>CM062873.1:30432186-35432186 GCA_031772225.1 Eubasilissa splendida
ATCATAAATTCAATCAAATAATTATTTTTTTTAAAATTTTATATATAAAATATTATACAACCTGACAAAAACTAACAAGTAGCTTCAAGTCAACGTCAATCTTCATCTCCATGCGAATTTTCAGCGACACTACACTCTTCATCAACTAAACATACTTTAAAACATGAGAATTAACAAAAATGAAAGCGCTCAGCGATTTTCGAAAAGTGTAAACTTGTATTATTTAATTTAGCACAAAGTATATTTGTCTAGATTCACTAAATCCAAAGAACAAATCCCATGCAGCATGTTTAATGTCTTGATATAATGATTTATTATTGCCTACAATTCTGAATTATTGTCAGGTATTGATTTATCAATAATTAATTAGAAAGAAAATATCCCTAGAAAATATTAGGAGTACAAATTATTTCTCAGATCCTAAATACAATAAAATGAATACAAATTAAATTAATCAACTAGAAAAATGTACAGAAAAAATTTATTTATCAAAAAAATACCAAGATTAGAACCTGGACAATTTTTTATCTCGGGAAATGCGTTAACCATTTCCGCCAAATCAACATACATTTACGACAAATTTTTGAACTAATATTCTGTCAACTTTTATATTGCGATGCATCCCAAATACCTTTGAGTAATATACGCTAGGAGACACCAGAATTAAAACCAAAGTTAAAAATTAAATTTACTGTAGCACTTATTTAATTTGTCTATTTACACTTATTTAACTTTCTTTCTACCATGTTACGGTTTTTAAATACCAACATAAAAACATAAGCTCTGACTCTGCAGCTGACATAATCTCAGAATAAATGTAGTAAGCGTAATGTCATTCGATAAGCATCAGGTATTGCATGCTTTTAGCGTTTCAATTCAAAAAATGCTAGAAATTTTTTCAGACCTTAGAGGAAGATGATGTGTCCTATATTAATTTATTGGAACAAGGCCGAAAATTAATTTGTACACATTAATTCCTTTTCATTTGATTAAACTTGTATAAAAATAATGTTTGCACCAAAAAGTTATTTTTAGACATTTTTCCCAATAATTATTCAATTCAGAAACCAATTAAAAATGATAATTAACAAAAAAGTTAATTTTATTTCATACAATTTTTTAAACTTATTTTTATATTTATTTAGCAATTCTGTGTCGAAAAACTAGTAATATTCACAAAACTTGTATCTTATGAAATTTGACTTTTTCTAATATATAACAGAATTACAGGCAACAGAAAAAGGACATCTGCGGAAGACCGGTTATGATTCGATAAGTCAGGTGCTGTAGAAGTTTTAACAATCGACAAGAGTGCGGCGTTCTGACTTTTCTATCAATCCCTGCAGTGGAGCAGTGTGATGGTATGGGATTTAGTTACTCATAGAATTGATATACTTACTATTAACACTTCTTAATTTCATATTACTCTGCTGAATCAAACCTATGAATTAAATGTTATGGATACCTTACTCACACGTTGGGTTATTGTCACTACTATAGTTCCGAGAGGTGCAGTCCATCTCATCATCAGGTGGTAACTAAACTAAATACAATATATAAAAATATATTAAATAACTTGTAGAGATGGCGATAAAAAATATACAGGTCAAACTGTGAGAAATCTAAGTACGAGAATAAAGGTACATCGTTGCTGCCTAAAAACAACATAACATAACAACTTTTCTATCCACATAATTGAAACAAACCACTCTTTCAATGGCAAACATAACATTCCCTAACACTTTGCCTTTACTGTCCATATTCCCGTTAACGACCGAAACCTCTTCCCAAGCCCCACCCCATTACCTGAATCTCCTACAAAAATCTATTTAGCTTATTTACCACCTGATTATGATAGGGACTGTACCTCTCAAAACTATTTTATTTTATTTATTTGTAACTATATAATACATATAATATAAAAAATATGTTTGGACTGTGCCCGTCTCACAAGAAAAATTCTGTGTCGAGATGGGCATAGTTTACAAGCAATTGTACAGTGAATTAGTATTACAAGTAGTAGATAGAATTAACATTTATGACTTTATTTATGTATATGAAAAACAATTTTAAAGTGAACTTTCAAACAAATTATTTTGGATAAATTAGTGGCAATAATTAATATATTTTTGGGTGAGTGCACCAATACTGGCTCTACCCATATTACGAATCCAAGTTTTAATTTTTAGTTTCACGTTATTGGGACAATTCAATTGGTTTAAATCTTTCAGCATTCTGTTAAATAATTTAGGTCCAAAATATTTGAAGTTCCTTTGGCCATATGTTGTATGTGCTCTTGGGGTTTGTATGTTATGTGTATTTGTTCGTGTGGAAATTGTATTATGAGTTGTTTTAAAATGTGTCTGTATTTATATATGTATTTAAGAGTAGTATTAGCATATATTTGTCTTATATCAAAGACATTGAATTTATTCAAAATGTTGTCAATACTCGTGATTGAGGTTTTGAGGATAACTTTTAAAATAATTTTCTGAGCTGCTATTATTGGATTAATTGCAGACATAGTCGCTCCATCCCAAGCAATTATACTATGTTCTATGATTGATTGACAGATTGCGTAGTACGCCATTTTGAGAAGTTTTATATTAAGGAAATTCCTAATATTTATAAAATAGTATATTGTTTTTTTTATTTTATTTGTAATGATTTGTGTATGATGACTCCATTTGAGATAAGGATCAAATATAATTCCTAGTATTTGATTTGGTCAGTATGTTCTATATAAGTGCATTGATACGTATCGTCGTATGAATTGGAACAACTGTGAACTTTTATTTTGTAAACAAATGAGGGTTGCCCATTTTCTTTTATGCTCGAAGTTAGGTATTTAGTTTTATTGATATTAAGTGTTAAGGTGTTCAGGTCGAGCCATTTTTTAACAATACTTATACCTTTCTCGGCTTTTTTAAATACTGCTGACCATGTACCAACTTGGAATTGAAGAACAGTGTCATCTGCAAAACAAATAATGCTTCCGTTAAAAGGGATGTTGCATAGGTCATTAATATATATTAAGAATAGTATTGGACCTAATATTCTACCCTGTGGGACCCCGAAGTAAATGGAAAGAGGATTGCTTGAAATTTCTTTAATACAAACTCGTTGATTCTTGTCAATGATGTAACTTTTAAACATATCAAGTTCTTTATTCTATAGTAGTGATAATAACCCAATGTGTGTGTAGTACAAAGTTTAGTTGTGAAAATTAAAATAATCATGTTACAACACAAAGTAACCACCATGTCAATTAGTGATGTTATGGATACTTTCTTAATCTTGTTATAAATGCTGACCATGACTCCGTATAATATTTATGAACCGCAGTAGATATACATACGAGGGCTGTCTGAAAAATTTCGGACCTCAACATGAAGATGGCAGCACTCATCAACAAAAGTTGGGGAACATGTTTGCACATGCTTTGATAAGTACCAAAATTTCAGCCATTTTAGATGCACAGATGTGAGTGTTTTTGTGAAAATGAAAAAAATCGAGTATCGAGCTGTCATTAAGTATTTGTTTTTGAAAGGCAATTTGCCTACACAAATTAAAGACGAGTTGGACTCTGTGTACGGGGACTCTGCACCATTAGTTACCACGGTGAAAGTTTGGGCCACTGAATTTAAACGTGGCCGTACCAGCTTGGGTGACAAACGTTTTGGACAGCCAAAAACTGCAACCACTGACGATAACATCGCTCAAGTTCACCAAATGGTACTGGACGACTGTTAAATTAAGGTTAGAGAGATAGCAGAGGCTATGAAGATGTCCAAAGAGCGTGTTTGTCACATATTGAATCAAGATTCAGGGATGAGAAAGCTGACCGCATTTTGGGTGCCGCGTTTGCTCACTCAGGACCAAAAACCTTGTTCGAATGAACATTTCCAACACTCTGTTGGCGCAGTTTAGGCGTAATAAATCAAAGTTAATTACTGTAGATGAAACTTGGATACACCATAATACTCCAGAAACAAAAACACAGTCTAAACAGTGGACTGCGAAGGAAGAATTGGCTCCAAAAAAGGCGACTGTTTTCTGGAATATCCATGGTCTTAATTGATTATCTTGAAAAAGGAAAAACTATTACAGGAGCATACTATGCATCATACTTGACAGGCTGAAGGCAGAAATTGCAGAAAAACGGCTACATTTACAGAAAAATAAAATTTTGTTTCACCAAGACAATGGGCCATCTCGCACCTCAGCGGTTGCCCGGGCGAAAATCTACAATTTACGGTTTGAACTGCTTGACCACCCTCCTTACTCACCAGATCTAGCCCCAAGCGATTTTTTTTGTTCCTTAAGCTAAAAGTTGCGCTCGGAGGACAGAGATTTTCGTCAAATGAGGAGGTCATCACCTTCGTGAATAATTATTTTGCAGAGAAAGACTCCCAAGTACTATTTGAACGGGTTAAAGGGATGGGAGCATCGCTGGAAGAAGTGTATAGACCTACAAGGAGACTATGTAGAAAAATAAAAATAAATTTTAAGAAGAAATGTCTTGTTTCTTTGTAAGGTCGGAAACTTTTCAGACATCCCTTGTACTTCATTATTTTAACCTAACTATAAATGCATAGATAAGATTGATGTGGAAATTTGATCCATATTATTCGATTACAAGTTGTTTATTTAATTTTGTAGTCGTATATTAAGAGATTGCTTTGTGCTTCGATAGTTTCCATTGTCTCAACTTAAATTTTGCCACACAAGCATAATCCTACGGTCAGTCTGCATTTTGTCGTCGAGGCTTTTGCATCGTGCACACATTTTATTGTAAAGTGTGATAGCATTTCTAACCTTACTTTTTCTATGGAATCTTCCAGATCTTACATCGATAGTGTCACTATGTCGAGGTCAGAGGACATGGAGAATCAGAAAAATGTGGATAATCATCCAATCACGACCAGTGAGCAAAACATGCCATCGAAAGTCGTTGCATTTTCGGGAAAACTTATCACTTTTATCGACCATGAACACTCCGATGAAGAAGCACGTGAGGAATCAATTCCTTTGGGCAAGGATGTAAGTGATTAAAATAATTTTTTTATAGATTAAGATGTTTATATTCCAGACTAAATGCAAAACGTTTTGATTTATCCTCTTGCATCAACACTGTATTTATAAAATGTGTTCAATAGTATTTTTTATTTATTTTGTGTGGTTTAATATGCCATTGGATACCCAAAAAGATATACAACGTTGTGGTATTCATAATTCAGATCTGCCCAAAAATGATATACAGTGTTGTTGCAGGAGTGGTCTCATATACAATACCATTTTGGTTTTTGAAAACATGTTTGTACCTTTTTTTTAAAAGCACACTTTCAAAAATATAAGAACAGCCCACAATATACGAGGGCCAAGTAAAAAATAAGGTTCTTTACGCTGTACACTCGCCACGCGAGATGCTAGGCGAAATCCGGCAACACCGCCTTGATTGTTGGTCCCTTAACTACATCCCCACTACCGGGAGCAAACGCTGCGACGCTCAGTAAAGGCCTGACAGCCATCCGCTATGGAACCCGCCATCGCCGTTACCGCCAAGTGTGAAATCCGTTCGGTGATTCGATTTTTAAACGCGAAGAAGCTTAAACCTGTTGAAATTCATCGACAGTTGGAAGAAGTTTATGGCACAGCTTGCATCAGCGTCCAACACGTCCGCAAATGGTGCAGGGAGTTCTCCGAAGGACGCACAGACGTCCACGACGAGCAAAGGAGTGGGAGGCCATCGGTGTCGGACGAAGTCGTGGCGAAGATTGAGCGCATTCTCCTCGAAGATCGGAGAGTAACGCTTCGGGAGCTTGCTGTCCAGGTTCCTGAGGTTTGTGAAAAAACCATCGACAACATTTTGACCGATAAACTTGGTTATCGCAAGGTGTGCGCGCGGTGGGTCCCACACATGCTTTCAGAAACCCACAAAGACAATCGTGTCAAGTGTGCCGAGGGGTTTCTTCGAGAATGCGCCGAGAATACCGAAGAATTCTTGGACTCCATTATTACGGGAGATGAAACGTGGTGTCACTACGTCACTCCAGAAACAAAAGAACAGTCCAAACAATGGCGCCATCCTGAATCGCCTAGGCCGAAAAAGTTTAAGCAGACGCTTTCCGCAGGGAAAGTGATGGCTACGGTGTTTTGGGACCGAAAAGGCGTCTTGCTGACCGAGTTTATGCCTAAAGGGACCACCATCAATTCGGACAGGTACTGCGAGACATTGACAAAACTCAAAAGAGCCATCCAAAATCGCCGGAGAGGAAGGCTGACCAAGGGCGTTAGGCTGCACCACGACAACGCTCGCCCGCATGTCTCTCGACAGACCACCGCCCTACTGGACAAATTCGGCTGGAAATTGCTTGACCATGCCCCCTACAGCCCTGATCTTGCTCCCAGCGACTTCCACTTGTTTCCGAAATTGAAGCAACACTTGGGTGGACAACGCTTCAATACAGATGAAGAGGTGAAAGAAGCGGTCACCAAGTTCATCGGCGGCCTAGCGGCGGAATTCTTCGAAGCGGGTTTTCAGAAGTGGATAACTCGTCAGGAAAAATGCATAGAAAAATCAGGAGACTATGTAGAAAAATAGAATAAAGTACAAGCTTTCAGATGGTTTACTTATTTATTGCAATAAAAAATACCTTATACCTGAAAAAAATGTAGGAACCTTATTTTTTACTTGCCCCTCGTATATACATGAACTAACTAACGCAAATTCCTTGTTTCAATATTTTGAATTTAGTGTCACACACTTGATCACTTTGGTATCACTTACTCAATCAAACAGTTATAAAAAAATATATACTAAATTAGAAATCCAACTAATTATATGTGTATATTATATTTTTATCTGTGAAAAGATATTGTGAACTTGCACGTAACTTTAGACATGCGCCACAAAAATGTTACTTGCTCTTGTCAAAAATTTCTTGGTAGCACTCGCAGAAAAGTCACTGGCATAAATTGAATCTGATTATCACTAGAAGAAAAAACATTTGTGTCTTTCTCGCACCGTAATGCAGATTGTGGATTTGATCTCTCTCTATTCCCTTCGGATATACACTTGGAACCTAAAATAAACTACCATAACAGATCCACAGGAGTTCGGCATGTAAACACAACATATCACCTTGATTGACAAAGTATAATAAAAAATCTGAAAATATGTGTGATTCTTGTAACTTTGAAAATGACACCAGGCGGTGAATACTTTCAGAATTTCAACATTCCCAAATAATGATTGGTACACTACTTATGCTGCAGAACTAGACCCACCTCCTTCTGCTTTTAAAACATGAGTCTTTGAAAAAGCTAACTATCCGCCACCGTGGAAACCAATTGTGAAACATGTTATCCAGAGCGCAGCGAACATGGGGAATTCTTTTGCAATGTACAAAAGTATAAAAAGATAGTTAGGATCTTTATTAGGACTAAGAAGTCTGCGTAACTGATATTGTTGCAGTGAGGTATTATAACAGATTAAACAGACTAAACAACTGGACCGTTGGATGGAGCACTCGGCTGATTACAATAGCTCCATCTGCACTTGGTTCATGGAACCGCTGGATGCTGCTTTTGAGCATCAGAATCCATGGCTACTAGAATTCAAACATGGCACAGAAGATACTTGGCATAGATGGTGCTTCTGTAGGTATACTTAAAGACGATTCACTATTACCATTATTATATCACCTACTCACAGCATCCTGGAACAGTGGTTCCGTACCGCAGGACATGAGGAATGCCAATATAATCATGTTTTACAAGAGTAAGGGTGATAGACGATTACAACTACAGTCATATACACCCACTAAAAATAATGAATTATATTGGATAATTTGTATAGCGCCATTTTCGTAAACAATTTCACCTCAAGGGTGCTTTACACATAAACTATTTATAGTTACATTATCTTTGTTTTTAAAATTAAATTTATTCAATTCAAAAATTATTAATTCACTTATGAAAATTATTTTAAGAATGGTTCATTTTTATATTTTCGGTTAATCTATTCGCATTAAATTTTCTAACACCCTATTACATATAAAGTTTAGGTCCAAAATATTTGAAATTCCTTTGACCGTATATTGTATGTGCTCTTGTGGTTTATTTGTGTGTGATAATTATATTTTGAGTTTCTTTAAAATGTATCTGTTTGTGTTTATATATGTAGTTTAGAGTTGTATTAGCATATATTATATTTGTCTTATATCAAAAACAATTAATTTTTTAAAAGAATTGTCTGTCCTCGTTGCGATTTGGTGTTATGAGGATAACATTTAAAATAGTTTTCTGAGCTGCCAATACTGGATTAATCCCCGTGCAATTATGATAAGCTCTATGACTGATTGATAAATTGCATAGTACTCCATTTTTAGAAGTTTTATGCTAAGGAAAAAATATTAGTGACAAACTTTAATTACTTTATTTAAATCTGGTTTAATATTTCAGGCTGAATCACGCGAAGATCATGATGTGAAGGTTGATGACAAAAACGGGGAGAAGAAAGAAGATAACGATATGAAAGATGCGGAAAAAAATGAAGAAAGTGGTGAAAAGAAACAATCTTCTGACACCGATGGAAAGCAGAACAGATGCGAAAATGTAATTAAATTTGTATTCATTTATTGTACAGACATACTTTAACGTTTGGTACTGAGAACACAAACATACGCACCGCGCACACAACATGCCAAGCGTGTTGTGTTAGTAGTATGTTTTGCTATTATTCATATTTTGTTAGTATTTCACCTCGACACGTCACAGTTTTTATTTATTTATTTATTCATCAATATTAATTTTGCCTCCATCAGATATAATACACTTGTGCCAATGCTTTTTTCAATCTTCGAAGCACTTCTGGGTTGCAATCTTCCATATGGCGTTTAGCTCCTTCAGCGGTTCTGTCTTTATCTCCTCAATGTTGGCAAAACACACACACCCAATTTTCAAATTTCTGATATTACACTTCTGTGTTTACTGTTTTGAAAAAATGTACCTTCAGACAAAAAAGGTCATGTATTCACACTTTAAAGGAATTTGACTCTTCTTTTCAATTAAATCTTTATCATTAATTTTCTTATATGACAAATAAAAAAACACTAGAGTTCTATACAGTAAAACTCCATTAATTCGTAACCCCTCTATTTCGTATTTTCATGGAATTTGTACTTTTTTCAAAAAAAATTCCCCAAAAATAACATTTTATATTAATCTCTACCGATAATTGGTAAAATCTGATTATTCGCAGTGCGTATACGTTTTTGAAACCCGAAATAAATAATTTGTTCAAGTAATTCCCATATTTGCAAATGTTTTTAAATCCCTAAACTCGTGTGAAGGCATTTGACCTTCATCTCTTCGTAAACTTCTGCAACTAGCCCCGCCTACCGGCCAATCACGATGCCGCGCGTTGGCATGACAGGCGCCAAACTGAGTTTTGCCATATGACATATGACAAAACTCATGTACGTAATATGATATGTACATCAAATTCCATAGTGTATTTTATATGATTTGTTGTTGTTAAAATAATGTTTTCGTTGAATCACTTGATCTAGTTTCTATGTTTATAAAACGTTGCGATTTGCATATGTAATTTCTAAAGAAAGTATATAAATCTTTCATATTTAAATACGTTGACATATTTTATTCATTTTTTTCACATTTCGTTCACTAAAATGACACCAACATCTTGTAATTCATATAAATCCTTGACCATTAGGATAAATGGAGCTTATTTTGAAAACCGACAAAAAATTGATATCAAAGATAAAATTGGTGGAAAAAATCGAATCCCGAATACCTCTCTGGGTTCGAACTTGAAAAATAACGGAAAAATAATAAGCTTCAACCAAAAAGGCCGGCAAAACATGAAGATTTAAAAGTTTTTAATTATTTTTCAAGCACATTTTAAATATTCCAATTCGGATGGAAAAGGTAAGTTCGACCGCCAATCAAATTAATGTGCGTGATATTGTTATCTTAAGAGACTTCCGCGTCACCACTCAACATTCTTATTCAGGAGAAATACGTTATTTGATAAACATTTCGACACATAAGAAGCTGAAATAATGTAGTCATGAAATTGCAATGTCAACAGCGGCAGCGCGCACTAAATCGCGGACGCAGTAAACTAACACGTTTTTATAAAAATTTCTTTCTAATGTTAACTTTAAAAAACTTTGTTCTCATTATTCATAATTTGGATTTTTTTTTAAATTTCGGTCCCGTGAATTACGAATTAACGGAGTTTTTCTGTATATATCAATAATTTTCTAAAATTATGTATGTGCTTGGTGCATTAAAAATGTACATTTTCTTATGCAATAAATGTCTTAATTATTATAGGTGAAAGTTTTTACGAAAATGGCGCTATACAAATTATCCATTATTATTATTATATTTAATTGTGGTTCAAAATTTCAGGTAGCAAAGGCTGATGACAAAAAGGAAGAGAAAAAAGAGGATGAAACAGGAGATAACGATTCGGAGAACATGGAAGAAAATAAAGAACAAGCTGATATCACTGATTCAGTTATCAATCCTTTGAAAAATGAAGATTACGAAGAGGAGTCTGACAGCTGCGGAATAAAGTGCTTGACTTTTGTAGTTGAATGTTGCAATTGCACCATTATGTGATGAACTGGAATATGTACATTACATTCTAAATGTTTGCATTCATGAAATGTTAAACTATACTTAATAAAAATTATTAAACAATATAACTTGTTTGATATTATTTGGTCCCTATTTATATGCTGAATGTATTAAATAAAAATTGACACTTTCTGAACAATACGGTTTGTTAAGTTTCACATTTGCATCATTAACTGGTAAATCTGTACTTGGTTTATCCTTTATTTTTAATTACCCTTTCAATCCATCTTGTCATGACATTCACAAAATTTTAGAAGTACATAATTCCTCCAAAAATTCCCATACCAAATTTTCTCAAGAATCGAGTGAGGTTCTCTTTGAATTAGGACTTAACAAAAATTGTATACATATTTAGTTCAAATATGAACTACCCATTTCAATAACAAAAATTCAATGCTGTAATATCATTCCTTAGCATAAGTTGATCAAAAAATAATTTAAAATAAGTTATTTTTTCTTTGTGTGTGTTACCAGGCAAAAAGTATATACTTTAATTTTTTGCATGGTGGCAAAAAAACATTAAAAAAATATACAGCAAAAATGTTTACATGCAACACATGCAGTGGGTTAACTGTATTGGGGCCCACGTTAGATAAGGGACCAAAAGGTCTATGCCTTACAATATTTTTGCTATCGATCATTTTACAAATATCGATACATTTCCCATCGCTAATATGGACAAAATAAAATTCACCACAGTGAGAAAGGAGTTATAAAATTAAAAAATATTTTTCACATGTGTAATGAAAACATCAAATATCTGTACATTAATATGTCGAGTTAGTTACCAGTTACATTGTAAACCAAAACACCATTTTTTTCAGTTCAAAACACTTCGGTTTTTTTTTAACTGAAATCGTGAGTATTATAGGAGACGAGACCAATTATGTTCTTGCTATTTAATAATTTATTTAATTTTTTTAGTTAGCCACTGAACACATAGAACATACTTCACATACACATCTATGAAATACAATATGACTCATCTTTTTTTTTTTAAGGAGAATTTTTATTGTGATGTTGAAGTTTTTCAGAATATAATTCTGTGGTATTTAATACAAATTAGATGTTATTGTTATGGTGCTTTCCAACTCTAGCGGATCGAACGCCAGAAAGCACTTTCACCGGCTTAGCTGTCTAAGTGCGACACCGGATGCTTTGTCGGACGGGTGGAAATGGATCACATAAATGCAAACACACTAGATTACAATACAAAATATAATTCTAGTTTTACATAAAATACCCGACAAAATAATGTGAACGAAGAGTACAAATCTTCCGGTTTCAACTAAAAGTTCTTCCAAAATATGTTTGCCAACTTGACAATGTACTGCAGCTCGGCTTGCATCGCCTATTCTCGTGTCGTCTCATGCCATCTGCCCTCGCCGTGAGTGTACAGCCAGCCCTTGGTTTCTCTCGCCTCAACTCGTCCACGCTCCGACCGGAACAGAGCCTCGTCGAGAGTGGACTACTAGCATTAAATATATCAATTACAAAGATAAACAGATAAAATCAATTTATGAAAAAAATATTATTGTAACTACCAAGATAGGTAAGAAATTTATGTGTGCTTTGTATTTCTGCAGTAGGTAAGGCCTATTACTAAGACCTGCAGTGTGATATTTCCAGTATTAATCCACTAACTTCTGCTTGAAGGAAACCTACCAACATTTAACTTTGTATTGGGATCTTCTTTTCACATTTGGCGCTTTCTATGCGAGGTGCATGATAGTTTTGAATACCGCAAAGTCCAGGCATAATGCAAAGTGTGGCAATCAAATCCAATCTAGGGTTTGTGTTCATGTCTGAAATTTCAGCGGACATAAACTGAGGCCAATTTGGTTTGTGAATGTAATGCCAAATTTAGCAAAAAATTTAATTTTCTAAGAATTTCTAAAAGTAATAAATAAATAAAGAGTACAAAAATCACAATAATATTTGATTCAATTCTGAAACAAATTATAATTTTTAAAGTTATTCATTTTTAAACATCCAACAAAAGATCATCCTAAATACAAATTAAATGTATTAATTAGAAAGATATATATACAAAATCAATTTTATTAAAAAATATTGTTGTTGCTACCGGGATTCGAACCTGGATCACTTCCAATACAGGGAATGTACATTATCCGATTATGCTATACCAACACAGTGGATTGATAACAAATTTTCGAACCTATATGTTACACTTTTCAAATGAATACATTTATCGTTCCATTATTTGAAAGCCGTCTACTTTGTTTTTACGGAATCTCTAATAACTTTTAGTAAACCGATAGGAGACGCCAGAATTAACAATTCATTTTTATTAAATTTTGTACACATTGATACAACTTACATATTAATTAAGGAGAATACATTCTTATTGCGAAGTTGTAATTATTCAGAACATAGGTTCATATATAAATGTTTTTTGATAAAATTGATTTTATATGTATATCTTAAAATTTAAAATATCACAGACCGTCTGTTCTGAATAATTACAACTTCACAATAAGAATGCGTTCTCCTTAATAAAAGATCATCCACCTAATTCTCACCTTAAAAGAAATTGACGCTTCATTCTGATATAATGAAGTGATGCAGTTTCAATTTAAATTTTACCTACAGACCGTTTATTAATATGTGATTGCGTAATGACCAAGTAGTTGACAGATCGACCACAATCATAAGTTTAAAAATAATATGAAAATTAATGTGTCAGAATTATTCAACCTATTGCCGGCTCTATTCTGGAACATTGAATGACGATTACATATTGCTCAAATACATACCTGCCATACAAAACAGGTATCGGCTGATGCTGGCAGTATACTGATGCTAATAAACATGTATGGAAATGATCAGTGGCACCTAGCAAGACAACTTAGTAACGCCAATGTTTTTTCTTGGGAACCATACTTTCAATATTAATTCGACTTGTCTTTTTTATGAAAATGTGGATTTTAATCCATTTATATCGGACGATAGGTATGTATTCGATTAGTTTTTTAAAAAACATCTTAGGTATAAATTAAATAGACTGAAAAGTTAAACACATTGATATATCAGATGTGTTGATTTATCTTCAAACTCACGAAATACGTTTGAGATTCACTTCCTATAGTTCTTGGGAAAATATTTCTTTGTGTTACGGATAGAGCTCTTTATTCTAAACAAATCTGCATACATACTGTTGTGTTCTTACTTGAACAGTTGAGATTGGATGGTAACGAGAATAATACTTGGTGGTACCATGAACAATTTATAGTATCTTATATCTATCTGCGATGATTGACACAGAGTGAAGGAGCCCTACTTATACATTCTCACACACACACCCGTTCAACACGAACACGTGTACGCCTGTCACTTGGTCAAACAACCACAAACATTATACCCACTTAACTAGAAAATGCACTATTTTCTTTTTGAGGAATTTTGGTTACTTATTTAAGAGAATTTTAAAACAAGTTTTCGTGTTATTAAGCCATTAATAGAATATGTATATTTATTTATATTTTCAAAGCGAATATTCTAAGGATAAATCTATATAAGTAATTTTAAAATCATTTATAAACCAATTGATTAAAAGGGTGTATATTTAGAACCTCGATTTAAATCATTTTGTATGCATATGGTGCAATTCTTTAAAAACCATGTGAACCGAATGTATTTTTAAATAATATAGATCATAGTTATTTTATGTTCTAATATAAACAAATATATTATTAGTACATACAGGTGAACCAAAAGTCATTTATTAGAAATTAAATAACTCTTGTATTTTCATTATTAATTTATCTTTTACGTCATATTTTAGATAACATAAATTGATTTAATCCATAAAACTATTTTTATTTATCTTACATAATAAATAAAAAATATACATACAGTTTTTGTGTTTCGTTTACTTATACACAGTTTTGTGCATAAGTAAATGAAAAATCTATGCTATTTAAAATATTATTCAAATATAAAAAGGTTTTTACGTTTTAAATGGTAAACTGACTTTTGGCCCATCTGTACATTTAATTCTATTTTCAAATTTTAACATTATGCGTTATCTTAATTTAGATTAATTTGATGGTTTCTTTATTTGAATTTTTTTTTCAGATTTTCATTATATATTTGCAAAGATAGCTGTTAAATTTGTACACCATTGTAATTTTTTTGTTTTTAAAATGGTAAACAGATCATTTTAATGAATATATTGTATTTATTCAAATGCTTTACGGCAAGTACTATTAAGAAAAACATTTTTATTAAATTTTCTAGCAATAATAATAATAATCGTATGTAATAAAAAAATAACACACATTGTTAATAAATTAACTATTGGTGTTATTTTGAATGAGTATGAAATATCTCCAATTCAAACTGGAGAAATAAAGGAATGCACTTGAGAAAAGGTGAAAATAAATAAAACAAATCAAATGGTTCCAACAACTTTTTATAATAAATAAAAATGTGCAATAATCCACCTTAAATAAATTATTCTAAATAATCACAATTATTTAAATATTTCTTATTGGTAGGGGATGTGCTTCAGAATTGAGAACAAATTTATTCAAGTCCAACAGATATTTGTCATCACTGAATAATAAATAACAATATTTGAGAGTTTCTCCTAAGAAGAAGGATTCCATCATATCACGTGGTCTGGTATTTTCAACACTCTTTACGCTGCCAATGGAGGTATAACCGTTTTGAACTTTTGTATGTTTTTCAAAAGCCTAAAAAAATACAAATATTAATTAATATTCATGATTTGTGAACTCTAAAATACATACCATAATATCACAGGAAATAAAACAAAATACTAAAATAGGCTTTAAGAGCATCGTTCAGAATTTTAATTTATACCCTAAATGGAAGAAATAACACACATAAAGTTATTAAATATAACTTAACTACATATCACAAATCATTAAGAATAAATATATTTATCACAAAAAAGCTATACATAATTTGAATGTTGATAGATAAGTCTTCAACAAAATAAAATTTTACATGTATAACAAACAGAATGGAAAATAAATTAATTATATTGATAGAGCCATTAAATGCATGTTATTGATTTCAAAACAATTTTTTTTGCCAAAGACTTGGAACATCAATTGTACAGTTTTGATATTCGCAAGCATAACATTCGAAAATAATAATCCTTAAGGAAGTTGCCCAAACTTATATACACCTTTGTTCAATAAAGGTAGTCTTTCTCATTTTCTGGCGCGACAAAAGAAAACAAACCTTTTTGGAGAGTTTTGGAAAAAGATAAATGAAATGGAATTCATTGTACCATTAGCCATTAGCAAAATGCAATCAAAAAATGTGGTACATTTGTGCATGGGATTTAGAAATTATCTGAAATCCTGCCAAATAATTTGAGTGATTGAAAGCAAAATTTGGCCAAAATGGTCAGAGGCTGGTATGCAGACATGGTGTCATCTAACACTGCGCCACATACTACACTAGACTCGTCGCCGGAAAACACTATCCAAAAAATGTACAAATTTGAATGGGAGTTATTAGCATCCTCCTTATTTTCAGAATATTGCTCCTTCAGATTATAATTTGTTTCCAGTTTTACAATAATATTTGAATATGAAAAATATCTCAAATGCCTCTAAACCATAAGATTCTATCAAAATAATAGCAAATTATATTACTTCTTCAATATTAGCAAAATTACTTTGTGGCCACATATTACATAAATAATAAGACAAAATACTTTGTTTAAACCACTATTTATTGATTATTCAACATGTTTAGATACCTATGGTATCTTCTTCAAAAAACAATGTATACTAAAATTAAAAATACAACCATAGATAAAAACAAAACTATTAAGTGGTGGGTAACTAAGTAGAAACATGAATATAATATGAAAACAAATTTAAAACCACTTTACAGTTTTGTTTTTAATTTTAGTATACCTGAAGATACCATAGGTAACGAAACATGTTGATGTATCAATACATAGTGGTTTAAACAAAGTATTTTGTCTTATTATTTAAATTATATTATTGACTAAATTTAGTTGTTTTTCCTAACCGCATAATGCATATGTATTAATAGCACTACCGATAATATTAATTTATTAGATTTTGAGAATATTGAATTAAAATAATCTGGAAGCCTTCATTTAACAGTGACTCAGTATTCATAGCTGTAGAAATCTTAAAATAATTAATTACCTGAAAAATTTGCCATCCCCAAGTTTGATAAGTAGTATTACCAGTCAACTGGTATAAATACCACAGACTTTCTAAGTATTCAGGCCTTAAAAGATTATGAGCATCATTACTTTTAACATACATATCAGTGGCTACTTCATTCTGTAAAATTAACAAAAAATAATAAGTAAACAGATTGAAGCAAAATGCTGAAATTTATTATTTATTTATTGTTACGCTAACATTTATATCATATTATTTATATTCACTAATGGCAGTGGAAGTAATCCACAGATAAAAGATATCCACCCCAGACAATTATAGAAGAAAAATACCTCACGATACCTACATTATTAAGGGCGGGCTTTCATTTTTCCTGTTTGAAATTCGAGAAATTTTACATGAATTAGATATGATTTCAAGATGAGGTTATAGTTAAATTCTTATAAGTATAAGAGAAATAATTAATGACGTTATTTATTACATAAATCATGCGAGAGGACGGTTTGAATAGAAAGAGACGAAAATAAAAATGTTGATTTTCTCACATTCGACACAAGTGTCAAAAACAACTTGTATCTGGAGTATTTTCCATATTGATATATGGAATGAAATGAAAACGTGTTGTCATTTGAATTAATCAATCGAAAATTTAATAATTTATTGAGTACCTAATTCATATACATGTATGAATATGTTTTGAAATCAGACAAAGTACCTACATCTATTTAGATGGTCGCTAAAATCAATGTTCTAAATTTAAAATTATTATAACAGCTTAATATTTTGTTTAATATTATTGATTTAAAACGCTATTTTGGTGATATGACTTTCACAATTACATACTATTTATGAAACAGACAGCTTGTGTTTAAAATACAATAGTGTTATATATAAACAAAATATTTAATTGCGACATACATAAAAATAACGTACACAAAATGTTTACTTTGTTCAAAAAAACTGTTGTTTTCCCTTAAAATCAGTAAAAAAAAAACATCTAATTTATGAAAAACTGTTAGTTTTCTCTTAAAATCAGTAAAATAAACATCTAATTTATGAAATTTGCTACTAATGTTGTGAATAAATACAATATTAATTCATACCGTGGGTAAAATATGCGTGAAAACATATATTTTCGGCATTTTTTAACAAAAATTACGAGAGCGCAGACTAGACGTCATTACGGCCGCTGACGATCGGCGATCTGACGCTAATAAAGAAAATAAAAAATACATATTATATTAGCATTGATACTAATATTATTTAGTAAGGAATTATTGCGTTTTTGATATCAAACTTGATTTTAAATAGTAATTAAAGCCTCAAAGCATGTGAGTGAATACAACATATTATTTAAAAAGGTATGTTTAAACTAAAACAAAATATTTTAAAAACGTCGAAAATTGGTATGTCTTGCTAATTGAATGGTTATATCTCTTTTAATTTTTAACATTTTGTTAATTTGTCTCCGTATAATATTATAAGAAAATATATTTCGTATATGCAATAATTTTCCATATTAAGGTAATTCTGTGGCGCACGATAAATGTATTTAATGGTCACCGTCTTTCGTATAATGGTTGTATTTTCTTAATTATGGCAAATAACATTCAGTTTATTAGTTTTATATTAGTGTAAAGGTCCAATCTAAGTACATAATACTTTTACTAAGTAAAACTCAAATCTAGTGTATTACTTCTGATATAAATTAATAATAAAAACTCACACTTTTGTAAAAAAACACGAAAATATGAATTATTTTTGAAAGCACGCCCTTAATACAATCAATTTACTATATTTTTTCTATAAAAATATCTTTATATAAAGATATTTTATTTGTAAGAAGAATTTTAATCCATAATTCAAATGTTTTCAATATTTTTTATAATAATATTACAGATACTCATGTGAAGAATTTTCACATCTACAGTAGATGCCGGTTATTATGATCAGATTGGTCTGATCCGAAAACTACAATTTACACAAAGGAAATAAACAACAAATGGATGCTTTTAACACCTATATTTAAACTAACAAAATCGTAAATTAAAGTTTTTAGCACCTATATTAAAAAAAGTTTACTTTTAATTTATTATACATACATAAAACAAACAGTCACTAATTTTAGTTAATTTACTAGAATCTATAATATAAACAATTCATTAACTCGACTCTATATATAATACAACATTTGAAGTTATCAAACACTTATGCGCAGATTTAAACTGTTTATCTTTGACAAGAATGTGCCTGAACTGAACACGTCAGGTGATAGACAGCACCACCAATGACGCAGTGACTTTAACCAAGATTGGGGCAATATCAAACAATTAATAAATTTTAAAGAAAAAAAGTTGTGACCGACATCTATAGTCAGAGATTTATGAGAGTAATTACTGGTAATCTGAAAGTTACACGAGTAATTAGGTACCTAAAAAGGTTGGGTTATGATATCATTGCTTGTTATTTCATTCCAAACCATACTAGGATAGCCAAAATACAAATTATTTACAATATTTTTTTTACATTTTGTGTTTAATAACCAATAATCCGATTCTAAATCTAAAAGGTGACAAAAAAAATGCATTTTTGATGTTTGATTCCGTCTATTCAAAATAAAGCACAATTTATAATAATAATCACTTAGCACAATAATCAGTGCCTACTGTAGCTTGAATACTTCCTATTCAAAATTTAAGCAACTATACACCCATAAATATTATAGAATGTGTATATGGAGATTATATATCTCAGAGGTTCATCTATGCGAGCTATGACTCAATATATGAGTATAATATACTCAATATAATACGAGTAGAACACAACTGAGATGAGAGATCAAAGTTTCCCTATCCTTGTACCATAAAATTACAAACTAAAAATAGATTGTAAGCAAAGACAGAGTGAAGTGTTAACATGGTCGAGAGGATAAATATTCATACGAATTTGCAAATTACAAACCTGCAAATTAAAATAAGTAATCTCTGGTGCTAGGAATGTAGGATGGATTGCATATGTTTGGTAGCAAGTGAACATGAGATCTTCGGCAAGTTTCAAGTGCCAGTCTGGCATGCCATTTGTTACACCTAATGCTAATGTTCCAGGCAGGTAACACGTCAAGTGATCCATTTTTGGTTTTAATTCCTGAAAATAAATCCCAAGTTCAATTTTGCAAATGTTTGTAAAGGGACGGGATGCCAAATTAATTAAAACAATGTAAATATGTAACTGAAGAAATTGCTAAAGACAATTATTTATTTTCTTTCAAAGAAAAATTTTTCCTTTGCATTTTCTCAGTGATATTTATTTTGGTTTAATTATCAAGAACCAATACATACAAAGTATGGAATTTTTTAAATAAAAATGTTAATATCTTCTTGTGCCCGATCTGTTTAATGGGCGTTGTCTATCATGATTTTATTTACTGCGGCCCGGTGCAGATCTACAGTAGACTGGCCAAACCATTGTCTCAGGTTCTTCAGCCATGATGTTCTACTCCTTCCAGCAACCTTTTCCTGTATTATGAGGTGCAAGATCTCATACTTCTCCGGATGTCTCATTACATGTCCAGGATACTGAAGTTTTCAGATTTTCATTGTTTTAATTATTTTGTGAATATATATTGTTTAATAGGTAAATTAATTATTTAAACCAAACAAGTTTACCATATTATGGGTATTTTATCTACAAAAACAAATTTTTACCTTTTGTGTTTTTCCGTTAGATATAAGTTCTCCCAAAAACACAAATTTATTTGGAGATGTTCGTCTGACTAGCAATTCTTGTACACCCTCGATAGCCAACATGTAATCATCACGAAGACTGAAAATATAAATATTATTCAAAAAATCATTAAAATATAAAATAACAGGAAACAATAAAAAAAAACCTAAAGTAATTCCAGATCTGAAAGCTTAATTTAAAATCTCTTTAAAAGAGCAATCTAATTCTAATTCTAGCCATATTTCAGGGAAAAAAAATGGTTTTATAAAACTCTTTAAAAAGCAATTAAGCCTAATGCGGAAACGTCCAATTGGTGAAACAGACGTGTAGTACATGCATATGGATACTTTTTTTTAATATTTCATTTACACATCACAATTTTACTTTCAACAATTATAAATATCAGGAACCCATAAATAATGTTTTTTTAATTGAATTTTTCTGGCATCACACAACAAGGCGTTCTAACAAGCATGGCACCAAAAATCTAGATTCGCGATGAAAAGCTGTTATAAAAAATGGAGGAAACTATATTTTGGATTAAAAATTGTATAATAAGTGGTTTTAACAACAATAAAAAATTATACAAAAACTGGCAAAATTCGCGTAAACACAAAAAAATTGTGGAAAAAAATGTTTTGGGTTCTAAGTTTATGATTTCAAAAATCGCTAAGTAACTAAAACATAAATGAAAAATTCAATTCAACTCAAAAATTACCTAATACAAAGTTATTTTGGCATGAAATTGATAATTTGAGTTGTGAAATATTTCAACGATTTGAATTATACCAAATTTCGAATTAATGTGAACGAATTAACAGAATTCTACTGTATACATAAAATTATAGAGGGGAGACTGTTTAGCGCAGGATCCTAAAGAGTAACTATGCAAAACTTGGTTCGGTTTAGTCGAACGGTGTAAAATTGTATAGAGAGGAGACTCCATTTTATATACACATATATAAAAATTGACTTAATTTTTAACACTTAAAAATGTGCTTTTTTGTTATAAAAACTAGGCTAATATCTCGTCAGCTTCTAAATTGTAAAAAAATAATCATTTGTAAACAAAGTATATATTGTGATAAAAATGTGAGCATAACAATGCACGGGACAAAATATTATTTTTGAAAAAAAAATTTGGGTGAAATAAAAATATTTGATTAAAATCATCACATTGATCTCATTTTTTTTTTATTTCATTGAAAAGAAAATAAAAGTGTAAATGCAGATTACGCACATAAGAAAAGAAAGAAGTCGCAAATAAGAGAAATTGAGATCTTCTGTAAAAGAAAACTGTGATAATTAATGGTAAAATATTCAAAATAATAACACACAAGTACTTTTATATTAATTAAATTTTCACACAATGTAGTATTTGATTAAACTTCATTTTCGCTATTGATAATTAATTAGTAAAAAATATATAATAACTATGTAAACATTTTACGCGTTAAGAATTTCGGAATCGGGAAATAATCAGACAATCTAATGTTGATGTTTGAAATTCTATTTTAAAAAATGATGTCGCTCAAAAGATTTATAGTTATAATAATAATAAGAAGGAACTATCTGCGAGAATAAGACAAAGAAAATGTGTCATTTTGTTTTATTATTTCCAGAAATGTATAAGGGCTGGACTAGTTAACCGTAGGGTGACAGGATTTTTGCAGGCAAATAACATAGATTAAGACAGATAAATGTTAAAGTGATCTGGGTGACTGCCAAAATTATTTCGCAAATGTATAAGGGCTGGACTAGTTAACCGTAGAGTGACAGGATTTTTGCAGACAAATAACATAGATTAAGACAGATAAGTGTTAAAGTGATCTGGGTGACTGCCAAAATTATTTCGCACATTTGTATTCCAAGAAACAAAACATTAGCCAACAATTATTTTATAACATAAAATGCATTGGCACATATTATAATTCACGCACAATTAACATTCTTGTATGTATAGCAAATATGTTATGCAACATTTTAATCAAAATTATAGGTGTATAATTTTTTAGTACATTTTCATGGCCCCAAGGCCCGTGGACCGCGTCCGGCTTATGGGAGTTTTTTAACTACAATAATAAAATAAAAACTCTGTTCACTAATAAATAATCATTAGTGTCTAGATATTTTTCATTTATCATCCATTCCGTCATTTCAGTCTCTTAAATAATCAATAAATCTATAATATAGTTTGAGAAGAATACAATCGAAAGCAATATTATTATATTTGCATGAAAACAATAATTCTACATACAAAAATTAATTCTGCATCGCTGAATCAAATGAAATCAAAATAAATAAATGATAAGGCCGGTCCGCAAACGCATCATTTAAATATTTGTAAAAAAAATTAAATGTGAAACCAAAGATAAACATTTGTGTACAAATACAACGCTGATAAAATACATACTAATCAATAGTTTTTCCAGTCTGCAGCCATTGTTTAAGTAAATACTCATAGTAACTATCTCCTCTGGCACCAAGGGTAATTGTAGAGTAAGTCAAAAACTGACCAGAGTTTGGACTTATGAAAATGGGAACCAGGCCATGAGTTTTGCTCAGTGTGTGAACATGTTGAGAAACTTTAGCTGCAACTTTCTAAAAAAATATATATCATTAGCATACCACAAGTACAAATAATTCAATTAAATACAATATATAAGACAACAAAATCACATGAAATTCTAATTTAAATTAAACCTAAAAAACGAGCTTGAATGTTATTTTTATGTTAATAAATAAGATATGTGATCTGTGGAAGAGTGAAGCAAGACGAGAGCCTAGGAACTGGAGAAAAATGACCAGGGATAGGAGTCGGTGGAGAGCACTTGTGGAGATCAAATCCCACCCTGGGATGTAGTGCCGTGGAAAAAAAACGTGATCTCTTTTATATGAAAAGTATTTATTTAAGTTGATCCAAATGCTTTATAAAAAATAATGAATTAAATACAAAATATGAATAATAAAACAAATCAATATATTACATTAGTATATTGGACCATTTAGACCGGTCTCGACCGACCACAACGAGAAACTAAAACTGGTTTGGTTCATTTTAGGTACCATTGTATCAATTATTATAGTATTATATATACGTACATAAAATATTTACAAATTTCAAGCACTGGGGTTTAATTTAACATGGGTTTTTACTACAGTAGGTATAACAGTTTTAAAAAATACCTCAAATCTCGGATCATTTGACACCCTGGACAGATCACGGAATTCTAGTTGAATGGTGGTGACTTCTGATGTAGAGCTATCAGGCGACCATTTGGGAGAATGAGCCTGTCTTGTAGCTAAATTCACATCTGAATACGGTATTCCTGAGGGTGTTTCAAATGCTGGTAATAATCGCTCACCCAAATCTATCTGAAATATTTATAAAAAGTTTTAGTAATACTGTAATAGATAATAATTTAATGGACAGAGAAAATCAAGTTTTAGACAGGAAATATAATCTTCACAAAAATATATTGTGTCATAATTTTATCTGATTTAATTATAGGCATATTCATAAATCACTATAAAAAATAACACCACATTAAAGAAGTTTTGTCTTCAGAAATATACCAGGTTAAAAATATATAATATTATAAAATGTATCAGAATATGGAAATAAATCCTGTATTACGATTATTGACTATTGGCTAATTACATAATCAATTATTTGACAGACAATACTTTTTATTATTACTATTCTACATATTTACAACATACAAAGCATTAGGTACTTTATTTAATTATTTAATTTTCGATTGATAAATTCAAATATATTACCAAGACACAAGGCTAAGGCAAAATGTTATAAAACATATGTTGTAATGTATAAAACATAAGTTTAAAAAAGATAAATGAGTTTATTTTAAATTGTGAAAAAACTAACCTTTCTTTTCTCATCTGTATCTTTCTCAACATTTACATAAAAATATTGGAATCTAAATTTGGTTAATATCATTTTATTTTTAATTGTTGGGCCCGGGCCCACCTTGAAATATATATAAAATACTTAAAAATTCAAATAGGAAGTGTGAACCATTAACAAAACTTTATAATATTTATAAAGATATTTTTTTCCTTGGAGAGCATAATTTAATCAATTTAAAAATAAATCTAACTATTGGCAATTATGGAAAATGGGTAGATGATTAATTTTAATTTATCAGCTAGGTCACATCTATAAAAATTTATATTGTAGAAAATAGATTAACTTACTGCTTTTTCAAGGAACATTTCATCTCCTGAGAGGTGAAAATTACTCAAAAGTGCACCCAGTACTCTAATTGTGACTTCAAATAGATTAACATCTTTATTTACATCAAATGTAAGTTTTGTTGCCACCCAGTCTCTGGCCTCCTTATATTCTAAAAATAAGTACAAATCTTAAATTAAATGAAGAAAAGAAAGAAAAATGTTGAGTGGGTTAAAAATCAATATTTTTACAAAATTTTTAAAGTTAAAGTGATATGAAAATAGAGCTACCTTGGCTGCTAATGGGATTTGAAGCACTGTTATTTGTTGTCATTCTGACTACACGTATATACCAGATCAAAAAATATAAATCTCTTAATTCTCAGAGAATTTAATTATTCTTTATAGTAACAGAAAGCAATCAACTTTCACCAATTGCCACTTTTAAGCCCTGTGGGTGGCTTTGCTGTTTTATTCATTACAAAGCTACTTACGCTCAAAGCAGCAGCTTGGAAGTTGATAGAGCAGTAAAGGGAGCAATCTATATTGAGACATATATCCCTTGTGCAAGGTCAAGTGAGAAAGCAAACAAACAATACCAAAAAGTTATTGCAGAGAAGATTTAATTTCAAATTTGTCAAACACTGCGGAGATATGGATCAAGGGACTCGAGTTGTTGTCAAATATTTGTATTATCTCACTTTTACCTCCACATTATCATTATTTTCACTGTCTGAATCTGCTTTAAATTTTATAGTATATCTTTAAATTCATTCCTTTTCCTTTTTTTTTAAATAGACATGGAATACACATCAATATTCTAACATGGATGTCACATCAATATTCTAATACGGATATCACATCAATATTCTAATACGGATTTCACATCAATATTCTAATATGGATATCACATCAATATTTTTACTACATATTTTCAAACTAAATTAAATGTTTGTGCTATAGGACTAGTTGGTCTTCCAGGCTCGAACAATTAATACAAACAATTTAAACAGAAAACTTACCCAACAACAAAACCCACACAATACATTAAAATAATACAACCTTACTTTCACACAACAAACCCCAAATCACTACACCAAACCCTAAAACCAAATCAAACCAAACCCATCCCCAACAAATCCAACACCCACAAACACATTTATAACAACAAACTCCCCATCCAATAAAAAACATCTTTATAATAACACACATCTATCCACATCAAAAACCCAACACCAAAATCCTCTACAACCCCAAAAACCACATAATCATATCCCCCCACTATTAATTACCCCCCCCACACTTAAAACCCCAAACCTAATACTAACCAAACACATTAAAACCACAAACATTCAAACAAACCTTACAAAAAACCAATACATACATATTAACTTCCACCATACTTCTTAATACCCCTTCTTCCACCAACATACACAAAACTATCCCACCCCACTATTAAACCCCCTTATAAATTAACACAATATAACCATCACCCCCTCCAACAAAAACACCCCTACCCATCCATACATACACAAATCCCATCACACAACCCCATCCATATCAAATTTACTTTAACCAAAAACATTAACCAAAAAACACCATAAACAATAAACAACTACACAAAACACACACCAACCCAACCACACAAATAAACAAAACACACCAAAACACAAATTACAAAAAACATTCACATACAAATTCATTCTAACACCTCCATATACAATACATTCAAACACATAAACTTTGACCCCTAATTTAACCTTCAACAACCTCCCCCCCCCAAGCACCCCACCTAAAACCCGATTTTCGATTTATCACTACTATTACCCCCTCGACTAAACACCATAAATTCTAACAACTAAATGTTAAAAGAACACTTAGACTGCAATCGCATTTCAATCTTTATACATCATACAAAGTAAACCCTAACTAATTTGGCTATTTAAAATATAAAAAAAAAAAAGCAAATTACAAATCAACGCAGTCCCCCGAAATATTAAAACTACCACACGAGTACAGTGCGTGGGTTCCAAGGTCAATGAAGTCTAATCACATGACACATGACATTTCAAAGTGAATAGTGTAAATTGGGCCTACTGTAAGCATGTATTACATATTCAAATTACTACATACTAATCGTATATAATATAATTTCGCTTTTAAATGAGCCTGCATCATTAGGAATATATCCAGGTTAGCGTTAATGGATGAGATCTCGTCGTAGTAATTTAGCATCATGGGCAGAAGAGAGAAAAAGCCTAAATAGGAATTGTTAAACTTGATGTGAGAAATTGTGGGAAATTTCATTGGTCAAACAGAAAGTCTATTTGTGAAAGTATTAAAGGGATGTCCAGTTTGATATTAACTATTTTGTATGTACGTAATAGGCGGGACCGGGAATGATAACAAAAGTGAAAAATCAGAGTACCTACAGATTCCCAAATCTAATTTCAGGTACGTATGTATTCTTTGCCACCAAGAAAACAACAAATTACAACAGTTTATAATATGTAGTTGTAATTAAAGACTTTTAATCAACAATATGTACGTACATATATGTGCACTATGTAATTGTGAAAGAAATAAATAAAATATATACAAAAGCGCAATAAAAGTTATTTATTTGAAGTAGATGGTTTCATGAAATCAAGGAGTTGTTTGATGACTCAAAAGACTTTCTTCTCGTGTAAAATTTCTTCATAACAAGAAATCAACTGTTTTATATTTTAACTTGCTCTCATTACGCACTCTTCATTAGTTTCTGCTCTTCGTCCGAATTCCATTTTCAATAGAGTTAAGACCCTCAGTTAATTTTGCAATAGCCATAAGCTTTTCTGATGGTATCATAATCTAGCGCAAGTGCAGACCTGCATGTCACGATTAACGCATTGTGTCGCGTGGGTGCGAGTTTGGGGGCAAAGAGAGAAATTATGTATCTCCGAATTTACAAAAGTCGCAGTATTACTGTATATATATATATATATATTATACCACGACTTATATATTTATCACCATATGTCTGCTATGCGTAAGTGTGAAATTAATTTTCTGAAACTACATTCTGTGAATGAATTATAATCAACTGTTATGTATGTCTGAACTGTTGTGTGACATTAAATGGCAGAAAAATGTAGTCTTCTGATAGTAACATAATAATTTGATAAGAGTATCAAAATACAAATGATATCATTCTTCGGAAGGTTGATAAGGTCTCTCAACATTCAAAACAAAGAACACTGTAATATTCTCTGGCAGTTTTTATCATTAATGTATAAAACAAATACTCAGCCATCTATAGTGTGAAATAATATACATATGCACCACAAATAATTAACAAAACTATGATTATGTAGTATACATTAATTAAATTATTGCCTGGACTAAATAACAAAAATATCTGTTCACTGTGCTGGGAGTTTGGATTGAGTTTAATTATTATTTTATTACAAAAATTAGAAAAAATAAAGGTTTACAAAAGATAGCATATTATGAATACAAATTATTTATACACAAATAGACATAAGGATGTGATTCTTTTTATGAAATTCCACTTTTTAAGAAAATGTGAATTTTTCATTATGTGTCATCAGTTTATTAGGAACAGTTTCTTGAAAATTTACAGAGAGATCATATTTACCACTAAAATGAATTCCAGAAAAATGCGACTCCGGTTGGTCGATCTGCTGCTGCTGCAGGTTATCAAGATTGGCATCTTGAAGATGGTTGTTATTCCCTTCATTTACTACACCATCTTCCGGGTACAGTTCCTTATCATTGTTATCTGAATGTTTATTAGTTTTAATCAAATCCTCAATCCCATTGTTTGTACGATCCTAAAGACAATTATCAAAATTAATTATATTTAAAAAAAATTATACAAATCCAAGTAATGATCAAGGTTTCTAGTACAAATATTAAGACAGTGACAAGATCGAATACATTCTCCATGCTCAATCACTTTCTAAATATGAGGATCCATAGCAAAAAAGACATTAGCTTTTAAAAACAATTTTTTAACTAGAAATATTACCAACATTAAAAGATGTTTAGATTAATGAATTTCATAATAGAATAACATAATATCTAATGAGTGTACAAGGGTAAGACTCTGATCTCTCGTTGTATCAGTTGCGTCATTCTACTCTGCCTTCAAAATACAAGAGGTAATGAATAATAATTTACTCTGCACTCAACTCTCTACTCTCCTTTAAGTGACATTCAAGACGAGTTTCATCATTAGTGAACTATGTACTATAATTTTGCAGATAACTCAACAGGCTTTTTTTAATCACCTTGGGGTCTTTTTTGCTGTAAATCTTTAGAAATTTTGGATAAACATAAATTATGTTTTCCTGTTTTATTTAATTAAATATGACGATTTATATAACAAGACAAAACAGTAATTTACATCACAAGTTTAGGCAAAATACAAAGCTAGTGAAAGATTATTTATGAATAAACTAAATTGTCTACAATGACAGATATCTACCCAATAATCCTGATAATTATTTATGGTAGATGTTTTTATGTAATGTGCCAAGGAAACCAACATTATTGTATTATGTGATAATCAACAAAAAATTTCAAACATTATATAATGCCAATTTTAGACACGGGAGACAATTTTTACCCAATATACCATAACAATAATATGATGAATTCTCCCGATATGTTAGGATACACTTCAACAGAAACGCGGGTACCCAATAGCAATTGAAGAAAGTTATATCACCCTAGGTAAAAAAAAGCACCAGTCAACATGTGAACATAAACTAAAACTTGTAAACTGAAAAATTCCAAATTGCAAGATATATTCATATTTGTTCATATAAACACAAAAATAAACACAAGCCACGGTAATAACACGCGTAGACTATGGAATAAACAAATATGTGCCAAGGATCAGATTCGGTGTGTAAATTATTTGTTTAACAATCAATGTCAATTTCCATGGTCATTAGTTGCTACAATTGAGACGTAGCATGGGGTATGGCAAGCCGAAAAATGAGCAAAATTTATGCCGTGACTACTACAATTTTCAAAACATTTACTTTAATCAAATACTCTTTTGTGATTTATTTGTTTTTTCAAGCAAAAAATCAATCCCTTCTCAGTCATGTCTGTCTGACTAAAAGATCTAACATAGCTGGAATATATAGGTTAATTTTTCAGAAAAGTTGATTCTAAATCTGATAAAAACTACAGATCGTATCCACAAAATCCATTATATCTCATATAGATATTGATGTATATATAGATTAAACTTTCTCCTGAGCATGATAAAAGAATCCATTTAAATTTCTCAGAAGTTGCGCCGTGAGACCTTCTGCAATATTTAGCTGCGTAGTATTTCAAAATCTACCAAAAAATGTTGTTATCTGTAATGAATTTGACTGAACACTGTAAAGAATGCATTGTGAAAAACATTGTCAGTGAAACAAAATATATCAGCAGCTTTGTTGTTAACAAATGAGTGTGAACATATAAAACATTAAAATTAAAAATAATTGTAACAGGATAATTCTTATAAAAAACATACCTCACTATGATAATTTGCACTACTTGATTGGTACGTATAATTGAATCTCTCTGATACTACCAGGTAGATCACAGTGATCAAGACTACGACATATACGATGCTGCGTTGCAGGCGAGACAGCTGATTCCACCACTGGAAAGTCAATTTTAAAATTCAAGTCAAATTAATTTGTCATTTCAAAATAAAATGACTAATGAATTTAATTATTTGATATTATAAATGACTTGTATATTCAATTCAATTGAAATCATAATCGTTAAGCTCAATATTGTATCTGCAAATGCACTACATAAAAGTACAGAGCAATATTATCAAATGATAGGAAAAATTTAATAAATGGCTTTTATTTAACTCTTTTATTGTCAGTGTAGTTGCACTGAGACTAAATATTTAAAAGAAAATTGTTTGATAATCTGTTGAGCCATTATTGCAAATTTTAATTTTAAAGATATATAATTTTTTATATAAATCGTATTAATTTTAACAGGTCACACATACTTCCCGAAATAAATAAATATAACCTACCCTCCAAAGACTTCGGCGATTTGTCGAATCCTCGTTGACAGGCAAGAACAAAGATACGTCTGGCTTGTTGTTTCCTCCGTACATATTAGAAATCCGTGATCTATTTTAAAAAAACATGTTTTGAGGTTAGATTCATTAGAGCCTCATTATTAATTTGAAGAGATAAACTAATCAGACTTTTTGTCAAAAGTATACACCGCCGAAGAAATTAGTGCACACTTTCACAAACTTTAGGCAAAATCATTTATTTTCCATGTTAGACGTCACATACAGTGGTACCAATATACCAGAACAGTATAATTATCTCTTATCTATGTAATATATGTCTCTTCCCTTCTACGAAATATTCTTGATACTTAGCAAAGACAACTAACTTTAACATCATGCCCTTTCTCCCGGGGGTAGGCCAGAGTAGGTAGGGGTAGGACTGGGTAGGACAAAGCTCCACACTCTCCAGTCCTGACACATAATTCTCGCCTTATCCACATTCAGACAACTTTTCATAAAAACTTGTCAATTATTGAGGCTACTAACAGGACCATCTTCCGGTATCTGGTTTACCTGGTCGTGCCAAGCCTTCCGTGGACATCCTCTATTTCTAGTGCCATCAACACTTGCATCATATATCTTTCTTACCATTCTCTTCTCATTCATTCATTTCATATGAATAAACCACCTAAGCGATTCATTTTAAATCTTATTCACTTTGCTAAAATCAGCTATACATTATCTTCTAATATATTCGTTATTTACTGCACCATAAATGGATTTGCCATATAACGTCTAAGACAAGAAATGGGTACTTAAATACATTGAAACATCAGCTTGTAAAATAAAACGATATTCGCTACAAAAAGGGTAAATAATAAAAGAAATCATCAAAAAAGTTATACTTATTTTCCAATAACTGAGACATGAAATCACTCGTCCCGGTAATTTAGCAGGTGGTATATATGAGTTAGTAATTTTACTTTCTCAATTATTATGTAGCGACCATAATTTAAATCTACCGCCATCCCAGTCGGCATCGACGCTAGCGACAGCGCTGCCGGCTGCTGACACAAGTCTGGCTCAATTCACCGCCAGACAGTCTCTCCAGTTTCAGCGTTTCACGATGGTGGTCTTGCCGGCTCGCCTTAGCCGAGCAAGACCATCAATTCATTTCATTTCATAATTTCATACCTCTTCATTCACTGTATTCATTTCTATCTGTCTTCATTGTTTTTATCATTTGCCACAATAAACCTCAACACGCGCCAATCACATGTATTTCATTTAACCACCGTCCTAACCCCCAAACTAATAAATTTACATCAGTCCTATCAGTCAACGTAAGTAAAAACTTAGTATAGCGTAACAGCCTTCTCCGCAAAATGATTCTCGCACACCGACGATTTTCTGTCGTACGACAGTTCTATCATGATGCCGAGAGCTATGAGAATGTATGGCAGTGCGCACACTGATGATTCAATTTTCAAACGATAATAGTTACAGTTGGTTTTGTCCTGTTTTGGTACTGTTTTGTCCTCAGTATGCGCTCACTCTTACCCAATCCAGAACCTTTCCAACTACACATTCGGAGTTAAAGTCGAAGGCGTATATTCTTTTAAACGTCCCCTGAGAGCAAAAGTTCCGTAAGGTTCCCTCCTAATCCCTCTCCCCTTCAATATTTTCTCGTGTGACATTCTCGCCCTGCTCAACCACATTACAATGAGCGGTTGTCAGGCCGACTTTGGCGGCTGGCTGACCTTTCTTGGCTGGTCTCCGGTGATCCAGACTGCTCCGGCGGCTGCTCATGGTGGATTCTGTCGGACCATGGTTGAACCTTCTGCGCTGTGGCCCGACTTATGGGTCTTCAGTTTCCGATATCGGCTGTCAACTGATGTTAATTTCTATAAGAAATGTGTTGTTGTTTCGTTAGATCAAGTGTGAACATTATCTGAGCTGCGCAGGGAACTCACAATTGGCACAAAGCAAGAAAAGTCAGACAAATAACCTCCAGAACTAGAGCGCATTATACCTATTATCTTAATTTAAATGCTGATTGAGATAAAATATGTCAAGAGCTCTTCCACGGCCCTTTTATTGGGAATGAAGATATCTTTAGAGGCCTTCGTTGTGAGCTTGAGAAATACGTAGAATAGTTTGAATGCACCATCCTAGAATCAGGTTTGTTGGTTCATCCTGAATTACTATGTATTTCTGAAAGTGTTGATGATACTGAAGAAAATTTTATGAGAAATATCAAAATAAAGACATTAAAGGAAGGAGTTCGTTTAATAGCAAATAAAATTGTTGAAATGAATGCCATCCCTACTCTATATGAAAATAATTATGTCAAGAAGAATACTCAGCACTATTCTCAAATTCAACTTGGCGTGACGCTCTCAGGTATGATGGAGTGTGATTACTTGATTTAATCTGAGATTGGTGGTGATTTTGTGCAAACAGAGTTCCATTAATGAAGATCACATTTTTTAAATTTGCTCAAGACTTATAAATATGTATTTGGAGCAAATATGTTAAAAAACTATGAAGAGTAAGAACAGAAAAGTGAAAAAGATGAAGAAAAATTTTCATAATAGAAGTATCCAAAAAACTGGTTTATAAGTAGTACCTGAACTCACAGATAAAATCACAATGTGTCCACGAGATGTCTCTTTAATTCAAATAATAAGCAATGCGCCTGTGGAAGACAAATCACCAACGCTAGATGGTATACAGATTGCGGGAAAAAGGTGCCAACCATTTATATTCATAAAAAATATATACATTCCAACTTTGTTATTATCTAATAATCAAATTAATAACAAGGTTCCTAAAAGTTAATAGAATAAATATTAATTAATTAAATGTGTTATAAGTAATTACGCAAACGAATTTTCTTATGGATGTGAAACTAACTAACTTATCATCACACAGTTTTACCATGGGTGTAGTCAGAGAGGATCGAGTGCCACACTTTTCTGCCCTGACACACAATTCTCACCTCATCCACATTCATACATCTTCTCATACAAGCTCATCGGCTTCTAACAGGACCATATTCCAGTATTTGGTATATATTATTTAGTAAAATATTCTTCCTTCCATAACAGAATTGAAGTACTTTAACAGAATAATGAGAATTCGCAATTAAAATAAAATCAACTGTATAATGACTCAAATATGTATTATATATTTAAAAAATAAAACGCTCACTCACACCCTATTTGATAACTAAACATGTAATTTAAAACCAACATTAATTACTCAAAAATGGCAAGATTACTCCACAGGGGGAAAGGGGGGAAATGTCAAAATAGAAAAATGAATTTTTCATTGTTTACCTTGGCAAACCACCAACAGTGGAATGGGGGCAAATAAAAAGTTGTCCCCAGCTCCAATTGACAGAGATGCGTATTCGGGAGATACGTCACCATACAAAAAAAAACAGAAAATTCGTGATGACTTCATATAAACCTTCTGACCTTTTGTGTACAAAATCCTTTTATGTACAAAAAATTCATGGAGATTGAAAAATAAAACAAAAATATGTAATTATAATTCAAAACATTTATTAACGTGTACATTATAACATTCAGTATCATTACATTAGATCCAAAGAGTTGACATGTTTATCATGGTTGTATATGTGTGGCGGCTCGCGCGCATCGTCCAGATGTTCCTCGTACTGTCAATTCGTGGTATTGCACCATCTCACGTGTACAAAGCGGAAACGTTCGAGGAAGGCCGGACTGCGCCGCCCGGCGGGCATGACACACGTGCACCACAGATGTGCACCAACACATGCAGCGGAAGAAGCGGTCGGCCAAACAATCGGCGCTGAGTACCCGAACCGATCGGACCGCAGATGCGCATCCCGACTCATCTTTCACTAACCGTACATCGTTTTTCCATCTGTGTTGTTTCTTGCACTCGGTAGCTTCTCCCCGATGAGAACAAACATGTGTGAATAAAAAATGGTTTTCACCAGAGCACGAACCAACCTTCCCACAGTGGTGACCCCGACGACAGTAAAAAAAACGCATGTGAAAAATTAAAGTGAACGTGCCCGCCAACTCGCGCATCCCCTGTCGTATTGCAGAAGTGCCAAAGACGTTCACTGCGACAAGAGTATAGATGGACAAAACATTTTACATCTCGTGTGTGTGAGTTCGCGCTTCAAACAAACGACGCAACACGCGTCGCGACCGCACGTGTCCGTCGGGTGCGCATTTTACCGATACGAAGCATAGATACGAAGTTCAAAACCATAGATTCAAAACTCTATCTCTTATCTATGGCAACACGTGTTGCTAGCACACGTTCGGCGGTACAGGAAGTCGGATACCAAGTCCCGGAATGACTCAACCGCCCGAAAACAGCCCGATGTCTCAAGAGGTTAACCGCGTGGCGGTGCGCATCCCGACGTTCTGCCCCAGCGACCCCGAGATGTGGTTTGCGATGGTGGAGCGGAGCTTCGCCGTGGCCGGAATTACTACAGACGCGACGAAGTTTGGATATGTCCTGGGGGCCCTGGATTCCTCTTACGCCTTGGAGGTCAGAGACACTTCTTAAGAGCGAACTGACGCGGCGGCTCAGCTCCACACAGGAGCAGAAGACGAGGAGGCTCTTGGGCATGAGGAGCGTGGGGACCGAAAACCGTCCCAGTTCCTCAGGCACCTTCGAACGCTCGCCGGGAGTGCGGTGCCTGACGAGATGCTGAGGACGCTGTGGATGGGTCGCCTACCGCGAAGCATGCAGGTGGTCCTCGCCACCCAGCCTGGACAAGGTGGCCAATCTCGCCGACGCCATCGACGATTACTCGGGCAGACCCTCTGTCAGCGAGCTGAATACTTCCACCACGGAGCAAGCTTTGTCCGATAAGATGCAACAGATGACGCTGTCGCTGCGCCAAGAGCTGGCCACGATGCGGCAGGAGATCTCAGCGTTGCACGCCCAGTATCGGCAGTCCGGGAACACCATTTCATACTCCCGAGGCAACAGCCCCAGCAGACCGCGCTCCCGCAGCCAGTCCAGGAGCCGGCAGCAGTATGACCAATGTTGGTACCATTGGCGCTTCGGAGTCAATGCCAAAAAGTGTAAGGAGCCCTGTACCTTCAACCAGGGAAACGCTCCGGGCCCACGCTGATAGCGACCAGCACCTCCAGCCCCAAGTACGTAAGTCGCCTTTTTGTCACCGATCGGGTAACCCGCACTCAGTTCCTGGTGGACACAGGCGCCGACCTGTGCGTCTACCCGCGGAAGCTGGTCCAGGGATGCCCTGTAAAACAATTGTATGAGCTCTCCGCAGCGAATGGAAGCACCATCGCCACCTACGGCAGCCTGACACTCAGCCTTGACCTGGGCCTTCGGCGTGACTTCACTTGGAGCTTCGTAATTGCTGATGTCTCTAGGCCTATCATCGGTGTGGATTTTCTGGCGAGGTATGAGCTACTGGTCGACGTCCGGAATGGACGGCTACTAGACCAGGTAACGAACCTGACAGCAGCTGGCAGACGAAGCACATATGAAATTGCCTCCATAAAAACTGTCGCCGGTACGTCTCCATATCATATCCTTCTACAGAAGTTTCCGGATCTCACTCGCCCAGATGGCACAGTGAAGGAGACCCGCCATTCCACTACCCACCACATTAGGACAACTCCTGGTCCCCCAGTAGCGGAACGACCACGACGCCTCGCCCCTGGAAAGTTCAAGGTAGCTAAGAAAGAGTTCGAGACAATGGTCCGTCTCGGGATCGCTCGTCCTTCAGAGAGCTGCTGGGCTTCACCGTTACATATGGCGCCTAAAAAAGATAACCAGTGGCGACCGTGCGGTGACTACCGGAGCCTCAACGCCAGAACCATCCCGGACTGTTACCCCGTGCGCCATATCCAGGACTTTGCTCAGACACTAAGAGGCACCAACATCTTCTCCACCATCGACCTGGTACGGGCGTATAATCAAATCCCAGTGGCACCTGAGGACATCTCGAAGACGGCCATATCGACACCATTCGGGCTATTTGAATTCCCGTTCATGAGTTTTGGCCTCCGAAACGCTGCCCAGACCTTCCAACGCTTCATAGACGAAGTCATCCGAGGACTTGACTTCTGCTACGCATACATCGATGACATACTAATTGCCTCAGCATCAGAGGAAGAACATATGACCCACCTCGAAATCCTATTCCAGCGCCTGCAGGAATACGGGGTGGTCATTAACGCAGGCAAATGTCACTTTGGTGCACCGGAAGTCAAGTTCCTAGGGTACCTTGTGTCCAGCGAGGGCACTTACCCACTGCCAGAGAAGGTGGAAGCTATAAGAAGCTATGGCAGACCGGAGACCATCAAAGATCTCCGCCGGTTCCTGGGTGCGCTAAACTTCTACAGAAGGTTCCTACCCAGGGCCGCAGAAACGCAAGCGCCACTCAATGACTTCCTGAAAGGAAGCCTAAAAGGGAAACAGCTAGTTCCGTGGACAGCAACGTCCATCGAAGCCTTTGAGATGTGCAAAGAAGGCCTCGCCCAGGCAGCGCTGCTTGCTCATCCAAAGTGTGATGCTCCATTATCCATCATTACCGATGCTTCGGATACCACAGCCGGTGCTGCACTCCATCAGCTCGTCAATAGAAACTGGGAACCACTGGCTTTCTTTTCAAAAAAATTCAGTGCTGCCGAGCGGAAATATGGTGCTTATGACAGAGAACTCCTGGCCATCTACCTGGCCGTTAAACACTTCAGGCACATGGTGGAAGCCAGGACATTCACCATCTTTACTGACCACAAACCAATTGTCTATGCCTTTCAGCAGAAAGCAGATAAATGCTCGCCAAGGCAATTCAGACATTTAGATTTTATCAGCCAATTCACCACCGACATACGCCATGTAGCGGGCAAGGATAATATTGTCGCAGACGCCCTATCCAGGGTCGAGTCCATCGACACTCCCCTGGATTACGCAGCATTGGCGGCTGATCAGGCGGACGACCATGAGTTGCAAAGATATCTACAGGAAGGATCCGTCCTGCAACTAAAGAAGGTACGGATTCCTGGCACCAACGCAGACCTTTTCTGCGACGTTTCCATGATGACAGCCAGGCCCTTTGTCACAAGTAGATTCCGACAGGCAGCTTTTAATACGGTCCATCAACTGTCTCACCCTGGCAGCAATGCAACGGCCAAGCTCATGACGCAACGTTATGTCTGGCCATCCATCAAAGCCGATTCCAGGAAATGGACCCGTAACTGCCTACAATGCCAACGTAACAAAGTTACCCGCCATGTCTCTGCACCACTTGGAACCTTCCGGCCACCATCAGCAAGATTTGAGCACGTCCACATAGACATAGTTGTACTTCCTGTATCAGAAGGCTACAGGTACTGCCTCACATGTGTGGACCGCTTCACAAGATGGCCCGAAGCCTTCCTGATGAAGGATCAAGAGGCCGAAACAGTGGCGCGGACTTTTTAACGAAGGGTGGATAACCCGGTTTGGAGCCCCGCTCAGAATCACAACGGACCAAGGTAGGCAATTTGAGTCAAATCTATTTAGGCAACTGAACCGCCTGGCAGGAACGACTCAAATACATACAACGGCCTACCACCCTGCAGCAAATGGTATGGTGGAGCGACTCCACCGACAACTGAAGGCAGCCATCAAATGCCACGAAAGCAGTCGTTGGACTGAAGTGCTTCCCACCGTTCTAATGGGGATTAGAACAGCCTGGCGAGACGACCTCGCTACCACTTCAGCTGAGTTGGTCTACGGGGAACCACTTCGCCTACCAGGAGAATTCCTTGTGACACGACCGGCCGTCGACGACGACCATGGGAAATTTTTGAAGGAACTGCGGCAGCATTTTGACACCCTACGGCCAGTAGACGGCACCCAGCATAGAGAAAAGCGTCAGTTCATCTTCAAGGATCTCCCTACAACCACTCACGTCTTTCTAAGGGATGACACCATCAAGAGCCCACTCCAACAACCGTACAGTGGCCCTCATAAAGTCATCCGCCGAGGCGAGAGGACTTACACCATACACGTTAAGGGGAAAGACGTGACCATCAGCATTGATCGCCTTAAACCAGCATTTATTACTTCAGAAGCTACCACAACACCCCAACCAACAATATCAAAGGCCTCCGACCCACCAAATCGGACCAACAATACCACACGTTCAGGCAGACACGTCCGATTCCCCGATCGTTTAGATATGTAAATGAAGTCCAGGCATAATAAACATCCATGATGTGCACCAACACATGCAGCGGAAGAAGCGGTCGGCCAAACAATCGGCGCTGAGTACCCGAACCGATCGGACCGCAGATGCGCATCCCGACTCATCTTTCACTAACCGTACATCGTTTTTCCATCTGTGTTGTTTCTTGCACTCGGTAGCTTCTCCCCGATGAGAACAAACATGTGTGAATAAAAAATGGTTTTCACCAGAGCTCGAACCAACCTTCCCACATATGTATCTATGAGTGAGGGGAATAATCACACAATTTTTATAATTAACACAATAAATCAAACATGATTTTTTTGGTTTTTGGTATATTTAATTTTTTCAAATAATTGGACAATCGTGTTTGATTTATTTTGTTGATTAACAATGGAGTTCTATAAAATGAATATCGTATGTATTAAAAAATTAAAAGAATTAAGTCATTTTTTTATTTGCTCTTATGGTGTACAACAATATTCACATGCATTCCAAAATACATAAGTCAAATAATATTACTATAGATAATACATACTCTCATTGTGCTTCATCACACAATAAATTGCTACAGAAAAAGGGGAGAAAAAGTGCAAGTCTGACTGACGTAATTAGGGACACAATTTGACTTATGTGATTATTCCGATAATGATTATTTAATATATTATTTTTAGGTATGAGACTAATTATATAATGATTAATTATTTATTCTAATGCATATTTAGAAACAGTTATGAAGTATCTACTGAACTTCTTGGCCGTTTGTAGCTATGTTTTGAACCACACATCGATCACATAAAATATCAACAGGGATAACAATATAAATCAAGATACCCATATGTAGCCTTAGTATGATTCACGGTATTCTTGTATGAGCGTTCGTTCAAGCAATTGTATTTGGACATAGTTTACGTGACTTTGCGTCTTAATATTATCAGATCAACAAATCACTGAAATGTGGCTCAAAATATTTGTTACAACTAAAACTGATTGGCAACAGAGTAACCCAAAAGATACTTCATTATTATCTGACAGCAATGAAAACTAAGCTAATGTTTATTTGAATACTAATGTGAAAGTCACCAACAATAAAAAAAAATTAAATATGTACGAAAAATATTGGTGATTTAATTAGCTTGTACACACTCAAGACCAGCCCTAATAGAAAAATAATATTAAATAAAAATACACCATATAAAATCCTACCATATATATATTTATAATTAAGGGAAACATAATAATAAAAAATGAACATACAAATCTTAATCCTCGGTTTTCTACTTTTAGATCAATGCAGATTGAACGATTCCATGAATTTATTATACACCAATTCAACCAAATTAATGTGAAAAATGAAAAAAATCAGAAAACAAGAAAAATAAAATACTCCATTTTGAAAATGATAAAAAATGCAAGTAGAAGATTGCCAGTTCTTCTAAACTCTATTTGGATTATTGCCTATCTCATATAAATTTGACAGCATTGATGCCATCGAACTATACTGTTATCAGTCCCAATTTATCGTATGCGGTATTTCCTACAACTTATTAGAAACATTTTTAAATGCTCATTATTTTAGCACCACATAATCATTAATTTTTTTTTTTTTCAAATCTTCACCAAGATATTTGTATGATTTTATTATAAGATAATAATTTAGATAATGATGAAGTGTTTTTGTATTGATAACTTTTATTTAAATGTATAACTACTTATTTTAATTTCAATCAAATATTCCGGCAATTTTAAAGACAAAGTTTAGGTGAAGAAACATTAGAATAACAAGTTTTTATTAAATATTTAATAATATATTCACATACCAGTCTTTTACAACACATTATTTTTTGAATAAAATTAAGAATATCAACTTATATTATATTATGTGTATGTAATAATAAACCTGAAAAATAAAATTCTATTTGTCTTAAAAAATTAATATACTATGTACCACGTTTCAAGGAGGCTCAATTGACTTGGACTGGACCACAACTGTGCAATATGTTAACTGTGTGCAAGCATTATTTTCATCAGTTTTTTTTAATATATCAGGCTAATGCTCCATAAAAGTTTAATGAAAAATTGGAATAGAAGTTGAAAAATAAAGATTGATCATTTAGCTTCGAAGTGAACAGACAAATATACAACAATTAATTACACCATCTTAAAAAGTAATATATTAACGAAGGACAAAACTTAATTTCGTAATGAACGCTTCACGAAATGCACGTTCACCAACTTGAAGCGTTCAAAATGAATGCTTCATTCTAAGTATGTTGGTACAACTGGTTGGCCCACTCCCGATGCAGGTCGCAATCGCTTTGCACTTCATATAGTATAATGAAGTGCGGTTAAGTCGTTATTTAAATCGCTATTGAACTATACCTCGCGCAGTATACTTCAATGAACTACATGAAGTGAGCGGTAAATTCTTTTGTCTCTATACGTATACAGTTCGCAGTTAATTGTGTGCGTTGCTGAGTGAGAGTTTCGTTGCAGGCAACTAAGTAATTTGCTAGTGTGTGTGAATATGGTGTGAAATATTGAACTATTGAAGTGTCAGCACGATTTAAAACGTGCAAACTACGAAGTGTGAGTATAAAGAACTAGTTCATTGAAGTACTTCGTACAGTGTGAACCCATCGCTATAATATATACATGATGTATTGTACCATTTCTACCTATAAGATAATACATATATTTTTGAATATATGTTAAATGAATTATTATGTACCCAGATTCGGTTAATATTAAGGATAATTCTTCTTCAAAATTTCACTTCCCTATGGAAGTTCGAAATCATCATTGCCATTAAGACTTTTGGGGGCAGCTGCTCTAAGAATGCAATAACTTGTATTACTTCATATTTGTCACCTCTCATAACGTGCCCGATGCACTCATGTTTATTCCTCTTGATAAAGATCAGCATATCTTTTGTGATGCATTTTCCTGCTGCAATTTCTTCCCGCAACACCAACTTCTTTGGTAGCAAAATTTCCATACAGAAGGTTCGATCCTGGCGGCCATCAATTAGATTTTCGATTGTTAATGTTTTTGTAATAATTAATTTTGATTTTTAACATGTTAACTTCTACAAAGAGGCAAACTTTTGTCATATTAATTTCTTGCCTCCAAGAAATGTGTATATATTTTTATTACTATGCACAAAAACAGGAAAATAATGATGTAGGGATATATATATATCAAATTTATTCACAAATAAAGTTTTTGTGAAAATGACAATCACTTGGTAACATTATTTTTCACAATTTAAACACTTCGCAATTCAATTTGTCAATGTAAAATACAGAAATATTTTTACTTCCGAAACTTCTGTACACAGAAATAGCTCTTGATGTGAAAAAAAAATCATGCAGAATTGTGCTTGTACAAATTAGTTAAAATAAAAATAATTCAATTTTATCCGTTAAACTATTTCAATAATCTTATACGTGTACATATTTGGTTAAAAATATTGACCAAAATTCAGAACGTAATTTTGATGTTTTTTTTTTAAACCTGTTAATTTCTTGCAAAATTATAACTTCTTTGGCAACCATTACAAATATTCTCTTAGAGGACATCTTCAATGTTTATAATATACACAATTCGAAATGCAAACATAACTTATAACATATGAACAAAAAAAACGTCATTAAAACACTGCAATCTTCATATGTTATAAATTATATTGTTTGCATCTCTATTTCTTCATGCATATTGATTTGGCATAAATTATGTAGAAACTTAAGTACCCAACTTTCTTACTAATCTGGGTCTATTCCGCACCTAAAATTGTGCAGACTGATACTCTTATTAGAGCATAAGATTCTTGGAAAAAAGTAATTACATGCAACTACCATTGTTAACATTTTATTTATTTTTATTTAAAGAGATTCATTAAATAAATTATTTGAATAAAAGTTTCAGTGTTTAAAAAAAGATATGTAGTGCCTAATTCCAAAACCCCCTAAAACGAATTTTGGATAAGTAGAGTTAAATATGCAGTCTTATAGATTTTTTGTCAGCTCCATGAAGAACACATTGTTTTTCGCAAAAGCCACTTAATTCCATTGATTTTGCAAGTTCAAATCAGGATTAGTTTCAAAATACTCCAAAGCAGACGGAGTATAAGTTGCTATTCCCTCGAAAATGAAATCAGCCAATCACAATGCTTGTTGATGATCTAAAATCCACTATGGCTGCTAGAACGATATATAAAGAAAAAAAATTACAATATTGTCTCTTTAAAAAATGCTAATGTAAAAAAAAAACATTTTGTACATTTACATTAAAAATATACATTTTTCATCCATAACTCAAAAACACATAGTCATTTTAGGGGTTTTTGGAATTAGGTGCTACGTATTCTCGGCTATGGAGGCTAAATGCAATGAAAAAAAATCAAATGAATGTAATATTTATTTAACATTTTTTTCTAAATCTAATGCAAGAATTTTATAATGAACTCCTATGTTTACAGTAATACATATTATAATAATAACATTAATACAGTAAAACTCCTTTAATTCATAACTCATGGGACCGAATTTAAAAAAAAAATCTGAATTACGAATAATGAGAACAATTTTTTTGAAGGCATTAGAAAGAAAATTTTAATAACGCGTCGTCAGTTTACACATTCGCATTTTTGCATGCGCCACTGCCGTAAACATGGAGGCTGTCTATTATTTCAGCTTTTAATGTGTCTAAATGTTTATCAAATATATTAAAAACAGGCTTCTTCAAACGATTCACCAGTGCTTCACGCGACAAAATTACGGTCATTTTAATTTGATTAGCGGTCAAACTCGCCTTTTCCATCAAAATTGGAATATTAAAAATAATGAAAAACAATTGAATCTTCATACTTCGTTGAAGCTTATTATTTTTTCGCTATTTTTCAAGTTTGAACTCAGAAAGGTAATCAGGATTTAAATTTTTCTGCAAATTTTATCTTTGACATTTCATATGGTTAATTATTATGTATAAAAAAGGTATACGAACTATGAATAATAAGGTTTTACGAATTATCGGTAAAAATTAATATGAAATTTTATTTTCGGGGCTTAATTTTTTGAAAAAAGTGCGAATTACGTGAAAATACGACATATGTGTACACAAATTAATGTAGTTTTATTGTATATGGAAGAATCATTCAAGGTATTCCATCAAGATAAAGCTCTACAGGGTAGAATGCAATTCGAAAAGAATCAAGAGAATTAGTAATTTACCTGCAGTTTAAACATGGTCCCAGGGATGATCTATTTAAAAAATATATATTCAATCATATCCTATGAGGAACTTTGTAGTAAAAAAACGACATAATTAAACAGATGCAGACAAATTGCTATGTTTGTTTTGATGCTGTACAAAACATCACAAATCTCCTTTGCAATTTGACATTGTGTCAAGTTCTTTAAGCGAAAATAATAATTATTGTTGACTTATTTTCTTTGGTAACGCACCTTCCGTTTAGTTAAAACATGTATGAGAAACAATCTTCTCGGAGGATATTGTAGAGAATATGCATCATTCTGAAGAGTATGAATAATATTTTTAAATGATTAAAATTTATTAGTAAGGTCTAGTTAGGGTAGAAGGGTTTTAAATTGAAAAACAGATTAACTTAATTTTTTTTATCTTTTCTTGTTGATTACAGAAATGTACAATTGACCTCAAATAGGTTGAGCATTAGATTCAGAAAAAATGTTATTGATATAAATATTTCTGAGCTTCAAATGGTTAGTATTAGTGTTCGAGTTTAACTTTGTATTACTAAATTATATTACGTAACTGTTAAGCATTTATATATTTGTTGGGCAAAATTAAACAGATTTAGCAATTTAATATTTTATATAAGTGTTCATTTTTAAATAATTTCAAATGATCTACCATCTCACTAAACAAATAAACTTTTGTTAAATTTATTAATTATGTATATTGAATTCGTATTTACAAATTTTTTACAGTGACATGATTTTACATCGTTTTCAATTTAATAAATGCTGTTGGTAAAAAATTAAATGAATGCTGTTCTTGTAAAATTGGTATTTAGGAATTTTGTGCAAAGTTTGCAATTACCTTTCTTTGATTCAGGGTATCAAAATTTATTAGTTGATTTAAAAAAATCATAATTTCATTAATAATGTTGCTATAATCACAATATACACAAAAAGATTTATTAACTTTTGACAAATATAGTAGTTAATAATAATTGGAACCATATTATACATTGGTAGAAATACTAACAATTCTGTATATACAGTAAAACTCGGTTAATTCATAACCCTATATTTCGTATTTACACAGAATTAACACTTTTTTCAAAAAAATTTACCCCGAAAATAACATTTCATATTAATTTCTACCGATAATTCATAAAATCTGATTATTCACAGTTCGTATGCATTTTTGACACCCGAAATAAATAATTTGTTCACGTAATTCACATATTTGCTATTGTTTTTAAATCGTTAAACATGCACAACTAGCCCAGCCAATAGTGATGCCGTGCGTTGGCATGACAGGGGCCGAACTGAGTTTAGCCATGACATATGGCAAAACTCATACGTAATATGATATGTACATCAAATTCCATAGTGCATTTTTTGGGTTCAAACTTGAAAAATCACGGGGGATATAATAATCTTTAACCAACAAGGCCAGCGAGACATGAAGATTTAAAAGTTTAAAATTATTTTTCACGTGCATTTTAAATATTCTAATTCAGATATAAAAGATGAGTTCGATAGCCAATCAAATTAATGTACGTGATTTTGTTGCCTTGAGAGACCCCACACACCTTTCTTGTTCAGGAAAAATACGTTATTTGATAAACATTACGATAGAAGCTGAAATAATGGAGTTATCATATTTCAATATGACTATTGCAATGTTAACAGCAGCGGCGCGCACTAAATCGCGGACGCCTTTAAAAAAAATTGTTCTCATTATCCGTAATTCGGATTTTTTTTTTAAATTTCGGTCCCGTGAGTTATGAAATAATGGAGTTTTACTGTACATATTTTACATGATTACACTTGAAAACACAATTTTTGGCCTATTTTTCAGCAAGCTCCCAGAAAAATATTATATAGGAGATTGCAGCCCCCACTTTGGGAAACACTGGATCAAACTACCGAAGCCCATTTCCTAATTAAGTTTAATGAATACATAAACATTCAATAATCTTTATAAATCTTTGTTAATTGTTTTACATGTGACAAAACCTATTGCTAAATAATAATAATATATGTGACAAAAGTTTTTACTTTCTAAACCACTATGATTAAATAAAAAAAATTATCATGTTTACCTTGCGCTAACTTATAAATGATTGGATTTTTAAATAAAACAGGCAAATGTTTAGCAACTCTGAATATTACAATGCAGGTTAGAAACTACTTATATAATTTGGACTTATAATTGGCAATAAATCAACCACACGGGTTGTTTAATATTAAGTCACAAAAATATTTGACTAGAATAGTAAAAAATTATAATACCCATTAATAAGCGATCGCCCATTATTTTCACAAGTTTTCTCTTCCCTCCCCTTACAAAATTACAAAAAGAGTGCATTTAAAAAAAAAAATCTTTCAAAACCACCCATATCGACCCCTCCTAAGTAAAGTATTGTAACAAATAGATCATTTTTAGTGTTCTAGTATTTTGCATAGATTTGATAAATATTTTCAAATAAGATCATGAAATCCAGCAATCTGATTAAGATGAAGATTATTAATGTATATCAGCGACTCATGTGCAGAAACAGTGTGTGCACACGCAGCTATAAATAAATCGTGTCCCTCATTGAGGTGGAATCGAGGCCTTTAACTGAAATGATCGAAGAAAAAGTAGTGTGAACTATAGTCAGGACGACCGAAGTGGCGACACAATATTTTTTAAATATACATTGTATTCTAAAATGTTCTATTGAATACAATATATAAATATATTATATCAAATACATGCATTTCAAACTGTATCATCAAATACATGCGGAATACTAGAACATTTAAGGTTTACCTTTCAATAATAATTCATATTTTCGCGAAAATGTGGGATTTTATTATTCATTTATATAAGAAGTTATACACTAGATTTGACTTTTTTAAAAACTATTACTAAGATAGGACCTTTACACTAATTTAAAACTAATAAACTGAATGTTATTTGTCATAATAAACCCTCACTCTGCTTCATTTTTCAACAACATTTCCTGTACGCAGCACCTTTTCAACAATATTAATATTTTGATTTAAATCATAAATACAATAGTAAAAAATAATTGCTATCACTTGAGAAGATCAATAATAGATAAAAATATATTATGTTTACTAAAAGAAACAGACTCCTTTTCAAGTGGAAAATTGATAAATCACTTAAAATAATATTTTTTTTAATTTTGGTCCCCATGATTTTGTATTGAAGAGCTTTTACTGTATATTGTATTTAATATACTTGCATGCTTTGGGGCTTCAGCTATTTAAAATCAAGTTTTATATCAAAAAAACAATAATTTCTTACTAAATAATATTTATATTGATCCTATTAATGTGATTTTTCATTTCATATCACCGATTTGAACGGCCATGATGGACGTTAAATTGGCGTTCTCGTTAAAAAATTCCAAAAATATATGTTTTCATGCATATTTTAGCCACAATATGAATTAATATTGAATTTATTTGAAACATTAGTAGCAAATTTCATTAATAAGACGTTTTTTTACTGATTTTACAACATTTTCTTGAACAGCATTTTCAGAGAAAACAACATTTTCTTGAACAAATTAAACATTTTATGTGTATTTTTATGTAAGTCGCAATTAAATATTTTGATTATATATAACACTGTTGTCTTTTAAACACTAACTGTTGTTTCATAAATACTATACAAGGATGAAACAAACAACTCACAATATGGCAAAATGGTGGTTTAAATTGATAAGATTAACCGTTAGAGTGCCAAAGAGCGCGATCGCGCTCGTGCGCGTAATGTTCAAAATTGCCACGAGCGCTATCGCGCTCGCAAGAACAGTCGCCGTTTGGCGTGCCGTAGCCGTGCCGTTTATCAAAGAGCCACATACATAACAGGAACCATACGTAGAAATAGGAAGCTTGTTCCAAAAGAAGCCACAAAGGTACCAGTAAATGAGCCCAAGTATTTTACCAACGATCCAGCGCTAATATGTTCCTTTAGAGATAAAAAGTCAAAAAAAAACCGGTTATTTTGATTTCTACGCACAGCGATATGACAAATGTAACTGTCACAAAAAAGAGAGGAAACTACGAATCTATGAAAAATATACCATCAATGGTACACACGTATAATCAATTTATGGGCGGAGTAGACGAGAGCGACAAAATGCTATACTCCTATTTGGATGAACGAAGAACTCTCAAATTTTGGAAAAAGGTTGTATTCAATATATTTGGAAGGATGGTGTTGAATTCATATATATTGTATAGTGAGAAAAGCGTAAAAAAAATGACAAGATTGAAATTTACATCGAGTATAATTGATGATTTAGAAGAGAAATGGTTGCTCAACAAAAATAGACCAGAACCTGCTACTCAGACGACATCTTCCCCTCGAAGTTTTGGATTAGAAAAATTACCTGGGCGTAGTTTACGGCGCTGCGTAGTGTGCAGCAGCAAGGATTACAGTGCTGTGAAGAGGAGCAACTTGATTTGTGCGCACTGTAAGAAGGGACTTCATGGAGTCTGTGCGAGAAAGCACACATGTTAACTTTTTTACTTTTAGATTACAGTTTTTGTTGTAATTTTTCTTCACAATATATATTTCCATAATTTTATTTGTATTTTATTTCCCTTGTACAAGTTTTTATAAAGGAAACACCGAAAACAGAATTCGAATTGGACAATTTTTGGAAGAGATACAGTTTTTTTTCAAAACAAGTGTAAATGACATAAAAAATAAAGATTTCTTTGGCATTTTTAAGTATATATGAGTAAAAAACAATGGCACTAAAACGGTTAAACAAAACCACAAAAATGCATCCGACATAATAATTTTAAATTTAGAAAATTGATTTAAGCGACCATCTGAATATATGTAGGTACTTTGTCTGATTTCAAAACATATTCATGTACATGAATTGGGTACTTCGATAAATTATTTAATTTTTGATGGATTAATTCAAATGACAACAAACATTTTCATTTCATTCCATATATTAATATGAAAAAACGTGGAAAAGACTCCAGATACGAGTTATTTTTGACACTTGTATTGAAAATGAGAAAATCAACAATTTATTATTGTCTCTTTCTATTCAAACCTTCCTCTCTCACATGATTTACGTAACAAATAGCTTCATTTAGGTGACACTTAAGCAAGAATACGAGAAGTTCAACTATTAGCCCCATCTTCAAAGACTATGTAATTCGCATATAATTTCTCAAATTTCAAACTGAAAAAATTAAAGTACACCTTTAAAGATTACCTTTTGTTAATTATGATACTTTACGCAGGAGTTTATATCTATCAAACAAAAATGTAAAAAGTTTATGCTCAAAAATATTTAAAAATACACAATAATAAATCCAACACCCTCAGCAACATTGCTTTTTCAGTTTCACCCATTTTAACAACAAAAAAAAAGATAAAATAACTAATTTGGATTATGTATGTTGTATTATATTGAAATGTAACAATGATATGATTGAAGGCATTGAGAGTTCTCAGAAATTGATGCAAATTTGGATTTTAATACATAAAGAAAACATTTTAAAAAATTGAAAAAAAAAGAGTATATATAAAAAGTGTTTAAATAAAGATTACACTCAAAAGAAATATAAAAGTTCATAAGTAGTACGTATGTACACATTGCGTTAACCCTCCCTTTTACACTACCCTTCGCCACTGACTGGGTAACATATTAAATGGACGACCTCTGATAAAGTAGCCCAAAAGCTCTTGTTTTTAGAAGAGTTTCAGAAGACCCTGAGTAAATTAAGAAGATAAGCAAAAATTGTAGAATTTTATTTCTTAAACCATATGCAATTTGCCGAATAGTACATTTTATGACATAAAATTGGAACTAAATTTATAAGAAATCAACAAACTGATTATACTAGTTAGGCTTAGTTTTTAATGCCTTAATTTATATTTAAAATAAAATTCTTGAGGAACTTTTGGGCTATTTTGTACATTGCATTTAAAAAAAGAAATTTTGCATGCAACAAAATAATAACTATTCAAAAATTCTAGACTTAAGCTGGTAGATACACTATACTATTACATATATTAATCCTTAAATACTAATATGTGGTCAATTTGTCCTATAGAGTGCAAGTTTATATACTTGCAATTGTTGTAACCTATGACTGCCCTTCTCTCCAAATACCCGAGTCCTAATTTCCGTATGTATAATGCGTTTTGCGACCTTGTGAAGTGCTTGTGTGCATCATCGCAGTAGTTTGCGACCAAATTGACCGCACACCAGGTAATAAAGGGTTAACATACAGTTATGTTTTAATACTCGCCACGTTGTAATTAAAGTATGTTGAGCAATAGTACATATTATTTTAATATTGTCCCTGCAAAGCTCAACTAATTAAATATTTTCAAATACATATATGCAATAGAATAAAAGCATTGATTTTTAATTATGTAACATATCGACCCTTCCTACGTAAAGTATTGTAAGTAACGAATAGGTAATTTTTACTTGTTCTAGTATTTTCCATATTTTAAGTGGCAGTTATTTATCCATGCGTACAGTATTGTATTACGTTCTATTGAGCGCAATACGTAAAAAAAGTACCTGCCACTTAAAAATATATCAATGCTGGAATGCAAAATACTAGAACATCTAAAAATGACCGGATTGTTAGTTACAATAGTTTACGCAGGAAGGGTTTATATGTTTGGCTGTTTGATGGAGAACACTGACCGATTGACCGTTTCTAGATTGGCTCACAGTAACCGACTGCACTATTTTGCAAAAGATGCTTAAATGGTACTCCTGCTTTACAGTGACAAAACAACAGTATTTATATATTAGGAGTATATACAATTCTCATTGTGACAATAATGGAAATACATATTTTCTAAAAAAAAAATTTGATTTTTCTTATATAAGTTATCTAAAAATTAGACTGGAATATTTTGACCTCAAATATAACAAAATTATTATTATTATACAAATATACACTTTTTAAAACTTTTATTCTACAATATGAACATAATATATATTTTATACTGGATACAAAAAAGAAGTCGATTTTTTAAATGTAAAAGTACATATTCGAAAATCATCATTGACCAGAGATTTTCATTTCAATTCAATTCAACTCAAGCCATAGAATAAACATTTAAATATAAAAATGTTGAGATCAAACTTATATACAATATAAAAAACTGAATGTTTCTATACAATCCTACCTTGACATGAACGATCTAAATAAAATTTAGCATTACTCTTTAGAAACCCTGCATAAAACATAGGCACCCTCCCCTGGCCATCATGTAAATGTGTTTTATATTTAATGCCTAGTAGAATATAAAGGAAACTTAATTATATGTGAAAAATCAAAGGATAATGATTTTTTAAAACGCCAGTTGGAACTTCAAAAAGTAATTGTCAATCGTCTTTTGTCTTGATTTTCTTATCAGCCCGATGGCCTTTGGATTTCTTTTTTCCTTTTTGTTTTGGTATCCACGGTAAGTGAAATTTCCTGTAAAAAAGCAACAAAATATAAATTCTGAAATTTTAAAACATATTAATACATCACTAGTTGGGGTTGCAGTATAATTTGTTTTTCAATATTGGTATATTTTCAATATCAATTTTTTAAATATAAATTTGAAAAATAAAAGACTATTTATTCAAGTTCTCATAAAGAACTTCATTCTTCTTCTTGATATTGAAATATTGAACTTCTTTATAGAAAATTATAATAAATTTTCACATATACCTTAAATGCGTACTTATAAATTTGTTATAAGACAAAAAACTAACAAAGAATCATTAAAATTCTGTCCTTGTTTTACTTCATTAAAAACTATTATAATATGAACACTTCAAAGACATAACATATATGAAATCTAGATTCTGGCTTATCATCTTTGTAGTGTTTGCAACAGACATGATTAATAAAATTTTGCTAATAAAAATCTGGTATTTGCGGTACTTGAATTCAAACAAGAATTAATTCTATTTCAATATTTTGATACAGTACATGGGTATGATTAAACTGTAAAAAGTTTTAAATATTTTTCCAAGCTACAATAGTGAAACGCAATTTAAATATTATATTATGAAGTGTCTGAATAAAAAAAAGTGCAACGCTGTAGTCAGAAAAGAAATTAAACATTTTAATTAATTAGTCAAAAACCATTTTTTATATTAAAAAAAAGCAAGAAATACATATGAAATTTTTCTTTATAAGAAAACAAATCGCATAAGTTTTATAAATATCTTAATGTATTGCCATGATTGATGCAAACAAACAAATCTAAAATAAATTATGAACAACTAGAATTTATCAGAAATAAATTAAATGTTCATGTGATAACATTTGTAGGTAGTGAAATGATTTAAGTTCAGATTCTAATATACATGATGTTCTAACAAATAAAAGAATCATTTTGATTTATTTTCCAGAAATGCAAGTTATCCAATGTTCATCAATATTTTCCAATAATTCTGAAACCAATCAGGTCAAAGGGTTGAAAAACATTAAAAATATTATTAGAAAATCATAATGAATATCATGAATGAATAAATAAATACAAATGAAAGTCGCTCAGGGAAACATATCCAAAAACTATTATACATACAGATGCGCAATAATTACTAAAAATAAAAGGTTTGTGATTTTTTGAAAGAGTTAATTAGAGAGACTATTTCAAAGACATACATATATAAAGCTCCCTTGAGGTGAAAGTTTTTGAAAAATGGCGCTATCCAAATTATCCATTATTATTATATAGATCTATTCATAATTAACGCTTCAAAAATATATAATTTGTAGATGGATTTTAATAGAGGTTGGAATGGGGAATATATTAAATAATACATTAATATAAATATGGTTATTTGTTATATTTTGTTGTTTATTGAAATGATAGATAATTTCGAAAATTAAAAATTAACTTAATACTAATATGTAATAAAGAAATAATCATTTACTAGCAGGAAAGCAATCGGCTGTCGCCGATTACTTGCTGCTAGGCCATGCAGGGGCCTATTATGGCACCTGCTTGGCCAGAGCTTCAAAAGAATCTACATTTCAATGCGGAAATTTCCTATTATATTGCTTTAGCAATAGTGCATTATGCATCCTTATTATATTGTTTTATATGAAATATAGATTCTACAGAAGCCTTGGTCGCACAACAGTCACCACGGGCCGCAAAGCCTCCACAATAGCCTCCCGCAGGTCCTAGCAGCATTGTCTGTATTTCCCGCCCTCAAATTGTACAAATGGTGTTCTTATGTATAAACTCTGAAAAATATACAGTAAAAGCTCGATTCAAACAACTTTATTTCGAAATTCGTTATAATTCAAAAAAATTATCATATTTTATCCCCCTCAAAGAAAAATAAAAAATATATTACATCTTGTCATTATAAATCTGAACATTTGCGAGTATTTTTATAACTGCACCAACCCAACATCTGTACAACAGTAAATACATCCTAGACAGCCGGTAAAAGGGAAATCCCATGCGGCCGGTAATTTAGTACAAGTTCTGTCATCTGCCGTGCCGGTTTCACAGTTTTACATTTTCATTTTTATATGCCTATCTTTGTGTTTTTCTACATTTAAAATAATTCTTAGTCAATTTTTTGTTAAATAGCGTGAAAATATTACTGCCATCTGACTGACACATTGACTCTTTTTTGTACTTTTATTTGTAAATTTCGTGAAAACTGACACTTTTTAGAGATTTTAGACTCTCTATTAAGTGTTATTTGAGAAGTTAAAAAAACATTGCGTATTTTTATTGCATACTTGTGTTATATTTTAGATTTTTTCGTATTTTATTTTGCCAATAGTGCATAATTTAAAAAATGGCATCAGTTTGCAGTACGTACAAAACAATAATTTCAAAGAAAATGGATTTAATTAAAGATGTGGATGCTAAAATTGACAGTAAGGGAAATATCGCAAAAACATATGGTATCGCCAACTCGACTGTTTCAACAATTTTGAAAAATCATGCCAAAATTGAAGAATCATTTCATAAGTTGAAGGAAAGTAACATCTGTTGGCGCATTCGCCCGGCAAAACATGAAGAGCTGGAAAGCAAGTTGTTTGAATTTTTTACTCAAATGCGTGTGACCAATATTCCAATTTCTGGTCCAATTCTTATGCAGAAAGGACTTTCATTGTCCAATGAATTGGAGATTAATGATTTTGGAGCCTCCGATGGTTGGCTTCACAGATTTAAATCTAGGTTCAATATTACATGCTTGTCAATATGTGGCGAAAGTCAAAAAGTTGACAAAAATGAGGTGGAAAATTAACTGAAAAATACAAAAGAACTGTTCAGAAAATATCAACCTCAAGATATTTATAATATGGACGAGACAGGGCTATTTTAAAATCTATTGCCCGAGAGGACACTGGCAATAAAATGTGAAATTTGTCAAGGCGGTAAAAGAAACAAGGAGCGCATTACAGTGGCATTCAGCGCTAACCTAGACGGGTCAGACGAAATAAAACCGCTGGTGATTGCAAAATTTGTAAAGCCACGATGCTTTAAAAATATAGAATACCTAAATTTTGGTGTGTTTTATGAATCAAATAAGAAGTCTTGGATGACAAGAAATTTTTTTAGTGACCAGCTGATTCGGTTTCAGCGACGGATGGCTGCACAGAACCGCAAGGTTCTTCTTCCTTTAGATAATTATACAGCCCATTCAGTTCCTGAATTAAACACACCAAATGTGGAACTGTTATTTTTCCCCTCCCAACACCACTACTGTCCTTCAGCCCCTTAACTAGGGGATTATTCAAAATTTTAAATCTAATTACCGCCGAAAACTTGTAGGAGCCTGCATGCTACAAATTAAAAAATGGAATGAGTTGGATGCAGCAACTGCTTCTTCGTGGGAAATGGTGGAGTCCCAGATAATAGTGAATCGTTGGAAGAAGAGCGGGATATTGTTCTCGCACAGGGATAGTATTCCAGAAATGGAAGTGGAAGATTCCCTGTCAGATTTTCCAGACAACGATTTCATAACATCATTAGAGTTTGAAAACTTCATCACATTTGATAATAACTTGGTAACATCAAACATCGGTGGCCAATTGTTTTTCCTTAAAATCAGTGTAAAATCGTCTAATTTACGTAATTTTCAACTTATTTTGTGAATAAATACAGTATTACTTCATATTTTAGCCAAAATATGTGTAAAAATACATCTTATCAGCGTTTATAACCATAAATTAAGGAAGTAACAAATTACACGTCCGTCATAGCCGGATAGAGCGGCGTATCGAACTTCTATGGATCATTAAAATTATCGTCTTTTATAAGACTGAAAATATATTATTTCAAAACTAATTGTTTTTGATATAAAACTTGGTTTTAAATAGTAGCTGAAGCCTCAAAGAATGTGAGTAAATAGAATATATTACATATTTAAAAATGTATGTTTTCACTAAAACAAAGCATTTAAAAAAAATTTAAATTGAAATGTCCTGCAAATTGAATGGTTATAACTCTATTCATTTTTGACATTTTGTTAATTTGTCTCCATAATATTGGCTTCAAGATTATAAGAAAATATATTTAGTTTATGCAAGAATTTTCCATATTTTTATGTTTATTTTTTTTATTAATATTAAAAATATAATACAATTTCAATAATCAGTGGATATAATATATATATATATTTTAACATTTGTTTCTTCTCTATGAGAGTAAGACTCGTGTATAGAGAAGGAGCATATTCGAGTTAATTAATGTTTCAGTTAGTCTGTGTACATATTTTTTTAACTTCAGTTACAAATTTATGATAGTCCGTAATTTTTCTAATTGTGATGGGGAGATTGTTAAAAAATTTGATGCCTTGATAAATATATTGATTTTGAGTTGCGGTATATTTTAGTTTTGGGATATCAATTTGATCTCTATATCTTGTAGATCGGAATTCGCTTCTAAAATTTAATTGATTTTTAATTTTGAAAATTTGAATTATTGAATTTTTTTTGTATATGTCTACTATTTTTGGTACTTTAAAATCTGTGAAAAGTTGTATACTCATTTTTTGAGTGATTTCTAATTGTGACATTGAAGATTTATATGCACCTCCCCATTCAATAATACCGTATTGCAAATGTGACTAAACAAACACGTAATATATTATTTTCAGATATGTAGGTGATAAGATGTTTAAAGTCTAAAAAATATGTAGGCAGTTTTTTAAATTTTGTTTGTGAGATTAGTAATATGTTCTTTCCATTTGAGATTGTTATCTATTATGATTCCCAGGTACTTGATAGTCTTTTTCTTCAATTGATGAACATTGGTCACAGGTGTTATTAAAACAATTTTGTGGCACGTGGAAAATGTGTCTAATGGTTGCGGTCTTTGTTTTAATTATAATTGTCTTAATTATGGCAAATAACATTCAGTTTATTATTTTTAAATGAGTGTAAAGGTCCTATCTAAGTAATAGTTTAAAAAAAAGTCTAATCTAGTGTATAACTTCTGATATAAATTAATAATAAAAAACATACTTTCATAAAAAAATGTGAAAATTTGAATTATTCTTAAAAGTGGCACCATAAATTGAAAAAATATTCTGGTCCAGACAAAAATATTTCAGATTTTATCATAAAAAATAATCTGCAGTATTTATTTAATTTAGAATCATTACATATCGCATGTATTAATTAATTGTTAAAAATAAACTAGGTTTGTAAAATTTACTTTATATCGCGATATATAGTTGTAAAACAGGTAAACCGTTTCCTGTGTTTGTTTATCACAACCAATTATATGATTATTACGACAGAAAACATTGGTAAGTTTTTTTTAAATTTCTTTAAACATTAAGAATATTTCAGTCCCCATGGTTACACAGTAGAAGTAAACAAAAATAATTTAGATGGCCGCAGAGTGATATTTTAATTGGACATACAACTAAGAAAAATAAATTGAATGTTTTTTTTTTAAATTTCTTCACAACAAAAGGTAAAAGCTTACTAATAAATTTCTAAATTTTTTTAAACAATAATGTGTATACAGTAAAACCGCGATATAACGAAATCCAAGGGACCAAAAAATAAAAATTCGTAATAACGAATTCCCACATATAACGAAATAAATAAAAAAAATCTTACTATATGTTACGCGCCGTCGCAAAAAAATGTTGCGCGGCTTCAAAAAAGATCGCAAATTCTGCAAACAAAGGAGGAAGAAGTCCACAGGGAACTGAATACCTACATATTTTTAGTAGTTTTGTTATTAAAACAGATAAGCAAATGGATAATCAAAGGAATTAAATTAAGAACAGAACCTATTCAACGCCAATTGGAAGATATTTTTGTAAATTCCAGAATATTGCAAACACAAAACAATACTTTAATTGTGTTTCAATGTAGAGCCGCTTCAAACATAGTTTTGAGCATGAAACATAAAAAATAATTCAAAAATAAAAATTTGACAGTTGAATCGCGGCATTTTTATAAAATGAGTCGTATATAAATTACGAAGGTACTTACCGGTAACGGCGGCAACCACTTCAAAATATGATACTATGAACCCAAGAAGAAGTTTGAATTGTTTTACTACCTTGTCGGCAGACCGCCGCGCACCGCCGAAAAGGCCATAAAACCGTTCGCATACGGCAGATGCAGTGGCGCGGCTTTGTAAGTGCGAAATAATATTTTCATCTTTTAACATTTTTTTATTTCGTTATAAATTTACGTAAATGTATTGGCATTTTTTCGTACGGGACAAAAATGATTTTGTTATAAATATTAACGGGATTTCGTTATATAAATGCATTTTTGTATGAAAAATTGGTTTTAGGGACTAAATTTCGATTTTTTTTTCGATATACGTCATTTTTCGCTATATCGGGTTTCGTTATATCGCGGTTTTACTGTATTAAATTACTATCAGTAGGACTGATTTTTTGATCTTCATGATCGGGAAGCATTAAATGAAAATTGACTAATATTAACTTTGATTCCTGTTCTTTAATCACCTTCCCTCAAAATGTCACAAATGCGGCTTTACATCATTTATCCATACACATATGATTTGTATTACGCAGCTAGCAAATAGTGGTTTCGCTGAATCGCATTTTGAAAAAAATCATAAAATATTACGGACTTACGCATTCAGTCGGCGTCATACATACCGTGGCTTGAATGATGGAACGAGTTCGCCAAATGAAGTCACAGGTAAATCGTCTGTAACCTCAATGGCTAAAGCATTTTCATTAGTCTGCCAAAGTGACTGGGGAATGACTCTCCTCGGCTTGTATGGGCGGTAAAGTAACTTTTTACCGCCTGGGTTTAGTTTTTCTTGTCTCTCTTTTAATTTTTTTAAGTGTAGTTGCTCCTTGAGTCTTTGGAAATCCCATCTGCAAGAAAATTCAGAAAATATAATGTTTTGAGTTATTTGGCAATATTATAAGCCCCACTTCTTATTGATCTCTCGAGAAATCCCAGATTTCTGAAAATATTTGTCATAATATATATATATTTTTTAACGCTATTTGAGTTCTTAATGAGAAATTTCTCTTAGATAATATTTGCAAACACGGCTCATTCCAGTTAACTTGAAAACTGAAATTTGAATGTCATTTTAGTAACAAAATAGAATTTTAGACCCCAATTTGAAATTCACCTTGATACCATACAGATGTTGCTCATTCATGTTACTTTCAAAGGCGGATAATTACTTTTAAAGACAGCTTAATCCAAACATTAATTATAAATATCTACTTATAAAGAAACCAGTATGTATTTTCATTCATTGTATATAAATATAGTAAAACCTCATTAATTCAAAATTCAAAGAAACAATTTTTTTTTATTACGCAAGACCTTTTGAGTCAATCATTCATGGATTCAAATTTCGCAAAATTAGAAAAAAATTGTGAACAAAGGCGCCAAGTAATTAGCACAAACTATCCACGCAAGTCGAGACGAGAATTTTTAGTATCAAATTATTTGAAAATTATCAGCGTGCAGCATGTTTGAAGATAATAGCTTAATTTTGAATATTTTAAAATTATGATTTCATTGTTACATTCCCAACATAAATTCTAAAATTAATCATAAAACCTTTAAATAAAATTGCTACATATTATTTTTATACAAATTATTGCAATTATACATTTTATTTCGGTAAGATCTTTATTAATTGCTACTAATAATTTACCTTTTTATTCGTCTCTCCTCAATTTCCATTTTACCATGTCTTTTATGGAAAACAGAATCATCAACATTTTCTTCATTTTCAGAATGGTACGAAGTCTGAGGTCGAACTCGCCTTATACGCCACTTCGGGACCTGATCACATCATTAGTTCATTAAATTCTTATTAAACATGACATGACACAAAGGAAAAATAAATAAAGCTGACAAAGTAAAGTGTATGTGTAGGAAAATAGTATGTAAGTGCATTAAATTATTATTAAATTATTAAAAACAATACAGTAAAACCCCATTATACTGAAAAAATGGTGTATATCAAATTTTTTTTCAAAATTAATTCCCTACAATCAATTTTTAATACAAAAATGAATTTATATAATGAAATTATTTTTGTCTCGTACGAAAAAATACTGATCATTTACGTAAATAAATAACGGAAAAAATAAATTTATTTATAAATGAAAATATTCCAAAATATATTTCAGCCATTTACGATCATGTTTGTCAATTGTTTTATTAAAAACTAAATTAATTTTTTTTTTCGTTATATGTGGGAATTTGTTATTACGAAATTTTATTGTTTGGTCCCATGAATTTCGCAATAACGAGGTTTTACTGTATTCCATTCATCATCAATTCAGAGCTAAAAATAATCATTAAATTAGTTATAATTATTCAAAAATAGTTATATATAATAATCCAAAAATGTAAATAAAGCTTTCATGCATTTTGCACACACAGCATGTTTTGTTTCAAAAGGATCAGGAGAAAGGTGGCATTTGGTCCATAAATTATTTTGACAATTTCAAGAAAAAAATAACATTATTTGAATTCACTGATTCTTTAAGAGGCAACTTTCATTTTTCCAGTTTGAATTTCGAGATAATTTTGCATACCCTTTCAAGATAAGACTAATAGTTAATTCTTTTACAATATCAAGTAAACATAAAAGTGCATTATTTTTTACGTAAATATTGCTAGTGAAAGGTATCAATAGAAAAGAACAAGTATACAATTGTTGGTTTTCTTAAATTGCTAAGTAATAAGCTATCAGAAAATAGCCATTTCTTCAACATTCATAATGCATATATATGTGTTGCCATTTGAAATTATCAAGCGAAAATGAAATAATTTGTTAAAGTTCTCACCTAATAATTGTTATGTTTATACTATAAAGAATTATTATGTTTATGATAAAAACCATTGTTTATGTCGATAAACATATGATTATAAAATATTACAATTTTGCTCCGATTTATAAGGAAAAAATGGATGTAAATTCATACTGATAAATAATATTGATAACTTTTGAAGCAGCTGTATTTGTGAAGAGAAAACTATTTATTATATAATAATCATACTCCGGTTGTAATAAAAAAAACTTTTTTTTAAAATATTTATTTATTGTTTCAATAAATTACATATATATTTAATATTAAAATATAAATGAAAATATGACAGAGTATTATTATTCACTATTAAATAATTAGTTGTTCATCGAGCATATTATCGTTCTTCAGAATTTCGTTGTTTTTTTCTTTACACATATTCAAAACAAAATTTGATCCACACATATTACACTTTAAACTGAATTTAGAAATAAAACCTTACGTTCTTTCACATATTCAATATTCGTTCCTGTGCACCTAAATATCGATTTCTGGGAGTAAATTTGATTAATTTGAGAAAATAATTGGTGTATGTCAACCACTCTTTTACCATCCAATTTAGGAAGTTCACACGAGTCCACACATTCAATGCTCAGTTCGGGAACATCCTGAAAATAATTTATAATATTATTATTATTGTTATTGGTATTTAGTTATCAGTATTTTTATGTCTAAAATATTAAAATACGTGTTTATTCATTTATATAACTATAACAAATACATTTGTATCAATCAGACAGGTCTGTCATGTATAATTCTTTTGATAAAATTATTTATCTTTAAGGATATGTATTTCCAATAGAAAATAATTTATCCGCACTACATAATATATGTATATTGAACTATGTAATTTATATTGTTAAATCAAATAGATAATTATTATAGGAATGGTAAAAATTATCAACTTACGTTGCGATTTTTTTTCCAAGAAGATAACCATTTAAAATTTTGTTGGAACATTTCCTAGAGCGTGTCAATGGATACTTTTTGACCTTAGGCATCTTGAGTCACAGGAGGCAGTAATTTCAGAACAATAACGTGTATAATAATATATTATTGACTTTTAATAAGAACCAAATCCAACAAAAAAAATCACGGGTTCGCAAATTTCACATTGAATCTTGTGAATGAATGGATTTCATGCGCTGGCCACGCATGAGCTAGCCGCCATGCATTAGCCGCGCATGGGCTGTCAGATTCTAAAACGAACCGATCGGTTGACGCATATTTTATGTTGAAATGTCAAAATTATAAAAACAGCCCAAAACCATACAATTTACAAAAATAAGCAATTGGTATCAAGAATAAGTATAATATTCAATCATATTGTAGTCAAAATTTGTATTAAAAAGTGTTTTATAGACAAATTTATCAGAGCGTGGATCTCATAACCGCCGTGGCCGTTTTAAACGGCATTCTAACAGTGTGAGATATAATTAGTAATATTGTATTTCATAAGACTGGAAATATATTATTTAAAAAATGATTATTGTGTTTCTGATATTAAACATAGTTTTAAATAGTAGTTGAAACCTCAAAGCATGTGAGTAAATATGGGATATTAATTAAAAATGTACATTTTTTACTAAAATGTCAAAAATTCATCAAATGTACTGGAAATTGAATGATTTTTAACTCTATTCATTTTTAACATTTTGCTAATTTGGTTTCCTACAGATTTGTCTCCGTAATTTTGGCTTCAAGATTATAAGAAAATATATTTAGTTTATGCATTAATTTAGCATATTGACTCAATTTCATACCATGCCTAAAATGCATCTAATGGTCGCAGTCTTTCTTATAATATTTGTATCGTCTTAATTATGACAAATAACATTCAGTTTATTAGTTTTATATTAATGTAAAGGTCCAATCTAAGAAATAGCTGAAAAAAAAGTCTAACCTATTGAATAACTTCTAATATAAATGAATAATAAAAACCCATATTTTCGTAAAAAACGCGAAAATTTGAATTATTATTGCAAGTCGCACCTTAATTCAATTGAACTGACAAAAAATCTCAAAGGAAGATCTTATAATTTTCTTCATTATTATTTTGTCAAAAAAATACTTATTTTGAGTTACAAAATATACTTTTAAAAAAAAATTTAAGTTACAGTAGACAAATAAAATCAATTTAATGTACTTAAAATCGAAATAAACTATATATAATATGAATTATATGATTTCTTTTAATGGATTTTTTCGAATACTTTTACTGTAAATAATGCTGGATTGTAATACTTTGGACTTCATCGACACTAGTATTGATGCCTTAAAATGACACAATATACATTTAAATGTTTAATATAATTAAAAATGTTTTTGATTTAACATATTTATTAATATCTCGTTGGTTGAAATTAATATTAAAATAACATATATAGTAAAACCCAATTTTGTGAATAAATATTGATTATATTATGGAAGAATTACAAATTACTGGGGGATCTGAATTAACGGGTTAATCAACTATGAAATTGACAATTTGAGATTGGAAGAATTTTATAAGAGTGTTTAATTTCAAATGAATGGGGTTATACTGCATTTATTAATGTTACCTCCAATGTGTTAATTGGCTGTTGTTTTTCTAATCTGGAAGGAGTACCCACGGGTGTATAATAAGGTTCTACTGCAGACAGGACAGTCAGTGATTTGTTCTTAAACAAATTCTTATTTTCAGTTATGCCTGGGACACTAGAAGCAGATTCTGTTTGAGAAACTGCAGATACCCGCGAAGACGCACTCTGGGCGCGTTTCCTTCCCTTGGAAGTAGTGGTAATCGATTTATCCTCCTGAAATAATGATTAAAATATTATTTATGACAATGTCTTTAAAAATGTGATAGAACTGGAGAGAATTGACTCACAATAAGGATCAACGGAGGAAATTCTTGAGGGCAAGACACACCCAAGGTTTTTATTTTAGAGACAACATTGATGATTAAGCGGAATCTACTGCAAAAGTAAGTTATCAGACTATGTAGGTTAGGTGAAAGAATGACAACCTAGCCCTCGTTAGAAATCTGATAATTTAATAAGACAATATTTTTTATCTAGTTATTAATTTCTCAATTTCTTAGTCACAATACTTTACATAGGAAAGGTTGATTTGCTGGCCATCGTATTTTGACGCAGACTAGAATGATTAACTATCTAGCCAAATCTCCAAGACAAGTCTCATTTGTGTACACTCAACATTCAATTTAAACTAGCAGAAAAGTTTGCATTTCTGCTAGTATAAGTTCTGTGCATGCATACTTTTCTGTGTATTCATCCATTGTGAATATAATAGAATATATATATAATTTTATAGGCTATTAAATATTAATTTGTAGGCCATTGAAAATTTTTAATGTGATTATTGAAGTAAATAAAATCTGAAGTAAATATGAAATATTTTGTAAAATAACCATTTTGAACTGCAATGAAATGCTAATATGGTCGAATAACCATAACCAATAATTAATATATGACCCAAGTTAAGACAATTACTGGCAATGTACAATGACATGTTAAAACAATATAGATATAGTTAACCATGGTCCTGTTTTACATCAATCTCAGAATATTTAAAATGACTGTTGGACATAATTGATAAATTAGCTTATTGTAGGAATTTGGGAGCATAATACAGATTAATTATGATTAGTTATTTAGTACAGATAAACCTTGTTTCATGTGATTAATTCATTCTGTAATTACTTTGCGCTAAGTGAAATCGCATAAATCAAATACAATTGGGAAGTGAATCAAATACAATTGAAAGTGGGATTAATTATAATTAATCATGATGCAGTTGGAGAAAAATACATTAAAACGTGTAAGTTATATTAGTGGATGAAAATATTAAATAATAAAATAAAACTCATGATGAATCCCTTTTTCGCAAAATATTGGAGCAATGATGTTTGAACAGAGCTTGACTTTTTCATGACATTGTGTAATTTTCCATAGCTGGCTATTACTGAATCCAAATTTCGGCACATCTTCAGAAATAGAATACATATATACAGTAAAACCTCATTAATTCAAAATTCTCAGAACTTGGATATCATGTCTTGCGAAGTACCGGGTCTCTTGGACCCCTTGCTCCTTCATCATGATGTATGCCATAATGGCCTGTAAAATTTTTATTATTAACTCGAAATTAAATTTGAGATACCATAAAATAAAAATTGAATTACGCGAAACCCCGTTACTCGAAATAAGAGAGACCAAAAAAAATGCACGTAACTGATTGAGTCAATCAAATTAATGAATTCGGAATTCGCGAAAACATCCATGCCAATTTTGTTAAATATATTTTTGCATATTCCGAGGAAACATCTCTAAAATAGGAGTAATTAGTGCAAAATATTCACGCATCGAGGTGAGACCTTCTAGTATCAAACTATTTGAAAATCAGCGGCGTGCGATAGTTATAGCAATTACTTGCATGTAGCAGCGGACTGGACTGAGACATAAAGGGGGTCCCACACGAGTGGGCTTAGAAGCGCGGTGTGTCAGCAAGCACCGCAGCACACAAAGGAGTCTCCACACAAGCAGGCACGGCCAAAAAGCCATGTATATTACCAGCTTTTTATAACTTAAATAAATTTGAATTATGTGACATAAAAAGATATTAATTTATAGCGTAAGGGTTTCAAAATTATCTCGAGCCACGATTTACTGGAATTAATAAACTATAAAATTGATATTTTCGGTGCATTATAAAAACTTGAATTATGTTGAATTTCAAATATATGAGATTTTACTGTAGTAATAAGTAATGAGAAATATGATTGTTATATGCTGAAATATGAAAGAGCATAAAGATGATAAGATGATAAAATATAGTGTACTCCAAGAAAACTACCCAAATTTACATGACATAAACTTTGACATGTAAATTTCATTTAATAATTCATAACTTACAATGGGAAGCATTGAAGTACTCGTAGATGCTACACTTTTAGTGGACTTTTTACTTTTTTTGGGCATTTTTTCCCCGCTTGAACCGCTATTTGGACCCGTGTGACGTGCAACACCTTTAAATTTGTTGTCTGGATTATCCTATAATAAAATAAAATGCAGTGTATTCCAAGAAAACCACCCAAATTTAAACGACCATAAACTTTGACACGTAAATTTCATTTAATAATTCATAACTTACAATGGGAAGCATTGAAATACTCGTAAATGCTATGCTTTTAGTGGACTTTTTAATTTTTTTGGGAATTTTTTCCGCTCGAATCGCTATTGGGACCCGTGTGACGCGCAACACCTTTAAATTTGTTGTCTGGATTATTCTATAATAAAAAAAGAGTTTTTTGTGCTCTTTATATTCATGACACAATACATAATATGATTTATGAAATAAAGATTTGAATTTCACAATCATGGGTTGTATTATGTATGCTGTGCCTTTAAGTGTACAAAACACTATTTTAACTGTGATTGTGTTCGATTGTACTGATGATTTTTAACTGATTATTCTTAATTCGGTGAGCAATCACTACAAATTAGAAAGTACATTCATCTTATTACAGTTAAATCTCATTTATCAATCATCTTTACAATTGAATACCAATCACGCAATCGGTCATAATAGCGGATTAGCTCATCTTCACAAAATACTCGCAATTTATTTGTAAAAATTATTGTCAATTAAGCTGTAGTAAGTGCACATAAAAAATTAGTAATTTAATTACGTATTTCCAACATGTTTAATATTATAGTGGAATTTGGATATTATAATCAGTCGGCCCCAAAACCTTGTGTATAAAATTTCTTTAAAATAATCCACCTATTATAATCAAACTTCGACTATTGTTATCAATATATGAATACAAAAGACATTATTTTTTGGGAAAATCTTACAAAGTGATCCTTTTCTTCAAATCTTTCTAAACACAAATGCCTGACAATAATATATAAAGATAATGATATTGAAATGGTACCTACAATGACTTTACACAGAAATAAGAAAAAGTTACTGATGATGAAAAGAGAGTGAATGTAACATGCATTTAGAAGAAATTTTGAAAAAAATTGAAAAAACAGTTAATAAACTCAAACGATAGACAAACAAAAAATGTTAATAATAAATATAGTTCTAGATAAACAGCTGTAATAGTTGATAATTTAATTATATTATTTTTCATTAAATTGTGTTGAATAATTATATTTTTAATCTTCTGGTTAAAGTTATCAGCCGGCTATTATTATCAAAAGTTACAGGTCCCATAGTAATCACGAAAAGCGGATTCCACCGTACTAGATTATAACACTGATTTACAGCTGTTGTGGCTGATAAGTTCAATTTGACAGCGGATGAAATTTATGAGAGTTGCTTACTTTAAAATCATTACATTTAATATTTGTTGAAATAAAATTTTACACAATAAATATGTACATGGGACTGAAAATTAAAAAAAAAACGAATTACGAATAATGAGTATGAAATTTTTTGATGAAAGAATTTTTTTAAAAATGCGTATTTTAATGAATGTCCTTTTTTGTATCGTCAAATTTATCAAATAACGAATTTCTCCTGAATAATGTGTGGAGAGTCCAATATTTAAATACGGACTTCTTGAAACAATTCACCAGTCATAAAATCAATTGGCAATCGAAGTCACCTTACCATCGAAATTGGAATATGCGCATGAAAAATAATAAAAAAAAAAAACTTCAAATCCTCATGCTTCGCTGGCGTTATTGGTAGAAGCTACTTTCCCGCGATTTTTCATGTTCGAGCCCAGGGAGGTATTCGGAATTCGATTTTTTCTTTAATATTAATTTTATGACGGTTTTCAAAATATCATTTTTTTAAATGGTCAAGGATTTACACGAATTACAAGGCAATGGTGCCATTTTAAAGAAAGAGATACAAATAAAAAAATTAAAAGGCAATAGTGCCATTTTAAAGAAAGAGATACAAACAAAAAAATTAAGTATGTTATGTATTTAACTCTTAATTACTGTCGTGCGGTCGATTTCTCATTTTGTGAAAATCAAAGTTTATATGTATCTGAATGAGAATCAGGATTGATGCTGAAACCACCAAAATGACAGAATTTGAAAAACAAGACTGTCCAGTAAAAAGAGGAAAACATCATACGGACGCAAACTGTGTAAAAATTCAATATGCTTAGACTACACAAAAAATATTCCGTGAATACTAGGAAAATTTAAAAAATAAATTCGCTCAGTTTGTGCATTGCAATAATTGTTATCCCCTTATACATTTATATGTAAATTATATTAAATGGATTATAGCGTTTGCTACATGTAAGTTAAAAAAATATACACCTTAATTTTTTTCAAATAAACATTATAAGGAGTAGTAACGAATTTTTATTATGTGTTAATAAATGACCGCACGTCAGTAGTTAAGGGTTAAATACGAATGTTTCCATTTCTTTAGTACGTATACAAATCGCAAAATTTCATAAAAATAAATATCCAGTTATAAAATCAATAAAACTTTTATACACAATTAATTTAAATATTACAAGATTCAATGAAAACGTTTAAGTTAATACTGTCAAAATAAAATTATAAAATGGAGTGTGAAATTTGACATACGAATGCACACCGCGAAACTCAGTTCGGCACTGGTCGCTGGATTATTATTATTATGAAGTGCTAAACCATTATTGTGATTGGTTTTGATTGTAAAGATGATTATTAACTAAAATTTAACTATTGGTGGTTTAGTTTTAGAGCCAGTTGTGAGATCAGTGGTAAATTTTTACTAGAATAAAAAAGTTTCCTTAGTAATATTTTTTTGCAAAAACTGTTCCATAGTTGGCAAAAAATATTTACTCATCGAAAATACATTCAATAGTAAATTAATTTTACCATCCAATATCGGATGGTAAAAACTATAAATCGTTAGTTAATAATGGCAGACTCATCAATAGCTGTTTCAAAAGTCATCTGTAACATTGTTACTTTGAAAATTGCAGTATATAAAAATGAATCATTCGTTATCCCGCTATTTTAGTGATGAGAGTTCGTGCGACGATGATATCGCTGTTTAATTTATATTACCACATAGACCGAAGATTTCTTGGCAGCGAAGTGACAGATTTCGTATGAGGGGTTAAATAAAGGCATAGATAAAACATAAAATTGTATGTATTTCAGAATTGATATATACATAAGTCTAATAAAATTTGCTGCCGTTTAAATGTTTTATGGCGTATTGCAAAGTTACGCATACAAACTTAAAGGGGATGTCTTTTCAGATGTAAATAGGTCCAATAAAACTTTCCATCCTGTTTACAATATGTAAAGAAAAGCTCTGCTGTGGTGCCTATAAATTATGCAAATATAGCGGCGATCCGTGCTAATATGACGATCCATAAATTTGTGAAACCAAACAAACAATATCAAACATCTGGTATTCAAGTAATATGTAATTACAAAATTGATTTTTTTAAGAACTTTAGAAAAATGTAAAAATAATAATAATAACAGAGATAAAGACAAAGGACAAGCTAGGGGAGGAGAGATAAAACAACAAAAAATCTGAGTTTTATCAGGCCTCTAGGAGCAAAACAAAGGGGTGTATCACTCTGATAATGGATTCCATGCATCAAGTCAGACACGGACAGATTATGATTCAGAAAGAACGGAAAATATTTGGTTACGGAAACGAAGTACTGTAACCCCCCCCCCGACTTACGTAATACGTGACTTAAACACATCACATAAATTCACAGTTATATAAAATTTTAACTACTAGCGAATATGAACATGTTTACGATTTTTGTGTCTTTGATATCCATTGCAGTATGCAACAACATTAGTATGTAATATTACGTCATTATCAGTAGTCCATGGCTCACGTAGTTAGTTTAGTCACTTGTTTAACGCTGTTAGTGTTTGTTGTTTATTTAGCCTCAAAATGTATTTGAAACGCAAAACCGAATACGCTAGTAACAAATTTAAAAAAACAGTGAACTGTAATTACTTTAGAAGAAAAGTTAAAAATAATATCAACAATAGCTCGGAATAAAAATCGTTTCAAGTTATGAAAAGGTTTATGGAATGCATTACTTACGTAACTCGGGGGGTTACTCTACATTTATATCAAAATTAACAGTCAGGTATAAATAAATATGAGAACATGTTCTCCAAGGGAGCAACCAATCGAACCTTTTTGAGCGAAAAAACATATTAAGATAGTTCCACTATATATATATATATATTTACATTTCCGTTGTCTCCAAAAACTCCAAACGCACGACTTCTTCTCTTTCCCATCCTGTTGAGAGACTCCGTAACACTCAGCCGCGGTTCAATTAGTTTCCTGTTATCAGTCACCTTTGTATCTTGGCTGTCTTCCTGGAAATTCATACAAATGAATCATTATTTAAAATATATTTGAGAAAAGCAGTAAATACAGTAGATTATAAAATCATGGTAAATGTAGGTCCAATGATTCTTGATTATTTGTTTCCTTTCAAAGAAAACCACACTTTGCAATTGCAATTGGAAAGTATACAACACATAGTGACATTTCCAACGTCCACTGCGTTGTTGACTAATGGCCTAGGTTATCAGGATTACTAGGTCGCAAGAGGGCTGCACGCTGGTAGCATAGGCTGTGTGAAATAAACTTGAACTGTTACATAAGTTATCTTTTTTTTACCCAGAAAATCCAACTGGATCATCACATGCAAGATTCATATTAGAACACAAGAAGGCAGTGAAGAAGCGTAAACATAGATATGTATTCATATCGTAATATACAGTAATGTTAAATAATGTTTTTATACTAATAAACTTAAAGATTAAGTTGTAGTAATTACAAAGATAACTTAATTTATTTCCATCTCTTCTGATGTTAGTCATAAGGTACACATTCATAATAAAATAACCATCAAAGTCATAAAAAGTTTTAAAGAAAATATTTACAAAAGAATAGACAGACGCTGATGGAGATGTCCCGCGTTTAGGAACATCATCTTTCTTGTGGAGTATGTCAAGATTCATAATATTATCTGATGGGTCACAGTCATAAATATTCTGACGTGCTTTTTTCTTATTGGTAGCTTTTGGAGGCTGGGGTGGCGTCTGAAACAAATGAATGGAATTTCTGGATAATACAAGAAATTTGTCATTTTAATATTTTACTAATGTAGCTTCCTGTGAGCTCTAAGTGTGCCATTATTGTGTTAAGGAACAGCGCCGTGATTGTCTAGGGGGCGGAGCTAGCTACAAATGTTCACAAAGGGATAATGAATGCATAGTTGCACGAGTTTGGATTTAAAAACCCTTGAACATGTGAATTACATGAACAAATTGTTTACTTCAGGTATAAAAAATGTATACGAACAACGAATAATCAGGTTTTATGACTTATCGGTAGAAATTAGTATGAAACGTTATTTTCGGAAAAAGTGCAAATTACATGATAATACAAAATATGGGTACCTTACGCAAATTAACGGAGTTTTACTTATAAAATTGTGATATGTAAAAATATGCAAAAAGTGCAGTGTTTTAAATTATCTGTTACTTTTAATTACTGACCTGGTCAGCTGAAATATCTGCCAAGAACATGCATCTAACAAAGTCATTGGTGTCACTTCTTGGAGTATTTTCTATCACGGCACCTTTTTTGGTCTTTTTGCCCTTTCCCTTGCCATGGGATTCTTTCTTGGACACGTCGGGGGTAGTTGAAACTAAACAATCCCTTAGTTCCTGAAAATACAAAATAAAATCTAACAAGAGCTGTTATACATAGTTTATTTAAAGTATTTAAAATCTTAAGAAAATGGCGTGGAGACTGATTAGATATTAAGTGAGTTGTATAATAGAACCATGCACCTCGAGTTATGAACTATGATGCTCTCTGCAAGCAAATTTAGTGCTTTGTGTGGAAGCACTCAATTTCATGATTTATACAGTCAAGGTCCCATCAACCAAGATAGGATCATTGCACATAAGAGACAGCATATAGATTGAAAAAATTTTATATCGAGGCAAATAAGTGTTATATTAAAAACAATGAAAAAACTTGATTATTTTGAAGTCCAAACATGTTTAAATTAATTGTTATCTGACCATAAAGTTATAAACTAAAAAAAATATATTTTAACTTACAAACTTTGGTTGAGGAATGTCATCAGCATCTGTAATGTTCCTGGGTGCTTCTTTACCCGCATAATCTATGTTTTTATAAAGAGCATCATCATCTGACATCTGCCATAGATTGAAAGGAGAACTACCACTAGGAGCATTGTTAGCCCTTTCGATATTGGACAAGATATTACTCCCAATAATGCTGATAGATTCTCCGTAGGAAAAGTCTCTGCAACTTGTTTCAATCTTGCGAAATGGATTAGTTTCCGAATTATTGCCCTTTTCCAAGCCATAGTTTTTCTTTATGTAGGCAGATTCGGCAGACTTCTTGCGACTGTTGGGAGATGACTTCACGTCGCCAGCACTGCTGTATGTGCTTGCAGGCGTAAATTGTAATGGGACATTTTTATTAGAAGGTGGTTTTTTCGAGGATTTGGCTTTTCCGCCTTTGGTAGTTTTTGGTTGAGTGTTAAACCCATACTGCATCATTGGTTTTACATCCAAGTTGGCAGAGCTGCTTGCGGCCACTGTATAAACAAACATTACGATCATTGAATTATTAGAGAGAATAAAATGTTTATTTATTAGCAGTTAGAACTGTGAGAATATTTATAAAATACAGTAGACCCTCGATTATTTAGAGTCACATTAACTGGAACAGTGAAAAATGTAAAAATATTTTAATAACATTTCGTAATATTATTTAAAATGTAAAAATATATTTTTATTTGATTATATAACATGCGCCAGAACTATAATGCGACTAATACTTTTAAAAAATTGTGATATTTTACACCGGTTAATAGTTTTACAGCCTTGTCGGTGGCGGTCCACTGACAAGACTGTATTAATAATTATAGTAATAAATAATATTTTCATCTTGACAATTTTTTTTTCATATTAAATGTGTCGGTATATTTTCATACGAGACAAAAATAATTTTGTTATACATATTAATAAAATTTCATTATATAAATTCATTTTTGTATGAAAAATTAGCTGTAGGAAATTAATTTTAAAAAAAGAATCAATATATGTATTTTTTCGATATAGCAAGGTTCGTTTTAACGAGGTTTTACTGTATTCAATTAAGTATGCTGGAAACACATTTAGTTGAATATTATTTAAAATAAAATGACAATGCAATCAGTCATGGTAGGATTACATAATATAACGCTTGATAATTTGTGACCAAATTAGCAAAAAAAAAAAAAATTCCAAAAAGTTTCAATGAACAAGTCGAAAATTTTATTGAGTAGCATATTTATACGGATTGGTTAAAATGAAAGATCAATCAAGAAAGAAGATTACATGTGGAACATAAGCTGAGATCTGAACAGCAAGAGCAAGAATTAAAACATCAAATCAGCCAGAGGTTTTATTGTAAGATGAACTTGGCGTAATTATATTGTTATTACATGTGTTATTTTATTTTTATTTATTTCCCAAAAAATATTAACATTTTTGGTTTGGTGGATGTCCCTGACACATATTACAAATACATCCAGCCCTCCTGATTTGACCTAATCCCGAGCAAAGTAATTGTTTAATTCAAATGAAAAGAAAACAATATACTTTGGCCTATTTTAAATTAATTTTATGTATGGGAACCTAACTATAGTCTGTTTTTGGTGTCTGTGTAATCTAGAAGACAAAAAAAGTTTTTTTAAAACGAGAAACTTTTAGATCATGCATTTTATTATAATTACAAACTATATTAAAAATTATAAATACGTGGGTTTGAATTAATGCAGTTTTACTGTGATTGAAATAGATAAATTTTGTTGATGAATAAGATAACCGGAACAATATAAGCTTGAAAAAAATTAATTAATTAGATTTTACTGGTAGTCTGATAGGTGTTGGTCTGTTCACCATAGCATCCAAAGGCTGCCTGTGGGAGGCTTCCGGACCTTTCGGAGGGGCTACTGTATATTCTGGAAATAAAAATAAGGTTATGATTAAGTATATAAAAATTACTTTAAAAGTGATATTAAAACATTAGGTAGGTATCCAATCAGTATATTGAAATGTAGAATTATAAATACAGTAAAACCTGACTAATTATATTCTTTTAAATAGTTACATTTATATAAATAGAATTTTCCTAGTATTAAATTGAAGCGAAGAATTCTGAATACATACCAAGAAATCAAAAATATAAAGAATAAATAGATCACAATATTTCAACCCCATGATTTTAGATGTTTCTACAATATTTACATATATATTTGTTTTCTAAAATTGACGTAAGTGTGTTAGAAATTAAAAGATATAACATGTACACACACTATACACAATTTTTAGATTTAAACTCACCTGATGTAAAATGTATTGCCGCCTATTAGGATCACTAAGAGATTTGTTAAAATTAACTATCTAATAATAGAATAATGTTTAAAAACTTACATAAATATTGTTTTGATTATATTATGAGTTACTTTTTTTACATCCAACACGGTATTTTTACAGATAAAATACAGTTACGTAGATATATATTCCTAGTGGGATTTATGTGACAAAATGCATCGGTGTGCAGTACGAGTCTGAATGCATCCCCACAAAAAAGAATGTCTCAACTATCAACTAACATATATTTTTTAACGTAATTATAATTTTTGTGATTTTGACAAACTATGATATGCGTGACACTTACAACAATGTTAACCTTATATCAGCATAGTTCACTGGAGGTTTTCTCATTTGTTTGGGGTAATTTTTTTTTTAAATCATGCGCAGAATTCAAATACAAAAACTGTTCTCATAAATAAGGGGCAGAATTTAAAGGAGTGAAATATCATTTCAAAGAAACTTTATTTTTATATGTTAATATTATTTATAACCCAATTTAGGAGCACAAATAATGCTAAATCTGCAAAAAAAACATTGTTACCAGTGTCAGACTTAAGAGATTGTGACCCTAGGCAAGGCCTTAAACCTGTGCCCCTTGAAAAAAATTTACTAAGCAAGTTTACATGTATATATATCAGCCGATTCTGTCTACCTACGCCATAACATCTGACATCTTACCAAAACAAAAATTTTGAAAGTGCCGGTACCTTTCAACTCATTTTTCATACAATTCTAGTTCAAAATTAATATTAAATAATACAATATTCTGTTTTTTTAGAAGTAGTACATATATAAATAAAACACTGAATAATTTGAGAACAGATGAAAAATGTGAACCATAAAAAGGTATCACACTCACTCACCTAATCCCTGCTAAAATGATCTTTGTTTTTGATGAAAAGATTACGACCATTTTTTAAGTTTTTAGTAAAAAAAATAAAAAAAATTGTACTCCGATTGATCTGCACTCCGAACAATGTGATCCCAGATAATCAAGTTTATTGCAATGTAAATAAATATATTAGATGACCCTGCACAATATGGTAGAGTAAAAAATTACTACTGTTTTAATCAATAAATTAAACAAGAATATTGTTATCTTACCTCTTAAAAAATGCTATTCCATCCCTCTCTTAGTCAAATTAGTGAGGTTTTACTGTATTAATCAGGTTTAATGGTAACTCATCATCATCCCGTAGCATCAAAAAGTGTAAAAATATGTCAAATTATCGTTTCATTAATAAAAAAATTAACTTTCAGATTAAATATTAATAACTCATAATAATACTCACTGTCCTCCAGTAGTTTGGGGCACTGCAGACTGACGACCTGCGGCAGCTAGAATTAAATTAAACCAACCATTAGCACCTTGCGACAAACAATACTCTAATATAACAGAATAATTCCGAGCTAAACTAAGCTTAAAATATTTTATATAAACACTCTTCAAGATATTGAAAAGTTACATTCAATATTCTCCCATTTTAGTCAGATTTTAAATCAATATAAACGTAAAAGATGGCTTTGATGCACATACAGTAAGAAACCAACACACAAAAGTGTTTTTTTATTGAGTGGAAGCAAATGCTTCTGGAAATAGTTGAGAATTTACATATTTTACATTTTTCCACGGAATTAGAAAGTAAAATTAGTACCCATATAAGACATTGATTTAATCGATTGCAGGTACCTTATTGTTAAATTTTATTTATGTATGTTTAGCATTAATAAATTATTACATCACACAATTTAAATATTTCAAGAAGCAACTGAAATGAAAAATTTGCAAGGTCGGCTATTTTCGCACTTGCCCGGATGCCAATTGATCACTACATATCACAATTGCACTATCCATAATAATATTGCAATTTTCTTTATTCTTGGCTGTGACATCCGGGCAAGTTATAGGACTTTCTGGATGTGGCGGCTTCGGTGGCTGTAAAGTGCTTGTTTAAACGGCCAGGTATGTGAAACGCGAGCAGGGCAAAACAAATGTTTTCTCTTTTATATATTCAATTTGAAATGAAGTGTACATTGTCTTTATTACAAGTAAGAAAAAACATACTTGTCATCTGTTATCTTTTCTTATCTATACGTTCTATGGCGTACCAAAGACTTAAGCACTTTCTGAAATGTCAAAATAACGATTTTTGATTTTGTTTTTCACCCAATTCTAAATAGCATTTTTATGTTTATTATTGTCTATCCGCGAACAAAGGTGGAATAATTTTAATTACATTGACATTTTATTTACATGTTTGGTTTGGGAAAGCTCTATTATTGAAATATAGATTCTACTGAGACACTGCCTGCACAGCTGCCCGCAGGGCCTAGCAGAAATCAAGCAAGCAATCGACGAAAGCTGATGAAACCTTGACTGCGCTGCAGTTACCAATGGCCGCGTAGCGTCCACTATCGCCACAATAGCCGCCCGTAGGGCCTAGCAGCAAGCAATCAGCGACAGCCGATGAGGTCCTGATTGCTCAGCGGTCAGCAATGGCCGCGAAACTGCCACTATTGGCTGCAAAGCAACCATAATAATCGCCCACAGGGTCTAGCAGCAAGCAATCGGCGATGGCAAATATGACCCTGACCGCGCAGCAGTCACCAATGGCTGCGTAGCTGCTATTATTGGACGTGAAGCGACCACAATAGCTGCCCGTAGAACCTAGCAGTAAGCAATCGGTGAAAGCCAAATTTTTATCTGCTAGTGAATTAATATTTCTTTTTTTGTTTTGTTTTATGTTTTGTAATTTCTTCACAATTTGTATTTATTTGGCAGTGTTTTTATACACGGCCATTTCACAGTAATCTGTTTGGTTTCAGTGTTGCCAACTCAAAACATAATTTATAGAATGCAATTAATAGTAAGAAATTGCAGCTTTACTTCTGACAGTTTGACAATTTGTCTGCGTAAAATGTGGATTTAAAAAAAATATATATTGCATACTTTTACTACTGAATTGTATGAACTAAATGGGGCCAGCAAATTTTGCGAATTTAAATGAATAATTATTAATTGTTATTTATCTTAATAAAATTGCATTCCATGTTCACCAAACCTAGATATATGAAATTTAAAAAACACAGAACTACTAGTAAACGAAAGGCAACATTTTTGTGGTTCGACATAACTTATAATTAACCACTGGGGATTTATATTTTAGGCATCAAAAAAAAGTCTAATGGTTACTACAAAGTTATTTAAGATTAAGCAATTATTATTTTAAATTAGGATACAAGCATATTTTTAAATTAGGATACAAGCATATTTTTAAATTAGGATACAAGCATATTTCTGAATTAGTGCGGAAAACATGCAATATGTGTATTATTGAATATTTTGTATTAATGAGATAGAGCGTATTTATTCTGATTGTGGGGTTAAAGTTCAGTCTCTTCGAAAGCAAAAAAATGTTATCAATGTAGTATTTCTGGGCTACTCTGCCATCTTATATTAGCTGACATGTCAGAACAAACTACGGAACTAGTGCTGCTGGAATGATCTCATTGTACACTTTGACCACAGTATAATTAGCCCCGATGCCAGCAGACCACTCTCGCCGAGGCACGGCAAGAGGAGTCGAGCACGAGAATGTACCGCAGCTCTCGGCTTGCATCGCCTATTCTCGTGTCGACTTGGGTCGTCTCGTGCCATCTCACTTCGCATTGGCGAGAGTGGTCTGCTGGCATGAATTGAAGCGTCAAACAGTAAACAAACACATCAAGCCATCAGTATATTATTGCCTGTTGGTACCTAAACGCTGCCGAAATAATACATATCTTATCAGTGGGGAAGAATCGGTCCGAAACATCAAACATAGATAAACGAAATTAGATATAAGTACAAGACATTAGGTATAAGATAAAATAACATAAAATTCATTATAAAACATTAAATTTACTGATAACTTTAAACAGGGTTTAATGGTGATATAAGGTTGATTAAGCTTACAAAAATGATTCATGAGATGAATAAGTTAAAGTGGGATCATTTTAAATGTCAGATTTGCAGAAAGATAAAATGAAGTGATAATGCTTATTGATCGGGATCTGCTCATAATTTTCATTGAATTATATTTATTTATTGTGAAAATAGTAAAATAAGCATTCCATAATAGTTTGCTTAAAAATATTGTTAATGTTTGATGCGGTAACTTTGTGGATAGACTTTTTAACCGTGTATTATAATGACAAGTTGATAATGTATCACGATGAATACCTGCCTAAATTTTGAATTGAAAATGTTCAGCAAATGTGAAAAATCCATTGCATTATCAATATAATAAAAATAATCTAGATATTTTTACAGATTGTTCAACAAGTGATAATATGAAGTTTGGAATCAATCATTAATACAAATTATATGACAAATAGCATGAGAATTTCTGGGAACCCCCAATTGAATATATTAATAACACATTTGATGGCTACAGACCTCTCATCACTCCCTCTGTTGCTCCTTTTTGTATATAACATACCATTTGAAATCAATCAAAACCCTTCAACACAACACAAATAAAATTCTCAAGTCTCATCCAAACAGTTGCGATTTTACGCATACGATTTGAACATTTTTGATCCAAATTTAGAAAAGACGTCCTTTAAATATTGTGGACTAAGTGTGTTGTAGCCTGAACAATTTTAAAAATATATATTTTACCTAAAGAGAAAGTAGAATCCTAGACACTAATACAGATCGAATACGCTTACACCACATTTAGGTTCAAAATGTTTCTTTTATTCTACTGAATGATCAGATTACGTCCCTATAATAACGCTAGTAATGAAAAGAAAGTAAGATGTTTACTGTTTGAGAAAAATAATACTTTATATATTTAGAGCGCTATGTAGCTGTACCTAATATGTATATACACAATAAATATATACCTGATGGAGTTTTAGCAACTGATTGTTCAGTGGGTTTAACCATTGTTTCTGGCTTATTTGAAGTGTGTCCGGGATAAACATACCCTGAAGTCGATGGAGCAGAAATCAAGCCCTCGGGAAATGGGAGGGTCAGTGACTGAAAAAACATAAAAAAAAAATGCTAATGTAGGTACACAAAAAATATTTTAATATCAATTCCATTCATCCAAGACTGCTCAATTCTGTGATGCATGTTTTATGAAAAAAATAAATTTAGAATCTTTCTAAAGGAACACCCGAGGTATCATGCAGCAGCTGTTATATTATACCCTCAATTGAATAAAAAAAAAAAAAATCTTTGATTTCTGAAGAGAAAGTCTGATAGTTTCCTAATGAGGAATTTTATCACTTTGTGTTTCCAAGTATTCAGAACTTTTAGAAAGTGGGCAATTTTACTATTTTGATAAGTCACTAATATGTGTATATAAAACAAGAAATGAGACAAGTTGAAAAACAAATTTGAATTAACAACCATACGAAGGCAAACACAAGGCCACCAAGACCAAAAAATGTATATTAATTGCGAATTTGAAAGTGTGAAACTGTTTCATCTTCAACACACTTTATGATTTCCTTATGGAGGAAAGTAAATATTGTATGTGGAATATTACATAATGCACTGCGATAAGTATGTTAATATACACACTCAAACATATTAAAGATCACACTTATATTAGATTCCAAAATAACTCTTTATAATTATGCGAGTAACATCTGTTTAAAGAATGAATAATATATAAAAACTTTTTTTAATCAACTATGAAGTTCATTGAAGCTTTGTTAAACTAAAAATATACCTCAGGGTAAACAATAATAATTAGGTAACAATCCATTTTTTTTATATATAGACAATATACTCAACGGCATCTGCTATATTTATCACACTGAAGCAAAACCATTTGGTAAAAAAAATATGAGTTGGAAAAGCCATTGTCACACTTGACTAGACTCTACCTTAACTTCAGAAAGGTATAAGTCTAGTCACTCAACATTTCATCATCATTCAAAAAACTATTCATACAAAGCTATTTTTTCAAAATAAATAAGAGTGCCAAATTCCGAATATAGGGTGGATGGTCTATGGTGGTTGGTACATTACGTAGCACAGGACCGGGTATTCATAGTAATCTTTCTGTTAATAATCCATCTGAAAAATTCCATTGCAGTCTCAAAAAGTATATCCATGAGTTTAAGTCCGTAATCATGTCAAGAAACACATGAAATATTCAACTCATCTATGTCTCGTGCTGACCTTTTGATTGATCTGTTTCATTAATCTCTTCATGACTTATCTATTTTATGAATCGGTCTTTGTGAATTTATTTCTAGACATTTTTTTGATATTATAATCGGTAAACCTTTCTGATTACGGGACATCTTCCAATGACATATTTTAATTGTTTTGTTTAAAAGTTTATGACATGTGTAGTTACTGTGAACCTCAATCATTGTCTGATAATACACATTAGTCTTTTCAACTTTTTGTTTGGAACTTATTAACAGCAAGGACTCTTTCAACTCTAACAATAAAACTTGACGTCTTCATTTATGCATAATAAAATTATTAACATCAGGTAAATATCTTTTCATCTACCCTCACGCATCCACTTTGTTTTCTGGTTTCAATTTATGACAGTTTAGTAGTAATTTGTATTACTTTATATATACAACCTGCCTAACATAACTTGGGTGCCTTAAGTTGTGTCTAATAAGTGAAAAAAGCGAATTGAGTTTAATTAAACCCTAGCTGGCGTAAAATTATTTTTTGATCTACCAGAATTATTTAGTTAACATTCAATAGGTGCCGGCGGCTGCTAAAAAAATTCAGTCAACTTCTACATTATTTAAAAAAAAGACTAGTAATTATTTAAAAAAAATTAACATAAGGTATAATTTATTTTAAATATTATACTATAAAATTCTCTAGGTACCACATCCCTTATATATTTTAATGAAATAATTCAATGTTTTCATACTTTTTTGTATATTGCAATATAAGAGACCGAACGTAAATTTTGACTTTTTTGAAAATGATATACAGCAAACTTAGTTATAGCGAGCTTGGGCGTTCACAGCCATAGTGAGCAAAAACTCATTGATATTTTAGTTAACGCAAGTTTTTACACAAAAGTGAACTGTTTTAACGAGCTTGCTTCTCGGTTGTACCAAACAAATAATACGGCCAACACATATTTGTGTGTTTGTTGGGATTGAAAAAAAGCAATTCTCGATAAATGTAAGCAATTAAAGTGAAAGAAGTGGAGGACATGCTGACCATCACCGATCGTTGGGTCATATAATTTATGACTCTCTACCTAAGATTTGCGGCTGCTAAAATCTTAATCATATTGACGCTTACAACTTATTATTCAGCATCAAACAAAAATGTAAAATAAAAAAGACGTCCGAAAATGCCATTTTACAATCTCGTTCCCTTTTTACATTTGAGTATTTCTCTGAATTCAAATTTATTATGAGATTGTCTAAAGTAATGTTTGTATGTCGACAGTGCTGTATTGATAATTTGACATTGACTTATCAGCAATGGTTGGTTGGATATAACGAATAACGGTTATAACAAGCAAATTTATTCGGTCCCCTCACTCTCGTTATAGCCAAGTTTGACTGTATTTAATAACCAATTCATTTGTGAAAGACAATAATTTCCGTTTGAACCTTTTACAACAATCAATTTATAAACAAAATGTATGGTCTTGACAAAAAATTGACTGAAAGCACATATTGCTGTAGTTTTTGCAAGATTCAAAAACTTGACAACTAAATAGACTTAAAAAAAACATGTGGATCGTGTTATGCCGCCTCTTAAGAATGTATGTACCTCTAAAAAGGAACAGATTACAAAATCTGTAAAATAGTGATGTAGATTTTGTGAATAAAAATTTGTATACGGAAATATTTAACAGTACATATTAATCGAAGAAAAAACTTTTTCAGATCTAGTGGATTCATTAGTATTAAATATGTTTTTATATATTTATTATAGTTATTTATTTTTAGTTACTCTATAAACTGTTAATCGGAATTTTACATACATGCCTGTGTTTTTTTGGAAGTCATCTTTACTATTATTTATCACGTTCATGATTCTGAATCCTCAACTTAATTGTCAACAATTGGGGAAACATTCAACTTTTTTGCAAATGTAGACAAACATCATTTGAAAAAACTTTGTTAAATAGAAATGCGCTCGTTAATAGAAACACACATTACTAATTTTGCTTCAATATTCAATGTTTACAAGAAAACATGTAATTTTGAGAATTTTTTAGAGTGGAAGTTTGTCAAATAGACATATATTTATACTTAAAGTGCAGTTAATAGTGACACAGCCCTAATGATGAACTCTTCAACAGATCCCAGAATGTTGGTCAAATAGGTTAGATATATATATATATGTAATTAGAGAATATGCAGATATTTTCTGTACTTTTGCGTAAAACAAAAATCAAACCCACAATCAGAATGCAAGTGCTTCACGTCTAGCCTATTGGAGATGAAATTTTTCATTAATATTGCGCTAAAATAATTAATAATGTGAATTAAAAATGTATTGAATAATATATGGATATGGTAACAGAAAGTTTCCTAGGTTAACTCGATGAATTCAATCCAGGGATATTAAATTTGTAGGGTTAGCCTTGTGCATAGTTAAAACATCAGTGAACAAAATATTTTGATTACAAATTAAAAATAGTTCCATCTATTTCTTGTATTTCTGAATAATTTTAATCTAATTCTAATAAATTTTTTTTTCAACCAGGTCCAATTGAAACTTAAAAAATCTAATATTCACAACTACCGTATTTTCTAGCCATTATCTATTCCAGGGCTGTCCAACTTTAGGTAACTCGTGGGATAATTTAAAAAAAAATTAACCTGAGAGCCGTACCCAGAATAATTTGTTCAGTAGTTAAATATAAAAATATTTTTCAAGTTCTACTTTTACTATACTAAACACACTAATAGTAGTATAGATTCTATGTTTCTGCGCCACATTGTGGCGCGAGTGAAACAAGTGCAATGCCACAGTAGAATTATTATTTAATAGATATTCTTCTTACAAAGTGAGTAATGAAATATTCAGAAATTATAAGATAGGCTAGAGTCACTTTCCAGAATGCTTCTAGTTGCGGCTTTCAAAACTAATTGCCTGAGTATAATTAAAGGATTTAAAGGCAACCTTTAGTGTCATTTGTATCCATAAATTAAACCATAAACTTTGAAGGTTTCAATCGTCATTTTAGACATAAACACAATACAAAAATTTGGTTAATATTGACAAATTTGTGAAAACAGTCTTCATTGAAGTCTAAAAAATTTAGTAAGACATTGTATTTAAAATATTTAGATTAAATTAAACAAATGCATGTGGTTGATTAGAGAAAATAAATTTGTATATATTGATTTGTTTTTATGAGGCAAGATGTTTTGTTATGGTGTATGTACATCGTGTAGGTCCGTTTGTGGCATTTACTTATAATTTGAAAGTAAAATAAATCATACGAACAAGCAATGCGATGCGCCCAATCCTTTTTCTGACCACTAGGGCCGAGTTCGGGCCAAATTTGCTCCTAGCCGAAAAAAATCAGGCTTCAGGTCGAGCTCAGGGTAGGACTCAGACCGGGACAGGGATGCACCGCTGTCGGGCCTAAAAATATCAGCCCTAGCAGACTTCTAGAGCAATAGTCCAAAATTTGAAAATCAAAAAAAGATTTGGTCTTTATCCATAATGCTGTGGTTACAGTGGAAGCGTTATTAGGCAAAAAAATTGTGGAAACTCTTAGCTCCACGTCACAGCAGTGCAAGAACATACATTTTAGTTCACAATTTCACCAGGACGAAGATAATAACTTAAAACACAAGGATTGTACGGCACTTAACAATTATGATTTCACAGAAAAAAAATAGTGGAACCAAACTGACAAGGCTTACCAAATGAATAAAATAATTGATGATTCTTTTTATAGTTCATGTAGAATTTTCTTTTATTACCGAAAAAAAAAACATTATTTTATAAAGGGTTCGGCAATAGGTATTGAGGTAAAGTAAAACGTATTTATTAATATAATGCAGTTTTCAAATATGCTTATTTTTAAAAATTACGTTAGACTTTCACATTCTCGGAGCTGGCTGCAAACAGATTGCGTAACACAGTGCAAATCATCTGAGCCGATTACTCAAATTTTGTTGGTTGTGTTGTTTCTCAGCTCAGGAGTTGAAAAACAACAAACACTTTAGATTTCAGATATCCCCCATAAGAATAAATCACAGCAAGTCAAATCCGGAGATCTTGCCGTTCAATTAACATCACCATTTGGAGATACCGCTGAACCTCGATTATGGATCCCGTCCGAATGAACAAGAATTCATGAATACTGAAACTGCATATGTTAAACTTTTTACACAATATACTGTTCCCCACTCAATTTGTCTTCCCACCACAGCGCTCACAAATGCATCAATACCACAGACCAGTAAATGAATAGTCATGACATAAAGTGTACATATAGGAGAGGGTTTGGAACATTAGTTGCGGGACGAGGGGCATTCTACATACGATCTGATATGGCACATTTATGCAACAGTAAAAATATTTACTCTTTGAAAATTAAATCTTTGTGTAAACAAGACGTATTTTTTACATTAATGCGTATTATATTGTCAATGTTTAAATTTTCGTTCCAACCGAGTCATATTTTTTTTAAAAGTCGCGGAATTATTTGATTGCGTAAGTGGCACCAAAGTGATCACGTAGGTGACACCAAAATGAAAATATTGAGACAAGAGATTTACGTTAGTTCATGTCTATATATTTGGTGATCTGTGGTCAATACCTATTGCCGAACCTGTATTTCAGCTTCCACATCCACGCTAGATTTTTTGTTCTTTGAAAATCAATGCCAATAACACAAAACCATTGATTAGCTGTTGTGCTAATATGCATGTACTGTGACCAACCTTTTCCTTTGATATTTGCAACAATTTTTTCCCAGAACTTCTGCACCACTTTACTACACTTCCACTGTACCGGTAGCCTAACGAGGATATACATAAAAAGTTTACTTATTTGAAATACATGTTAACCCCCTGGAAAGAAAAATAAATACTAAAGTCCAATTCAAAACTTTAAGGATAATAATATTTTATTGTTTAAGTCTTGTGTAAAAATTTGTTTATTTTTTAGAATTCGGATTTCTTTGCAAGTTTTGAGAATTTAAATTTTGACCACCTTAGGATGAACGCGGTTAATTTTTATTACCATGGAGCTAGCAAGAGCTGTGTACTACCTACTGTGTAAAATATAACATTACATACATAAGTGCAGACAAAACGGCTAAATCATAAAACAAAACAGTAAAATCTTTTCATAATATAGTCAATTGCACCTTCTATAAAATTCTCTATCAAAATTAAATGATAAATAACCTTTTTAAACAAATAAAATGTACGCGATTCATTGCATGTATCAATATAAATAATTTGTCGTACTGGATGTTCATCTAAACATCTTGAAACTTTTTGACAGTGTGCATGTTTTTCATGAAACTGTCACGTTGCAAATTTTTTTCTTGATTCTCAATTTATTATTTTAGACAATCAAAAAGTTTTCAGAATGCGTAGAGATAAATTTGAACAATGATATTAAATAATAGATATGTCATAATTAAATAACAGTTTGTATAAGAGACTAAAAATGAAGACTAAACAAAAACAATAATAATGAGGAAACTAAAAAAATTGTAATTGATGGTAAAAATAGATCAGTCGCGTTTAATACATTACATTAAATATTCACATTTATTAGACAATGCAATTCATAAAAGAAGCATATTCTTTTGATTTAATGGCCCGTGTCCACGAATGAGACTTTTGACTTGAGACAATCTCTGAGGTACGGATTTTGCTCCCATGAGATTCTTTGGAGACAACCGTCGGCTTTCGTAGTGCCCGTGTACACACCATATCTCAGAGACCCGCCGTCTCGCTTCTCCCTTCACGCTTGTTGTGTGTAAATTATTAGACCACTGACCTGACCATTTATGCTCCGTTCGTCAGTTGGGTGAATTAGAATCTCCCCAATAGCAGTTAAAAATAAATGTTTGTAATTTAACGCCTTCATTTGTCTAACATTTCAAAATACATACATAGTTGTATATATACAATAAGACTCTGTTAATTCGTGTACCTATATTTTGTATTTTCACGTAATTTGCACTTCTTTCAAAAATTTCAGCCTAGAAAATAACATTTCATACTAATTTCTACCGATAATTCGTATAACATTATTCGTAGTTTGTATGCAATTTTTATACCCAAAATAAATAATTAGTTCACATAATTCTCATATTCATGTATTTTTAAATCCAAACTCACGCGGCAACGCATTCATCATCCCTTTGTACACATCTGTAGCTAGCTTCACCGCCTAGCCAATCACGGTGCTGTTCCTTATCGTAATAGATCGGCGCACTTAGACTGCAGCCGAACTGAGTGATAGCAAATTCTGCAGAGCGTTTTATAAGATCTGTTGTTATGTCGAAAATGATTGTCGGCACGTTGCGAATTATATATTTGTACTCACCCTTGTAACCTCTAATTAAAATAATTTAAACAATTTGTATTTCGTAATTTATATATTAAGGGCGCGCTTGCAAAAATAATTCATATCTTCATGTTTTTTTATGAAAATGTGGTTTTTTATTATTCATTTATATCAGAAGTAATACATTAGATTTGACTTTTTTAAAAGTAATACTTAGATTGGACCTTTACACTAATATAAAAGTAATAAACTGAATGTTATTTGCCATAATTAAGACAATACAAGCATTGTAAGAAAGACTGCGAAAAATGAAAGCTCGCCCTTAATTGTGTGCAACAGTTCTATTGATTTTATATCCGGTTATTTGTTTAAGAAGTGTTACGATTTGTTTAATGTAATAAAGAAACTGAAATCTTTGTATTTAAATACGCAACCTATTTTATAAAAAAAAAAAAGTGTTTCATTTTCTAAAATGGCACGAAAATCTTGTAATTCGTGTAAATCCTTGACCATTTTGACAAAAATTGATGTCAAAGATAAAATTAGCAGGAAAATTTCAATCCCGAATACCTTTCTGGGTTCAAAAATAATAAGCTTCAACAAAGTAGAAAGATTCAAGAGTTTTTCATTATTTTTACGGGCTTTTTAATATTCCAATTTCTTGCCCAATTTTTATGGAAAAGGTGAGGCTAATAAATTTAAAATGTCCGTAATTTTATTGCGTCAAACACTGGTGAATCGTTTGAAGAAGCCTGTTTTTAATATATTTAATAAACATTTCGACAAATAAAAGCTGAAATAATAAACAGTCTCCATATTGACAGCGGCGGCACGGACGTGTAAACTAACTATGCGTTTTTTTAAATTTCTTTCTAATGTTGCCTTCAAAAAAGTTGTTCTCATTATTCGTAATCCGTATTTTTTTTTAACTTTCGCTCCCGTGAGCTACGAATTAACAGAGTTTTACTGTATATGGTCATAAGTGACGTTTGGGCGCAGATGTTAAGTCTCGCTGTCAAATTAAATGTTGTGTATGTGGGCTTGAATTTTTGTTTCTTCTTACTAATCTCAATCTGATGTCCGGATCAAAATCTCAACACGTGTATAGTACCGAGTCTCTGAGATATATCTGGTGTCTCATCCCATAGACACGGGCCTTAAGTCAGAAAGAGATGAGCTTGTGTGGTTGTGCACTGTGCTTTTAAAGTAAATAAAAGTTTTATTTTGTTTGTATAATTTTTTTTTCTATAGTTAAGATGTGATAATAAACTTCTTGATTAATTAGTAAAATGATAAACACAAATTTATCAGTATTTATCATCAATTGAAAATAAAATAATAAAAGCTCAAATGTCATACCTGAGGTTCTGGGGATGCAAAAAGATTGTCAGTAATCGTCAGTAAAGATGAAGGATCTTCAACTAGACCACATCTCTCAAGGCGCATCTTCAACTGAAATAAGGACAGGGTTGTTATATCAAGGTAATAAATAGTCTTTAAAATGACATAAGCACAATTTGAACAAGATGATTTTGTAACAACCTAGATTGACATACAGAATTTACGATTTTGATAAATATGACAGTGTAAATGTACTGACTTTATTTTCATACAAAATAAATCTTTGCTTAGTACTTATGTAAGAATTAATGTCACGGTTTCATATTACAAAAGGTGTTAAACAGGGTTATGCTGTGTCCCATGGCTTTTCGACTCATACATGGACAATTCTATGAAAGAATTAAATGCAGAGGTGAAAATGTCCTGCCTACTATATAGTGTTGGCAGATAATAGTGAAGCTGTTATGCAGTGCCCCGGTGACTAAGATAACTGGAGATTGAACTCCTTATGAATGTTAGCAACGAGAAGTTATGGTGTTCGAGAGAGGTGAAAGTATGACTGAAATGATGCGTAATGGTAAATAATTAGTTTGTGTATTTAGGAAGAATGTTAACTAGGTACAGTAAGAATATGCGTGTAAGCGATAAGATGTATGAAAGTGAACAAGGAGTGATACGCCAGGCTAACATAATGGGGCATTCTATACTCTCTAACTGCCCCTGCATAGACAGTGTTGTAGTAAGTAAGCAATCATTTTTTAAATCAATCAACCGTTCTTGTGTAGGGTTCAAATATACAAAATTCAAACCATTATAGCTTTAGCAATATTTGATTATGTCCAAGAACACAATTACTGGATTTTCACCTACAAAGGTACGTACTGTCATATCTTTCCATTAAATATAATAAAAAATAGCTTTGCCTCTATGAAATATCTATTATTTGTTCATTATAGATTTATTTTAAAGAGAACACATTATTATTTGTGAAGTTGTAATTTTTTTCAGAACATAGTTCTATGATATTTAATACAAATTAAATGCATCAATTAGAAAGATATACATACAGATAAAATCAATTAATTGATATATTGTAGATAGGATAGGAAGAGATGCTGGTTCAAATCCGGCGGCAGCTAAAATATTTTTTCGGTAAATTGAGTTCATCTGTGTATATTGTTCTAATTAATGCATTTAATTTGTATTCATTATAGGTTTATTTCTCTTACGCGATTACTTTTTCAGATTTTTCTTAATTTTAAGTTATGAGGATTTCCATACAAAATGTGTCGAGAAACTGACAGAAAAAGTTAAAAATAATGTGTTAGAACATTTTATAGGAGGTACAGAACACAGGTAGGCTTTAATATAAAATAACACTATTACGGGAATCAAGTATTTTTGTAGATACCAATGAAGAAGAAATGGGCAGTATGATACATGTGTCACTTTTTAATAAAATATCACAAATAAGCATATTTTATAAAATACAAATCTTAAATGACATTCAATCTAAGTGTAATTACCCTATGAAGGATAAAATGCTTATAAAGCTTAAAATAAGTTTATATTACTGCACATACATGACATTCCTAAATGAACTATAATTTAGAACAAACTTGATCGTTCCGGTGTAATGAAAAATAACTAATCACAACAAAGCGATACAAACTGCAAACTGTACACTGCACGGAAGATATCAAAAATGTTTCAAATAAACATACAAGATGTGTTTATATGGAAGTCATTAGCGAGCAAAAAAAAAATTATTAATCATAAATTTTTACTCAATCCATTAATTTAAAATATGTTGGATCAGCAAAATAAAAAATTAAGTATTTGAATTTTGCTTAGTTGGTTCTTAAGATTTGTAAACTGAATCAATTGTTTTACATATTAATTGAACACCACATGACATCAACGTATGCATCAAAGAATGTGTAACACAAGAGAAAAATAATATCCATTGTAATCTTTATTTATTTGTAAACAAACTGCAAAATGTATCCTGTACAATCGAAGGTGAGTGGTGACTATTTCTAAAACAACTAATTCTAAGCAAATAACTGTCACTGATGCATTTGAAGGATTCTATTTTTTCCAGCTGTAGTGTTTTTAGTCAAAATTGTATTACAAGACATCTTTTTTTAAACGTGAAATGTTTTACACATTAGTATATTCTTTTGTTATTGAGCTATTGCTATCAAATTTACAATCAAAATTTGTTCAGTTATAATCGGTGTTCCATGTTGTCACTTGCATATTCTGCTTAAAACTATTTCTTGTAACTTAACATAAATATTCTGGTTTAATATATTCGAGATAACATATTTAAGGTGACCAAACGTACTCCTTTTTCGTGAACCGTACCCCTTTTAAAACCTGTACTTTCCATACAATCGTTCATAATCAGAGTTTTAGAAGTATACGTTGTGCCAAAAATAGTTGATAACTTTAACATATTAAAAGAAATAACATAATTGACAACTACTCTATAATACATTGCAGGATGCCCTACACAAGTTATTAGAAGACAATAAAAACTGTGAAATAAGGCAACTTACGAGGTCATTTTCGACAATATACGCCTTGACCTGTTTTTCCTTCGTCGCTATGATATCACTCTGTTTTTGAATTAAGTCTAAATGTGCTGAGATGAGAGCTTTCAGCTTCTGTACTTCTGTTTGTGTACTGTTGAGGGAGGTTGTCAGTCTGTCTACTTCGAGTTGAGCTTGTTGCGCTAGCAGCTGACTCGCACGAATGTTAGGCTGCGGAGTGTCAGAAAATCCTAGTTCTCTTCCGTGAATAGAACCGAAATTCTCCGGTGTTATTGCGTATATGTGGTCAAACGCAAAACTTAAAATCCCTTTAGAATCCAGCGGCTCTGGGACTTCTTCTGGTTCGGAATCCACAGTAAAATTCACATATTCCAGATCGTCATTGTTATCATTATTCATCTTTACGACTTATGACATGAATAATTCAGCTTGAACAATCAGCTCTAAGTATACGAAGTAAATCAATCGTTTTCTTCCAAATGCGCGTCAAGTCTGGCGTCGAACGCGAGGATACTCTAACATGTTGATGTGAAAGAAATAACACAGCATCGAGGGTCACGAAAACGAAAAATTATGCATCTATCTTGAAAATATTTTCAAACATACTTTTTTAAGTGAGGCATGTTGAATTTAAGTTAAATTATGATTTTTCAGCACGAAGCGCGCGTACCGGCCGAGGCGCGATGAAAAACACCATTGACTTGACCATAGACAGATCATATTTAGAACTACAAACTACAATCTCGTCAATCTTTAGAATTACAAACAAATCTTGAGTATTCAATAAAATCAAAATAACATGAAGATTGGTGAGGAAAGTTTACTTTAATCAGATGATATCTTAGGAACGTAAATATATCTAAAAAAAATTTTACATGAGCCTACGATTCTTTAAAAAAAATCATTTATTATTCTTATTTTTCGGAGAAGTTATTTTTTTAATGGTTTTAAAAAGAGAATTTATTAAAATAAATCTAACAATTCCATAATACAAGTTAGAAAGGAAACTGATAACAGAATATTAATGAAATATTACATAAATTAAAAAATTGTCATTTTCCCAAATGGACAAAATTGACAAACGTCAAAAACAATAATATTCTTAGTCAAAATTTCTTTTATCATTTGAACAAATTATGTTTATCTGATATTTCACAATCTCCTAAATGTATTAACTAGTGAATTTATTTGTTTTAAATTGTGTTATCTCACTTTTATATTATAACTTTTAATCAATTGCAGAGCAAAATGTATATTTCATCACCATTTCCTGTCCACTTTTACTTTAATCCACAATTATTATTATTATGAATCGGAACAGTGTTACAGCAGGAGTCTTCTGGAAGCTTTCAAGACACCATATTTATTTTAATTTTTGTATGAAGCACACTAGCACTTAATAGTGTATTACCTTATCTATGTGTATTACTTCCATCATTCCGCATCTCTGCAGTAAAGCTTTTATTACTACTGGACAACACTGACAGAATAATACGATTACTCCAGATTACTCACAAGTGTCCGAGATATGTATCGCGTTTTTAAATAAATAAAATATTTATTTTTGTGTAACTTACATAGACTTGTTACTAAAATGAAGTACGTGTAAACATTTATGATAGAAATTATTCTGAGACAGAAGTAAATTGATATAATATTGTAATAAGAAAGTTAAATGTATCCCTTACCAGAAACTATCAAAGAGCAGAGAAATGAAAAATGTTAAGAGAGACTTGTAGTGGTTCAAAGAATTAAAAAAATGTCTTAATTGCGAATAACGCATTACTTCGCTATGTTCATTGTCTTTAAATTACAAAATTATATTTATTGTGACAATCTTACTGTAACTTGTACCTCAAGTAATTTGTAATACCTTAAACAATAGATTATTATTATACAGTTGTATGAAAATGGGAGCTTTTATTGTGAAGATTATGTCATACTAAAAGAAGCTATACTGATATTACTAACGAACTTTGTATTATTTCATATATATAATTTAATACCGAATTACAAACTTATCTGAATTGAGACATAAAACACGGAGTAATATTATTATTTTAATGAAAACACATTTTTGTTGTGAAGTTGTAATTCTCGAACATAGTTTTGTGGTATTTTTAATACTAATTAAATTAATTAACTAGAAAGGTGTACAAAAAAAAATCTATTTGTCGAAAAAATATTTTGTTGCTACCGGTATATTTTTTCTGCATATCTTTCCAGTTGATTAATTTAATTAGTATTATTATTCTTCAGAATAAAGAAATCAATAATGAAAACATTCTATGCGGCTTGGGCTTAACCCAGCTTAACCTAGCTCTTATCTATGGCTTGACTTTTGACCGATGGCAATTCACACTTCTAGCAATACCAGAGAGGCTGAAATCGCGGGCATTTTTCAATGTTCTAAATAATTCCGAACTTACTATTATAGTCACAGAAAGCTTCATAAAAAATACCTTTTGATTGTTTTAATAAATTACATGTTATATGAGCGCTGTAATGGACTGAATCGCAATTAGAGTTTTTACATAAAAATCGTAGTTAGAGACCTCCCCTTGTAGAAATTTTCTTATGTGTGATGGAATTTATAAAAGTTTAACAGGTTTTAATAATTGCGAAATTGACTAGATAAATATGTAATTATTGTTACTCAATGTTATGCATTGTGTATGTTGAAAACGATTTTTCAAAATTAAATTTTTATGAGTGGGTAAAAAGATCAATGCTTTTGTATAAAAATACTATTGAAACAAGACATTTACTTAATAAATACTAAAACATGATCTGATTCAATTATTAATCGAATTACTGAAAAATATTAAATCTTTCTAGTACCTATATAACATATAAATTGATCTATTGGACTCCACATTATAAAAGTGGTCATATTTAATTTCATCACTTCTATTATCTATTTTAGCTTTCTCCTGCATACTTTATTATCCGACGGAAAATGTTAATTTGACTTGTATCCTATAAAAGTCAAATTAATGTTTTGCAAAACATTGAATTCATATTATGGTACTTTTAAGATATTTAACTATTTAATGACAAACTTTTTATTTAATGTTTTTTTTCTATGGAACATTCCAGTCATTTCTTTTGTAAGTTATTCTCATATATTTTTTGTTAAAACTAGTTAATTGACAAGAGAAATAATTCTAGTCAATTGTGAAATTTAATAAAATACTGGGAAATTGATAAATTAAATTTGGTTAAATGATGTAATAAATGAGTCGGAAATAATAACAAAAAATGTGTTTCTCATATGCAAGAATCTTTATTAAAATGTGTTAAAAAACGACAATTTACAGAGAAAGTCACAAACATAAACCATATTATGTTTAAAAGACATATTATACCTATTAGCATGGAACCAGTGCGGGCCCTAGCCTCTGTGGTGCCTTCGGGCGAAATTTTTCTGGGCGCCCCCTTCCCCGATTTAAAAAAAAAAGGTGGATCTGTTGAACCATTCATTCGGACTCTCAGATTCCGCAGCTATATACAACGTCCTCCTGCTACCAGACCCTCTTTTTCGTGATTCAATCTTGTACTGATGATAGGGTGGAGAGTGTTGTATTACATATGTCTCTCAAGTTTCGCTTCGCATGGGCAAAATATTCCAGATTCCGAATCTTCATTGATTTCTTAGCTCATTTCCCAGTTATTATTAAAATTACGGCCCAGGTGAGTTTTTCGGTCAGTCTTTTTTAACGGCACCCCATAAGCTATAATGATTGTGATACTGGGGGATTAATTCTCCAGGGCAACACGGTTACCCCGTCTTGCTTAGCGCCTAGTCTTGCTCAGCGCCCCGGCTTGCTCGGCGTCCCGGCTTGCTCGGCGCCCCGTCTTGCTCGGCGCCCTCGGGCTGAGCCCGAGCTCGCCCCTCCCCCTCGTGCCGGCCATGCATTAATTGAAGCTTAAAGCTTTAAAGGATGGCAATACCTTTCTTGGGATAGTTATTTTATAACCAGTACATAGCTGGTAGTTAGGTCTTCAAAATTTAAAATTAGGTTTATGCTTAAAAATCACAAATATATAAAAATCTTATGTCACATGTTAATTTCAATATTAAATAAAATAAAATAAAACAAATTGCCTTAAATAACGGGAACAATACAGAATTAATAGACATGATTTAAAAAAAATTAAAAGATAATAATATTAGTAAATTTTTCAATAAGTAAGGCGTGTAAAATTAACCAAAAATATTATTAATAACCAATTTCCACATCTTCATAACATCTTTACAATTTAAGTCAGGTACTAGATTTATTTTTTAAATAATAAATATTTAAAAAAAAACAAAAGAATTTAAATACATTAGAATAATTTGACATATGGTTTTAGTTAGTTTATTTTCCAAAACCGGTAGGTGAAAAAATCTTATTTTATATCCGGTCCGGAGGGCTATTCCAAGTCTCATAAATCATAGTGTCTGCTTTTTGCATGCACATTAGAGAGGCTAAACTGTTGTGACTGTGATGGTTGGTAACTGAGATTTAACGATGATTGGTAGCTAAGATTTAACTGTTGGTGATTTAACTCTATAGTGTAACAGGCATTGCTCGAAGAATTAAGAATAATAGGTTGCCAATCATCTTTATAATCGAACACAATCACAGTCACAATAACGGTTTAAATAACGATTTAACCATCGCTAATGTACATACCTACTTATGCGCTATTGTAGTGTGGGTGGATATTTATACTGGTTACGGTGTCATAGATTATTTAATTCTTGGAAACAAAACGAAGAACAGCTTTTACTTATTTATACAAAACAAATTTTAGAGTTAAAAATGTATATTTAACGTTTAGTTTATGCTTTAATCTTACATTTGTAATAGGTATAACAGTTATATGCAATAATTAATGTTTAGTCGTTAACATTTTCTGAATGAAGAAATAAATTAAAAAAAAACGGAGTTTCAAACAGATTATCCGGGAAGGAGAATGGGGCGTGTAGGGGTGTAGGGTGGTATGAGCAAGTGTCTTGCGCGACCCTCCACGAATATTAGTTCAGTTCAAAAGGTTCGCTTGGTGGCGGTGCTATGCCCGCGCAAACGGATTGAGTCCAAGAAAAATGGCAAAGTTTATGGCTACGGTCAAAGCTATAATCACGCGCCTGGTCTTCGCTTGCCACGGCGTAGTTGCCATTTGGCAAGTGACAATATTCAAAGCGAATAAGAATTATTGGTATTTGGCACTACCGACATTTCTCTTGTTTATGGAGGGAGTTTTCACACTGACCATAAAAGAAAATCAAGAATGGAAGTGGTAAGTTTTTAGGGAGTATATATTCTAAGTAATGAAATGAAAGTTAATTATTTTTTTAGGAGAACACATTATTATTGTGAAGTTGTAATTATTCAGAACATAGCTCTGTGATATTTTAAATATGAATTAAATATATTAATTATAAAGATATACATATAAAATCAATTTAATCGAAAAATATTGTTGTTGCGCCACCGGGATTCGAACCTGGATCTCTTCCCTAACCGGGGGAGGTGCTTTATCCAACTAAGCTACAGCGACATTATTTTTAGCGACAATTTTTCGACCCTATATGTTACCTTTTTGATATTAATACATTTAATCGTTCCATGAATTGATAATTCTGGCGTCTGCTATCAGTTTACTCAAAGGTATTTGAGATTCTGTAAAAATAAAGTAGATGGCTCTGTCAAATGATGGAACGATTAAATGTATTAATATCAAAAAGGTAACATATAGGGTCGAAAAATTGTCGCTAAAAATAATGTCGCTGTAGCTTAGTTGGATAAAGCACCTCCCTCGGTTAGGGAAGAGATCCAGGTTCGAATCCCGGTGGCGCCACAACAATATTTTTCGATTCAATTGATTTTATATGTATATCTTTATAATTAATATATTTAATTCATATTTAAAAGTTAATTAGATGATTGACGCCATAAATTAATTTTACTTTTACTTAAAAAATATGTATATTATTTTGTATTAATTATCCTGAAATGGAAATGCTTGTCGCATCATAAATATAATATTAATTTTGTAAGAAATTTTAACAGGCATAATGCAACATTGGTTTTATTAAAATAATATAAACTATTAAAACATTATAAAATTAATAAACTCTTGGTCAGTAGTATTTAAATGAATTTTGCTACAGGGGCAGATGCTACAGCGGAGATGATTTGTTACAAAACATCTCCGTTTCTTCACGCGTATCACCGGGATTTTTAGAAAAACTTTTGTGAAATTTTGGGAGCCGAAATGATCTCGTTGTCTACCATACTTTTAGTTAATTTATCCCAGTGATATGTCTTTAAATTCCTTCTGAATAAATTGCATAGATTTTATGGTACCCATCCCACCTACCGAAAAATCATTGTAATTTTTTTTTCTAAAATGGCTGATAGAAATTTAATTACGCACACCTATGTAATAGTTTAAAATACCATATTATATTTTCGGTAATGTGGATGATACGAATTAAAATTATTAGAATTTTTCATTCGTTGAAAAATATTTTTCCGTAAAAATTTTGTATCCATACCTATAAAATACACAAATCGAAATTTTTATTAAAGAATTTTCAATTTAATCATAAATTAGTATGTTATGAAATTGTTGCGGCTGTTTGATCTGGCCAAATTTATTATTATTTATGTATTGCATTCAGAATTGAACAACTTTGTGAATAAACATAATTTTCACCACTCTTACATATGTATAAGAACCTAGTAAGGCACCGGCGTATTTATAGATAATTATAATATATTTATATCTCAAATAAAACGCGATGCGGCCATTTTGCAATTTATGTTTGAATTTCGACGAAGATGTTGACTATTGAAAGCCAATGTATGCAGTGATATTAATTTATACATCGAAGAAGGTGGAAACTATTCCACGAAACAATACAAAAATAGAATTTCAAAACCGCATACATACGATAGGTATTGTATCAGATATAGAAATGACATAAATAAAATATTTTAATATATAAAAAACTTAAAATTTACAGATTAATTTTATTTCTGTATAGGGATTTCATAAAAAAATAATATTACAATTCATCTCCAGTATATTTATATAAAAAAGTACATTAGAATTCAACTTTTTAATGTTAGTATTCTATTTAATCCATTCGTTTACCAAATTGATACTATCTATCAAAATCTAATTAATACTATTATAGGGTGTGAACAAAAATGGTATAATAAACGAGCTAATATAATATAATATATATAAACGAGCATAAATTAAATCGCCATGGAAGATGAATAATAAAAAAATCAACAACAAAGTGTGCAGATATTTGAACAGACATAACATTTCCGCTAGTGATGTATTACACAGGGGCGGATTTATGGTGCAAGAGCCTGTACGTAGTAAGAAATGGAAAATGAAAGCGACCATGCCCTTCTAAACGAGGGAGCGAGCTATGAAAATAGATATTCGCCCCATTTGTAGATATTTTAACAAGCTGTTTTCTCGGTGCTCCCGCAACAAAATGTATGCAAGGATGGTTTAATACCTTACTGCGCATCGGAGCGGCGATTCTTGCTAATAAAATTGGCCTAATATATTATATTAGCTAGAGAATAATTGTACTATTAAAAATTCAACTAAAAAAAGGTTGAACAAAATTTTCAATTTCAATGAAGACAAACTTTAATGACAAAATAATGTGAACGGCGCTTTGAATCCTTTCTAATGGAAACTTGGTATCAACACTGATGGTCACAAATTGGGTTTTTCTCGGATATCTCACTTCTTATTGGTCGAACAACACAATAAAAATTGTAGATTAAACAATTCTTTAGAAAACATTAGAAACATTTATCACGTACGAGCAACCGTTTACAAGTTTATTTATTCGAAGATATGAAACATTTTTAAACATAATCAGTAATTATATAATAATATATCTTTTTTTTACATTTTTTTCTTCTCTATGAGAGTCGGAGACTCGTGTATAGAGATGTATATAAGAAAGTATATAATTTATGTGTCTACTAGTCAGTATACATATTTTTTGGTTTCAGATACAAATTTATAATACCCATGCTTCGTCTCTATGAGATATATATTATTTGTTTAATAACAGTGTGTTTGTAGGTGAAAATCCAGTAATTGTGTGTTCTTGAACATTTTCAAATATTGCTAAAAATAAAATTGAAAGATTAAGAATATTGCTTTTAATAATTTCAATAAAATAATTAGATTCTCATTGGGACATATATGCTGTTTCAGAGAAAATTAATTATCAAATTTAGTCCATAGATGGTGATAGTGTAGTGTTTCCACATATTAACATATATACAACTTTCAAAAATTTGATAGATACGGAGATTGATTAATGAGTGAGAATGGTGAACGTTATATTTATAAAAAGTGATCACTTAAGCCAGCCGAAGACAGGTCGTAAGCCCTGTAATTACCCATACTTCCGTATATTTTCCATTAAATATAATAAAAAATAGCTCTGTCTCTATGAGATATTTATTATTTGTTTAAATTTATAATGGTCTGTAAGTTTTCTAATTGTAAGGGGGAGATTATTAAAGAATTTAATGTCTAGATAAATATAGTATTACATATTTAAGTATATATATATGGCTGCTAAAATTCGAAGGAAGGTACATACTCCAACCTGCATAGTCTACTTAGCTAGAATATAGATCTTCTATGTTAGTAAATTCATAATGCATTCTAATCGGTATATATACACAATATGTATATATTATATCTACGCAATGACGAGAAAGAGTTGATTGATTCGGTTATCTTAATTGAAAGAGCGCATATTACACGACCACTTCATATAACATACGCCCTTTTCAATATAATTAATTCAATTGATTTAATGATGTATTTTAAAAAAAAAGAGGTAAAGTTATAATTATTTTATTAACATATTTTTTATAAAATATGGATTAGATCTACCAAGGAAACATATTAAAAAAACGTGCATTGCATTATACTTCAAAGGTGGTGCTGGGGAAACGAATGAATTGCTGTTATTGTTCTATTCTATGCATGCGATGCTTTCTGAGGCGTATAACTTGAGAAAGGTTGTTTGTACGTACAAAATGTTGTAGAGAATTGTAATTTTGTCATCAGACAAATATGAAGAGATATATCTGCGAAAAACCCCATTTACATGATTTCTGACCTCGAATAACTTTCGAAGCAAACACGGGTACGTTTTAAACCATACTTATAGCGCCTAAATAAAAGTGTGCACAAAAATCTTACATAGTTACAATTTTTTCAAAGTAAAATCCTACCATTACTGGGCGAAGTCCGCAGTCTAATTATTTCGAGCAAATCGAATAATAATCTAAATATGAATTAAATATATTAATTATAAAGATATACATATAAAATCAATTTTATCGAAAAATACTGTTGTTGCGCCACCGGGATTCGAACCTGGATCTCTTTCCTAACCGGGGACTGTGCTTTATCCAACTAAGCTACAGCGACATTATTTTTAGCGACATTTTTCGACCATATATATATACCTTTTTGATATTAATACATTTAATCGTTCCATCATTTGACAGAGCCATCTACCTTATTTTTACAGAATCTCAAATACCTTTGAGTAAACTGATAGCAGACGCCAGAATTATCAATTCATTTTTATTAAATTTTGGACACATTGATACAACTTTATTATTTAGGAGAACACATTCTTATTGTGAACAATAAGAATGTGTTCTCCTAAAAAAGAAACGAATAATAATCGCCTACATGATCTGATAAAGAAGAAGAGAAAAGAGTGAACGTAAATTAGAACATATTTTGAAAGAATAACGGTGAAATTATTAAAAACAATTTGCCTGATTGGCAATTGACAAAATAAAAGAGATCAACTCCCTGCTGACAAATCTTAATATGTTTATTTTTAAATCCTCACTTAAAAAATATCAGCAGAATTTACGTGAAAAATTGTGGCAAATCATACAAGAGGAAGAGATAGACTGATACTGGCATTCAGGAAAAAAGGATAAATCTCACAAATCAGTGATGTACAGTGCGATGAAGATTTTCAATGAAATGCCAGATGATGTAAGGAGGAGAAATTACATGAATTCAAAATTAAACTAAGCAAATATGTGCAAAATAAGTTAAAGTAGAAATAATTTTTTTGATATTGTTTATACAGAGTGGACCAACTTGGACTGACTGATGTAAAATTCATATAATTGTAATTTTAATATTTATTTAAAAAAAATTATTACTTTAATCTATGTGTGGAAAATAACACCATTAAATGACCTCCATTTTTATTTTTTTATTTCTGTACGAATATTTTGTTTAAGCTCCTGAATTGTTGCCGGTTTATTCATATAAACTCGACCTTTTAAGTAGCTCCACAAAAATAAATCAGGCGCCATCAAATCTGGGGAACGGGGAGGCCGAGCAAACTCTGCATTTTTTTAAATTAGCCGGTCACCGAAAATAGATCGTCGCGAAACATAATAAAATTCAATAATTTTAACGCGCTCTTGCACTGGGTATGTAGCCATTATAAACTTTCATAAATTCTTTATTATCTGCAAAAAATATATATAATTAAAAATGAACCCCACCAAAGTTATAAATTTTTTAAAAGAGTCAGCCAAGTTAGCCCACTCTTTATTAGAGCATATATACACTTATGTCAGTGATATAAAAATAGAATTGCCTTAAGGCTGCTGTGCGGGAATTAAGCCCTCGATTTGTACATCCACTTAATTATAAGAGCAGTGCTGGCGGTATATACATTTCTGTAATTAATCATGAAATGTACGTGGAATACCCCCAAAGCTCGCCAATTCCGCGGAATGGCCCTAATGGTTGCAATTTCCTCAGGAAACGAATGTCTCTCACCGACAAATGATTGGTATTCTAAACGACTCGATAAAAGGTTTGACGATAAAACTTTTTTAGCCGTGTTACAATTGTTGTGAATTTGTTGGTTTACCTACGCGTGTGTGTAAGTAAAATTACGGTAAATGCATTTATAACCAGACGGAGCGCCGAATTCCTATCAAAATTATTAACAACGCTATATATAACCTGTTCCTTGTATTTATTTTTAAAAAATCAAAGAAAATGCTGTAGCTAAATAGTTTAATTATTTAAATTGATTTCATAATATGTGACACCCCCTGCAATACTACAGTATATCGATTTTTACAAATGTTGATAAATAGACGAAGCGTCAGCCATTTTGGATGATATATAGTATTGTTGCAGGGAGCGAACTTATAAATTATGCTTAATAGCACTTTTATTTATTTTATATGGTTGTTTAATATATCATTCGATTCCCAAGAAGATATACAACGATGTGACATTCATTAATCAGATCTGCCCAAAATCAATATATTTACAGGGGCAGTCTTTGTTATCATTTTTATCATTCATATAATATAATAGTATTGTAGCTGAATTTTTCTTTCAAAATGTATCATATTTACACACATTTAAATACATTGCCCAACTAGGCGAGCCTGTTTTAGGGAAATATTATTGTTTATGATGATCTTTAAAAGTTAGTGAAAGCAGGGCTTCGAATCGGAGCTGAACCGAAAACCGGAAAAAACCGTTATTTTTGTCGGAACGAAAACCGGAGCTGAACCGAACAAAACATCGGTTTGGTACATGTTCAAACACGCGTGTTAACACAATTTTACTCTCCACTTCATTTTTTCTATTATACTAGTTATTCTACGAGACAAAAAAAATAGTTTATTGGAAGATATTTTAACTTTTATATTATAAATAAATAAGTCGAAGGTGTGCGCTAGATCTAGTAGGCGCGAAAAACATATGTGTATTTATAAATCGCTTTGCGCTGACTCTGCACTATCCATTACGCACTCGAGTCGAATCTCCTAGAGAAATCTGATCCGTGATAAAAATGGCACGGGTCATTTTTATTGCATATTTATCAATTTTTCTATAAATTACACAATCTTCCGTCTATGAATTTTAATAGTTAATAATGTTCCACAGTCAAAATTATTGTGCCACATTCGAAGTCTGTTATTTATTGATTATTTAAAAAAAATGATAAATATGAATTAAATATCACAGACATATGTACTGAATAATTACAACTTCACAATAATAATGTGTTCTCCTAATAATAAAGTTGTATCAATGTGTCCAAAATTTAATGAAAATGAATTGATAATTCTGGCGTCTGCTATCAGTTTACTCAAAGGTATTTGAGATTCTGTAAATAATGGAACGATTAAATGTATTAATATCAAAAAGGTAACATATAGGTTCGAAAATTGTCGCTAAAAATATTGTCGCTGTAGCATAGATGGATAATGCACCTTCCCCGGTTAGGAAAGAGATCCAGGTTCGAATCCCGGTGGCGCAACAACAATATTTTTCGATAAAATTGATTTTATATGTATATCTTCCTAATTAATATATTTAATTCATATTTAAAATATCACAGACCTATGTTCTGAATAATTACAACTTCACAATAAGAATGTGTTCTAATAAAAAAAATGTTGTATAATTTGTAACTGGACGCAAGGCCATAATTTATAAATTATTAACACATTAGTGTCAATTTTAGCTTTCTAAAATTATTAATAAAAAAGCTACCAACAATGAAAACGAAACAATGTAATAAATGCTTCACATATTGTATATTTAAGTACCTACAAATTTTGGCTAAGAGACGTCTCCTTAAGCTTTTGTGCATCATAAGGATGACATTTATAATTAATATTTGAATAGGTGTAAGGCTAGAGAAATATACTTAGGAGAACACATTCTTATTGTGAAGTTGTAATTATTCAGAACAGACGGTCTGTGATATTTTAAATATGAATTAAATATATTAATTAGAAAATTGTCGCTGTAGCATAGTTGGATAATGCACCTTCCCCCATTAGGAAAGAGATCCAGGTTCGAATCCTGGTGAAAATTGATTTTATATGTATATCTTTCTAATTAATATATTTAATTCATATTTAAATGTATACTATTTAAATAATATAAATATAATTATTCTGCTGTGGGTCGATGTTTGTCGAAGCCGACGTTTCGGTCCACATTGTAGTTATTATAGTTTCACGTGTAAGCCCTGATGGTGGCCATTAAAATAAATAAATTCTGTTATCATCTGGCAACCGGAATACTTGAATTGAAATAAATATATGTATAATATATTAAAAATTTCAGGTTTTGTCCATCCGTATTCATCTACTTGGGAAGTGTGGTTCCAGCCATTTGGCTTCTGGAGCTACACAAAGTGGAGAAAAGGCTCCAAGCGCGAGAGGAACACTTCAACATTACGTCAGCAACAGGAGTCGACCTTAAGGACCTCAGCAAAATGTTGGGGGTAAATCAAAATGAATGAATATTATCTTATTAAAACAATAATCACTGCGGAGGTAAGATGAGAGGATGGGGCGCTACACTCTTCTGTCATCCTCATTCATAAATCCTTTCACGTAAGCTTGTCGATTGTGGACCGTTTTCCAGTATCTAGTTTATCTGGACACACCGAGTCTTCCACGGATGTCCTCCATTTCTGGTGCCATTATCCCCTCATTCATTCGTTAAACGTAACTAAAACCACCTAAGCGATCCTTTTTTAAAGCTATTCACAATGATCAGCATTATATTCTCTTTTAATTTGTTCATTCTTTACTTTATCATAAATGGATTTCCCACATATACGCCTAAGAGATATCACTTCAGCTCCTGGTTTCATCTTCATACATCGGTGTCGGTACCGGGGCTCCATTGTATACCGCTAGTCTTGCCTTGGTTAACAAGTTCCCATTAGAAATTACTGCATTCAAAGCGCCGTTCATTTTATTTCCTGCAATCATCCTCCTTACGATATGTTTTCAGCCTTTCCGTTTCGATCAAACATATTTCCCAAATACACGAACTCATCTACTTGTTCCAAACATTCATCTACAAGAATTATGCATAGTGTTTTACTTTCCTCCTTCAAAATTAAAATAATACATGTGTACCTATCATATGTAATGACATGCATGTTTGCACTAGTGATCAAGCCGTCGGGGATTAGATCCTCGCCCTGGTAGACTACATTCAGTCTTATATATCATATCTTTATTTAAATAACAATAAAAATATATTTGTGACATGTATTCCATTCCATCTCAATTATCAAAAGAAAATTAATAGTGCTATAACTAAATTGATAAATTTACACGGAACACACTCACATCGCGCATACGTAGTCTTGTCAACTGAGGAAATACTAGCGGTTCATAATGGAGTCCTGGTACCTTCGATGCGACACTGATTGATTGATTTGATTGTATGCTGTTTATTGTACGCCAATGATGCAGTACTAATGGCGAATAATGAACAAGAACTACAGAGGCTATTGAGTAGAATGTACGATGTATGCAAGGAAAGCGACCTTATTATTAATGTCAATAAGTTGAAAGTGATGGTATTTGAGGAGGAAACCGAGACAACATGCAAAATACTTGTAAAATACACCGGGGAAAGTGATCCAGGTTCGAATCCCGGTGGCGCAATAACAATATTTTTCGATAAAATGATTTTATATGTATATATTTCTAATTAATATATTTAATTCATATTTCAAATATCGCAGACCGTCTGTTCTGAATAATTACAACTTCACAATAAGAATGTGTTCTCCTAGAAATAATATTTATACATATTTGCATAGTAGATGTTTATTAGTATAATATAAAAAACATAGCTAAATCGGATATTTATACTTATTAGGGCCCGTATTTAAGTTACAATTCTTTAAAGACGATTTGTTTTTCTTTTATTGACAAACCGCGCATATTACAAATATTACTGTATTTCTTTCAGGGCAAGATCCATCTCCCCGATATACCATTCAGCACCGAAACCTGGGTAACATTAATTGAACAATTTTTAATGTTAACACTGATCGTGGGAAGGTGGTTGCTACCCAAAGGTGACTTGACCAGAGATCAACTGAGTCAGTTACTTCTTGTTTACATCGGTATGCGTTCTTTATTTTTATTATATATTTTGTAAGCACTATGTTCCCGTTACAACAAAAATAAACATTTTTGTCAGCAAATGAAAGCAAAACTTTAATTAAAAATTAAAGAATTTATGAAAAAAAAAAACACTACGTAAATTGTCAACTAGTGTAGTAAATCTATACAACTGTAGGGGACAGCGGTTCAAATTTACCGCCGTTTTCAGCCAGTATCGATGGTAGCGATAGTGCTGTTGGTCGCTGCCACGCCGACGACTTCTTCTGTACTACCCATAGATAAGATAGCGTCTGTGTAAGTCAAATATACCGCTGAAGAACCATTTGTCAAAATGTTGAAGAGAAACAAAAAGGGCATATTGCGGTGTTGACTTTAGCAGAGTGCAAGCAGTCTATGGATCAATTTCAAATTATAATACGCCAACTGAAAGCGTCAAAAAAACGTATTTTGAAATGATTGGCTCATACGCGGTATTGAATATACATAATAGACGATATATATTCCGTCTCGACGGGTCGACCAACCGCCGGCGACTCGCTTCTCTACATTTAATATTTTACGCTTAACTTCTGTATTCTTCCTTGTCTACCTCTGTCTCAATAAATATCAACACCGAGGGTTCATTTAATTTGACCACTTAACTTAACCGCCAAACAACCAACTACTGGAATATAATAATAAAAGGGTGCCAAGCAGGGTTGTGTAATGTCTAAATGGCTGTTCAACTTGTATATGGATAATTGTGTGAAACATCTGGAATATATGAATGTAGGAGCGATAATGGGCGATTTGATTGTATGCTGTTTATTATACGTCGATGATGCAATACTAACGGCGAATAATGAACAAGAATTACAGAGGCTAGTGAGAGTAGTAGAATGTACAATGTATGCAAGGAAAGCGACCTTATTATGAATGTAAAGTCGAAAGCTTACGGTATTCGAGGAGGAAAGCGAGACAACGTCAAAATACTTGCAGGTAATGAATCTTTGGAACAAGTAGATGAATTTGTATATTTGAGAAGTATGTTCGATAGAAACGGAACGACAGAAAGATATCGAAAGGAGGGTGACTGCAGGGAATAAAGTGAACGGCGCTTTGAATGGAATTATAGCTAATGGCAAGGAGTCCTGGTACCAACACTGATGTATGGAAGTGAGGCCTGGAGCTGGCAGAAGAGGAACGAAAGTAGAGTGAATGCAGCGGGAATGAAATCACTTAGGCGTATACGTGACAGATTCATTTATGACAGAGTAAAGAATGAAGAAATAAGGAAATAATGTAAAGCTGATCTCTTGTACAGTGAGTAAGATTAAAAAAGGATCACTTAGTTGGTTTGGCCATATGGAACGGATGAATGAGGAGAGAATGGTAAGAAAGATATATGACACAAGTGTTGAAGGCACCAGAAGTAGAGGACGTCCGCCGAAAACTAGGCACAACCGGGTAAACCAGATACTGGAGAATGGTTCTGTTAGAATCCTCAATAATCGTCGATCTTGTATGAGAAGACGTATGTGTCAGGGCAGAAGAGTGTGGCGCTTTATCTTCTCTACCTACCCCCGCGGGGAAACGACGTGATGGTAAATAAGTAAGTGAAACGCATTACATTTGTACCTCTCACTTCACAGATGGAAGGTTTTATATAAATAGTAATGATTTACAACATAAGGAATTATCCATCAAAACTTTAACAGTCGAAGGCACGCATACAATATAATTTTCCTTAAAATACTTATAAGTTCTAGAAATTCAGGGTTAAAAAATATTTTAATACACCGTCAATTTATTTTTACAGGTACTGCTGCAGATATCATCGAATTTTTCGATTCTTTTAAGGATGATAAAATAGTATCTGAACCTCTCCTGGTTCTGCTCACTCTGGCCATATGGTCGTGGAGTCTCCTTCAGTTTACGGTGGTACTCACAGCCACGAAATCGAGGAAGTCTCGCGTTAGTACTAACGGCAGCATAGGTAAAACGTATGTCCTTTTACTTTAACCCTCGCTATTTTTCAATAAAAAAAATATTAAATTTTTAGCTTTACGGCGATGTATCTATTTGTATATTTTTCAAGACTCAGGTTTCTGTGTTCGAAATGAAACAGAGACGGTTGATATTGAATGTGTTTCATTTGCAAAAAAAACGTGCTGTTTTTTGATAAATATACTAAGTTACCGTTAGAGTTAGAAACCGTGTATTTTCTATTTACAATTGATTTAACTATGGTAATAATGTACATTTTTTTCTAATCCATTATATGTCTCTTTTAATTCAAATTAAATAAACCAATTAAAAAGGAATTCGAACCTAGTATGATATATCTTTCTTATTAATTTAAATTTAATTAAAAATATACCACAGAACTGTGTTCTGAAATTGCAACTTAACAAAAAAAAATGTATTTTCATTAAAAACATTATATATTTTGTCGAAAACTGATTGAACCGAATTGAAATGTTCCAAACAATTTATTTGAAATAAAATGCAATTTAATTATCAAGGAACAATAATATTATATCTCATTCAAACATATTATTTGAATGAAATATAATTTAAAAAAAATAAATTTAACACCGTTAATGAAATGTTTGTATTTTATAATACTATTATTCCGGTTATAAAAATGCACTAATAATTAGTGATGGTAAACCGTTACGTAGCTGAGATTTAACTGACGGAGACTTACTTTCTAGTGTGACAGTCGCTGCTCGAAAAATTACGTTAATCGGTTATCAATCTTCGTTAATATCGAAAACAATAACAGTTAAAATAACGATTTCACCATCACTTCCAATAATCCCAGCGTCATTTAGCGATTTTTATTTATTAACATTTAATTTGTTTTAACTAAAGTTGAGATGACCAGCGAACAGATTAAACAGGATTCAACAAAATTGTCACCTGATTTATGTTTGTTGTGGGATTTTCGATCTACCGCACGTCACTGCCCTTCCCTTCCCGTCCGGTTACATCACATCCAATTATTATCCCCTTACCCAAAATACCTTTCTCCGCGGAATCGGGAAAAGGACAGTTTATATAAATGTTTACTTAGCAATTTTGGTTTTGTAAAAGCGTAAATGCGAAATTGTTTATTACCTTATGCATATATTGATTTTTTTCATTGACCTATGCGTGTGTAATTGTCAAAATTTTGCGGAAACCTTACTTACTTGTCTTGTACATATTTTAATATTTTTTTAAACATTTCAAAGACTTCATTGCAAGATGCAAATCAGTTTGAGCAAGTAGTTACAACTGAATTTATTCAGTAACAACTACATAATATTTTCATTGATTTTAATTTGTGTAAATGATATGTTGTATTGTACAATAGGCGAGATAGCCTGCTTGCCCGTCAAATGCTGTAGCTCGATTTTTTCAAGCATTTTAAATATGTACCTACATATGCAAGTTTTCTTGTGAGGGACGTAGCATTAGATGACACCTGCAATTAGTTATTCAGTGTTAACTGTTAACCATGGCTACTTTTCAAGATTCTCGAATTCAAAACAAAAACAGAATTTTCGGATTTCATATTTATTATATAATTTTTAATATTATACTAGCCTGCCCGTTTCACCCCCAAATGTACCATGCAGACACTGTGTGTACAGTCTTTTAATTCAAATAATTAGCAATGAGCCTGTGGAAGACAAATCACCAACGCCAGTGTTATATAAGTTGCGAATATCGTAGGCGCAGTTTTTAATATTACTGTATATTAATCCGTGAAGTGAAACAATATTTTTTTAGTAACATATTTAACATCTACATGAACACTGATTGCTATTATTATTACTGTTTTATTTTTAAAATGTCTAAATACCGGTATTTGAAAAGTCATTATCGAAAAAATACCACATTGGCTGTATTGCCGTAGTTAAGTACAATATTGTTAGCAATCCCAGCGATAAGATATGCAGCAATCGGAATTCAAATCCACCGTCATCTCAGTCGGCATCGACGCTAGCGACAGCGCTGCCAGCTGCTGCTACAAGCCTGGCTCGAGCATTCACCGCCAAGCAGTCTCTCCAGTTTCATTGTTTCACAACGGCGGTCTTGCCGGCTCGCGCTCGCCGAGCAAGACCGCTAATTCATTTCATTTCATAAGACATCATTCATTCATCCACTGTATTCATTCTATGTCTTCCTTGTTTTTATCATACATACAATAAACACCCCTCCACACGCCAATCACATTTATTTCATGTAACCACCGCCCTAACCCCCAAAGATATAAGACACGCGTTGCTTGGTTTAAATACTCTAAATGAACATTTTACAATAGGCATTGCAGCATCTTGCCGGAAAATGGTAAAGCCGACTTGGTAGGGGCTTCCGCGTTATTAAAAACTATTTAATATTTAAAAAAAATTATTATGTTTCAGTGGAACCACGGAAACGTGTTGTTGCTCTATAGACGTGTGCGCGATAATGATGAACATCGCACTGCAAGACGCGCCATTCCTCGCTTTCAGACTACTCATTATCGTCCACTACCGAATCGTCAGCTATATGAATGTTTTTTTTACGTGCAAAAATACTTTGGTAAGATATTTTTTTATAGATTTTAAATTAATTGAATACTACAATGCTAAGACATGTTTTTGACCTGAATGTTTTTATGCGGAATGTACATACTACCAAATTCATAATGAGGGGTATTACACAAAGTACTTACATATTTTACATTATTTTTAATCATTCGTCATTTTTCAATTACTCCCTTTTCACCCCCCTCTCCCGTCTCCACAGCGCCGAATAGCTAAGATAATATATTTTTCATATTATCTACTTTATACGATATAATCTCTTTGGTCATTAAATAATGATAAAGTTAAAACCATTGTGCCGAACGTTTGGCCGAAGCCGAAGCTTTGTATTTAGATAAATACACGAACTATTACGAATGAAATAAAACTCAGTTTATCATTTCTGGAAAACTGCAATTTATTTATTTAATGGATATATTTATAATTAATATCAACACCATAAGGCAGAAATTAAGTAACAGTGTAGAATTCGCATTGTTATGTATACTTTCTAGTAGGTGTTCCAAGATTTCTAAGTACGATTGAACCTTCGGCTTCGGTCGAAGATTATGGCAAGAGCCGAACAATCGGCTTCGGCTTCGGCCAAAAACAGACCATTGGTCGGACACTAATAATAACCATTATGAAATGATGAAAAATTATTTTAATTTTAAGAATCAAACGGTTCGACACGAGATTGTCAAAATTCCCGAAGAAATAAATAAAGTTCAAAAAAGAGACCTTTCGAATGTGGCTTTTATATTTTTTCCGATAAATAATATGGGTATCATCACCCTTTGACCAGCGACTGACACTCCGCGGCCCGACATCCGTCACCGTCACCGCTTGTCACGAGCCCCACCCTACCTAATGGGTCGGGGCTCTCACAGCGGATTATTTGCACCATTATTGCTAGAAACAGCCTCATTCCCGACTAAATTTAAATCCATCGAACTAGTTACGTCTGTTGGAATTGTATGTGTGTTTTAGTTACGTAAAATAAAATAAAAGCTTCTCAGTGGCGTAACTAAAAAAATTTGGCACAATGCAAAATGGGCATTGGGCCCCGATTCAAAATGGAAGAGCCCCCAGAATATATTAGGTAAAGCGAAAGTAAATTAATGTTTTTTTAGTACAAAGAAAAAATTTATTTACAAAAAAATTACACATTATTTATTTATTTAAATAATTTCTATCATTATTTACAATGTCTCTCCACAATTTGGAAAACTTTTCAATGCCTCTTTTGTAAAAATTTGGCTCCTTTGATTTATAAGTCATCTAGATTTCGGATTTGATTTTCCGAATTGAAATTTTTGTTTGGAAGCGAATGCTCCATACTTGGAAATAAGTGGTAATCCGATGGAGCAATATCAGGAGAGTGAGGTGGATGCAGCAGCAGTTCCAAGTTGAGCTCTTTCATTTTACCTTTGCTGCGTGGTCACTCGTTGATCCGAGGCCGGCTGCGATAGATCATGCGGCACCCAAACTCCTTGTCTATGTTTCTTTCCCGATGGTTTTAAGTGATATTTTACAGCTGAAAAGGGACAGCCGATGTCTTGAGATAATTTTTTGATTGTTTTACGAGGATCGGATTGCACTAATGATTTCAGCACTTCGTCATCGATTTTTTGCGATCTTCCCGATTTTAGTTTATTTTCTAAATTTCTGTCACCAATTTTTAAACTGTTTAAACCACCGTCGACACTTACGAATATTCAGAACATCTCCATAGGTTTCGCAAATGCTTTCGGTGGCTTCTTTGGCTTTCTACCCCTTGTCAAACAAAAATAATAACACACCGCCATTGCATCTCTTCGATCTCCGGACGTGACATTTTTTCTATGGGCGAAAATAAAATAAAAACTATTGAAACCGAAACGGGATAAAAGAAGCGTCAAAATAATACTAATATTGACGTAATTACTCGACGGGAACCAAGCGCAAACTGATTTCAAAGAGCGCCCAAAAAGAGGCTAATTTATTTTCACTTTACCTATTATTATATTAAAGATTAATGACAAACTTTGATGCATCTTCTATATTATTTACACTTGCATGAAAAAAAGGTATGTAGGAATTAAATTTCAAATTCACCGCCACCTCGGCCGGCATCGATGCTAGCGATAGCGCTATCGGCCGCCGCTACAGGTCTGGACCGATCCTTCAGCGACGATCTGTCTCTCCTGTTTCATGGCTCCGCAACGGCGGTCTTGCCGGCCTACGCTTGCCGAGCGAGACCGCCGACACGCTTCATTTTATAATACACGCACACCTTTTGCATTTCTTCATTCTATCCGTAATATTCGGTCATACTGTCACAATAAACATCAACACGCCAATAACCACTCTTTCATTTAACCACCGGCCTAACCCCCAAAGGTATATTTTTGGCATTCATATGCACTTGTAACTGAAAAAAAAAATCGTTCATAATTACGGCGATGGTCTAGTCACTAACCCATCATATTAGCGGGATACTGCTAATGTGTACATCGATAATGTTTTCGTTATAAATGTGAAATGATTTTTTAAATTTATAGCATAAGGAGAAAAGTATAGCCACTAAAATATTGTAAGGTGAGATCTATTTGGGATCCTATCTAAGATGGGCACAACAAACCACTTTGGTAGTTGCAGTTACGCGATGGTTGCACAATCTTATGAATAACAAGTTAATAAATATTTTTTATGGAATTTTATAACACCAAATATACACTTTTCAATCCTATATGCACTTTTTAAAATCGTCTTGTACATGAATTAAAATATGTTGAATCAATATTTTTCTATTAAAGTATGTAATTGAAGAATGAAGAAAATAATTTTTTTTTCCGTCCACAAGCTGCATTCCAAATTTATGAGACAATTTTTAGAAAAAAATATCTTTATTATACAAAATCTCTATTACCATAAGTTGTACCAGCAGCATTCTGTTCATCTGCACTTGTCTCAGCATTGCCACTCGTTTCGTTTTAATAGATATAGGAAAAATAAAAAATATAATAACTAAAATTAAGTAAAAGGAATGAATAAAAATGTTATTATTAAATTTTAAAATGAAATAGACACATAAGTATAAAGAGAAATATGTATATTTATTTTGGTAGTGTAAATTGTTTTCTGTAAAAAGGTGCATCTTATGGCCCGAAAAAAGTTTGGATAATAAAAGTGATGTGACAATTACAAAGAAGATTAATTGTCACTGCAGAATATTTATAAGTACGATTAGTTCTAGAGAAGTTAAAATATGATTTTTGTATGAATTTCAACACAATTTTGTCATCATTTTATTTATATAGACCAGGGCTATCCAAGGCACTGCATATACTGTGTATGAATTGTTCCGAGTGAGGCCCTTAAGTTGACCTTTTTTTTAATGTGGCCCTCGGGTTACCTATGGTTGGATGGCTCTGATAGAGGATCATAGGATTAGACTTAATAAATTAATTAATATTACATTGGGGCTTTAAATCATTTTAATTTATTATACAATATGCATAATTTTCAACAGAAATTAAATACACTTTGTTCTACAAAAATAAGTGAGAAAAATGAAGAATGTAAAAAAGAAAGTAAGTTCCTACCACCCCATCCATACTAAGCCGGACTTAAAAGTCTGGTAAATAAACATAGAAAGCATTTTTAAAATATGTGTATATTACTGCATCATAGTTTTGCAATAGGATGATACATTCAGAAATAAATATTCACAATTGACTAAATTATGGAAATTCTACATCAGATTTAATATAGATGGAATAGATTGACACTATGGCTCTTCGGGAATACTTACTTTGGAATATATATATTATAACCATCCCCAATTTTATATCGATCCTACAATCATCAAAGAACTACATGTCGACTTTTGTTATAAACTGTCATCTTATTTATTGTACTTTGGTCCATTACATTATCTAAAACTTCTTATGATCATTATCATGTGTTCATACATCGTTGTATTCATATTAACTGTAATTGTAAATCATCATAAAATTCACCTAATGATACACGGTCTGGTATACATACTCGTATAATATGCATTAACTTTAGGCATTTCTCAATAATTTTAGGTTGTTTAAATCCAGGAGGAAGACAAGATAAATTGTACAAATGTTTCAGGTTATTCTTCTTCAAATATATCGATTGTACGTGGTGCATTCCGAAACTAAACGCGCCAAAAATAACAAAACTAACAAAAGAATTGAAAAAAAACGAAATACAGACACAAAGGCGAGCGGTCACAGTAGAGGGCCAAAACATAGGCGAGAGAGGGTGAAGATGGCAGACAACGATGTTCAAGATATGGAGATTGGTAATATAGCCATCATCTCGAATCCAGCCGATATTCACAGGCTAAATAAGAAAAAGAATATAAAATTAAGGTATCTAATTTTCATATTTTAAGTAAACGTTGATTTTTTTCACTTTGGTTCATAAACATTGATAGGTTTCCTTGATAATATATACTAGGGCTCTACCAAAAATCACCTCGGCCCAAAATACCATATTTAGAAGGTATTTGACCCAGCAAATAGTGTTTTGTACAATTTTTTTTGTCCAAAAATATATTACATGACAGTAGCATGTCATATTTACATTAAAAGTGTGATTTTGGCTTAAATTCACTAAATCCAAAAAAAGGTATAGTGAATCAGTTGACTTGAAATTATGCAGCAGAGGCGCCAATCTGAAAAACTGATAGCATCAAGAAATGTACCAAGAATAGCAACCAATGCTAATTAGTAATAATTTTAAATAAAAATTCCAAATACCCGGAATGAGTATCATTCAGAAAATGTCTACCCAGTAAAGCCCTAAAATTTACAATCCTTAAACGGAGCTCTAAGCGTGCTCGTGTACGTGGAATGTTGCAACAACAGTCAATACATTTAGTCAGTTCAATCTTATCTCTTACACTAGACAATATTTAAATGAATTACTCAACGGTGAGTTGTACAGATCTCTAACACCGGTATTCACTCAGCTTTGCACTGCGCATACACATATATTCTAAGAATACATCTACTTATTTTTAAATATGTTAAGTTGTATCATAGTTATTTAGTAAGTAAATCTTATCACAATGAATTAAATAACGAATATGATTAAAGATGAAAGAATGTATACATTTTTCAATAATCAATGTGCTGCTTTACTTAATAGTCATGAAGTCCTTGTATTAAAACCTAGACATACTAACCGTTTCTACATTAAAACTTACACATACTAAACATTCCTACATTGAGACTCATATTTATTCAGTAAATAAATATTCTGGGAAATAAGTTAAGATTAAATGCAAGCGCAATTATATTGAAACCACTCAGATTTTTATCTGTCATATTCAATTGAATAAACATAATAGGTAAAGTGAAATGTCTTTTTTTTTGGGTTACTTTGAAACCAGTCTGTCACCAGTTCCCGTTGAGTCAACATGTCCCGGTCGGTATTATTTTGTAGCTCTGTTAGTAATCTTTGTTTTATTAAAAAAATAAATTTTTAGCCCATAGTTAAAATAATGCAGAGGCCAGAGATCGAATAAACACATTTGTGGTATTTTATGCTGTTTTTATTCGATAAAGGATTAAAATCGAAAGAAGCTACCCACAACATTTGCGATATTTATAGAGACATCTTGAATCCTCGAAAGTGCTATAGATGGTTAAAAAGTGGTGATAGGGATTTAAAGGACAAATCAAAATCAGGGAGATCTCTTAAAATCGATGATGACACTCTAAAATCATTGGTGGAGTCCGATCCACGTAAAACATTCAAAGAATTGTCACAAGACCTTGACTTAATAGTAAAGGATCATTTGAAAAGGCTGGGAAAAAAAATAGACAAGGAATTTGAGTGCCGCACAAACTTTCTTCAATGGTCTTAGAACAAAAAATAACCATCTGTTCATCTCTATTGTCCAGATATGAAACCGATCCGTTTCTTAGAAGGATCGTTACTGGGGATGAGGAGTGGGTCCTCTACACCAATTCAAAGCGAAAAAAACAAAGGCTTTCATCAAAACAAGTATCTGTGTCTACCCCTCGGCCATCATTGACCGTTTGGTGAGATCTCTGGTCTCTGCATTCTTTTACTATGAGCCAATTTTTTTTTTATAACAGAAAGATTACTAACAGAGTTTCAAAATGATACTGACTGGGATGTGATGACTCAATGGGGGCTGGTGACAGACTGGTATCAAAGTAAAAAAAAAACATTTCTTTTTGCTTTTCCTAATATTTCGATTTGATTTATTTCCCACAAAAAATATGTAATTATGTACACATTATTTAATTGCACCCTCTTAGTACTTACTTTTATATCTATGTTACAAGATTGTCTACAAGTTATATATTTAGTTAAAATAATTTTTCCTATGAAATGTTGCGAAAACTAATCTTAAACTTGTTAATCAGAGCTTTCATAATGACGAACAAAGATGATATTCGTGACTTAAATCTGATCAAGACTTGGAGAGAAAACGAAAAAAGGTCAGCGAATGACGGAGCTAACAGGTAATAGTATTATTTCAAAATATCATCAAATATTTCTTTAAGGGTAACTCTAGTATTTACACATTTTAAAATTCAAGCAAGCAAAAATTTAATAAAATTTAGTCAGGGTACTTGATTATAATAAATCGCAAAATTTTGATAACATTTATTTGCAGAAAAAAGGGCCCGAGGAATAGCAGAAAAGATACTGGATATTCAACTGCCAGTTCTCAAGCGTCAGTTTCAAAAGCAAAAAATAAATGTAACAATCAATCCTTGTCTACTAAAAACAAAACAGCAGACAAAGAAAGAAATGATGCAAGTCCACAGAAGAATTCAAAGAGCCGCAATGACAAATCAACTGCAAATAAGAAATCGAGTAGGACTTTGAAAATGTCAAAAAATCAAAGAGAAGATATCTATTCAGAAAAGAGTGACATAGAAACAATTAGTCATAACGGGTCGGAGGAAAGTAAACATGATCAGAGAAGAAGAAACAATAAATCAAGCAGTGAAAATGATACAACAGAAGTCAGTGAATGACATTTTTGGTGCATGCTTTTGTTTTACTGGTTCTTGTTTTTGTTGGAATGTGCATGCATTTATTTATTGTTTTCTTCGGATGTATTTGATCCCCTGAAAAGATAAAAAATTTGCACAAAAATGAAAAAATCAAGAATAAAACATCGCAGCAGAGTTTTTATGGTTTCTGGCCAGAAGGAATACCTCGAAGTCAGTATACACGGTATATCTGCATTTGAGTCGGAGATCTGCAGCAACATTCTCTGAAGTGAGATAAATGCAAGAGGTTACCCTGAAAATTACAGGCCGCCGTAGCTGCTCTAAGAAATGCTACAGGTGACATTCAATGTACTCATCTATAGTACTACATATGATGATGTAATGAGTGTCTACATTTGATTCATCAACAAAAGCTATTGACGTTGAAATGTCAAAATTATACTTATAGATTTTAAGATTAAAATTAAATATCAGCTATAACTTTGATGATAATGTTAAATTTCAATGACTTTGACAAAAACGTGAATTTATTTTTGATGTTTATAGCATTCGCTCGGAGGTTGGACATAAGTATTAATTTAAAACAATAATAAACTTTGTGTGAACCACTATGATTAATTTAATATAGACCGGTTTCGATACTACTATGTTCGATACAGTAGTTTTGAAAATCAATCAATTCAATGCTAAATTAATCAAAGCAGTTCGTAAAAAGTTTATGTTTTTAAATTAATAACAAAGAGTTTAATTGAATTTTGACTACAATGATGAATAATTACAATTAATTCAAAGATATATAAAATAATAACATATCAAAACAATTTTGAAGGTTAGAAGATTTTTATTTCAAACGCATAGTCAGAAAATATATAATAATTTCGCATTCAATACTTTCTCTATGGATAATAAAATAAAATGCAAAAATAATGTGTGAAAAAAAGTTTTATTATATTATGCAAGATTTATAATAATGTGAATCAATAAAATAAAAATGTGATTATAACATTTTATAAAATGTAAAAGATATTAATATTTATGATGCATGCAAAAAAATTCTTTTACATGGAATAATTGTAAACATTTTTCGAGAAAAATATTAGTTTATATGAATATAGCATATATTATACAAACTAAATTACAGCTATTTCAAAAGGCTTTTGTAAAATACGCTATTGTAAATAAACATCTTAATGATATAAAAAAATATTTTACAATTCGCAAGTTCACAATGATTGGTGTTTTCGTTGCGTAAAATCAAGTATCTCAGATTATAGACAAAATGATAAGATAAGCATATTGTAAATCAATAATTTGAAAACAATTTATATTTAACACAGATTAGAATATTCAAAAGACTAAGATTACGTAATATGAAAATTAGAAAAGTTGAATTTTATCTTTTATAATCCAAAGTATATTATGAATAATAATGATATTAGTCTACTCTTATGATTGACGATAAGAAACTATTAAATAGAAAGTGACTTATTGAAATGGAAAAATTACATTGTTCAAATGGCGATAGGTAAGGTAACATTTATTTCAAAGAATAGATGATTCAATCTAATTCAAATAATGGAGGAGAAAACACGATATGTATGTGCAAAACGAAAAACCCAGTTGATCACTTTAGATCTTTTATAATTTACTGCTTTTGTTATTAAAAATGTCAAACACTTATTTTATCATAGTATCCTAAACAATTTTCAGTAATATTTAACCCGAGCAGGACTGTAGTAGATTATTTAGTATACAAATTATTATTTTTTTAATATGTATAATATCATGCTTATTATTTTCCTATTCTTCGCACATAAATAATAAGCATGATATTTATAATAAATAAATATTTATGTACATTATTCATGTATATAAATATATTTAAAAATAATTTTATCTTACGCTTAAAACCATTCTCTTATACCAAAATTTTTCAATACCTGTTAGAGTAAATTTCCAGAAGAAATATCACAGTAAAGACAATGCAATAGTGAAAAGCTATATTAAAAGATAACGCAGTGTATTCTTGTATATGTATATAATTAAAGTCCGACCGAAGCTTTGGCTACGACCAAAAAATACACCTTCAACATTAGCTACAATCTGCCGAAGCCAAAGCTATGTATTTAGCCGCCGAAAAGTGCTGAAAACGCACAAACTATTTCGAATGAAGTAAAATTCAGTTTATCATTTCTAGAAAACTGCAATTTATTTATTTAATGGATATATTTTAAATTATTATCAACACCATAATGCAGAAAACTAAGTAAGTGTAGAATTTGCATTGATGTGTATACCTTCTAGTTGGTATTCTAAGATTTCTAAGTACGATTGAACCTTCGGCTTCGGCCGAATGTTACGGCAACAGCCGAACAATTGGCTTCGGCCAAAAACTGACCTTCGGTCGGACAATATATATTATACAATATTTCATGTTGAAATAAAATTGATTAAAAACAAAAATGTTTTGTGCAAGATGAGTTTTATACAAGGTAATGTTAGAAATAAAATGAAATATATTTATAAGTCAAAAGTATAAAAATGTATGTTGTTAAAGGATTATATATTAGGTTGCTTAAAAATTAATATCTTCTTGTAAAACTTTGGTGGAGCTATTTTTAAACTTAAGTATAATACCTTAAGTTCTCTTACACTCTCCTGCAGATGTGACAACATCAGCTTCTTCAGCATTTGACAATTTCACAATTTCGTTGTCCAAATTCAGAGCCTGAAATCAATGCAAGAAAAGGTAATTGTCATTACATTTTTAAATTTGACATACATATTATATTTCTTTAAATAAATAAAATTACTGTTCATATTATTTGATAATATGTATATTTTTTTATACACATAATCTTTTCTTGGGAATTTTCTGGCACTGCAGTTTGTATTAATTAATTTTCAGTAAATATAAAATATGTAATGAAGAAACCTTAAAATATATTGAAACTTACAATATACATATTGACTTTTAACAGACATACATATTATATTTCTTTAAATAAATAAAATTACTGTTCATATTCTTTGATAATATGTAAATTGTTTTAATTTTGGAAACACTTGTAGCATACAATATGTATATTTTTTTATACACATAATCTTTTTTTGGGAATTTTCTGGCACTGCAGTTTGTATTAATTAATTTTCAGTAAATATAAAATATGTAATGAAGAAACCTTAAAATATATTGAAACTTACAATATACGTATTGACTTTTAACGGACAATATTAAAAAAATACTAATTATGTATTGAAATATTGTTGCATGAAATATATAAACTACATAATGCACTTCTATGAAAAGTAAGAGGGTTTATTATTATTTAAAACATTTTTTAATAAGCTCTTAGTGTAAATAATAAAAATGTGATACATTTTTCATTGTGTAAATATAAATATGCACTTTTGTAAAATTGTATAATTTTATGTTTAGACACAAAATACATGATATAATAATTAATATAAAAATAAAGATGTATTACATATATTCATACAAAAAAATATTATTGCAAGATATGAACTCGACTGCAATGAGATCATTTAATGTCGTAATTAATAACTTTGAATTTGTTTTCTAGACTTATGTTTATATGTATTAATGAGCAGTTGCACGCAGTTACGTGCAGTAACACGCAAGAAAATGTGGATGTATATTTTTGATGATATTACAGATTTATATATATCCACATGCATGCTGAATGTTGACAAGATGACTAACAGGGCCGTCTTTAAATATTTAGATAACTTGTTGGAGTGCAGCGGTTGCTAATATCGGTGTGGTGTGTCGGCAGGTTCTGCACACACATATTCCACACGGGCGGGGATGAGCAAAAAGCCACACGTCAATTTTTTTAAACTAAATTCTAATTATGCTACGTAAAAATGTATTGATTTATGACACGAGGGTATAAAAATTATTTTGAATTACGAATTAATAATTTGGGATATGTAAAATTTCTAATTATAGAAAATATGTATGTCGAGTTTCGAGTTAGCAAGGTTTTACATAGATATTCAAAACATTCATACATATTACTTTGTGTATATCGTAATTTGCAGATATAGAATATCCAGATATTCGAATCAAAATCTCCAAGAATATGATCACAATAACCGGCGCCTACTGTATTTTCAACAGCTGTTAGGACTGGTGGGAAAATGGAGCTAAGCAGGAAAATATATTTGTATGGGAGGATAGATCGGAGGGTAAAGTGGGTTTGGGAGTGGGAATAGGTTGGTTTGGATGGGTGATTGGGGGAGTGTGAATAAGGATGGTTAGAATGGGTGAGTTAAACAGAAAAGTTGATTTGAACAAGAGGTGGTCTCAAGAACGTGTACACTCAAGTAAAAGAGTTCAAAGGTGGGATTCATGTATGTATGTATTTAGGTAAATAAACTATTTAACCTCTAAGCGAGTGAGTGTTTTGTTAGTAAAATATGCGCAAAGTAGTGTATTTGGTTGATTTAGTTGTTTTATTTTTTAAATTATCGTATGTCATTAAGATAGCAGTGTAATATCCATATTCGGGAATAAAAGACGCATACAGCCATACTACTTTCGAGGTTAAGAAAGAAGAAGTATATATAGGAAGGAAAGTAAATCAAAAGGTACACTTAATACAAGCTCACCTTCAAAATAGCTGAGTTCGACAAGTGTTCAGCAGGTCCATTTTGGATGAAATGAGTCAACAAGGTTCCACCTTTGCCTACAATTAGTAGGCCTCCATTTTGCAGACCATCACCTTTCAAGTTGCCAGTAATGCCTATGATAGAGATTAAATAATAAGTTCATCTATTTATTAGTAAATAAAAAGAAAAATTAAGGTAATATAGTATTTATCATCAAATGCAGTTGTCTTTTATAAAATATATATTATAAAACATACTGAGATTTTTGGATTTGGTTATAGCATCCCTCGATTCTTTCCAAAGCAGAGAGGCCAGGACAGAGATATAGGAGAAGCGTTTGAAGCCCAAAGTTGAGTATGTGGCTTTTTCAGTGTTTATATACAAATCTGAAAAATTTGAAATCACAACAATAAAATATTTCTTAAGACATCCTAAATTATTTAAGGGTATTGATTGCAATCTCAGCAACCTCCATATTTTTTTAATTGGATAAAACATGAAAAGCTGATAGGAGCTTGAAGAACAATATATTTAGTAATGCACTTATTATCATTCATGATAATCACTGTGGCATGGTTTGAAACATAAAATAAATTTCTATTTAAATTTCAAGAATTTTAATATAAATGTCCGAGGGCAAAAGCAACCGACTTAGCAGCCAACACCAATTTTACATAACCAAATATATCAAAAGAAGCTATGTTTGATTGTTAATACATTAATACAATACAGTAAAACCCCGTTAAAACGATCCCTATTATACTGAAAAATGACGTATATCGAATTTTTTTTCAAAATTAATTCCCTACAATCAATTTTTCATACAAAAATGAATTTATACAAAAAAAATAAAATATATAACGGGAAAAAAAATTTATACTACGAAAATATTTCAAAATATATTTCGGCCGTTTACGATCATGTTTGTCAATTGTTTTATTGGTCGGCGCGGGCGGCCTGTTGCGCCCTTGTATAACTTCTTCTTGGGATCATAATAGGCCCTTATAAAGCCATTTGGCAATCTCCACTTGTCCAAGGTTGGATCAATTGACCATTGTCAAAATAGGTTAGAATGGGACCTTTTCCACGCTCTGAAGCGTACGCATGTTCACGCCTCTAAAAACGGGTCTTATCTAGACCAGCTGGAGAAAATAAAAACCCCCGAAATCGAAACCGAAGTTATTAGGGCACAAGCGCGTCAGCTTTGTGTATAGTATCGCCCGCAATGCTCGAGATGCCTATAATTCTGCGCATTATTATCTTTTATCTTCATTATCATTGTCAACTTATGTCACTTTTTACATCATAACTGAACATTTACATCGATTCCAATGAACGGTAATATTGCGTACAAAATTTTCGTTAATGTGTTTATTTGACAATTGTTTTCGTGTGTTTGTTTACCGACATTTATATGTACTAGTATTCCGTAATTTATTCTTTAAAGTACATTTTTAAATATTTTGTAGAACCTTAAAATGGCTTCAGGTCGTGATAATTCCCTCAAAATTTTAACCTTAGACAAAAAACTATGATTCCGAATTCGTCTCTCTACGATTTAAAGAAATATGAAGATCGATTGACCGATGCGAAACTCTCAATACTTGTAGCGGCTCTACAATTAAATACAGTTAAAATTTAATGTTGTTTTATATTTGCATGACTTTTTGGAATTTCCAAAAATATCGCCGAATTTTAGGTTATCTTATTTGTTTCGAAAAATGCTTTTAATTTAATTTCTTATCTTAATTATTATCAATTTGCTTATCTGTTGAAACAAAACTAAATATATCAGATTATTAATATATTAGAGTTTTCTTTATACAGAAAATCTTCCATTGTTTGCAGAATGCCTTATAATGTTATATCTCATATTAAACTGACAATGGGTGTCTTGTTTGTGGAACTTTAACTTTTTTAAAGCCGCGCTACATTTATTTCTACGGCGCGCGCGGAATATTCATATATAAGAAAAAAAAACTTTTTTTCGCTATATGTGGGAATTCATTATTACGAAATTTTATTTTTTGATCTCTTGGATTTCGCAATAACGAGGTTTTACTGTATGTAAAAGCTATGTGAGAAGAAAATGCATTAAAAGTTAGAAGAAATAAAATGAAGGTTGCTGACTTTATAACTAAAAACAATTTGAATTATGTGTCGAAAAAAGTATGTTTATTTACAGCACAAGGGTTTAAATCTGTGTGAATGGTAGCATTACTTTTTAAGTATTAAGGGTCACTAAAAATGTTACAAATCGACCCTAATGTAAAAATTTTAAATGAAATATTCACATGACTGTTGTCCATAACAATGAAATAAACCATTACAGTAAAACCGCGATATAACGAAATCCAAGGGACCAAAAAATAAAAATTCGTAATAACGAATTCCCACATATAACGAAATAAATAAAAAAAATCCTACTACTATATGTTACGCGCCGTCGCAAAAAAATGTTGCGCGGCTTCAAAAAAGATCGCAAATTCTGCAAACAAAGGAGGAAGAAGGCCATAGGGAACTGAATACCTACATATTTTTAGTAGTTTTGTTATTAAAACAGATAAGCAAATGGAAAATCAAAGGAATTAAATTAAGAACAGAACCTATTCAACACCAATTGGAAGATATTTTTGTAAATTCCAGAATATTGCAAACACAAAACAATATTTTAATTGTGTTTAAATGTAGAGCCGCTTCAAACATAGTTTTGGGCATGAAACATAAAAAATAATTCAAAAATAAAAAATTTACAGTTGAATCGCGGCATTTTTATAAAATGAGTCGTATATAAATTACGAAAGTACTTACCGGTAACGGCGGCAATCACTTCAAAATATAATCGTTAACATTGTTCACTTAAAATAATCGTTTATTTTCCCTTGTTTAGTTTTAACATTTCTTTCACTGTCTCGTATAATTATTTTAGCCAATGCATCGCAATCATCGAAGCAGATGAGATTTCAGCTTTCCTCATTCAATGTGTCATTTTTGGTTAAAGTTTTGCGGGAATTATCACGTACTGAAGCCATTTTAAGGTTTCACAAAATATTAGGAAATGTACTTTAAATAATAAATTACGCTACACTAGTATGTATACGCAGATTTCAGTAAACACACGAAAACAATAATTAATAGAAACACAAAATGCCGTACAAAAATAGTCCATAAAGTATTTTAACGAATTATTTATATTATTGACGAGTTCACACGAAAACAATTGTCAAACGAAAGTGAATTTATGTAAATATTCAGTTCGGTCGTGCAATAATCGCGTAAAAAGCGGAACAAACTTAACTCTACAGACGTTACACTGAGACTGACATTCCCAATAAGTACATACTGCAACTTTCGGGGGGTTCCTGTTAATTTTGTATTTTCCAGCTGTTTGGGTCTGGGATTGCAATACATATTAGAGGCGTATGCGTACGTAAAACGTGTCCGAGTGAACGCCGCAAGAATTATGTCAAATGGTTTTATGGGCCTACTATGAACCCAAGAAGAAGTTTGAATTGTTTTACTACCTTGTCGGCAGACCGCCGCGCACCGCCGAAAAGGCCATTAAACCGTTCGCATGCGGCAGATGCAGCAGCGCGGCTTTGTAAGTGCGAAATAATATTTTCATCTTTTAACATTTTTTTATTTCGTTATAAATTTACGTAAATGTATTGGCATTTTTTCGTACGGGACAAAAATGATTTTGTTATAAATATTAACGGGATTTCGTTATATAAATGCATTTTTGTATGAAAAATTGGTTTTAGGGACTAAATTTCGATTTTTTTTTCGATATACGTCATTTTTCGCTATATCGGGGTTCGTTATATCGCGGTTTTACTGTACATGTTTCAATTATCCATTGACTATCATCACACTGCTTAACTTTTATGCGTGTGCCACTATTGACATAAACCTTTAATTATATTTGTATATTTTTTTATGAAAGGTACCTTAAGGTTAAGTGTTTGCCTGGGTTTCTTAAAAATAACCGAGGAGTCATATAAAATACATCTACAAACAACAAAAATATTGGATCTACATTCAATTTTTTCCCCGAAGAGCATCATTAAGTGCTCCAGACTTATGTTCCCGTGTGTGCAATAATGTGCACTTATTTTAAGTGCTTAAAATATGATAGTAATAGGAATTATTAATAAGAATTTAGAATATATTGACCTCCATCAAAATAGTTTCCATCTTTGAATTCTTCAGCACCAAAGTCTTCTACTCCAACTCCAATAAGCTTTATATCGTGCTTCTTAAGGATAGGGGCAATTTCCGAAATCTAAAAAGACAAATAAATGATAACACTATTAGAATTTCTTGCAATAGATACAGTAAGTCTTCTTTGCATTAGATCATAATATTGAATACATTCTGAAATTACCATTTTGGTAATTTGTCTATTTTAGCTCCCAAAATAATTACATTTTTATTTGACGTGTTCTCATATTTACGTATTAATTTTAAAATGGACACATATTTGTACGTAGAGCATTTTTGTTTTTAATATTAAAATGTGTTCAAGTATTAATTTTTTGATGCTTAATTTGAAACATCATTATTCTAAAATTAAATGGTAAGGGATGAGGTCAAAACTACTGACGAGTTAACCAGTGAAGCCTCCAAAAAATTATTAACCGGTTCACTAAAATGTACACTACATGTATGTATTTTAATTTGTTGTACAAGTAGTTTTAAAACTTTCATTTTAAATGTCATATTGGTCCATGAATTGGTTTGAAAAAATAAAAATACAATTCTTATCGAAAATAGGCACCATTTTGATAATGATGACACGGAATTGAATATTTTTTTTTGTATTTTAATCGACATAAACACATATTTTAAGTGAAAATTTAAGTGACATTTCACAACATACATAATTTCACAAGTGGCTATCAGTTAAATTATATTTTCACTACTAGAAATATATATCTTCCGGTGAAAATATATTTGGATATGATTTCACTGAAATGCCAGTGAAAATATAACTTCACTGGTAACACACATAATACAGAGAATGTCTGTCTTGACTATCAAGTTAGTGAATCTAAATGATTAAACGAATACACTGGGTTGAATAGAAAACCAGCCCTGATTTATTTTGTTTAACTCTTTAAAAAAATTCAATTTGTGAATATTAACAACTTCCGTTGAAGTAAGAAACGACGATCTAACATCCATTTTTTACTCAGTTCTGTCCAATATTAATTAATTTCATCATAATGTTATTAGTCAGTCTCTAAACGGCCTGCATTATGGATTACAAGTATTTAAAAAATACGGAAATTTTTAATGCATATTTGTTGCATTACTCAATTATTATACAGATTATTCAAAGAGACAAGGAAACTTTTTTTAATTGCTATTGTATAGATATAATTTTATATTAAGCGGATAATTAATATCAGCATATAAGAAAACAAGTATTTTGATATATGTACATAATTAATCTGTTTGCAATTATGTGTAACTCAATGTTACTTACGTAAGTTGTTTCTGATTAGATTATATTAAAATAATATTACTGTCATTCTGTATCACAAGGTTTATAAACATACCATTTTAAATAGTTCCCCGAGAATAGGAAAATTACAGTGAGAGAAAGATTATAAATATAAAAATGTACTAATTAGAATTGAATCAACAAATATGTGCTTATTTAAAATAAACACTAATTTAATTACATTTTAGATTATGTGTTTTTATTGTATATTTATTAAATTTGAATTTTATTGTAATTTAAATAATATGAATAATAATTATTAAACACTTCAATTATATTAAGGAGAACACATTCTTATTGTGAAGTTGTAATTATAGAGATCCAGGTTTGAATCCCGGTAGTGCAAAAACAATATTTTTCGACAAAATTGATTTTATATGTATATATTTATAATTAATACATTAAAATTAGTATTTGAATTATATTTTATAAAACAATACAATGTTATTTTTTCTATTGTATACAACATTGTTGATGGGTTAAACCGTTATTGTGACTGATTAGGTGATTGATACTCGATTTCCAGGTCTTCTTTGGCCCAAAGTCGCACCCAGTACAATCTTCTTTTCTAGGCAAATTTGACACATAAAGTGGCCAAAGAATTAGAAAAAATCTTTTGTTTGTGGTTATAGATAGGGCTTGCTGTGGTTGGATTTGTTGCAGGATTGAGTCATTTGTGTGTCATATTTTGGGTAAATTTGATAAAAAAAAGTGGTTGTATGATATAATGTGACTGATGGTTTTCTATCCCGCATCAATCGATTTGTTGACTCTCTTACAACACAAATATTTATATTATCAAAGATTTAATTGAATATACACACACAACACATTTTATGATAAAGTGATTTATATGATTTGCAATGTTGAACTATCAATATTATTTGAACTTGACTTCTCATTCTTCAATGTCATGTTTTAAAATATTATTTCTTTGTATAAATCTTTAAAGGGTTCAATGGGTAATAATAGAAACAACTTACTTCTTTTGCCCATAGGCGGCAGAATATACAGCCCCAACGACGAAGGAAGACAACAACACAGGTATCATTCTTCCACTGATCTCCCAACGTGGTGGTCTAAAATGATATTGTTTAATAAATAATTCATTAAAACTATTGGCATAGTATATATTTTTTTAATTTACCCTAGTCACTTACTCATAATAAAATATATATGATAAAAATGAAAATGTATTGCGACATGTATTTTAAAGACCGTCTATTGCTCTGAATGTAAAGCTGATTGTGAATAAGATTATAAAAGGATTGCTTAGATGGTTTGGTCATTTGGAAAGGATGAATGAGTATTAGACATAAGTATTAATGGCACTAGAAATAGATGATGTTCGTGAACGATTTGGCACGACCAGGTAAACCGTATGATCCTCTTAGAAGCCTCAATAATCGACAAACCTATATGAATGTGGATGAGGCAAAAATTGTGTGGATATCCTCTCTACCTACCCCGCAGAGAAACGGCGTGATGGTAAGTTAGTTAATTAGTCTATTGCTCTATCAACTAACAAAGTATTGATTAATTACAAAAGACAATTATCGAAATTCGTGTTGCAAAAGATGTGATTAATTTATTAGTGCATTTGTATAAAAGTTTTTCATTTATATAATCATAATTAGTAATATAAATTACTACATTTGACTGCAGATGCATTTGTTAATAACTTTTAAATTCGGTCATCAAAAATTAATATCTTCTTCCTAAAGGTATTACTATTTTATATATTTTAAGAGATATAGCAGCTTGAACCTCAGTGTTCGAGCCATCCGATGTAGAAGTGATTAGGTAAGACAAAATAGCCTAGGAAAATGACGCTGGATTGACATGTATATTGACATTATTAAATTAATTACTTTATGTATATATAGTTTATAACACATTTTTTATATGATTGTTTATTTTACTTTAATGAATGAGCAAAAACAGCATTTTCACACATATACAAATAGATACGTATTGACTTTTGGTTCCATAATTATGTTTTTGGCTTACTTTCCAGCAAGCTTGATGACAACAGCAATAATTAATTATTAATTTAAAAAAGAATTAACAGCAGGTATTTTATATTATACTGTGCTACAAATCCATAATAATATTGTGCTTCCGCACCTTTTATCTATGACTATGTATTGTATTTGGACTATAGTGATAGTGTCATTGTGGCTGTAAAGTGTTTGGTTAACAGCCAGGTTTGTGAGACGCGAGCAGAGGCAAATTAAGTTAAGATTACTTAAATGTTTTCTCTTTTATATATTCAATAACAGTAGTCATTTCGGGTAACATCGGCATTCAATATAACTTGAGCAAGTGCATTTTTTTTTCTGTCTTTTTGTGATAGGGAGCATTCTGGAAATTGATGTCAATAACAAACCCAATTTAGCTGCTATCTATAGTTAACAGAAAAATCACCTTGATCTATCTAACTATTTTAAAATGATCATAGAAAAGACAAGAGCAGCGTTGATGAATCTGAAGGTTGTTTTCAATTCATTATCTAGTGTGTTTTTAATGCCCCAAGATGAACAAAATTTGTTAAAAACTGTAATTTTAAACTTAATACTTAGCTTACAAGTAAAAATATCATTTAATTATGCTGTTCTTAAGCAAAAAAATTGTTTAATTGAGACTAGGTTATAATATGACCTCATTCAAGGTAACATTGGACATGTGCAGAGTCACCGGAAAACTTATTACTTATAAATTTTTGGTTATTCTGGGTATGTTTGGGTTTCGCAATTATACCTATTTATCATTCAAGAATAAAATAAATGTGTATGTTTCTTAAAAATTAGAACCTTATGTTAAAAATATTCCTTTCAAGTTTTCAATGCTCCGAAAAATTCTTTGTTGTCCCTATCCAGAAAATGTGGTATAAAGAACAACTTCAGTCAATAATCATTGCAAGAAACCCTGGATAAAATTTAATTGACGATACCTATTCACATTGCTCTGAATAACAAACCTGTTGTGATCATGGACTCGAAAATTGTGGACTTGAAACTGGCCCCAAGTTCATGTTTCACAAATGAGATAAATCAAAACTTGTCATTTGTTTTGCTGGAAGAATAGATTGCTTATCTTCAAATAGTTTTCCAATAAAACATAGACATTGAAAAATAATTTAGAAACATTGAAAAATATAGTATTAAATGTTTTAACGTTTTTATATTGGGAAGGATATTTTAAAATGAGAAAATCTGATATGGAGCAGTTCTCTCTGTCCCGGTCATAGTATTATCAATTAGTATACCCCACTTCCATGCGCTATCATACTGAAGCACAAGGAAGTTAACGCAGAATCTAGATATATAAACATATTGAGTCATTCACTTAGTTTATATTACATTGAATGTTAATTATTCAATGTTAATGATGCATGCAAGGGCTTCGTCATTTCATTGAATAAATTTCAAAACATTATATTTTAATTTATTCTTCGATCTGCGATACTAATATACGTAAATAAATAAAAAAGATTTATTTTTTATTCATATCCAAGCACTGCAAAATAAAAAAAATCTATAACGAAACTGAATATCATAACACTATTAAAATGTATAATTTAGTTTAAAATGTATAAAAATGTTGCAACAGAAGAGTGGTTATTTAATAATGTTAAAAGTATAAAAAAATGTTAAAATTATTTTTGAGAATATTAAATTATTTACGTGTAATTTAATCTAATCTAATAATTATTAATTGGAGATCCTTGAATTGATAAAAGCGGGCTCATGCGAATTTGTGTTCTATGATGAGCCTAACCGTTTACATTCATAAAATACAATTCAATTCAAAAATATTGTTTTTCACACAAAACATTCTGGTTAGACATTTAAAATTTATACAATTAATCGGATCATTGCAGTCGTTTTCCCATATCTTTCATCATTAACTAACTAATAATTCATTAATTTTATAAAGTCACTAGTGTACTTGATAGAATATTAAATATATATATATATATTATAAAAATTACATTTTTAAAACAATAAATTTATTTTTTATTGAAGAAAAATAAAATTTTCTGAAGCCAGACGGTTTAATATTTAACTTATGTAGTTAAATACAAAGTTAATTGTATATATGTTTTTTATAAAAGGCAATATTTTTAGATTACATTGTGATTTCGTAGAATTAAAAAACACTGTATTTTTTTAAAATCATGAGGTCGGTTAGCATGGGTTGTTCAACGATTCATAAATAAACATAATTTGAATTACAATGAATCTAAAATGTGACGCGAATGAAAAAGTCCTTCAAAATTTGAATAGATATCATTCAATAACTATAAATTACAAATCAATAATAAATAAACATACATTCTGACTGACTATGTGATCACTGAACCATGGAGACGTCGACAAGTAACAAATGTAATTTAGCTCTGGAGATTATTTACACATGTGTTAATATAATGTTATAATAGGATAACCTTTACCACGTAAACAGTGGCGCAACTATGCCGATACAGAACATTGGGACAGTGCCCTACGAGGCGTTTGATATTGATATTTTTCGAGTGCTAATATGTACTACTGTTTTTTAAATCCACTAAAGCAAGAAATTGAATTAACAAACATATTTGATTTATACCGGTAGTACTTCGTTAATATGTCGGGATAGGAACTAAATCATCACCGTAAAACGAAGCTAGAATTTTTTAGTTCCGAATAAGAGCCTAAAAACGAATTTGTTTTTTTTTTTTTTATGAAAGTGTTACTAATTCAATAATGTGTAAAAATAATTAAATATCACTATCCGTCAATCAAGGATTTTGGCCATTCATGAATTTAATTTTGATTGAAACAATATTATTTTATATATTTAATACACTTACTGTCACTTATTTGGTGTTGTATTTAAAGAACAATTTCTTTTCACTGGTATGTCTATTTTTCTAAACAGGGTTGTGTAATTCACCATGGTTGTTCAACATGTATATTCAAATCGTGTGAAAGAATTGGAATGTACAAATGTAGGAGCGAAAATGAGTGATTTGATTGTATACAGTTTATTGTATGCAGATGATGCATTATTAATGGTGAATAGTAAACAATATTTACAGTATAGTAAATAATTTTATAAATGTATGCAAGGAATGTGACCATATGATGGATGTTAGTAAATCAAAAGTGATGGTATTCGAGAAGATAATTGGCGATTAAATCAATTAGAATGTTTTTATGAGCAATGAATGTAATCAAAATATTTAATAGGAGGGAAATATACATGTTTTACTAACATTAAAATTAAAAAACGACAACAAAAGACAACAGCAGCTTTAAAACAAATCATAAAATAAGTATTAATGAATCAACCTGTTTTCTATAGATCAAATAATACACAAGATTTCGGATATGAGCAGGAAAAACAAAACAAAATAATTAGTTCAAAAAATTATGTAACAAAGAACCCCATGGAAGAAAGGATATTTGAGTATAATTTTATCAGTGAGTAAATGTAAGCTTGTGTAAATAACCTAAAACCACGGAAGCCGGTACATTTATATGAAGTCATTTGCCAAATAAATTAAAAACCACTTGCCTGATCTGCTCCAATTGGCTTCAGTTGGTTGGCAGCTATTTTACTTAGATCCATTTTGAAATTATGTTCATCAAAGGCGTAGGAACTGAAATAAAAATCAATTGTTTACAAATAGGCCTGTGCTCAAATAACGATTTAAAACTTAGAACGATGAACACCAATGCTGTCAACTTAAGTTTTAGAATTAAAAGTTAATCTAATGGATTAAGTCGCAATAATAACTCACTAAAGTCTGATTGATTTCCAAGAGACGCTCGGGTGGTAAAGAGAGACTAAAGCACGAACAAAAATCATAAGAGCCAAGAGCCGATACAGTAATGACGAGATGACTATTTAATATGTACTTAATTTACACAACGCCGGTACTTAACGAAAATACATATTATTCAATATTTATTGTTTCTATGACGTTATTTACACCTGCAACTCTATGGCTAGCTGTCAATTGATATATCCATAGATAAATGAATCAATTATATGGGTAGGTTAGAACTAGAGGTGATACGTTCATGAAAGAACTATATTTTAGAACTTTCAGAATAAATTCATATATTGTTCAGTTAATCAAAAAACATTTAACTAAATAAATTCGAAGAAAAAATCTATTATGAAAAAGAAAACTGACTTTTCGATGGAGCTGCGATCACTGAATATGCTTTTATTTATTATTTTTACCCTTTTCAATGGCACAAATACATTTTTTCCCAGTTGAAAATTGCGAACTATATTAAAATCAATATTTCTCAGAAACTTTGAATGATATTTTTTTAAACAAAATTGGGAAAACACTAATTTTTTGCATTTTTTCAATAACATGTTGATATGAGAGTATTAAGAGGGCTCAGTGAAAAACAGTGGAAATGGCAAAAAAAAAAATACTGTACTAAAGTATCTCAGCGGGCAGTAGAGCAATTAATAGTAAGCGTGAAGATACAAGGCTTGGTATCCTGGCGGTCCTGAAGTTAGGATGGCGGGATCGCTGTAGCAGTGATTATAGTGGTGCGATAAAGCGATGGATGCTGCGCTCGACGCCGCGGATGGCGGAGATTTGAGGACGATAAAGTAGTAGGGAGACGGCGGAAGGAGCGCCTCGAGTAGTGGAAAGGGCAGCGCAGTAGTAGTAGAGACTGGATACGCGTTAACGCTCGGTTATGGCACCGAGACAGCGAGTTGATCAGAGGTAAGGCTGGGCGGTTCGTCACGAGCTGCAGTCCTCACAGTCGGTCCCTAGATGATGGCGGCTGTTTCATTTGTCTAGACGGCGATCCAAGAGTGGTCTCCTGAAACAGAAACAAAGAGCGGGGGAGAGAAAATATATTGAAAAAGATAGAGTGAGAAAGAAAGAAGGATGATGTCGGTGGCGGAGTAAGCTCGAAGAGTCTCTCCCAATTCTTCTGGTGACGAAGACGGCACGAGTCGATTTTGGATGGTGAATCTAGCGACTCTGCTCGAACTTGCTGCTAGTAGCCATTGCCGCCACCCCAGGACCAGCTTACAGGAAGGATCACCACCTGTCGTCGGAATCTCGATTTCTTCCATGCTTTTGGCCGCCATTTCTAACCCCTTGCATTTATCACAGAGAGCAACCCAGTTCGAGTTCATTCTATCGCCGATTCCGGACATTTACTTTTTCTAGTCTCTCTTTCTCTCTCTTTTGCTCTCTTTCTCTTTTAGATAGTTGAGACCGCCGCCGCTATACCTCGCCGCCTGCAAACTTCCACAATCCTTAGCGTCGAGTGCAGCCACCGCCGCTTCATTGCTAATTGCTCTACTACCCGGTGTGATATATTTTCTACAATGAGTTTTTTTACCATTTCTTCTACCAAGCCCTCTTAATACTCTTGCATCAATATTAACCTTGGTTTAATTATTAAGGAACACTGTATTCAGAAAATTAAAAATTCAATAAAAAAAAATATGAATTGCTCTTTCCTAGCTAACGACCTCTCCCCATTCATATTCAACCGCTTCGTAAATGTATGTGTATTTTTATTTTTTGTTTTCGATGAATTAACGATAAAAATAAATAGTTCACTATATTGAATCGAACGGTTCATTAAAGTGGTGAATTGAATGAAATGGTATCACTAGTCGGTACTGTCAGATGCGGCCATAGATAAGGATGCGGCATAATATTGGTAGTTAAGTACTTTAAAGATATTTTAACCAGGACCGTAACTACACAAGGCGAGATACACAATTTATTTTGTAGTCATATTAAAAAATAAATGATGAAAATTCAAATTTCTGGTTGTATTGTACAAATTGTTCGGTTATGTATATTTAATTTTGAAAAACATGCTTATATTAACACATTAACCCCGAGAAAAATATTAATACCCGTTCACTGCGGGACCGTTTACGTAAAGTTTTTTTAATTGAAAACATGTAATTAAACTCGATCATTTCTTTCGGATATCAAATTGAATCATGTAGATAATATGTCAAATTACTATATTAGTGCAATAAAATCGAAATTTCGTGTTTTATTTCAACAGAACACATCGTATAAATTTATAAAATTTACGAGATGATAATAAGATAATATTAAAGCTTAAATAAAAATGAGAAAATACATCACAACAAACAAAAACCATTGGTAAAACAATTGAAGCCAACATTTTTGTGATATGTATAAGTATATAATTACTATTCATATTGTCAGAGTTGGTTGGTCCATGGAACAGCCTAACATCCACTTGACAATTTATACTCAAAACAAACACAAAATGGATATTTCCATCTCTCTTAGACTGATAAACAATATGATGTGTAAAAAAGATATCAAAATAATAATTTGGTTCAAAGAAGTTTATTATTTCATGTTAAATATCAATGGGCTACGTACCGCGTTCGATTGTATGTGTAAAAAATATATTTTTTTCATCAATCTTTTTTTAAACATGTACTTTAGTGATTTTATGTCAATATGGAAGGGTAAATAACCTTTGTTTTATATTAAACTCCAGTTGAAATGTGATGTTTATTGGTTCACTAGTAGGCATTTTCGACTACACAGTACAAATAATTAGCGAGGACGCTCAATAATAACTGTAAGACAAAAATTTTGAAAAATATTCAGCAGTTGCGAAATATTGCGAATTTGTGAAAATATATATTTTTTATTACGTCCGCATTACGTCATCAATTTGCGCGAAAAGTAACTGACAGATAAATGTAGAGAGTAACAACTCCAATTCTCATAAGTAAACATCTCTTATTAAAACGTATTTTACTTATAAGCAATTTCTGTTTTTTTGTTGTTTTGTTCAGATGTTGGATGGGAGATGAGACGAATAAATGTGGGAGGGTACAAAAGAAGTTATATTTTTTACGTAATACCCAAACAACATATGTGGGTTGTTGCTATCAGTATATACTATCGTTTCCATCTTGTGTTATAAACAATTTTATTATTTTATTTGAACTAATTTAATAATAGTTTTAACATTTATTATAATTGTGCTAAGAGGTCAATTGATTCGTTTTTTTAACATATCGCACACATCGATCAAAACTAAGACAACTCAGTCAAAAAGTCATTTTTCAGTAGACAAAAAAAAACATTTTTCTCCATTTTTTGTTACTAAAGTTATGAAACTAAAGAACATTTTAGTTCATAAATGTATCCTAAAATGACACTATTAGAGAACTGGGGCTAAGTTAGTTGCGTATATGACAGAGTTTCCGAATACAATAATTGTATGTCTGTATTATATATGTACCTATACTTCGAAACCACATCCCTGTCTTTTAGTTTGTCAACCTTAACCTTTCTTGATTTGAGGAGAATTATGAGTTGGAACCATTATTTTAATGATTTTGTCTAATCATGAAATATTATGTATTAATCTTTTTATGAGTACTAAATTATTATTATTTATGAAACGATTATTTCATATCATATAATTAATTACTTTGTTTACTCGGTACAGAACCCGGATTTAAATTATCTTCTATATTATTTAATGGGAGCAATATCTCCACAATTATCTTTATAAACTAAAACACAACCCTTCAGAGATCAGATCGTATCTAACATCCAAACGAGAAAGAACTGAAAGTCTATTCATTTCAATACATCCCCGTGAATTGGTTATTTATACACTTAAAACTCAATAAGCCAAGTCTTCATATTCAAAATCTTACTTGACGGTACATAACATCTGTATTGTCCTCAACCTCAGTCAGATTGCAATTTACCTTTACGGAAAAATCTGTTGAATATAGTAATTTAAAAAAAGTATGATTAGTTTAATCTAGGTCAAATTTATTTATTAGATACAAACTGATATTATACTACAATATATACTTAGATGCAAAATTATCAATGACTTTTTATGAGGATAATGTTTGGAAGTTTTAAATTCAGATAAGATGCTGTCAAATTTTAAATATATGGACTACCAAGAGTTAGCTAGAACATCTCCGGATTCATACATTTGTGTAAACCCTGGTCTGCAAAATCATCTCGATCTTGAACCTGACATGTGCACTTGCAATAACATGTTAACTTTGGAGACTGGAGTTAGGTTAGCACAAATGACAAATTAGTTTCATTTTGCTTTCTACTCACATCAAGCAACCATTTTGTTATTTTTGGTTCAACATCGTTAATCACTTTAGATCCTTTAAGGTCTAGTGGCAATTTATTAAATACACGCGGTTCACAAAACAAATTTGTTCGTTGACCAAATTTGGTATCCATTTTGGCACTAAAAAGCATTCTAAGCTCCTAGTTTTATTTGAATTGGATCGTGGATGTAAAGTTATTTTTATAAGATGTTGCTGCTGCAGTGGAGCGTAATATTGAGGAGGACCCGAATGAGTTGATTCGCCATGGTGCAGAGCAATAGATCCATGATTACTGACTTTTTCGTTCCCCAATTGAATGGCATTAATGTGGAAGAACTGCGGTTTCAACAAGATGGCGCAACATACTACACAGCGCGCGCCACAATCAATATATTGAAGGAAAATATCGTGTATTGGCCTCCATGGTCGTATGATCTTTGGATTATTTTCTGTGGAGATGTGAAGTTGCTAGTCTACGCCGATAAACCAGAGACGATAAATGACTTGGAAGCCAACATTCGTCACGTTATCGCCGATATACGGCCCCAGCTGCTTCAAAAAGGGTGGTCGAATATTGGACTTCCAGATTGAGCTTTATCCGAGCCAGCCGCGGCGCTCACATGCTCGAAATCGTATTTAAATACTAATGGCATAAAATTATCTTTCCGATAAAGCCAAAACCACGATGTGTATGTGTTTTATTTCATTTTAAAGTTCTATACCTCTAAAAAAAAAAAACACCCTTTATTAAATTCATAATAAAAATATAAGTAGTTCATATGGTATTTTACTCACCGTTGTGGGTAACACCGTCATATATTTTTATAAAATATCTGCCAAAGAATTTTAACACTTACACTTACATGTCATAAAATCATTTTCATCTATCGTCATCATTAGACCATCGATGATTCTATGTTTTGTTTAGATGTAAGCTAGTTCCCCTAGTTGAGCCATTTATTTGTTCCGAGTATTATTTTGTATGTTAAGAAATATTAAATAATATATACGCTTACATGCTCACATTTTAATTATACTGTAAAAATGTAACTTTGTTAATATAACTAACAAGATATTTTATAATACGCTCTATGATACGATTTCGAAGTTGTTCGAAGAGATCGCATATTTTGCTGAAAGCATCGAATTATGAAGCACTGAAATGAAGGTAATCTAATAATAACTCAGCATCTGACGTCTTGGAAATTTCACGCGTACCTAGTTGAAACGTCGGAAAATATTTGTTCGTTTCTAGTTAAATAAAATAAATTTCAACAAATATTATGCCGTTTATCAAGTTAAAATATAAGTTTATGTCAACTGGTTAAGTGGACAATGTCAGTAAAACATTAGTATGTAACTATTTTAAAGTTTTACGGCTTTTATTTTCGTACCTAACCAAGAGTTACCAGCTGAAATTTTTCAATGCAATAATAGTGGGAAAAGTCAGTTTTGGGGTTGGGTTTAAAACATTGAATTGGGTTCTGTAAAGATTTCGTGAAATGCAAAATGGTGAGAAAAAGTAAATTAAACAGAGGAGAAATATAATATATTACAATATATGTATTATGTGTAACAACTTGACGTTAATATTGACATTTAGGTAAAAATTCTTTAAAATAATATTTTAACATAAATAATTTAATGTCCGTCGATAAATTTAAATGTACAGTTCATGTAGTGATTTACAGTAGTGCATACTCATGTTTGAGAAACATGTTAAGTAGTAAGCATATCTATTAACATAATATTAAAACTGTCTTAAAGTAAATCAATATTAGTAAAATAATAACATTTACTATGAATACTAGCATTTTAAAGTGTAGATTAATAGATGTATATAAAGTACGAGAAATTAAAATTTCTGTATTAAATAAATCTTTTGAAAAATATATAGGTACATATACTTTTCATAAGGTGAAATTTTTTCTCAATTGACAACATACTATAACCAGCTAAATAATTTTCAAATCTTCGCTTTTTAATTAACGTTAAAGTAGTCTTATAAAAAATATTTATAATCTTTTAATAAATTGTTAATTATTTTTCTGCCAGTGCTTGAACAATTTTTGTGCGCAAGTGAATAGAAGAGTACAAGTTAATAACAAAAATACGTCAGTATACACAGTACATAATAGTTATCTGTTGTGATTATCATTTCTGTTGTCTGCCGTGTGTATTAAACTGAACCATGCATTCTTCCCAACTCCAACATTTTATTAGTTTTGTAAAAAAAATACAAACTGAAACTTGAACGCTTTTAGTGCAAACTAATTGTACTAAATAAGTGCCTGAATCTAAAACTAAAGTTACGAATCTTCAATAGTAAAACTGGCTCATCAATTTTGGATATCTTACCCGCCGCCGTCTTCAGGTAAGCATTTTGATATCACATATAATATTCTCGATAAAAATGTAATATTGTGCGTTTAACTCCAAAATGGCGGAATTCTGCTGTGAAATAATAATTAATTAATACTTTCGAAACAAACTTGACAAGTTTCAAAGTGCGTTGTTTGTAGCCCTGCTAAGCTGATACGAGAATATACATTGCATACAAATATTACAACCTGACTAAGGACAAGGGAGGTATCGGTATAAGAGTCATACAAACGAACGTTCTTATGTTAAGTTCGACGGAAACGATCTTCGTATTTGACAGGGTGTTATGTACGGTAGAGCAGCGTCATGCTGCGATCCGTTGAGACAGCCTTACGGCAAGAGATTCGTCCGATCGTCTCCAAGGAGCGTCGGCCCGTAATTAATATATAGGTATATTATATATATGTATGAAAAACGTACAAAGCGTACATAAGATGTATACTCGTATACGCATTACGTACCTACTCGATATCTTTATACGTTATATTAGTACAGTAACCGGGGTAGCACACCATTTTATAAATCGTCGATTTGTGGAAATATATTTTTATCTATAAAGTAAATATATTAATTCGATAGATGTACATATAAAATCAATTTTATCGAAAAATATTGTTGTTGCGCCACCGGGATTCGAACCTGGATCTCTTTCCAAACCGGGGAAGGTGCATTATACAACTATGCTACGGCGACAATATTTTTAGCGACAAATTTTCGAACCTTAATTTTAAACTCATTTTAATTATTAGTACTTCCACAAAACTTTATTACTTTTAATCGATAGTTTAATAACACAAAAATCTATTTACAAATTGTCAAGTTTTGAGGAGACAGGAAAAGTCTTTTTCAAGATTTAAAATTGATTTTGTAATCCAAATTTTGGCAGGTGCGTAAATGACATATCAAATGGTGCGTCCTTGTGTTAATGTTTTAACTTCGAACTCGTGAGATATGTATCAGATTATTTTACTTCCTAAAGTTTTTGGGAAAATATTTATTTGTCTTACGGACAGAATGGTTTATTTTGAATAAATCTGCATACTTAATTTCAAAACGCACTTTTTCATTAGACGAACAAGGAGAGCGATGAAATTAATCATTTAAAGCCGATAATAATTAATATAAAAATCATTATGAAATTGTATTCTTGGGGGGAAGGTAGGGCCCGGTGTACACGCTTGCCGCTTGTTTATTTCTTTAGTATTCAATTTAATATGATATTATCAGATATATATTCCTTTTGTTAAGAGGGTTATTTTTATTTTTATATAGGATGCAAACCAAATTCGGGGGCGGAGGAAGATGACGCACCACTTACAGAGGAAGAACTGGAGCAGCAAAAAATCGAACATGAGGCGCAAGTTAAAAAGGTAGAATTGTTGGATGAATGAGAACGAAATACCATGTATTACATTTTAGTAGAGCTAATTCAAAATTCACATACAATTTTTTATTTTATTCTAATGTATAATCTTTTCTTACATCTAAATTTTACCCGATACATATCAAATTAGGTACTTTAAAACAAATTAAACGAATTAATTAGAAAGATATACAAAAAAATACTATCTATCGAAAACAATTCGAAGTAATAGGAAAAGATTCGAGTTAAAAATGAAACAAATATAGAATATATATCTTTCTACTTAATTTGTTTTAAAAATATCAAGTGAAAAAATGTAAAAATGTGTTTTAAAAATAAATCACCGCACTTTACATTACGGCATTTCATATTTTCTCTAACAACTAGTCGGCATTACGTCATCCTTTTCTGATTGCCTTTCTACCCAAATGCTTTTACCCTTCTTCGTATCACCAGCAGTGGCATTCAATATAAACAACATTTTTTAAATTTTTTATTTTAATATAGAAAATATAATACATTTTAGAATTATCAGAAGGATATATATATTATTACATTTAATCGTTCCATTATTATTACTCTTTCAAATAATGGAACGATTAAATGTATTAATATAAAAAAAAGGTAACATATAGGTTCGAAAATTGTCGCTAAAAATATTGTCGCTGTAGCATAGTTGGATAATGCACCTTCCCTGGTTAGGAAAGATATCCAGGTTCGAATTCCGGTGGCGCAACACCAATATTTTTCTTATTATATCTTTCTAATTAATATATTTAATTCATATTTAAAATATCACAGACCTATGTTCTGAATAGTTATAACTTCACAATAAGAATGTGTTCTCCTAATATATATACATATATACATTTATTTCTTCTCTATGAGAGTAGGACTCGTGTATAGAGAAGGAGCATGTACGAGATAATTTATGTTTCAGTTAGTCTGTGTATATATTTTTTTTACTTCAGATACAAATTGATAGTAGTCTGTAATTGTTCTAATTGTGATGGGAAGGTTGTTAAAAAATTTGATGCCTCGATAAATATAGTGATTTTGGGTTGCGGTATATTTTAGTTTTGGAATATCAATTTGGTCTCTAAATCTTGTAGACTGGAATTCGCTTCGAAAGTTTAATTGATTTTAAATTAAACAAATTTGGATTATTGAGTTTGTTTTGTATATGTCTATTATTTTTGGTACATTAAAAAGTTGTATACTTGGAAAGTCTTTTTTTTTAGAATAATTTTTATTATCATTTTTTTGAGTGATTTCTAATTGTGACATTGAATCATCTTCAAAAATAATAAATCAAAGTTTTCTGAGCTATTCTGGCGTGTGCCTTAGATTTGTCTGGTCTACGTATCGGACTCCATTGTGGAGTCCGTTATCAGATGCGAGCATCGGCGGCATTAGGCCATGACAATGGACCCTGAAACGGGATCCGAAACATTGTCCAGGAAGGTCGCCCTTTGCTTGAATAGTCTAGAAAACTCTTTAGCGATAATTCGGAACGGATACTCTTATTCTGGACATTATAAAATGCACCTTTTTATTAAAATACTTTATATTAACGGTAGGTACAAATAAACATAATATATGATATTATGCTACTTACATATATATTGTGTAACCATAATTCGTGAGTCACCTTGGAACAAATTGATTACGTCTTTGATTCACGTAATTCGCAATTGAGTCCACTTCTTTGAAATCTTTGATTATAATTACATCAAGCAGTGCCAATTAACAGTTATACGTCATTTGTAAAAAAAAAATTGTTAACGTCTTCAAGAAAACAAGTTGATAAAAACTTTTTATGAAATTATATAAGTCTTGCGATTTCAAAGCAAAAGTTTGCCGACTCTGTAATAATGCGATGCCGTACAAATGCCGAAACATTTTCTTACCCTACCATGACTAACAATCCACTCGCGGGCAACACCGCCCCAGATTTGTTAACTTAAAAAGTGTTTTTATTTCTCTTGATTACGTTAATTTTTAGGAAAAAGCTCGACTGGTCCAAGAAAGTCGCAAGGATCAGGAGCTGGACAGAGAACTATTGTACCAGAGGCAAATTGAAAAGGAACAAGAAGATTTTGAAAGAGAGGTGAGCTGCTTTCATCATATTTTTAGTAAAGTAGCCACAAATATCTTTCTAAAACGGTTTTCAATGTGATGCACCCTATATCGTTAATGTATCAATATTTCTCTTGTACATATTTAGAAATGTTTTTGACCATTTTTTGTAGTTGAGTAATATAGCATCGATTTTCTCACGTAACTTTTTCAGTTTCTATGTTACCCACAATATTGTATGCCGTGTTTCGTTAATTACATTCCGCAACGAGTGAAGCGAAATATTTAAAATTTGATATTTTATTTATCCAAAAATAACTTGGTGGCGTTATTTTAAATATGAACGAAATTCTCTTTGGATACACAATTTAATTAATTTCACGATTTTCTAACATGGAATTATGTTCAACAAAAATATATTAGTATTATATTGATTAATTTCTCGGTTTATAAAAATAAAGCGACCTATGGTAGATAATGATTCTCTAAAAATAATAATAATTTTTATTAAATAAACAATTCTTTAGATTATTATAGAGAAGGTCAGGAAAGATTGTCTTTTTTACATTTGGAATTTCTGTCTTATACGCTGTTGCAAAATGTACATACACATTCATAATATTTTTTGATTGCTTGATATTTTGCAAAACAGAATGAAAAATTAAATTATTTTTTTAAATATTTTAGACAGAGCATTGTTTAGGATCCTCCAAACAAGCACACGATTTATGACAATTGAAAATATTGGATAAAAGTTACATAACACGAGAGACATACATTTTGTCTTTTTTTCTCTTGATAAATAAAATAACAAAACAAAAAATTGAAAATATTATGTTGTTAATATTACCCAAAAATAGAATGCGGAGAACATGACTGACAGTGATTGCTTTAATGTTCTATTGCGTATATATATATATATATAAATATGTATTACAAGATAGAGGTGATTCGAAAATAATAAATTTATTATTAATTTCAATTCCATAATCATTTATCTTAAATCAATAATTTTTCATTATTCAGAAATGCAGGTCATTAAATCATAGTACGATTGCAACACAGTTCGGAAATGATTAAAATTACAACATTTGAAAAATTGCCGAAAAAACTATTCCAATATTAAGTAATAAACTTTATTTTCTCTCTCTCGTTTTAAAACAACGATCTTGTCACTGATCTCTTGTCTCAGTCTTTCTGTCGCTATCTTTCAATTCTTCTTTCATATTCATTTATGCCTTTTCCCCTTCCGCTTGTAATACAGGGTGAATATTATGTTCCAGCTCGATGTTGTGTTTGAATAACTTAGAAATGAAACACAATTCTTTAACTTAGATTATTGGGTTTACTAACATTCTCGCACACTTCGCGTGTTATTTCAGCAATTTCTTTATTAATTATTTAATTATTTCAGCTTTGGATTAAATGTTTAAATGACTTGAACACGTTGTTGAGGCATTAGATGCTCCATAATAAATTGTAATCAACTACTCTCTACGACTACTAAATGGCAGCCAAACAAAATCAACCTGGAACATAATATTCACCCTGTACTATTAATTATTGTTCCTTTTCTAATCTTTCCTAATTCGTTACTTTTTTCATCTTTCTCATATATCGCACACCTAGATCAAAACTAAGACAACTCAAAAAACCAAGAATTTAGAGTTATTATTGTATTCGGATACTCTGTCATATACGCAACTAACTTAGCCCCAGTTCTCTAATAGCGCCATTTCAGGATACATTTATGGCATAAAATGTTATTTAGTTTCATAACATTTTTTAAATTTCTGACAATATAGGTTCGCACCTTGGACAGTTTTTAGTCTCATAAAATGTTTAATTGACAAATAATGTTTAGTTGTTTTTCATTATCAATTATTTATGTTCAAATTGTTATAAGTGATATATTTATCATTTATATGATATCATTGGACAATGCACCTTCCCCGGTTAGGAAAGAGATCCAGGTTCGAATCCCGGTGGCGCAACAACAATATTTTTTGATAAAATTGATTTTATATGTATATCTTTCTAATTAATATATTTAAAACTATTTATGTTGTTGATAAAGTTATATATTTCGAATGTATTAAATGAAGCATTTAAAAAGCGAAAAAACTATAACGCTTGTGAAAGAGAAGCGCATATCTTGTGCGAAGGTAAAATAAAATATATCAATTTTTTTCACATTAATATGAATTAATATCAAAAAAATTATAATCTAAAATGAGTACGTACTAAAATATGCACAAAGGAACTTATCTAATATTTAAAATACGTAATATGGTCTTGGGAAACCGTATTCTATTCTACGTTATAATGGCCTACATCAACACTGAACAATAAAAACTGACTTTGCCTAACTGACCCAATAAATTTTATTTTTTAGGGTAGTTTCAAAGCAATATTTTTCATATCAAACTCTTACGTATTTTCAAAACTACAGATAAATTTGTTTATAGAGAAAAAACTGGATTTCTTCAAAAATTTACTTATAGAAGCTAAAATAAAGTAGAAGTTGTGCCTCTTTCTGTAACACTTCGACTACATAATAATGTTCTTTATTCTTCCTTATAATTCTCTCCAAAATAAAATCTTTTCTGATAATTGGTCATCTATATGTGAGTCTTTTTTTCGTTTTTCGCTGCCAAAAGTGAAATTTTCCAAGGAATCACTCGATGCTAGTTACATTGTTTATTATGAAGAGCTGGTATCAATATCTTTCAATAAAACGAGATTGATATTTTTTTTACTCTGTGTTTTTCAATGGCTACTGTGCTGGAGGTTTTATTTTTTTGCGACTGTGCCTCCTTTTAATTTTTTTCTGGTGTGTCTAATACAATGCGCCGTCTAGCAGGGTTCCAACCTACTTGAATAGATTTATTTGGTGCAACTTTTGTGAAATGACTGTGATATTGGTTATTTTTTCTCCAGATGCCATGCTTCCTATTTGTTTGGACCCTTTTATGGCTATTAATGTTGGGTGGGTTATGCATTGTAGAAACACCAGTTTCATCAACGTTATAAATCATTCTTGGTGTAAATTTTTCTCCGGGCTATTCAATTAAAATTGGCTATTATCCTGAAGAACACGATTTGCCGGTCGCATTAGTAATAGCAGCAGTACCTAGTTTGGTTCTTTTAATATTTATTTTACTCCTCGGCATCTTTAAATTATAAAATACGAGTACAAAACAGATTGATGAAAATATAAATAAAATCGCGTACTTTGATCGTGGCCCAAGATACGGTACCATGCGGTGGCCCAAGGTACGGTACCCTGCGGTGGCCCAAGGTACGGTACCCTGCGGTGGCCCAAGGTACGGTACCCTGCGGTGGCCCAAGGTACGGTACCCTGCGGTGGCCCAAGGTACGGTACCCTGCGGTGGCCCAAGGTACGGTACCCTGCGGTGGCCCAAGGTACGGTACACACAGTAAGGTGAATAAAATGACAACATTTTTGAGATAATGTTTTTCTTGGATAATATGATGTTATTTTTAGAGTCAATATAATCAGCATACACTACGATGAATCACTTACCTTAAATTTCTAAATTTATAGAATGTTAGGTCAAAATTTAACATTTCAATCACACAAATCTGTCAAATTTTTTACGCCTTATTTAAAAAAAAAACCGCTTGACCAAGGTACGTGCCTGTCCAAGGTATGGTCCTCTCTCCTACTTGTTTAATATTTCGAATAATGTATTTTCAGAATAAAAGCACCACAAAGGAAATTGATTCTAATGAAAAGTATCAAATTCCCTGCGTGTGACACGTGTTAAGATATTTTATTTGTGTCTGATATATGAGATTATAATTAGTTATACAACAATGGTTAGTTCGAATCAATAGAAAATCTCTCGCTTTATTAGAAAAATGTTTAGATGAAATCAACAATTTTTTTTAAATGTCCTTTCCTTTTATTATTAAAAGTCTTTGTCACATAGATCTATGCCGTGAGTAAAGATATATATTTTAATTGTTTTTTATGTATATATTTTAATACAAAAAAAGTATCTAAAGAAATAAATAAATAAAATATCGAAATCATAGGAAATTAGAACTAGCAGAAAACAATTACACTTTAAAAAAAAATAGATTCTGATAAAAACTAGATTCTGGCAAAGAAACAATATATGTTTTAGTTAGTTATGACATCCTGAAGAAGAAGATGATGGTATTTTTCGAAACCGGTAGATGTAATTTAAACTCAATTTAGTGGTTAATAAAACAAAGATAATAAATAAAAATATGAAAACAATTACATTCACCGCTACCACTATTGCTTTATTATCATAACATGAATTCCACAAAATTAATTTAATAAGAAAATTGTTCAAAATTATAAAACCGTCAAATGATAGACTAGTGGGTATTTAAAATGGACGAGATTTATATCGATGAGCAGAATACCCACACACGAACTTTATAGGAGTATTCTAGAAATTATGATAAGCAAATCCTTGAAGAATTACAATTGAATAGTCAGGTTCCGCACCATTTGAAGAATGTATTTTCAGAGTCATATAAAGCGTCACAGTTACTTTATGAATATTACTACTATCTCGATAGCCTTTAATATAAACGTTACTCTTTAAGTCCCTGCGCAAAACATAGGCATCCTAATCCAGGCTACCCCTCCTTCTCTTTCCGATATAAATGTGTAATATAATAATAATATAAATGTGTAATAAAGCATATAAATTTTGCTCAGTCGCGTTCAAGAATCCTGGAGAAAAGATAATCACTCCAGCCCACTCCCCTGAATATTTATAGATACTACTAGTATTATTAAGGGTTGTCACACTATTGATGAAAATTGCAGGAAAAGTTCTCCGACCATGGAAATGTGAATTGATCGTGAGATTTAACCCCTTCTTATTATTTTTCTGGGGTTATGTTAGATCTCAAGTGTACGTCAGGAATTCAAAAATCATCGATGATTTTAAGTCCAACATTAATTATTATGATTATAAAAAAAAATGCTTAAAGAGTCGTCATCTGAAACAGGAGTAGAGGTGGCAATTTAAGCGAAATCATTTTACATGTATACTAATAATACCAATAAACATGAACATTTAAAAAAAAACTTGTTTTTTTCATTAATTTAAAATTGCAGTTTTTTGCAAATTGTAGAGTAGCCTATATAAAACTGTAGAGAAAATGTTTAATATATTTTAGGTGGGGACGACTCCTGGTATGCACATATCTTGGTCCGGCCAACAATTACACGGACGTGGCTGGCCTTCTAGTGGATCCCTTCACCAGGCTGGTAGAAGAGGAAGTCAAAATACCACCATCAGCGAACAACACGAGGTCGGTTTGATTTATTTAGATTTTTACTTTAAAAAAGTTTTGAGTTCTGGATCGTAATCAGAAATGAACTAAGCCTTAATATAAATAATCAAAAAATTATCACCTATTAAAGTGAATCGAATCACAACTACATACATATTGGAATTAAAATAATATAATATAATTAAATACGCTAGTTTTTGGATCCCACGCGTCCATACATTTAATTGTATTGAAATATATTTTCATAAACAATACAAAATTCATTAACAACATTAAAACTAAGTATGCAAATATTTGTACTGTCTAAAAATTTCCTTAAGAATTTAATAAGAAAAAAGTAACTTTTTTTATTACTAATTTTCATCCTTTGTGTTCATTATTTCCATTATGGAAATCATCAACCAGTTGAAAGATCTTTATATAATTCTTCATAATGATGGTATTTATTTAAAAACGACAGCACGTCAAATAAGTTTTCAGCTTTTCGTAGCCGATCAGATGCGTTAATGAGTTTCTGAGTTAATTGCTGATATCGCGTGTCATAATCACTATGCCATAATCAATATCGCGTGTACATAATCCATCGCGTGTATATAATCAATATAATCTAGAAAAAATAAAGACAACATAAAAAGATCTTTGTCATGTATCTAGCTGTTATTAGCTGAAAGCCTTATTATATATACCTATATAAATCTATATAGGTTATTGTCGATTGTTTACTGCTAGGTCCTGCGGTCGGCTATTGTGGCCACTGCGCTGCTATTGGTAACAGCTGTGCGGTTAACGTCTCATCGGCTGTCGTCGATTTCTTGCTACTAGGCAATGCGGGTAGCTATTGTGGTGACAAACGGTGTTTTTAAGTATTAACTTTGAAATATATGTATTTATCTTCTTAAAGACATTCTTAAAAAATACGAACAAAACGTCCATATGTCACATTTGACAGTGCTACCATAGATAAGGAAAGAAACCATAGAGTGCGACGCGATATCATCATGAGACATGGATGAGATGACAGGATGTTTTTCTTATCTATAACAGGATGACAGATGCTCATTATATCTGCCAGCCGTAACACGATTTCGCGAATATATATTTACTTACTGTTATTGAATATCTAAAAGAGAAAATATTTTAAGTAATCTTAACCTAAAGATATTAAAAACACGTTCGTTTTTGCTCTGTTCGCGTCTCACTGACCTGGCCGTTTAAGCAAGCACTGTACAGCTACAAATGACACTACCGAAGCCGCCACATCCAAAGAGTCATAGATATAGATGGGAAATCGTAATTTTGTTATGTAGTCTATTTTTACATTACATATTTCTAAAACCCTACTCCGGTACACTTTATAGGTATCTCTGCAACCCAAGACCATGTTTTCTTCATTTTTATATCCATGTCTCTTTTTATTCATGTCAAGAGAAAGACATATTTTTTATTTTTTTCACCACAAAAAGGAAACCCTATTTTTAAACCAAAATTTCTATGTACCAGATAATTTTACTAAAACCATAATATATATGTACATGTTCCTTACAGGAAACACGAATGTAGACAAGGGTGGTTCGCCGATCTCAGTTTCTCTCAACCGGCGATGATGATAATAAATGAAACACAAAAGATGTTCAATGTCTTCTCGCTAGCAGAATACCCTGTTTTTATTCAGATACATAACAATATATATAGTCATATTTGCAAGTACTTACTCTAAGACGTCTAAGACTAAGACGTGTTTGTTTTCCTGAAATCTACCCCACGGGTTTTATGGCGCCACGCCAATGATTACACCTTCAAATTTCTGACACGTGTCTTATCGTATCAATTAATTAGCGAGTGAATTCTGTGCGATACATTTCATGTTAACTAAATGAAAGGTGTTACCTCTACATTAAAACGGTTAATTAACCATTGTTCTCTATAAAGATATGAAAATATGATATTTCATATGTGTAAGACTTTTAAAAAATTATTATTTAGTTAAAAAGTGATAAATATATATTTTTTCTGAACTGCCAAAAAATTGTTATTATGAATTTTTTACGACACTTTGAAATCGTCGTGTTTTCATTTTGACATTTAAAAGATTTTTAATGTGAACAAATAATATCAAGAAAATTGATAAAATGTTATATTTCCATGCTCCATTGTTCCGTAATCTTAAATATAAAGTCACTATGTATGGATACGTAATAGTTTATTACGTATAAAAGGTCTACACCTATATTATTAGTATTTTAAATGTAGAAGGCATGCGTTCCTCAGGGGTTTTGTTAATTCGTGGAAGTAAAAAATATTAACATATTTTTTAAAGTTGTATTTAAAAAATATTCTCATATAATTTCTATATTCATTGTATCCACAAAAGTAAAACAAAACAATAAAAATAAATATGAATTAAATATATTAATTAGAAAGATATACATATAAAATTAATTTTATCGAAAAATATTGTTGTTGCGCCACCGGGATTCGAACCTGGATCTCTTTCCTAACCGGGGAAGGTTCATTATCCAACTATGCTACAGCGACAATATTTTTAGCGACAAATTTTCGAACCTATATGTTACCTTTCTGATATTAATACATTTAATTGTGCCATTATTTGAAAGAGTCATCTACCTTATTTTTCTTAAATATCTTTGAGTAATCTGATAGCAGACGCCAGAATTATCAATTCATTTTTATTGCATTTTGGACTCATTGATACAACTTTATTATTCACAATAAGAATGTGTTCTCCTAACAATAAAAATAAGTAGAAATTCGTGTCTGAATATCTTACATAAATATCATTCTCGTAGAATAAATTTAGTTTTAAAAATATTTTAGAAATAAATCTTATCGTTACATTTCATCTAATTATCGAGGACACAAAACTTCTTGGAGGATGTGATCCAGACAATAAAACGACGATTCTCGTCCACCTTGTCTGCATCACATCCTAAATTGCTATGTATTTATATCCAGATATATTTTGGTACTGCTAAAATATCAACTTTAATATTATGATACTTTCACATATACATATAGGTAGAAAGGAAGTTTCTGTTAATCCTGAGTATGACCATTGTTCTCCCAAAATTTCGGGTAAATCTCATTATTCATATTCAGGGGATATGCCTTATCGGTGAAGTGTCGCTCTAAAATGATCGTGAAACACGTATTTTCAAGATGGCAGTTCAGCGCTAAATGATAACGACACGGGATATAACTCGATACGATCTTAGAAATGTAAAATTCAGGTACATGTTTCAATATCTTTCGAAAAATAATAGTATACAAATAATATACAAACTCTATACAAAATCTTTGCCAACTACAAAATTATATTCTCGTTTTACGTAAACCATCTAATAAAATTTCACCATTCATCCCGTCAGTTAATAACGTACGCCATTGAAATGTCTTCCCTATGCGAGATTTCATACCGACAACGTGAATCTCATCGCGTCGTAGGGTTGGCATATTCATGACGAGAAAGGTTTAGGTACTCCAAAGCTGCGTCGTATATTTATCTTTTGTTTATATTCATTTACTTGTAATGCATACACTTTAATTTTACCTGATTTTCACATAAGATAGTGTACGGATAATATTAGGCACCTACATATATAGGGAGGTTTAGCTTTTTACATGTGTTACCGTGATCAATATAGGGTCATATACATTATGTTGCGATGTATGTGAGTTGATCAGAGGGTTGCAAGCGCGAAAACTGGGGCCGTGTACCTCCCAGCTCTCCACTATGTTCGAGTGATCGCGGAGTGTGAGGAATATGCATAACGGCGGACTAGAGCAGGTTATAAAAAGATACATTACTTACAGTCGACGCTAGGTTTATTCAACAGTTTTACAAAGTCTCGTGTGAGTGGCTATTAAAGGCTGATCTAATGATTGTGATCGGGAAGATGTCAGGTAGGCGAGTATCTTCTCGATTATTGTGGCATGATGCCTGACGTCGGCACCAGGAGTGTTTATGACTGTTGAGAGGCTGGCTTGTTTATGACTGTGAAGCGGGTTCAGGACCTCCAAATATATATACTTGAGACACTTGAGAGGACTTTATATAACAGGATAGAAAACGGTTGAAGATGATGATAAGTAACTGATATATTCGGCGTCGCACTGATAGCACTTTACGCCAGGCATCGCGTGCATTTGTAATTTTATACTTCTCCTACGTCGGTTCCTCATCACTGGTGACCGTAATGTTCATGAACTCCCGCCTTTTAGTTCAGCGAGCCATAAAAGCAGGCTTTTGAAAGTCAGTTCATGTCACCTCATAAGTTATTTAATTTATACGAAAAAAATAAAGTAAAAAATAATACCTAACTAAAATGAATGAAGTAAATCAGAAAAAATTAGAGCATTGTGGCCGTAGTTGTTGGGCAATCATTTATTTTATACCCATATCGATATTTGTTGCAAGTAAATAATACTTTCACTTGGAAGGATAATACCGAGTATCTTTAGGTAATGCTTGTGAGTTTTGATTAGAAAAACACATTTGTTGGAATACAGATATTTTGTGTAAGAATTTAGAATAATTCGCGGGCCGCTAGTTGGACAACATTGCTCTAGACTATATTTCTTTACTTTTCTCAGCATCCTGCAGAACTGAGGACTATCATGAAGGAAGTGTCTGTTGCTTTTTCCATTCGGTTCAACGGGGAGATCTTCCTCTTCCTATCCGTCCTTCCAAGTGGTCCACCGCAACAGGTTTCTCCAAGCTGACTTCTCTTCTCACACGATGTCCAAAAAGTGTAATATACGAGGCGCGTTTTTTAAGTACCGTTGCCTCACCATATACAACGTTAGAGACGTTCACATATTGTGGCCATCTTGTAGTGAGTGGTTGAAATGTTCAAGACAATAGATCAGCCCACCGACTGTGAGATACGGTCTGTGATTCATTTCTTGAATGCACTAAACATGAAATCAGTTGATATTCACCGCCAAGTGTGTCCTGTTATGTCCTGATTTGGCTCCAAGTGATTTCTATATTTTCTTTCATCTGATGACAGGCGTTTTGATGACGACGATGAACTCAAAGACGGAGTGCAGACATGGTTTTCATCCTAGGCGGCGTCGTTCTATGACGAAGGTATACAAAAATTGGCGCCCCGTTATTATAAGTACCTTAATAATGGTGGCGACTATAATGAGATATAGTTTAAGGTGTGTAGCGACCGAAGAAAGTTGTGTTGTAAAAATAATGTGTTTTGTTAAAAAAAAAAAATTCCGGTACTTAAAATCGCGCCTCGTACATAGGCATCGAGTGCATATTATATAGACAAATATAGGGATATTGAAATTGATAAAATTCTAAGGAGAATGCAAGAAGGCAGGTCCATAAAAAGCTTATAAGAGACAGAGATACAATTGAGGGAAATATTGAAGGGAGAAGACATCAAATATATCAAATAATGAGTAAAAACCTATAGACAACATCTGGATGGCGTCAGAGCTACGTGGTGAGCATGGCACCAATGAAAATACACTTCTTTAATATGAAAGAAAAAGTATACGGACATTGTAAAATATATATAAGATGATATGAATGTCTCAACACTCTCAACACAGTGAATCCCCGGTAACCTGGGTGATATCTGCTGGCTGGAGTTAGAGCTGCGAGGCGACTTCTTTGTTTTTTGTCTTGTTTTGTTCTATCTTGTCCCCCATAAGGGAGTGTTCTTTTGTTTCTTCTTAGTCTGCTAGTCTGCCCCCGCTCGCCACCATCCTAGATTATGCCTACCACCAGTGGCGTGCTGTAGGTATAGATTTAGGTTATGCTGTTATCAATGACATTATATAATCATATATAATATATGTGATACTATATGTGTACTTTCGTTTAACTATCGTCTTTAGACAAAATAAATCCGTCGTTTATACGACGTTTATTATGTATTTATTTATAATTTTAGAGTACTACTAATAATGTTTTTAAATTTTAAGTTTTAACGTAAATAATACGTTCTTACCCAAATAAAAATGTATGGACGTTTTTAATAACACTTTCTGTGACTGAACATGATTAATTTATTGTTTGAAATACTTCACGTAAAAACTAAAGGAAATAATTATTTCTATTAAAGGTTAACGTAGGAAATAGTTCTGCCAATTGCTTTTTGTTTTTCTCAAATCAAAACCAATCCATGCACCAAATTTATAGAACAATCATGAAAGAACCACGTTAAAAACAGCAAGAATTAGTAAAAGAGGACTCTTCAATGATTTGCGCGCAGTTGTAAACCTTTCTAATATTATTCATACAAAACAGATCAACCGAAAGGAATTTTCAATTCAATAAATAGCTATTTATATGACTTAAGTTCACTAGCTTAAAGACAGAACAGAGTAATATGAATAGCTCGATGCGCCGAATACCAAAGAGCGCCATGGGGTATAGCGGTGAGTTGTCGTGGTAGTTTTTAGAACTAAACAATTAAAGTCTCTACTGGTATACAGATGGCGCTGATTGTAAAACAATATTTTTGTTTATGTTAATCCAATTATTTAATTTATATTTGTTTCCCAGAATTTTGAGTAATGCACAGTTTTTTTGCTTGTGTGCAGCACGCCCCTGCCCATCACGTTGACATCGCGTGAGACCTGGAACAACATTTCTATTTGTACTATAACATAATGACTGAACTGCCACCGACAACAAGCTTCTATACAATACCGTCTTAAGGCCTATACACCTCTACGTAGCCCCCGTCTGGGGTCACGTGGTCAAGACACACGTTAATAAATTACAAATCTTCTAAATACTAATTAAATGTATTAATTAGAAAGATGTACATATAAAATCAATTTTATCGAAAAATATTGTTGTTGCTACCTGGATTCGAACCTAGATCTCTTTTCAATCCCGGGAAGGTGCATAACCGACTATGCTACAGCAGACAGTACTTTTGACGACAAATTTTCGAACCCATATGTTACACTTTTCAAATTAATACACCTATCGTTCCATTATTTGAAAGCCATAAGTGTAAAAACAGAGTAGATGGCTTTCAACTTGTAACATATGGGTTCGGAAATTTGTAAGAACTGCAGCATAGTTGGTTAATGCACCTTCCCCGGATCAGATAGAGATCCATGTTCGAATTCCGGTAGCGCAACAACAATATTTTTTGATAAAATTGATTTTATATGTATATCTTTCTAATTAATACATTTAATTAGTATTTAAAATATCACAGACCGTCTGTTGTGAATAATTACAACTTCACAATAAGAATGTGTCCTCCTTAATAATACAGATCTTCCAAAGCGTCCACCTAAATGGACAAGGATCGCAAAACTCCACAACGACACGGATATTCTTCCTCTAAAAAAAATCATCAAACACCTCTCTGAGCGTTTTCATGCTGGCATCTTCCCCCAAGCACCAAAACCCTACGAAAAATGTCCTATTGAACTACGACATAACCTTACCGTTGCGTATAAAACGCCCCAAAACCGTCTCCTTTAGAGGTTAATAATAACACTGTCTCAGCTAGCAGACACTGCCCCCATTTGCAGGAATTCTATCTAACTAATTATACAACACCATTAAACTTTAACAGGCCCTTAAGGCATACTTCATGATGGAAGAGAAAGGGGTTTAACAGACCCGTTACTCTGATAGACCATAGATCAAAGTTCAAAGATTATGTCTGGTAGCCGTGTATTGCCGCCTGTTATAGCTATGGCGGCATGGCACAGTTGCCTCTTTGCATGGCGGTGAATGAGAAGGATCGATATGGGTGCATTAGATTGTAGAACGGTTCTAGGTAGGCGGTGGGCCAACTCGGAAACTGGGAAAGGGCGAATGTTTTTTATCACTTTTGTATAGTTATACGTAATAATTATTAAAGTAATTTAATGTTATATACCGTAAAATAATTATTATCAATAACTGAAAAATATACTTACCTACCTTAGATTGCAGGAGTGAAGAGTTCCAAGATTGACGCAGAAATAGAAACTGAAGTACTCCTTAGTAAAAGATGGTGCAAAGTAATAAATATTAGAAACAGCCCTTCTCAAAACTGTGCACAATTACGGTAAAGGGAAAAAAATGTGCACGTATGAAGTATGAAGGGTAATCGTTCAAAGCATCATTCACAAAAATCATCAAAAGACATCTAAGAACAGCTATATCTCGTTTATAATGCACCCAAAATAAATGTATTTTATGAGAAATTTCAAAAGTCATCAATGTCTTATGTTTCATAATAAATTGAAACCATCTACAGATATTGCAGTTAGGTACCGATTAGATTTGAGAACATTATTTTTACTTCATTTAATAAGGGGCACCGCTGGCCTAAGTCAAATTTAACAAGGGGCTCGCGCAAGCCCCTCCAGTCCACCCCAGAACTCAACGTAGTAAACTAAAGCAACCATTATACAAAACTTGGCATTGTCGTTTGTAGTTTTGATTCGGCTAGAAAATTCGAATCGCTATACTATTGTGATATGAATGCTCTGGTTATTGAAGCGTATCCAATTTGTTATCCTCTGATCCCAGTACTAGCTCAGTGGGCACCGTTTCCGGGCAACAGCCGCGCACGTATTAGCATACCGTCTATCGCCAATAAATCAATACTTACCGCTGATGAAATTGCGCATTAAAGTGTGCATAAATTAGTCGACGAAAAATGAGGTGACGCATTTTGAACAGAAAAGGAGAAACACTAAATGAAATATTTAAAACAAAATTCTATCAATATACATATATATATATATATATATATACTAGCGTTTTATACATATAAATAATAACAACAAACAATGCTATACATATACAAACTATGTAAACATTCAAACATACCTATTCTATTTATAATTAATATTGCAAGAGATGTTCACTGTCTCTTAAATTAGATCGAAGTCTGTCCGTTATATCTAATAACACTAATATGAAACAATTATTTTCAATCTAAACCAGAAATATTAAATAATGGAATAAATGAAATAATTCTAATGCAAATTTTTATTTTAAACGTATTCTAAATATGAATTAAATATATTATTTAGAAAGATATACATATAAAATCAATTTTATCGAAAAATATTGTTGTTGCGCCACCGGGATTCGAACCTGGATCTTTTTCCTAACCGGGGAAGGTGCATTATCCAACTATGCTACAGCGGCTATATTTTTAACGACAATTTTCGAACCCATATGTTACCTTTTTGATATTAATACATTTAATCGTTCCATTATTTGAAAGAGCCATCTACCTTATTTTTACAGAATCTCAAATACCTTTGAGTAAACTGATAGCAGACGCCAGAATTATCAATTCATTTTTATTAAATATCACAGACCGTCTGTTGTGAATAATTACAACTTCACAATAAGAATGTGTTATCCTAATAATAATATTCTCGCTACCCCATGAAATAAAATAAAATAAAACAGAATAGAAGATGTTTTGTTCATGTAATTGTGGAGGTAGAACCCCCCCCCCCCCTTCACAGTCCTCATTACCACTGACGACCGTTAATCAGAGGATCAACAACATGCACCCGACTCACTGGTGAGCTTCACTCTGCTCGCCTGTCCGCTCGTCCGTCTTCCCGACCACATGCTCCGAGAACCGTCTCCGATAACTACTTGCACGTCTATTTATTGTACAGTCAAATTTCATCCGCAATTCTGAATAGCTATGCTCAATACACTTCTGTCAACTGTCAGTTGTGTTTCTCGTCTCCAACTTGCTTTAGTCCGGTCGCAAACACACCCCGCGATCATAATCAAAGGAACATGTGATTGAATGGGTGGTTATTGGGCATTCAGCACTCGCACCGCGACTTATCCTTCTGATTCATCTGCCATACACCCTCATAAACTTTGAACATCAACACTTTTTCATAACTACTGATCATTTCCATAAATCTTTGCTCGGCTTCCTTTCTGCTAACATACATTCATAAGCTCCGGAGATAGTATTTGAGTTTGTTCGTCAAAAAATGTTTCATATTTACTCGGAAAAATATTGTAGGCTTTGGGAGCCGGAAACATTTGGAAGGATTGACTAAAGCTCGTTCTCATTGGGTTCGTGGTGAGCATATTTTTTTCGATCTAGTAGCATAAATTATGCGATATTCTAATACTGATGAAATTCTATGTTTTACTATATTTTTTCCATGATCTGTCGAATATCAAGAAACTGGCATTAATGAAACAATGAATCAGATGGAAATCTATATGGTTTTCTGTAAATGATTTTAAGAATAAATTTTTGGGTAATTTTTTTTTTTTTTAAATAGAGATGAGTACACAGAATACGTGTCACATAAATATTATTACTATTTTCAAATTAAGCTAAACACCTCCCAGAATGAGACTTGAACCCCCGACTACTAGATCACTAGGCGAGTATCGTATCCACTAGACCACAAGCACGTCAAAGTTGCTAATTTTTCAAGGGTAGTTTTCCTTACATCACCCCGACTCAAGATTGCGTAGCTAAGGAGTGACTGGCGGAGTGACTGACTCTCCATAAATATTCATACCAGAATAAAATCAGAAAAATGTGTGACACAAAAGTGACCAAAAAAATAGGACACACTCGTTATAACAGAGACAACATATTTTATTCGGTATCTCACGTTATAATTCTATTTAAAATTTCACATGTTCGAAAATTAAAATGACCTTCGTGGTAGTAAATAGGTAAAGAATTTCTTTGTGAATTTAGCCTATATACCTATATATATTTTAGGTACCTACCTAAAAATTTAAATTAATAAAATAATTCTTACCTAGTATCTATCTATCCACATACAGTGCAATGCAAAGCAACAATTTTTTTACAAATGAAACTTTAAAATGTAAAAATTTCAAATTTCATTCCTTCCCAGTGAACTGTACGCAAAGAACAATATAGCTATATACAACCATATGAGTACTAATTATTTTTTTAATTATTTACATTATTAGATATTTTTAATATTACTTTTAAATTAGCAATATTACCTTTGTGGTTAAAATTAAACATTAGACCGGAATTTTATACAAACAATAGTATAGGAAATTTACTCATAAATTCTAAAGACAAAGATGATAAATTTAACAATTCTGGCGTCTATAAACTTAGCTGCAAGGATTGCGCTGCATTTTATATTAGTAAAACGGGTAGAAATTTTAATATAAGAGTAAGGGAGCATTTGAGATGTTTGAACAATAGTGGGTTTTTAGAATTTTCTAATCATTTGATAGAAAATGGTCATGGTTTTGATAAAAAATTGGGATTGTCAATTTTGCATATAAACGGTGTTGGTTACAAATTAAATAATTTGGAATCGTTGGAGATAAATAAAGCGTGTAAAACTAATCAAAAAATTATAAACAACCAACTAAATTTAACTACGAGTTCCATTCTAAAACTTTTTCCCAAAAATCATTCGAGTAAATTTGTATTAAGTAATGATTTGAGTTAGGTACTAAAAATAGATTTTTTATAAATAGATTCTGACAAAGAAACAATAATATATGTTTTAGTTAGTTATGACATCCTGAAGAAGAAAATGGTACTTTTCGAAACCGGTAGATGTATTTAAACTCAATTTAGTGGTTAATAAAACAAAGATAATAAATAAAAATATTTTTAATATTAGTTATTCTCTGAGATATTTATGTTAATTATGTATATTCAACAGATGCCGTTAGTAAAGAGTAGTACAGCAGATTCCCGGACCTTCTCCAATTGGTCTATTGGGGCGGGTAACAGCGATTTCACCCCTGATGGCGGAGAGCTTACCCTCTGTTGCGAATCTTTACCAGGTAAATATTTCACCTTTTACATCTTGAAACAATTCTTTGCTAATAATTTTCGAAGGGCAAAATTTCATTTCATAATGAACTCTTCGCGAAATGCACTTGTGTTCAAAATGAACGCTTCATTCGAAGTATGTTGGTATCACTGGATGCCGGTCGAAATCGCTTCGCACTTCAAATAGTTCAATGAAGTGTGGTTAAACCGTTATTGAATTATACTTCAATGAAATATCTGAAGTACGAAGCGAAGAGCGCGAAGTGTGTGGTGTGATATTTCGCGAAGCACACATTTTCAATGAACACCGTGAAGTTAGCTGCATACTCATGTAGTATTTTGTCAAGTTTTTCGAACTTCTTTGTTGTCTTCGTTCTTTACACACACTGTAACTGAGTTGTTTGTTACTGTGTGTTAATTACACTATCTGAACTATCGCACTGTCGCACTATCTGAACTATTGAAGTATTGATGTATTGTAGCATTGAAGTATTGAAGCAATAAAGTGTTAGCACGATTTAAAACATGTGAACTGTGAAGCGCAAGTATAACAAAATAGTTCATTGAAGTACTTCGTACAGTGTGGAACTATCATTACTAATAATCCTTGTTAGCAGTGCATCAGGGCTCACGTTAGACAGGTGCTCAAAACTTTTAATTTTAAATTATCGAAAATAGCACCAATTAACTTGTACAAAACACAACCTAAAAATAGAATTATAATTTTAATTAAATAACCAAACCTAACCTAACCTAAAAATAGAATTGTAATTATAATAAAATAACCAAACGTAAAAATAGAAATGTAATTTTAATTAAATAACCAAACCTAGAACGTAGCCTAAAAATGGAATTGTAATTTAAATTAAATAACCTAACCATGAACCTTGCTCTAATGAAAATGTGATGAGGTACCGTATTCGGCAATTTAATTCCTTGTATTTTTTATCTATGGTAAACGTAATTCTATGAATGAAGTGGCTGAAACATCTATATTCTATGACTTTAGAAAGTGAAACTTTAAAGTGTAATAATTTTTTAATACTTGCGAGCGTCTTAATTTGACTTCATTTATGTAATCAGGGCACTCAACTATGCCGGGGAAAAAATAATGAACCAAATTGGAGCAATTGGTGATATTCTAAAGTTTAGCCCTAACAATTTTTAAAATCTACCACAGCATGAAATGGAAATATAATTTTTTTTTAAATCTACTCATATTTTCACGCGTATAACGAAAAAATTACGTGAAAACGTGATTTTTATTAACCTGTACCCACATACATAATCCTCGACTCATGAAGAAAAGATAATAAGGAAGGTAAGATACGAGCGTTGGTGGCACCAGCGATTTGGAACCGCGAGCATCCTGGCACCACCTGATCTTGTACACCAGATACTGGAAGATAGTCGTGTTGAAATCCTCAACGATGTATGAACATGTATAAGATGTGAGTTATGTATCATAGCATGTTAGCGTGGCGCGTAATTTTTATTTCAATTGGATTATTTTTAAATGCAAATTACGATATACAACATTTGAGAAACTGCAAAATGTTTTAAATTTAAAGGATTTCTCTCGGGGTGTCCCAAAAAATGTATACACAGTTTGAACGATTATAACTTAAGTTTTTTATTCACATATAATTAATATTTAAATTGAAAAAGAATTTACATAAAACGTATAACTTTTCTACAACAAATAGACGTTCAAAATAATTACCGTTCTGGTTAATACACTGCTGATAACGGTCGGTTATTGATTCACAAACTTCAACAAACATATCATTTAGTATTGTGGCGCATTTTTGTTCAATTGCGGCTTTTAATTCTTCCAGTGTCGCCAGTTTTCTGGCATAAACTTTATTTTTAAGGTATCCCCCACAAGAAAAAGTCGAGTGGCGTGGGTCTGGGGAACGGGCAGGGTATTCTATGGAACCTCTTCGTCCAAGCCATCTGTTTGGAAGATTCACATCAAGACATGCTCTAACTTCACGATGATAGTGTGGAGGTGCTCCGTTCTGTTCGTTGATAACATGCACCACGGTTGGAATGTAACTTTTCCATTTACAACGTCTTAAAGTGCGATGGACACTAGATTTGCTGACGCCAATCTCACGACTTGTTTGTCTTACAGATTTTTTGGATGTTTCGCAATAACTTTCCAGTACTCTTTCATGGCTAGTGAAACTCGTTGATGTTCTTGGTCTTCCGGAACGTTGTCTATGAACATCCTGAATAGTTTAATTCATTTCAAACTTATTTTTTATCCGATTAATTGTAAGTCGCGTAGGTTGATCTACCTTAAACTCAATGCGATATTGTCTTATACTTCTGCTACATTTTCATACTTCCAATATCACACACAATTACACCCTGAAAGGAAAGAAAAAATAGAAAGTAATGACCCCGTTAAACAGTGTATACATTTTTTGGGACACCCTGTATATATATATAGGTTCTGGTTCTTCATGAATGTTGGAAAATGCGTTCTGGAAATTTTACAATTGCTAGACTTTTCAATGAGCCCCACAAAATTGACACTCTTAAAATTATTACTCCATTATGGCCTTGCTGGCCAAGAAATGTCCTCATGTTGAATTAACATTATTACAAGCAGAGGCGGGTCTAGATTTTAGCGCTCGGGGCAGAAAAAAAACCGTCCCTTAATACAAAACGTACTCTGATTCGATTGATAAAGAGGGGAGAGATAAGGGCTGAGCCCTCTTGTCTCCGACATATGAGGTAACAACAATGGCGTGAGATTTTTTGGGGGGATCCTTTTGTTTGTATTTAAGGTAGTTTTAACTTTGTTTGAGTATTGTATAGAGTAGTAGCCAAAAATGGTAAAGTTTTTTTATAAAATATATATTTTATTTTATTTCATATTAAACGTATTCTCGATTTAAAAAAGTTGGTTGGAAGCCTGTACGTACATTTTAAACTTTTTATGGCGTAATGATTTCAATGTTACTTTTGTTATTATCTTCGCCCTTTCTTTGGTAACTTCGTTAGTTGAAAAATGTTTACACATTTTTAATTTAAGCCGTTATTGTGACTGATGGTATTCGATTGTAAAGGTCCGTGTCCACGGAAGGAGATAATCTCAGAGATTTTGATGAGATACATCTCATTACCGTGTATGAGATTTAGTTCAGGAGGTTAACTCAGTGATCAGCTTGAGATTGTTAGAAAGAGATAAAAACTCAAAGTATTGTACACCACATTGAGATTTGATATGTGCATATAAACGTTACCTAAAACTACCATATATTCCAACTATCTATTCTGAAAGACAGATATAAGTCATTAAACATTATCATCATGCGTTAAATTACAAACATTAATTAGTTTTAACTGTTACTGAGGCGTTAAATTACAAACATTAATTAGTTTTAACTGTTACTGAGGCGTTAAATTACAAACATTAATTAGTTTTAACTGTTAATGAGGCGTTAAATTACAAACATTAATTAGTAAATCACCCAAATTGCGAACATGACATTTGACATTTAACACACGAGCGTGAAGTAAGGTGCGAGACGGCGAATCTCCGAGACACGGTGAATACGAATGCCGAGAGCTGTCTTCAAAGCATCTTATGGAGTAAAATCCGTATCTCAGAGATTGTCTCGTGTCGAAAATCTCTTCCATAGGCACGGGCCATAATGATATTTGGCAACTGAGATTTAACTGCTTAGGGCCGGTTGTGCGATCAGTAGCAACTTTTTACTAACGCCCGTGGTTAAAATCGTTTGTGGGTTGTTTGAACGTCAAATTTACTATTGTCAAAGCACAGATGGAATATCTATAGACGCGACAAATAATCATGAAATATGGCTTTATCTACGGATTTTTTCGCTTCTGCGTTCGAAATCTGTCACTTTGGTGGTGAATTTTTTTTGGATTATGTGTTAATGTATATTAAACAACGAGATCATAATCAGACGAATTCTCATCATTAAAATAGCGGGACATTAAATTATTTAATTTTCGTATACTGTTACTTTAAATGTATCAATTTAAAGAGTCCGCCATATTTATCTATCGCTTCTCGTTTTAACTATCGTATATCGGAGTGTAAAATAAGTTTATAACGGGATGTACTTTCGATAGGTAAATATTTTTTTATATAAATAATTTTTAATCAGAAGAATAATAATCGGTTACTAAAACGATTTAACCATCACTATTGGTTACTGTTATCTTTCTAAAAAATATTTCGTAAAGTAGAACACTGAATCGCCAATAAAAATATCAATACTAGATCAACTCTGATGTTTGATTTAATAACTGTTAGAGTAATATAGTGCATTGTTTACAGACATGATTTGATTGCTCGAAATTCGATTGAACTGATATCAAATATTTTGACGAGATTCATGGGGGAAATTACACAACGGTAGACAAGGGTGGATCCCCGGCGTGAATTGATAGACGTATATGTGTATCTTCCTAGCTGTACGATCTCGCGATCTTGTGTAATCAAGTAGACGTGTTAGAGCTGAACCACTGAGTATTAAATTGGAGTTGACGGATTTGAAGCATAAATATTTTTATATTATTGGCCTTGAGACTGGCGACTGAAGGATTTCAAATTTGATATTTACAGGGTGTACACTTGTTTTTTTATTCTACTAGTTTGATTCACGTGAGATGAGTAGAGTCAAAAAACAAGTGTTTTATTTTCACATATGTGATTATGGAGTTCTACGAATTTACCTCGGAAACAGTAAATACAGTGGTACCTCGGTATACGCCCTTAATCCGTTCCAGATCCTTGGAACCAAATAAGAAGAATACCAAATGAATTTTTCCCGTAAGAAATAAAGGGCCAATGATTAATCTGATCCCATGAAAAAAATCCTATTATTATTGACATGTTATACATTGATGGAGTTGTATAAAATAATTTAAATGATAATACTTAAATACATAAATACAGATTTAATATCCTCTTTGTTTTTCACAACGTAGATATCGTCGTTCTCGGAGTATGGCATGCAGCAGCCAGGTTCCGGATACGCATGGTACCTTCATACTTTTCAACAATCTCTTTTTTCACTTCCATAGTGATGCTAATCATTTTTTTCGTTGCTAGGCTCTTCTCATTAACTTTCATAGTATTCATGTCTAATGAGTTTACAAAAAATGAACGCAAAAAAAACACAAAATCACTTGAAAATTCATATCGACGCTCGTGGGCAGTCGTGGTAGAGACCCCTCTCCAAAAACAGAATTCAGCAGAACGATGACGCAAGCGCGCATCATTTGACGCACGCGAGTCATATTCCAAACAAAGGTCTTAAACCAAACAAAAATTCTCGCGTCCAAACAGAACGTACGTCAAGTTGGACTTATTCCAAAGCGGACGTTCCAACGACCGAGGTTCCACTGTATATATAAAATATGTTTATTCAGCGGCCACCGTAATAAAATTACCTTTTTAAATGATCAAAAGTATCGATCATGCTATCTTTCACATGCCAAACGAGCGCTCTACCATCTTGGTATCCTCCCTTTAAACTGTGGTGTTAAATTGGCATTCAAGTACATAATGCTAATATTTTGTGATAGAATATAATTATACTAACTTATATTTTGACATGATTTGATTAAATCAAGGAGAACAAATTATTATTGTGAAGTTGCAGTTTTTTTTCGAAAACATTTCTGTGGTATTTGAATATAAATTAAATGTATCAATTATAAAGATATACAGGAAAATTCAATTTATCCCGGTAGCAACAAAAATATTTTTTCGATAAATTGAATTTTCCTGTATATCATTCTAATTGGTACAGTTAATATGTATTGATTTACTTTATTAAAAAAATAGCGAATAGTGAAAAAATTTGTGAATTTTATAAAAAGCTTAATTATTAATTTATTTGTAAATATATATTTTCACATTTCATTCATATCCATCGACAGTGCAGTAGTTAGTAGCCTCTGCTGATTTGCTTCTGCGCTGGGAAGATTGTAATTTTAATTTACTTAACTGATTTTTTGAGTCACGCAACACGTTTTTATATTATCTTTTAACAGAGTGGAAAATGATCTCTATTAGTTGGTGATTTAATTTGTATTTGCTACATAATTACGTTTCCCCAACATAATTAAAATAGCCTCACGAAATGCAGGTGAATATTATATTCAGGACCGATGTTATTTTTAAATAACTAAGAAATAAAATACAATTTTTTAATTTGGTTTTTATTTATCAATTATTTGGTTTATTGCAATTATGTATAAATACATAATCGGCCAAGTAGCCGCCTCTAACGACGGTATAAATGCGTGCAGTTTTAACCATATTTTTCATAACATTTTCGCACACTTTGTGTGTTATTTCATCAATTTCATTTCGAAAATTATCCTGTAACATCGGAATTGTGCAATAAACGTGCTGTTGCATGTTGTTGAGGCGTTAGATGCTCCATAATAAATTGTAATCAACTACTCTCTACGACTACGAAATGGTATCCAAACAAAATATTCATCCTGTATATCTATTTCAAAGCAAATGCTATATTTCAGAAAATAAGCGGGGAACTAGCTGTTGTTTACTGCACATTTCCATTATATTTATTCAATACAAGCTTCAACATATTTGCGGAATGATATGTCGAAGCCTGTGCGCAATATACTTATATTGAAGTCAAAATAAGCCGCAGACTAAAAATATGATTTCTGTATTTCGTATTTGGATCGTAGATACGATACCTATAAGTCTATATTTGTAGTTACCTGAACAATTCTTCTGGATATTATCTTGATATATAGTGGATTTAAATTCCATATTCTGTATTCATTGGTTATGTATTTATTTCCCGAATATAAATTAAATTACCCAATACTTGCTTTTATTGTCAAATGACACGTGAATTTTAATATAGTAAATTGTTGAACTATCTGGTAGCACAACGATAAACTATTTTAATAATAATATTTGTTAATTAGAGTTGGAAGTCACTTGAAGTCACAGACTGGAAATCATATTTGTAGAATTTTATAATACTGAAACTATAACTGAAAGCTTAAGAATTTTTTTAGTTAACATCGAGGTTACTTTGTGAAAAAACAGCATTAAAAAAAATAAACCCAACTTTGTACTACACACGAGTGATGAGGTAAACCGTTATTTTATTCGTAAATCGGCGAGAAATCGTCGGTTAAATCTTATTTACCAATATCTTTACAATCGAATACCAATAACATAATCACAGTAACAATAATAACAGTTTAGTTTTATAACTATTATCTATTGTTTCAAAAGGTGATAGCTACAAAACAAGTTATTATTACACCTGCTGGTGAGAAGACACATTCTTTCGAAACTATAATCGTAATACAAATAATACTCAGTTGTGTGTGTAGTGCAATGTTTGATTTTGAAACTCTTCGTATTTGCCGGATTACTTTTATATGATTATGATTAATTTTAAACCATTTGAGGCTTTATTTTTTAAATAACTTTAATAGAGTATACATTGGACATTAGTATTTAATACACTAATGTGTATTTTGTATCTTGTTGCTTTTACGGACTTCGGAAATATATCAATTTTACTTGAGCAGATATTTGAATGCATAATATTCCAACAATCATTACTATCTGGGAATAAAACCGATTAAATACAAAAAGTATCGATTTAAAAGATTGTTCATTTTGGCACGTGCAGTTTCTCTTTAAGATATGAATAATATTAATAAATCGTATTTATTTCATGAAATCGAGAAGCTGATAGTGAAAATAATGTCAAGACGGATAATACGGACAGAGAAATTAATGACAATTGGAGTTAAAGTGAGGTAATACAAACATTTGATGATAACTTAATTAAGTTTAGTGAAGGTCTAAAATATCTAAAATTAATACATTTTTATTTTGATTTCATTGATGATGATGATGATACAAAAAAAAACTTAAATCAAGCAATGTTAATCGAGATATATAAATAAGTTGTAGAGTATCAAACATATATGTTTCATTTTTGTTCATTGAAAGTTGGACATATACAAATGGTCATATAATATAATCTGTTTGTATAGGTAAGGTCTTATTTTAATTTTATTAATATTAACGATTATTGTTCCGTACATGAAACAAGAATGTAGACAAGGGATCTCAGCTTCTCTCAACCGGCGATGATGATGATGATAATTATGAGATCGAAAGAAATTAAATACAAAAGATGTTCAATATAGACACCCTAGAATACCCTGTTTTTATTCAGATACATAATACATATAGTCATATTTGCAAGTATCTATCTGTTTTACTAAGACATCTTTGTTTTACTGAAATCTATCTCACGAGTTTTTTAATTTTTAATTTCAATTTATATTTCTAAAAGTAAGAACGTAGATTTAATATAATTGGACACATTTCTACGAATACTCAATCAACAACGTGGCAACTGAGGCAGATTAATTATTTGTCTAAGTATCATCCCCTTAGACAACCCTGCTGCTAAGTATTACATTAATTTGTGATGTCATGCGAAACAAAACACCATCGAGGTGTAAATAATAATCCTATTGTGTGTTCGATATGGAATACAGATTTCATTTCATTCAGAAATAATAAATATGAAGTGCTGTTCGCCTCTTCATTAGTTGACGTAAAATCTGTACCTATATAATACATTAAAGTTATGTTGTGTGTACATCAAACATATAATACATCGAACTTATGTTGTGTGTATTAAAATTCGTCGCGAAATTTTCGCAAAGGACGAGTGAGCCGGCATTCGTTGTCTCTTGTATTTTTACGCAGAGCAGAATGACCAACTGATGCATACCGAACATTGCCATAAAATTTTCAAGACGGGGGAGCAAACTCACCATCATGGAGTGTATCCACGAATGACTGACTCTGATTGAATCATTATAGTCTGCGCACAATGTACGAGCAATGATTACAGTGCCCCTTGACAACGAATCAAAATAATATTGATTTGATCTTGAAAGGAAATTAGTCAAGTTTTTAAAATTGTTTTTAAAAGATATCAAAAAATTAAATCAACACTAAGAAACGAAGACTCTATAGATAAAATACTGTACTAATTTAATGTACCCATTAATAAGCATAATAGTACATAAACCGGAGAATTTACATGAAAATTTGTCATCTGTCAGCTATCAGTTTATAAAAAAAATGTCGTTCAACCTACGTATAAGATACCTACAGCAGTGATGGTTATCTCCATCTAGCGACCGACGTGCGCATTATTTAGTTAAATGTTATCCCAACGTATTAGAAAATTATTTGCGAGATGGGTTCGAAATTTCGACTGCCTAGGTGTTATATTCCAGCTTCCTACCTTCTTACACTTCTTACTTCATACTATTACTTATATTACTATCACTATCTATCAAAGTAGATGCAATTTACACAAGTTAAATTCATACCTACATATTATAATTGAATTCGTTTCTGTTTTTATTTTGAGTTATATGTCAGGCTAACGAACTCGGTTACTTGGAAGCACACTTGAGATTTCAAGTGTTGGTGTTTAGGTTTACCAGCAGGTTAAATGAATCCATAAAAACAATTGGGACTAAAATATTCCCTTAAAAGAAAAAATGTTTATATTAACCAAAAACAAAGGATTTTAGATAATAAAAGGCCCGAAGCCGTAGCTAGCATATCACTGTGTTTTGATTATCGGTCATGGGAAGTTATTCTTAAATAAATTAATTATTTTCTCTTGCATAATGTATAAAGGATGCACTTCTCCTTTTAATTCGGCACTGCACTGGTGCGAGAAATATTATTTAAGCACTGGATGATGATTCATGCATGATTGCTTCGAGTTTAACTCTGTACTGTCCTTCAGAACGAATCTCATCCGTAGATATGGGCCATTAATTAAGGTTAGTGGATCTTGAGAAACAAATAGGTGTATGATAGGATAATATGTGCAATTCAATCCTAGCTACGTACTCTTACGAACATTTTTGATCTAGCTTCATATCATCTTTAAAACATTGTGCAAGTTTTCATCAATTTATTACTCATTACGTACACCAGCACAGGCCATAATTGAGATGTGGCTAGAAATTTCAGCTCTTTTAAAAATCAACCGATGCCAAAATAATCCTGAAAAACGGCGACCTTAAAAATTGCGGGGCTGTGTACAAAAGTATGGAAGCGGGGCTCTCTTATTTTTATATTTATACACGTGCGAGTGTAAAACAGGCCAAGTTTTGTATATAAACGAACATAAAATACCAATTTCAAATATTATTTTCATAATATCAGTACAATTCTTTGCTGAATTCTTTCAAAACAATATTGTTACAGTGTTTTACTGTTGCAGTGGCGGATCAAACGCCAGAAAGCACTGCCACAGTCTAGCTTAGTCTGGATGCCCATCTAGAAAGATATAATCAACTTATATGAATTGAATATATCTTTCTAATTGATACATTACAAAGACGCATAAGACACGTCTAACTCGGCCAGCGTATGCTATGCCACAATTAAAATAACGATCGGCATCTGGCACCCCGCGACTTACGCCTTACGCACCTCACCGCACATACAATTATTAGGATTGATATAAATATTATTTAGTAAGAAATCATTGTCGAATTATCTCCGAGTTCGAGGCGACAACCGCAGATAAAAATAAAACCATAAAAATATAAGTGATGGGTAACTAAGTAGGAACTACTATGAAAACAAATTTCAAAGGTGACTATTAGAAAACTTGGCTATCTTCTTGGCGACTTTGGAGGGATGGCGGTGGGTGGGTCGCCCCGAACAATGCTGGGATAAGCATCGAAAATAAATAAATAAATAATCTTAATTAATTCGCGGGTAGCCTGTACATTGAATATTTACGCTGTATAATTTATGTATGTTTTGAAAATGTACATATATGCCAAAGTGAAGAGAAACAGATTAGGAGCAAACATAGATCGTATTATTATTTTTTTGTTGTAACGAGGTTTTCTGCATCACATATCATGATAGCCTCATTAAATTAGGATATAGAACCTTCCTACATGACAGCAATAATGCAATAATAATGATGACATACAATAGATACATAAGTAATGCAAGCTTACAGAATTCGCTTTCGAATGACGAGAACTGTCGCGCGTCACGTGATCAGACATCGTTGAACTTGTAACTTATGCGCTTTTGTACTTATTCTATTTATCTTCTTCTTTTTTTTAAACTGTGTTAACTAATTTTTCTGTAACATTTAACTCATGAAAAATGTTTTGTCAACGTACTTTATTATCACTGTGAGACAATCAATTAGAATCATTTAAAAAAAAAAGATGCGCACACAGAATATATGTCACATCAATATTTTTATTATTTTCAAACTAAGCTAAACGCTTGTGCTACGAAAATATGATTAACTTGCTGGTGGTCGGTCTCCCGACCACTAGATCACTACGCCAGCGTCTTAACTACTAGACCAACAAACTACTACGTTAACTGCCGATTATAAATAGATACAAATAATAATATTGTCTTATATTTCTTCTAATCGAATATTTGTTATTATTTTTGTATTATATATACGAGAACAAAGTTATTCTAATGTGATGATATCTATTTAAACAGTAGATATAGTATATATATATATATATAACCTACATACAAAATGAGATTGTGCATCATTTATCGTATTTATTTCCATGGTATGACAATGACAATAGAACTTTGATAATTTTCAGTTATTTCAATCAGCGCACGAATCGTCAAGAGTGTATTTTCAATTTTCCAGTTTGAAATTCAAGAAATTCTAAGCGAATTACACACTTTTTCAAGATGGGGGCTAATAGTTAAACTTCTAACAAATGTCACCTAAATTCTAAATGACGTTATTTGTTAAGTAAATCATGCGGGAGAGGAAGCTTTGAATAGAAAGAGACAACAATAAAATAGTTGATTTTGTGATGATGCTTGTATTGTCTTAATTATGGCAAATAACATTCAGTTTATTAGTTTTAAATTAGTGTAAAGATCCTATCTAAGTAATAGTTTACAAAAAGTCTAATCTAGTGTATAACTTCTGATAAAAATAAATAATAAAAACCCACATTTTAAATTTATTATTAATGTATTATAATAATAAGAAAACACTTTGTTTATACTGTTTAATTTATAAATCAACATGTTTCAAAGATACAATGTATACTAAAATTAAAAATGCAAGATATAGACAAAAACAAAATTCTTAATATAAGGGTGGGTAACTAATTAGGAACTAATGTGAAAACAAATTTAAAAGGTGAATATTTGCAAAAAAGATTTGGTTATTTTAATGATTCATTTGCTATTAACACCTTTTCTTATTTCCTGTTTTATTTATTTTACTTATTTATTTCTTCGCCTGGTATTTGTATGTAAAATTTTGAAACCCTTATTAATGTCAAAAGAATGGTTTGTTTCCAAAAGTTCATTAGCGAATTCCGAAAAATTGTTGCTATTTAGATATCTCAAGTGCTCCTTACTTGTAATATCAAAATTTCTATAAGATTTACCTATATAAAAATAATTGAAAGGGAAACCTTGGATTTAACTATTTAAGAAAATATGGGAGTTCTTAACACATTATTAATTCTTAAACAAAAATAGCGGAAGTTTTTGGAAGAACAAAGATTATCAACATCCGATTCCGCTATTACATTCTCAGAAACTGTATTTCTTACATTTCTAAACAAAATGTATTTTCAGATACGTTTTCTTTGTACGAATTTTCCTGGTACTAAGAATCTTAATAATTCCTTTTCCCACATAAATATTGAAATAATATCCTTTAAGTGATTTATGTTAGAATTGTTATGAATAAACATTAAATTCAAAACATTGCCTTATTAGTTAGTTAGCGTCAAAACTAAGTTCAATGTAGTTATTTTCAGATGGTGTTTGAAATCAACTTACGTTTGTTTTTAAAGTGCAGCGCTAACCAAACTTAACTTCCTTGCATTTGATAAATAATGATGATGCATCTACTGTAAAATTATTAACATTATCTGGATTCACAAGAAGATTATTACGGATTTATATGAGAACTTTTAAGAAATTATATTGTCACTGGCTGACAAACCAATTATTGTAGACCCAATAGGAAATAGATATTTATAGATTTTTACGAAATATACTAACGTAATTTTGTGACACGGGGCCTCCGATAAATCATTTTCTATTTTAAAATAAAATAAATGTGAAGTTTTTAGTTTGCCAGGACAGGAAAAAAGCAGGTCTAAGAAAATAATTAGTATATAATATAATAAAATACAATTATGACATTACAAAAATTAGGTATATAATTTGGATTTGATTAGTTTAAAATTGTAAGAAAGTGTATATATATATAATATATTTTTAATACAAATACAATTAATCAATTATAAAGATATACAAAAAGGATCTATTAATCGAAAAAATATTTTGGTTACTAATTGGATACAAACCCGGTACTTTTATTACTATTATTTGGGATTCAATGCGATATAAAGTTGATTGTTTTTAAAAATGGAAAAATAGATGTATCAATTATAAAAAAAGGCGAAATGGTAACGCGTTTTCCCGGACAGGAAAAGATCCAGGTTCGTATTCTGGTAGCAACAAAAATATTTTTTCGATAGATAGATTTTTTCTGTATATTTTTCTAATTGATTAATATAATTTGTATTAAAAAAATATCACAGAACTATGTTCTGAAATTTGCAACTTCACTTTAACGATATAGAGTTTTATAGAAATAGACTACACGATTGTGCTGCATTGGAAAAAGGTAATTGGATTTACAATTGTTTATTTTTTGGAATAGAATATAACGAAACAAAAAAATTACGAATGTTTTGATTCCGTCCGCAACCTTATTTGGTTACCTTATTATTTAAATATCATAGTATGAATGTATATATATGTTAATATATACATACTCTTAAATTTACATTATTATTATTTGTTATACATGAGTTATTTTAATACTTTTTATAGTTTTTAACAGCTTTTTTTTAAGCGTACCGCGAAAAATCGTTTGAATATAGAGAATATAAAAATTTACTAACCGGGGACGCCAATTATTGTTGAATTCCCCAAATATAATTTATTACACATCTTGTGAACACATCGACATATTGTTCCTTTTAAATATTTGTTTTCTTAATTAAATCAATTAATTATGAATACAGTCTTAGTAACTGTAAGACTGAATATAATATATTTTATATTACAAATCTCCCCAAAAGGATTGTACTGTAAGTTAAATTTTTACAATTTAAACTCAAAGCAAAATGACCAACTGATGGAAACCGATTTTAGAAATTCGGCAGTAAAGTTATATCAGTGTACACGGACCCTAAATATGATTATGTTATACATTTTAGGTGACACGACTGCTGAATGTATTGAACCCACTACTCCAGATGCTGTGGTCAAGGATCGTCCACCGCTAATACGAAGAGTCCCCACTTATCCAGGGTGAGAATGATTATATGAATGCTATAACATTTATATTTTTATTTATTATCTTTGTTTTATTAACCAGTAAATTTGTTTAAATTAGTGGTTAATAAAACAAAGATAATAAATAAAAATATGAATTTTAACCACAAAGATAATATTGCTAATTTTAAAAGCTATAATATTTGATAGGAGAGAAATAAAATGGGGGTGTCATTTAGAGCAGAAATCTAAATCTTTTTTAACATTTGACTCACTAAAATATACGGGATGCAATATCGTATTAATGTTATTCGTTCAATTTTTCTTTGTCCCCCCAAAATAATAATAGTTTACATTATTAATAAAAAGTCTACAAATCATGGCCCGAGAAGCACTCTAAAAGTAGAAGTATTAAAATGTCGGTTACTTCAGTTTTTTCTCTATGTAAAATGCAAAGACAACTTTTAAATTAATAAACAATTAATGATTTTTGAATCCTCAACACTCTTGACACTCTTTTTCAACAATTTCACTCAGATTGGATGAAATCGAATTCTTTGATTTTTTTTTTAAATTTGAAGGTAAGAGTAGAAAAGTGAACTTGCATCCTTTAGGGACACTAAGTCACATGGCTTGCTGTTTATTATTTTATTAATTCGTAAAGAGTTGGTTTCTTGCATAGTTACAAATTTATAATTCAATTTTTTTTTAAATACTATCATTTTTTTTTTTGAAATGCTTGTGTAATTTCAATGGCTACCTAAAAAGTTTATAATTATAGTTATCTATTAATAATTGCATGTGTTGTTTCTTCCCATTGATAACTTTAAACTCAATTATTCTTAAATTGTCTTTCTGAACCCGAAGGATAATATCAAACACACATTTTCTATGTAGAGTTTTTTGGGCTATTTTTTTTTTATTATTTTGATATTTTTTACAATTTTGAGTATTTTACAAAACTAAAATGACATATTTTTTATTGCTTACCTTTCCAAAAAAGAGACTGTATACTAGATATTCTGCCTTGTATCTTCGTCCTCTACGGCCGACAATTCGGAATCCATTGCGGGGTCCATCATGAGGCTGACGTCGCTGATGTCATCAGATTGAGATAAAGTTAATTTAGAAAATCTGAAAACATTATTTCATTTTCCATTCAAATTTTTTTTTCTTTAGTTTGAGGATTCAAACGATGGAAAATTTTATAAATATTCATGCGAATCAGTTTCTAATAATACTTTAAATATGTTTTTAATTGTCTGAGATCATCTGAGGTACTGAGTAAAAGTCATATTCAACTATTTTAATGTCCCCAGGCACAACACCCCCTGTCCCTAGGTACAACGTCGTGTTTTACCCAGGGACATCAGCGGATGATTTAAGAAATGAAAAAATAGCCATCAAGAAGTTATTATAATATTTTTACGTTATCATCACATCATCGTCAAATGTTTAAAGTGTTACAAAAAAATGTTTTTTTTTATGTCACATGAAAAAAAAAGTGTCCCTGGATTGAACACCTTCCCCCACGTATAAATATCGAGATATAGTGTGAGAAGCTTGTAGGTAACAATGACATTAATATATATTTAAGAAAAAAAATATTATTTGACATTTTATATACATATATTTCAAACATTCAATATCAGATTTTTCTTATATATGGGTTTAATAAGTTTTTCCTTCAATAAAAAATATATGTTTTTACGAATATATTGTAGTACGAGCTTCTCCTTAAATTTTTATAATGTAATAAAATAAAATAATATTTATTTTAGTTGTACATATGTAGTGCCTAATCCAAACCCGCCTAAAAGGACTTTATGTGTTTTTGAGTTATGGATGAAAACGTATATTTTGAAAGCAAATGTACAAAATGTTTGATTTTACATCACCATTTTTTAAAGAGGCAATTCAGTAATGTAATTTTTTTTCTGTATATATCTTTCTAGCAGCTATACTGGATTTTAGATCACGTGATCATCAACAAGCGTTGTGATTGGTTATTTCATTTTAAGGGCAAAGCAACTTATACTCTGTCTGCTTTGGGCTATTTTGGAACTAAACCTGTTTTTCAACATGCAATATCAATGGATTTAAGTGACTTTTGCGAGAAACAATGTGTTTTGCATATAGCTGGCAAAAAATCTACAAAACTGCATATTGAACTCAAATTATCCAAAATCCATTTTAGAGGGTTTTGGAATTAGGCGCTACATATACATGTAACATATTAAGGTTTATTATAAGTAGTTTAGTATTATAAGGTTTACAAAAAAGGAAAAAACTTACTATATTACTTTTAGTTTCATATTAAAATATCAGTGAAAATGATTTTAACTTTAAATTAGTATTGAGAATATATTTAGCTATGTATGAAAGGTACGTTTATAAGAATCAAAGTGTTATAAATATCAATCCTTGAAAATATACATAAAGTTCTGGGTCTTAGTGCGGCCCTGCTTAGTGCAATACTCAACAACTAAAGCCTCGAATACACTTTAGATAAAGATAGAGGCTCAACGGCTTGAAGACTCTTCGCGTACGTTAGGGGATGTGCTTAAGTGGTTGTTGTGTTATGCACGATTTTTTATATCGAAACCGATTGTATAAATAACGTACTGCGTTAGAAAATATCTTCGAATTATTCAAAATTTTATTAAAAGTGTAAAATTTAACATTTTTTAAATCAAGACCGCTAATTTGATAAAAAAAAAACGTGTAATATTTTCAATGAGAAAAAATAATTATAGCTAAATCGCCACAGCTGTTTACCGAAAATAGAAAATTCCGAGTACGTATTATTCCGATGATAATATTTTTTTCAGTATAAAATGTGCATTGCATTGCATTGGATTTTTTTTTATATACACTTCTAAACTATTTATTATTTCTTACAATACATTAACATTTGATTTCATAAACGTCCATCAAGTCGCTACAGTGTGTATGAAGCTAATGTAATAGCAACATGGTTCCAGTGTTTCAAACTAAATATAAGTTTTTGATACACACGGAATTTTCCATTGAAATCGCTTTGGCATTGTATTTGGACTCTTTTGCGCCAGTGCACCAGTGCGCCACTGCGCAGGCGCCCTTAACACTATCACGGATAGGTACCGACAAGCTACTTTCGTAAACCCTAAACGATGTTGTTTTTTAAAATACACATATGCTTTATTTCAGAATATTTCATATTTTTTAAATTGTAGGTATGTTTATAATCACTTTACAAAATTAAATAACAATGACATGCGTGAATGGCGGACAGCAATATTTGAAAACTCAATTGGTTTTTAATATTTAAATAAATCTTTTGTTCAGTTCTATCTACACGATGAGACTGGCGTAAGAGACAGTGCAGAGTTGGCACAAAGCGACATGTCATTTGTTGTCTGCTGCATTTTGTAGGCAGTGTAGAATGACCAACTAATACACTGACTTAAATAGAGAGCATAGTTTCAATAATGACGTTGAAGATATAAAATAAAATATTTTGTGCATATAAAAATTTTCCATTGCTAGAGAGTTTTATGGTATGCTGATAATCAATTTTATCCTGACATTGTCTTAATAATACAAATTTATTAATGCAGCACCTTTTGATTATATAAATATATCTCATATAAATGAATAATAAAATCAATGATTTAAATAATTGTAATGAATTAAATCATTAAAATACCCTGAATAAATCGATGACGAAAGCAAAACATAAAATAATATACCGAGGAAAACACATTTTTGTTGTGAAGTTGCATTTTCATAACATAGTTTTGTGGTATTTAATACAAATTAAGTTAATCAATAAGAAAATCCATCTATCAAAAATATAGTAACTAAATATTTTTTCGATAGGTAAATTTTTTATGTTTATCTTTCTACTTAATTAATTTAATTTAATTGTATAAAATAATATACGAAAATTTAAATATTACTGATAAAATCTCGTTTATTATGGTAAATAGTTTTGGTAAATGAAATACCGGTACTTTAAAATTAATGCGACGCTCAGTTTGTATACTAACAAAGATTCTCGATTATTACCATATTGCAAGTGTAGTTTTATATCAGAATACGGTTCTATGCCAATGACATTTTAGAAGTCACATATATCTTTATTTAATGAAATATCTTGCCTACGTTCTTCATCTCATTTCGCTATTGTTGCATTAATATTATTAAAGAAAAGCGTGTGTAGCCTGTCGCTGCCCAGATGTAATACGTATAGAGAATTCAAACAACTCTATTCGAAAAAAATAAACACGATTTTCATGTTGGTGTCCTTCAGGCCAATAACTAACCATGCTGCATTGCGATGCAGCACGGTCTGGATTAGTGTAGAGGGATAAAAATTGTATGGGAGCTTTTGCTCATAAAACGGCCATGCGTAAGCAGAGGGTCGCTATTAAGTATAACTGTTCTTCAATAACCTAACTTTATTTTATAACCTTTAATCTGTTAGCTATCTTAAGGGCGAGCATGTATAAAAAATGCCGGAGCTTTTTAGATTGAATTTGTTTGATATTAGTAAAAGGAAGAACTATGTATGTATATGGATCAACAGAATTAAAAACTCCGCAATAAAGAAAATTATTTTTCTGCACGGAATGGGGTATAATACACCCGGGGCCTGGGCGAGCATCCACCCCTCGCGCGAGGGTTTTACCCCCGCCTAGCACCGCCGCGTGTGTACACGGGCTGCGCTGGTATTGGCGTCGGAGCGAGCATTGAAAAGGGCTGGAGATCGTTCCGGAACCTGACAGTCTCTGGTGTTCGCCGAACGAAGCAGCCGTTGGCAGGAAACTCTCCGCTGGTGATATTGTGCACCAGTCCCAAATCCCGTTTCCCTCCCAATTCGTCAAAAATAGTCCAAAACAACACCTCGTCAAATTTAATTGCGAATTATTCAAAAGTGCACATTCACCAGTCACGAATATCAAACCTTGAACAAAAAACGGGATATCTTTAATTTTATTTTGTTTATTTATCCTCTTTCCGGTTTAATTTATTTTATTTCAATTTATCTTTTCCCATAAAATGAAGTGAGCTCGCTGCTCGGTGTGCCGGGAATCATCAGGAAAGGTAAGAACTTGACAATTTTTGTATGTTTAATTGTGCAGAGAACAGAGAATTTTTGATTTGTAGGTTAGCTGTTCTTTGCTCTATATTGCTCAGAGGCCGCGGCCGCATCTGCAAAACGAGGAAAGTTGTAATAATCGACAGTTTATTTGTCAACACAATCGGATGTTTCTAAAACGATATACAAACCATACCTTCTTACCCCCCAGCATTGATAGAATACTTTTCATCACACATATTGGGGTTTTAGAGTTATGACATTGCCGAAAACGATGTGACGCCGTAATGCGTAATGTTTCATAAACAGTATTAACCTGAATCCGGTGATGTCTTAATGTCTTAATATAAGATAATAGATCTCTGTATTTAAAATAAAACATAATTGATATTAAAATGTTATTTATTTTGAAAATTAGTGCCGGAAATATTATACTAATCACACAAACTTTTGCATCTGAGCAATATATTTTAATTTATTAAAATATTATTCTTAGTCTTTTGTTACAATATTGTCAATTAAAAAATGTTAACCCTTTTTTCAAGGATATTAAATACCACGCCGAAGGAAAATGATTTATTTCAGGGTAGGAATATTAAAATTAGGACTAATAAAATTTTAATCCAAGTTGACTTATTTCGAATTAATTTAGTTAATATTATTCTAAAAGTTGATGTAGAGATGCAAATTCTAATATATCATACCTAGAAACTTATTCAAAGGTAGATTGTATATAGCACTGAAATTTTTGGGTTCGATTCCCGTCACGTGTATGATATAAATAAAAAAACTTGAAAAATACGCGAATTTTTTTTCAAAGATGTACATTGTGATTTATCGACAACAGTATTCGATCAGATAACATTTATAAAATTATCAAAAATGACAAGATTTCCTAAAAATTAATTTAGATAGTAATTTACTACCCTTAACACATTATCGTTATCTACAGAAATGAAACATGTAAGTATTAAAATACCATCTGCAAATGTTTCAAATATTAAACATACATTTCTCGTCATTTTGTTTGCAATCTACTTTAGAATGAACACACGAAGCAAAAAAAATATTTTCATTTTTCAGAGGTTTAATTTTATTTCAACTTTTAGAGACCTTATATTAAATCAATTATATATGAATTTCGCGATTTATTTTTTTCACGTGTAACAAGGTTTGGCGTTTGTGTTTTTCTATTATAAAAGCTGTACGTCACGTGTCTTTTTGTAAATGTTGGGACCTCCATTGATGCCACAAGAAAAAATAATAATTTTGAAAATCAGCTTGTGTTTATGTGTGATTAAGGTAAGGACGAGACATTGTAAAAATGCAATTTAGGGTAAGTTATCAAACATTTCTACTGAAATTACAATTAAATATTTTGTTTGATAAAATAAAGTCTATGATAATAAAATCTACTACTTCATTCATTAATTTGTTTCCCTTACTTTTCAAAGCAAAGTAGGTACAATTCATTCAAACGGTAAGATGCGGTTTATTAAAAAAATTCAAAACAATCACAGTAATTTAGAATAAATTATCGATATTTTCTAATTAAATAATACTTATTTTGTTAGATAGATATCTATACTTTTGTTTTTTTTTATTCATTTCATAAATTCATATGCCGTGCTTTTTTAAGAAATTTAGCTATATACAATCTTTGTTCTAAAACTTTTAATACGTTTTAAGGTACATTTAATCATCATACATTCCTCAAAAAAAGAAATAATGTAAAATTAATAATTCAGGTTTCAAAGAGGTGTAACTACTTACCGAGTTTACAACTCTTATTATGCTTAGCAAATTGGTGCAAATATACTTGTTACATCTTTAACATTGTATCTTTTAATTGTGTGAGAAAACAGAATAGAAAGATATTAAGTAATGAAACTTATGGTTTTGAAGGGATGTAAGATGTTACATCAGGTGACTACTAAAGTTCCGTTTACTCAAGAAAACCTTTAAGATTTTTGAGTAATTAATTATTTTTAAAATGGATAGAAATATATACAGGGTGTTTTTTTGAAACTAATCACGAGTATCTCTTTATATGTATATTACAAAAAATTGCATCAGTATGAACTTCAAAACAAGATATTAATAAAATATCGATTCGTCAATGCTGTATGTTGTAGAAATTCAAGTAATCAATTTCTCATCATTTTGACGACATCCTTTAAAGATATACAAAAAAGTATTTAGAGATAAATTGTTCAATAACTTTATTTTTAACCACCGTAACCGGTATAGAGAATATATTTTCCTTCGTCGGGGTATTAAAAAAAACTAAATAAAGCTATGTGTCAAAATATTCTTAAGTTTTTAAATTTTATTTTTTTAAATATAAGGGTAATCAATTAAAAAATCATTTAAAAATAAATATAGTACCTGACCAAAATTGTTATTTTATTTGTTTATTTATTTGCATCACCTGACGAAAGAAAAGCTATTTTCCGAAAGGGTTGGTGAATATAATTGGATCAATGGTTAAAAAAAAGAATGATGTATTATTAAAAACGAATACCCACAACGTGTTTGCATTAATTATAAAAAAGAAAAACGTATATAATAATTAAGCCCTGTGCAAACAAATTATCAAAAAAACTACGTATAAATGAATGTTTTAAAACAAATATATAAAGGATACTCACAAATAATGTTCATAATAATTCAATTAAGTATTTAAAGCATTTCAACCCTAATGTGTGTTTCTTTAACACCAATATTATTTATAATTCGACGTAGGCAGTGGCGTGCACTAGGCACAAAGAGTAGGTTATGCTGTTACCGACGATGCTAACAATACGTATGTATAAAACGTTCATAAAAAAAGTTTTTTTTTTTTAAATTTTGAGAATAATTCTATCAATTTCAAAATAGACTATAATTGTAAATTTAAAATAGGCAAGTTCTTTTATTGCTCGGTACCGTACTCTTCTTTCAAATTCGCTTAAAATATTATCTACGAGTTTTTCTTCCGACAACGGATTTAAAATGTTTCATTAACAGTGTTTAAAAACATTTATTTAAATGGCATAGATACAGAAAAAAATAAGGATTAAAAAAACTAGTTAGGTTCATTCAAGACTTAAGTACTAGCAAATCGCAGAATGCAGATAAAGTTGTTACACCCACGGCTAAACATGGCTAGCGTCATAAACAGTGTTATTCTAATCCGGGTAATAATGGTTAGAATTTTATAGTCTTTTCATAATATAAAGGTTATTTAATTTATTTTTATTTCCCAGAATTTTTAGTAATGTAATTTTTTTGATTGTATGCTAAGCACGCCCCTGGACGTAGGTTAACAGCATTATTATTTTCATTAGAAGGATTTGAAAAGGTTTTTATAATATCTTCCGCGTTTATAATGCTGACGTAATTTTTCACGGTGACAAAAGTATTTCTTCTATCTCAGATTTGGGTCGCGAATTTTTTAATTAACTTCTTGTAAGGTTTCACAGTTTTGTGTTATCTGTTGAGTTGAAAAAACTAAATACCAAAAAATTATATTATAGAAAGTATCTTAGGATTTAGTATCAAGGAAATCTTCAGTAAAACATAAAACAAATATAAGTGCTACATTGGTTAATCGTGATCAAAGATGCTCCCCTTTTAAAAATATCATCGACGAAATTGACATAATATATTGAACGTATAAATCGAAGTGTAATACAAAATTACATTTCTCATATTCTTTATACAGGACGAATAATTTGTTTCACACCGATGTTGTTTTTGAATAACTAGGAAATGAAACGCAATTTTTTAATTTGGTTTTACGCTGCCTTCTGGCTCTATAAAATAGGACGCAAGAGGTGCCGCCACCGGTCTAGCTCAGTCTGGGTTCTGTAAGTGTGTGGGTATTCGTATGTCGCTTGCTATCTCGGATGGGTGGAAACGGTTTTAAGAACAAACACTGAAGTTACACATATTGCAAAAAGCATAACAAATCCCGACATTGTAAGTACGATAATAGTCTTTAGAATATTCTTTCTTCTCGTTAAACTTTCCTCTTAGTGAGGACACACAAGATTACTGATTTAACACAATCGATTTACACCCAGCTTGCCAAAGTATGAAGTCGCAACAAATGCCAGGCTGAGATGGGATGTTGTCGCACTGTGGAGTCCGTCGAGCCCATCCGTCTGCCATCGCTCGCATGCGATCTTGTAGAGGAGTCTCCTCTAATTACGCGGATGGATCAGGCCCAATTTCAGTCTCTGAATCCACCGCGGGAGCTCCACCTTCAGTCTCCACGCCGCCGCCATTTTCTCTCAGGAGAGCGGCCTCACCGACCCGCTACTCCCTCTCCGAGCGTCCCTCAAAAAGTGACGTCTTGCTAAGCTCGCCGTCAGAGTCGGATTCTAATCCCTGATTCGTCCTTTTCGACAGCCAATCACCTCTCGAGTCATAGGTCGGTCAACAGCTCTGGCGCTCAAATACAAATGTAACATAGGATTTTATTTATCAATTATTTGTATTATTACAATTATGTATAGAATATGATATCACCATGTGCCGCCTCTGGCAGCGGCACAAATGCGTGCTCTTTTAAACATATTTTTCATAACATTCTCGCACACTTCGCATGTTATTTCAACAACTTCATTTCGAATATTGTCCTGTAGCAGCAACCCCATTTTTTGACATTATGCGGCCGGGAAAAATTTCTCGCATAATTTTAAGTGTAGCTCGGGCTGTGTGTGAGGTGGCACCATCTTATTGAAACTGCATATGTTGCAGGCCCAATCATCTCAATTCGGACACCGAAAAGTTTTCCAACATGTGAAGATAGTGATCACCATTAATGATTACAGCATTTCCATTATTATTTAGATAACATGTTTTAATGACTTCTACACGTTGTAGAGTCGTTAGATGATCCACAATAAATTGTAATCAACTACTCTCTATGACTACCAAATGCGAACTGACAAAACAAAATGGCGGCCAAACAAAATATGCCTGGAACTTAACATTCATTCCGTATAAAGAAATAAATCATGATATTACAATATTCTCTTTCATTTTACCAATATACGGAAATTGATAAAACTTGAAAATCTATAATCAATTTCATATTATTTTACAAGTATTGTATTTACCATTATTTCCACAGATCATGGATTAAAAAACATTGTACAAAATAATTGTTCTCCTAAATTTAAAAAGAGGGAAAGAATAGTGATTAAATTGGCCTTGCACTTAAGAGTCGCACTTCTAGATGGTAGTTGATAATTATTTTAAAATGTTGTAAAAATACAAATTTTTTTGCTTGTCTATATTAATTAAAGTGGGAGTGAGTGCGAACGCGAAACCAAATTCGATAGATTTAAATTGACTTATTCGTTCAGCTCCCTTATAACGCGGTCGTTGGGGTTCAAAACTTTCATTACGAAAAAAGCGGGGTCACGCTAAATCGGAGTTAAAGAAAATCAGCTTTCATTGATCCAATGTTGACTTAACCTACCATCTTAAAAACACTCTATTTTTACTCTTTTTCATCCGATTTTTACTCATTAGCCTTTTGACAAGTAAATAATTCGTTGTTCTTATAGAAGATATTAAATCTTTACGGTAACAATAGCGGTAAAAAAGTAGTTCGTTGATTCATCGTATTGAAATGGGGCGCGTTATAATGGAGCTTCACTACACATACAAATAAATAAATCTGGCTACCAAATGCCCGTTACCAAAAGAAGAATATTATTTTTTTTGGAACAAGTAGATTAGTTTGTGTATTTGGGAAGTATGTTCGATAGAAACAGAAAGGCTGAGAAATATATCGAAAGGAGGGTGACTGCAGGGAATAAAGTGAACGGCGCTTTAAATGGAATTATAGCTAACGGGAATTTGTCAACGGAAGCAAGACTAGCGGTACCCAATGGAGTCCTGGTACCGACGCCGGTGTAAGTATATGTGGCAGAACTCTGTATGACAGAATAAAGAATGAATAAATAAGGAAATAATGTAAAGTTGATTTAGTATAGTTAGTAAGATCACTTAGGTGGTTTGGTTATATGGAACGGATGAATGAGAAGAGAATAGTAAGAGAGATGTATGACGCAAGAGTTGATGACACCAGAAGTAGAGGACCTCCGCGGAAGACTTGGCACGACCAGGTAAACCAGTTACTGGAGGATGGTCCTGTTAGGAGCCTCAATATTTGGCGAGCTTGTATGAGAAGATGTATGAATGTGGATAAGGCGAGAATTGTGCGTCAGGACAAAAGAGTGTGGCGCTCTATTCTCTATGCCTACCCTCGCGGAGAAACAGCGTGATGGTAAGTTAGTTAGTTAATAGTACTTTCATCATATAACTCAAAACTGATAATGAGTATTAGAAATAGGGAGGCAAATAATATTTGTTTTCTTCATTTTTCTTATTCGCATTTACTTGGGGTGGGCCCAGTACGAAATCTTCAGGACGGTGTCCGGCATCCTTCATCTCTTTCCCTATGTTTGACCATTATTGAATGAGGTTTTCCACTTTGTTTTTGCCAGTGTTTACTCTTTTGACGATAATCATTTGGTCTACTTATTGCACGACCACACCTTCTCATCCCAGTTCCTCCCATCTTCTCTGTGATAGGTACAGTGCCGGCCCTAGCCTTTATGGCGCCCTCGTGTCAAATATTTCTGGACGCCCTCCCATGCTTGATTTAAAAAAAAAACGGTGTATATGTTGAACCATTCTTTCAGACGCTTAGATTCCGCAGTTATAACGTCCTCCTGCGGCCAGACCCTCTTTTTCGTGATTCAGTCTTGTACTGATGATAAGGTGGAGAGTATTATTTTACATATATATCTCAAGTTTCGCTTCACATGGGTAAAATATTCAAATTTACGAATCTTAATTTTTTTATCTCATTTCCCAGTTATTATTAAAATTACATCCCTGGTGACTTTTTCGGTCAGTCTTTTTAATGGAACCCCGTGAGCTATAATTATTGTGATACTGAAAAACTATCTGCCATTCTCCAGGGGAGACATTTGTGATGATATTTGAAGATGGCTCTTCTGGATCTATATGACGCTCGTTTTGCTTTTCTTGTATTATGTGTTTTCTAATGCTCATAAACTTTTTATTTTGTTCAAACTGTAGCTCTTTCTCCGCTTTTTTTATTTCGGCTTATTCGGCGCGCAGGCTTGCTCGGCGCTCTCGGGCGGAGCCTGAGCTCGCCACCCCCTCGGACCGGCCCTGGATAGATGCAATATCAAAACTTGTTCCGATGTACCCACTATGAAATTTAGCCAATCTAGTCATTCTTCGAGTTCATACGAAAGCATTTTTATTTTTTGGTGCTCTTTTTTGTTCATGGACCTTCTTCACTGTCCACTCGGCATAATGCAGCATCGTGAGTCGTCTTGCATATTCGCACTTTAGTTTTCGATATTTGTAAGTACCAGGTAGGTAATATTATTTATAATTTATAAAAATTACTTAAATATTTGGCCACATTATATTAAAATTCATCATGTGATACATATTTATTCAAAGGATGCACAAAATCATGTCTGAATGACATAGAACAAGTCAGAGCTATAAACTTATTTTATAAAATAAATTATAAATAAAACTAAAAAATTAATAAAAATATTACATAGTTAACTAAAAATATCACTAAATACTAATTAAATGTATTTATTATAACAATGTACATATAAAATCTATTTTGTCGAAAAATATTGTTTTTGCGCTACCGGGATACGAACCTCGATCTCTATTTCCAATCCGGGGAAGTACACTACCAATTGCGTTATAGCGCCAGTATTTTTCTTGACAAATTTTCGCACCAATATGTTACACTTTTTCAAATTAATACATTTGTCTTTCCATTATTTGAAAGCCATCTACATTGTTTTTACGGAATCTCAAACACCATTGAGTAAACCGACCGCAGACGCCAGAATGATCAATTCATTTTCCGGATTGGAAATAAAAATCCAGGTTCGAATCCCGGTGGCGCAAAAACAATATTTTTCGACAAAATTGATTTTATATGTATATATTTATAATCAATACATTTAATTAGTATTTAAAACATCACAGACCTATGTTCTGAATAATTACAACTTCACAATAAGAATGTGTTCTCCTTAATAATTAAAAATATTACTTTCTATCAATGATGATATTTTATAATTTTCTACAATGTTGTTCGAAAACGAAAATAAATAATTTTAATATAATCTACTCAATTGACTATATTGGTTTAATGAGAAGTTGATAATGGTCGATAGATTTAAAATAGTTTAATGTAACTAATTAAATAATAATAATTTAACTTAATTGTTCTGATTTCCGTAATTAATATTCTCGTAACACAAATAAGCAGCTTTACTTCCGGTACGGTAATTAGGACCACTCTGAGTGGTTTAATCAATGTGACATTAGGTACGCTGTTTGGACTGCTCGCGATAGCGCTCTTCCTCTCTAAAACTGAACCAGGAAAGAATTAGCAGGTATTCCTTATATAATAATGCAAGTATACTGGCATGTCGGCACTGACTTATATTTGAGTATGTTTCCAAAATTATCATTATTATTTTTAGATATTTATAAATTATATTTTATTTTATTTAACAACTTTTAGTACATTGGTACACACATTCAAATCAGTTGGGCTTAGCTAGAATTTGTGGAAAAACAATCATAAATAAGTATTTGTCATGTAATAAAGCTAAGATTAATCATGATTATTATTTTTTTAAGAAGAATACATTTATTTAATTTAACGACGTCTATTACATTGGTACATACATTCAAATAAGTTGGGCTTAGAATTTCTGGAATATAATCATAAATAAATATTTGTCATGTAATAATCTAAGATTAATTATTATTTATATATTTTTAAGGAGAACGCATTAAGGTAAGGTGAAAAATCCAATACCTGGCACTTTAAGGGGAAAAAAACCTTAATTAGTTGTTAAACCTTCCATGGTGACTAAAATGGATATTAATTTCATCAAATTATCAAACAATAGATTTCTGAAGGCTGGTGTAATAAAATAAATAATACATATATGTTTTATTTTCATTAAATAAAATATGTTATTTATGATACCAATCGCTGGCATAGTCAAATTCACTTGTCTCCAATACCTGGCATACATGAAACCAATAACTGACAGTCACAAAATATTAATTGTTTAACAAAAAATCAAATGTTTTGATTTATAATAACTATACCAAGATACAGCAGGGATTCTGTATCAATATCATACGAAATGTGCTGCATCAGAATTCACCCGCAAAATTTTGCCAGAAAATTTCTTTTTTTTTTTGTTTTCTTATATTTGACGGTTTTATAGATGCCGTGCCAGTTTTGAGGCCCTACCAGGTATTGGGTCCTTCACCTTATATATTTAATTTTCCAAAAAAATATAATTAATTATAGATTATGTACGAACTGCATGTGCCCAATGTTGGGTAATTTTGGTCTCCTTAGATAAAAACACTTGATTTTTTAATGTTTTTTTCATGCACATGATATCTTGTAACCATTAGTACCTACTGTTTGTATACCAGTGTTTTTCAATATTTTTAACTAAAACGGTAATCTTGAACTTCTGCCAAATTTCGATGGCATCAAGCATATAAAATAGAAAATGTGGTTAATTGTGCATTAGATCGGCCAGTTTGCGGATCGATCTTCGTGCTAAGCTGGTACACATCCAGACAATGATGATTTTAGCCTAGCTAGTTGCAGTTCTGCCAATTGTTATCGTGGATGTGGATTGTTAGAAGATTTGATGTCATATTAGTATGCTGTGTAAAATTTGGCGACAAGGAGGATATTCGCAAACCAGTGTGCCTAGGCACACTATTTGAAAAGAACCGATATATACCGTAACATAAATAATATTACTTCAAAAAATGTAATATTCAATGCCACTTTAACAAAATTGATCAGATCTTTTCTTTGAACACTTTTCCTTTTATTAGGAGAACACATTCTTATTGTGAAGTTGTAATTATTCAGAACATATTTTTAAATAATGGAACGATTAAATGTATTAATATCAAAAAGGTAACATATAGGTTCGAAAATTGTCGCTAAAAATATTGTCGCTGTAGTATAGTTGGATAATGCACCTTTCCCGGTTTGGAAAGAGATCCAGGTTCGAATCCCGGTGAGGCAACAACAATATTTTTCGATAAAATTGATTTTATATGTATATCTTTCTAATTAATATAATTAATTTAAAACTTCTCCTTTTGTTACCTTTGTTTGTAAAAGCCACGTTTAACTCGTAAAAACACAAACCGAAAATAGTAAAATGAATTGAATTAGATTTTAATGTAGTTTCCGGAATTACAAGCGAGTTTTGATATCAAAACAAATGACTTTTAAATATACCAAAATTATTTTAATATCATTAATTGATATATCGGCTACTTTGTGGTAAAACACGATTATTTTAATTTAACAACTAAACTTTCTACTATACATACGTTGGGTTATTGTCACTACTAGTTTAAAGATGTGAGGTAAAGTCCCTCCTGACGATGAGAGCAATTGCACCTCAAACAACAAAATATTTTTATTTAAAAAAATATGCATTATTAAGGAGAGCACATTCTTATTGTGAAATTGTAATTATTCAGAACACAGGTCTGTGATATTTTTAATACTAATTAAATGTATTAATTAGAAAAATATACATATATAATACATTTTATCGAAAAATATACTGTTGTTGCCACCGGGATACGAACCTGGATCTCTTTCCCATCCGGTGAAGGTTTATTATCCAACTATGATACCTTTGAAGACAAATTTTCGAACCCCATATGTTACATTTTTCAAATTAATACATCTAACATTCCATTATTTGAAAGCCATCTACTTTGTTTTTACGGAATCTCAAATATCTTTGAGTTAACCGTTAGCAGACGCCAGAATTAACAATTCATTTTTATTAAATTTTGGACACATTGATACAACTTATATATTATTAAGGAGAACACATTCTTATCGTGCTTACTTACTTATTTACTTACTTATCATCACGCCGTTTCTCCGCGGGGGTAGGCAGAGAGGATAGAGCGCCACACTCTTCTGTCCTGATTCGAAATTCTCGCCTCATCCACATTCATACATCTTCTCATACAAGCTCGCCAATTGTTGAAGCTTCTAACAGAAGCATTCTCCATTATCTGGTTTACCTGGTCGTGTCAAGTCTTCCGCGGACGACCTCTATTTCTGGTGTCATCAACACTTGGGTTATATATCTTTCTTACCTATCGAAAAATATATAAATATATATAAACATTACAGTTCTTCAATTTTTTTATTCCTAACGATAGATAATGTTCGATAAATATACCTTCAGAAAAAACATTAATTTATCCATCTAATACGTTAGTATACATTGAAATTGATATTTTACTCCAACGTTATATATATATATCAGTATAATTTCAAATTTCTCTAGAATATATTTCAGTCTTCTTTCAATTATTCGAGAGATACACATATTATTTGAATATATATGCCATACAATAAAACATCACATGAAATATCACAAGTATCAAGCACATTTTCTGTCTTATGTGGTATTAATGATCCTGATTTTGAATACATTTTATCCCGAGCGTCTTACAAATAAGACGCTCGATATTCAAGAGTAGTCAAATTACATAAAATGTCTAATAGTATAAATAATACACAATAATTATGTCAATTTTATTAAATGAATAGAAATATATTTTCACAGTGTGTGAAATTGTCAGGGGTGAATATTAAGTTCCAGGCTGATGATGTTTTTGAATAACAAGGAAATTAAGCAATTTTTTAATTTGGTTTTTATTTACTCATTATTTGGTTTATTACAATTATGTTTGAAATATGACATCGGCCAAGTGGCCGCTTCTGGCAGCGGCACAAATGCGTGCTCTTTTAAGCATATTTTTTATAACATTCTCGCGCACTCTTCGCGTGTTATTTCAGCAATTTCATTCGAGTATTGTCCTGCAGCATCGGAGTTGTTGTCGGCTTATTGTCGTAGACCTTTCCTTTCAAGTACCCTCACAGAAAATAGTTGGGAATGTCAAATCACATATCACCACTTTTTAACATTATGCGGCCGGGAAAAATTTCTCGCAAAATTTTTAGCGTAGCTGATATAAGTGTTCCGTGTACAATTGCCAGGTCTATAAAGTTCTGGATTCGAGTCCCGGTGACAACTATATTTTTTCAATGGATAGATTTATATATTTAATATCTTCCTAGTGGTTTATCTAATATTTTTAATGCTTTTGTGGATTGTTAAAGCTTTCGATATAATCCATATTTAGAATTTTTATATTCTTGGTATTTCATAGTCATCATCTTTATCAGAATTCTTGCACGTACCCGAAATATAATTAGAAATATAACGAGTTAATATTTATTTAATAATCAATACAAACTAAATTAATAAATTAGAAAGATCGAATACAGAAAAATGTATTAATCTCTCTAATTGAGTAATTTAATTTGTATTATAAATACTAATTTAATGTATTAATTAGGAATATATATATAAAAAATCAATTTTGCCAAAAAAAATCTTTTTTGCGCTACCGGGATTCGAACCTGGATCTTTATTGCCAATCCGGAGAAGTACACTACCAATTGTGTTATTGATTTTATATGTATATATTTCTAATTAATACATTAAATTAGTATTTAAAATATCACAGACCGTCTGTTCTGAATAATTACAACTTCACAATAAGAATGTGTTCTCCTTAATAATTTGTATTAAAAATACCACAGGAGTATATTCTGAATTTGTAACTTCACAATAAAAATGTGTTTTCATTCAAATACAATCTACTGTATTGTATGTATTGTTCTTAAGGATTGCTTTTCCAACTTTATCTTAAGTATTGATGTTATGTAAGTAATGAATTTCTGGACACAATTCTCTCAGAGATTCAATGTTTTAGGTTAATATTTATAACTGAATATCACAAAATAAATTTCGTTTAACGGCTGTTATTGTATTATATATAGCTATTTTATATAATACCTACTAACTGACTAACTTACCATCACGCCGTTTCCCCGCGGAGATAGGCAGAGACGATAGAACGCCACACACTTCTGTCCTGACACACAATTCTCGCCTCATCCACATTCAACATTTTCTCAAACAAGCTCGACGTTTGTTGAGGTTCTAACAGAACCATCCTTCAGTATCTAGTTTACCTGGTAGTGACAAGTCTTTCGCGGATGTCCTCTATTTCTGGTGCCATCAACACTTGCGTCATATATCATTCTTAAATTCTCTCCTTATTCATCCGTTCCATATAACCAAAACCACCTAAGTGATCCTTTCTTAATATTACTCATTATATAGGGTGTCTAGCGGAAAAATTTCAAACTAAATTGTATTTGCTCGTCAACCATCAGGGTCAGGTAAGTGGGAGGGGTATTATTCGACGCGCGTGATTTGCTGATTTGCCAGTCGCAATGAGTCACTGGTCGGAAGCACACCGCGTGTTCACGGTTGAGCAATATTTAAAGTGGGGGGATTCATTGGTTCGTGCGCGTCGCGCTTTTTGTACTCACTTTAATATTCGACAAGTAAGTGATGGGCTAAGCACACAACTTTGCCGGTGTTGTGTTCAAAAGTTCAGACACGAAGGGACAATGGTTAACCAAACTCCTCCGGGACCATTAACGTCAGCAGCGACGCCAGAACATGTGGCTCAAGTTAGACGTGAAATTATGCGCAATCCGCGTAAATCGATAAGGAATATTGCAGCCTTTACTGGGATAAATAAATCAACAGTGCACATTATTTTGAAAAAGAAACTATACCCATAAAACTGCAAATCATGCAGTTTCTTAACGAAAATGACTATTATTTACGTGAAACCTTAGCGAGAACGATGCTGGAACATTTTGAACGCTTGGAAACATTGTTTACTGACGAAGCACATTTTCATACCGATGGCTATGTTAATAAACAGAACATGAGATACTGGTTCCCCGACAATCCGAGGGAATGCCGAAAAACGTTTGCATTGTCCAAAAACGACAGTGTGGTGTACAATTTCTGCCCGAGGGATAATTGGCCCTTATTTTTTAACCAGCGAGAGACAGTCACTGCTGACGTGTATTGCCAAATAATCGACGAGCTTTTGGTACCGCAGCTGCAGCCATTTCCCGGGTTCAACGACAGAACCCAATTTCAGCAAGATGGAGCCACTCCACATACAGCTAGAGTTTCAATGGAGAAGCTGAGGGGAATTTTTTCCAATAAATTAATCAGAAAGTGCGGAGACATACCCTGGGCTCCTCGGTCACAGGACCTTACACCGTGCGACTTTTTTTGTGGGGATACTTTAAGTCAAGAGTTTACAGCGACAATCCTCAAACAATTCAGACCTTACAAGAAAATATCCGCTTTGAAGTTGCTGCCATTGAACCGACGCTTTGCTCTCGCGTGTTCGCAAATTTAAGAGTCCGATTACAAGAGTGTTTTGAGAGAAATGGACCGCATTTAGACGATATTGTTTATAAAACCTAAAATCCGCATCGTTAACTCTTCATTTTGTATAAATAAAATATGAGAATAACATTGTAGTTTTTTTTTTATTTAGCATTAATCTTGAAAATTTTCCGCTGGACACCCTTTACTAACTCTTTACTCGGTCATAAATATATTATTCGCATATACGCCTAAGTGATCTCATTTCCACTGTATTCAGTCTACTTTCGTTCCTCTTCTGCCAGTTCCAGGCCTCACTTCCATACATCAGTGTCGGTACCAGTAAAATTAATAGTACAACATTTAAAAATATAGTCATCGTCGTAATTAAAAATAAAGTATTTATTGAAAATAGAGGTGGAGAGTTGTAAATAGTTATACATATATATTAATATTTAAAATAAAATAATTGTTGATTCTTGAAAAGCCGGGTATTTATAGAATTGACGTAAGCTTACACATGCAAAACGTAGTATGTATTAATTGACTTTAATATATAACTATATATTTATTTTTTTATTTTTTACTGAAGTAGACAATGTGCTCACCAGCTAAAGTTAAGAAGAAAAACATCTGAAGTACTTTCACAATATTGAAGCAGATATCGTTCTCTATAAATATGTTATCAGAAGTATTATGTTAAAAATTTAAAAGTCTTGTATTTATTTCAAATAGCATTTAAAGATTAAAATATGTAACTTTTTTCATACGGAGATAAGTTTTCGAACTTATATGTTACACTTTCAAATTGATACATATGTCAATTCATTCTTTGAAAATAATCTACTTTATATGTACAAAATCTCAGACACTTTTGAGTAAAATCCAATAGTCGTTATCTTACTATGGTGCCATGTCATTGCACTTCTTCGGATAGGAAGGGTTCCTGGTTCGAGTTCGGGTGGCAACAAAAATATTCATCGATAAATTGATTTTATCTGTATATCTTTCTAAGTGATACATTTAATTTGTATTAAAAATATTTATCTGATTAGAAAAATATGCTCTTTGTTAAAAAAGAGAAATATAGTAAGGCATTTTTATAATTTTCACATATCTGAATAGTATTAAGTGTTTGTGAAAGCTCTATATATGTATAAACGCGTAGTACGCATAGTATTCAAGAATTTCCGTATTAGAACCTTAATAATTAATCAATCTTTTGTTTTTGGGATGTTTGTACAAATTGAGAAACCACTATGGCCACCCCTGAAGACTTACCCGACTAATTCTGAGATATATTTCATGAAGTGCACGTTTGAGAAAGTTGAGAGAATTGTGTATCTTTGTATATACTCTACAAGTTACAACCAACTACTTGACCAACTCACCCATCCAACCCCAACAATTAAATAATTTGGGTATGATTTTTTTAAATTCAACTTTTTTATATTATCTGCATCGGACCTGCAGATAATATTATATTTATGGTGCTTGTTTATGATTACAGTAAAAAAAAAACAATTACCTAGGATCGCTCTTAGGCGATGAAGCTGTGTTGTGAAGAGCCTCTAGTATTACAAAAAAGTCTTTTTTCATCTATATTAAAAAATGTTTTTTATTTTGATTACAATATTACATGAGCAACAATGTTGCACTGTTGAGAAAATTTTCAGAATTTCTTTAGAATTTAAGATATATCTTAAACATATTTTACAAATGATCTAGTTTTTATCGTATATGTTTTAAAAGAGTCTAAATAGATAGGAAATAATTTAAAATAGTGAAACGTAAATAAAAAAATTACACACATTCAAAATGAATAGAATTTTTTTAATATCAGTTTTACTTTTGAAAAAAGCATAACTTATCTTTATTTTACAAAAAATATTTTTTTTCATGCACTTTGAAAAGTTTTGTTCTGGAAGCTTTTGGTCGAAACATTCTAGAGTGTTTGGTTTTTTGTCGATATTGTTCATTGATTCAAAGTCGTCTTATTATTAAACAGTCATATTGCTCAGATTTACATATCTGCATTCTGTAATTACATATATATTATATTAACATTGACTTGATTTTCGTAATCGATAACACTCTTTGAAACATCCGGCCGAGGTTTCAATGACATAAGTAATCGATGAAATAGAAGTCTGTCACCCAACAATTCTATTTCAGTAAATGATGAAATAGAAATCTATCACCCGACAGTTCTATTTTAGTAATTGATGAAATAGAGATCTGTCACCCAACAATCTATTTCAGTAATTGATGAAATAGAGATCCGTCACCCGACAAACCTATTTCAGTAATTGAGCTTTACGCATACCCACATCTACATATTACATAGTTGAAAGTTATCATTTTAGATTTATCTTCACACATTCGGCTCCTAGTTTATGGCTGCACTAGTTTGACTTAGAAATAGATGTAATTTACTCACTAGGTACTCATATATTATCTTATCTTAGTTAACAATATTACAATATTTTAAATCAAGATCACCCCGTTTCATTATAGACAAATGGATTATTACGCTTTCCTCGTTCGTTAAATCAGCTCTAATTAAATAAATTGATTAAATGTTGCGACTCTTTTATCAAGTGTGAATATTTTTTTCTTTTACTTTTGTTTCATTTCAGACTGGAGGCTGTTCAACACTTTATATTTCTTCTTTTTTTTCTCCCCTTTGCCGAACTTTGAGTCCGATTAACGAACAATTTGTCCATTGCTGAATTCGACCATAATGCCACCTAAAGTATATCAAGTCGAGATCTGTACACCGGACGAGGCCACGGGCCCGCTGTGACAGAAGACAAGTCAGTTGCGAAGAAGGAAAAGAAACCGTGGTTATGATAAATATCTGTTTGAACACATCGCCGACGACATCGAACTATCGTCCTTACCACCAGGCGGCCAATCACGCAGCCGGGTTGCACCGTAAGATGTCTCAAGTAGTTGTGAGTAATCACGTGACGGCCGCAGCCCATCCCCCGCTCGTCACGGCCACCACCCTGATGCCACTGGCTAACGACAACGCAGACAACACGAGCGAAGACTCCAACCCCGTGCCTACTATCTATCGGTAACTGCATACGATCAATATTGCACCACGGTATAGCTTTTCACCATCTCGGTTCATTCACTAATACAAATCGGGAAGTATTTCATTATTAAACAAAAAAACAATAATGACTACTTCTCTTCGTCAGGCTTCAAGGTATAATATGATCCATGTACCTGAGTTCTTATCAATATCTAGTGTTTGTTATTCAATTCACTTTTTAGTAGGTCATTCTAGAGCCGAACTTTCATAAATATTTAAATAAGAGTCCATCTCGTTTCGTCTATTTTGGAAACAAAACCAAAGGTTATATAATATATATATATATATATCCTTTGGAGAATTTTTTGTATTGTATTTAGAATTTCAGACAGCACGTACTCCATTATTCATGGCTTGTATATGAAATGGTCTCTGTAGTTTCATGATCACACAAAACGGCAGAAATCATGATAATACAAATAAAAGTAAATAAGTGTACGCTTTGTAAACAGAATACATTTGGAACAGGAGGCGTAGTGTGCATTGCATGCCATCGAATTAAGCAGTTAGTATGTACACTCATTACCTGAAAAAACTAAGGCGAACTTTTACATCTTTTTGCCTTTAGTAGTTTAGATTGCTTAGCATTCATGAGCTCATTTTTTGCGTATTTTGCGAGAACAGTATTTCATATGTGTATTTATGAAACTATTATTTTCGCATTCACCGTTTTGTAAATATTTTGTATTATTTATGCACTAGATAAAACAATTAATAGTGTAGGTATGTTTTGAACAAAACAATTCTTATTTCAATAGATTTTAAGCACTCACAAAGTAAGAACAGTAAGTTAGGGACTAGCTTGTACAATAATATAATATGTTTTGTAGCTTATTCCTCATCAAAAACAACTACTTTTTATTTTTCATAATTCTATTTCTCAATATCACAACTCCCGCCGTTACTCATAGCTATTGAAGAGATGGATGTATCGAGAATACACTAATTACGCCTCAATATTTTTTGTAATTGAATAAATGTCTTAGCTTCACAATCTTACTTGAACGTTATTTAGATTATTTTTGTATCTAATTTTTCGTGTTTTAATTACTCGTTTTCGATGTTAAACCTAGGTTGTCCAAAAATTAATCCATTATTATAATCAAAAATCAAAAAAATAATTCCATCATTGTATTATAATAAATTTGATTGAAATGATTACTGTGTTAATATTATTTGAATGGTTGAATGTATTTATTTCTTATTTGATGTTTTAATACTTAGATCTCTCACTTGTATATTCTGTACTATAATAAAGTATCGCTGAATTGTTCACCAATGGAACCGAGGTTATTGCAAGTGACTATCGTTCACTACACTCACCTTCCCACGCTCCAAATCATCGAAAATAGTTTGCTGATATGACGAACCACTATCGTAAATATTTAATCATATTTTTACATACGGTAATCGATTCTCTGTAAGTATGTAAGGACACGTTTGCGTAAAATACAAACGTAATTATTCAATATTCTGGCACACATGAAAAACATTACTATAATGTACACTTAGATCACAAAAAATGATATTTTAATTTTTTATCTACCTAGAATATATATGTTGCTGCACTTTTAACACAAAAATACGTAAAATAAAAAGAGAGTTATTTTCATCACTCAATGTAATAATGAACAATTTTTATATATTAGAATTATTTTCAAAAACGTTCGTGACTAACCGAATGATATCAATTTAATATTGGGTGTTAATTTAAAAAAAAAACATTAGTATATTCTAGTGAGCCAAGCGTGCAATATTTACTAGCTAAGCTCTTTTATAAATTACGCGAAATGAATGAATTTTTATACATAAGTGTAAAATATCGTTATAAAAATTCAATGTCAAACAAACACAAGACAATACGCCTTTGAAAGCTAAATACTCCATATTTAAATGAAATCAACAACTTCACTTACTCATTGTAAATAATTTCTCAGGTTTAATGTAGAAATGGCCGATAATACAGGAAAATAACTATATAGTTTGGCTGTGAACTTTGTGTTATGCTAGTTAAATGCCGACGTCAGGTGAAAGCGACGCTGCCGCCGGCGCCGATCGCCGGCAGTCTTCTGTGACAGCTCTGAGCGCCACACGTGTGCCACACTTAAAACGAGCCCTTCATATTTTGAAATATTGACATCATAGTTAAGTTTGTGTTTGTATTTTCGCCACTGTATTCGGGTGCATTTCTTAATTATTTAAACGCACAATGTGAGCTTGGACACTTTGCTAGTGATTAAAATAAATATACCTACTGAAAATTGACAATCAAATACAATACTCTTATGACATGCTTATGTTTGCTTTGCACAACGTAATCGTCAATAAAATAATAAAATACTTCAATATTGACATTTGGCTATTTTCTACCTATGAATATTATTGTTGAAAATAGGTTACTGCTTGAACAATAAATATTGTGTGAAATGGAAAATATTTTTCAATGGAAAGAAATTAATACACAAATTAGATTTCACAACGAGCGTATAATCGCACACATGCCTTATTTATATCCGATGCACTTTGCGACCAACTGCTGTGACTCCCCGCGCGGCGTCTCGCCTTTTGTCTCATTGAGATCTGTTTTCAAGTTGCAGGGCTCCGATCGCCTCACTCGACTGCATGGATGACTTCAGTGCCACCTCGCAGCAGATGTTAGATCAAGGTATAACATTCAGCGTACTAAACTAAAGTTCATGTTTTTCTGCTATATTCCTGCGTTATTTAGTTGCTACCGGGATAAATGTTTATTCTATAAATTTATATTCAAATACCACTCAACTTAACAACAAAAATGTGTTCCCTTTAACATAGTTAACGTACAAAGTTTCTTCCTCAGCTAATCGTCTCGGATCTTCGTATATCGGTAACCACCTAACCATGCACTCAGCCATCACCCCCGGCCTTCGCTATAAGAACTTGGGGAAATCTGGTCTGCGAGTGTCCAACATTGGTTTGGGTACATGGGCGGTATTCGGGCCATCGGTTCCGGAGGATACATCCGAGGAAATCATCAACTTGGCCCTCGACAGCGGCATTAACCTCTTTGATCTATCTGAAGCACACTCAGGTAAGAATCTTGTATTTTAGATTTATGTGCCACCACGGTCGGATAGCCTTTGCGAATATATTGCCATAATATAATTAATCCGTTTTTCGAAACATTACATAGTACAGATAGTGTATAGGAATTGTAATAATAATGACACGTATTAAATCTTGTGTGGCAATTGTTATATTACAATTATTAATAATAAAGTGATTCAAAAATTAAACGAAGTTCTATATTAACTTAAAGCCACTCATTCAAATAAAATCTTAAAATTTAAATACAAACTAAAAATAAAAGTAATGCGAAGATCGCGAGCGTTCTTTTTCTTTATTTTATATGTCGAAATCCGTGTAATTTCCTTCTTTTTTAAGTATTATTAACTCGGTAAAGTGAAAGCAAAAGTAAGCGGGTGACACATTTTTTTAGATTATAAATTCATTGTTGGCAATTTTATTCTATAGTAGCAATAGTAGCAATGCATCGATATTTGGTACTCTAAGGGTTAAGCAATGATATTAATTTATGGATTTCCGAACGCAGTTTAATACTCTGCTTCTATTTCTATATTTACAACGTATACAATATATGTTTCAAATGTGCAAAAGATAAGTATTTTCGTGACAATTTATTGGTAGTATATTTTACGGCGATACGAAAATCCCTCGCAATCGGTATTTAAAAAATATGCCTTTGTCGAGCTGGGTGGCGATTTACGAAACACCGTGAATTAAAATCTTTTTGCGGCGTTGCTCGTAAAATAAATATATAATAACTGATTCATGTACTTTGTTGCAATTGTATCTCTTGGAGATAAATATCGGTGTGTATCAGTTGCGTTGGCTACTCTGCGTACAAAATACAACTGTCAAAAGTCATAGCCCGCTTTGTGCTCAATTCTGTACCTACTGTACCTATGCGACTTTCGAAACGAGTCTACGAGGCAAGTCTCCTCAATATATGATAAATAAAAATAAATAAATAAATTGTTTTTGTGTTACTTTCATTGCACTTATTATTCATTTCACCATTACCTGTGTAATTATGTTGCGAGATGCTTGCAAATGTATTTATATCCTTGCGTGGTAATAAAACTCATTGCATTTATTTTACAATACATGTTTTGTTTGCCAACAACTATTGCCGAATTGAATATGCATTTAGTGAATTGTACATTCCAAGGAAGAAATAAATTAGATACGTAGCATTATTCATTATTCAAGAAATATTATACAAATTAGCGAATTTGAAACCATTTTATTTTTGCGTTTCAGTTAAACGAATTTTACATTTCATGTTATGAATTTATTCAGACTCATAAATGAATGGATGACGAGTAGATATTTTGGTGATTGATTTCAACATTAATAAGTAATCATTTTCAAATATAAAGTGTTTTTCAATAGGAATGATATTATTTTAATTCGTCATAGGAACAATAGTTTTTTTTTTTTTTTATATTCTCTGACAATCTACCATTGTTAAGTACATGCTTGCACAACATTTGGTTATTATGAAAATAAGCATTCGTTTGTGAATATTTTTTTAATATTGTAAAAAACTCGTTTTCGGATGAAGCACATTTTTGGTTACATAGCTTTGTCAATAAGCAAAACTGGCGTTTTTGGTGTGAAAGTAATCCCCAGAAAATTCAATAGAAGCCTTTGCATCCGCAAATGGTTGGTTTTTGGCATGGTGGTATCATCGGACCATATTTTTTTCGAAATGACGCTGGAAATGTAGTTACAGTGAATAGTGAGTGATATCGATCAAAGTTAACAGAGTTTTTGTGGCCCAAACTGGATGAATTTGATTTGAATGACATGTGGTTCCAACAAGACGGTGTCACATGTCATACTGCTAATGTCACTATCAACTTATTGCAAGAAAAATTTCAAGAAATTCAACTGCTAAATGGCCTCCAAGAAATTGTGATTTAACTACTTTGGATTACGTTTTGTGGAGTTATTTGAAATAAATAGTTTATTCAAACAAATCACAAATACTTGATGATTTCAAATTGAATATCGAACGCTGTATTCACGACATTATTAGGCTTAATTTATTTGTTAAAGTCATCGAAAAATGGGTTCAAATAATTCATTTTTGTAAACGAAGCCGAGGTAGCCACTTAAACGACGTTTAATTAAAAACATAATGTAATTGTTTGTGCTTCAAAATAAATTATAAAAATTGGTTGTTTATTAAACTTTTTTGTTTTGTTCATTTTAAAATCATATCGTTCTTAGTTTGTAATTTTAACTTATATATATCATTTACTTTTATACATTTTTATTGCTATATTTTCATTAAAATCAATCAAAAATTGGGCCCTCTTTCAAATTAAATCATCAAGGTATCAAATCTGCACTTAAACAAAAATCGATATTTTTGACATCTTTGAAAATAATAGAATTTTACAATAATTCGGTCACGAGGTGTGCCAAATTGATCTGGGAATCAAATGTACATGTTCATTTAATTGTTATAATTGCGGAACTATATTTTTAGCCGTCACTCTTGAAAATATGCAAAATATTTGATCCAATCCATATCGAAAAACGAATGCAAATAATAAAATGTTAATGTATAAAAATGCTTCACACACGATGATTATTAATAATTTATCAAAAACAAATTATTCTAGGAATATTTCCTTCAAAAGACTCTACCTTACCACAAGCATTTATTTAATATTCTATCTACGAGTGGAACGAGTATCGATCCAAGTTTATATAATATTCTATAGGATTCTTTTAAACACGGGTTTTGTTTGAAAAGTATTATAAATGACAAAGAGAAACATAAATGTGATTTTCCATCGCAAGCTATTATACTTAATTATATACCAGTGCAGAGCATAATTATACTTCGATATTTCCGTTTCCAGTAATACGTTTTTTACATTTTTTTTTCAATATTTTTTAATTGTTTGATTATAGTTGGGTATGCAACAAAGTCATACAGAAAAATCTAATTTTGCTCCGTATTTTTAAATATTAACCACACTTTAAAAGGATCATTAAAACTCCACCGCGCCGTAAAGAAGAATAATAGCTTCAATGTGCTGGCGAGAGCGTTTAATACGAGATTAATATTTAATAGTTAGAATAGTTAAATGACTTTTATGTAGTGCTACATTTTAATGATGTAGTGAAAGATACATTTTGCTAATACCTTTGTCCGACGGAACGTGTGTTTAGTTTATTTCACACAGCGTAGTATTATATAAATTCAAATGTAATATGTATGATCGAAATAAATTGATTCAACATTATGTTATCGTAAGAATGAAAAGTGTAAAGATCGATTGATTGTGCCGAGGGTTTTAGAATCATCACAATCGCTTTGTGATTTCACCAGTTCGGTATCGAATGTTCTTCACCTCTCTTCCAGGCACGAGAGCTGAGACTGAGCTGGGCAGGATTCTCCAACGCAGAAACTACAAAAGAGCCAGTATTATAATTACCACCAAAATCTACTGGAGTACAAAGTAAGTCATATTCCTGAAAAGACGTATCCATATTTCAAGTTTTTTTTTGGGATTCTTTTGTTTTCAATACTTTTATTTATTATCTTTGTTTTATTAACCACTTAATTGAGTTTAAATACATCTACCATATATGTACTCCAAAAAATATTATTTTTATTTATGATGTGATTAAAACATAGCAAAGTTTACAAAAAAGCTATCGCCAAATAAAATGAACTATTTTATTCCTCAACAAAAAAAATGATGTCTCACTTGAAATATTAACATATTTTAAATAAAACTATTGTTTCTCTTTAACTATTCTGAAGGTCTGACGAGAGAGGATTATCACGTAAACACATCATAGAGAGTGTTAGAGCTTCTCTTGACAGATTGCAAGTGGATTACATTGATATCGTAATCCTGCACAAAGTGGATCACATGTGTCCTATGGAAGGTAGGGAAGGGAGTATTGTATATTTATATCTATATCAGCACGTATTATTATTAAAAAAATAATATTATTAAGAACAATTATAACAGGTTATTTAATTGGATTTATATATACATATATATATACGCTTTCAAGATGCGACCCTTAAGCACATGTGAATTGTTATTTTTTATTTACATGTAATGAATTTTTATTCATTACTATTATTTATGTATAAATAATATTTTGAGAGAATAACGAACTTATTCTTTTAATATTTTTTGGTCAATAATTTCAGAGGTTGTCCGTGCAATGAATCATATAATAAACAAGGGATGGGCGATGTATTGGGGAACGGCTCGTTGGTCTCCAGCTGAGGTATTATATCTATTTATATTTTACATATTTTCTGAATATTTTTATACGCTTTATAATTTACCTATTTGTCTAATAACTCTTCTTATCACAATATTAGCTTATTTTAAATATCTTTATTGATCTCTTAATACAAATTCAGAATTACATATCAAATTGAAAAAATCATAAAAGCTTTTAAAAAAATGTCTTCTAAAGATCGTTTTCAAATATTTCAATTGGTTCTAGATCGTGATCGTAGATTAAAAATAAATATATATGTCACATCTTTTGACAGTCGCGGGTTTACTTTATCACTCTTGAATTTTAGGTGATGGAAGCCTACACAAATTGTAGGCAGTTTAATTGTATTACACCAATAGTCGAGCAGACCGAATACCACATGTTCTGCCGCGAGAAGGCTGAACTGTACATGCCTGAATTATATAACAAAATTGGAGTTGGTGAGTCCTTTTGTATTTATGTTGGAATGCAGTGTTTTAAATATTCAATCAAAATAAAATTATACAATAAGCTTCGTGAATTTTATAAGGATAATTTTTTATATGAAACAATTTCGAATGATTTCGGTAAACCCCTTTTCCTTTATCAGGTTGATGAAGATTAATTAAACAAAGATGTAGGAAAACTAAATCTAATCATATAATTATTATTATCATTTCATTCAAAAATTGAATTTGAAAAAATATTAATAATTTTTTTTAAATTAATAATTCTAGTACCTACCCGACTGATTAAATATAAAAAAAAGTATGTTGATGAAAGAATGATCCGAAATTGTTGGAAATATTTTTAAGATACTTGAATATTTATGATATTTCGGTTATTTTTACACATTACTTGTTTATTTCTATTTTTAGTTTTTTATCACCCCGATGAAGGAAAATATTTTTTTTAACCTGTTGGTTATGTTAACTACAAAGTTTATTGTGTAAATTTATTAAGAATGACTAACAATAACCACAATGTTTTTGGAGTAAATATTAAATATATTGATATTTTTACTGAACAGCTGATAGTTTTGAATATCCCATTAACGCAAGGTTTGTAATTAAAGGCCTGATGGTGTGGTCTGCCATCACGACCGGCAAAGGATTATCTCGAGAAGATGTTCCGAGCATATTCGCAAGATCCCGCTTCAACCGGAAGTACAGTTCATTCAGCTGGGCCGAAGATGAAACTGCAGCAGAGGTAAATTTGATGAATATATTTTTAGATATCGATTAGTTTATTGAATTGTGGGTAGGAAGCGTAGGGCCCTCGGTGAAATCTGTGGTACATAGTTTCAGCGGACTCAAAATCAAAATTTTAACACATAATTATTTTCGTGTATTCAATCGTTTTAATGCATTTAACAGAAATGGAATTTTTTTTAGTTGAAATTATTTATACGTATACTTGCAGAGATTAAAGTCATATTTTTAAATCATTTTGCCATCTGTAAATGACAGGTCCCAGCTTTTGATAGATAGTTAAGACCCTTAAAGCCTGGTCGGTCTTACCCTATGTGGTGTCTTCCAGTTCAAATAGAGTTGGCAGTTAAATGATTAGAGAACGCTTTAACATACATTTTTTTTATCTTTGACAATAATTTTATTGAAATATATATAAGCTAGTTATAACATTAATTTGCAAGTGGAATTTAAATATTTTTTATAAAATAACTTTTTTTTTCATTCTGTAAATTTTGAATGTATCAGCAGACATGCACCACCGCAACTCGGGAAAGAGGACAGCAGCAGACTGACGACTCTAGACGCCACGCTGAGAAACTTAGAGAAATTTCTGAATTGGCAGCCGGACTAAGTAAGCATTTTTGAAATCGAGATTTTTAAAAAATATTTCCAATTTAAACGCAAGTGGCCCTAATTACACATGTATTTTTCACAGATTGTACAGTGTCCCAACTAGCCGTCGCTTGGTGTTTGAAAAACGAATCAGTACACTGCCTTTTACTCGGAGCTGTAACAGTGGAACAACTATACGAAAACATTCATTCGCTACAGGTAATAATCTCAGTCTACACCTTAAAACCCGTTGAAATTTTTTTCCCATTACAAAAATGTTCACTTTCTTGGTTTACTTTGCTCACTTTGAAACATTTCTAAATGTAAAACCCGAAACGTGGCAGTTTTAATCGTGGACATACAAATATTCGTTTTTTATGTTTGATAAATCGGAAAATTTATGTACTTTTAAGATCTGCTATTGTAGATAAAAAGAAATAGGTGGGGAACTAATTGAATGAAGAACTTTATAAACAGTACAAGCAATGGCGGGCGACACTAAATCAAGATACGTCAGGCCAGTGGGTGTTAACGGGTGAAACTTCGTTCTCGAGTCCCAAAAGTCTTTTTCATTTTGGTTCATTCGCTGTACCAACGCAACGAGCGGGAGAGGGGCGGGGGCGGGGGTGGTATGCCGATCGCTCGGCGTGTCCTTATCAGTTGTTCGCGAAATTTTCCCTGGAAAATTGATATCCCGACCAGGTGACATAAAATGGCCTTCACGTAACTCCAACTTGACACCAAAAGACTTTTTCCTATGAAGCTACCTAAATCAAAAGTATACAGTAAAACAATTCTCCCTCTCTGGACCAATTAAAAGAAAATATTTGCGAAGAAATGGCAGAGATCACAGAGAATACGTGCCGAGCAGTTCTCAGAAAATTTGCCTTCCATTAACAGATCATATTTAGAAAACATAATTTTTAATAAATAATTTCCCAGGGACTGTACGTAAATGCAAAATAAACATTATTAAATCCATCCATTATTTAATTACAGAATTTTTATTGTGAAAAAGACTTTAGGGGCACCTTAAATATATGACAGTAAAGATCTGTTTATTTTATTAAAAATGAATAAAAGTAATATGTTCGGGTACCTGTCTAACGTGGGCCACAATGCATCGCATGAGCTGCGTCATAGGCGTAGTTACGCCGCTGACTTTTTTCACAGTGAATAAATGAAATGAATCAAGATGGTGGAATTGGTGGTTCAGTTTTATTGATCAAATTAATTAATCATGGACGGGCTGGCCTCGTTTAATAAATCGTGACTATTTTAGCGCTTTTGTTTCAGATTCTCCCCCAGCTGTCCCCCGCTATCATGACGGAGATAGAGCGGATTATCGATAATAAGCCCCAGAGGCCGCCCATGGTATCCACGTTGGCACTGCGGGGTCAGACATCTGGAAGCCCCGGGTTAACTCGAGCCGATAGGTAAATATTTATGTCAACTCGCGCCCTCTCCCCAAAATATCACATTATAGTGTTTCAGAAAAATATACTAAAAAGTACTTCAAAATTTTAATTTGAAAAGTTTTTTAAATATTAACATATGCTTGTTCGCAGTCCAAAGGATGGATTGAACGAAGGCAGCACCGCTGACTCCACCACAGCCGAGACCCCCAAGGAGCAGAAGACCAATGCCTTTTGTGAGATCCAGTGACTGTTGTGGCGCGGCAGTGGAGATACCGCATCGCAAAAATCCGCAGATAAAAAGTCCAAAGTGAGTCTGATTCTAAATAGTATACAAGTTATTTTTAAACTTAATTAATTTAAAGATATCTAATCAAATGAAATTAATCAAAAGAAATCTTTAAAATATTTTGGTTAGAAATTAGAGTTTAAAATATCAGTTGGAATATTATACCAATATTATTGATTTCTGGTTTTTTAAAAATTGTATCTCTCTTTCATTCTCAGGATTCAGCTTCTAATAAGGAAAAGACCCAATATTTCCTTAATAATGCAGGAGTCGTAGTTTGTCGCAAGGCTTCGTCGAACACCGATATTGAGAAAGGTAGGAATTTTATTATATGTATATATTTTTTAAATACATGCAAATAAAAACAATGAATTTTCAAGAACAAAACATTGTTCAGCAAATAAACGAATGCGGGGAGATATCATAATAATCATATTTTAATGTTATATGTGTTACACATGATAACAAAAATGTAGTTGTTTTCAAAACAAGATTAAAATCCGAATCTGAAATTAGTTTCCGAATACCAAAATAAAATGCCTGATATTCTTAAACATGACATTTTTGAACCCCAACGACATAATGCACAAATTTATTAGATTCTTTTTGACAGGTAAAGTGTCACCAGCCGAGGGTGCGCCGTCAGGCAAGGGCAAGACTCCAGTTGCGGGCGGCAGCAAGGTCAAGAAGTCCAAATCGGAAGGAGGAACTGTCCGATCTGGCTCCCTTCAACGCTCGCTCTCCGGCCAGATCCTCAAGGACCGACGCATTTCTCGTCCGGAGCTGGCGAGCCCTTGCGACGTCTAGACGCCTCGCACGCCCTTTACGCCTTCGGTGCACAGCGACACTCGTCGAATACGGTTTGAGTTTGGTTGTTTCGTGGCAGCCATGCGGGGCTCCGATGACTCAAAAAATTATGATGCAAAAAAACAATTAAAACAATCCAAATTTAGTACTTGTAACGTCGTGCATATTTTTGTACTGATACTTGAAAATATCGTAAAGGTATATCATAAAAATACATTCAAAACAAAAATTGGTGATTCCAGCCACGTCCGGTTGGTAAGATTTATTAGAATGCCGAATAAAATACGGTTAATCGATCGCGTAATTGTAGTACAATAAATTAAAATACAACCATCGTCCCAAACTCACGCCGTATTCAGGAGTTGTCACGCAAAATTACCGACGAAGCTTAATGCACAGTTATCAGACATTTTCGAGCTTTGTCACCTGTAAAAAAAGACTATATCTTTGGACTCCACCGCCGCGCTGGTCACGATATTTCAATTGCGTTATTTGAAAGTTGACGCTTTTGAAAGTAATTTAGTGCGCTTATGGACGCTTTGGACAATTGGTCAAATAAGTTTTGGTATTCACCCGCTTGGATAATATTTTTTAGTTTTTATAACCCTTTACATCGCCACTTCGGATTGAGCTTGCTTACATGCGCCGCTGTCACACGGCAGGTGCTGAGATTCGGCCGCAAAAGGTGAGTGAAGATTTTATTTACGTATTCTCTCCTGTATTTTTAATATGTTTGATTAGATATTATTCATTTATTTCATTTTATCAACTAGACATTCAGGGTGATAGTGTATATCGCATGTCGCTGTTGATGAAAGTTAAAAATAAAAATTTAATATGATTTCCAAAAGAATCAGATCAGAATCTAGGTTGATCTATTTTCAAGTAAGACACTATTTTTCAACACGATTTTATCAATCTAGGTGGCTTTTTGGGTAAACTGTTAGGTCCAGTGCTCGGTGCCAGTGATCAGGAGATTATTATAATGTACAGATTTTTCTATAATAGTTGCTAATTAACTATGTAACACATAAAATGGATATGAGGTGTAGAACTTGTTCAGATTTCGCGAATTGACTAGCCGTCTCAATTCGAGCAATTCCGAAATTCGTGCCCCTACCGAGTTGACCACATCGCACCCCTAGTTAGAGGCACTAATAAGTTAAAATACCTAAATTTTGAATTGAAAATCTGATAAACTTAATGTTTCTACTCGTAATATAAAAGTAATACAACTCAAAATTAATTATTCCAAATTTGAGAGGTATACAAAGGTATACTGTTTTTCACTGTTATTATAATTTCAAACGAACATATTATATATATATATATATATATATCTACATATTGACAAAAAAAGCACAGATTTTCTTAGAATTTATAATTGCATCAAAACATCAAAGTTGTTTATGTCAAAATAAAATTATCTTAGTTTTTTTGTGTCATTAACTTGGGTGAGGTATGCATTCACGCTTCATATCTCTGGCGCGTATCGTGTGCATACGTCGAACTCTCTTTGGGCGTATTACATTCAAAGTACGCGATCCAAACGTGTCGATGATTTCGCGCGTCGCGATGCCGTGTTCCCGTGATTCGAAATGTTTCTTATTATTGAAAAGTTAAATATAGATACTAATACGGATAATGTAGAGTCCGATATATGTAAATCAATTCTATTATAATGTCATGCAACCATCCTAAGTATCAGGTTAAAATATCGTATTGCTAGTCTCGGTAACAATTGCAACAATATCGACTTGGTAGTACTAACAGGTTAAACCATCGCCATACAAATATCAACCACCGCTAGTTGCGAAAATATTTGGTAACTCTAATGCACCATACTCTGTCTTGGTGATTCAACAGTTTAAAGAAAGCAAAAACATATTTTATGACCCTTGTCTAAGCATGAGATTTTCATCTCGAGACAATCTCTGAGACGGATTATTCTACCATGAGATACTGTTAAGGACAACTATCGGATTTCGCAGTCCACCGTGTATACACCAAGTCTAGAAATTCAAATCGTTTGTTTATGTATTTGTTTTGTCTCGCGCTTCACTTCACGCTTGTCAAACGTCAAACTTTGACCTTCCCTGCGTCAGTTAAAATATAATAAATGTTTGCAATTTGAAACCAGTATTTATGGTTCCGGGTGATGGTTGTGCGCACGTTTCGAGTCTCGCTGTCAAATCAAACGCTTTGCACTCGGGTCGGTCTCACTAATCTTGAGCGGTGATCTCTGAATCTCCGAGACATATCTCATCTCGGACTTATCTCACCGAGGACGTGGGTCATGAAAGCAATCTCTAGCAGTCCGTGTTTTCACGCATAACGCCGAACAATGCACTAATCGCACTTATAAATAGTCGACGCACATATGACGAGTAATCTTAATTTTAGCACGATTAAAACATCACACAGTTCAGTGCAATTCAGTAGCCGCCTCAAAGTTGCGGAAAAATATTTCAATTTAGATTATTCCGTTTCAAAAATTGTGAATGCGTGGGATGAGATATAATTCCTTTAGTTCTATTTCATACAAATATATATATAATAACGATATTTTTTTCTGGATAATCTTTTGTCTTTAATTAAATTTATGTCGGTACTATAACATCGCACTTTATCAGTTCAAAAAAAACTAAAATTCATGGTATTATGCGATTTGTCTCTTTTTGTCTTCATTTGATTTTTTATAATATTTAAAAAATAATAGTTACAAATTAAATTATTCAACTGGTAAGAAATGCAATTTTTTTTTGTCGAAAAACATTTTAGTTGCTACCGGGAATCGAATCTGGACCCTTTCCTATCCGGGGAAATGCGTTAATCGATTCCGCTACATCAAACAAGTATATTTACGATAAATGTTTGAACTTATATTCTGTAGCTCTTTAAAATGATTACATCTTTTATTTCGATTTTTAAAACAAATCAACTTTATATTGCAATAAATCTCAAATACCTTTAACTAATACATGCTAATATGATAAGTTTAATAAAATGAATTGATTTAATTCTACCGTCTCTAAGCGTGTAAACGTACATGTTGATATAGCGGAATTAACTAATACATTTCCCCGGATAGGAAAAGGTTCTGGTTCGAATCCCGGTAGCAAATAAAATATGTTTTCGATAAACTCTGTATATCTTTCTAGTTCATTAATTTAATTTAAATTAAAAATACCATAGAATTATGTTCTGAAATTGCAACTTCACAACAAAAATGTGTTTTCATTAAAAAAAAAAATAATAATCACCTTGCTTGTTTTTAAAAATAATGCGCGACCATTCTATTGTAGTTGTTTGATTATTATTATATCATATTTCTTAGATATATATATATATTTTTTAATATAGTACCTAAGAAATATGAGATACATTTTTTTTCATAAATAACTAAATTAACATTAAAGTAGTACGTTTTTTTTTTTAATAACTTAAATAACCGATGAATATATTCGTACCGAGATTAATTAAGGTGTCAAAATTTCGTCCAGAATTAAGTAACAGTGTGTGCTCTAGAAAGATGGCTGGCGAAGAAACAAGAATTGTTATTAGACCCGCTATGTAAACTGCCAGTTCTTTCATAAAAAGTAGAATAGAATTATATATATGTTCTATATACAGGATGTGACAGACCCAGTACACAATATTTTATGGGTAGATACCTAACTAAATTACGAGTCGAAAATGTTCAAGAGATATGTGCCTAATCTCAATCATGTCAGAGATATAAGCATTTAAAAAAAATCATATATATGCCATTATTTCGATTAATTGAAATATTTTATTTATTGAATACCAAAAATTAAAGGTCGTCGAATTTCGATCGGCTAGACTATTTTTTGTTAGATAACTTTTTTTTAGATATTTTTTGTTAGATAACGTAGACTCAACATGATTTTGTAAACATTTCAATCAATAATGTTTTCCGTAACAGTGCAGAATTTGTGCATATTCCTTGAACATTTCCGACTCGTAATTTAGTCAGGTATCCACCCATAAAATATTGTGAACTAGGTCAATTACACCATGTATATTCATATGTTTAAAGTTTTCGCGAGCACTAGCATATCTCTTCCAGATTAGATCGCGTTTTTGTTGTTTTCCACAACTGGTTCCGTCAATACATTTTTCAGAGTCACGAGTTCTAGTTTTGCGAAAATCGGTTTCCAGGCCGTGTGGAGTCGTCGAGTATTGAGACTGAATGGTATTTTTTTTTTTCTTTCGACACAATTTTCATCTATTCTTGCAGGTATTTATGTGTCCGATTTTTGTTCCTTTACATGGAATTTCATAGATATCACATGACTCCAAAGGAATGTGGTCTTTGTATTTCTTAATGTATATGAGAATTTTCGTATTGCATGGAAGATTGGCTTGACATTGATGTTTCTAAGGACATTTTCAATTCGGTCCGTGATGCCTCTGACATATCGACCCCTCAGAATATCAAGGTTCCATCTTACAATGACATTGTTTTGAGATAATGAGTTCAAACGTGTTGATTGAATTTCAACATATATTCATGTATATTTTGTTTTAAGTATGAAAATATGATCAGTTTTAAAGTCTTAACTTATTTTCAGTATTATCAATGACCACTGTGAGATGAGGGAAATTAAATATAAAAAAATACATAGTAAATTAGCAATAATGATCCATAAATTGAAATAAATAACTGAGGTAGTTGGAACTTTCCGCTCTTGCTATTTTGTTTATATCCGTTACATAGAGTTGATAACTCAATAACTAAAATTAGCCCAAAATGTTAGATGGAACCTTCTTATGCAATTCATGAAAAATGTATTGTTTTTCCACGGTCTGTGGATATCCTCGTAGTCTGTGAAAAATCCTTTCGAATCTTGTTTTCAGAAAAATTGTTGTAACTGAAAACATCTTTCAGTTTGCTCATTTCCGCATCGATATTTTATTTGTCCGCTAATTTATTGGTTACAAGCTTGACTAAGGTATTTACATCGGAGGCGATGTACAAAAGGTGCTGATGAGAAGTGGCGATCAGACATCGATTAGTGTATGTAGAGGTTTAGAAAAATTGTATGGCCTAATGTCTCAAATTTCTTCGTTAGCAAGATATCAAGGAAGGCCAATTATTTGTTGTATTCCAGTTCCGTAGTTAACTTGATTTCGGTATATTTAACCCATTTATAAGTGGTAGAAATTCATTGAATTTTAAGCTCCGTTGTTTTTCCAATGCAGAATGACGCTCGATACCTTGCTACGAAGATGAAGCAGTTTGTCGAAAGCGCCAAATCTTACGAACGAAACTCGGAACATTTCACAACTCGCAAGTACTTGCACGTAGCCGATAGAGATCTTTTTGTAAGCTTTGACATAGTGTCCTTATTTACTAATACTCTAGTAGTCGAGACTTTGAAGGTAATAAATAATAGACTCAACCCACCCGAAGAGATTTACGCCCTCATCGATCACTGCTTAAAGAACACGTATTCCCTATTGTATCAAAAGCTGTTCAAGCAAATTGACGATGCACTTATGAGCTCCCCAGTCTCACCAGTCATTGTGAATATCTTCATGATGTGGTACGATAAACAAGTGTTGGCTTCATCTGTTGATAAATCAAAAATTTGGCTCCGTTATGAGGACGATATATTCTTGATTAGGCCCCATGGTTTAGTGAAACATCACGGATTTCTACAACTTTTAAACGGATTGTACACTAAAATCAAGTTCACTATAGAAGTGGAACACAACAAAATGCTAGCCTTTCTGGATGTCTTACTAACGAAGAAAATTAATAGCCACAGTTTTTCAGAAGCTTACACAAACTAATCGTTATCTAAACCCCATTCTGCGTAGATCGCTTTCTTTGCAAATACCTTTGTCATAATAGCCAAAAAATTAGCGGACGAATTAATACCGACGTTGAGATGAGTAATCTTAAAAACTTTCTCCGTTGCAACATTTTATCTTAACTTTATTAAAAAGGTTTTTTTACAGGCTACGAGGATATATGTAGATCGAAACAGAAAAACTATCAGGAATTGCATTTTTGCCATATGTCAGAGGCACCACCGACCGAATTGGAAATATCCTTAAAAGCAACAATATCAAGTCAATCTTCCATACTTTTCGACAAATCTCCCATGCATTAAGAAGTACAAAGAACACATTTCTTTGAAGTCACACGGTATCTATGTAATTTATGCAAAGGCACGAAAATCGGACACAAAAATATCTGCAAGGATAGATGAAAATCGTGTCGATTTAAAATGATGGAAAAGTACGTCTACCTCAGCCCAGCACGTGCTATCCGGTATCAACTTTCACAACACCAAAGTATTGGTACCGCTGAACAAAGAGAGTCGTCAAATATACAGATAAGTGATAAAGATTGAAAAAAGACCAAACAGTCTTAATACTCAAGATGACACGGCAACTCCACATGGCCTGGAAATCGATTCTCACCAAACGAAATTTCGTTATTCCGAAAAATGTATTGAGCGAACCAGTTGTCCCCCAAATGAAATCACCGATACCTCTTCTTTGCAGAAAACTCTAGATTTTCTTATATGATATTACACATATATATATATAAAAATCTAGATTTTTCGGCGAAGAAGAAGGTATCTCCCACAGTTGAGTTAATTTCGTATATTTAACTTTGAATTCATGTCTATCAGAGTACCGTGTTCTAGGATCCTATTCTCTTCCATAATGGTGTAGAAATGAATTTATTGATTAATTTTCTGGTGAACAAAGGGTGTAACTGAAGCTTGCGAAATATGGCAGTGCGTCACTCTCTGAGGAGGACCTTTTTTGGTATTTTATATCTGGAGTCTGGAGGGAGTATTAACGTCGTTATTAGCGAGAATATTTATCGACAGGTAATTAAGTGTAGAGATCTCAGTATAAAAACGCAACTATGTAACTTCCTTCATAGTTAGTTGCAAATGACTTTAGAGCTGTCTATCCGGGATAAGATAGACGTACTTTTCTATTTTTTAGTTTTATGTTCATATATTTTTTTCTTTTTTTATTAATATTAAAAATTTCAATAATCAGTGGATATATATTTTAACATGTGTTTTTTCTCTATGAGAGTAAGACTCGTGTATAGAGAAGGAGTATATTCGAGTTAATTTATGTTTCAGTTAGTCTGTGTACATATTTTTTTAACTTCAGTTACAAATTTATGATAGTCCATAACTTTTCTAATTGTGATGGGGAGATTTTAAAAATATTTGATACCTTGATAAATTTATTGATTTTGAGTTGCGGTATATTTTAGTTTTGAGATATCAATTTGATCTCTATATCTTGTAGATCGGAATTCGCTTCTAAAATTTAATTGAATTTTAATTTCGAAAATTTGAATTATTGATTTTTTTTGTATATGTCTACTATTTTTGGTACTTTAAAATCTGTGAAAAGTTGTATACTTGGATAGTCTTTTTTTTTAGAATAATTTTTATTATCATTTTTTGAGTGATTTATAATTATGACATTGAAGTTTTATATGCACCTCCCCATCCAATAATACCGTATTGCAAATGTGACTGTACAAACTTATATTCTAAATATAAATTTATATTATATTGTATTCTTGCAGATACTTTTGTGTCTGTTGTTGAAGCTATGGAATTTCATAGATACCGTGTGATTGCAAGGGAATGCGTTCTTCGTACTTGTTAATTTCTAATCATGTGTTGAGATAAATCGTTGCAGCGGAGATAATCTTTTAGTTTGTTCATCTCCACATCGATATTAATTAGTCCGCTAATTTCTTGGTTATAATGACAAAGGTATTTGCAAAGAAGGCGATCTACGCAGAATGATGACAGATGGGGTTTAGATAACGATTAGTTTGTGTAGGTTTCTGAAACACTATGGCTATTTATTTTCTTCGTTAGTAAAACATCCAGAAAGGCTAACTTTTTGTTGTGTTCCACTTCCATAGTGAACATGATTTTAGTGTACAATCCGTTTATACGTTGTAGAAATCCGTGAAGTTTCACTAAACCATGGGGCCTAATCAAGAATATATCGTCCTCATAACGGAGCCAAATTTTTGATTTATCAACAGATGAAGCCAACACTTGTTTATCGTACCACATCATGAAGATATTCACAATGACAGGTGAGACTGGGGAGCTCATAAGTGCATCGTCAATTTGCTTGAACATCTTTTGATACAATAGGGAATACGTGTTCTTTAAGCAGTGATCGATGAGGGCGTAAATCTCTTCGGGTGGGTTGAGTCTATTATTTATTACCTTCAAAGTCTCGACTACTAGAGTATTAGTAAATAAGGACACTATGTCAAAGCTTACAAAAAGATCTCTATCGGCTACGTGCAAGTACTTGCGAGTTGTGAAATGTTCCGAGTTTCGTTCGTAAGATTTGGCGCTTTCGACAAACTGCTTCATCTTCGTAGCAAGGTATCGAGCGTCATTCTGCATTGGAAAAACAACGGAGCTTAAAATTCAATGAATTTCTACCACTTATAAATGGGTTAAATATACCGAAATCAAGTTAACTACGGAACTGGAATACAACAAATAATTGGCCTTCCTTGATATCTTGCTAACGAAGAAATTTGAGACATTAGGCCATACAATTTTTCTAAACCTCTACATACACTAATCGATGTCTGATCGCCACTTCTCATAATCACCTTTTGCACATCGCCTCCGATGTAAATACTTTAGTCAAGCTTGTAACCAATAAATTAGCGGACAAATAAAATATCGATGCGGAAATGAGCAAACTGAAACATGTTTTCAGTTACAACAATTTTTCCAAATACAAGATTCGAAAAGATTTTTCACAGAGTATGAGGATATTCACAGACCGTGGTAAAATCTATTCGGAATTACATTTTTGTCAGAGGCACCGCAGTCCTTATGTAAGAGGCACCACAGACCGAATTGGAAATGTTATAAAAACCAACAATACCAAGTCTATCTTTCATGCTACACGAAAAATCTTCTATATATTAGGAAATGCAAAGACCACATTTATTTGGAGACACGCAGTATCTATGAAATTCCATACAAACTTGTAAATGCATATATATCGGACACAAAAATATCTGCAAGAATAGATGATCATCGTACCGATGTAAAACGACGGAAAAGTACGTCTACCTTATCCCATCTTGCGTTATCCGGCATCAACTTAGACAACGCGATAAAGATCAAAAAGATACCGTACCAGTCTCAATACTCGAGATGATTCTCGACGACTCCACATGGTCTGGAAACCGATTCTCACAAAAAGAAAACTCGTGACTCCGAAAAATGTATTAACCAGTTGTCTCCCATACGAAACCACTAACTGCACCGATACTCTCTTCTTCACCGAAAACTGGCACAAATTTCGCCTAATACAAACAGAAAAATTGAGAAAATATTGATACACTTAAATAATCAACCCATAGATGGCACCAGCGACAGTGTGGTTAAGAGAATTATAATGAACTTAAGATATCAACCCATAAATAGCGCTAAAGTTACTCGCAACTAACATATTATGGAAGAAAATTACATAGTTGGTTAATAATGGGTTGACTTTGAACTAAATTATCTTCGAAATAAATCACTTCAAGAGCCCCGCAACCCTTTTCGCGCGCAGACAAGCCCGCCACAAACCCAGCGTAAGAATGTTCGGTCAAAACATCACATGGACCAGTGATGTCAAATAACTTGGTATCACTTTGGTATTCAGACTCATGTCGCGCAAAAATTTCCATGATACTGTGAGCGCTGATCACGAGCACATTTCGCTTTAATTCCGCTAATGGGTAGAAATAGAATGCTAGTCATAAACAATAAGCTCTTCCTGTACAAGGCCGTTGATCGACCTATGCAGCCCCCGTTTGGAGTCACACACCTACAATATACATAAAAAGACTTCAGACTCTACAAAACAAAGCCATTTGGATAGCTCTAGGTGCGCCGAGTTGGATCTGAGTCACACAACTGCATGGCGATAAGGGCACACCTCCTATAAAGGAATTTATCAAACACCTATCCGAGCGTTTTAATGCTGGGAACTACCAGCCCGACGATCAATGCTAGCTAAGACATCGATACCCCATCCAAATTCAAAATTCCTACAATTCTCCTCCGTAGCGAGTAACGTCCTACCTCATGTGGTAGTAAACTTCTAAAACAGCAGTTATAACACCTCCACTTTCCGCCGCATCGGATGCTTCTCAATCAATATCATATAAAGGCAAGGGGTGATTTGACCCGGTACTCTGCGTGACACGTGATAAATGACAATTACTAAATTAACTCAACTGTGATAGATTTATTTCTCCTACGAATAAGTACCTACGGTAACATATGAGGTAAACCCTTGACACTGGCACGCGTTACCGTGTCGTAAGGTCGATCTACGCTATCTAACCTAGAAGAGATAACATTTTCGTACACTAATGCTTGCGGAGACCTTAAATTAAACATGTATATATATCTTAATATTTATCTCTTGTCAATTAATTCACATCTTTCTAATCTATAGATTTCAAATAATTAGAATCTTTATTCTACTAGGTGTAAATATTTGAAAGTCAGAAGTCACGTATTATACTGATTATAGATAGGTCAAAAGCACCTGCATAATTTATGTATGTACATAGACAATAATTTCTATAACGGTTTGTGACAGAATCAAGTTGGCCACCTCTTTTTTAATTAATTTTTCTAAATAATATCGAGTCGGTTTTTTTTCGGTTTTTGTTCAGTATTTTTTTCAATTATGCGAGAATTACGAGAAACGTTTTATAAAATACAGTACAGAGGTAATACGTTCCAGGATTAATATAACTTACTTTTTTTATAAGATTTGCAAATCACGCTTGACGAACATCATTTAACATCAAGGCACTCCAATAAGGATCAGAATTGTATTTTTAAACTTTGCTCGTTTCATCACAACTGAATGAAGTTATGAATTTAATAATAATTAATAGAAAGATCTTTCAGTACATTTTTGGATCAATTTGGTCGATAATTGTGTGCTAGGTGAAATTAAATTTCATTTGATTGATGATGAAATTTCATGTATATTTATGTTGACGAATTGTAGAGTTAGCTGTTTTTTGAATTATTTATGAATCTGATAATATCGGTGTAATGATCTGTTTAATATTATAATATAGCGGTGAAATATTTTCTACTTATTTAGAACAAAAATAATGGTGTTGTTTGATTTGAAAAATACATTCGAACTCTGTCGATATATATATGGTAAACTGATCGTATGACTAAGGGTTGCACTATGAAATAAAATAATTATTTTATGTAACTATAATATACCCATAAAACATAAGTACTAATGTATTATATATATTACGCAAGCTTAAAACACATTTAAATTTCTTTAAGGCCTGTTTAAACTAAACAACTTATTTCTAGAAAATGTGCGACTTTCAAACAGAGCAATTTGATCATTCGTGACAACATACACGTAACATTAACACATTCTTGACCACACCACTTACAATAAGTGTTACAATTATTATTGCTTTGCTATGATTATTTTTCAAAATTAGACCTAAGACCTAAACTCTTATTAGTAAGTAGGTAATTCTAAACTATTTGTCTAAATTTTGTTTTATAATTACTTAATGATAGTAATAGTGAAATAAGTTATACAAAATTGGCTTAAAAGTAGAAAATATTTAACTCAACTAATTGTAATTACACTTACATATTAACAATTTCAAATATTATTAGTAATTTTGTAATCCTAGAGATTTATAAATAAATAATAAACTTTAGATTGGTATAATGTACAGGAAGTAATAGTATAGTACGTTAACATGTAATAGTAGCATAATATGTAATGAACGCAGTAGCATTTTACGGTGGGTGTCCACGGAGCGCAACGAACATAGACAGTCGATACAGATATGAGTGATCTTCATTTTTTAAGATTGTTATATATACATAAAATATCTTACCTTCTTTATTTTTTCAGACTGCTTTCTAGCAGTCCTCAACCATACAAAATTTCACTTCAATCAGGTAATAAAAATAGGTACCCAACTTGATGAAAAACGTGAATTTATAAACGAGTAGTATACAAATAATCTTCTCGTCAATTTAAATAACCATCGTAAAATAGATAGTTTTCAAAACATGTTACTCATAAATTTTTTAAATAATATTTCGGACAGTTTAATATACTTTGGGCTCCTGTTCTGAATATTTAAGCTAAAATGTTGCATACTACACAAGATATATTTATTACTTGAATTCATCACGTAAACCAGATATAATTTTGTTGAGCCTCGGCAGCCGATGTGTGTGAATGAAAAGATTTGTGAAGGAGGAAAAGCGTTACCTTACGCTAATTAGATTAAAAAAAAATAATTTACTGTCACTTAAATTAAATATAATATATCCGTTTGAGGTCAGCTGCTTGCACACTGTCCGATCACAATACTCGGCGTTAGTGATAACGAGTCGGGACATGTACAGTAGCGATATATAGTATAGTATTGTATATATAATATTTTATATAAAAAATGAACATTCCCATAATTATTAACATAGAATAATCCGTCATTTTCAGGAGATTAACATTAAGGAGTTAAACAGTTCTAGGTTTTGATTTTCAGTAGTAAATATGTACAATATTATCAGTAAGAAGGGATTAAATATCCTAAAATCATTGAAAATTGGAAATTATATGTAATAATGATAAACCGATGTACAGATAAAATATCATTTACAATACTACCTTAAATCCCTCCTACGTAAAATATTGTAATTAATAAATATACTGTTTTTAGTTGTTCTAGTATTATATTTCATTCGTATTTGGTACATTTTTAGGTAGTAGTAATTTTTATATATTTATTGTGTTTAATATACATATATATTGGAATACAATATATGAATAAAATAATACTGCCACTTAAAATACATGCGAAATATTAAAACAACTAAAAATGATTAAATTGTTTGTCACGATTTATTGCGGAAAAAGGGTAGTTTCGAATCTATTTTGCCGTTACACATTTTAATAATTAATATTAAATAAATTTGTATTCTACCTATATTATTGTATATAACCTATTGAGTTTTATTTTTTAAGCCAACCAGCTTCGGCACGTCTGGTTCTTCAACATAACTTAAAAATTTATACAATTAAACATTTATTTAATAGCAGGATCATGCAGCACTAATCGATATACATAAGAATACTAACATTTTTTATTTAAAAAAGCAAAATAATAAATAAGTCATTAACCAACTAACTAAACATCTACCACTAAACATATTATCTACCTAAATTAAACATACAATATAAGGAAACTTCTCATAGATCAAATAACAAAAAAAACAAAAAAATATTTCAGTACATATATATATATACTTAGTTGTAAAGATTATACATTTTTTTACATTGAAAAAACTCTTATCAAAGAGTCGTTATAAAAAGAGTTAAATATCACTTTATGGGCAATCCAAAAATAAACATTTTTCAAATATAATTGAATATTTATATCTCAAATTTAATTCATCAAAACTACGTAATATATAAATAAAACAAACTATAATCAATTATGTACGTGTACAAAATATAGGCGTACAGGCGTAATGCATGTTGAAAAATTTATAAATCTTTTTAAAAATATTTGAATTTAGTCATCGTGATAATTAACCAAAAATAATGTTTTTTTATTATTTTTCGTCAATTTAAAAGCATTACGTCAATGAAAAACTATCGCAAAAAATATTATAATATACCTACATACTCGTATTAACATATAAAAATCTTATTCATAATTTTAATATACGGATTTTTTAATTTGATCATTATTTAAAAATTCTTAAACAAGTATTATCAAAATAAAATTTGCTTGTTACGTAAAATTCTAAACAATAATTAATTAGCTTAATTTTTTAAAATTAGTTAGATAGATATATTACAGCATGTTTATTAATTAAAGCAATTTTAATTTTAAATACTCAAATAATATGTTTAAAATAATTATATTAATTTATTTTTTTGGATTTTGTGAGCCCTCCCTTGGCTTATACGACTCTCCGAAAGGTCACTTTTTTCAAACTATATTTATGATTTCAGTGCCATATTATTTTTCCAACAATTATACAATTTTTTTTAATGTTCTTTTTCTAATAAATGTGGTACATTTGAATGCAATGTGAATCAAGTGATTCGGTCGTTCTTAAAACAATTATCCGTCACCAGCATGGTTAATTTTCACCTATTTTATTGTGATAAGATATAAGAATGAATGTTTACGTTAACCATTCTTTAACACACCGCTAGTTAATCGTTCTTATTGGATTTGCCTTGTCTCCATGGACAAAATAATGTCGGCCGAAGACTTTTTACTCCTCTGCCTTTATCTTCTATAATATAACACAGGTACAGTATAGACATACTCGCATATGAACACATAAACACATACTTAATATATACTTAAATTTAAATAAACAAATCTTGTCATACAAATACTTTTCAAACCACCAATATTGTAAGATATGGTCGTAAGTTTTCACGGCTTTCAGTTTATGATAATATTCTGCGGTATTAATTTTTCGTAATAATGATCAAAACGTTTAAATTATCAAAATGAATAAATTATTGATGATTTTCAAAATCGAAATTTGGATATTAAAATGAGTGTGGTTTAAAACAATAATCATATTAAACACTGTGAATACTACCTGAAAACGATTCCGATGAGGATTTGGTTGTTTTGAACAGCATTACAAAGAGATTAATAATTTAAAATACTAGTTTATGTCTCTACTGAAATAAACCAACTACATGTATTGTAGAGATAATCGTTTCACAAATTTAATTAGTTGAATCATTTAATTTACATATATATGTATAACTAATTTACAGATAAAAGAAATATATGGTATATTTTTTTACAGAATATTACACACCATACCACCTTTAAAATTCCCCATCTCTTGTTTCACAAAAGATAGGCATTCAATGCCGAATAGAGTTTAGGCATTATACACAATTTGATATTAAACAATGATATATTTCAGCAATATCTTGTTTGTTGTTCTACAGATTTCTTTAGATTTAAAAATATACAATATTGAGGATTTTTTCAGATGATATCTCAGCTTTGATATTAACATAGGTAATCAGTTTTTGTCACGGTTACGAAGAATGCTTGGATATAAATAATAAATATTTTGTTTAAAACGTTAAGCTTATAGATGTCTTTTATTTAGCACATTACACAGATTTACTTGCGCGGTTGCGATATTCAAGCAGTGCGATTAACGAGAATCGCTCGTTGAAGATGTTATATTTCAAGAGTCGGTTCTAAGAAAATTTGCTGCCCACAATTCGTAGTCAAAAATTTATACCGCACAGTTTGTCGTCTAGAAAATATATTTTTTAATTTTTATATGAATTATGTAGATTGGTTCACAATATCTACACTCGATTGTCATATAATTAATCTATTAGGTTGTTTCATAAGTTTGCGTTTTTGACATATGCTAAAATTATTTTCAGTGTTTTGCAATGGGAGTCGAGTGTTTTATTTGTTTATTCTGTACGGTCCTAAATTGATGTATGAGATAAAATAATTATTTGCATTTGTCATTCTTTGTGATTTCCATTGTTTTTATGCTATGTGTCTCTGCTAATAATAACACGTTCCAAAAAGATTCAGACAGCTTGGCATTGAAACACTGCGCGATTTACCTTAGACAATCTATGAGGTTCCAAAACGCCATGCTTTGACACATTTCTTATTTATATTAAATGTATATGATCCGGGACCGATGCTGGGTGTCTTTGTGTCCATCATTTTAGTTCATGCCCTTTATTTTAAATCCGGTTTGATAACAGCACTAATATCCTTCTTGAGGCGTATCAGCCTGAGTAAAACATTAACGCCAAAATACCCGGAATGAAATTTTTTTGACCACTTTAGACAATATCTCATTTTATTGCATTCCTACCCATTGCACTACAAAAGTTGTTGAGAGCCAAAATAGCATTGTGTTCGAGATGAGACTCATAAAGCAGAATGTAACACCCCTGGAATTCTTTCATCTCCTGTGCTTGCGTCAATTTAGGATTAAAAATATTCGGCACGAATGCTTTTTCATAACAGAAAAAAAAACTTTAAAAATATGTTAATTTTTTGATCGGAGTACGTTTTTCGCATTTATTAAAAAAAACGTAAAGGCTTATGAAACAACCTGTATACATAGTTTATGATTCAATTATACAGTTTTTAAAAGATATATTTCGTTTTTCATTAAATTATCACTTAATATATTTTACTTATTGTATTTTTATATTTGTATTGTTTAATCGAACATTGAAACATTTAAATCGTTTATTCAATTTACTGTACTGCATCTTAATAACGTAATCATTTCTTTACTTTGTCGCTTGGACTTGTATTAAATTATGCGTGTAGGCTCCTAAATTTAGGACTATTAATTGTGCGCGTGATGAATTGTCAGTAACAACCTTTCCGGATAAGATACAGATTCGACGGAAAATGTATTCTTGTTTGTGACATCTGCCTGCCGAATAAACACAGACGCGCAAAAATCTTACAGCACCTGAGTTCAACTTGGAAAATAGTATGTCGTATATTCGTCGTTTGTGTATACTCGATGTTTGTGTATACTCGATGTTTGTGTATACTCAATGTTTGTGTGTAAAAATAAGACCCTATAATTATAGGAATGTTGTATATTACGGATCAATAGAAACTTTAAAATGATGGTTTATTAAAGCATCGCTCGACCGTCGCCTCGCTCCAGATCTTGGCCAGAATGGCAGTTCCAAAGGAAAATATAGTTTTAAAACAATAGTCATTGTACTGTCGAAAATTGTCTAACTTTTTATTCAAATTTAAGGGATTTTTAGTTTTACACGTTATTATTATTTTATTTATTTCGATTAGTAGCTTAAGTACTAGAATCAATATGTGTTATTATTTAACCGTTTATATTTATTTACAAAACATATTTTTCTTTGCTCTTAATAATTATTAGCACTAATGCACCGACAACTAATTTGTAGTTAGATTCTTTCACATACCATATATCGCCATTGTCTCTAGTAAAGCGATGCGATGATACGTACGTTAAAATTTTGTTTCTTTAAAAAATAATAATTTTCCACTTATAATACTCGTACATTAACACTAAACCTATTTGACTTCCTTAATGTAAATGTTTTAAATTAAGTATAGGGTATAAATTTTAAAATAAATAAAATGTAAAAAATATAATAAATGTTCTCGTGAAAATGTCCAATATGTTGTGTTAAAATATATTTTTTATTTTTGTACATATTTTGAGGCAACATCTAAAATGAAAGTATAGAAAACTGCAAACAGTTTGCAAAATAAATTTTATCATAATTAAATAAGTAATAAATAATAAGTAATTTTCTCTAGCTATAAGTTAAAAAAATAATGTCGTGTTATCCAGCAAATACCTAGTGTGTACAGTATATCTTTATTATTAGCACGTATATACTACATTTATTATTACTAATAGAATTTAAATATTTATATTTTTCATCATAACAACGCACTTTTATTTGCATGTAAATTGCATAGTAGTTTGTGATTTGCAAATTTTAACGTAATACCTATATTAATATAATTCTTAGCTTTTTAATTGTTGTCTTCAACTGTTACCTAATGCGAATTACATTTTTGAACACTCGGTGCATTAACAATGCTTATTATAAATCACTCAGTCATAGTCAAGAATGGTTAGTAACTGTTAATAACTGAACTGAAATGTTTAATTTTTATTTCCTACCTGGACATGTTGGCAATTTTTCACTCAAAAACTTTTCTTCCAAAATTTTTTTCGGCTTCAGGGTTTTCTTCTTTTTATATTATTTATGTATATATATTTTTTTAAGAAAAACTTAAAACTTTACACTAACCATACATCTACTAATTCTAATTCTATTAAATATATTATAACACAAAAATATTAATCTTGACTCATAATAAACGTGATAAAATTCACCATTCTAAGAAACTAGCTTTAAGAATGGAACAAGTCATATATACATATATATGATTGTTCCATTCTTAAAGCATAATAATAATATATTAATATTATTATTTGATGCAAGGACAAGACTAATAATACTGTCGATAAAATATGCTACTCACACTTACCATAGATAATCCACAGTTAGCAAAAATAATCAATAATCATATGTTCATAATCAATAAACAATAATTTAAACAATAATATATAAAAAATAATATAATTTAATTTCTTATTTGATCCCATTTTTGTTCTCGCGTGTTTTGTGTCACTTAACAACTCATTCCGTGAGCAGAAATGGATACACAGTTTCTGCTTGATAAATTAGAATACACAAAATAACTCAATCCACTGTTGATAAATTATAACCTAAAAAATGTCCTTTAAAACACTATGTCATATGAAGGTACTCGGACTGTCGGTACTGTCAACTTGCTAAAAGTTAATTGATGAACTCATCTGCTGGCCATGACAATTTAGATGGATTATTATTGCTAAAAAACCCTCTGTGAATCGACTTATTCAATAAAGCGAAAGGTTAAGCAGTTTACAAATAAATAACGAATTTTGAGAAAACGCACTGACGTGGGATTCACATTATCTTTTAATTGAGAGTCAAATCTGAGTTTCTAGAGTGGTCAGTTTGTTTAAATGATAAATTAATCATATTTTTCTATCGGCAATACAGTTGGGAGAATAGTTTTAAATATTGTTTTCTTGAATTTTCTTTTTGCCACATTTAATATACAAATAATTGTTAAAAATTCGTTGCGCATAGGTCTTATTAACTACCAACTTATTACTCATTGAATAATATCCGGTATTACCACTTCAGTCAAACGTTGGCACCACTCACTTCATATGATGACAAACAACTCCTTATCCATTAGAACTGTCGCTATTTACATTATAAAACTAAATGCATTCGAGAAAATCTTATCATATACGTTGTTTTCATTATTTTTCAGTTTTTTTCTCGTATTTACTTTCTCATAAAGACATAGGCTACATGTCGAATGTGATTTTTTGATATAATTAAAGATATGATAATAAGATTTTTTAAAGATAATAAAATACTAAAGTAGTATTATAATTTAAGTTATATCATAATGAAAATGATAGTATATAAAAGTTATTAGAATTCTATATCTTTAGATTAATTATAAATAATATTGTAAAGGCAAATTTCCTCCACGGATTACTACAAAGATTTTTTTTAAAACCATCTACAATAAAAAATGGGACTTTTAAATTGGGGGAACTCGGGAAATTCTCAATGTTTCCTAATATTTAAATGATGTAGTTATAAAACATAAGCATTAATGCATCCTTACTAAATCCGCTATTGGGCTTGCAATTTGGCGGCAGCCAGTTAGTTTTAAGATAGATCTCGTGATGTGATCACTTATAAATGCAATGATCTCATCTAGAAATTGTAAACTTCACTCTCAAATTAGATTAATTCTCTTTACAATAAATTTATCAGTTGAATAAAGTAACCACGGAAGATCTTTTAAATCTATAAATCTATTAGCTTATTAATACTATAGGAATAAATGAATACTCATAGTGAGTACGATCAGTTTCATATTTTGTCGTACATATGAGTAACTAATATTATTTGTTAATAATTATCACAGAACCGTTGACGTATGTTCAAAATAATAATTGGTGTACTGCATTACTGACTTGAATCGTCTATTTACTTTTATATATTTGTATATATGGAACTGGCGTCTCTTCTAGGTTATATCGCGTCTTTTGTGGATGGTTTCCTTAGTGAAAACTAGGCCAACGTTTTGGCACGGTAATACGTGCCATGACCATGGCACGTGTTATTGTGCCATAACGTCGGCTTAGGATTCTCCGTGGAAACCACCTACAAAAAACGCGATTTATTTTAGAAGAGACGCCAATTTCGTACACTAGTGCTGGCAGATACCTTAAATGTTAGATTTGAGACATTTGTCGCTTGGTCAAGAGTACACTACCTAGCTGTGTATGACAGGAGATAGTCATTGTTGATGTCATATTTAATTTTTTTTAGTCTTGTATATATTGCGTAGAATGTATCTATGTAATTTTTTGAATTCACGCGTTATTTGTAGAATAACGATAACACTTATAAATTAATGAAAAATTGAAAAAAATCATTTTAGAACATAGTGCAGTAGTATTATATACAATTGTCAAAAATTATATAAACAGATTTTATTCTAGCTATGGGAGAAGTCAAAATATCCACCGAACTGTAAACTAATATAAACAAAATTAAAATCTCAATAACAGCTATTTTGAGAATCGTTCACCAAGATATTCTATAAACAAATAAAAATGGTCTCTAAAATAAATGACATATTATTTCATCATCAAGCCTTTTCGTGGAATTCATTTCATTTTGTAAATTATTTTTACGAACGATCGAAATATTCGTTAATTACGAATGGATGACTTTTACAGCCGCTCTGAAATTTATGAATCTAATTGGTTTACCGATTTAACCAGTCCTACCATAATTGTTGGCCAACGTTTCGATCACATTGCTTAATCTTGAATTGTACACGATACGACCGACCAACACACCCGGTGTATATTTTAACATGCTAGTCTTTACAGACCTGCAACAGAAATTGTCTGAACGAATATCAACAAAATACAATATCAAAAGATCGGAATTCTATGGATGTATGAAAGGGATTTTTTTACATCCATGATTACTTTAATCATACGATCGAAGAGGGCAAAATATTATGAAACTTCCACATAATGTTATGCAAATAAAAATTTATTTCAATTTCAACTCTCTACACATGCCAAAACATTGTTACGGCTCGTGTCCACGGTGTAATTTTTAAGAGATTTTCATCTTGAGACAATCTCCGTGATAGTAATTATGCATCCATGAGACTATTTGGAGACAACATAATATAATGCATAATCCACTATGTGTACACCGAGTCTCTGAGATTTGAGCACCGCCACTACATACAAGAGTCAAATGTTAGTCTATTGATCATTAATCAGCAGTCATGCAGCGTAACAATAGATATATGCACTTTGACGTATTCATTTGTCTAACTTTTTAGAATAAATTGTTGTAGATATTTACGATTCAATGTGACATTTGTGCACACGTGTCGAATCTCACTATTAAACGGAATGTACACATATCGGTTCTTCCAATCTCGAGCGGTAACTTCTGAGTTTGTCTCCAGACCAAAATCTCAACACCGTACTGAAATTAATCTCAAAGAAATCTCTGAGACTTATCTATTATGTCTCGCAATATGGACATGAGTCATTACTTACAAAAACCAAAACCGGTGTAAGTCAAAAACCTTTTAAATAGACAAACTAGGAAAATCAGTATTTCGAGGAAGCATGATTTTAAATTTCTTTCAGAATTATAATGTATTTTTTGTTTTTATTTAATTACTGAAAATATCTTAACATTTATGAAAGTGTAATAGATATATATGTATATATATATATACCTAGATACATAAAATTATATATGCATCGTATTTTTTTGAAACAAGTTTTTGTTCATTTTAAACATTTACAGGTAGTTAAGTAGATATAGTAATTTCAATATTTCCATACATTTTAATTTGCGAGGAGAGTTTTAAAAGTTATTTAAAATTATTTAAGTAAACTCGATTTAAATTTTAAAACATACCAAAATTGGAGTTACTGCATAATATTTTTTCAAATTTAAAAAATATTATTTTAACAGAAAAATACAATTTCTATTATTATTAGTACATTTATAAAACTTGGACATTAACATATTTACTAAACAAAAATTTATTCAACGTATTTTTAATTTGAATTAATATTTAGTGTTTGGAGTTAAGATTAATTGGAGGTCTTTGGGCTTAACAATAGATATGCAATTGAATTGGAAATAAACATCTTAAAGTTTTCTCATCAAATGAAAATCGTTGAAATCAAATTAGTGGACCGTTTTCGAAAATTTTACTTTGTTAAAAATTTACTACATTTTATTTAAAAAATCAGTAATCAGTATAAATATTTCAATCAAAATCATGTCATCATGTGAATTAAGTATAATACCGTGTCTACCGCACACATGCAACACAGATACAAATACCCTCGTTGTGGTGTATAATGCCAAATTTCGCATTATGATATGATGTAGCTAGGAATTTTTGTAAAGTATAAATAATTTGGTAATAAGTTTGTGAGTTATCCATTTCTCAATAAAGCGATTTGAAATATTCGGAGAAACTGAAAGAAATGAATGGATCGTATAGATTACCTTTCAAAATCACTTTAATGGTATATAAACAAATGCAACAACAATTTTCATTTGATTAGAAAATTGCCTTATGTATTTCTTAACGGAAAAATCACATTTAAAAGAAGTAAAGTATTGTATGAGTATTAAAACTACAATATAATATTCCCAAAAACATCGAATTGTAGCATGTTTTTTAATTAAATTTAAAAGTTAACTAAAAACATTATTTAAAAATATACTTATTTTATTTCGATGACGCTTCCCATTAGTTTTCGCTTTTAAAATTTATGTTGAGGATTATTATGTTTATTATATTATATAAAAAAATCCTCAGTTTTCTTAAAAAACTAAAAATGTGAAAGTTTGTTGAGGGTGATTTTTAAATATATTTGCTACACCCTTTGGGCGTGGCTTTGTTGTGAGAATGAATAATTACCACGTTGTACGTTTATGTATAAATACTAAGCTGTAAAGATTGAACAGCAGTATGATACCTAAAACATAAGAAGACACGTAAATATGAATGGAGATCAGGGAAATAGAGGTGAAACCAATATTGGAAAGTTTTCTTTGCCTGATAAGATATTTATTTGAGATTAATAGATATGTATTTAAAATTATCAGTGTATTTTCAGTTGATAAATTTGACCTTCAAAAATGAAAAAAAAAAGTTGTACAATGTTTTGTACAGCAAGATTATATAAGCGATTGAGGGATGTCCCTAAGAAAGTAGGTAGGATGTAAACTTGCATGATGGTAAAAATATGCACGTAATTTATGTGCATTTTAATTAACAACCAAGAAATTGTGATGCATAGAAAAGTGATTATAAAGTGTTTGAAATTTTCTCAAAGAACTAAAATAATGTCAGGACAACATGAAAAATGAAAGCATGAAATCAAACAAATTCAAGAATGCTTAAAGCAGTAAACATGAATCTACTTTGTGTAAAGTCACCAGCAAATTTGGTTGCTACGCAATGCTTTCATTTCATGAGAATTTTTAATTTTTTTTAAAAATATTTAATGTGTGTTTTATGAGTGTTTATTGCATTATATTATACTTATATATCATTTTTTTGTTGTATTAATTTTAATCAATTTAGATTTTGTTAAGCTGCATTATTTACTGTTTCTTATTATTTACTCGTATTAATCTGTTTTTAGTTCACAACTAGTTTCACTTTTTTTTTCATATGTCTTAAAATTGTTGTACATGTTTACATAGTTATCTATGTATGTGTTATATGTTGTCATTAATGTCGTACTTTGAATCTTAAATATGTTATACTCATCTGATATTGCTTTTCACTTTCCGCTCAAATTAAAAGAGAGAGAGAAAGAACAAGAAATACATAAAAATATACGAATAAAAAGTTAATTGCAATAATATGTATATATATAGAAAAACTTCGATGTATTAATAAAAATTGATTTACACATGTTCGTGTTTCAATAGTATAGTACATAGCACGTGGGGAAATCATGTCATCCCTGATACCATAACTTTCTAAGGTCAAAAGCATAAATAATAAGACAATTCCCAATGATCAATTTTCTATTAATGATGAAACATCTATACTTGAAATGGAAACAAATAATATTAATACTTGGATACCTCTCATTTTTAGTTTGAATTTAACATCACGTACTAATGAAATGTAAAGATTGTCAAGTAATGTCAGATGAAATACAATATTTTGTGTCCACTAATATACACTAGTATTATATCGGTGTTTTGTAAGTTAAATTGTAAGTGCGGGCCAGATATGTACTATGTTAAATTATTCCAAAATTTATTTACATATTTTGTTGTGAAATTTATGTCAAATATAATTCATAAAACCTTTTAGTGAAGCTACAATAATGTGAAAAACTAAATAAATGTTTCATATACATATATCATTCCTCCATAGAATATGTTTTTCTCCATATTTCTTCATCATCAGTATCTACAAATAGACTAAATATCCACAATAACCTTCTTATATATTACACCTATAAAATATTATGAAATTATCTAACGCAGTTTTGTGACATATTTTTTTCTGAAAGTCTCAGACAAATGTTATAATGAAAAACAAAATGAATGCATCCAAGCATTATATTGTATTTACTCATTTCATGCACTGGTCCGCGCTTAAATAATAAATTATTATCCAAAATATATATTAAATGTCTATACAGAAAACTAAAGGAAAAATATAATTTTTAACCTGCCTATTTGATTGCTTTTAATTTTGACAAATAATATTTCGTGTCACACAATTATCATTTATTTAATTATTGTTTTAAGGATGTATTAAATGTCTATGGTATATTTTTAATATTTAATTTTAAATCATTATTTTGTTCAAATTAATTATAATTGTCTCCATTTTTCAAATAACCTAACATTAATTTAGAACAACTAATGTATTAATATTAATATAAATTTGAAGTGATTAAAATATCCCTGTATGTTATAAAAAAAATCTATATCTTTTTTCCAAATTACAGTATATTATTTTGTTAACTCTACTAAAAATGTTTTAAATAATTTTAATTAATTTTTTATTATATTTAGCACCAGGTTTAGCAGTGAATTATTTTTAATATATTTGAATATAAATTTTGGGTATATACTCGTAAAATTTAATCATATTTTTTTAGTATTTTGGCGTTAAAATCTCTATCAGTAACTTACTAACTTACCAATGTATTTTCAAAAAACTGTTTTGTAATAATTACTGCTCTTTTACTGCGATGAATGAATTATTTTAAAATGTAAAATAGCTGGTGTTTAAGCGCAGCGAGATGATAATGTATTATCAGTCAACCTACTCGAGCTAATTCCTGAGTGTCTATCAAATAATTTGTACTCAAAATTAATTAATTGTATCATTATTTTTGAAAAAAAATTCAAGTAACTCAAATAATTAATTATATAAATTACCGTCTTTCTTAATTTTTTCACGTCGATTCTCAAAACAAATCATTAAAAACAAAATCCTAAAGATGCTACTTCAGTGTGTGCTTTCTACAAAGAAAATATTGTTACGCTCTCAAAAAGTAATGTTTGGCGAATATAAATGCTTTATTTATATATTTCTTCTTTATATGTCTAATTTTACCTCTTTATTATGCTTGTTATCAATTCATCAAATAAAGGATGTATAAAAATGACAGAAGTGTTTTATTTCCTATAAACTTTTATTAAATAAACTAAATTTCACAATTATTTCACCTCTGAACTATTCCTACATTGGTACCCTACCAACTGAACTATGGAAATACATTTGAGTGTGCATCAGATTTATGGCTTCCATTTTTTCAAGTAACACATTGTACATTTTTTATTCGAATGAGATTTGTCTCAGAGACTCGTCTCGAGAACGTGCAAATGACATTACAGAGTTGCGCACGAAGCTAGCTATGATTCACTGCCGTACTTATTTTGTACGTAAGATAGCGTACCACCGACCTTCGCCGAATTTTGGAGAAGAACGATCAAAGTCTCATTCATGGATACACAATAATGGTAATCTATTTCATTTTTTACTTTTTATAGTTTTAGCAAAATTAATAAGTATTTTATTTTTCTTGGATTTATTTACCAAATATAAATTGATTACAAATGTATCAATTATAAAGATATACATTTAATTTGTATTAAAGATATCACAAAACTATGTTCTGAATAACTATGACTTCGAAATAATGTGTTCTCCTTAAAAATAAATTGATTAATTTACTCAATATAAACTATGTAATCATGTGAAATTCAACGAGAGGATCCAAAAGTGAGGAACAGTATAAATTTGGTACAACTGACTGTTAAAACATCATTTTCTTTCAGACAAGTAAGAAACTATCTAAAGATTAACTATATATCCTTCTGTGTAGAGTTTTCTAGGCTATTCTGCCGTATGTAATTGAATCTGCTCTGGCAGACGTTTTGGATTATATTGGAGGAATAATCGTCAGAGCTGATATCGCTATGATGATGTCCCCACAGCCAAAACTATTAATTTGACGACTTTCTGAAGTGAGCCATCACACACATATGCGCAGACGATGAATACCTACGTTGTTTATGGCATTTCTCTGAAAAAAGATAAAGCCTAAGTCAGACAATTCCGCCTTTTCAAAAAATTGCACGTTAGGTATTTTTACAGTTTTTGATACTTGATAAATCAGAGGAAAGTATTGATAAAAAATATTCATAAGGTCTGTCAACGCGACATTGTCCTGAAAATAGGTATTTAGTCGAGTTTTGAACACGAGGCATCATTCAAATTTTATTTGGAAAATCACTTTTAGGAACCAACATAATGCTTACAAATAAATTTGCATCCACAAAATCAATGATCGTTAGAAAGGTGAGGAGATATGATAGAAGTGGTAAGAAATAATCCATTATCACAATTAAAAATTTTTAGAACTTAACCCTTTTTTGAACTTAGAAAGGGAAATTTAAAAAAAATTGCAAGTTCACTAGAAAGTTAAAATTATACAATACGAGTATGTAAGTAATATAATAAGTTTTAAATACTAATTAAATGTATTAATTAGAAAGATATACACATAAAATCAATTTTATCGAAAAATATTGTTGTTGCACTACCGGGATTCGAACCTGAATCTCTTTTCAAACCGGGGAAGGTGCATTATCCAACTATGTTACAGCGACAGTACTTTTGACAACAAATTTTCAAACCTACATGTAACACTTTTCAAATGAATACATCGATCTTTACATTATTTGAAAGCCATCTGAGATTACGTAAAAAAAAGTAGACGGCTTTGAAATAATCGAACGATAGATGTAGTAATTTGAAAATTGTAACACATTGGTTCGAAAATTTGTCGTCAAAAGTACTGTCGCTGTAGTACAGTTGGACAGTGCATCTTCTCCGGTTTGAAAAGAGATTCAGGTTCGAATCCCGGTAGTGCAACAACAATATTTTTCTATAAAATTGATTGTATATGTATATCTTTCTAATTAATTAATTAAAAATATCACAGACCTATGTTTTGAATAATTACAACTTCACGATAAGAATGTGTTCTCCTTAATAATAAAATAAGTATCTGCAAGGATTGCAATTTTACCAAAAGAGCTAATTAGCGATTACTATACGCTATTGCACGGTGTGAGTGATGCAAATAAGAAATACACATTATTTAGACTTTCAATTTGAGTCTTCAAATGGTACATATAGATATATGCTTTTGAAACCTACTAGTATTTATAAAAAGGTTCATGCACATTGCATGTCAATGAATGTGCATCAGGTCAGGAACGGTGGAAACACGATATAACGATTGCATAACGCTGTTCAAATTTAACAGTTTTATAGTTTGCTCGAAATGAAAATAAATTAAGTTTTATATTTTAATTTCGGAGCATATTTATCGCGGCATTACAATATTCAACATTTAATTCTCAATTGTCCCGCTATTCAGTGTTGTGGACTGAAAGCATATCTACACATTCAAACTGAATTGCACCGGAATATTTCCTACTGAGCTGCGAGACTGAAGCCATTTGCTCTGTGTGCTAGCGTCGATGAAGAGAATCGACTCAATGTGATCTCATCCAACGACAGATGAATGCCTAGATTAAATGGAGACTGTGTACGTGTTCGTAATTGCAAGACCTCTTATTGAAGATGAGTGCGATTCATCTTCAGTCCTGTTGCGCCCATGGACTAGAAAACTCCCATCCACTCGGGTATCTCCGTCCTCGGTGGAGCAGTCACGATTATATTTTTACTATATATCATTTTACTTTCAAAATAATAGAAGAGTGTTTGTTACAAACAACTGGAAACAAATATGAAAGTAAGGCTAATAAAGTTGTATCGGTATATTAAAGGGATTATTCTAACCAGAAACGAGAACGAAAGCTCAATGAAATGGAGTTTGCTTAAATAAATCGGTAATTGCATAATTTATACAAAAAACGAGGTCTCCAAAAGATACAATATTTTAAAGTAAATATTTAATAATGGATCCCGAGCAGAAATATTTTGACATGCTGGATTACCTGGTGTTCGGGGCGATGCTGTTCATGTCAGCGATGATTGGCGTTTACTTTGCATTCTTTGCAAAACAAAAACAAAACACGACCCAAGAGTATCTCATGGGAGGGAAAAAGATGGGGATTTTTCCCATCTCGATGTCCCTCATTGCGAGGTAAGTTCCGCTTTAAGCATTTTTTATATATTGCTAAAAATATGAAAGCTTGCTGCAGATAAACTGAATTAATGAACATTATAATATAAGCGAAATTGTTTGTGGCTCGATTCCGATTTCCATTCCAGGCAAATCTTCCAGCGAATCCTTTATGTTTCGGTGTTTGCTTAACGTAACTCGCAGTTTCACTAGAGAAAGAGTGCTTTTTGTTACGAGATCCGAAATTCTCCAACTGAAAAATGTGCCATTTGCTTTGCGATCTTATTTTTTATTTTTGGTTGAGATCTGAAAATTGATTTCACATGTTTTTATTTGTTAAGCGTTTCCACAGATCACAAATACTATCTACAACTGTAACATTGTTGCGCTTAATTAACATAGTTTATTAGCGTATTATATTAAGTCGATTAGTATTTACACGAGTTACGCTCAAATTATGGGATTTCTTACAATTAAAAAAACAACTTGCCAAACTGCCCATTCTGCTAAATAAAGCCAAACCGAAAGTGCGCGACATTACCATTACCAAATATTTATTTTCTGATACAGTATATTTGTCACTTCTTCTACATTATCATCATGTTCGATATTCAAATCTATCGAAGATAGGTTTTGTGTTAATATAAAACTTTTTTTATCACAGAATAGAAACGTCTTACCTATCTTTCAAAACATATATATTTCAACTTTATTACATACATATGTACTATAATTTTTAATGTTTTCAAACTACGTAACCAAATTTTCAAATTGCCCTTCACATAGGAATTAAAGAGTTTTGATTAAAATTTTTTGAAAATGAAATGTTGATCAAACAAAGGAAACAAATCTACAATTGCAGAATTCTTTTTTCGTTGAATTAATTGTGTGGATGTATAAAAAGATGAAAAGAATTTCTTATTTCTTGATATTTTTAAAAAGATGAAAAGAATTTCTTATTTCTTGATTACTGAAAATCAATCATCTTTAAATTGAAAACATTTTTTTAATAAACTTATCAATTTATACAATTTTCTTAAATATTATTTTAATTTTTACAATTATTTTTCAATTGCTAACAATTCAAATAATTATAATCCTACTCGGATTGCACGAAGGAAGACAGCAAAAAATCGGTTCTAATGCTATAGATATATGCTCCAAGGTTGCATATTGTCTGTTAACAAAGGATTCATAATAAGGACAATCATATTGCTATTTGTCAAGTCCAATGTAAGTTCATTGCGCACAGTTAAAGGCACGAGTCAAAAGCATTCTGCTTCGACCACTGACAGAATTTGTGATTTGTTAACTTTTTTAATAACAACCAAGTTTTTCAAAAATATAATCAAATAGAAACAACCGAATAATAAAGATAAAAGAGATTTTGTAAAGTAGTAGAAATTAACAATATTAAATCTTGCTCAATCTAATTGAACAACCCTCGAAACTCTGTAAAGATTATTGTTTGTGAAAGCCAAGGTAAAAAGCACGCGAGGAGTCGATAAAAGCGCTTGGCACTGTAACAGAGCGAACTAAAAAACTGTAAAATTGAAGAAATGAAAAATATTGAAAAGTAATAAAATTTATATTATAATTTGTTGACATACGAGGACGCGAAGTGATTGCAAGTGTTTTGAAACTATATATATATTAAAACCAACCTTTATAAAACGTATAATTTTATTATATTATTTTACCCTATTATTTCACACCTGTTAGCCCCCCATGCCAGAATAATATTTTACGCATTTTTTAAATTCTGATAAGGATTCAGAAGATATTTGGTTCAGAAGGAGAACATTTTGTATATATTTTTTTAATGTATATCTAAACTAAATTCGTCCATCCATTCATGCAGAATGAAATGATGATGCTTATACATAAATTACTTTAAAACCTACGAAAGTATTAAGCGGAAAGTGAAAAATGAGTTGAGTGTCAATGTATGAAAGAATTTTATATACCACCTAATAAATTATAAAAATTGCAAAACATCTTCGAAGTTAATTAGCCCAAACAAACTTAAATCTGGAAGAAAGTGTTTATGTCTGTGGTTTTTTAATTTTTTTTTCAATAAATCTGTCCTTAAAAACGTTACATATTTTAATACAAATTAAATGTATCAATCAGAAAGTTGCACAGATAAAATCAATTTATCGAAAAATATTTTTGATGCTACCGGGATTTGAATCTGGATCCTTTCCTATCCGGGAAAATGCGATAATCGTTTACAATACACCAACATAGTAAGATAACGACAAATTTTCGAACTTACATATTGCACTTTCAAAATGCAATCTACTTTATATTTACGGAATCTCAAATACCTTTATTTTGGATTTTATCTATATATCTTTCTGATTAATACATTTAGTTTGTATTAAAAAATCACAGACCTATGTTCTGTAAAAATTACAATTTCACAATAATAATGTATTCTCCTTAAAAATACATATTTTGCAATAATATTTATATTTATTTATTTAGACACATATAATATATAAGTATTGTACAGCTGAAAAAAATACAATTTGTTACATATATTTTACACATATTTTTAAATGTTTAGGGCAAATTGGCAAACAAATTTTATTTCACAAAACCAAATAAGTCATTGAAGGCAAACCACAATTAAATATAGAATGAAACATACAAGGCATGTTAACGTGAAAATATATAAAATGGGAAAATAAAAATACTAATGTGCAATACAAAATATGTATAAATATAATGAAAGCATATACAAGGTAAAGGAAAATATGTAATATTAAAGTTATAATGCAGTCAGTATAATACACACAATGCAGTTATAAGAATTATTTCATAATATAAAACAGTTTACTCTCAGTATCTGCTCTACCTAATTTTAACAACCAATTTGATACATCCTTTATTCAACTTGTTTTTTAATTATACATATAATTATGTAATTAGCCAATGATACTACATAAAGTTGTCTATAACCGGAGCATCACCTTTGTATAATAGACGTGTTCCGTTTTATTATTGGATAATAATGTCAAGAACGGTGTCATATTTTTGATGATAGTGATATGTATGCACGACGTGTAGACTCATTAAAGAACAGAAGTTCTGCTTAGAAACAATGCTACAACGACTTGCATATTTTATAAAAATATGCAATTTATTAGAACATAATTATAATTAAAAATGTATATTTTATTTATATGCTCTATACGTTGAAAACCATTTTGAGGTTAATTAATGTGAATCCTTCATAAATTATTATAGTAATTATATCATGATTTCAATATAAACTGGGCGCCACCTTCATGTTGGCCGCAAAAATTCCTAAAACACGAATATTTCTCGCTACACAAAATATTGTCTTTTAAACGTCTTTAAAGTAAGATAACGAAATGTGCCCTAAGAAATACCTAAATGTTCCTATAAGAAAAATAATTTTTAATCTAGTACTCGGGCAATTGTACAGAACAAACATAAAAAATATATAAATAATGAAATCGAAAGAAGTATGAATAAAATTATAATAAATAAAATACTTTAATATTCATTTACTTCTAATATCTCATGATGATAATTATTATTTAGTAATTATGTAACATTTTTCAATAAGTATATACATTGTGGATTAATTTAATTACACATATGCATAAAACAAAAATGTTTACAAACAATAGTTATGAAATAAGATGAATACAACGGTATGTCCTTTTTAATATCAGGTATAAAATAAATTTTATACTATGGTTGGAAAAAGGAAGGTGGAATTAAAAAAACTTGTAGTAGTTTAGCTGATGTTTAATAATAGGGTTATCAACAGCTTAACTAGGATGATAGTCAGAGCAGATTGAACTAATGGTCAATTGACACCTTTACTGCACCAAGCAGGATGAAGGATATGACTACGTTTCTGCCACTGGTACGCGGTACACTTGCTGTCCATGTTCCCTATCCAGCCGTAGGTAATTGACAAGTATGAAAGATTTATTACTTGAACATATACTTTGTTAATTGAACTACAGTCACCCGCAATAATAAAAACACGTTGTATTTTATAATGGCGACATTTACAATAAAACTTTTAATATATTATAATATAGCATTAATATAGCATTTAATGCACTCATATACTCGTGCAATTATTCGCTTTGTGGCTACAGACGCTTTTTTTCTGTATTCTAATTTTTATGTTTGATTTTTTCACATATAAGGCGTCATTACTCAATTGTGGCATCATTTTTGCTAATTTATTGCGACTTTTGCTTTAAAAATATATGCCCCGTTTAATTGAAAATCTGATGTAAATTTGTTCAAGAGTTTATAGAATTAACCAAACTTAATTTGATAATTATTATTAATATTATGATTTTAAAATTAATTTAAATTTGGTGTACTTGTACTAGAAGAGTGCATATTAAATAATTTACGTTAGTAAATGTAAATGTTTTATGAAGTGAAATTTGTTTTATTTTATATCAGATTGGTCTATTTTTATAAGCACAAAATAATATTTAATTCTTTACTGTTTTTTTCTATTAATATTTAATAAACCTTTATAATTTTAAATATCTGCTAATAATAAGAGCTATAGATATATAATAAGTGTTTTCCAAGTTGTTTTCTACAATCATCATCATCGTTTTTGTCCTCTTATCTGAGGAGGCAGGGGGCCCATCGCTCGGTAAGCTGCTTCTATCTTCCCCTGTCTCGTGCAACTTCATATTTGTTGACCAATCAACCAATCCACCAGACCCAATCTGTCTTCATACAGTCTTTACTGCTGTTTTTCCCAGCCTGGTCAGGGGCGACCCACCCCCCACCCCCCTGGACCGCCTACCTTCCGAAGTACCCAAGAAGATACGTCTAGTAATCATTTTTCTGGTACTTTAAGGTGCCACGACCTTAATTTAGAATTCAATAAAGTTTTTTTTCTATTTTACGGTACAACTATTATAATATTTTGTAAATTGTGTTAAAACACTGTTTTATTCCACTATATTTTATTGTGTTAAACGTAAGATTGAATTATAATATTGATAATGGGAAGATGTTCTCGAAAACGTTCTAACGTTTAACATAATAAAATATAGTGGAATCAAACAGTGTTATTTATATATTATAGTTATTATAATATATTATTTATCAAAGTTTTAACATAAAACTTTACTCCTCACTCAACTAACAGAAAAAATCTTAATTATTTTAATAACAAAATTTTTTGACTTAACGGTAAATCAACACAAAATGAAACAAAAATGAATACCTACTGACTTTTTATTTTATTTCAATTTAAATAACTCACCCAATATAATTTTTCATTTTATCATTTACGGCTTTTATTTAATTACTCACTAACGTTTTTGTAATACGATCCATTAAAACAGAACTGTATAATGCATTTCACTGTTCATTTCAATATTTATGATTTACATTTCATTGTACACGAATGCGGTCGACACTTAATTTGAATTATTCAGAATGCAGACTACACTTGATCCTATCAATGCAATGAGTGGAATTTGCTTTAGTATTCAATCAATATTTTTAGTATACATAAATTCAACGGTAAATTAATACATATCCCCGATCACCTCACAATATTCAGATCCGTACTGAGGCAGTTTTAAATACAAGGAAACTAGAAATATTAAATAAAAAATACATTTGTCTTATGAAACTAAGCAAAGTCAACTTTAAAACCACATGGCGATTACATATAATGAATTATACAGATTCATAAAAGTATTGTAAATTTGAAACACTATGTTTCCTCATATTATGTTAACCGCACTTTACCTACGTGTAAATTGTTTTCAAATCTTGTTTAATCATTCTTTGATATATTTTGTATTTTTAAGAGTTTTGACGTGTATCGAACAAACACACGAAATTCTTTCTTTTTTTCTTACAAGATTTTGGTTTTCTTTATTTTTAAGTTAATTTTTAAAAAAATACTCTGCTATAACTTAATGATGACTTGACAATCTTGCGAGTGTTTATTCTTACATATTTTTCATTGATTTGTTCAACGTTTTTGAAAGTGATAAATGATTGTTTATTTTACAGTTACATATCTGGAATTTCTCTACTTGGTCTCCCAGCAGAAATGTATACCTTTGGAACACAATATTGGATGATTATTCTTTCAGAGTCCTTTGTATCCGTCACCATGGCCTTGGTGTATCTTCCTGTATTTTATAAACTACAAATTACATCCAGTTACGAAGTAAGTATTTTTGTACATTTACTAATAATAATTTATGCATTCAAACATCATTAACTACTACCCCTCGTGGGTCTACAACCCCTGGATGGTCTTGCGTCCTCAAGATATGAATTGTCAAATCAATAACAATTCATTTCTTCTTTAAATAAGTAATGATACTATATGAAGTACAAAGTTTCACAATTTTCATTAAATGCCGTTGTATAAGATAATTGTACTCTATGTACATCGTAGATAGATACTTAGACTAAGCGGTTTTTCTTCATTTAAACTATTAATCACATTACATTTTTTAATTATTATTTTAATATAATATTGCATTTTCACGTAACGTGTCCTCGAATACAGAACCAGGGTCGAGCCAGGACTAACGAGCGTCCTCGTGCAAGTAAGTTATAAGGGTGTAGTCTTCTGTGGGATCCACTGCAGGTGGTCCGGGGTAGCAGCAGTCCCCCACGATATATCACGATTTAAAAATAAAAATTTAATAGCTACGCGCTCTTCTGACACGTCAAATAATTTAATAGAATTTTGCCACAACAGTATTCAGTCAGTGTTCATTAAATATAAAATTATCAATTACATTTTATATGCATTAAAGGTTAAATCAACCGATGAGTCTACTGTTTTCACTACTTTAGCATGTATATGTTGTAGTTAGGGCAGCGGCGTAACTACAAAAATTGGGCCCCAATTCAGAATGGAAAAAATAAGTATTGTGTATAAGGTATACGAATATGAGTACTGAGTAGTTTATCCATTTAATAGTAAGAACACAATTAGTCTTTTGTCTCATATAATATTTACACTTTGCAGGGTATTTGCATTTGTAATTTAAAAAATACTTCACTTTATGGTGATGGACTGGTCTCTAATCCGACGTTTAGCGGAGCCTTACTGTATACAACGATAATGTTTTTGCAATACAAATGAAAAACAATTTTTTACAGTTTATTGTTTCATTTCTTACTGTTAACGCTGGGAAAAACGTCGATACTAGCAAAAACAACGATTTAAAATTTTTGGTCCCCAATGCACCGCATTGGCTGCATTGAAATAGTTACACCACTGATTGAGGGCCACAGCCTAAGAGCAATAAAAAAAAAATTGTCAAGTGTTTTTAATACGCTTAACATAAAATACAAAATGCAATTTTTGCTTTACATAAACATAAAGCACGTTCGCAATTTTTAATTCGACGTAAATATAATAAAATTACACCGATAGTTCATCCAATTTGATACGTGGCTGGAATATGGAAAATGAATTTTCTACCAGTTAGCGCAGTAATATTTTAAAATGCAATGAAAAATAAGTTTTCTGCTCTAATACATATCTAGCTCTGCAAAACCTGTCACGTCAGTCTCGAGGAGTCTTTCCAGATTATTCCATACGATGTGTGAAGAACTTTTGATATTGAATTAAATTTTAAAAGATTTTTTTAAATATAATACATGCATAATTCTGCCTACAAAGCTAGTATTATAAGCCTTGAAATAAACGTCTTCCAAAAATTATTAAAAATTTAAAAAATGCATAACAATTTCATTGAAAACTTGAATAACTCAAAAATAATTACAATGAACACGCAAGTAGTAAATTTATGAATAAAATAATATTTTATTTAATTTTGCTTTTAATGTGGCAACACCGGCTTGTTGCCGTTCACGTTTCAAATTGCATTCTCTTTCATACCAAAGCCACTGCTATGCCACTGCCATTTCATACAAATGCCATTTGGGAAAAACATTTTTCATTTTAACTTTTCGGGAAATCCTGACACGCGTATCACGAAATGACACATGCAACATTATTAGTGGTCAATATTCCCAAAATATTTAATCTTTTCATCGTATCGAAGAGTATGGTGAATACACTTTTTAAGGGATGAACTTGATTCATTTAATTGTTGACATGAATTATTTTATTTTTATTTTTCCGCATATAGACTATCAACATGTCATTGAAAATCCTAATAGATAATAATAATATTAAGGTACAATGTATTTTAGAAGCATTTAAGAGTATTAGAGGTATAACATGGAACTAAATAAATCTTTTTATGGTTAAGTAAATTAAAATTTAAAGTTGTATAATAAAAATAAAACAATATATTTAAAACTACCGCACAGAATTAAACAAGCGCGTGGTTTCCAACGCCAATTGATTAAATCAAGAAGTCTTATAAACAATTCGACTATATGTGACAGAATATTTAGGATTAAATGTATTAACTGTATTACATTTGAAAATATAAATATAATTGGGAAAATTTTCAGCACCCGCATACGGAAAGCATTCTGGTTCACTTTATTTAATGTGAATTATGCCTCTTTGCACAGTCAACAATATTTATAGTCTTTTTAAATATATTACATATAATATTTTATATAACAATTTTCCATATTGACTCATAACTTTATATTTTACTTGAAATTTTCTTCAAATAGACTATATTTGAAATACTCATTTAAATTAATGTTTTGTTGCGACTGAGAAATAATTTTTACAAATTTTATTAAATACAACAGATTGAAAGGTTGAAACATTGACAGACAAAGACAAAGATAGACAGCTGAAATTAAATAACCTTTCAGCTGATTGCATAATTTAAAGAAGCATTGGGTAAGTTTCAGTGAACGAAAATCTCAATGAATGGAAAGTTTCAGTTACAGAGAAGAGACAGAAATTCTTGCCTGGATATTGAACTAAAACTTAACTGGAGTGAAATAATTTAATTAAAAAAATAATTGTAACACAATGCAACGTTATGCATAGTATTTACGAAACATTTTCTTCAAATACTCGTACATTATACGATAAATCATGACTATTTTCTATTTGTTTTTTTTAAAATTAATTTCGCGACATTTTCTTAAAATCTTTACGCATAAGTTTATAATCTTTCAATTTTATTGCATATAAATAGTACTTTGATTCAAAGATTTCAAATTCTTAAACAGTTTACATTTAATGGTCTGGTGACCGATTTAGGTATTATCTCTCTAATATAATTTATAATATAAGTCGTAAAGAGAATTCTAAAATTTTGTTAAATTCAAATTAAATTTACCCTTTGCTTCAATTAATTAATTCATGAAAGCATTAAATAGGTGTATTAATTTTAATTAAATAAAGGATTTGATGGACTTGCTTTTTTAAACAAAATTATTCATTATCAACCTTTTAAATCAAGTTTGAGATGTTAATTTTTTTGTGGAAGTTATTTGGGTATGATGGGCTAAAAAGTATTGAGACAACCTAAAGAAATTAAATTAGACAAGCCAAGTTATAAAAATTACCAGAGCCTCGCTACACGCCGAACTAAACAAGGTCCACGATCGCGTGCAGTGGAGGCAAGCGGTTCACCCTGTAAAACCAGACTACAATGCTCATACATGAGCACATCGAATAATGGTGTGAATGAGAGATGTACAATAGAAAACATAATAGTTTTAATAATATTTTCCAAAATAATTATTTAGTGACCAGATACAAAAATCCGAATTCTTTTCACAAGTACTCTCCATCAATTTTCCCAATTCTTCTTTTACAGATTAACACATGAAGTAAATCGTGTCTTGGAGAAATATGTGCATGGAACGTAAAAATAATTGGTTGCTTTCTACGTTCTTGTTTTGCAAAATACAATTGTGAAATTGATAGATTCTACGACAGAGTACTTGTACGGTTTTCCGTATAAAAGAATTTCTTTTATAAAATTGTAAAAGAACTTTTAAAATGTCTGCCATAATCTCATCTTTAATATACGACTTCACCATCAAATTGGAATTTATGATAAATTAAATTTCGACCGTATCTTTGAAAGTACAAAAATGTAACGAGAATTTTCTCGTGGATTGCTTATATAATACGAGGAAGCCGCAGAACAAGGCGCATGGTACAATATTAAAAAATATGTGTACAATTCAGTGAACAATGCATTTTTTCTCATTATTCTTGTACTAACTTTAACGGTTAACCATTATAGATTCACTATTAAGGAGAACACATTCTTTTTGTGAAGTTGTAATTATTCATAACAGACGCTGTGTGATATTTTAAATACTAATTAAATGTATTAATTATAAAGATATACATATAAAATCAATTTTATCGAAAAATATTGTTGTTACTACAACGACAGTATATTTGACGACAAATTTTCGAATCTATATTACACTTTTTCAAATTAATACATCTATCGTTACATTATTTGAAAATACTGTCGCTGTAGCATAGTTGGTAATGCACCTTCCCCGGATTGTAAAAGAGATCCAGGTTCGAATCCCGGTAGCGTAACAAACAATATTTTTCGATAAAATTGAATTTATATCTATATCTTCATAATTAATACATTTAACTAGTATTCATTGTATTGTAGATTCATATTTTTTCAACACTTTTTAGTCTTCTTCGTGCCTTCACCTCACATATGTATTGACAAATTTTAACGCAAAATCCTTTTTTCAATATTTACATTTTGGTGCCACCCACATGATCATTTTGGCACCACTAACGCAATTAAATAACTCCGAAACTTAACTCGGTTGCAAGGAAAATATAAACTCTGACAATATAATATGCATTAATGTAAAAAAATACGTCTTGTGTCGCCGAGTAAATACTGTTTCATAAATGTGTCATAAACTATCGGATTTACGTTTCCACAAATAATGTTTGTAGAATGCCCCTCTTCACTAATGTTCCAAACCCCTCTTATGTACACTTTATTTCATGTCTGTATCAGATGAGACATAACCCGTAATGCATCTCCACAAGTCTCGGTTTTGGATTATCCTCACTATTGCCTCCAAGGTCTCTCCAGCCAGAAGCAATCATCCACCGTCGCGGCACTCTTACAAGTCTTTTTCATTATTTTGTCGTACTCAGGCTATATTGTCTAGGCTATCAAATTGCATAATCTGGCTGAAAAATTGGAAGAATCTTTAGTATCTGGAGCTCGCCGTGGTTGTTGCGAGATTGAGGTATTTGTGATGTCATCTTTTTGTCGGCGGATTCGTAACATTCGTCTCTAGCAGTATGTTTCGAAAGTTTATTTTCAGTTCAATTTCATTAACTTTTACACACGTTACAATTTTTAATATTTGCAAACTGCAGAATAGTTTTACGGCGAGAATCGCGTATAGAGTTTTTATCAACCCTATAAACAAATAATATTTTGATTAGAATATGTTGAATGAATGTGTGAATTTGAGTAAATCCAGTAGATAAAGAAGAATAAGCGGACTGGAGCACGCGCGTTGTCGTATACATCCGGACCCTGGATCCGCAGGTAAATTCTGTAAAATCGGCGGATTTACCCCACACACCAACAGATCAAGTTACCTGTCAGATTTCATGTGCGATCTGTTAGTGTTAAGCCAGATCTTTCAAATATCCGCCGATCTGATCCGTCGAAAAAATCCGCCCGTGTGTGGCTAGCTAATATGCATTAATTCCTGCAATTCATTTACCTTATTCTTAAATTCTACCTGCATTTATACGACCTCTGTTTTGAAAATTTCACGTGAATATGTTTATATCATCAAAGCACGTAGCACACAAATATAAAGAAGACAAAGTCTGAATCAGTAAAACCTTACTTAATCCTTCATACTGACGAGTTACCAAATTATTTTCTTTTTGATATAAACATAAAAATTCATAATTACGACTCTAATAAAATACTTAGGGATAATAATAAGAATAATTCAAAATGATCTAAATAAATCATTAAAACAATTAGCAGAATCACAAAACTCTTTTATATTTTCCAATAACTGAGGGACACACTATCAACAACTCATTAAAAATAGTGCAATCTGCCTCAGTCTAACTTATCGCAGTGTGGAACTGTCTCGCGGGAGGGAGGGAGCTTCCAAGACTCACCTACTCCCACTAGAATCACTCCAGAGGTAATTACGATAATAACCATAATAATTATAATTGTTACAAAAATAATACGTTGCTCCATCAATCTAAAAATTATGTAAACAAACATGTGCGTAATTTCACTCTCTAATTCTTGTTGATTTATTTAATACATTTTTCAATATAGATTTGAAATTTATATAATTCATTTCCATTTTCAAATCATTGAGAAATATATTCAACTAAAATTATATTAAGCTGTTCCAAAGATAATAGCCGATTTTAATTTTATATCATTTTTAATGTTCATTTGTGTATTTGTTTTACAGTGAGGAATTTCATATATTATATTTATTTATGGAGACAAGTATTTAATTAGCATTACGTCACTTATTTTCCTGAATTTAAACATGGGAATTGTGCATCTCAATCAATATTAACTAAACACCCCATGCTTTGAAGAGTTTAGGAATGGAGACTTCTTACGGAGACGTCTTATATATGAAGAAAGTCGAGGACGTCATGCTACTCTTGAAAACCACAAATTGGAAACTTCACTGGAAGAAAACACACGACACAAAGAACCTACACAGCTTAATCAAAGAAGCCATCTTGCTTCATGACAATTTTTATCTTATATCAATTATTATAAATATGCGATAGCGCTTTACGGCAAAATAATTCAATAACGGAGAAGCATCAGAAATGCTTCTACTATATTACTTCTAAGTTCTACTCTATAGGCATAAATGAGCTTGTATCTTGTTGCACAGAAACAAATTACTGCACTCGGACTAATAATCTAGTTTACTTAAACCAAAGTTAAATTTATCAATTAATTAAAAAGTCATATAATATACCATTATTTTTGGAACAACAAAAGTTAATATAGAATTTAATAAATCACTATTAACGGACAAAACATATAAATATACTTTTTCACAGGAAAGTATTTTTATAACATCAATATCATCGACATACATTACTTCCACGGCATCAGAATGAAACGCGACATTTATGAGGTGATACACTAACAAAGTCATACGTTTGCTTGTATATCTGTAGCTAAAATTCGGAAATGCAATAGAATCACTACCAGAAACCCAAATTGACTGAATATTACCTCAGGTCATATTAATTCGTGTGAATATCGATCGTACTCGCCAGCACGTATTGTCAACATTTTGACAGGATTGCAATTCACATTTGAAGAAAACATACATTTAGAATTATTGTACAAAAAAAAATTGAAGTCTCACTTTGTATTTAGATTTAATGAATAACTTTTGGGGGTATTATTTAGTTTTTTAATGGACAAACTTCCATACAATTAAAATAAATTCTTGTTCAGTTTATCAACACAATAATATAATATATATTGTGGTCTAGTGGTTACGATACTCATTAAGTTAGTTATATTTCACATCACAAGCTTTTAGCTTAGTTTGAAAATAGTAAGAATATTGATGTGACAGGTATTCCGAATCACATTTATTTTAAATTTAAAAAATATCAACATTATTAACTATTATTATAATGTAATAAATTAATTTTTACATATTATAGGAACAGATTTTCAAAAGATTGTAAATTTAATATATTTTTAGTACAAATAACATATTAAAAGAGAGACCTATATTTTCACTTTTTAATTAGTATTTGTATTTAAATTTAAATCAATGCAACATCTATTTATTTTTGAAAAATAACATTTAAAAAAGAGCTGACAATTTTTAACTCAATTCATTGATGGGAACATTAATCTCATTTAAGCCATACCATAGGATATTATAGGGGTGTGTGAATTTTAATGAAGTAGGATATTGTGGGAAGGATGGACTGTTTTGAAATAGGATATTGTGAGAGTGATAAGTGTACTGGGGAATTATGGAAATGATTCACCGTATCGAAGTAAAAAATTGTGAAAAATATTAATAATTATTTGTAAACTATTTCTACCACTAACAAAACTACTTACAAGTCTTTCTGACTTTTCTGATACGTTTTTCACCCGGGCGCTTGTGAAACTTGGTTTAACCCAATAACTGTACCCGCAACATAACTCCTATCCTCCCGCATTACGTTCCATCTTAACGCGGATAGAAGGCTTATAGGGGTTAATATTTTAAAAATTGTCTAATTAAAAATACATGTTCATTCATACTTAAATTTTTTTCAACACAAATGGGCACTAATTCCATTTATATTTTACGTCACTTATTCTCAATCTATTCTATATTTTACATAATACATTCTGCACGGAGAAAATATATTTTAAATATGAATTAAATATATTAATTAGAAAGATATACATATAAAATCAATTTAATCAAAATATATTCTTGTTGCGCCACCGGGATTCGAACCTGGATCTCTTTCCTAACCGAGCAAAGGTGCATTATCCAACTATGCTACAGCGACAATATTTTTAGTGACAATTTTCGAACCTATATGTTACCTTTTAACGATTAAATGTATTAATATCAAAAAGGTAACATATAGGTTCGAAAATTGTCGCTAAAAATATTGTCGCTGTAGCATAGTTCGATAATGCACCTTCCCCGGTTAGGAAAGAGATCCAGGTTCGAATCCCGGTGGCGCAACAACAATATTTTTCGATAAATTGATTTTATATCTATATCTTTCTAATTAATATATTTAAAATATCACAGACCTATGTTCTGAATAATTACAACTTCACAATAAGAATGTGTTCTCCTGAAAATATATTTATTACATAAATAATTAAATACTAATAATTCTAATTTATTTAATGTCAAAATATTAAACATTAAAATACCATTATTATTAATTTATATATGTATATCTTTGCTTCACAATTTAGTAAATGTCGAAATAAAACTACGTTTATCTTTCAACATAGAATATGTTTTTCGTCAGTTATCACGAATAAAAATAAAAATAATTTTATGTTTGATCTAACCACGGATCAAACTGATCTAACATTTGTGGTCTAATAATTTTTACAGTATCTTCGCCTGAGGTTCAACCAGTCCGTGAGAGTTCTTGGCTCGGTGATTTTTGTCATCAAGATGATGCTTTATATACCCATGGTCATTTACGTTCCTGCTCTGGCCTTTAGTCAAGGTACACATCAATTTATTTATAATTACAATTATTATTTCCTGTTGCCTACCGACCCTTAAAACTATCCCGCTGACCGCCGACATAAATTATGTAATATTTGTATTTCCGAGTTGGAATTTTGTGTAAATTCACAATTCAGTGAAAATATGATTCAATTTTCGATGTATACTTAACCAGAATGCATCCAGCGTGAAAGCTGATTGTGGTCACCACAAAAAGGGTGTCCTAACAAGAGGTGTTAACTAAATTTTTCAATAAAGCGCGTTATTTCTTTGAAAATTGGCAATATTTTTATTTAGAATATAACAAATCTATAATATTAAAAATAGTGTACAATATTTGGAAAATATCTACTCTGCACACTTTCCCTCTTTCAAACAATAAATCGTGAAGTTTTCGCGTAATTGAATCTCGTTATAAATCTGTGAAATCGTGAATTATTGGATGTGCCATCTTGCTAAAATCTGTAACCTTGTTAACATGCAAATGCAGATCTTTTGTTAAAATTGAGTAGATTTTTGGTGTAAATTTCCAATTGTTCTAAGAGACGGATCGATGAATGCTGAAATGTACACACAGTTTGCGAAGTATTCCTGTAATATTTTCCCCACTTTTGTAATGTATTTATTAAATAATTTTGACGTGTGTTTTCATGTCAAATTCGTAAAATGTTAATACCTCACAAAAACAGCTGTCAAAAATCTCAGTACTCGGTCTCAAAATAACTCCACCCGTTGGCGTTGTGACACCTGCATTCTTGCCGATATTTTGTGAATGAATGTACCAGCAACAAACATAGTATAATTATCATTAAATAATAACTAGCCAGTATTACTTCGAATTAAATAATTATATTACTTTAATTGTCAATAAACAGGTGAGTCATGTCGAAACATTATCGCCACTCTCGAGACAAAAATGTTGCCATGAAGACTTAGACTTCAGACATCCTGTGGCGCACATACATAGATGAGACTTGGCGGTGGTAAAGATCAATGTATATCGCGGAGTGAGCTGTTATTCAATAGACAATGAATGACAGCTCGACCCTACATGCTCTACTGTTTTTTACGAGTCGGACCACCATAGGCTTTCAGACGGTTGATCTTCTTCTCAACCAGTCTTATGCTGCGAGAGGAGACGGTGATGAAAGCTGAGCTGAAAAATGTATTTTGGAATAAGATGAAGTTTTGTTTGTAATAATAGTCTGAATTCAGGGTGTTTTCCGATTGCACTGAAAAATGATTAACTCAGTGTCATACGGTTTGATCCAAATACGTATCAACACATCACACTCCTTCCTGTCTTCGGAAAGGTTCTACAGATACTGATACGCGACGGGTTAAGGGTTAACCCCTCTCTTGCCTGTGACCGTCAATTTGGTTTTGTCCGTATGTATGTCAATTGAGCGTGTTATTATGTATGCACAGGCATGGGTGCAAGTATGCACTAGCTGTACTCCTTGCCATATATACATATTGCTTTCGACAACGTCTGGTGGGAGATGATTCTCGGCAAGCTGAAGGTCCAGCAGTACCCTAGGTATATCATTGATATTGTCAAAAGCTACCTAAGTGGCAGGACATCGAATGTCAGAGTGAATTAATATAGGTTGCTTACAGGGGTCGGATCTTTGACCGGCTCCGTGGAATATTTCATGAAATTTGATAATTTGCTTTTGTTACCATTACCGACGCGACGTGCTGTACGCTTGTAGCGTATGCGAACGACACTTTGTTGCTTTTGTCTGGACGGAGCCGAAGCGTGATAGAAGAAAATTACAATACATCAATTTACATTATTATAGAAATTAACCCTTGCTTCTCAAAAGTAATTTATAATCTATTTTAGATTGCAAATTACTTTTTGTGTGGGACGTAAGAACTATCTCCTTTAAAAGTAATACAGCCTTATCCTGGCTATTTTTCTAGACTGTTCTGGCTATTTTGTTCTGGATTGACTTTTATCTGAGTTAGTGAGAGGTAGCCAGTTTTTTCGCAGTGTTTAGATGATGTCATTATTTTAATAAATAATTTACGTAATAAAAATACATACATAGTAAAGTGTAGAATCTCGAAAAATCGATAATTTATTTAGTTGTTGTATTGAATTTAACTTGAAAGAGATTTGTTTTTAACTGGTCATTTGAATTTTTTTTTTAGTGTACGATTTCCAAATAGTGTAATAAGGGTAAAGTTAGCATGAAAATAATTTCATTAATTAGTTTAATATGTCATTAATTAGTTTAATATGTCGTTAATTAGTTTAATACGCTCACTGTCAGCTATAATACAGTAAAATATTAGTGTCGCAGGCAGGGCACTGAATTACAGGTTCTTATTTTGCTGCAATGTTTTATCCGTATTTTAAGAACAATATAACACACTGTAGTATTAATATGAAAATAAATAATTATTTATTATTAATTTATAAAAAAATAAATTACTGATTTAATTTTTATTTTTTCAGTTACTGGGATCAATCTACATTTGATTTCTCCTATCGTCTGCGTTGTTTGTATATTTTATACAACACTGGTAATGACTTGATACAATTACTACAATATAATTACAGAATACAGCAGCGGCGTGTAGTCAGTACTTTGAAATAAGCTGTAGTTAACTCGAACGTTTACGAAATAAAATATAAAACTCGTAATATTCCTATAAACTATTACCGTATTATTATACTTATCACAATATTCTGTCAGATAAATATTTAATTTCGCTTTATTTTACAAAATATTTGGTTACTAACAGCTTATTTCAATGTGCTGAGGTTACAATTCTGCTGGTTCTAAAACAAGTAATTAAATATTATTTTTAAGATTTGCTAACTATTTAAAATACATTAGCATAAGCATTAGATCATTTAAAAAATAAGATTTATTTCAAAATATTGATTTATTGTGTAAGTAACTATTCTTGTAATAATGTATTTTATAAATATTTTTCTGTTTCTACAACGACGTATTAAATTTCTCAAGTTTATTCATTAGACATGAAGAGTTTATTCATTAGACATGAAGAGTTTATTCATTAGACATGAAAAGTTTATTCATTAGACATGAAGAGTTTATTCATTAGATATGAAGAGTTCATTCATTAGACATGAAGAGTTTATTCATTAGACATGAAAAGTTTATTCATTAGACATGAAGAGTTTATTCATTAGATATGAAGAGTTTATTCATTAGACATGAAGAGTTTATTCATTAGACATGAAGAGTTTATTCATTAGACATGAAGAGTTTATTCATTAGACATGAAGAGTTTATTCATTAGACATGAAGAGTTTATTCATTAGACATGAAGAGTTTATTCATTAGACATGAAGAGTTTATTCATTAGACATGAAGAGTTTATTCATTAGACATGAAGAGTTTATTCATTAGACATGAAAAGTTTATTCATTAGACATGAAGAGTTTATTCATTAGACATGAAGGGTTTATTCACTAGACCAGAAAGGTTTTGTTAAAGCAAGGAAATAATAATAAATAAACAATAAAGAAAAGTAATTTAAAATTATTCCACTTTGGATGATCCCAATCATCTTAATTGAATTCTCCATCAATCACATCCATTGTTCCCAATCTTACAGGGATTATTTAATAAAAATTTGAATTAAATGCAATTGAATTACGATTTTTGAGTTTTCAGGGAGGTTTGAAGGCTGTGGTTTGGACAGACACCCTCCAAACTATTCTAATGTTTGGTGGTGTTATATTTGTAATGGTTTACGGTACTATACAAGTAGGTGGAATGAAAACCGTTATCGACAGAGCTGTAGAAGGAGACCGCATAGAATTTTTCAAGTAGGTATTATTATATTGAACATATCAACGATCTATTTGACATCTTTGGGCTGATAAGTAAACGATGCCCATTTCAACTTACAATAATATAATGAAAAAAACGTTCACAAGTAGAAGGGAACTATACTCGTAAGTTTCTTGGTAATGTTGAGAGATGCATAAATAAATTAAAATAATACCTGTTTACTACACCATGACTTAACAATTTCATTTAATATTTTTCTGAAAAGCCTTTATTAATTACCAATTCAATTTTAATTGTATTTTACAAAAATGTGATTTTTATCATTCATTTGTATCTTAAGACATTACTACAATTATTGGTATGTTTAAATTTTATTAGATAAACTTTATATTAGTTTTCACGGGCGTCGGATAATATTGAAGTAATTAATATATTCATCGATTAAAGTAAGCCTGTATTTCAGCTAATATTATATATAGTTGAAATAATAGCAACCAGCTTGGCAATACCGTTATTACATGATCCGTTGAAAAATATAATATCTAATTATTATAATTTATCTATAGTAATCAAATAAATACTACGTGACGGTCCACCTTTTACTTTGCTTATCCCAATCGAGACAAAAATGATATGAAGCACTTGGCACCCAGAAATGCTAATAAATTAGGTTATAATAAAAAAAAATTAACAGAGATGAGTATATGGAATACATATATCAATATCTTTACAATTTTTAAACTAATGTGATGTTCCAGCACGAGGTTCAGACCCTCAACCCCTTATTTAGTATGCGAGTATCACCGCTAGACCAAAATTTTCCAATTTGTCGAAAAAATATTAAAAATGGGAGCAGTTTGGAATAATAATTATTTTATGTTTCACTACACGTAAATAAGATTTTTATTTAGTTATTCGGTACAATTAACTCATAAAACATTAATAAAAGTTTTAATAAATATATTATTTAGAATATTTGTATATTACAGTTTTGACATCGATCCATTTATACGGCATACTTTTTGGACTACAACTATTGGTAATTATTTTGGGTGGCTCGCGTCGTGCTCGGTGAACCAGGCCATGGTACAGAGGTGCTTGGCGATGCCGTCTCTGAGAACAGCTAACATGTAAGAAATAAAATATAAAATGTGAATGAATGGAGGACATTTTAATTAATCTTACACGCTTTATTTATAGTATGATCATTTTCTGATGCATGATTGGTGTAATATTACGGTTGGTGTATTAAAATAACTCATTAAGTGGTTAAAAGCAAAGTTAAATAATTTATATTAGAATGAATATGAACCACAAAGCTCAAATAGTAGCACATGTTAAAAATATAGAAATAATTCAATCTATTCAGAGTCACATTTAAAACGATGTTGATCCCACTCTAAACGGAATTACATGATAAAGCAACCTTATGGCTGGTGTCCACAGATGAGATTATTGTTTCGAGACAATCTCCGAGATAGAATTATGCTTCCATGAGATTCTTTGGAGACAACTCTCGGCTTTCGTGTTCAATCGTGTACGTATCAAGTCTCATATATTCGGACACCCATAATTTGCCGCCAAGTAGAGTTTGATATTTGTCTCGCGCTACACTTCACGCTTGTTGTTTGTTGATCGAACGTCAAGTGTCAGTCTGTTAACCGTTGATGTTCTGTTCGTCCGTTGGGTCAATTTGAATCAAATCATAACTATTTTATTTATTTACGGTGCAAAGACCTTTTGCATATATATTTTTAGTACATATTATAATGAGATGAAATAAACAAAAAAATGTATTCAGATAAACTTTGCAGACAAATCAAATTAAAATAAAAAATAATGAGAAAATAAACAAATATGAAAGTAATAATGTACGTGACGTTATTAATAATTTTGTCTCCTATTTATATTTAATACAGACGAATGTATCGCAACCTCGTATACTTTAAATATATTTTTAAAAATTGTTTTTGTATTATTTGAATAACATGTACCGTTAATAACCAACCATGTACAAAAACAATAATTACCTTAACCTAAAAGTGAAAAAAAAAGGAGACAGATGAAAAAAATATAGTAAATACCTTACCTTATACTAAAATATTAATGAAAGATAACACTGTGTGGCCTTGTGTTGGTCTCAAATTAGTTCTGCCAGTTATAAACAAATATGTAAGAATTTGATAATATTTCGGTAATGTTATATTATACAATGAATAATGTCGATAAAATAATAAACGTTCGTAATTTTAATGTCTTGTACGGGTGCATATTATGTTCGACCCAATTCGGCCACCAAAATGATTTCCAACATCAGACCCCAACTCTTGCATCCTGAAAAAAATAGGGCCCAATGATTCCGTCGGCCACGCGGCGCACCGCATAGTAACTCTGCGTGGGTTTAAAGATCGTTGGTGTATCAATTGAAGACCTTTAGTGCCTCAATAACGGCTGTTTTGTTTATTAACAAAAGTTGAAATGAGCTTCGTCACTCATGATGATTTTTTTCCAAAAGCCGGGGTCATCAATATTGAGCTGAAAACATGTTGAGGCGTTAAATGCTTTATAATAAATTGTAATTAACTACTTTCTACGACTACCAAATGCGAACTGACAAATGTCTGCCAAACCAAAAATGGCATACCGAGTTTAACTGTCAAATCTAATATCGTACACATAGGGATGCGTTTAGAGTCTAGTTATGCGTCTCTTAGAGTTCGTCTCAGGATCAAAAACTTAACAATATTGTATTGTTGAGATTTATTTCCACTAAATCTCTGAGACTTATCTCATCATATCTCATGGACGGGCCATTATTTGCCAACATTATAGTACATGTGCCATCCAAATCAACTTTTTAGATTAGAGTATCTCTCTTTCTCTCGGTAGATGTGCTCATGACTGAGCATTGTGGTCCACTACTCTTTGCTTCTACAGCAAGAACTGCTTGCCTTCATTCTTCGCGTTCCTGTATTTTCTACTGCAATGTCTATTCGAGACTGTCTGTCCATCTCATGTTCGACTTCTCGTCCTCTGTCCTTGTAAATTTCCATGATCACCAATTCTCCAGTTTATATCCATAATTTAGAACAACATGCCCAAAGTATGAAGGAATTGTTTGCATATTGTGAAGGGGTTTTTTTTAGTTCGTCTCAATAACCAGAGTAAACAATGACCCATTCTTGGACTGGATAGTCACTGGTGGTGAAAAATGGGTTTATAAAACTTTCCGGTGTTCAGAATGTTTATTGATGATTTAATAAGTAAAATTTAATAAACAGCATATTATTAAAAAACCATGATATTTATGAAAACAGGTTCGTATCCCGGTAGTAACTAAATATTTTTTTCGATTGATAGATTTTTTTCTAATTTATTCATTTAATTTCTTTAATCACAGAACAATGCAATTGAAACTTTACAATAAAATGTGTTTTCATTAAAAATATTGTTACTTTGTAGACGATATGCAAAAAAATATGTGTATGACACAAATATGAGCAGCGAAGAATAACTAAATTTAATTAACACATTCTTATTGTGAAGTTTTAATTATTCAAAACATAGGTCTGTGATGTTTTAAATACTAATTTAATGTATTAATTATAAATATATACACACAAAATCAATTTTGTCGAAAAATATTGTTTTTGCGCTATCGGAATTCGAACCTGGATCTCTATTTCCAATCCAACGTAAATGGTTTTCAAATAATGGAACGACAGATGTATTAATTTGAATAAAAGTGTAACATATAGGTTCGAACATTTGTCATGAAAAATACTGGCGCTATAACACAGTTGGTAGTGTACTTCCGCGGATTGGAAATAGAGATCCAGGTTCGAATCCCGGTAGCGCAAAAACAATATTCTTTGACTAAATTGATTTTATATGTATATATTTATAATTAATACATTAAATTAGTATTTAAAACAGTGATTATGTTCGTAAATAAATTAATTTCCCAGAAGTTACAGATCAATTTTTTTGTATTATGTTATGTATATTAATAATGTGTAGGATTTCCTTTGAAAATAATTCGATTTATTTTCATGTATGAAGTTAAAGCGAATAATTTAATTCTTTCATATCATTAAAAAATCACCGTTTTCTGGACAGTATTAGTAAATTACATCAAATAAAACATTTTTCGTTTGTTACGAAGCAATTTTCTTTTACATTAAAGAAATAAAAATAAAACACTACCTACTGCTTTCGAGAACCTTTAGATTTCCTGTCAAAGGCTTTCATGTCATATTACGGGTTTACATTTGCAAATTATTATTTGATCATATTTTTTATGAAGGGAGGCGGTCCGTGGAATATTTTACTCAATATTTATCCCATACTAACTTGCAACATTTATTTTTTACATTCCAAAACATGCAAAGAACAATAATTTTTAAATAATTTTAAGTATAATTGATTTCTGATTCATTCTGTGTGTAATTATGTAATGTGATTCGAAATGAAAATCATTATTTCTAATTTATAAAAAAAACTACAAAATGACTACTAAATATTGCGCATTTAGATTTTGTATTCAGTGCAGAAAAATCTGTCATAAAATTCAATAATAGATTATTATACAAAAATAATTATAGCTCTTAAATATATAGTTTTTCTTCTCAGCGATTAACAAACTTGTGTAATATATGAAAAGTCAATGTATTATTTATTCCCGTTGTGCAGATTTCACAGTCAATTCAATTCACTGAAAATATTTATTTATTTATTATTATTTCAATAAATTTCAAATTATTCTACAACAATAGTAATGTACAATTATTTTTTCATGTTAAAAGCATATGCTTGTGTAGAGAAGTAGATTGTATATTAATAAAAAATATTGTTTAGATGAACTCGTATATAATATAATAAAAATATTAAAAGTTTAGGGGTACATGGTTCTTTTTAAAATGTTTTTTATTAGTTATTTATTTTCATTAATTATGTTTTCGGGTAAGCTGTTAAAGAATTTTTACCCTAGGTGCGTATAGTGGTGATTTGAAAATGATGTGTTGATTTTAGAGCATGAAAATACAAATTTTAATCTAGTAAGATTTTCAGTAATAAAATGAAATTTTTATTTTAATATATGTTAAATAGAATTTATTTTAAATATTTCACAAAATGTTGGTAATGTCTAGATTAAGTCGCTCAATTACCCCTGATATCGAATGTGACAGCCATAGTGTTAAAGTATTTTAACCCATACTGGCGATCGACCAATTAAAACAATCGGACACAATAACACTTGCTTAAAGGTTCTGAGCATTTCGTACATCATCTACGTTAAAAGAATTAAATGAACTGTAATTACCAATGTGAAAATAATGTGTTAGAACACGTGACACTTGAAAATATAGACGAACACATGTTATGAACCATTAAACCGGCCATTCTACACAATAAATAAATATAATTAGATAATATTTTTGCTAAAAGAAAATATCATCTTATTAAATAAATCCATAAAGGCCCTTGTCCATGGAAGAGATTTTCGACTCGAGACGATACGGATTTTACTCCCATGAGATGCTTCGGAGAGAACTCTCGCTCGATTCGCCGTCCGCGCCTTACTTCACGATCGTTTGTTAAACGTCAAATGTCATTGTCATAATTTTGTTATTTCGGTGATTTTGAATCTCCACAGTAGCATTTAAAACGCAATAATTTTTTGTAATATATCGCCTTATATTAATGTCAATATTTATTGACTTACATCTGACTTTTAGAATAGATAGTCGTGGTGATCTATGGTATTTGTATGTGCACGTATCAAATCTCACTGTCAGAACGTACGCCGGATACAATTAGAGCTTTTGTCTCTTTCTAACTATATTGAGTTTATCTTCAGAACAAAATCTCATCATGTGTACACGGTATTGAGATGTATCACGGACTGAGATTGTCTCATTTATTTTATACCCAGATATTGTCCAATATACGAGTATATAATATTTATAATAGTTGCAAATTGAACTTTGTGGTTTATTATTAATTTTTTATAGATTATATTCAACTTTGTTTGTAGTAACCATTGAAGTAATTAAAAACATTAATAATATTTTGAATCCTATGTGTAATCCTTAATAATTGGCATCCCATGCATGATATTTTGTACCTAGCATTCTATTTGTATCTAACTGACATTTCACTGACAGTTAATTCGGTCTAATTACAGAACAATAGGAATTCTTGCCGTTGGCATAGCTTCCATTGTGTCTATGTGCTGTTACACGGGGCTTGTCATCTATGCAACGTTTCACGATTGCGATCCCTTGCAAAATGGAGCCATTGGCAAGAGTGACCAATTATTGCCATACTTCGTTATGGAAATAGCTGGAACAATACCTGGACTCCCCGGCATTTTCGTCAGTGGCGTGTTTAGTGCTGCTCTCAGGTAACATTACCTATTGAATATTTTGCTTTATTTCTGTTTGCTTATTAAAAATCTCAGCCATTGATTTGGAGTAGAGCTTAATTTCTTCAGTATATCATAACATGCAGAATTAATAATCTTGAGAAGTAAATTTGGTATTATGCAATACATATTAAATTTCACACTTGAACTAAAAATTTAATAAATGAATAAACATTTATAAAAATTATTTTGATTTTAGTTTTTTATAATTTATTAAATATACGTTAAAAATTCCTTAAATATTAGTAAAATATATTAGTTAATTGTAATCAAAATTTATTTACTTTTTGTAAGAAAAACGTTAATATATTTTTTAAACTTCTTCGAATAACAAAACGAATATCATTGAAAATGTTATTTTTTCACCGGATACATGCAATTATTTCGATATTTTTATATTTTCTCAAAATTTTGTACCTCTGTAATCGGTTATATCAGATTTATGTACTATGGCGATTCGTGTTAAAGATTATGCTGACTCGTTAGGGTCACCAATAGGGATTATTTGTATCAGAAGGATATGTGGAGTGAGAATCGAGGGCCCTATACCTCCTCGCTTCTCCCGTTGCCAACCTAGTGGCTGGTATTTGTGGATAGAGCGGGCGTATTATTAATGAAACAGTACTTATGATCGTTGCGTTTGTTAATAATAAAAGCACAATAGAATTTACATTGTATGTTATATTATACAACATTAAAGTTAAACGTAGTTCACTAAAGGCGATGCCGAGGTGCGTACGAGAAGATGTGTCCGAGGAGCTGGCCAGGAGAAGAGTGAGTGGCTCTGGTGGTTACTCAGACTGGTTCGATTGAAGTGTATCGTTGCCTGCAATTTGGCGGATAACAGGCGGACTATATGGCTGATGAATGTTTATTTATGTATATCTGCGAGGCGCGAGCAGGGTCACCATAGTACCATAGTTTTCATAATACAAAATACTGCTAATAATATTTAGTATAATTTTATTAACTGAATTAAGTTTGTATTATTTGTTTAATTAATTAATTAAATTTAGTCTCTACCTGAGTAATAGAATATAATATTTAATTGCATAACTAGCGACCTTTATATGTTTGTGTGAATTAAGCATACCTGTTAGTATATTGTAAAATTTGATAGTTAGTTTTATCTATTTTATATTATTATACAATTATACAATATTTTACTCACAGATTTTTCTAAAATTATTTTGTATTATAAGATGATTTTATTACATTTTGGTAGATGAATGATTGTCTTATTTTGCAGCTCAATGTCTACGGGTCTAAATTCTTTGACTGGGGTTATATTTGAGGACATGATCAGACCTTTACACAAAAAACCAATATCTGAAGGGACGGCTTCTTTTATCATGAAAATTATTGTCATCGTAATAGGTAAAAATGTTTAAATTTGTTAAAAATACAGTCAAAAAATTTAATGGTTTTACGACTCTATTATATTATTCACATCTTGAAAGCATGTGAGGGTATATAAAAATGTCCTTTGATCACAGCAACGCAATCATAATTGTTACTGTAGTGCCATTGTCGAATTAGTTTCATATACATATAAATAATGTATTTGCGCGTATACATGTTACGGTTGGAAATCTTGGGTTTTCAAAATACAGAGTATGTACCTTCTATTTTTGTGTGGGTACACAGCAAAACTTTGCGGGAGAGAGTGCTATTCAGAGCGCCCTCGGAGACTAATTAATTTAACATCGAAACGCACGAGATATAAATACTTTTAAATGTCGAAGACTGACCAGCCAGAAACAGAAAACTATTAGCAGAAACAAGACATAGGATATCCGCCCAGAAGATTTCAGGCCACACAAACCAGGTTAGTGGTTTTACTGGCATAATCTGGAATTGCATACTCTGTACTTTTCCAGCAGAAAACCCAGGATATGACTATCGAAGTAGTTTATTGGGGAATTATAAGGGTGTGGATCTCTCGTTGGGGATTGCTGGGATGGACGATGCCGGGAAGAGCGGTGGCTAGAGAGACCTAACGGAGCATTCTACTACCTCTCTTTCACACCCTCTTGCGACCTGGGCAGGATGAATTTCTATCGGACTGTGACCGAGATCTGCGACTTCAACACATATATGTGAAGTTGCAAGACTTCTATAGCTTCTTTCTGGCTGCCTTCTGAATGTAATATGATAACGAATCTCAGGTCAAATTGATACATAATGTACAGGTATGGCTCTGGTATGATGATACCGGAGTCAATCTATGATATTATTATGACGTTAATAACTGAATGTAATATAAAAAATGTAATTATGACCAAATGGCCATATAATAAAAATAATAAAAAAGTGTATACGAAAGAAAGCCATACGGTTTTAATAACTAACTCCCGGAACTCAACTAACTGCTCTAATTTTAAAATATAGTCCAACAATGCTCAAAACGATTCCAGAATAGGGTGGGACCCTTTGGGGTTTCCAGCAATTATCGAAGTAATTTACACTAACATAATGAAGTACCTAAATACACGAATTAATCAAATTAATTAATTAATTTTTCCTCAAGATAAAACCTAAAGAAAATCTTGATTCTGTACAGTTTGTTTCCAGCGTTACATTCATTGCAAGTGACATTCGATTTCGTTTCAAACACGGACAAGCTTATTCGATGAAATGCTTTCCATAATCGAATCTTTTAGAAAAATCCACATTTTAATTTATTTTAAAACTTGTCATGAACGAGTTACGAAGCACGTTTTTAAAGAAAGTACCGGATTTTTTTTTAAAGAAACAACATCATTTTTACAACACTTTACTTTATTCAGACGCTACACACCTTAAACTACTTTTCAACGTAGTTGCCACCTTTATAAAGACACTTTTCATAACGGGGCACGTTCATTATCGTCATCAAAAAGCTTGCCATCAAGGAGCCGCTTCAGATGAAGAAAAATATGGAATTCACTTGGCGCCAAATCAGGACACACTTGGCGATGAATATCAGCTGGTTTCATGTTTCGCGCATTCAAGAAACGAATCACGGACCGTATCTCACAGTCGTTGGGCTGATCTATTGTCTTGAACATTTCAACTACTCACTACAAGGTGGCCACATTATGTGAATATCTAACGTTACATGTGGTGAGTCAACAGATGAAGTAAACCATTGCGCGTGCGCAACATCGCAACCGTAGCGCTACACCGGGAATATTCGGCAACGATACTCACTTAAAAAACGCGCCTGGTACATAATGGTTAAATGAAAAGTAACGCTCAATACTTTGAAAAAAAATTTTACAGTTGAAACTAATAACTACACTTTATTTTTGAAATTGTTCTATTGCAGACATTGATGACTTTTAAGTGGCTTTGGAGCTTTATGTTTGTACAATTCACTGTGGATTCACCACATTTTAGTTTTTTTTTAATATTAAACACCTGATATTAAAATCAATACTTCGATCACAAATCGAGATTTCAGACTATGAAACAAAAACAAAACTATTTACATATTTAATTTTTTAAATAAATCTAGACTCGAAGTTCTAACCAACGCCAACGTTTTAAGTTCCGATCCGGCTATTACTTTTCCAAAAACTTTTACAAGTAATACATAATAGCTAAATTAATTACCATTACGCTGTTTCTCCACAGACAGGGAGAATAGAACACCACATTCTTCTGTCTTGGTCACAACATTAGTCCACTTTCATGCACGCTCTTCGGTTGTTGAAGCTTCTAACAGGAGGGATGTCATCCAGTACCGGGCTTATCTTATGCCGGGTCTTTCGTGAGCGTCCACTGTTCTTAATACCTTCAACACTCGCCTCGTATTTCTTCTTTACCATCCTCTCATTGCTCATACGTTACATATTTGTTTTGCAGTACCTAAAGACACAAGGATTTAAACATTTTAAAAATATAATATTGACAGAATTAAATATGTCTAGCGATTATTATTTGCAATCAGTAATTCTGCTGTAGAGATGTTGGATGTATATTGAATCAGAAGGATTTGATATGGGGAATGATGAACCGACTCCAAGTCGCCCTTCGTGTTCAAGTTACTTTAGTATTTACTATAGTTTAACAGTTCGGAATATTACTCAGAGGCATGAAGTGCATACAAGCAAAAAAGCTGTGCATTACTAAAAATTCTGGGAAACAAATATAAATTAAATAACTAGATAAACATAAACAGAAACATTTTTTACAATTAGCGTCATCTGTGTACATGTAGAGACTTTAATTGCTTAGTTCTAAAAACTACTACAACTCACCGCTGTATTCATGGCGCTCTTGTGCATTCGCCGTATCGAACTATTCACATTACTCTGTTCTAGCTTTAAGCTAGTGAATTACTCAAGTCATATAATTGGCTATTTACTGAATTGAAAATTCAAAATTCATCTATTTTGTATGGAGTCGTTACCTGTGCTGTTTTTTAACCAAATAACATTAGAAAGACTTACACTAACACTATTAATAGTACTGTAAAGTTACAAATAAATTCGGATTCATTTTGTCTAAAGACGTTGGTTAAACGAAAGTTTATAATCCTATGTATAACATATATTGTAGTACATATATTATATTTGATCGTATGCTATTATTGGTGACAGCATAACCTAACTCTATACCTTCTGCACGCCACTGATATGACTAGTACTTACTGGAGATGTATTGACCAAAAGTTTACAATGCGGTATAAATAAGTGTAAAGCGGCAAGAAACCCCCGTCGACCCCTGGCGGCCGTATGTCCAACCGATGTTCCAACCGACGTGATTCATGCCTTCCCCAGATGCCACCCTGTGTTCACTTTACCATACTACTAATAGTTTCTATAAAATTAATAGGTTGTTAAAAAACCGTAATTTTATCATTGGTATACCGAAGAATTTGATAACACCCCACAACAATATATATTTGTTTGATTTTACAGGTGTTATTTGCGTTGGTCTGGTGTTTCTGGTGGAAAAAATGGGGGCCCTTATACAGGCTGGAAAAAGTTTGGCAGGAATAACAGCCGGCAGCTTGCTCGGTCTTTTTTCATTGGGAATGTTTTTTCCTTGGGCTAATTCTACGGTAAGATATATTTGAATAAAAATTCATTTTTAATACCTTGATATTATTTTATAAAATTAGGAAAACATGCTTATAGGGTTTTGTTTCGGAATCCATTCCAACGTCCATTATCATGACTAATAACATCAACGACATTACCCCTTATAAAAAAAAACTCACCTAAGTAAAGAAAACCTAAGAACTTGCTAGGTGTGCATGACTCATAGCATTGTAACAGTCTTCTCTACGAGAGGTGTCATTTTGAAATAAACATCTTTGTTCCCTGAAGATTTTTGATAACTTATTTCTTATAAATACCAAATTCGCTCAACGAACTTTCTTATTTTGTGCTCCGCGGATATTTAACAAATTGCCTCTAGACCTTAAAGGGTCTAAATTGATTAACGATTTTAAACCAAAAATAACAAAGTGGTTGCTTGATGTGGGTAGAAAGCAAAATGAAACTAATTTGTCATTTGTGCTAACCTAACTACCTACATATTTTTGCCTCCAACTATTGTGTATTACAGACAATAATATTTTTATAACTTTTTTTACAATAACATTTTATAACTTCTTATTGTACTTTTCTGACATAACTTACTTACTTTACATTATACTTACTTTATAACAATTGTACCTTAACATTTACAACTTTTAAAAACTGTACAGGTAATTGCTTTAGAACAGGCCACGTCTAGTAAAATAATTATCTTTATTTTCATATGTACTATTTATGCTACAAAAAATAATATCAATTTTCTGCGAGTCATCTGATATTCAAACGTGTCCTTCTCGTGGTGTGTGTACATGGATGAAACTTTGCTCTCGTATTTCGGAAATTCGGCGGTAAAGGTCAGTACGCATCAGTTGGGCATTTTGTTTTGCTAAGCTCGCAAGGCACAAGTACAAGTACATACAAGTTTCATCAGTGTACAGGCAATGTAATGTTTACAAATTTTATTAAATAAAGAAGATTCGGATTTAACAAATTTTAAATTTATGTAGCTAAAAATATAACACGTCAATAATTATGACTTATTAAATAAAATTCTCAACGTCGGATGTAATTTAAACGCCGACTACAAAAGCGACACAGAGTATCAATAGTATCTTCCATGTCGGATGTCAACAGCATACTTCATCCGGTTGAGGGCTGCACAGTCCGGTAATTTTCTTTGCTGTTTAGCGGCGAAGTACTCTTGGAACCGGTCGATAGGCCTCGGAACGGGGTGGTGGGATGCACTTTTTTATAGTACCACTAGACAGGCTTTGTGCTCATTACCTTCCTTTCTTTTTGAAGCCTTATTTGTTTCACAACAAGTACTCACTTTACTCTATTTACTTTTAATATTTACCAATATAGAGTACTGCTGATTTTGTAACTATACTAAATGATTATCTGTTTTGAATGTCTTCATTCTGTATTCCCCTTTCAATCTTCATTCTGTATTATTAATTTATATCAGAGTTATAAACTAGTTAGATATAACTTTTACGCTAATGTTAAACTAATAAACTGAATATTATTTGCCATAATTAAGACAATATAGACATTAATTAACCTTTTAATTTGTTTTCAGTATGCCAGAAAAATTTCTAAGTACGGAAAATTCACACATATACAGAATACGGTTTCTTATGTGTCCAAAGCAAAAGTTTCTATGATAAATCTGGATTTATAATCTAATTATCAATTATCTAATTATCACAAAAACAGTAAAAATACACATTAATAGGACCGAATTTTTTTTTATTTAATTCTAAATTATTAAGGAGAACATATTTTTGCTATGAAGTTGCATTTTCAGAACATAGTTCTGCGGTATTAAAATACAAATTACAATTAGAATGATATACATAAAAAATCCATCTATCGAAAAAATATCCCGGTAGCAACTAAATATTTTTTCAAATATGAATTAAATATATTAATTTGAAAGATATACATATAAAATAAATTTTATTAAAAAATATTGTTGTTGCGCCACCAGGATTCGAATCTGGATTTCTTTTCTAACTGGGGAAGGTGCATTATCCAACTATGCTACAGCGACAATATTTTTAGCAACAAATTTTCGAACCAATATGTTACCTTTTAATATTAATACATTTAATCGTTCTATTATTTGAAAGAGCCACCTACCTTATTTTTACAGAATCTCAAATATCTTTGAGTAATCTAATAGTAGACGCCAGAATTATCAATTCATTTTTATTAAATTTTGGACACATTGATACGACTTTATTATTAGGAGAACACTTTCTTATTGTGAAGTTGTAATTATTCAGAACACAATAACAACAATATTTTTTGATTAAAATTATTTTATATGTATATCTTTCTAATTAATATATTTAATTCATATTTAAAATATCACAGACCTGTGTTCTGAATAATTACAACTTCACAATAAGAATGTGTTCTCCTAATAAATATTGTTTCGTATATCTTTTTAATTCATTTATTTAATTTGTATCAAAATTATTATATTTTTGATACAAAATTTAATTTTAAATAGTTACTGAAGCCCTAACGCTATTGAGTAAATATAATATGTTTATTAAAATCGCTTTTCATAATGTACAATAGTGTAAGCCTGACTACCCACGCTGAGATAATTTTGAATTTTAAAAAGGTATTTTTTTAATACGTAGTTAATTTTGATATTTGTTATGTGTGATTGATATAAGTCAAAAATTGAATGGACAAAAAGTTTCAAGATTATTTACGAATTTGTGAAGCAGTGTTTGCTTGCTGTATTTTAGAGATTGAAAATTAATCTATTTGTGGTTTAAGATATTTTTGAAATATGGATTTTAGATTTGTTCTAAAAATAATCATATCATATTTGTACAGTATTTGGTTATTCTGATTGCTTTGATTATAATATTTTTTTAATTAATCTAGAGGTGAAAGGGAATATTCAATTTAAAATACACATTTAAATCGTAAGCTTTCATATCTTACCCCAAATTTTGTTTATTTATGTCGTTAATATTTACTACCGCTGTGAGCATAAAATGAGAATGAGTGTTATGTTTACCATATAATCTATTTGCCGCTTCAAAGTGCTCCTATTTTGAATTGTTCTAGTAGACTATAAGTCATTCCGGTGTAATTTCCTTGCCTACACTTAAAATATAAAAGGGTGTTTTTTTAGAGGTTTGTTTGTCGAATTGGCAACACTTTTTCTAACGACAGCCAATTTGACAGCTGACAGCTAATATGTGCTTAATTTGGATTGCCATTTTACCATGAATAGACATACGTCAGAACAACGCTTGCAAATTATGCAAATTTATTTCTAAAATCGTGGTTCAGTTCGCGAAACTTACCGTGCGCTACATCCATTTTACGGTCGACATAATCGTCCATCCGAGCAAGTAATTCGAATAACCATGGATCGTTTTCGCACCACGCTTACTCTAATTGATAATACGCATCCGCAGAGACGGGGCATGCGAATCTATTATCTCATGTTTCTCACCCTTCCTTCAAATTAGCAACGTTTCGCGACTGCATTTTAGCTTACACGGCGCAGATACGCCGCGCTCTCAAGCGTTTTTGACAGCAGCAAGCCCGATATTCCATAGATAAAAATTAGAAAGGTGTTCTCGTTTTTACAGTTGCTATTACATAGACGTAATTGTATATTGGCATCATTAAATTAATTACGGCATAATTAAATTGGCATATTGCCATACATGGGCGTCCAGTTCGACATATTCGATTTATTGTCAGTTCTTACAGGACTCACTGCAACGTTACAATATATATATATATATAAAGGATCATTGTTATCCCAACGTGTCAGATAAATCTCATTGCCCATCTTCAGGAGATGCCTTATCGGTGAAGTGTCGCTTTAAAATGATCGTGGAACGCGTACTTTCAGACCGGCAATTCAGCGCTAAGTGACTTATTATATATACAATTCCTTGCCAAATTATTTGACTCACTGTAAAAATCATACATTTCTGAGAAACAATCGATATTTCATTTATTCTTTCACTTTCATTATTCTATTAATACTCGTAAACTACTCGTATTTTGAAGTATGAAATGAATTTTCGCATAAGTTAAAAATTTAAAATACATTTCGCTAAAGTTAAACGAGTTTAACATTTGATTTAAAGTTAGCAGCAGTTTAGTAAAGTAGATATTTTTTTTTTTCCTTTTAGTATTTATTAATTTACGTGAAAATTTCCCGAGTGACAGAACGATAAAAAATTAATATCGCGAATAATTCAAAAATAAATGGACTGTTTCTCAGAAATAAATATTTTTTTACAGTGGTTCTAATAATTTGATAAGGAGATATATATACACAGCTGTAACATACCTAGTCCACAATATTTTATGAGTAGATACCTGACTTAATTACGAGTCGAAAATGTTTAAGGAATATATATTATTGTTTGATTTTTTTACAAAATCATGTAAAGCTTTAAGTCTACGTTCTTCGACATAAATATTTACGAAATTTATCCATTATTAATATATATATATCTTTGCTTCAGGTCTTAAATCATCTAACAAAATATAGTCTGACCGCTCGAAAATCTATGACTTTTAATTTTTTGTATTCAATATATATATTGGAATCAATAAAAAATTTCAACTAATCGAAATAATCGCATAATAACGATTTTTTAAAAATTAAGATTGGGCACTTATTCCTTGAACATTTTCGACTCGTAATTTAGTTAGGTATACACCCATAAAATATTGTGTACTAGGTCTATTATACCCTGTATATATAAATTAATGTCCTACTGTAAATTTAATTTATATTCAGATTGACAGATTCAGACTGCGATTTGTTGAAGATTATTAAATAAAGTAAAAAGGATATTTCCGAGTAAAAATATGACATAAAGATAGTTTTCAACCATTGCGGAGAATATGTTTTATAATTATAATATGCCCGTCTCGACACAGAATTTCTCTAGTGAGACGAGCACAGTCCAAACAGATTTTTACATTGTATTATATGGTTACAAATAAAATAAATATAAAATAATTCATGAACTTCTCTATTCGTAGGCAAACCATCAGATATTATAAAAATAATCATTTCATTTTACAGTTTGAGCGGATGGTTGATTTTCGTATACGTTTTATATGAAATACATTCAGTCGAAGATTTCAACAAAGAAATTAATAATTTCCATTAATTTTTTTACGTATACCATTTCATATTTCCACTCAACTACCCCCAGGTGCCGCATACTACCATGACTCTGTTTTATACATTATTGCGACATATATAATTTCAAATTGTTGATTTTTTCACCGTCTTCAATACTATTCGTCAATCAGAGAATAGCACTGGAAGAAAAATGAGAATTGTTTATATGCACACATATATTTATTATAATATATATGTGTGTATGTATACTTGCAACTGGTGTCTCTTCTAGGTTAGATCGTATTTTTTGTAGACCACCGATTTATCGGGACAGCCGGTTATTTGGGCCAAATCCCAAGAAACAGAAACCAAATAAAGCAACGAATAGTAATTTACTTCGGTTATTTGGGACACCAATCCGTTTAGTTGGGACAGTGAATTAAACTTTATAATAAATATGTTAATAAATGGCCAACATTCGCACTGAACGCCTACGCTGATTTAGTACAATTGCAATTCTACAAAAACACACAACAAGCTACAATTGATGAATTCCGGCAGAAATATTTTTTTATTGTTATTAATGTATTATTTCATGACTTTTTTTTTTAAGTTACTGTTAATTGTTAATTTTTTTTAGCATTATTGATTATTTTATTTTTTCATATTTATATGTATACCTAATAATTATATATTATTTTTAAGTAATTCAATATTTTTTTAAATAATTTAATAATGTTCAAAAATATGTAGGTATCATACATATTATTTTTTAATTTTACCTTAAACTTCGCTTATTGGAGCCAGCCGCTTATTTGCGACAAAATGTTTGGGCCCAATTTGTCCTAATTAAGCGGAATCGACTGTATATATATATAAATGTTAGATTTGAGGTTTTGTCAATATTGTGTGAACTACCACTTAGCGTTGAACTGCCGGCCTAAAAGGACGTATCTCACGACCATTTTAGAGCGACACTTCACCGATAAGACACCCCCTGAAGATGGGTAACCAAGAAACTTTCTCTCTGACATTATACTCTATCCGCGAAAACCTCAAATTACACATATATGTTATATGTAAAATGAATTAAAATCTCAGTAGGTACTTAATATTATTAGTTGACGTCGCGATTAACTGTTTCTAATGTTAAAAAAAGATTACTTGTAATTTAGTTATTTGTTTAATAGCCGGCTTTGTGCACGCGTAATTACCTTGCTAAGTGGTTCTTTGATTATTATAGGAGAAATTTGTTGGTTTATTATTAATGATGGGGGATTTTTTGGATGGATGTATTTTCGTGGACGGCTGAAAATACTTTTAATGTTTAAATGTTCAGGTGTGTGTAATTCTTATGGAGTCATTTTTACTATTCATGTTATTTTTATGTTTGAAAATGTACATTGCTTCTCTATATATACGGAATGATTCTAAATTAAGGTTAGCTATGGTGTGTACATTATCGAAATCTATTGTATGACCCTCGGTCAGAACATGCTGCACTAATGATGACGTAATCTTTTTATTTTTATCATCTACAATATATTTTGTCACATGAAGAGCAAGGAATTTTATACACTCCGTGTAATTCCAGAGGTATGTTGTCTTTAAGGGTTCTCAATAATGACGATATTTTATTTTCTGTTCTAAAAATAGTTTTAATATTACTTTTCTTGAGGGAACGGCTTAGTTTAGCAGTTGTTCCCGGCAGAAAAGCAATGCATGTGAGTGGTAACTCACGAGTATTGGTATTTTTGTTCAGTTGTATTGCTTTATCTAAAGATATTTTGTTAAAACCGTTGGAGATTTGTGCGTTTTTTAATTGGAATGTTTTCTTTATCTGACAATATTTTTAAACATGTTAGAAAAGCGTTTATGTCTAATCATAGTTCAACTCAATTATCATCGATAACGTATATCTGTTTTTGTCGATTTTCTTAAACAATCTAACTTATGAATATGAGGGTGATCAAATTTACGAACAGAGATTCTTTGCAAGGGAAATGTTGAAATGTATTTTACGAGAATAACACATCTACGCAGGTACGTATGATACTTTCGCCATACTGAAACACGAAATAAAACCTTCCAACATGTCAAAGATTATTTATCGGGTATTTTTAGTAAGCAAAAAAAAAATGCGAAGCATCGTTGCACATTGCAGGGCGCCCTGGTGGGAGGCTTGGCTTCCACCCTACTCGTGGGGTGGATATCTGTGGGGACGCAGGCTGCGATGGCCAGCGGCGTGATCGTCAACCCCGCGAGGCCCGTCAGCACAGAGGGCTGCGACGGCAGGTGGGGGAGGCCGAACATCACGCGCCTCACTCCGGACGTCTCGCTACTACATTCAGACAAGGGGTAACTTTTTAATTAATTTTCCTGAATAACGGAATGAACTAAGTGATACTTCTCAGTTTCGTGCAGAAGACAGTCAATGCGCATCCCAAACCCGTTAGTATTTACGTCATATTATACCATAATTTCTCAATTGTTAGAATATGTGGTAACAATATTTAATGTTGGTATCGTATCATAATTGCTTATATAAGATTATATCTTTTTCTTTCGTAAGAAAGAACTATGTTCTCGTCGATGTTGATACTATCCAGAAGTTGTATTCACGTAGGTATCCACATTCACCAAGCTCATTATTTTTGGTAGATGTATTTGTCTAAGCTTATATATTTATGTGTCTAAAAACGTGCCTTATTTTCTATTTTTGAACCTCTAACCTTCTTAGTTCAGCATATTATTTCATCCATCTCCAGCACCACGTCTCGAAAGCTTCCAAACTATTTCTCTCTCCCTCTTCAGATAACCATCCAGATTTCACTTTCGTATAGTTCCATGCTCCAGATGTAAGTTTGAATGAATTGCTTTATCGTCAAGATTATATGGGTATTATTTACATTTCATCAAGCTGATCATGCTAGGTTTTTCACGGACGCCCTATATTCCTATTACTTTCAACACTTATATATTCAACCTCTCCTCGCTCATACGTTTCATATGACCAAACATTTCAGTGATCTTTTTTTAATTGTATCGACTATGCTACAAACAGATAAATATACGAGGCGCCTTTTTTAAGTAAGTACCGTTGCCGGATATTCCAAAATATTTTTCAAAAATATGTGTTGTAGTGTTAGTTTGTATCATAAAAACGCTGACTAAGTCCCGTAACATGACATAGGTATTTTGGTTGCCCTGTATTGAAGTAGAATCAATATGTCCTGTATTGAAGTAGAACCAATATGCTGCAATGTTAGTCTACATATTTATATTTCATGGTGTGGTGGATTAGAATCTGTGGCTTCTACTGTAAGCTGTGTAGATTCAATAAATAGTTTGCCAAATTTACCAGAGTCAAAGGGATATATTCTTGCAGTACTGAAACTACTAGCTACCTTTTCAATTTTTGCGGTACTATTAAATATTTTGGTAAAAAGGTCAACTATTTTCTGACCAGGCTGATTCATCATCATTATTTAGAGCCATAGAAAATCAAGACCAGAGGCTGCATTCGGTGTGATGTATGAGGTGGCAGAGTTAGGAGGTGGATGCCATTTTTTCGGCAGAAGTTATGTGCTTCCAAACTTATATGGCTTTTGTGATTATCTAAAATAAGCAACATAGGAGAATCATGCAGTCAATCTAGAAAAAGTACTTCTGTGATCCAGCCTCAATCTGAATTTGAAGCTACCATGTCACCATTAGCCCGATTCATGAGTTGTTGATACATTATTTTTCGTCGTAGAACCTCGATCAGCGCTTGTACATTTTCCAACTTGCTTCTGTCCTTTTGGAGCGAGGATTTAAGAATTTATTTGTACAATAGATATGCCCGTTTTGTTAACATTGTAGATGGATATTGGGTCAAACTTGTCGATGAATGAGTTGTTCTATGGTATAAGTCCTTTCTGTTTTCTTAATGTAATTTACAGGCATCTAAAATAAAGAAAAAACATGTACCTTCAATCCTATTGGAAAGAGGGGTAAAACCAGACGTCCGTAAATACCCCAATGGATCTGTCTGGAATTACCCCAACAAAACCTAAACCAGAAAAAGATTGAGGAAGCAAACATATACTTAAAATCATCAGAATTGGACTCACGACATTATTAATGGATATTGATTACATGAAAATAATCAGATTTTAATATCGTTATTATAATAGCTAAAACGCATAAAATCAATTAACGAAGTATTAGAAGAAAAAGATAAAAATATATTTCGTGACTTACCTTGAAAACGCGCACTTCCTGTAGCTCCAACAACTTATTGACGATTGATTGGGTCGAGTTTGTGCATGCGACGTAATATCGAGAGGGGAGATAGTCTAAGGAATGGTTTTAGAAGGGTGTCCGTAATTACCCGCTGTCTGTATTTACCTCACCATCCCCTAAGTTTGAAAATTTGTCGTCACCTTACTATGTTGGTGTACTATAATCGGTGAATGCATTTCTCCGAACAGAATGAATCCCGGTAGCAACAAAAATATTTTTACGATAAATTGAATTTTCCCGTTTATCTTTCTAATTGATGCTGGTATGCTTGGTATTAAAATATTTATATTTATTATATTAACTATAAAGTGTATTATTTATATTTATTATAAAGTGTGAAAAAGTCTTGGTAATAAAATAGAAGACACAAAAAATAAAAATTATTGTAGCATATCAACAATACATATATACGGTCTTTCACTTTTAAACAACAGATACATTTTATCAAATTTGATGAAAATTGTGGTTAAAATTAATTGAGATATTTGATATTATTGTATATTTATTGTGATCGAGCTTATTAAAAAAATGAAATATTAAAAATAGCTATTTTGCAAAAGGTTCTCGATTACTGATTTCGAGTGCATTAGATCACAAATTGCATGCAATAACGCGACATGATACGACTGAAGCGAAATTGAAATTCGCTCTGCTCATCCAAATATGTTCAAATGATTAATTCTCACTATCTTCTGCTTAATTATTTTGAACCATTAATATTTGTTCATTTTGTAGTCATATCGACAAATCTTTTATTTGAAATCTATCAAAATCATAAATAATCTATCACCTATAATTTCTTTCGTTATTTTTTAACTTTTATAAATTGTTTTTAGATTATTAAGAAAGTATTACAGAGTCAACGATATTATATCCAATCTTTATACCATTGTACATCGATAACAATCAAAACTCTCAATGTGTTTCATGTACAATAGCCAATGTCGATAGTCATGTCACACTAACTGGGTTGCAGATTAACAGCGGCAGTATAAAATTCTCCTTTTTTTAATGAACGTTTTGAAATCATCTCAAATATTAAAACATTTTTTTTTTTAGACTACAATGTGCAGCAGAAACTTAAGCCAGAAAATAATATTGGCAAATTTGCGAACACTTCATTGACTGGAAATATTGGTTTAAAGTACGAAAATTATTTTTGGGCCTCGTTAAGTTTCACAATTTACTTTTGATGCAAGTGTGAGCTAGTGTATAGGAAAATTTTCAAAATTTGTTTTAATTTTTATCCAGAGTATTTTATCCGAATAAATTTCCCGACCATTCCGGGTAATTGATAGTCTAAAATATCTGAACAAATTTATACACAGAACATCCTAAATAGATACATAGTTTAATAATTGTATACGATAAGAATACAACTCCACGGCTTTTATTGAGAAACAAAAGAAATTAACAACGTACAAAAAAAAAACTATAAATCTAAATTCTTTTAGAATATTTTGATTAAATACCCTAGAAACCATAAGTTCACAGGTAGTTACGATAGTACCTTACGTTACGGAAGAAAATCACTAAAAGTTTTCCCGTGTAGGTACTCGTATTACATTAAGAATGAAATTCCACGCGCAAATGAAATAAATACCTTTCTTATTACTTTTTCCGATGGACTCTGCAATGGGATTCGAAACCTCGGTCAGAAATGTCAGATATACATGGCAGATTAGCCCAGTAAACTGTACACAAAAGATTCTGAACGGCCGTGAAAACCTAAGAACATTTTTAGGTTAGAGCTTAATTAGAAAATAATCACTTATTTTTGATTAAAATAACTTAATTATGTCATTATATTATTATATCATAAAGAAATGATCTAAATCATCAATAAATTCAATAAATCATAAATCATAAAATATATTGTTTTATTGTTAAACAATATCACGAACGAATAATGTTGGAACCAGGAGCTTTCTTCGCTCGATCGAGTCAAGTCTTTAATGTTTCAACTTGAAATATCCGCCATTCAATTTTACATTTTCATTGTTTATCTTCTTTATATAACTTGACAGGTACGATCCGACGCTGTTTCTCTGAGTTTGCGAAATACAAAATCGAGAAAGACGTACATAGTAATATTGCTCAAAATGAAGAGGTTTTATTTGCCCTCAGAAAGGAAATTACTGAATGGCGTCCAAAGAACCTTCTCAAGATGTATTCAGACGACAGAAACCTGAAGGTGAAGGAAACATTAAGAGTGAGGTTCTTAAACCAGAATATTCTTTACGTTCTGGGATCCATGTATAATATTTATAATATTTATAATATTTTGATTCAATCATTTATTCATTAATCCACGTACGATCACGAAATATTTGTACTTAAATTAAATGTAAAAATATATATAATTATAAATATCTATTTTTCTTTCTTGTCGATTTTAAATTATAAAAATAAAACATTTATTCTCTAATCCCATTAAATTTATACAAGTTCTTTCCATTTTTAACTACAATATATGTAGAGCCTATTTCCAAAACCCCCTAAAACGACTTTGTGTGTTTTTGAGTGATGGATGAAAACGTACATTTTGAAAGCTAATGTACGAAACGTTTATTTTTACATCACCATTTTATAAAGAGACAATTCTGTAATGTAATTTTTTTTCTGTACATATCGTTCTGGCAGCTATACTGGATTTTAGATCACGTGATCATCAATTAGCGCTGCGATTGGCTGATTTCATTTTAAGGGGAATAACAACTTATATTCTATCTGCCTTGGGGTATTTTGGAACTAATCCTGATTTTTAACATGCAATATCAATGGATTTAAGTGGCTTTTGCGAGAAACAATGTGTTCTGCATATAGCTGACAAAAAAATCTACAGAATTGCATAATTAACTCTAATTATTCCAAATCCATTTAAGGGGGTTTTGGAATTAGGCGCTACATATAGCTTTTCATTATAATAATTTTTATAACTACAGTGGAAATCGTTTTACATGAAATCACTTTTCATGTTCAAATATTTTTTTTATAACTCGCCAATATTTTTGATCGAAATAATCGAAACGGTCGAGACAGAAACATTAAACAAATACAAGATACAAAATAAATTTTACAAACTGTTGTTATTTACAACTGTCGACGACACTTTCCGAAACTAGGCATGAAAAAATAATAACACTCACTAATACATTTTAATTTACAAACATAACTTATTTTAAACCTTTAATTGGTATGCATGTATATTTACTACACAATACGCGATACATTTTTATATATCTCGAATATGTTGTCATGATGTATAGGTATATTGTTACGTTGCATTCTGACTCCGGCGGATAGAACGCCAGGGCAACGCCACCGGCAAGACAGTGGTTGACATGAAAATGTGGGTTTGGCTGGAATTAAGTCCTGCGCACTTACCTTCAGCTGACGACATTTCTTTCACCTGTGGTAAATTTATAGTGTTGTGTAATTTGGAGTAGGAATCGAAGCTAATTAATGAAAGAGGTTAATTTACAACAGATTTGTTTAATACAAAATAAAATGATATTATACAAATAACCTCTCCAACCAGGCATAATGTGCCACAAACATAAACAAGAAATACACTATGACCAATCCTGGCGATGCTATGAAGTACAATCTGCTAGGCAACTAAAACTTGAATGCGAAGTTAAACCCACATCCATGATGGTAAATCGGTCGTTCCATTTGACACTGACTAATGAATAATAAGAGTCACATAACTTCAGATTCCGGTGCTCATTAACTGACGCATCCTTCCGATCCGCCTAGACGCGGGATCGTAACCGTCGAGCTGGATATACCCGTTGTTCGATGGCAGAGAACAACTCGTCGCTCCATCCCTAATGGTATATAATTCATCGTACATCCCAGCTCTTCGTGATGTCAATCTCCAAACTACCGGGTGCCGCTACCCCGTGCCGAGAAAGGAAATTGTTGTTTCTGCACGGGAAGAGAGTTCAATGCAAATTGGATACTACAATATTCTACAGATGATGCACCAGTATCAACAATATCTAAATCTTACCCTGATATTCCTACGAATAATTTTGCGACTGCGGCCGCGCGACGCGCCCGCCTCACGCGTCTCCCAGACCCCAAGTAGCATCGTCAGCCGAGCGGTCCCACGCGTATATATATATATATATATATATATATATATATACATATATCATTTCTGCATCTTTGTACCTTATTGTCGCCCACAAATGCCTCATACTAAGATTAATGGAACTATAAGATTCTAATTAACTGTAATATAATTGTTTGTTCTTTTGAAATGAGTAATCTTTACATATTAAACATTTTTGTCACACAGCATTTTGTCGGAACCATAATATTTTTTTATTTTAACTCATTTTTTATATAAAAATATTTCACTCTGTGATAAACCGACCGCTAATCGAATTCAAAATTACCTAAAATCTTCGTCCGGAAGCAAAATCCCACGTAAATATTGTTTTCTAAGTGTAATACGTAAAGCATATTGAATCGAATGTTGAAGAACATCTGATTTACAGATCTTATCTTCCGTTATATGAATAATACATCATATCCCGTGGAAATGAATTTCACAATTGTTTCAACAACTCGGGCGGCAGATATGTTACTGGAATATTTTATAACAAAAAATGTATAAATATTCACTAAAGCAAAGTATTCGGATTACAATATTGTATTTCTAATTGCTCGGATATTCTTATAATAAAATGCTCTGTTATTACATAGTGAAAATTTAAAAGAGGCGATGAATGATATCCGATGTTTTGTTCCGAGTGATTTTTGTAAAGAGCTTTCAAACAATTTGACGATGTCGTTTCTGATCGAAGCTCGGCGTGTTGTGTAGCGCTTGAAATTACACCAAAAAGGTTTTCACTGCATTTATCTGGGCGCCAGTGCATTAGTTGGGAGTAGCTGTACGCATTGAGGTTACATTGCGTGATCTACGTGAAACGACTGGATTGATTATAATATCAATAATTTAATTTATTATTTTTCTTTAAAAATACCACTCATCTTACATACACACAATAAATTATAAATAAAAAATATAGATATAGAGTTTCTTTCATCTTCGTTTAACTATGCATTTATCTTATCCGTTCACAGTGGTGGAATATGTTACCATTTCTTGATTTGCAAATAATTTTTAACAGTTTTTTAATCTCATCTCATACCGCGCACCGCAACTGAGAACCTAAGAGCCAGTTGAGTGATCAATGGTAACTTATACTAACGCCCGTAATAAGCATCTTTATAATATACTTATAAGTATTCTTTATTTTATGCATTATCTATAATTTTTTCACTTAGGCGTTCGAAATCTGTCACTTTGGTGGTGAAATTTTTTCGTATTATGTGCTATTGTATATTAAATAATGAGATCATTATCGGACAAACTCTCATCAATGATTAATTGTCGTATACTGCAACTTTCAAAGTATCAGTGTGTCAGATGACTTTTGGAACAGCTGTGAAAAGTCCGCCATATTTAACTATCGATTCTCGTTTTTACTATCGGATATCGGAGAGTAAAATGAGTTTACTACGGGATGTACTGGATGAACATTCGAACAACCCGTTTACGTAACTTTTTTTACTATAGTAAAAAATTACTACTGATCACACAGCCTCCTTAGCGGTGCCCACATACACTAACCTAACGTGTGTAAATCATGCAATATAACCTCTCTGCACTGGATGGTAATTCGTAAATCCCACAGATTGTAGAGGATTTAGAAGGAAGAAGTAAACTTTTGCAGTTCTACAGAGTTTGAAAAGATATTACAAAACTTTTTGAAGGCATTCCAATTGTTCATTGTATCGTCAATACGTATCGACCGCCACCCTCGTCAATTCGTCCGTAGATCCTGCATGTCACGTTGAAATTCAATGGATTCAAACATAATTGGTAATTTTCCACTTGTTCAATTTATTTAACAATACAAGATTGAACGCAATCATATTACCTTTGAGCTCTCCGGTTCAAATAAACTAATGATAAAATAAATGGATCCCTTAACGCGTTATCTTGCTATATGTTGAGTTCACAAATAATCATTATTCTTAATTAACAATTTGTAATCATTAATCGCACCAAAGTTTGATTTTTCGTGTGAAATTTAATTGTATATATTTAGAAAATAAATTTTCTACGATAGGTTCATATTTTTGAAATTTTCGTGAGTTCTGCAATAGTTAATTGATAAAATGAATAAAAGATCAAAGCCGTTCTTTTATCAAATGAATGGTCTCCGAAAGATGGCGTTTAAAATACAATTCAGAAAAATTGTTATCGCTGAGGCCTCTTTAACGTTATTTTATTCTAATATACTGAAACTACGTGTCGTTTCACAAATATAAAATACAAAATTTCTGTCGTATGTGTCTTCAAAGTTTAATATGCAATAGTAACGATTTATACAAAGTTAGTTATTTTTTTTAAATTAGCAAGTCTGCAATCACAAAGTTGAGAAACATCAACATTGTATTTTACAGTGTCCCAGGGGCTGTAATCCAAACGTAGCCTTCGGTTAGGGGACATCAATAGCAACCCATTGAGCGTCAAATAGGATTATTCGAATATTCAACGGTTCAGAAGATATTCGAACTTTTGTGATTTTCAGCAAAAGAGTTAAATTACTTTATAAACTTATGTGGTAGCTACTTTATATGTGCCAAATTTCATTACGATAGGTTGAGTATTTATGGTACAACGCTCATTTTAGTAAATACAAGTTCTAAATTTCTGTGTATCTTACTGAATTGTTGCAAAAATATGTGTACACCGCTTTCAAACAACTCTACTTACACAGAAAAAAAATTCGTGCTTCGCAGGTAGGAAGGACTAAAATGACAGGTGATGATAAGTTTGAAACCTTTAACAGGTTAGCAACAGGACCAGCGACAATATAATATTCTAATACCTCACAAACTTGTTATAATTATCTTTCGACATTATACACTGTACTGTAATAGCCTGTCTGCCTGTCACCCGCCACAGTGTTTTAATTGAATTACCCACACTGAACATAGACCCGCGTTGCCGACGAAATAGAGGAACGGGCGAGTGAAATTGACTATTCGGATATTGAGTAACCCACCTAGATTGCGTAAAAATTAACAATAAATTAATCAGAAATTATATTTTTGCTAATACACAGCAAACAATCACAATGTATCATATCCGATTTATGTTTTATGTAAATTTCGCGCATGTATTTACTGGAAAGGAAGGAATAATTACGTTAATTTTAAAATTTCATTGATTGCTTAGCTCTGTACTTTGTGTGGGTAGGTACTAGGTATGTATTATATTTAAATTCAAAAAATTTGATACCTAAGTACCTACCTACTGAACTCACAAAAGTTTTTTTACCTAACTATCGGGACTTGAACTACACATAACCTTGAGAGTACTACAATAAATATTGTAGTTAATCGATTTTTAAAACCAATATAATGACATATTTTAATGTTTGCGAATTTGTTAAAATGTCCAAACGTAAGTTTGACATTTATGGGACTGTATAAAATATGTAATTACCGTGCAAAGGTATATTTATTTATTTATTAGATGACATACATATTTTTGTTCTAACAGAGGTGAATATATTATAACATAATAAATATAAGACTCAATTAGTACTCGTAGTTTGTTATGTGGGATGGAGTCGACTTCACCTCTGATATATACAACGTTATCCTGGCTACTTTGCTAGACTGTAGTCTGTGTTAAAGTAGACAGATTTTTTTTCGTGCTGTTGTGGTGTTTAAAAAAAATAAGTATAAAAAAATATGTGGTATTGTATAAATTATGTTAGCATGTTGGATAGCCATGCTTCTGATTCATCTCTACCTGAAACGTATGACGTATTTATGGGTCACTTTATTTTTCTGAGATTACCCTAGTACGAAATTATAGTGATGAAGGGGTGGGGGGAGGGCTATATCAAATATAATCTCATAAGAATGTATTTTTCGCAGATCTCTATTTAAAAAACACGAAGGTGAATGAAGATTTTTAAAATCCAATTTGATGAAATTCCAAAAGAATATAATTCATTCAAAAATTATACGTTATTCTTCCTTTTTCAATTCCATTTCTGAATAATTAAATGCCTGGCCCGATAAAAAATATTTCCTAGCAAATAATGATTAAATATTATAATATTAAAATCGATAATTAATTTCGGAACAATATAATAATAAAGTCATCATACTATACAATTTATCGACTTCTCAATTTAAGCACGATGCCTAGTTAGCTGTAACAATTTAGAAACCTTGTTTACGTGGCGGGCTAAAATGATAATGTTTTGAAACCGAGAACAAAGCCCAGTGGCGTAAATAGGCCCCAATGCAAAATGGATAAATGGCGCCTGCGTGATTTTATTTATAATATAATAAGAATAAAATTGATATCTTGCTTCCTATACTGAACACGAGTTAATAGATTAAAAAAATGTGTTTTTAGGCATTAATGTGTACTCGCAACCTTATATGGTGATCTTCACTCTGCTCGACAATCTGGTACCCGATGTATTACCGAATAGTGATGGTAAAATCGTTATTTAAACAGTTGAATCATAGTTACCAATCATCTTTAAATCTCATTTACCAATCATCGACACAACTATCACTATTACCGAGATACTACTGACGGATGCAATGATAGTGTTTTCACATATTAGAGCTGGGAAAAGATATCTGCCAAAAGTATTGAAGAACACGAACTTTACGGGCTATATTGGCATAGTTACGCTGCTAACGAAACCTCATACACGTATAACTGAATTGTATGAATGAATTTACCAATTATGTCCTATAAATAATCTTGAATGTTTTAATATAAATATGTTTCTAAGATGAGGACACGTGGATGAATAATTTTTTCACGAAATATTAAGGCCGGGTGTCCCGTCCCGCTCAAATGCAGAAAATATGTTTTTTCCTTAAATTGATTGTCGCATTTTTTATGATAAACACTAATTATATAACATCCATGACTAAAATTTATTTATATTGTATAATTTTCAGAGATACACCATTTGCCCTGTATCGATTGTCATACCTTTATTACACACTTATTGGAACATTTACCGCAATATCAGTTGGTTTAATTGTATCCTTCTTGACAGGACCAAATGATCCAACAATGGTAAGTTTTTTTTTAAAAATATTTTCCTAATAATCTGTTTCTATAACTGACATCTATGCTTTTGCAAAATTAAAATACCTAACCCAATAATTGATAGTACAGTATTGAACCAAATTAGTTGTTATCACAGTCAACGCTATCCAAAAAGCTTCGTAACCTGCCCAACAGATATCACTGTACTATATAAATTTTCGACAATGAAGCTAACATAATTAAACTTTTCTAACTAATTTACCATCACGCCGTTTCTCCGTGGGGGTAGGTAGAGAAAATAGAGCGCGACACTCTTCTGTTCTGACACACAGTTCTCACCTCATCCAAATTCATACATCTTCTCATACAAGCACGCCGATTATTGAGGCTTCTAACAGGACCATCCTCCAGGATCTAGTTTACCTGGTCGTGCCAAGTCTTTCGCGGACGTCCTCTATTTCTGGTGCCTTTAACACTTGCGTCATGTATCTTCCTTACCATTTTCTCCTCATTCTTCTGTTCCATATGACCAAACCACCTGAGTGATCCTTTCTTAATCTTACTCACTATACTAAGTTGGCTTTATATTCTTTCCTTATTTACTCTGTCATAAATGGATCTGCCACACATACGCCTAAGCGATCTCATTTCCACTGCACTCAGTCTACTTTTATTCCTCTTCTACAAGCTCCAGGTCTCACTTCAATGCATCTGTGTCGGTACCAGGACTCTATAAGTTTCCATTAGCTATAATTCCATTCAAAGTGTTGTTCACTTTGTTTCCTGCAGTCACCATCCTTTCGATATCTTTCTCAGTCTTTCCGTTTCTATCAAACTTTTCCCGATTAATTGAAATAAACTCTGCAAAAGGCTAACTACAGTGAGTAATGCCTTTTTCATCTGCCAAAAATTATTGTCTTATTTTTAAAATTATTTTGCCTGGCAAAATTAAAAGAGAAAATATAGAATGGTGTCCCGAAGAAAAATAAATGGTTGTAAATTGAAAATATATAATTTGAAATTTGATTTTACTTTTTTATGACCCTGGTGAAGAAAAGGGTTAATGTATAATTTTTACTCTTTATTGCGTAATTTAGATTAAAAAAAACAAATATTTTTCAATATATATCTTACATTTATTTTGTTTCTGATGAAGTCCTGGAAAATTCTTTAATATATTTTTTAAATTACAGGTCCACAAAGATCTTTTTACGCCGGTAATTCATAAATTTTTACCTAAACAAAATGTACATTGCAAGAAACCGAGACTAACTAAGGACAATATATTGCTCTGCTACCAAGAAGCTTTGCACAGGGAGAGCTTACAAAAAGCAGCAATTGAAAAAAAGGTAGTTTACTATTTCTGATTCGCATTATGGTGTTTCTAAGATGTAATATGTTTTCTGATGCCATGATCGCATTGCAGGAATCCGTATTGTTTTAAATTGATTTAAAAATTCTGTAATATCATTTATTTAAAATTATTATCCTCTTGAAAATGTCTGCATAACATGGGCACTGTTTCACTGAAAATACTATTGTTATTATTTGTTAACTATTACAGGATAGGCTTAGTCACCTTACCATTTAGAAATTAAATAAATTTTTGTATTTTTATTTATCTTTGACACGATCTTCTACATAGCATGAAGATATTTTTACTTATACATTAAAAATAATATCTTTTAAGTAACCCCCATCTCCACAAATGAAAGCTCTTTCAATAATTCTTTCCATAACTGCATTCAAAATGCCTGACAAATATTGTTTTTTAGCTCAAAAAGAGATCGAGGCCTGCTGATAATTTTTTTTAATATCCCCACAATAATTCTGACTCATGAGATCAGCAACATCTCCCACAAATCTGAATAATTTCAGAATATTGGAGTATCAGCTATTCTGCGCCTGAATGACTCAATTCGTTGATTTCTGACATATTTTTGTAATTTTTATTGTTTTCCCTATAAAAAAATTATAATTATATAGTTCGAGTTAAATTTTTTTTCAGAATTCCATTGAAATGGAGGAAAATGTTTCATCTCACGCAACATTAGATGAACCATCAAAATAACCATATATTACATTATTTTTAGCAAATATTTCTATAAACATCCAAATATTTAAATATTCTGGCTGATAAAAATGTTTTATTTATTCCTCAGGGCTTACTAAAATAATATAAAAATAAATTTAAATTTATTTTATAAAAAAAAACCTTATACTATAATATGTATTACCAAACGACTAATAAATCTTGAGTATGCAAATGTGCAATAAATTTTAATTATTGAATTAAAGTTATTGGGTTACAAAATAAAAACAAAGTAAATTTTGATTAATGTTTTGAATAAATACTTTATTGATACAATAAATAATCAGTTTACGTAACCAATGTTAGGGTAAATATTTTCCACAAGTGTTGACACAGTGAAAACAACCAACCTAACCTTGTCAATAAAATGTAATCAAAGCAGATCTCAATGTAAACCAAAAATTGTGGGTATGTATAAATTACATTATATACAACAAGATCACAGCCACAAATAAGGAACTGCTGTGATTTATCGCCATGATTTTGCATTTCTTGACCGTGAGATTAAGATTGGTGTTTCCACATTGGCCCTAATAAAAATCATTTGATATTGTATGCTACAATACTATAAAAACAGTAAATAACAATTAGTTCAATGAATTCTTTACACGATAGATCAAATAGTGTTGAGTATGTGAATACTTGTATGTGAAGCATATGCTTAGGAAACAACCGAGCAGTGTACCAAGCATTATCATGACAAATGTTTGAGAGTATTATGGAAGTACATACATAATTTGTAGCAATAAAGAACACCATATTTTTCAAAAATAAATTATTTTAAATACAAATTAATCTGCTGTAAAATAATCAAAAATATCCCCAATAAATTATATGGATCCCGAGAAGCTGTTTTACTAGAGTAAAAAATTTAAAATGTTAAGTGTACTAAATAAATACATGTGGTTTATTTGGTTAAATATATTATACCAAAAAAATGTGGTAGAATTGGATTGTGGTTAAATTATTTCAATTACTTTAGAATCCCCACAAAAAAACTGAATGACAACATTTTTTTATAAAATTTTAAAATCAATGCATGTTCCTATTGTTAATAAAATAATTATACATAGTTATGTGTTTGAAATATTTATAATGTACGAATACTAATTTATCATACTAAGGAGATAATTAAGCTGCTATATTTTCCTATTATATGGCACAGCAAAAGCACAAGAGTAGTCTAAAAGAGTTATACTTTTAAAATGTTACAATATAACATTAATATTATATTATTATTTCTAAAACATTGTTTACCAAAAAACAATAATGATTACATGTTATTTTTTACTTCAATTTACATTATGTAAAATCCTAGGGAGGAGATACATTACAGTCCCAGTTACTAACTGAAATAACTCGGACGAAACATCAATATTTTAGTTAACATAATACTTTTCATTACTAAGCCTACTAACAAGCCTTTATGAAATATAAACTTTCACCTTATAATATTCTTAGTTCCAAAATTATTTCATATATCACATTCCATTCATTATTAACTTGTTCAAACATTAAATATAGCTGTCTAGGTTTCAATTAAAAGCTCATGAATTGAATATTTATGGCAAAAAAAATATGAATCTAGCGGAGCATAAGAGAATAAAAAAAATCATAAATTTTCAATAAGATTTCAATAATTAAAAATAATGTACCTATCCAAAAATTTCCCATTGCTTAGTAAGTTTTGAATATGTATGTATACATATTAAATTCAGAGTACATAATTAGATTTTTATATGTTTGAGCATTTCAGGACTTTTAACTTATTCATTATGGAATGCTGGGGATGACGAGCATTAAGACAAGTACATATTCATTTTAAGTTCATTTTTCCTGGTGTGCTAAAGCACCTTTATAAAATTGTAAAAAACAATATTAAAAAAATAAATTGCATTTTGATAATAAAAAAAAATTAACACGGCAATGAGAACTTATTCACAATATTATTGGCCTAGTGTCTATTATAATATGTAATAGCAATTATTTTAAAAAGTGAATTACCTTTTTCCCATAAAAAATAAAATAATTTTCTACACTTCAAAATTAAACATATAAAATATTTTAATGCTTTTTCACAATATTTTGATTGATACTCATACACAATGTTAAATCATGGAATTGCAAGAATTTTTTTTTAATGTTCTCTTCACAAAATAATATGCATTGTATTTTAAGGAGAGTAAAATCTTTTTAGGAGAGCTCAAATTGTTTACTTATCTTTATGTAGATCATTAGTCTAGCAAAATTCTCCATATTTAAATTTCAGTTAAGAAAATTTTGATACCTCTCCCCAATGGCTTTTCTGATATTTTTATGCCTACGGCCTCCGGTTACTTACAGAGGTATTATTTCATTAGTTAGCTGTCTACAGTTTTGTAGCAGGCTCTTTATATTGCAAGTAATATTATTTTAAAAAATCACAAAAAATATGCAATTCTAATACTAAACTATTATGGATTGATTATTAAGCATGAAGATTAACGGAAACATGTCAAGTTGCGCAAGAAAATTCTATTGAATGTCATTTTCTGTTTTATAATTACGTACATACAATTTCTATCAGTAAACATGTACAAAAACTAAACAAATTTTTAAATGCTACTCTTAATCGGAGGGTTATGTCCAAGATTACTATGTATATATTTTGTAAAGAAAAATTCTGCAATGTTCAATTACCTTATTAGCCCGAATATAAAGCGACCTCAAATTTAATGCAAAAAAGTGAACCACAATTCAAAATTAAAACACTATTAAATAGGAATATTTAAGAACAAGTATAAGAAAAAATAACTATTTGATTCAGAATCATTCAAATCTTCATTGCCTGCGATGTTTCCGAATTTTCAGTGACTCCCACAAAATGCTGTCCTCAGTCACATCCAATTTGTTGGAAACAATTTAGATGGACCTGTATTTTTAAAACCATTTACAAAACATTCAGGTTCAATCAACATTGTGTCAATAGGTGATTAGCCTATTGATATTTTCGTAATTTGTCCTAAAATGGTTTATTAATATTTAAGAGTTGCAACTGTGCTGTCACTAACTGATATTTTTTTCTTAACATCTAGTGTGAGGTGCGTCCAAAACGTTTGAGCAATGCCCAAGTGTTTCCAAGGATCCCGCCTTAGAGACTTTGATCTTTCATCTCATAATATTTGTTAGTAAAAGTCGGTATGTATTATTGTGTCATTCTACTCTGCATACAAAATACAATACAGCTCACTCCGTGCTCAACTCTACACTGTCCTTTATATGACGACTTTCGAGACAAGTCTCACGTGTGCCATTAAACTTACACCTAAATGATATTCTGCGACCTCATAGTATTTTTATTAGTCCTTGAATATCGTGCAAGTCCTACTTATATAAAAAAATTATTAAAATATGCCTTATATTCCAGCAAATACGGTATACATTATAGAATTTATCATGTTTACATAAGAGACAAGGATATCCATACAATAAAGAGCCTTGGAATACTTTTATTGAAAAAATTCTTATTTAACAGAACTGGGGCACTACAGAGATGACCTGAAACTGTAGTCAAATTAGTAAACACATCTAGATTGACTTGCTGGTGAACGACAGTGCCCCATAAATACAGTGTCACTCAACAATGTACATCTTAATTCAAGATAAGCTTAATAATAACCATTTAGTTTTGAATACACAATATAATTTCCCTTATTACTATAAACACTGAACTAAACCTAAACTTAAATCAACAAAACAAATAATTTTTGAGTATTTTCAATATGGATTAAAAGCAACAAAAATTACATGCATCAATGATAAAAGTGCTAAATTAGTTGCTGTTATGAATATTCTACATATCGGGTTCTGGTAGTAAACTGATAAGTGTCACTGAATTTTAAAATCCGCTATAACACTTTTTTAACAAATTTGATCTATATATATCATTAGATTCAGAATTAATTATTTTATTAAAAAATGTTTATATCATTTTCAATATATGCTTTGTTAGCTAACAATATTAATTATAATGTTAGGGTGAGCAAAACCCAGTGAAACGCGATGTGACTTTCAAAATCTGCCATGTTTTTTTTTATCATAATGATAATACATATTTGGATTCAAATTAATACAATAATCAATGTAAATAAATAATTTAATTTTAGATGAAAGAAGTTAATAAATTTTCTAAAGTTATTAAAGTGTGTCAGTTTGGCTTGATTTTCTCAAAATTATGGAAACGTGTTATAGTGGGTATTGAAAGTCAGTGACTCATATATTAATATTTTTTGAGGATTTTTATTAACCATCAAAATAAAAGTGAGCCATCGCAGATACAAAAACATGCACCAAATCCAGCATGGAGAATAAACTAAAAATAATGTTTTTCTTTCCACAATATTTTTTTAATAAAAATATAATATTTTTAATAAAATTGAATGCAAATGAACTAGGCAACAATTAATTGTTTTTTGAAATTCTCTAAAATTCTTTAATAAATGGTAAATATCACATAAAATCACAGAAATAAAACACAATTTTTTTTTAAATTACACTAAATTCAAATTATTTCCGCAGTAAGCAAAGTTAAAATAATTAATACATATTGAATTGTATCATGTACTTTATGTATTCAGAATTACAGTACGCTATTAATATAAAGTTTAAAATCTTTTTACAATCATTTTAATGCTCTATTTTATAGATATAAGCTAGGTTGAGATTATACACTGATGGTTTATGATCCATTTTTTCAGAATAATGTTTTCTTATTTTCGAAAACTACGAAATATTTCAATTTTAATTTACAATTTTGAAGAAGTAATATTCAATCTTAAGGAGTATTCTTTATATTATAATCATGATATATTTATTATCTTAAAGTTATCACTTGGGACTAGAAAAAATAATAAATGCCATAATGAACTTTATAAATAGTATTTATTTTAAAAACTCATATCAAAACAATCAATATGACAATATTCAGGCCTTGTTAAATAATGAGAATAGTTGCTAATAGTGCACTATCGTAATAAAGAAATAACTTTATAATAAATACATTTATTTTGTACAAGAGTTGCCCTGGTGTTAAAACATCTATTAAAATAATATCACATGAAATCACGAAAATCAAATAAAGAGTACAATTGTATTTAAAATATAATTAATAAAAAAAATATCCTAAGTATACCTTAAATAAATATTAAATTCGCATATCCTTAACACAGTCGCGGACAAAACAGTCAAAGCTGTCTCTAGTTGCATCGTATTATGGGTCTGAACGAGTATTACCACCTTGGTTAAAAGCAACAAAATTATTTATAAAATCTAAATGGTAAACGCCGCATTTTATTTGGATAGAAACATACATGCATAACTTAGTGTCTTGCACGTACATGTGAACAAAAACAAATTAATGGTTGATATATCAATTCTCTTCCATCTCTTTAAATAAATGCAGGACAGAATTTTTTAAATAAAATCGGAACATAAGTGAGTTACCAAATTCTAGGAAAAAAAATATGTTTTGCGCTTGAATCACAATGCTTCATCTTCATTGTGAATTAAGAGTACTTACATGCGTGATACAAATCAATTTATTTATAATAAAAAATATGTATAATAATAATGTTGAAAACAGGTCAAACCTCTTTAAATCAAAATCTATAATTGGCAGTCATTTATAGTCACGACTATTCCAAACATGCTCTTGCGCGGTGAATTACCAATTTAATTAATGTAAGCCAAATACATACATTCTAAACTAAGTAAAGAGTATGTATGCATCTTGTATTGTGTACCCACATATAGGCAAGTCACTTACTCCAATTAACGGAGATCGGATGTTTGTTCAAATTAGGTAAAAAGGAATGACAGCGCTATTGGCGTGTAATGATTTTATTAAAGCGATTTAGGCATGCTGAATGGAGAAGAATGAGAAAATGTTATAAAATCCTGAAAGGGATTGTGACAAAAAGATTTACGTTTCTTGTGTGATTATGGTTTTAAAGTACCAGCTGTTACTGGTTGTTTGTGATGCAGTAATTGTCATTGTTGTTAGCAACTCATTTTTTGACAACTTTGTTTCTAGGAAAAATATATCTAATACTCAAAAAATCTAACTGGATATTGCTTTTACAATTTCAATACATTCATATTTTTTATTGCAAAACAGTTAAAGTATTGCAAAATGTATTAAATTATATGATGTGAAAGCGTAGCCCTAAATGTTCCAATGTTAAATGGAACAAATTCCAGTTTTAATATCAAATTTTAACAAAATAGAAAATATATCAAGAAAGTTTTATTCAAAAATATTATAGTATCTCAAAATAAGTACCCATTATAATAATAACCAAAATAAATTATCACAACTTATAATGTACATATATTAAATAATACAATTTCAAATATTATACATCATGTTTACAGAATATTTTTAAATTAAAGTACCAATCATATTTGTAAAAAATGTACAGAATTCTTTATTTCCGCACATTAATTACATAATTATTAATATTTATATTGGTAACCAGTTTGAAGCTATTATGAACTTTATATAGTTTAATTTATATTCCATTCTAAACAACATTTGATTTGTAGACTTTTTTTAAAACATAGCGGTATATCTAATGTTGAATGCCATTCCCACTATGGTATTTCAAAACATAGAATTTATGAAACTTAATTAAAACACATAAATGAAAAATTGTGATGTTTCAGCTGAATATCATACTCAAATGATTGAACAAAAACTGAGTACAATAACAAATATTTGCAAAATTAGCCTTCACCAAACGATACACCTAAACAATAAAATAAAAAATTAAGGTTAAATAATATAATTATAAATGTATCAAATAAAAATATTGAAAATATTTGAAATGATAATAAAATAATAACAGAACGTATACACAGAAGAGACTTGGCTCTCATGTCTCGGCGATTAGTGCTAAAGGTATGTGTGTATCAATTGGTCATTTTGATTTACGTACAAAACACTAACTAATTAACGAGTCCGGTCTCATTCGCAGTCGAGAGTTGTATGCAAAGAGAGCTGTCATTCGTTGTTTATTTTATTTTGTACGCAGAGTAGAATGACCAACTGATACATACCGTATTTTGTCGACAAATCTTTGAGATGAGAGATCAGTCTCATCTGTGTACATGCACCCTAAGGATTCACTTTAATATCTATAAAATATATTTTCATCATGGTTGATATCACATAAATTTAATTATAAAAATTATACAAAGATAATGTAAAACTATAAAAATAATATAATATTATGAATAAAGAAGGTAAACAGCAATTTGTAAAAATATATGCTGGAACATCCAATCGCTTCCGTAGTTATCATCCAAATTCTGAAATCATTGCTGTCCTTTAAATGATCAATAAATCATTATTCATGCCAACCACATGGAGAATTACATTCATAAGAAAGTAATCGCAATAACAATTAATTCAGCAAAGTAACATACATATAAAACTTGTGCAGTACAAAAACAGCATCAACAATAAATAAATTTGGAGTCTTTTATACAGAAAAATCCATATGTACCTTCGTAAAAACTAAAACATGACATTTATGAAAAAAATATATACATAAAGATTAAATATTAGTATAACCTCGTTAATCCGAATTTTAAGTGGTTAAAGTCAATCAAAAAAGAAATCAAAGAATGTAAATTTTGATCCTCCAAAAAGAATACTAATTCATTATTTTATTTATTATGAAATCTTTGGAATGATAAAAAATGATTAATACATATTAAATAAAGTGTTTATAATAAAAAATAAGCAAACTTTACCTATTCATTTATTATGAAATCTTTGGAGACACGAAATGTTAAGTGTTTATACATAATACATTTTCAAAACTCAACATCTTTTGCTAATACTGATATTTTCGTATTCGAATTAACGCGGTTTTACCATACATTTTTCACCATCCACACCTTTATCGCTGTGGAGCTGGAAGCATTTTATCCCAGGCCGTGTCCAAGCAATGGTGCCATTCACTGCACCGTCCGCTGACTGACTCTGTTTTCGGTAGAACACTTATAGGGAATACACCATTCTGTAAATAAACAATCATTCTATATTGAATGAATATATCAAATGGAGAAAACGTTTCATTTAAATAATAATTTTATGATTATATTCGCAGATACCGATAGTTACCAAATATGCTATACAATTGTCATAAATAATAACAAAAGAGTCAATCGCATCGCTATTAAAGTGGTACACAAATCGCAATTCAATTTAATTAATTAAGAAAAACCATTTCCTGACTACTTATCAGGTCGCAAAAAATATAGTATGTTAACAAAAAATTTAAAGTCGCAAAAAACATGTCAACACAGAAATCGGTCTACAAATATTTAGAATTTAAGTTTTGAGTATGTTTCGAAGCTGGCAACAAAGATTAATTAAACCAATTGTAGATCTGATAATCGTGAAATTGGCGATCGCAGCTGAAAAAAAACATAAAACAATGCATACATGCAAGATAATAAAAGGAAAAAATTTAAATGCTAGAAATATGAAATAAACAATATTATACCCATGTTTATTTGAAAACTCTATGTTCTTCTTATTAAAATACTCACGTTTGTCTTATGCCAAAGAGCTTCCACGGTTCCTATGAACCTATCTAGTTCAGCACTGCTTCCAAACAGTAATCCCATCTCAGTTCCTTCACGAACTTCACAGAAAACAAATTCCTAAAAGATAAATAAAATTATATAAACTTGAATAAGTAAACACTCTATAAGGGTGGACTGCCTTAATAAAAGAAAAGAACAATTAAGATCCTGAAGTTATACGATAAGCATAAGTATAGATTCTGAAGTTATACGATAAGTATAAGTATAGATTCTGAGTGAAAAATTGCTATTACCAGAATACACCAATTGTCATCGTTATCTGGAATTTTGAAAGCGGTAAGATCTTTAATGAGGGCGCAGGATAATATTTCAACACAATTTTTGACCAGTGGCAGTTGATTTGGTATATCTGAAAATGAGATTTGTCAAATGTTTTAATAAGAGTGAATAAGATTAGATAGAGGCATGCAATTGTAAAAGAACCAGCTGAATGTTTTCTTTGTAATTAGAGGTTGATAATAGGACCATTTGAAAAGGCATTCAACATAAATTACCTGATTGTTCAGAATTATCACCATCAATTGTTTCATTGGTCAATGTAATATCACTCTCAGTCAAAGATTTTGGTGGATGCAATTGTTCCCTAAGAGTAATGATGTGTTCAGATGTGGCCAGCAGAGTGCAGCATGGCGGGAGAGAGTTCTTGCTCTTGTCTACCTTGGGACCCTCGAGAGCCTGGAAAATTATTAGTCATCAAAATCATTTACCACAAGAGGAATGAATGAAAGGAACAGGCAAAGAAGAGATGCAAGGTTGATAAAATTGATAAGTATTTTTTAATGTATCATATTATTCTGTAGTAATGATGACTTCATTTTATTAAGAGCTTATCAATTTTGTCTGAAAAGATACCGCGTGGAACAAAGGGAAATAAAATAGAATGGAGAATAATCAATATTGAAGCAAAATTATTACAATATAGAATGGTGGTCTAAAACCATTGACACTAATTCAGTAATTCCTTGTTGACAAAAGATAATGCAATTTTTTGAATATATATATTTTTTTAAATAAATATTGCGCAAAGTGCACTAGCTCCGCCCAACAGTCTCGATTGGTCGATCGAATACATCTCCAACACGTCAGTATGGTCAGATTTGGTAGATGAGTTAACATTATGGAGACAATTATGGAATGAAGCAGTAAATAACTGCAGTAATATTTCCGGAGTAATATTACTGCGGGGATTCATGGAATTGTAGAGATTGCAAGACAATTGAAAAAAAGGTCCAGCTATCATGCAGCCAACTGATCTTGACAAACTTAGAAATTTCAAATGGAGGAAATGACAGAGAGGACCTGCAAAACCTCATTCAATTACTGAGATGCAAAGAAGAAACTAAAAATATGTAAGTACAGAGAGAAAAGGAAAAAAAAAACAATTTCGAAACTCGGCAATAGTATTGAGCATCTAAATATGGCACTTAAACTTATGAACCATTTAAAAAAGAAAGATCCACAAACAGAACAAAACCTGATTTTTAAATGAATGTTAGAAACTATTTTGCAGTCATATGTAGAAATACAGAAACTTCTTCTAAAATAATGAAATAACCAATTTTAACCTTTTTTAAAAATAAAGCAATTTTTTTTTAAATAGTCTTATTTTCTATAAGAGCTTAGTTTCACCATCTGCGGCATTTTTGAAGAATGTATCTAGCGGTCGACGAGGGATTACTGTATGGCTTAACCTCTAATAACACTATGCCCTTGTTTGGCTGCTAAAATCAAGTCAGGAAAATTAAAAGAGGGATATATTACAAGGACATTTCCTTATTTTCTACTTTAAATTTAAATTTCAATGTGCAGAAAAAATCATTTTAAAAACTATGAATATGACAAGAATACCTGTGCAGCATGCATAAGAAGAGCCTGTAACCACTGAGATGCGGTGTCATCATCAGGAGCGGCCATTTGCAAAGTCGATCCGTTGCCCGAATTCAGAGCAATCTCAAAACAATGGGGTCTGCCTTGTACATCGGTACACCTATGTAGAATAAAGAAAAATTTCAATTAAACATATAGAGTAGCACAAAGGTGAATTTTTTTTTTAAACATGCACGCATTAAGTACAATTGTCTATCTGTCTCGTTTTGAGGAATTCTTAACTTCGACAATCTTTAAATAATTATATAAATATAATTTCCTTCTCTTAATTTTTAAAATTCAAATAGTTAGAATTATAAGAAGGATATTATAATCCTATAGTTCACGCTGCAGTCCTATATTGCAAACCCTCGTGTGTGCAGATCCTAAGGGTCTCTGCAGACCAGTGCTCCTACAGGTGGTCCCTGGAGATTGACGTGACTTATATTAGGTGCACAAATTAATTCTCAATCTTTTATTATAAAATCAATAAAGCTATTGTTTATTTATAAAAAAAACATATTTTAATCTGCAAAATAATCTCAATCAGAATCTATACAATTTTGTCATAAATTGGGCAGCTGTGGAATCCCATCACACAAATGAGAATGAAATGTTAATCAGAAGGGGCTGAAGTCTGGAGAATAAGCGGCTAAAGAGAGAACTTCTCAACTCAATGAACATAGGGTATCCTTGATGGTATTCGCCATGTATGGCCTTGTGTGAACATGCAGCAGCATCACTTGCCCAATCCCATTACCAGTAAATAGTATTTTTTGCTCAATTGTTTAATTAATTAAGTTCCTTTCATCACCAGTCACTATTTTGTACAAAAAAAATCTTTCTCTTGAATCTAGACAGCAGGGAAACAGCAGTGTCAGGAGAGGATTACCCCAACGGTCCGGCTTTCAAATTACCCCCAACTTTAGTAGGCAAATATATATACAGTAAAACCGCGATATAACGAAATCCAAGGGACCAAAAAATAAAAATTCGTAATAACGAATTCCCACATATAACGAAATACATAAAAAAAAATTCTACTATATGTTACGCGCCGTCGCAAAAAAATGTTGCGCGGCTTCAAAAAAGATCGCGAATTCTGCAAACAAAGGAGGAAGAAGGCCATAGGGAACTGAATACCTACATATTTTTAGTAGTTTTGTTATTAAAACAGATAAGCAAATGGATAATCAAAGGAATTAAATTAAGAACAGAACCTATTCAACACCAATTGGAAGATATTTTTGTAAATTCCAGAATATTGCAAACACAAAAAATAATTCAAAAATAAAAATTTGACAGTTGAATCGCGACATTTTTATAAAATGAGTCGTATATAAATTACGAAGGTACTTACCGGTAACGGCGGCAACCACTTCAAAATATGATACTATGAACCCAGGAAGAAGTTTGAATTGTTTTACTACCTTGTCGGCAGACCGCCGCGCACCGCCGAAAAGGCCATTAAACCGTTCGCATACGGCAGATGCAGCGGCGCGGCTTTGTAAGTGCGAAATAATATTTTCATCTTTTAACATTTTTTTATTTCGTTATAAATTTACGTAAATGTATTGGCATTTTTTCGTACGGGACAAAAATGATTTTGTTATAAATATTAACGGGATTTCGTTATATAAATGCATTTTTGTATGAAAAATTGGTTTTAGGGACTAAATTTCGATTTTTTTTTCGATATACGTCATTTTTCGCTATATCGGGTTTCGTTATATCGCGGTTTTACTGTATATTGTTTGTTGGGTTACTTAAAATGCTTGAGCAAGCTCTATGTCTGACACGGAGACAACAAAGTTTGATTTAAATAAGTGCTAGTTGATTTAATTTTGGCCCTGAGAATTCATTTGTACACTTAATATATTAGTTACACCCTACAATATTTATATACGAGTTTCTGACATTATTTTGTGATCAGCAGCATTGCATCATTTACAAATTAAAAACTGAGTTAGAGGGCTTGTTGTACAATAAATAAATAATCAAAAACAGAGAATGTGCACTTTATTGGGATTCGCAAACCATTGAACTAAATTGACATTGTGACAATCAGTTAAATAATAATTAATAAAGACAAAAATATACCTTCTAACACCCAAAACACCTTCCAGCCGAATGGAATGTGGAAGACAGTATTCAGATAATGGTTCTGTTGGAGGAGTGCTTGAACCATAAGACAATGCACCGGACCTAAGGTGAAAAGGTGAATTAATTAGCAATTTGTGATTTTTGTTTGCCATTTAAATAAATAAAAGTATTTTTGAACAATAAGTTAAGAGAAATATTTGTAAATATGTACATAATCGGGATAAAAGGGCATTAAACAAATAAAACATTCATTAAATTTTGATTACATCAATAAATTGGTAGTAATGAAATATGCTAACTTAAGTAAGAACAGGCTTGGACGCCAATACTTTTGTTTTTCCGTCTTAAACATTAGAAAGCCTTCAAGGGGAGGAAAGGGACTTGGGGGTCTTCCTCTATTGCAGGAACCAGGAGAACTGCTACCAACCATACCATAGTATGCACATTCTTCAAACTATAATGAAAAATTATTTAAATATCATACACACACAACCATCATACAAATAAGGTAGACAAAATAATTTCACAAATTTTAAAAATAAGTCAATGTTTTAAGAATCAAGAATCTCAAGCTTTATATGTCAAAACTATTTATAATACATATATTTTTTAATTTATCCATATAAAAAACAATATAATTTACCTTTTGCACAGAGGTCGTATTGATCAGAACCCGTTTTAGGGAGTCTCTCTCCTTCCATAGTATTGACGGAATGCTGCCCATAATCACTGTAGACCCGTAAACAACTCGACTATTTCGTGAACTCCATTCCAAAGACGATACCAAACGATGACAAAGATATCGGTCGCCAGTTATCAGAATGCAGCGACATTCACCAGTTATATCAAATATTTTTACATACTGACTATCAGGTCCGATCTGTAAAATTAAATTAAATGTTTTGAATAGGTAAAATATTATACACCGGGTACAACACTTCATTAATTTAATAGATACACAAATTAATTTCACAGTAAATGTTTAATTTAAATAAATCATAAGGGAGAATATGTATTACATTGAAAATCCTCATTGCAGTAATGATGTTAAATACACAATAATAATTTTATATTACGATATGTCATCAACATATTTTGCAAGAGCAAGTACTAACCACAATTACATCTAGCTGGTCATGGGTGAGGAAACATATTAAGTTGTATGACGGTTTTCCATGTTCCACACCTGCTACGTATAGGGCTTTATCAGTGATAAATACTAGAAGTGGAGTCCATTTGCCATTTTCCTGCGAGTACACTGATCTAACTTTCAACATCTGTAATAAAATTAATATTCATCTAAATTATAAACAATATTATGCTGGCCTTAAAAGATAATATAAATATCATATGATGGGCAACTCCTTAAGTGCTAATAGTGTTTCTTTGAGTTATTCAAAATGCACTGATAATAAACATATACATATTATATAATATGAACATGTTATCTTATGTTAATTTCATATCAGTACTGCATAATATATATTTGTTTGACTATCAATACAACATTTTATGAGACCGATAACCTGCGAGTATTAATACTTTATCAATATCATTATGTTCAATTTAGTATATTAAGTTTTGATGAAACAACATCTTTAACGCCTGATTAATTTGTTTTTTATGTACACAAGTTTATAAGCTTACTTGTTACACTGAATAAATTTAAAAATGTTTTACCATTTGCCTTTAATTATTACATTAATTAACTAAATAAAATTAATAACATATTCTCCTGGTAAGAGAAACTTTCCCTGTGATAACTATAATATATACTTTTTCTGTTTATTTTTAAAGTGATTCATCTAATTTGCTTTAGAATTAATCAAAATAACAACAATAATTTTCTAAAAACCAAGTCTTTAAAGTTTTAATATCAAAAAATCACAAATTAATCATTAGATCAATAACTTGTAACTCATTAATTTAATAGTGTATAAAAAAATATATAAAAAAGTTGGTTATTATTTAATAATAATCTCAAGCAGCTGTATTGCAATTAGTTCCCCTTAAAATGTCAAATTGTTATTTTAGTGTATATAAGAAAAGACTATATAATATAGTATACACAATTCCCAAAGTAACAATTAATTTTTATAACATCTCGCCTTGAGGGTGATGATAATAAAAGGCTTAAAACTTATTTAAAAAATATAAACTCAATGTGTTAATAATAATAAAATAACTTACCCTGTGCAATATTTCCGATGAATCTGCGAACAATTCCAATTTTAATTTTTCGCAACACTCGATGGCTACGTTTTCTTCAAAACTATCAAAGTACGATGGTTCATCGGCAGTCATTAGTTTTACCGAAACTCTTTTATTTTCCATAACCTCCTTATTGATCATTGAATCAATATATTTTGCGGACAATTTAAATGTGGATGAAATTTTTTCATTTGCAGGATAACATATGTTTGGAAATTTCGTAGATTCTTCCTTTAGCTTTTTTTGAAAGAATGTATTATGTTTCAATTTTGAATCAAAAGCCTTTTTCTGTCCAACATTTTTCAGGAAACGATTCATTAAGGAAGCTTTACGATTGCTGAAAGTCTTTGTTTGAAAATCTTTGACGTCTGCGAGTTCGATAGTTTCATCGAAATCTATCATTTCATTGATTGTATCCTGTACACTGCTGGAGTCAATTGTTGAATCATTACATTCTTTATTATCAGACACAAATTTTGTAGATTTCTCGTAGCGCATAATATTTCTTTGCTTCAATGGAGATGACAGATGCTTTGATACTCCTATTTTAGTGGAATCATTTTTATCCATCATATATTTGGTGACTTTAAACTTAGCTTTATCTGAATTCTCAGGCATAGAATCATTTTCGGATGGTGCATCAAATGCTTGTTTCTTCTGATCATCTTTATCTTTAGAGGTGGAAGGGTTATCATTGGAGTCTATTATGTCTGTTTCGTCTACTTTATTTGAAGCGTTATCTGGTTTGTCTTTAGTCACATTTTGCATTGATACCGGTACCATATTGTCATTTATAGGGGTAAAGGTATCTTTAGAGGTATCAAAAGTTGTCTTAAAAGTATCATACTCGTAACAATAGGACACTCCCTTGTGTTCATAAACTGTGCTTTCACAATTAACAATATATTTATTACGGGCACCGCTCGCAATTCCGAAAGCATCATTATTTAATGAGTTCATATTATTTTGCACCTTCCAATCCATAAATGTTTTACTGTTATTTGCTTTCATGTCTAATGTTAAACTTTGTTTTGAAATATCATTTTGAGGCTTGGAAATATTGGCTTCTTCTCGCTCAGATGCATCAGGTTTGAACATGCTTCCTTCTGTATTATCGCACCTTCGCCTTAGCTGGTTATCAACTTCATGAGTGTAATTACGACTGTAACCGTCAACCTTCACTCTCAAGTCTCTTTGAGGATAAGCATTATCAAAGCCAGCATCGAAACTCTTTGAAAGAAAGGAAGAACTCGGTTTAGCACTGTTTTCTGGTGGTATGACTTCCAAAACACTTTGACAGTCTTCAGAACCTTCTGGAACACCTCGTTCGGCAATTGTCAAACCAAAGTTGATGTTTTTGTATATATTTTTCAGTGAACCAAAGAGAGTTTTGGAATCCAAAAGATTTCTCATGCTTCTCCTATTTTCTGAGACGGTGCTCTTGGAATCGTGCTCTTCAATAATATCGGTGCGGATGTACCGCTTTTTTTTCAAAGAAGACTTTTTTAAACAACTAGCTCTAGGTAAAATTTCACTCATCTGCAGCTGAGTATCTTCATTACTTAAATCGGCATGATTATTTATGTCAGCATCTGAGAAATACATGGTTCTCATCATCGGTCTTGAAATGTTGTTTTCAATACAATCGCAAGAATAGGATTTTTGGGCACTGTCACATTTTTTTGTTGCCCCTCCAGTGTATTTAACATTTGTGTCAGAATTAAAGGATAGTGTTTGGCTAGAAGAGGTTTCCGACTCGGAACTCAAATTAGAATCAGAACTGTTGCAGCTGCATATATATAGTTGCCTCTGGTCCACTGGGGAATCGTTAGGATTCTGGGATAGTTCTTCCTTAGAACATTTACAAGTGTTAATTTTATTTACACAATGTTCAGAGTCGCATGATTTGGTCACATTTTTCCTTAAATAATTGTCATCCTGGTATTCATAAATGCCACTTTTATCAGGATATCCGGTTACATCGGTCCTTCCATATGTAAGCACGTCAGATCTAGCATTGCGGCTTAAAGGTTGCTGCGAATCAAAGTACTTGCTGTCTCCCACTGTACACCATGAATAGCGATTATTCACATTATTTACCTTCTTCAAATTACTACCAGAAAAGTAGCTCATCGATGCCTCCGGCCTGTACATAACAAAACCGTGTTCTATATGAATATTATCAGTTTTAGTATTGTTTAAAATATCTTCATGAAAAGACACTCTCTTTTTAGGTTGCGATGAATTGGATGACTTCTTGTTACATTTCCTTCTGTACACTATATCATCGGAAGCAGATTTCAAGGTTTCCATCATATTTTTCGGTTTAGTGCCCGACGTTGATAAAGACTCCGCAGAGCATAAATCAAAAGAAGCAGTTTTTTGTAGCACTGCTGATTTTGAAATGTGATTAGATTCGTGCGAAGTTTTCACAACATCTGGCAAAGAATCGCAATGTTCATTTGATGTATTATTAACATTCATTCTTTTGCCGAGACATTTGAACGATTCCGAAACATCAAATTCGTACATCGGAGGTGTAATATTTTGGTTTTCAATGTCACTCTGTGTCATAACATCGTCCAAATCGATTGACTTATTTCTGACCAAAGTGGCTTTAGGCCTATTATCTGGCTCAGTGTTGTCTCCATCAGACGCTGGGTTATCGCAAACTAATTCCTCTGCCTCCACTAGGCTCAGAGACATTCCTGGAGGGTATTCACCGGTTAGCTCTGAAGTCTCACTGTCCAGACACAGTACACCGGAATCGCCCGGGGTCTCGGCCAACGAACTACAGATACTAGAAATCATGGCGCCAGAAGGTTGTAATGGCAAATCCACTGGTAAATTCTTGTTATTTGCATTTTTATATTTATTGTCTAAAATAGATACATCTGAGTTGGGGAGTTTGTTGGTATCACTCACATCAACTTTAGTTTCAAATGAATGAATTATACTATCTTTAAATTCAGTATATTCGTAAGTAGACGATGTCATAACCTCTGGGTATCTTATTTGTTCATACATATTTGCTGTATTATGAGATTCCGGTAAATTATTGGTGAAATTGGCTTTGGAAGGAGAAATTTTCTGAGATTGACTCAAAGCCAAGTCCAATATACTGCCCATCTGTTTTTTTGATTTTTCCATTTTAAACCTGAAATCAATATTATAATAACTTCCCATTCATTCTTTATTATGTAAACTGACATATTATACAAGCAAATCTTTATAGCTGTTATAAAAGTGCATAGATATATTGATTAAAAACATCCAAGGTAGTGAGTCATGAATGGTATATTTTTAAAAAGTAGTATAAGATCTACGTTACATGATAATTGCTTGTGATGTTACATATATACAAAAACAGCATATAGTCCACTTTTAGTAAAAGATTTAATAAAATACCTACAACGATAAAATCCCATAATTGCTTTGTAAAACAAATAAAACGAAACAATAACATTATAATAAAAATGAGTTACTGACCTCTGGTTCGACGAACAAATTTTCTACCACCATATTTATTAAATGAATTAACTGTATTTAGTTAAGAAACGCACAATAAACAGAACTACGCAATATTGGGATAACACTGCAGACATCAGGGAATAATGGCGAATGGCGGTGCAGACCGCGCAGATGTCAATTCCTATTGACATCGATTGGACGATGAAAATTATTTTTAATGTTGCCATTTGAGTCTAATAGTCAATATTTTTATTCAAGCATCTATAATTTCGTGTGCAACTTTGAACAAATTTATTTTTTAACCAGATATTTTTTAAAATAAAAATTCATTAAGAAATTTATAGGTTTTAAGAGTGAATGTATTTATTAAAAATGCTTTTATTATTTTTAATTATCAGTGATCTTGTAAACTGAAGAAACAAAATATATAAAGGAAATAAAAAGTAATGCTTATCTTTTAAAATAATTTAAGTCCCCTATTATTCCTAATTTTACATTTAACAGATTTTTATAAAAATAATTTCACACAATGAATGAAAAATTATTATTTTACTGCTTATTTTCATATACTTTAACGTTAAAGTATAAAATTTTGGCATGTTATAAAATATTTTAAAAATTTCCAAAACAGTGTGGGCGATTTATTTTACAATATAATACAACTAATCATACACAAAAATAAGTATCGTTGCTCCATAAAAATACAACAACATAGAGTTTACATAACCATAATGCATATATTTTAGAGAACATCTTATTGTTTTTAAATATTAAGAAACAAAAACTTAATTTATGCAAAAAAAAATTAATTAGATTAAGATAAATTTGCAAATATTATTTTAAGTTAGATAAAAAAATTACACGCGGAGTAACAACTCTTACACAAATAAATTAAGCAATAACACCTTAAGCATTTTCATCTGTGGAGACCTTTATATTCTTGATTCTTTAGCGGGCTTGCTGTTTATAATCGTATATATAATTTTTCTATTATTCTTCCGTGCGAAGAAAACCTATTATCAACAGTTTTATTTTTAAACAAATTTGTCTGAACAGTATAATTACCAAAAAACCAAAGCGCGTTTGAAATATATATTTTCGTAATGACATATATTTTATCCGTAAGTGTAAACTTTCTACGAACGTTTTTATCTATGAAATAACTCGTAATGTATACATATCAGTGAGTATGTTTTGGTATGTTTTCTTTAGGTACAATCGGGTCGTAGGTAGCGCGAGCCGTGAAATATACAAGTGTCATTTGGCATTGGTTGAGTTTTGTTTTAGCTTTCCTGAATAACAAAATGTTCCATAATAAAACAGTGCTCAATATCTGTACGTGGTATACGGTTTCGGGACACATTTAATATATAAAACTGTCTGTAAGCGTCTTATTACTTTGCATTTTATGTGCGTTTTACCGTCTTCCTAGCCAAACACCTATCCAGGTGGAACAATACTTAACCAAGAAATGTTTTGTTTGGTTTGTGATAACTTTACTCAGACTTGTCCGCAATTGTTGACTTGCGATGTGTTTTCAATGTGGGTTTGATTTCTTTATAAAACAAAACTGCAAATTGCGAAGGAGACAACACAGCGACCTACCTACTTATAAACAAATCGAGGTTTTATGATTCAGGTAAGAACAATCTTATTGTTTACCTTTTTGTACAAAATATTGTGTGTCTTTGTAAACACTACTTTAAAAAATATGTTGTTAAACATTAAACAACAAAATTGCTTAATAGGTACGTAATAAGGAACTTGGAAAAAGTGTTTTGGGTATTATCTAAAAATCTAATAATGATCTTGTTATTATTTGATTGTAATGAATGTAAAAAGAATATAATACTTATTTAAAATTTTTGTCGTTGTTTTTTTGGAACACCGCGAAAACAGTAATCATCCGTTTTATTGTATCCACTTTCACCGCTTTCCAAATTTTGTTACGCCAATATAAACAGACAGCCTAGATACAATGTTTTTGATCTGATTTAAAAGTACAAAAACAAGTATTCGTTTGCGGAAGATAATTAAAAAGATTTTAAACAAGTTAATGTTTTATTATAGTTGGATCTATAAAATAAACTTAAAACTTTTTTATTTAATAACATAAAGATTTCACTGTGACGGTCGTCTAGAATGCTACGGTAAATTGAATCATATATATATACACTACAAAAGTATATGTGTAATGTTATCATTAATATTTTGTACATCAATAAGTTTTGACCCAAATATTTCTATAACTTATTAAATAAAACAGACAGGGCATGTCAACAGATTGGGTTTTCGGAACACAGAGATAATAAACGATGCACTGGCAAAGTTGATCAGAATCAAATCTGACATAATTGAGAAAGAATTAATAGGAGAAATATTATCGTAAAAAGAAAACATATTTTCGATAAAATAGAGCGTCTTTACTGGTCACGAAAAGAATGACTAGTGCAGTACAACCAGACTAACTGCATACTTATTTTATTGGACAGGTAAGTGTATTTTTAAAATGTATACTTTTAAAATTAGAAAGTTTTTTTTAAGGCTTTTTTGTAATTTTACCTTTTAATATTTTGCCGACTAATTAGACTGTTCCGTTCCACGTCAAACTTATTAAACTCAATTGTTTACGATAGGAAGCTGATACCTGTTCCAGGTCATATTGGAATATAACTAAATATTATTCTTGAGTTCTAGCTTTTTATTTATTTGGTTTGTAATCCCTTTTAAATATAATTAAAAGCTTGATGTAAATATAATTTATTCTTCAGACTAAACATATAAAACTGTTTAAAGAAAGGTCTAAATTATTATTGTCAAATGAATGGCCTTCCATTCTTGCATGTTCAGCCATTTCGGAATTTAAATGGCTGAACACGCAAGAATGGAGGGCCATTCATTTGACAATAATAATTTAGAACTTCTACATAGCTGCGCCTAATGACGAAAGTTAGACATCTTAGAGAATTTAGAAATTTGTAATAATAATTAACATCCAAATACTGCCCAATACATCTCCTCTCTTATCTATTTTAACTCCACCCCTATCTCCCTTAACTCCAGATACAACCTTAATTACTGTCTGAAAATGTTTTTAACTTTAGTTGAATTGTATTATTGATAATGGGAAGATGTTCCCGAAAACGTTCTAACGTTTAATATATTAAAATATAGTGGAATAAAAAAGTGTTTCAACGCAATTTACAAAATAATTATGGAATTTCACCAAAGACATTTGAACAGTTACAATAATTGAATTCCATGCCGGAAGATAGTAACAATATTGTTTGAAGATAGGTAGGTATTATTCTAAATATAATAATTTTCATTTGTTATATTTTCTGTAAATAATAATAATACCTGACGAGTAGTATTATATAATACAATTTATTAAAGTCGTATCAATATAAAGTGAATTTATGAGGTTAAAGTCAATTTATATATTTCAGCCAGAAAATAATATTATATAAATTATACGAGAGCACAGCGAGATCAATAGAGTGTAGTAGAAAGATAAATAAACATTGTAACTAATAAATTGACCACGTTTTGCATACATCGTTACTCTTCAGGGCCTACGTAACTCGATTTCTGAATATAAAAATAAAAATAGTGGGCTGCAAAAATTGATTTCGCTTAATCTATATGTATCAGGGGTGGAGTCTACTCCATCCCACACAATAAACTGCGAGTATTTAATTGCAATATAATTGTATCTTATGTTTATCATGTTATATTATAATATATTCACCTCAGTTACAACAAAAATATGTATGTGAATAAAGTCTAATAAATAAATTATTAGGAAAACACATTCTTATTGTGAAGTTGTAATTATTCAGAACAGACAGTCTGTGATATTTTAAATATGAATTAAATATATTAATTTGAAAGATATACATATAAAATCAATTTTATCGAAAAGTATTGTTGTTGCGCCACCGGTTTATCAGTTTACTCAAAGGTATTTGAGATTCTGTAAAAATAAGGTAGATGGCTCTTTCAAATAGTGGAACGATTAAATGTATTAATTTCAAAAAGGTAACATATAGGTTCGAAAATTGTCGCTAAAAATATTGTCGCCGTAGCATAGTTGGATAATGCACCTTCCCCGGTTAGGAAAGAGATCCAGGTTCGAATCCCGGTGGCGCAACAACAATATTTTTCGATAAAATTGATTTTATATGTATATCTTTCTAATTAATATATTTAAAATAAATTCTATTAAAATCGCTGACCATTCCACCCTTGTATATAATACCTACAAACTTATCATAGATGGACAAAAATATTATTTTAAACAATTGTATTGAGAATATTTATTGATGAATACAGATCAGATGATGTTCTAGATCTTTAAACTGTTGATATGACTATTTCATTTTTAATGAAATACCGATGATAATCAGTTTTCTCGTAAGTTCAGAGACTACGACACTCCTTCTCCTCGCAGTTAATTATATAATGATTTAAAGATAATATACATATAGTACCTACACTCACTGATCAACAATACAACAGCGATCAAAATACTGGTAATATTAACTAAACATACTAAAAACTACTTACAATTATAATTCAATAATTTTAATCTAATGTATTGAAATTAATGTATTACCATGTTGCCCGAGTATGCATGTAAGTACGTATTACACATGTGCCTATTATTATGAAAGTGGTCTAAGTCAAGAAATTGAAAAAAATGAGTATCATCTATTTCGCGTCACATTGTTTTAAATTAATATGATATGCAAATTGTGAAAAATTTGAAGCGTTATATTCAGCGTATTGTTGCGACGTTCAGCGGTATTCCGCTAGTGTTGTATTTTGATAATAGAGTAAATCATTTCAACCTTAAATTTTGTATTTCCTTATAAGCTATATGTGACATTTATATGTTGAAATAAATAATAAATCTAGTAGACTAAATACATTTTGAAACATTGTGTTGTGTAATATGAAAATATTTTTTAATCAATTCAAACGTAAACCTTTACATATTTGAAAACGGAGGAAACATGACATAGATCACTTTCATAATAATGGCCACACATTTACTATTTCCTCTGATTTTACGTTGTACCCTACGCTGTGCGAACAAATATTTTTCATACAAATAATATATATAAAATCAATGATGTTACGACAATATTTATTCGATAAATTGATTTTATACGTGTATCTTTCTAGTTAATACATTTAATTTGTATTAAAAATATCACAGACCGTCTGTTCTGAAAAATTGCAATTTCACAATAAGAATGTGTGTTCTCCTTATAAATGTTTTTCTGTGCAATTTTAAAGGCGATGCTATTATTTGACCGCTGGGGGAGAAAATAAAAAAAACGTTACCTTACCAGTATAAGGCTACAATGGGTTGACCATATTACTAGTGAAAATATATTAAGACTAATCAATAAGTCAAGAGAATTAATAATAAATATCAAGGAGAGCTGTATACTTCGGACAATAACATATAAAATGTCTCCGCAATAAAAAATATTATGTTTTGCAACTCATTATGGCAGATAGAAAGAGATTATATTGGCTGCGTAACCTCAGAAAGTCTAAAATGTTAGTGATCTTATATATAATAAATCAACATACTGCAACATAGTCGCCGACCTTCTATAGAAAGCGGCACATGAAGTCTTGTTACAAATTGTATGCGCGCTATATTTTTTTGTGTGAACTATGATGTCGTATCGTGTGCGCGCACACACCCGCACGCCTTTGGGCCGGTTGTGTGATCGGTAGTGACTATTTACTATTGTAAAAAAGTTACTAAAGTAATTTTTTCTTGCGAAAACGGGTTGTTTGATCGTTAGTAAAATAATAATTACTTCTCGAAAGTACATCGTAAGTAAACGCATTTTATTATCCGATATCCGATAGTAAAAACGAAAATCGATAGTTAAAAATGGCGGACTTTTCACAGCTGTTCCGAAAGTCATCTGACAATTGATACTTTAATTGACAATTAATCATTCAATATCCCGCTATTTTAGTGATGAGAGTTTGTCTAATGATGATCTCGTTGTTTAATATACATTAACACATAATACGAAAAATTTCACCACCAAAGTGATAGATTTCGAACGCCTAGGCGAAACAAATTATAGTTGCATAAATAAAGGATATTTCATGATTATTTGTCGCGCCATTTATGCTTTGACAGTAGTAAATTTAATGTATCAACAACGCGCAAGGATTTTTACTACGGGCGTTAGTAAAAAGTTACTACTGATCGCACAAGTGTGAGATGAGATTAAAAAAATATTTTAAATTAAAAAATTGTAACATATTCCACGACCGTGGGCGGATAAGATAAATGCATAGTTAAACGAAGAAGAAAGTAACTCTAAATCTATTTTTTTTAATGTATTATTTATTATATGTAAGATGAGTGGTCTTTTTTAAGAAACGTAATTAAATTAAATTATTGATTTATAATCAAACCAGTGTATAATGCAGTCGTTTCTTAACCCGTGTGTAAATCAAAGTTACTACTGACACACAACCGGACCTTAGAGAGAACACTGGTTGCATTCTCTCTGCGTACATTTTTCTGACATTTATAATTTGTATTGTTAAATTGATTTTTACGTGGACCCTTTTTAAAGTAACTTTCGTTTTGTATTAAACTCATAAAAAATGATCGAGTTAAACATTTTTTTTTAATTACAAGGAAAACATGTATTAAACTACTTTTCAATATAATCCCAAATATTTTTGAGTCTGGGAAACGAGCTTGACAATTCCCCTTGTTGGAAAAGTCTGCCGCCTGTATCTTGATTCAATTGTTGACGGTTTCATGGGGGTCGTCATCGGTAAAAGATGAAAGTCCAACGGCAGGATGGTCCAGCAGCTCCCATCCAAACTTTTTTTCAGCTATTCTGCCGTGTATTTGAGTTGGAAAGCAAATATTATATTAGTGCCTTTGTAATTGTATGTTCTTGGACGTATTAAAATATTACTAAAAAAAACAAATAACCCATCGCAACTCGCAATCGGCGGGATTTACGATAAACACGGTTAATGAATTACCATTGAGACATTACGTCAGACGCACCGAAAAGCTCCGAATTGATAGGCAAGGTTACATGTAGGTTATGACAACGTTCAACCAATGCGTCTACTTACGTTGTTAATATATGCAAAACATTTTTAAATATATTAATTATAAAGATATACATATAAAATCAATTTTATCGAAAAATATTGTTGTTGCGCCACCGGGATTCGAACCTGGATCTCTTTCCTAACCGGGGAAGGTGCTTTATCCAACTAAGCTACAGCGACATTATTTATAACGACAATTTTCGACCCTATATGCTACCTTTTTGATATTAATACATTTTAATCGTTCCATCATTTGACAGAGCCATCTACCTTATTATTTTCACAATAAGAATGTGTTCTCCTAAATAAAAAAGATTTTTACTTTAAAAATGACTTACAATAAATTTTTTTTATCATGTTCACGCGTGAATTTAAAAGCTAGGTATTGAAATACATTCCGTTTATTAAGCCGTTATAAAAAAAAAAACTATCAGTTTAACGTAGTTTTACAGTACACAAACGCCTGTAAGTTACCCGAATAAAATGAAAGTTACGAAATAAAATCCAGCATAAAAAGTTTTCACGTTCATACCAGTTCTTTCGTGAGTTAATCGACTTTTTACATTTTTTGTATTAAAACGACATAATCCTATTAACGCTGCTAAATTAGTCATCCGATGCAGGCGGGGATGTATCAATTAGTGAAATGTGTATAAGCGCGATAAGTATGCGATGATTCCTGCCGCCGTGGTGGTATCACCACTCAACTGAGAATGTCATCGTGATTTTGTTAATTTTCTCGTGTATTTAGTTCTAAAAATTTACATATGTACACATATGTATTTTTGCTTTTGTTTCCATATCATTTCTTACACGCATCGGAATTACTCAGGAAAGCGCGCCGGCAACGAGAGTGGCTGACGTTTTACAACATAATGTAAACTCCATTGAATATTGTATCTTTTTTGTCCAGCGTTACAGATTACGAATGATGATCTAATTGGCCGTCACATGACTGTTGCAGATGTAAGAGTGCAAGTATGCTATTTAAACTTTTAAAAAAGGAGGTGCACGCGGGCGACAGCGCGCGGGAGTTTAATTCTTGGATATTTAGTCGCAATGAACCGCTTCACGGGGGAACAACGCGCATTCTTCGTAAAACATGGGAGGGCCATAAGTTTATGCAATTATGAAAATTCAAAAAAAAAAAAAAACTACAGGTCGTATGATAATGAATATTTATTTCACTGCAAGAGGACATTTGGGAAAATCATGTCAAAAATAATGTCGTCTAAATGTCCACCGTTCCGCCGCTGGCATTCCTCGAATCTGGCACTTAGGTTTTGCCCATCCTGTATCTATATTCAACTCTGTATGAACCACTGTGAATTACTTTTACGTCAACCGGTTTCGATACTAACGTATCTTCGTCAGAACTGGCCGCAGTCCTGACTAAGGTGCGAAGATACGCCAGTCCTGACGAATATACGTTAGTTTCGAAACCGGTTGACGTACAACTCACAGTGGTTTATATAAAGTAAATATAGATACAATTTTTAATTATGTCTAACCACAAGGTTAACACTACAAACATCAATAATACTTTGGATTTAGTATTATCCTTCGAGCCTATACGTGAACGATTGTATTTTGCGTAATTAAAGGAAGATGACTCGACATTTTATTTTTATCACACAGATTTCATTCCCTGTACCATTTTCCTTTACCTTCCCCCTCACCCTCCCCTTCCCCCGGTAAATTTTCGAGGATCGAGGCAAGGTGCGACATAGACGGTAGATAAGGATGAATTCCGACAACTCCTCGATGCGAGGTATTGTCTACCGAGAATGATATAAAATGCACGCCGAGCGATTGGGTTAAAATATATTGGAAAAGAGAACCCTTACGATGTAACTAAAATGAAAATAGAGAAAGATTGCGAAAAACATTAATGTGCAAAAATATATATAGGGCGACTGTTTCGTGCTACAGAACCTTCTTAGGTCCAAACAGCTCTCCAGACAGACCAAATTCTGGATCTTCGTCGCGATCGTGAAGCTGATAGTGCCGTATGAATAAGAATTATTGTAAAACAAAATTTTATGCTCAATAACCGATGCCGTGTTCGTATCAACTAAGAACTTTACAGGATTCTCAAACATGGCCAATCACGAGTGTTCAGGCCAACAGCATCTGGCTGTAGGTTAAGCTGTGAATATTAATATTTTATTATCTCGAAACGTGCGGATAGGTAAACTACGCATATTTGTGAAAATCAGACAAAAGTTCAACAATTATTAACCGTGATATGAAAAATTCGTTGTAATTGAACCATTCGCGACGCATCAACCACCCTCAGTGCTCAGACTTTATTCAAGAATATTACCCATAATTTTTATGTATTAATCGCGTAGATGGGGTGAAATAATTCATTTGTAAGGAAACCGGAATAAAATATATTTAACGGTTTAGAAAATAGAGCCGTTTAAAATAAATTTGTGACACGACTTTTCGCTGGTTTGAATGGAGATGTAACTGCCACGAGCCGCAGTCCTAATATCCCAAGTACAATTAAATAATTATTAGAGAATTATCGTAGATAATTATAAAAAAAATGGCTAGTCGGAATATTAAGAAAATTACCTATTCGATCATGAAATAAAACTACACAATTAAAATGTTAGGTACTACTGCTTATGTTTAAAAATATATATTATAAAAATATAAAATATATATATTTAAGTAGAAAATGATATTTTTCGAAACCGGTAGTGTTCAGGCCAAAATCAGGAGCACACCTGGCTGCAGGTAAAAATGTAATTTTCAATATTTTTTATAGTCTTGACATGAGCGGATAGATAAATTACGCATTAAGTATTAAAAATAATAGTATTTTTTACCTCGTGCGCTCGCCCCAGTCGCAAGATCACGGACGTAATTTGAGCAAATATACGCAAAAATATTACCCATCATTTTTATTTATTAATCACGTATATATGCTAAAATAATTGCTATGTAAGAAGACCGGAACAAAACACATCGCGTAACTTACAAATTAGAGCAGTTTAAGATACAATTACTATTTTTTATCAGTTTTGGACGTAATCATATTTTCATAGGCCACTTTTAAGTGACGAACCCGCGCACGCGCGCCCCGCTCCAGTGAATGGACCAATAAGAAGCCACGTCTAACAGCATATAGATATATGCACTCACCGATGAGATAATTTATTTTACAAATAATGGATTAAATAATTAATAAAAATAAGCGTAGTTAGTTGTAGTAAAATGGCCAGTCGAAATATCTAGGAAATGTCTTTCTGGTATAAAGTAAAATAAATTATGTATGAAGTAATGTCTAGTTAAGTAATAATTTAAGATATTTTGCTATAAAAAAAAATTATAAGGATCTTTTATATGTTTAATGTTAATCGTACAATGTATGTAAAGCTACCAGAAGATCACGGGATATCAGCATCTGCAGGAGATCATTTCAGTTACCACAAATATTTCTCTATTATAATTACAAATTGGAGAAATAAAATAAATATAAGAATGAGGCATCTGGAGGGCCACGTCCCCCGTAAGTTATCTTGGCGTATATATATGCATACGGATGCAGATTCAAAAAACATCAAGATTCTTCAAAATACGCCTCTATCTTCGCCATCCTCTTCTGCCAAGATAAACAAGTGCTGAGTTCCTGGGCTTCTGGTACCTACAGATGTATCTATAAAAATAATAAAACTTGACCAGTCCAGGTCACTACCAGCTTTCGAGAGTTCTTCTTCTTCCTTTTATAACAACTGCTGTTCTGCCGAGTTTCCGTACTGCAGGAAGAAATATCAAATAAGTGGTTAATAAAACAAAGTTAACAATCTAAAAAATGTATTTTAACCACAAAGTTGATTTTGTTAATATTGAAAAAAAAAATATATATATATATTTTCGTTCATAAGCAATCTCGTGAGTGATGTCATTCATTGCGATAATGATGTTAGGACACGGTTACATTAAAAACTATTTAACATAGTTGAAAATGAGATGATGCAAAAAGTCAACCGCGACGAACGCATAAGATGTAGTATATAGATTGAACATATGTAACAATTTAATTAATTTATATTACACATGATATTATCTATGATATACCGATACCGTAAGTTTTGCATATTTACTTGTGTACTGTGGATGGTAAAATGATCTTTGGGCGACGCCGTAAAATCAACAAAAGGCTTAAGAGCAAAAAAAAACAAACATTACAAAAGCAAGCGTGCCACGTACATTTTTTTATAGTTCAGAAACAGTCATAAGGTTGGTCTTGAATCCGCCTGTAAGCGAGAAAAAGGCCTAGTATTATATTTTGCACTCATTGGCCTTAATTCTGTTTTGAATAAGAGGCCAATGAGAGTAACCTTCAAAACAGAATGCAGGAACTATCGGAAGTCAAGTCAAGAGTAGGATTTAAAATAATGGTCTCAATTACTAAAGTAATGGTGAATTGCTTTGTTGACTCGATAGTCCGCTTATACACGTTGTTACGGTGCCTTTGGGCCCTAGAGGATAGGAACCCATAGGGCTTAAGTGTGTGTGCTTTGGTGTCGCCTGCTACCTCGGATGGGGTGATAATTGATTCAAAAGCATTCCGATTTTCACTTTACACATTTATTCACAAACACAATTAATGCCGACATTGAATGCACGAAAAATGTTCTTTAGATCTTCCTTCTTCGGGTCAACTTTCCTCTGAGGGGGGTCACTTTTATTTATTTCTTCTATTTACGGAGTTTATATATTGCTAACATCATAACTCGGATCGCCACACGCCCGCGCCAGGATTCATCTCTTGCTCCGGGAGACCGGACACCATCTCGTCTCAGCCTTGTCCATAACGCCCATCCATTGGCCATCTCTCGCATGCCGCTTCCTTGCTCGTTGCAGCGGGGTCTCTTCTCAACCCGCGGGTGGACCAGGACCATCCATCCTGGGTCCACCGCGGTGATCTTATTTTTAATCTCCGCCACCTCCTGCCGCCGTATTCCTCCGGAGCGCGGGCTCCACCGACGCGTCTATTTTAGAGCGTTCCCACCAAAAGTGACGTTTTGCTCAGCTGCTCGCCAGAGTCGGATTCTAGTCCCTGATTCGTCTATTTAGACGGCCAATCATCATAAGTCAGTAAAGTAGACTACCCAGACCTTGGCGCGCAAATTCAAACATCACAACGTATAATTATGTATACCTAGGACAACAAATTTCTACAGCAGAAGGCTGTGTCAAAGATACTGTGAGCAGAACAAAGCTGAATTGAAGTGCATGCTCCATGATTCACCCAAATACCCTCGTGTTCTTTTGTGTCGCGAAGTGTATTGTGGCTCGTATATATGTCGAAGTACATATATGAGAATGTACGTGGATAGGAATGTGTGACGCAGTACGCAGTGACGATAGCGCTGGACTGATAGAATCATCAAATTTTGAGGAAATATGTGACAGCGCATAACAATGGACAGAGAGGAGTGGGGGATACTTGGCGAGGCCTTCATCTAGCAGTGGATAAAAAACGGTTGGTAATCACGACAAAGGGTGTATTTTTATAAATTTTTCTCAAAAGAAATAAGTTATTGTATACGTATATGAGACCACTCATGCAACAACACTGTATATCGTTTTTGGGCAGATCTGAGTTATGAATGCATATGCGTTGTATATCTTCTCGGGCATTCGATGGTATATTAAACAGCCATACAAAATAAATAAAAATATTATTTTCTGTGTACAGTTTTCTGGGCTAATCTGCCGTGTACACCTGATCGTTCCGAAACTTTGGCCAGAAAGGTCAGATGTACACGGCAGATTATCCCAGAAAACTGGCCGTGAAAACCTAAGAACATTAAAATAAATAATATTACACATAATAAAATTGAGCATTCACAATAAGGTTAAATACCTTGGCCATATATTCAATGAAGATGGACAAGACGATGATGACATAGAACGGCAGAAGAGACAGTTGAGCGTTCGTGCAAATATGCTGTCACGGCGTTTCTACCGATGCAGTAAGGAGGTGAAGAGCATCCTGTTTAAATCGCTCTGGTCGAAATACAAGCAAGTGACGTATAACCGTCTCCGAATTCAGTACAACAACTCATACAGAATACTGTTCGGATTGGCGCGTTATTGCAGCGCATCTACAATGTTTACCGAAGGCCGTATACATGGATTCGTTCCGCTTCTGAGACATCGAGTTGCTGGCGTAAAGCTGCGGCTGGAGCTCAGCACTAACTCTCTGGTGCAAGCGGCGCTCTCATGGAAAGCTGGTTCCCTGACCAGAGAATGGCAGCGCCTACAAAATAGCTACATATACAACAATGGCCGTGACTGAAGTAGTTATATATGTAATATTTATATTTTGTGTGTATATATGTGTGAACTTTTTACTTTTTATTAACTTTTTAAATTTTTTTATTTATTAATATTTTTCTTGGTTTTCTTTTTCATAGCATTATATTTATTTCATAACCTTTAATGTATAACATAATATGTATTATCTTTATGGCGAATCGGGTTAAAAAAAAAACCTGATCACGCTGGAATAAACACATTATTATTATAACTTCCGAGTGATCTTTCTTGCAACAACACTGTATATCAACATTTGTAAAAACCGATTTACAGTGTTGTTGCAGGAGGGGGGGGGGTCTCATATTTATTTATATTTAAGTATGAATGATGCATGTATAATTAAATCAGGAAATGCATTTCAGCGCTGTCATCAAGGTTTTTGTTTTAATGTGTAAACATTAAACTGTACACAAATGTTAATACAATCGGCTGACCTTTCCCCTCACCTTGATTGTGAGTTAGTTAGGCGGCTGCAAGTTTAAAAAAATACTATAATAGAAGCAGGATGACCACTGTGGGCTGGTTGTGTGATCAGTAGAAAATTTTTACTATGGTAACTTTTTACTAACGCCTGTGCTTAAAATCGTTTGCCGATTTTTTTCGCCTCTGCGTTCAAAATCTGTCACTTTGTTGGTGAAATTTTCGGATTATGTGCTGATGTATATTAAACAACCAGATCATCATCGGTCGAACTCTCATCTCATATTGAACGATTAATTGTCGTATATTGAAATTTTCAAAGTATCAATGTGTAAGATGACTTTTGAATCAGCTGTGAAGAGTCCGCCATATTTAACTGTCGATTCTCGTTTTTTACTGTCAGATATCAGAGAATAAAATGAGTCTACTACGGGATGTACTTTCGAGAAGTAAATATTTTTTTACTAAAGATCAAGCAATCCGTTTTCGGAAAAATATTTATTTCAGTAACTTTTTTTACTATAGTAAAACGTTACTACTGATCACACAACCGGCCTTGAGGTGTACACGATATGACATCATAGCGCATACAAAAAAATATAGCGCGCGCACAATTTGTAACAAGACTTCATGTACCGCTATCTATAGAAGGTCGGCGACCATGTTGCAGTATGCCGATTTATTATGTATAAGATCACTAACATTTTGGACATTGAACCACTTTCTGAGGTTACGCAGCCAAGATAATCTCTATCTACTTACACCATTACTGCTTTCTATCTTAAGATATCGGAGAGTAAAATGAGTTTATAACGTGATGTACTTTCGCGAAGTAAATATTTTTTGCACAACCGGCCCTATCACTAAAGAACTGCGAACTTCGGTTCCCGTCCGACAAATGGAGAGTAAAGTGGCCTGCACAAGGGGAAGACTGGAACACAAACGGTTGACAACACAGAAAGGGGTGAACGCTAAGGTGAATTGGCATTGTCTAGACACAGATACAGATGGGGCTCAATGATAACTATCATGAATTTTTCCTATTTCATAAAGCCACGGCATCAGAACAACATATTGTGCGTATTTGAATCTGAGGCAGTCTCTTCTGACACGTTTAATTGTACACAACTGTCTCGGTTGCAATACTAAAATACGACATACACCTGACAGTTTGAAAAAGTTTTAAGCCTTGTAGTATACATAAATAATTATGACTTATTTTGTTTAATTTGTAATGTTATTAATCGTTATTTTTAAATAAAAACTTTTTTCTTACTTGAGGGGTTAGTAATTAAAAAAGAATTAACAAAAAAAAAAACATTTAATTTATTTATACAGAATTTTTATCTAAATTAATGTCACAGAAACTTTTATAAGAATAGCCTTTTTTTATACATGGATAAATAATATTTTTCGTGTGGCGAGAAATAACAGTTTTGGAGTAGCGACTAATAAATACAGTTATAGTGACAAGTGACACGCAGAGCTGAACATAATAATTATGACGTCGCACGTAGTAACAAGATATTTTTCCGCGTAAGGCTGATGAGATCAGCAGCCCGGTTTTCCATGCAAATAATACCGCGCACGTGCGAATTATATACAGATCATCGCTCATTATTTCTACAGGCCACGCATTCCTGTCCTGATCACACATCTTTCGTTTCTTCCATATTCATACATAATATCATTTTATTATTCCTGCATGATGTTGTCGTCCCCGACGTATTTACTTATACGATATATTAATGCATTAAATAAATAAATGTTTTTAATAATTTATTAAAACACTTTTTTCCACTAAATATTGGATTAAAGTTAAAAAACATTTTAATATATCATTAAAATGGAATTCTACCATGAATTAACAGTATCAAAATTAGAAATGTTTTTAATTCCACGTTTAATCTATTTTCTTGGCTTTAAATTCCGGCGTGTTAACATTATACGAAATAAAATGTACAAATTTGGTTTTTCGATTTTCATCGTTTTTTATCTCGTGGTCGATGTCCGCATTCACGGTTTTGGTCTCCGAAAGATATTAATGGCTTCGCCCAATTTCAGCTCATCCAATTATTGAGTATACGCGGCACTCCTGGACTTAATTATAGTCCTTAATTAGTTTTGCTTACGCAACCGGTCGGATCGTGTATGCCATTAGATCGCCTTTGGCCGTGCCGTGCTGTGTGTTGCAAGCCGCAGAACTTGTATTGTTTGTGTATTATATTCGGATCATTATGTATTCAGCAGGTTGCGGGGCTCGAGCTGTTTTGTTGCGAGAGTGACGTTCGTCAACTGCTTTAAAAATTATAATATTAGCAACATATTTGAATGTGTCCAAGAACACGCAATTACTGGATTTTCACCTACACTGCACCTGCACTGTTATTAAACAAATAATAGATATCTCGTAAAGACGAAGCTATTTTGTATTATATTTAATGGAAATACATGTAAACCCTGTAATTACGCATATATTTCCCTTAAATATAATTAAAAATAGCTTCGTCTCTACGAGATATCTATTGCTAATAATATACTGGTAAAAATAAGAAAAAAATATAAAAAATATTAATTTTTCAGGCGTATTCTAGCATAATGTGTGAATAAAAACATTTTACAAATAATATTGCTTTAAATAATTTAAAAAAATAATTAGATTCTCATTGTGACATATATGCTGTTTCAGGGAAATTAATATCAAATTTAATCCATAGATAGCGATAGTGTTGTGGTATTCGAAGTGTTTCCACATATTAGCATATATACAACTTTCAAAAATTTGATAGATACGGAGGTTGATTGGGTGGAATGGTGAACGTTACATTGTGTAATCAATTTAGCCACCCTAGTAAACCCTGTAATTACCCATACTATTATATAAATATTATTATATTAGATATCTATTATTTGTAATAATAATTTATTTATAATAAAATTATATATTTGTTTTAATATATACTAATTTGATCCGTAATTCTCCATTCTGCATTCAACATTCTGCATTCAACATTCTCCATGTGGTCCGTGGTTCCGAATAAACCTCTAACATTGTACAAAATACTCATTCAATTCGGAGTGACGTTGAATTAGTGAATAGAGTCTGCAGAATAGTAACGTGATGCTTGTCAGGTGATTTTCCAAGTTTCAACGCATTGAAACATATTCTGTCGTTGAATTCAATGACACGAGCATGTCGGTTTTGATAGTAAGTGACCATTTATGTTATCATCATTATATTAAACATTTTAATATGAATTATTTATAACTTTGTTTTTAACCATTTAATCGTTTTTATTAGTTAAATTTAATACACCAACCGGTTTCGGAAAATACTATTTCCTTCACCAGGATGTCAAATAAACTGACTAAAAACCATATGTTTTGTTCTAAAGTTTTAAAATCCTATATTTAAAATATAAATCTAGTAGGTACCTAACGATTTTTCGATTTTTTATTACAAAAAACCACCACTTCGGTTCGCCATAATTTCTGTGCCGATTACTTTTATACATAGTTAGAAGCCACGGTCAGTGTTTCCTTAAAACATATATTTCAATGTTGTTAATATAATGTATTATTAAAAAAAGGAAGTTCTCTATTTCAGTACAATCAAACTTAATCAATATAATGCAAATATACTCTTACAATAATTTTAACAGTCTGACATATTTTTAAAATTATTTAAATAATTTAATGTTCTGGCGACGTGCACGTAATGTACATGTGCATTTTGGCGAAAAATTATGTTGCTTATTTGAATACCTGCTTTTACATACTGCGGTTTGTGTCTTGGCTATGTACAACATCAAATGGTTTACTTGCGTTTATGGCACAATATGGTATATAAATGTTTTAGATACAAATTAAATGTATTAATTAGAAAGATATACATATAAAATCAATTTTATCGAAAAATATTGTTGTTGCTACCGGGATTCGAACGCGTATTAACCGATTATGCTACAGCACACAGTGCATTGACGACAAATTTTCTAACCTATAAGTTACACTTTTTAAATTGATACATCTATCGTTCCATTATTTGAAAGTCATCTACATTATTTTTACGGAACACATTGATATAACTTATATATTATTATGGGAACACATTCTTATTGTGAAGTTATAATGTGTGTTGCAGTATAATCGGTTAATGCACGTTTCCCGGATTGGAAGAGATCCAGGTTCGAATCCCGGTGGCAACATCAATATTTTTCGATGAAATTGATTTTATATGTAATTAATACATTTAATTAGTATTTAAAATATCACAAACCTGTCTGTTCTGAATAATTACAACTTCACAATGAGAATGTGTTCTCCTTAATAAAATGTTACAATGAAATAAATATGTACTCGGTATATTATACAATAAATTTTTGTGGATTATATTCTTTCAGAGATTTCCTTGAATATCTACGATGTAACATTAGAAGTTTGTTTTGCAACAGCTTCTACTGTCTGTGTATGTTGGCTTAATCACTGCAATTGAGCATTACCAGCTCGTCTGCGTCTAACGTTTCTTTACTTTTTCTCGCTCGTCATCGCCTTGGATTTTCTTTTACCGAGCACCTTTTCTTTCAATTGGATCCTCGCCTATTTATTTTTCTTTACAATATCAGATCTTACAAAATACCCCGCATATTTAAAATGTTAATATTATTTTAAATAAAATAAAAAGTCAGTTCATTATTACTATCCCGGTTGGCTTTTGACATTTTAGAAACTTCTCAAAAAGAGCAACGTAATTTAAGAAGGCTTATTTTGTTTACGTGTTGTCTTTTCCGTGGTTCAACGCGCAAACCAGCTATTGTAGATGTTTATTTATTATTAGATTGTTGTGCCAAAACAGTAATTGTTTTCTTAACTTTTGGTACGTTACCACCAAGGCATGCATATAATCTAAACATACAGGAGTTTACATTAGATTTAAAACGAAAGTTACCCTATTCTATTTTTTTTTAAATATTTTTTTTGAAGCATGAAACAAAAAGTTATAAATTATAATATAATCGTACCCAAATCTAGCAATATTTTTATGTTTACAAGAGTATTTTAATTTTACAAAAAATATGTCATTTTTTTGTGATGGCCGACTTTTCGGACACCATCTCGGGTGCCATCGTCCGTGCCGATTTGATGTAATCATGACGAAATGATACGTTTGATTAGTTGGATGGTCGGTGAGTGAGCGCAGGTGTACAGATTATAATTTTTGTTTCTCATTTGCCCTAGGCGAAATATCTCGTAATGTGATTGAAATTAGATTCAAGATTTCTTAAACAAACTTAATATTACGGTTATACATTTCGTCTGTATACAAAAGTATTATAGTAATTTTTACAAGCACATTAAAACGCTTTTAGTTAAAGTTAAAATATTTAAATGAGATTTTGTTTTTCAAATTAATGGGTGAGTTTTAAGAAAATCAATCGTGCAACTACACTACATTTTACACATTAATTATAATAATACATTTAATTAGTATTTAAAAAATCATTATAACTTCACAATAAGAATGTGTCCTCCTTAATAAAATACATTTATTAATAACCTATTGCTTCACATCGAAAATTAATATTTGATACATATCTATAATTGACATTGAATTGCCTTATACAGTGGAACCCCGATTTTAAGTTTTTGAAGGGACCAACAAAAAAAAGAAGTAAATTGGGGGGTATTAAAAAAACACATTATTTTTTATTGAAAAAATTAAACATTTTTTTTTGCTGCATGTTTATTTGTTGTTTTTAAATAGTTATTTTAATATTATAAATTAAATTAAAGTTTTCTGGTGGTACATTGTTAATACTAGTAAAATATGATTTGAGGCTTTCGATATGCCTCATGGAATCGTCCTTTCTAGGAACTGGGTTTATGCGATGAGCAGACACTTCTTCTTTGTAGAAAGGTTCTTCTTCTGTCAAGTTTTCATTTATGCGACTGTCCACTATTTCATCAATTTCCACTACGTCCGATGTTATTACGTTGGAGCCAATATCTAAGTAAATCTGCAAGGGTTATTTACAAGTTGTTTCCCAGCTATCAATGTTGTCTATACTGTCTTCTATGCAATTTTCTTGTAAAAAACAATAAAACAACGAAACGTACAAATTACGTAGGTATGAAAATGAAAAATCTGTATATACGACAAGCAAATGACCAACACATTCCTGGCTCTATGGCGAATAGCGAACTGGCCGAACAAATTTCAATAATTTTTAGACGCAAATCGCGGTAAAGACACGTAAAATATGGTTTGTAATGTACTAAAATGACACTGGACTGCAGAAATAACACGCAAATAAAGGGAAAACGTGAATTCCGGGCATGTAATATCGGGGTTTCACTATATATAAAGCTTCAATATTCTAAATTAGAGGTAGGTTTCAGTTAATTACTTTGTTCTATGTTTTTTTCTCTGTCTTCAATGTTATCTTACCCAGGAGACGCTTTCGTGTGTTTAGGCGAGTTATGATTTTATGTAGAGAAGAATTTGGGATAAAAGGTGACACGAACTGATTGTTTCGATCTATACTAACCACGATAAAACCGTTATAACTATAACCTTTGGAAGCCTGTCCCAAAGCATATTCAATTTTTTATTTATTTATTAATATGTGCGTCACAAATATGAATTTGCAATAATGATAAATTTGAAACATGAAACTGTTGATTTTGTTTTCTTAGAGTTACGCTAAGTCGCTCTCTGATCGCTGTTGGAACTTAAAGTCCCCGGGCGTCGGTGCACGGTGGATAGTGACGTCACGAGTTGTTAGGGGTCCACGATAGCGGAGGGCGACCACCCTTCAGTAATGTATGCACCCCCCGCCCCACGATCAATACGAGGGGTGCGATGCTGCGGTCGGGAAGCCAAACGGGTGGTCCACGTGCCAAAAAATACAGAGCGTAATCTCGCTGGTCATGCTACTTCTCTCTTCGTCTACACTGGACCGCTCCAGTTTCGACTTTAATTGATTGAAATTCTGGTGCAACTTTAATGAAAAAAAGTGTTCTTAAAGTACACCCAGGTTGTAGGAGAAGGGAGGATGAAACGATATATAAAATTTGTCGCATATGCTCATTCCAAATATGATATAAATTTTGCGTATATTGATATGTTTAAACAGGTAGGTTGGATCCGTTTTCTGGTATTAGAGTGATATTCTGGTAGATATTACAGTGAATGCTAAGACTTCAATAATTGTGCACATATCTTGTTTAACATTAACCGAATTAAGCAGTGAATTAAATATGGAATTATGCAAATAGTTAGCTGGTGCTTCGCTTCCGTTTGATGGCTAACCTAACCTAAACCTTCTTTGAATGAGAGAGAAGTAAATTTCTTTAATAATGACTAATAACCTTGGGTAACACATTTTGGTGCCAGCGATTTTTTAACTATTTCTAGGTAATTTTTGGGTGCTGAATCTGAATCCATATCTAGTGTGTTGGCCTCTTTTAGAATAAAATCATCTTATTTTTAACTTATGAACATTTTATTTTGTTACTATTACTATTTGCTCCAACTGCTAGTTAAATAAACACAAAATACTCAGTGAGGTATTTATTTCACACAGTAAATAAATATACTTTCATCACTTATCATTAAAAATATTTATTTTATACGACTTTCTAGCAAGAAGTTTATCGGGAAAGTCTCGCTGAAGATTCCGTCAGTAGTAGTCGGGCATCATGTGGCTATCCTATCGTCATTGATATCGATCTTCTATAGTTATAGTTTAGTATGGAATCTTTCCGCCAGTTCTTCGCTAAAATCATTTAATTTTTTTTTTTTACTACTTGAACAAACGAACACCAAGCGTTAGATTCAATCTCGTTCATTGATGTAGTAAATTGTGCATCTTTAATACGTTGCCTTATCTGAAGACCATCAAATATTCCAGCTTTCAGTTTTTCTGTGCTAATCCCAGGAAGTTTTTATGTCAAGTAGCCAAAACAAAGTTCATGTCGATTTAAAGTCTTCACAAATTGCTTCATAAGCCCCAATTTGATATACAAGGGTTGACATATGATATTCTCTCTCGGAACCAAAGGTTCGTTAATTAGGTTTTGTTTTCCTTGAATTATGACATTTCGAAAGTCCACTTAAACACAGCGTTGATCCTTAGCTCTGCTGTCCCAAAGACATAAAAAACAAGGATTTTGTATATCCACTTTGCCGCCCAAGGACAATGTTTACCATTTGATGTTCTTCATACTCAATTTTTTTCAAGACTAGTGATATTGTCTCATATTCCTCTTTCACTTTCGCTTTTTAATTGTCCACTGTTGTAAATGTTCAATACATGTTTTACATACGAAATGTGGAGTCCAAAATGTATCCTAGTCTGACAAGTGGAAGCCAAAATAGGCCAGATGAGCTGTTTTCACAAAGTCAGAAATAGGTTTTCTACTTTCTTTCAAAGTATATTCGCCACATACGTAATAAAAAACGTCTGGATTATTAACACAGCTACGTCTGCTTGTGGATGCCATGGTTTTAATTCAATGTTTTATTACTAAATAACGCCGAAACTTTACATAAAATTATAGCACAACTTCATCTACAAAAACTCAATAGTAAATTGAACCGGGTAAGGCAGAGGTAATATGAGCGAGTTATTAATTAGTTCGTGCTGGGGGTTACTCAGACATAGTAATGTCGGATTTTGAGGTCATGGGTAATACCCAGTAATTGAATCTGACTAATTAGATTTTAATTTTAGGTACGAAATTTCAATTTCGGCCTCTAAAGATATCATTATTTCATTATTTTTGCCTTTTATCAGAACTAAAATCAATTACCCTGTATCTCAAAAACTAGAGCTGATAAGAAAAAATGTCAGGTATTTTTGGAATCAGAAAAATCTGTTCATTCTTTTCCGTCACCAAAAATAATCATTTTCTTGCCCAGTGGCGTGCAGTAGGCACAGCATTAAGTTATACTGTTACCGGCCAAAATTAGGATGTGTTAACTAGGTACCAAGGTACCGCAAAAAATGTGAGAAAAATTATTCTGATTTTTAAAATAATTATATCAAATTAAATTTAGAAAATAACTGTGTTTTCATCATTACTACAAAAATGACTTTTATTGCTCTGTGTTGTAGTTTGCTTTCAATTTTGCTTAACATATTATCTACGATTTCTCCTTTGGACATCGGATATTTAAATGTTTCATTAATAGTTCTCAAAAATATAAATTTAAATAACTGGCTTTACAAATTACCATAGCCAAAACTCGTAACAGAATTTTTTTTTTTAACATTTCATTCAATATATATTGTGAGGTATAGCCCTCCACGACTTGGAAGCGCCAATGTGTGGCGTGTTCTGGCGGACTATCCTCCACCGACTAGTAACAGAATTTGTGAGTACGTGAATCAGAAGCTACCTACTTACCATAATATCGATATCCACCTTGCCATCTTCTGGGAAATAAACTTTATCAAAAAAAACATGAAAGGTGATATTTCATAATAAAAGAGTCAGCAAATTTTACGTTAAATTTTATTATTAAAATTAAAAAGAACTTAAAACTACCATAATTATTAATTTTTTTGATAAATAAAAATAAAATTTAGTTTCGGAGCTGCTTAACAGGTGACAACGACAATAATAGTTTTACAAATAATACGTCGACCTGGGGCGATTCTTCTTCTAGCGGCTTAACCACTAGACCAACAAGCTACTCAATATCAAAATCAACCCAAAAAATGCAAACTCGCTCGCTTGACGGATAATTGACGAACACATTTATGCAAACACCATGTGAAATACGGAATGACGTTGGAATGCACCATGAAAACAAAGCGTTTAATGTTAGCAAATCGCAAAGGATCTCTTTCGAAGACAACATAATTAAGCACAAATTGTTTAAACAATGCAGAAAATTAGCAGACGTAAAGATGCTAACAAACATTAACATAGGTGCAGTAAGAAAATATTTAGTTTAGTATGATCGTTATGTGGATCGAACTAACAAATTAGACGCTTACGTACTAGCAAATTGCCTGACGTTGTACACGAATGATTCTCAAGTTTTCTAATTAGCCCACGGCTACATACAAGTTTAGCCGTGGGTTACGTTAATCCAAGAAATGACAGTAATGCACAGCTTTTTTGCTTGTATGCAGTGCACGCCCCTGCTAATAATATAATGCGGGACTAATGTTTCTTCTGTTTTAAATTCTGATATATTAGTGGTGAAGGTTTATATTTTCTAAATATAATAATTTCTATACTCAGTAGTAACTGTCGTCAAGATTCAACTGATATATTTTCACTATATTAACTTTAGTTAACATTTATCAATACATATGTATCTCCACTAGGATTGGATGGTGACCTAATATATCTTTAGATAGAATCTCGAGTATACTGTATGGTTTTATTGACGTAGTTTATTTTAATAAAATGTCGAAAATAATATATAATTTAATAAATTATTATTCAAGACTAGAAAACAAGAACATAACATTCATACGATGATAAAACTAGAAAAATAGATCAAATAAAGTCGAAATAGAATTTTTAATAAACAAAAAAAGGCTCCCTTCTCATTATAATAATTTTAACTGAGATAAACGACATAGAAATGATTAGTTCGTTAATAATGTAGTTATATTGTCTGAATTAATAAGAAAATAAGTGCCTAAAATAGTAATATAATATATCTACCCTCGTATTCCATTAGGCTATTGTAATTGAGCAACGTGGAATTCAGTTACGGACTTCATAATTCACTTCAATGCAGTCTACAAATGCCACAAAATGACTTTGATGTAACATCCCCTATACCTAGCTAGAAAGTTACGGTTAGTTTTCAGAGTAGACCAGGTATCGTGGAGTTCTGGTTCACCGGTTCTCCATCGCTGGTGTACAGTGGTGCACTTACTGCGGATTAGTTTTCAAAAACAGAGTATGTATAATCGCGTGCACGATTTTTGTCGAAAAATAAATTAGGTAGCTAAGTAATTCAAGAACAAAACAATAATTTTGAAATTGGCTTCAATTATGAAAATTATAAATTATCTCTATCACCTACATGGAACACAGTAGTATACATATGTGTGTGTAATGTATAATATTCCAGAAATGTCTTTCTGCCTGCCTCGCTTTGAACTTTGATATAGGAAAATTTGAAGGAAATTAATACATTATGATAACATTGAAAGGAAATTGATACATAGGATTGAAGTGTTCATTTCCTATGAATTACGCATTATGTAGACATGTTCGGTTCTGAATAGACGTTTTTCGAATAGAAAACAAAAAGTTTATATCTTATGTCAGAAATTTGCAAATTGGAAAACTGTTATTCTTCTGTACGGTATGAAATTATTTAATGATGTAACTATATTAGTAAAGTTAAATATTACCGCCATGCAGTTTGGCAAAAAGTAAAATTTTAATGTATATATATGTAACAAAGTTGAAATAAAAAAATGACCGGTCAATTTGTAAAACCAACTACATATCCGTATTTTTTCTGTTGGATCTGGTTGTTGACATTCTGTTGGTAACGAATGCATACATATTAAATAATGCCGGTGTATCTATGAAGGTAGTTTCACTATTTACAGTTTACATTCGAGTCTTCAACTCTTTTGATATTTTAACTTCACAGAAATGATTAAAAAGTACCTTCCCGGAGTGTTGGAAAATCTTAGTGTGATTTAAATCAGTAAACGTGAAGTTACTCAAAGATAAGTGATGATATTGTGAAAGTTAACGACTTATTATGAGTGAGATGAAAGTCTTTTTCTACAGATTAATGTGAGTGCTGCAAGATGTGTGAAATATAATATGGACCGTAAAAGAAGCTGTGAGGATGTCATACAGTAAGGAAATTTTCTCAGCTATTGTACCTTAACAACATTTTTGACAATTTCTAAACTTACTGATACTAAAAATACATTTGGTTAAGGTTTTTGAAATATTGTATTAATAAATGTATTTGGGAAATTAAAAAAAAAATTCGCAATATGTATTAAAAGTTATATTGTAGCATTCATAGTCTGATATAAAATTTTAAGTAATTGTACCTATTGGCTATTTTATTATACATAGAATTTATGTGGTAAGTCTAAGATAAGTTGTAAAAATTATTTAACATTAACAAAGTAAAATAATCTATAAAATAATGAACATAATAATAAACCACAAAGTTAATTTTGCAAATATTAAAAATATAATCTGTTTTAAATTTAAATTTGCATTTATTTTTTATTTAGATAAAATAATTTTTTTCTACTCTTATTCAAAAACAACGTTTGATAAAAATAGTCTTACCATTTTTTTTGATGAAGACGTATGAAGGTATTAATTTCTACAATATCTGTGACTAATGAATCTGCAAAATTTTAAATATTTAAGTAGGGACTGTTTTGAAAATTTTGTAAAAATCTTATAGAATTGAATTAAAAGCTTTTTTAAAATTATACAACAATAATAACAAATTTTCAACTCCAGCCAAAAATAGTAATTTTTACTTTTTTTTTTTTTAATTTAACGTACTTTTTAAAAATAAAATAAACGTAGAAGTTTTCATGCTAATGGGCACTTAGGTCATGATACTTTTTTTTTTTTTTTACACCACAATGCTTTAAACTTTGTTGAAAAATGTTAAATGGTCCGAATTCACATTTTTAAAAATTTTTCCTGGCAAAAATGTTTCAGTTTTCAAAATAAAAGTGACAAACATTTCATAGGAAAACTTATCAGAAATAATAATCAACAAACAAAAAGTGACATTATTCAAAAATTTATAAAAGTTCAAATATCTCGAAAATCATGTGACATTCATTACATCTATGGTGGATTATTCTGACAGGTCATGGTCTCAGCTATCGATGGTTCTCGTTTGGATCACTACTTACAGGACACTCTGTATGCGAATTGCTTTGTAAACTATCGGCTCACAATTCTATTTCTTACGTTGGTCTTTTTATTCAGCCTAACCAATTAAACCCAATCCAACCAATGTAAATGTCACATGGGGTGGATTAATGACGGCGTTCAGCTGCTTTCCCAGACTATCAGTTAGGGTTAACTTTGAGGGGACTGTGTGCTGTGTATGGCGAATTGTGAGTGAACTATGTGCAGTGCAGGGGCGTGCACTGCGCACTGTGCACACGAGCAAAAATCACACTAAAAATTGTAGGATACAAAAATATATTAAATAATCTTTATCTTATGAAAAGACCCTATAACATTTTAGCCGTTATTACCCGGATTAGCGTAACCTCGTCTATGACGTAACCCACGACTTTTGTCTAGCCGTGAGTTATTTAGAAAAATTGCTAATCATTTGTAACAACTTTTAAGTGCATGCAATTTGTGCTTAATTCTGCTGTCTTCGAAAGGGAATAATCCTTACTGAAAACTGCGTGCAATAACACTTCTCTACATATTTGTTTTGCTCGACAGACTAAACGTTTTGTTTTTTCCAATCTATGATCTCAACGTTATTTCGTATTTCGGTGTTTGCGTAGATGAAAGTTATAGGTTATACTTTATTATCTGGCAAGCGAGCTAGTTTGTATTTTTCGGGATATTATTAAGTTAGATTATTACCAATATTAAATTAAATGTTAAAAAAAAAATTGTTATTAGTTTCGGCTATGCTTAATATGTAAAACTAGTTATTTAAATGTTATTGAATACTGTTAATGAAACATTTTAAATCCATTATCCTAAAGAGAAATGGTAGAAAATATTTTATGCAAAGTTTAAAGCAGAGTACAGTACCGAGCAACACAAGTACCTGCCCTTTTTAAAGTAATAAATTCACAATTATACACTAAATATAAATTGATAGAATAGTTTTCAAAATTATAACATTTTTCTTGATACTTATTATTAGTATACTTAGTTAGCATCGTCGGTAACAGCATAACTTAAGTTTGTGCCTACTACACGCCACTGGGGCTGTGTATGGTGAATTGTGAGTGAGCTGTGTGCTGTGTATAGTGAACTATTAGGAGTGAGGGCTGAGCAACTTTAACGTCAACCATTCCACGTGTTACCAGGTACCAGGTCGTAATATCGTAAAGTATCGTCGTAATATCGACGATATTATAATGGTTAGTACCATCCGCTGTATTTTGGTAGAGGTAGTCTCATATAATTGAAAGCCATATATTCCATACTTACCTATATGCATTTCACTAAGAGTATATCATTATAATTCTAATTATCAATCCTTCGAAAAAATATCAATTAGTTTCGTAGAGTGACATTCTAGACATTATAATGTTTTGAGCAGAGTAATGGAAAACAATTATATGGAGAATTTATTAACGTGCAATAAGTCAACAATTTAATGATGCGAAAGGCACGAAAGATGTACACTCAAGTAAATTAATACTTCAAACTCTTCAGACTTCTCCGAAAATTATTCTGTATTTTGCTATGAAGACTAATGAATAACTACGCATTGACTATGAAAGAGGTATTTTATAAGTTCTTACACATAGGGGAACTCCGGGACAGTTGGACCACTTTTTACAAAAGAGGTTGTTACTATTTTTGGAATTAATATAGGTAAATAAAATTGACATAAAAAAAAAGCTTGGTTGGCAAACTACCATATATAAATTTCGTGATTATTTAGATTCCTAAACAAAAATTTGTATCTGTTTAAAAAATATTTGGAAAATGGCTCAAGTAGAGTCTTGGGAGCCAATAGGCGAAAGATTTGAACCGGGGGACCGGCAGATTTGAACATACTCAGTAAAATGGTGAATAATTAATAAAAAATGTTTTATTAAAATAGTACCAAATTTCTATTTTGAATTCATCTGTGAACATTTTATCTTACATCTAAATCAGCTATTTAAAAAAAAATCTCTTGTATATAGTTTGATTTATTTTTTAAATTCCATTGTTTAATGTGAAACAAACTCAAGTTTTTCCAATATTTAATTCAACTTATGATTATATTGACGATATCCGTCATTAACTTAATGAAGAAAGAGAAAATTCTGAGAAATTCGGTGTCAAAAAGCAGTTATCCTAAAACTATAACAAAATAAAAATTAAGTTTCCATCTACCTCATTTAAAATGACTTTTTAATTTCTTGTAACTAATTACGTGAGTCCTCTGAAGTATAAAATATTTATAAAACAATTACAGTCCATAGAAAAAATACTTAGAATTACAATTACTCTCAATCATATTAATCAACAACAACGCAAGCAAAGATCGATCGTATATTCTTTATCACTAACTTGTACTTAATCAGACTTTTTGTTCAATTTATATCACTAGTAGAGAGATTCATCTTTGGGATCAAAAATACAATCTTATTTTGTTTTCTTGCTGCTTTGTTGTTCGTAATCACAGTAAGTGAATTTTTAGTGTCCTTTTTGGTTATGCATGACGCATATATCGTGCATGTATCTTCTGCAATGGACGCAAAGACGCATATCTTACACAGGAAACAATACCAGCGTTCCTCTCATATTATTTTCTATTCCCATGGACTGTCAGAGCTCTGGGCGTAATGAATTTGAGTCTCTTCTCCCCCTTTACTGTTACTACCACTAGACTGAAGAACCGGTCTCCTTACCTTTGCCTTTTGCTTTCTGTTTGTTTTCTTATCCCTCTTTATTATTTTTCTGGTCTCGTTCTGCGATTCCTGTGGTATGTCCAGTTCTTCCGGTATTTTTGTCAAAATGTTAGTCCTTCCAGACTACCTACCGCGTCCTATTGATTTCTTAGTTAAAGCTTTCTCACTTACATTTCTTTATCGATATCTTCTATTGCATACAAAATTTGTTGCTTGGTGAAATAATTTCTTTTAATGGCGCTTTTCTTTGCATTGTACTTTTTACGTATTTTTTTTGTTTAAAAATAAATAGAGAAAATAGATTATTAAATTTATGAAAATATAAATAAGAGACATGCACGCTAGCAGGGAGAGTTGAACCATTGTTTAAATCTCCTTCCAAAGACCAGTTCAAGTCTCACCCGGTGCCATTTTGACGTTGAAAACATATAGCAAAAATTATTTTCTAACTACAGTTTTTAAAATTTCGAGTTACTTTTTATAGTTTTTGATTATTTTCTAAATTTTGTGCTACTCTTAAAAAATAACGAAAATCAGAAAAAATAATTATGCCAAAAAATACGTATGATTTTTTCCCCCTCTACTGTCGCGGAATACTGTACTTTTTTGTGCTGTTGGTTTGAATAATTATTCACGAGATATCGTATCACCACAGTGCGCAACTTTCTGATATGCAACGCTCAAACTCAACTTGATCGGGCAATAATTATTTTCAACTTACTTGATAACCTATTGAACTTTGAAAAGTCGCGGTCAAGCTAGCTGGAGTGGGCGTTCAAAGGAATTAACTTTTAAAAGGGTTGCACGATTTATCAAGGACGCCAACTGTGCAAAACTGAAACTAGTTTATTTTCATCTTTATGAAGCTGCTACGAAGCTTTATAATATTCTGGAACTTTATGGCGGATGTTAACTTTCAAGGGAACGTTGGTGAACACGGATGCCCGACAAATTATGCACATATGGTCGATGTTTCTAGAATACGAGTCTGGTGTAAAAGGTTCACACCTAGAGATTACATCCGAAATTTTAAGATTTTTTCAGAAATTCGTCCTCATAAATATAATTTAGAATTCCGAAAAATTCTGAATATATAAAAATAAAACATTGTTACGATCACAGATTAACGGCTACATAATGAGTAATCGCAGAACAATAGGGGTGTTCCGGTGGGATCGTTCCTAGAAAGCGATGTAGCGAAATAACGCCTTCACGAAAGGATCCGATGCACTCGGCCGCCAAGAGAGCGACGTCACACCGATACCGCTACACAACTGTACACGTTTATCGTACGATATGATCGCACCGTTTGTCCGACGGAGTGACTTCGCTGTTTATAGTCCGATTTTGATAAACTAGATTGCATTTACATCGGCTGAGTAAACTACGATAAAACAATCTATGAGATATTAAACATAGTTTTTAAAATGAAAATAATACTTTTATTTATTTCTTCTTTTATCATTGCTGATGAATCAAAAATAAAGTTTTAATTTTTTGATATTATGTAAATATTGTAATTTAGTTGAATTAAAAAAAAAAAGTACTAAGTTATTATAAAAACATTATTTTCCATCATTATTGATGGGTGGTTAGTATAGTAGTTTAATAACACAGGTCCACATGAGTTTTGTAACATTAATGAAAATACTATTTTTGTGTTTCATTTAGGTAGTTATTAAAACACCTTTTCACAGAAATGGCCTAGCACGTCTCATTTTCGAGTACCTGTTTGTCCCTTATATCATGGGATTATTGAAATTATTTGTACCTGGCTTTAGACAATGTAGGAAGAATTACCACGAGAGGTAGCGGGGGTATTTCTAACGTATACTTAGATCAAAACTAAGACAACTCAAAAAGTCATTTTTCAGTAGACAAAAAAATAAAAACATTTTTCTCTATTTATTGTTACTAAAGTTATGAAACTAAATAACATTTTAGGTCATAAATATATCCTAAAATGACATTAGTTAGTTGCGTATATGACAGAGTATCCGAATACAATAATAACTCAAAAATTTTGAGTTGTCTTAGTTTTGATTTAGGTGTGCGATATGTGGACGATTTATTTTAGTCACCTAGATCTATATCTAGTCAAAAAAACCTATATTTTATATTTAAAATTCCAAATTGGTGATCATGATAAAAGTTGGGCCCCTCGTGTTTACTGCGTGAGTTGTCACTTAAATTTAGTGCAGTGCATGCATCGAAAGAAAAATTCTATTCCGTTTGCTGTTCCTGTGGTGTGCAGAGAACCTGTTGACCATGTAAGTGATTGACGCTTCTGTATCACTAAAACAGAAGGGTATTAAAAAAAAAGCGAAAGGACAGAATTGAGTATCCAAATTGGCCTCGTAGAACTTATTTTAAACCAGGTACTTCAAACATAAGATATGCCCCCCCTGTTATCCCAAAAAAAAGTGCCGCTACCGCCTCTTCATATTAAGTTTGAACTAATGAAAAACTTTGTTAAAGCTATCGACAATGAGGGTAATGGTTTCGAGTACCAAAAATAAATATTTCCTCAGTTAAGTGATGCAAAACTAAAAGTCTTTATTGGACCTCAAATTTCACTTTTCAAAAAAAATTAAATGACAAGGATTTGGCAGCTTGGAACTGTTTTATAAGTGTAGTGAAGGGATTTCTGTATAACAAGAAAGATGAGAACTATAAAACCCTCATAGATGAACTGGAGCTGCAATTCATCTATGTTGGGCGACTATTGCTAGTTTTTAAAAATAGATAATTATACTAAATACAAGAAAAAAAAGTGAAATATTTTGTCGCTGTATGATGTAACATGTAACATTTTTTATTAAACACGATTATTAGTTAAATGTCATTGCTTCATTTAACATGTTTTACATGTTTAAATTAAATAGACATTAGATTGCAAAAATATGTAGTCTTTTTCTTTTATTCCACCACCAACCCCTGTAACAAAAAAACTGTATTGAGCATATGATTTTCGGATTTAGTACCACAAAATACTTTATATACACCCATTTTCATCAATGTTACTTGAAAACAGTTTAAATTTGTTGTCCAATGTAATTAACATTTAAATATGAAATATATTGGTTTTTTAATTAGTTAGACTTTTATTTTCTTTGTTATATGCAAAAATGTATGTTTCTTGTGTTTACTAAATTGTTAAACGCATTACTTTTTAAATACAAATAATCATTATAAAAAGTAAGGAATATAAATATGTTATTTCTTTTTAGTTTCTATAGCTTGTTAAATGTGTAGTAAAATTTATAAACGAAATTCTTGAAAATCATTATTATCAAAAGTAAGGAATTTTCTAGTTTCTATAGCTTGTTTAATCTATAGTAAAATTTATAAACGAATTTCTTGAATATTGCTTTGAAAATATTTTTGTATGAAATAAACATTAATGTTTTTTTTGTTGCTTTTTGATCTAAGAAATGAAATAATAAAATGATTTTTTATTTAAGTAGCGTTATTTTATTGCCGGTATTGTACTTTTTTACACTTACATTATATATTATGTAGTGATAAATTATTACTAAGGTATAAGTTATATGTTAAGAATAACACATTTTTATTGTGAAGTTGCATTTTCAAAACATGGTTCTGTGGTATTTTAATACAAATTAAATTAATCAACTAGAAAGATGTACACAAAAAAATCTTCTATTGGGATAAACTAAATATTTTAAGATAGATCATTTTTTTTTGTATATCTTTCTAGTTGATTAATTTATTTTGTATTAAAATAGTACATAAATATTTTGTATTATACTAATATTAGTACTTGAAAACTGTATATCATCGTTTCAATTAAATACGTTAAATAAACTAAAAGTGAATTCAGCTCTCGAACGCAGTAAAATATTGAAGCGGATGTATAAAGATCGGCGGGAAAGAGAGTCGAGTTAACAATGCTTAATTTCACGTCACAATTTTCAATAATTTGATTACTTAAAGAGTTTATAATGATAACAAGCCAAGTGTCACCAACGAACAGACACTGAGATGACTAATCAAAGCACGCTAATGTGATATTCATTTGTCACCGTTCGGGCGTCATATCATTGCTCAAAATTCCACTCCAGTTTATTTAATCTATTTGTTTTCAATACTGATAGTTACAATACAATATGTTTAACTTTTAATATTAAGGAACGTGTACATGGATGAGTCTTATCTCAGAGATTCATCACGCTTAAGGACAGCGCGGAGTTGAATGCGGAGCGAGCTATGCCTCGTTGTCAGTTGTAATGTAGTCAGTTGTCAGTAGAGTAATGTAATGCAACTGGAATTATACATACGGACCAGTGATGAGAAAAATGCTACTCTTGACTCACGGGTGTGATAGTGATTGGTATACGACAATGTATTCAGTGACATGATATAAAACTACATTTTTACTATACTGATAAACGCGAATGATGTGATAGTACCGTGACGTGATATTCTTCGTGTTTATTTGTTCGATATTTGGTTACGTTTAAAAATAAATTAATAGCGAATAATTAAACTATACTAGGACATGAACCTAGTATCTTTATTTTGCCTGTAGACCGCTATCCACTGAAATACCTTGCAAATAACAAATTTGACTGACGAAGGTTACATAGTCCGACAAAGCTCGGTTGGGCCGTGACAATATTCAAAACAATTTCATTATTTTGTTTAAAGCTTGTTTATATACTGTAAGTAAATATTTTCAAGATATAAATTTATAATATGTCACGTAATATAGTGCACACGTGTTACAACACATAAAATATGTATATTTTTATTTATTATCTTTGTTTTATTAACCACTTAATTGAGTTTAAATACATCTATAAATCACAGATAAAACATAATGATAATAATGATTATTGGCGTAGGATTTTATACATAAATAACTTTTCGAATCAAATATCTAAACACCTACCACGAAACATTAGACCGGCATTTTATACAAATAATAGTATAGGAAATTTACTCATAAATTCTAAAGACAAAGATTTAACAATTTAACAATTTAATTTTAAATTTAACAATTCTGGTGTCTATAAACTTAGTTGCAAGGATTGTGCTGCATTTTATATTGGTAAAAGAGTAAGGGAGCATTTGATATGTTTGAACAATAGTGGGTTTTCAGAATTTTCTAATCATTTGATAGAAAATGGTCATGGTTTTGATAAAAAATTGGGATTGTCAATTTTGCATATAAATAGTGTTGATCACAAATTAAATAATTTGGAATCGTTGGAGATAAATAAAGCGTGTAAAACTAATCAAAAAATTATAAACAACCAACTAAATTTAACTACAAGTTCCATTCTAAAATTTTTTCCTAAAAATTATTCGAGTAAATTTGTAAGTAACAATTTGAGTTAGATATGTTTTAGTTAGTTATGACATCCCGAAGAAGAAAATGGTATTTTTCGAAACCGGTAGATGTATTTAAACTCAATTAAGTGGTTAATAAAACAAAGATAATAAATAAAAATATGAATTTTAACCACAAAGTTAATATTGCTAATTTTAAAAGTATAAATAAAATATGTTTTACAGATTGTTTTTAAGCGAGAACTGTCTTGTTAAGATTCCATCACAACTTTGCACTTTAGTTTCGGATAATAACGCAAGTTTCGAGGTTGGAGGGCTACATCGGTGGCATAACTGTGTCATTGCAACCAGCGCGGTGCATTGGGATTAGGGATTCTATGTTGAGACAATCTGGGAATAAATTCCCGGAAATCCCAAGGTATTTTGCTGTCTCGAGTCCCGAGAATTAAAAAAAAAAGAACCCGAGACTTTGATTTTTCTTGATATTATTAATTTTAAACAAGTTAAGTTATATTAATGAATTGAATCAACTAGAAAGATATATTAAAAAAATTGTGGTACAGCAGGTAGCGACCTAGCGGCGAGCGGTGCATGTGTATCAATTCTTGTATATGTTCAGCTATAAAGATTCTGAAGGGAATAGTTTAGTCGGTTTGTTTAAACAGGGGGTTATGTTTCCTTATAAAATATGATGTAAATATTTAAGATGAAATCGTGTTATCTTTTGACGAAACAAAATTTAGATGAGATAAAATTATTTGATGGTGGTTATTAGGGGACTTGTCATTGATTTTGAAATATATACGTGCCTTCCAATGTGTTTCTTTATCAGTTTTTTTTTTTGTATATTTAATAAATAATGTTTCTGTTTTGTTATTTTTGTAGTTGTATTTGTTTTTTGTAATCAATTTATAAATGTAGACTTAACGTTTTATAAATACTATTAATAATTATTTACCAAATAATTTTTATTCCTTCCCTGATGGATACTGTAGGTATATAATTCATATTTATATTATTTAATGCATATGAATATATATATATATATTATTTAATTAAATTAATTTTTGCTATAGATTCCCGGGAATTCTCGAGACTTGAGAGTCAAAATTTTCAAGTCCTGGGAATTGAAAAAGTTGTAAAATTGGGGCCCACGTTAGATAGGGGCCCAAAAAGCGCCCTACAATCTGTTTGGCATCGATATTTTTGCGAGTATCGATACCTTTCCTAGTGTCAATGTGGACTGTTAATGTTTCAAATCCACTACAACAAAGAAAAATAAAGTTTAAAATTCTTTACTCATATTCGTATACCTTATTTATATACGATACTTATTCGGTGGGCCCCTTTTTCTATTCTGCATTGGGGCACAATTTTTGTAGTTACGCCACTGAGCTACATAGAAAGTTATCAAAGCAGGCAAGATCAACTCTGGAGGCATTGGTTTTATATTTAGCAGTACCTGTCGAAGCGACAACGTAATGCATGAACGAGTTCAGTGAACGTAGAGGGTTAGTGTCGGAGAAATTATAAAATGAATTATTTTCAATATTTCAAATATAAAACAATAATAACTTGCTTTGTATATAAATACCACGCACAAATGTAATATTAGACATATGACTGGTTTACATACCATCGCAACGGTTTGTTGAGACAGGGATTCAAGGTTAATAAAATATTCATTAGTTTTGTATTATTCGTTTAATTATTATTATATGGATTTCTATAGTTACTTAATATTTAATTTTTTATACTTATGATATTTAAAACTAATTAGATAAATCAATTAAATAGATGCACGGAAAAACTCTAACGAATAAATAGTTACCACCAAGGCTCATACCTGTTTTCTGTTGCCGATAATCTACGTTATCAGTTGAGAGTTAGAATTTGATTTGAAGTGATTCTCCTAATTTATTTTAATTACCAAGTATTTTCTAAAATCGTAACTTCACAATAAAGTGTGATTCCGTTAAGAAATGATTTAATACTAACATTAATTTACGAATTACGATAAATCTTGTGTGTAGAATTTTCTAAGCTACTCTTCAAATACATATGTCAAAATAGTCCAGATAACTACACAGAAGATTCTGAACGGTCGTGAAAACCTGAATCATTTTAACTTAAAGTTTGTTAATCGAATCATTAAATACAATAAAAGGGGTATACTCAAGGGCGTATACTCTAAACAATAAAAAATTCTGTGCATAACTATTATTTCTGCGATATAAACCTAATTAAAATATTTATTTGATATATTACGTAATTATGAATGTAGGTCCACGCGCAAATAGTTCTCATATTAATGTGTTAACTTGAATCACCTAGCGGAAGAATTTATAAATGACCAATAAAAGCTGCGCATGTGTTTCGCATAATTTTTCGGAAAAACTGCCCCGAACGTTGTTTTAAATACGCGTTTTCGCTCGAACTGAGAGTATTGCAAAACGCCTCAAGTGTGTATTTGAAGTGTACTTGAATGTATGCGTTCTAATACACTTTAAACGTGGTATTATTTCATATTATAAAATATTTTTCACCCTCGAAGAATTTCCCTATAAAAATAGTAATAATAATATTTTTCAAAAAAAAAAACGGAAATTAACTCTCACAGATATATTTTTACAAAAGCATATTTCCTGTATTTATTTAAGTAAGTGTATTTATTTCAGATGAACACAACCTAGTGACAATACAGCCCATCACACTTTTACACCATCGATACTAGCAGCATAACCTGAGTTCACGCCTAGTGCACACCACTGTATAGGTACTATAGGGTTTCAATTTTTTAGTAAGTGTTGCCATGACGGCGCGTAATAATAGTGTTCGTCTCATCTTATGCACGGTTGATTCTCTTCGGAGTGTAGATTCTTCCGGCATTGTCTGCCAATACCTTCCGTAGCAGCCACCCAATTCATGTTTAACCTCTGGACGCACATTTTGCCTCAGTGAAATATGCATTTTAATTCAATATTTTCACGTTATGTTAAGATAATGAAGATATTTTTAATTAAAATTGATCAAATTTTTAATTTTTTGTCTCGCAAACAATGTACTAGTTTTCACCAATTAGTATATTTGTCATTATATAATTAGCGCTAAAAAATAATACAATATACATTTATAATTAAATCATACTTATAAAATAATAATGCCCACTTTCTATACAATACACGACGCAAAACTGTTACAGTTTTGTTTTTCTTTAAATTTCCACATTTGACATTTATTATTTTTAAATATTTACTCTTTTTATCCTTGTTTATATTATTATACAGGTGTAACTGACTTAGTCTGCAATATATTATGGGTAGGTGTTCCGTGCAGGAAATAATAATGTAGACAAGGGTGGTTCGCAGATCTCAGCGTCTCTCAACCGGTGATGATGATTACGAGGTTGAAAGAAATGAAATTCAAAAGATATTCAATATCGATACATTACGGCGACACTGACACAATCGAGAATGGCTCCCGCCTGCAGATGCAGAATACTCTGTTTTTATTCAGATTCATAACAATACATATAGTAATATTTGCAAGTACCTACACGCCGACAGGCCGCCGGTGTAACGTCTAAGACGTCTTTGTTTTCATGAAATCTATCCCACGAGTTTTTTGGCGCCACGCCGATAATTACACCTTTAAATTATTGACACGTTTCTTATCGTATCAATCATATGGCGCCTCCTTGGCGAGTAATTCTGTGCGATACAGTCGGTATCTGGCTAAATTACGATACGAAAATATTCAAGGACTATGTACAGATTATGTACCGTTAACGAATATATTATAGTGTGAGATTTTTACAAAGTCATGTTATGTTTACTTCGAAAAAATATTTGCGAAATTAACTAACTTACCATCACGTCGTTTGTCCGCTGGAGTAGGCATAGAGGATAGAGCGTAACACTCTTCTGTCCTGACACACAATTCTCGCCTCGTCCACGTTCATGCATCTTCTCATACAAGCTCCTCGAAAATTGACCCATTATTATTCTATATTTTTGCTTTAGACCCTAAATTATATAACAAAAAATGGTCTGGCTGTTCGAATGATCTTTTATATTCTATATATAATTTAGAATTAATATAATATTTCCGTTAATCAAAATATCGGCGTACGCAATTTGAACATTTTCGATACGTATCTATCTACCCCTAAAATATTGTGCACTGGGTTGATTACACTTAGTATATTGTGCATATTATAGTAATTTTGATATAATATTATCGTAGAATACAATGTTTACAAGAATTATTAAGCCATATTTCATGTGAGAGCTCACGTGCTCGCGAGAGCGAATGTATCGTTGAATTTTAAAATTACTGAATTAATTTTTAGTACTTTCGTCTAAGATCTCTGAATTGAACGATCCGTCTCACCAGAGTTGAGCAGTTCACGCTTGATCCGCTACGGATTCGAAAACAAGTTGCTTTTCAAGAGAACGTATTTTCTAAATTTAGAAGCGCAAACAATTAGTTTATTTTAAATAAATTATTTTCTAATACGTACGTACTTACTGGGAGGAGACCGAGAGAAAATGAATCGTTAACTTTCAAACCCTTATATAATTAAAAATGAAAATAGTGTATACCTATTTGAATACGGTTATACTAAGAAAAAATAATACTTGCGATGCGATTGGTTTAAATACTTATAATACACAAATAATAATAAAAGTTTTTACAAAATTTCTTATTATACATACATATTATATTAATAATAAAAATAACATAAAACTTGTAGAAATTTTGATATAAGAATTTAAGAGCATTATAGAGCCTTAACTATACTGAATTTTCCAATCATCTTTTGGAATCAAGCCATTATTTTGACATTAATAACGGTTTAAAATTTTTACATACAAATACCATGGGTTTACAGTTAGACAAATTAGAAATAAGAAAATGTGTTAATAGTAAATTAAACGTTATAAATAACCAAATTATTTTTGCTAATAGTTACCTTTTAAATTTGTTTTCCTACTAGTTCCTAATTAGTCACTCGTCGCTTATATTTATATTGGTTTTTGACTATGCTTGTATTTTTAATTTTAGTATACAATATGTATCCTGATGAAGGGACCATTGGTCTTGAAACATGTTGATAAATTAATGTATCGTGAACAAATTAAAGATATCTCATAGAGACGAAGCTATTTATATTATATTATCTGGGAAGTATGAAAGTATGGGTATTACAGGGCCTGCGACCTGTTTTCGGCTGGTTTAAGTGATCACTTTATACAATGTAACGTTCACCATCCCACCCAATCAACCTCCATATCTATAAAGTTTTTGGATGTTATATGTTACTATGTAGAAACACTTCATGTATTAACTACAACTTTACTGTCGCCATCTATGGTCTGAAAGTTTGATATTAATTTTCCTGAAACAACATTTGATGTCACGAATAAGAATTTTAGAAATAATAGAAGCTATATTTTTTATCTGCATATATGACAAATAATTAACACATACTACATACATGCTTGAAAATTAAATTTTCAATTTTATATATTTCTTGTTTAGACTAGTATATTATATTAACAATATTTGAATGTCCAAAATATGTATATATATATATATGTGTGTGTGTGTTCTTGGACATATTCAAATATGTACAATATATGGTGGTTTAAATAAAGTATTTTTTCTTATTATTTAAATAATACAAGTATTAGAAAAAACAAATAAAGTTTAAGTTTCTTGTCAAAACCCGAGTGAGTACTTAACTTCCAAACGGCTCAATAATGAAGCCCACCAATAGTTTTTAACGGTTTGCCAAAACTGGCTTGTACCAAAGAAGATCAAATATGTGATTGACAAACACATTTAAAATACGCGTGTCGAATTTCAGACACCGCCATAAATGGTAGAGTGGAAAATCCCTTTATAAATATTATACATTTCGTAATTTCTCAAAATAGACAACATATTTGTATTTTTTATTGGATTTCGTGTAGTATTGATGGTATGCATCAATGCACTTTATCTTCAAAATATCTAATGAAGCAATTAAATTAAATTTTTGGGTGTTAAAAATTCGTCATAGAGTGGTTTGGAAATAAACGACTCACATATTTCCACATCCTTCTGCCGTACCAATTTTGTATTTTTAAAACAGTGCACCCACTTCATACAGTTCCTCGAGAGCACTCGTCGATCTTTGAGACTTCTAACAAACGTATTAATTTTATTTTTTTAATACAGACGGTATTCATTTTTATAGAACTCCATTGTTAATCAACACAATAAATCAAGCACGATTTTTTTGGTTCCATATTTAATTTTCCAAAAAAATGGACGATCGCCGATAATGGCCTAGACAGCCGAAACTATCGTCCAATTTTTTGGAAAAATTAAATATAGAACCAAAAAATCGTGTTTGATTTATTAATTTGATTGTTTATATTAATTTTACAATGGCCGCACGATTTTCGTGTAAACACCCTTCGATAGCTATTTTTTTGGTCCTGAGATTTCTTTTACCAATGTAAATATGTCATTCAAGAATTAGACAGATAATCCACTAACCCGTTTAACCGGTCGATCTCCCGATTGCAGTCCGGACTGCTCGGTATTCTGGCTGCTCCGCTGATTCTTCTTGCGTTGTTCTCGGTGGTCGGCCTCCGAAAATTAACCGATAATTTAAAGCCCTGAGAGCGTTTTTAGGAGCTCCGATTTCGATGGCGTCGCAAGTTAAAATGGAATACCCACGTAACACCTGAAGTACACACTTTACACCTTCAAAAACCCAAGACAAATGGCAAACACAAATGAGCTAAGGATGAATTTGAATAGTATTTAAGTTATCTTTTATAAAACAACGTAGGTATTATCGGTTTTATTATTGCAAATCTTTTTCTGAACCCAGAAGTAATGATAATTTGTGACGTTAATGCAAGAAGACTAATGAATTTTACATTAGGGAACATTATCACTTACGGGCATTCAGTAGGCTGGATAAAGTAAAGATAAGTAGCAAATAATCTGGTCCTATAAAGGTGGTCACATATGCCGTAGATATATGGTAATATGTATCTATGGTTACAGAAAATTATCATGTCACCAGACTCGGCCTGAGGCTGGTTGCAAAGGGTGCACCTGCGTCTAGTCCCGCGCTCACGAGAAATAAATAAAAAGAAATTAGAGCTTAGGTAATTTATTCGGTCCTGGCCTATAAAAGTGATAACAATATTTTTGGGCAAACAATTTCTTTAATGTATTCGTGATAATATTTGTTGTGAAATTAGTACATTTTAAATGGGTCATTTAAGCGTGAAAATATTTTTGCAATTATTCCTTCCACGTCGGTCCCTCCCATGTCTGAGGGTCGTGAAGATATGAAAGCTGTCACAACAGAGAAGCTGTTGCTTTTTCCACTCGATCGGTCCAATACGGGGAGGGGGCGATCTTCTTCTTCCACTACCTCCACATTTAATACAATACACAAGTAGAAGGATATAGTTAACCGATATTATAAATAACTTCCTAAAGTCCTCTGTTTAATATTTCTTCCTGTGGTTCGGGAACTCGGCTGGAAAGCAGTTATTATAAGGAAGAAGAAGAAGAAGAACTCTCGAAAGCTGGTAGCGACCTGGACTGGTCAAGTTTTATTCGTTTTACAGATACATCTGTAGGTACCGGAAGCCCAGGAACTCAGCACTTGTTTATCTTGGTAGAAGAATAGAAGAAGAAGAAGAAGATGGCGAAGATAGAGGAGTATTTTGAAGAATCTTGATATTTTTTCGAATCTGCCCGCTGAGCTAAACGCGCCCCTATATATACGCCACGATAATTTACGGGGGGCGTGGCCCTCCAGACGCCTCATTTTTATATTTATTTTATTAATCAAATTTGTAATTATAATAGATAAATATTTGTGGTAACTGAAATGATCTCCTGCAAGTGCTGGCTTTCTGTGATCTTCTGGTAGCGCCACATAAATCGTGCGATTAAAAGTAAACATATAAAAGATCCTTATAAATCTATTTTATACTCTAGACATGATTTTTATCGCAAAATATCTCATGTTATTACTTAACTATACATGATTCCATACATAACTTATTTTATTTTACACCAGTAAGTCATTTCCTAGATATTTCGACAGGCCATTTTATTACACCTAACTAAGCTTATTTTTTATTCATTATTTAATCCTTCATTTGTAAAAGAAACTATCTCATCGGTGAGTGCATTTATTCATATGGCGTTAAACGTGGCTTCTGATTGGTCCATTCACTGGAGCGGGGCGCGCGTGCGCGGGTTCGTCATTTGAAAGCGGCCCCTGACAATATTATTACGTCCAAAACTGATATAAAATAGTAATTGTATCTTAAACTGCTCTAATTTGTAAGTTATGCGATGTATTTTGTTCTTACATATCAATTATTTTATCTTATCTACATGATTAGCAAATAAAAATAATGGGTAATATTTATGCGTATATTTGCTCAAATTACGTCCGCGCGTGAATTTGGGACTGGGGTGAGCGCGCGATGTAAAAAATACAATTATTTTTAATACTTTGTAACTTGGTCGATATTGGCAGGATTTTCGTCCGGTTTTCATTAAAATGCGTAATTTATTAATCCGCACATGTCAAGACTATAAAATATTAAAAATTTCATCTTCACCTGCAGCCAGGTGTGCTCCTCAGGTGATTTTGGCTTGAACAGTCCTCTAATACCACAAACAAAAATTGATTGGGAAATTTATACATTCCATTGAAGAGAAGTTAATTACGACATTTTTGTTATATTTATATTGTTTACAAAATATTATGTAGTTAACAAAAATGTTCAGTAGGTACATTGTATATTGTTATTTTTTTTAAAATTGGATTTGTGACAGTACAGTCTTTTCAAATTGAATAACATTGAAATTCAATATATCATTGGACAAAACTGAACAAGTGTATTTTATTTTTAGTCTGTTTTTTTGTGATAGGGAGCATTCTGGAAATTGATGTTGATAACAAACCCTATTTAGCTGTCCTCAATCTGTCGAACTATTTTAAAATGAACATATAAAAAACAAGAGCAGTATTTGTTTATTTGAAGGTTGTTTTCAATTCATCATCTAGTATATTTTTAGTGCCCCAAAAAGGTAAATTTTAATCTTCACACTTAGCTTACAAACAAAAATATAATTCAATTATGCTGTCAAGCAAAAATACTTGTTTAATTGAGACTAGGTTTAAGACCTTATTCAGGGTAACATTGGACATGTCTAAAGTCACCGGAAAACTTATTTTTTTGGTTATTCTGGGTATCTTTAGATTTCACAGTTATAGCTAATATATCATTCAAAAACAAAATTAACTCGTATGTTTCTTTAAAACCAGAACCTTATGTTAAATATACTGTTTCCAAGATTTCAATACGCCGAGAAAGTCTATACAAACATTTTTTAAGACTAGTATATAATAATCATTCAACATATTTTAAGACTAGTATATATTAACCATTCCCTTCCAACAGTCCCCCCTCCTCCCAACAGCGGAATATTCTTTCCGCAGAAACAAGAATCCTAGTCATGAGACAAGAGACATTTACAGAAAAAAAAATTTTTGTTGATATGTATAATATAATATTTTTTTAAACTAAACAAATGAAGACATCAAAGTCTTACGGTGCCAGTATTTCTTGCTGAACTAAATAAAAGTTGTGACAAACTGGTTTCGGTCACAAAGAATCGTTTCGGGTCAGCCAATTTATTGGACAGCCTGATCGCCGGAAAACCGTTCTGCGCCCTGCAAATAAAAATAAACGATTGAAATGGGCCCTAAGGCGTTAATATTGAAACAGAGCAATGGAAAAATGTTTCAGATGACGAATGAATTTATATTTTATTTATATCTTTGTATTGAAACTCTCCTGTTCTGAAAATATTCTGTTTCGGTTATTTATTTTAAATTCACTTATTTTAAATATGAATTAAATATATTAATTATAAAGATACACATATAAAATCAATTTTATCGAAAAATATTGTTGTTGCGCTACCGGGATTCCAGGGGAGGTGCTTTATCCAACTAAGTATTTTCTTCAAATAAAAGAGTATAAATTGGTTTTGAGGTGTATTGCGGTATATTTATAACCTATTCCTAATTTAATTTAATTATTTAAAAAAATATATAATGTATTTCAGGGTATGTTGTTACTTTTAATTAATTATGATGAATTTACTAGAATACGATGTTACAGCCCCAGTTTTTTAACTGTTATATGTCTGTCTAATGTGATACGTGGGAGGGTATTTATTGTATTGTAGATGTATATTTTAAGAAGTATAAATGTTTAAGGCCTGTTTGATCAATGGAAATTTTTTACTATATAACTTTTTACACGTTTGCGGATTGTACGAACGTCATGTTTACTATTGTCAAAGATAATCACGCCTAGTATATGGTAAGGTGAATAATCATATATGGTTTTATGTTCCTTCCTCGGGAGGTCTTAAAATCACGACTTAGTACTTGTAAATAACTCGTTTATTGATATATTATAGGTGCCCAAATGTATAAAGTAGCGTGTTTACGGAGATGTATTGAAACGAATAGACTTTCAGTTCTTTCTCGTTTGGATGTTAGACACGATCTGATCTCTGAAGAGCTGTGTTATAGTTTAAAAAGATATCTCTCCCATTAAATAATATAGAATATATTTTAAATCCGGGTAAACAAAGTCATAAATTAGATGATATGCAATAATCGTTTCAACACACATCCACTTACAGAAAGCATAAATAATAAGATAAGACTAAACTATTAAAATAATGGTTCTAACCCATATCTCTCCTCACATCAAGAAAGGTTAAGGTTGACAAATTAAAAGATAGGGATGTGGCTTCGGAGGGTAGGTACATACATAACAATGGTAAGGTAATAATAAAATATGGTAAGGTGAAAAATCATCAAATACTTGAAAAACTTTGATTTATTTTAAACATTCACCATTGGCAATACATAAAATTTTATGTTTTATCTTTGGCTTTATTCACCCCTGCGTTCGAAAACTGTTTGCTGGCGAGAAATATTCGGTCGATGTGCTAATATTAAGTCAACAGCGAGAGCACCATCGGATGAACTCTCATCACTAAAATAGCAGGATGTTGAATAATTCATTGTCGTATACTGCAACTTTCGAAGTATCAATGTGACAGATGATTTTTGAATCAGCTGTGAAGAGTCCGCCATTTTTAACAAACGATTTAGAGGTTTTACCATTTGATATTGGATGGTAAATTTAGTTTATGTACTTTTGTTGGGAAAATAATTTTTACAACAACCCGTTTTCGCAATTTTTACTTTAGTAACTGATCAAACAACCGGTTTTCAGTGGAGTAAATATTACCCCGGTCAAGATGAGACCTATGTACTTCATCAGTTACGTTCTTTTTGAGAGAAGAGAATGGGACACTGGGAATATTATTATATTATTATAAAAAAGGGAATAGAACCTGGTCTTTCTAAATGTAGCAAAATCATTATCAAGTAAACGATTTTATACTGGTAGTACATACTTGTATTTATTTATCTTGGATTGATTCAAAAGTCAGACAGATCCCATAAAATGCGTCAGTAATATCGTTCGTTTTTTTAAACTTTCGCCGCACCGAGCTGCGTTAGGCCTCGAGTAGAGTCGTGGAGAGTTTTTCAAGGTTTTTAAAATAGTTACTGTACATACATTGTTTATTTACATTATTAAATAATTTATTAATAGTTGTTTTTAAATATTTTGATTGAATTATAATATTTAGACAAAATACACAATCATTCATGGTACTTGAGACTTAATCTTTCATCTGACAACTTCCGCGGCGGCCGTCCACGGGACGCGAGGTTACTAAACACTTAATAATATGATATATGAACTGCTTACGCCCGTGAACATTTAGTTCAACAGAGTAGTTAAATTATACTTAATAATAAATTTGGTAAACATCGAGAAATTAATATAATTTGTTATTGTTACACAATAAAAAAGAGTACTACTTTCAATTTATTATAAAAAATAGGTAATACATAGTATAAATGTGAGGTCCAGTATCAAAAGCAGAAATGTCCAATTTATCTGTTCTAGTAAAATGCAAAAATCCATTGTACCACAACTGTCACATTTGGGATCATATTGAACATGACCAGTAACCACAGGTCACATGACCAAATACTGTTGTCTTATTGGCTGAAAACATATTTGTCTGGGTTTGAATTAATTATCTATTGGACATATGTGCGATTAAAGCAACAAGCAATTTTACTTTTAACAATACTTGTCTAATTTCAATAGGTTAGTCTTGTAGACATTCATTTGCTACATACTTAACTCAAAAACCATAAAAACTGGACTTGTCTGATTTTGATTCTATAAATATATCCTCACAAATATAGTTAATATACTAATTTTTGCTTTACTAATAATCTGTTTTTGATTACATATTATACATATATGTTGTTGTATGGATTTTCACGGATACTAAAAGATTATAGATTGATTTAGACTATTCCATGTTCAGCTTCTGGTTCTGATCTCGACCTCTCGTCCACCGTTCTTCAGAGATTTTTGATAATTTAAGAGCACCTGTCTGCTTGCAACATCGTGTATGTAAATGTGTACGTTAGAAGATACACATGAGAAGGGGTCCACCAAGAACAGGCAACATAATAACCAATGACCAAAATAATAAAAAATAAGTATAGTTCCGAAAATGTACAATTTAAAATAGCTTAGGTGTAGTTCTAACTAAAAGTGTTGAACAGTATTGCAGTATTGTGATTTTAATTTAATATTTCACCAAAAGAATGGGAAATTGAGAATAGAATTATAATAACCAACAAACATTAATAATTGAATCATTTTTGTTTAATATATACCATCACATCATATATTATCGGATGCAATAACGTAAATGAAAGCATTATTTTATAATATCATTAGTGTCCTTCGCAAGCAATCCTGTAAGTATAATACATCCCAATCACATTTTGTGCGTTACGCTTTGAGAAATTTATAATTATATAATTTAATCGGCGATATGAAATGACAAAACCCAATAAAAACACACATTAGTAGGTCGATATAAATATTATTTAGTAAGAAATTATGTTTTTACCATAAAACTTGCAAGTAAATACAATATATTATTTTAAATAATTTGTTTTCACTAACACAAAATGTTTTAAAAACGTCGAATATTGATTGTAATATAGTCCTGCAAATTGAATAGAGTTTATAACTTTATTAATTTTTAACATTTTGTTAATTTGTTTCAATGCAGATTTGTCTCCGTCTTCAAGATTATAAGAAAATATATTTCGTGTATGCAAGAATTTTCTATATTAAAGCAATTTTGTGGCACGCTGAAAATGAATTTAATGGGCGGGGTTTTTTTTTAAATATTTGTATTTTCTTAATTATCTCAAATAACATTCAGTTTATCAGTTATACAATATTGTGTGGGTCCTATCGTATTGTATAGTTTTAATAAAGTCAAATCTAGTGTATAACTTCTGATATAAATGAATAATAAAAACCCACATTTTCGTAAAAAACGCGAAAATCTGAATTATTATTGAAAGTGGCGCCTTAACCTTTACCTTACCATGATATAAAATACCCGAACGCAGCCATGCTGTCAACTCGTGTTACCGTAAATAGCAGTTAGAAAAAATGTTTTAATTATCTTAAATGGGTTTAATGGCACGAATTTACTTTAAATATTGAGCATTTAATTTTGAAAAAATGATTAATAAAATAATTTAGAGGATTCATTAAGTCTTATACAATGTGTCCTTCCTTCTTATCTCTCTTCGTTTAATTAGTGAGAAAGAGACAATTATATTTGTATGTTTGTTGTTCTTTTCACAGTGAAATGGATAAAATAATTATTTTTGTACGATTCCATTTTTATAATTGGATTTTTACTAGTCATTCCTATGTGCTAATATTTTCTTTAGGTTTATCTAAAATATGAATTTTATATTGCGTATATTTATTGAAATATTACAGGTTTAATTATGATGTAGACCTGTGTTATTGCATGGTTTGGGAAGGGTTAAGAGGATATGTAACCTTTTTGTTCTGAAGGTACATTTTTAAAATAGAAAACTATCAAGTCCGTTTCTATTGTCAGAAATATTAAAAAACAATTAGTAATAATATAGTTATATAGTATAGCCAAACATAGAACGGGTTATAAACGCTAGTTTCAATAAATATAATTCTAGAGCGTGCGTTGAGTGAACTTTCCTATTATGGTTACAAAAATGATAACGTTGATGTTAAGGTTTTTAAATGCCTAATACAATATGTCAGTAAGACATCATTTTCTATTGAATAATATTACTAAATAAAGGAATTTCTTCGAAACGATGCGTGCCTGACGGTGAAGTAAAGTTGGCGGTGTTTTGTTTGAAACTAGAATACGAAATTTTTCAGACTCACGGAGATTACGACTTTTAGCGTGGAAGCCGAGTCTCTGATTAAAGATTTTTCTAGATCAAACTCCACTTCGAGAATCAAAAGTCCCCCGACTCTTCATCTCTCTTATCCAAAACTCGAGAGGTTTGTTATAGAATCTTAGATGCCAACTTTAATATAATATATATTCAGTTAATTAAGTTTTTTGTATGGATTCAAGGTTCTGTTCGTATGATCACGTTTTATTTAATGACGACCGGTCCAAACTCGGGTACACAGGCATACAATGAAGTTAGTATCTAAACATTCAAATGTTGATATTTTACCATAATGTTTGTTGATTATACAATGCAACGATGTGTAGGTTAGAGATGTTACATTAAGAGTGCGGTATGAATGATTGGGTGTTAACGATAATATTTATATATCGATGTCATTTAGAGCAACGGTCGCCCAAGTGGCGGTCCACGAGAAAATTTCGCTGGTCCACAGAGAAATGTGGACATTATTTGCATTTTTTAATCGTAATATATAATAGTAATTAAAGCATGAATATAAAAGAAAGCCTCATCGACATATCGTCCGACGACACTCTCAAAGCTAAATTTCATTCATCCTTAGCGAGATCTCAGTCTCGGCTTTCCATAAAAAGTAAATACAAAATAAAAGGTCATGAAAATTCTGATTTAATTCTCCTCAACATATTTATGCAAAAATGCCTTTTCATCTGTCACAGCAATCAACAGACGGTACCGATCTCGGCTTGAAATAAATGCAGTTCTCCGTCAATAAGAAATGTCTAATGTTTAATTTTATTAATGAAGCTTTAATAATTTGGTTAATAGTTTTATTTTATTAACTAGGTGAATTTTATGTGTTCTTTGATCACTTTTTTCTAAATATATTTAACACTTAAAAAAATCTTATCAGTGGTCCGTGAGGTCCTATAGTTAGGCGACCGCTGATTTAGAGTATCAAGTTGAACATTTATGATATTATTTATATTCTTGATGTTTACAGTTTTAACATTGTGGATAGATAAAATTAATACAAATTAAATTAATCAACTAGAAAGAATCTATTTATAGAAAAAATATATAGTTGCTACAGGAATACGTACCTGGATGTTTTCCGGGTATGGAACTAAATATTTTTTCGATAAATAAATGTTTTCTGTTTATCTTTCTAGTTGATTAATTTAATTTGTATTAAAAATATCACAGAACAGATAAATGCATTTTCACAACGAAAATGTGTTCTTAAAATAGATAGTTTATTTAAAAAAAATAACACACGTTGAATAAACCACATTGAATAATTTAACGTCGACGTTGTTTGATACCACTACATGGGACGCGCGTACACTAATCAATACATCAAATAAAACATGTTGCAAAATTAATTAGTTATAGCGCGTACACAACCGATAGACGTTAAATCGATCAAGATACAAAGTTGATTTAAATTCAAATCAACATTATCGTCAATCGACAATCGACACTTGCAAATTTTCCTTAAAATTCTCTTACAATCATTATTCCTCAATCAAGACAATGTCAGTGCACCTATAATCGATTTTTGACGAAATTATACGCAGTCTGCTAAATTGGTCCATTCAAACTTGTAATGTCGCAGAGATTATATTTTTATTTTATATTTAAGATTTTTATGAAATAATTTAAACCTAAGTGTGCCGCTTTAAAAATTAATAATTTATGTACACGAAAAAATCACTTCAGAATATATATTGTTCTTTCTTAATATGCGATGATCGGTGCGACCAATTAACCATTGCTTAGCGTATTGTGACTGTAGTGTAGTATATTACTATTAGAGATTCTTACTATTAAATAAATATTTCAGAATCCTTTTATTTACTGATTAATTTTTGTAGCGCCATTTTCCTAAAAAAAATTCACTCCAGGGGTGCCTAAACGGCGACTAACGCCAAATTGTGCATTAATTCTCTACCAATTTTTAATATTACTAACTCTGGTAAAAAGAACAAAGCACATAGTATAATATAAATTAATACTTTCGCACCTTCAATCACGGGAACCTTTTGATTAACTCGTGTAATATAATCTAACAATATTCGTAGAAAATTTATAAATTTAGGTGGGTAGCAAAACAACACGATACAATGGTTAGAGTGAATACCTGCGTATTACGTACTCAGAAAAAAGTCTGGAACAAATATAATAGATTTTATGAAAGAAAAATATTATCATCGAATACTTGGCACATCCACATATCGGATTCATTTTGCTCCGAAAACAGCTGTATTATGTTTAAAAGTTGTAATATATACTTGTCAAGTGTCACCTGTTCCGTTCTACTTTCTCACAAGTCTCCACACATAATTTCTCTAGTGAGACAGGCACAGTCCAAACATATGTTTTACATTATATTATATAGTTACTAATAAATAAATAAAGTCAATTATTTAACTTTATTATGAGGGAGCCCCCTTCCACGAATTTGATCTTGTATTGTTATCTATTGTTAATGTACTGTTGAATGTTATACAATGCTATTCTTTAAGGCCGCACAACTAAACATTATTGTACTTTGCTATCCTTTGTAAACGGACTTGTATTGAAACCTCACTTGACATTTTCCACTCAAATCTAATGCGTGGGAATACCCATATTTACATCTTCTTAGAATCTATATAAGCGATAGTCAGAACTTTTTTCAATTAGATTGTGTTGACGTCACGAGTGAGACCTGAAAGTCTGCTTATTTTCAACTCATCTCCGTGAATTGGTTATTAATGCGCTCAATAAACACAATTACTTCAAACCGCCAAATCTTCCTTGCTGGTGCATAACGTACTTATTATGTTTATAGACGTGAAAAAGAAAATTATTTAACTTACCATCACGCTGTTTCCCCGGGGGGTTGGGGGGGGTCTTCTGTCCTGACACACAGTTCTCGCGTCTTCTCATACAAGCTCGTCAATTATTGAGGCTTCTACCAGGACCATCCTCCAGTATCTGGTTTATCTGGTCGTGCCAAGTCTTCCGCATTTAATATTATTAATTATTATATTAAGTATTTTAATATTGATGCAAAAACGTTATAGTTAGACATTTATATAGATTTAAATAAATTTATACAGTATACTAATTTTATATTTTATGCTACTACAAAATCTATAATAAAATATTATTTTTTTATACATAGAGTTTTTGAAACAAATAATATATATATATATAAATTATACATATTTTGTAACTAAATATTTTTTCATTATTGAGGAGAACAAATTCTTATTGTGAAGTTGTAGTTATTCAGAACATAGGTCAGTAATATTTTAAATATTAATTAAATGTATTAATTAGAAAGATATATGTATGATTAGAATGTATATCTTTCTAATTAATGCATTTAATTAATATTTAAAAATAAAAATGATTGATAAATTTTTTCTGTCTACCTTTCTAGTTGATTAATTTAATTTGTTTTAAATACCATAGAACTATGTTCCGAAAATGCAACTTCATAACAAAAATGTGTGTTCTTTAACATATTTAGTCCGTGAGTTTAATATATACACCAACCGATTTCTAAAAAATTATTTTTATTCAATATAATCTATATCAAACTCGCGGTGATTAAACACATAGTTGATGTATTATTACAATGAATAACCTCAACGTGTTTGCTTTAAATATTAAAAACATAATACTTTGTTTTGATTTAGTTTTTAATAGTATTATTTGGATGAAGGAAAATGATTTTTCTGGTTGATTCAATATTAAACTCATGCGGTTAAATACAAAAATAATTGTACAAATGTATAAAAACATTTTTTATATATTGTCGGTTGAATGAATAGTGTACAGCCGGCTTTTCGAATTTTTATTGCGATCGCGAAATACCGAACCGCAAAACTCTAGAAAAATGTAAATGTCTATCATAAAATATTCATTTCATTTCATAATACGCGAATTTCATATTCCAATAAAATATAAAACTGTTTAGTAAAAAATCGTTTCGACACAATGTGATGTCATCTTCAACTTATAAGAAATGATTACAGCAAAATGACATTGTATGGAAGTTTGTTGTGATTACCATATGTACTTGTTCCGAAAATTGAAATCTTCCGTTTCTAATTGCCTCAAAGAAAAGAGTCACCAAACCTCAGATCCGCTAACCTCGAGAGCCAATTGACATCTGTAACCTTGAAATCATCAGGAAATAACTCAAAACGTTTATTTCGCGAGGTTTTCGCTGTGACCGTGGGCATTTTAATTATTGCGGCGTAAAAATTATAAAATATGTACCCACTATAAAAATTTAGCTAAATTGTTATTTCTCAATAATCTTTTTAGATTACATATTTTAAGACCATCGCGCGACATTAAGGGATGTTTTATTTTACTCAAATCTAAAAGTGCAGATTTATTTTGTGATAGGTTATTTAAAATATTTTTAGCATTGCAATATTAAATACAAATTTTTTCACCATCGAGAGTGGAGGATATTATTTTATCTGAAATGTGTCGTCCAAAAGGCGTGATTTAAAATAAAATACGAAAAATGAAAAATACTCCATGATTTTACGCGACTCCGCTAAATGAGTTTACAGCTGAATGCATTTATCTGTACAATTATTACCATGTTTATTAAATATTTTGTCGAATGTTGCATGAAAAGAATATTGGTAAAAATAAAAAGCAAAATGCTTGCTTTGACATCCGTATCACATAATAATAGGGGTGTTCGTGGTCAGCTCTCGGCACACTCCTCTATTTTTACATTGTGAATCATCGGAGTATCCTGTGTTTCATCTGAGGTTGTGTCAAAAATTAAAATTCTCGGGACTTCTTTTATTTTAGAGTTATGTAAATATTAAAAAAGTTATGGGAATTTGCGAAATTTATTACTTATTTCATTATGAATTATTTTTATTTCATACGATTGTCACTTAGAGTAATACAATCATCGCCTATATAAAATAGCTTGATTATCAATCAAATCCTCTGATCATTTCGGCAACATTCTGAGTAAATGGGTTTATAAAGCTATCGGTTTGATATTCACGCCGTCCGTACTCCGTACACGCACCAAAACGACAGATCAACTGAGTACTTGTGTGTTTTTCATACGATTCCATACACAATACAACAATGGAATACTGGTAATGACAATTACGCGATTCGTATTTAAATTTACAGAGTCCCAGATGAAAAGACAAACATCGAGCTTAGTTTAATTACGAACATAAAATGTTTCACTTGAAATCGGGAGAAGTTTGCTATTTGATTCCGAAATTTTATACAGACTGGTTAAATACGTGATTATGATCTAACATAAAATTAGATAGGTATAGGAAATAATGCAGTCGAATTAATGCAACTTGTAAATCCTGACATTGAAATCCAGACATTTTTAAAATTAGGTACCCACGCGATTATCTGATTGTTAGGCAAGTACTTAACATTATTTTATTTTTGTACTTAATTTTATCTTATTTATCATTATTTTATTTATTACGATTTTATGTAAAAAAAAATATTGAGCTCGATTTATACTGTTTAATGTACATGCTATCCTTTCAATATATATAATTATAAATTTTAATAATGCCTGACTTATTAATCAATTGACTTAGAACAATGGCTGTAAATTATAATACTAGATATTCTGGATTGTATTTTTCAAAATTGTGTACAAATATGATTTTCTCGGTTGTTTCCTGGGTTAGGGCTCGAACCCTCAACCATTTGGTCACTAGTTTTAAATATAATTAAATTACACTGGCCAACAATGATTTTGTAACTGGGATTTCGATGATTGATTTGGACTAAGTTGGCTATACATATTCAAATTCTATATGGTGACACGACTGTATCACGTCATGTTTTAATGTTACAGCCATATTACTGTTGGTATGGATGCCATACGTTAAAAATGTACCGGTAATTTTTTTTGTCTAAGGAATTAATGAAAGTTGTGATAATTATTGAGTAAAAGCAGTAATATATATATACTTTATTTTTATTTATTATCTTTGTTTTATTAACCACTTAATTGAGTTTAAATACATCTACCGGTTTCGAAAAATACCATTTTCTTCTTCAAGATGTCATAACTAACTAAACAAAATAATAATATTGTTTTAGGAGAACACATTCTTATTGTGAAGTTGTAATTATTCAGAACAGACGGTCTGTGACCTATGTTCTGAATAATTACAACTTCACAATAAGAATGTGTTCTCCTAAAATAATAAAGTTGTATCAATGTGTCCAAAATTGAATAAAAATGAATTGATAATTCTGGCGTCTGCTATCAGTTTACTCAAAGGTATTTGAGATTCTGTAAAAATAAGGTAGATGGCTCTGTCAAATGATGGAACGATTAAAATGTATTAATATCAAAAAGGTAACATATAGGGTCGAAAAATTGTCGCTAAAAATAATGTCGCTGTAGCTTAGTTGGATAAAGCACCTTCTCCGGTTAGGAAAGAGATCCAGGTTCGAATCCCGGTGGCGTAACAACAATATTTTTCGATAAAATTGATTTTATATGTATATCTTTCTAAATAATATATTTAATTCATATTTATAATATTGTTTCTTTACCAGAATCTATTTTAAAAAAATCTATCTATTAGATTCTGGTAAAGAAACAGTAATATATGTTTTAGTTAGTTATGACATCCTGAAGAAGAAAATGGTATTTTTCGAAACCGGTATATGTATTTAAACTCAATTAAGTGGTTAATAAAACAAAGATAATAAATAAAAATATGAATTTTAACCACAAAGTTAATATTGCTAATTTTAAAAGTATATATGTACTAGTTTATATTTATAACTATTACAAATATATAAAGATGTACTTCAGTCAACAACTGCTTAATGCTTCTTAGTATATTTTTTTTCTCTTATATTCAACGTCGTCAGTTTCTTTTTGCAGGAACTAGCAGTAATCTGCCATCATACTAGCATTACATTTCCTTTGGAAACGCTGTCCTATAATAGCCATATCTTGATGGAATTTCTCATTCGATTCGTCGCTTACGGCCTTCAAAAAAAAACAAGATGCGAATGGAGAAAATAAATCTTAAGTGACATTCTTGCACCCACTTTCTGGTATCAGTTTAATAGCTGTTTTACTAAATCAGCATAGTTAGGGTGTTTGTTATTACCTTATTAGCTCTGAATAACTTCCAGGTGTACAGGTAACTGAACAGTAGTGAGATGGTTTTCAAACTCGTAAACTTGTAAATACCTTCTTTCAACTTGGCTTCTGAAATTTTTGGAAATATTGTCGTGAGATATTGAAATCCAAAGCCATTCTTGTCTAACGCTTTTACAAATTTTTTCATAAAACCAAACTTTATGTGAAGAGGTGGTAAGAAAACTTGTTATGGGTTTACAAGTGGATTAAATTTAATATTCTCTTTTCCAGGCATAAATTCTGTCCTCTGGGGCCATGTTTTTCATTTATAATGCCTATGTGTTGCTCTGCTATCCCATGAACACAAGAAGCAGCATTACTTAGTAAATCTTCCTTGCAAACCCAGCCATTATATATATTCTATTGGAAGTGATTGTATTTTATCAAATTTATCAGAAGAGACATACTGTTGTAGGTTTCTTTCATATTTACAGGATGAGCTATTGAAAAGCAGAAGTAGCAATCTGTTTCATGATCTTTTGATTCCCCTCATACCAATGAAACACCAAATGACATAGTTCTTCCATATTTAGGTTTACCTTACAAGATATGCAGCAAAAATGAGGAGCCCATGATTTGTCTTGGTCACCAACATGGCACTTGAAGTAGTGAAAATATGCAGTTTTAATCTTTGGAGTTATATTTTTTCTCTTTTTGCCAGATACATATGTTAACTGAGGTCTAGCAGTGTTTTTAGCTGCTCTTGAATATTTTAATGATTTTACGTGTTATTTTGAGGATTTCTAGTGCTGGATCCCACGAAAATTGACAACCAAGACTACTATCTTGCCAATGCATTTATGCACGTATTACAAACACAAATAAAATATAAATAATTGCACGATCGGTGCAGAAATGAAAAATTACCTATATTTAAAATATATATATCTGTAACTGGAAAATCTGACGTGCTAGAATTTTTTTGTTTTCGAATTTTAATTCTCCCCTGAAAAATGCATAAAGATCAGGTATTTTCATGCTACTTATAAAAAGTTTAAAATTGGTGATCAGTGTTATATATCTAGTCATATACAGTTTAAATTTGAGGACTGCAATAGAACTGAGACAGAAGATGATTATTAATTTTTTTGAGAACCGTAACATATTTAATAACTTAATATGAGAAAGAATTTTTTTATTTATATACATTTTATTATCGTCTTCAATTCAGCGTTTCGTATAATTATAACCTACTATTAAATTCGTTGACACATACGAGTGTGTGTATACTAAGAGTGATAAATGCACGTAAAAGATTTTAATTATAAAAATTGAAAATTTGTAAAGCGGCCAAATCTTATATTCATTTTATATTTATATTTCAGCTCGAGGGCGCTTTACACATTATTATCATATGAACTTATGGATGTGATTTTGTGAAAAGATGTGTGTTTTGAAACTGACATTTATTATTACCGATGACAAAGAGTTTCAAGCTTTTGGACATGCTACAGTAAATGAAATTGTGAATACCCATACGCAGAATTCCATTTAATACTTCCTGCGGCTGAAGTAGAGACAGATCTGACATTTAACTTGTCTGGGATGCAGAGCTCTTGAAGGTTGTTTACGTAACAGGAATGTGATGTGCTTTTGATATGCCATATATTATCTGTGCGGTTGCATTCAGAAAAGACTTTAATCTATATATTGCAATGTAGTCCACACGTGACAACATAAATGCATTTATGAGTAGATGGGACGATATCTGCGAATACTTTTAATCTGTCTCAGTTGATAAGAGCATCCAGTGTCAGCTTTATTGATTTGTATATCGCTGCAAACTTCTAAATTAATGTACACGCCCGACAACTTAGCTACAGATTTAGCATTCACAGGCATGGATTCTAGTCTTTGCTGGGCATAGAATGTACATAGATCAAAGAAGAAGAAAAAAGGATAAAAGCATTAAATGAACAGTGAAACAATACATTTAAAAAACAATTAAATTAGGTAATATAACGGAAACCACCAATTTTATTAATAATTTAATGGAAAATATACAATAAGTGATCCACAGGTTGGTTTAGTTCGACGCCTGGTTGATATGCAATTGTATAACACTAATGCGCATCAGTAACATAGTAAGAAGTGTAAAAGCCTCTTTTTTTAGGATATAATACATTTTAAAATGTTAAGAAGTACCTCTCGGCAATAATAAATAAAAAAGAATCCGGTGCTGGCTTTTCGCACACCCTCCTAAGTCCGTCTTACAACGCATACATGATAATCTGAATCTTGCGGGCTATTTATCTTTATGTATCTCACGATTTTCAAATAAGATCAAGCTGAAAAATAACGAATTATTTTCAGGTTTTTTGCACAATTTCTCGCTTTTTAGTTACGTTTTGAAAAAGTATTAAAATAACATTTATTGTCTATTTATTCAAAATTATTTCAGTAGATCCGACACAAACTCGTATTTGCGGTGGTCTATCGGATTACCGGAGGAATTATTTTTTTATGTAGGATTTTACTCTGTAGAGATTGCAAGCGTTTGAAACGGCGTTGAACATTCGTTGTAAATAAAAACAAGTATTTTATCAGTTGTACAAAAGCTCTTTGATATACGAAGATACTTTTTTAATCCTGCTACATTGCATCAAAGTGGTGGTCTATCTAGTTGGATTTAATTGAGAGTTTTTTTTATATCTTTTCGTGTGTTTTTATTATTAATTTATAACAGAAGTTATACACTAAATTAGAGTTTTTAAAACAATAACTTAGATAAAACCTTTGTACTAATAAACTGAATATTATTTGAATACAAATTAAATGGATCAACTAGAAAGATATACATAAAAAATCTATTTAACGCATTTAATTTTGATTATTTATCACTTTGTTTTTAACCACTTTTATGATTATATTTATTACATATTTGATATCCTAATGAAGGAAAAGGTTTTTATCTGAAACCGGTTGTTGTATTAAATTTACTCATAAAAGTGGTTAAAAACAAAGTAATATATTATTAAAGAGAACATATTCTTATTGTGGAGTTGTAATTATTCAGAACATAGGTCTGTGATATATCAAATACTAATTAAATCATGTATTAATTATAAATATATGAAGTAATAAATATTTTTTCGATTAATGCAATTAAGTTTTTCTGTATATCTTTTTAGTTGATTAATTTAATTTGTATTAAAAAATGCAAGTTCACAACATGAATGTGTTATCCTTAAAAAATAATATTATTTGTAATAATTAAGTAAATATAGATATTAATCGGAACACTGAGACCTTAATTCGTTTTCAATGTGGCAGAATTTTTTTTGTTTACGAATAATTAATATCCATACAGAACATGTTTTCTTAGGTTCAAATATAATAAATTATTACGATTTGAAAGCTTTAGTGCAAGAAAAGAGACGACAAATAAACAGAACTGGTTAACCGGAGGTGGCCCATCTTGCTTTACGATAACTTTCACCTCTTCAAGCACTATTTAACTTCAAGTATTTACGGCAAAAATTCAATAACACAGAAGCAGCAGAAAATGTATTTAAAGAATTCTAATCCGACTGAAATTCTACAGGCACAATTGTAATTCGTTGGAAAGATATGAGTTGAATCAAATCTAACTGTTTACGGAACAAATACAATAATAGAGATGAAAGTTAAAGTGCTTTTAAAGAATTCTTGTAGTCTAACCCGCCAGAAATTCTACAGGACTAATTATAATTAGTTGGAAAAAATGCTTACAATCAAATAGCTCTTTATTTTAAATAATAAAGTTTTTTATACTCTAAAATTGGAATATAAAAAAAATTAATCAACTAACACCATAATTTCATTCCCAAATATTATCTTTAAACATACAACATATATACACCTACCATCTTATTTACAAAAACTACCCCATAACCAATTACGTCAAACATACAACGCTACTCTCCCACAATATCACCCCACCACTTTTCTGTAATTCAATCTATAACCCTTTCTGATTAAATATTATAATTCCTTTTATCTATCTGTGATCATAATTTCCACCCTTAAAAACCCTCCCCTTCTCATATCCATACCATATCCCCATAAATCACTATATCCGAAACCCCCCACGACCTAACATAATATTTAGTTATACGTACCACCCTTCCCCAACCAAATCCTCAACATTCTCCTATATACACCACTCTTCCAACAATATACTAAACCCCCCACCCCTCCCCCACCCCTCATACCCCTTCTCACAATATCAACTCCCCCTAACATTACAACCCAACCACATAACTACACCCATAACTCCACTACTAACACATCCTTCATCTTCACAATCCCCAATATTACCCCCACAATCATCCCCCCCAAATCAAAACCCCCAATCACACACTACCATAACCAATCCTACACACACCTCCACCCCAACCCATCAACCCCCCATCCCCCCACCCACACCCATATCACCAACAAAACCACTCAACACAACAACCACCATCTAACACAACAACACCACCTACTCCACCCAACAAACCCCCCCCTACCAAAACACCCACAATTTTCCACCTCAACCAAACATCAAAACATAACCCCCCACCCACCCCCACCACCCCCCCCCCCCCCCCCCCCCCCCCCCCCCCCCCCCACCCCCCCACCCACCACCCGCACCCCCCCCCCCCCACCCCCCCACCCCCCCCCCACCCCCCCCCCACCCCCCACCCCACACAACCCCACCACAACCCACACAAACACCACCCACCCACCCCACCACCACCACCCACCCCCCCCACCCCCCACCACCCCCCCCCACCCCCCACCACAACCCCCCACCCCACACCCACCCCACACCCCCACCCACCCAACCACCCACAACCACAAACCCACCACCAACCACCCACCACCCCCCACCCCCCCACCCCCCCACACCACCCCCACCCCCAACCCACCACCCCCCACCACAACCACCACAACCACACCACCACACCCCCACCCACCAACAACACACCAAAAACCACCACACCAACACCACCACCCATCACACACACTACCTCACCACCACCCCTACTCCCCCTATCACCACTTCTCTTAATCACCTAATACTCACACCATTTTAAACTAAATCTCCCTCCTAAACTTAATTATTTATCTTCCCACTTCCTAATGTTAATATCAATCCTAAATTCCTCCTCCCATTATCTTATCATCCTCTCCCTACCCATCTTCATATCACATCACCCACACTACATACTCCACATCACACACCTCCCCACATTCACCCATTCCCTTCCACTCATCTTCTCAAACCCCACCCCCACACACCTACCTTTTTCTTCTTATATAATCGCATTCACACCTACTATACCTAGCCCCCCTCCATACTAACCCCCCCTACTACCCCAACACCTTTCCCTACTATACCTAATACCTCTTAACACCACATCCCCACAACTAATATAAACTTCTACATACTCGCAACCTTCATTTTTGCTTATTTATTTTTTTGTTACTTATTCAACGATTAATCTCCTACATCTTATCAATACTACCTCCACTAATCTCATGACACTTCTCCCCCCCTCACCTTTAAATATCCTCATTCCCACTAATAACTCTCACCAAAACAACCATAAATCCAATTACTGACCACTAAAAATATTGTCTTTCCTTTGCATTCGTCTTCTGGTACATCATGTCATATATTAAATATTTCACCGTCTTAATAAATTATTGGGTTCATCTACCGTAAAAGATTAACACTACCAAAATTAATCATAACTTTCTATTCACATTTACCTCTTAATCATACCACACATCACCTACTCAAACTCTACAATCCCCATCCCCAACTACCCTACATTTCCACCAACCTCTCAAATCTTCAATATATCCGCACTTATCAAACATTCATTACAACATCACCAACCCCTAAACCCCAATCACCACTACACCCCATCCATCACCCACCTAATACCTACAACACACAACCACACCAATTACCACAAAATCCCCCCCACACACTATTCACAATATCAAACCACTCCACACAAACAAACCAAAATACTACATCTACTCAATACATACTACAATATACCCTCATCTCCACCACTAACCAACCCAATTCCAAAACAACAACACACCATACCACAAAAAATTCCATAAAACTCAATCATTCCCCATAAAAACAAAACAACTATAGAACATAAAATAAATCAAGAGAAAAATCACAATCATCCAATTAATCATTTTCTTCAATATCAATACTTTCTAACCTACCCCCCCCCTCCACAAAAACAAAACAACAAACTACATACTATTCTAAATTAACACCTACTATAATCCCCAACATACCCCCCAACCCTCCCACCATACCTCATCCACCCCTCCCACACCTTACAAAACCAACCCCCATCTCACTCCCCAAAATAAAAAACCCCTACCAAAAAAAATATTTTACCCTAACAACCCTAATCAATTTATATTATCTACCATCACCCCAAAAACCCCAATTATTAACACAATTATTCATATCTCCATAAAAACACTCACCTTTTTATATCACCCCCCCTACTTATCCTCCTCCCTAACTCACCACTTACTAAACTACATCTCTTTAAATTTATCTCCCCAAAATATAACCAAATCACCTCTCAGATTCTTTACCCTATCAAAAAAAATATAATCCCTATAAATTCCCCTTTCATTTTAAATACAACATATATAATTAAACCACACATTTTAAAAACACCAAATACTTTATATTATTTTTAAATATACAAATTAAAAATCTCTTCTCTAACCCACCCCACCCCCCACCCACCCATATATATACCAACATCATATAACCCCCCAAATTCACTTCTCTCTACATATAAACCCTCATAAATATACCTTCAACCATAAACCATACTCTTCAATAATCATACCCAACCACACAAACAAACACAAACCAATTAAACACAAGATCATGTACATCAAATTCAAAACCACCACTCTCCCCTCCTACAAATCACTCTTTACAGATCCCATAAATATATGTATCAAATTACCTCACGCATACATTCTAAATCTATTAAATCAAAACATATTCTCTCAAAAAAAACACCATATATATATACATATCCACAGTGAACACTATCATCCTAACCACCACCACCCCACCCCCCCTAAACCCCCTATCACACACCTCCCCCCCACCCCCCCCCCATTCCGGTGGTGTCACGATTACCCACTAGATATATAGTATGTAATGTGTCTAACAATTACAACATCTATGCATATATATCCAACATCTCTCCTCATCGATGTATTCGTTTGCGCGTGGTTAATTCTCTCGCTCGCCCGGCAGTGAGAGATATCTGTGTGTAGATATAGAATGTTAGAATAAGACTCCCACCCCCCCACACCTTTACATACTTATTGTGTATGTGTAGATACCCTTCTTAAGATGTTTTTATAGTTATATATAGAGAGGTGCCCAGAGAGATATTAATTTGTGTGTGTGTGTTACACTAGCCAACTCGGTGCCAGTACGTGGGGAGTATGTAGATAATAAATAATAAGTTGCTTTTAAATTTATTCATCTAATAATTATTGTAGTAGTAAGTAGAAAGGAAAAAGTAGGAGTTAAACAATATTTATAAGAACGGCCTGAAATTATTTAACATTAATGAATAACACCTTGAAGGTCTTATTAATTTTGCTACAACTTTCTTCGGAAGTCTACGCGTTTTAACATATAGATCGTAGGTACAGTCGACACATATTTTATTTGTTAAAGATAAAATACATAACTTTGAAAAAAAATTAAATTAATCAAATATTTAAAAAAAAAAAGGTTGCTTCCGAAATTCAAACCTGGACCTTTTCCTATCCAGGTAAACGCGTTACCATTTTCTCTACGTCAAAGACAAATATATATAATATGTATATTTTGCAATAGGCAGATTATTTCTGTTTATCATTCATTTAATTTGTATTGAAAGTACGAAACTGCCTAACCTGTGAAATAATCTTATATTATATACTAAAAAATCTTTCGATCCCTGAACTAGGTTAACGAACTTGAATTCTTTCTCTTTCATTGGACGTCACCCAAATTCACCATAGGAAGCAAATGGATTAACACTACCAGTGTAGTAAACTTTGAATAATTAAAGAAATTTATAATCTTATTAAATTATTAAAAATAAAATTGAAGTGATATCTGTTGAATGTACCATGTGTAGTTATTGATTTTTATAATTCTATCAATTTTTTAAATTTTCTTTTGTGTTTGCCTAACTATGACTACGTCCTATCAAAGAAGATAAATCACACTTGGGTTTTCTATACATATAGCATGTGACTTAAATTGTATTTTATATAGAAGATATAAAGGTAAATAATATACATTAAAATATAATGTAGTACCGGTAAGTAAATTTTGAGAAGTAAATTAGAAATGCATTATATTTGATTTTGTTTACTTTTGTACCTGTATAGATTTTTTTTTTAAATGATTAAAAGTTTAAAATCTTTATTATTCCTCTGTGTTCAGTATTCTGGGCTAATCTGCCGTGTATATCTGACTTTTCTTGGTGATATTTCGGATCCCATTGCCGGGTCCATCATCGGGGTTGATGAACATCTTTATTAAGGAAAACACATTTCATACAAGTTGTATTTTCAGAACATAGTTTTATGATATTTTTTCGATAGTTTTTTTCTGTATATCTTTCTATTTGTTCATCTTTTTTGCGTTTACGTACCTTTTATAATTTTTATATATATTTTTTTTAATGTTGAAATATTTTCCAAAATAAAGAAACTTATTTGTGACTTAAAGGCTTAAAAAAATGGTGCGAACTCGTTTTAAATACTACGCGCGCGTCGGGCTCAATCGCGATTGAATTGCGCCCGAAGTTTCTGGGGTTTGGAGCCGATTACGATATTTGTTTGTATACGGTTTCGACTGTCAATATTAGGTCCTCCATTTTGCGACTTTCTGCCGACCACCAGTGCCGGTGACCGTGAATCTGGGTCCGCGGCCCGAGGGGGCGTCTCCCCGGGCCCCGGCCCGCGCAGGCGCCGCCCGCCGCCCCAGTCGTGCCCGTCCCGCCCGCCCGGCGGACGCGTCGCAGCTTCACTCGCGGGCGGTCGGCGCGTCGTGACGGTCGCGCTCCGAGACGGTTTCATCATAAACATTCGGTACGCGCTGGCTCGCTCCAATCTTGAATGTCAAGTTCCCGAAGGTGGCGTGTTTGGTTGTTTTTATTGTGTGCTTGGCCCGGTTCGGAGGGTGCACGCGGGGCCCTTGCCGCCTCGGCGGGCCGAGATAGCGCGGCGTAGGGTCGAGCGCGCTTCGGGTCGCTTCTCCGCTGCTTGGTAATCAGTGCTACGGAGGCACTTCCCATACACGACTCGGGCCTACGCTGCTACGAAGGCGGGCGATGGACGTGCAACAATCTTGTAACATATATTTTTTATTTTTAATATTATTTTCTAATACAAAATTAAATAATGCATTTATTTACAAAATGTTTTTCATAATTTATAGTTTTACAAAGTCTTCAAATAAAATTCTATTTTTATAAAGTTTATTTTGTATGTTCATTTATAAAGAAAATTATTTCATTGGTTCTAGTCCAGATCGTTGATGACTAAGTTCTAATGTCAACACTGCTCATCAAGTTTATGCCACTTTGTTTTTTTTTTTTTAATTTGTCTAAACCTGTTAATTACTCTAAGATAATAGTGGCGGCAGAACCATTTCATTTAATTTTTTAATCATACTAAATTTCAGGATTTCCATCACGACCATCGCCCGACATTTGTTTATTATCTGTATTTATAACAACATTTGCATTATAAATGTATAATTATGACTTCACTTAGTTTACGATTATTAAAGACGATATTAATTCATTTCAAACACTTTTAGAATCTCAATTATCTTATGTACTTAGAATAATTTTCTTTCAAAGTTTTGGTATTTTCTATTTTATTTTTAATTTTTCTAATTTCAATAATTCAAATATTTTATTTTGTAAAAATTTCAATCAAGAAAATTATTATAATTGCATCTATATTACTTTTCTAGTACTTAATCGTAGTATTTCATAGTTTTGAAGGCTATTTTTAAAATTTCGTATTTCTTAAAGTAATATTATATATTTAATAACGAACAGTAACTTTGTGGTTAAATATTTTCCTCGTTAAAAATAATGCATCTTATAGTCCAATACTATAATTTATATATTGAAATTTTTTCTCAATTCTTTACTGTGAAATCCCCGTTATACATTTTGAACCTTTTAATAAGATATATTTTAATTTTTATTAAAATAGTTATGCCTGAAAAACCGAAATATTAAAAATAATGTAATACACCATACATATTTAAAATTAGTCCACATTTACCCATATTTTACCAAGCTTTACCAGTTTTAACGTAAATCATAAAAAATCTTTCCGTTTGAATGGTATACTGACGATGTCGTCAAACGTAAAATCGGGTAATTTGCGTTGTCTGATTTAACATGATTTATTGAATGGGTTTACGTGACCTCAAAATTTAGGGATAAATGGGGCACCTTCCTGTTTCATTTTATCTAATTTGTCCGGGCAGTTTTATACTATTTATTTCTTGTATGAAGACAGAACTAGTGCTTAGGGAAAGATGTTCTATGAACAAATAATCATTAAAATGTCTTGATTCAAGTTTCCAATTTCCTTTGACTACAATACATTTAAATTCTTCATTGGCTCTTTTGAAAACTGACTTATTCTCGTGTCTTAATGTGTCATTACTTAATTTAAAAAAAAAATACTAGAATAACTAAAAATTACCCACTTGTTACATTACGTTAATTACGATAGGAGGGGGTCTATTGTATTTGTTAATTTTATAGTATTTTGGCACTACACGTAAATCACAAATTTATGATTACACACAGTTTATGTATATATGAATATATATACACATAATTTGTCACTTTATATGTGACAAATTATTTTCTTGGAAAACCCGTATCAAATAGTTCCGAGAAGGACTTTTATACTTAAAATAATCCGTCATCTTTTGCCCGTGAAAACTTTAACGTTTTAAAATATAATATTACATTAATAAAACCGTTTTATTAATATTTTATTTATTTATGTGTATAGGTATTGTGACGTGCACGACACAACGTTAGCGCGTCCACCGGTTTCACCCAAGATAGAGCATGATACTTGCGGGTACTATGAACAGAATTGGCTATTCTGTCTCCCATCTGCTTCCCCATTCCTGACATTCCAGTCAATCTCAAGGAAATATAAATAATATTTAGTAACAGATTTTATAGCATTATAATGAACCAAATCATACAATTAAAACACAAAAAATCAATGTGAAAAACGTTGTCGAATTGATGCGAGGAATCACTTCGTAAAATTACATTGAATACCCTAAGCAACTTCCATTCATCTTTGACCATGCCGCCGGTAGGTAGAGAATTTTTTTTCAATCCTTGTGTGGTAAAATTCCACTTTAGCATAATAACAGGTTGAATTTCACTGGGCAAATTTCGCTGCCTGATGAATCTCAAAGTTCTATTTTATGTTAAAATGTCGTTCACGGCGTCATGTTCAAATAGGGTGTCTTCCTTGCGAAGATGCTTCGAGCGGATGGACCCTAATCGTGTTCGTCATCCCTCTCTGTTCATGGGCAATCCTCCATGAATCTCATGCGAAACATTAACAACAAAATCACCTTAGCGGTACTTCACCCTGATAAATGCGCCTTCCGATGTGGAGGACCATATTTAGGAAGGGATTTACATCATGTAAAAAACAAATACAATACGACACACGTAACATAGATGCCTAACATTTCATATTCTTACCCTTATTCCAATATTAAATCATATAATTCTAATTAATTAATAATCTACGTTCTGAGAGACATCGTCCGCGTTTCTCCCTTCTCTCAGCGGAAATGCTATTGAAAAAGATCCTTCAGCGGTGTAGTGTTGCCACTGCTATTACACGGCAATCCAAGACAACACTATCGGATTTAAGGTTTCCGGGAGCACTGGTATATGGAACTGGCGTCTCTTGTAGGTTTTTTTTATTTTAAATAGAGATGCATACACGGAATACATGTCACATCAATATTCTTACTATTTTCAAACTAAGCTATACGCTTGTGCTATGAAAACAGAACTAACTTGCCGGTGTCCTGGAACAAGGCGCGAACCCCCGACCACTAAAATATTGTTCTTGCGCTACCGGGATTCGAATCTGGATCTCTATTTCCAATCCGGGGAAGTACACTACCAATTGTGTTATAGCGCCAGTATTTTTCATGACATATAGGTTCAAAAATATATAAGAATATAGGTTCAAAAATATGTCATGAAAAATACTGGCGCTATAACACAATTGGTAGTGTACTTCCCCGGATTGGAAATAGAGATCCAGATTCGAATCCCGGTAGCGCAAGAACAATATTTTTCGACAAAATTGATTTTATGTGTATATATTTATAATTAATACAATAAATTAGTATTTACAATCTTTATAAGTCAATGCCGAGACGTATTCAGAGTGTAATCTGTTCTAAAGGGGGTCAAACAAAATATTGATTTGATGTTTAAAATCCTTCTAATTTAGTTTAATTTAAAATATTAGTGTCAAAATTAAAGAACACATCGATATAGAAACGACATAGAAATAATTTTAATTTAAGAATGACTGATTTAGTTGGAAGAGATATTTATGGAAGTTTTTCTTATAAATGTGGTCTTCAATAAGTAAACGCTTGATGCTGTTGCCTTATTTACATAAAATATAACGGTTAGCAAAACACGGCCGATAAGTGAAGAAAACTGTCGAAATTATATTTTCAATAGATGCGGCTATTTTTATTGCGGCTAGTTTTTTTTTTAACGGCCTTTAAAATATCATTTATTATGCTATTTTTTGTATTTATCAGATGTTATATACATACATATACACAAATGCGCACATGGTTAATTAATATTGAAAGTTGTACCAAATATATATATATATATAAATACTTTTTCACACAGCTTTTCGTTTACAAAGAATTATATATATATTTATTTAAGTAAAGAATACGTCATAATGTATTTATATCTTCATATAAAAATACAATAATTAATTGTCTGTAATCCTGTTCCGCCGCTTCTTTGGCAGTCACCGTAATTAGACCTTTATTCCTTCAGCGCTTTGCCATTCCATAATTAACAAAAATTAAGAAGGAAACGGTTTCAATTGGCATAAATTATAATATTAATAATAAAACAATCTGTAAACACAAAACAAGAAAGTAAAAACTAAGTATTTCACAATCCGACGGATAAATTCATATTTATGTTATAATTTTTTTTTTTTTTTTCAATTCCTTAGAGTCTACGATACTCTGAGTACTCTACATGCGGCTAGACCGCCTAATCTACAACTACAAGTGCATCAGCGCTAATCACTTTGACACTTTTACAAACTACCTTATTATTATAAACATTATAAGTGTTTTATATTAATACATGAATTGGAAGGGTAAAAAATTACTGATAAAAAACCCTCATATTTATGTTATAAATAAAACTTCTAAATATATGTACTAGTAACATATAAATCCTAGGACTGTCGCCAACAACGTGCATAGGACGGTTTAGTAATAAAGAAATGCAACAAAATTCTTTACATAATTAAATTCTTGGTAAATATATGCGCATCCGTGGATACAATGGCGTAATTATGCCAATGCAATGCATTAGGGCCCACGTTATATAGGGGACTAAAAAGTTCGCGACCTACAATCCTTTTTAAATCGATACTTTTCCCACTGTTAATAGTATTCCACAGCAAGAAATTGAATTATCAAATTTTAAAAATTGTTTCTCACGTAGGTATATTGCTAAAACACATGAACACATTGGGTTAGGGACTAGACCATCGTCGTAAAGTGATAGTTGCCTTCAAGCGACGCAAATATTTTTCAAATTTCATGTGCATATAAATGCCTTGCAATGCTTTTACTGTTTAAATCACGCAGTACTAATATTCGTACATCCTATCTATATCCTTATTTAGGGAAGCCTTTTTTCCATTCTGCATCGGGGCCCAATTGTCGTAGTTATTATACCTAAGAACATTTATGTTTTTTCATGTAAATGTAAATATTTTAGATAAGACAAGAGACTCATTTTGTTATTACTATTTAATAGATAAATTATGTAGTACTAATATTCGTATACCTTATACACAATAATTTGTTAGGTTTTTCCGTTCTGCATTGGGGCTCAATTTTCATTGTTACGCCACTGTCGACACAGGTTCTCCAGCGGTCGGCAAAGGCGACGCTCTTGACATTTCTCCTTATTATGTTTCTCTCGTAGTTAAGTGAAAACCACCACACTTTTTCTCTAGAGCTACTCTCGTGCCCTAACTGAGCCGGTCGGTTTGAATTTTGTTAGTTCTGCGCGAGTGCCTACCTACACTTCAAGGTTTGTTTTTATAAATATTATGATGATGATTGTTTCAAGAGTGGATCCTTGGCAAACGTTATCGAAATTAATACATTTCGAGTAAATCATATACTATAATAAAAAATGTATGAGTTTTGATGGCTACAATATTAGTCTTATCTCATTGTTCGGTAACATCATTATTTATTTAAAAACTAATAATGTTTTCTGTTACTTTTAATATAATCACATTTTATTTGTAAAGTTACTACTTCAAACGGCAAAACTTGGCAAACATATGAAGATGAAATTTGGCAACTTCTGCATAAGGCATAATAGCTTAATCGGTTAAAGCTCTCTACCGGCAGTAGAAGTTCTGCATCCGGAGATTACTATTTTTTTCGATAGATAAATTTTTCTGTGCCTTTTTTCTATGTGATTTATTTAAAATTATTCATTTTTTTTTAGATATGCTTTCCGCACAAAGTACTGATTCAGTCTTGTGTTTTTCATTTTCTATGCTAAATTATTATAATATAGTATCCGAGAATAAACTATTTCATTAATGTATTATTATTATTTATATTTATTCTGTCATCAATGTCATCTATTATCAAAATACGAAGATTCTCTTTTATTTTCTAAGTTACATGTGCAGTAATTGTATAAGATAATTACACACCATTTATCGTTAGCCTCGTTTTTGTCGGGAAACAGAAAAAAGATTAAACAGATTCTTGCAAAAAACGTAGATTCCCACCTTTATTTCGCTAATAAAGAATTGCAGAAATGGAGCGAATACTGATTTAGTTGTTTTTTACTGCATGTGCGAACCTTTGTATTGTATTATTGGTATTGTTCCAATACCTGCAACAATCGGCGTCAAGTATCCTCAATGCAATTGGATCGATGGCGGCAACCTCCCCGCTTCGTGTCGGTTGATTAGCAGCGGGGTTGCTGGCAGCCGGCCAACCCCCGGCCCGCCGGCCAACCCCTGGCCCGCCAGCCCGCACCAGTTGATTCTAGATGCTCTTCAGCAGCGAAACACTCCATAGCCGCACGGTGAAAACTCACTTGAATCGGATAAGCTGTCTCAAGCATTCTGCTTTAACTGTTTTTTTTTAAAACAAATCTTATATATTTCTTTCTTGTTTTTTCAAATTTTTTTTTGACATTTTTCTGAAGAATCATATTGTTTTCAACTCTTTTTAATTGCAATTCACCGTTACTTATTTTTTGAACAACGCTAGACAAAAGTGTCTTAAGACGATCCAGTAGTAAATGCTCCTTAATTTAATCTGTTTTGGATAATATTCCTTTCAATTAATCTTTAATGATCAGAAGATAGATGAATTTTTGACAACGGGTGCTTGGTGGGTATTTCTTCCTTACTGTTTCACATTTTTCTTTTTGATTTCGAAACGATTTTTGTGCACTTAATATTATGTTTATACATAATTCTAAATTGTAAAATTAAATGCATTATGTAAATGCGTTACATGATAGCAAGAGATATCGTAAAGTGACATCGTCGCAATCCCACCATTCCAACGCTCATCGCACTAAATCTCTCTCGATAAAATAAGCACGATATTCCATTACAAAGGTGAAACCTCATCCACAATCAAATTAGAAATTTTAATCTTAACTACTAGGTACTATACTACACTAAAATGTTATTTTTATTTCTACAAAGTCATTTATACAAATTTTGGAGAGTTGAGACGACACTGTCCGCATCTCTGGCCGGAGGATCGAGCGCTTTGTTTTGCTTCAGGAAGTAATGCCTGGCCAGTCTATGTTTGTATCTGAAATGCATGAGACTGATATCGTGCTCATGCAAGCCGAGAATTTTGCTGATTGAGAAGTTTGCTGATAATTTCTCAAAGTTTTGTGTAATAGTGTTCACCTTGTGCTGGTGGTGCAGTCGAGATAAATTTGATCTGGGTGAGGTGTTGTATATGATTTTAAGTGCTTTATTTTGAATTATTTGAAGCTGTGTGTATTTCGTTTTGTGGATTCTGCTGAAGACAGGCGCTGCGTAGGTTATAGTAGGCAGAACAAACCATTCTGTGATATAATATGGATTTGTTGTGAGTGGATTGTGGACCTGTCCTGTTGAATAGTGGACGAAGCGCGCCAATTGCTTGGTTTGCTTTCAGACGTGTGTTCATCACATGAGTGTCAGCTCGAGGTACTTCACCTCCTTCTGCCCCCCCACCTCGCTCTCATTGGCAAGGTTTTTGACTCTCGGCGTCACCTTCAGGCCCCTGTGAGTGAACATGATAGTCTCGGTCTTATCTTCGTTCAGTTTCAGCTTTCACTGGCGGTAGTACGCCACCATTAGGGTTAACGCCCTCTGGAGCCGTCTGGCGGCAAAATCCGGACATCTAGAGGTTGCAAAAAGTGCGGTGTCATCTGCGAAGACGGCGCGCGAGCACTTATGTAATGTAAGAGTATTAAAAGTGAAAATGTTAAACAAATGGGAACCGAGCAAACTGCCTTGAGGTGGACCCATGGTTGTGACTCACTGAGACTGTAAAAGTTCTGCCAGTCAGTTATGAATTGATGATCTCAATTAGTTTGAATAGCAAGCCGTCTATCCAAACGATGTCCAAAGCCTTCGCAAAGCCCAAGAGCACCATTGTTGTGCTCTTATTCCAATTGTAGCCCATCGACACCAAAAATGTTCTGTGAAAAAATATTTACGCGCTGAGTTTGAATTCTTCCAGAATGTGTGTATTACGATTGCGTAGATCGCTCTTGAATACTCTTAAATTACTCCAAAAATTGACTAATAATTAGCTTTCTAGTTAGAGATTTTAATAGTATGGTGGACATCCACAAGTCGAGCTGCAATTACTGTAGTGTAGCTTTTTTATGAATATTTACCATTGCACTCAAGCAATTGTGTTATATCGCCTGAATAAGAGTTTTAGATTATCATTGAAATTGTGAAATGGCCGTCATTAAAGGGGTAAAATAACTACACCAAAAGGCAAAATTATAAGTTTGACTCTTTTATAAAGGTAGTCTATTGGAACGATTTCATAATTAAATGAATTGTAATTAATCGATGTAAATGGTAAAGTTTGAAATAGTCGGTGGGTCCGTTAACAATACATGTAATTCTAATCTTATTTACCCGAATTATTAAAAAATTAAATTAATTAGAATCTTGTTAGAATGACAGCACTATTTTATTTTGCATCAACTGATTGATACCTTTCTTTTTTTCAGCTTCTTGAGGTCATAATCTTCCGAGTACCCGTTTTTCAGGCGGCTATCCCAAAAGCGGCAATCTTCACAAAAGTGTGAAGTAGTTTGTATTTGATACAGTTTTTGCATGATATAGTTTAGACATTAAATACCGCCATTAAAAATACAACATGAATTTAAGGTAAACCTTATTTCTGAGCCTCAGAATATACTTTAAACATATTAGGTACTACACACTTCACACTATTTCTTGAGATACGGATTAACTTAATGTTGCCAGCCTGCAGGTGACGAAGTGATTTATTATAAATACATATTAAATTAATATGCTCGTACGTATCACATATTTCGGAGCATAATCATGTTTTAATTACCTGTCTTAAATGTTTGTCCTGTATAATCAAATATTAGTAATCACATTATTAACATTTGCAGTTGATTGTAAAATTTCCTGGGCTTTTTCGGAGAACGTTTCACCCTTTGTCTGGATGCACGATTTTCTCTTTTCTTTGATCGTAATCAGCGCAATTTAAAGATGCCCGCCATTCTCTGGTGTTTCGTTTGACCGTATGAATGCAGAGAGTGAAAAATTTCACTTGAGCACTGTACATATATAAATTACTTAATGGACAAACGTACAAAAGCTCCATGAGTGAATACACAGTTGTCATTGTCAACAAGCTGATTTACTAAATTGCCGGCATTCGTTACATGAATACGGCCGTGTATGTTACCCCATTGTCTAGCAGTCCAAGAAAACTGTTTTTCTTCGTTTTTGATCGATATTTCTTTTGTCAATGCCGAAGAAATGTTCTCGGTGTAATCGTATATTCGAAAAATCCAAGTGAAAAACCAAGCGAGAGGAGGCTGCGAACGTGTGTTGCCTTCTCGTTGATATTCTGATATCGAATTCAATTTATTGTTATCACTGAAATTCAGGTCGGCATATCGCAGTCTGCGTTTGCGCCATTTGTGAGTTTGGAATGTGTGTTAAACGATTTCGAATAACAAAGCGAATATTAATTTTATTAAATTAAACCCGAATAAAAAATATTTCATCACGCTTAATCATGTGGGGGTTGGTAATTGGTTTGATCAAATGTTTGCAGCCAACACATAAAATGAAAATATGATTATTTTATAAAATATTCGAGTTTTTACAAATTTGTAAATAATGAAAAATAAATTTTAGATGCATTTCATTTATTATATAATAATTCAGTATTTTATAACCGTAACCTGCAATTCAACTATCAATTAAATTCTTCTCCTGATTCAAATTGCAACGAAATAATTTTATTTCATATTTATTATTTATCTATATTTGCGTTGTACTCCTATCATGACCCAACAAATCATATTAATTTATAACGAGATGATATTATAATCCGTACGTAACATGCTTATGTATTATTTATTTCATCGTGATATATTATAGATAGAGTTTTTTAATGTTACACTTAGTGAAAGTTTTTGGGCTTTGAATTCCGAATCTAAATTTGTGCCGGGAATTCCAACCCAATAAATTTGACCATAATTTATAACGGATTGTTTTATACGAAACAAGTTTTACGTGTCTTTACGTTAAATTTATTGTGCAAAGTTTTAAATAGATGAATAAGTTTCTCATTTGGGTGGTCTATTATTGGTTAATTTTAATATAGTTTTTTTTTGTGTTCTTAATTTTACATTTTTAAGCATTAATGTATTCTTGTTGTTTTTAATTTTTAATATTTATTTATCTTTAGTCTTTTATAATACATATAGTGTTTTGGTATTATATGATACAGTTGGCCCTTTTATACATTTCAACCCTACTAGTTGTCACAAAAAACAAAACAGAAAATATAATAGTTTTATATCAATACATAAATAGGAAAGAAATCTGAGACATGACAAGACAAGGGGGTTAGTTTTCTCAGTAGTTGGGGCAGGTTGTCACAAAATATTAATATATATTTTGGCCCACGTAGTAAATAAATAAAGCGTACAAACAACATATTTTTAATAATTATTAAACATATAAAAATCTCAACATTCTATCTAAAACAAAAAGATACATAAACAATAAATAAGGAAATACATAATATTATTATGACAAACAAATTCACAGTTACTTTTTAATCATCATTATCAGTTTCTCAATTATTACAGCGAAATAGTAGCGATATTTTTCATGAGTCAGGACTTACACTCCATGCACTGAATCGATTTTTTTTTATTCATTTTACCTCGATGCATACCAGACAATATGTTTCTTCTTCTTCTTCTTCTTCTTCGCTACTATTTTCAGGTGGACATACCCGTTAATTTTTCTCTGTTTTGGCTGCTTAGGTGTTGGCAGTTTTTTAGATGATTGTATTAAAGCCAAATAATTTTTCACTGGCGTATCTGTCGATTCCACATTCAGATATTTTACTCTCATTTCAGCGCTGTTGCATATTGGAATGCAAAATTTCTTACTTCGTGTGGACTTAAACCATATTAAATATCAGAACATTTTGCCAGATATTCTACTAATATAATTTCATCTTCGTCTTCAAAAGTCTGCTGAACTTTAACATATCCAATTTTCAATAATGGTGACAGATCACTGTTTGTATTTGAGAGTTCACTTTCTTATAATAACGAGATAGTGTTCTATAATTTATATTAAAATCCTTGGCAACACTGCGCAAATATTTACCTGGTTTAACTTCTTTTGTGGAATGCATCATAACATCAACAGGTGTATTACCATGCTGAGTACGTCTTTTTCTATCTCTAGGTATAATATTCTGATAATAGTCATAATAATACATTTATATTATTTAAAAAAAAACTCCTACAAAACTTTAATTTTGATGGGGCCAGTTGTCACATATGACAACTGACCCCCAAAATGTTGAGACAACTAGTACACAAACGAAATAAAGTAAAATAATCAAAATGGCATAAAGTATAATGGTCGCAAGCAATTTAAGCGATTTAAATTAAATCAATACACTTATTGGTACTAAAATATAACGTACCTGTTAAGATAAACTTCTAGTTCACTGAGATAATAAATAAATTGTAAGATTATTATTTTTAACTCAAAACAATATTTTTTACACTTTGTATGACAGCTCCAACACGCCTCGATCAATGACGCTGAAAGTTTCTAGGGTTCGTTGCGGTGTGACGTTGGTCATAATAGCGGTTTCACGTAGATTAAAATATATTCCGTTTACTGGTAATTTAATTTGAGACAACTAGGACACTCCTCCTCTACTGTCTTTGGAAAATAAATTTATATTTTCGATTCTCTTAACATATTTTGTTATTCAGAGAATTTTATAAATAACAATAATTTATTGCATTTTGTTTATGTTGATGCGATCATTTTTAGAGCAATCGTCTTTTTATCCAGCTAGGATAATCTGGTTGGACGAAAAACCTTTCACTCTTGAACTATTTTGCGGATAAAAATAAAACAAAAATGTGTTATATTATACAACCACAAAGTTACCGTTTCAAGTATTAAAAATTGAACGTAGTGTCTACAAGTATGTATTATCGCCCTTGTTTAAAATAATGAGAGACACCGCCAGCTACCTTTATTGAGTGAATCAAAAATCTTCATTTTTCACTCGGTTTAATCCAGTCACATTTTACGTCAGTCGCAATTAGTGGGTATAACTCCGGATGGGTTTTCTAATTCCGGGATTTTTACGGTCGTTAATTTTTAATCCCGGGGTACTCGGAATTTTGTTATTTTTGAGTACGTACACATTCATTTAAATATTGTGTCTACCGAACGCGCGTCAGTATAACCGATGTAAATCTTTAAAATTGACTAAAATTTCATGCGAACTAGGCTTGACCAATAACCACCTTTTAATACGCAAGTTATATTATACTTTTCACATTAGAAGTGCCGAGACAATAATGAATCAAACCTATGACATTTACACTTAGAAAATCGTGTAAGAAAATAAAAATTAATTTATATCACGGGTGTAAAGTTATAACACCGGGCAATATACATTTTGGTGCCAGCGATTTGTTTGAACTGTTTCTAGATAATTTTTGGGTGCATAATCCAAAATGGCTCAAAAACTAGATCTGATATATCAGATTTGACATATTATATATGATAGTTTTTGAGATACGCTATATTGGCCTTTTTTAGAATAAAATCATCTTATTTTTACGTACGTACATTTTACTTTATTACTATTACTATTTGCTCTAACTGCTAGTTAAAAAAACAAAAAATATAATGTAAGGTATTTAATTCACATAGTAAATAAATATACTTTCATCACTTTTCACATAAAAATGTTTTTTCATACGACTTTCTAGCATGCAGTTTACCGGGACAGTCTGGCTGAAGACTCCAACATTGTCGGCCATCATGTAGCTATCTCATCTTCCATGATATCGGTCTTCCATAGTTTTAATGTCCTGATGGAATCGTTCCCCCTATTCTTCACTAAAATCACCCAGGTTTTCTGAAAACCGATCTAAGTGGTTGTGCAGGTAGTGAACTTTTATGCTCATGTTACAACCGAGAATATTAAAGTTGGAAAGCATATTTTCCACTAATTATGTCATTTGTTGCCTTATAATTTCCAAGAATTTTTTTTACTACTTGAACAAGAACCCAAGATTTATCCTGGTCTGCCGAGTGAACGCCAAAATAGGCCAGATAATTCCTTTTCACACAGGTTTTCTTTCAAGTATATTCACCATATACATAACAAAAAACTGATGATTCACACAGCTACGATTGCTTGCCATGGTTTTAATTCAATGTTTTATTGCCAAATAATGCCGAAGTACGGGTAAGGCAGAGGTAGTATGAGCGAATTATTAATTAGTTCAAGGTGGGGGTTACCCAGATATAGGGATGTCGGGTTTTACGGTGGCGGAGTAATACTAAGTAATTCAAACTGACTAATTAGATTTTAATTTTAGGTAAGAAATTTCAATTTTAGCATCTAAAGATATAATATTTTTGTCTTTTATCAGGACTTAAATCAATTAGCCTGTATCTTAAAAACTAGAGCTGTGGCAGGTATTTTTGGAATCAGCAATCAAAAATATCCAAAATCAGTTCTTACTTGACTTCTTAGTAGATGAGTTTGTGTGTTTGGGAAGTATGTTTGGTAGAAACGAAAAGGCTGAGAATGATATCGAAAGGAGGGTGACTGCAGGAAATAAAGTGAACGGCGCTTTGAATGGAATTACATCTAACGAGAATTTGTCAACCGAGGCAATACACAATGGAGTGCTGGTACCGACACTGATGTATGTAAGTGAGTGAGTTGGCAGAAGAGGTACGAATGTAGTCTGAATGCAGTAGAAATGAGATCACTTAGGCGTATATGTGGCAAATCTATTTATGACAGAGTAAAGAATGAAGAAATAAGGAAAGAATGTAAAGCTGATGTTAGTATAGTGAGTAAGATTAATAAAGGATCACTAAGGTGGTTTGGTTATGGAACGGATGAATGAGGAGAGAATGGTAAGAAAGATATATGACGCAAGTGTTGATGGCACCAGAAATAGAGGGCGTTCGCGAAAGATTTGTCACGGCCAGGTAAACCAGATAATGGAGGATGGTTCTGTTAGAAGCCTCAACAATCGGCGAGCTTGTATGAGAATATGTATGATTGTGGATGAGGCGAGAATTGTGTGTCAGGACAGAAGAGTGTGGCGCTCTATCCTCTCTGCCTACCCCCGCGGAGAAACGGCGTGATGGTAAGTAAGTTCTTACCAAAAAAAAACATTTTGTTGCCCAGTGAAATCTTATGAAATTGGTTCCCTATTGACTGTGTAATGGAAGGCATAATGAAAAGTTTTAAGACAATTGTTAAAAAAAATCATTAGACAGAATTCTTTAAGAAAAAGTGGTACCTAGGACAATTTTAACAATCTGCATAAAGGTATTTCAGCTGGACTGATTCATTAAGAAGGATTTTTTGTTACTCTGTTGAGTTAACATTTAATTCGATTATAATCTTGCCGTAAAATAATTTTTTACATTTTCAGTGATAAATTCTTTGTTATTTCCAATGATGTAAGAGATATTATTCTCCATGCTCTCTCAGATAATTATGAAGTTTTTAGTTTCAATCTTATCTTCCAGTAGGTACTTATAAACGAACCTATTCGACCCATCCTATGTATAGTATCGTAAATGACAATTTTCCATATATTTGATATATTTTTAAATACAACATAATACGTATCGATTATATGCGAAAAATCGGAACAATTAAAAATGACCCATTTGTTAGTTACCTTGGATCCCTTAATAAAATCTCGACAACAGTCCATGAACATCAATTTTAATGTACAATACGCTTATTATACCAGTGCTTATACACGCGTCTGAGACATGGGTACTCACTTAAGATACATAATGAGACAAAATTTTGAGGCGTATCTTTGGGTAGGCTTTAGAAAATGAATTTTGGCGTTAACGCTACAACAATCAAAAGATAAGCTTCATAAGGTTTATTAATACAGAAATTCTTTGATGGTTGGACCGTGTAAAGAGTGTATATGTATTAAAATGTATGATGCACTCATACTTGCTCATTTAATCTTAACTAAAATATTATAACTGCTACAATTATGGACCTTCTTGGCCAGGCTGCTCTGCTATGCTTGTTATTATTATTTTTTAATTTTTAACACTACAACAGGACACGAGCCCCAATTTCTGTAGTGAAACGCATAAAAATACCAAGGCTTGAGAAAATGACATAAATGTATAGTGTCATTACCGGCAATCGAATCCAGTGTGAGAAGCTAGTGTAGCTACCGAAATTATAACTATTTTCAACTAAAGAAATCCAATGAACCCAGAAATGACTTATAATAATGCCAATAGTGAAAAATTCTCGAGGTGATGATGATTTGTTAGTTACGATACTTTACGTAGGAGGGGTCGATTTCAATTTGTAAGTTAATGCGCTAAAATTAAATACCTTAATTGTTGTTTACTTCACACAAAACTTTAATTAAATGTTAATTAAAACGTTTTCGACGCTTATTGCATCATCGTCAGTAATAAATTATAACTTAAACTAGAAGATAGACTATCGACTACATGGGGTTGGGATGGGGGGGGGGGGGGTACGAGAGCGGTGTTTTAGTTTATTATTGACGATGACGCAGTAGACGTCGAAAACGTTTTAATTAAAATGTTGTGTGAAATAAACAACGCGTTTTTATCTTTTTTCAAAATACCTTGTTATATTTTAGATCGTGAAATTTTTAAAAACTTGCACCACGTGCGTACGTAAATCTATTTGAAGCATACTAGCGCCGAGATTGAAGATATCTAAATTCGTGGTCTTATAATGCGAGAGTTGGCCGCGCGGCGAGCGGACCGCTAGTCACCCGTGAACCGTGATTCGGCGTGAACCGGCTGTATTATATGGCTATGTATTACTACGCCAGCAAGCTGAACGACGTGGCGTCCTGTAGCGGCTGCCACAGGAGGACGCCGCCCCCGCCCCCTGGCAATGCCGCGCAGCCCCAGCCCAGCACCTCCGGCAGGAACAGCGCCTCCGGAATCTACTGCGTAAGTACATCCCTTTAATTCTATTTTAACCTTTTTATATGAAACTAATCGAACACATACGTATTATATCTATCAGATCGAATCACAAAAAACTTCCGATGCAGTTAGGTAGAATCTATTGTTTGTATTTATTTACCCACTATGACTCAACGGGACAAATGAGTTTTTTCTTTCACTAAATAGATAAGGATTCTGTTAGTCTTTTGACAACTGTATGGTGCACGTTACATTCAAATGTTTCTCCTAACTTATAAAATGAAGAGTCATATAGTGCATATTCGTCATTAGGGCATTCGAATAAGCCAATAGTGCTTGCTACCAGGCACTCAGATTTTTCAGGTTTTTTCAGATTTTTCAGGCAACAGATTTGAAACCAAACATTCATGGAAAGAAGATTTTATTCAAGTACCTATGGCATTTGAATAATATGTTATATATGGATATTGCTTTACGACTTATCCATAGCCATGATTCAGAACTATTATACAATAGTAATATGTACGGTTTCATATTATTTAAAAAAAAATCATTAAACATTTGTTAAAATAAAAATGTATCACACTTAAATTAGTTACATGTACATATACCAATTTACATAATATAATTTATCTCGAGTAAGTGTAAGTATAAGTGTAGATTTTCAAGTCCGCCACAGAAGTTTTTAGTTACTCGTACATATGTGATGTGTTGATTTTCATTAGAATAAATTATTTTCTCATAAAATTACGTAACATTTTTATGAAGAAAAATATCTAATAATATTAAAGACAGTCTGTTCAGATAATAAATCAGTTTTTTATTCTCCCTGTAATATTGCAACTCCGCACAGAGGAAACTCCGTTGGAGCAGATGTAAAAGTAAGAGAGGGTGGGGACCATAGGGCAACTTTGCATATTGACACTCGAGTCAGTGACGTAGAGTAAAAATAAATAATTATTTTATAGGTGTAAAGATTTGGATGTACGAGTATGTGGCTTAATGTAACTAAAATTGAACATTGTACAATTTAACGCAGGAATAGCAAATAGAATTGTACAATCGTGCCAAAAGAAATGTAGTCATTTTAAGTTTTCTATAATACTTTTTGATATCTGACTGGTACCTTATCTATAGTCTCCTAGTTCTACCAATCTCTTTCTGGTTCTTCGATTGATTTTCAGTTACTTTCATTTGATGCCGCGTACCAGTCGTGGTAGGCATACCACTCATTTGCCATCCCTGGTCTTCTAGCGTCTTCTCCTTCATAATACGTTTCTATTTTTATAATTCCAATACTTTTGCTTAATAAAAAATGTTAAGACGAATGTACTTTAATTATCAATTGATTTAACTTTAGTTAATGTACTGTTTTTTTTAAAAAAGCTGTGTAGTAGTGAAATATGGTCCCACTCGTAGAAAATAAATTTACTATAATTATTATATTGAACAACATTCATTGGTTTCAACTGAATTTTTAATATTTTGAATATGTATATTTTTGGAAAATTTATTACTAGTTTAAATTAACTATGTGCCTTATTCCCTTATTCAATTTATTCTATTTGATATCTCTTATACAAAAAATATTGCAGTATTTGATAATGATTTTAGTTAATACTTGTATAATAATTTAAATATTATACAATTTTATATTAACCATTACCATACCGTGATAGAAAATATCCGTAGCAACCATGCTGTCAACTCGTGTTACCGTTAAGTATTTAGAGTTTTTTTTTGCATTTTTAATGAAAAATAGCTTTTACGAGCTTAAATTGCTTTAAAATAGTTGATGGCGTACATTTACTCTAAATATCGAGCAATAAAAATGAAAAAATATATATTATTCGTAGCATTCATTGATTCATGTTCTATACAAAATAACATTCCTTCTTATTATTCTTCATTTAATTAGTGAGAACGTTAAATAATTATATTCCTGTTTGTTATTCTTTTCACGGTGAAACTAATGTTTGATATTTTTCTGTCTTTCTGTAAATACTAATTTTTCCAACGTAGCAATTTTACAAGGAATTGAATTGAAAAATAATTACTTTTACATAATTGGTTATAAAGCGAATTCTACAAATTGTTAAGTCATTTCTAAGCGTGAATGATTTTGATTAAAATATTAATTTTGTGCTGTGTTTATTTACGGAAATATATAGATTTAATTGAGGAGGTAGACCTGTGTTACAGCATGGCTAGGGAAGGGTTAAATAATAATAATTATTATTACATAATATACATTTCGGAATTAGTAGATTCTTGACAACCTTGCAAATTGTAAAAAATATATTAACAATTTTTCGTAATGCATTATTCACGGTGTGCCACTGAAGTTTTTATCGCGGTTTCCAGGTAAGCTTTACAATAAATTGTCATTACGTGGGGTTTGTTTCACTCGAACTGAAAAGTATGAATGAAAATCTAAATTATTTTCTGTACAAATTCAATTCACATAGTTACTTCTGTAATCTTCGATATGAAACACTGAAGGTGTTTTTATAATTCAATTATTAATACATATTGTGTTTGAGGGTACATCTAATTTGATGTCAATACAAAATTAAACACTATTATGTAATTATTATTTTTAATATTATAAAAGCGGGGTGTGTATGGAACATGCACGCTTTAAGTTAACCTTATGTTTGTTTTCTCAGTTAGTGTTCGGAGTTTTTTCATTATTAAATAAATATACCCGGTTTTGATTTTTCAAAATAACTTGAAATACTGCAGGAGACGATAAAACAACACGCAATCCCTTCACTGCCGACTAGTAAAGAGTGACTGAACCAGCGGCAAGCGTTTGGCGGTCTTTCATTTCCATGAACGAATTTTAATAGTGTGATTATTATGTAGGTGCCGGCAAAAATGTTTAATTTCAAAAATAATCTGGAAAGTGTATTGAAATTATGCCAGTATAAAATACCTATATTTGACTCACTTTTGTAGTACACAATTGTGTTATTTAGAAAAAATAATCGATTTTCTTGTTTATCAGATGAAGCTAATAAACTTGTTAGAAGAATACATTATTTGTATATATTGTGTGTATTTTTAATACAAATTAAATTAATCAACTAAAACGTGTATCAAAAGATGTCTCAATATAAGTTCGAAAATGTGTTATCAATTACTAGTTTCCCCGTTCCTAATTAATACATTTAATATGTATTAATTGTTTTTATTTACGACGTTCTTATTTCAAAATTGCCGCTTTTTCTCATTACCGTTCAAAATAATTTGTTACCATTTTAAAGTAGTTATTATTTTTATTGGTTTTCCTCTTTTACATGGCCAAGGTGTTATATTTTTGTTTTATTATTATGTTCACTTAATCTAACATTTATATGTTTATTTTTACATTTGAAATTAACCAATTATAGTATTAATATAACATAACTTTTATTCTGTATAAAAAGTATCAATTTTGAAAATGCAGTACGTATTAAAGGCGCCACAAAATTACTTTCAAATAGTGATACGAAAGATTATGTGCTATTGCATATTAAACAACGACATCATCAACGGACAAACTCTCATATATTTAAAATCAGTTTACTACGGGATGTACTTTCGAGAAGATCTTGTGCACTCTTTCTCAATAGACGTTAAGAGTTGTAATTTTATAATGTAAGAAATATAGTAATAATTTTTGAAAGCGATTTGAATAGCGTCCTTGCAAACACCATCAGAACAGTGACAATGGAATCGAACGTATATTATCCGGCGTTGCAGATATCGGGGCAGTTCTACGATACGCACAGCGTTCATTACCGACGACAGCCGAGGCGCGAGGGTGGGCCCGGCGTTCCGTTACGGCGGAACTTTTAATGGATATTGGATTGCAGGTGCACGATTGGGTCACAAGCTTCCGGAAAACAATCGAGGCTCTCTCCCTCACGAAAAAAAAGTGATCAAAAATTAACACGTACTGTTAATCGATTGTATTTCTATTGATGAAGTTATCAGAAAATATAATCTATCGTAATTAATCATTCATGATATGTCATAGTCAGTATCAACAGAGCCGTCGGGTTAATCATTACTAATTTTTATTTTTAATATTGTAAATTTAACTGTGGGTATACTTTCTTTTATTTATTGAAAAAACAGGCCTTACATTTACATTTATAATATTTAGTTTTGTTTTAGTAATTTACAATTTAGTATTATATTATTGTCATGTTTAAAAAAAATCTGTTGTTCAATTGTTTTGTCTGTCGTGGTAAATTGTGTAAACTTGAATAGTGTTGATGGTTTTCGTCTGTTGACCAATGTTCCATTTAAGGTGTGCGGGTGTTGCGGGCGCACACTATTTGGCACCATAGCGCGCATACAATTTAAAACTTCTTCTTTATGTTTCCGCCTTCTACTGAAGGTTAGCGACCATGTTGATTTATCCGGTATAAAATCATTAACATTTTGGACATTGAATCACCTTATGGGGTTGGTTACACAGCATAATGAGTTGCAAAATATCTTATTTTTCATTGCGGGGAGTATGACTAGTACTCGTGTGCAGATTTTCTTAATAGTTGTTATTAGTTCTCTTGACTCATTTACGCGTCTCAATACAATAGTAATGTCAACTGTGTATACTAGTAAGGTAATGTTTTCTTATTTTCTCCCCTAGTGCACAAATACACAACTCATGACAAATAAAATAAAAAAAACAATATATTTTTTTTAGAAATATTAGAAATTTCCTTAATGTAAAACTTCTTAAAATGGCGTACTACGCTATCTGTCAATCAATCATAGAGCCTGGTATAATTGTTTGGAATGGAGCGACTATGTCTGCAATTAATCCAGTAATAGCAGCTCAAAAAACTTATATTAAAAGTTATCCTCAAATCCCCAATCACAACGAGCACTGACGAAATTTTTAATAAATTCGATGTTTTTGATATAAAGCAAATATATGCTAATACTACTCTTAAACACATATATAAATACAAACAGACACATTTTAAAACAACTCAAAATATAATTTCCACACGGACAAATACAAATAACCTACAAACACCAAGAGTACATACAACATATGGTCAAAGGAACTGCAAATATTTTGGACCTAAATTATTTAATGGAATGCTAAAAGATTTAAATCAATTAAATTGTCCCAAGAACATGAAACTATATATTAAAACATGGATTCGTAATAAGGGTAGAGCCAGTATTGGTGCACTCATCCAAACATATTGACTCATACCTATATTAATTATTGCTACAAAGTGATCCAAAAATTAAGTCCACTCTAAAATTGTTCTTCATATACACCTTTTATATAGTAATTAATGTAATTCTATCTACTACTTGTGATTCTAATTAATTGAATAATTGGTTGTAAACTATGCCTGTCTCGACACAGAATTTCTCTAGTGAGATGGGCACAGTCCAAACAGATTTTTACATTGTATTATATGGTTACAAATAAAAAATTTAAAAAACAGTAATGGTCCTTAAACATACCGTAATCCAGAATTAGAGGGAACATTGCTGTTGATGTGTTCGTTTTGTTAACGTGTTTATGTTTTTTATGAATGCACCTTTGCAATATTTAAATAAATAATGAACGCATACAAAAATTAACAAAAAATTGAGATGCGTAAACGAAATTCACCATCAATGTTCTCACTATTATCAATATTTCAACTGAGCTAAACGCTTGCGCCATGAAAATAGGACTTGATGGTGTCCCGTAGGGAACCCCCAACCATTCGACCACTTGATCGCTAGACCAACCAAGCACGTCAAAGGCGTTATTAGTGTGTTAAAGAAGTTGAAAAAAACGAGCAAATGAATTAGGAGAAAGGATAACACCAGAAATATAGATCGTCCGTGGAAGAATTGGCAAGACCAATTAAACCAGATTCTGGAAGGTGCCACAGCGTACATGACAAGAAATTAGTTAGTTATATAAAAACATTCCAACAAAAAAGTTTTTAGAAAAAATAATTTTATGTAAAATAAAATACGAATAAGATTATAAATTTCTAATTGTACCATTATTTAGGCATTACTTACGCTTTTAATTTTTTTACATTTTTGTTGTGATGTTGCTATTTCAGTATTTTTATGTGTTGTATTTGTGATATTTTTAATACAAATTAAATTAATCGATTTGAAAAAATCTATTCTTTTCTGTACATCTTTCTAATTGATTAATTTATTTGTACTACTTGCTTTGCACATAAACAAGTATAATACACACTGCTTAGTAATTAAGTGGTCGAGAGTTAAAAAAAAGCACGTTCGCTTAACTTTTTGTGCGATTTTTGTTACATTTTACAAGCTTTACTTGATTTTACGCTACCTCTAAAAAGTAAAAATTTCAGATTTGATTTTACTGTACCTTTAAAGCCGCGGAGTGCGGCGAATTTTTCCACATCCCCTTCGCTCGCGGCACGTGTTATCACATCACTTTTTTTTTTTTATATCGGATTCTCCCCTTTTGCCCCCCCTTCCCGCAATGTGACAGATTCGGAAGCTTTTAATTCCGTTGATTGCCCAAAATTGGATTGATTCGCCTGCTGGTTTTCTATTACGCAGTGCTGTGAATTTATAAATAACACCCGTGGGCGAGACCAATAATGGTCTAATCAATTATCAGACAAACTGATGTTTTTTTTTAATGTAAATTAGTTTAACCAGGAAGTATCTAAAGAATATTTCATTTTATTTTTAATCGTTCGAATCTAATAAGTACAAATTTATATGCAAAGTATATCGCGAATTGGTTAGGCACTTTCTTACAGTACCTAGGTATATAGAATCATGTTATTATTTTAACTTCTGCAACTGATATACTCCAGCAACTGCCACGTAAATTCCTCCCTTTCTTTGGCCATCCTCTTTAATTTGTCAGTGTAGTGAATTTTCTTCATACTTCCATAACTATTAGTCTTTGATTATTTTGGAAACTGGCGGTACATTCGAAAACTAAGTCATGTTCGAAGTCGCCATTATTTTTAATGCCTACTACTTTAGTAATTACGAACAACACCCCAAGGTTAGCAATGCGCGCGGTTAGAACAGTTATAAAATCTAGTCTATGGTTTAGGTTAATTTTCGCTCAGAGCTGTTACAATACGCAGCTTAGCTAGCTACAAGATGTAACAGAAGGGCAAATAGTTTATTTATTATTCAATCAATAGTGCGCGATTTACTGTAATTTGTTTTAACCTAATTGCACGATGAACGATCTTTTCAGGAATCAAAATGTTTCCCTTCTGTCTACATTACTTTTTTTTTCTACATTCTTTCTACCTCCTTATTTCGTCTGCTTGGGAAGTTGAGAAGATAACTACGTGACGATGGCGTCATTGGGATGCTTTATTTTGGATGGATGCCTCGAGAGACCTGATTTGACGTAACGACATCTGGCGCATATGGATGATGTAGGCTTCTACAATATGGAATACGATGGAATATCGCAGGGTCGATGATGGATTTTGAGGTTACTCCATATTTTTGGTAAAATTTTGTTGTCACCAGCCCCACTGAAGCTCATCGAATTCACACTCATTGATATTTTATTCCGATTGTATTTGTTCTAACTTAACCTGTTATTTGATTAGATTCCATTATATAACGTAAAACATAAGACACAATAAATTAAAATAAAATATTTAATGTCTTACATATTTAAACATCGTAACTGAAACTAAGATAAGATATATTAGGATGAGCTGAAAAATTCGCAATTAAAAAAAAAACATATCAAGTAGTCTTTGAAGCTGAAGGTTTTACCAAAGATGCTTCAAAACTGTTCCATAACCGCTTTAAAATTAGTTTTTTCCCCGACGATATTTTGTTTGAGGTTAAGGAGGAGTAGAAGTCTGGCGGTGCCATGTTAGACGAGTGAGGCGGATGGCCCGTTAATTGGAAGCCTGAGGTATGCAGCGCGGTAGCGGCAACTGCCACTTGTGAAGCCCGACAGTCAAAACGTCAGAAACTTTAGCTCCTACCGAGCAGAAAGCTTCTACAACTGCAATTCTAAAGTGAATTTCGTTCATTCACGCAAGATCTTTAGGACCTCTGCTATCTATATATTCTTAATAGTAATACATCGATCTACAAAACCACTTTCATGACTTGCCGTTTCTGGAACTACTACGGCCGACGACCTTCCGCTGCGAGTGTTATCTTCAACATCGCCCCGTCCGCACGATGATAAACCTGGTTGCCTCTTTATTAACCAAAATGTTTCGGACAAACATTCCGAATGTTTCACTGACTAACTTGAATTTGTCACAAGCGAACATTGTTCGGTAGAAATACAAAAATTAAGCAATAATAAATGGAGTCCGGCCGGCTAGTGTTTTCTTCGCGACTGATTTCTTTGCAGGATCAACACACAGATAAGAAATAATGACGAAAATTGTAAAATAAGGGGAAATATAGTTGAACATGTTGTGTGCATGCGTATGTTCAATGTACGTGATACAGTATATAGAGTGAGTTGTAAAAGACATGTCGTCGTCGTTTATATATATATATACTACGTGTATTGTTTTTCAGATGTTTCAGGCGTCTGATAATGTGCCTTACCAACCTTGAGATAATATCAAATAATTACTATAATATACTGTGGTGAATTATTAAACGGGATTGGGTATTTCCATACGCAATGTGTTTGTTCATACCTTTTGCATGTTTTACAAGTAAGAGCAGTTTCATCTCAATCTAATTTATGTAATAGAATTATAAATATGAATTAAATATATTAATTAGAAAGATATACATATAAAATCAATTTTATCGAAAAATATTGTTGTTGCGCCACCGGGATTCGAACCTGGATCTCTTTCCTAACTGGGGAAGGTGCATTATCCAACTATGCTACAGCGACAATATTTTTAGCGACAATTTTCGAACCTATATGTTACCTTTTTGATATTAATACATCTAATCGTTCCATTATTTGAAAGAGCCATCTACCTTATTTTTACAGAATCTCAAATACCTTCAAGTAAACTGATAGCAGACGCCAGAATTATCAATTCATTTTTATTAAATTTTGGACACATATAACATATAGGTTCGAAAATTGTCGCTAAAATTATTGTCGCTGTAGCATAGTTGGATAAGGCACCTTCACCGGTTAGGAAAGAGATCCAGGTTCGAATCCCGGTGGCGCAACAACAATATTTTTCGATAAAATTGATTTTATATGTATATCTTTCTAATTAATATATTTAATTCATATTTAAAATATCACAGACTGTCTGTTGTCACAGTCTGTTCTGAATAATTACAACTTCACAATAAGAATGTGTTCTCCTAATAATAGAATTATATGCTGTTTATTAAGTTCTTTGGCTTTTAAATAGAGTCTTATAATTGGCGCGATTTTTAGTTGACTTTCACATTATCGATGATTTCTAACACACAAAAAATAAGGCAGGACATTTATGTTTATTTTTTTATTTTATTATTAATCTGTTAGAATTACAATGATACAATACAATGCACAGAAGAGGATTACATATTAATAATTATCGTTTACAATAACTAGCTTATAATAAAATAAAATGCAATATATTTATAACAACGATATAAAAATATTATGAATTTCGGAATACATGTTAATCTTTAAAGTATTTTTTGATAGCATTGATTATTTCTTTGTTATATTTACATTTCGCACATGATGCCTCTGAATACAGATTATATTGTTTTATGGTCAGACTGATCATAACAAATAATCGCAGGAATGCAACTATATAATGTAATATTACATTTTCAAAATTTCAAACAATAACATTTAATAAAATATTAGTGAAATTTTTTTTTTTAACAAAAATCAAATTACTTATGTTCCATTTTTTAAATATTTTTATAGTTTATTTTTAAAACTATACTTGGAATAATAATAATTCTCTATAAAACAAATCACAATTTAAAAAATATATTTTTGTTAAAAGTTAAAAATAAACATTATAGAATCTGAAACGTATTTTTTAGTTCTACTGCCAGGCTATTGCACTAAAGGAAATCAAGGGGCACTAAAAGGATTAAAAAAAAATTATTCGTATCTACAGATACAAATGATCCGCTGATACGTATAATTAAATTTGAAGTTGTAAGTGTTACACGTGACAAGTCGACAACTTAGAGCAACTTTCAGTTGAAACAAACTTTGCACGTGTTAATTTATAAAAAAATGTTTAATATTCTCAAAGAATAGAATTATCGATTAAAAATAAATTAAGTTTAGTTGAACATGCAAAATACTAGTTAATAAATTAATCTACCTAAAGCTGAGCTTACACTGTGCCATTTGTACTGCCTTACTGGACCATTTTCTCCCTCCCCTTGCACCCCGTCTGCCGCTTGTCACTACCTCGTTCACTATTAAATAATAACTAGCGTTTACCTGTTAACATATTCCTATCCATTAAGTACTTAGCAATTGTGGATTGGACCGTAAATTGATAGAATTATAATTAGGCGGGTTTCTTGAGTATACTCGTAACGAAACTGAAAAATTCGATTGAAAAATATATATACGTCTTTTAAGCACATTTATGTGACTTTTCAATTTAAATCATGTGTATATTATTATCAGATGTGATTAATTATGCAATTCAAAAAAAAAATTCTGTCCAACTTCAGATTTGGTTCAATTGAAAATTAAACTTCTAATCGGTAGTATTGAACAGAAAATTAATTCTACCGCTTGCAAATTATTACAATAGATCTGAAAGATGTAAGCATTCGTTTCCAATTAAATCTTCAATAGCACGATGGGGTAAGCCAATGTCTTCACCGCGGTGCAAGATCCAGGAAACTAATTTTTGAACATAACTAGGTTCGCGCTGATGCAGACGGGTTATGCCTTCGTGCCTTCATCTCGGTGGAAGTATCTTCATAATCCATTGAACTGGAAAGCAGAATACCATTTAGTGTAATATATTACAAGATTATTTGACGTAGGTATATAACAAGATTCGTACACAATAAATGAATGATTAAAAAAATCTCCTGTAAGTAAGGTTATATAGAATAATCTGCGTAAAGTTAAAAGGTTTGTGATAGAATTTCTTCTGGATTATTCAAGTCTATTATAGTTGAGTCTAGTCTATTATAGAGTCTATTTTATCTCATCCGTGTTTCAAACCACATTTCATTATATTTAAATTCTAATTCACGCGAGATTGGAACTGTCGTGAAAACCTACAAATACATTTATCTGAGATATTTTACCTCTTTGGTTATCGTTCTGGATTACATTACAGGCAGTGGCGTGCACTAGGCTTGGACTTAGGTTATGCTACTAATATCGATGGTGCAAAAGCGATGGCTATTATCATTAAATGTTGTATTCATCATTAACTCTGTCGGAAGCATGTTCTTGTGTAAGTATACCTGCGTGGGTGTGTATTACTATTATTAACTAAAGGAACTAAAATATGTTACAATATAAAATAATACCACAAGTGTATTGGAATGAAGACAGTCAAGTCCGCTTCAAAAACACACTTGCTGCGTTTTGCAACACGTCTGTTAAAGCGAAGACGTGTATTCGGACCACCGCGCGGTGCGAGAGTTGCGTTTAGTTCTTGTATGTCTGGAATAATTTTTCGATAAAACACATGCGCAGCTTTATTAGTTAATTTTAAATTCTTCCACTAGTTATGCGGTTCTAGTTAACACGTTAACATAAGAATTGAATTATTTTCGTGTAGATCTACATACTTAATACATAATATATGTACAAATTTACATTTATTTCGCAAAGATTATAGTTATGCACAGCTTTTTTGACTGTATAGAGTGCACGCCCCTGATTACAGGGTCCATCATCACAACCATACACACCCTATTCAGGCATCAACCTAATTTGTAAAATAACAGAAAATTACATCAGAAGTGCAATACACGAAGAAAAAAATTACATAGTGTCAGCATATTTTTACACAATCAAAATTAAAAATAAATATAAAATGTGAAGTAGCAATTTATTTGTCACCATTGAGTTGAGACACAAAAAATTGTAATATTGTAGTTCTATAAAGAGTTAAATTAACAGCAAAAATGTCGATTACCTCTGCATATTCATTCCCCAAATAATGCATTCTGGGGACTGCGGAGTTAGCTAGTGCGTGAGTTCTGACATTACCACTGTAATAAACAATGAATTGTGTTTCGATGACCTCAATGGTGCGTGAAAGTCAAGCAGACCAACAAACTGGGGGCAGTCTATCATACCATTGATGATCCTGTATAAGGTCGGTCACCGTACGTCTCACTGATAATTTTAACAATTTCAGACGGCTAAGGAGATAATCATAATTGATATCCTCAGAGTGTATATTTAATTTATAAAGACTATTAGACTATAGACTTAGAAACTATTAGAGTTATTATTAGATATATTAGATTAGTTATAAGCATTGTTGGTTGGTAATACCGTGCAGAAATATAATTAAAAAACACGGGATTTGAAATAATAACTGCTATGGACTAGATCTAGTATTGTAAAAAATAAAATAATTTTCGTGGATTGTATTTTTGACGTAAGGGATAATCTCCCCTTTGAACCCTTTTCCTTCAGGCAACCAAATGACACTGCCATAAGCTGTATTGGCTTTTTGCCCGAAGCGTAAGACAATGTAAATAATAACTTTGTATCAAATATTTCACCAGTGTGGCTCTTAAACCGGCGACCCGTGTGTACCGTGAAACCACAACCGTAATTTAATTAGGACATCGGTTAATGGAATTTTAGAGCTTAAGAGTTGTACATATTATCCTGGCAACTGGACTCTTTTTTGAAGGTCGCTAGGCTTATTTAATTGTGACGTAGAAGATTAAGACCCAAATAAGATGAATATTATTTTTAATTAAATGTTTGACAATTCTCGTTGGCGTTTGAGAACGTGTTTGAATGAATGTAATATATTGTACAATTTCAAAACTTATTTATGTACATTATGGGCCGGTTGTGTGATCAGTAGTAATTTTTTAACATAGCCCCTATTAAAAAAATGCTTGCGAGATGGGTTGTTCGTACATCAAATTTACTACTGATATAGTCAATCCCGCTAATATTGTAGGATGGCGAATAATCTTCAAATATCTGCGATTTAAATATTCACCATTGGCAATATATATAATGTTATGTCTTATTCTCGCCTGCGTTCGAAATCTGTCACTTTGAGACGAAAACTCTTCGGTAATATAAATTATACAGCGAGATCATCACCGGACGAACTCTCATCACTAAAATACCGCGATATTGAATGACCGCAATTTTTCAAACTATCAATTGTCGGTGAAGAGTCCGCCATTTGAAACTAACGATTTAGGGTTTTTACTATCCGATATTGGATGGTAAAATTAATTTTCTATTGAAGTAACTTTTTTACTATAGTAAAAAAATTCCCACTGATTACATAACCGGGCCTGAGATTAGACAGAATGGAATATTTTCAAATAAAAATAACCTATCGTAAGATGTATATATTGTTCTTCTTAGCCGCTTCATGAGACTCGGAAGTCCATGATCGCAGTCACAATAGATCATGGTCCAGTTTGCTGGACACTAACTTCTTCTCACAGGTCTGTCTTGATATATCTACGTCTCGGTCTCGATCCTGTTGTGTATGAGAGCTTTGCGCTTAATACAGTTGTATACATTTTAATCTTTAAGCGCTGTGACAACAAACTCGACGACAGCAATTTTCGCAAAGGAAAGTATTTTATCCTGCTACTTATTTCTTGTTGGATATCATTAATTTTTGTCACATTTGTTCCCAAGTATTTAAACCGTTAATCGATTCTAAAGCTTGGTCTGCACGATGAATGGCAATAATGTTGATGGTGTCTGTTCTCTCCTCATTTCAGCTATTTTGTTTTGTTGTGCAACAAATTAAATCTTTCAAGGATCTATAATGTATCATTACGTTTTATCTTATATCGTGGATCTTTATTATTATTTGAAAAACATTCACCACCATCGACGTTAGCAATTTTTTATTTTAATAATTATAATCATTACCGACACATGTGCGGAGGTTATCCTTGTAACATTAATAATAATTATAATCATTACCGACACATGTGCGGAGGTTATCCTTGTAACATTAATAATCATTATAATCATTACCGACACATGTGCGGAGGTTATCCTTGTAACATTAATAATAATTATAATCATTACCGACACATGTGCGGAGGTTATCCTTGTAACATTAATAATCATTATAATCATTACCGACACATGTGCGGAGGTTATCCTTGTAACATTAATAATCATTATAATCATTACCGACACATGTGCGGAGGTTATCCTTGTAACATTAATAATCATTATAATCATTACCGACACATGTGCGGAGGTTATCCTTGTAACATTAATAATAATTATAATCATTACCGACACATGTGCGGAGGTTATCCTTGTAACATTAATAATCATTATAATCATTACCGACACATGTGCGGAGGTTATCCTTGTAACATTAATAATCATTATAATCATTACCGACACATGTGCGGAGGTTATCCTTGTAACATTAATAATCATTATAATCATTACCGACACATGTGCGGAGGTTATCCTTGTAACATTAATAATCATTATAATCATTACCGACACATGTGCGGAGGTTATCCTTGTAACATTAATAATAAACAATATTAACGTAATAATGTAATGTAAAATGTGTAATTAAGTAAAAGAAATGTTTAATAATCTGTTTGAGAATAGATAATTATTTCAATATTTACTGAATTATGTGTAGAATTTTTTTTTGTAACTATTATATCTTCACTCGATAATGTGAATATATTAGTGTTTCACTGACACTCTTATGCTATGTAATGCAGCACTCTTCTTATTTTCACTTGCTGTATTCCGTTTATCTGGGGTTAGGTCTCCTCATAATAATTCTGCTACACTTTGTTTTATTCTGGGCTGCATCCTTGGTTACCTTCAAATCTTTAAGATTGCGACTGACTGAAGCAATCCATGCTGCATGCGTGTCTATAGATCTCGATACTTCGGTTTTTTTTTAATAATCTGATCTTCCTCCCTTCGCATCACATGTTCACACCGTCGGAATCGGTTGTTGTTTTATTTTTTCAGGAATAGGCACCCTCTAAAAGAATCAGGGATATATAAAATTTGAATCTTGTCCAAACCATCAGCACACACAGCATGTTATTCTCAGCTCTGACTCGTAGAGCATAGTTGGCCAAATCGTCGAGTTGCTTTACGTCACTGATACAGAAAAAAATACACTGATTTAAAATTTTATTTTATGTGTATTTAATAATTGAGAATCTCTGCATTCCGACATTAAGATAGTCAACTTTGATCTCTTACTTTTCAGTATGCTTAACCATTTCGGAGTTGTGAAGCATTTCAAATGTAATGACAGCCAGGTTATAAAGTTTCACACTGTTTTTTTTTGTACAGTTTCTTTCGCTGTTTTCGAAAGGTCGGTAATCCCTTAAGTACAAATAACAATTTGGTTTATTTTTTTAATTTTTATGGTTTAAATGGTAGCTTTAATAACAGTAACATAGGAAGCTAAAAAATTTCTAAATGAAATAATTTAATAACACCTCTGTTTATGTTTATAGTACTCCAACTTCAAAAAAAATTATGATATTCTTATTATGCCTTTCAAGATTTTCCATTCTGTTGAACTTAGATGTGGGGTTCACCGAATCCATTTAACCCCCGGCACGCCACATGCTGCTTCTCGGCTCTGAACTTCGAGTCAAGTTTCTGCTGGCACATCTTCATTCCAGTGAAATGAATTTCATTTAAGAAGTACATGCCGCGGCGGCGTAAAAATCCACAATTTTGCACAAATCTCGAATATTTAGATTTTTTTCGTACGACGATAATTTTATAGTAAGTATATTATTACATTTCACTAGATGAATTGAATGTGTCTATTTAATACCTATAAAAATAATGTTTATTCATATAGCATAGAGAATTATTGAATTACCAGCAGTTCGGTCCGTTCCCGGCGTTGTCCGAAATTCAGTGGTGAGATAGGTGGTGCTTTTGTTTTGCGCAGGCCTTAAAGAGTAGCGCGTACTATTTTCCTCAGTTTCCTAGAGTACAACCGAGTAAAATTTGGAATGGATAGCATACAATACAATACACATTTAGAAGGATGAGGGGATGGAGTGGCAGGGGGGCATGTTTTGGGTAGGGTCCTAAAGAGTAACTATGAAAAATTCAGTTTAGATCAAACATCTGAGTTAGATCGTTGGTTTAAAGGATCCGGTAGGTTTATACACAAAACAAACAGACATTAAATTTTATATATATTTATTGATATATATAATACATGACATATTTATTAACTCCTTATATCGACTGTGGACCACGAAGCTATTAATCTCTTATGGAATAGTTAGTTTACGTATTTAATGACAATCAAATAACATTAACAAGGAATCGCGCTATAATGTGTTATACCCAAGCAATCAATTATTTTACGATGTGAACCTTTGTTATATAAAAAATCTGTAAATCTGTCAAAACGTGGTATACGTATATATTCATATATAGAGATTAGTTTCAAAATAATACTTTTTAGATTTATAAGACTGTCCCAAAAATATATTCTATTTTAATTGATCCAGTTTTTTTTTGTCTCTAATAATTAAAGATGTATTATTATAATTTAAAATATTTTAAATCAAAATTATACAAATTCTCATGTTCCTGATTTATAAAAAAAATATTGGAAATCCTAAGGATCATCTATTACTCAAAGATTTTTGAGATACTTTGCAAATAAAAAGATGATACCGACCTTTTAATTTGAAATAATATACTCAGTAGACTTCCTGAATTATCTCTTATATATATTATAATAAAAAAAATATCAAATTGATTATTAATTTTCATGTCATATTGGCATACCCCTTCCTACCAGAATTGTCACAACCTTCGTGGTATTTTTCCCCGATTCCTTTCTTTTGTGCCGATTTTTTGTTTCTATCCATTCTCCAATTCAAATCCACTTTCTCGCTTGAATTCTGGCTTCCGCTCAGAATCCGCTTCCGAATCCTCTCTTTCCTCTAAAAAAGTGATATAATATTTTCATTCCGGAAAGCGTGTATATTTACCCTCATTACGCTACGACCATGACTTTCCGGTCACCATCTATTTAGGAAAAGGGGAGAATTATACCCTAGTTTTTTTGACTCATGATTAAAAGCGTACTTTAAGAAAGTCTTTCTTTTCGTTTTGTGGCATGGCGTGGTTGATCGGATATGACATTAATGGCGCGCTGACTTCACAGCATACACTTTTTTTTTAGTTTATTAGAAGCAAAGTTTGAAAACGGTTTACGTATTTTTAAGTAGATGTATATTTTCTTTTATCCTATTTTGCGTGTGTTGAAGTATACCTAAAAAAAGCAAAACGTGATGTGCTTGTTGGTCTAGTGTTTAAGACACCTAGTGATACAGGAGCCGCGTTTCGAGAGATCAGCAAGTTAGTCCTGTTTTCATAGTTTGAAAATATCAAAATATTGAAGTTTGCACATATTTTATGTACGTATCTCTATTAAAAAACAAAAAAAAACACCGACTTAGAAACACTCAATGCGAAGTTTTTTACAAGCTTACTGGGAAAGAGGTGGCTGAATATTACATTCGGGAAAAAAATGAGTGGCGGTATTTAAGAAATTTCTATCAGCAATTCAAATAAGTTTTATTTATATTAATTGTATAGGTTTTCAAATAATCTTTTCTTTCCCAGAAATGAACGGTAATTTTGTTTATTTATTATCATCTGTATACTATACAATAATTTCACCATATATATATATATACTATTCACTAATTTTCACATCAATCTCTACATTCATCAATATATGTTAGTATGTAGACTCGCTTCGAGTACCACTACACCATCTACTACACAATCAGTTAAGCCAACTGAAGATAGGTCGTAAACCCTGTAATTACCCCATACTTGCATATGTTTTCCATTAAATATAATAAATAAAAAAATAGCTTTGTCTCCGAGATATCTGATATTTGTTTAATAACAGTGCCTTTGTAGGTAAAAATCCAGTTATTGTGTGTTCTTGGACATATTCAAATATTGCTAATATGAATTTAGTTTGGCGTGTAGTGAGTGGTCAGAATGCTCGCTTTCGATGGTAAAGCTCGAGGTTTCAAATTACGCTATTTTATCTTTACATATTTATTTTATGAATATGTAGTTAAATTTTTTCAACATAGATTACATTTTTTAAACACCCAAGGCTGTTGCTAATTTCTTTGAAATACAATTTATAAATAAACATGTTTGTCGGTGGGAAATGATTACTTGCTAATACAATAAACATACAAGTGCTTTATTTGAATTTGATTGCTTTCTTGTATTACATGTATTTCTACAGATTCTTCAAAGTAATAAACATGTTATTGAAGGATATTATTCTTCGATAATCAATACAGGTGTCCCAAAAAATTGTATACAACGTTTGAATGATTATAAATTAAGTTTTTATTCACATATAATTAATATTTAAATTGCAAAAGTATCAAACATTTAATTTGGTGTTGTGGCGTATTCTCGCTCAATTGCGGCTTTTAATTTAGCCAGTGTCGTCGGTTTTCTGTCATAGACTTTATTTTTAAGGTATCCCCCACGAGAAAAAGTCGAGTGGCGTCGTGTCTGGAGTACGGCAGGGTATTCTATGGGACTTCTTCGTCTAAGCCATTTGTTTGGAAGATTCTCATCAAGACATGGCCTTACATCACGATGATAGTGTGGATGTGCTCCATTCTGTCCGGATCATCTTCATTGATAACATACACCATCATTGGAATGTAACTTTTCCATTTACAATGTCTTAAAATGCGATAGTCACTTGATTTGCTGATGCCAATCTCACGACTTGTTTGTCTTGCCGAACAGTTCTATTCATTTCAAACTTATCTTTTATTCCATTAATTGTAAGTCGCGTAGGTGGATCTGCCTGAAACTCTGCGATATTGTGTTTGTACTTCTGCTACATTTTCATACTTCTAAGTGCATTTTTAAATAATTTTCTTTTATAAAAAGTTAATCTTGGTCCACTCATTATTTCCAATAGATTACACCCTGAAATAAAAGAAAAATCATTAAGTTATGACCCGTTAAATAGTATATACATTTTTTTGGGAAACCCTGTATATAATATATACAAAATATTTTAACGCTTAAGAAATGATTGATCATTTTTATATTATTAGTGTATAAGACTTAGTTTAAGCATCGCTTTGTCTTTACTGTATCTCCTTCCATATTAATAAGACATTTCAAACACTTTTTAATAACCAATGTTTTCAAATGTTAAGAAAAATAGTTTGATGTTTAAAACTTAAAAAAAATAATCGTTATGAAATAATTATTACATACTCACATAATATTTGTATCAGAAATATTACTGTTCATTTTAATACACCTACCACTACAGTGCAGCAGCATTATGGTGATCTAATTTTCAAATTCTGATAGCAGATTTGTTTCTTCACTATTTTAAAAAATGTACCTTCAAAACAAAAAGGTCACACGTTTGAATTTTATATACAAAATGTATACATATTGTATCCATAAATTACTTGGATAGCTAGGTCAGGTCCTAATTTTCTATTGGTTATGTTTACAGAACACGTTATTTCAAGTGATGAGAGTAAAACCATTAACTAGCGTGATCTGATCGGCAATCTGCTGACCTGCAATCCACTGTCGTCTCCTTGATGTACGTGATGACCGTGGATTTCGTAAAGGTGTGAAATCGAGAGCGTCCCACCAGGTTCTGACGCGCCGCAAGTTGTAGCTTACCCACATAAAATGAATGCACATACTCATGTATTTTTGATAATCAGCGCTGAGAATCAAGGCATGTATAATGCACCTATTATTTTGATAGTCTTCCGACTTTTAAACGATTCCAAAAGTTTTATGTCCATATTAGTAAACCTTCGCGGGTGACCACGTTGCATATGGATTAGAGATAGCGGATGACACTGACTGTTTCGGCCATTTGCCATTTTCTCCCTGCATCTCGAACAGGACTCTTCGGGAAAAGTTTTCGGCAGTCGTCATACCATAAATAAGTGCCGACGATTGTCGACAAAATTCGGTCAGCTTTTACATGATCCTTTCTAGTAATTATTTAGAATATTTATTTAGTTTAATTTCTATAAAATTCTCTAGGTATAATTCAATTTTTTTTTTTTTTGAATATTGCAATATAAGAGCCCGAAAATTTAATTTTGACTTTTTTGAAAATGACATATTTAATAACCAATGCAAAAATATTAATTTGTGAAAAGTGCAATTTTCTGTTTGAACCTTTTACAAACAAAATGTATGATCTTTATATGAAAATATTTCGCGATTCGGTGTACCAAAGATAATTGTATCACGATATTTACTATATTTTTTGGTAATAATTATATATATTTAGAGATTCTTTTTTTAAGAAAACGCTTTAAGATTGAATGAATCTTTCATTTGATTGAATACATATATTGCTGTAGTTTTTGCAAAAAGATTCGAAAAATTTACACTATATTTACTCTCAAAAAAAACACCACGCGAATCGTGTCGTGCGACCTCTTGACACTAACGTTATGTAAACAATTGTATTTTATTTTGAAATTATTACAATTTTATATAACATATGAGTTACTTGAATCTGTTACAAAACGAAAGTTACATATTTTTGTGAATCCAAATCCAAATCCTCTCCAAAAAAGAGTCTAGCTCTTGTGTTTGGAGAGGACATACATATATTACATAGCCTTCTTAAATCTAGTTACGGTTAGTTTATTATATGTGTTAGATGTTTGTGAAAAAAAATGTTGATCTCTTTCTAGAATTACAAATAATGAATGTCAAGAATAACTGTCTAATTCAACTTTATTGCCTGCGAAGCCAACGACCATTGTCAGTGCCCTAAAATTAAATTAGAGTATTTCGTCAATTACATTTTGAGTAGGTAATGCAGACAATGTGGACCAGTATTATTCCTGTTATGATGTCCATGAACTGGCAGATTATTCCTGGTATAATGATATTGTTAAAGACTTACGAAGTGTCAGATTATTCTTTGTTTGATAATCTTCTAATTCTATGGAATACTGAGGTAACTTGACATTATGCCTAGTTAAATGATATTGTCCCCCAAAATTTCACTCGTATATCGCCAAAATATCGGGACTTGTCATGTTTATTAATTTTTTATGCACTTTTATGGAATATATTAAAGTTTTTTGATGAAATTGTGAAGTTGCAATGTCACAGAACATAGTTCTGGTAATGTTTATTTGCCACCGGGATACCAACCCGGATAATAAAGATTTGGGAATAATATTGAAAAAAAGATATACTCGGATCAATACAATTCCGAAAGACCTTAACATGATGATCTTTAAATAGAAAATATATTTCAATGTTAAGGTGTTTATTTTTAAAATCCTCACTATCGGTAGAATTTATTAGAAAAAATAATGTAAATCAGTACGAATACAAGAGGGAGATATAGGATGAGATTACCATAAAAGAAGGCTAAATCTCAAAAATCGGCGATGCACAGTGCGACGAAGATTTTCAATGAAATGCTAGATGACGTAAGAAAGGAGAAATATTATATAAATTCAACATTAAAATTAAAATTTATTAATTTTTTTATATTATAACATATACGTATATTACATATTCTTATGTATGTACTAGATGAAGAATCAATTAATACATTTAGATAAATTTTTAATATTTTTCTAATTTATTAATTTAATTTGTTTGAATATTGTGGCATATATACGGTAAACGGAATTTTTTGGTCATAATAATTTAAAACATTGAATATTGGTAGAAGTAGTAGGCAACATTTTATACTATTATAACTACCATCAAAATCGATACCTAAGATATACCGTTTACAAAATCTAAGTATATTTTGGGTGTTGTTTATCTTATTTTATATTCCTAGCTAACTATGACCTACGTTTAAAGTAACGTAGGGGATATTTATGATGTGATTTATGTATTTATATAACAAAATCGGGCGACAGATGTATTCACGTCATCGCCACCATCTCTAAAACAGCGCGTGTTTTCGCTTGGCATAATTTGAGTTCCAAATTCAAAATGATCTGATTTTTTTACTGTTGCTGAATTTGCATTCTGATAACAGTTTATTTTTCTGTATTTCAAATAAATTATATTCTTCGTCAATGTCGTACGGTATTGTTTGTGCGTGACCGGTGCAAGGTTTATTAAATTCAACAGTGGCTGTAATCTAAATTCAATAAAGATTATAATGTACATTTTCACCTTTACAGCAATTGAAATTTCCAGCGTCGAGGACTTACAGATTAATTCATACGTTCTTGCATCATAAATCACAAAGTAGCTGCCGTCGGAGTCTAACCTAGAATAACTAGTATGTATATTTATATTGAAGTGATAATTCTCTTTTATCATGTTAATAATGTCAGTTAGATACGTGCATATAACACGTAAGAACGGCGGTTCTTCTTCCCAATTGAACAAATCAGCCATTATAATGTATTTAAATTGTTGTTATAATACACATGTATTTTTTTAGATTTAATTATTTGTGTCTTCAACGTTTTGAATGCCAATACTACAATGAGTGAGGTGGCTTATAAAAGTTAAATGATAAATCATTCCCAGAATTGTACAGCAACATCCTCAATATTGACCCAGCAATATTTTATTGACATAATCGACAATACGATATTGACAAAGGTTATTGACTGTATTAATATCACATATTGTATCTTTGTACAACCAAACAGCCCCGGTAGACTGAATGAATATAATTCGCATGAAATCAAATGTGGATTAGAGGATTATATATTTTGACCTACAGTATTTGTAGGGGAGACTTAGGATAAACGGGACAATTTTAGTAAACGACAAAAATGTACAAACAAATAACTTCGCTCCTCAATATTGGAAATTTTTGATACATATAGAATAACATTTTAGGTAATTTGATGTGTTAAACGGTGCACGTGGCTTAGTGCCACATGATTTTTTTATTGCAAATTTAAAATTCACATTGTAAATTGTAAAAATAATACCATATTATTGATTTGAGAAACTGCTGTTAGACATTTCTCATAAATTTAATAATATCAAGGAGCGAACTATTCATTGAATGGACACCATTCATTTTTGTCGCCTGGATCCTGGAAGGGTCGGGAGCCCAACGTATCGACAAGGAGCTTCCATCTTTAGACGCTTCAGTACTTAATGACCAATCAAGTTCCAATCTTTCTTCGTAGAATCTTTGCTGACCTACCGGCCACCTTACCTCCGGAGTTGCCAAGAAGAAGCATCTTGGTAATTGTTTCTCTAGCATTCGTGGTATGATTGTGATAAAGACGTGTCCAAACAATCTTAATTGAAATATTTCGACAGAAGAAGGGCCTCACATACAAAAATCTTTCTATAGAGTCTCCCTTATTTCACTCGGTTCAATAGTGTTAAACCTACAGCTGGCCTGAGATAACTTATTTTTTCTGCTGCCCGGATTCTCGAACTCGCTCTCCGTAATATATTAGGTGACCATATTAAAGTGGTTCCGTACACAGCTTTAAAAACAGTCAGTTTGGTCTTGACACTTAACTTTATCCCAGTACTATAAAAGGAATGTAAAACCTCACCAGCAGCCCCGATTCATCTGTCTATTTCACCCTCCTGCCTCCCTGTCGCTGGAGAATTCCACTTTGTGGTATTTAAACTTGTCAACTTATTTTAGCTGTGCCCTAACAGATAACCTATTCAGGATACTGCTAAATGCATTGAAAGTGAACACTTTCTGAAATGATAGAGAAATTCACGCCACTGTCAAAACATAAAAAAGAAATTCTATGGAATTGATAAATTGTATTTTTAATATTTGAAAATTAAACTTTGTGGTTTATTATGTTAATTTTTTTTATAGATTATTAAACATGAATTAAAGTGGTTATTATAAACAAAGTTAAATAATCTATTTAAAAAAAAACGGAAATAATAGTATTTAATAATTGTGAATACGTGTAATTGATTAAATAGATTGAAACATTTGTTTTAAATAAAAACAAATATTTCACTTTTATGAATCAATTAAATAATATTAATGTAATGTGTGTATCTATTTATGTGTATTTTAATTACTTCTTGAGATAATTCTCTATCCATTTTATAAGCTTCCATAAAAAACAAATTCTTTTACATATTTGCCTAGATCGATCCGAATCAAGTGCCTAACTTTTTATTACGATGACCTAATAAACATTTAGAAAATTTCAGCTTTTTTTTTGTCCACTTAATGTTTCAAAACGTAACATTACAAATTATTTTGAAAAAATGACACGATTTCATGTGGCGGAATTGAAAGAAATACAATAAGCTTAGAAATAAATTATATTCCGATATGCTAAGTTCAACGAGAAAGATCATGTCAAACGCCTGACTAAAGATCGTGTATGGGGATTTGCAGATTTTTTCTTACATTTTTTATATAATTCTCGTATAAAATTCGATAACTTATCGGCCAGATACGATTTTGTGAATTTTGATGAGATTTTATTTATTTTGATAATTTCAAACTATTTATGTGGTGTTCTTCTTTGTCTTATATCGCTTACTACTTACCTTATGTATTTGTGCTATAAAAATAGGACTAACTTGATGGTCTCCTGGAACGGGGCTCGAACCCCCGACCGCTAGATCACTAGGCGAGTATCATAACCACTAGACTACAAGCACGTCATCACTTATATCTTGCCTGTCTGTTTCGTTACACTTGTCCAACGCCTTACCAGTAGAGCATACTAATTGGTCTAACCGATGTTTTATAAACGTTGCTCTTTGTCTTTAGTGGAATCCTATTATCATAGAAAACTCCAGACAAAGAACTTCATTTGAGCCGCGCTGTATTAAATCTATGCTCTGCGCCAAAGTCTGTTGGGGTATCTGCCGATATAACGGAGCTCAGGTATTATAGAGTATTAACTTGCTGCACAGGCGTCCTTTGTAATTGGAATGGTCTATGGCAGTGATGGCGAACCTATGACCCGCGGGTCAGACACTGACCCGCGCAGGCTTTTAAAATGACGCACGCGTTGATTTTCATAATCTTATTTTTTAAAAGGTTCGCCATCACTGGTCAATGGGTTCTTGCATGGTTATTGGTAAAATTAAACGTCATGGACTTTGTACAGTCACTGTTGATTCTGTATTGTATATAATATATATATGTTTGTACTTCCGTGTTTCTTAAACAATTTAAAATTTTCTCCCGCGAAAGAATACGATACATCGAGATCACAGTTGCTCGCTTGAATTACCATAACGCGGAATCGCTGAATCCTTTCCCCGTAAACATATATATTAAGTTGTAGTTTGTTTCTTGTTCAAGATTTCCTTCTCATTCTTCGTGTCACAGCAGTCGTGGCACTTAGTCACCCTGGAAGCGAGCTTCGATATTGCAATGGGATTCTTTAGCTCTATTTGATTCGATCCGGTGCATTCTAGTGCATTCGTAGATACAGTTATTCATATTTTACATACAGTAATTAAGAACAAGTGTAATCGATTTTAACCAGACAAACGAAAATGAAACCTGTCGGAAAACCAATTTACTAATATTGTCAATACACAATACAAACTATTTTGTTTGGGGTGTTTTTATTTAGATGTTTGGCACATATGAAAATTGTATTGGTGTAAATCAAAAGTATAACACTTTTTTTTTTCAACGTATGTACGTACGATTCACTTGGGACAATGCGTACATTCTCCTTTTACATTAATATATTATCAAAATAGTATTAAAAATATCACAGACCTAATATTTTGAAAAATTGCAACTTCACACAAGTAAAGTGTTCTCCTTAAAAAATATATTAATATTGTCACTAAAATATTCTGCTATTATTTATTATACCGTGTGATTACTAAACGGACGAAGTGCGGTCCCCATTACAAACTATTGACGTATCAGACGCGCGAGTGGCAACCGCGTATAAAAATCTAACGTCATCTGATATTTCTTGATTTTCTTTACGGAAAACTCATAGCGCTCCATACGCATTGGCTCAAGTCAACCAATAAGGTTGTATACTTCCGGCAGGCGTGAGAGAACGGATGAAATCCTGAAACTTCAATATTCAGTAGGAAGTAGAGCCGTTTGATATTTATCATGGCAGGCAATAAACAAATATCTACTACCAGGATTCTATTTCTTTATTATTTTATTCTTCTTTAGCTTCCTCGAGTTCTCAGCAACTTCATTGGAGCTATTTATTTATTTTTGAATAAATGTTTTCACTATTTCTAAACTGTGACAAACCGAATATTACTGACTGACTTTCTTTGTTGGGTCATTCTGACCACACGAGTATTACACGGCTACAAACAATACTTTTTATATCATACGCATATTTAAATATATCCAATGCACCCTTGTATTCCTTTTTTATTATGGATCACTGCAGATCTCCATTAATTAAGTAAAAAAAAAACGTGAAATCGAAATACGAAACAAATGATTCAAGTTAAATGATTGAAACAAAACAGACCGTACACTAGAGAATCACATGCTCGGGTGATCCATTAAGGCGTTATACAACCTTATGAAATTTACAAATTAAATGTATTAATTAGAAAAATCAATTTATCGAAAAAATGTTGTTGTTGCTACCGGCATTCGATCCTGGAGCCCTTCCTATCCGGGGAAATCCATTAACCGATTATGCTTCATCAATACAGTAAGTTGACGACAAATTTTCGAACTTATACGTTGCACTTTGAAAATTGATAAATCTGTCGTTCCATTATTTGAGGGCCATCTCTTTATATTTACGGAATCTCTAACACATTTGAGTAAAATCCGAATTAACCAGAATTAATTGATAATTCATTTTTATTAAATATTGTATATCAACTTATATATGTTCTGAAAAATTTCAACTTCACAATAAAAATGTTTTCAAATATGAATTAAATATATTAATTATAAAGATATACATATAAAATCAATTTTTTCGAAAAATATTGTTGTTGCGCCACCGGGATTCGAACCTGGATCTCTTCCCTAACCGGTGGAGGTGCTTTATCCAACTAAGCTACAGCGACATTATTTTTAGCGACAATTTTTCGAACCTAATACATTTAATACATTTAATCGATCCATCATTTGACAGAGCCATTTACATAATGAATTATGAATAATTACAACTTCACAATAAGAATGTGTTCTAAAAAAAAAAAAAAAATTACAATTATTTTAGTAGAATTATATTTAAAATATTGCTAAAATAAACGCTGTTCTATTGACCACATATTCCACACAACGTTAACGAAAAACTGAGCATTAGAACCTTCAATCATTCATCAAAAGTTTTGTGAACATTGAGAATATGTGTATTTATTATACGTTATAACGTATACGTGGTAAGGTGTATTATTCTCTCACACATACAGTCACATTATTGCCAGAGTATTTAGTGACACATACTCCGTGAAGGTATTTAACGGGAGGACTCGATGAGTTGCAGGGAAAACCGCGTTGTGTAGGTATGCCTTGAGTTTAAGATAACTCAAGCTTAGACTATAAAGTTTATGTGGAACTGATAAATATTGTATGTTGCAGTATCGTCTACTAATCTAAAAATGGAACAGTTTTGTCAAACAACTCCACCGTAGCGATCATCTTGATCAGTTGCATAACCTATTTTTTAATATCCCCAAATCGATTAGATTATAACATCCTTGGTGACATTTATAAAATATTTCGGACCGAACTAAAACATATTGGTTATCGAATATACGAGATGGTAGTGATTATATCACTCCCGAATAGTCTGACATTTTTGTTACCGGCTCTACCTTGTTTCCAAAAGTAGTGGATGTTACATTAAACGTTAACATTGCCCATAGCTGAGGACTTAGCTGAAAAATACAAACGATTTTTTTGTTGTTGTATACAATCGAAAATATCCAACATAATTACAAGTACAAGGTGAATATTATGTTCCAGGTTGACTTTGTTTGGCCGCTATATTGGTATAGCAGAAATTTGGTATTCGTGGAGAGTAGTTTATGATAATTTATTATGGAGTATTTAACGCCTCAACAACGTGTTGAAGTCATTAAAACATTTTATCTAAATAATAATGGTAATACTGAAACTATTAATGTTGATCGATATTGTCACATGATGGAAAACGAATTCGAATACTTTCCTTAAAACTAATTTAATATAGTTTATCAAACTTATCATTTTTATGTGCGTAGGTAGTAAGATGCTTGAATATCCCTGAATTGTAAAAAAATAATAAAAACACAGTCAAGTTAAAAATATTTTGCTGAACTTTGCCATTTATATTTTAAATTGGGATGATGAATAAAAACTTCCTGAATTACAAAAAATACCAGTTTTAAGCGGCTTCTCTTTTTACTTTAATGACGACGGTAACTTTGTTTCGTTTTCGCCTGAACTTTCTTCCTTTTAAGCCTGTTCTATTATTTCTTTGGTTTTTTTTTGTTGCCCGGGGGCTATTGTTGTTGAATTAAAGCCCTGAGCGTGGACTATAAACTTTCTACATGATTTATCGCTGGACCTTCTGTCTCGCGATGTGTCGCTATCCATAGTCACTGCAGGTTATTTTACTAGTTATTAAATGTGACTCTACTCACAGTTGTCGTGTCGATGATAATGATATAAATTGTAAAAACACATTGACATATAACTATACCTTATTTTGTTATAAATAAGTACGCAGTAAATAATGCGAAATCAGTACATGGAAAAATGGATAGTACGGAAGAAATTTACGATGCGTAATGGGTGCGGGGGACTCTTAATTATTTTTATTACTAAAAAAATATGATAAATAATAAAGAAAAGTTATGAAATCAATTAAAAAAACATATATTAGGTCATTCTATAAGTCTCTGTAAACTAAAGATATTTTTAGTATTCCTTCGGTGGCCGTCAACATGGTCGAGTTGGTGGTTCTTTTTAGTATTTTCGACCCTAAACCAACAATGGCAGTGGAGATTAAAGAAATTCAGTTAATAATTATACAAAATACTTTATTTAAATCACTATTTATTTCAATATATAGGTGTCTCACAGAGACGAAGCTATTATTTTTACATGCGAAGTCTTGGGCATTACAGGGATTACGACCTGTCATCGGCTGGCTTAAGTGATCACTTTACACAATGTAACGTTCACCCATGCTACCACATCTATCAAATTTTTGGAAGTTGTATATATGATATCATGTTGGAACATTTCAATTATTTATTACCAACTATGCTGTCGCTATCTATGGATTTTTTAAAAATTTGATATTCATTCTCATGTAACAGTGTAGATGTCACTGAAGCAGAGTCTATTTTTTCTGAAGTTGTTTTTGGGGCTATCTCCTTTATGTGTATATATGAAAATCATTCGAATTATTAACATACTAGAATACGTCTGAAAAGGCACTATTTATTAATTATTCTACGTGTTTCGATACCTATGGTATCTTTTTCAGGAAACAATGTATACTGAAATTAAAAAATACAAGCATAGATAAAAACAAAACTATAAAATGGAGAATATGTAAGAACTAATATGATAACAAATTTGAAAGGTCAAGAAAAAGTGTTAATCTCTTACGGTATAGTTTTAATGTTTTTTAATTTAAGTTTAACTACATCCCACATTATAATATTAACCCAAGGCGTACAATATTTGGAATTCAAATTAGTCCATTAAATGTTTATTTGTATTTGATTTAAATGCTTTGGTAACGTTAATAATATTATCTGTAATTTAAATTCATTTCGTCGACAACTTTTCAAATATGTATTATAATATTACCGCGAAACGCAAACTGAATTACTATTTGGTTTGTGTTAATTGCATTGACGCTTCACTACTTGGTTTCATTAATTAATTCAATGTATATCAATGACTGATAAAAATATTCTCAGTAGATCCTATTTATTTTTAAGTTATTTTAATTTATATTTACACAATAAATAATGTATTATAAATATGAATTAAATGTATTAATTATAAAGATATACATACAAAATCAATATTATCGAAAAATAAAAACATTGTTGTTGCGCTACCGGGATTCGAACCTGGATCTCTTCCCTAACCGGGGGAGGTGCTTTATCCAACTAAGCTACAGCGGCACTATTTTTATCGACAATTTTTCGACCTTATATGTTACCTTTTTGATATCAATACATTTAATCGTTCCATCATTTGACAGAGCCATCTACCTTATTTTTACAGAATCTCAAATACCTTTGAGTGAATCTGATAATAGACGCTAGAGTTATTAATTCATTTTTATTAAATTTTGGACACATTGATACAACTTTATTATTTTTAGGAGAACACATTCTTATTGTGAAGTTGTAATTATTCAATCCCGGTAGCGCAACAACAATGTTTTTATTTTTCGATAATATTGATTTTGTATGTATATCTTTATAATTAATACATTTAATTCATATTTAAAATATCACAGAACTATGTTCTGAATAATTACAACTTCACAATAAGAATGTGTTCTCCTAAAAATAATGTATATTGTACATTTGAGTTATTAAACACTTTGTTGCTTTGTAAATTATGAAGGTATTATTTTCAATAAATTTTCCATTGTGTGTGTCTTTAATTCTTCTGTTGTTGTTGTTATGTCAACAGAGAATTTCTAACACCGTAATATCCTCCAATTTAAATGCATTTCTACCGAAAATGTTTTTCATTAATTTTCAGCGCATCGCCATTGTCTATTTTTAATTATTTGATTTATTATAAATATTGTAATTTTTATTTTCATTAGTCTATATACTAAAATACGACATTTTTAAAATATTGTATAATATAAGATAAAAATATCGTTTTGTTACCTCGCCTCTGTCTGTATATTATATACTGATATAACGGACATACTGTGACACGTAATTTTTCTGTTGTAAATAAATAAATTTTGAGGAATAAACAAAATTATACACTAATCACATAGGGCCGGCTATGTAATCAGTAGTAGTAGTAAAAAAAAAGTATCTAAAGGGTCCGAAAACGGGTTGTTATCGTAGGTAAAAAACATATTTACTTTTCGAAATTACATCCCGTAGTAAACTCATTTTACTATCCGATATCCGATAGTAAAAACGAGAATCGATAGTTAGATATCAGACGGACTTTTCACAGCTGTTCCAAAAGTCATCTTGACACATTGATACTTTGAATACGACTATTAATCATTCAATATCCCGCTATTTTAGTCATGATAGTTCGTCCGATGATGATCTCGCTGTTCAATATACATTAGCACATAATACGAAAAAATTTCACCACCAAAGTGATAGATTTAGACGCCGAGGCGAAAAAAATCCATAGATAATGCGTAAAATAAAGCATATTTCATGATTATTTGTCGCGCCTATAGACATCTCCATCTATGCTTTGACAGTAGTAAATATGACGTTCGAACAATCCGCAAATGATTTTAACCATGTGCGTTAGTAAAAAGTTACTAATGTAAAATGTGACCACTACTTACTACTGATCACACAACCGGCCCTTAGAAAGATGCATACGAAAAAAATATCTTTGCCTGGATTCGAACCTGGAACTTTATATTGTTGGTAGACTTGCCTTATCAATTACACCATAGTAACTTTTAGATTATCGTTACTAATTTTGTTCTATGTATATCTTACTTTTTTACGAGACCGTGTATTTTTATCGTTCGAACTAACCATATTTATAATTGCAATGTTTCTCAAATATCTTTAAATATTTATGGCACCAAGATTTCTAGTCCATATTTATTAAATATGAAGCATTAAACACAAATATTCATTTGAAATTAAATTACATTTTGTTTGTGAAGGTTCGATTTTTCAGAACATAATTTCACGGTGATAGCATTTAGCACATTCTAAAAATTTCAACTCTACAAATAAAATCTTATTTTAAAAATATATACATACTGATAAGTTTAAGGACACTGCAAAGGTTAACAAACTTTAAATCATTTGCCTTCACTGGGTTGAATTCTTTCGCTGTTCTCCGTTATCTTTATAACATTCAATTTGAATACAATTTCAGTGACGTAATATACAAAGTGAGAGTTGCAAATCCCATGTCGCGCTCAAGTCACCCCCGGAACTAGATCGCGTAAGACTGTAACTTTAACAACGATAATTAATATTAAAAATGTGAATTAAATATATTCATTAGAAAGATATTCATATAAATTCAATTTTATCGAAAAATATTGTTGTTGCGCTAACGGGATTCGAACCTGGATCTCTTTCCAAACCGGGAAAGGTGCATTATCTAACTATGTTACAGCGACGATATTTTTAGCGATAAATTTTCGAACTTATATGTTACCTTTTTGAAATTAATCGTTTATTTAATAATTTTAATGGCTCTTTCAAATAATGAAACGATTAGTCGTGAAAAATCAGTCGCTAAAAATATCGTCGCTGTAGCATAATTGGATAATGCACTTTTTTCGGTTTGGAAAGAGATCCAGGTTCGAATCCCGGTGGCGCAACAACAATATTTTTCGACAAATTGATTTTATATGTATATCTTTCTAATTAATATATTTAATTTATATTTAAAACATCACAGACCGTCTGTTCTGAATAATTACAACTTCACAATAAGAATGTGTTCTCCTGATAATTAATATAGTTTTACAATAATAAAACAGACAACTGTGTCGCTTAATTTCAACATTTTGATTTATTTTTGTTGTCAGGTAATTGCGAGAAACTTGTCTCTCGAATTTTTTTTTAAATGCTAGATATAGAGATAGTCGGATGGAAGGAAATTTTTATTTATGTATAAAGTATTCAGGAATATTGAATTTTATCTTTTTACTACCTACATTCTTTCTTGCTACTTTGACTTGTATTCATAATTTATTTTGTGATACTATAGTATTATTTTGAATCGTTTCATACACGGTAATAAAAATGTGTTTGCAGTCACCGTTTTGATTAAGGATTCATCGTTCTAAATATATTAAGAAATTATATATATATATTTAAAAAATATGTAGTATATGGATATTTAAAGTTACAAAATGTTGAAATTCTGACCAGATTACGCCTCTGTACAGATTTTTGCATCAGATAAAATCCCTTGTACGTAAATAAATACGCAATTTACAATTTCAGACTAAAGCAGCGTACAACTTTATTTATTTAAACTTTTCAGCTGCATACGAGTGTTAATTACGTAATTAAACTCTTGCACGTTAAACATTGAAATGTTTTGGTCTTTTCCACATTTTCCGGCATACCTAATGCTAAGCAAATAACGCGTGTTTAAATTTTGTGTTAATATGTACATTTGTATTCTACCTGTTTTAAACAGAGGTTAAATTAATTGTAACTAAACTTAAACTTTGTATTGTTATTTTGTTTTGTTAGTATTCATTGTATTTATTTGTGTACTGTGCTATGTAAACTGTCATTGTGACCATAGTTTTATGATAATATCGATATAGGTGAAAATTAAACACATGGTAAAAGTGAGAGTATATAAGAAATGTTACGAAATTTTATAATGTGCTATTTCAAACGCAGTTTTCGCGACAAATTTTACTTGGGGACCCGATGAATAAATATATTCTATGTTGAAAATTACCCATTCAAATTTTGTATTTGGTTCCTGGAATTCTAAATAATAACACTAAAGATATAATTAATATGTAACATTTCCAATTTCACTCGGAACAAATGGAAAAAAAAATACTAGAACAAATAAACAAACGGACGTGACGTGTTTGAAATTTCGTAGTTTTTTTTGCGGATAAACTTAACAAAGCCGTTACACAATCGAGTTCAACAGGTCTCATAAGGTTTAATTACTACGTGTGACAAACGTTTGTGTTCCAGGATTTGTGAAAGCTCTTTGTTTAGAGAGAAGGTAGGATTTTATTTTGCCTAACTGGTGCTTTCCTTTGTAGGCTATCGCGATTTAAAAATGTTAAATATTTTTTTGGTTCGTGATTCTGCAGTTAGTATTTTCTTTTTGCTTTGTATTAAAAAAAAAGTTTTTTTCCGCCTCTACTTTCTATCAGTTTTATTCTGAATACTACCAGCGAGTGACCCAGTTTTGAACGCGGCTGCCTGTCAAGAACACGCCAAAGAGCGTAGTCTTAATAACTTGCTAAAGTGACGTATTGTCTTCATGGTTCGTTGTGAATATTCATTAAATCATAGTAGCTTGGTCCCGCGGGCCACTAACGAGGAGAACCCTCATTAAATGTCACCGTTTGTGGGGTGCAGTTTACCTACTTAGCATTGCATATTTGTGATGGCGTCTCGCGCCTGCTGACTTAAATAACCATTCCGTTCAAATTCACCTTGTTGTGAACTACTGCTGCTGATTCAAACTAATCTAATTATTTTACCTGGGTCCCGTGGTGCGTATATGACTTTGCGAGACGGACGCCGGAGCACATACTCTGGTTGTGTGAGATTATGAGGAACGCCAGGGAGGATTTGTTCGCAGGATTGGATGTGCCAGGTTATCGTCTGGCTCGGAACGATGACCTAAAGAGGATCGAAAAGAATTTCGGACGTTTCAGGATGTTCGTGGGTGTGTGGGTGTCTCGTTGGGAGATTTTGAGACCGTCAAGTGTTTAGAAAGAGGGTAAGGGCCATCTGCTTTTCTCCTTCTTGCTTAAAAAAATAAATAATAAACCTTTGGATTAATATCTATCGATCCTGGCTTCTATATATGTATATTTTATCTATTACTGTTGTATGCATTTGATTTATTTCTGTTTTACTGAATAAATGTATTTTTCTCCGAACTACACGGACAGTGAATGGTCTTTGGTTAGCAGCCATGCCGTGTTGCATTGCCACTTTACGGCATAGCATGGTTGCCAAGTAGTGTTGAAAAATGCCAACCTAGCGGTAAATGTAAAGGACCGATATGGAAACTTTTGCTCATAAGTCGGTCCTGGGTAAAGCGGTGGGTCACCATTCAATAATCTGTTACAGGTGACCCCTGCTTAACGCAAGAGATGCGTTCTTGGACGATCCGCATTAGGTGAAAATCTGCGATGAGGGAGAATGATTAAGAAGGTTCTCAAAGTTTGTGTTAATTTATTTAAAATAATTTAATAACGAACCAGGTCCCTAATCCGATTATGTTTTTTTTTTTTGTTATACTAATTTCTGTTTGTCTTTCTAATTAATTCATATTATTTGTTTTAAATACTTTTTTTTTAATCTACAAAATATTGATGAATAAATGTGTGACAATGACGGCAAAAATAATTTATGTTTTTGATATACTGACGCTTCTTCATGTTTATTTTCTTAATAACTTAAAAAATATTTCAACACTAGACGTCCGATTAGAAGAAGGTGCTCAGTCCTTTTTATATATATATATTTTTAATAAACTCATATTGATTTTATTCTCGCAACTCTGTTCAACATGACGTCACATACCTTCACGAAAGGGATTATATTAAACAGGTACATATACAGTGTAAAGCCTGTATATTAGTAGACTAAAATATTACAGTGTCATCCTCGTCCATTGAATGTACAGGAAATAACGGATATACACAAACATAAATTAGGCACGGTAAACATACAACTCATTTAATGCCATACAAATCTTCATTGAACCACCCAACCAAACCCAAAAATGTTACATCAATATTTACTATTGTATTATATAAAAAAACAGACATTTGTACTTGTATTTGCATTTTGCTTCCTTGATAATGTATCAATACGGATAAATCTAGGACTGTTACATTATTATTTAAAGGGGTAGATATATGAGACCACCCCTGCAAAACACTATATTGTTTTTGGGCAGATTTAAGTTATGATTGCATATGCGTTGTATATCTTTTTGGGAATCGAATAGTATATTAAGGCGCGACTTGCAATAATAATTCAAATTTTTGCGTTTTTTACGAAAATCAGGGTTTTTATTATTCATTTATATCAAAAGTTATTCAATAGATTAGACTTTTTTTCTACTATTACTTAGAATGGACCTTTACATTAATATAAAACTAATAAACTGAATGTTATTTGCCATAATTAAGGCGATACAAATATTATAAGACAGACCGCGACCATTAGATGCATTTTCAGCATGCTACGAAATTGAGTTAATACGCTAAATTAATGCATAAACGAAATATATTTTCTTATAATCTTGAAGCCAAGATTACGGAGACAAATCTTTAGGAAACCAAATTAGAAAAATGTTAAAATAGAATAGAGTTATAAACCATTAAATTTGCAGTATATTTGATCAATTTTTGACGTTTTTAAAATACTTTGTTTTAGTAAAAACATACGTTTTTAAATTATATATTATATTTACTCACATGCTTTGAGGCTTCAACTGCTATTTAAAACTAAGTTTAATATCAGAAACACAATAATCATTTTTTAAATAATATATTTACAGTCTTATGAAATAAGATATTATTAATTATCTCTCACAGTGTTAGTATGCCGTTCGACACGGCCACGGCGGTCGTGAAATCTGCGCTCCGATAGATTTTAATTAAATTTGCCTATAAAACACATTTTAATACAAATTTTTACAATATGAATGAATATTATACTTATTCTCGATACCAATTGCTTATTTTTGTAAATTGTATGGTTTTGAGCTGATTTTATATGAAAACAGATTATAATTTTGACATTTATATATTAAACATACGTCAAACTTCATGTCACCATTAGTACCGTTTTAAAATGACAACGTTGTATTTATGCAATGTTGCCGTGAAATTTGCGAAGTCGTTTTTTTTGTTGGGTTTGGTTCTCATTAAAAGTCAATAATATATTATTATACACGTTATTGTTCTGAAATTACTGCCTCCTGTGACTCAAGATGCCTAAGGTCAAAAAGTATCCATTGACACGCTCTAGGAAATGTTCCAACAAAATTTTAAATGGTTATCTTCTTGGAAAAAAAATCGCAACGTAAGTTGATAATTTTTACCATTCCTATAATAATTATCTATTTGATTTAACAATATAAATTACATAGTTTAATATAAATATATTATGTAGTGCGGATAAATTATTTTCTATTGGAAATACATATCCTTAAAGATAAATAATTTTATCAAAAGAATTATACATGACAAACCTGTCTGATTGATACAAATGTATTTGTTATAGTCATATAAATGAATAAACACGTATTTTAATATTTTAGACATAAAAATACTGATGACTAAATACTAATAATAATAATATTATAAATTATTTTCAAGATGTTTCCGAACTGAGCTTTGAATGTGTGGACTCGTGTGAACTTCCTAAATTGGATGGCAAAAGAGTGGTTGACATACACCAATTCTTTTCTCAAATTAATCAAATTTACTCCCACAAATCGATTTTTGGGTGCACAGGAACGAATATTGAATATGTGAAAGAACGTAAGGTTTTATTTCTAAATTCAGTTTAAAGTGTAATGTGTGGATCAAATTTTGTTTTGAATACGCGTAAAGAAAAAAACAACGAAATTCTGAAGAACGATAATATGCCCGATGAACAACTAATTATAATAATACTTTTGTCATATTTTCATATATATTTTAATATCAAATATATATGTAATTTATTAAAACAATAAATAAGTATTTAAAAAAAAAAAAAAGTTTTTTTATTACAACCGGAGTATGAATATTATATAATATAATATTAGCATAAATAGTTTTCTCTTCACAAATACAGCTGCTTCAAAAGTTATAAATATTATTTATTAGTATGAATTTACATCAATTTTTTCCTTATAAATCGGGGCAAAATTGTAATATTTTATAATCATATGTTTATCGACACAAACAATGGTTTTAATCATAAACATAATAATTCTTCATAGTATAAATATAACAATTCTTAGGTGAGAACTTTAACAAATTATTTAATTTTCGCTTGATAGTTTCAAATGTCAACACATATGTATTATGAATGCTGAAGAAATGGCTATTTTCTGATAGCTATTAGAAGGAATTTAAGAAAACCAACAATTATATACTTGTCCTTTTCTATTGATATTTTTCACTTTAGCAAGTTTTAAGTAAAAAATAACGCACTTTTATGTTTAATTGTAAAAGAATGAACTATTAGTCTCATCTTGAAAGGGTATGCAAAATACAAAAATATCTCGAAATTCAAACTGGAAAAATGAAAGTTGCCCCTTAAACAACCATATAAATTAAATTTAAATACTATTACACACAATTTCTAAGTGGTCTTACCTGCAATAACGCTGTATATCATCTAAGATGGTCGACGCTTCGTTCATATTTCATCATTTGTAAAAACCGATATACAGTGTTATTGCAGGGGAGGTCTCATACATCATTAACGTGCACAAAAATTTCTACAGTACAAAAAATAATTAACGAATTCGTTATGCATACGATTATTATCTGAAAAAACAGGAAATAGACTTAAACTCTTTACAACGTAAACTAATAAATATGCCTCTTTTGTGAGAAAATGTATATATGTACCTCATATGAGAGCTTTCTTATTTTAATAAACAGTTCAACTTAATCTTTTCACCGAATCGCAGAAATATTAGATATTACAAATTTTAAACATAATAATTGCCAAGAGTTTCTTAGTCTGATAAAATCAACCAGGCGAACTTGTACTTGTTAGCTCACACGAGAAATAGGGACTTATCAAGTTGTTCAGGAATATAGCAAGTTATAAAAACAATGTTAGTTTTTAAAAATTTACAGAGATTTTCATCCCAATAACAAAGAGTCTCAAAAATGTGTGTTATCTGTACTAGTGAATATAGTATTATTATATTAGTTATTACATTAAATTGATTTATGTTTTTCGTTTTATTATTTATTTGTAATATTGCAGAAGGTCTTATATAATTATTATATCAAGTACGCCTACAATATTTAACGATTAATTTTTACAGAAAATAATTGTATTGTCTTGATTAACTGTGATGAATTGTTATAGCACCGTGACAGCCATTGGTTTACCTTTAATTAATTGTAAAAATTACATTATTTTTTTATAATAATTAGTGTATCGCACAGAATTGCTCGCCGAGGAGGAGCCATATTAAGTGATACGATAAGACAGGTGTTAATAATTGAAAGGTGTAATCATCGGCACGGTGTCAAAAAACCCGTGGGATAGATATAGGAAAACAAAGACGGCTTAGAAAAGCGTCTCAAGCGGCGGGCTGTCGCCGTTTTAGGTACTTGCGAAATGACTATGTATTGTTATGAATTCGAATAAAAATTAGAGTATTCTGCTGCGGCAGGCATTCTCCATTTTGTCGCCGTGGTGTACTTATATTGAATATCTTTTGTGTTTTATTTCTTTCGACCTCATCATCATCATCATCATCGTCGGTTGAGAGAAGCTGAGATCGGCGAACCACCCTTGTTTGCGTTCTTGTTTCCTGCACGAAGCAATTAGTATACCTCTAAAAAGTGAACTCATGTTATATAACTAAGTTACAGGTTTCAGTAAGACGGTGCAACCTGTTACAGTCAGAGACAATGCTGTTATTATACACAAATTTTCCGGGGTGTGTCGTCTCTCGTTTTGGCGACAGAAATTGGCCACCGAGATCGTGCGGCGAGGTCGACGAGTTATTGGCGAAACAATGTAGCAATTATGCGAAAATGTTGTCGGAAGAGTGAAAGTATTCATACAATTAGTCGTACCGGATATTTGCCAGATATTGTACTCTATATTTAATGTCTGTTCTTATACATTATTATTCTTCTGTACGTTGTTTATCGTCAATTTGTTCATTGCGGCCAGGAAAAGCTCTATAGTAGACTGGCCAAACCGTTGCCCTAGGTTTTCAACCATTCTCCTTCTTCATGGGCCCCGACTTCCAGCAGTCTTTCCATGCATCATGAGGTGCAATGTCTCATACTTTTCATGGTGTCTCGTCACACTCGAGATATTTAAGTTTTAGAATTTTCATTGTTTTAAATACTATTTTTTCTTTATTTATTTGCTTATTTTCTTCTGTAAATCCAAATCTCAAATGCTTCAAGTCGCCGTATCATTTCTTCGATAAGTATCCATGCCTCAATTCCATAAAATAATATCGGGAATACATAGCATCTGACCATTCGCATTCGTAATCTAAGGTTGAGTTCATGACTGCGGAACATCTTTTTCATGCGGATAGAGGTTGCATGAGCTAACTCAATGCGGCATTTTATATTTCCTATATTTCATTTACATTGCAGTCCAGCATACTTTATGTTTAAATGAAAATAATATTGGCGTCGTGTTGGGACACATACGTGTAAAGTTTATAAGCAATTAAAAACATTAATTAATTAAACATTAAAAATGGTACGTGAAACTGTGAAACTAGCATTGATACAGTATAGAAATAATAAAAAATAAGATAAAGCGAAATAAGTAGAATAAATAAACACAAAAGAATATCCATATATTTGATGTTTGTGTTTTTGTACGATGGTGTGTATGAGGGCGCGAAGATCCTTGCGAGGATTTAAAGATTGTTGAACATAACGCATCAGCAAGCGGCCTGCTGAGGTGGAACGTATCCACGTCGTTGAAATTGTTGTCATACGTGCTGAACACACGACTAAACTTGCACTTCTGAAGAACTCGTAAAGCTAAACAGAGAATTTATTTCACAGTCAATGATTTTATCGTTAGCAGAAATTTCTCGTCTGACACTCTTTAATTGGTAGATAAGAGTTATTTTTCGAATATGCAAACTATATTTTTATAATCAGAATTAGTATTATATTTATAAAACATTAATAGAAGATTCAGAACAGTTGTAAAATCTGATAAATTATGTGTTCAATTGAAACCTAGGACGGGGGCCAAAGACGTGTATAGAACGGTTTCATAATAAAAAAAATGCTACAATGTTAATAAATATAGTTAAATACGCAATAATCACTATATATGAGCCCCGTATTTGAGCAGCAATTTTTTTTATTTTTTGAAAAATCTATGTATAACCTAGCCATAATTGTTTTTAGATGTCAATATAGCGGATTATCAACAACTGACTGACTGCAAATGGTTATTATGAAAAATAATGTTTACCTACCTACCATTTAATTATCATAGTAATATTACGCTTCCCCGTTTACATCTGTAACTTTCTGGATGCCGGGTGTGTCATTATGGCCGTTTAGTACTTGATTAAACGGCCAGGTCTGTGAGACGCGATCATGACACAAAATAATATGTTTTTAATATCTCTAGATTAAGATTGCATAAATATTTTCTCTTTTATATATTCAATAACAGTACGTAAATATATATTGAATTTGAAATTTCAAAACATTGAGAAATCGTGCGAATTTTGAGCTCTCACCTCTCACCTCTCTTATCTTAATAATTTTTGGTTATGATCAGAATCTGCGCGGGAATAATTCATCATAACTTAAAAAAATTATTTGTTTTAGGTTAAGTGAGAAAATCATTCATGTTTACTTAAATGTACATTATACTTATAAAATAGCATTTTTGTGTTTATTATTATCTATCCGCGATTCTTATACATCATCTAGATGTCATTTTTGTTCGTTTTAACAACTAACTTACAGGTGGGATAATTTAATTACATCGATATGGGCCACTTGCCGCCCGCAGGGACTAGCAGCAAGCAATCGACTATAGCCGATGAGTCTTTGACCACGCAGCGGCCACTAGTGACCGCGATGCCGCTATAATAACCACCCGCAGGGCCTAGCAGTAAGCAATCGGTTTATCTGCTAGTTTGATTTATAGCGTTATAATATTCAATTTTTCTAATATCTGTTTACTATTTTGAAAAAATTAACTCCCAGAACAAAAATGTTGTGATCTATTACCTCCATACTCTGCATGCACCCTGCATATACCTGGGCGCAAAATGGGACTCTCATATTATCTTAAAATCACGCTGTTATCAACTGAAAAACAGACAACAATACAACGCGCCGCACCGTCCGGGAACTCGGCCCCTGAGCGCATCACTTCTCTCGCGGTAGCTTTCTAGACGAGTCTATTAACCAACGCTTTACGTTGTAGAACTTTGACTACTTTTACGTATATCTGTAACTGTGTTTCAAACACCAATAAACATCGATCTATTGTAAGTAGGCTTTCATTGTTCATCTTGTTCTGGCCACACGCTCGCACACGCACACCCCGCGTTATAAGTCAAACGAACTCGTAAGCGCCCGGTGTAAATTTATTTGGGGCACTCGGACTCTCACATTCTGATACATCATAACCTATCTTATCTGTCCATTCAACACTACATCATTTTTACGCCCTAAAGTGTTATAAATCAATTTGATACTTTTCTTCAATAAATTGTACGAATTTTCCTTTCAGACGTTAAAGTTTTGTATATAAGATATCTTTATCTATTTTCATATATGGATATTAAAACTTTAAAAGTATTTTTTTAGACGACTAATAAATAAAATGGCCTAGGCACCGAAGAAAGCGGCACGAGCAATGATGAAGCGCCACATCTTATTTATAAATATTCTTTCAGCGGATTAGGATGGTTTCGACTCAGGCGGGGGTTTAAGGGACAGAGTGACGGGTTTTGGTTCGGGGGAGAGAGAGGATTTGAGTGGGATTTCAGAAATGCCACTGTGTTACATTGGATCGCGTCAAGACCCGAAGATCACGAGTCGACCTGGTCGTAACGGCCGTGTTTAAAATAATATTCACCCACGTTAAAGATTATTTTTAATATAATATTTCATTCATTTATGTTGTGCCAGATAGGTATCATAAATTTAAAATAAAGTTGATAAAAATATGTGTTCTTAAATTATATATAGTTCTTAAAATTAAATTTATATCAAGTATCTACGCCACGTCAACCCTTTATGAGTCTATTTTCTTTTCAATATGTCGTCAAATATTTTAAGAAATTTATCTCATATATATAATATGAGCTAGAAGATGGTGTCTTTAATCTTTCTTCTTCTTCAAGAAGCCTAGCTTTTTTTCTTCTATATCTAACCTTGGTATCATGAATCCTTCGCCTCTTCATGCTCTGGATATCGGCGACTGTCTTCCAATTTGGAATCGGGAGCAGCACTACTATTTGTTTCTTTACGCTGTCTTGTCATTCTCTAGGATCTCTTTACTCTTCTTCTACCACCTGTGTGTAGGATTCAGGATCCTTTTTGGGATCCGCGCTTCCTTCATGCTCTGGACGTAACGCTCTCATCTGAGTCGCTGTAGTTTCGTGTGGATGGAGAGTCTGGAATCTGATCAGCACCTTTCAAAACTATCAAATATTTCCCCCAATTTGTCGGGGATTATCCACGCTTCACACCAATAATCAATATGGTTCGGATGATCCGTTTGCAGGGTGTTAACTCGGTTTTCTTGTTGTCATTTCAGTATTAATAGTAATGCGAAGTAGGTTTTTTTGCGGTAATTCTCTATGTTGTTGATCAAAATGAACTATGTATAAATACTAAAATGGTCACGGTTTTGATAAAAAATTGGGATTGTAAATTTTGCATGTAAACGGTGTTGGTCATAAATTAAATAATTTGCAATCGTTGGAGATAAATAAAGCGTGTAAAACTAATCAAAAAATTATTCGAGTAAATTTGTATTACGTAACAATTTGAGTTAGGTACTGAATTTATTTTTTAAATAATTATTGTTTTTAAAAATAGATTCTGTTAAAGAAACAACATATCTTGATTAGTTTTGACATCCTGAAGAAGAAAATTGTATTTTTCGAAACCGATAGATGTATTTTAACTCAATAAGTAGTTAATAAAACAAAGTTAACAAATAAAAATAACTATAATTAAAAATACAAGTATGGATAAAAACATAAATGGATCAACTAGAGAGATTAACATGATAAATCTATTTATAGAAAAAAATATTTGCTACCGGGATACGAACCTGGACCTCTTATCCGTCTAACTAGATATTTTTTCGATAAATAGATTTATTCTGTTAATTAATTTAACTTTTTAAAAAAATGTATTTAACCACGTGATTTTTCAAAGAAAACTTAAAACGTTTTACAAATGTAAAGCAAAGATAATTTCACCGAAACCATTGGTAGCAAGTAAAAAAATACTGTTTCTCCGAGTCTATCACGTAACACGTAAGAAATATTTTATTGGAATTTTCTCCTAATTTTTTGTAATAGCACCGCGAAGAACACTTTTAAGTTTATAATAGAGCTCGAGAGAGAAATTAATATTATAAAACTATAACTAAAAATAAATTTATTCATACAATTTAATAAAATGACCTCAATCACTAAGCACTCCTAAAGAGGATTTTTATATTTTCGCTGATTTTCATTACACTGCAGCAGTAGTCAGGCAGAGCGCGCGCTGTCGAATAATTTGTATTTTTGTTTGTTTCCTTGTATTGTTCGTTTGTTTGTTTTTTTGTATTTACTAGTGTTTCGTGTCGTTTTTATTTCTTGACTAGATATGATGAATAATACCACGCTCGTCTCTCTACAGAATGTTGGTACATATAATATTAAAAACCACCGTTGAATACGAGCGAATGGAAAAGTTTCATAATTCTGGTAAAAAATATAGATATTAAAACTTTTTGTAAATACCGGAATTTTATGCGAAGCTTTAAACTTTGTATGTATTACATAAAGGTAATTTTAGACACATTTATTTAATGTTTGTATTTAATTAATTTACACATCATATTTTATTAAACTGTCTTTTTCTCTCGATTCTCGCTCAAATGACAGTATAGAGTTGAGTACTTTGTACGCTAGTGAGTATAACGACGATCTTTACCGCTAAATAGCCAATACTGTAGAGACAAAATATCATCCGTGCACAAACGCGCCCCAAGGGAGTCTTTTTTTCAGTCATTAATTATTAGATTATTGGAGTGACCTATTTTCATAATAATAACTCCACATTGGTTAACTATTTCTTGAATGTTTACATTAACTCTTTTGTATATAACTCGACCATCTCCTTCAATAATTTGTTTTAAAATCTTTTTTAGCCTCTAAAAGAATTTCAGTATTTACATATATGCTTACCATCACGCCGTTTCCTCGCGGCGGTAGGCATATTAGATTACGACGCTCTTCTGACTTGCAAATCTAAATGTTCCTCTAGCATTCGTAAAACGTGTTCAAGTCAAGCTCAATGACATTAGCGGAAGTCTCCCTTACCGCGTTCTCAATCATTTGAACAACATTTCTGCAGCATGGCAATATTAACGAAATGAATCAATACATAACAATTGTCTCGTTGTTATTTAATCTACATACTTAGCTAATGCTAAGTATGTAGATTAAATTACTTTTGTTATTGTTATCATCAAAACTGTCGGCGCCACGTGTTTCTTTTGTCGCTGAGATTTCTCAGTAGGTAGCATATATTGAATTTTGTTTGACGCTCTCCCACCATATCAGTGTTGCATTCATATTTGCTGATGTAAGTCGTCATCCACGGAGGAATTTAATTAATGATGACAGTTGTATGAAATTCGCCGCGTTAAATCGTTCACGACGCGAATGCAGAATGTTGTTATCGGAATAAGTGAAAGACATTTATGTTTAACTTTTTGTTATTGTGTTGGTTATCGAAATCTTTTTGATTTCCGCATTTATTAGACCCATATCGAGGCCGTGTGTTTTGCTTTATGATGTTCAGTTGCCTAAAGGGTTGTGTAATTCCGCAGGGTGGCTCACAGTCCCCGCCCGGGGTGAAAGGCGGCCGGCGGGTTGGGAGCGTTGCCGCTATGCCTTCGCAGTCCAGCGACATCGAGGAGTGTCAGGTAAATCTTCTTCTAAACATAATATTATATATTGTATACACTTTGTACAATAATACAAGCTATTTATAACAGGTGATCCAAAATCAACCGTTATTTGAATTATTTGTTGCATAATTTCATAAATAGCTGCTCGCATGTTAACCATAAATGCTTGGATCGTTTCTGGAGACTTTCAAACCGTGTATTTCACATAACCCCAAAGAGGCGTTAATTCGCACGATCTGGGCGGGCAATTATTCTCGGGGTAACTTTACAATATCACCAATTGCTCCGATTTGGTTCATTTTTTTTCCCCGGCATAGTTGAGTGCCCTGATTACATAAATGAAATCAAATTAAGGCGCTCGCGAGTATTAAAAAAGTTAATACTTTTTATTTTATTTTATTACTACGACTACGAACGAATGCGTAATACAGTATTTTGAGGCAATATGGATTTTGGAAGTGTTTGCAGGTTCGAAGTATGAATTCTATCATTCTATAGGCCTTGAAGGTAATTTAGTCAATGTGATTTTTGAACAGAAGTTTCCTATCGAGAACTATTCCTAGGTCTTTAACTTTGCTTTTATTTTCTAGCTGAGTGCTGTCTGTTGTGTAAGTAAAATGAATGTTGTTAAATTTTATTGACAATGTTATTGTAATACACTTTAAAGTTACGAATTTTCATGGTATATTTGACATTCAAGGCCATAGAAAACAAATGTTTCAATGTGTGTTTACTGTTCGACTACCAATAATTTTTCCAACACTGACATTATTATTTAGATAAAATATTTTAATGACTTCAACACGTTGTTGAGGTGTTAGATGCTCCATAATAAATTGTAATCAACTACTCTCTACGTCTACCAAATGCGAACTGACGTATGTCTGCCGAACCAAAATGGCGGCCAAACAAAATCGGCCTGGAATATAATATTCACCACGTAGATGAGTTATGACAAGTTTCTGGCAAAGTTCCGGTCTAAAAAGCGTACTTACATAGTTAACATACATAAAACGTCTTTCTTAAAAATGGCATACGTGATATTATTAATAAATCAATTTAAATGCAGTGTCATTGCATAAGTGAATTAAAAGTGAAAAATGAGACGAAAGTAATTTGAACTGCGATTAAATAATTTTGTTTGGATTATTAATTAATTAAATATCTTGCCGAGTCTTGTTTACGATAGAACACTAGCGAGAGGTATGTGAAGTACGCTTTGTTTTAGCAGATGTCAATAATGTGTTCATAGGTCGGCACTACAAATGTTTATGTTTCGATTGGCACTGGCATTCTTTGAAATATAAATCGCACTCATAAATAAACAGCACGTTGTTTTATTCCGCGTACTTTACATTTCGTTAGGACCTTTCATGGAATTTGCTCGCTTGTCAGGAAATACAAATATTTCTTTCCACCCGAAAGAGTCGAGAATTACTTGGCTGCTTTAATAATAAAAGCGCACAAATATAACGGGACTTTTATAGACCAAAATGATGAAAGAAATTAATAAAAAAAGGTAAAGAGAATTTTTTTTATTTGCTAAATGTGATTTTCCATGTCTAATATCTAGATTAATTATTTATTTGAAAGGATATTTATTATACATTCACAATCATCTTCATATGGGTAGAAAAATCATAAAATGTGCATATCGTTTTAAAGTTTAAATTGCTGTGTGATGTCGGAAAAGCAGCAGTTATCGGCTTAGCAATACATGAAAGCAAGTATCTTTCAACAATATTTATAAATGAATTTCTGAATGGTGGTCTTGCACAGTAGCGGCTTCCATTCAGGTTAACAGATTGTTAAAATAGATAGTGACTAGATTACTGACTTATCCAAGTCGCACTTGTGGTTAAGAGTATTTGAGGAGTGATTCGTCGACCTTTTTCTCCCACGCCGTTCCCCCATAACTAAGGATCGTAATCTTTATGACCTCTCGCCCTTTTGACTCTACTCCACCCCACGATCTAGGAGCTGTTACCAGAGAAGTTGTTGCTGCTTGAAAAGCCTGTTGCTTTTGCCACTTGGTATCTATCGCTATCTTCTCTTCTCGCAAGATGTCCATAAAATTGACGAATTCTTAGGCGAATGGTTGTCTATCGTTGATCTGTTTTTCCTGCAGAATGGAAACATTTATGCGTCTCGTTCATGGTGTGCGCGCCACGTCTCAAACGCTTCAGCCATCATACATAAATATTAAATGTATTTAATGTATAATGCTGTTGTAAAAAAAAAACAAGAAGTGAACTACCCCCTGAGAAGGAAACGGTGAATATTTGTGTTTTTCTTTGCTATAAAACACTATCAACTTATCTCTAAAATTCATGCGAGCGTGCTTTTTTCTCTTCACTTATAGAAACTTTTTATTTATTACGAGTATCTTTCCGTCACTATTTGTATTATTCATTTGCTTTGTCCAGAGACGGAGTGAGTCTCTGTAACAGAGGATTACTTTTGTCTCCTATACAAATAGCGATCCGCTCGACTGCTCGAGAAGTCAAGTGAGGCCGCCATATAAGCCCGTTTCATACTGGGATACTTCAATTGCCGTCTTTCCTCTTTAACGAGTAGACATATGTTAGAATCCTAGACTCTAGAAAGAAAGAAGATCTATGGTTTTGAGATATTTTTTTTGTTTTGGAGGCGCGTGTTGAGGATACCATGGATACACCGCAAGAAAATATTGGCGTTAGAGATAAATTATCCACTTTATATACTCAGTGTATAGGGGGAGATCGCTAAGATAATAGAGAAATCTATTCGACAGTGCACGATTTAGTTCAATAAAGAAAATTAATGCAACATTCGCAACGATAGGAGCCGGAATCCTTAGTTACGAGAACAATATTTAGCCTTAGATTCACAATTTTAGACTGTTCAACAATTCCTTACCTTGTAAATTCATTTCTTGCCGCAGCTTTATGAACTGTTAAAGATTCTTCAGCCACTGATTTTGCATATCGCTCTACTTCTGCGTGCCAAAGACTAGATAATTTAAAAATATAAGTCAACTATGGGACATTTAATCGTTAACGCCACTGAGTGTTCCAATTCGCTCAGTAACCGCCTATAAATGCTACTCTGTATAACAATCTATTTATACAGAGTACTTAATCGTAATTACGGGCACTTAAAATTAATAATTAATGGAAAACGTTGCCGTCACTTCCAGTTTGCTCAATAAAATTGACTGCTCACCAATTTATTTCCTCAAGAGTACACATTAGCTTCAAAATTAATCGCAGATATTTAGTATTTCTAATTCGTGAAGTGAAGACAAAATTTCTAATATATAGTTTTAAATTTAACCAACATTTTAGAAATAAAAACATTCATTTTACGTTTGAACCACAATGCACAAGGCGGCGCAATAAATATAATAATTTTTAGGAAAAAATTATTCGAGTAAATTTGTATTAAGTAACAATTTGAGTTAGGTACTAAATTTATCTTTTAATTAATTATTGTTTTTTAAAAATAGATTCTGGTAACGAAACAACATATTTTGATTGGTATTGACATTCTGAAGAAGAAAATTGTATTTTTCGAAACCGGTAGATGTATTTAAACTCAATAAGTGGTTAATACAACAAAGTTAACAAATAAAAATAATAAATACATATATGGATAAATCACTTGAAGATACATAGAAAAAATGTATCTATGGAAAAATATATTAATAATAATCTCCTTAGTATTATTTACCAAGTATACATAACATAATGTTTTTAAGATGGCGAAAATCTTTTAAATATATCTATAATTCAATTTATGGTCCTTTCAATACTGTTTGTGGTATTTAGTTTTGTGGTCAAAGGGTTAAAACAACAAACAAGTAAACTCTTGTTTAACTTAATAAAATCAATAATTATATTGGGAGTATAGTCGTGAAGGATGTATATTTTTAGGAAAATTCTTATTATAAAACATAATAAGAGTCCTGGTACCGACACTGATGGAAGTGAGGCCTGAACCAGACAGAAAAGGAACGAAATTAAACTGAATGCAGTGGAAATGAGATCGCACCGGCGTGTATGCGGCAGATTAATTTATGACATAATAAAGAATGAAGAAATAAGGAAAGAATATAAAGCTGATATTGGGATAGTAATTATGATTAAGAAAGGATCACTTAGGTGATTGGCCACATGCAACGGATGAACGAGGAGGGAATGGTAAGAAAGATATATGGCGCAAGTGTCGCACCAGAAATAGTGGACATGTTTACCCCCGTGGGAAAATGGCGAGATGGTATTCGTGGCGTATATTTAAAAAAAAAAGTGGATATATCGAACTGATTGAAGAGGTTTAACTACCGTTGATTTCCCTAAAATATAATATACATTCATGTGATTTGAACAATTGTTTATTTGCGCAGTAAATTAAATAAATCATATTTTGTTGTTTTTTTCTACCACTTAATTTTTTTTGATTTAAGTTGTATGTTTATCTATTAGTATTTGATTATTTTACAACTAGAAGCTGGTTACGAGAACAGTATTATAGATAATTATAAGAAAGTTTTTTTTTTTTTCTTATTCTAGATGTACAGCATTAAATGACATAAATGCAGTTCACATTCGCTTAGCAAACAGATAAACGATTTTTCATATTAGTAGAGTCAATAGATTAGTAAATTCTTTACTAACAGCGATCATTATTACTTCAGCAATACTATAGTTTTTTTTCTCTTCTTCACTTTACTTTGCCGCATTTTATTATGGCTAAAATATTGACCTTCAATTCAACACGATATGCTCTTCCACAACTTTTCATAATATTTACTGCTTCTGTTTTATTTCAATGCATTTTCGTGTTTTGCAAATGATGTGAATAATTTACAAGAGTTGTGCAGTTTACGTATAATAGGATCATTTAAAATACATTTTCTTTAGAAACGGATTTAAATTATCTAGAATTGCATCTCGATAATTCAAAATTAAGTGTTAAAAATTTATTTAAAATGCAGAAATATGTTCTTGCTCATTCCAAATATATGTAAATATATTGATGAAATAGACACATATTTTGTAGGTATCATGAAAAATATCAAAACAAATAATATTATAATAAAACTATTGAGTAACACCGTATAAGCATATTAAAAATAAAATACTTAGACTATCTCTGGGTACATTATAAATTGAATTTCTCCAACCAGTAGTTGTATGTACATACTTGATAATTTATGTTCATTCCGAGTTTCACTCCCTTTGATTTGGACATATCGACCAGCGCCTCCGACGTGACCCCCTGCCGAGATTTTCCATCTCGCCCCCATCGCGTCTTCCACCCCTAGTCCAGTAGAACATTGAAAGGCTTTCAATCGTCGTACAGAGGAATGTATTGATACTTATTTTCTTACCCTTACACTGCTCATTGTACCTACGCCTGTACCTTTACATTAGTAAATCATTTGAAGATAATAGACATATGTATTTATAATTAATAGTTTTTTTACTTTGTTTTTAAAACCATTATGAGTTATTTATATTCACCAACCAGTTTCGAAAAAAACCTTTTCCTTCATTAGGCTTATACTAAATACTAAACTAAAAATGTTTTTTTGTATTAAAATTAATTTTAAAAATATATATATATATTACATGATTTTAGTTAGTTTATTTATCATCCTGATGAAGGAAAAGGTATTTTCCGAAACTGGTTGATGAATATAAATAACTCAGTGGTTTTAAAAAGAAAATGAATAGACTATTTTAAATACAAATTAAATGTGTCAATTAGAATACATATAAAATCAATTTTATCAAAAAATATTGTTGTTGCTACCGGGATTCCAACCTGGATCTCTTCCAATCCGGGGAACGTGCATTAACCGATATATCTTAATTAATATATTTAATTAGTAATTAAAATATCACAGACCGTCTGTTCTGGATAATTACAACTTTACAATAAGAGTGTGTTCTCCTTTAGAATAAACTATTAATTATTAAAATGAACCACAACGTGTTTGCGTTAAATATTAAAAATATATGTATTTATGCCTTATCAAAATTGTCAAAAAATAATTGGCATTTAAAATATTATTTTAGTGATATATTTTTCTTAAAGTTTTGTAAATTAAGCATACTTATTGTTCTTTATGAAATAATGCACTATCGTATAATCATTTTTTTTATATACATACGTATCATATCATTCCTGTAAAGAAGAGGGTTTTTTTTGGTAAAAAAATAACAACATTTAAATTTGATGTTAAGAATGTAAAAATAAAAATATAATATAATTCAGTGCATTAATTAAATTCAATATAATATTGTTACTGCTCAACGGTTCGGAGGCAAGAGGCGCAATACATTTATCTCTTTCATATACTCATCATTGTATCAACCTTCACGCGCTCACGCATTCGTCCCGTAGATACATCACAAGCACTACAATTTGACACCACAAGACGGTGTAGCGCTGTATTAGATTTATTTTTATATTTTTTATTTCAAATTGATTACATACTTATACATTATAACTATTCGAAGCCTCCAAAATCTAATTGATATCTAGGCGCTTGGTAACTATCCCGGTAAGAATCGGTAAAGGTGAATATCAAATACATAGTAAAAGCGAGAGTATATTAATAATATTCTAACGTGTCACGTCTATCGCAAAATTCTGTATTAAAATAAAGCTCAACATTTACTCACGTCGGAAATAATTCACTACCAAACAATAATTGTTTTGGCAGCAGGACAACGTGTTGAGCCGAATAGGAATATTTTTCTTACGTGCATAAAACACGATAATGGTACTATCTAAAATGTTGGGAAACAAATTCTTTTTTATTTTCTTTTGTTATAGGATAAATGTTTTAAAATGTATTAGGGCCGGTTGTGTGATCAGTAGAAACTTTTTACTATAGTAACTTTTTACTATCGCCTGTAGTAAAAATCCTTTGCGGGTTGTTGATACATTAAATTTACTAATCGACCCCTCAGACTAACAAGGCTCCATCAAATAATGAGCTCAAAAGTGTTGATTGAATTTCAACATATATTCATGTATATTTTGTTTTGAGTATGCAAATATGAAAAGGGGTCACTACCGAGAAAAATGAAAAAAAAAACATTTTTCATTTTTTTTTCATATTATTCTAGACTTTTATTATAATATTAATCCGCACATTTCTACTATAAGTAGAATTGCTTGAAATTTTAGCACAAAGTGGCCAATTTACGGAAAACGGAAATATGTGTTCCACAGAAAGGTTTGTTCCTTTTTTTGCTTTTAAAACTTGTCTTTGGCTTAGTCATTTTTTCTCATCAACAAAAATAAATCACCAACACAATAAAACAACAATATAAAATTAGCTAAAATAACAACAAAAGTAATAACAGAAAGTGGTAAAAATTTTGTAACAAGCTCTAAAACGTGTTCAAAGTGGAACTTTTTAGTTTTTCGGCTCTCCTGAAAAGTTAACTTTTTTGTACATTAGTCCCATTATTTTGGAAACCATAACACATGTAGAGGTATTTTTTTTAAATATCCATGGCATCACTGACTGCATTTCTGATTAAGGAAATGTCAAACGAATCAGCTGTTGAATTTTTTCAAACAGGAAAAATATATCAAACTTTGAAAGCTTCTACAGCTTTTATTTTAATTTATTTTTTTAAACCCTTAGTTACATTAACTTATTTAATACCAAATCAGAAGTGTGCAAAATTCCATTGAAATCGGATTAGCGGTTGCTGAGAAAATGGGTCTTACTTTTCAATGTAAATGGTCCTCGGTGTGACTCTCTTAACTTATTTTTAGTAATATCAGTGGCTACTATGAGATGATGGAAATTTAAAAAAAACCATTGTAAATGAACAATAATTATCCATAAATTGAAATAAATAACTGACGCAGTTGGAACCTTCAGCTCTCGCTATTTCCATTAATACCGTTAAATAGAGTTTGTGTTTATGGAAGAAATAAAGAATTTGGAACCCATCTCACGCAATAACTCAAAATAGCCCAAAATGTCAGTTGGAATCTTGTTATTTCAAGAGGTAATGCCAAAGCATAGATGGAGATGTCTATAGGCGCGACGTATAATCAGGAAATATACTTTGAATTTTTTTCGTATTATGTGCTAATGTATATTAAACAACGAGATCATCATCGGACGAACTCTCATTACTAAAATAGCGGGATATTGAATGATTAATTGTCGTATACAGCAACCTTTAAAGTGTCAATGTGTCGGATGACTATCGGATATTGGAGAGTAAAATGAGTTTCGAGAAGTAAATATTTATTAACCAACTATCAAACGATCCGTTTTCGCAAAAAAAAAATTACTTTAGTAACTTTTTTAACTATAGTAAAAAGTTACTATTGATCACATAACCGGCCCTTAGAGATTTTTTTATGCGCATAAAGATTCAGTTATTTATTTAAGATTGATGAAAATAATTACTCAAAAAAGTGTGTGAATGCAAGAAATATAATATGTTTAATTAATTGCATGTAAAAACGTATTTTATTTATATTTTTGTTAGTTGTAATCTTTATCTATTGTTATATTTATTCTTTAAACTATTCTACAATGCCTGTGCGAGTGCACCACCATATGTTTAAAGCAATGCCTACTTCGACTACGAGGGGCTACTGGTACCAGCAAGCTTTTCCGCTGGACAAAATTTTATGCAAGGATTTTCGTAAACACTTAATAAAATTTAATATTAGTATTAAAATTCGATGTTTTGATTGTAACGAAATGTTTAAATAAATCAATGCATTAATTCTATATTTAAAATACAGCATTGTATACTATTACAACAATTTGACACCACAGTCTGAAAGACGAATAGTAAGCAGGTAGAGCGTACTTACTTGCAAGCGTACGTAGCGTGAAAATTCTGCACCGTTGCAGAAAATATTATATTCGAATTTCTTACAAAATCATATTATGCTTTATGTCTACGCACTTGGAAATAAATATTTGCCAAATTTATCCATTATTAATTTATATCTTTGCTTCAGGTCCTAAATCATCTAACAAAAAATAATCGAAATTCGATGATCTTTAATTTTTTATATTCAATGTGTAATTGGAATCAATTAAATATTTCAATAAATCGAAATAATCGCATAATTACTATTTTTTTGAAATGCTTATATCTCTGATACAGTGAGATCAGGCACATATTCCATTAAAATTTTCGACTCGTAATTTAATCAGGTATCCATCCATAAAATAATGTGAACTAGGTCTCGTACCCTGTATATGATGTTCTTAAGGAAACCTAGGTGGACGGTATTATCGTACTTGTGCCCGAGGAACATAAATCTCCCACAATTTATTGAGACTACTTGGAAGTGACACGAGCATTTTCGTCTCTCATTTTCGTTACCAATTATTTTTATTGATTGAGTATGTTCTCACGTAAATGCGTGGATTTTTTTTACATAATTTTTTTTTACATAATTAAATTAAATTCGTGTTCATTTTTTGTAAGAATATTATTATAGAAGGTGGGCGTAAGTTTTTTTCGAGTGTCTTGTAAATCAACATATCGCTTTTAAAACTGAAATGCGTGTTGAAATTGTGACTCGATTCGTGTACGCCGAATTTTATAGTACTAAATCATTTTTCGTTTACGATTTGAAGTTCACAAATACAAAAGTGTATTTCCTGTTATTATTTCTTGATATATTTTTAAACTAAATTTATCTCACGTCGCATAATGTAAACAAAATATTACAAAGATCGCATTGTGCCACGTCGCGCGGATCTCGGTCGGAGCCAGTCGGACCAGTCTTTGGCAGTCTCGCCTCTTTTCAGGCATTGAATATTTTACGACGCGTCGCACCGTTCACCTCGCGCGCTGCACCCCACCCTTGCACCATTACTATGCATGTGTTCTCCCCTATGCGCTCACTGTATGCAGCTGCACACCCTTACAATTTGGCAGTGTTAACATATATTAGGGTGTCCCATCAGTCTGCGATTCTTGATACAATGCACTCGTCTTTGAAAATAAATTTTATTTTTAGTGTTTTGCAATGCGAGTCGTGTCGGCAGTGCTTTATTTATGTGTATCCCTAAATTGTTGAAGGTGCGCGAGATAAAAGAATTTGAGTTATGTCAGTTGTACTTCTGATTCCCACTGTTTTTTAAGTCAGATGTTGATATGAAGGATCCACTCTTCCTCTCCGGTAACAGCGCGTCCCAAAAAGTTTCACAATTTGCAATAATTGGCGTATCGAGTACGAGATTTACCTTAGACGGTTTGTGAAGTTCCAATACTCCACACTTAAACGCATTTCTTATTTATTTTAAATGTCTGGATGACTCTGTGTAGCCGCTCGTGCCCTTTACAGCATCGGCGTTACGCACAGGCGGAGCAGGTGCCTGCCTGTGGCGGCCAAGTCAAGGGGCGGCCGAAAAATATATAAAAATTGAAAAATAAAATCTCAAGTTGCAAAACGATAAAAGTGTGTAATAAAAATAATCCAGATATAAACAACCCAAGAAAGCAAATTCAATAAATAGTATTATAGTTATTTCCTAATAAAGCAGTAATTTATAATCAACACTAGTGTCCAAAAGGTGTCTGGGAAAAAGCCGCTCTTTGGTAAGTTTTAGTGTGTGGCGCACGAGCGGCCAATTTATGGGGATGGTTTTACAAAAATTGAAATCATCATCTTTACTTAAGTTACTAGGGCGGGAAAGAACAATCTTGCCTGTGGTGGCAAAAAGTCTAGCGCAGTCGCTGGCCCTTTATTATTAACACTTATATCCTCCTTGAGGCGTACCAGCAACTTCAATGCCAAAATATCCGAAATGAAATTGTTTTAACCACTTTTTACTACAAATGTTGTCAAATAGCCAAAGTCGCTCATAAATCAGAAATGTTTGCAATTTTAAAAAAACATTTGAACAATTCGACGGTATTTTCCGAAACCGGTTGGTGTATTAAATTCAACTCATAGAATGATTAAAAACAAAGATTTTTAAATGATTTATATTAAAATGAATAAAAACCAAAATGTAAAGTCTGCAATGAATATTTAAAATAGTATGTTATTATTATGCCAATTTTTGTATTTTCAAGTGTTAACTCAAATTGATACAAGTGCGTAAGGACATTGGAATTTTATTGTTCAATGTGGGAACAATAGATTTCAGTGTCAGCAATCCATATTTCTTGGTAGTTTTTGGAATCGATAGTCCCAAATTGGCGGCAGTGTGTCTTGTATTCGGTCGAGGTGTCACCAAGTTATTAAATAATTCTCAAATACTAATTAAATGCATTGATTAGAAAGATATACATATAAACTTTTTTATATATAATTAGTATTTAAAATATCACAGACCGTTTGTTCTGAATAATTACAACTTCACAATAAAAATGCGTTCTCCTTAATAACGAATAAATATTTTAATATATTTATGTATATTATTTATGAATAGGTATTTAAATAATATTCGATATGGACAATATGTTTATTTATGTATAAATATTGTAGATATTTAAAAAAAATTAGTTGTAAAATGCAGTGAAATTATGTATTTATTTTTAAAATATCTGGTTCAGATATGCATTCAAAATAATTAAAATTTTGACCGAATTGATGTGTGAATTTTCAATATGGCAACAAGTAACAAAAAAAATGTTATTAATCTTTTTTCATACATTTTTTTTACATATTCTTAAAAACTAGGGCTTCTTAGTAGATGCTTGTCTACAGGTTTATTTTTTCAGATTACGTACATTAAATTAATAAAAAATTGAACAATATTAAGAGTATATAATATTTAAACGAACAAATGATGACAGTGCAGCTATTTTTATGATTTACTTAATGTAATTTATAAATTACTTGAATTTTTGTCAACGGCAAAGAGAACTACTTTTATCTGTTTTTACTTTTCTTTATCAACTAACTGCACGGTAGAACAATATTAATTTTATTTTATTTTATGGGTCTTCTTTTTTTCTTTGTCCATATATTTTTTTTTAGTACAATATACATATTTTTAATACCTATGTATGTATGTAGAAACATAGTATTTAAATATATTTTAATTCAAAGTCTACATATATGTTAAGTGAATATCAAAAATAAAAAAAAGAATATCCACAATTACTTCTCTCTTAGTTATATATATATGGGTAAACATCGCATGTATGTATGTTACGTGTACAATTCACTGAGAAGGAATTATATAATATCGTGTTGGTAGGAGTGTATTATTTAATTTTTAGGTAGGTACCGTTGTCGATACTAAATTCACAAAGATGTACTTACCGCAACGTGAAAAAACATATAATATTTATTAGGAGAACACATTCTTATTGTGAAGTTGTAATTATTCAAAACATAGCTCTGTGATAAAATTGTTTTTATATGTATATCTTTCTTATTGATATATTTAATTCATATTTAAAATTTTATATAATATTTAATTTTTGAACACGTTCAATTTATAAAAAGTGTCAAAACAATACGTTTATGGGTTGAGTACTGATCTAATGTTTTTTCACTATGGTAACGAGTTTAGTTTTTCTCGTCACATATTTTGTTGACATTGAGGGGTGCGTGCTAAAAGTAACTTAATTTAAAAATTTCTTAATATAAGTTAACATAAGTTACTCAAGCAATATAAATTATCATAGAACTATTTAATAGTATTTATATTTGAGATGCCATTCGTGCATTATAAGACACACCAAACAGGAATAAAATATCGATGAAATAGATACTGCAGTTTGTAATTGAATATCCCTTTAAAGGTAAACAGAAAACTAAATCCAGATTCTTGTTATTTAAATATGAAGTTCTCTTTTCAATTACATTTATGCACAGACAGTGGCAAAACCATTGAAGTACTTTGAGTTGAAAGAAAATAAAAAACTATTTATTTACAAAGACTCCACTTTCCGTATTCGGTATTTGTCAAATAATAATTCAAACTCGTCGGACGGTTTTAAAATCCAATTATTGGCCCCGCCCACCGATAGAATTTTAACCACGCCTTGTTTAAACTTTAATTGCGCACCGACGGTGAATATTAAATTTCAAATGCACTCCATCACGAGGTAAGCCTCAAAAGTTCCGAATGCACCAATCCACCGCTAGCATCGCGACCCCACCACCGCCGCCTGCAGCCCACGAATAAATACTGCTGCTGTGTCACATTTTCAACACTAATTTCGTACACTTTACGTAAAAATTCTCGCTTAACTGGGCACTCAAACGCGGAAGAGGAAAAATACGGTTTTTATTATTATTTTGAAATAACATTAACCTGTTAGCAGCTCCATTAATCCCAGTGTCAACTCTTTGGAGAAATATTTTTATGTAAAATTGTTTGTAACAAACAAATTTGTGAATTCAGTTTACTCACGATTATCGGGGGTGGAAAAAATGCCGTATAATCTCCGCTAAAAAACAGCAAAAAATTAAAACTTAAAATTGAAGCAGTACTAAACTTAAAATTGAAGCATACTCGTAAGTGAATTAAACCACAAATTCTACATACAAAAGGAAAGGCCCGTGTTCACAATGATCTCTCTATGAGGCTTTAATCTGTGACAGTCGCTAATGGTACCTCTGTACTGGATGCGTTATTCTAATCCGCACGTAAAACATGGGGTAATGATTCAAAAATCGCTGTTTTGCTCGTGGATTACACACATATCTTTAACGACTCTCAGAGATCAAAGTCTCGCTGAGAAATCATCGTGGACACTGGCCTTAATGACATTAAATAACAATGAATTTGAAATATTTTATTGTAATAACAGACCAACTCTGATATTAAAAGTGATTTCTAGATGGCAGTATAAACAATTTTGCGTTTATTTTATTGCAATTGTATTTAAAATACTGCCTTTTCAAACATAGCTTCTCGAGGTTGGTCTACTTTTGTTCTCAGTGCCTCAAATATATCTTTCATACTTACCCTTTTATTTAAAATACAAATAAATAGTAATCAATTAATCTAAACGCGTCCAAATAATAATTTCTAGTAAATTTCGGCCAATGACGTGTTCGTAATTTTGCCAGTTTAATGTTCCGGTATGAATTATGTAGTCAAATGAAAACATATTTTTACATTTTAAATAATATTTCGAAATTTTATACTGCCCCGGATAATTGAGTTTCCACCGTGTTTATATTGTGAAAAATTCTAGAAATGGTTTTACTAACGGACTTTTGTGGACAATTAAGGAAATTTTAGGACCAATTAAGCGGATGTGAATCCGGCAGTGATCCGGCGTGAGTAACATCAATTTCGATAATTTCATCAAACGTCAATCCGTTAAGGTGAATACTGCACATCGCACACTATCTATAATAAACGTACCACGAATTGTGGACATTTTATCTAGTAGAAGATTTTGAATATATATAATTATGATATCTTATATTTACGTTATTTGTTTTACATTAAAATGGTTCTTAGAACTCCTAAAATTGAATGTTCCTTCTCTGGAACTTGCATACGAGGCGAGTTTTTTTTAAGTAAGTACCGTTCTCGGATATGTCCGGTGCAGCGTGGCGTTTCCTTCGTCTATTGACTCACCACATGCAACATGTAGTGAGTGGTTAAAATGTTCAGATACGGTGCGTGATTCGTTTCTTGAATGCACGAAACATGAAACCAGCTGACATTCATCGCCAAGTGTGTCCTGATTTGGCGCCAAGTGAGTTCCATTTTTTGATGGCAAGCTTTTTGATGACGATAATGATTACAGACATGGTTTTTATCCTATGACGAAGGTATACAAAAATTCGTGCCCCGTTATGACTAGTGTCTATGTAGCGTCCGAAGAAAGTAAAGTGTTGTAAAAATTGTGTTTTTTAACGCGCCTCGTAGTATAGAAGTTATAATTAAGTTTTCTTGAATGAAGGAAATGGTTCCGCTTCATTTGCACAATTTAAGATTTCCTTCCAACGCAAAGCTCGAACCACCTTCGGGTGATTCGTCCATAAGCGAAACGAATTATTAGCTTATTAGCTATTGTGCTGAGGGGAGTATCCGCGGTTCTGTTGGATGGCGCGGTTGTATATTTATTCCTCATTGTACAATTTTGTTATTTTCGTTTGTTGTACGAACGTCTTCGTTTCGCACTTTGTCCAGAGTGGACGGACACCCATCTATTTCACCAAGTAGAGAAAACTCGAATACATTGTGCATGGCGAGAATTACGAAGTAATATAAATCATACCATGTGAGAAGATTCAAAGGAATCACCGCCCAGGAACAAGAAGGGACTCCTGTTTGAAGAGCTCGCGTGACTGGTTCCATTACAGCTGTCATTGTTCAGAGCAGCTGCCACTAACGTTCACAGTTAGCAGTGGCGATTTTCAATAAATCATTTTTTTAAATTTATCAGCATAATCCTATATTATTATACCTAATATATTATGCACGCCAGTAACGGTGGTGTACATTCTATGCATTTAGCAAAGACATATACCGCTTTACTTATTTTTCGAAGTATCCTTGAGTGCTGTCGATAAATGCCTGGCGGAGAGACTTTATATTAAGGAACATAACAATATTATTTGAAAATATAATTCGAACTGTGAGAGTTCGTACAAAATGTATTTTTCACTATTTAGTTGTACTCTTTTTCTTATTTTAAACTTGGCTTATTGGTTATTTATTGGCTATAGTTATATAATACATGATTTATAAATCTTCCGAATCATAGTAATCATCGAACGTAGTGCTATTCGGCACTTAGGTAGCTTATTTTATATAATAAATTACGAAGTTCACAAATATTTTTACTCGGTTTATTTAATTTTGAATCGGTTAATATGTATAATTTAGTTTATTAATTGGTTGTTTAGTTATTAGATATGGTTTCATAGCGATGGTAACTTTTTTGTTGCCATTTGGGTCTGACAAGAATTTAGCCTAATTAAGTTTTAAGATGTATTAATGAAGTTGTTGTGTCTATCTTTCGGTCGTTATTGTACTGCTTATTTTTTTGTCACATTCTTTAAAATGAACTGTATTATAACTTATAACTAGTATTACTTCGTAATGTGTATGTTTTTAGTACTGATTTTAATGTCAAATAATTTAATGGATTCCTCAATTTTAATATCTTCCGGCAAATCGTTGCACATCCATCACTATAAATTATCGATTTGTATGTTATTTCTTTTCTTTCATATCTTGGGAACGAATGAAATAAAATACATCTACATGTGTTTGGCTAAACTATATATATACTGAATATAGGTTTTATGTTTGGCCGATTGTTGGACCGAACAATGAGCGATATTTCAAAGGCCTAAAGTGTGTTTTAAAAAATGAACGGTGTTACTGTTGCTCTGAACCCTTCGGCTATTCCGCCAGACAGGCTGTATGCGGCGATGTTTTGCTACACTTAACGATGCAGTACACGAAGACCTCGCAGCTTTGGGAACAATAAGAAATTACAATAAAGCATATTTAGAAATAAACATATTTTTTAGGTGCTCCATTTCTCCACCTTCCGTCGCTATACCAGATGCACTTTGGTTATGCTGCTAATAACGATAAAAGTACGAATGGTCGAATTCAAGCCAATGGACTTTGTCTGAAAAGATATATAATTCTTCAGAAGCATTCTGATGTAAAAATATATCTGTTGGAGTTATTTTCTGTTCTTGAAAGATATGAATACAATTTATATTATTCTGGGTTAATTATTCAAATCATTAAGCGAACGATCAAAAATAGTATATTAATCTAAATAATACCACGTTTATACAGTAATCAAAAGTTCGCTTCAAATGTATAGTTCGTACAAGTTTGAAATAGATTTTCTGAAAAATTATGTGATTCTTGCGATGCAATATTTCTAATCAATTTGTCCGGATATGGTCTGACTCACACAGGATTGAATTGAAAGAGATGTCTTCCCTTTGAACGCGGTATTGCTTCCGATATGTACAATTGCAGAGAGGATGTCAGGTGAGTGAGCATCGATGCAAATAATGCACGCTAGATGCCGCACCACGTGTTCTCTGCGGACATTCTTGTGTGGTATTACAAAGCGACTATTCTGATATTGACATATGCAATGGACTCATACTTCCTTGATAATGAATCCTTGATAAAAGTTGTATGCCTTTTTACTGAATGTGTAGCACATGAAGAAATATATATGTGCATTTCTTCACCAGTCAGTGCATGTGCATGCAACTTGCAAGGACATGTCAACGAAGGATACCTTGTGATTGACCATATTGGTCAATCCGAATATATATTTGATTGATTTCCATGTTCACGTTGTTGTATTGGTACTCAAGCGCGTATTCACACTCAAAAATGTCGTAGATAAAAATTAAAATAAATAATTTATTTTATTTTCGTTGTATACCTAATGAATTATTCAACATCGAAATATGAATCAATCACCACTGGATGGTCGTAGTGAAATAAAGTGAAGCGATGTTTAATCATCGTTATTTTTTAATGCAATGTAGATTAATTCGAAGAATTTTATTTTATCTTTACGTCTACTGATACATCCGTATAAAATTTTAAAGAATTAAATTAATTTATGGTTGAGAAACAATATTCAGAATAAAAAAAAAATCCACCATAATGTACCTCACAACCTTTCTATTTTACAATATTACATTTATTAGTAATACTTCATTTGAGCTGTAAAAAAAAAAAATTGTGGAATAATTGAATAAAAAATATATTTAGCTATACATTTCGTCTTGTTACATAGTCTAAAATAAGACTAAAATATTCTTGCCATTGTTTTGTAGAGTCGATTAAACTCTTTCCGATTGTTGTTTCCATGCCGTGATAAATATGGCCCAAATATAGAACTATCCCGCTTTACATGATTTCAACTTTAGTTAATTTAAAAATTACATACTTTCTTTTTTAACTCCTGCTTCAAACGAATGTAATTTTTTTTCTGTGGATATTTTTGACGGCTGTTAATGTGGAGCATTGACACACAAGTACATATATTCTTTCTAGGGACACTGCGGGAAGATAATGATTTCCCGATCGCAGTGAACCTGCTTTTATATCACTTTGGACAATGACAGTATTATTGAATTAATTTAATAATTAAGCATTTATGAGTTCATGATCATATTTAAACACATGATGTGCTGATTAGGCGAGTCTCAATAATTTTTATCGTTCCTTTTATTCCCACGAGGTACTAAAACAGGCGTCAGAAAGACGTTGTTGTAAACAGTGACACTTATTGTTTGGAGTGGGCGCCGATTTTTCAGTCACGTATTCCGGCACCTATCCTATAATTTAATATTTGATTTTATTACATTTTTGGTTGCTTTCTGGCACCCCGGTAATTTATCTCACCGTTATCGCGTTCCCAGACATAACACACTATTCGAGAATTAAAGATTACTTTAATTGTTTGGCCACGTGATTATATAAACACCACATCACAATTGTTCATTGATAAATTAATTTGCACTTCGGCGCCTGGATTGCGGCCTTGGTTTGTTTGTTATCAAACATTCCAAGCGAGGATGGAGTGAGAATTCAATCCTGTTCAATACATACGTTATTATGACATGATAGCAAACTTTTCATAGGATGAATCGAACAGTATCAAGCAAAAAGACAAGTGGTTTCAGCAAGGTTTTTGTACATTAAATGCTACAATTTTTTCCCGCAAAGTATCCGGGGCATGTCATCTCTCGTTTTTGCAACCAAAATCGCTCACCGAGACTTCTTGCTCTGGGGTTTCGTGAAGGGAAAAGTCTATTCCAATAATCTACAAATAATTTCACAGCTTAAGATCGAGATTCGATACATTATTGGCGAAACAGAGGCGCGAAAACATCATGAAATTTTTGGTCGAAAGAATGAAAATATGCAAACATAATCGTGGCGGATGTTTGCCAATTATTATATTCGTCGTTTAATGTCGTCATGGCGATGAAATAATACGTTTTATTGAAATATTAAAATGGCACCTCTTGTTGTGACAGCCTTTATTAATTTTGTACAGTTAAAAAGAAAACGAAGTGATATGAATTAGGCATTAGTAATTTTGCGGTTAAACACTAAAAACTACTACTTTATTTTAAATGTATGCGTTATTCTGGTAGCAGAGGATATCCTGTACAGGATTTCAACTATGTCTCAGCTTCAGCGACATCTATACTGTTACATGAGAATGAATATCAAATTTTCAAAAAAATCCATAGATGGCGCATAATTGGTAATAAATAATTGAAATATTCCAACAAGATAACATATACACAACTTCCAAAAATTTGATAGATGTGGTAGCATGGGTAAATAGGTGAACGTTACATTATGTTAAGTGTTCACTTAAGCCAGTCGATGACAGGTCGTAAGCCCTGTAATGCCCCAAGACTTCCATACTTCCCATGTAAATATAATAGCTTCGTCTCTGTAAGACATCTATATCTTGATGACAATCCGTCAGGGGATAAACCCTAGTAATTGGTTCCTATAAAAATTTGGACATACTCAAAATATTGTGAAATACAGGTGTATTTTATTAATTATGCAAAATAAGTATAAATTATGTATTCTAGTAAATAGTAGGACTTTGCAAATTTTGGATGATGATATGACAATTTAATCGCATTTAACTTGTTCGTAAGTGATATAGATATATTTTTTCTTACATAGAGTGTTCCATCTACGATTTATTGTTATATGAAATATATAAATATTACATTTTATTGCATGGGTTTGAGTTTGTAATGTATGAACACTCATATATAATCTTGAAAATTATAATTTATTTTATTTTTAATAATAACTATAATAACAGTGGGATAGTAACAGTTAATCCAATATTCTAGATGGTTTTATAACAAATAGCATTGCTTAATTTATTTATTAAGGAGAACACATTCTTATTGTGAAGTTGTAATTATTCAGAACAGACTTTTAAATACTAATTTAATGTATTAATTATAAATATATACATATAAAATCAATTTTGTCGAAAAATATTGTTTTTGCGCCACCGGGATTCGAACCTGGATCTCTATTTCCAATACGGGGACACCATGAATACCATGACCATTTTCTATCAAATGATTAGAAAATTCTGAAAACCCACTATTGTTCAAACATCTCAAATGCTTCCTTACTCTTATATTAATATTTCTACCCGTTTTACCAATATAAAATGCAGCACAATCCTTGCAACTAAGTTTATAGACACCAGAATTATTAAATGTATCATATTTTTCTTTAGAATTTATGAGTAAATTCCCTATACTATTATTTGTATAAAATACCGGTCTAATGTTTCATGGTAGGTGTTTAGATATTTGATTCGAAAAGTTATTTATGTATAAAATTCTACGCCAATAATCATTATTATCATTATGTTTTATCTGTGATTTATATAAAAATTGATTATTATATTATTTTAATTTATTTTTTAAAATAGTGTCTATCAAACCTGTATTATACCCGTTATTAACTGCTATTTTTTTAATTGTATTCAATTCAATATTGAAATTGGATGTTGACATAGGAATATTGACTAAACGATGTATCATGGAGTGGAACCCTGGTTAATAAAACGAATATAACAAATAAAAATATGAATTTTAACCACAAAGTTAATATTGCTAATTTTAAAAATATTATGTTATTCTGATTATATAATAACATGAAAAATGTTCATAAAGTGTGAATATTAATCGTAATATCGAAAGATTATTTATCTAACACAAGCACCGAGTTTACACGCATTACGGTATTTCTGGGTGAGTTAATAGATTGACAATCATTATGCTTTGTATAAAAACATATTTACAGATCATTCTAATGTTTTTTGGAAGTGTCGAAAATGCCAAACAGAAACATTTCTCGTCACCCCCAACTAATCTCTAACATTGATTTAACTATTACCGTTCCGTCTCGTTTTATTCTACTTCTTTAGATGTACTTGTAGTCTAGTGGTTACGAAACTCTTTTAGTGATCTAGTTGTCGGGGGTTTGAGCCATGCGTGCAATATTACCATATTAATAATATGAGTAGCTTGTAGATCTAGTGGTTGGGGGTTAGCGCCTCGTTCCAGGAAGCCATCAAGTTTGTCCAATTTTCATAGCCTTGTGCTTAGCTTAGTTTGAAAATAGTAGGAATATCGCATCCATGGATCTCATGAGATTTTTGGAATCCCTTAACCTGTCCGAGCCACGAAGGTTTTCACTTAAAATAAAACATCTTCCGTTCGCACAGATTACACGCGCTGATATTTTAAATGTTTTTTGTCGCCCACGTGCCATAATATAAAAATGTCGGAATTACGGCTTAGAATGTCGGCAAATCTATGGAGTCATTCTCGACGGTTGGTTAATGTAACGGAATAATCTTAACGATTTGCAGTTCACGTTTGCGCTTTAAATTCATCTTTGGCAAGATTGAATGTAAGTTTTATCATTTCGCGAGCCTTTTAAATTTTATTTTCATCCGATTCCTCGGAGAATATTCCGTTTTCATTTCTTACAGCATTTTCATTATTTGTATCCTCCGCATAACCTTTTGAACCCCACAAATACACCTAGTACTTACTTATGTTTGATGCAGAACCTCCTTCGCGACGAACATCGCTGTATGTAAATAAGATATTTACAATATGATATACAATACTGAGATGGTTTCCTCATAAGAAACTTTTCAGGAGATGTGGAACGAGTCCCGAGGTTGCCCATTTATTTTTAGAAATTTATATTTACACATTTATTTTTAGTTACTTTTACATATTTTATTTTTACATACGATCCTCTCAGATTTTATTTTATCTTCCTCAACAGGTGTTTTCAAAGATTTTCTCAGTATCTATACAAATGGAATAAAAATCATCATTCTCATAATACTGGTTGTGTTGTTGCTCGAAGAATATATAAAAGTATTTTTTTTTAACATTACACGTATTTATTTATCATATCTACATTTATTTTCATGTTATAGGTGTATTTGTTTTAAGGTTAACCCATATACTGGATATATACAATAACATAGGGGCTTGTATACAAGCAAAAAAGCTGTGCATTACTGTAAATTCTGGGAAACAAATATAAATTTAATTATTTATATATTATAATCAGACGATTTATTATAATTACCCTAGCGCCAGCCGTTTACCAGTAAAATATTTAATTGTTTTGTTCTAAAAATTTTCTTCGACTATCCCGCCGCTGCAGTCATCTTAAGCTGCTTTTAGTCCTATTAAAATTGCTATCCTCTGTTTTTAAGCTATCGTTCTACTCAAGCTATACAATTGGCTTCCTACTGATTTATATAATAATAATAATTATAATTATTATTTATTTAGATTCATTGTACAGTATGTTATATTGTTATAACATACTGTAAACATTTCAGCAAAGTAAGACATATATTTCGATACCCTGTTTGCTACACTAGTATTTTACTGTATTATAGTAGACAGCGCTTTTCCAGTATAGCAGTAAACAAAGTGCAATGTTCATTGTACAAAAAAAACATATTTAATATAAAGAGTTAAACAAGATGCAATTAGATTAGATAAATACATTATAAAACTTAAAGTAAATGCATTGTTCAATGTATATTTATTTATTTGTTTGTAACTATATAATATATAAATATGTTTGGACTGAGCCCGTCTCACTAGAGAGATTCTGTGTCAAGACGGGCATAATTTACAAGCAATTGTACAATGAATTAGTATTACAAGTAGTAGATAGAATTAACATTTATTACTTTATATATAGGTGTATATGAAATACAATTTTAAAGTGGACTTTCAAATAAATTATTTTGGATAAATTTGTAGCAATAATTAATATAGGTATGAGTCAATATGTTTGGGTGAGTGTTCCAATACTGACTCTCCATATTACAAATCCAAGTTTTAATATTTAGTTTCATGTTCTTGGGAAAATTCAATTGGATAAATATATAAATACAGCGTTAAACTTAAAGTAAATGCAATAGAAAATATTTTTCCGCTGATCCGTTTTGTACACTGTTTTTAACAGGTAACATATATAAGGTTTTCAGCTTACCTTACAGCTGCGTGTAAATCTTTGAAGTATCTACTTCCTTTTTTACTAATTCGCGAATTAAACCATCTTACTGTTCGTTTTTTTTGCGTTTGAGGTGCATGATGGATTTGTTTTTAATTTGGAAAAAACAAAAAGCAAACCGACAGAACTACTTCCTGCATTAAACTTTATTATTATTAATAATAATTTGCTTTAGTTATTACCTGAATGATTTTCAGTTAAAGAATCATGTTCAGTCATAAAAAGTGTTCTTAAAAACGTTCATACATTTTTATATGGGTAAGAAGGTATTAGTTTACTCGACTCAAAGAATCTAAAAAAATACATATACAGAAATAGTAGTGTCATATATACGACAGATTCATTTTGCCTAAAGACGTTGGTTAAACGAAAGTTCATAATCCCGTCCATAATCAATATAGTACACTTTTACGGTGCCTTTGGTCCTTAGATAGGAAGCCATAAAGACCGCCACCGATCTAGTTCAGTCTGGGTCCCCAAGTGTGTGTGTGTGTGTGTGTGTGCGTGTGTGCTCTGGTGTCGCCTGCTACCTCAGATAGGATGATAATTGATTCAAAGGTATTCTGATTTTCACTTTACACATTTATTCATAAACACAATTAATCCCGACATTGGATGCACGAAAAATGTTCTTTATATCTTCCTTCTTCAGGCCAACTTTCCTATGAGGGAGGTCACTTTTATTTATTTATTTTATTTACGGAGTTTATCTATTGCTTACATCAGCCAACGCGGCCGTGGGGTGCCGATGCAGTTGAGAACCCGGATCGCCACACGTCCGCGCCAAGATTTATCTTTTGCTCCACCGGACACAATCTCGTCTCAGCCTTGTCCATAACGACCATCCATCGGCCATCGCTCGCATGCCGCCTCCTTGCTCGTTGCAGCGGGGTCTCTCCTCAACCCGCTGGCGGACTAGGACCATCCATCCTGGGTCCACCGCGGTGATCTTACTCTTAATCTCCGCCACCTCCCGCCGCCATATTCCTCCGGAGCGCAGCTCCACCGACGCGCCTATTTTCGAGCGTACCCATCAAAAGTGACGTTTCTTTAAATTGCCCGCCAGAGTCGGATTCTCGTCCCTGATTCGTCCCTTTAGACGGCCAATCATCATAAGTCGGCAAAGTAGGCTACCCAGACCTCGGCGCGCAAATACAAATATCACAATACATATTATATTAAGTAAGAGTGTTAATATCATTGGTAATAGCATAATCTATATCTACCGCACGCTACTGCATCCACATAAACTGAATACTATCTCTATACTTTCACACATATACCTAAATATCCTAGTCCAATCACTGAGACCCTATTTCACGCCAAAATTTACAATATCAATCTAGGCTATTTCTCACCCCTGCTTAATTACTATAACGAAATCTCATCCATTAAAGCTAACCTGAATATATCCTTCATGATACAGGCTCGTGGTTGATATTCATTTGAGCATGTTAGCCGAGTTTGCACTATTTCGCTTTCGAACGCTGAGCACAGCCGCGCGTTACGTATTCTGCCATCGTTGAACTTGTAATCTATGCACTTTGTACATATTCGGTATATTTAATATCTTGTTCATTCTCCTCAATTCTCAATTTGTAACTTTTTTTTTTTTTTAATATGTTCAAACACAAATGTAATCAGAAAGGTATACATATAAAATCAATTTAATCGAAAAATATTATTGTTGCGCCACCGGGATTCGAACCTGGATCTCTTTCCTAACCGGGGAAGGTGCTTTATCCAACTAAGCTACAGCGACAATATTTTTAGCGACAATTTTCGACCCTATATGTTACCTTTTTGATATTAATACATTTAATCGTTCCATCATTTGACAGAGCCATCTACCTTATTTTTACAGAATCTCAAATACCTTTGAGTAAACTGATAGCAGACGCCAGAATTATCAATTCATTTTTATTAAATTTTGGACACATTGAAAATTGTCGTTAAAAATATTGTCGCTGTAGCTTAGTTGGATAAAGCACCTTCCCCGGTTAGGAAAGAGATCCAGGTTCTAATCCCGGTGGCGCAACAATAATATTTTTCGATAAAATTGATTTTATATGTATATCTTTCTAATTAATATATTTAATTAGTATTTAAAATATCGCAGACCGTCTGTTCTGAATAATTACAACTTCACGATAAGAATGTGTTCTCCTAAACAAATGTAATCTGTAACATTTTAATCGCATTCAATCAATTCAAAAAATGTTTATTATCAATTGTAACATCACTTTAATGTATTATAGTAGGGTGTTTAATGTCTTATAATGACTACTAGTTGATAATCTGTATTTTTAAAATAAAATAAAATATGAAATAAGAAACGCTGTCTTAAGTCAAGATGATAGATAACCTATTTCTGTGTAACAGAATAAGATTTTAAAGTACCCAGAATATGGGAAATTTGATATAACCTAACTTATCAGATCTGGATCAATCACCTTGGTTTCGATTGTGAATTTGTTCTTTCACCAGGGCGGCATAATGGAATTTCAATTCCATTCAATATACAAATTTCCAATTATTCCGCACCTTCTACTTAGGTTATCGGTTCCGTACGAAATGTATTGTCGTTGTGTTAGTGTGATGAAAAATACCTAGAACAAGCCAATGAATTTGTCTAACTAGAAAGCGAGCTTGTTCGGGTATGAAAGAAGATATCTAGAAATGATTGCTTACTAAAAAATAAAATTGTTATTGGAAATACGAATTACAAAACAATCGAAATTTGGCAATCGACTTATGAATGAAGATGTAATCAATTACATTTCGTAATTACGAAGAATGACTGATTGAAGAGTGTTTGTCTTAAATGGTCAGGGCATACAGAGGAAATGAAGGGATATTTAGAGTGAGTATGTAAAGTACAAACAAAGAGGGAAGGTAAGAGAGAAATTCAGTAAATTTTGGAGCAGGAGGGTTCAATTTCATAACTAGATAGCGAGACGAAGTGGAAAAAGCACAAGTATTATTCTATCTACTGCTTGTACTCATATGAGTCACTCGTACGCGTTCTGGCTTTGTCGATCTTTCAGTTTAACACGTTATCAAACTAAACTTGGCCGTTTATAATGTTCATATTATAAAAATACTCTGCACATTTGAATGTGCAAATGTTGTGTAAATGTGGATGAGGCGAGAGTTGTGTATCAGAAGAGATATGATAAAAGATCCTCTCTGTCTACCCCCTCGGAGAAACAGCGCGATATTTTTAAATTTTACATTTTGATATTCTATATGAAAAGTATACCTTGAGAAGGAAAGTTAATCCATCTAATTCGTATTCCAAAGGAAATTTACAATTCAGTCCAATAATTAGTCACATCACTTAGTCAGATGCTAGGTTTCTATTTATACGCGATTCGATATTATCAAATAGCAACCTCATGCTCGTCAAACGAAATTCTCTCTGGCGAATTTTATCGCATACCGAAATTGTCAAACTTTGTTATAGCCATTTATTGTAACCTTAGTTAATGCAACTCAATATCGAGCTGCAACATGTAGTTTACAATGTAACCTAACGAAGTATGCGTTTGCCACGACCGAACACACATAACCATAAACCAACATTCTACCTTTGTGAACCGTGTGACGGTTGCGCCGGGCGGGCTGCGGTTTGGACAGCATTAACGTGCAGGTATACGTATTACTTTGTATCATTACTCGTGCAAATACGCGGTACACGTGTTATGAAACTTTTCAGTTCACGTGCAGTGAATCGAAAGTTATTCAGGGTTGCATATGAAGCGAGTTATGTTGTTTATTTTGCTTTTTTTTTTAAGGGGAACATATTTTTATTGTGAATTTACATTTTCAGAACACAACTTAGTGGTATTTTTAAAAATGGAATAATAAACTTATCAATTATAAAAATATACAGATATAAGTTCTAAATTTGTCGTAATCGGTTGCTGTAGTGGAATGGTAACTCGTTTTTCCGGATAGGAAGAGGTTCAGGTTTGTATCCCGGTGGCAACAAAATATTTTCAATAAATGAAACTCGCAATTTAGTGTCTTAGACAGGTATATCTTTATACATCTAAATGGCTTAGTAGAAATTAATTATTTTAGTACACAGCGGATTGATGACAAATTTTCGAACTTATGTTACACTTTTCAAATTAATACATCTATCGTTCCATTATTTGAAAGCTATCTTTTTTATTTTTACGGAATATCAAATACTTTTGAATAATCCAAAGAGATTTATATCCAAAGAGATGAACTATTCCGTTGTACTGAGAACAATTTCGATGCCAGGTTTTGTAGTATGTGAGAAGGTCATTGGGTTGTTCGGCAATGATCGGCAGTTCTCGAAAATACCCGAACGTAAAGGGCGTTACTTACAATAACGCCATAAGTCAACTTTCACAAAATAACTGATTACGTGCATTATTTTATTTTCACACTAATTTTGTTTATTTATTAAGATCGATATTTATATCATGTTTTTTTTGTTTCAAAATGTTACGTTGTTATTCTTTGAGATGTTTTTAAGATTTAAGTTTTGAGATGTCAAAGATAACGTAACGTTAATACTCGTTATATATTTTTATTTACTGAATTTACGAGTTTAATGAATACGACCAAGTTTGAAGAGACTCATTCCTAAATTAGACAGGATTAGATTTACTGGGGTTCCGTAAAACAAATACTTTGTCATTCTCGTCGAATTTATCGAATTTCAAACTGGAAAAATAAAAGTAGGTCCTTAAATGATTTGACGCCGAAATAGCTAATTTACAGAATATTTTTTACATTAACAGCGTACGTGCACACCAGACAATACGATTCTTGTATTGAAAAATAGAAATGAGTAATATTTAGAGGAAATAATTACAATAAATTAATATATGTAATTTTCCATTTCATTTACTTGTTACAATTTATTGTAATACTGCCTTTTGGTAGGTTTCATATTTGATAATTTTGTAATTATAGCTATAATTATAACTCGAATAGACAAATATCTATCCAGCACAGCTCTCAACAATTGCAGTTGGTGATTATCTAGAGATGCGTTTCTTTACAATGAACGTTTAAACTGTCAAATAAATTTACATTTAAAAATCTCTTCAACTCTTTTGATGCTAAATTATCAATATTATTATATTATTTGGTATGGTGTTTTGTAGTGTATCCCTGTAGTATAGTTTTTAGCATCCATTTAACATTTTCTTTTTTTCAAATTCAATAAAATCTCATTAGTTAACCAGTATTATGGGGGACTGTATAACTTTGATTTGTAGAGCGCCAAGCCACGTTATTGTTGAGCTTTATCTTAGTTAACGAGTTTTCTCTAATCTATTTAAATGCAATAAATTGTTAGCACAAAATGTAAATACTAATTCTTTACTTTATATTTCAATTCACTTCTTACCAAAGGTAAAAATTCAGTTGGAACAGCATTTTCACTAAGTTTTCTTGCTCCATCTGACGATACATAGAAGAGTTATTCTTTGAAATGTTTTGAACAAATTCGACTTTCTAATCGGGCATATTGATTGCAGCTTCTCATAGCTCTATTTTCTTTCTATCCTTTGAAAATCTAGGAAATAAGATAATTTGTACTAAATATACTCATTTAAAAAAAATATGTTTTAGTTAGCTCATAATTTATACGAAAAACAATATTTTTCGAAAATTTTATCATTTTTTCACACATATATTCAATTCCATATGTTGGACTATCTAATGAAGTTCAACTAGAATAAAAGCTGTAGTATATTAGTTATTTTTATCCAAATAATTAATTTATTTTCATTATATCTAAAATGATGATGTACTCTATATTAATTTATAGTAATTAATTAATTACAAATTTACGGACTTAACGCGTTTCTGTGATAGGTGCCGATATTAATGTATGGGAAAAATTAAAACTTACTAATATACTTCTTACCGATGAAATTCAATATCATTTAATGCTTTTGATAATATATTATAGTTTAATGAACACAGTTTGACAGCACAAGTCACCATTTTGAATAATTAAAAACCGAACTTTGTTCTAATAATGACAGCCGAGCGTCACCAGCGAAAGGCGGGAGATGACTAATCGACGTGTCCGTACGAATTTGGTGAAATCACCATTGAAACTTCAAATCACCCCAATTGTTTCGACTCTTGTACTATAACCTCATTGGAGTAATCCGATAGATTGGATTGAAAGAGATCCAGGTTCGAATTCCGATAGCAACAACGATATTTTTCGATTAAATTGATTTTATATGTATATCTTTCTGATGAATATATTTAATTTGTTTTAATTATTATCTAGTACCTATTAAATTTAATGTTTAGAATTTATAAATAGTGAAAAAATATAAATCAATAAATTAAATTCTAATACAAAGTAATCAGCATTCTATACTTATAATATGACAATTTGACACCAGTCTATAAGAGGGTTGCTAGGGTGGAACTGGTTGTTAAATGTTAAAATAAAACATAAGGTAAAACTGAAAGTATTTTAAAATGTTACGAAATTTTCTAACGTTCTATTTCTAACACGGTATTTGTTAGAAATACTCTAAAATTAAAATGTTTATTGTACTTTTTGTAAATTGTGTTACACAAATTATTTGTCAGCTTAACACTTTCATTAATGGCGTATGCCACGCTCGAATCGGTGAGAGAGGAATTACTCGTGTACGATGTTAATCCGGTGGAGAACGCGGCGTTCATTAATGCACTTTCTGGTGTACTTTTATGGGACCTCTTCACTTCGAATTGTTTTAGAATAATAACTAAAAAAATATGTAAGATATGTTATGTATGTACTTACACTCTGAAACCACATCCCTATCTTTTAGTTTGTCAACCTTAACCTTTCTTGATTTGAGGAGAATTATGAGTTGGAACCATTATTTTAATGTTTTTGTCTAATCATGAATTATTATGTGTTAATCTTTCTAAGGGTACTACATTATTATTATTATTTATGTTTTCTGTAAGCGGATGTGCATTGAAACGATTATTTCATATCATCTAATTTATTACTTTATTTACTCGGTACAGAACCCGTATTTAAATTATCTTCTATATTATTTAATGGGAGCAATATCTCCACAATTATCTTTATAAACTAAAACACAACCCTTCAGAGATCAGATCGTATCTAACATCCAAACGAGAAAGAACTGAAAGTCTATTCGTTTCAATACATCCCCGTGAATTGGTATTAAATTAGCTCCACTGTTTTCTGGAGCGTGCGCTATATACAATACGTAACATTCGAGGCGCGTTTTTTAAGTAAGTATCGTTGCCGGATATTCCTGGTGTAGCGCTGTTGTGCATGCGCAATGGTTTCCTTCATCTGTTAACTCACCACATGCAACGTTAGAGACATTCACATAATGTGGCCTTCTTGTAGTGAGTGGTTGAAATGTTCAAGACATTAGATCAGCCCGCCGACTGTGAGATACGGTTCGTGATTCGTTTCTTGAATACACAAAACATTAAACCAGCCGACATTCATCGCCAAGTGTGTCCTGATTTGGCGCCTAGTGATTTCTCCATATTTTCTCCATCTGAAGCGGTTCTTTGGTGGCATGCGTTTTGATGACGATGATGAACTCAAAGACGGAGTACAGACATGGTTTTCATCTCTGGTGGCGTCGTTCTACAACGAAGGTATATAGAAATTGGTACCCAATTATGATAAGTGCCTTTATAATGTTGAGAAGTAGTTTAAGGTGTGTAGCGTCCGAAGAAAGTAAAGTAATTTAAAAAAAATGATACTTACTTAAAAAAAAACGCGCCTCGTATATGTACATATATTTTACATATTATACCTGGTTAAATTTATACTATAAAGTTGTATTTTTACATTCCAAAAATAAAATCTAAATTTTGGATTCAAATTTCGAAGGTTGCACCGCCCGTTGCACCTTTTTATGGCCGTACGTGCTTAGGACCGCTCCCTTCCCTGGCTGATATAGATCTGTGTTAATTAGTTGAAGCCGATCGATGGCTCTATGCCCGTAAATCGACGGCGGTTTCTCGTGGGCGCATCTGGCAGCGAAATACACCGCGTGGTGATTTCCTATTCCACAGTAATTATCTCGATGATTAATGCTGGTTATGAAATTTGAATTATACAATTTTCACGTTCATTTTTGCGCTTTGTTTGCGTTTGACGGCTGGTTTTGAAATGTTAAACATTTAAATCCCCTCAATTTACTCGTTCGGTAGACTAGATTGGATTAACCAATATCATTTTTAGAACAGTCTGCTCTTTTTATTTTGTGCTTCTGTCAAAATGCGATCTACTACATCTGTTATGATGCTGGGTGGGAGAAAAAGTAGGGATAATATGAAAAATGAAACTGGTTATTAAAATGGTAATATGATGATGATAAATAAACTATACCTAAAATATCTCAGCTATTTTCAGCAACGTTAAATTATTATTAGTATTATTTAATTTGTATTGAACTATGTTCTGAAATAACTGCAACTTTACAATAATAAAGTGTTCTCCTTAATAATATTATTATTATTAGGAGAACACATTCTTATTGTGAAGTTGTAATTATTCAGAACATTATTATTATTATATGAATTATTAGGTTCGAAAATTGTCGCTAAAAATATTGTCGCTGTAGCATAGTTGGATAATGCACCTTCCCCGGTTAGGAAAGAGATCCAGGTTCGAATCCCGGTGGCGCAACAACAATATTTTTCGATAAAATTGATTTTATATGTATATCTTTCAATTAATATATTTAATTCATATTTTTATTTTATTATTGATTAAAATCAGTTAAAATCTCAACTTTGTGGTTTATTATGTTCATTATTTTATAGATTATTTAACTTTGTTTATAATTAATCACTTATTGAGTAATTTTTAAACATCAAACGGTTACTGAAAACACAATTTTCTTCATCGGGATGTAAAATCATCTAACCAAAAACATGTCAAATTGTTCTAAAATTAAAAAAAAAGCATTTTTCAAACACATTTAAAAATAAATAATTATTATTTAAAAAAAAAAAGCTAACTCAACTGTTACGATGAAATTGTTACGATGAAAAGTATGGAAAGTGTGGATGAAAATAGATGATGCAAAAATTATTTGAAATATTTATTAGGAATTTTTTTGTGGTAAAATTTAATAAAAATGAATTGATAATTCTGACATCTGCAGTCGGTTTACTCAAAGGTATTTGATCCGTAAAAACAATGTATATGGCTTTCAAATAATGGAACGGCAGATGTATTAATTTTAAAAACTGTGGTTCGAAAATTTGTCATGAAAAATACTGGCGCTATAATACAATTGGAAGTGTACTTCCCCAGATTTGAAATAGAGATCCAGGTTCGAATCCCGGTAGCGCAAAAACAATATTTTTCGACAAAATTGATTTTATATTTATATATTTATAATTAATACATAAAATTAGTTTTTTAAACATCACAGACCTATGTTTGAATAATTACAACTTCACAATAAGAATGTGTTCTCCTTAATAAAATTTAGTTAGTTATTTATAATATTTTGGTCAATTTTACATGCTTTATTTAATTCTAACGATTCTAAATATTCAATTTAAGACCAACAACCGGTTAATGTTTAAAAATTACTCATTAAGTGGTTAATTATAAACAAAGTTAAATAATCTATAAAATAACAAATTAAATTAATCAACTAGAAAGGTACACCTACAGAAAAAAATTAATCGAAAAAATATAAATCTATTTCTGTACATCTTTCTAGTTGATTCATTTGATTTGTATTAAATATATCACTCTGAAAGATACACAGAAAATCTATCGATAAAATTATTGGTCACAGGTATATTCTGTTATCGGTAGACGAATTTACTAAATAAACTATACTGACCATACAGAAAGTCACAAATTTCATCTGGGTACATATGTTCCAAGTGAGCATCTATTTTTTAAATTTTGAACGTGATACAGAATAGTTGTTTCTGATTTGACTTAATCGATCCGCTCTCGGGGCTGATGTTTCCTATTAATAACTAATAGACCTATAGGAAAGGCTTACCTAATGACCTTGTAATTGCTCTCTACAAAACCATATCGTACATAATTTACGGATGGCTTTACGTAAATTATTTCCGACGTCGATAATGAAGTGTCTTCCCTACGGGGTGCTGATGTCATCAATTTAATGCATGCAATTTGCATTTAACGCACAAACTTCATAATGTGTAATATGATGGGAAACAAGTTGATTCAAGTATGATGCCGTCATAACTTCCCTTATTGACGGTTTTGTCAGAATTTACACACAAGTTGTTAAGCTAATAGCATTATTTTACATAAATATTCAAATATGTTTAGTATTTAAATTATTAGTTAATAAAAATTATATAACTTTGTATTTAACCACGTGAGTTTTATCAAGACTAATTAATCAGATTTTTTTTTCTACCATAGTTAGAAAATAAATATTTTAAACATTTAAATTGGCAAATATTGGTGAAAGTCTTTGCCGTGAAGATTATTCTTATCGGTAGGAGAGATTTTACTCGTTTTGACGGTATTTTAGCGACTTTTAAATAACTACTTTTAAAGTGCAATCGCACATTTTACCATGTATTATTAACTTTAGAGAACTCTAAGATTTTTTGTGAGCTTTTTGTATATAGAGGGTGTCCAGCGGAAAATTTTCAAGTTTAATATTTAATAAATATAAAATACTACAACGTTATTTTCATATTTTATTTATACAAAATGGAGTTTAACGATGCTAATTTAACGTTTTATAAACACTATCATCTAAATGCCGTCCATTTCTCTTGAGACACTTTTGCAATCGGACTCTTAAATTTGCGAACACGCGAGATCAAAACGTCGGTTCAATGGCAGCAACTTCACAGCGGACATTTTCTTGTACGGCCTGAATTGTTCGAGGATTGTTGCTGAGGATTGGTCCGATGATCGAGTTGTCCAGGGTATGTCTCCGTACTTGCTAATCAATTTATTGGGTAAAATTCCTCTCAGCTTCTCCATTGAAACTAGCTGTGTGTGGAGTGGCCCCGTCTTGCTGAAATTGTGTTTTGTTGTTAAACCCGGGAAACAGCTGCAGTTGCGGTACCGAAAACTCGTCGATCATTCGGCAATACAAGTCAGCAGTGACTGTCTCTCGCTGGTTAAAAAAATAAGGGCCAATTATCCCTCGGGCAGAAATTGCACACCACACTGTCGTTTTTGGACAATGCAAACGTTTTGATGGCATACCATCGGGTTGTTGGGGCACCACTTTCTCATGTTCTGTTTATTAACATTGCCATCGATATGAAAAGGTGCTTCGTCAGTAAACAATATGTTTCCGAGCGTCCGTGCTGTTCCAAAACGTTCCAGCATCGTTCTCGCTAAGGTTAAACTGTAGTTTATTTTTCAAAATATCGTGCAATGTTGATTTTTTTATTCCAGTCTTGATCCGTTTCCATATCGATTTACGCGGATTGCGCATAATTTCACATCGAACTTGAGCCACATGTCCTGGCGTCGCTGCTGACGTTGATGGTCCCGGAGGAGTTTGGTTAACCATTGTCCTTTCTTGTCTAAACTTTTGAACCCAACACCAGATAAGTTGCGTGCTCGGCCCATCACTTACTCGTCGAATATTAAAGTGAGTACAAAATCGCGACGTGCACGAACCAATGAATCACCGCACTTTAAACATTGCTCAACCGCGAACGCGCGGTGCGCTCCCGACCAGTGACTCATTGCGACTGGCAATCCCGCAAATCACTTACCTCACTCTAATGGTTTACGAGCAAATACAATTAAATTTAAAAAAAATTCCGCTGAACATCCTATATTAACATAGATAACCGCAACCACGCTGGGTACTATAGATTTATTCACCTATTTTTTTTCATAATTACTAATGACATTAATTAATCATCGGATTAGTTCGGCAATATTTTATCACTGGATTACAGGATCTGATTTTTTTTATCAGAGGAACGATTAAGAAAAAGAATAAAAAATAATTTCGTAGTAAAAAATAATATAGATAGTTCATCTATTTTATTTGTACGTACATTTAGTTTTAATGTTTATTTTCTTCACAAAATAAGAAATCCACTTTGCAAGCTCCAACATTTTAAGATGCTCGCTGTAAAACTTAGAATTTAGGTCAGCGAGCCGATTCCGAATGTTCTTTCGAGTAAAACCCTATAGAATTTCTTATTCGGAGTAATTTTGTATATATATAAATATTTTTCTTACGGCAAGTCTCTGATTTTCCATGAATATCCTCAACTATATTTCTAGTCGGGGATTTAATTCTGTAAGTATTGGCAGTTGGTTCGTTAATATCTCGTGCTCTATAAACACTTGTAATTAAATGAACATTATTTAAATATAACCCGTACAATTATATGATTCGCCGTAAGGAAATTTAATTAAAATTTATGCTTTTTATTTTAACTGCAGGATTGCTTTGCAAACCCACGAATGTCTTAGGGTGGGTTTTTCAGTTTCGTTTAAGAATTGAAACAGTTTAATGTCGCACTGTTTGAATTTTACAAATTATGGTTAGAAAGAAAAACAGCCCTTTCGAAAAGTCGAAAGATCTTTTATTTTGTGTAATTATTAAATTGGTTTAGGTTAACAGATTTTAGGAATGAAATGAACACATTTAATGTACATGGAATTGTCATTTTGGAGACAAGACGGTTCAGCCCTTATCACTCGCCCCCTAACACTCGAATCAGAGAGGATTTGTCATCTTACCTGCATGTCTAACATTTTTTTTCATTTGCTGTATTTTTGAAATTATTCTTCGTCAGTGTCTTTGAAACATTTACTCTTGTATTACGATTTAGTAGATGCTGCTAATGATATTCGAAGGTAATCCAGATTATAAAAATCTTTTAGCTTTAAAAAATTAAGAAAATATTTTATTATACATTTTTATATTTTTTAAACACACTGTACCTTAATATATTTATTCAAATTAACTCTTTCGTATCTGAGCTTTAAAGTCCCTCTGTTGTAGTCATCCACCGCTAATCCATTTAACCAATTGTCGACTGCAAGCTGCAATTCATAAATGCTAAAATGTTTTCCACCCAGGAACTATTTAAACTTCGGAAAAATGTGAAAATCGTTTGGAGCAAGGTATACGAACTATACTATCTATGATCATGAAAACCTCCCACTCAAATCTATCTAGGGTTTTACTGGGTAGTTCTCGGTACAATAATATCTAGGTATAATTTTCTTAATACAAATTAAATTAATCAGAATACAGAAAAAATATATTCATCGAATAAATATTTAAGTACTAATTAAATATATTAATTAGAAACACATACATATAAAATCAATTTTATCGAAAAATATTGTTGTTGCTACCGGGATTCGAACCTGGGAATTTCCAATCCGGGGAAGGTGCATTATCCAACTATGCTACAGCGACGATATTTATATTAAATGTATTAATATCAAAAAGGTAACATATAGGTTCGAAAATTTGACGCTAAAAATATCGTCGCTGTAGCATAGTTGGATAATGCACCTTCCCCCGTTTGGAAAGAGATCCAGTTTCGAATCTCGTAAAATGAATACATATATCGATATTTGAGATTCCATAAAAACAAAGTAGATGGCTTTCAGATAATGGAACGATAGATGTATTAATTTGAAAAGTGTAACATATAGGTCGAACATTTGTTGTTAAAAGTACTGTCGCTGTAGCATAGTTGGATAATGCACTTTCCCTGGTTTGGAAAGAGATCCAGTTTCGAATCCCGATAGCGCAACAATAATATTTTTCAATAAATTTGATTTTATATTTATATCTTTCTAATTAATACATTTAATTAGTATTTAAAATATCATAGACCTATGTTCTGAATAATTACAACTTCAAAATAAGAATGTTTTCTCCTTAATAAATATTTAAGTTGCTACCAGGATTTGAACCTGTACTTTTACCTTTCCGGGGAAACGCATCATACAGTTGATTAATTTAATTTGTATTTATAATACTATCGAAGTATGTTCTATAAAATTGTAATTTCACAACAATAATGTGTTTTCCGTAAAAAATAATTTTCCTAGGTATTTAATGCTAAAAGCTGGATAACCATCGTGTTCATATCAAAAATTAATTAAAATGAAATTAAAAAATCTGTATCCCATATTTTGTCTGTTATACACATTAATGACAAATTAATATTTTCCAGGGTGCCTTCTGCCGTAGGACAATTTTTGTCATAGCCTACGATTATGGCCACGTTTCAATGGACGTTATCGGGCTAGGTCAAAATTATATTATCATCTAATGGCCGTTAAAACCTTCGAATAGACATACTTTTTGTTTTTTTAACAACACATTATTCTGTAAAATTGCAATTTCGGAACACAGTTCTGTCGTATTTTTGATACAAATTAAATGAGCTAATTAGAAAGATATCCCGGTAGCGACCAAATATTTTTCTGTATATCTTTCTACTATAATTAATTATTTCATTTGTATCGTTGTTAAAAATTAATAAAATATGTTAATCTAATTTGCATATACTGATTTTGGACTAGATGGGACTTCCAGGGTCCCGGGAATCTTAACTATTTGCAGTTCGACTAGTGCTTCAGTCGTGGACGACCTCACAAGCGGCTTTAAACTAGTTTCGGGGAAATGCGGAACCAAAAATTAAGTCCACATCGTCACGCTCCGAAGATTATTTTCTACCGGTGAACTTTATATTTGATATTGGCCCACGCTGTAGTGTAAAATTCCTGAATAACAATGTCACCACATTTAACTGCAAAAGTATTCTTATGAATGTAGATATGTATTTATGTGTTTAGTCGCGACACTGTATTGCCCTTTATAATTATAATATTACAAATTCCCTGAAGGTTCTGTGAGATACCGGTAGTAGAAATAAGAGTCCAACGTCGAGATAGTTAACAATTTATTACTACAATATAATATATGTTATCTTGAGTACCAAAGAGTATTGAAAGAGAGCGCAACTGTGCTTCACTCTGCACGCCCATTAGGCACCGGTCAACCTTCTCACACACTCTTATCTGTCACCAAGCTGCCACACACACACACATACTACTTTGACAGATGTTAAATATCTCGCATGTTACTAAAAATGTATAGGCGGAATAATCTTCAAGATGATTCGAAACTTGTCGATCGATAAAACGTTATGTACTTTTAATACAATACGTCTTACCGTCGGCGATCCGCTAAACTTTGAGAGTGGTACAAGAGTAGGTACACAGTCATCAAAAAGTTCGATGTATAGACCGATGTTCCCCCTATTTTATTTTATTTGAGGCAATGTTTTAACTGCAGTTGACCAAAATGTCATGGACAGAATATTGGTTGGGGGTGGGGGTTCCAGTCAATATTATCATTAATTGACATAGCGGTTACTTTATGGTGTAACATGATTATTTTAATTTACACGACAAAACTTTGTATTACACACACGTTGGGTTATTTCCACTACTAGTTTCGAGAGGTGCAGTCCCTCTAATCATCAGGTGACAACTAAACTAAATACAGTATTGTAGTCTATACTGGTAATGGGGTGGACTTGAAAAGAGGGGGGAAGTTTCGGTCGTTAATGGACAGTAAATGCGAAGTGTTAGGGAATGTTATGTTGTTCATTAGTGTTAAATTAGAGTTAAATTCGGAGAATTAACAACATAACATTTACCTTCACTGTCCATGTCCCATTGCCAGAATAGACTACAATACTGTATTTAGTTTAGTTATCACCTGATGATGAGAAGGATTGGACCTCTTAAAACTAGTAGTTAAAATAACCCAACGTGTGTGTAATACATAGTGTTGTTGTGTATATTAAAATAAATAATATAACTTTATTAACTACGAATTCCAAAAATATTTTGAAACGTGGTCCCAAATACTCGGATGCATTGTGATGCAGAGTCAACACACTCCTGATTGAAATTCTTGGAAAAAATTTGTGTTCTTTTATAGTGTCGAATCTTTTAAAGAAATTTCTAGACATGCTTTTGTCAGAATGTCGCGCGGAGAATTCTGCGCAGTGCGCGGCATCATTTCATAAAATGAGAAAACGCAAAGAATTTTCACTTAAAGTGTCCGAGCTCGGCACAAACCTTTTCTTTTTTTTCACGCACCTACTTTGTTTAGATTTAATTAGTTTTTATAAATAAATAAATTTGATGTCACATTATTTTGTTTTTCCGCCAAGAGTAATGTTCTTCCATGCAATACTTGTAAACAAGTTTTCTTAAATAAGTGATGACATTTTTCTACTTGAGTAAATTGACGTTTGAACACATTTGATCTGCACAGACCGGCGCATTCGAATTAAACCGTAATTAGAACTGTGAACTTGTAGCCACTTCGCATTGAATTCCCTAGACGTATGAACTGATTTAATGCACGTGTAGTTTTCCTGTAGATTCTGCTTCGTAGAAATGGGACGGGTGCTCACATGGGAATATATACAATTTATCATACGTCTAATCAGTGGCGAATTAAGGGGGGAATCATATTGGGCGCCACCAATTTGTTTTACTGTTTTTGTAATCCATTAATAATTAATAATAATGTAATAATAATCTCTTCCGAGAATGGTTGTTTTTTTATACACAGTTGCTCTTAATATTTTGAATTCTTTTGTCTGATTACAATTTTTGGATCTTGCAAATCTATCTCAATTTGAATTTATATTTCTTTTATACTTTTCACTATGGTTTATTTATGGTTATGCCACGTGCATCTTTAACTGAATCTCCTGAATCCCACGTGTCCAAACATACTACCGAGTAATATTTTTTTACTTTCACCATTCAACCGTGTAATTCCTAAATTAAGATGAAAAGTATTTAAATAATTATTTTGCATGTCGCGGGTGAAGGCCTCCACATGACTTTGCCACTCTTTTCGGTTCTCCCCTTATCTTTATCATGTCACTCCCACTGCTCCGATAATTACACCCAAAAATATTTGGAATCTATGAGTTTATATTTTTTATTATTTTATTTATATGTAAAACCTTAGGTATATACTATTTACTTTTTTTTTATTTATACGCGTTACCTTTCGCAGACACTGGTATATATATCGTACGCTCCTGAATAAAATGTGTTTTCCTGGTTCGACAAAAATAATTATTAATCATAAATATAAATAATAATCACTACACTGCCGACGCATACGAATATGAAGTGAAAGTATACATTTACAAACATCGTAAGCTCTTTAATAATTAAGTTTGTTACAAGTGGAAATATTTTAAAAATAAAATTCATTAAAATTTAATTTAAGTAATGTATATAAAACAGTATTATGTACTTACGTGACAATTTGTCACCGCAGCTGTAGCTATAAGGGGTGTAAGACGATAGAACACTGGTTTAGCACGTTGAGCGAAATCTTTTTAATTTCATTAAATTGCATTGTCAGAACATAATTCTGTGGTAATTTTTAATACAAACTAAATGAATCAAACTAGAAAGATTTACAGGAAAAATCTATTTATAAATATTTATTTGCGCGTTCACCATTTCGCTACAATAATCGAGTACATTTTCGACAAATTTTGAACTTATATTCTGTAATCTTTCTAATTAATGCATATATTATATTCCATTTTTAAAAGGGTACGAAATTTTATATCATTTACCATGCACCGAAGTCGCGGAAGCCTTGTGACATCTTTACGTAAAGGTTAACATCGCGGTTCTTCTAGAAAATGAATCGTCTTCTCTTTCGCATTTTCTAATACTGATTGGTATTGACTAGAAGGAAGATTCTTTTCATCCCTTTCTCCACTCGTCTACGGGCTGTGAGCCGCCCCGAAACGTAACGTGGGTACCTCCCTGCTTTGATCATCGCGGAAAAGCTCTCCGTATTGTGCGCCAGGAAGTATAAGTTGATTATGCTCTAACGGATATGGCAGCCCACTCCCTGCCGCTTGCGGGGGTTGCCAGATGCAGAGAATGCGATAGGGATAGGGAAAACAGTGATACATTTTTATTTAATTTGGCGTAATAATATTTTAAATATGAATTAAATATATTAATTATAAAGATATACATATAAAATCAATTTTATCGAAAAATATTGTTGTTGCGCCACCGGGATTCGAACCTGGATCTCTTCCCTAACCGGGGGAGGTACTTTATCCAACTAAGCTACAGCGGCATTATTTTTAGCGACAATTTTTCGACCCTATATGTTACCTTTTTGAAATCAATACATTTAATCGTTCCATCATTTGACAATTCGAAAAATTGTTAACAGGACCATCCTCCAGTATTCGGTTTGCCTGGTCGTGTCAAGACTTCCGCGATATTATATTGTCGATGAACGTTTTTAATGAGAACACATTATTATTCTGAAGTAATACAAATTAAAAGTATCAATTTTTAGAAAAACATTTTAATTGCTACCGGCATTCGAATCTGGATCTTTTTCTATTCGAATTTATAAAAATGGAATAACAGATGTATCAATTTGAAAGAGCTGCAGCACATGGGTTCGAAAATGTATCGTCAACACGGTTGGCGTGTTGTAACTGGTAACGCACTTTCCCGGATTTGTGATAAATGTTATTGGTCACCATCTACGTCGGTCCTTTATGAAGATCAAGATCTCCACGAACTCCCGCCCTCTTCACTGTGCTTCTCCACGTTCATCTGAGAACTGTCACCAGAAAAGTGCCTGTTGGCTTTTCCACTTTGTCGGTCCAACGGGTGGGGGATCTTTTTCTTTCTTTCCGTTCTTCGACGTGCAACACTGTAAGAAGCTTCTCCGGGCTATCTTCTCTCTTCTCGCAAAATGTCCAAAAACAATTATAGATTCGTCTTAGGAAAATAGTTGAGAGTCTGTATTTGATGTCTAGAATGAAGACATTTGTGCGTTTCGCTGCATGTGTCTCCAGCACCACATCTCAAAAGCGTCAATTCGTCTTCTCTCTCTCTCCTTGCCTTCGCAGTGTATGATTCCACACCATACAGAAATATTAAATGTGTATGGATCGATTTATTGGTAAAATTTCATGTGTCCTTGTCGTACATTGTTTGGCAGTCTCAATCCTGGACACTTTCCAGAAGTTGTCTGCATTTGCCTCGCTCATTATTCAGTGAAAGTATTTATATCTGGCGGTTTTCTCTGTTCTCTCAATTACATTTCAAAAATATATGTATATATTTAATTTATGGTTTACGCTCTTCAAGGTTAGATCGTGTCTTTTGTAGAAACCTATTCCGACGTATCGGCACGGTAACACGTGCCATTGTCGAGGCTTTGCATTAAATAGTTACGGTATAACCATACTTATTCGCAAGAGACATACTGAGACATATATATATAAGTGTGGAATTTTGCACGGTACAACTTTTTGAGGCAAAGCCATTAGACCGTCATCGTTCCGAAACGTCGACCTAGATTTCATCAAGGAACCATTTACAAATTACCGTCTAACATAGAAGTGACACCAGTTCCATGTATATATATTGTGTCCCATTCACCGCCCCCCTTCGATTTTCATTGGTGTATATTATGGACATATTTTCTTGCTTTCTCCTCTGAATTCCCTTATTAGTGATTCACTCGGTCCAGCTGATACTTTCCATCCTTCTCCACAACTACATATTGAATGCTTCATACATAAGTATCTCTTTCTTTGGTTTATTATTCAGATTTCACTTCCTTATGTTATAGTAAATATCAAAAAAAGAAAAAAAAATTGCGTGCATATTATATTACATAATATTATATTCCCCGCCTTTTGTTATGTCGAGAAATCGCGAGGAACAAGATAAAAGCATATTTATAGAAAAGAATTTCGCCGAGTTTTACCTCGATTGTAGTAGTACATTGTTTTTTTTCATATCATGTGTAATACCGAAATTCGCGGAAAAATACGTATTTACAACGGTGATTGCGTAAACTTTCAAATACGCAACCCAAAATCCTCCACATCACAAAGCACGTTTTTCATTACATTAAAGGATTTGAGATTTTCTGCCTCCAGTATTGTAAGGGCAGTAACGTAGGTAATACTATTTTATGATGCGAGAAAAATTTGTAAAGATTCCATTCTTTCTTATATATAATATCCCAATGTCCTTCTGTTTGTTTCAACATAATGGTACATACCTACTTCAAACTGTTATTGTGTTTATTTATTTTTATTATGATTATTTATTTATTTTATCATATGGACCTAGTGTAAAAAATGTATACTCTTATTCTCTCAAAAACGCGAGTAATCCGTAGCATGTTGTACAATCTCTACTGCCATCAAGATAAAATAATAACGTAACATTTCTATCAAATCTAATGGAATCGCACTTCTTAATTGGAGATTATTTTAACTAACTAACTTACCATCACGCCGTTTCTCCGCGGGAGCAGGCAGAAAGGATAGAGCGCCACTATCTTCTGTCCTGACACATTATTCTCGCATCATACACATTCATACATCTTCTCATAAAGCTCGCCGATTATTTAGGCCTCTAACAGGACCATCCTCCAGTATCCGGTTTACCTGGTCGTGCCAAGTCTTCCGCGGACATCCTCTGCATTATTATTCTACCAAAATATTATCTATTTTAATTGACATTTATCGAATAATAAAAACCATTCACTTGATCAATGTCTATTTACCTAAATTATATTTTGAAATCTCGTCACTGGCGAGTATTTGAATGTCTGGCATCTGTCTATTGGATTAAGGTAACATTTATCCAAGACACAAATCGTTCGGCCCTATTGGATTATTAAAAGCAAGGCTAATAATAATAATCGTTGCCATAGCAGCGAGACCCGGAATTATAATCTGTCACCAGGTGTCGGAAAATAGTAAGTCACGTTATTATTTAAATCAGTCCTAACGGAGCATTCTCTCCCTCCCACCTCTTGCGACCTGGACAAGGTGAATTTCTGCCGGACTGTGACCGAGTTCTGCGACTGCAACATGTAAATGTGACGTCTACCCCCCTCTTTTGGGGGTGTATGATTTCTACAGCTTCTCTCTGGCTGCCTTCTGAATTTAATGTGATAACGAGTGTCACGTCTAATTGTACAGGTACGGCTATGGTACGATGATACCGGAGCAAACCTATGATGGTATTATGATAATAACGTAATAAAATAAATATGTAATTATTACGAATTGAAACGAGAGTAAACAACTCTCAAAACGATTCGGGATAGGGTGTAAATAAATATTATTTAAAGCATTTTAAAAATATGTCTGATTGGGTATTTGTTAGCGTTAGTTGGTTTAGTTTACTTGTATATCACGTAATTTTCTTTTGTTAATAAATTGTATTTTCAACATTGTAAAATAGTTTTTACGTTAAAATATGCTTTGTCTTATTAGGTTACATAATATGTCGCAATTCTTGCTGTTCTCATAATTAAAACACTTGTGAAATGGATACCCTGATTAATACCATATCATAAATAGCAGGAATACCAATGTAAACATGACGTTTACAGAGTTGATAACACTTTTGAAACTTCATAGTAGTAACCGGTCAGAATGGGTTTTATCGGCATTCATTCGCCCAACCTGAACAAAAACTTACGAATTACTCTACATCACACTTTTACTTTATGGTTTAAGTAATCCAATCGAATAACATTGGAAATAAATAAATGGTGATTGGGTTGCCGAATCGACGTGATTTATTTTGATTCACACAATCTTTAATCTTTACTCACGATTTCGTTATATTATAGCATTGCAGTTATAGACTTTCCATCGAATCTTCATTTTTTAGTAAACACCTTCCCCGGATTGGAAAATAGATCCAGGTTCGAATCCCGGTGGCGCAACAACAATATTTTCGACAAATTGATTTTATATGTATATATTTCTAATTAATATATTTAATTCATATTTAAAATATTGATCTGTTTCATATAAAGTTTTCTCTAAGAACTGTTAGTACATTTCCAACATAACTAACGTCAGGCAAAAGTTATAATTCGATACTTTAAATACTGTTGCCCACAAGAAGAATAATTATACTATACCGTAAAAAAATCTATAACAATTTTTTTTTTTTACTATTAAACTAACATCGAATTATTAAGTCAGATCAAGGCAAATATATTATAAAGAATATGTTATAAAAATTGCATGCATCCATTTGGTAAGGTATCCGGTAAGCGTCGCTATTCAAAGGAATGATAAAATACAAATCGTGGCAGATAAAATAATTTACGTCGGATTAATACTTCGCTAGTCGCGGTGGAAAATTTTCTGCGACGGATGTATTCGGCGCTGGGCTGTAGAGAGCTTGGTTTTTTATTTTTATATTCAATACATTTACATTTCAGTACAAAAATATCTCTCCGCAGTTTAATATTTGGCAAAAACTGCTGTGAATAATTCTTTGATATGATTATTTAACATTGCAGTTCATAACCACACAAAATATCGTATTCACTTGAGATTTAAAGATTTTTATTTACCTGTTATTACATTTTTAAGAAGAACACATTCTTATTGTGAAGTTGCAATTTTTCATAACATAGCTCTGTGATATTTTTAATACAAATTAAATGTATTCATTAAAAAGATTTACATATAAAATCAATTAGATGCCTTTTAAATAATGGAACGACAGATGTATCAATTAATTTGAAAGTGCAACATATAAGTTCGAAAATTTGTCGTCGACTCACTGTGTTGGTGTAACATAATCGGTTAATGCATTTTCCTGGATAGGAAGAGATCCAGGTTCGAATCCCAGTAGCAATATTTTTTCTATACATTGATTATGTATGTATATATTTTTAATAAATCCATCTAATTTGTACTGTTATTATATTATTTCATTTCTTTAAGTTCACTGTGTCCTTCATGGCTATGCTTTTAATAACAATCGAACAATAATCATATCATTTTAGTTAGTTCTAGGTGTACATATGTATATATTTATTGGTTTTTCTTACTCCAAATAAAGACAAAGTACACTCCATGGTGCATTGTTAAAGCAATATAATAAGGAATTTCCCAGCCAGAATTTAAGGCCACAATAGACGCTCGTAGGGCCTATCAGCAAGTAATCAGCGACAGCAGATTGTTTTTCTCCTAGTGACAGAAGATTGCAGAAATATAACATTTAAGCTAAAATTTTAAATGTAACATACCCTTATTTTTTTTAATTTATCTTGAATTTTGACTGGTTGATGTTGTTTAAAATGGCATATATGATCCAACTAATATAAAATAAAGTAATATAAAATAAACAAATAGATTTTTTACGTATACGGTTTATGTCGCCAAATTCGAAGTGAATATAATAATTCTCTACAAAGAAAATCAAGAAAACTACCTGCGATCTTCCCTTATCTAATAATACTTTTGAACTGACTTTCAACTTCAAAGCTTTAGGATTAAGCTTACAAACGGTCACAACAGACAATAGTGTCCCAAATAATACAAATATAATATGATATATTTTTATTGTGTTCTTGATATGAATATTTACAAATATTTTTTCCTATTTACCGAATATTGATATACACAATCTACCACCTTTGTAATCTCATTGTTAATATTCTACGATTAGAATGCCATCTAAAATATTACATTTGATAATATGTTATACATGGTAATGTTGGTTAAGTTGAGATCGTGGCAACAAATTGAAAGCTTGGACGGTATATTAAATTCATCTCCATTTAATTCAAAATTAGTTCTCACTTTGTCATGGGTTTAGACCGTGTCGGACCAAAATCCATCCATTCACGTTCAGGGAAGCTGAGGAATTAACGAGCGAAATTATATTAAGTCGCTACCACAAGCTCTAGCCGTGACACTGACTGCAAAACAGGCCGAATGTACATACATGAAACTAAACATGTATATTAAAAAAAATCTAATTAATTAAATGACGGTTGAAGGTAAAAAGTTGTCCTGGATGGATTCTCTATTATATAATTGAAGAGTTCGGCCGAATAACGGTATATGTGTTTTCCTTCAACTTTAGAGGAGACATAATAAATGTCATCGCTAAATTAGGGAAACACCTTTTTTGCCCGGAAGTAACATAGACCGTTATTCCGTCAAACTCTTATGGCAGTGACATTACTTATGTCATTGTTTTCGGTGAATATTATTCTTCATTATGGCTAAATCATCTAGTTTCACTTAATGTGATAGAATGTCAATAGGTTTATTAAAACAAGAAAAAATTAATACCATAGTTTAGAATGCAGCAGTTTCATAAACAAAACTGCGACATAGGCCGAAGTTCCAATTATGAAACTCGCGATTCCAGCTGTGTAAAGTGGCATAGCAACGACATCTGATGGTTTCTGTAGGAACTTACTTAAGGAACGCGTAGCGGAAATAACAGACTGTTATTCGGCAGAATTTATCCTTTTTCACTCCTAATACTCAATAATTATAGTAAATGTACGACATTAAGCTTGTAAAAGCAGTTTTCTCATTTAAAATGCTAAAATAACTGTTATTTAAAAAATGTATGCGAACGGGTATTTCCTATCACGGGATGGTAAAGGTTAAGAAACCATTTCGTGTATACGACAGTTTTCAAGTTTTATATTATAATATTTTAGATTCTACTAAATATTCTCCTGGCGCGCGTCGTCGCGTTGCATTGTACCAAATGAAGCTTCACCTCGGATTGTCGATGCAGCAAGATTTTTACACGTGGTCGTGTACCGCGAGGTCTGGCTCACCGCATTTTAAAAGCCTTCCGTTGCAAGAGAGCGTGTTGTTGTGCCACCCTATCTCGGTCGGACGTGTAATCCTGGAATTGTGTACCCTGACGATTTCGCTCCAACGCGCAGAGATCTTATGCCCTACACCCGCGGGGATTCACCGAGCCGGGCCGGGCCGGGCCCACGCTGACTTGCTTCTGCCGGCTGACTAGACAATTTTATTTGCGCGGGTGTTGAAAACATTTCCGGAAGTTAATAATACAACGATAGAATACCCTCCCTGCACCATCCGGTCCGCGCACTTTCGTTCTATAATTGTTGTTATCGCGCGAGTCACCCACTGTCGATACTTTCGTTATTATTAAATATTGCAACTTAAAATGCACTACGCCCTCTCAGAAATTATCCGAGCACTTTAATCGTATGAAGATTCAGATCATTTACAAAATGTGCAATTCTATAATCATCTTTAATAGCTGTTTTCTGTTCACATTGCCATTTCGTTTTCTTGGTGTATTTTGTTATATCGACTTCTTTAGTCCGTTATTGTGAGCACTGTTACTTTGTGAATGTTTGCGTCATGAAAGTGAGTAGATGAGTGGTGGAGGACGAATCTTATAAGAGGCTGTCTCTGGGGAAAGAGCTCTCTTCTATCACAGCTTCTTCTAAATGACAAGTCTATCTCTGAAGTGTATTTATATTTACTGTATAACGTGTTGTAATAAAATAATTATTACCCGGACATGCTGACTTTTATATTACAAGGAATTGGGACCAAATAATTAGACGGTAACCAGAGGATAGAACCCCATGGAGTCTGGTGGTAATTATAAATTTATCACAGTTATTTTATTCGTACTTTTATTTTCTTGTATCTTCGTATGTGAATAGGACCGTATGAGAGCGTTTGGTCGTAGAACGGTCCTGGGTCGCCATTCGCCGTATCTTCGTGTGATGCCCAACGCACATTTTTCCTTGGTTTTTTGCGCTACCCTTAATTTTTGGACCTCCCCTTTGTTGAAAGTATGCCTCGGGCATTGCAAGCCAGTACTTAACAACACACGGTACTGCAAGCCAGTACCTACTTAATCACAACACCAACAGTCACCCATCAGCTCTGATGATGGTCCCTGCAATGGGATTAGAAACGTAGGCCAGAAAGGTCAGATATAAAGGGCGGATTAGCCAAGAAAACTGTACACAGAAGATGTCTTAAATTCTCGCTTTTTATACAATCGCCTTTCTCCGCCCACCCTGGTTGCCTGAATTGATTTTCGCGAGTAGCTGTAAATATTTTAGGTGAGATTAGTATCACCTTGACGTATCTTTCTTGATGGAGAATCTACGAGAGGGTTTATGAAGGTTAACGGATGCCATTGTGTTACTGTAAAATGTATTGATTAAAGTTTGATGTGATTTTATTATTATACGATAATGTAGCAGTAGGTATATAGCAGTACATACCTTGTATGTAATTCTATAACCGAGATTTAAATATAGACACAAGGTAAGGGGTTTAGAAATTTCATTGGATTCTCGAGTGAAATTTCATCTTCATGTGGATGATGATATTGCGTATAAAGCTTTTAAAGTTCATGGTTTTATTTTGCGATCCATTAAACCATTTAATTTGGCAAGAGACAATCTAGAACATGGATTTGTTATTTGATATCCAAAAAAACGATATTCGTTCAAACAAAAAAAATTAAAAAATTTAAAGAGATTTTTAAAAATTATGGATTGAGACTCAAAGAAGAACATCACTACTAGTGTGTGACGTGATTAGGGTTGCACAAAATTAACCGTGCAGAAATAAACACTTCATACAAATCAATATACGTCCAGTGCAACGAGATCTCACTTCATTAATTTCATGTCAAAGTTTACAAAACAAATACAAGATAATTTGTTCTTCTTCCAAAAACTATCGAGAGTAAAATGTCAAAAGAGCAAGTCATCATGCCTGATTCTTTTTTAGTTGTGCTGAGCTTAAATTGCCCTTTTTTACTAAAAATTATTGAATTAAATAATCTGTAATTTTTTATACTAAATAACTTAATCTAAATGAAATTTTAAACTGTAAAGAGGGCCGTATAGATTGACTGATTTATACAAATATAGTAAAATACGAAAACTAACAATGGCACGCCCTACTTTCGACATGATATTGCAAGCCAATAAACCATAACATCAACATTTACACATCGCATCAGAAACTGATGCTGTGAGATGGATCTGAAATGTCGGCCAAAGAGGTTGGATATACACGGCATGAGAGTTTAGAAAGCTGTATATAAGTTTTTAGTGACGTGTTGGTGTTTGGTTGCTGGCAAATGTTATTTCTCTATGGATTCGAATCTGTCGAATTGTCCAATGGGTGGGCCCGACCGCGTAACACGCACTGTGTGTGGTGTAACCGTGGTCGACTGACCCTTTGACACATTTGACCTTTTAAATGCCACGAGCGCGTTGAAACGCCAAACTTTGCATATAATGCTAACTTGCACTTTTTGACCTTGCAGGCATTATAGTCCCTTGCAGGGATTAAAATCATTTTGCCATTTGTGTTCGAGTTCCCAGCTTTTGATAGATGCTGTATCGAAAGTCATGATCCTTAAATCCTACCCTTACCCTATATGGTGTCCTCCATTTAAAATACAGTTAGTAGCCTCACTTCATACATACATATTTTTAATGCTGCATATATTTTTTAAAATGTCAAAAACTGGTGAAAGTATTAAAATATCAAATATTCTCCAGTAAACACGGTTGAGCGTATTGTAAACTAACCGGTGCAATTAATTAACTATTTAGAAAACAATTAAAAACTTAAAAATTATTCTGTTTAAAATGGTATTTACATTTGAAATAATAACAGGATTATATTAACAAAATCCTTACATAATTGTTCTGAATCATTACACAATAGTTAAGTCAAATATAATATTATACGGATTAAAATTTACAATGATATAAATTACTCAAGTGGCATATTTAATGATTTATAAGGCGTGTTCACGTCGTCCCATTCCTCCCCGCGTGTGGTGGATTGGGACAGCAATATGCGGAATATATATTCACAAAACTTATTTGATATTGATATTTAAATGATCAAAGCTTATTATGAAAATGTATATTTATTTCATTATTTATACACGCATAATCTCAATGGAGGCCCACAATAACGTATTTTGACAAACATAAAAATAATGGTATCAAATTTAAAGTTATAGGTTCTGTCCCATATAAAATTATTCTGACACATTTATACCCGAGTACATCTCGGATAGTCTTTAATTTCTTACTTATTTAGTAAATGTATTTTGCTAACAATTTTGTTTATGTAATCCGACAACGACCGAAAGATTAGGATAACCTTATTAAATATAATATAATGTTACCTTAAATATGTATCGTGTATAATGTTATTTGAAGGCTTGTGGTGTGTCACTGTACCGCAGGTATAGGGGGCAGATTATATCAAAATCGGATCACATTCACGTGTTAAAAGGATTTATTATATAACATATACTCGTTTATTAGATATTTAATAAACTTCACATTTTAATATAGGTTTAACTCTTAGTATTACTAATTTTAATTTATATATTTAGTACTTGATCGTTGTGGATGTCTAAAATATTTAAATTTGTTAAGTCCGAAATACGTTATAACATAAATTAAGCATCTTAATAATTTAATCTTGTCTATCAAAAAGAATTGTAATTTTAGAATTGTATCATTTAATTGGTGTGACGAGGTGTAAGACGCCCAAAGGCGAATGGGATCAAGGAATTCTATCGGCCTTGCCGCTGGGCAGTGGGTGAACTTGCCCCTCTAAGTAAACTGGAGACTACTGTTGCAACCACCATAAATTATTACATTTTTATTTATGTCTAGACAAAATATTTATTTTTGTATTGTGCTGATCTCTTAATCCTACTAAAATAAAAATGTATTACAGTATTATATAACTACATCGTGTACCACACTTTGAGCCTTTGTATATAACAAGCCTTTATAAAATTGCCATGTACCTAAATGTTTTGATTCCAATGAATGTTGCCAAGCTCGCATTTTTTCCATTTGCGCGTACTATGGACACCTTGGGAATGGGAGCCGTATTACCCACCGGCATAGCGGAGCTGGATAGTTTACAACTAAAGTAATCCGTGAAAGAATTGCAATTACATTCTCCGAGGTTTGGATTTTTTTAAATACAGATGCTTTGCACGGCACATTAATGTTTTTACCGCTTTGAAAACTAGAACTTCAAACTTAGAACTAGAATTCTCCAACAGACGAGTCACCCAGAACTAGAATCGAACTCATGACTGTTTGGTCGTAAAACGAGCGTCTTACCGCTGGGTAAGACCAGATCCCGCCGTGAGATAATAATGCTAATAATTACCATATAAACGTAATCTAGTTTTGACTTCTGAAAAAGACTTGTTGAATATTCTTAATTATTTTAAAAGAGAACTAAGAACCGACCAACTTCAATTTATCTGTGAAAAGTTAAAAGCTCCGTGCCCTGGCATCCTGACCAATTTCAAAATGATTACACGAATGTTGATAATTACACGAATATATTATTTTAATTCATATATTTAGAAGCGAGACAACAAATTTCTAAAATATAAACATTTTTTAAAGTGGGGGGAATGGAAAAAACGAAACACGCCAATTGGACGGCAAAATAGAAGCAAATGTTTAAATAGTAAAAAACTTAATTGATTCAAATCTATGCTAACGAGAGACAAGAGTTAAATACAACCCATTCGGCAGTGTAAAATGTGGGAAAAGTCAATTACGCCGGCATATCGGTGACGCAATTAACTCTCGAAGCGCAACCTACAACAGTCATTTTGCATATGCAGTTTGCTGAATTAATTAAAAAATACGAATCGAATTTTAACGTGTGATAAAAAATGTGTCCTTTATGCAAATTTAAAGCGTAAAAAACAATGGCTACATAGATTCAAAAATCAATTCAGATATGTTATCCATAGAGTATTTATTAAAAATTTAAAAGTACAATTCTTAGGAATTTTATAAAAGTGTTATGTAGTAAACATGTTGGACTTTCTAATAAAATATATTAAAAATAATAATAAAAATAAATATATTAAAAAACGTCATGACTTATCGAACTACCGAATATTTTATCATTCCTCAACACGTGCAGATAATCAACTAAAAGGTCTAAGAACCAAGGCATTTTAAAGTAATGTATAATAAATATGCTAATTAAATTAATCAATTAGAAAAATCTATTTATCGAGAAAATATTTCAGTTGCAGCAGTTTGCTTCTCAACAAAAATGTGTTATCTCTAAAAATCTAATAAATATTTTTAAATTTCACACACATATCACACCGCCTCCGCGTGTTTTTTTGATCTGAAAAAATATTAATAAATTCAGTTAAATAAATTAAATAAAAATCTCCCCGGCAGAGAACCGAATCCCGGTCTTTAGCGTTCAAGCAACAATCAGGGATCCTAATCACTGCACTACCGCCTGATAATGTGACGTGAAAATAAACGTTTATGAATATCTTAGCTCTTTAATGACTAAACTTATCATGTTTAGTGTGTGTAACTATTACACTGGGCAACACACATTTTGTTCTGATGGAATCTTTCCCCATATTCTTCACTAAAATCAGATTAAATTTAATCTCGTTCATTCATGCGGTAAATTGTGCATCTTTAATAAGTTGCCTTATCTGAAGACCATCAAATATTCCAGCTTTCAGTTTTTCTGTGCTCATCCCAGGAAGTTTTTGTGTCAAATAGCCAAAACAAAGTCCATCTCGATTCAAAGCCTTCATAAACTGCTTCATAATCCCCAACTAGGGTGGAAATATGATTTTCTCTCGCATGCTTTGTTTTCCCTGAATTATGATATTTCTTAAAGGCCAATTTCTGTTGACCCAGTGCTGATCCTTAGCTCTGCTGTCCCAAAGACATAAAAAACAAAGATATTTTGTATATCCACTTTGCTGTCCAAGGAGGAAGTTTACTATTTTTAGATAGACACAAATCACCCACTGATACTTGGTTTCTTGGTTTCCTACGAACATTGGTGCTCTAAACTTTGGGTACTTCCGCTTTTTAATTTTACATTGTCGCAAATGTTCAATGCATGTTTTACATACGAAATATGGAGCCCAAGATTTATCCTGATCTCCCAAGTTGACCAGATAAGCCCTTTATACAAAGTCAGAAATAGGTTTTCTACTTTTTGTCAAAGTGTATTCGCCACATACATAACAAAAAACGTCTAGATGATTCAGACAGCTACGTCTGCTTGTGGATGTCATGATTTTAATTCAATGTTTTATTACTAAATAACACGGAAACTTTACACAAAATGATAGTAAACCGAATCGGGTTAGGCAGAGGTAATATGAGCGAGTTATTAATTAGTTCGTGGTGGGGGTTACCCAGATATAGGAATGTCGGGTTTTACGGTCATGTGTAATTGAAACTGACTAATTAGATTTTATTTTTAGGTACGAAATTTCAATTTCGGCCTCTAAATATATCATTATTTAATTGTTTTTGCCTTTTATCAGAACTAAAATCAATTAGCTTGAATCTCAAAAACTAGAGCTGATACGAAAAAAAGCCAGATATTTTTGGAATCTACATCAAAAATATCCAAAATCAGTGCTTACTTTTCCGGTACCATAATTTTTTAAATATTTATTATTTTTAAATTTGTTGTTAAAAATATTAGCAAATTCAACATTGTGGTTAGTGTTAATTTTATATAGATTATTTAACCATTTAATTAGTTATTTTAATACACCAACTGGTTTCGGAAAATACCATTTTCTTTGTCAGGATGTCAAATTAACTAACCACAACCATATATATCACGTTATTCTAATGTTTTTAAAGAAGAATTTTAATAAGAATAATAATAATAAACAAATAAGAAAAGTATAATAATTTTAAAAAAATCCTTGTACCTAACTTAAATTGTTACGATGATGAAAGATGTGATAATTGACTAAATGATACAAATTTTTTTAGAAGTTTTTTATAAGGAATTGTGGTTAAATTTAGCTGGTTATTTATAATATTTTGGTTAATTATACATGCTTTCTCTATTTTGAATGATTCAAAATTATTTATTACGCTAATTTTTATTATATTTATATGACAATTTGACACCGCGTCTAAAGAGGGAATAATAAGATAGCAAGGCATTTGCTACGCATGTGAGGTAACGAGATCGATACTCTGAGCTTTTAAAATATTTTTGATTTCAATAAGACTTTTCGGGTTCGTGGAATAAAACGGGTGAAAATAAAACGCAAGAATAAGGTGAGAGTGTATTAAAATATTACGATATTGTGTTTTATGTTTGGTGTTAACACCGTGTTAATAATGGCATCGTCAGAAAATAGAATTACTGTACGCTCGAAGGCGAATTGGATTACTAGCTTAACTCTTTTTGATGGCCATCTGTGTTCACTAAACTGTAGTACAGAGCAAACAATTTATGATTTTTTTTATCACTGAAAGAAAATAGTTATTTGTTAAGTTGAAATTTATATTGCCACTGAACGTACCCATTTTACGAGGAGCATTTTTTTAAAGTAAGTACCGTTTTTTTTTTTTTTAAAGAAACATCATTTTTACAATAGTTGACTTTCTTCGGACGCTACACACCTTAAACTACTTCTCAACATAGTCGCCGACATTATTAAGAAACTTGTCATAACGGGGCACCAATTTTTGTATACCTTCGTCATTGAACGACGCCGCCTTAGATGAAAATTATGTCTATACTCCGTCTTTGAGTTCACCATCGTCAACAAAACGCTTGCCACGAAGGAACCGCTCCAGATTAAGAAAAATATGGAAATCAGGACAAACAGAACACACTTGGTGATGAATGTCAGCTGGTTTCATGTTTCGTGCATTCAAGAAATGAATCACGGACCGTATTTCACAGTCGGCGGACTGAACATTTTAACCACTCACTACAAGATGGCCACACTGTGTGAGTGTGCATCACAACCGCTACGCTACACCGGGAATATCCGGCAACGGTACTTAAAAAACGCGCCTCGTAGAATAAAATAGTTCATATGTACAATTAAATAATCTTAATTCTAATGTATATCCTTTTTTAATTTTGCAACATCATACATATTTTTTCTGCCGACTCCCAAACGGTCGACCTTAGCCATTTCGATATAAGATGGGGACCTCTGTCGGGCATTTTGTGGACGTCCGGAAATAAATACTATACTCGTACATGTGAATAGTGATACGGCAATAGATACGCATAATGCAATAAAATGTCTATTTAATGCCACGAAATACACACATGTACTCACATACCCTGCTTTCTACACGGTATTGCAAGCAAGTGTTTAACATAATACCAATACTGACACTCTCTTTTTTCGACATGGAATTAAATTATCGCCGACAACTCCTGAACGCACCTCAGAGTGCACTTATAAATACATAATACGAAATTACATGCGAAAGAGAGAAAAAGAGAAAAAGAATACATATATTTTATTAAGAAAATTGAAACCTCTTCTTTCTTGTAAACTCACCTCGATTACGAGATGCTCTTAAGAAGGTGGTTCCGCTCAGAGAGAGCAATGTGAGACAACTTAGGGAAGGGTCGGACGTCCATGACGCGGTTGATTCTTTTTATGACGGTGCTACTGCTCCGTAGGTTACCAAAAGGATAACTTCAATTAAAGAAACTGAATTGTATATTATGTGCCTCATGGGCGATGTTTATTAAGAAAGCTACCAAAACAATTATGCCTAATAATCTTACACGCTAACATGAGCTATATGACTCAAATAGCTCATGTTAGCTATATGACTCAAATAATGTAATGATCTCAGAGAACGGTTGACACTAACAAAAAATAAATGCGGTGTGAAATCCATAGGTGACTTACCCGGGGAGACGGTGCCACCTCAGAAGGCTGGTGAAATCTGAGAAGAGTTGTATACATTGGTAGTGATTTTTTTATATACTCGTCCGGAACGACAGATGTATTAATTTGAAAAAGTGGTTCGAAAATTTGTTGTCAAAATTACTAGCGCTGTGGCATAGTTGGTAATGTACCTTCCCCGGATTGGAAAAATAGATCCAGGTTCGAAACCCGGTAGCGCAACAACAATATTTTTCTATAAAATTGATATAACTTTATAATGAATACATTTAATTAGTATTTAAAATATCATAGACCGTCTGTTCTGAATAATTACAACTTCACAATAAGAATGCGTTCTCCTTAATAACTAATTCGTAATTTGTAATTACTATTATGAAGGACTATTAGACTCGGCACTCCGTTAACCATAAGTTTCTTACGATGGTCTTATGGTCCGTGATTCTATTCTGTTGTACATTAAGCGCAGAGAAATATTAAATATTGTTTAATTTAATTAACGACTGTATTATTTTCCTGTATAATACAGTCGTTTTATGAAGTGTCTATATATACCTAGAAGTCTTCAACATATGTACAGATATTTCATTTCATTCAATGTCATTGTTTGAAGATAAAAAATGGTGTAAGCATTTTTAGCAATATCGAAAACTATTAAAAACAACGTGTCAGTATTGAACAATAATCCGCCTTTAATACCATATTAAAACAAGTTTATTCCTTTATTCCTCTAGTCCAGGAGTCGGCAGACCGCGGCTCTTTTCATAGGCATTTGTGACTTTCAACTGTAGGTTATATTTTCATCTACAATTATAGTTTGGAATAGTTTGCCTAAAACATATGACACAATCAAATAACTAGTATTTGCCATTCTCACAATCTTGTGCGAACAAACATTCACTTCCATGAATCAAATAAAAAATAAGTTAAGAGGCAAATTAACTAACGATAATTAACAATTATGTATGCCTAAAATTGAACAAGTATTTACTTGTCAGACATAGTATCCAAGGTTACTGTTCTAACTAGTCAACTTTTCAAAGCCCAAACAGTGTTTTTAGTACTATCTATATATATATATAGATTTGTATAAAAATCAAACACACTCTTCTTTTTATACAAATCTACAGTTTAATTCAGAGCTTGATGAAACTTTGCACACTTGACCTTCAAAACATGAGGAAGGTCACTATCTACATGATATTTCGAAAAACCACCCCCATCCCTCTTTCCTACCCTTTAAATCAGAATTGTTTGTAGTTTTTTATGAATTTTGTACACTTTACGTAATAAGAGAATATTACTAACGCTGTTCCACATTCAAAAATTTTATGACAGATTCAAGTCTGCTTTTGTTTAAAATTATTTATTGCAATATTGTTGATACATTGAAATGTACGGACGCGGAATTGTGGATGTGGAATAACTATTTATATAAAAAAGAGTGTCTGTGGTGTGTTTGTTTTTTAAAACGTTTTAACTGTAAAATAAATTAATTGTTACTAAAAGTGCAAGATGGTGCCGTGTCCGTTTTCTCTTTAGAACAGTGTAGAACCTTCCAGAAAAGTGTTACCGGCGTAACCGATAACAAAGCAAAATTCAACTCTTCAAGACAACAAATAATCTTTCGAATTAATTCATACCCATCAAAATGCCGCCGAGGAAAAGAACGAGTATTGGTCAGAAAAACCCTGCAGTTAAAAGACAAAAAGCTATTCGGGCGTCAGAAATAACTGAACAACGGGAGCTTCGTCCCTCTAATTGAAGTCTCTTCCACTCTGCGTTAAGCCCGAGCAACTCTGGGTACTTCAGTTAGTACAAGGTGGCCCAAAAAAAGTGAGAATATTTGGTAAAATGTGATATAATGACATCAAAATTAGTTTAACTATATCAAAAATAGCTTAAATAGTTTACTAATTTACTTACTTACCTATTTACCTATATTACGTCTTATTTCGACAATTTCCGGTCGCTATCTTTGATTATTAATTTTCCCATTGTTTAAAATATTTGTTTTTTTTCAAATTGTTGCCCAGAATGACAAAAATCACTGCACGTATTCTGATCGAAAATTTGCGAATTGAAAAACGTTGGGGTGCTAGGAAAATGATCAAAAAGTTTTAAAACAAAACCTGGAGTACAGCTAGACATTACAGCATAACTGAACATTAAAGCAGGACGGTGCTCCATCTCACACAGCCAGAATTACAATCAACTTTCTTCGTCGTGAGAATGTTAATTTCATCGAGCCAGGCATGTGACCACCGAACAGCCCAGATATAAACCCAGTAAAATTATACAATATGGGGTGTTTTAATGATTTCTGATTAACTGAATATTGTGCAAAAAAAAATGACATTGAGAATTATAATTAATTATATTATGTTTTGAAATAACGTATGTGTTACGAGATGTTCTCACTTTTTTTGGGCCTCCAGGTATATAATATTATATTCTATTCTTCAAGTAGTCTACGACTGTGTTGTGAATTTGAGTTTCAAATAAAAACCTTGATTTTATCTCGTTTTTTATCGTCATTAAAATTTATATATCTACACTGAAAATATATGTTGCGGCTCTAAGAAAATTTTGAGATTCTGTTCACATAATATTTGTCTCTAGATTTACTAGAAATTACGTATTTACTAGAAAGTCTACCGACCCCTGCTCTAGTTTCAACTGAGAATTTTATCCCGCTTGTAATAATATTTCGAGGGAAAATGTACCGGCCGGGGAAAATGTATAAAAATACATTTTCAGGTATTATGAATTTTAATCCGCTGTGGGAAAAGTCTATATTGGCTTTGTGGTCAATCCTTTGTACCGTGCACAGTTGCATTTTTATAAAATTATCGTAAAAGCTTTTTACCGCAATTGCTTTTTATACGGGTCACCTGTCAATAGTTAGTGGTTTTTGTGGAAGTACGTATAATAATATTTATTATTTTCTTGCCACATTTACTACAGTGTATTCAAATAGTAATTATTATGGACGGTTTCATACCGTTTTCTTGGCAAGGAATCGGGAAAAAATGTCCTTCAGATGTTAGACATCTTTCAGTTATGTGTTTTCATCATCATCATTATCGTCATTGGCCCATTCCATCCACAGTTGGACATAGGCCTCTCCTAATGCCTCGTGTCCACGTATGAGATTACTGTCGGAGATTCATCGCAAATCTGTTACAGAGTTTAGCGTGAAACGGGCTATGAATCATCACCATACTTATATATTTCGTGCGCAGATTAGTTTGAAGCAACCAGTACATTCATACCTTTTTTTTTTTAATATAGATGTGTACACGGAATACGTTTCACATCAATATTTTTTAGTATTTTTAAACTAAGCTAAACGCTTGTGCTATGAAAGTAGGACAAACTTTATGGCCTCTTGGATCGAGGCTCGAAACCCCGACCACTAGACCATAAGCACGTCACTTTACCGATTCTTGGAGATCAACGTCTTCTTTGTCTTCCGTTTTGCGCATCCAGCAGTTCCCGGCTGCCTGTCTTACATCGTCTGGTCGAGCTGGTGGGAGAGCCACACTTCTTGTCACCAACACTAAACTTGCTTTCCACTGCAATCGTCCATAATTTCTATTTCCGATTTCAAGACTGGACCGTACTTATTCGAAAATGAGCTGGAATACCATTAACAGTGAATGGTGAAAGATATTGAGACATGATAAAAAAGAATTGGCTTATACTGGATTATGTAGACTTGCAGGATATGTGATTCTGACAGGTTGGCGTAATATGCCACGTAGCGTGTGGAATAATCATCTCTCGAAATAGTGACGTTTGTTGCATAGAATTCAATATGTCAATTGACATACATTTTTTAAACCACCGAAATTAATTATGTACGATGGCGACTGCGCTGTTTCTGTACACATTATAAATATTTTCTCTTTTTTTTGCACCCTTGCCTCTTGGAAGAACAATATGGAGAATATGCTCTTGGCCATCAGTCATGTTCAATATTTTGTAAAAATATTAAAAGTTATATATTTGATATTTTGGTCAGTCATGGGTTGGTCAATCAGCTCTCCAAGGGATGACGTTGACTTTTGGCGCATCCTGTATAACATATGGACTGATGATAGATGAGTTTTTTTACACTTTTATTTTAGCCATGTTTTGACTGTTAATGTGTGATTATTGACAGTGCAAGTTAGGCCGCCTCATAAAATCCCATTAAGAATATTTTCCTAGAAGTAAAATTTGTTATTTCCACGAAGTTTCATGATACCGTTACCCGATAACTGATTACTGCTGGCGCTGAGTTTGTACTTTATTTTTCCATCGCAACCCTGAAAGTTTATCTTCTGCGGCTCGTAGCGAGCAACAAGCCGTGAACGATAGAAGCTTCGTAAGACCTTCTCTTTTCAAAAACTCGGCAACAATTTTCTGCGCGCGATGGTGGATGTAGTTTCTTTAAAATGAGAATATTAAAATGCTTTTTAAATGAAAGGAATCTTTTGTAAAAAAACAAAATTCTACGAAAGCGCATCCGAAATTAATTTAAGGGCGAGCTTTCATTTTATCAGTTTGAAATTAGAGAAATTATACACGAATTAGATATACTTTCAAGACGAGGTTAATAATTAAATTCGTATATGTTGCAGATAAATGATTAATTACGTTATTTGTTACGTAAATCATGCGAGAGAGGAAGGTTTGAATAGAAAGAAACGACAATACAATTGTTGATTTCCTCGCATTCAGACATAACTCGTGTCTAGAGGCTTATCTATGACTTATCCAAGTTTCTCATATTATTATTATGGAATGAGTGTTGTCATTTAAATTGATCTATCGAAAATTAAACAATTTTTTGAAGTACCTATTTCATATATATGAATATGTTTTGAAATCACATATATTTAGATGATCGCTTCAATCAATTTAAAATTATTGTGTTTATTATTTGCTACTAATTGTGAATAAGTTCAATATTAATTCATACATAATATTAATATTAATCATAAAATAAGCATGAAAACATATATATTTGGCATTTTTAAACAAAAAAATGACAGCGCAGATTTTACGACCGCCATGGCCGAATCGAGTATTGAAGTTCGTTGGACAATTATAATTATCGTATTTTATAAGACTGAAGATATTTTATTTATTAACTGATTATTGTGTTTGATTCGCAAAACGCGGTAAAAATATGTTTTGAGAATTCGGAACAGGTCCTATCTTAGCAATAATTTAAGAAAACGTTAAATCTGATGTAGAACTTCTGATATAAATGAATAATAAAAACCCATATTTTCGTACAAAACGCGAAAATTTGAATCATCATTGAAAGTGGCCCTTAATGTAGCTCTAAAAACATGTCCAGATATTTTAAATCTTTTTGTTGTGAAAAGAAAGATCCTCATATTTATTTATTTTTTCGTACTGAAGTTAATTATTGGTACGCAAATAAAATACGGAAACACTTTCGCCAAGTAGTCTCTGGATCTACGCTGGCTTTTGTGCTCAAAATATTTGGATCATAAGACATCATTTGGTTTATCCACAAAAGAAAGGAAAAATAATCTCATATGTTATGTATGTATATATATATATATATATCGGAAGCTCTGATTTCAGAGGAAGAACTTTTACAAAACATGACTTTATAAATCCTATTATATTTTGTATTCTTGTAATAAGTACAAAATTGTCATTTTTATGATATGATTGACTTATTATTGTTGAGTTATTTCTATGAAATCCCATTTGGTATGTAAGTATATTAAAACAGAAACGCCGTAATTATTCGTAATCGACCATTAAAATATGTTCTACTTTACACACTGTTTTATTTTAAAATATTATTGTGATTTCAACTTGACACTTGTCATTTAATACAGTCCAACCATAGTTTGTAGGGGATGTTTTCCATGTGGAATCATCCATGTGTATTTTGAATAAATCGACCTCTCTTGTGCGGGGGCTCAGACATATGGAATTAAAATTATTTTTGAAGATCTATATCTAGGTGTCGATTATTTTTTCAGATTTTACAATTTTTTTTTTAAGATTGTATAAAAAGTATGTGAAAGCACGTTTCCAATACAATAGAATTAGTATCCGCCTATCTGTAGATTTCGGAAGGGCGGAGATCTACAAAAAGCCCGCCCCTAAAACAATGAGTAGCACTTAGCATACTGGTAATATGAAAGGCTTTCCTACAGACTGGTACACCTGTGAAAAGCGAATTTATCAGTGTGAAAGCTTAAGTATTTGTACTTGTTTATTGTTAGTACCTACTAATTAATTGAAGTTATTGTTAATAATAAAATTGTGTCGCGTGTTCATTATGAATTGAATGTACTAAAACTTTCATGAGTACCACTGAAACGAAATAAAAAATATATTTACAATATTTGAATATGTACAAGAACACACAATTACTGGATTTTTACCTACAAAGTTATTTAACAAATATCAGATATATCATAGAGACAAAACTATTTTTTATTATATTTAATGGAAAATATATGGAAGTATGGGGTAATTACAGGACTTACGACCTGTCTTCGGCTGGCTTAAGTGATCACTTTCACCAATTCTCACTCCTCAATCTCCACATTTATCCATTTTTTTGAAAGTTGTATATATGTTAGTATGTGGACTCGCTTCGAGCACCACTACACCATCGCCATCTATGGACCAAATTTGATAATTATTTTTTTCATTTTTTTTATACAGCATATATGTCATCACTATGAGAATCTGATTTTTTTAAAATTATTTTAAACCAATATTCTTTATCTGTAAAATATTTTTTAACATATAATAGAATACGCCAATATTTTTTATTTATTAAATATATTTTATTATTTCTGACAAGTATATTATGTCCAAGAACGCACAATTACTGTAATTACCCCATACTTCCATATATTTTCCATTAAATATAATAAAAACAGCTTTGTCTCTATGAGATATCTGATATTTGTTTTATAAAATATATGTTAAAGTTTGCTATGTTACAGTAAAATAATAATGTAGCAGACAAGGGACCGAATTAAGTGTTTTTACTTTGCTGTAGCTTACCTTAGCAACGTTGGTTCTTAATTTTCTAATAATGTAATATAATATACTGAAGTAAAAACCTAAAAATAAACAGTAATAATTATTATTATTTGTAATCTATTTTTATTTTGTGTTTTAGTATTTTCTTTTCTATTAAATGGCAGATAAAATAATTGTCTCAAAATGTATGTTAATTTAAATAAAAGTTCAGAATATCGTGCAGAAAACGTAGGTACTAAATATGTTTTGATATTCAACTCAAATTGTATTTTGATTCATATTGTGTTGATTCAGTGAAAAATTTTTTGTTCAGTTCGACGAACGAAAAAGAACGCCGTTTGATTTTTCTGAATCGGTTCAATAGAACTCAAAATATCGGTACATGCGCCTGGCGCAAATGGAAACAAATAACAGAATAACGTAATAACACTGACATGTTTCGTTACTAAAACCCATTTTAGCGTTGTGAATTGTGTTCACAAATTATATATATTTTTAAAACCTCGTCTGTTTACCAAAATGAACAGCTGCTGAGGGCCGGTTGTGTGATCGGTAGTAAATTTTAACCATTGTACATTTTTACTATAGCAACTTTTTACCATCGCCCGTAGTAAAAAAAACTTTTACAGGTTGTTCGTACGTCAAATTTACTATTGTCAAAGTTAATCCCGCCTAATAGTGTCGCAATGCGAATAATCATCAAATATACACAATTTGATGCTTTATCTATGGACCACTGCATTCGAAATCTGTCCCTTTGATGGCGAATAATCTAAGGGCAGATATATTAAACAGCGAGATCTTCACCGGACGAACTCTCATTACTAAAGTAGCGGAATATTGAATGATTCATTGTCGTATACTGCAACTTTCAAAGTATCAATGTGACAAATGACTTGAAACAGCTATGAAGAGTCTGACATTTTTAACTAACAATTGACGGTTCTACCATCGGATATCGGAGAATAAATTTTTTTCTACTGGATGTACTTTCGAGAAGTAAATATTTTTAACTAACTGTCTAACAACCTGTTTTCGCCTTTTTTTATAGACCAACTGATAAATTTACCGATAAATCTTCGAGACTGAGGACACAACCTCGTCCATGTACAGTGCACAACCATTCGATATTACCGGTTTTAATCAAGTTTCCCGTCTTGTTTCAGAAGTCGAGCGGAGGAGCCGGAACGATGGTGGTGTCGGAGCTGGAGTACCGAGACGGGCAGCTGGTGAGCGGGACCCTGGAAGCCCTGGTGGATCTGCTGAGGCCCGGAGCTGATCGCGGCTTCTTGTTCGCCTTCCTCCTCTGCAGCCGCTTGTACGTGAGGCCCCACGAGCTGCTGGCTATGCTGTGCAAGCGGCACACGGCCGCCGGACAGGTATTGATATTGGCTTACCGGGTATGAATACAGAGACTTGGCAGCAGCCCGGGCTCGTTGTCCAGAAGGGCCCAGATTTGTCTTATATATTAAATCAATCTTTAAAAATGATTAAGATCATTACGAATATTTATTTTTTAATTAAATCAAACCCTAGCAGTCTTGACAGTATACGTTTTTCACGGCCATTTTGATCGGTTTACTGGACTATCGTTCTTCATATCTCCAACTATCTTGTTATAAATCGATCTCAGTTAGAAACAATATCCATTTGTATCCAAGGATAACAAGTTTTCTTAATCATCAATACCTATAGTTATAATAAAGACGCCATATTTAAACAGATATATCTTATAAAAATATGGTACTGTCATTATTTGATTATTTTCGGAGAAATAATATAAAAATTGGTATTGTCATTTTTTTGATTGCTTTTGCAGAAATAAAATATATAAATTGTACTGTCATTTATGTTTGCTTTCGGAGAAGAGGAGGGTCTGGTTTTTGGATACGGCAAGTATTCGTTACGCCACTGAGCGAACTGTGTGGATGTCGAGACACATCAATTCAATAAACAAGTAGCACAATAATAAGTAGAACTTAACGCATGAACAAATAATACTTTGCAGTGTGACGGAGTGAGATAATGTTAGAAACATGTGGAAAAGTTTGTACGTGGATTTTAGGGATGGTCAGGTTAAATGACGGGGGCCATAGTGAATAGAATAGTGCTAAGATTTTATATATCTACGATACGATGGAGAATTAGGAGTGAATATAATACAAAGAAGTAACAAAAATTGAGGTTACACAAATGTGAAGATGATGTGGACTACGAAAATGTCGTTTCATTTCGGATTCCATAATAGCGTCGTTAACTTTCGACCAATGCACATAAAATAACTATAATTAATATAATAACTAAATAAATTCAATTATTTGCATATAATAATATATTTATCGCTACATAAAATATGAGTACACGCGCAATTATATTATTACATTTATCACGGTAAGCGAATATGTCCAATGTAGTAAAGTATATCAGTTTATTTTACAGGCAGATGCAATTTAAAATGTTTTTTGCTCGTTTCGATATTTACTAAATACTGTTACGTACGCCTCTCATATTAATATTGAATCGAAAGCGTAATTTAATATTGTTGGTTATTATTGTTTAAACGCGCGAATGTTTGTTTAAAATAATTATTGTTTTAAAATTGGCAATTTTGTGTTTGCCAATTTATTACTAGACAAAATATTCATCGCCTAAAGCTTTTTTTTAAATTGGCCATTTGCGCGAATTATTTTTTTTTTATTAAAGCGCACTTGTATTATTATGATTTATTCTGCAACTTTAATGAATTCAATCAGGGAAAATTACTTATCTACGACTTTGTATGATAATATTGAATAAAAAAATCTATTTCATAATAATTTTTTGAAATACCAATAGATGATTATGTTTAAAGAATATTGTTTAGAACAAAAAGCAGCTTTTATACTCGAATATGTTTACTCGTATAGAATTTGGTGTTGGGTTCTGTGTTTTAACTGTTTTGATATTAATTAAAGTTCTGTTTTCTTCTATCGTTCTATCTATTTGTTAACTAACCAATTTATTTCGAGTGAACTCCAAATTATGAAATAAAAAATTACCGTATAAATGTATCGTTAGTAGGTTACATATGTTTTAATATTGTATATTAAATATAAATGTTACGTATGATAAGAGAATTTATTAATTGTAGTCAAGCAAAACTAACAATTAAATTTAACAATTGAGAACATATTTTATAAAATATATGTATGTATATTTATTTATATTTAGAGGATCAAAATTATTTGTTACATCAGCCGGTAACAATTTGTATGATAATTATAAATTCCTATTATCTCTCAGTTAACATGATTTGATCGAACGGCTGCACATCATATTGTATCGTGAATATTTTGATTGGACATTGCATACTGCACTTGACAACAGTACTGAACATATCATAGGTACCTACTTTCAAATATGTGTGGATTCATAACAAAATAATTAATTTGGTAATTTATCAAAGCTTTTATTAAGTAACATACATATTGCGGTAATATCGAGACCTTTTAATTTCTTAGCTCGCGTCCCTCCAACAAATACGTACTAGAGTAATTTCAAAGAATGTGTGAAAAATTTACCAAACAAATAATTTATAATTTATTAAACATATATTTTTGTAAATATGAATTAAATATATTAATTATAAAGATATACATATAAAATCAATTTTATCGAAAAATATTGTTGTTGCGCTACCGGGATTCGAACCTGGATCTCTTCCCTAACCGAGGGAGGTGCTTTATCCAACTAAGCTACAGCGGCATTATTTTTAGCGACAATTTTTCGACCCTATATGTTACCTTTTTGAAATCAATACATTTAATCGTTCCATCATTTGACAGAGCCATCTACCTTATTTTTACAGAATCTCAAATACCTTTAAGTAAATCTGATAGTATCTAATATTATATAGTATTAAGTGAATCCTGGTAGCGCAACAACAATATTTTTCGATAAAATTGATTTTATATGTATATCTTTATAATTAATATATTTAATTCATATTTAAAAAATATCACAGACCTATGTTCTGAATAATTACAACTTCACAATAAGAATGTGTTTTCCTAAAAATAAAAAAAAATATATATATTTGTTCTAACAGAGGTGAATATATTATACATAATAAACATAAGGACACACATTGTAGAGTAGACTTCACCTCTGATATATACAGCGTTGTCCTGGCTACTTTGCTAGACTGAAGTCTGTGTTAAAGTAGACAGTTTTTTTTTTCGTGCTGTTGTGGTGTTATTTAAATCATCGACAGGAATAAAAAGAGAATTAAAAATATGTATAAAAAAATAAAAATTGGGAGTGTTTTAGGACTAGTGAATTATTAGTGTAGGTATTGTATAAATTATGTTAAAATGTTGGATAGCCATGCTTCTGATTCATCTCTACCTGATTGGATCGTATATTGTGTCCATATTTGTGTAATCTTATTGGAATTAAACGATTTCCAGTTGGTACTGAGTGTGTTGTATAGTTACGGAGCTAACATGTAGGATCTTTGATAAAATGTCGTTGTTGCTCTCGGAACTGGTGTGTAGATGTTTGTTGTTTGTCTTGTGTTGTCTTCATGATTTATTGCTCGAGGTGAGTTGTTGTTAGCATGGAAATATTGAACGACTCTCAACATAAAGATTTGTCTTATATCTAGGACATTGTACTCTTTAAATATAAGATCTGATGGATATCTAAAGGGACAACCAATTATTACCGTGAGAATTGTTTTTTGTGCTTTTTTAGCCGACTCCAATATTGTTTTTGCTGCTCTTCCCCAAACTAAAATAGCATAATTAATTAAGGAGTAGCAGAGTGCAAAGTACACCGATCTTAAGAGTTTGTAATTAACTATACATCGTATTCCTTTAAAAAAGTAGATTAGTTTTCTTATGCGTTTAGCTAGGTTCGATATGTGTTCTTTCCAGTTAAGGTGATCATCGATCAGTACTCCCAGTTGTCGAATAATTTTGACTCGTGTCAATTTTTCACATTGGCATGAAGAAGCCGTGTTCTTGTTTGTTTTGTAGTCATGTACGGTGAGTGCAGGACTCTGATGTGGTAATATAATACCATACCATGATGACCACGATATTTTTTGGAAATATGCATTTTTGAATAGCGGCAATATTCACATGGGAGAAAATTAAAATATATAAAAACATATTTGTTAATTCAGTATCTACACGGTACCTATCAAAATATGTATCAGCTTAATTTTACATATATGGACGCTCCGCAATTAATTGCAGTGACGAAACATAAATTTACATTTTGAAGTATTAAAATTGAGTAATATTTTGTTTTTAAAATCATCATTATCATCCACGTCGGTCCGTCATGACTGAGATTCATGGTCTTCGTGAACTCGCGCTCTCTTCAAAAACATTTCTTCAAGTTAACCAAAAGGGTTACATTAATAATTCAATTCGTATTTCAAAGGAAAATGACACTTCACTCCGATGTGCTTTAAAATTTTCTCTCAAAAAATACTTAGGCACGTAATTGGACTTACTAATTATTATTTTATTTAACAACACGCGTCCCCCGCTGGGATTTCTAAAATATTTGTAAATCAATACAATTTACAACACGCCAATGAAACTTATTTTTCTCAAAAATAGTGGTGCCCGTTTTGTCCCTGTGAGGTAGTCAATTTCTTTAAGAGAGATTTGATAGCCAAATGTACTGATGGGCGACATCTGTATTGTTCGTATTATATTTTATTACCTGAACTATATGCATAGAAAAGCTGTATTCTAAAAGCTCAATTTAATTTTAAAATTTTGGTTGTAATTATATTATTTTAGGCCACATGAATCCTTTTCCGTATTCAAAATATTATATTTTTATCAATTTCGTCACTCTTTAAGTTTCTCGGAATATCAGAGACCCGAACCGGAACCGAACCGAAAACCGTAAAAAATCATTATTTTATCCGGAACGAAAACCGAAACTGAACCGATATTTTTATTCGATTTTATTTTCGTTTTTTTTTCGGACCACGAGAAAATAAAAAGTATAAGAATAATTCAAAGGGCTTGCTGCCCTGCTATGATTGTTGGGTTCCTATCTTCGCAACACCCAGCTATATAAATATATGTGTAATAATAGTTGGGCGATTTCCAAGGCAATGCTTTAATTTCGTATCTCATCTGGTAAACCTTCTCCAAAGTAATTAATAAATTGCCAATAGTGGTAAGTTAAATGATAAGATAAATTATTATATATTTTAAAGAAAGTTGATTTAATATGATGAAAATATCAATGAACACATCATAGATTGGCTATCAAAAGTTCACGATCCAAACACTTGTAATCGGAAAAGCAAGAGTAAATACACCCATACCTATAAAAATATTTTGTCTGCATTTTAGCTACATCAAAATCCGCCCTCTATTCCGCAGTGCACCGCACACGCTACCAAATCTTCTGTATGTGTGTGATCACCTTAAGTTATAGCGAAAAGCTGTATAAAGAGAGGTATGGACGGTGTAGGTGTATTTACATTAACTTGCTAATATTTAAATACGAGCTGAACCAAAAACCGTAACTGAACCGATATATTTTTTTAATCGAACCGGAACTAAAACCGGAACGATAAAAATGACGATTCGGGTCCCTGCGGAATACCAATAATACATTTGATTGTAAAATGAAAATGGGGAAACGCCCAATTTTGTGTAATAAATGTTCCGAATTGTAAGGATTCTCCACCTTTTCATCTTGGAAGCCATCGTGTGACTTATTTTGGTTGAATTTTCTTTGTGTTCACCACACTCTGATATCAAAGGAAATTTAACAATTTACTTTCTTAAAGTGAATTATTTCAGAAAATATCAATTAAGAGTACCTATAAATAAAACATTTCAATATTTTTTATAACCTCAATTTTTTTTTAAATCAACCTGTATACAATAGCAAAATAATTGTTTGATGTGACATTTTAACGTGGTAAGAATTGACAGCAGATCTTGTTAAAAGACTCTCAGACGGAATATTCAGTATATCCATAAAATCATTAAAACAACAATAAATAAATAAAAATGGAACTCAATCAAATCTCTTGTATATCCGCGACTTTTATGAAATGTTTATATCTCCGAATTGTTTTAAGTTTTACGTACACAAATAATAAATATTAGAACACTAAAAATATATATTATATTGTGTATATTTTCTTGCTTAGAATCTAAATATTTGATTTCTTTACTTTGTATTATTTTTATTTTGGGAATTTTGAGCGCAAATAGTCCTAGGTAACTAAAAATCGAAGTAAATTACTCATTGTGTTAAACTGAGCTGATGGCTTCATAATTTTTAGTCCCGTCAGATGATCTCATATTTCGTGTTGTTTAAATTGGACGAATGGTTGCCGAGAAATGAAAAAAAAGACTGTTTTTGATAATAAGCATTATTAAATTTCCCAACTTAATGCTGATTTTTAATTTATTTATCCGTTTTTAATATTAATTAGTATGTCGGCTTCCAAACATCTTTTTTATTTTAATATTAAACTTTTCAGAATTTCATATTTTTTTTATTATTTAAAAGTAAGGCACATCAGTCTCAGCACAGCTCAGATGTAAGTACATTTCTGTGAAAAGTAATTTGCCGGAAGCAACAAAAACATTTCGCTTTAGTCTAGGGATGATGAGTATTCGAATTTCTCCTTATTATTCTATTCCATTTTCTTTTTTCATCAATCGTGTGCAATCTGAAATGTCTGAGAAATCTGAAAAATCTGAAAGAGGAAATCCGTAGTGTAGGTTTACACATGAATTGGTCATGAGTAGAAATAACAATTGTAGATCCCGGCGCATACAATTAGACAAATTTCTCGAACGTGACGTGATTTTAGAGATTTTTAATATAAAAAGATATTTTCTCGATGCATTGTAACAAGAAAGATGATGAGCGGAAAATTTATCCTTGTAACTTTTTTCTATCAAATGATTAAAAGATGCTACGATGTTTAATTTAAGTTTTAAAATAGTCGCTTGCATGTGCGAGCTTTAAGAATAATAAAACTAAACTGTTTATATCAAATATAATAATGAAAAATTATTTAGTGCGAGAAAACTGTGAGAAGGCTGTAAAATCAATAATTATTATTTTAAGTAAAACAAAACACATTTTTGTTGTTAGGTTGCATTTTCAGAACATTGTATTTAATACGAATGAAATTAATCAACTACATATATATTTTCTGAATATCTTTCTAGTTGATTAATTTAATTTGTATTGAAATACTACAGAACTATAGTCCAAAAATATGTTCTCATTAATTATTATTTTAGTTATTTGAACATGAAACCCTGTATTAAAAAAAAGTAATGTTATTATATAAAGTTTTTTTATTATTTTTCGTCTTTAATATATTATAAGCATATCTACTACCGTCCTTTAATTAAAAAAATATTATACATTATCAAACACGCATTATATACGAAACAGTAATAAATGAGAGGATTGTAAAATATTTTTTATATTTATTTAGGAAAAACACATACAGCATATTGCAACGAGATTAATATTTTACCAAAACTAGCATGCTATATGACTTCTAAGATGTCGCGCTAAGTCGCGCGTATGCTAAGTATCCTATTGACTGCGTGGCACAGAGGTGTGTCTACCCTTTGAGAATTAATAATAATAATAATAATAATAATACGTTAATTCCAGCGTGATCAGGTTTTTTTTATGAAGATCTGATTCGCCATTAAGATGATACATTTAAGTTACGAAAAGAAAAGCAAACAAAATATATAAATTAAAAAATTCACTCATATATATATATAAATATAAACAAAATATAGATACTACATTCAGTCACGACCATTATTATATCTGTAACTATTCTGCAGGCGTTGCCATTCTCTGGTCATGGAACCAGCTTTCCATGAGAGCGCCGCTTGCACCAGAGAGTTGGTGCTGAGCTCCAGCCGCAGTTTTATGCCAGCATCTCGATGTTTTAGAAGTGGAACGAATCCATGTATACGGCCTTCGGCAAACATTGTAGATGCGCTGCAATAACACGCCAATCCGAACTGTATTCTGTATGAGTTGTACTGAATTCGGAGACGGTTGTGCGTCACTTGCCCGTATTTCGACCAGAGCTCGCAGGTATACGTGCTGGTGAAGAACGATTTAAACAGGATCCTCTTCACCTCCTTACTTCATCGGTAAAAACGCCGTGACAGCATATTTGCACGTACGCTCAACTGTCTCCTTTGTCGTTCTATGCCATCATCGTCCTGTCCATCTTAATGATATTACTAATAAATAATATTAATTATAAATTGGCACGAGAGTAACCACTCCCATAATAGTTCCGGATAAGGGTGGGTCCTTTCTATTATATCATGCAGGAAAAGAGTTCTTGCATACTTTGGACGTGAGGGAAGCGAGCTAGGGGATGGTATGCAAAATGGATAGATCAAATAAAGGAATTAATAGTGTCTATTTCTATCGCTGCAAGCAACATAACAAGACCTGTGGGCATGGAAAAGAGGGTCAAAACTAGATCTAGCCCAAATGATGAAACACTCGCTTTACTAATACAGGGACATATTATTCATAATAATAAAATAGTTTCACAATTTGATATGTGTTGTTTGTAAGTCTTGCATTCTACCCCGAATTATTCAATTTATGTGTCTAGCAACTGTATACTTTTTTGTGATGTGAATTTAAAAAAAAAATCTAGGTATACACATATTATTATTATTATAATTTGTGGTAAAAAATAAAAATATATAGCATTGTACAAAATATAGGAAAAACATTAAAAGAATAGTAAATTTTTTTTGGCTTAAATAACTATTAACGATACAAGCGCGTCATGCCTAATTTTGTAACAATGCGCAACTGACATTTCACCTACCGAACTTTTGACACAATAAAAAAATAACTGTTGGTAGTCTAAATAAATCGAGTATATAGACTATTATTTACGTTGACTTAGTAGTATCGTCAGAGAATTGACGGCAGTAATATTTATGACTAGATTAAGTTGATGCCACTAAGTACCGTTAGGGTAGAAAAAGTGAAATATAAGTATCTTACACAAATTGTATTTGTTTTTTTTCTGGCCTTTTTTATAAATGTAAAATTAATTGAGCATTTAACGAGTCCGGAACCTGATCCCGGGATCATCAAAACCCGACACCCTGTAATTCCAATTTTGACTTGGGATCGGATTCATTAGTCATAAAGATAGGTACATACTCCTATCAACCCATCCTACATCAAGCATCGTAACATATCGCATGTATTTGGTAAATTTTTAAGTGGCCTAGTTGCTATAATAGTTGCGATATTTTACGTAAGAGTTCCGTTACTCTATATGTTTCGCTTTTCCCACGTGTACATTCCTATTTTTCTTTGATTTTCTTAGTCGTCACCGACTTTTGTTAATATGCTTGGTGTTAATATATTTCTGATTATTAATTTATTAGATTTTTGCTACACACTCCTGAATTTATATAAGTGATGACACTTCGGAGCCGTTTATTAATCGCCAGTCGAGGTTCCTTTTAAAGCATCTTATTTCCGATAGCTATGAATTCTAATTTATGCACTCTTCTAATAACACTGCAGTAAACTATTAATATAATTTTTTGATACTCTCAAGTCATTCGTTCAATCGAAAATCGTCAATATCAATATATAAATTATTAATTCGTATTGAGTAAAAGAAAAATGACTATTCCGAACATAACAATGTTTTTAACAAAAATCAGAAAAGAATTCGATTGTACTTTTGCGAGCAATACGAATCACAGTTCGCACAACCCTGACTTGAATGCTCATGTTCTCAAAATGGACGCTGTGTAGTATTATATTATGTGCTTTCTGTTGGAAAATGTCTTTCCGTTTGTCGCTTTTTGATGTGTCTGCCAGTACCACACCGCAATTTCCTTTTTAATAAAATGTCTCTAGCGGGCGAAATCGTCAAAGGAGAAGGTATAATGATCAAGTGTCCATTTTGGACGAGAATGACACTAAAAACTGCACATTTGTTGGGACTCTATCCGTGAAATCGGGATTCTCCTCGGCAGAAAGGGACGCTCGGATCCCACTTCTGTTGTTCAATTTGTGTAGCTATTATAGCACCCTCCGAGCGCTTCTTGTCGTTAAAATATTATATAAGGCGAGGCGAGTTCTAAATTTGCCGCAACAATAGTCGCGCGTTAGATGATGATGATAATAATATTGTACGCTTGAACGTCCGACTTGCTATGTTGTTACAGGTGACCATCATCAATAGCGGAGACGTGTATTTTATTGTAAATCAAACATCAAAATTAATTATTTATGTGCTACTATCAATTAATCACATTCATCAGATAAGTTTTTAAATTCATAATTTTTCTAGAAATTGTAATTATGCACAGTTTAATTAAACACAAATCATGATTCTTATTATCGACAAATACAATGACAATTTAACCCCTTTGCTAGCCTCAAATTTTCCTAACCAAAACCAAGTTATATTTACTTTTAAGTAATTCTTATCCAGGGAGCACACTTTTGTTTTTAGCGTTTACCGATACCTACATATAATTCTGACATCTCTAAAACTCATTAATGGAGACAAAATATTACTATATATCGACATCCGCCGCTGGCTCCGTTCCCACCCTTGTAACAGACTGTTCAGGTGTTAGCGACGATACGTTTTCGTGTCCACTGTTTCTCGAGTCCTAGTGAGCAGATATTAAAAATTTAACATTTTATTTTTATTTCATCGAATGAACAATAATACCGGAAACAATTACGCAATATGTAATTATATTTATGTATCCATTATTATAAAAGTGGCCTAAGTCAAGAAATATGAAAAAAATAAGTTTATGTCGCGTCACATTGTTTTAAATTAATATAATATGATGCCAATTTTAAGTAGTGTACACTGTATAAGTAATATATATATATATAGATACACTGGATATAATGAGTCATTTTGACTCATGTTTTGGGTAATAATGAGTAATATAATGGTTTAACATTTTTGATAATTTGTCATTTTGACCCATCTGGTATAAACAGGTACACGTTGAAAGCTGGTAGTTTTAGTATTAATTTTATGGGTACTAAATATAATATGTTAGCGCGTTTTGTAGTAGATACGAGAAATGTAAATAATATATTTTTATTAAGACTACTTTCTTAGTAGGTTTCAAAATAAAGAGCTGACTTTCAAGATTTCGGAAATTGAAATATTGATTTCATTTTTCAAATATTTTAGATAATGTATTAATTAATTAATTATGTGCTAAAGAAGAACAATTTAATCTTTAAAAAAGTAAGGTAGAAATGTAATCATTTGCTTGTTCACGTCACCCTTTTTTATAAATAATATGCAATGATAATATTATATATTTTAAAAGGCAATGCGATTGTTTCACAAATGATGGGAAATAATATTACAGAAATGCGTGAAATAATGTAAGAAATCGCATGTACATACTAAAAAATCAATTATCATAAACTGATAATGTCATGATTTTTTCATAATATTCATTACGCAGAGTTAAAACTATAATTATTATTATAAGATCGAGGAACTCCATAAGTTCGGGACAATGAAATATTGTAAACTAAATTTCAGGTAAAGAAAAAATTACTAAAAGTTTCAAGAAAAATGCAATTTATTGTTACTTCTTCTTTTATACTCTTTCGCACGCTAGATACTTTCCCCTTTAAGATATCATGGGGCTTGGAGGAATTTTAAGGACAGATCTAAGATTAAAAATCTCCGATCTTTAAATGGTTAAATATAAAAAGTGAAGGTTTATTTATTTATGTGTCCGATTTCAGAAATTCTACTTCTTTTTCAGGACAAGTAAAACAATTTTTTTTTTTAAAAATGGTGGCTACGTATTTACGTTTTAGGCAGAGATTTTGAAAATTCTGTCTTTTGCCTTTAGGTTAAAGGAGAAGGAATGGTTGCACTCTCGGTCGTATAAAATAAGAAAACAGAAAATCGAGTCTCAAGATAGACAAAAGAAAAACAAGGTTGATGATCTTTGATAGACACAAAGAGCTTTCTCGGGCGGATATCTTACAGACCTAGAAATTGTCAAGAACTTCAATCATTTATAATTACCGACTACAGTAACTGCGAGCCATGAATCAAACGACGCACAAAGGAGTATCAGTATGTAAGAGCATGGTCAAAATTCCGATTTGCTATTTTTGAGTAAACCCCAAGGAATCCCACCCAATCCCGGAATCGTTTTGAGAGTTATTTACTCTCGTTTCGATTCCACTCAACAAAGCAACGCGTGCAATATTTTACAAAATCTTAAAGCTTGTTTTTGGACTATATTTTAAAGTTATAGCAGTTAGCTAAGTTTCGGCAGTTAGTTACTAAAACCTTTTGCCTTTCCTTCGTATTCAATTTTTCTTTTCCTTTTCTTTATTATTACAATTGGTCAATATTACATTTTTTACTTTTTCCTATTACATTCAGTTATTAATATCCTAATATCATTATCGGTTGGGTCACACACCTGTACAATTTGACGTGAGGCGCATTATCACATTAAACTTAGAAGGCAGCCAGAGAGAAGCTATAGAAATCATGCACCCTCAAAAAGGTAGGGTAGACGTCATTTTTAAATATATGTAAATAAGTGCTGAATCATAAGGCGATGGCCATTTCGTAATAGCTAGATCAGTCAAGCCACGCAGCCTGTCGGAAACTAGTCGTGCAGTATGCACACATCTTCTCAGCGTAGCCAGCGTAGCCAGCGTAGCCAGCGTAGCCAGCGTAGCCAGCGTCTTGGTTAGCTTCTTGAGTAAGTGCTTATAGTTGGTTGAAATAACTGTTATGGATGAAGAAGTAGAATGTGTGCGCTTCATTATTAAACAATTTTTATTCATGTTTTGTTCATGTTGATATGTTTTATTCCTTGTAATATCGAAACATCGAAAAATAAAGAATTTAAAACATTTTCGCAAATAAGAGTATTTTAGTTTACGTTCCACACATTGCCATTCAACAAAGCTTATGGCAACATAATATTTACCTTTTCTTGAAAATAACATCTTCCCTATTTTATTTGAAGATTTTTTATAAGTCACGAGGCTTTTTTTACATTCTATGTAATTTACGTTTTGCCTCTTGGTAAAAATCGGGTATTCGTTTTATAAATACCAAATTCCATTACCAAAGAAGTATATTTATGCGATATATACAATTATTTCCCGATACTTAAAATTTTGGACAGGGGTTATCAACTACCGGTATTATCAATAAAATAAATGTCACAATATCTCCAAAACGTTTAATAAATTTGAAGAAAATTTTGCGCAAACATTTACCATAAATTTGAAAAGTTAATAATTCAGGGATATTCAACCAGGAATCTATATTTTATGTCAATAAATCGAATGTAGACATCAGGTACTCATTTTATAAATATCAAACTCTAGAATTATATTTACGTGCTAATTATTTTCTGACATTACTACAATTTTAGTGCAGAGGTTGTCAACCTCCAGTAGGTTAATTTATTATAACTTAAAAATTATTCTAGCTCTTTTCACAATAGAATAAATATAACACGATGAAAGAAATTCAGAAATATTTAATTTAATTTTATTTATAAAAAAAATTAAGCATTAATTTTGTCATCGTCAAATTGCTAAAGTATGACATTTTCTGGTGGAAGCATCGGTACTATACAATTCAGATGTAGAAAATCTTGTTAACATTTCGCACTACATATTTATTTCTCAGACGTCGAGAAGATATCTGTATGAATTGATGAATGAATGTACCAAAAGATTGATAGACGAGAAATTTGTCTTTATGCAAGTTATGCTTTTACAAATCACTAAATATCCACGAGGGCAGCATGATGCGATAATATATCGATTAAGCCACTATATGTACCTTTTTAAACGTAATTGGGCAGAAGCTCACAATACAGAAAAACGCTTAAAACATGGGCAATGGCTTATTGGTTCGATTAGATTACCCACATGGGCAACAACGAATGCAGGTCAACCAGGAAAATATTTCGGAACCCCGAGTGAACGAAGCAAGCGCCGAATGATCAGGGATGTATGAGATCAGATAGCTACCAACGCGTTGACACACGGCAACCCAGATGATTTAACGAGCTGCAGGAAATGGCGATGCCGCTAAAATTATAAAGGATATTATTAGAGCAACTAAATTTCGGAGAGCAGTCGTTACTGCACATGTTAATAGTATCCTGAAACGCACACTATCTGGGCCTTAACTATTTTTGCGGAAGCCGATCTTACAGAAGACAATGGAAAATAATTAAATGCCAACAAGAAAATGTATCCCTGTTATTCTACAATAAAAAAGCGAAACGATAATGCTACCCGAAAGAAGAACAGGGAGAGAAAGCAATATTTAAAATTTCTGATATTTATATTTATTATTATTGGATTGGACCGCGGGGCAGCCAGAGTCGGAGCTTTTAGTATTAGTAAATAAATTTAAATGATTTCGGCATGCATTTTATTTAGATTAAACTAATTAAATCATTTTGGCCAACTTTTGAGGTCAAATACTCCTATGTTCGACACATGGGCATGGCTAATATTTATATGTCCAGTTTTGACAAAATATTTAAAGACCGCGGTGTATCCAAAACAACCAACGTCGGGATTGTGAGATCTTTAGTGCGCTCAATATTTATATATGGTGTAGAATCGTAGACTCTACATATCGTAGACAGATTGATGCCTTTTGAGATGTGATGCTGGAGACGCATGTTGTGCATACCGTATTCGAGACGGCGAGACATTAAGGAGAGACTCGACCATTAGCCTATGACTTTTTTCTAATTTCATATTTTTGACATCTTCCAAGAAAAGAAGACAGCTTGGAGAACTTGTGGTGGGTCACGTCGAAGGACGAAGAGGAATATCCTCTACTCGTTGGACAGACCGGGTGGAAAGGCAATAGTGACTTTGGTGACCAGAAAAGTGGAGAAATATAGTCAAGTGGATGTGGATGGAGGTCATGAAAATTGCGATCCTCAATCGTGAATGACGGACATGGATGATGAAAAGGAGTCCCAAATAGAGAATCAACAGTCGAATGTTTATCTCTTCCACGCTGCCAAATAGTGTGGCATAATAATCCAGAATTCTTTATCTAGGAGGTTTTCTGAACTTGAAATGTTTTAGTAGACAAATGAAAAAAACATTGTTTTCAATGGGCGTTTAACAAATCAATATTTGGTTAAATTAAAATAAGTTGTCACGAAGCATCTGTTGTACAAATAATCATTACATATTTGTTGACTTTTAGCAAAAAACATATTTGTTAGCGATTCAGCGATAATTTCATTATTTTATGGTGTTCGTTTGTGATTTTTAACTTTTTTTAAACTACAGTTTTTGGCGAATAAAAAGCAAAAGTTGCTCAGAAAGGTGAAAGTATTTTCATGTAAATCAGTCAATATTTATTTCTTAATAAATAAAATTATCCGTCCACTTTGTGTTATTGGCGAACTTCCGATGATACTAACATGATTTGAGCCAAAACTGAAGCAACCCAAAATTTTTACTGAAAATTTCTTTGCAAATCCTTGATAAAAATCAAATAAAAATATGAATCTGTGTTCGATGGTAAAGTATATAAAACACTTCAATTTTTATTGATAAAATATTTTTTGTTTTGTTAATAAATTTGGTATTTTCTTAAGTTTTTAGAATCTATTGCATAATGTCTGTATTGTTTAATGGAACTTGGCATATTCATGAAGCGTTTTTTTGTCAATTTGCGTTGCGTTGGCGTATCTAAATCATCCATAAATTAGCTGATGATTATGGCGCAATCTTGTTTCGTAATGAACTTGGCGAACCTCCTAAATATCAATAGCACAAAGTTATTAGCGAACTTGATGCATTTAGCAGTCGGTTTTGTTGATGCAGCAGGTACCAGTGCCAGGAGGCGCCGCAGGAGAAGCTCTGCTGGCTGAGATGACGTCCCTCATCAGACTTCTGGGCGAGTGGACTCGCAGCTTCCCGTACGATTTCCGCGATGACCGCGTCATGGCGCTACTTCGGACCATCACCAAAAGGTATTGTTTCTTAATTACTGTCTTTCTTTCATTACTAAACAATGTGAAGTGATGTATAAAATGCTTTTCGACTCTTTTTGATTGAGAATTGGAGAGATAGTAACAATGTTTGGTTACTATTAAATGAGTAGAGTAAAATCAAAACTCACATTATCCAAAGAAGCACGTTATCCTAGAATGATAATGTGAAAACATTATTTTAAAATAATAATATTAATATTTTTAAAGAGAACACATTTTCAATACAAATTAAATTAATCAACTGGAAAGATATACAGAAAAAATTTATTTATCGGGAAAATATTTAGTTGCTACTGGAAGCTCAGGAAGCAAATTGTGTTGTTATATAGGAGAGTTCTTAATTTATTTACTATCACTCTAAATAAAGACATTGGCATTACACTAAAATTTATATATTGGGAATATTGTTTATTATTCGATACATATATGTATATAATTAAAAGTGGTATGCGTTATTACCCCGATGGAAACTAAATATTTTTTCTATAAATGGTTTTTTCTGTATATTTCTCTAGATGATTAATTTAATTTGTATAAATAATATTGACACTGGTGTTAAAATTATCCATAAGATAATAATGGTATTAAGGCATATTTCAGTCAGTATAAAGTAGTATAAAGGCATATTTCTTTTAGTGAAAATTGACCACTTCAACAACATATATTTTAGTATCAAAATATTTATGCGTTTCATTAATAAATAAAAGTTGAAAATAGAGTTTTTTGCATATTTTTTTTCAAACTTGAGTATTTGATTTTATAATCAAAGCTCGAGACAGAATGTACTCTTTATTAATGATTCTTTGGTGTTCTCTTTATTAATTGTGCACTGACTTGGACTTCAAAGTACTTACATGTGTGATTCACTTTTTTTCTAGCCTAACATCACAGTTTAGTGTGAATGTAAATTATTTTTTATTAAGGAGAACACATTCTTATTGTGAAGTTGTTATTATTCAGAACAGACGGTCAGTGATATTTTATATATTAATTAAATATATTAATTATTGTATTGTTGTTGCTACCGGGGCAATCCGGGAAAGGAAAGATATATATGTATATCTTTCTAATTAATACATTTAATTAGTATTTAAAATATCACAGACCTATGTTCTGAATAATTACAACTTCATAATAAGAATGTGTTTTCCTTAATAATATATAAGTTGTATCAATGTGTCTAAAATTTAATAAAAATGGATTGTTAATTCTGGTGTCTGCTATGGTTTACTCAAAGGTATTTGAGATTCCGTAAAAACAAAGTAGATGGCTTTCAAATAATGGAACGGTAGATGTATTAATTTGAAAAATGTAACATATGGGTTCGAAAATTTGTCGACAAGGTACTGTCTGCTGTAACATAGTTGGATAATACACCTTCCCCAGATTGGAAAGAGATCCAGGTTTGAATCCCGGTAGCAACAACAATATATTTTTCGATAAAATTGATTATGTATGTATATCTTTCAAATTAATACATTTAATGATTGTAAATGTTATAATGTTTTTTTAAATTGTTCTGCCGAAAACTGTAAAATCTGTATGACAGAAATAAGCATGTAATGCGAAGCTTATTGTGGATGTTTTGCATAACAAATGAATTTTTTAATGTTTTTGTATTATATTTTGACTATTCATTACAGATGCGCCGTCGAAGACATGGCAACTGTGCGTGATGAGGTATCTGTGATGCTGCAGAAGCTGCTGGACCGTCTTACAGCTCTTGAGAGGTATGAAGAGTCCTTGGTGGATGTTCCACCTGTTACTACCGTTGACAAATTACATCAGGTAAGCAACTTATTACGATATTATATGTAATCTGTACATAACAATATTCCTACTTTGTTTTCTTAATCAATCATAATATTATTTTATAGCTTGATATTCTTTCCACTGGAACGACTCCGCTGGCTCTGGCCAAGCAGCTGACTCTGATTGAACTTCACCGGCTGTCATTTGTTGGACCCGAAGAGTTTGTCCAAACTTTCATCCAGCCGTCTGTCAACAAAGAGGGGCCACATCACTATCATCCAGAACCGAAGAAAACAAAGAACCTTGAGGCGTATGCAGATTGGTTTAACAGACTGAGCTACTTGGTGGCTTCTGATATATTAAAGGTACTTAAGATTACTTATCTAGCACTTAATAGAATATGTTATCTCTCACTACACAATAGTTATACAGTTAATAGTTAATACACATCAGCAATATTTCATTATGTAATGATTAACTAAATACGTATCATTGATATGACATGTTTAATACTGCAACATTACTAATACTCGAGGAAGCAAATTATAGCTTTTCAGTTACTCTATTAATATACAAAATAAAAATATTGAACAGTGATTTTAATTTGAATTTTGATTTTCAGTCCCTCAAAACTAAACAACGTGCTCGCGTGTTGGAGCATTGGGTGCTGTGCGCTCGAGAATGCTTCAATCTTGGGAACTTCAATTCTCTCATGGCGATTGTAAGTGCCTTGAATATGGCACCAATATCTCGATTGAAGAAAACGGTAAGATAAAAATGGAGTTATTAATCATTATTATTCAATTTAAAGATTTACAATTAATTAGACATATCAAGGCTAGAACACTTTGTCCTAACTAAGCAGCTTCCCCGTTTAAGTAAAGTTTAACCCAAGGGGCTAAACATTAATATGTGTGCGATTGGCACGCGCAAATTCTATTTATATTCTTGAATTTTTTCTGTTCTTTGTTTCAAATAAACAAATGATTAATCGAGATAGTGTTTCTTTTTTTAAAATTGAATTTTTTTTTTTAAATTAAATAAATTTTTGTTTCCAGTGGTCTCGCTGTGGCGGTGTGGCACAACAGCTACCCCCTCTGGAGCGATGTATGGAGCCTGGCGGCAACCACGCTCGCTATCGTTCTGCCCTCGCAGCTGCTGCGGCCTCTACCCAGCCAGCTGTTCCATGTTTTAGTGTGACTTGCAGGGATCTCCACTTCATCAACCAAGCGGCTCCTACAAGGTACACAACCTCGATTGTATGATTGTTCATCACTTAATCTCAGGAAGCAAATATATTTGTTGTATTAGAAGATTTTGCTATCACATTAAATAAAGACATTGGCATTGTACTAGATATATTGAGAATATTTTTTTACTATTCAATATATATGTATAATTAAAAGTAGTTTGCGTTAATATTCCATGCCTATTATTAAATAACTTAATAATATTTTATACTATTATTAAAATTGAGGAGGGCTAACTTATTGTACCTGTGCGAGGCCTCTAGTGCGAGGATCTTCTTTCCCCCTCTGTCCATCATCTCTTCGACAGATACGTCCAATGCGTTACCACTTGAATGTGCAAATTACCTGAATTCTCTGGTGACTTTGTACATTAGGTTAGGTATTTGATCTCTGAATAGAAAGATAATTTAAGCATAGGCATTTCCTTTGAGCTTTAGTTTACTTTTAATTTTTTGGCCAAGCTAAATGACATCAGAAAAGTGGCAGGCAACAAATGGATAAAAGGGTTGGCGATCCTTAGAGGATTCAACTTTGGAGGGACACAGATGATGATGATGATTATGATGATGATGATGATGATGATGATGAATGATGATGATGATGATGATGATGATGATGATGATGATGATGATGATGATGATGATGATGATGATGATGATGATGATGATGATGATGATGATGATGATGATGATGATGATGATGATGATACTACATTTTAAAAAACTTTTTTTAATTATGTACTTACTAGGGACCAAAATTTACAAATGCTTAATGTTAACACTTTCATTTACAAGACATTTTTAATAACCCGAATACACAAATATGTGTATACAAAATTACTCAATGTAAATATTGTATAAAATATACATACAGTTAAATTATAATAATTTTGTAATTCATCATTTTACTTTATTAACTTCAAAGTGTGTAACCTATGCTTGTGAAAATTGCATGATTTATTCTTGAGAATTTGTTTACAGGGTATCAGGGAACCGTATCAACTTGGACAAGTGTCGTGCTTTGGCACGTCAGGTGTCGGAGCAGCTGTCTCGTTGTCACATGGACACAGGCATAAGCAGACACGATACTTCTTGGCACTACTTGCTCACGACTCCCGTTCTCACTCAACAAGGTAAACTTTCACAAGATGTATATCATAATATTTAAATTATAAAAGTATTATTATTATTATTAAAATGTAGTGCCAAAGATCTAACGAGGTTTTGTAAGAACAAAAAATTATGACAATTGTAATGAATTTTTTCAATTTATGCGAATATCTTCAGAATAATAATAGAGTTTTCACAATTTGAAGTACTTTTGCTATTAATATTTATGTCGTCTGAAAATATTTTTCTCAATGAAATCATTTTATTCAGATATTTTCCTATAATTTAGCATTTTTTACAATCTAGAAATAATGTGATCATCATTGCTACTTAAGTTTCTAAAATTTCTAGAGACCAGTGTAAAAATTGCTAGTGAACCTTTTTTTTTAATGTTTTATTTTATTTTTTACATTTTTTTCTACACTATGTTTAAAAATATGTAGTTTATTTTTAGGCACAAAACAATTTGCAATTGCATCATTCTGTTATTTTTAATCTGTTTGCGAATACATATTTGTTTGTTTAATCACATGAAAAGTATTTACTTTATGCGACCAAATATATTTATATTACATTAAATAAACTTTAAGCGATACATAATAAGTTTATTACTTTGAATTATTAATATTTTGTACTAAATGTTAAAACTATGTTTACAGCGGATTTATTTTAATCATGTAACAAATGTTAAAAAATAATGTTATTGTTGTTGTTAATTGTCCTTAGGTTCTTGTTGTGTATATTTAAACTCATGATAATAATATTGTTTTTACAGCAATGGAGTTGGCCACGTTCGAGAGAGAAGCTCCCTACGACCATTCAGAGAAAGAGCGTTACAAGGCTCTGAGACACACATAAACTAATGGGCTGAATCATGAGAAATGTCATTAAACGATTTTAAATTCAATGTAATCAACAGACACTCGTAAATTATCATGTTATTAGAACTATTGACACTACATACTATGTCAAAGATTTGTGTAGGTAAAAAAGGGCAAGATATAGGTTGCTCTCAATTAAATTTGCCAGCAGAATTTGGAACTGGCATAGTAAGAATAAAAACTGAATGCAATGAAAATGTATTCACTAAAGCAAATGTGTGGGAAGATGATGTATGAAAACAAAGAAATATGGATATTATAATAAAAACTTTGAATGAGTAAAAAATAGGGTGAAGAAAGGAATGCTTATACAGTTTGGGCATATGAAACCATTATTTGATGCCAGGTGTAAAATATATTAGGTAAGAGTGGATGGCGCAAGATTTCACATGCAACCTGTCATGACCAAAATTGTTGTCCGTAAGTATGGCAATGTCAAAAACATTTAAAACTGACAATTGTTTGAGAAAAGTGTGTGAATTCAAATTGAGCAAAACACATACGTCAGTTCAAGTATGTGTGGCACTGCCCGTTACTACAGGAGTGGTGTTTACATGTCGCTGCAGGAGTGGCATTATGGTGTAGTACTCTATGGTCGCTGCAGGAGTGGCACTCTACGGTTTCTGGCTGTCGTTATAGGGAAATGTGACGATGTGCATGAATGTTCTTTATCAAATTCTTTTATATTACAATAATTAATTGGCTGAAAGCTGAAATAATAGTCAATCGGTTTAATCTAATATCCAGAACATTTCAATTACGTTCTGCTCTTTGGAAGTTAAAAACATATATTTATAACTCAATATCTTTAAGCTCTAGGACAAATTTTCAGTATTATTCATGCTGAAGTTATGATTATTGCATTGCTATTATACACAGGCGGATACACATGTTGTCCGATTCATAAACTAAAAATGTTAATGATTTTTGGTACAGGTGAATGAAAGTGTTTCCTATTCCTTTAAGGATTTTAAATTAAAAGTTTTCCTTGAATTTCATATTTGAATCTAGATAAGTTTTCATAAATAAGATGTCTTTCCAGCATTTTGCCAGATTTCGAAATAAGCATGCCTCTATTATTTTTTTATAAATTTTTGCAACTTGCCCTTATTGGGTTCTTCTTGTTGCATTGTGTGACTGAATTCTCTTTTTGCCAAGGCATGATGACTATTGTGCTTATTTAATCCACCAGTGATTCATTGTTGTTTGATGTCTCTTCTTCATGTACATCTCTTTGATATCCACGGCACTGAAAATTCAATTTGTTACAAAAATATGACTGTTTAAGGCTTTGTACCAGAGCAACTTATAAAATAAATTTACATGCGATGTATACCTATATATTTTAAAATTTCATAATTTTTTTTTCGTGTTTGATAAAAATGATATTTCTTATGATTCATTCCTAATTCTCTTTAATTCATCTTGAAGAGTGAATTATTATTTTTAAAAGCATTTGATCGTAAGCAACTCTCAAAGAATCTCGAATATTGTATTAAAAATGTATTATTTTGAATATGTTTAATTTCGATTTGTGTAGTTCCTATTATAAAATTATCAAAAATATTATAATATATATTATTTTTATGTTGTGAGATAACTTGATGAATCGAAGGTTGCAAATTTATTTTCACTCTTTAAAAGTGGTTGAATTATAAAATGTACATACAAATAAAAAGGTTCATGAGTATATTTATTTTAAATTTGTTATTTTGGTTTTAAAGAAAAATAAAGGAATACAGTTTTGTTACATTCTTTTTATCAAGGGATCCACAAATGAGAGCTTTAGTGGCAAAACTGCCACTAACCAATATGGAGAAAATAGAAGGTTATGTTTGAAAATGGCTATCCGGCAGTTCTACAATTGATATCTGTCTTGATAACATGTTTGTATATTTTAGAAGCATTTTATCAAAAGCATATCAATTTTATATTCTCCGCTTTGGCTATAAAATCAGTTAACATATGCAATTTCGTCAATTGAATAGTGGCAGTTTTGTTTCTATGTCCTTCAAATATGAGATTTTAAGAGTTTCGAACTCATGGAAAATTTGGACTGAACAAAGCGTACATTCCGCAGGCTTTCCTGCGTACATTCCGCAGGTTTTCCTGTGTACATTTTTTATCATGCTATTAGATTAAAGTTAACGATTGCAGCTATGCAGGTATACTTCAATCATCTGTATTATAATCAAATAGTTTTGTGAGTTATGATCTTATATACCCATTTGTCTGCTCCAATAATCTTGCCTTTTTTTGCGGCTTCAACTGACGTAAGCAGGACATTCTAAAATTTTGTAATTGTTTCTGCTATCATTGTTGATATGTATTAGTGAAAGTAGATATTAATACTGCACATCAAAGCTACCATATAAGTTATCACGTTTTCATCTTTATTCAGAAACATCTACGCAGTTTCATGGAGCATTATAGAGGGATAATGCAATGTGTAAATGTTTTGAAAAATCAAGAAATGAGATGAACCATAAAAATAATTACATTATATTTATAACTTGCAACAGTGGCATATTTCTATAAAAAAATTAATAGCAGTCATGGTAAGTGAATGGGTTTACAAAATCATATTATGTGTTTTAATTAGTGTACTTTGAAGATTATAAATTAATTTTATTATTTTGATCTCGACAATTATTATTTAAGACTGGTGCTTCGATATGTATTTAGGGATATAACTTTATATTATTACTTTAACCTCACCTGAAAAATATTTAAGCACTTTTAAATTTATGTGATGAAATTATAAATTTTATGTATTAAAGTTAACTAATTCTTTCAAACTATTATCTATTTAGTACATCATTTTAAACCTCCCTTCTATATATTCCAGGATATTCTCTTCCTACTCTTTCTCTTACATACATTTTTATACTTTCCAAAATATAAACTCATTTTAGAAAATCAATGGAGATGAATACAGAAACCTCCGAATTCTCCAAACCCTTCCATCTTTCTCTCGCAGATGTACTAAATAAATTGACCTCTATGCTCCAAATTTAAAGTTATCCAAATTTAATATCTTGCAGCAACATTTAATATAATATTAAATTCTTGCCATCATAAACGTGATTAAACTTTTGTTTGTTATTACAAATGTATAAACTTAACGAAGACTGTATTTTATATACACCCGTGCTACAAATATAAATTTCTCGGTCTATGATTCAAAAAAAAAAATTCTATTCGCTAATTGAAGATTTTTTACCATTTCATTCATTTTCAACCGCCCCCAAAATTAAATTTAGCTGCAAATCAGGAGAAAAGTGAATTAAAATTTCTATAGTAGAAATAAGTTTGTGTACCTTTAGTTTTTTTCTGAACTCTTTTTAATTTGCTGAATACAAACGTGATGTGTAATTCCAATATCAGAATTAAAAGTGTTCACGAAATTTTATTTTGTCTTTGTAATGTAATAAATTGGGGTAGTGCATTATTGATTTTAAATCAATTTTATTTTAATAGTTGTGTACCAGCACTTACAAATATCCCCTAAATACTTGACAAGATTTTGAATCTGAAACAGTTATCCTAGGATGTTAAATATCAGCATTGTACGAATATTTTCAATAATTTGTATTTTCATAGTAATGTAACCCCACTGAGACTTAAAAGTTGTGCACATTTTTAATTTACTGTAATTATACTTATCTTGCTTTGTATATTTCTTTATTTATTATCGCGGTTTCAGTTATGCTCTATATCATTTTTATTGGTACGGGATATATATTATACATGCTTTGAATGCTTTACGAACAATGAAATAAAATATAAAATCAATTGTTAATTTATAATCATTTTTATTTGTACGTATTTCAAGAATATGCTTTTTTAATGTACCTACTACTTATTTTATTTAAATATAAATTATCAAATGTTTCTGATGATTAAAGAGAATCAGATGATGCATAAAATTATTTTTAACTTTTTAATAATATGGGACGTAATTTATATTCTACAACCTATAAAGGCAATGAATGACCCAAAATTAAATGGGCATATTGTCAATACAAGCCAAAAAATTTTGCATTAATTTTTTACTTCCCCATTCCTTTACATTATGCGCGTAATGTAATTTTAATCTTTTTCAAAACTAAAATTTTCATATAAAATTCATGTCCATGTTTTTAGTTTATGTTTCTGGATCTATGAATTTGGTCAAGGATTAAAATCCTCACAAACCTGGTAAACTTTTCACTTCTAAATGAATACTTGACCACTGTTTCTCAGTATATTCAAACCAATTAATGAATGCAAGGATGCCCTTTTCACCTATTCTAAACAATTTGATAAGTAGATTATTTTCAATGCATGTTTATAAGAATAAAATAATTGTGATGTTTTCATTCAACATCAAGTATATTCAGAGTGTACAATTTACATATATATGTGTTGTAGTGTCAGATAAATCTATATGATTGAATATTTATAAATCAGATAAATATCTATTTGAATCTGTATTGCACTGTGCCAAAAAACTGATTCACCAAAATAAAGTAATAACGATTGTAAACAAATATTATTTCTGCCAGATCCTGATCAACAATGTGAGATGGATCATAGATAATAAATATTTCCACTGCATTAACAGTTCCACTTCTTGTTTCATTTGTGTAAAATAGCGTACTTTTATTGTTTTTCTTTACTGGATTGAAGAAATCACCCAATTGAAAAGTTTATTAAAAACATGGAACATGGATTAAAAGGAGAGAGGTAGTGTTGACAAATTTAATATTATTTTTATATTTTCAAATGTTGTAATCATTATTGTTGACTTGGTGTAATATTCTAAAGTGTATTACAATGTACTTGTTGATCTAGTGATAAGACACTCGCCTAGTGATCGAGCGGCCGGGAGTTTAAGCCTCGTCCTGGGAGATCAACAAGTTAGTCCTATTTTCATAGCACAAGTTAATAACTTATTTTCAAAATAGTAAGAATATTGATGTGATGTGTATTCTATGAACTTATCTCTATTAATTAATTTTAAAATAATTATGAATGAAATGGTCTTCCTTAAAGATCTGATACTCAAAATAAAATGCAGAAATCTCTTTTCTCCTTGAATGTAAATTTTCAAGTTCATGTAGTTAGGCCAATACTTATTTCACCACACCATTGTCGTATCATAAATATCAGTTTTCTCTCCAAGTCATCTGTCGTAGAAAATCATCTGAATGTTGTATTCTGATACTTAAAGAATGTCAATTTTACTTAAGCAAAATATGTCTTAGTATTCAACTCTTACTCTTAACTGACATCAAAGCTAATTGACATGTTTTATGTGAAATAATATCTTGTGAGTTTAATGTTTACAGTTATAAATAAATAATATCTTGTGAGTTTAATGTTTACAGTTATAAATAAATAAATGTATTAATCAGTGTTCAATGTGCATTAAGTAATCTCCCATATTGTTAATTTAGTTACTATTTGTGTCATCATCAACAGTGCTGTGAACTAGATAAATAAGTGAGTTATTCAATGTATTCTCCGTGAATAATGATATCCACACAGAAAAATATAAATTTCCAAAAAAATGGTTAGATTAGTAAAAAAGGTTTTAAAACATATGAACATGATCAATTTTACATAACTTCTTCAATATTTGCAAAATGTTTTTCTTATTATAAATATTTTTATAATTTTACATACGAGACCTTTTAACATCAATATTTTATTTATTTTTTCTGACTGATGAGCCATAAGGTTTATCAAGTCTTCTGTTACTTTTTATTATTTAAATGAGTCTGCACTATCTTATATGATTAATTTAACATTAATGTATATTTTCCTGTAAATATTTTAATGATTAGATAATAATGTGTCATTATCAATATTTAAAAATTCTGGTAAGTTTGTATTCTCAATGGATAAAAACATAGATCATTTTACTATTATAGTTAAATATGTACATGTTTTTATGTTGTCAAATCCTAAATCATAAAAGATATCCATTACTATAACATTCCTTGCTTGTATGTTCCTTTTAATGTACTTAAACTACTGATCACTATTTCAGATAATTTCATTCATAATATGTTTTGAACTGTAAAGTGATTTTTTTCATATGTGAAAAGTCAAATTGTTTTTAAGTTAATATATATATATTTCTTTTCCGTAATATTAATTTTTTAAATTATTTTGCATTCTGCATATTCTAATTGACATCGTTTTGTGTACATTTTTTATGTGTACGTACATTCTGAAGAGTTTAATTTTTATTCTGTGAAAATCATTGACACATACTTTTTAATAGTTTTTTGAGATGATTCTTGTTTTATATTTCACATGAGTTGTTTGTAAATATAATCAAGACCGTTATCTCAAAAATAAAAAATCTTTTTGAACAATTTAATTATTTTTCACTTATCACATATGAAAAAAATATGATTGAAACATGGATGAAATTATTGTAACATTTGCTGTATATAATTAAATTACATGTTTAAATAAGTATGTGAATGAATATTGTACCTTCTGATTAATTTTGAAAATATATCCATGATAATTTTAAATGTTTTTTTTAATTTACTTTAGATAATTTCCTAAAAACATACCGAATATTCATTTCCCTCAGATCCCCATATATAGACAATACTCAGTGCTACAATAATATTTTTTTATTATAAGTGAAAAGAAAGAATGTTAAAAAATTGAGAGCCTGTAGATTGCTATAAATTAGGAAATTTGTAGTATATTCACCTAAATGCCTTTGCAAACGGTCCATATTGTCCCATTCTTCGTTCTCACCCCCAAGAACACGACAAAAATATATATTTATTTTTTATGCAGCATAAATATTTCTACTCTAAAGGTTATATATAATGTATAGTATGATAATAATAATTTAAAATGGTTGCATTTTATTTCCAACAGAGTATCCACACCTTGTGGCACAAATACGAAGCTTCACGCATTTTAATGATTTGTTCTCCCTATTTTTAATGTGATAAATCACACAGATATTCTTCTACCGGTCTTATATTGTATGTAATTATTTTATTTGAACTAAAAATAATCCACCTGCTAAAACTTGATTAACCATTTGTCCCACTTACTTGGAGAATACTCTTTCATTCAATACCCAAAAAACACACAATACCCAAAAAAATAAATTTCATCTTAGAAACACATTACAGTTTCTACATATTCATGACAAATATAAGTGTAATGTTATTAAAAAAATATACAATAATGTTATCACAGTCAAAAAAGATGAAATGTAACATAATAACATTTCTCATTCCTACCCAATTACACAAATAAATGTCATGTTAAAATATCAAATTCATGTAGCGTTTTATAGTTTAAAATTTTTATTTAAAAAATACTGATCTCATGTATATTACAAGTACATACATTACACTTAAAACAGTTTGAGAAATATATTTTGCACACAGAAATAAAATTAACCATAAATATTAAATCAGTTCAAGTTCTTTACACATTATCCATCCAAGAAGTAAATTCCTACTACATACATATACATATAATACTTTATTTCTTTACAAGTTTACACAAAATGCTTTTAATTGTTCAATATGGCTTTTTGTCACCAAATTACATACACATTCCTTGTATCGTGTAGATTATTAATAACACAATTAATCATTTATTTAGGATATTTAATGGGTAATAATTACATTGGTGATGGTTTGAGAACATAAAAACATTAACATGAAAATTAAAAGCAAAAATATATAAGATTTGATAATTGCAATTGTAAAAAAAATCTGATGTCATACAATAACAATAGATAGATCAAAAGGAAAGTATTATTGATCGGTGGTATCAGTTTAGTAATGACTGCCAAAAATAACATTTACAAATCTTTTAGTTTTACTATTATCTATTCGCGAAAGAAAAGTGGGTGCAAAATGGATTTAAGAAATCTTATGTCCAGGACAGAAACGAAGGCAGCTGAAAAGACAAATATTGGTCCAGTAATTAATTAAAAATGGTCCTTAAACATTGTCATATATTATGATATATTTATTTAACCATATTAATAATAATATTTCTTACAAATGAGTAGAGAACGAAGTTTTAATTTTTGCTGAATATTTTTATAAACGTGAGATTGGGATTTATTTTTTTAATAAGAATAAAAATTATTATTCTGATGGAAAATTCGTCTAATTTTCTCTTCACAAAAAATTTAAAAAACCTTTCTGAATATTGAAATATTTAGAGATTCATTGGTTGTATTGTTCTTAATTATATACATATTTTTAATGAATAAACTGACTTGGATGATATTTGTTCACTTGTGTCTAACATGCATTACATGTACTTAACCAAAATAAAGTTTACATATTACCAAGTATCACAATGTAATATTTATGCACATGTCAAATAACACTTTGATCACTGATATATAATATTTTAATTAAGTATATGCAATGAACCAACCATGAGGTTGTAAGTGTATATTTATCTTTTGTATAATATATCACGTATCCGATAATAATCTCAAGTAATCTTCTGTCTTTACACATTACATACTCCTTTATCAGCACATGAGGGCAGACTTCAGCCACTGGAAAGAAAATATTTAATAAATAATAATAATAAAATATTAAAATGTGTTTAAAAAGGTTTGAATACATAAACGGAAGTGGTTAATTAGTATTGTTATTTATATTTACGCTTTACGTTAACAGTGAAATTGAGTTAAGAAAATTAACAAATAATCCTCACCTCGGATAGAGTCAGCTTTATACTTCCATTTTGCTGTGGGTCTTTTGACTGAAACATGGCTGCAAATAAACAAAATGTTTTCTAGTGAACTTCCTCCTCTTTTTTATTAAAGTTTTCATAGTTTGATTTTGATCTAATCTAAATATGCTTTATAGTACATCTATAATCTAATATCTTTGTGGTACAATTATTCAATAATGAACACAACTGGTTTTTTTGGGATTTGGATTAACATTATTCTAAGGATGTCTACAGATCAAACATTGCCCTCAAAACATGCGGAGCGTGCAATAAATATAAATTAGTGCTTCATTTAAACATTTTCTATTATATTTTGTATGGTGAGTAGACTGAACCAACTGATATATATCAATCAGTGGTGTAGTATCAAATTAGCGGACCCACAGGTATACTGTGCCCCTAAGACGGTGGTGTAGTGCTAAAAAAAAGAAGTACTGAAGTATGAAGTTACTGTAAGTAAGAAGTAAGTTTATTCATACTAAAAAAAATTATGTTTGTTTTCTTTTCTCGGACACGGTTAGGTATTTATTTGTATATTAATTAATGTGCTAGTATTTTTCTCACAAAAATTAATCCACATACAATTGTATCGGAACGCGTTCCAGTCATGGAAAAAAGTTACCAGAACGACGTTCCAGCGCATTCCGGCTTCACTACACAACTGCCCCATGAATACATCTTGTTTTACTATTTTTAATAACTATAAAATTATTTACATTTTCATATTTAAAAATTTACTATTAGAAACATAGATTTAAATAATTAATGTAAGATTCAAATGCTTTTATCTACTACTGCTGTCTTAAAATAGGTTTATGTGTTTGAACATTCAAAAGTTAATACTACTCGTCGATGGTACCACAAAATATTTTACATTTAAATTTAAGACATATTTATTTGTAATTAATATTTTAAACCTACGCTGTAATTGTTGATAGTTGAACTTATTCGGGACCCCCGGGCGGCTGCCCAAGCATTAGGTACACCATTGATATCGATCTTTATTACTATTTTACATTTGTAGAACTAAAATTATAATATTAAATGATTTTACCAAAAATTCTTACCAAAGGCCACGTGTAGATGTAATATTGCTAAAACAAAGTCTCCAAATCGTAAAGTTCCATCCTTTCGCATATATCTCAAGACCAATGTTGATAGGACATCAATGCTGACTTGATATCCAAGCTCTAATATGGCATCTCTCAACCTCTCTGCCCTGAGGACGCCGGTTTTTTCTTTCGTGTGGTTCTTAAAAGCTGTCTGCCAGTGCTTTAAGCTACACATTAGATCTTTAAAGTCCACAAATTTCAATCTTCCACTTCCCGTACTCTGTATTTGGCTAGAGTTAAGGAATAATTAAATTTGTATTGTTGGCTAATGTGAAGTGCAATGTATAAAGTACAACAAACAAAATGGAGTGGAGTTAATAATAGGTGTACTGGAAAAAAATTACATTTTTATTGTTATCGCTCTTGAATGGTCAGTTGTGCTTTGTCAGCCAATCTTTAAGAGTGTGTTTTGGGCCGTTTCGTTGACTATACATATCTAAGGTGTATTGAGACTTTTAAATCTAAAATTTAACAACCATATTTACAATGGATAGCTTTTTGCCGAATGAGGAATTTATTCAAAATATTATGCTTTACCATTTCTTAAAGAAAGAGACCGCAACAAGTGCTACAAACAATATTTGTGATATACTGGGGGATATTATGAATGTTCATAAATGTCAGAGGTAGGTTAAACAGTTTTGATCCGGAAATAATTTAAAAAAAAATAATACTGGAAGTGGAAGACCAGTTAAAGTGGATGACAATATTTTAGCTGATTTGATTGAACAAAATCCAACATTAACAATTCAAGAACTCGCGGACAAACTCGGATGTTCATGGTCAAGTGTACAGGAGCACATTAAAAAAATCGGCAAGATGTGGAGACAAGGAAAATGGATACCGCACAAGTTAAGTAAAGAGAATCTAGGTGAGCAAATAAATGTGTGTACAGAGCTATTGGAATTAAATTCAAAAACCACATTTCTATAACACTATATATCACCCACCATATTCACCGGACATTACTCCATATGATTATCATTTGTTCCGGTCAATGCAACACTTTTTGAATGGTAAAGAATATAGAAGTTATGAGAACGTAACGATGGGCATATCAGAGTATTTTGCCAAGCCAGCTGAATTTTACGAAAGAGGGATTAAAAAATTGAGAGATAAGTGGAAACAGGTCATATCAAATGATGGAAATTATATTTTGGATTAAGTTTTGATGAATAAATATTTTAACCATATCAAATTGTTTCAATTAAAAAACGACATTCTTTTCTAGTCCACCTGTTATTATAACCTTTTCATATGAGTTAGGAGATATTTTAATGAAATACATACACATTGAGGAGTAACTAAAAAGTATATCACAAATGAAACTGAAATGTGTTTATGTAACGGAATGTATATAGAATATTATCACTATTTTCAAACTACATAAGCTAAGTGCTTGTTAAGTAATCACTAAACAAGTGTCAAACCACTAGATCAAATGAGCACATGATATTGTAAAAAGGATACATCTAATGCAAGAACAACTTGTCTGCAAACTTCAATGGAGGCGCAACTTTTGATATAATCGTTTGGTAAGCAAGCATCCAATAATTCTTGCAGTTCAAAGGCGTTGACCGTTCTGTGTTCATCGGCTAATTGGAGAAATACCGCTTCGTACTGAAGAAAACTTTTGGTGTCCACTTGAGAAGGTGCTTTAATCACAGCAGACTTGAGCACTAAGGGATTGATATCCAGAAGTCTTAGTTTCAAAGTTTCTGTAGAATACACCCTTAACGTGAATCCAGATTCTTCTCCAGGTTCGAATGTGGTGGGTAAAATTACATAAGACCCATCTTCTAACTGGCATCTATGACTCACTTGTCGACTGTTTGTGTATTGTGAGTTTGCTACAGATTTATTTTTTTTGAAGTAAGGCTTGTGAATTGTTTCTGTGCAATTTTTTGGTAATGAGTAGGCACTAAAGCCTATAACTTTTGGTTCCATTATACTGTGCTGATTCAAGGATATGACTACCTCTTCACTTTCAGTGAGGGTTAATTGGATCTGAGGGTTTATGTGGAAAGTATCTGAAAATTAATTAAATTTTATTTAAAATTCAACATTTCTATATTTTAAAACACATTAATAAATAGAGAAGTTGAAGAAATTTCAAGCTATTACTTACCTAATGAAAGTAAGGTTCAAATGTATAATATTATTATTATATGTAGTACAATTTGAGGAAAAATATTACATTTCATTTTATGTTTCTAAATAATCATTTTACTAAAGATAATTAAGACTTTTTATTAATTTCTAATTACCCGGATTATTTCTACAACCTCCAGCAGACACTCCTTTCCTCCAAGCGCCCTGATATAATTTCAACTGCCATGTACTCTTATTTTGCAATGAAGGTTCATCTCTGCTTGTATCTTTATCTAAATGTACAACTTCTAGATGGGTAAAGGTCTTGATGAAATCCGAATAAGAAATCCAGAACTCTCCTTCAGCTTTGTAACTAAACCCGATTCTTGCTTTTTCATCAGGTGTAACAGAATCCCATTCTGTTGATTTGTGAGACCATTGCCCGACATATTCTTCACTTGGTCCCAGTGGATTACGTAATTTTATTAAATGCACAGATTCACCATTAAATGTTTCTACCTGTTTAGGTAAAAAAAAAAATTCTTTAAGATGGGAGGTAAATTGTGTAATTATATATTTCAATAAACAGAGATGTATAGGTGGAATAAATGTCAAATCAATATTCGTATATTTTTCAAAATAAGTCAAGTGCATACTTCTATAAAAATAAAACTAATTTGGTGGTCTTCAGAGACATGGATTATATACTAAGTCATTGTATTTAATGGACATTATTAACCAATTCCTAGTTCAGTTAAAAATAATGTTTGACTACATGAAATAAAAGTAATAAATTCTACATGATACCTACAATTCTGTTAATCTAATTACTTAGGTGAAATTTCCAGATAATATTGTCAAAATTACATTGTGTTTGTTTGAAATATTATATTACTTGTCTAGGTACTTCCACGTCCACAATTATCTTAAACAATTACTCATTTCTAACGTCGGTTAATCATGCCAGAAAATGTAAAAATTGTTTTTGGCACTTTAACATTCTCAACAAGGATCAAATCATTTTGGAATAACTTGGAACTTCAAAATGAAGTCATGGGAAAAATCTAGTTACACTCATATAATACATACAAAATTGCTAAATTTATATTGTAAACTTACTCTTTCTGCGGCGTATAATCTATAGTTACATCCGAGTTGTATACCATTGGCTAGTTTTTCTGGTTGACTTCGAACCTATGGATAAAGAAGGATTATAATTTTAGTGCAATGTTTGTGAAAATACATTGAAAGCACATTCTTGGAATACTTTGGATACCTTCCTACTTATAATATATGCAGTTAAATAATTAAGATTTCTTAAGAAACTTCTTACTTTCTCATTTGATTGATTATTAGTGCAATAACCACGTGTAAGCATAATTTATAGTCACCGTAGATTGAACATTTTCACACACACATATAATACATAAAACATATTACACTTCCTCAATATCCATCTTTATTCTTACTTTTATATTTCAATTGTATGTATTAAATTTGTCAGTATATATTTTCATTTGATATATATCATCGTATATTTTTAATCTATCAAAATGTTTCCACATCTTCAATCCTTGCATTTTTATTTTATTTTTTATTATATACACAGCATTCTTCGCATCATAACAAACACAAGTGCTTATAAAAAATTAATTAATCAATTAGAAAGATATATGAAAAAATATTTTAGTTGCTACCGGGATAAGCAACTTCACGATAATCATGTGTTCTCCTTATAAATAAGGACCAAAGAAAGGGAAAGGCATTTATATTCAAAGATTTCAAAAATAAAATGAAGTTATTACATATTTAACCTGAGTTATAAATGAGTGGAGTTTATTTAAATACACCTATATCAACAAAATATCAATGAACAGCATATCAAAAGATATTTTGAGTGTGATAAAAATATTAAAGTTTATTAAATAAATATGTATCAACATTTAAATTAATCTCATCATTTCTCAAATAAAAATAATGCATTGAATGAAAAAGGTTATAAATGGATCAGTCTGGTGAAAATAGAACTGTTTTGTTAATAAAGATACAATCATCATCATCACCATCACAATTAGCTCTCATTGGCCTCGAGAATTTCTCCCCAGTCCTGAATTTCTACGACAGATATGTTTTTGAAATTATTGTCACTCCATCTTAGCTTTAGCCTTCCCAAGATAAAGAAACAGTAATGAAGATAAATAAAACATTTTACTTCATGCACTTTAAGTATTAATATATTTGTTATTCTAGCGATAAAATACTTGCATGTGATCAAGTGCTCGGAGGTTCGAGACTCGACCCAGAGACCAACAATTCATAAATTATTCTATTTTGAGAATAGAAAGATGCATGCAACAAGATCATGCATCACTACTTAAAAAAAATTTAATGTTTTATTTGTATTTTTATTTCTTTATTATTTTGATAATGTTACAATATTCTGAATATAGTCTTTCCTTTACTGCACTTGGATAACTTTATAAATAGCTCCTACTGGATTAAGCATTTAGTAAATAATTTTAATGCCTTACAAAGAAGGTGAAAAGATTATGAGCTTGAAGATTTTTTACATTATCCACTTTGAATATTAAAAATGATTTTTACTAAACATGCTTATTAAATTACACAGATTTTTTAACCAATCAATTTATACATCCTTTTTTTCTTCATTTAATTATCATAAAGTGATTTCTTGTTATGCATTATTAGAATTTATAAAATATAAAGTAAATTTGCTATCTTCTGCTAATTTTTTGCTAGAGCTTGAAGGATTTAACAAAGTTACCAACAACTATCCATTCTTGCTCTCCTCAATTACATTTTTAAATATTTATAGACCGCCATTGGACGATCAGACATACCGTTTGTGAGGGATTCTGCACAGTGCAGGTGATGATACTCGTCATCTCCAGAAGTTTGTTCAGCAATTTACCACCATTTGTTGGGTCTTGGCGGACCATTATGCTTTCAGTGATGCCTCCCGTCAGGTCTGCCAGTCCATCCAACAGAGTTCCATACTTCAAAGCCTCGTAAGACCCGTGCAATCTAAAAAATATTAAACGGTAATAAATTAAATACATTGTAAAATGAAACTCAATCAACCTTTTAACTACCAGCCACTTATTGTTTCTTTTAAAGTGCTCATTTATGACCTGGCGACACGCAAAGTTTTTCAATTTAACCCAATAACGGCGTTTAAAAGATTACAAAATAATATTTAAAATACACAAATTGTAGTAACTATTTACCATTTTATAGAAAAAGGAATTAATCACCTATTTTTAATCATCAGGAGAACACATTCTTATTGTGAAGTTGTAATTATTCAGAACATAGGGCAGTGATATTTTAAATATATTAATTAGAAAGATATACACATAAAATCAATTTTATCGAAAAATATTGTATATCTCTTATATAATATCTCTTTCCTAATCGGGGAAGGTGCATTATCCAACTATGCTACAGCGACAATATTTTTAGCGACAATTTTCGAACCTATACGTTACCTTTTTTTATATTAATACATTTAATCGTTCCATTATTTTTAATAATCACCGGGACTCGAACCAGGAACTTTTTATTGCCGATAGATGGCTTTTATCTTAAGCTACAATGATCCATATAAAGGTTACCAAATTTCATTGTTTCTCAATTTACAAATTTCATTGTTCAAATTTCTCAAAAACCTTATAATTGAATTCGCTGAATGCCACCAGGACTTTTCGATTATCTCATTATTATAAAGTATTAACGCAACCAATTATTTATTTTTTATATCACATTTCTATTTGTGTAGTTACGATATTTAAGAACATAGTTCCGTGATAAGTAAAAAATATAGTTGTTGATGTTTATTTGGTTGTTAATATTATAAACTTGGTCCAATATACTTAACAACCAAATAAACCTTTCATACAACCGGCTATTTAATATATTCTCTATTTCAAGGCCCCACTGCTGATCACCTCCCTACTCTAACCAAGACTCCACCCACACTCCGTAATGGATATCGTTTAAATTAAATTTTACGGAATAGTTCAATTGTACGCCAGTCCTGAAAAAAATTCGTCAGTATCGAAACTGGTTGACGTCAAAACAACACAATGGTTTAAATAAAGTTAAATATAAATACAATTTTTAAAAATATAGTCATCACCGGAACTCGAACCCGGCACATTCTATTGCCGGTAGACAGGTTTTACCGATTAAGCTAAAATCATTTATTTAAATTAGTTTTTATAAGGATTACGTTTATACGTTTTATGTTGTGCCGCCCAGGCAGCTGCTGATTCAGTAGTTCGGTCCTCCACAGTGAGGCCGAATAACCAATCTTAGAAGAGCATGTTTTTAAATAAGTACTAACAAAGTGTTAAAAAAAGTGAAACATTAAATGGATTACTTGGCGTATGCTTTCTCAAGTAGCCCCGGCCAATATTGGTCAGAGTTGGCGCAGTGTAGAAAGGCCAGCTTCCCGTTGACAGTGGGCAGTCGGTCATCCACCAAAACCTCGAGCCACTCCCCGCACCACCACAACCGGAACCGGAAGACGCCGCTGTAGGTTTCCTCGAAACGCTGATCCGCTGGAACCACGCGATAGAAGAGGCCCTTACTGAGGTACAGCACCCCCAGGCATGACACGAACCAGCGGTCACCTGTAAAGAAAAAATGCTCGAAACACGTGACCAAGTTAACCAAATGATAAATATAAGCATTAAATCGTGACCAAAACGCTGACATGTGATGCTAATGTTATGTTTAAATGTGACACTAATTGTTTAAATGTGACGCTCGCAAAATACGCTTCTAACGTGTACACACGCGAATGCTAATGTGTGTTCACGCGTGAAATTAACTTGTTTACATATGACACTAATATGTTGACATGTGACCCTAATTTACTAACATGTGACATTCACATGTTACAGACAAATTTTGATAACAATAATCAATGCCCGGATAAATTAATAACAGTCTTTAAAGGGAAAAATTCGTAACATTTTCATATATTGTATTTCATCATCCAACGAAAAAATGTTTTTTTTTGATATTTTTTACTTAATATGGTAATCTATATAGTGTTGGCTTTCGTTTCCTTGTCTGCTACACTAGTTTTCTTCTGTAGAAATAGTGCTTTCCGCGCTAGTTAAAAATCATAAGATAAAAAATGTTTTCTCGAGTCGGATGATTCAAACGAGTGTCCGTGTCAAATGGTATATATTAATATTAAAACCTTTAATTAAAGATAAATGGAAAGCAAATATGCATGTTATAGTCAAGTAATTTTATCATCAATGATAAAATTATATTTTTAATGTTTCGTACTTCTTTTTCCAAGTCTACGAAAATGCATTTTACAACACGGTTGTATATTTTACAACAGTTGTATACATACACATTTTACAACAGTTATATAACATTTTTAATACATACAAATAAAGAAACAATGTAGAATATGACATTACATTTCCAGACTTTTGTTTTCCAATAACAAGGACACGTTGAAGGTTTTAGAAGGATATCGATGGCGAACCAGTGATTTAATCTCTTCAGGTAAACGTTCGAAAATAGTACACATTATATTTGATACTTTATAACAAGAAATGAAACGTGAGCCACAAACATTGGGAATTTATTTATTTATTTTCTTTTCCTTCTTCATATTACGATAAATAAAATGATGCAAACTATTGCGACGCAGCGCTTAAATATTTTCACATTTTTATGATTTATGTTTCAAAAATTCGAATATACGAAATATAATACATTCAACCTTCAACATTATAATGTAACCAACCCGGCCCGGTACTCTGATAGTTTTGGGGTTCCTATAGATATTATATGTTCAAAGAAGCTTTATATTATATTTACTGGATATATGAATTTGTCCATAAATCTAATCTGTGGAATATTCATTGCAATCTTGTAAATAATGAACAACAAACTAAAACAAATTATATTGAATAAAAAAAGTGTATTTGCTGATTTGCAGTGAGCGGAAAAAGGTTCAAAATGCGACAAAAGCGAATAATCAAAACACCCGAGACTTTGGGGCCCGGTTGTTCCCTTAGTCTCCCCCCCCCTTAACGTTGAGTAACTTAAAAACTGATAAATAATGAGTAAAATAAATAATGATTGTCAGTTTTGTAGTAATTTTCTTTCTGATGATGAAGAAACATAACATATTTGTACTGACTATGTATTTATTTCAAACAAAATATGGTCACATACGTAAGAAACGTTTTGCTCTCATGTTTAATAATTATTTTCATCCATGTACGTGAATTTTTTGTATTGAGGTTGTAGCGGATTGGCTCCACAGTCAGCCGTGGCATGCTGCATGTAAATATTATACATACAGACATAATGATATCTTCGTGTCAGAAACGATAAATTATTAATGTGTTAAGGAATGTTCAGTAGTTTCCTGAACCGAATAGTGAGAGCCGCGCCCAAACGCACGTAAACTTTATAGAAAGCTGTTGCGGACACAGATACTCGGAGATTACGAATTACCTCATTCAGTAAGAGGAAGACTTGCGTAAAAAAAATGCCGCTTGCTCGAAAGTTTGCGGCGGTTGTGGGTTACTGGCCGCGCGCGCTTGAGCCATCTGTTTCCAATGAATTAACTACGTTCATTTACAGGTTCAACATTCGTACAATGCCTTTTTTGTTATTAATCGTGTTTTAAATAATTATTTTATTCAGTTTTTATGTATCCAATAATAAATTACGCACATAGCATCACCCCGAAGCATATCGCACCTTAAAAACAAAAGTGACACTATTCAAAAAGGCTGTTTGCAGTATGAGCATTACTGCATTATACGCTATTAAGTTATTTATTTGCAAAGTTATTGCAATAAATTCTCCAAGCACTTGGAATTTTATCGAAAACTAATTGGAAGACATCATTAATAAATTAGTGGTTAGCCTTAAGTAAAAATTAGGAAGGAATCGCTTGGAAAACATAGTAATTGATCAAGATTATTTTTTTATAATTGAAAGATTGGTGAGAAACAGATGATCAAACGATTTTTTCACAACGGCAACTGTTATTTTTACCTGCAGTTAAAACAATTTGAAATTTTAGTTTATTAAAATTTAAAATATTTATGGGTAAAATAAGAACGAAGAAAAATATTTTTTTTTTCTAAAATAATCAATTCTCGTTTAGAATTTTAATAATTTCTAGTGACGATCTGACAAATACATATAACTTTCCAATTTCTATACATTATTATTATTATCATCATTGAAAATCATGTATTATTCTGGGGAAAAATGAATAGAGCGGAAAATGATTTTCTTATGCAGGTTATATTATATTAGTTTATATTATCTTTAGTATAAAGGGGTAAAATTCGCACTGACGCAGTTTGCAATTACGCTATCTACGCCTACGCAAATAATATGCATATATTCACATCAAGTGTATGTATAACGCAAGGACTAAGAATAATAATGAAATTCATATAATTATTAAAACACATTTTAGTACGATATCCCGTGAATACGATATGAAAACTCTTCTCGAACTACCAAGCCTTTAGAATTCGTCTAAACCCGGCGTGTGTCGTGCGTATACCCGATAGATAGGTGCATAATTTATTCCACTTCATCAACCAGCCTCGCAAAATGCACGATCATAATATTTTGCCACATTGGCATGCGTTAGTTCAATTAGACAACCGGTAGCTGATTCACCAAACATCAAATTCTGTTAGACTTCTTCGAGGTCCTTGGTAATCTGATGGCGCCGCATTCGTGAATGTTCGTAAACAAATATTGAACTCTATTATATTTCACGGACAACGAATCCATCGTAAAATGCGTGACTAAATCCTAAGAAGAATTAGGTATTTTAGTAAGTTATTAATCTTAAAAGTATATAATATTCTAATACCCTTAAGTGTGTAAATTTTAAAAGAAGCTAATTTATTGCATTAGAGGGAAGTGTAAATTAGATGAATATGTGACTTTTCTGTTACGAAGACACATAATTTGATATTTTAATAAATTGAAAATAAATAAGTCTAGTTCTATTGTCATTTATTAAATAATTGGAACACTGTAACGCTGCTATACTGTAAAATCTTAATTTTAGAAGGTAATTATTGAAATTATATGCCCTAAGTTCGTCTTTTGTGCCCGTCCTAGGATAGGCAATATACACTAATTCTATTGAATATTAACATGATTAACCAAAGAAAATAGAAAAATCAAAATAAACTGCTTAAGATAACTAACAATGAGTTTTCATTTTTATACAGTAAAATTATTCCCTATCTTAGCAGCTATACATTTTATTATATAAAATATATATGGTGGTTAAATTAACCTAGGTTATCGAGGTTTTTCGTATTTAAGAGAGCATAAAATAATGCAATATATTTGCAAAGAAAAAAAGGTATTACTTTTTGAAAAAATATTAGTGGTGTATTAAATACGGCTACAACGATAATTTTTTCATAGTTAAAAATCTTTCAGGTACGATAGTTAGTGCTGCCGCATGAAAACCTTAATAAAATAACTCATTAATTAAATATACATTTAAAATTCTTGTATTTCAGTTTTATCCGATTAAATGCAACGAACTCGTGCAACACAGATGAATTTTTAATATAAAAAAACAAAACCGCTGTTTCATTTCAACACTGCACAATTGCAAGTCACCTTGCATAATTTATGTAAAAAGTTTAATACACCCGAAATAAATGCTGTTAGGTACTGTATAAAATTGCACAAAATCGCTTATGGAGAAAATAAATAGCAAACATGTTTACAATAAATAAATACAACTTAAATACAGCAACCTAATTGAGGCTATGATATTTAATTAATGATTTATACATGTATATTCGCCCTCGAAGATGAGTCACATCTTACCCATTTTTCCAGTTGTAACATCGAATTGAGGTGGGCAGTCGTGGACAAATACGGGCCTGTTGCAAAGTTCCTGGAAAGAAACAACACATTAATAAATTAAAACTTAACACATGTCTTATATGTATAATTAGAAATTCTTTTACATGTAAAATTTTGAAAACGATTGAAAAAATAGAATAACAGAAATCGAAGCAGTACTTTTCAATTAGACTGCATCAGTGTGGTGCCTTTGAAAATACTAACACAGATTCCCTTGGTTATTTTCTCTTATTGTACACTCAAGTTGCTTGTAGTAAAACTCGGTATGATACGTGTAACAACACTCGTGTATTACAATAATATATTTACAGCAATGTACAATAAGATTCCTCAGATATTGCTTATAACTATTGTGAAGGAACGATGGGAAAAGAGCCCCGTTTCCCAGTGACGGCCTCTTATATCCCATGACCCCCACCGCTTATCTGACACACACATACAAACGTGACAGTTCTCACACCCCTCCCCACTTAACACAATCACCTTCTTAAACATCACACCCCAGAGTCTCTCTGACGCTGGTGGCTGCGACGATGGTACCCGGGGCAGAAGTCCTTCCTCATCTCTAGGTTGTATCCGGATATACAGACCTATTCTGAAAATTGCAATATTGAAATGAAGGTGATTGTTACACCAACCCTCAAAAATAGACAGTATGTAAATTAACGTCCGTGTTATATTTGAATGAGAGAGAGGGAGAGAGAGTGAGGGAGTGAGGGAGATAAACGTACCATAATCTGTCAAAACATAAAAATGGCAACAGGATTGGCCGTGATTCTTCACTACGACGCTGCGGATGAGGAAATCAATTGGTAATTTATGAACAAACCTTTTTCTGTGAACTTTGAATACTGTATTAGTACTTATTTTAACCAAAAACTTACGTTTGCGTGATTTGTGCGGTATAGTTGTACCTTATCAAGGCGGTATAGTTGTAAAAATTGCCCATTTGGAATTTCTATCGGGTTGCACAAATCACGCAAACGACGTCTTTCCATTCTCGAGTTTCGACTAAAAATATAAGTTTGATCTTAAAAATGACAATTTGAAATAATGTAACAATTCCTCAAGATCTACAACTCAAAAACATTTTTATTAAGAACTTTTTTTCTAGGTCTACTCGAAGATAAAATCTAGTTTATAGTGTAAATATTCCTTTTGATATTATTAACAGCTAAACAATCCGCCATGTACTGAGAAATAAAATCAATATTAATTCACTGTTTATTTTTAAAAATAATTTGCAGTGTACTAATCGATTTTCACTTTCAGCAAAGCTTGCTTGCAATGGAATTCGTATAAACTGGTTACTTGGGTGGATTGTTATGAGCGTGTGGGCAGCCTCCGAGCTGGTGCGTAGGCGAGTCATCCTGACCCAACCTGAATAAGGAAGGTCATCTCGAGCATTATTGTAGGTAAAGTTTCGTTAACTCTAACATTCTGTAACACTACAATACGCAATTAAAAATAATCTCGTTCTACACGGCACAGTGAGACACATAGCAAAATAGGTCTGAATGATCATTAAAACCATTACCGAAACGCATTTGAGGAAGGGGTGTCGTCTAGTCCAATATGACACCAATCAATAGAACACTGAACAAAGTGAAGTAGGATGATGAGAGTAGCCGACCCTAAATGAATGAAATAAGACTAGAACAAAGAAGAAGAAAATTGTTTACATATATGATTTTAAACATATCCTTTTGTACTTAAGGGCGCACTTTCAATTTTTTTTACGGAAACGTGGGTTTTTATTATTCATTTATATCAGAAGTTATACAATAGATTTAACTTTTTTTTAAACTATTACTTATATACGACCTTTACACTAACGTAAAACTAATAAACTGAATGTTATTTGTCATAATTAATAAAATACAAGTATTATAAGAAAGAGCGCGATCATTAGATATATTTTCTGCGTGCCACAAAATTGCTTTAATATAGAAAGTTCTTACATATACGAAATATATATTATTTTCTCATAATTTTGAAGCCAAGATTACGGAGACAAATCTGTATTGAACCAAATTAGCAAAATGCTAAAAACATATCTAATTCGTGTAGAATTTCTAGAATTTCAAACTGGAAAAATGAAACTGGAAATGGAATGGCCCTTAAACGTATTTTTATTTTATAACCTAATTAATTCTTTATTTCACATTCTTTATCAATTTTCATTATAAAGTTTTGATTTTTTTTTATTAATATATCATTTACTAAGTATACAAAATCTGAAAATGTTATATGAAAACGAGTACAAACTATTTTAAAAGCCACCACGTACTTGTTATAAGCTTGTTTCAAACAAATTGGTTAGGTTAGGTTAGGTATAGAAACAACTATTCCCATATATTATTCTCAAATATTTACAACCAAAGGCAGAAACCCAATCCAATTTATTATAAATTTATTCACATTTAATTACATGAAACACATTTAATTTGGTCATATCTACAACATTCATAAATCACCTAATTAATTGGTATTAAAACAGTAAATATTTAATTTTCATATTCACGGTAATAACTTCAATTATTATTTAAATCAAATTCTGTCACGATTTCATTAATATATTGAAAACGATTAAGAAACTTTCCAATTGAAATATAAAATAACTAGAATAAGTTTTTATTTTATAGAATGGGTTTTTTATGACTTTCTGTCGTTTTGGGTATCAGGAAAATTCACCACCAACAGTTCACTGCCTACAATTTATCGCAGAAATAATTCGTCAAGCTTAACAATTCACCGCCAACTCAACTAATTACTTATCTGGTATTTTAGTTTTCGCTACACTTATTAAAATCATAAGGGGTATTTTGTTATATGTAACAATGTAAGCGATTCAGTCACACATAAGAATGCTAATAACTCTGCAAGCCTCTGCATTTGACATTTTCCGCAGACGTCTAAAGGTTTACTGTGTCTACACAACATTTCTTCTCTTTTATTTGTTATAACTGATTTAATTTGGTGATTTTTGAAATATTATACTTTTTAATTAGCCTAATATTTCATTTTTTGATTTTATAAGCAGACTTGTCTGCGAGTTTAAGAGCTAAAATCATTTAAAAAAAAATTGGCGATTGCCAACGTTGAACAGTATCGTTACACATTTTTAAATTCTTCTTCTTCTAGTTTATTTATGAAGGCTGATTTAATGAAATTTCGTATTTTCGTGATTTTCTCTGCGACTTTACGACCAATTTCTAAATTTAATGATTCTGGAAGTGCATTACAGTATACTGCAATTTATTATTGAGATTGAAAATTCCGATCATTGAAAATTCATCTTATAAATGCAAAAAATGCGTAAGAGAAATTTGAAAAGTCGACGTTCTTACCTACATTCGTTTAATATGTAGAAAAAAACTTGCTTTCTTGCAAACTTGATGAAACAAACGCGACCATTTTATGATGTTAAAAGCGCTAGCCTTTTTATCGACCATTTCTGACGTTTGAATGGAAAATGTCGACCAAATTTTTTGAAAAATAACCAAATGAACAGACATCTCATTTATAGTGTGAAATCGAAGCGACAAGTATGCATGTCCACTATGAAGTATTATCAGAGTTCCCACCGAAATAAAATCTCATGGGGTATATATATATACTCATTACGCGTGCTTTTTTGTTTACAAATATTTATAGGATGGTATTTCATTGTAATATGATTTAAACTTTTTCTTTTTATTTTCCTATAACAGTTTATTATACTTTTTTCACACCGAATGTAAAAATATTTGTAAAAAATTCTGTATACCACCTAGCATTGGTAATTTCTATACTATTATATATATTATTATTTGTATAGTATATTATTATAGTATATAGTATATTATTAATTGTATTTAAGAGTTATCCCGTGGACACATTATGATTTTTTCTGTGAGTTTAAGCACTATTTATGTTTTAAAACTTCTGGATATTGACAAACGTGTACTACGTCTAATAAGTAGTCTTTATCATATCGTCTTTTTTATACGGAAAACCACTTTTTATGATACTTCTATTTTTAAAAAAAATCTTCATATTTTTCACTTTTAACGTAACTTAACGTAATTAGCGGGCAAGCTTGTTGCAGGCGAATTGCTGGCCGTGAATGCTCCTAAATTCATTGATTTGACGTATCGCTCATAACTGATAGTTGTCGGTTTTTGATTTAAAATTTCATCTTCTCCAAAACTTTGTACAGAGGTTTCAATACGAAAAACGAAATATTTTGAAATTCATTGTGTCTAAAACAATGTTTTATTTGATCTATTTGATTAATCGTAAAACTAAACTGTATAATCAGGTCCAGTGTCGGCCTGTTTAACGTAAAGAACAGCGCATATATTATTTAACAGTCAATTGCTGCGTAATTTTATCATTCATCAATATCCTTCACAAATATGACATTTCCATAATTATTTTATATTCGTTACCTTGAGTCTTGAAACACCTACACGGGTTTCTTCTCTTCTATGGTTACCTACGCCTGCCACGTTTGGCGGACGAGCTGTGATGAGTTAGTGTGAGATTTATGTTAGTAGGTAGAGCGTGCCTAATGAAAGTCGCAAGCAATTTGAGTAATGCAAGACTTCTCAATAGTTAACTCAAAAGATACTAAACTGAAAATAGCTCCACAAATAGGTTAGCCAAATAATGTTGACCAAAATAGCATGAATGGATGTGTCTCTCACTGTGTTATAAATATACAACGAGAAAATAAACGATTTGTATAAAACAGGCACAGGGCAGCAGGCATTGTCTAACTGTGAGAACGCTCCATTCAATTACTTTTTAAATTCTTTTATACATAGTCTACATAGATACGGAAAAGATATGGCCAATTTCTTGAATTTTTTAATTTAACATTATTACATTCTAAATTTTTGCATAACTAAAATACGTTTATGAAGACGAAAATACGTCACGTTAGTAATAACATCACCCAGTCTGTGCCTGGCGCTCGTTGTCATTGCTGTATCTCATGTTTTATTAGTGAAATAATATATACATAAGCCATTTTTGAATATTTATTTGGCAATCTTTCTGTTTCGTCGAACTGAACAAGAATCACCGATACTTGGAAAAATGTATTTCTGCATGGTCAGCGCACACTTGTCATTCTTATCGACACTTATCTCTAGGCTCGTCTTGAAACTCGCGTCGAGGACAGTAGAGAGTTGAGCGCGGGGCGAGCTATGAATTAGTGTACATCATTTCATCCGTGCACACGCACCACAAGCTTCGTTTATATTAGCAGCAAAGTATTTGTATATTTTATTACACCGTTTACTACTTCTGACTTTCTCTATTTGCACTCGTAACTTTTCATATTTATTATTATTTAAAGTTATTAAATTGGTAACCTACATTATAATACCTATGTAACGAATCTTTATTTTTAATCACTTTTTATAAAAAAACGAACAATTTATGGTTTTCTCTTCTTTTTTCACAGCGTATCTTTGCCTCTTTTAAACATTATTTATTTTTATATCTAAGCAATTTTGTTTTATTTCATCATTATTATTATTTTTATATAGGAATAACTGTATCTTGAATGATAATGTAGTGAAAATAAATATGCATAAATGATGTTTATATCGGTAATGACAAAAAACAATATTTCAACTTTCAATCCTTAACTTTATTTTAAAAATTGTTAAACAATAGTCAAATGCTTAAATGAAGTTTAAATATTTTAATTTTAAGTTCATGAAGCCGGCCCACAACGTTAGCTGTTATCAATTTGTGTAATAATTCTGCTCACTAATGAATATAAATTAAGTAAATCGTGCGTCTCAAATTGCCAAATAACTCATTTTCTAAACTAATCGATGACGGTACAACGATTTGTTGTGAGGCCAATAAGTCATGCACGGCACAGTCGCCTTATTTAAACATAAATAATTAATTGTCTTGTAACTATGTCACTGTGACATCCTTCAATGAAATCGATTCATCACTGGAAAGTAGTATGGTGCTCATTTAGTATTTATTTCGATTTAATAATAAAATGGAAAATACCTGTACCATGCAGCTATATTTAACGCAAGAAATAATTGATGTGCACTTTGAAATAATTGATATGAATTTTGCACACCTGCGATTTGCTTACTTTTTAAAGGTGAGTATTTTCCAGATTTTTTTATATAAACGAAACGAGTTTCGATTCAGAAGACTGCGTCAGATTTACGAGTATAATGGTTCAGTAGAAATATAAAGTTCCCACATCTAAACACCAGCGAGTCTATTTTCTATTTAAATTCATTTGAAACTTTTAAATAATTGGTTATTATTCCGGGACATTTAAAAACGTATTTAATGTCATTGTATTTCTATTCTAATTAAACTCGTTGAAATTGTACTTTATTGTAATTAAAACTCCTATAAAGTAAAATAGGCATTTTTCAGGAATTAAAAAGATTCACAGGTCCATGTAGATGGCGTCCGGTGACGCGGTAGTCAAGGAAACCCATATTTGGGCTCCGGTTCGAGTTCCGTGATTGGTCCGCGACCGTGGTCAATAAACCCGCGCAAGTGACAGACCCCACTCGTGTCTCTGAGGTATCTTGACAGGTACTAAAGAGAATGTCATTTCAACGTTACGAGACTCCAGAAGCTGCTGAAAAGATAAATTTATCATTTTGACAAGTTGGATGCGTGAAACGCAAGAGCAATTATTATATTGTAGACGGAACTGACGACGCATCACGCAAATACCTCATTTACATTATTTTGTTACAAAATATACAAATGTTTGAACATTGCAAAAAATATTTTAAATTATTTTGTAATTAAATGAGTAGATTCAAAAATATTGCGAATAACTTTTGTAGACAATTAATGGAAGAATGTTTTATTTGTGTAATATTTGTACAATATACTACATGCATACATAGATGTCCAGTTTACTTCTGTATAATTACAATATCGTGTAGCACACCACAACATAAATAGTGTACGTGTTTGTGATTGAATTTAGTTTAAATATTATGTGTGGAAGGTGGACTTGTCGAAGTGAGAAATTAAACAAACAAAATGTTATATTTAAAGTGTAAATATATAATTTAATATGTTATTAGTTGACATTCCACTAATTTTTTCAATATATATATATATATACTTAAAGTTATTTTTACGCATAGCGTCAAAACCAGAGAGAGTTCTGGAAATCCCCCATCTTGCTGAACCGATGACATGAAACAGCATGTAAAAAGTAGCTGGATGCAATTGACAGAGAATATAAAGTAATGTCGGTCGTAAATAGAGGATTTTATCCAACAGGAATGGGCTTGAGAAATAAAAATGCAATAAATGTCTGTTATATATCTGACCAAATGTAATATTTTGTCTGACCTTTTCCAATACACAATTGTGAAAATAAAAGATTCACGAGCATTCCTAATAAAGCAAAAAAAACCCTTTAAACTTTAAAATTCTGACAACCATCGCAAAACCTGATTCTTAGTCTATGGCTGTCCGCTGCCGCATCAGCTATGGGTCGATTCCTGACGGATTATCGGCAGCACGAATTGGCAAGCGCCTACCTACAGACACGCATTATCAATCACATCAAACGTTCTCTTCGAGGGAAGGCAGTTATGGCATTACACGTGTACAGCATGCAAAATATATTGTTTTTTAATAGGTACACGTATTGAGGGTGCACGAACGAATGTAAATTGTCTTTAAATATTATAAATAATAAAAAATGTATTGAAAAATTGAAGCGATGCGACAAAAGTTGTCAAGTTTTAAAAATGTTTTTTTTTTCAATCTTAATAATTATTTGTATCCTTTTTGAAGGCAGTTAAATTTTTCTTTAGCGTGTTGGACAATGGTTCGTGCATTTAATGATTAATAATGACGTAATTACATCAACTATTTCATTCCAAAATAAATTTAGTTATTTCAATTGATTTTAAGTTCTAGTGTAGGTATAGGTTTAAATAATTAATTGCAAATATAAATTGTAAACATAAATTGTAGGCTGGCTGCCTTCCGGCAATTTAACAAATAAATAATTAATAGTAGTAAAAGTCTAATATCCATTCATTTGTAATGTTATATCGTAATTTTACTACTTCTGTACTATTACATAATAATGCAAGATGGCAAGCAATAATATAGCAATGACATATTTATTTTGTATAACGATAGAATATTCCCTCTCGTCCTTGAGGATCATGGAGTCTTATTTTTTATAGTACTCAGTTTGAAAAATAATAAGAATATTAATGTAACAAGTATTCAATAAAAAATAAGACGATTAAATTGTTTTTATCACAGTTTCGGGATGAAATGATAAGAATTTAGAAAGTGATTGTCATATTACTCTTTCGGGATTTGGACAGTGAGGGAGTACCCAGCACCTACTTTTAATTTTTGTAAGTATGCAATTGGTTTCACAGTTGAGTTGGATACACACACCATGGAATAAATAATAATAAGTTGTTTTAATCGGTTTGATCGATGTGAAACCATGTCACTGGAGCAAGGTTAAGTGTATTGCTAAGATTGAAAACATTTCCGTGTGCAACACCATATTTTAATTATTATAAACTTTTCCCAAGTGAGTATACAATATTAATACGTATATAACCATACCTCGGTGTGTCGTCACTTTACTTATCAATTACAGGGTGTTAAAAATATATTTGCCAAGCAGTTATAATTTTAATCATAAACTATAACTTTGTGGTTAGGAATTTTAATATTTAATATAAAATAACATCATATAATATAACCACCTGTCGGTTGCTAAAAGTAAATCTCCAAAACTAATCTAAAAACCTTACTCAAAATTATATAATAATAATAATTTACAAATATTATCTGGTGGTGGTGGTCGTTTCGGGCAACATACTTTCGACCGACAACATTTGTGTAGCTCCGCGTTGTGCGAATGGCACTCCGCGATTCAAAATTTTTGCTCATCAAAAAAAATCGATACCGACATTATAATTTATTTGGAATTTTGTTAAGATGGCACTGGCTTGGCATGTGAGAGGTCCCGGAATCGATACTCGGCGTCTCCAACATCTTTGTAATTAAAAAAAAGTTTTGGAGGTGCCTGTTATCGATCCCGGTAACGGTAAAGGTGAAAATAATACAGTAGATAAAGATGAAAGTATATTAAAATGCTCTACTTCTAACTGCATTTTTGTGACAAATTTTATAGGAGTACTGAATAAACATATTCTGATGAGTAAATAAAAACTGCATTCTGTTTATTATTTTAGTGTACATTTAAAGTAAATTCTCTCATTTTCTCAAAAGTGGCATAAGTAGAGTATTAACGTAATATAATACATTAAAATGTACTCTAAATTCAGTAGTTCCGCAATAAACACAAGTCGTCGTGCTTCGTGCTACTGAACTCACGGTGCATGGCCGCCGTTTATAGACAATTATAATTGCTTCGGATACACCTTAGCTACAAATATACCTTCAGTTGCCGGTACACCGCTCCGTAAGTGTGTTGATGACATCATTCGACTAAACGGCATTATTTGCTCAGTAATTCCGCTCGTCAAACCATTGTCGGCCGCGCGTCTCAAATCCGCCAAGTCTAAAAACGTGAGAAATTTCACCTATTGACTAATCTCTTCTAACCCACTGGCGATCGATATCATTTGAAAATAAAATCTTCACTAAACAAATATCCTTTATTTTTGACGAAAGTAAAACATCCTTTATTTAAATAAAATCACCTTTAGTTGGACGCCCGTATCGTACAAATATGTACTAGGAAAATGAAGATGATTTGGGATGAAAGGCTGGCTCTGTAGATCGATAATAGATAATCAAAAATGCATCTTAGAATGTCCAATAGAAAGACTATTTTCGTTTAAATATTCACATCGTTTACTGTTGTAATATTGTACAGTATTTTTTAAAACTGTGCCCGTGCGTGCGAAAGGAACGACACCGCGACCATGTCACAGGTCCGCATAATTCATAGCGCTTGATTGACATTGCATTTGTAATCGCGATCGTTACTTATTATTTAATTAGTACATCTTCCGATCAAACTAATTTATATTTTACGACTGTCTCGACGTACAAGGCGCGACATTCAATCATAATTCAAATTTTCGCGTTTTTTACGATTTATTATTCATTTATATCAGAAGTTATACAATAGATTTGACTTGTTCTTAAAATTATTACATAGGACCTTTACACTAATTTAAAACTAATAAACTGAATGTTATTTGCCATAATTAAGAAAATACAACCTTATATATATATTTATTATTCTGTTATAAGTACAATGATACAATACAGTTTTTTTTAAGCTACACTTCTCTAAAAAGCATATACATGTGCAGAGAAATGGAACGGTATAGGAAAAATAGCGACTATTAGATACATTTTCCGCGTACCAGAAAATTGTCTTAATATGTAAAATTCTTGTATAAATTAAATATATTTTCTTATAATCTTGAAGCCAAGATTATGGAGACAAATTAACAAAATGTTAAAAATGAACAGAGTTATAACCATTCAATTTGTAAGACGTATTATCAATTTTTGATGCTTTTAAAATACTACGTTTTCAAATAATAAATTATATTTTCTCACATGCTTTGAGGCTTCGGCTACTATTTAAAACTAAGTTTTATATCAAAAACACAATAATTCGTTTAAATAATATATTTTCAATCTTATAAAAGATGATAATTTTTATTATCCATCGGAGTTTAATACGCCGTTCTATCCGGCCACGACGGACTTCGAATCCGCGTTGTCATTATTTTAGATAAAAAATGTCGAAAATATATGTTTTCACACATATTTTATCCACAATATGAATTAATACATACGGAACTTATTCACAACATTAGTAGCAAATTTCATAAATAAGATGTTTTTTACTAATTTTAAGGGAAAACAACATTTTCTTGAACAATATAAACATTTTATATGCGATATTTTCATGTAATTCGCAATGAAATATTTCGTTTATATATAACACTGTTGTATTTTAAACGCTAGCTGTCTGTTTCGTAAATAGTATGTAATTATGAAACCGACATATCATCAAAACGGCAACATGGCGTTTTATATCGATAATATTAAACAAAATTATAAATTGAAGCTGTCATAAATTTTTAAAATTTAGAACATTGATTTAAGCGATCATCTAAATATGTTTAGGTACTTTGTCTGATTTCAAAACATATTCATACATATATGAATTAGGTAGTTCAATAAATTATTTAATTTTCGATGAATTAATTCAAATGACAACACACATTTGAATTTCATTCCATATATCAATATGAAAAGACTTATTATTATTATTTTTGGCACTTGTATCGAATGCAAGAAAATCAACAATTTTATTGTCGTCTCTTTCTATTCAAATCTTCCTCCCTTACATGATTTAAGTAATAAATAACGTCATTAATTATTTATCTGATACTTATAAAAATTTAACTATTATTGAAAGCGTATGTGATTCGGATAGAATTTCTCAAATTTATTGTTTTTATTTTTATTTTATCGAAATAATAAAATAAAGGCTCAGAAGTTTCACTTCTATATATAATACATTGCATACTCCGATTTTTTTCTAATTATTTTGACTTTCAAACATAGCCCGAATTCATGCCGTTCGAAAGGGTTAATGCAGATTTCTCATCCGGAATCCTTAACCGAAGGCCCCTCAAATTAATCATATTTAAATGTAAATAGGTGTGGCGTAAAAACGATTATTTTTGTGTTTCGAAAGTAAAAGAAAAATAAATTAGTTTAATGGTTGAGTGGATACAAGCTAGAAAATATGGCAATTTCAAACTTAATAGTTACCTGGTAACAGGTAACCGTTATGTTAAACAATTTAAATTATTCCCATGAAGTTTATCAATTTGTAAACATAAAAGTGACATAATTTTTTTTAAATGTTTTTATGAGGCCGTAAGCCATATTAAAGGTATAATAAGATATACAGGTGTATATCTTATTATACCTTTAATTCTAAACTATCAAAAATTAGTTTTGTGTCTATTGGAAATAAATATCTCAGATTATTATTTATTTTTCAGTGTGTATCGTAGTATTTTATATTATGTAATTCTCGCATGGCTTTTATTACTTAGCTATGGTACCAATTTTTTTTTTTTTTAAATACAAATTAAATGTATGAATTAGAAAGATATCCATATAAAATTAATTTTATCTAAAAATATTGTTGTTGCTACCGGAATATCGGAATTCGAACCTGGATCTCTTCCTATCTGGAGAAGTTGCATTAACCGATTATTCTATACCAATAAGTTAACGACAAATGTTCGCATTATTTTAAAATCACCTTCTTTATTTTTACAGATTTCAAATACCTTTGAATAATCCGATAGGAGACGCACGTTAATCAATCGTTTATTGCACGTTCCCCGGATAAGGAAGAGATCCAGGTTCGAATCCCGGTAGCAACAACAATATTTTTCGAAAATAAAAGATTTTATAAGTATATCTTTCTAATTTATATATTTAATTAGTATTTAAAATATCACAGACCTACGTTCTGAATAATTACAACTTCACAGCAAGAATGTTTTCTCCTTAATAAATTATATTATTGTTTTCTTATTATTAAATAGAGATTTAAATACAGATATATTCTTCTTTCTCAGCGTTTTGGATTCCATTGCTGGGTTTATCGTCAGTACACCGGCATTGCCCATCATTCGTATTGGCTAAGGCGGTGCGTAAAATACATGTGCATAATACGTTAATTACCAGTACCATCGGACATCATTACCCCGTTGATTAAATGTATTTATTAAAAGTACTGCGATAAATAATATTTACTTTTAATTTATGGATATGTTAGAATTGTATGTACTCGTATATGTAAAGATCAACGGTAGTTTAGTTGTAATATTATAAATATTTTTAAGAGAAACAGACAGAATAAATAAAATGCAATAATAACTAACCAGCAGAAAGGCTTGCTGCTAGGCCCTGCGGGCAGTCAGGGTTTCGATAGAATCTATACGGAATCTATACACCATGCAGTGTAACTTAACTTAACTTAAAATACCAAGTGAATACGATGCATTGTGAAAAAACCGTTTTGAAAAGCAATGTTAAAATGATCGAGTAATCATATCCAAGAATTATTACAGAATTACTGTACTTGTTGGTCTAGTGGTTAAGACGATGGCTTCGTGATCTAGTGGTCGGTCGCGCCTCCTTCTAGGAGACCAGCGAGTTATTCCGATTTTCATAGCACAGGCGTTTAGCTTAGTTTGAAAGTAGTCAAAATATTGATGTGACAAAATATTGATGACGCAAATGAATGAATGAAAAAAGCATTTTATATATAAAAAAGGAAAACAATCTCTCTACGGCCCAGCGCCGTGTATATCCATCGCAAAATACTATCCAGCACGGCCAGCGACATATTAATCCGTCGCGATGTAATTGATTTAACTGCTTTGAACAGCGACACCAACCAGAGGTCTTAATCAGTAACATCTATTACACAATGCGGAAAGATTTTAAATGAATATTAATATTCGTTATTTTTTTTCCAATCCATCGGATTTCTAAAAAAATATACCAACATTGGATTCAATGGATACGAAGCATAATATATATAGAATATATTACAATATAAATAATAAATAATTAATTATTACTGTCTACACAAATCAGTTAGAATCATATTTAATTACTTCAATGAGATAACGTAAAACAATTTTGGTATAATTATTCAAGAAGAAAAAAATATACCAACATTGGATTCAATGGATACGAAGCATAATATATATAGAATATATTACAATATAAATAATAAATAATTAATTATTACTGTCTACACAAATCAGTTAGAATCATATTTAATTACTTCAATGAGATAACGTAAAACAATTTTGGTATAATTATTCAAGAAGTACGTTCCTTGCATACCCCGTGAGATTGATATCAAAGCGATATGTTTGATCTCGAGAGGTATTCCCATCACTTGATGATGTCTGACGAACTGGGCCACATGAAGTAACTTAGGTAACGGTTCCGGCACGTCTGTGTGAACGCACACCTACTCAATTTGCATGTGTGGATGTACAGGCAACCGTGTATCAGCTGAGTTGTAAAACTGCCAACATTTACACCTCGTGGCCGGAAATAATTATTATACTTAAAATACACTTAATCAGTTTCTTAAATAATAATTATATCTTACTTTTATTATCTTAAAAAATGACTAGTAAAAATACTGCGAAGGAAAAGACTCGATATAATATATATCTCAGACATGCATATAATGTTTTTCTGATTTGGAAAAATATTCAATAGATTCAGTTAAATTATGTACTGTAATTAAAAATAAAGGCGAAAATAAAAATAATAAAATTCTCTATTAACCTTTCTGTTGTTGATGCTGCAACTGGCTTGTTACTACATCGAACACGTGAACGATGGGTGATTTATATGGGGTACCCATTTCTCACACAATAGCAGGTCCTTCTTATCCACGATCATAATTCGCAATAAGATAATCTTTCCATAATCGCATCTCTTATACCCCATATTAGTTGGGATTGAATGAATTAACAAAACTTTTTATTTATTTATTATGGCCCTGGTTTAAAGTACTCAGCATTCGCTTTCTTGACGATAACTTATTTAAGTTTATGCCCCGCACATTTAGATGCGATTCGTGCAGCTCCATAGCTTCCATTCGTGCTGCTTCATAGCTTCCTGGCAGGCTGCTCTGCCGTCGGGCACACAAGTTTTTTACTTTTAACGATTGCATCCCTATCTCCACTTACATTGTGTTGGGTACATCGTACTGGCGAATTTCTTGGTCGATATATTATATAAATGTATTTTTGTCGGTGCAGTGCTCACCAAGCGTCTGTTCTGAAGTTATTCCTTATCCAGAAATTGTTTCTTTGTTTCGCATTGCTCCTTATTTGATGAACATATTTTTACCTTGGCATTCGTCTCTGTTTATTTTCTCAATATCATTTTTGAGGAATGTCTAAAGACATGTTCTATTCATTGGCAACTTTAATTTTCGATAGTACGTGTTATGGACTTCTCTTTTCTCGCACTCTCCTTAAAATTTTCCTATTTGTAATTCACTCGGTCCATCTTTTTCCGACACCACAACTCGAATGCTTCTATCCTATTTTTCTCACGTTTGATTAATCGTATAGGTTTTATTTTCGTAAAGTGGTATGCAATTTTGTGAATTCATTTTAATTGTTATTTTAAATTACAATTCTATATTTAGTTTCCATTTTTATTTACAAATAATCCGTGAACGTCACATGCGAAGAGGGACGGGGGACTGTTGGAAGGGAACGATCGAAAAAGAATCTGAGAAAATTAAAAAACTTGACAAATCATTCCACATCCGAGCGGCCGCAAACGTGGACCACTCGTCTCATGCATCTGAACGAATGATGTGTGGATATTTACAGACACTGGGCCCACGTCAGCCTATCCTTACGAATGATACTGACACCAGACATTATCGCCTACGAAACATTAATTCCTTCGAGAGTATACAATTCGAAGTATAAGTGTCAATGTAAAATTTAATGTAATTTTTTTAAAGATTTGACCCTAATGAGAGTTTACCCAATGGGGCAAGAGCATTTTGTAGATCAAGGATTTCTGTTTTGATAAGATTCACTTTGTTTTAATTAAATATTAATAGAGTTGAAGACAACGTTATGGGTGAGTATAAAAAAACAGACAAGCTGACATAACATTGGACAAACATCTAAATGTTCCGTGGTTTTTTTACGATGGTTCCTATTCCTGAAAAAAAAAGGAGATCGATGGTCAGATGGTATGCAAGAGACGAAGAGAGGAATTCACATGATTCACAAAACCCACGAGTGTCGAGACCGATAGGAGAAGACCGGGAAGACCACCAGCAACTTCAATAGCTTCAGACAGTCGAATCATAAAGATTTAAATGTAACCCTGAACATGACGAGGACAAAGAAAAAGAAGATTAATAATTGTTTAAAAAACATATATCATTTTTATGGTCTGATTTGCTAGTCTTAAATCTTTACCACAACACGTAAAATAAATTGTAACTTGCGATAAGACGATTGCAAAACTATTTCTAGAGACGGACATTTCTGTGGCAACATGATAAATTTTCATCTTGTTCAACGTTGTTCCACAAAGGCGTGTGAATGGTAGCATCTATTATTGTACAAAATGGATTAAAACAATAACTGGTAATATAACATATATGGGTCGCACGGGACCACGCTTGGAGTGCGATTAACGTAACAATTAATCTTCATTTAATCATCGTGAAAAAATATTATTTTACGACATCGAAGGCGACGCGCGGCGGTTGGACGATTATTGCGACGATTAAAACAGTAATCATATAAATATTAATTAGAAAGATATGCATATAAAATCAATTTTATCGAAAAATATTGTTGTTGCGCCACCGGGATTCGAACCTGTATCTCTTTCCTAACCGGGGAAGGATAACTATATCAGAGATAAAGGTAATCATATAACCTGATTGCGTTTATTGTACGCAAAATACATAATTAAACGTTATTTTAGGGCTGTAACAAACTTATTAACATCGAGTATGTTTTTATTCAGCGGTTATCCCAGTAAAATTTGTTAAGAAAACTACATTAGAAATAGCGCGCTTGTAAATGATGTAACATTTTTATATTCGATTATTAGGTACCTCTTACATAGTAAGTAAGTGACCAACCATCTTGGTATATCTTCATTTGATTGTGGTGTCAAATAAGTATATAATGCTAGTTTTTTTTTTATTTCAGAATATAACTTTTAAGGACTGGACACACGTTAGTAGAATAAAATAAGGGCCAAAGAAAAGTTGAGAGGCCCCCCGACAAGATGACATCAAGAAAGTAGTCGGGATAAATTGAACGCAGATACCACAATCTATGGAAATGGTTGTGTTAGATTAGGTTAGGTCCGAATCTATGGAAATGGTTGCGAGACATCTATGACATGCGCCGGACGTGGTCATGCTGATAAACACGAAAAAGATTTATTATGTAACGTTATAATGTATGTTATGATTTATACAGGGTGTAACAGACCTAGTGCACAATATTTTGTGAGTGGATACATGACTACTACTAGTCTAAAATGTTCAAGGAATACATGCAAATTCTGCACTGTTATAGAAAATATTGTTAGAAATTTTTATAAAATCGTGTTAATCTTGAATTTTACGCACTTCGAAATAAATATTGGCGAAATTGTTAAATTATGAATCTATATCTTTGCTTCAAGCCCTAAATCATCTAACAGAAATAGTCTGGCCGCTCTAAATACGATGACTATTAGTTTTTTATATTCTATATATAATTTGGAATCAATAAAATATTTAAATTAACCAAAATATGTAATTGCATAATTACGATTTTTTTTAAATGCTTATATTTCTGACATGGTTGAAATTAGACACATATCTCTTGAACATTTTCGACTCGTAATTTAGTTAAGTGTCTACCCATAAAGTATTCTGGAATATGTCTGTTACACTCTGTATATACAATTTTTGGATTAATTGCAGAGTTCAATTACATAAAAATTCTTAATAAAATCATAGATTACAATTACACAAGTGTTATTTATTGTAAACGGTTATAATTACTACAGTTGCAACTACGTACTCAGAACCAAGGGCGTGTTTGAAGCTTTTTGCGATTTCACATCGTTTTGATTATCAACTCAATTAATATTTTGATTAAAAGAAAAGGCGTTTTATTATAACACTTCTATATAATCATTTAAATTGGAAAAAACGTAAATTCGCAATCTTAGATTTAGATTGCTTCTTATCAACACTTCAAATAATATACCGTGCACAAGTTGAATCGATTTTACAATGCGGAATAATGAGTTGAGGAGGAACCTGTTCTACATCTCAAACCTGATTATATAATATTTTAAAAAACAAAAAATTACCCACTGTATAAAAAAAAATTCTTTACAAAAGAAAATTTTTTAACTCATCATAATTGTTAGACTATGAACAAAAGAAATGAAAACGTAATTCTAAAATAGCCTAAAAGAATCAAATATATATTTTATCAATACATATATTTTAAAATATGCACCTACGCAAATTTCGGTTCAAAATGGTAAAAAAAATTCAGGTGTAATAGACCTACTTCACAATATTTCATAACTAAATTACTAGTCGAAATGTTCAAAAAAATATAAATAATTATGCGATTATTTCGATTAATTGAAATATTTTATTGATTCCAAATTATATATTAATTACAAAAAAAATAACGGTTATCGAATTTCAAACGGCCAGACTATTTTTAGTTAGGCCTGAATCAAAGCATAAATTTCGTAAATATTTATTTAAAAGTACGTAGACTCAAAATTTAATATGATACAGAATTTGCACATATTCCTTGAAAATTTTCGACTCGTAATTTAGTCAGGTATCCATCCATAAAATATTATTGACTAAGTCTGTTACGACCTGTATATATTATATGATGAGCAATGTTTAAAAAATTTAAAAAATAATAAACCTAATACAAATTAAATGATTCAACTAGAAAGATACTAAAGAAAAAAATCTATGTATCGAAAAAATATTTTGTTGCTGCCGGAATAGAAACTAAACTTTTTTTCGATATCTTAGATATTTTCTGTATACCTTTCTGGTTAATTAATTTAATTTGTATTAAAATAGTACATAATTATGTTCTGAAAATGCAACTTAGTTCAATAGTACTTAGTAATAGGTCAGTAATAGTGGAAATAGCCTTTTATACTTCCGTGACGTATGTTCTTCTTCATGAACAAGTTTTAATCTTTTGAGAAGTTTATGTAGATGCCGGCAAAGAAGTGAAACTTTTTACCGAACAGATTTTACCTACTTAACTGACAGATTTTGCTTCAATTATTTGTTTTCGAGATTCAGTAATCTTTTAATTACTTATTTCTATGGCTACTACTGAAAAATATTTAAAAGAGATCCAATCATGACATATTATATTTTGCTATGAAATAGTAAATAATTAGGTCTATAAAACTCATTGTAAAGATACAATTTTGTATTCCACATAAAAGTATGACGGCTCTTGCAGATCTCAGGAACGTGGTCAATCAGGCAAACAACAGTTTGTCAGGGTCTGTTGGCGATAGATCAGCGATTCGTTTATAGATTCCAGTCACCTGCTCCGGCAGACTGGTGAGCATAACAGTAAACGAGTTCCAAGCCAGTTTTTCAATCAGAGATTTACGGAGTAACGCTACGTAGACCTTCCCGTCAACAAAAAAATATCGCTTTATCATAAATGTAAAGCTAATTAATATTTCCATTACTACTGCTAAGGTCCTAGTAACACGAATGATGAAGTACTCACACACACGTATACATTGTTGAACAAACATCAATAAAAAAGAACATTTAAACCTTTTCGCAATAATCAGATTTTAAATAGGAGAACGTTTCTTTATTCCAGTGATGAGCTTAACCGTTATTTTAACTGAGATTTATGTTCGATTACTGAATCACTGATACACTAGAAACTAAACCACCAACAGTTAAATCTTACCGATAATTGTTACAATGAAATACCAATCACACAATCACAGTCACAATAATGGTTTAGCTTGTCGCTACATTATACCAATATCTGGAAACAAATAGATATTGTAAATATGAATTAAATATATTAATTAAAAAGATATACATATAAAATCAATTTTATCGGAAAATATTGTTGTTGCGCCACCGGAATTCGAACCTGTATCTCTTTCCCAACCGAGGAAGGTGCATTATCCAACTATGCTATAGCGATAATTTTCGAAATTATATGTTACCTTTTTGATATTAATACATTTAATCGTTCCATTATTTGAAAGAGCCATCTACCTCATTTATTCGGTGGTGCAACAACAATATTTTTCGATAAAATTGATTTTATATGTATATCTTTCTAATTAATATATTTAAAATATCACAGACCTATGTTCTGAATAATTACAAGTTCACAATAAAAATGCGTTCTCCTAATATTTGCAAAATTACTATTTATTATTTTTTAAATTAAGTTAAAACACGTTCTAACGTTTAAATACAATAAAATATCGTGGAATAAACCAGTGTTTTAACTCAATTTACAAAATAATCATGGAATTACACAAAGTTTCACTAAAAACCTTTAACAGTTATCACTATATATTGATACATCAACATGTTTGTACACCTATGGTATCTTCTTCAGAAAACAATGTATATTAAAATTAAAAATACAAACATAGATAAAAACAAAACTATAAAAGTATAAGCGGTGAGTAACTAATTAGGAACTACTGTGAAAACAAATTTAAAGGGTGACTATTTTCAAAAAGGATTTGGTTATTTATAATATTTATTTTGCTATTAATTTTTTTTCTTATTTCTAAAATTTCTACTTTATCTAACTGTAAACCCCTAGTATTTGTATAGTATTTTTATAAAGTAATGTTTTGTTTAGGTATCGAAAAATATTGATATATCACTAAATAACTGTTTTAAACAAAGTGTTTTTCTTAATTTATATAAACAGAATTGTTTAGATTTCACTCCATTTTAATATCTTATTCTCAATATAAAGGGTGTCCAACTAAGAGAGGAAAATTTACACAGTTTTTTTGGAGAAAATACCGAAATTAAAATTTAATCATGAAGTAGACGTGTGAGAATTATGTATAGACATGGTATTTTACATCTGATAAATTTTGACGAAATTTTCCATCTATAATCTCCTCCTTCAAGGCTTGGGTTTTCATGGGCAAGTTGACATAAACTTTTGACTTCAAAAAATCCCAGAGAAAGAAGTCCAAAGGTGTTAAATCGCACGATCTAGGCGGCCAATTCTGGTCATCCAAACGGGAAATTATACGATAACGAACTCTCATCGCTGTGTATGGTCTGTAGGCTTGAGTTGTTGAGTCAGTTGGATTTTGAGATCCGATGCATAGTGCTTCTTGAAATGTTCAATTCTATATGTTCCCGGACTCTCGGCCACGTTCTGGCGAACGGCCGTGATGTTTTCTGCTAAACGGCCCGGACAAACACATGTCGATGGTCTGACATCAGTAATCGACCCAGTTACCTATAATTTTTCGATTACTCTCTTCTCAATTGATGAACTTGCAACATTTTGATTACCAAAAATTGAACGCAATTTGCGAGTCGTGCCAGTCAAACTTTTCCCATTTTTGAAATAATGTTTAATAATAAGAATGCGTTGTTGTGTCGAATAGCGATCCGTTTTTATTAATGGCGGACTGTCTACCATTAAACTGTCATAATGGTTTGACTGTCAAAGCACAACAGCAAGAATGACGCCAAATTTAAATTTTCCGCCATAACCACACTTCATACAATATTTCTCACACTCTTTGTAACTATATTTCTTCGTTTAAAATAATTGATTAAAGAATTATCATTGTAACTTAAATATGATCATTACCCATTGTTTATCCGGCTTTTTCTCTGTTAACCTTTAAACTTATTAATCAAAAACTAATTTTGGTGTGTTGTATCAACATACCCATGGCAACTAGAGTTTTTTTATCTATTAAGTTTGCACGATATTGTCAGATTTGAAGTATTTTAATGCTCTGTTTGCAAAATAAAAATCGATTTTATACAATTATTAATTCACATTATAACATTGAGGTTTAATAAATCCAAAGTAAAAATATCTTTCACGAGTTATATGATATAAATTATTTTTCATATAAGCCATTAATACAAAATCACAAATCAAATCATATTTTTATAATGTATGGAATCCTTCTAACTAGCGGCTATGAAACAACCAATGAAAAACTAGTCACACCCAAGACTGAGCCACCTCACCTGAGATGTCACCCGGTAGAAACCTACTCGCTCCGAAGGCGTTGAACTGCGGCTCGACAATAATCTGGTTTAACTCCTCGAACTGGAAAGCTGAGAGGAAGTCTTTTTCTAATTTCCTTAACTTAACTGTTAGTAGGTACTTTAAAGACGAAGGTCTGGGCTGTAATGCTAAAATATGATAATTAATAAATTGAATGTCAAAGACTATAATTTTTGTAACCCAAACGGTTGATGCTTTGTACGCACTCTCTAAATATTTTCGATCGGATTGATAATCTATGTAAAAATAAAAATTAAAAGTTAATGTATTAATTAGATTTCATCCAATTATATCTTAAATAGTTTACTAATTTACTTACTTACCTATTTACCTATATTACGTTTTATTTCGACAATTTCTGGTCGCCATCTTTGATTATTAATATTTTATATTTGTTTATATTTTTTTTTTTCAAATTGTTGCCCAGAATGACAAAAATCTGATCAAAAATTTGCGAATTGAAAAACGTTGGGGCTTTAGGAAAATGATCAAAGAGTTTCAAAACAATGCCTGGAGTATAGCTAGACATTACAGCATAACCGGACATTACAGCAGAACGGAGCTCCATCTCACACAGCCAGAAATACAATGTCGTCAGAATGTTAATCTCATCGAGCCAAGCATGTGGCCACCGAACAGCCAATATGGGGTGTTTTGATGATTTCTGATTGGTTAAATATTGTGCAAAAAAAATACATTAAGAATTATAATTAATTATATTATGTTTTTAAATAACTCATGTGTTACGAGATGTTCTCACTTTTTTGGGCCACCCTGTATATATATTATTATTTACTTACCAAATACTTGTACTAATATTAATAATATTCCCCTGATTATTTAATTTATGTAAACTGTTTATTATATTTAAGATATTATATTATTTAATCTGTGCGTACTTGTAATAGCTAATTACGCCTAAATGGTGAATGCCGCAATAAAAAGAAAAAATAAAAGATTACTTGGAGAGCCTTTGCTTGCAATGTAGTGACACAACCCTTGTGACATTGTATTAAAAAGATTAATATTTATCTCTAATTTTTTTCTCAATATTATCTTAATACATTTTAATTACACATTTCCGAGAATGTTATCATAATTTCATAATCATATTTTTATAGAAACTCCCAAAATGAAGTAAAAAAAAACAATAGAAATTAATAATCTACGACTAAAGCAATCATTTCTACTGAAGCGATTCTTCGAAATTTTAACAGAAAGAAAAATTCCGCCTACTTATATAGTTTTTTTTATCCTAAATCATAACAGTAGATAATTCTTAACAATACTAATAACGTAAAAAAAACAATGCTTAGTTATTATTACATACCTTCTTAATTTAATATCAAGATGGCGTGCACTTTTTCTTCTATATATAATACTAACTGTCAAAATACCATTCATTGTTTAACTGTTGGCCTAACTTAAATTATAGGTACATACTAGTAGCCTATTCACACTGCCATAAACAACACACCGGGTAAATATTATTACTCATACACGGGTACGTACGTATTGTGCCGCTTTGGAGTGAAATGCTTCACCTACAGTTAAGTGGTAGAGACAGAATGCGGTGTCCTTATTTCACTGAGTACCTTCATCGAGTAAGAAGTGATACAATTAATAATAAGGGAATTGAATCAAAAATAGACTCGTCATCGATTCAACTTCAATTTGAAACATATTTTTATTTGGTGAAAGAATTGACGAAATTATTATTTTATTTATATTCGGTTGAAATCGTTTAACACGTGTAAATAAATATTTTTATACAAATTAAATTAATCAATTAGAAAGATATTTATACTTATTTGCTACTGGGATTCGAACCTCGATCTTTTTCTATCCGGGGAAGCGCGTTTATCACGTTCGCTATAGCAATCGAATGAATTTTCAATTAATTTTGAAGTTATATTCAGTAATCTTTCCAATTGATTCATCTATTATTCCATTTTTAAAGCAGTTAACTTTATATTGCTGTGAATCTCAAATACCTTTCAGTAAAATACGCTAGGAGACGCCAGAATTAAATGGATTAATCAATTATTGGTATTAATAGATTTTTTATGTACATCTTTCTAGTTGATTAATTTAATTTGTATTAAAAATACCACAGAACTATGTTCTGAAAATGCGAATCTACAACAAAAATGTATTCTTAAAAAAATATATATTTATTCATGTTAAAAGAAATGACATGATGCCTTCCAAGTCAATTTAAAGTTGTGTCATAAAATCATAAACAATCCAATAAATGTTAAATATGTTAAAGGCGGTGTGTGGAAAGCGGCATTATTGTATATAAAAAAAAGTCAGATGCCATCCCATTTAATATAAATGTGAGTTATAGACGGTAAGTATTTGGTGATGGTGTGTATTATATTTTTCTCCTTAGATGTGTCATTTTATATTAAGTGTTCTTTATTTCATGTTAAAAGAAAATAAATGAATGAAATAGCATTTTGTCGGGATCAGAATAATTTGTCACGTTAATACATTTTTCATGTTCAACGTTTACACGTTAAATATTTTACACATATAAATTTAGTCTTTCCTATGTTAAGTATTCCTCATATTAAATTATTATATAGGACCACCATTCACACGTTTTGCGTTAATTGAAAATACTATACAAATATGATTAAACATTAAACATTACAAATACCTCAGTGATATCATAAATATCGAAAATTGTCGCTAAAAATATTGTCGCTGTAGCATAGTTGGATAATGCACCTTCCCCGGTTAGGAAAGAGATCCAGGTTCGAATCCCGGTAGCGCAATAACAATATTTTTCGATAAAATTGATTTTATATGTATATCTTTTTAATTAATATATTTAATTCATATTTAAGATATCATAAATGTTTGTTAATTTTGAAAAATATCGCGTTACACAAATAACATCTGCTTTTAGATTTTGAGGTATTTCAAAATATCAGAAGATAATTCAAAGAGCCGAAATAATTAAGATTTGAGATAATCACAAAAAACCTCTTTTATTTATCCCAATAGGGTAACAAAAGGTATTATCATATTTTTTGACTATTTAGATATTAGATTTCAATTTTCCTGTATTAATGTTTATATTTTAACGGTTTTCAAGTTAATCTATCAATCAACGAATCAACTTATAGTACCTAAATTTTTATCAGATATTCTGATGGATAATTATAATTACATTAATTGTGAAAACAAATTATAAATAATTTCAATGTATGTATTAAATTTGGCAAAGGGACCAACACATGTCCAACAACTAAAATGGCAATCAGATATGTCTTCATTCTGCGCAGTCGTCTCCTGCTGGATTCGTTAGTTAGCTTCTTGGAAAACTATTGAAAACTACGTAGGAAAGGTTCTAGCATTCTTTCTTCTCACTAAAATTATAATTCATTCTAATCCATGAGTGAAACACGTGCGATGATGTTTCGAAGAATGCCTGCTGCTGAATTCTGGACTGACCTTTACCCGAATGAAATTTCGAAATGAATCTCTGAGAGAAATATCGTGCATTGATACGGATTATTATACATTTGTTATGGAAATCACAATTATAAACATATACCTACATCTAATAAACAGGGTGATTATGGCTTAGATAATAAAGCTTTTTGTCGATTTTTGTATCATTTTATTCAGAGTATCGGGTCCATTTGGACCCCCTTGCTCTTCCATCATGATGTATGCCTTATGGGCGCATTATCAAAATGAGGTGTGTTTATTATTATTGTATATATTATTATATTATTACTGCAATGATGCAGGGGCTGCTAGCTGGGGCAGGACATAACCTCTAAAGGAGGGCGGTTTTGGGACGTTTAATACGCGAGGGGTCCGTTGTGTCATAGGTTGACAGAACGCTTATCGTGTGGTTTCGGTGCTGTAGGAGTTAAGAATAAAAATTCTTGAAGAAGTGTTTTATGAATTCTTTTACTGGGGGAATATCCGAGCCGTTATGGAGTTGCGTAATCCAGGTCCATTTAAATTCACGCAGCGCTGGTCTGATGACCTTATTCTGGAAGGATTGTAATTTATTTATGTGTGTAGTGGCCGCATGACCCCAGAAGGGGGCTGCGTAGAGGAGTATATGCCTTATGACGGCCTTGTATAAGAGGAGCTTGTTGTCGGTGGCAAGAGATATAAACCTGAAATATAAAGTTACGGGTGCTAGTTCTGGTAGTGACTATACTTATATTTTTTCGATAGATGGATTTTTTCAAAGCGGTTTATCTAATTTGTTTCAATACATCTCACTTATTATTTATCTATTGTAATAAATTATGTCATCTCGGTATACATGGCTTACGCTAAGCAGCTATGACAATTATCGTTTTTATTTTAAATCCAGCTTTCCTGTTATAAAATACGTACATGAAAAGAAACAAAGTAGTGTATGTGTTAAGAAAAATGAACATGGTGTTTTGCTGCTACCTGAGATCGTCACGCCAGGGACCCGAAATGTAAAGCACCGAGAGCGCAGGCATCCATCACCACACCGCACTCATTGTGTTGACGGATGTTTGCGTTTGATTGTTTTAACCTTTACCATACCGTGATATAAAATACTCGTACGCTGCCATGCTGTCAACTCGTGTTACCGTAAGAAATTAGAGTTCTTACGGTATTGAGTACTTTAAGTATTGAGCATTAAATATAAAAATTATACGTATTATTATAATTAGGAGTATTCATGAAGTTCTGTATAGGAGGTTGCATTGTATAATACAACCTTCCTTTTTATATATCTTCATTTAATTAGTAAGATACACTATTATATTCGATGTTTGTTATTGTTTTCACTGTGAAATTAATGTTTGATTTATTTCTGTCTTGCCACAGATGGTATTTTTGTTAACGTATTAATTTTTCAACGGAATAAAATAAAAATAATTATTTTTGTAGGATTCGCCTTACATAATAGATTTTTTACTAGTCATTTCTAAGTGTATATATTTTCCTTCAAATTAACTAAAATATTAAGTGTATATTACGTATATTTACCGAAATATTACAGATTTAATTAGAGCGGTAGACCTATGTTACTGCATGGTTTGGGAAGGGTTAAAGAGTCGTCTTTATATCTTTAAACTTTTCACGGATGGAATTCCACGTTTTACTATATTTTCTAATCTTCATTCCGCGCGATGCTCGAGAAAATTACCCAGTTATTTCAGAATTTTCTCTAGATATTGATGGCTATACTTTAGCACAGCGACGGCTAACCATTTTCTATAAGTGGGTTAAAGTATTAATATATGTTAAAAAATTCTAAAAAATCCTCGCGTGCCAGATAAATATAATTAAAATCAAAATATGTTTTTGTTTCAAAGTGACGTGTCACAACACTTTCATTACAAATAACACAAATTATTTGTTCAACGACGCTGTATTTACGCAAATTTTCATATGCAGACATTTTGATAAGGGTATGTATATCGATAAAATAATCATTTAAATTACGTAATCTGTTCAAACGCCGACAATCCAAGTCACAACGAGATATTAACACAGTAGAAAAGTACACTAATACCATAGCTACTACTAGTTAAAATTATCTGCATCATATTTAATTGTTTGGTTATGTACAGTAAATAAAATCTATATCATATCATATTCCATAAAACAACTAAAAGACAGGTGTTATTTGTTTTATTTAAAAAAAAATTCTACACGGCTCAAATGCGTTTTGCAAAAAACAATATTAGAACATAGTCACCGAAAATGTTTAATATGTTAGGTTTGCTACCGCTGCCATAGTACATGTCTTCTGTGACTTTTTCATTCTTGGCAGATTAGTCGACGTCACGATACATGCTCATTACATCCGTCAATTCCTGCTTGGAATATTTGTCTTCTCCATCTTACATGGCTGACGGAATTCCTGGATCATTCCTTGAGCGCACTTTCAGTAGCTGCCTTGCGGTCTACTCCTACTCAATAATCGACCTCCATAGCAGTCCTTAATTTATTTATTCGAATGAAAATCCTCTTATTCCAAATGATGATGGCTGACGTATCACAGGATTCACATTAGTATGTAGAACGAAAGTCACTAAAAATAGTTAAATGTTTTTTTTATCACGCTGTCCAGAACGCCAAGCAATCGACCCCAACACCGTATCTTGAGATCAGTCACCTTCCGGCGGACTTGAAGTTGCAGGGTTCATATCCAGCATCATAAATAAGATTGGTAATATCAGCGATTTTTGTGTCCACATAAAAATGATGCTTATGGCTGAAATAAATTATTATGAAATCTGCAGTATATTTGAAAAAAAATCTACAATAATATATTTTCAAATAACGTAACTAATTTTAGTAGAAAACTACTTTACTCGCTTAAGGGTGCCTCCAAACGATGGTGATAAATTTATACATATTAGTACTTTCTGTCTTCTTTCTAAGTAAAATTGAGTAGATATTGTTAAAATAAATAACTCAGGGATGAATGTATACTACTGACCTTTGAAGCCACACTCGGAACAAAAGTTTCCATGTTTACTTAGACTAACCTTGACCAATACTGAAAACATCTACATGTACATACGTAATTTAATTTTTAGTTATAATATAATGTTTATTAAATCTTCAATACATATGTATTTGGTTGTTTGTCATTGTCATTTTAGTGGATATTAATAAAGACGACTTTAAATATACTATATTATTTGAAGAGAATAAACAATTAATACTCGACATTTTATACTGACATAATAAATGGTTAATCGTATAATTATGAGACGTGACCAACAATCGATCGGTCTCGTAATGCAAATACCATGATGACATTTGTAGTTTAACAAAAAAAAATCTCGTCCTTGGTTTATCGCAGTTTACAAGCGACGCAAGGCCAAACCAGCGTTAAATCTGAAGATTCTAACCAATCTAAATGAATGGCTGTTATTGCGCTGATAGACACAAACAGAAAGGAAAAGACAATCGAATCCATACTAATTTGAAGAATGACATCATTCTAACATCTCTTTATGTCGCATTTAACAGTCGTAGAAAATTGTTTCGTAATAATGTAAATTTTCTCTAGCCTCTTGCAGCTTCGCTGATTTAAACAAAATAACACACATGTTTATTTAATATATTTAATTCATATTTAAAATATCAAAGACCTATGTTCTGAATAATTACAACTTCACAATAAGAATGTGTTCTCCTAATAATAAAGTTGTATCAATGTGTCCAAAATTTAATAAAAATGAATCGATAATTCTGACGTCTGCTATCAGTTTACTCAAAGGTATTTGAGATTCTGTAAAAATAAGGTAGATGGCTCTTTCAAATAATGGAACGATTAAATGTATTAATATCAAAAAGGTAACATATAGGTTCGAAAATTGTCGCTAAAAATATTGTCGCTGTAGCGTAGTTGGATAATGCACCTTCCCCGGTTAGGAAAGATATCCAGGTTCGAATCCCGGTGGCGCAACAACAATATTTTTCGATAGAATTGATTTTATATGTATATCTTTGTAATTAATATATTTAATACATGTTTTTATTAAAATATTATCTTTTATTAAATTTTTGGAAGCCGCTAGTCCCATTAATATATTATTCAATTATTTAGGAATGACCCTTTTCGAATTCACTCAATTCTCATTATTTTAAACTTTTAAACTGACATTCCAAATACATTTAAAGTAGCAGTGCAGACTTTGAACATTCATTATTTATTACAATTTTATCTTAAAAGACCATCACGTCTAGTTTAATTATATATTTTAAACTTGACTTTGTATTGCGCGCCAACAAGTAATTATTGTTTGTTCTGAAATATTTAAAATAAAATAGTCTAAAACTTTTACAAGAATAGCAAAAGAATAGTAACTTAGTTGGGGGCTATAAATACTAGAGAGGTGCTTAAAATTACTGTAAGACGACTTTTTTTAACTTTTATATTTATCCACTTTTATAGCGCGATTCATTTGTTCAGTAATGCTGCTTATTTTTTTTTGGTTTTACTTAAATCACCAGTACGTTTGTTGTTCCTAATAGTACAAATAATATAGTGTCTTTACACAAGCACAGATACATAATAGTACAAAAGTAAAGTTTCTTGAAACAACAATAATATTTTCAAAATTAAATCACCGAGAACACGATAAACAAATCGTTCAATTCTTATTATTATTTTTGTATTTTGGTATCAAAATGATTAATAAACATGATAGGTACTTGTATAACACAATAAATATTTTACGTATGAATTACGTAACATTTAAACAAACACTTTTAAGGTATTTCCAGGAAAACTGTTCAGAACTCATTGTGCCTTGAGACAGCTATAAAGATGGTACGGCGTTATCATGCTTTACATAACATACATTTTTTTTCCCATTAAAATTAGATAATACATGTATAACCGTATACTGCATGCCCACTGAGAGCCTTGATTATTTAAAATATGTTACACAAACACAAAAAAAAATCATTATTATAATGTCAGTCCTTTATGAAGTTTATTGTGTGATAATAATACACAACTATCAACACGATCAATTATACAACTCATGATACAATAATGAAGCTAGGCATACTACGCATTACAACCAGAAATTTTACGACATGTATAATGAGCCGAAAGTCATAAAATTTGCATGTATGTGGAATGATGCACAACTCCCGAAATGATTGCTCAATAATGAGCCGAAAGGAAGAACAGCGAGATCCAAAATGAAGAGGCAAGCCAATATAAATAAACACTAATCCATTATTGGCTTTTGAAATTGACGAGAAGCAGCCCAGTACAGACACCGGCGGAGGTATTTTTAAGGAGGTCATGACCCATTTTGGTTGTAGAGTCCAGGAATTATGATGATGATGAAAGACGCAGCCTAATCTATCTCATTGTCGTTCATCATCATTTCATTAACAGCGCAAATTATGAAAGTATTTGTAAAACAAATGCGAAAATTTCAATTGATTGTTAAAAAAAGGATCCCAAATAATATAAAATAGTATATATTCATAGTAATATTGCGCTTACCTATCATGTATCTACGACTTACTGGACTATATTGGATGTCTTAGGATGTAGTGTCATTGCCAGTAAAAAAAAATTCGTCATATTCGCCAAAGTAACGGACATGTGTAACGTGTTTTTAATATCTCTGGGTAAAGATTACTAAAATCTTTTCTCTTTTATATATTCTATAACAGTACGTAAATATAAATTCAATTTGAAATGAAGAGTAAGAAAAAACATGCATTAGTGAAATCATACGAATTTTTATTCTTATCCATGGTCGCACTGTCAAATGCGACCATGGAATAAAGACATAAAGAATAATGCGAATGAGAATAATAATAATATTTACATGTGTTTAATAATCATTTATGTGAACATGTTTTTTTTCAAAAATGAAGTTGATACGTAATAACACCGTTTGCACAATTAATTCTAGGAAGGGCAATATGCACTAGGGAGGGCAATAAGCCTTGCGGGCGGCTATTGTGGTGACTTCTGTGCAGCTTTCCTAGAATCTATATTCTCATATAATAAGGATGCATAATACACTATTGTTAAATATAGAATATAGATAGGCCTAGTGGCCACTATCGGCCATAATAACCGACCGCGGGGCCTAGCAGCTTTCCTACTAGTTAGTTATTATTACAATATATTGCGATCCCAGTTTTGTCCGCGATCCCATCTGATTCCTTTAATGGAGTAACTGTCAGAAATGTAAAAGTGTACTTACAATACACAAACTTTCGAAGATGCCATCGACCACTTTTAGGCAACTCGATAGCAACTTAAGGTTAACGCATAACTAGAAAATCCTGTTTATAAATGTATTGATTGGTTTCCTTACCTTCGGTCTTTTCCACACGAACTGGAATGGCGGCGTCTGGTGGTAGAACACGGAGGCCTGCGTCGCGGGGAAGTCGGGGTCCTCCCACAGCTCGGCCCGTTTCAAGCACGAGCGCTGAATGCGCTCAAAGTCAGTCATCGCGCATGGCCTGGAAGCGTTATTCACTTAATGCTCAGTCAACCATTGTATTCATATACTATATACACAGTACAACTCGCCTTTTACATGCTCACTTAGGGGTGTTCCCTTTCAGATTTGTTTAAAAATAGTTTTGGTTTTGTAAAACAACTTTGCTGGTTTACGTGCATCTCGATCTAGCGGTGAGTTGTTCAGATTGTGCCTAAGTAGTCAAAGGTCGGTTATTATTACTATTAACGAAAGTTATTCCTATTTTAATAGTATAAGAAAAACGTTTGACATGTAACTATATAATACGCGTGAATAAGTCAGAAGTACTAAAAACAAATATCAAACGAAAGAAAGCTGCATATTTCGAACACATTCTCTGCAGGAGAAGATAGAAGGCAGCAGAGGTGTAAATAGATTAAGATTATCTTGGTTCGGAAGATAACCTCGGAGAGTGGCTCAGTATCCGAAATGCCGAAGATCTTGTACATCTTGCGCAACATAATCATCAGCATACTGCAGCATGGTTGCCAACCTTCGGTGGAAGACGGAACATAAAAAAGAAAAATAAAAACACAAGAGTTTAGCTTAGTTTGAAAATATTCATGTGATTTGTCTTCCCTGCACTTATTTTTCAAATGAACTTTCATCAAATACGTAGAATGCATTATGTAAATTCACGCTTGTCTCATTATGCGTAAATGATTTGTTTGAAACTTATAACACTAACAGTTATAATAAAGAGTGTGAATAATATTTATTAAAGAATCTCCATAAATTAATTGAGAAAACATTTATATCCAATTTTGTAAAATACACCTTGTGAACGGATACATTATTCTCAAGTTATAAATAATTTGTTTTAAGTATAGAAAGTTTCAGAAACCATTTTAGCAACCACACTAGACGAGTATACAGCACGCTATAATATATTAATCTATATTCCACACTTCGATTTCGATTTACTATTTGACTAGAATTATTGGAATTCATTTTGAAAACTAGTGTTTGAAACTCGTCCCGGGAGGTCGTTTAAGCGTCACTTCTTCCGTACGCATTAAACACCACAGACACATTTCAGTAATCATCTTGTGAAACGTCAAGATAAATAGTCTAAATTTTTAACATTAAAATAACGACTATTAATATTACTGTTAATTTAAATAATTTCCAACCTACAATATTGCAGTATTGCTGTATTCAAAAATTTCAAATTTCCGACAACACTCTTGCTTGTTTGTTATTTTGCAAAACGGTAACAAATCCAGATTTCAAAGAAAAATGACATAATTCCAATTAAATGTATCAATTTTTCTACGCGTAACACATAACTACACGTGGGGTCTTATATATAAGATTCCTATTGTTCATTTTATTAATCGCGGACGCCACCGGGATTCGAACCTGGATCTCTTTCCTAACCGGGGAAGGTGCATTATCCAACTATGCTACAGCGACAACATCACAGACCGTATGTTCTGAATAATTACAACTTCACAATAAGTGTTCTCCTAAGATATATATTTTTTATCACCAGTTTGCTTAATGGAGTAAAAACAGTTTAATGTGAATAATCAATTATTTGTATTGGAAAGGAAAGTAGAGTTTGTACAACTAATTAAAACGCTATTAATCTTTATACATAGTATATAATGTGTTATCAAGAGAGTTATCTGCCATCGCCTAGAGGAACAACGCACCGAAGCCACACGCAACAACACCCCCGTACTATACATATAGCGGCGGAAATTTACTCTCACAAATGATTGAGCGCGCGTGTATCAAGATCGACATGTCTAATCATTAGACATGTCATGTGATTAGACGATGATGTATCTTTTATGTATAAAAATCTTAACGCCTTACCATGGTGACTACATATTTTATTCAGTATAATTAAACGTAAAAATTGTGCAATAGTTCGAAAATTAAACTATCTTCTTTCGCGTCCCGGTAGGTGAGTAAGTAACTAATTCAATATATGCACAGTACCTACTTACAAATAGCACATTCCTTACACAATGAACAATGCTAAGCAAACCGTTTTCTGTCAAAAATAAATGTAATATAATTTAATTCATTCCTTCCCTTCTAGTGAATTGTTCACATAATACACACATACGCGCGAGCGATGTTTGCGAATAGTAGCCATCAGACTTCTAATTGTACTCATTCGATTTTTTAATGTAGGTACATGTTTGTGATGTATACATTTTGGGGTAGATTTTTTATAACTTGTGCAATTTTGCTCCAATTCTATTTTTTTTTATTAACCGTAGCTGTTATGACATCCTGAAGAAGAAAATGGTACTTTTCGAAACCGGTAGATGTATTTAAACTCAATTAAGTGGTTAATAAAACAAAGATAATAAATAAAAATATTTGTCTCCTTACTCCTGGTATTAACCTCGGGAATAAGTGTTTTTTAGTGGAATAGCGGAGTAAATTTTTTCTCCCGATACAATTTTAAACTGTGCTGTAGTGCTAATAAGAATATATATGAACTATGTCTACGAATGTGTGTGTCAGCCCACGGGCTATCATGTGATGTGTACAGGAAACCTGTCAGTTGAATAATTGCAAAAAAATGAGACAATTTTTATGTAACTAGTGACTTTTTCATTCAAATTTTTAAAACGTATTTTTTAGACTATTATATACTTTATGCTAAAAAGACATATACATCCAAATAGAGAACGCTCTGCTCTATCTGAAGGCGTTTTCAAAAATTATGTGGGACAAGGAACAACAGTGAGATTTAAAAAAAAGTGATATTTTGGAACTACTTTACCTGTTGGCGGGCAACGGTAGCTGCGAAAGTGACGTTGAACTGGGCGATCCCATCATTTCTTGTATGGGGGGTGTCAAATAGACAAAATTAAGTTCATTAATTTAATTATTTAACTTTTGTTAAAATCAATTGTATAAACCAAGCTTGTGTGTAAGCTTGTACATATAAATATAGTGACCCTTGACAGGGGTTACCAATTGAATGATTGAGTTTCTACCAATTATTCTTTAAAACAACTGTTAAATTACTGTATATAAACACCGTACACACTAGTGCACCGCCATAACCAAAAAGAGTTTTCAACGTATTTGCGCAGTGCGCAGTGCGCAACTGGCCGGCCATCTTTAAACTAAACAGTGTACATAATATCACCATAACCTTAGTTAAAAACATGGAATCTACCTGACCTAAACTGGTCAAGAGACGTGCTCTTGTTGGAATATCCATACAAACAATAATCATTTATTGTATTTTTAGCTACGTGATATTTTATGTTAATCTAGTGTTAACTTTTTAGACTTATTGTAATATTTTTGTTATAATTAAGTATTCGTAATTATCTAGTGGATTGAATTTATTAAGACTTTATTGACATACATATTTTTGTTGTAACAGAGGTGAATATATTATAATATAACATGGTAAATATAGTATATATTCGTAGTTTATTGTGTGGGATGGAGTAGACTCCGCCTCTGATGCGTTGTCCTGACTACTTTGCTAGACTGAAGTCTGTGTTAAAGTAGTCAGTTTTTTTCGTGCTGTTGTGGTGTTATTTAATATTCAAGAAAGATAAAGATTCGACAAGAATAAAAATAGATATATATAGAATAAAAAAAATGAAGTGGGAGTGTTGTTGAATTTGTGAATTATTAGTGTAGGCACTATATAATGATTATGTTAGAATGATCTCTACCCGATTGGATCATATGTTGGGTCCATATGTGTATAATATTATTGGAGTTGAATGATTTCGGAGCTAAGAACATGTTGAATCTTTGATAAAATGTCGTTGTTGCTCTCGGAACTGGCGTGTAGATGTTCATTGTCAGTCTTGTGTTGTGTCCATGATTTATTTCTTGGGGTGAGTTGTTGTTAGCCTGGAAAAATTGGACGAGTCTCAACATAAATATTTGTCTTATGTCTAGGGCATTGTATTATTTAAATATAAGATCTGATGGATATCTAAATGGACGACCATTTATTTCCTTAAAAATTGTCTTTTGTGCTCTTTTAGCCGACTCCAATATTGTTTTTGCTGCCCCTCCCCAAACTAAAATAGCATAATTAAGTAAGGAATAGCACAGTGTAATTAATTAAGGAGTAGCAAAGTACATCGATTTTAAGAGTTTATAGTTAATTATACATTGTGTTCCTTTAAAAAAGTAAATTAGTTTTCTTAAGCATTTAGCTAGGTTCGATATATGTTATTTCCAGTTAAGATGATCATCTCCCAGATGTCGAATAATTTTAACTCTTGTTAATTTTTCACTGTGTTTATTTTAACCCTTGTTAATTTGATGCTGTAAGTTATTAAGTCAGTAAATGGAGAGATGTAATGGATGAGGATGAAATATTTCCAGGAAACGTATGAGAGTGTAGAGAATGCAAATGAGGAATCAACTGAGAGGCTCTTTGGGGTGAGTATGAATGAGAAAAATGATATAAATGCAATAAGTATGGAAGAAATAAAGTGTGCACTAAAACATATGAAGAATCGTAAGGCTGTGGGGTATGATAAGTTGCTGGTGAGTATATCAAGGCTGGTGGTATATTAGTTATCTTATGGCTTCATACGCTCTTCAATCAATATTTGTAGGAGAACCACACCCCGTTAGACTGGAGGAGGGTCGTCATTATGCCTCTCTACAAAGTCAAAGGGTCAAAAATGGAATGTGGTAACTATAGAGCTATTTGTCTACTAAGCTCAATTGGTAAACTGTATGGACGAATTTTAATAGAAAAACAAGAACGGTGACGAAAAAAAAAGTATGGGACGTGCAAGGGGCCTTTGTGGGTAGAAGAGATGCATGGATCAGATCTTTTTTCTACAAGTGATGACGGAAAAGTTTTTGGCAAAAAACCAAAAAATGTTTGTGCCTTCGTAGATCAAGTTATAAGAGAAAGTTTATGGAATGTACTCTCTGATTATGAGGTGAATAGTAAACTTATACATGCAATCGCATCCCTATATGAAGGAAGTTCTACGTATGTAAGAATCAATGGAACATTCACACCATGGTTTGACATTACAAAGGGTGTCAAACATAAGTGTAATGTCTCCATGACTGTTCAATATGTACATGGATAATTGTGTGAATGAACTGGAATGTATGAATGTAGAAGCACGAATGGGCGATTTGATTGTATGCTGTTTATTGTACGTTGGTGATGCAGTACTAATGGCGAATAATGAACAAGAACTACAGAGTCTAGTGAGTAAAATGAACAATGTATGCAAGGAAAGCGACCTTATGATGAATGTTTACAGGTCGAAAGTGATGGTATTCGAGAAGAAGGAAAGCAAGACACCAGGCTAAATACTTGTACGTGATGAATGTTTGGAACAAGCTGATAAGTTTGTGTATTTGGGAAGTATGTTTGATAGAAACAGAAAGGCTGAGAATGATATCGAAAGGAGGGTGACTGCAGGGAATAAAGTGAACGGCGCTTTGAATGGAAATATATCTAACGGAAATTTGTCAACCGAGGCAAGACTAGCGGTGCACAATGGAGTCCTGGTATCGACACTAATGTATGGAAGTGAAACCAGGAGCTGGCAGAAGAGGAACAAAAGTAGACTGAATGCAGTAGAAATGAGATCACTTAGGCGTATATGTAGCAAATCTATTTATGACTAAAGACTATTTACGAGTAAAGAATGAAGAAATAAGGAAATAATGTAAAGCCGATGTTAATATTTTGAGTAGGATTAAGAAAGGATCACTTAAGTTGTTTGGTCATATGGAACGGATGAATGAGGAGAGAATGGTAAGAAAGATATATGACGCAAGTGTTGATGGTACCAGAAATAGGAGACGTCCGCGGAAGACTTGAGATGACCAGGTAAACCAGACAATGGAGGATGGTTCTGTTAGAAGCCTCAACAATCGGCGAGCTTGTATGAGAAGATGTATGAATGTGGATGAGGCGATAATTGTGTGTCAGGACAGAAGAGTGTGGTGCTCTATCCTCTCTGCCAATCCCCGCGGGAAAACGGCGTGATGGTAACTAAGTGAGTAAGTAAATTAAACCAAAACATAATTTTAATATGATATCACGAACCAATAAGATAACTTCGCGAGTTACTTCAAATGTGTCGCGTTTATTATTTATTTTTTTCAATTTACGTGAATTATGATTTGATTCAATTAAAATGTATAAAACAGTATAGGAGTATAGAACAACGAAATCTTTGAACAATCTTATCATATATGTTTTCGCAAGTTTCGCGTAAAATTTACAAGTGCATTTAGTATTATTCGCAAGCACCGATATTATAATATATTAGCAAAGCATACAAATATTTCATTTAAGTAAATATTTCACAGTATAACAATTTAAGGTGTGTGTTGCCGCAATATGTCGATAGCTAGTTCAGGGTTTTCTGTAGGTAATATTGAATACAGTAATTCAATCTATGCAAATCTAAAATAAACAAACCTTTGTGAACCTGTGCTGGTAGACGCCGACGTCGCTCTCTTTGTAATCTGATGGTCCTTAAATCTGCTGGTCAGCCACCGAAAACCTCACAACCGATAATCCGAAAATATATAATACAAAATGTTTCTATATCGCCGCCGTAAAAGTCCGTCCGAATCACAAAAACTCTTTTCCCAGAAGCAGCTTCGCTTTTGTTTTCTGTTTTTAAATCCACACACATATTCAACATTTTATATCAGGCCTACCTATCGAAGTATAAAACCGCGTAAACAGTGTGTACAGTACCATATTTAGTTTATTTAAAATTTAAAATAAACTATAATTTAGAATATTGATTATAACCGTTCAAACAAATTTCATAAACATTTAAAATGATTTTAAAAAATATTATATATTTATTGTTTTCAGATTTAATATCATGCAATGTTTTAATAGAGGTATTTAATTATAAATCAACAGATTATAATATATTCAATCAGCTGTACATACCCGGGGTGGGCCAGTAGTTGGAGGGGAATATTTCTCCGATGTTCAGAACGATGCGTATTCCTCCCCCAATCATATGTCCCTCTCTCCGCCAGCGAAGTGCTTTCAAGGTTTTAAAAATTAACTTGTAGAAAAATAATATGTTTCTATTTTTATTCATTTTAATAATTTATAAGATTTGACGTTTCAAATTTCTGTTGAATTTTATAAATGTATATCTTAGCGAGTGTTAACACGATGAGTAAATATAATCTAGTTTATATTTTTATTTTTTATCTTTGTTTTATTAACCACTAAAATGAGTTTAAATACATCTACCGGTTTCGAAAAATACAATTTTCTTCTTCAGGATGTCATAACTAACTAAAACAAATATTGTTTCTTTGACAGAATCTATTTAAAAAAAATCTATTTTTAAAAAATTTTTTTTTTTTTTTTGTACCTAGCTCAAATCATTACTTAATACAAATTTACTCGAATAATTTTTAGGAAAAAATTTTAGAATGGGACTCGTAGTTAAATTTAGTTGGTTGTTTATAATTTTTTGATTAGTTTTACACGCTTTATTAAATAATTTGGATTCGTTGGAGATGATAGATAAAAAATAAAAATATGAATCTTAACCACAAAGATAACATTGCTGATTTTAAAAGTATAATCTAGTTTGATAATTGTCAATTAACTTAAATAAGTCATATAAATATAAAATAAAAACTGCATTTTATTCACTCTTGATAAAAAAAGGAAGTTATTTTTTCAAAACTAGTAAATGTTTGTGGGTATAGAATCTTCAATAGACAGTGGAAATCATTATATGTTGGGATGATACAGAATGAATATTATGTTCCAGTACGATTTTGTTTGGCTGCCATTTTGGTTTAGCAAATATTTTTCAGTTTGTATTTGGTAGTCGTAGAGAATAGTTAATTACAATTTATTATAAAACATCTAACGTCTCAACAGCATGCAATAGCACATGTTTTGCAGCTCAATATTGATGACCACTAGTTTTTAAAAAAATCATCACGAGCGACGAAACTCATTTCGACTTGGCAGGTTTTGTTAATTAATAAACAAAACAACCGTTATTGGGAAGCTGAATCATTGGCGCCTATTTCTTTCAGGATGCATGAAACAATGATATATCCATTAATGGTGATCGCTATCGTCACATGTTGAGAAAACTAAAACGTCGAAGAAAAATATGATTAAAAGATCACTAATTTGTAACGTTGCCAGAGACGGCCACTTAGCCGATGTCATATTCCGTACATAATTGTAATAAACTAAATAATCGATCAATAAAAACCAAATTTCCTAGTTATTCAAAAACAACATCGGTCTGGAACATAATATTCAAAATTGGACTGAAAAAAAATAAATTTAAATAATATTTCGTACCCCTTTTACGTACAGTATCGTAACAAACAAATAGGTAATTTCAATTGATTAAATGTTCCGCATATATTTTATATACATTATTATACAAGTATCAGTATTTAAAAAAAATATATATATTTTATTAAGTTCCATTGAACACAGAAAATATAAAAATTTAGTGCTACTTCAAAATGTATCAAATACATACGATATACTAGGACTACTAAAAATGATATATTTTTTAGTTACGATACTACATGTAAGTAATTTTTTTAAGTGAATTAAATAATTGAGTAATATCTTAAAACGTGAACTTACGGAGACGTTCCGCGAATTTGAAGCCTCGTCACCAGATACCACATAAAATTTAATAACAGAATGACAAAAATAAAAATCAATAATGTGTAAACATTTAGGTACGACGATTCGGTGGAACACATTTCGTTTCAAAAAATTTTAAAGAACAAAAATTATTTATAAATTGCGTATTTATGGAATATCTCAGATTCTTATACACGACACTTCATCTCTCGGAGAGATGTAGTACCACTATGGGAGGTTATAGAATATTATCTGAATTGTACACAAACGTGATGCAAAAATGACATTACTTCCCCCGCTTGTAATATTTAATGATTCATATTGGATAAATGAAATCAGCGAGCTGATAAACTCTGCTTTACATACTGTTTAGAGGATATAAGCATAATTATAAATTATTATCGTTTGTATATAAAGCGCCCCGTGTAACCATTATGTATCTGCGTTTATTTTCTTGGAACAATCGACTCTTTCATATCTATAGTGTATTTTAAAATTGAGTATAATTGCATACACAAGTTTATTGCAATAAGGCTCTTGGACACGTTTCGAACCATTACTTTACGACCGATAGAATTTCTTACCTTGAAACACGTGTACGACGAACATTAGTTGTGGATAGTGCAGAATACTTTTACCACACATGTAATACATTCGTGTAATACACAGTGCCAGAGGTATAATAATGTGAATCTCATTTCTTTTGAATCCTGAGAAAATATGTATATATATTTAAATATTCTATTCGTTGTAAAAAAAAAAATTATGTTATCTGCGTAAATATGTCATTAACCTACTGTCTATTCGCTATTGATGAATTTTTTCAAAAATTTCTAATTCCTAAATTCTCATAGATTACTAATCATTCATTTTACAACATTGTCTCAAGCTTTACCTACATTTTAATATTATTTAACCAAGAGAACCATTAATTCACGATTATTATATTTCCACGGTAATGCTTATATATACAATATAATAGATACAATTATCTAAAAATTGCATATCAATATAAACAATAAAAAACATGTTATTTATAAACATATGTTAACAAAACAAATAAATACTACAACTGTTCGTAAAACATTATGTATATATATATATATTATATACTCATTTTTTAAAAATTTATCTTTTAGCATTAACCCATCGGCATGTCATTCGCCAAACAGCCGTCCTCGCACACATATGGTTCAAATTTCAAGGTTACTTTGTAAAATGTCTATTCAGTAAAAAATACGATTTATCCTTCATTATTATTTATCATTTTAACACAAAGACCTTTCATTCTTAGTTTATTTTGAACAAAGACCTCAGTCTTAGAATAACCACTCAATCGCAACAGTCAATGCTGGTAAAGGGTTATCATGTCGTAATATTAGTTCATTTTTTAAAGATTACATCGCGAACGTAGTGTTTTGCTGAGTTACACACTTACTTTAGTTTTTTGTGTCAATTTGTGACTATTCTGAACTACACGCATGACATTACACATTAAGTTTATGGTAAAACCTCTTTAGTTTTTATCGTATTTGAAGGATAATTCGTGATTGAACTTAAACGCCTCCGATTCACAAGTACGTGTTATACTTGGGCATTCAGATTTGTTCGTCTAATATATATTTAAAAAAATCTAACTAACAAGCGTTTTTTATTAATGTGTTCGTTTTTACGTGATATAGTTAACATAATTGCCGTGAAACAATAACGAGTGCAAAGACCTCTATGGTCTATGAGTGAGTGTAAATTTTTAATCTGTTTGTTTTATACTACTTTTTAAGATTTAATTTTTTAGAAACCATCAAAATGAGCAGAAGGTACAAAAAAATTATCAAGTGCTGATATCATTTTATTTTTCGGACAGTGATACTAACGAATAAGACGGTATGGTAGCTCTGATCGTGGTAATAGGAATGATGATTCCGAAAAATAAGTGGATCCATGGAAATGGAATCTCACTTGTTCATCTACTGACTGCTTGACCCACCAAAATCCATTATAGATAATTCGACAGAAGAAATATAATGCATTGACGTATTTAATAATTTTTGGGATTACTCGACACTTCAGATCAATAAATGTGCCAGAAAAAAGGGTAAACACTGAGCGGTTCAACACTACTAGTGATGAATTATAGGCATACATTGCTTTGTACATTTTGCAATCACAAGTGAGAAAGGACACTCTACAGTCTTATTGGTCAACAAGAAATAGCATTGAGACACTGTTTTTTCCATCTGTAATGCCTTTTAAACGGCATGCAAAATGGTACAAATATCTATAATACATCTTGTCGATAATGATACCGCGGATAACTGCGATTGGTTACGTAAAATAAGGTACGTATCAACTATTTTAATTATAAATTTCCATTTCTGTGCGTACCTGAGCAGGACATCGCCATCGATGAAAGTCTTATGAAATTTGACGATGCATTCAAATAACCTACAAACCCCAAGAGCTCATACTACATTTGGTCAAAGGAACTACAAATATTTTGGACCTAAACTATTTAATAGAATGCTAAAAGACTTAAATAAATTGAATTGTCCCAAGAACATGAAACTATATATTAAAACTTGGATTCGTAATATGGGTAGAGCCAGTATTGGTGCACTCACCCAAACATATTGACTCATACCTATATTAATTATTGCTACAAAGTGATCCAAAAATTAAGTCCATTTTAAAATTGTTCTTCATATACACCTTTTATATAGTAATAAATGTAATTCTATCTACTTGTAATTCTAATTAATTGAACAATTGCTTGTAAACTATGCCCGTCTCGACACAGAATTTCTCTAGTGAGACGGGCACAGTCCAAACAGATTTTTACATAGTATTATATAGTTACTAATAAAAATAAATAAATAATTTGTAATACGTTGTTATGGTCCATTAAGTATTTGTTTTATACAATATTTGACAATTCACTGCAGAAACTTGCCAATTATATTATTAAAGCCACGAACCAGAGAATAAATAAGTGCTAATAAGTGAAGGGAATGTTGTTAACCGTTAATTCAAAAGTACACGCGATTGCGTACTATTTTAGTATTCCTAACTAACTTCCAAACCTCCGCGCCACTTGGTTAACTTCAGGAATTTTATCAGTACGAAAATAAACATTTCGCATATTGGGTGATTGGTTCGATGGTAACAGAGGTACAAAATAAAACCTCACCAATACCTTTCACACTCAATACATAATATATATTACTTATGTAGCAATTACGCCTACATATTACATATTAATAGTTAAATCCCTTTTCAACCTTCAAACGTGTTTATTTATTAACAATTCGATAGCATTTCAACCCACATATTTTGTTTCAAATACATTAGAAATAATTATAATAAATAACTCGCCAAGAATATTTTTCCAGGCTCGCTCCAACTGAAAAAGACCATCTTTATAATTTATGGTAAATTTGCTAGAAGTTGAACCTCTATGCCGGTTATGTGATCAGTAGTAAATTTTTACTATGGTAACTTTTTACTTTCGTGACGTAGTTAAAATCATTTGGGGGTTGTTTGAACGTCAAATTTACTATTGTCAAAAGCATAGATAAGATGTTTACAGGCGCGACAAATAATAATGAAATATGCTTTATTTTATTCTTAATCTGTTGATTTTTTTCGCCTCTGTGTTAGAAATCTGTCTCTTTGGTGGTGAAATTTTTTCAAATTATATTGAACAACGAAATCATTATCGGACGAATTCTCATCACTAAAATAGCTGGATATTGAATGATGAATTGTTGTATACTGCACATTTCAAAGTATCAATATGTCAGATGACTATTGGAATAGCTGTGAAGAGTCCGCCATATTTAACTATCGATTCTAGTTTATACAATCGGATATCGTAGAATAAAATGAGTTTACTGCGGGATGTTTGCAAAAAATTTTTACTTCAGTAACTTAATATCCACGTCAATATGTTAGGTTAGCTAAAAAATAATGAAGCCGAAAACTCTTTCAGTGTAATCATAAGTATATTTAAAAGTATTCACAATATTATGATAAATATTGAGTACAGTTCACTGGAAAGGAAGAAAAGAGTGCAATTTAATTATATTAATTGTAAACAACATTCAAAAAATATATTTGTTAGGAAACGGTTACTTAGCACTGTGGTGTGTAATATTTTTTCAATTGAAATTTTTAGGTGGGCAACGTATGGATTCTGAATTAACAAATAAGTTATTTACGTACTCGCATCTACCAGAACGTGAAGGTACATTTTTCAATTTACGTGACACGCGTGTGCTGTGGCTTTTAGAACATGTCAATTTCTAAAAAGTAAACAATTGTAAAACGTAAGTCTAACGTTTATGGGTAAATAAAATACATATGTAGTCACCGCGGTAACGACCATTTGTTTGATAATTGTTTATGTGAGATTACTTAAATATTTTTATTTTTTTTGGATGAGGGACGCGAGCCACGTTTATGAATATGTGCCTAAGACACATCAAAAATATCTTTTTAGGTTTCCTGTCATCATCTGCTATCAAATTATTGTTCTATATGTTTTACAATCGAGTAATTTGAGTCAAAGTCATGATGTTTTCACATAAAATAAAACATCTTCTGTAGGTCCTGTAGGTGCGTACGCTGATTTTTTTAAACGCTTTAACCCTTCCCAAACCATGCAGTAACACAGGTCTACCATCATAATATTTATATTATTATATTACAGGTCTACCTGTAATATTTAGGTAAATACATGCAACATAAAATTCATATTTTAGATAATCCTAAAGAAAATATTTGCGCTTAGGAATGACTAGTGAAAAACCAATTATGAAAACGGAATCGTACAAAAATAATTATTTTTTCCATTCAATCCGTTGTAAAATTAATACGTTGGTAAAAATACCATTTGTGATATGAAAGACAAAGATTTCACAGTGAAAAGAACAACAAACATACAAATATAATTGTCTCTTTCTTACTAATTAAACGAAGAGAGATAAGAAGGAAGGATACATTGTAAAGGACTTAATGAATGCTCTAAATTATGTTATTAATCATTTTTTCAAAAGTGAATGCTCAATATTTAGAGTAAATTCGTGCCATTAAAGCCATTTAAGCTAATAAAAACATTTTTTCTAACTGTTATTTACGGTAACACGAGTTGACAGCGTGGCTGCGTTTGGGTATTTTATATCATGGTATGGTAAAGGTTAACTTAACATCAGACAGCTTGCGTCAAGTGGTGCAACATGTATAAAAATGATAATAAGCGATTTGAACAACAAATTATGCAAATCATATAACAATTTTATATTATACAAATTAAAATAAATTAAAATTGTATTATTAAGATAAACCCTCAATTTAAAATTAAACACACTCTTGTAAGTAATAACAGTATTTAAATATCCGTAAGCGATCGACGATGAAATAAGATAATTGTTATCTTTTTTTTTATATTAATAGTATAACTTCACGGTTAGACATTGTTTTAGTTCTGAAATAGGTTGGTTTTTAAACAAGAGACTCAAGTAGACATATAAATAAGTACTAAGTTATTAGTAGATGAGTTTGTGTATTTGAGAAGTATGTTTGATAGAAACGGAAAGGCTGAAAATGATATCGAAAGTAGGGTGACTGCGGGGAATAAAGTGAACGGCGCTTTGGATGGAATTATATCTATCACGAATTTGTCAACCGAGGCAAGACTAGCGATGCACAATATAGTCCTGGTACTTACACTGACGTAAAGAAGTAAGGCCTGGAGCTGGCAGAAGAGAAACGAAAGTAGACTGAATGCAGTGGAAACGAGATCACTTACGCGTATATGTGGCAAATATATTTAAGACCGAGTGAAGAATGAAGAAATAAGAAAAAAATGTAAAGTTGATCTTAGTATAGTGAGTAAAATTAAGAAAGAGTCGCTTGGGTGGTTTGGTCGTATGGAACGGATGAATGGGGAGAGAATGGTAAGAAAGATATATGACGCAAGTGTTGATGGTACCAGAAATAGAGAAATATTAAAATTCAAACATTCCCACTTCCCTCGTTATAAGTTGTCATCTTAAATCTTTAGGCTGAACTTTAACATTTATCATTTTAAACGCTAAAAATCAACTCTTTTCTCACTACATACATTGTGCTAAAATTTATTATGTTGAAAAATTATTGGATGTGATAGGTATATGTAAAAGATTCTTCATATGATAGAACCGAAATGAAGAATAAAGAATGTTGAGACCACAATTAAAAATATACACATATTTTCATAAACATTTCTAAGTATTATATCGTTTTTCGTTTTTCGTCATAAGTTTTGAATAATCCATTAAGGTTTTTGGTTGTATTAAGTTCTAATAAAACATTACACAATTCACATTTATCTGATCATATTACAGTTCTTACATAACTAAAGGATATAATAAATAGTAGGTAAATATAGTATAATCATACAAAAATGAAGAGAAATTTTGTTGAAATTGGTAGTTTGGCAACCGGGAGAAGAATTCATTTCTGATGACGATTTTAGTGAAAAATTGAGTTTTTATGGTGATACCAATCCCACATATCATCACCGTCAGCAACAATACCACATATCTAAGAATTGTGTACTTTATAGGAGAAAGGCATAAATAGTTTTAAATGATTTTTGTACAATTACTGAAGTATTACTTACATTTCTAGAGTTGTAAAGAGGAGCAGATTTTTTCTAAACTGAAACTGAACTAAACTTAGATACGATTCCTTTGACTTGTGCGCAGTTGACAGGAAGATTACAGATGATATGTGGTGATTACATTTCTTTGAATTGCATGCCCCTAGCGGACGCTATCGTGAAACTAGTGATATATAATGATTCCCCGCGAAAATTAATATCCAATGATATCTTAATTTGACAAAAAATTGAGACATGCGGTGTTGCTGCTGACGGCGACGACATTTGCATGTGTTGTAATTAGATGTGCACTTCCTTGAAGATGAATTTCAATCATTATTTTTCTTTTAAAAATGTTTAACAATATTTAATTATCATCAACCGTTTTCTATGCACTTCAAAACGAAGGTCTCCTCAAGTATCAATTTTTATCAATATGAATTGGATTTACTTCAATATATACGCTAGTATACAAATAATATAATAAAAGTCGCGGAATATCTTTTGGAGTGGGAGAGGATGATAGGAATAATATGGTGTGGTGACAAGAAGTGATGATGTCGAGAAGGGTGAAGGAGTGAATTTTCTGAAAGGAGGGAGGGTTCAAAAGGTGGTATGGAAAGGAACTGAAAAGAGGGCGGCGATATAGGGTGTAGGGGTGTGATCAGGGGCGGTGAAAGAGGAGCGAAGACAGAGATAGTGAAAACAGGAACGTGAAATAAGAACTCTTAATAATATTTATTGTTTATTTCACACACAAAAAATGCGAAATAAATTATTTTCTTAATCTTTCTGTTACTTATAACTGATTTAATAATATCATTCCTGCAATAACAATGTTGTCTTCTAATTTTATATTAATTTTTCATTATATTTATCAAATATTTAATTTTTTTTGCGTTTACAATACAAAAAATTATATTTTTCTAAAATCAAAAACAAATTAAAATCCATATCGACACGCTGAAATTTTCTAGATATCAATTCCGCGTAGGACTATTTAATAATCATGAATAAGTTGAAAAAAGTAAAAAAAAAAATCTAATTCTTCGGGTTGAAAACGGGTTATTTGATCGTTAGTAATAAAATATTTACTTCTCGAAAGTACATCCCGTAGTAAACTCGATTTACTCTCTCAAGAATCGATAGTTAAATATGGCGAACTTTTCACAGCTGTTCCAACAGTCATCTGACACACTGATACATTGAAAGTTGCAGTACACGACAATTAATCATTCAATATCGTGTTCGTCCGATGATGATATTTCATGATGATATAATATTTTACTACCAATGTGACAAAAAATCCATAGATAAACCATAAAATAAAGCATATTTCATGATTATTTGTCGCGCCTATAGACATCTCCATCTATGCTTTGACAATAGTAAATTTGACGTTCGAACAACCCGCAAACAATTTTAACCGCGGGCGTTAATAAAAAATTACTACTGACAACACAACCGGCCCTTAAAGCTTAACATAATTATGTAAACAAATAATATTCTGTTACACCCTGTACATGTAGGATATGCTTCGCGATCATCACGGAAAAAGATTGTTTAGTCAAGTGTAAAAAAGTGAACACATCGATGTGACGTGACGTCGTGTGCATCTCTATTTAAAAAATATAATAATCAGGGTTTAGTGAGTGAATATAATGGTTAGGGAATGAGAATGCTCCGAGTGCACTCGCATTGAGGGTCGCTCGATAAAGCCGCATAAACAATGAGGCTCGCGGCACGGAATTAGAAAACGCCGACACAGTCATAGCCTACTTTCATTTCTTAGGCGGCGGTTTGTAGTTTGTAGTCGGTTACTTTGGGCGACTGACTTCATAACACACGGCTCTCTTTCTCTCTTTCTCTCCCCCCCCGCCCCGCCCCGCCGCGGCGGCATCAACCGTCAACATGGCCGGATAACGGAGCCGCGCACGGGGCGCGCGCGCGCGAATCATTGCGCACTCTTGATTGCGCATTTAAAAAGAGAGCAATGAAAAATGCGAACGATGGGAATGTGTTTGTTGTAATCAACCGGCGCGCGGCGTACGGCAGGAAATGGTAGCTGGTATTATATTATATATTATTATTATTATTGTGGACGCTGTGATAGTCGCAACAAGAGCGATATCTGAATTTAACAAAATTCCATTTGACACAATACAATGTAACACGAGATTAATCTCGCGGCCAGCGGATGAAAATGCGTTTTCCGTTTCAGATATTTTATAATAATATATTGCATGATTTTAAAAAAAACACACTTTCAAAGTGATCATCGACATGGACATCAGTTTTTTTAGTATTTAATAAAGAATGCAAATAAGGAACAATATACAGAAACATATGTAAAAAGTCGCGATGGTAGCCCTTTTTAATGGCCAAATATTTCACCGTTAACATCAGCTCACCACTGATCACATCTTCTGGTTCACTTTCTTCACTTAAGTCAACATGACCGGTATATTCTTCCAGCCATCCACGACGTTGGAAATGCAACACTTTTTAAACCCATTAGTAATGCTTCTTGCGTCAATTTTAGACCATACATCGATTACTCATTCGCATAGACAAGCAACCGATTTGTATAATTGCTTTTTAAATGTGTTTAAAAGGTGTTTTTAAAAGGAACATCATAAATTGTTTATTGATATTGCGGGGAAAAAACCTCGTCTCATATTCGGGTCAATGCGGTATGTACATTTTAATCGAGTGATGTATAACGTAACCATACGTCCCGTTTTGAACGGGACCATCCCGTTTTGTCCTCAAGCGCAGCTTCGGGACGTCAAAATGTCCTATTTTCAGAAAGAGAGCAACCCACAGTGACAAACTTAAAAAACGACGCGAAAAATAAAAAAATCCAAATATAGCGCCTAGTAGCGCGGCGATGACGACGTGCGCAATACGTCTCACACATATGTATGTCGATCAGAATCGGTTGCGAGTGCGCGTAGACAGCTTGCACATGTTTGTTGACGATTGATTATGTTTTTTTTATTAACGTGTTATTGTAGTCAATTAAAAAATTTTGTACGTGAACCCTTCATTTTAACAATGCCTAAACGCAAGTGCACTTTTAATGTTAACTTACGAATTAAGCTTGAGTAGTTTGTCGGTGTAGTGGTTAAGACACTGGCCAAATGATCTAGCGGTCGAGGGTTCGCGCCTCGTTCCTCGTCCCGTTTTAAGGAAAACAATAAATGGTCACGTTAGTGATGTATCAATTTCCTTTGAAATTAGAATATGTGACCTTTTTGTTTTGAAGGCACATTAAAAAAAATACCAAAGTACACAAAAAACATATTGTTAAAAATTAAGAAATTGAAATTGGAGCGTGGATATTTCTCATACAAAAGTTGTGTAGTTGTAAGTTGTGTAATGGTTGGCTGGATAGACCCTGGATAGTCAGCTGTGAGGGCGACCGCAGGACCGGGTCTTGCGGAGGTGCATTACGAGCCGAATCTCATCTGATCCATAATGACACGAAAAAGGAAAAAACAGATAATACTATTTAAGGACCTACAATTTTTTTTTAGAAATATTCCTTGTTACATATAATGGTCATTTTTCAAAGTTAAAAAGTCAAACTATATGTCTCAAAGTTTCAAAACGTCGGTTATTAAATACTACTTGTTGTGTTTAATTAATATGGAAGAAGACCCAGTACAAAAAAGACGACGCTTGAACGAGGATGGCTTTTAAATAGTAGTTTTTCGGTAATGTTCGAAGTTAAATTACACGATGAAATAAAATAAAAACGCGACCATGAAGAACAACTAGTGCGACGATAGATATCTATGTAGCTATCGGCCGAATCATCTATTTAAATGTTGCCGACACGATATTAAATGATCCAATGTAAATCAACCTTTATATATAAACATTCGCCTGTTTCAAAGCATAGTGAGCCTTAAGTTAATTGAAATAAATGCCCCACATCATGTGTACGAGTTCACGACTTGGCTTATATTTCATATCTTTAATAGAGAAGTTGTTAACACTGACACAGGTGTACTTAATACAGTTTTGAAATTTTGTTGACCTCTTTTCCTAATTGCAGCAGAATTTAACCTCTGACTCATTTCTTATCCAGTTTATATTAAATTTTAATTTTTGTTTACATTTTTTCAAGGAGTCAACTTGTGTGATCCTTTTATGAGCCCATCTAGGTAGGATTTGATCGTTTTACATCAATATACATAGTTTTAACTTCTGCCTGTTAAATCAGTAGCAATGGGCTCGTGTCCACGAATGAGATTTAAAGATTTTCGACTCGAGACAATCTCCGAGACACGAATTTAACTCTTCTTTGGAGACAACTCTCCCCGTGTACACATCATCTTAAAGGTTCATCTCGCGCCTTACTTCACGCTCGTCTGATTATTCAAACGTAAAATGTCATTGTCGTTTATCAATTGAGTGATTTTGAATCTCCCCAGCAGTAGTTGTTTTTACTGTTTCCGAGGTAAGTTAGTAGAACTCCATAATCACATATGTGAAAATAAAACACTTGTTTTTTTACTCTTCTAGTTTAATTTACTTCAGACGTGTTTTGCTTTATAAGGGCATTATATCAATCCCCCAATATAGTTATAAATACAAGTTGTTGAGTTAAATTATTAGATTGATAATGCCCCTGCAAGGCGAAACGCGTCTCACGTAAATTAAACGAGTAGAATAAAAAAACAAGTGTTATATTAGCACATATGTGAATAAATGTACTTTAATGACTTATATTTATGTTTAATGACGTATGAAATCTTGTTAGAATAAATAATTATACAGATCTAATGGTGGTTTTAAGTGACGTTCGTGTGCATGTGTCAAATAGCGTTATGTACAATGGTTCGAGATTTGATCTCTTTCTACCAATATCAAGCAGATTTCCGAGTTTATATACAGACCAAAAGCTCAAAGCGTGTACATGGTATTGAGTAGTGGCGTGCACAAGGCATAGACTTAGGTTATGCTGAATATCTATGGTGTAAAAGCGATGGGTATTATCATTAAAGATTGTATTCATCATTCACTCTTTCAAGATCATGTCTTTGTGTCAGTACAAAAACTATACAAGTGTAACCATTGTATCTGTATATTATTACTATTACTTTTGTGAAGTTTTTCAAGTTATCAACTTAAGGACTTAAACTATGTTATAATATAAAATAATACCACATTTAAAGTGTATTGGAATGTATACAGTCAAGTCCGCTTCAAATACAAACTTGCGGCGTTTTTTAACACGCCTGTTAAAGCGAAGACGTATATTCAGAACATCGCGTCGTGCGAGAGTTGCGTTTAATTCGAATACATCTGGGACAATCTTTCGAAAAAACACATGCGCAGCTTTATTTGTCAATTTTAAATTATTCCACTAATTATACGGTTCTAGTTAGCACGTTATCATAAGAACTGAATTATTTTCGTGTTGATACTTAATGCATAATATGTCAAATAAATATTTAATTTACAATGTTTTCGCAAATATTATAGTTATGCACAGTTTTTTGATTGTATATATAGAGTGCACGCCCCATGTATTGAGTTGTATCTCAAATAAATCTCTGAGATTATCTCATCGTGTTTCCTTCCGTGGACACGGGCCTTAATATTTTATATAATATTTATAGTGCAGCACTTAGCCCTATCCAGTGTACTGATCTCAAGAGATAACCTCCCAAGCGCCAATTCATTGAATAAAACTATTCGACACGAGGTGTTGCCATATAAAGTATTATTGGACGCGGCTGATCTGGACACTTAAGTAAAGTAGACAGGCGGTCTGCAACTACAATAAATCCGTGACTACCTATTGCGTTTTATATTTATTGTCAACTCATAGTGTACCTACTATAAATGTATTATTTATTGTAAACTTACAGATCATTGCGTATTTCTTATGCTAAGCTCATAATTTATTATAAAACATACAAAATAATCGAGCGCCTAATTCCAAAACCCCCTAAAACGACTTTGTGTTTTTGAGCTATGGATGAAAACGTATTTTTTGAAAGCATATGTACAAAATGTTTATTTTTATATCACCATTTTTTAAAGAGACAATTCAAAAGCGTAATTTTTTTTTCTACATATATCATTCTGGCAGCCATACTGAATTTTAGATCCTGTGATCATCAACAAACGTTGTGATTGGCTGCTTTTATTTTAGGGGGAATAGCAACCTATACTATGTTTGCTTAGGGGTATTTTGGAACAAACCCTGATTTTGAACATGCCATAGCAATGGATTTAAGCTGACAAACAAACCTACAAAACTGCTTAAATAGGCGCTACATATAACCGTCCAGATAAATTTTTACACCACGGATTAGGCAGATAAATTATTAATGTATTGTGTTGAGCTAAGTAGTAATATTGGACAGCGTTGCTTCCGACTGATCTACCCAATCCATATTTGAGTTATTTTTTATAAGTGAATGATTTCCAGTTAGTGTTAAGTGAATTGTACTGTTTCGCAACTAAACACATACAGAAACGTCGATAGTATGTCATTGTTCTTTGATGATACCAGCCCATTTGTGGACGTCCTTGACTTCTTGTCATCCAAATCAACATCGCATTATGTATCCGTTTCTGTCTTCATCAATCACTCACTCAATTTTGAACTATACAATTAGTTGTTTTTTTTATTCCATATATACATTCGGTTTAACAATATTTCTTTTATCGTCATTTGTTATTTGGTCTTTCAGACTCGTTTCACACATTCTTCGTCTTCATCTGTCATTTCCGTGATTCATCAGCGGGCATACTTATTATTGTCTATTTATATAGTATGTGTGTGTGTATACATGATTGACTACTGTAAGAGAAACTTCATTGCTTAGGGAGTTGCTTCGAAACTTTGAAATCACGTTTAAGCGTGGTCGTCCATCACTTGACACGTAAAGGACAGTGTAGAGTTGAGCACAGAGCGAGCTGTATTCATGATCTATTGTATATTGTATGATAATCTCCGAAACACGAGGTCAAACCTTATGTGGATTGAATTTAAGATTCTTATATTGACTTAATCTTTCGATATGTAAAACGTTAAGCTATCAATATTATTATTCTGTTTACTAGTAATGGAGTCATCCATATATTATGGTTAATTCAAACTTAAAATAACACTTATTTTCTTAGTTTTTTGGTTACTAGAATCATTAATATATAATTGATAATTATAATTAAATCCTAATAGTTAGTAATTTCTTGTGTGATTCCTAGCGGTATATAAAAAAAATTACAGATTACAAACATCAACATCTGCTTTATTTCGTACAAATGTAAATTTAATATTGCCCTGACCTTAGATAAAAGCAGCGCATTGTTATATCGAATCTCATCGGAGGCGTTACCTGTCACCAGACGTTCAAAAAATTCAATTCAAATGAAACGTGTTTTATATAGTATTTGTTTTATGTGTGCACAGAACTAAATAGATTACTTATACAGGGTGTAACAGACAGAATATTTTATGGGTGGATTCCTGACTAAATTACGAGTCGAAAATGTTCAAAGGATATGTGCCTAATCTCAACCACATCAGAGATATAAGCATTTAAAAAGAATCCTAAGTATGCAATTATTTTGATTAATTTAAATATTTTATTGATTCCAATTGATATATTGAATACAAAAAATGAGAGGTCATCGAATTTCAAGAAGTTAACTATTTTTTGTTAGTTGATTTAGGCCTGAAGCAAAGATGTAAATTAATAATGGAACAATTTTGCAAGTATTTATTTCGAAGTACGTAGACTTCAAGCTTAACACGATTTTGTAAAAAATTCAAACAGTAATATTTTCCGTAACAGACTAGGTCTGTTTCACTCTTTAGATATATAAATGAAACGTGTTTTATATAGTATTTATTTTATGTGTGCACAAAACTAAATAGATTACTTATACAGGTGTAACAGACCATTTACTTATACAGGGTGTAACAGACAGAATATTTTATGGGCGGATTCCTGACTAAATTACGAATATGTGCCTAATCTCAACCATATCAGAGATCAGAGATAGATAGATCATTGTTGGATAATAAAATAAAAACTCCGAAGATCAACGTGACCATAACATCCGGCGCCTACCATATTTACATATATACATTTACTATCCTATGTTAACAGTACAACAATATCTGTTTGTATTGTAATCGTGCTGCGGACCACTCATATAATACAGTTATGTAATATTAGCATTTATTATGTTCACAATGTGAAATAATCTGACTATATTTTAACCAATTCTTTGTCAACATTGAGTGCCCACACATCATCGAGACTAGCTTCGATACAGCTGTCATAAATAACTAACCCACCGCTGCTGTCATTGTGGGCTTGTGCTCTCGTAATTATTACGAAGAGATATTCGGCCGACTATTGCCTCAGAATCTACCATTCCTTTCCATTTTAGATCAGTGACTAAACCTTGTTTCAAAATAAGATGAGAGTGACGTCACCTTTCATTCAAATATAATCGTCGGTAGCAACTGAAATAGGTAGGTACTTGATTTCAACACTGGAATTAAAAATCTGTAAAATGTACTTTCGGAAAATAAATATGTTAAATATCTAGATAACTTTAGAATATTTTTATTAATGTATAAATTGACTGTGGTTTTGCATGGGTATATTTTGACCTAATCTTAACTAAATCAAATTGAGAAAAATATTAATAGTTTTGATAAAAAAAGTGCTGCAAAGAATTTACGGACCTGTGCGAGACCCATTAATTGAAATTTTAAGTCTATTAGTTATATATATCACAATAAATTACTATATTTGGCCCTTTATATTATAGCGTTCAAATATTTTTTTCAATTCCGGTAGGCAAACAATGATGAAGGTTCACCCTGCATATTATGTTTGGCAGATATTTGTCAGTTCACATTTGATAGTCGTAGAGAGTAGTTGATTACAATTACATTATGGAGCATCTAATGCCTCAACAACGTGTTGAAGTTATTAAAACATTTTAACTAAATAATAACGACACGCGTTAACCATTCATGACGATCGCTATTGTTACATGTTGGAACACTTATTGGTAGCCGAATCGGGTCGATTTGACCTGCAACACATGCGGTTTTAATAGGACGTTGCCACCTCATACACAGCTCGAGCTACGCCTTAAATTTTGCGAAAAAAAATTCCCGGCCGCATAATGTCAAAAAGTGGTGATACCGACTGGCCTCCTCGATCACCTGATTTGACGGCTTCCGGCTATTTTCAAGCTGTAAATAAAAGGTTGTAAAATAACATTTCAAAAATAAAATTTATGGCCAATAAGAAAAGTTACTAGTTCATTGAAAATAAAAACAGACAATATACGCAGATAATGTGTTCATCAATATAAATATATTGGGTGCTGAATTAATGGTCACTCAATGGGATCAAAGGCAGTTGGACGGTTAATGTAATCACTTTACGAGTTCAAAGTCAGAATGAAGGTGGATATTTGGTTTGGTTTACTAATTCAGACCTACGAATATTAATTTTATAATGGAATACCTTCTTAAAACTTTACGGTGTCAACGTATGAAAAAATATAAAGAAGTGCTATTCAATACAAGTCAGACAAGAGATTCAAAGAGACGCGTCTCCTGGTAAAACAACCTGCGCGACTGGTTCCATTGCAGCTCACGGTCATTGTTCAGAGCAGCTGCCTCTAAAGTTCAATAACAGAGATGAATTCCAACATGGATTGAAACCATTTTCAAAATGGACAATGCATCGTAATATAATGTATATCTGAACGTAATATAATATACAACTGTAAAAGCTTTTGTTACATAAATTCAATTCAGAAATGTTGTTTCTATCCATCAAACAGGCAATTACTTTGTCACAAATACTAGCGTTCTATTTAATAAAATTCACGACAACAAATGGTATAACTTTTTATTGTTTGCGTGCTCAAATAATAATTTGTTAGATTACCTACGAATAATTGGGAAAGAAATTGTTTCCTTCTGAAAATTCTTATATCTCACTATATAAAGGTTTTAGCCCTGTCGTTACCACGAGGTGTAACTGAATAGAGAACTGAATTTAATACTTTGAGCGATTTATTGAGCGAAAAAGTTTACGAGCCTCTATAAAATAACATTTTTTATATTGTTGTCCAATTATGAAGTAAACTATATTTTATGATATGTAAACCATAAAAAAAGTGTAAGTTAGTACAGTTGCGTGTTCCAGGGGCATGCACTCGATACAATCAAATAAGTTGTGCATAATTTCGGAAATGTATACAAATTAGATGAATCAATTAGAAATATATACTTAGAGAAAAAATCCATCTATCTGAAAAAATATGTTGTTACCACCATATGAACGGCGATGACAATTTCGCTATGTTAACCATGTAAGTTCCCTGTTTGAACTTTGTCGTAACCAATTGTAATTGATTTATCTAACTTGTTGTAAATATCATAGAACTATGTTCTAAAATTGCAACTTCACATTAAAATGTATCTTCATCACAGACTAATGAATGAATAGACATGAAATAATGTGTACGTATAGGAGAGGGGTTCAAAACATTCGATGCGGGACGAGGGGCACTCTACACACATTATTTGTGGAAACATAAATCCGATAGTTTATGACACATTTATGCAACAGTACTCTTCGAAAATTAAATCTTTGTGTAAACAAGACGAATTTTTTACATTGCCAGCATTCATATTTTCGTTCCAATCGAGTCATATTTTCAAAAAAAGTCGCGGAGCTATTTGATTGCGTTAGTGGTACCGAAATGAAAATATCGAAACAAAGAATTTCCGTTTGTTTATGTTTTAAACTATTTTCAATGACAATGCAGTGATCACGTGGGTGACACCAAAATGAAAATATTGGGGCAAGGAATATTTGGTGGTCTGTGATCTTCATTAAATATTTACAAATTACATATTTATTTGATGTATTTTATATGTTTGAGTCTTCGCGCAAATAATTCAAAGTTCGCATGTTAGTATATTAACAAGAGCCATGTTACAGGAGAGTTAAGAAATAAAAAAGCTATATATACATTTCGCATAATTTCTCACAAATCTATTGCTAATGTAATGAACTAAACGCAATACATATCTGCCTCACGCCGCACGGTGGTTTGGATACACTTTTTCGCTTTGCAAAATGTGTTCAACTATACAGCGCAAATATGTATTTGAAACGGACTTGGCTGTTGGCATTATATATCGCATTTTTTTAAATCATCAATTAACATACCTCGCTCACATCGCCTGAAAAAAAAAACGCAATTTTTTGTAATGCACGTTTTTTTAAAAGCATCTTAAATGCTGTTTTAGAAGTGAAGAAAAATATAATTTAATTTATGCATCGTAGTTTCATCAGTAGCCGATTTAATTTTATTAAACGCAACAATACCCTACGTCGTACCTAATCGTAATATTAAACAAATAAATAAGAGGTATATAGAAAAAGAATTTTTGTTGTGAAGTTGCAATTTCAGCACATAGTACAGTGGTATTTTTAATACAAATTAAATGTAGAGAAACGGTAACGCATTTCCCTGGATGTGAAAAGGTCCAGGTTCGAATTCCGATAATAACTAAATATTTTTTCGATAAATAGATTTTTTTCTGTATATCTTTCTAATTTATTTAATTTGTATTTAAAATTCAATTTATACACCCTTTATCTCTACCTGTTTAATGTACATATTTCAATTGAATAGTATTACCTGATAATTGTTATATCATAAAATCTGTAGACAAATGTTTTCCGAGAAACTTTGAAGTCGGCCATTATGTATATTAAATAATAATTCAGACAATGTTTCAGAAGCGCGTGTCTGTTTACCGTCTCTGCCCACCCCTATTGCGATGGTATTATTCACGTAATTTAATTCTAATACATTCCTGTCAACGATTTGATGATTTAGACTCTGATAAAAAGGTACCTAGTATCTACAGTCTTTTCTGCGTGACTTAATCAATAAAGTGGTTACTGTTTTAATGAAATATAGATGGCATCCGTAGCGATCAGGAAAAATAATATTCGTCTGCATACCTAAATAGGCTGATACAGGGTGACACTGTCAGTGGTAAAGCTACGTTTACATTATCAAAAACAAAGATAATTTTGTTTTATTAAGTTCATTGGTGTAACCGGTGTCCCAACGGGAGGTATCGTTTTGAATTGTGGAGATTTTTGACAACTGTTATTACGAAGCACTGACATTTTAGTTATGGAAAGCTGCACGAACGCACATCGCACAAAACTTCTCACAAAAGCAAGAAGTTATGTGCAATGTGCGTGATTTTAAATGAGGAAAATAACACAGCAACACTTTGCAAACTGCGTGAACTGAAGATAATCGTCAGTCTCGTACCGCAATGTTGCCATTGTTACTACATTTTTTATTCATAGTCATCAAATTTATGTTTTGACACTATTGTTCTAAAATTCATATATTCAATAATTTAAATTGTGCCCGTGCTGTAAATTTTTATAATATTTTATAATATGGAAGTTCTCCAGAACATACAAGAGCCGAGTTCAGAACCCACCGTTTAAAATAATGTTTTAAAAAATCAATTTGAATACGTCCTTTCACGACCCGGTATATAAATAAATTACTTAGAAATTCATAATTACTGCATGTTACGTATTACATATCCTATTACCTACACAATATTAAACAACCTTTTTCTGACAAATGATAAATATAAAATATCAAAATTATTTTTAATTTATATATTTTAAATCATTCCTTCCTTTCTTCCCAGTGAACTTTGATTGTAACACATTCACACGTGAATGAACGCAAAAAAAAATTGAATTAAATGTGATTAAAGTGATTACAGCATTTACTTAGGACTCGATTTATTTAATGATGGGAATGATGTCCTTAAATGCTGTGTAAAAGGTGTTTCAATATTTTAGGAAGTGAATAATGAAAAAAATAAACTAAATTAACACTAAAAATGTCATCGCGATTATTAAGGAATTTTTTAATACTGGATAATGACCATACACCAGAGAAATATCAAAATTTTCTTGATTATGGCAATGGTTATTACGACTAAACGGAAGTTATTTGTTGTCAAATTTTATACAAGAACATATTACGAATACATGTTTACAGTTTATTCTGCTATTTGGGGTCCCATTACCTGGATTGCGAATTAACCGGTAAGGTAGAAAAATAATAAATGACAAAATATTATTAAATAAATTTTACTTAAGGTCCGGCGCCACATGCTACAATATAATCTAATGAGCCTGGCATTATGCATACAATTGTGTATAATAATGTAAATGTTTTATCAATAAAGGCTTAGCTATATTAAGTAACTAAATAGGGATATAATATAATGTATATTTGCTTTTCTGTGTTCCTATCTCCTTCCATCTCTTCTTCTCACTCACAGAACTATGTACAATGTTTCACCCAACCAACAACAGCAAACCGCCCACAAGTTCAATTTCCATCGTCTGCACACACATATGTCACACGTAGAGAAATTAACACCTTTCATTAGAGTGAATTATCAATCTGCTGTACAATGTGATGTTTTTGTACTGAAAATAATTATTTTGATAATAATAAACAAACAAGCATATTTTCATACATTTGAAATTTGGAAAGTCATAATGCCATTGTGGTGTAGGTAGATAATAATTATTTAAATATTTGTTTGATATTTTAAGACATTGGTTATTAAAAGTCGCTATGGTTAGATATTAATTAATACGCAAAAAGAGAGAAGTGATCGAATCGAACTAAGAAGAATCCTTCGTTAAACGACATGTGTGGCGCCTAATTCCAGAACCACCTAAAACGGAATTCGAATAATTAGAGTTAAATATGCAGTTTTGTAGATTTTTTTGTAAGTTACATGCAGAACATATTGTTTATCGCAAAAGCCACTTATATTACATGTTAAAAATCAGGGTTAGTTCCAAAGTATCTCTAAGCAGATACAGTATAAGTAACAACCAATCACAACGCTTGTTGATGATCACGTAATCTCTAATCTAGTATGGCTGCCTGAACGATATATACAGAAAAATAAATATACATTACTGAATTGTCTCATTAAAAAATACTGATGTAACAACAAACATTTAGTAGATTTGCTTTCAAAATATACGTTTTCATCCATTACTCAAAAACACAAAGTCGTTTTAGGGGGTTTTGTTTTCAAGCACCCCGTATAATCGAGAGTGTATTTATAGTTTGATTGGTGCTATTCCTATTTTGGTATGCGCATAACTATTTGTCATTTTCGGACGTTTGATTACTTAGTTGTCAGCGCGCTCACCCAAACTCCTAAAGGTCACCGTTAAGATGTGTTAGATATGTGGGTATACATCGCGTGCGTGGTAGTACATATGTATATTTACGATTCTTATTAGAATTGGTCGATTTGTGTAGACATATAATCAATATCTTACCACATGATTGAACGAATGAATGTTCAATAAATGACCGTAGTATCTTCATATCACAACTTAAGCCTAATAAAATTTCTCGAGGGTTCCAAATAAAATTAGTGCAGAACCCACGCTCTCAGTAATGTTTACAGTAGTCACGCGCGGTCTTCTTTAACAAGTGCTCTTTAGTGTAGATACCTCTTGTTCAATTTCTATGCGATTATTATTTTTTAATACAAATTAAATGATTAAAAATTAATCAAATTAAATTTTATCGAAAAATACTGTTGTTGCTACCGGGATTCTGTTCTTAATAATATATAAGTTGCATAAATGTGTCCAAAATTTAATAAAAATGAATTGTTAATTCTGGCGTCTCCTATCAGATTACTTGGATTATAAGGTATTTGAGATTCCATAAAAATAAAGAAGATGGCTTTCAAATAATGGAACGATAGATGTATTAATTTGAAAAGTGTAACGTATAGGTTCGAAAATTTGTCGTCAATGCACTGTGGTGCTATAGCAATTACTATTAATGTTAATTAGATTACTGTTAATGCATGTTCCCTGGATTGGTAAGAGATCCAAGTTCAAATTCCGGTAGCAACAAAATTTTCGATAAAATTGATTTTACATGTATATCTTTCTAATTAATACATTTAATTTGTATTAAAAACATTACAGACCTATGTTTTAAATAATTACAACATCACAATAAGAATGTTTTCTCCTTCATATTATATTTTACCCCAGCACTGCACAACGAATATTATAGTAAATTCTAGACAAACTTTGTTCTACTTGCAAACAAATTCAACTTACAAACGAGCTCTCAGAATATAACTCGTTCGTATGTTGAAAACATATGTACATATTTTAAATAAACAGCTTTGTATAACCGAGTGCTTCTGTTTACAGCATCTCCGCAATTTACACAGATATATTTTTCTTAAGACACAATGGGTTGCATTGGGCTGTGCATAATACAGAATATCTTGAACATTTAAAATACTCGCAAATATAACAATAATATCCATATTTATTTACTCAGACTGCCCTCACGAAACAAAGCATCAATTGTACATACGTACATACATATTCTAAAAGATACAAAAATAATAAATGTATACATTTTAAAATTTAATCACATTTTATTTATGAAGTTGCAATTTTTCAGAATAAAAATGTTTATGTGGTATTAATTAAATAAATACACGATAAAAATCTAATCTATCTTTCAATAAAATATCGTTACTCTCGGGACTTGAATTTGAACTTCCTATTACCGGTAAAATGGTTTATCAATTATACCGTAGTAAATTATCTGAGACATCTATTTTTTCCCGTTATTTGTAAATCAATTTACCAGCCTCAGAAAGTTTCGGGTTCGTGTTCCGGTGAAAATTTTTTCGACAGGTAAAATTTTTCTGTATCATCCCAAATGATGAACTTAGCTTCTTTTGTTGTATCATAGCTCAAATATGACTATAAAAACGGAAGACAATAAATTTAAAAAATAGTTGGGTGAGGTAACGCTGCAGATAAGTCGTATCGTTATGCTCTATTACAATAATTTTATGAGTTACATTTTCATTCGAAGCCACATAACACAGAGCAATGCACCTTCCCTTTTTTTTTTAATTTTCGACCGGTTATTTGCCAAGATCTTCGAATGGACAGACTTCGAACCACAGTAGGTATTACATTTGATTATTTAAAATATTTGCTCCAAAACGTTGATATTATATATGGTATACTTATTTAAAGTTTTTTTTAAATATATACTTAACATATTTTTAATTTGATTTATTGTATATAGGTCAATTGTGACGGACATTGTATATTGTAACAGCTCTGTTTCATCAATATTAATAACAATTATTGACATTTGAGATCTATTATAAACGTCATATCTTGTTAAAATATTAAAACCTTTAATAAAAGAGTTCGTTCATTATAGTAATCCCAGAATAATATGTGACCATAAACACACTTTACCTGTTATCACGGTGACATTTAAATTTTGACACTTTTGAAATTCACATGTTCAAAAAAACACTCGTATGTTCTAAAATTAAAACATTTCCTTTCACGCCCCGTTAGGTAGGTAAAGAACTTCTCGTAAGAACAATTAAAAAACAGAATATACTTTAAAAACACGATTTGTTCTCATCAATTAAGAAATTTAATATTAATTATATATATTTTACAATTTTAAATTCGTTGATATTTAAGAAATTATAGATATTAAAATATTTGACAAATAGTTTTCTAATGTAAAACGTGTCAAAATTAAATAAGTTTTACGTATTGCTGTCAAATGATCTTAATTATGAGACTCTAATATAAACTTATAATTTTCCAATTTATACATAAAAATACTAGAAAAGTCAGAAAAAAATTATAATTATTTGACAAATTATAGATATCTCATAGAGACGAAGCTATTTATATAATATTATATTATATGGGAAGTATGGAAGTATGGGTATTACAGGATTTACGACCTCTCTTCGGCTGGCTTAAGTTATCACTTTATACAATGTAACGTTCACCATTACACCCAAATATCTATCCACATCTATCAAATTTTTAGAAGTTTTATGTATATTACCATGTAGAAACACTTCCTTACTTTCTAAATAATATAAATTGTTCGTCTCTATGAGATATCTATAATTTGTTTAATAACAATGCCTTTCTAAGTAAAAATCCAGTAATTGTGTGTTCTTGGACATATTCAAATATTGTTATTAATATTCTTATTTGAATTACGCATTATTTGACGTGTAGAAGATATTTGTAGGACAAAATCCGTGTAATCTCGGATCATATCTATCAAAATCAAACATTTTTGATTTTTATAACTCTAGGATGTAACGAGTAATCCATGTAAGTCCTAAACGCCCAAATAATATAAAATTTGATATTCAAAATCATATATTTAATCACACGTTTTAAACTTTTTGGCACGATAATGAATCTGCATAACTCGCTTTACAAATTGCACATCTTAAATTGTATTATTTACCATGAACGTAACTCCTTTTTAAAAATATTCGAATGGTTAATGTTCCCTTGAAATCACCCTCACTCCTTTCACGACTAACTAACTAACTAACTTAACATCACGCCGTAAGCCGAGTGGATAGAGCTCCACACTAATGTCCTGGCACAATTCTCGACTCATCCATAACACTTATTGTAATCCGTAAGTAACAATTCATTCATAGGATGTTTTGAGTATATCAATATATGTTGAAATATGTATCCCAGTAGATATTATATCAAATAACTAAAATTTATTAAATCATCATGAAAATAAATCCAGACAACATATAAAAATATAAACATAAATCATAGAAAACCATTAAATATCAGTGAGTGCTCTTTATACACCCGCAATATACGATATTATTATTACTCAATTAACTCAGGTAAGACACAAGATCATTTTAATATCATGTATATAGTAAACACATTATCATAGAAAAAATAGTTTTCAATTAATTTATAATAATAAAACCCATGTTCGTATCATAGCGGTTAGGGCTACAACATTATTGCATATTATTATACTGCGTTGGTAAAATTGCACCGAAATTAATAACGAAAATGCAAATATTTAACCTTTTTAATTTGACAGCATTAAAATGCCAAGCCGGTCCGACGAGTTTCGAAATAATTTAAATAGTCAAAGCAATAAATTCCAATATTCAAAATGTAGCCATGCTGTCGTATTCTTGAAATCAGGTTTATCAGTGGCAGGATGACATTGTCTATGATTTCATATAAAACTATTTATAACTTTTCTGAACACTCTGTGAAACACATTTTTTTTAAATGAATTTAATGTATACTTTAAACAGTAATATTATTATCATATTATTATTAATATTAACTGATAAGTTTAATCTTAAATTTCACCAACATAAATTTGCTAGATCTGCTCAAAATCTCACACCCCTAGGCCGTCGAATCCGTGACTAACCCCAAAACCCTTTAAATAATACAATATATAGATAAATCGCAACACAAATAAATAAAATAACGAAAACATAATTTAAAACTAAAAAAACTTTCCTAGAATTATATGCATATAAATAAATACTCGTGTTAATATATCAATTCTGAAAACACAATTGAAGCAATATGCGATTGATATATTTTACAAGCCACTTATAATATTTTAATTATCAATACAAAAATAATCAATGCAGGTATATTTTTACAATTTATTTAATTGTATATTAAACGACAAGTTAATAATGTACTGCTAAATAATAGTAATAGTATTGATTATTAGAATACATATGTACATACCTGCTCATAATGACATACAAATTGTTCGAAAACAAATTAAACCTCGATACGGTTACAACACTAAGTATGTATGCTTAATAGATATTATACTTAAAGTATAGGGAGTTTTAAATCAAGAAAATTAGTTAATGAAGCAAACCTTTAAATAACCGCTTTCCAAACAGCCAAAAATTGTTGGCTCTCTCCAAGTTTTGAAATATAGTTCTAACAACAGTGTTTATGTCAACATATTGAAACAATTCGGACACACACTAGGAACCACGTGTCTCGCTTAGAATATTAGACCACAGAAACTTGTTTTAAATATGCCATTATAGGTACTTATATTCGCTATCCACAGGCGAATCAAATATAATTTCCGTGGAAATCATTTAAACTTTCATTCGCGCAAAAGCTATCACCAAAATGTCGATAAATTCAATTTAAGTGCGTATACAATTTCACATGTCTTCCAGATTTCATTGATTAACAGTAAATTGAAGAAGGCTTCTATCAAATGCGAGAATTAAAAAATGTTCGCATATTTTTCTAAGAACGTATCACACGACCAACGACCGCCTTCAGGCAGACTAAGGAACTCACTGACTAATGTCGTTATACCGGTAAAACGAGGCTCTGTTCAACCCCGCATATGGACAGCACGGGCGTTCAGTAAACATGTTTAATTTACCAAACCGCTTTCCAATTACATTATACTGTATTACTTTATCTTTTCTACTTACCAAGTTTAATTTATACCCCACTTAATGAATTACTGATTTGATAAAGTTTACTCATTAAGATCCGTCTACAGATTCACGTAGCAGGTAAACTCATCTGGCACCAAGTAAAACAGACCGTGTATTTGGTTACATTCAGATGGAGAACGGCAATAATGATTATCTCTTCCTTTTTATGTTTCCCGAAGATAGATAATGAATATATATTTTTATTTATTATCTTTGTTTTATTAACCACTTAATTGAGTTTAAATACATCTACCGGTTTCGAAAAATACCACTTTCTTCTTCAGGGTGTCATAACTAACTAAAACATATATTATTGTTTGTTTAGCAGAATCTATTTTTAAAAAATCTATTTAAAAAAAAAAATTTAGTACCTAACTCAAATTGTTACTTAATACAAATTTACTCGAATAATTTTTAGAAAAATTTTTTAGAATGGGACTCGTAGTTAAATTTAGTTGGTTGTTTATAATATTTTGATGAGTTTTACACGCTTTATTTATCTCCAACGATTCCAAATTATTTAATTTGTGACCAACACCGTTTATATGCAAAATTGACAATCCCAATTTTTTATCAAAACCATGACCATTTTCTATTCTATTCTATTATATTTATATTCTAAATGATTAGAAAATTCAGAAAACCCACTATTGTTAAAACATCTCAAATGCTCCCTTACTCTTATATTAAAATTTCTACCCGTTTTACCAATATAAAGTGCAGCACAATCCTTGCAACTAAGTTTATAGACACCAGAATTGTTAAATTTATCATATTTGTCTTTAGAATTTATGAGTAAATTTCCTATACTATTATTTATATAAAATGCCGGTCTAATGTTTCGTGGTAGGTGTTTAGATATTTGATTCGAAAAGTTATTTATGTATAAAATCCTACGCCAATAATCATTATATCATTATGTTTTATATGAAAATTGATTATTATATTCTTTTAATTTATTTTTTAAAATAGTGTCTATCAAACCTGTATTATACCCGTTATTAACTGCTATTTTTTTAATTGTATTCAATTCAATATTGAAATTGGATGTTGACATAGGAATATTGACTAAACGATGTATCATGGAGTGGAACCCTGAATATTTGTGTGATAATGGATGATTAGATTCATTGTGTATGATAGTATCTGTAAAAGTTGGTATTCTAAAAATATTGAATTCAATTTTATTATTATTTTTAATCAACGTTAGATCCAAAAAAAATTAGGGTCAAATTATTTTCCATTTCTAATGTAAATTATATTTTATTATTAAATGAATTAATGAAATTTTAAAATGTAGTTAGTTGACGTTGTGAACCTGACAATAATATATCATCCACATACCTTTTCCACAACAAAACATTTTTTAACAAAGGAGAATCACAATCAAAAATATTCCTCTCCAAATTATCAACAAAAATATCTGCTATTAGTGGACTTGTGGGTGCTTCCATAGGAAGACCCTCTGTTTGATTATACATAACATTATTAAACTGAAAATAATTTTGGTTCATACAATGGTTTAACAAACGACATAGATCTTTTAACAAATTATTATGTAAATTAGATGAATTTAGTAAATAAGAAATTAAAATTATACTTTCATTAATAGGTACATTAGTAAACAAATTAACAATATCAAAAGAAACAAGTTTAATATTGTTGGGAAGATCCATATTCTTTAACATATCCACTAATTGCAACGATTTTTTATAGTGTATTTTGGTTTAAAAATATTAAGTCTATTTATAGTTTTTGTAATAAAAGAACATATTTTAAAAGTTGGAGCACTACAGTATGAAACCACCGGTCATATTGGAATATCAATCTTATGAAGCTGTAATACGAAATACAGTTTAGTTTAATACGGAGGTTTAGGATTCATTAAAATTAGATCTGGTAATACTGTATTATTAGTAAATATATCACTAATGGAATCTTTTAAAGCACTTTTAATATTTTTTCCTAAAAATTATTCGAGTAAATTTGTATTAAGTAACAATTTAAGTTAGATACTAAATTTATTTTATTAAATTTTTATTATTATTTATTAATTTTTTTAAATAGATTTTTTATAAATAGATTCTGGTAAAGAAACAATAATATATGTTTTAGTTAGTTAAGACATCCTGAAGAAGAAAATGGTATTTTTCGAAACCGGAAGATGTATTTAAACTTAATTAAGTGGTTAATAAAACAAAGATAATAAATAAAAATATGAATTTTAACCACAAAGTTAATATTGCTAATTTTAAAAGTAATGAATATATATGTGTTGAGTGCTTCATTTCATATAAATATTTATATAATATATTCGATTATATTATAAAACATTACAAATATAATTTTGAATTTTTAGATTTTACAACACTAATTTTATATTTAATCACTGAGGTTTTATATTTATATTATATTTAGTCGATCTCTTGAAGTGCATATTTAAAATTTGTTTTAAGAGATATGTAGTTGTTTTAAAGTTCAAAATGTTGTATATGTAAAATAAAATGCATGTTAATAATATTTCGATCATTGCCATTTAACACTTCAATCAAAACATTTCATCAAAAAATGCAAATTATTTAAATAAGCCGAACTACCGAGATTTGACTTTCAAATCGCCGAATAATAAATTTTTGATACGTCTCGCTATTTCTCTAAAGGGGTAGACAAAAAGGATAGAGTGCCACACTATTATGTCCTCCCACACAACTCTCGCTTCATTCACATTCATAAATCTTATCATGCTGGCTCATCAATAGAACTATGTTGCAATATCTGATTTAGCCTTTCACGGACGTCATGTATTTCTGGTGGCTTCAACATTATCATCACATCATAATAGTATTATTATCTCATCACGACCATGACCGTTCCACGTGACCAAACCACTCAAACTGTTTAATCCTATTCAGTACGTTAAGCTAGTTTGTTCATTCCTTATTCTATCATAATTGAATTTGCCACACATTCTCCTAAGTAATGTCATTTCTACCGCATTCAATCTACTTCATTCCTCTTTTTCCAGCTCCAGGCATCACTTCTATACTCTTTAGTATTGGTACCAGAAATCCGCCGAGGACACAGCCAGTCTACTATTTCAGAATTTAAATAATCTATTTGTTCACGGGCCTTGTTACTCCGATTGGCTCCACTGAGTTTTCTGGTTGATAATATTGTGCGTGTGTGTATGTTAGTATTGCCGCCTTTTTTTAAGAATGCAAGAAGACGGTAAACGACAGGTGGATCTTCGACCAGTATAGAGGTGCAAATAAACCGATCGTCAGGAGTGCGCACTTCGGTCGGTCGAAATTTACCCAGCCTAAAGAACAATAACGAAAATCATCAAGTACAATAAAAAGGTTAGTGCAGTCTTCATGTATCATATGTGCCCTTATTGTCAATCGGAAACCAGGTAACCAGCTATTGAAGGCATTCTCGTAAACAATATTATTATATTACTTACCTAGCCGAATCTATTGATTATGGTAGCCGATCGCTTTCCACTAGTATCTTTAAAACATTATCCTTAGATGAAATTTCGAGTTATTATGTTGTCGTTGTGTTACACCCGTGCCGAGAGGAATTTTTTGACATCCGGATGATCTTCGAATTCGATTAAAATTTGGCTAAAAAATTATAAAATGAATATCATTTGTCGCTAGTATTTTGTACATACATTACGATATTATTAGAGATCGATACGATTGACAGCCAATTGTTTATCTAGAGCTGATTTATATTTTTAATTTTAACCCTTAAAAATAACAATAGCCCTGTATGCTGTACATTTTTCATTTTACAAGAAATAATTAATAAAATCACTTAAGACTAATTGAGTTTTAGTGGCCCTTTAAACTTACGTTATAAGATAATTTTTTAATAAGTATTTAAATAACCCCAGACAAAGATGTAATGTAAGGTATTTTATGTGTTGGAAATTATTTTATTTTAACTACCTAAAATGCTTGACATTTGTATGCAATCGTTTTGAAAACAGGCTTTGATCGTCTCCGTTCAAGGATTAGAAAGCATCAAGGATTTAACGTTGTATGAAACACTTCGTCAAAAAGTTAATCAGATTATCTGATAGATGTCCAGCGCCGTTACATGCAAGGTTAGTTCCTGTCTCGCTCCGCCGGTTTACGGATAAATCTCGCTCTCTAAGAAACATTTGTGTCTCGAAATTATGATAAAGTTCAGTAATACCAAATATTATATGATCATATTATATCAAGCATATTTAAGTCATACAGCGGCAGAGTGGCCCATCTACAAAGTGATCAAATGGAGATATAAGATATTTAAAAAAAAACACATTATTATTTGTGAAGTTGTAATATTTTCAGAACGTGGTTATGTGATATTTTAATACAAATTAAATGCATCAATTAGAAAGATATGCATACAGATCAACTCAATTTATCGAAAAAATATTTTGGCTACCACCGGGATTTGAACCAGGATCTCTTCCTATCCGGAGAAGTGCGAAGCTACGTTAGTCTCATAAATAGTCGACAAATTTTCGAACTTATATGTAGAAACTATTTCAAATTGATACATTTTACGTTCCATTTATTTAAAAGCTATCACCTATTTATTACGTATACCTTTGAGAAATATTAGTTAGGAGACGCCAGAGATTACATTTTTTGGATATACTTTAATACAACTTAGTAGAACATAATTCTGTTCGCAGATAAAATATTTTTTCGATAAATTGAGTTTATCTTTTTAATTGATGCATTTAATTTGTATGGAGATATAAGGGATTGAAAAAACGATGAAATGTATGTATTAACACCATTATACAATGTTTCTATATATCCCTTCCCATTAAATGAAACCAATACAAAACAATTCATTTTTAACATATTAGTGTATGTAACGTAACATACCTATGTAATTTTTTACTATGCAATTCATTTGCTGTTTCAATATTCTTTCAATACATTCAATATCATCATCATCCCATGTCTCTTCCGTTTTTCTCTGTCCATTGTTATTTCCGCAAAATTTGATGATTTCGTCAGTCCAGCGGATTCTAGGGCAGCCTGCCAGTTTCTTGATTCACCTATGGGTACCACTGGTTGACTGCATTCGTCCAGCGATTGGTCGTCTTTCGAGCCCATTGGCATTTCATTATCTTGCCGTATTCAATTACATCAAATACTATTGTCCACACATTTCTTTTTCTGACTCTTCGTTTGATGCCGGATATGTGTACATATTTCTATGACTCTTTGCATTATTCTTTGGCTAAGAGTCCAAAAACAGAAGCCCTAGAAGCACGCACAGTGGGAGATCAACTTTTGACAATCATATTCAATCGTCCGAAACCACTCCAACCACTGCCATGAGAATTAGTTGTTCTAGATATTAGATGCATATAATTATCGACTTTTTCAAGCTAGGTTCCTAAAATGAATATACAATGTTTAAACGACTGACGTGACTGTATTTCCATATGTAGCTACTTTGAATCATTGAACGGCGTTTGTAGTTCCAATTCCAATTGAAACTGCGATTCATATTCCCATTCAGTATGATCTAATTATTTTTCATAATAACTTTCTTAGACAAGAATGTATCATAATACAAACTAATAGTATTTTGACGTTTATAGTGATAACTTTGTAATTAGACATAATTGTTAGGTTTAAAACATAACCTTTATATAAATCACTTTGATTAATTTGACATCGATTGGTTTCGATACTGTATCTTCGTCAGAACGGGCGTACACTAACTAATCCATAAAATAATTATGAAAATAAATTAACTATCAGACGGGGGCGTGTCCGCGGTCGTGATGGCAGAGGGAGAGATAGAGAAATAGAGATGAGGAATACTTATATTAAACAATGTTTAATTTGTAATTAATTATTTTCACATTTATTTTATAGATTAATTAATATATGCCAGTCCTGATAAAGACATAGTAGTATCGTAAATGTCAAATTAGTCAAATTAAGGTTTATGCAAAGTTATTTATTATTTCGATCTCGACGATGTGAGTAACATAGAATTAAGACTCATATCATTAAATTAAATAATATTATGACCCTAGCTAAATATGCTTTTAAACTTTAAAAAATCTACTCCAAATATCTTAATTGTTAGGGCTCATTTCACATGTTTTAACGGTCGACTTATTTTATATTTGTAAATACAGTATTTCGTTAAAATTTTGGTATTTAATTCAAGCGATTCCGTTTTTACAGCGCTTCAGTTTTAATTTCGATTCGTGCCTGTCCATGGCCCTCTACACTTGCCGAGAGCAGGGGTAAAGGTGAAGCGTTCCAACGTTTATCCATGCAAAATTCTAAGACAATTTTTAAATTCATTCACAAATATTTCATTTAAAAAATGACTTCTTGAATATAGTATCAACGTATTCAATTAGCTAATTGTATTCGCTAGTCTTTCTACTCATATTCATCTTATGCGATTGTAGCTAACTTTAAAACTCTTTTCCAGGCAGTGGGAGGATGTCTCCTACATAGATTTTTGTAACTCCCGTGCAGGTTCTAGGGGTATTGATCCTTCAATAAGTCAAGTTAAGTTGGAAAGGAATCGTGTCTATGGTTCAAGTAAAAATTTATATTATTTTTATTTTTTAACTTTGTTTCATTAACCATTCGTTGAGTTTAAATACATCTACCTGTTTCGACAAATACCATTTTCTTCTCCAAGATGTATTTAAACTCAATAAATGGTTAATGAAACAAAGTTAAAAAATAAAAATAATGAATTTTAACCACAATTTATTTTGCTAATTTTAAAAGTATTATAAAAATTTATATGATTAGCACCAAATCAATGATTGTCATTATTGTCAAAAAGTGTCAAGTGGTGACTGTTTTGACTAGCTTGGAATAGGGTTAACCTCCGCTCTACTCCCGTGTTGCGTTGCTTCAAATAACGCGATCAGACAATAAATAACCTTACATTAATTATTGTCGATCTGCATAAGCACGTCAATAATGACATAAAAAAATAATTTTGTAGCCGTAATTTCTTTTTTTAAAATCAACGAATATTTCAAATAAAAATTATTTAAATCATATACAAAATTAATATTATGTTCCAGGCCGATTTTGTTTGACCGCCATGTTAGTTTGGAAGATATTTGTCAGTTTGTATTTGGTAGTCGTAGAGATTAGTTGAATATGTAGCGATCGTAATTCGAATCCACCGCCATCTCAGTCGGCATCGACGCTAGCGACAGCGCTGCCGGCTGCTGCCACAAGTCTGGCTCAATTCACCGCCAGACAGTCTCTCCAGTTTCAGCGTTTCACAATGGTGGTCTTGCCGGCTCGCCTTCGCCGAGCAAGACCGCCAATTCATTTCGTTTCATAATTTCCTACATCTTCATTCACTGTATTCATTTCTATCTGTCTTCATTGTTTTTACATTTGTCACAATAAACCTCAACACGCGCCAATCACATTTATTTCATTTAACCACCGTCCTAACCCCCAAGAATACAATTTATTATGGAGCATTTAACGTCTCAATAACGTGTTCAACTCATTAAAACATTTTATCTATATATTAATGGCATTCCTGTAACCATTAATGGTGATCGCTATCGTCACAAGTTGGAAAACTTCTTGGTGGCCGAATTGAGTCGATTGAGCCTGCCACACACGTGGTTTTAACAGGACGGTGCGACCTTGCACACAGCCCGAGCTACGCTTGAAATTTTGCGAGAAATTTTTCCCGGCCGCATAATGCTAAAAAGTGATGATATCGACTGGTCTCCTCGATCAGCTGATTTGATGGCTACCGACTATTTTACGTGGAGGTACTTGAAATGAAAGGTTTGCGATAATAAGTCGACAATAATTTCGATGCTAAAATACAATATTCGAAATGAGATTTCTGAAATAACACGCAAAGTGTGCGAGAATGTTATGAAAAATATGGCTAAAAGAGCACGCATTTGGACTGCTGCCAGAGGCGGCACATGGTAATATTATATTTTATACATAATTGTAATAAACCAAGTAACCGATATATAAAAATTTATTTAAAAATTGTATTTCATTTTCTAGTTATTTTAAAACAACATCGGCCTGGAACATAATATTCACACTGTACCTACTCATATTATAGTTTTTAAATTTCTCTACAAATTATTCATTTCTTTTTACATCTAAGAATTTTGATATGAAGTATGCTAGTAGTACCTACTTACCTAGCGTGATGTCGATCAATTCTTCTCATTCTAAATTATTGTGACAGATCAGTTTTTGTTTAAAATTATGTGCTTAATATATAGATGTTATATAATTTTGTTGCTAAGCGACACGCTCGGACGTACATTTTCGAACGAAGATACGGCTATTTATTATATATGTAGGCTTCAATGTCGGTGGCAAGAGAGATATGAATTATTTAAATGTTTAAGCATTTAATCTCAATGTAACTAATTCGAATATAAAAAAATATGAATATAACACAGAAACAAAATAAACATTAATTTATTTATTTGTGGATTAGATATATTCTCCTCTTATAAGAATCAATTAAATTTAAAAATAGATATATCGACTAAATTGCAGTATTTATAAATATTCGTCGGCTTTTAGAGTTCGATAAAAGATATCTCAATTATCGTTATAAGAAAAAATTTAAAAGATTTTAATTCGGTGTAGTCAGAATCGAATCCGATTAAAAATTTATGGACCTTCAATGCATTGAACTCGTTTTACAAAAAAATAATATATCATTTCTTATTTTCTCATGACATTGTAAAGTCAATTTAATATAATTTATTTAGTACAATAAAAATATTTAGTTTGACTTTTTTTCATCTATTTTTAAAAACGCGATTAGTCAGGCTAAAGAGTTTTCAAAGAAACTGAAGTGTCATGGGAACTGAGATCATCAACCTTATCTTTTACGAAACCTTCCTCGTCAATTATTATTCAAAACATGAAAACCAACCGTCAAAGTGCAAATTCATTTGACTGCGCCAAGATTCAAACCTCCCCAAGTGCAGACCACTGCTACTACCTGTTAGTTTTATTATATTTACTTTAATTTTAAAACACATTTACATCACATATTTCGTAGTCACGTAACAGATGTCGCTAATGTCAATATAAAAGTAAACTAAAATTTTATTCAATAATAATCATTCTCCGTAGCTACCGGAATTAAGCAATTATTTATTTATTCATTTTTAGAACACAAACTTTATGATAAAGAACATAAAAAATTTATTAAATGGGACATTAAAAAAATTACAAATGCTCACTATTTGAATCACAATTTGATTAAATCAGCACTATCTACCGGCACTCGCCGTCGGTTGATATAAACTGTGTATTGACAATAAGTTCATTAATTATCATTTCGTTAATTTGTTAAAATATTAATCCAAAATAAAAATTACTAAATAAATGAAATTTGTATTATGTAAAGAAGATGTCTGTAGGTGTATTTGTTTTTTATACAAATCTCCGGTTTTGTTCCGAGCTTTATGAAATTTTGCACACTTGACCTTAAAAATTAGATAAATGTTCTGTCTACATGAGATTTCGAAAATCCACGCCCATCTTCCTTTCCCACCCCTTAAAGCATAATTTTGGCACTTAACGTTCAAAATAATAGGAAAATTACTGTCTACATCTGATTTGGAAACAAATATACTACCCCTATCCCCTTAAATGAAGCCTATTCACACTGCGTAAACCCCGGGCAACGCCGGATACTTCACCTAGTTAATTAAAAAAGAAAAACTCAATTCAGAATATCTTTAGATAAGATGGAGAATTGTCTTCCAAATTCCGAATGTTTTAATACTTCATTTTTATGCGAAGATTTTGACAATTGTTATTTTTAATACTGAATGCTTTTTCAATAATTTCCCCTAATAAAATTTGTTGCAAAAACTGCATTAGAAATTTTGTAATATTTTCATACTTTTGTGTTAATTTTTATTTTCACTTTTACCGGTGCCACTAAAAAAGTTTTAAAGTTTCAATTATACTATACTGATACTAACATGCTAAGCGAGTGTTCTACAATCTTAGCCTACCCTACAATCTTAGTCTAGCCCCTAGCAGACTGTGGTCCCCAATAATCATGTACGAATATAATTCTGATTTTATGAGTTAGAATTTATGCGTTGATTTACATTTTTTTGTAAATTTTACATATTACTTCATTTTATAATTTATTCATTGTACACTTCAGGCATTAATATTTTTTTTACATAATAGAGAATCACACCAGAAGGGCAATACAAAGATAAACATTATATTATATCTGCATGTTTTTTATAATCAACACTAAATAATAAAAATGTGATGTAAAACAAATTATAATTATAGAAAATTAATGAAACACTACAAAAATACATGGAGTAACGTAGAAAGTTGGAAGAAGTGTCATAGTTTGCAAATTACACACAACGAGTCGACAAGTATAACATCAGTTGCCAACATACATGAACTTAGACAATCATTAAAGCTATTTATCCGTCACCAATGAGTTAAGACACAAAAAATTGTAACAATTTAGTCCTTTAAACAGTTAAACTATATAGTTTACATCAAATTTTAATATAACATTTAATTTATTTTTATGTTACCTATTACTCCGGGTGGATTTAATAAAAATCAAATATTAATAGAGATTATTAAGAAAGTATTTGTTAATTGCTATTGTGTACTGCCGTTAGTGGTAAATATATTCGCCGTGATGCGGGAGAATTGGATTTGATTTCCCGCCAGGGAGATTTTAATTGTAATTTTATTTATTTAACTGAATTAGTAAAACATATTCCATACAGGGTGGTATGTGGATTGTAACGGGATTTATTTTATTAAATAGTTTTTAGCTTTCCAGAATAAGCGATTCTCTTACAATACGCCATACCTTTCTCTAAAAGTACCGTTGACCTTCATAACATAAAAATGGGTTACTAGTTTATTCTTTGAGTTTAAAGTTAAGATCAGTTCAATGATCAAGTGAAGTCTACAATAACAATATTTGAGTATATTAAAGAACACACAATTACTGAATTTTTACCTCCAAAGTCACTGTTATTAAATAAATTATAGATATCTCATAGAGTCGAAGCTATTTATATTATATTACATGTGAAAATAAATCAAATTTCATACCATAGATTGCGACAGTGAAGTTGTAGTTAAATACTCGAAGTATTTCTACATCTTAACATATATACAACTTCCAAAAATTTGATAGATACAGAGGTTGATTGAGTGGAATGATGAATGTTATATCTTGTAAAGTGATCACAGGTCGTAAGCCCCATAATTACCCATACTTCCATATTTTCCCATTTAATATACCTAATATAAATAGCTTCGTCTCTATGAGATATCCATAATTTGTTTAATAACGAAGTCTACATTCGCTGGCAAAAAAACACGCATAATTTATTATTTTTCAAGCAATCGGATGTGAGAATTAAGTAATCGCATGTACATTTTGTGGAAGAGGTACAGATCGCAGAGTGAATGAGAAAGATTTGTTACAACACAATAATTACAACTTCACAATAAGAATGTGTTCCCCTTAATAATATAAGTTATATCAATGTGTCCAAAATTTAATAAAAATGAATTAATAATTCTGGCGTCTGCAGTCGGTTTACTCAAAGGTAGTGCACTTCCCCGGATTGGAAATAGAGATCCAGGTTCGAATCCCGGTAGCGCAAAAACAATATTTTTCGACAAAATTTATTTTATATGTATATATTTAAAATTAATACATTAAATTAGTATTTGAGAAAGATTTGTTTTATTTGTGTTCATAATTGTAAAGCATTTTTAAATTTGGCTTTCATATCTTTAATCTATGGATATTAAAAGAATTCTTGCTTTCTACACTTATGTGCTTTTATGTCAGAGAAAATTGTATTATTTAGACTAATTACATAGTTTTCTAGCAAGGGCAAGCATAGAGGTTAAAGTGCCAAATTTCTCTATTACACGACTCATCCACATTCATACATCTTTCAGGCATGGCAACACTTGCGTCATATACCTACCATTCTTACAATCTCTCTTTATTCATTGGTTTCTAATGATCAATTTCTTTTTTTTTACAAATCACTCTTGAAGGGTGGATTGCCTGTTTAAAAGAAGAAGACTCTTTTTTAATCCAGTTTAGTATGCTAGGATCAGCTTTATTTGATCATAAATGCACATGTAAGCATGTATTATGTAGCACATACTATACACTTGAGTTGCTTACATACATTCCCACTGCATTCTGCCTACTTTCGTTCATCGCGAGGTTTGATCATTTGATCGTTTGAAATTAATTATTATTATAAACTTTGAATTTATTAAAGAATTATAGAATTCATTATTATTTCATAATTTTAATGTTATACAATAATTAAAGAGTTTATCTTTTACACACAAAGTAATTAAAATACATTTTTTATTCATATTTTTTTAAAATTAAGAACTAGTTGTTTACTATAATATCATCATTACCATTTTCATCATCTTCGTACCTTTATCTTAAGGGGGTCCTCTTCCTCCCTACTTTAATATGTATAAAAATAATATACATAGGCTGAGAATGATATCGAAAGGAGGGTGACTGCAGGAAATAAAGTGAACGGCGCATTGAATGGAATTATATCTAACAGGAATTTGTTAACCGAGGCTAAACTAGCGATGCACAATGGAGTCCTGGTAGTCCTGGAAGTGATGCCTGAAACTGGCAGAAGAGGAACGAAAGTAAACTGAATGCAGTGGAAATTAGATCACTTAGGTATATATGTGGAAAATTTAGTTATGACAGAGTAAAGAATTAAGAAATAAGGAAATAATGTAAAGCTGATGTTAGTATAGTGAGTAAGATTAAGAAAGGATCACTTAGGAGATTTGGTCATATGGAACAGATGTATGAGGAGAGAGTGGTAAACAATATATATGACGCAAGTGTTGATGGCACCAGAAATATAGGACGTCCGTGGAAGACTTGGCACGACCAGGTAAACCAGACAATGGAGGATGGTTCTGTTAGAAGCCTCAACAATCGGCGAGCTTGTATGAGAAGATGTATGAATGTGGATGAGGCGATAATTGTGTGTCAGGACAGAAGAGTGTGGCGCTCATCTTCTCTACCTACCCCCTCGGGGAAACGACATCTTTAAAGGGATCCAAATAATTTTAAGGCACGATTCAGTGACCAGGGATGAGACCTCAATTAACCACTAAATGCTATAAATATAAGTTCAATCAGAACACTGCATCGGATACTCTGGAAACGTCAAGAGAAAAAATTGTTTTACTACAACAATGCACCCGCTTATTTAAGTGCAATCGCTCAGCAATAATTGATAGAATTGAAGTTCAAAATTATTTCGTATTTATCTGATTGGCTTCCTCGGACTTCTACCTGTCATTGAAACATTCTGAAAAAATCCTGGTTGAAAAAAGATTCGAATGAGGAGATGATTAAGGCTATAAACGGTTATTTTGTGATTTTCGAGGAAAATCACTCCAGGAAGGAAACTAGAAGCTTAAGAAGCGTTGGACCAAGTAAGTAGAGTTTCGAGAAGATTATGTTGAAAGATAAAATACAACATGAATCAGATTTATTTTGTTTTCATTGTTAAATAAGATGAACGGAGATGTGCTATAATTTAAAGTAATCTAATATCTAAGGCAGCAGTATCTCATTCGAAATAAATAAGTGAAAATTTTTACGCTATATAAAAAAAATCCTTGGTTTTTAGATACTATTTCGATCGGTTGATTTCTAAAGTATCTTAATTTTGGTGTATATAATTATAAATAATGGATTGGGAAGTTCATATTAATTTTTACAGATCATTAATAAATTAAGGTTATAAAAATATGTGTATCACTCTGAGGTACAACTTTTTATTTTAAAAATAACTGAGTAAGTGCTAACGTTGGTAATATACTTACATGGTATGTTGCACCGAAGCAATATTACCAACTTTACGGTACCTCCCTTCCTTTTACTCTATTTTCATCTGTCTACATATAATTTTTTTGTAGAAGTAGTCATAATTCGTAGAAGTGTGATGAAAACATTTTCATTTTTTAATATCGTTTTCTGGATTTTTTTACAATTTGTTGCAGAATGTGCGTAGGTTGAGCTATGTAGGTATTTCTACTCGAATATATAAATAATAGTCTGTATCGTGAAAAAAAAAAAAAAATTATTTTGTAAATTGAGTTGAAGTGAAAGTTGAAAATGTTTTTAACATTAGTTGAATTGTATTATTGATAATGTGAAGATGTTTCCGAAAACGTTTTAACGTTGAATATATTAAAATATAGTGAAATAAAATAGTTTTAACTCAATTTACAAAGTTTCACCAAAAACGTTTGAACAGTTAATCATTTTTACATAGCAGGGTTGTATCAACTTTGGAGATTTCATAATTAAAACAATATTTTCATTTAAAAACATTTATTTGATAAAGTATTATCATAGATAATAGTCACAAATTATAAGACTTTAAAACTGTGATTTGCTTAATAATATATAATATACATATATATTTATATACCCATTCGAACGATGGAAATGCGATATCTAAGGTCTGGCCAGCGGAGGTGCCCCTGGCTGACAGCGGGTATTCAGGGAAGATCGGACTATTCGACCAGCGAGACTTCCCCTGGCCGGGCCGGTACACTCCTACAGTCCGACTCGCGAACTGTTAATACAAAGTGAGTGAGGTTCTCGACCACCTCTGGTACACGGGAATAACTTAACATAATCGAATGGCGTAATTGAGAAATATGTGTGCGTTCACTGAAACAAAACACGCTGATGAGTGTGCAACTGGTGCATGCGTGACATGTGGCGGCAGTGCACTCGGTAGATGACAATAATATGTAGGCATAAAAAAATTATATAAATATTACAAAGTTTATCGCATTGCTTGCAAATAATGTCGCCGATGTTATTAAGTTTACGTTTTTAATGTAATTGTAACGAAGCTCTTATTCGTTGCTGCTCATGGTTCTGGTCTCCTGCACGAGGTAGACCTGGGAGCCGGGCACGGTGGACGAGGTGACGAAGGTGCGGTGCTTGGCACGGATCAGGGTGAGGTTGCTCTCGGCGTTGTCGGCGCGGTCCTCGGCAGCCTCCAGCTCGCGCTGGAAGCGACGCACGCGGGTCACGTTCTGCTGAGACATACCCTCCTGCAATATTGTACCCAACATTAATACTGTTCATACATCAAATAATTTTTTCATACATCGTCCAAATCAATAAAATTAAAACCATTTGCTGGACAGAGAAACACCGAACGCACCTGTTCTTGCAGTTGTCGTTTGTAAATGTTAACTTTCTGTGAGGTCTTGTCAAGGGAGTCCTGCAGCAGGGAAATGTTCTTCTGGTCCTCCTCGCACTGGATGAGCACCTCCTTGACAGTGCGCTCCTTCTTGCGCAGGATCTTGATGGTCTCAGCGTGCCTCCTCTTTTCCTCGTCAAGCTCAAGCTCAAGATCTCGCATGCGTGCCTCCAGTTTGCTGATGATGCGTTTACCTCCGACGATGGCATTGGCTTCAACTTCCTCAAGGCGGATGGATATGTTCTGAAATACATCAATGGGATATTTTTGTAATCAAAACCTTCTCAACAACCACCCTGTATGGATGTTTAAGCAAAGTGGTTTAAATAAAAAAAATTCTCATTCTTACAATTCGCGAAAAGTATTAATGGAATAAAAATATATAAAGTACAGCGGTGGACTACTTATAAGACTGATTGAATGGTCTATGTCTAAGGTTATTTGAAAACATTGTTATATTTTTCAACAAATTTAAAATAGAAACAAGAACAGTTCATTTCATTTCATCTGTGTTTCATGTGTTTTGAAGTTTTTTATAATTACATTTTGAAAATAAAAAAATGCATTTTCACCTTGACTTCAATCTCCAGGGACTTCTTGATGGCCTCAATCTTAACGATCCTCTCTTGTTCTTCGTGCAGAAGCTCAACTGTGTGCTTCAGCTCAACCTGTAATAAATACATGTACATTTAATTTACATGTTCAGTTGCTAAACTAGCATCATCACATCATCGTGATTAATTAAACCAATGACGCAAATACTTCCGAAAACTTTGTAATATCTAAAAATTTACATAAGTACCTTGTGCCAGATATTAAAGACCAAATGTTGAAGATGGTAGTCTGTCAGAAGATAAATCGTCATCTTTTTCAAATAGTAGATTTTTATTTGAACCTGATCTGTTCTGAAATCTTTTGATACCGACTTGTTTTGATGATACAATCATTGACATGACGAGATTGGCCCCGCAACATGCACAGACTTTCTAAAGATGTGGAAAATATTTTTATTTCTACTATGCTATAAGCACTCCATTGTAGTTGTGAAATTGATTAATTAGAAAGGAACGGTAGACCTTTAAAAATATATTTGATGACAGAATTAGTCCTCGTATAGAGCTAGCTCTTATTGAATTCGACAGCCGATAATAGTGGAATGAAATATAAGGAAGCTATTGAATCAGTAGTAATGAATTATTTTAAATCTTATTTAAATCGTGAACCTTGCAGTCAAGGGAGAGAATATGGTTTAATGCCTTTGAGATGTGGTGCTGGAGACACATGTTGCGCATAACACGAATGTCTCCATTTTGCAGGAACTGAAGATCAAGGACAGACTCTCAACCATTTCCTTAATTTGTTTGGGAATCTTGCTAGAAGGGAAGACAGCTTGGAGAAGCTTGTTATGGTGAGCCACGTCATAAGACGAAGAAAAAGAGGAAGATCTCCCACACGTTGGACCGACCAAGTGGAAAAGGCAACAGGTATTTTTCCGGTGACAACCCTAAGATCAGCAGGGTGACGAGAAATGTGAAGGAGTAGGTATAGTCAAGAGGGCAAGATTTTATGGATATTGCGATCCTCAGTCACGAGGAATATTATGATTTAAATATACTATTAATCTCAGAGGAAATCACAAAAAATTAAATATATGTAAAATAGTTTATGATAAGAATATTAAATATACCTGGACACGTTGGTATCTCTCGTCACTGATTCTCAGCTCCTTTGTGATTTCATCGTAGTCTCCGGCAATGGTGGCCAGTTCCTGTTCAATCTTGCACTTGCTGCTGGCCAGGTTCACGTTGACAACGGTGAGCTCATTGATGCGAGACACTGACTCTTCATACTGGATCTCAACGGCCTTCTTGGAGCGGAGCGCCTGTAAAACAATAATCGTGAAGTACATTACTCGTGTAAAGGTGAAACTTGAGACATAGTGATATGTGACACTTAATGTGGCTATTGGAATTGGTAAAATAGTTGATAATAAGGATATCTTACAGATTCGTAGTTTCCGCGAATCTCCTCAATCTCTCCGGTGAGAGACTGCAGACGGCGTTGAGCAATGCCGTATTGGTCAAGGGTCACTTGCAGTTGACGCTGAATCTCGTCGTAGTGAGCCTGAATCTCAGTCAGCTAGAAATAAATAATAATATTTTAAAATATGTTCATATTTTAAGCTTGTTTTTAAATATATCTTATTGATATATATTTATTTTCACGTATTTCTTCAAATATGTGTATAATAATACACCATTAACTACGTTTATGAAACAAATAAGGTATCCAATGTTCGACTACCGTACCTGCAGAGATTGCTTCTTGATGGTCTTTTGCAGGTCAATGTTGGTCTTGTTGGCGACATCAAGGGACATTTCCAATTCAGTAATGTGGATCTGCATCTTCTTCTTGATCCTCACGACTTCAGTCTTCAACTTGGTCTCAGCCTCAACAACGCGAGCACTCAGTTGCTCGATCTCGATGCTGGTCTGCTTGCTAAGTAATAAAAAAACAAAATTTAAATTAGTGAGTAGTTGGATGAAAACAATAAATTCTATTTATTAAATGGGGTTTAGCATGTGTGATACACTGTTATTAGCCACTGTAATTTATTTAATTACACGTTTCCAATGACCTCTCATAGGTACAGGGAGACTTGAGAGTTAATATTATTACGTCATGTATTATGTTGAAAAAGTTATTACGAGCATGAAAATTCAATGTAGTTTTAATAATTTTATGATTATATTCCATTAATATACACGATGCTTTGAATAGAACTCTAATTCGTAAAATTATAGTATTAAGACACGATCACTTAATATAACTCTCAATCGAATAAAACTGAATTGAAGAATTTTTTGTCGAGTGACATTAAACACATTTTTACTATCTTACTATCTAGAATAAGACCAATTATCGAAATCACACGTTATTGTTTATTATGAAATTCATATTATTAACACCATTTAAACTCTTTCTTACCCGATTTATGTAAAATATTGCAACCAGAAACGTTACCTTTGATCCATATAATAATTTGTGCTTTTATTATCGAATGACTTTAAGTCATTCTTCAGGCCATGGAGAGGTTTCAAAAAACTTTCATCAATTTGGGATCGCGATTCCACTATACTCGAGTGAACCCTGGTACCGTGAACTATATGTTTTTGACTTCTTTGAAAGGTGTTTACGTCTATTCCAGTTGTAGAAGAAATATTCTTTAAGCTCTCTGCGAATAATGTGGCTCCGATGGCTTTTGCAGATTTTCCGCGCAGCATTTTAGCCGTTCTCTTTAAATCAGCAGATTCATCGTCCGATACTGCGTTAGCCATCTCCCTTTTCAATTCTTGCGCTCTTTTTTGATTTTCCTCGAATGCCTCAATGCTTCTTTTAGTTATCTTCTTCTTGGTTTTGGTTGTAATGCTCTCCGTCTGGACGTGCTTAGTAACGTTTGCCGCGTCCGCCACTTTACATACTGAGAACCCGGAGCGTTTGGCTATTTTGAATTGGTCGAGGTCCCGTTTGGCCTGGCTGGCGGCGTCTTCAGCCAGGCGAGACAGGTCCTCTTGGCTGTAGGAGCGGACAACTTTTCCGGGTCTATATGCGGCGAGCCCGCGCTCGTTGTTCCACGGAAGATGCGGTACTGCTGGCGACTGTCCTTTTTCCTTAGCGTTGATGTAGTCAATCATGGGCTGGTAATAGTTTATCCCATAACCGTAATTGTCTTCGTACACTGCAGTAGGTGGCCTTTCCCAATTCTTAGACACTCTTAGCTTCGACATTTCGTTTGGATTTTATCTATCTGATGCAACACGATCGTGAATCAAGGTTAGCTCGGCAATCACTACTAAGTCGGTCTCACTACTCATTACTTTTGTAGTTTTTTGTCATCTTTGACGTGCCAATTTTGCGATAAGTTTTAAATATCATCCAATCCCTGGTCGTCTATTTTAGCACTTGAATCAATTGTTCTGTATGTAATTCTATTTACAGCACGTTCTTCAGCTAGACTTAAATATCGGGGGCGCCCAAGTACAATCGTTCGACCGAATAAGAAATATGTTTCTGTAGTAATCTTTCTTCGATACTTGACTGCGTATAGTGATCAATATTTTACCTACAATGTTGCAGTCAAGAAGTTCCTAAACTTTCGCTAATGAGCTATGTAATTGTTTGTATAAAATAAACATTTTTATATTAACTAACTAACATACATGTGACCATTTCGAAGTCTTTAACCACGGTAATAAAAAAAAAATTATGTCTTGGGATAAAAATATTATTTTTTTACATTTAACTATAACATAAGAATTCTTCATTTACATTAATGCTGTATTAATAATTATATAAGTGTAATAATTTATTTATTTATTTTCATAGGGATTTAAAAACTTTTTTTGTGATTTTTACTAATCTGTGTGTATTTTTTCTAGAATTCAAATGAATCCCAGATATTTACAAAATATATATTGGTATCCAATTTTATTATTTTCATACATTTCAGGAATACGTGTTACGTTGATATGAATTCATTTTACGTATAATATAATACATATATTATATCATTGATTTACAGCGAACAGTTCATTATTTTTAGCATGTTCACGTTCTTACGTCATCACGTTCTAAGAATTATCGCAAAGAAATAAGAAATAAGATATATTTTCGCAATTTACAGCCCGCAATTAAAAAAAATTAACTAATTGAAAAATTCTAAAGATTGATATCCATTGAAGTTGAATGATTTTGAAGCGGAGCCAACGATATTCAAGAAAATCTCGGCGGATAAATTGCTGTTTTTCTATTTCAGTATTACGCAACAATAGACGTCATTATTCTTTCATGCGATGCTTCGTTTACACTGACTTATTTATAATCCATCGTCACCTCGTCATACGCTCAAGTGAAAACAAGTAACTGGTCTCTGGTCTGCCGCGGACCCTTGTTTCTACATTCTTCCCCCGCATCGTAAAAATAACATTATTATGGATCTCGGATTAAATTAGTTTTTAAACCTCGTAAGAAGTTGTGTAAGTAAAATTCATCAGAAAAACATCTAACGTGCATAACTCTAATAGTTTAAAAATCTTTCTACCATGTTGTTTAAGCGTCGGTTATTCTTAACAGGATCTTCTTCCATATTAATTAAACACCATAAACACTTTTAAACAACCGACATCTTGAAACATTAAGAAAAATAGATTGACGTCTTAACTTTGAAAAAAGATCGTTATGAAATAATAAATTCTCTTCTCATTGCTTATCGTTCAACGGACGAATATCATGTGATGGTATCACATCGTTGACTGAAGCCCGGAAAAGCTCTACAGCAGACTGGCCAAACCATTTCCTCAAGTTACTCAACCGTGATGTTATCTTTCTTCCAGAGCCGGGATTATGAGATACAAGATCTGATACTTCTGCGGATGGCTCATTACATACCCGAGATATTAAGTTACAGATTTTTATCGTTTTAAATATCTATATTCCTTGTTTACCCTACTTTACCCGAATAATTGCTCAGCTACTTAATATTCTTACTAGAAATATTACTGTTAATTTAAATATTTACAGTACAGCAGCATTACGATGATCCAATGTTCAAATATCTGACAATAGACTTCTTTGTTTACTTTTTTTGAAAAAATGTAGCTTAACAGACTCACACATACATATTTTAAAGTAAATTCATACCTAACTCCAATGAAATCAATCAATTTCCCTACGTTCGACACACAGAAAAATATTGGGATTTTATATAAGATATGTATACGGTACATAATATTAAATAAGTCGTGGAATATTACCGGATGCACTCGATCTCCTCATCCTTCTCCTGCAGGCGACGTTCAGCCTCGTGACGGAACAGACCAAGCTCGGCCGACAGCCTCTGGGCACGCTGTTCCTCGGCCTTGCGACCCTGTAAGACCATAAAAACATTCCTTGATGTGATACTATTCTGCCTTAAAGCTGACATGTTTTTTTGAAAGTCTAGATATGCGAGAGGCTGAAACTGCTTGGAAAGGTGATTTTTGGCAGAGCCAATATTTAGAAGAACAAAACGAATTTGAATCGTTAATATTTTTGGACGAGAATCTACAAATATTTATATTAAATATAAGTTCAATGTACCAATTAAAAACAAATGTGGTTCACATTCAAAAGATTAGAATTTTGATATTGACTTGAACTATTCCTTTGTTTTTTTTAAATATTGGTGTAAAATCGAAATGGTGAGATTAAACAATTTGGGCAAAAATGAAGTTTTTAGATAATAAGATGCTTACGGCTTCAGCCTCCTTGTAAGCTGCTGTCAGTTCTTCGCGCTCGTTCTCCAGGCGACGGAGTTCCAACTCCAACTCGTGCATGCGACGGGTCAGATCGGCGAGCTGGTTGCGGGCATCATGGAGCTCATCTACAAAGACAATTTTTAAACTTTAAATATGTTGGCGCCATTAAAATATCTTCGATAGCAAAATGCATACCACGCCACTATTTGCCACTACCCAAAGTATTGTTGTAATAACATGAACTCACCAGACAGTTTCTTGTTCTCCCTGGCCAAAGTATCCTTCTGCTCCCTAGTCTTGTCCAGCTCGTGACTGATGCGCGTGATCTCAGTCTGCTTGATGCGCAAGTCCCTCTGAGACTGTTCGTACATTTGGATGGTCTCATCCAGCCTGGTCTTGATTTCGATGTTGATACGTTCTAATTGTTCTGTACGCTTCTGCAACTCGCGAGCCGTGCTGTTGGCCTTCTCCAGATCGATGATGAGAACCTCGACCTAGAACATAAGCCATTAGTTAAGACAGTAATTGATAATATTAAAAATATATAGTAATAAAACTTGAACATATTTAGTGGTTGAGAACATTGAGTGTTTTCTCACCTCGCTTTGCAGACGTGATTTTTGCTTCTCAATGTTATTAATCTTGATCAGCAGAGTCTCAATCTGTTCCTCTTGTTCTTGGATGCGGCAGGAGTACTTGCGGCGGATTTCCTCAATCTCTTCAGCCCTGGCTGAAGCCTCAGTCTCGTACTTGGACCTCCATTGTTGTGCCTCTCCGTTGGATTTGACGAGTTGCCTCTCGAGGTCCAGACGGGCCTCAGACTCTTCCTCCAGTTGCACACGCACGGATTCCAGTTCGATTTCAACCTACAATAGTTTTCAAAATTAATATTACGTAACAAAAATTTGTGAGACTTTACTTTACTTCACTCCTAAAATTACTTCCAGTGCACAGTGCTCGACAAAAAATGATGTCCAATTTGTAGTTTATTTTTGTAATTATTTTACTGTAAAAATATTTTTTTCAAAAGAAGTGTATCATTGTTAATATATTATAATTAATTTTATTCTCTCCAACGGATTTTAAGTAGACAGTAATATAGTTTACCTGGTGCAGAGAAGCCTCGAGGATAGAGCGACGACGCTCGTCATCTTCGAGACGCCTGCGGGCATCTTCCAACTGGCCAGCGATCTGGCTCCTCAAGTAGACGACATTCTCAATGTTGACCTGTTAAACAGAAACGATATTAGAAAAACGTTATTTTATCAGATTATTATTTTTTTAATGAGTAATTGAATAGATGTTAAATGAAATATCTCTAATAACGACAACATATTTCATGGCTAATATACAATGGTATTTTAATTAATAATAATGGCATTTTAATCAATAATAAATAAATATCTGTTCACGGAAACATGACAAAAAATAAATTATTTACTATTTTATATACTTTTCCACTTTGAAAATAATCTATATAAACATAATGTACAGCACGGATGTATACATACATTATAAGATCAGACATTTGAAATAATCGATATATTGCTTATAAAGAGATCTTCAAACACAAATAAAATTATAGACCATGGACCATACATACAACATTTTATTATTTTTTTTATTTTCCCGTCCGATTTAAATTATGTATATTCAATTTATTAAAGTTAGTGAACTTTATAATAAGTAAATGCTTCACTAGAGAAACTAACACACGTGAATCTAAAAATGTATCAGAAAACAAAATTATATTCTAAGGAATTAAGTAAAAATAGTTTACCTTCAGGTCCTGGACTTCCTTGACCAGTTCAATGTTCTCCTGGGACAGGCGGGTCTTGTGGGATGTGATGTCTACGATAGTGCGGTTCAACTCTTCGATCCTGATGTGAAGCTCGTTGACTGTGACCTCCAATCTTTCGACATGCTTGATGCTTATCAAACGTTCCTTGGTCACATTCTCGACTTGAGCCAGCAGTTCGTAAACTTCAGCTTGGAATTTAGCCTTTTCCTTGTCACTCCTACAATATTAAACGAATTAAAAATTTGACGGCTAATTAAAAATTATTATCTTTTCAAAACTGATTTAATAATAGGTATTAAGGGTAGTTTTTACATTATTACATCTATCGATTTGAACATATTTAACTTCGTCGCTTTCCTCGGGAAGAATTTGGATCAAATATATCTCTGTTTGGGATATTGTATTTATTTTTCTCACTCAATTTATTACAAAGCATTCATATCAAAAATCACAGAACATATTTAAATAATACTAATAGGCAGTTTCAAAATATTTTGATATGTAGGTACCTTAAACGAGTAGATATTACATTCCAAGAAATATTAGGTTACTTATGAATATATTATAACGCATTTGCGTTAGATTTAAGAGAATTAAGAGAAGATTATTATCACTTTTAAAAAATTTCTAAACAACTTATATTTTTAAATTGAAGTGGTTTAAATATCAAATAAAAAATCACGATTGGTGAAATCAAAACAGTAAACATATTTATGTTTTTTTATTTTATTTTTCATATGGTCGACGTTGATTTCGAAGAAATATTTTTTGTATTCATTGTCGAAACATTAATTACGTAGATGTTATTACATTTGATTTAGTATTTAATAGTATATTAATTTATTTATCTTTAATAAGTAGTACCTAATATTTTATATTCATTTATTAATTTTAACGAAAAAAAAAAATTATTGTTTAGCACTTAATTAATTTTTACTAAATCATGGTAATTTTACTATTAAATCAATTTACGTTTGTAAAATGTTTGTTAGCAATCGTATTTTATTATTAAATAAATAATTTTTTTTATCGTAAATGGATTTTTAAATACATTTTTATAATTATCATTTAAAAACTTGGATTTCGCAATAAAATAAGTAAATGCAAATATGTACTACAGACGTTCCTTTGATAGCAAATGGATACAATACACATGTAATAAAATGTTAACTTAAACGATTCTAAAATCTATTTGCAATGGAGTATTTTATTCGCAATTACAAAAACTTCATAACGAGTATTTTGATTACATTATATATGAATTATGTGAAATCAATATAATTCAAATAAATATTTTGGAAAATATAACGTAAACCAAATAACCTTGAATATGAAAGGATATGAAAAGACATGAAACGAAAAATTCTAAACATTTAAAAAATGATTTCTTCAAAGATCACAATATACTCTTCCATGGGCATTTGAGAAAAACTACGCAGAATGCAAAGAAAATAGCTAATTATTTTTCAGATATACATTTACATTATTCATTATATTAATAAAAATAAAAATTATCTAAATCTACGTATTTGTTAGTATCCGCACTATAAATACTATTTTTATGTTAGTATACGTACTATAGATATTACAACACGTATTTTTTTTTTCAAGAGATGTCTACAATAATACTATTTATTAGATTAGAAGTCTTGTAAAACTGAGATTTTATTTTATATAATATACACACATATTTTTTAAATGTACTATTCGCAAAAATGTGATGAAGTTTTTCCTTTTGTATAATTTATAATGTAGAAAACATATAAAAAACTAAAAATAACCAGGCAGTTCAACTATATTACCAATAAATTATACAACCGTGATAGGTTAATTAGAAGCACTTACCATTTCAGAAAAACTATGTGTTAGCTATCTGCAGAATTACACGCCTTTTACAAAATTGTAAAAATAGGGTACATGTTTAACATACATATTAATATCGCTTAGCTAAAAATATTAGACTAAAAAAATAATAATAGGTATATCGCAATCATAAATAAAATCTGTAGATTAACATCAAAAATGTCCAACACAAATCGCAAAAACAGTAATACATACTTAGTTATATTTCGCTTGTTTAATATACAATTCATTTATATTTAAAATAATTGTGTTCGATGATTTTAATTTATTTTATATTATGAAATAAGTGTTCATTATTATTATATTAATTTATTAAATCTCTTTTTTTTGTAAATTATATTTCTCTGTGATTTCGTAAAATTAAATTTCGTTCTATTTTCTTGTTTATAAAATTTGGTAGTTACACCATGAGTGCAATGCGAAGAATTTATGTTCACAGAATATAAAACCTATTTTCTTGATAACGTTGCTAGGTACTTTATTAATTAATTATAATATATTTTGATGAATAATTTCAAGAATAATAAGAATGCATTCAATATAAGAGGTAAGAAAATAAAATGTAAATACATTTTAAGGTATTCGTTGAAATTTGCCTATCAAACATGTTCCCGAAATTATTAATTTTTTTGTTAAAAGTGGATTTATATTATTGAACTTGCATCGAGTGTACTTGATCTTCTCTGTAACTGCTGATGACTTGAGAACACTTTAAATAAGCGGAAATGATTCTCAAATGTATGAATATAAGTATTTATTGATCATCGCAAGCTATGATGAGCAAATTTCAACATCCTCACGAATCTTTATGCCCACCTGGCCTTGGCCTTGGAGATAACATCGATCTGTTCCTGGAAGTCAATAACGATTTCCTGGTGCTTCTTCTTGAGCAGATGAGCGGTTTCCTCAGACTCAAGATGGACATCTTCAAGCAGCTTGCGAAGTTTGCCCAACTCAGTATCGCGTTTCCTGTTAATCTCGAACTGAAAATGTCCCAAAAAAAACAAACAATTATGTTAAAAACCTTTTGGCATAATAATCTTTTAAATCTCATTGTATAACGAAAGAATTTTTATATTATCTTCATGAACCCGATATGACATATTTGATCTTTTTTTATTTGGAAAAATTTTTATGAACAAAGTTTATATTATTGTATTTGCTGTGCTCTTTCGATAGACACATGGTATTAGTAGTAATTAGTATTTCTAAAACTTAATATGAATTTAACATATTATATAAATGCATATGGTATATTTAATTTATTTCTTTAATACCTACATATTTAAGAAAGTTTTGGTTATTTTTGTATCCAATTACGAAAAATTCTGATACATGAACTTTTTGAGAATTAAATGAGCTAGTATACTGAAAATATTTAAATACGTTTTTTATTTGAATTATACTCGCGATGTTTTATTATTAATAAATCTTGGATGAAGTTCTACGTTGAAATAACAGATGTAATTAGAGGGTTTTTTTTTGGTTTTATTATTATTTCGTAATATTGAAATAGTTAAAAGATTTTTTTTACATTAATGATAAATAAAAAAAAATGAATGGAAAAATGAAAAAATGAAAAAAATTGGGTCGCTTGTGAGAGGCAATATGGTCGCTAGCAATAAAATATGTTTCAGCAAATTAAGAAGTTTATAAAATATTTCGATTTCTTCAACGGCAGTGCCTTCAGCTATCTGAAAAAATTGGAACACATAACCATCAGCAAATAATACATTATTACATACATACATATAATATTTTTTCGCAGATGAGAGAATCGCTTTGTTAGTTTTCATATTTTACTTTGATATTTAATCATTCAACAAATTTTAGAATGATAATTGAATTAATCGGTATAAAAATGTATTTATCGTAACAATTATTATATAATTTTGTAGTACCGGTATGTTAATATTAAATAATTATTCTTATGAGCAGTTTTGTTCCAGAAAAAAATTATATTAGTATCATATATTACAATTTCATCAATATGTAGTTTAGGAATGATTGAAAAACGATATATATTTTTAATGTGTAATTTTAAGAAAGTTTTATTGGTATTTTTTTTAATATTTAAATTTTATAATTTATAATATTTGGTATAATGTCTTTATAAACCATAATTGAATTAGTCTATAGTTATTAACAATTTATAAAAATTTAGAAACGTTTTATTTTAAAAATAATAATTAAACAAAAAAAAAATTATCATTAGTACTAATAAATAACTCTTTTACCTGTTTATTTAATCCAAAAACACTGTCAGCATGTTTATAAGCAGAATTTTTAATTAATATATTTTTTAATACTGTAATGTATTATATAAGTCAATGAAAATGTTCGGATAAATTTAATATTATTCCTCAATAATATTCACAAAAAATATGAATTTGTTGAAAATTGAAGTAAAACTGAAAGTGCGCATTTTTCGGGAGAAGTGGGTATGTATGTATCAAAGTAATTATAATATACACGTGAAAAAATATATGAACTGCTGGAAATAGCAACAATTTTTTTTTCTTTTGTTTTCGGTTCTACAGTTAAATATTATTTATTTTTTGAAAAATATTAAATGATGATATAGACGATCGAAAGATGATGTTGATGAAGTTTACCTGACTTTCGGCGCCGCCTTCAGCCTCTTCAAGGCGTTCCGAAAGCTGGATCACTTGGACGCTGAGGTCGGCTTTCTCCCTTTCAATCTAAAGAGTAACAAAAAAAAAACATTATATTAATAAAATTATGTAATTAACTATTTTTTCAAGAATAAGCATTAAAAAATACATCCCATCTGGGGTGAAAAATTATTATTTATTATTTTTTTCATAAGACTTCCTTTCTTGACTGTTGTTTGAAATATTCGATATAATTTTCAGAAATAAGAAAAATGTAATAAAATATTTAAATGTAAATTTGTGTAATATTTATATAAATCATTATAATATTATTTAGAGTTCTATAGATTCTATCTGACTAAAATATTATACTGTTTTATATCTTCCTAAAACAACAAGTTCTCGACCCGCATAAAAGCTTCTAGAAAGAAATGTAAAACAAAGTACGGTCTAAAAAAACAATTTATTAACTCGCCTTGTCTGATGTTGAAAATTTTCACTAAGAAACCTGCGTAATTATCGATGTACATGACTAACATTGTTACTATATAATATTAAATAAAAAACTGAAATGTGATATACTAAAATATAATGGAATTTAATTAAGTGTTGTATAATTAAACGGTAGTTTTATTTATAAACATATTTTATTTTCTAAATCACATCTTGATTGTGGTTTAATTTAAATCGAACATCATGATTTGTTCGGAAAAAAAATGTTTAATAAAAATACTCGTTTGATTTATCTATAATATGGAGGTTTTTTATTAAATTGATTTTCGGTATATCACGACTATCTATTTATATTTGAAATATCTGGGAAATCTACCATATTCGATTAAAGCTGAAATGGTTATCGTGCAATAAACTGAAGATTTAGTTACAATTTTCTCCGCGAGATGGCAGATGAATAAACAAAACAATTTTTAATTTTTTCAAAAATTAAAAGTTTTTTCTTAATATTCCTGTATTTTTTGTGTGCATTTGCTTTGAACGGCTTAATTAAATTTTTTGGCAACCTTCACATTTCGTGATATTTACTTATAATATAGCAGAAATTCATTATTGTGTATTGTCTCTTGCACGCATTGCCCAGAAATTATTCTTCAAAATACTCCAATGTTTGCAAATACTTGCGAATAAATATTGTAATAAAGTACTTTAATATAAATGCGATAATTCAAAAAACAGTCTTATGTAACACCCCCGGGTCCGTAACATTATTAATGTCCCTTGTCATAAGTGGGTCTGGCAACCTCTTTGTCTCTGATGCAATCCCAGCTAGAGTATGTCGGCAAAGATGTTAAAACCCAAATAGATTAATGTAATATTCTAGTCGCTCCCACAATCACTGTGTCATGTTTCCCTGGTTATTCAACATATTGTGTTCCTCCTTAGGTGGGGCCACTTGGCCCACATTCAACTGCGATGGAAGGCAGTATCCAAAATTGGACTGGCCGACAGGGGATCGACAAATAATATGTGACTCGCATTTCACCTACTCAAATATCCATTACACTTAATCACAATTAATAAACGATATACTTTTTAAAACGAATTTATTTCAAATAGTCATAATTGTTTTTAATTACTAGCGAAATAATTGTTTTAGGAAAATTTGATTGACTAAGAGCGAGCACTATTGAAATATTTTTCAAATCTTTGTGAAACCATTAAAACCAGTTTAAAAAGTATAAATAAAATATTTAGTTTATTAAAAATTATTATAAACTTAATGTTTTTTACTAAAATAAAAATAAAATTTATTTGAGACGCACGTCTATTTTACGATCCACTTGAATGCTGGTTAAAATAAAACTTTAAAATGGCTGAGATAGTTAACGGAAGATTAAGTAAAAAGTCCAGATTAAAAATAACTCATTCCGGAAATAGGCCTTTGCAGTGTTTATCGACCTTGTAATTGATTTCAGAATTCCAGAGATGGAATGCCATTGTTCTTATGTCAGTCGATGTAAATAAAATTAAAAAAATTGTTTTAAAAAAAATATTTCATTTTTCTCTCGAGAATGAATATTTTTAGATTTTGTATGCAGAAGTATGTACATTGTGTTACTTATAGATCAAATATATAAAAACATTTTATTTGACTGTTAGTTTTTAGTTATTTAAATTAACATAAAAATACATTAAATCGTCCATCAATCTCAATGCAAAATATTAATAAAATTAGTTCATTTTTATATGATTTTATTAAATAAAAAAGTTATCAGTGAAAATGAATAATCATAATAATTACTGAAGCATTCATAAAAACAATCGGATTAGGAATGTAGTTATTTTTTTAATGGATGTTCAGATATTGAAAGACATAAGCGATGGATTATTCTTAAAGAACTGGTGGACATCTCGCGCCGAGAAGAATGGTCGGCCTGCCGAGGGCCGCCCGAAATAGCCCGGCAGCCTAGCGGAAGATATATAGTTTCACCGCCACTTCCCGAATGAGAATTTGGCGGGCTATATTTACAGAGAAACGTTAACATTTGCACATTTCACACGCTTCGCAAAAATTTACAGTGTTAAAAATATTTCATTTTTTGTAATAACCAACACACGGAACACAATGTTAGATTTGTAATTATTTACTCAATGCAGTTAAGTCTGTAATGATCTTTTTGAGTAATATTGGGTTAGTAGGAATTCTGTTAAGCTTTTTTGATAGTTAAGTTTTGTTCTGTTAAGCGATAAATTGTTCTGTTTTTGCGGAGTTAAATGCTAGCTTGTTTTGTTTCGTTAATCCTTTCGCTCGGCAGCGAATGTCCTATCGAATTTGTCATTAAAGCACATTATCCTTTGTGGCTGTAGCGATTAACACTTCACAAAAAGTTCTTCCTGAGAGCGCGGCTGACAGCTCTAGCTGGTTAGTGAGAAAGCTGAGTTTGCACTCTGAAACGCTACGGAGGAGTTCTTACCCTCTGGCGCAACTCCCTTTCGGATTCCAGATCGTCATGAAGCAGACGGATCTTGTCCTGAAAAAGAAAACATGGGTATCTTATATTCGGGGTGCACCACACACAGGGTATATGTAAGTATACGACACACTTCACAAGACACTTGTCACATTAGGAATGGGGCGCACCTCCAGTCTGGAGAGCGCGCTCAGGTCGGAGCTGTATTCGATGCTGACGTCGGCACTGCCACCGCCCGTCGAGCGGTACGTGTACTTGGAGGTCTTGGCTACTGCTGAGGACGACATGATGTGGACTGCGCCGCTCCGCTCACAACAGAATGCCGGTCTCGGCTCGACTGAGCGCCGCGACGGCCGCTCTCCTGCCGCCCGGCGTCGTCCGCGCGCGCGTGCGCAGCGTCGCTATTCTAGGCGGCTATTCCAGCCTCCGCCGCGGCTATCGGGTTACCCGGCCTCCTTTTATAGGCAGCTCCGCGCCAGGTGCTCCGGCGCACCTGGCCTGGAGCGCACCTGACCTGAACCGCCCTCCATCGCACTCCTCTTCGCTCTTTCAGCCCTCTTCAACTCTGGACAAGGCAGTTTTGCGTATCATGATGCGTAGACTTCCTATATCTGAGCCGATACTCTATCAATCGATGACTTCTAAAAGTATGTTTTTTATCCTAGTCATGATACCTCTTCACATACTAAATAATAAAATGATTTCAGTTTTCACATTTACAATTATATTATTCCCACTAACAATAAAATATTTTTTTTCATCGCAGTTAGTGCTCGTGTCGTGTTTTTATAACCATCAGGGAATTATCAATAACCTTTCGGAACTGTTGTGGAGCGTTTCAGCCACTAACAGTTGTCATATTCCTGAACCACATTATTCCTGTAACAATGGACAAATACCAACCCCTACGGACAATTTTAACTATCAACAGATTGTCGAAGAAATCGCAGACGCAACCCTACAACTTTTCACCACATTGAAGGAATTTTCTATATCTATAATAGTATCTATAATAACGAGAGAACCGTAGTTACCGACTATGAATTTTATCCATCTGTGTATATAGAAGCGTCTATTGTAGGTATATTTGTGTTATAAACTAGCTGAATTAATTAACTATTTAAAAAGCTCTGAACCTATACGAAATTTTGAGTAATCCGAGAATGCACGTTCTGAACATGATTGCGAGATGTATTGATTAAAGATTACATTAGATTGTTCCAATACTTTGATTTTTATATTATTACAGTACATATAAAGGATAATTAATTTAGTTAGAAAAGTCACAAGTATAATATTTATATAAACAAGTATAATATTTTGAATATAAAATGAGATTTAACAGTTTTGCACATGAATAAATTATTAAATGTAGATCCCTTCTTCTAATTCTATTCTATGTTTTATTGTTTCTATGGTGAAGAGAAATTAATAGTAATGACGAAGAATATTTTATATATATTTAACAATATAAAATAAATAAATATTCAAATATTTACTAGATGGATACTTATTATGTCAACCCGTATGTATTCATTCTTCTAAATTATCAATTTGTAACATTGCTTTGTAATTTTTACACTATTATTAAATTCTTGACGATAAAAATGTATTATTCCCCTAATTGTCTAAAAATGTTTTACATTATACCTTAGTATCAGACTAGGATTACTTTGTGGGTCATTAAAGACCTATTGGTAATCTGTACATAAAAAATAAATAAGTTAGTGTCTAATTTTCAAATTTCTAAGGATTATTTGTTTACTATTTTGAAAAATTTACTTCAGAACAAAAATAACATGACACATACATTTGTTTAAAAAAAAATTGACACTTCGTACGTACATAAAATGTACCAATTTCTGTACGTGTGAAATTCTGAAAAACATTGGAATACATACATATATAAAAATTTAATATTTCTCTAAAAATGTTACAAACACCCTGTATATATGACGAGTACCGATGCATAAGCGAATGAACACCATCGCGATGGCCGTACATGAAGTACTAATACTTACACAGAACAAGAAGATATTTATAATAATGTACGAATAAAGGTCTATCAACGTAGTGATTTATCCCAATCTTAAAAAAATATATGACCTTAGACATAATGTACCTACATTTTTTGCATATTACTAGATGAGAGAGATTGTCCATCAGGACTAAAGAATCCACATATGCAAAAAAGTGAATTCGAATGTGAGAGAGTACATTTTAGCAGGAGATACAATTTCAGTTTAAGGGAGCCCACTAGTGAAATTTTGTAATAAATGCAGGCATAGAGCATAAATAAAGAATAGTACAGAATTAGTGCATTTGCTTATTAGTTGTCCATAACATTTTGTATCTAAAGCAGACCGTACTGGTGAAAATCGATCTTTACAGCATATCTCCGCATGACTCGAGGGCAAAATTTCATCCATGTACACGCACTATTAGATTGGGCGGGAGAGTGATTATGGATGGGAAAAGATAGAGTACACCTAATAAATCTAATTTTAATAAGATCAACATAATTGTAATGGAAATATAATAGCACTTTATATAACATAATATACCTATCATGATGTTAAGAGTCATAACGTGGTTAAATTGAATTTTAATTAGTAGAAAAATATCTTAACACAAAACTAACTGACTTACTAACTAACTGATAAGAAGGATATACAGAAAAAAAAGGTGAAAATTACGAATTATATGAATTACGATGGTAACCAAATGGTTTTGAGATTCAGTCATACCCCGTTAATCGTCGCTAATTGACGCATTGATTGTAATCGACGATTCGTTGATACGGACCAATACATGTACATAATGTTTATAAATTAAAATAAATCAAAATGTATTTAATTATAATGAATTTTGCATAGCTTAATAGCGTTACCGCCAATTCACCTTACACATGCTAATATATATATTCATACAAATGTAAAAATGACGTTCTAGGCACAATTAATACAATTCTATACCTACTACTACTTTATCTTGAGTTAGGGTTAAAATTCTCAACAGTCCCTAACATGTGACAAACCAACACGCTCGTGTAACGCATACTGAGTGCGCGCACATTGTGTAGAATATCGACGCCGGCGTCGGTTAATTGAATAGCGAGGAATGACATAATATGAGATCGTCGATTAACGCAACGTCGAATATCAAGGTATGACTAAATAGATTTACTGAACATCTTTCTAATTAGCTATGTTAACAAATTAAAGCAAAACAATAAAAAATGTATTTCATTTAAAAAGTTCACAATTGTTATTTGGCAGTCAATGTTTTATCATAAAATGCAATACAAGTACAATAACGCAAACATTTTAGGATTGAATAGGATTAAATTATGATTAAAAAAAATAAAACAATTCTTGTTAACGAAGATGTCACTGTTTTAAAAAATGTTTTACCATTTTTCGTTGTAAATGATTAGTTACGATTCATTGAAAGAGACAAATGGTGACTAATCAGCAAATTACCGTGCCAGAAGAGTTTCACGCTTATTTCATACATATTTTTGGTTTCTCCCTGCATGACGTTTATCTACGCAAAAAAAAAACTTAGGAATGGTAGACAAAACATTAAACTTGTGAGTGTCAGACGAAGAAAAGCAGACTGCAAACTCAATGATGTAGAATTAGGAATGAAGCAACCGAAATGAGCGAGGTAGTCCAAGAAAAATTCTTAGATAGTTCGGTCATTTGTAGCGATTGTTAAAAATACTGTCCAACAGGGGAACAGATGATGGGAAACGGTCCACGAAAATCAGTATTACCCAAAGATAACAACAAATTCAAAATAATTTGGCATATGAACACGGAAAAAACAAAGATATTTCCCTGAAAGAAATTTGTATCGCTGTATCTCTTGCACACCGCAATATTATGACATTGTGATACGATAACATGTAATAGTAAAAATACATTGGAAAAAAATTTAATGATTGTACATCGCAACAAATTAAATTCGTTAAAAAGAAGAAATTTATTTCTGAATGAAATATAGTCAACACCGGGTCTCAACCAACTAAGCAATGCATTTATAAATTGTCGCCAAATATCATATATTTAATCTTTTCAAGTGAGATTTTAATACTTTTAAGTGATTTATTTTTTGAATGCGACCATCTTTTTAAATTTTAATTCTGGTTGTATATAACTTGACTATAATTGATTTTTTATATACCTTTAGATTGTCTATTTTAGTGATTTATCGAATAAGTTTTTTTTTAAATAAATAAATAAAAATTATCAAGGAACTATGTACTGTAAAATCGCAATTTCACAAATAAAATTTGATTTCATTAAAAATTTATTGTACTTTGTCACAAGAAATAAAGAGTGCAATCCGAAAGCGAATTCGTATGGCTAAGTCTGAATTAAAATTGTCAAAAAATTAGAAGAACCACTCCATATCAAGAAATATAGAAGGCCCATCCTAGCACGGACACCGAAAAGGAAACAATGAAATTCGAGCTGTGGTGTTGGCGTCATATGCTGCATGTATCTAGTCTCCAAGAACTCCGTACTAAAGATAGGCTCCTCACAACGCACAGATACATACTAAGAATGTATAAAGACGACGTAAGAAGAAGAGGTAAGAGGTTGATCTCCAACCAAATAGACAAACCAAATCCAAAAACCATCTGAGCCTTCTACAAGTCGCACTAAACGAGACCTAGGATCGTGTAAAGTGGAAGCAAGCAGGTGGAGAAGCAGGCATGATATTGTTCTATAAATTTCTGATATCATCAACAGAATGAATATATATGACAAAGCGTTCCATGGTTGGTGCCGCATTGCAGCTGCTGACACTTGCAAGGATTTGTAAGAAAGCGTCCTAAAAAGAACTCTAAAATCTTAATGTTTTGTATGTAATTATTAAAGTCCGACCGAAGCTTCGACTTCAGCCATCTTCGGCCAAAAAATACACTTTCTGCTGCACATTCGGCTTCGGCTAAAATCTGCCGAATGTTTGGCCGAAGCCGAAGCTTTGTAATTAGCCGCCGAAAACGCTTGAACTATTATGAATGAAATAAAATTCAATACTAATTAAATGTATTAATTAGAAAGATATACATATAAAATCAATTTTATTGAAAAATATTGTTGTTGCGCTACCGGGATTTGAACCTGGATCTCTTTCCAATCCGGGGAAGGTGCATTATCCAACTATGCTAAAGCGACAGTACTTTTGACGACAAATTTTCGAACCCATATGTAACACTTTTCGAATTAATACATCTATCGTTCCATTATTTGAAAGCCATCTAATTTTTTTTTACGAAATCTCAAATACCTTTAAGTAAACTGATAGCAGACACCAGAATTAATAATTCATTTTTATTCAATTTTTGGACTCATTGATACAACTTATATATTATTAAGAAGAACACATTCTTATTGTGAAGTTAAAATATCACAGATCTATGTTCTGAATAATTACAATTTCACAATAAGAATGTGTACTTCTTAATAATGAAATAAAATTCAAACTTTTGAAATTCGAAACCGGTAGATGTATTTAAACTCAATTAAGTGGTTAATAAAACAACATTAACAAATAAAAATATAAATAAAATTCAGTTTATCGTTTCTGGAAAACTGCAATTAATTTATTTAATTGATATATTTACATTTATTATTAATACCATAACGCAGAAAACTAAGTAACAGTATCGAGTAATTCTAGAAGCTTCAACAATCGGCTTCGGCTTCGGCCAAAAACTGACCTTCGGTCGGACAATACGGAGAAAATCTATTTTTCAAAAAAATATTTCAGTTGGTACCGGGATATCCAGTTTCGCCATATCAACCAACGACAAATTTTTAAACTTATTTTCTATAACTCATTAAAAATGATACATCTGTTATTCCATTGAAACTGGAAATTCGCAACAATAATTTGTTCTTCGTATAAATATGTAATTATTATCAATGTGATTTCAGGATTCAAGATCAAGTTTAAAAGTTTTGTACATTTTCTTTGTTACTATTACTAAAATCGTTTCATTGTTTCAAAATAGCTACATATACAACAATGGCCGTGACTGAAGTAGTTATATATGTAATATTAATATTTTTACTTTTTATTAACTTTTAAAAAAAAAAACTTTTTTATTTATTAATATCTTCCTTGGTTTTCTTTTTCATAGCATTATATTGATTATATGTATAAAATAATATGTATTATATTTATGGCGAATCGGGTTAAAAAAAAAACCTGATCACGCTGGAATAAACACATTATTATTATTATTATTATTAATATCTTAATTTGAAGGAATTTATATATCAATATGTAATTGTGAGCTGACTTTTACTACTGCAACTCTCGAAATAAAGCGTCACTGTTTATACAAAGAAGAATCTAGATAGAGCCACCATATGTTGTAAAAATATTATAATTTATTATATAAACAAAATAATAGAATACCAAATAATTATTTAATATTTTATTTATTTGTTTTATTAAATATAGTACTTATATGTATATCATCCTGGGACACAACAATTTACTTTAAATCTTTTTTAAGAGACAATTGGTGGGATTTTTTGCAATTTACTTCCAAAAATTCCACTAATTATCTGGTCCAGACAAGTTCCACTCGGTAATATATCAAGTGTTTGATGAATTATTTTGGACGAAAGGAATCACCAAAGTAATTTAACAACACTGTGAGTAATGCAAAAAATAATAATTCGCCTCGTAATGAAATTCATTAAATGTCTTGGCAAGTATTTCGCCATGACTCAATGGATATCTTCCCGTCGCGTTGCGCAGCTTCCAGGGATAGAGATGCCGCGTAGGATGGACATTCCATTTTCCAAAGTCATTAATACACATCGTCGCGTGGGCAGGCAGAGAGGATAGAGCGCTGAACAGTTTATCCTGATAAACACTGTCGTATTTAAAAATTCCTCCTATACACAGTTCTAACACCGTCCATCACATTTATAAATATTTTAATCATTTTCAACATTTTATCAGAATTAACATTTAATGTAGATATGTAATTAGTATTTCATAACGATTCAAAGTTAAAAAGTTAAAGGATTTTTCTTAGAGTCGGTTGTGTGAGTTTTTACTGTGGTAAAAAAGTTATTAAAGTACGGTTTGATTGTTGATAAAAAATATTTACTTCTCGAAAGTACATTCAGTAGTAAACAAATTTTACTCTCCGATATCCGATGTTAACAATCGTTAGTTAAAAATTGCGGACTCTTCAGATCTGTTTCAAAAATCATTTGTCACATTGATACTTAGAATGTTGCAGTATACTACAATGAATCATTCAATATCCCGCTATTTTAGTAATGAGAATTCGTCCGATGACGATCTCGCAGCTTAATGTATACTGCCGAAGATTTTTCGCCATCAATGCGACAGATTTCGAACGCAGGGGTGAATAAAGCATACAATTGTATGTATTGCCAATTGTGAATATTTAAAATATATCGATTTCGGTCAAAATCGCAGGTTGATGATTATTCACCTCGCCACACTATTAGGCGGGATTAACTCTGACAGTAGTAGATTTAACGTACGAACAACCCGCTGACGTTTTTTACCACGGGTTTAAAATTACTATAGTAAAAATTTACCATGGTCAAAATTTACTACTGATCACACAACCGGTCTTTAGTGTTTCAAGGTGTCGGTTATAAAATAAATGTAATGTTTATTAATATGGAAGACAATCCAGTTTAAAAAAAAGCAACACTTGAGTAGAAAGAGAGCCCAAAAATGACGAGGACGACAAATCGTCGCACAGACGTGCAGCTAATATTTTCTAACTGTTCAAAGGTTTTTGGCGAAACTTTGTGGAATTCCATGATTATTTTGTAAATTGAGTTAAAACACTGTTTTATTCCACTACATTTTTTATTGTGTTAAACGATGTAACGTTTTTGGGAACATCTTCCCATTAGCAATATTACAATTTAACAAAAAAAATGTCACAATAAAAAATATAGTGGAATAAAACAGTGTTTTAACTCAATTTACAAAATAATATTTTCTATCGCGCCAATCGCCAATCTAAATTTGAATACAATTGCTATTGCTGCATTACATCGGAGTTAAGTGGCAATTTTCTAGTAAATGTTTGAATTAGATGGATACGTGAACTTGTTGTTTGAAAGGTATATTTCTCTGATAGAAAAAAAAAATCTTTTTTCAGAAATGTTCTAATTGAAACATGCAGGTAGATAATTCATTGAAATATTACATTTTTTCGCAGAAACCGTACTGTGTACTTGTCGTACCCGTCCTAGGACGAATTTTAAATATTAATTTCAAAATTATTAACAAAGTTCTTATTTAAATTATAATCCATTTATTATTAAAATTAACTTTTATTTATATACTAAACCGTTAAAACTGTCTCGTTACATATTATGTTGTTCTGAAATAAAATAGTGCAAATCTTTGCATCCGTATTGTATGAATAGTGTTATTTTAAAAGAAAACGGAAATCTATTATTCTACTTATGTACAGCATAATAATATACTTCACTTCGATATAATAAAAAAGTCTTCAATTTAAGTGAAGTGTAAACCAAGCATAACTGATATAAAATATTGATTTTTATTTTGTTAGTGAAAATATTTATGTCTTAATTTATATTTATTTTATTTTATTTCACCACCCCTGTGATTAATTAGGAATTCATATTTAGAGTTTGGCAACACTGTGACATTCGTGTAGTGGCTTTGTTGATACATTTGATTTCATAATTGCAATTAAGGCTCATTCGTGAAAGTGTGTATTATTAATATATTATTGAGTGCATTTGAATAAAAACGATGCCAAAAATGCAATCCAGTAACTTCAAAATCTATACTCTTTTAAATACACGACATTATAATTGTTCAGAAAAAAATGTGTAATTGTCATAACGAAGGGAACGCAGTTTTACAATAAATCATCACATATGGTGCAATTATATCAAGTTAATAAATTAAGCGGTGAGAATGAAAACATCCTTGTCATATTAAAACCTCTACACTGCGTAAGCGTAATAGATTACGTAATTGCATTGGGAAGATTTGGAGCATGTGCACTGCTAATGAATTAACATATTCCAAAACTTTTTTTGAGAAACAAGTGACTGACTGGCTGATGATGATGATTGATTGATTGAATCCAACTTATATAGTTTGTGGATACACAATATCGGAAACAAAAAAAATCAAATTAATTTATTGCAGTTTTGGGTACAATCGTTAATAATTAATTATCCTATCATAGTTATGGCTTAGTGATCCACATCTTAAATTTTTTGTTTTGATTGCGATTATATCATTTCACATACGATTGTGACGTACTCAGATTTAATGGTGTTGGACTCTTACCTACCAAGTCACAACGTTAAAAATGACATTGATTAACTTTTGATTTGATGGTAGTTTGTTTCAAAAAGTAAGCAAGTAGAAATGTCATACGAACGTAAAGGTCTACGTCCTAGATCTATCTAGTCGTATCCTTAACATTATATTCAGAATTTCATATATTGGGGCTAGTAGTTTATAGTTTATAACCCAATTATCATTACGGCTGAATGATTTTGAGTAATTAATCCTAACTAAACTATAGCAATGAACTGCCCAACGATCGGAAGTGGGTGAGAACTCGCCCTAAGTATTGTAATTTGAACTGAAAACACTGAACTGTGATCTTTGTTCAACAATAGTTAATATAGTTATCAGCCATGCCTTCAAGATAATATAAAACACGTTTTATATGTTGATGATTCATAGATCGCTTTCGTGCTGTACTCTGTACTGAACTCTTGAGAGAAAGCTTATCCGTGGATATGGGCCATTAGTACAACACATAAATAAGTAATATTCGACAATCTTCGTCAAATTTACTTACTAAAGAAAAGCTTCACGGGCATAATTGAAGCGTGGTTATCAAATAGTACTCAAAATATTTTATTGAAGATTATTTTAAAATAAATAATATTTTTAAAAATAAGTCATTTTTAGCCTGTCAATTAGTACAAATTTTTACTTTTTAGATCCTCGTGATACAACTCTAAATCAGTTGAAATTCTATCATTTTTTCAAATAACGTAACATCTTGCTGATCTACGAATGAAAACTACAAACACAGCACCAATCTGTTCCAATCGTCCCATTCGATCCATTATCAATTGTCTCCAGGGTTTCCGTCTCGAAAACAATGCCAACCATTCTGCCGGCGCGTTCGAGTGGTCTTGCAATTCAGATTGCTCGACCTCCTGAACTTTTTCAAATATCAATTGAAATTCACTTTCAGTGTGCGCTGTCAAACATCAATTTGAGACATGCTGCGAGTGTTCTCAGGAAGCATCCGAGCCACGCACTACAGTGGACCCTTGCCAAATAGGTTTATGTATTCTCTGACACGACGCCGACGATCCGACCGCCGCGTTCTGGCTCCATTTCGCCGGTGGGCAATCTCTAGAGACCTCCTCGCGATAAAGACCGTGTAGTTGTATATATTTCATAAAATACAAAATCATCTCAATTTTAGTGTGTGTCAAAAAAAATAATTTCGTTGAAACTAGCGCTTACAAAATTCTACATTTTTTATTAAACCTATTTTTCACTACTTTTAAATAAGTAATAAGTTTTACATTAATAATAATATTATATTGGTAATCAGTAGAGATATTTGAGGAGTGATTTAAATATAAGTATTTCAATAAAAAAAACTGTAAAATTCATGTATGTTTATAGATTTTTTTAAGGTATTAATAATAATTTTATGTATAGAATACAAATATAAAGAAATGAAGTATATAAACCTCTAATGGATCGTGGGTACTAATAAAAAGGCAACAGATATAATTAAAGCTCTAAGTGATATTGTTACGAATTTTAATTAATTTTACTACTGACAGGACTGTATGTAAATCCATACATACATATGTGTTTTAAACACTTCATAAACTTCAAAAATAAACCTCAGGAAACTGTTAGTTAATTAGTTTCTCAACTGTTAACATATTCAGATTTGATAAAAGCGGTTTTCAATCATGACCATCGTTAAACATTAACGCATACGTTAAACCCCGTTTAAGTATCCTAACTGGATGGTGAACACTCAATTCTGGCAATTTTCAAGCTATGAATATTATTATTCTCAAATGTTAGAAATTTTAGAGTATTTACTTAGAGTACTGTGGATATATACGCCACTCGGATCAACTCAGCTTTATGAATTTCACGTAGGCGACAGCATTGTTTTGGCTAATAAAAATATCAACATTGTAGCCAAATATTGCATTCCGTCCACCAACTCTGCCTCCCGAAATATCTAATGACTCTTCGCAGTGTGTGTACTTTGCAGAAAGTTTAAAGCGCATAAAAAAATTTATGAGACTTTAGCCTCACTGTATGCCAGCAAGAGGGATTTAAGGCGAAAACTTTTGAATTTATTATATTCTCAATGGAGAAGTTCAAATACAAAATTATAATTAAATTATTTTATGTATTTTGTACTTGAAGTCTTTTATTTATATTTATTAATTTCAAAATATTTCTGAGTACATACAATACTAATTGCAAGATAAGTAATTGCCAGTAAAATACAATAAATTAATTTATTATTTATATGATTTATTTTTAATAGATTATTAATTTCAACGATGTTCCACATCACTCGATCGCTCTATATAGTGATATGTTTCGCAGTGGGATCATTTTAATTGCTAAGTAATATTTATATTTTGTGTGAAGATTTTTATATTTAAAAATTATTCAAAACCACATTTATTTCAAAATAAACATGCTCTTCGCTTTTAAACGATGTTCTAAATTGAACAAAAATATGTCGAGTTATTTTCTGTTCGGTGTCGACACAGCAGTACAAACATTTCTCTGTTTTTCGTATAATAGAGGAGTATTTTCTGTCGGCAATTTAAGATATTTCGTATAGAGGGCGTGGGATGTTTTAACCCGGCGATCTAAATATACTTCCGGGAAGGAGGTGTGATGATTAATCTCGGTGACTCAGTGCTTGCGCAAATACTTGATATACAATCTCAAAAATGAGAGAGAAATCATTTTAATTTATTGCGGGCGTATAATTTCTTCCATTTTGCATAATCTGGAGATTCTCTACTCGTCAAAGACAGTCACGGCTCATTATTTATTCGCACCATTAAATCGGTTTCCTGCAAACTGTTTTGCGATTTTAATTCGGAATCACAAATGTGTTATAAAAATGCTGAAATCATAAAACGACGGGCGACCAAGAGAGAAATTAATAAATAATAAGTATGTAATTATTTTAATAATCTTAACTTTCAACTTCACAAATTTTTGACACCACTAAAGGTATAACTCGAATAAAAATATAACTCGAAATATATGTAGTACAAAGTTTAGTTTATTTAAAAAATTACAATAATCGTGCCGCACCACAAAGTATCTGGCATATTAATTAATATACACATGTATATATGAGAAAGTAATAAACTTGCAAAATGAATATAAAATGTAAAGTGAAGAATAAATCACATTGTAGAATAGAATAAATTTATTAAAATCTATTCAATATCTATCCAATGAAAGAGTATTTTACGAGGTTAACTTTAAATATATCATATCATTATATGTCATGTAAAATTACTCAGAATAACGTCTAATTTTTTCTAAAAAAAATTTAGTACAAATTAACTAAGTTTATATATAGAAATAGTATAATAAAACAAATCGGATAAGCATGACATAATGGAATCAATTTTATGAAGCTTAGGATGGGGCTTTCAGTAACGCACGATGTACAAGAAAATGGAATAGAATTTTTTTATCATGATATATTGGAGTCCTTGAATTTGATTTTGAGGTTCCAACAATGGTTGTGCTGCTCACAGAAGCCAATATAATGTATATCTAAACTATAGCATTTAACGAGAGCGTGATTGGGTTCGTCAAATAGTTAATTATGAACACCAGACTTCTAAATAACAAATTCTAGCAGCAAAAAATAAAAAAAATAACAGATACAGAAGAAACTCTTTAAAGATTTCCAGTAGGTAGGGACATTTAAGGGTTAAAATATTATTAAGAACACATTCTTATTGTGAAGTTGTAATTATTCAGAACATAGGTCTGTGATGTTTTAAATACAAATTTAATGTATTAATTATAAATAATACATTAAATTAATCCCGGTAGCGCAAAAAGAATATTTTTCAACAAAATTGACAATATTAACAAAAATAATTTTTCCGACCACAAAATATTTTATAAACCTCTTTTTGGAGTGATTTAATGTGGATTTACTCGGAAAAGTATTTTTGTTTCTTGTTTACATTTTGGATGATTTTATTATTATTTGGATGCTTACGATTATTTCTAGAGAAGTGGGAAGATATTATATTTTAATATCAATCAACAATACTCTACATTAATGACGTTAAGTATAGATGGATGGTTTCGTGGCTTCTGCATTAAATTATCCCATTTTATTGTGTGTGACTCACAATACACTGTGATTTTTTTTAGTGCAGTGTCTTTTTTGATAATCTGATATAAATGATCTCGAATAATTACTTTTTGTATATGAAAATATTGTACATGAAGAGAGACTGCATGAAGATATAAAGATGATAAAGACAATTTATTAGACGCAGTATTCTTTTGTTAATCTCCAGAAGTTTTTAAAACGTAAAACAAAATGTAAATATGAATTATATATATTAATTAGAAAGATATACATATAAAATCAATTTTATCGAAAAATATTGTTGTTGCGCCACCGGGATTCGAACCTGGATCTCTTTGGTAACCGGGGAAGGTGCATTATCCAACTATGCTACAGCGACAATATTTTTAGCGACAATTTTCGAACCTGTATGTTACCTTTCTGATATTAATACATTTAATCGTTTCATTATTTGAAAGAGCCATCTACCTTATTTTTACGGAATCTCAAATACCTTTGAGTAATCTGATAAACTGTGCCTAAACTCACAGAGAAAATCATAATGTGTATTTGGGTGATGCAATGAGGCGTGAGACAAGTGGCAGTGCTCGAATCTTACACGGTGGACTGCGAAAACCGAGTGTCTGAGATTATATCGAAAGGAAAAACTTATCCGTGGATATGAACAATAAACGAGCACTTTGAAAACTGCTTATCCATGGTCAAAATGCCCCGAGTCCTAAGATACCACTCTTGCCCCAGGATTGATCCAGTGGTCCACGCAGATTCAATAGTCTTCCTCAGATGTTTCTCAATACTATCACATTTTTATTGTATTAGATATGCAAGGTCTCGGAGATACGACCAGAGGGGTGGATTAAAAAAATGTTTCTTAGACACGAAAAGCTATCATTAGCTGTGATGTCATTAGGAAGTAAATATATTCTGTGCCCGCTTTAACCGGTGAGATCCGGCACGTCTATCTCGACAGGTGTAACGATATCTTTAATTTCGGTTTATAGCCGGATCGCTAATTTGATTTAGAAGCGTTCGCCTGGAACGTCGACGAGCGCGCGTGAATTTTGCTTGTAACGGGTGACATTTATTAATGTCAAAGGCAGAAAAAAAAACAATTCGCAAACGATCGCGTGGGACAGATCAAATTACTTGATCTAAAGATATTACTTTACAATATAATTTTATATTTTTGACAGGCTAATTAAGCATGTGGATTCTTATATTTTTCGACAGAATTCGTTTTGGGTTTAATTAATCAAAATAATAACATCCATTTGGGTTTAATCAATTCAGTAAATCTCTTGCCTATTTGTATCTTACATTGCTTCTGAAGTCCAAATTCGATTTTATTTTTATTATTTTTCATTGTAAATTTATTGGCTTGCCTTCTATATATTTATTTAGTCATTTATATTTCAACATAAAGTCCATACATTAAAACTAGAATATCAAGAAAATAAATCTAAATTAAATATGTATCTCTTTATATTCTTAGCACAATTATTATATAATTGATATTATATTTTTTTAAATAAATATAGAATATAAAGAAATATAATTATATACAGCTTGTTTTAAATTACTGATTGCACTCGCTTACCATTAAATCTTGAAGTAGTCAGTTCTACCATGTGTGATGGCGATTTTCATCATCATTAGCTGTTCTGGATCTTAGTGTTGGCCGCTTGCTGGATTTGAAGCCATTTCCCTCTATCTATGGCATCCTTCTTCCGGCTTATTACTTACAGAGAACAATAGTCCAATACCGGCACTACCATACCACAAAGCCATCACAACTGTGATTAGGTTTCCTAAATTATTCCCATAACATGTATTTAATAACTAAATTATATAAACATCATTTTATTATGCATTAAGCCCTGTACTTCCATTTATTAATAAATTTGTAATTTAAAAAATTGTAATAATATTGTAAATATTTTTATAAAGTCTTCACATGACTTGCTCACCCATTATTATTATTATTATTGCAACATTCAGGGCTGGCCTGGAAAATTCCGAGATGGGAATTCTTATTTAATTATTTATACCTTCACATTAGAGTGGAAAATAAGTATTGCCCGAATATTTTCAAGCATTCACAGACCTATGTTGTAAATAATTACAACTTCACAATAATAATATGTTCTCCTTAATAAAAGTATCTTGAATGTGAATAAAATATATTAATTAGAAAGATATACATATAAAATCAATTTTATCGAAAAATATTGTCGTTGCGCCACCGGGATTCGAACCTAGATCTCTTTCCTAACCGGGGAAGGTGCATTATCCAACTATGCAACAGCGACAATATTTTTAGCAATATTTATATTCAAATAATGGAACGATTAAATGTATTAATATCAAAAAGGTAACATATAGGTTCGAAAATTGTCGCTTTAGCATAGTTGGATAATGCACCTTCCCCGGTTAGGAAAGATATCCAGGTTCGAATCCCGGTGGCGCAACAACAATATTTTTCGATAAAATTGATTTTATATGTATATCTTTCTAATTAATATATTTAATTCATATTTAAAATATCACAGACCGTCTGTTCTGAATAATTACAACTTCACAATAAGAATGTGTTCTCCTAAAAAATAAAAGTATCGTTTAAAATGTTCTTATTTATTTCATAAAAATACTGTTTTGAATGGATGAATCCATCACTTTGCAAGTATATCACAAATTGTATAAAGTATTTTTAAAGAAATCGGATATTGTGATCTTGTAATTTAATCAATATCAAATCAAAACTATATAGTTGCCACGGAGATTCGAACCCTGAACTTTTTAATGCCGAGAGAATACGTTAAACTTGTGCATAAATAAATATTTATTTTTATTATATTTTCTCGATATCTATCCAAATCTATCTAGATTTTTTTCTATATATCTTTCTAAGTGATTCATCTTATTTTTTTCAATCTAATCAATCACCTAAAAGGTATTTTTTCAAAATATGTCAAATTTAGAGGCCACCCCTTTAAATTAGACTGGGACCGAATAAATTAGCAAAAATACGTTCGAATCCCGGTGGCGCAACAACAATATGTTTCGATAATATTGATTTTATATGTATATCTTTCTAATTAATACATTTAATTAATATTTAAAAATATATGCATTTCTTTATTTATATATTACGGGCTAGATGTGGCTGTACCATACTTTAGCATATTTAATATATTGGGGATAACGGAATATGTTCTAATTCAGATACACTTCAAAGAGAGTAGCCATTTTATTTTCTGAGATTTTTAATTATAACTTATTGATAGTTTTAATGAGAATCTATCTAAAATAAACATCTTTGTAGAAATAAGTTTAAATATGCCACACGGATCATATTTTATACAGCAATAATACTTACTGATAGTCGTAAACATACATTACAAATCATGGATGTCCAACCTTTTGGATTCTCTCCGCCACATTTACAATTTAACGTTTATTAATACATATTAATCGTAGTAAAACTGCATTTACTTTTTTATTTGTGATAATTAAAATGAAAGCGGATACCCGGGAAAAACAAGCTTGGACAACCTACTTTTGTCTTTCGGTATACATAATATCAAAATAATACGATTACCGGGTCGCATCAATGCTGAGGGTCGTATACGACCCGCGATCCACATTTATTTTTTGCTGAACCTACTTTTGTCTTTCGGTATACATAATATCAAAAAAATACGATTACCGGGTCGCATCAATGCTGAGGGTCGCATACGACCCGCGATCCGCACGTCGGACATCGATGATATTATTCAACCACGTGTCAAATAATGTCACACGTATTATGTTCGTATCTTTGTAAAATTTATGAGACAAGCTCACGTCACCGGTAAAGGTCGACATTCATCAGTTAATTCAGTCTTCTCTCCTTGCAAAATAATGTAGACACCAATAAAATCATTTTTAGCACTAATTCTGTATTGTCTTTTACCGCTATTTTACGCGTGTTTAGAAGGCAATCATCAATCAATACTCATCCTTGCTTCAATTTGTACACATTCATTTTATGCGTCTACAAAAAAAATATATGATATTTATATAAAACATAGGTATTATTAAAATCGTAAATAAGCGTGTGTAAAATTTTACTTAACACTGACAAAACAAACTGAAATAAAATGACCTAATAGTTATAAAAATAAAATATTTTTAAAAATATAAACCTTTTTGGAACGGTATAAATTGTTAATTGATTTTATTTATTTATAAATTACTTAATTTTATACAATATAAAATTATGCATGTATATATTGAATCTACTATTATATTAGTTTAAAAATAATGTTAAACAATAAAAACTTAAAATAAATGCATAATCAATATTAAACACAATACGTTTCCAATATTGCACCTATTGGACCTGGGCAAAATAACAGCACTCCTCTCCCCCTAAATCCCTCTCTTAAATTATGACTCAATCGGAATCTCTGGCAATACCGGATAGGGATCGCTAGTACATAATCAATAATACAGGATAAATATTTTTTACAGTAACTAGACTCGTAGTCTTTTCAAGAAATTGAAGCGAACGTGAGAATGATCAGATAAGTTATCATATATAAACTACTGTAGAGTTTTCCTTCGTTTGATATTAGTTCTCTTGGCTTATTAATATCTTAGTAGTACTTCTTTGAAAATATAAAATATGGTGTAGCTACGGTATATGGCGCCCGGGGAAGATATATAAGAAGAACGCTGCTACGCGTCTGCGGCTGCATAGAGCAGCATGGTAACGGCAATATCTTTTTATTACCCTTCAATTCTTGAAGAGAAACAAAATGATTGACTTTTATACAGAGTGCTACCATCAAGTATTGCCGAAAACAAATTTTTCAAAGTTAATCAAATAATGTAGGAACCTCAACTTATACTAAAGTATTATATTTTAAGAGTGATTAATGCTTACTTATTATTAAATTAATGAATCGTTTACTGTCTTTCCAGGTCGAGTAAAATATTGTCAACCCCTGATGTAGTCAGTTTATTTATTTTTGGATCCATAATAATAGAAGCATTGTAGGTGTGACGACCTCGTTGTCAAAACGTTTTACTTGTCAAAAATTTGAGGACAAATTTAATCTTTGAGACCTTGATATTTAAGAATTTTAAAAGCTTATGTTTCATTTATGAAAAAAAAATCTAAAAAGTAAAGAATTTAAAATATAATTATTGATCTCAGTAATCATCACACAAAAGTGAACTGCCGGTATATTGCTATTTTCTCGATATACTTTCAGACACCGTTCGACGTTCGATTAATATCTGGACCAAAATCTAATCATTTATTTTTACTTTAAAAATGATCTTAGGTTTTCACGGCCGTTAAGAATCTGTTGTGCACAGTTGTCTGGGCTAATCTGCCGTGTATATATGATGGACCCTGCAATTGGATACGAAACGTCAACCAGAAAATTCAGATATATATATATGGCAGATTACTGTACACAGAAAATTTTTACTTTTGTTGAATATAATTTTTAGTTTTAAAAATATATTATACGAGTATTATCAATATTGTTTTATTTAATTCATCATCATCAAGTGAGTAGTGTAACTCACAATATCTTAATTTATTTTGATTACGTACCGACACCACGTGACTTGATATTTAGTCATGACTGTTTTTGTAAAAATACTGTTAATATAAGAATATTGAAAAAGAACTAAATATTCATATTTTTTCGATTTTATATACATTTTATTACAACACTAATTCCAATTACTGGCTCTTAAAAATATGTATATACATTCGCGCTCACTCACAGGAGTGAGGGCGGGCCATGGTGAGGATTAAATTCTGAACCAATATCGGTTTCCCATCCAAACAGCGATGGCTTATATGTCGCCTCGGGCCGAGACAATATGGAATTCGAGAAGTTGGCTGGCGCGTGCGTTAAAATTTAATGAAATTCCCCGCAAAGCAGAAATAGCCGAGGGTATAGGTGAGACCCCCGGCCCCGCCCGCCCCCCGCCCAGCCGAAACGGGCCGAGTGACCACCTGAAGTGTGAAACTGTATCCTGCTCCGTGGGTTCGAATTGACTATTATTAGAAACGAATGTGCAAAGTTTTCCTGGTGTTTTCAGCGCAGCGCTTATGAGGTGCTATTCGCAGCCGGGGGGCGGGGGTAATGGAGGCTCACCCCTCCACCCCTCCCGTTTCGTGCCGGGAAACTGAACGTGCGAGAACTGCGCTTACAATAGGGAAACATTTGACTTACTCAAAGTATGTACTGTGAAGTATCGCAATATGCCAAGGCATGCGGTACCAAAATATTGATTTAAATTGACATTTTTCACTGCAATTTATTAAAACAATAAATAATTTAATTAATCAACTAGAAAGACATACAGAAAAAATCTATTTTTCGAAAAAATATAATTTTTCCATATTTCTTTCTAGTTGATTCATTTACTTTGTATCAAAAATACCACAGAACAAAAATATGTTGTCATTAAAAATAACAAATTAATTAACTTTGTTTTTAACTACTATAACAATTTAAGTAAACCTGGGGCAAACGGACACCTTAACATAAAATGTTAATTTTTTAATATTTTTGATATATTTTATTATTTATACATTCTTAACACCAAATTTTTAGATTAAAATTTATTTTAATAAAACTGTTCATCCCTCTAAGAATCCAGTATTATAAACTGCTATTTTCACGTATTGTTTGATTCCTCGGCAATGTAATGGTTGGCATCTCTGCTTGTTGCGCGGGAAACCGGGGTTTGGTTCTCTTCCAGAGATTTTATTGTATTATTTTGTAACTGAGGTACGATATATGTATCTGAGACATGCATTACTCATTGAACTCTTGCGCAGTAGATCTGAACATAATATACAAATAATTATTAGACTAAAGTCAGTGGCGTAACTACAATAATTGGGCCCCAATGCAAAATGGAAAATATGGTATATATGAAGTAACAATAAGTAACATGCGGACTTATCTATAAAATATTACTATTAAAATTAGTCTCCTATAATTCTTTTACTTTGATGAAAAAAACAAAAATATGTTTTTGGTATTTTTATGCAATTGCAAGTGAAAAAACCCTTCTTTCATTTTACAAAGATGGTAAAGTTCCTAGCACAACATTTTAGCGGAGAACTATAGATGTATACAAAATAATGTTTTCACATGTTTTTGTAATACATTTTTAAATTTTATAATTCCATTTTTGTTGAAGTGAAATTTATAAATGATTAGTCCATAAGCGCTAGAAATAGTATCGACATCAAAAGTACTGTAAGACTTTTGGGCCCTTGTTTAACTTGGGCCCCAATGCACCGCATTGGCTGCATTGGCGTAGTTACGTCACTGACTTAACTACTAAACCCACGTCAATTCAGTACGAGTGATTGATTGGTATATTGAAGTATTTTTTTCCAATTATCAGAACAAAATATCTTAAGCTATTTATTTATACCGGTGTGTGGTGGATTTTCTTTAAAATGTGCAGATTTTACCATTTATTTCTTCCGCGCAATCAATCAAATTATTTTTAGGTTTCTGCCATTTTACGATTTCCCTTTTTTATTATCTAAGTAAGTTTACATGTATATAGATACGACTTAATATATATAAATACATTTAATAAACATGGGTAGGACTATATTGCAGTGACGTGAGTTGTGCAGAAAAATACCTACGTCAAATGTAAATTCATTTAACGAAGATTTCAGTCGTGGGCGGGATTCCGTCAATAATGTATCTAGAATGTCAATCTATTTTTAAGTTTTTGCAGTCAGTACCATAGCAAAGTTCTGCCGCTGCAATGTATATATATGTTGATCCATGTAATTAATGGAAAATACATTTGCATGACGGGTTTCATCTTAACAACGGTGTTTTGATCAATTTACACCGCTCTCGATATTAATGAAAATCAATTATTAATTAGATCTAAACGTTCAGAAGTATGTTCGCCAATAATAGTTATTACTTAGCTTACACTAATTGATTCTTTACTTACCGACCAAAATGCAATAGCCATTCCTGAACATTATAACACTCGGCCAAAATACTGTCGTTATAAGATATTACATAACCCATTTAAAATAATTTAAAAATATTAAAAAGGAAGATAAAAAAAATTATAAGAAAAGTTTATTGTATAAATTTGATCATTTTACAACAACTAAATACCATACCAAGTTTACTCGCTTCGAGAATATTACACAAATACTTTATTACTTCAAACCGAATATCCAATATATTTTAAGTATTTATAGAACTGTTTAAAAATAAACAAACACATTCTTTTTTTAAAAAAAAAAGAAGGTACTTGTTATTTATTAATGACACCAATAAATCATTTTGAAATTGACTTCTATTGAAAGCATTGTTTAAAGAGTCACATAAATTAGAGGTCGATATTAAATTATTTTTGTTAAAAATATATAAAACGAAGTATAAATATAGGATTACTGTCGTAAAATTAGAGACACTGAACCTTTGTGTATTGTTGGCACTGCCGTGGGTATTGAATGTAATCCATACTAAAAAAACTTTTAAAATAATACATCGATGCTTCCAATATCCATCCATCAGTTTCTGCTAATTAGCTCGTAATTACGAGCCCCTTTATTTTGATAATTTTTTATCCCTCTGGCAACAGAAATAATATTTTTAATATCAATATTTAAAAATACGAAAATCTATGAATAAATTATAATTTGATGTTTTTTATTCTTTATTAATTAAAAAAAAACCAGTGTAATATATTATTATGTAATAAATAATTTGTATCGGGACTGGTTGTTGCAACTACTTAACTTATTATTTTTCAATTAAAATTTAAATATACAGTATTTAGAACTAATGAATGTAAACCAACGACTATTTACACAAACTCTACTAGTATCATTACCACCATGTTCGTCCCCTTATCCTAGAAAGGTTGATGAGGTTTTCCATCTTCCCCTGTCTTGCGCTGCTTCGATACTACTTAACCAGTCTAGGTCCATTCCATCTTAATACGATCTGTTGTACTGTTTATCCTACCTCGGTCTGGGGTGACCGGGTACCCCACCCACCCCCAGGGCCGACTTCCTTTCAGAGTTGGCAAGATGATACATCTCGGGAGTCGTTCCGTATCCAAGTATCCGAGCCACTTTAATTGAGATCATTCTATATGTACAAATAGCGTCTCCATGCCAAAGGGACTCAGTTATATCAATATTTCTCACTCGGTCCAATAATTATATTCTCGCTACTCCCCTGAGGTAAGTCATTTCGGCAGCCTGGATTCTAAATCTTATTCTCTTCCTAAGGATCCATATTTTCATATTTTATGATCTTAATATAGTCTTGACACTTGACTCAGACTTATTTATCGCGTGAGTGAGTGAGGTGACCCAGAACCGTTCTATTAACGGATGCTCCCATATCGGGCATTCAAATTTGTCGACAGGTTGGCATTTTTTAATTCAAAAAGGGCCAAAAACGCCGCACTATAAAACAAAACCTTATATGTACAGGAAAATAGGAATTATATATATTCAAGGATCGTTTATTTATTATATATTATAATACCTTGCTCATTTATTATTACCTTAAGACGATCCTTAAATATGACGGCGTATCCGCCTTTAGCTCCTTTCTAATGAAGCTGTTCTTTCAAAGATATTATAAAATTCCCATCGTTTACTACAGGCAGTGGTCATCTGAATAAATATTGTGAATAATAAATCACATGTGTTGGCAACCTCCTGAGCTAAATAAATTTAGCCATTCCTCCATCTACTACTAAAAACTATTCCGATTTAAATATACACCGCTCGCAATATCTCCATATGAGATGGGCCGATAAAATAAACCAACCTAATTTATTATAACCCCAAGATATTTATATTCAAATTCTTCTATGGCATTCGGGTGTAAAACTATTTGATTATTTTTTGTTTTTCTCGTTCTTATATTTATTTACATAAATAAGTGAGTTCTAAAAAAAATTAAGTGTAAAATAATAATCTCTGATTTTTAAAATATACTTCTACGATTTTTGGTCCTGATTTTTATAATTTTACATTAGTTTTTACTTTATTTTAAAATAGTGTCGTATCAATATAATATATCGAGCAAATACGTAATGTAACTTATACAACGTTGTAGATTTATACATTTATATTACAGTAATATCAACACGTCTTCGAGAGCCGGTTTAGCCTAGACACAAACCACTTTATTGAGTGAGACCACGTAATCTGTCGCCAGGAGATCTCGACGTTAACAATGTGCACTTGTCAGTTTTTTGTGGTACTGTGGTGAGCCACTTTGTTTAGATAAATTATAAAATAGGAAAAATTCGAAAACACTGGCCACTAGGTATATGAATGTATTTTATAGTCAAACCGCAATAACCTTCCCATCACTCGAATAACTAAAGAGTTCAAATTAATCACGTTTTTCATCATTTTACAATTTTCACAGCTTCAATAATCTTCGTGGGCTTACAGGGAATATTATTTGCTGATAATGGAGTTGCCGCATGTTAACGTCCATTTTGCGAACCAATCACCGGGAAGATGTACATGTTTATTTGGCATAGTAGTAAGATAAGCGCCGGCGTTAGACTTTTTGCCGCCACAGGTAAGAACGCTTTTTTCCGCCCTCATAAAACTTAGTGATCAAAAAAAATCTTTTGGACGATTTTCAATGCGGTAGCAGCTCAAACGTGGGACGGGTATAGACAAGTGAGAGTATTATCAAACGTATATAACACTCGATAATTAATAAATACAAAAAAATATGTATTCATTATTTAACGTGTAAATATAATACAAATAATACATGTGGATGCAAGTCGAGTACCTACTCCCTGTGCATTTTGTCCTTCCAATATATACCTGTCCCGCTCTGGCCATCTAATTACTTAGGAATTTTACCATTTTTGTGTTCTTTTTTTAACGTCCGAAAGTAGCGCCGTGCGTAACGCTAGGACCACGAAGAGAAAAGGCGGTATTCTAAACAGCTCCAGAAGTGCAATGATATCTCAGTTCTTCACTAAAAAGGTGCGAGTCAACTGGAGGTGAAAACTTGACGTCCAATCCAGAATCGAGATCAATGTAGGCCAGAGCCATTTGCCAATATTCTTCTCTTGAATCCAATTCGAATAGCGTCAACTAATCATTATTGTAATCGATACAGTCCACGAAATCTTATCCCACTAATACATAAGTAATATAAATTATATTAGTAATTAATTGCTTTCATCATTTTACACACTATGTATTATCGTTTTTTAAAGTGAATTTTGTTGTTCTATTTTTGTAATATATTAATAAAATCATCCCCACGTCGACCCCTAAATTGGCCGCCCGCGTGCCACACTTGCTCAAGGGCAGTTTTTTACGTTCTGAACACTAGTGTTGAATACAAATTACATACTGCTTTAATAAGAAATAACCATAATGTAACTTATTATATTTGATTTCTTCAATATATCATTCCTAGATCATTTTAATAACTCGTCATTATCGTTTTGAAAATTGAAATATAGTTTTTCAATTTTTATAAAATAAGATACAGTGAAGGCCGCCCTCTTGATTTGGCCTGTGCGTAACGCCAGCGCTGAGTAAGATATTCGCCTAATGTCCAAGTGGTCGAGGTTCAAGCCTCACCTCGGAAGATAACCATTTTAATTACCACCTAAAAAATCCTGATGTAAAAACAAATATTTTACTTTCAAAATTATGTTTTCATCCATAACTCAAAAACACATAAAGTCGTTTTAGGGGGTTTTGGAATTAGGCGCTACAAATATTTGTCAAATTTCTACAATACATCGAACTGCACAATTTTTTTTTATTTCGTAAAGATGAACACTGGATAAATGTTAAATTAAATAAAAACAATCTCGCTCCCCGCGAGCGCGAAAGTATATGTGACTATGACAAGTGCGTTCAAAAAATATATTTTTGTTTCAAACCCATATTCTTAACCATTAATGACTTGATAAAATGCAGATTCACGATGCAAGCCAAATGATATTAGAAAGGAGGAAAAATTACATAGATTTAAAATAAAACTAAACAAATATTTGCAAGATAGGTTTTAATAAAAAGGAAAATATTCATATTTCTTATGTATGCACTATATTAAGAATAAATTAAATTAATATAAATCAAATTAATCTACTAGAAAGATATACAGAAAAAATTGTTTAGTTGTTACCGAGATTCGAACCTGGATCTCTTTCCATCCCGGGTTCCAATAGCGTTCTCTATTTTCGCTATAGCAATCAAATGCATTTTCGAGAAATTTTAAACTTATATTCTGTAATATTTTCAATTGATACATCTTCTATTCAATTTTTTAAAAGCAGTCAATTTAATATTACGGTTAATCTCAAATATCTTTGAGTAAAACTTGATATGAATCCGTTATGTAAAATTTGGAAACTTTTATACAACTTATGTATTGAAGTTACAACTTCGCAACAAAAATGTGTTCTCCTTAATAAATAAATAAAAATACAGAGAATACATTATTGTGAAATTGCAGCTGTCTGTTATATCTTTCTAGTTGATACATTTAATTTGTATTAAAATAATTTACTTCCATGAGCATCTTTTTACACGGATTTATTAGTTCTTCAGGCTCCTGACTCTTCTTGACCTGCGTTCTTACATTAAAAAAAAAACAAATTTAATAGAGATGCGTACATGGAATACTTACTATTTTCAAACAAAGCTAAACTTACTACTAACTTGCTAGTGTCCTGGAACGAGGCGCGAACCCCCGACCACTCGATCACTAGACCAACGTCTTGACCACCACACCAACAATATAATTATATATATATATAGTTCTGATGTTTGGATAAAAGGAGAATTTTTATTACTATTCATACCAACCGTTGATATAGCTACGGATCCTGAAGCCAGCATGCTATCAACTTGCATATAAAGAACGCCAACATCTAATTTGAAACGCGTGAATATTTGAAATAATGCAGTGTCCAAATATACAATCTGAGCCGAGGATATTTTCGATAATGTGACTCATGCATCTACATTCTGGCTCTTGTAGCCTCGCTTCCAAGCTGATGGTATCCACCTGGTCGTGTCGAACAGCTCTTATAAATACTTGAAAAATCTTCTCCTCATTGAATTTGCAAAACACATGTAGAACAAAAGTACGAGTCACGATTTACGATACACCTGACCTCGATGAATTTGCAAAAAGACATTATTTTAGTTTCGTAAAATATAAATTATTGTTAAATGGCCGAAAATGCGAAAAAATTTCAGTGACCTTCGGTGTGAAATATTAGAAGTGACAAGCGCTGTCTAATAATAATAAGCTGGATTTTGTAAATAACACACCAACGATACACAGGGTCAAAATTTTGAATCTGATTATTTTACATCTAATTACATTACTAGGTTGGACAATTTAAATTCTCTGAAAGTCGATTAAACGCGCTGTATAGAGGTTTTTGAGTGGTTACAAATACCTAAATCTACTTAGTTTCCGTCACGCCGTTTCCCCACGGAGGTAGACAGAAAGGATAGAGCGCCACACTCTTCTGTCCTGACATACAATTCGCACCTCATCCAAATTCATACATCTCTTCATGTTGGCTTCTAATGAGACCATCTTCCAGTATCTGGTCTACCTGGCCTTGTCAAGTCTTCCGTGGACGTCTTCTATCGTTGGTGCCATCAACACTTGCGTCATTCATCTTTCTTACCATTCTCTTCTCATTTATCCGTTCCATATGACCAAACCACTTAAGTGGTCCTTATTTCTTCATTATTTACTCTGTCATAAATGGATCTGCCATATATACGCCTAAGTTATCTAATTTCCACTGCATTCAAACTACTTTCGCTGCTCTTTTGCCAGCTCCAGACTTCACTTCCATACATTAGTGTCGGTACCAGAACTCCATTGTGTACCATTAGTCTTGCCTGGGTTGACAAGTTCCCATTAGATATAATTCAATGCAAAGCGCCGTTTACTTTGTTCCCTGCAGTCACCTTCTTTTCGATATCTTTCTCAGCTTTTCCATTTCTATCAAACATACTTCCCAAATACACAAACTCATCTACCTACATCTATATTTTAATGTTAAAATCAAAATTCTGTAAAACTCAGATATAACAACCAAATTTTCTCTATTATAACTTAAGTTACTCGCTATTTCCGTGATACCATTGCTGATTGTTGAACTGTTGAAGAAGTCAAAGAAAACTTTTTACACAATTCAAAATTTTTTGAGCCACGTTCTAACTCGTTTTTCACAAATTGAAGGCATTTCAATTTATTAGCACTATATTTCCTAAAGTTTTGTTTCTAACTGATAATATTTTTTCTTTAAAATGTCTGTAATTATATATTAAGTTATCGTTGTAAGAATGCTGGATAATCCCGAAATAAATTTAAGGTTTGACCAATACAAGGCAACAATTAAGCGACCGCTAAAACAATATTAATGAGCTCATTCCTAAGAGAAAAATATAAGGCAAATCTGGTTAGGTCAATAAGTGGGTCGTAATCTGATGCAATCAATGATCAAGTCGTCTGTTCACGTTTGTTCATTATACCAAGTATTGAAAACCACCTTAGCAAATACAAATATTACACTGAGCACTAAACTGGGCTTAGTACATCCATCCAACAGTGAACGATTCTATGGAAATACACGTCAAATTAAATCGTTACACCCGTTTCTCGTTGTAGGCGTAATCGTTATAACCAATTTCGACTATATATCACAAATTTCACATTCATTCGTGTGGTGTTACAATTTAATTACTTTTTTTGTATAAAACATCTAAACATAAAATTGTTTTTTAAGAGGTTGTGAGAGTAGGGTTGGGTGGGGATGAAAGTGCCGCGGGAAGAATGTTCCATTGCAAATATTTTATAGACGTTACATGGGAACGAGCATGTGAACACCGGGTGATGTGGTGATATCCCCTCTGCCTCGTTTCGCACTTCGTCAGTAGAGTAAATGTGCTAGTCGGAGGTGCACGCGTCTATACTTTGTTTTTATGGTCGGCGAGGTTAAATTCAAAATTACACAATTTTTGGTTCTGCGACTACATTTTACATTTGCGATTACACAAGTAAGTTATCCTATTCGCATATATATTTATTTATAAATGTAGAGTGCATTTTTAGCCATATAGATTGTCTTTGTTTTATAATTTGATATTTGTTTCGATATTTCGGTATGGGGTTAAAAGTGCCGCGGTGGCATTTTCTACCCCACTCCCGGTACTATTTGTACAGAATGTGTACACTCACATTTGTTTCTTCTAATTTACAGAATAAGGATGTACATGAAAAAAAAACTGAGCGGAGAAAGACTTCTATCAACGTTATGAAACAAGCTGCTGATTTGCTAATGAATGAAAATAAATCATTGCCTACAGTTTTCAAACAATTCGATATTAGTAGACTATCACTGGAGAGATTCATAAATCGGTTATTAGAAAATCTTGAGACAGCAGCACATGGGGCGGGTATAAATCAGCACGCCGGGTTTTCCAGGACAACGAATAAAAGATTTTGGTACAGGTGGTACTTTTTACCCCACACCTATAACTCTTAGCCCCACGAGTGGGGGTTAAAGGTTCCATCTGACTAATCTGATTTATAAATAAAAAGAAAACTCAATGCCATTCAATTGTTTTTGATATATTAAATGAGTTTCAGATGCATCTTCCTTATCCTGTCATTTGTAAAAAGTGGCACTCTCATCCCCACCCTACCCTACACCCAATGAAAAAAATATGAAAATTTAAATTCACACAAACATTCAATTGTTTGTCAACTTATAAGTATGGCAGTCCAAATAAATGTGAATTAAATGTATTAATTATAAAGATATACATACAAAATCAATATTATCGAAAAATAAAAACATTGTTGTTGCGCTACCGGGATTCGAACCTGGATCTCTTCCCTAACCGGGGGAGGTGCTTTATCCAACTAAGCTACAGCGAATAAGATGGAACGATTAAATGTATTGATATCAAAAAGGTAACATATAAGGTCGAAAAATTGTCGATAAAAATAGTGCCGCTGTAGCTTAGTTGGATAAAGCACCTCCCCCGGTTAGGGAAGAGATCCAGGTTCGAATCCCGGTAGCGCAACAACAATGTTTTTATTTTTCGATAATATTGATTTTGTATGTATATCTTTATAATTAATACATTTAATTCATATTTAAAATATCACAGAACTATGTTCTGAATAATTACAACTTCACAATAAGAATGTGTTCTCCTAAAAACAAATAAATGTATTCCTTAATAAACTTTAACCGTAGTTTAAAATATTTTGTAACATTATTATAACAGTAATAATTTGTTTCATAAGTTCATAAGTAGCTACTGTGCTTTCTCTATTTTATTTTATATTATTGCTGGATGTAAATTGAATTATAAAAACATGAAAAAACTGAAAAAGGCCGATAAATTGGGTGTTTTAAAATATTCAGAAAATCATTGAAAAAACTGCAATAATACAATAAAAATTAAAACATGAGGTAAAAGAAAAAAGCACTTATTTAGTAAAATTAAACTCGATACTGATCTCTCTAATATTAATAATTATATCTATACTCGTTTTCGTAATCAAACCTTTTAGCACATCGACACGAAAAGTAGTGTCATATGGTGGAAATACTTGTAGAGTTTTAGCAGCCAAGTATTTACTTAGCTGCCAAATAGTAATATTCACTTTTTATTCACGCTCATTTTCAAAAGTTATTACATTTAATATTTTTATTAGATGATCATCATATGAAGACCTCATAATAAACGTCTAATATTCAACATCAGATGAACTTAATCAAAAATATTATTAGATTTGATCATACCTACAGATAAATTAGATTATTAATTACCTATAATAAACCTGACTGAAAATAAGTATTTATTAGAATTCCGAGATCGCAGAATTATTTTCTGTTGTGGAGGTGAACATGTTACATAACATTAACAAAGGTAAAACAATCTTGCAATATCTGGAGTGGAGATTTTCAAATTTCATGTACATAGTAGTAGTTTTCAAAAAATAAAATATATTTTGATAATTTAAAAGTTTTGTAGTATGTACATTATATTTTCCAATTATTATTATTAAAAAAATATTCGCGATTAATGATTTTTTTTGTAGTACAACATAACTTCTGAAGATTATAAAGAAATGACTAATTTTAATTAAATCATCACAACATTGATATACATTGGTGCGATTTGGTGATGGTACATTTTCGGGACTTGGTCTACTTGTCGGAAGCGTTCAAAGGAGACAAACTGACTAAGAGTACCTGTGAGACGAAACGGTGGAAATAGAGCCCAACCGAAATAGATTGTGTCCAAACTCACTCGAATAATCAAAAGAGATAGATGCTTTTTAATAAGTAGAAAGGTGTATATTAAACTAATTTTTAAGTGATTCAATAAATTATAAATTTCTTGAACGTTTTATGCACCAAAAGTACTGTCTTGAAATATTGCAAATTTTCATAAATTATTATTTTTGAAATGTATGAATTGATAGTTGTTTATGGAGTTTTAAATATAAAGGCCGTGAATATTAAATTAAGTGTTGATGATTGAGGAGAGAATAGGGTGTAAAATATCTAGAATTAATTATTTATAAAAACGAATTAATTAAATAATTAATTAATCGAAAAATATATCCATAATTATGACTATTGATTTAAATAAATTTGTTTCGTCACGGAACTATATTTTTTGAAGAATCGTAAGTTCACAAATGAAATGTGATTTCATTAAAATTATTGAATTATTAATGATAAAAAAAAAATCTAGTCGGTTCCTCCAAACTCCAAAGAGGTTAAATAAATTAGAGATGAATTCAGCTATCGTACACAGTAAAACATTGAAGCCAGCCGTGGAGATCGGCGGGGAAGAGAGTAAAGTTAGAGTTAGATGAACAATGTTTGACGGCACAAATCATCATTTCGAATATTTTGACCACCAAAAAGCGCACTTTCTTCTAATAACAACTCATCAAGTGTCACCAACGAAAACTCACTGAAAGACAAATATTTCTTATTGAATAATAGCAGTGGTTTGAAGAAAGTATTTTGTCTAAAGATTTAAATAATTATTATAGAAAATTAAATCTAATCCGATATTTTTTTGTCACCTCTCAGATTTCAACTCTAGTTTGTTTAACCTCTTTGGTTCCTTTATTATGGCCAGTTAAAGTATTAGATAGATCATGAATCCATAGCTGTTCCAAAATTAAGGCATTACTGCCCCAGGCCTAGATTTAATCGTAGATGTTATCACAATGGAGTCCTGGTACAGACACTGATGTATGGAAGTGAGGCTTGGAGGTGGCAGAAGAGGAATGAAAGCGGACTGAATGCAGTGGAAATGAAATCACTTAGGTGTATATCTGGCAGATCCATTTATGACAGAGTAAAGAATGAAGAAACAATGAAAGAATGTAAAGCTGGTCTTAGTATAGTAATATTAAGAAGGATCACTTAAGTGGTTTGGTCATATGGAACGAATTAATGAGGAGAGAAAGGTAAGAAAGATATATGACGCTAGTGTTGTCCTGTATGGTCCTGTTAGAAGCCTATAATCGTCAAGTTTGTTTGAGAAGATGTACGAATGTGGATGAGGCGAGAATTGTGTGTCCTCGCTACCTACCCCTGCGGGGAAACGGCGTGATGTTAAGTAAGTTTTTTCTGCAAGCCGGGTGAGACAGAGGTATTAAAAAGAAAAAATGAAAGATGCGTGATTAAAATAGGCGAGTGGATGGCACAGAATAGACTTACATTGAATCCATCCAAAACAGAATTACTATGGACAGCAACACCCAGAAGGCAAAACTTAATACAGGAATCAATGTCTACGAATGCTAAATCTGCAGTTAAGTTGTTGGGCGTGCACATTGATTCAGATCTTTCAATGAATACACAAATCAGTAAAACGGTCAGTGCATGCTGACATCAACTGAGACAGATTAAAAGTATTCGGAGACATCTTCCTCTTGAGGCAGCCCGTCTACTCATTGTGGTGTCACCTGTGGACTATTGTAACAGCATCTATGCTGGCCTACCAATGTTTCAGCTGGATAGATTACAATCTATTCTAAATGCGGCTGCACGGATAATATATGGAGTTTCCAAATTCTCTCATATAACATCCCTTTTACATCAGCTACATTGGCTCCGATTCCCTGAAAGAATTGAATTTAAATTGTGCTGGCTGATGTACAAAGCGACACACAACATGGCGCCTCTATATCTTCAAGAACTTTGTATCCCAGACAATTTGAATGGTAGACGTCAAACTCTCAGGTCAGCCTCTACTTCAGCTGCAGGAAGGGTTATAGAACCGATCAGCCGTTGCCAGAAGTCTAAATATAGTGAACGGGCATTCGCAGTGGCAGGCCCAAAAGCGTGGAACTCTTTGCCCTCCATTATTAGAAACAGTGCATCAGAGACTTTATTTTACACTTTTTAAAAAATTATTTCCATAAGTGAAAATAACGATTTTTTAATTGTAAAAAACATATTATGTGTAAAGCGCCCTTGAGGTGAAAGTTTTTACGGAACAAATTATCCATTATTATTATTAAGTGTTATTACTACTTGGAATATTTACTCGGTAATTTGAATACACATAAAACTTCCTCTGCAACTATGTAGATATCAATATCAAAAATATATTTTATTTTATTAGTTACCACACCCGAATACTTCACAAAGATATTATTTATTTTTTCAACAAATTTATTTTCTAAAAAATGTCAGTGTTTGCGTTTGTTTAAAAACGTTTAAGTTTTGTTTGAGAACTGTCGGCTGAGTCTTGCGAGTACAAAAGGTTAAATATTAATCATAACAATTAATGTTTAATTAAGGTTAAATATTAATCATAACAATTAATGTTTAATTAAGGTTAAATATTAATCATAACAATTAATGTTTAATTAAGGTTAAATATTAATCATAACAATTAATGTTTAATTAAGGTTAAATATTAACCATAACAATTAATGTCTTGATTCTAGTTCGGATTTCACAACATGAAGATGTACATTTCAGATAAATTAAATTTGGAAGAGAACGAATAAGTATTAAACTTTGAAATAAAATATATATATTGATCGATAAATAAAAACCAGTTTTATTGAAAAACTCTCGTAGAATAATAATTATCAAGATTTGAAAAAATGTTGACATTTTAACAAATAATGTAGAGGTACGATAAAATATTTTTATTGATTAAGAAAAGACTTATAAAGTATATTTTAAAGTTGAAATGTCATTATCTTCTTATTGCAACGTTAACATTGCACAAAATGAAAATATATAATCTAATTAATTATATAAAAGTTAATGTAATATTACAAAAGAAGCGAGGGGAACGCAAAACCGAAACTGCTAGATACGCAATTAGGTGTGTTAACATTATTTGTTTATATTCAGTTTTTTCATTATCGTTATTGGTAAATTGTAACAATTAATCTAGCACAGGTAAAAGTACAACAAAACATCGCCTCGACAAAATGTTATTACAAAATTTTCTCTGATTGATTTTTCTGAATAACAAACTTTTTTTTATTATTTTCGTCCTTCGATCAGAGCAATAAATCATTTCTACTAGGTTGTCATTTTATACCGATTTATCATCGGTAGCAATTAGGCAAACAATTTGGGTTTTTAGATCTTAAACTTGTAACATCGTATATATAATAATATACAAAAATATTTATTGTTCTTCATATTATTATCTAATGTACGTACAAGGGTATAATTTATAAATATATTTCTAACCGTTAACAAAAATAAAATATATCAGAATACTTGCGAAGTTAATTAATTAATTTTATACATTACTTTCGTAATTAATCTATTCACATCTGCAGCTAATCGTATCACGAAATATTACTTTTAAAGTGTATTCTTTTATTTGCCGCCTTAATCAAGTTTCAAACCGCGGAAAATATGCCATCTATGGAATTATGTTCACAGGTTTTTAAATTATTTTATTATCACTCGTGTACGAGATTAAGAATTAATATCTAATCGTATTATTAACGCCATCTGTGTTGGGGGTGCGCAATTATTTTCTTACTTTTATCAACCATCTGTGATTTAACTATTTTAGAAGCTCATTAATTAATTTTTTTAAAATTGTTCTATCATCTATGTTTGGAGCATGGAATCATTTTTTAACTTATAAATATATTAAAATATTTTACCTGGCATCTATGTTAGGAGTGCAGAATTACTTTAAACTCTGTACCCACCATTTGTGTTTGAGTTACTGAATTATTTTGTAAACTAATAAACTAAATAATAACTTATTACCTTGTGTTGTAAACTTGAAAATTTTTACTAATATTATATGTGAGGACAGCACAAAATCAATATGTACTGCTAAATTGAAATTCAACACATGATAAAAAAAAACTGTCTACATCTGATCTCGAAAAAAGCACTACCCCCATCCCACTAAATGAAGCCTCTTCACTCTGCGTAAAGTTTGGACTATGCCGGGTACTTCAGATAGTTTAAATATATATTTAAAAAATATGAAATGAAATTTTCGAATACATTTAAATCAGGCACAGTGTATTAATCTTATTTTATATCGCCAAAAGGTGGAGGGTTAGATTTCTATATTTTCCTCAGGATCCTGGTTTAATTGAACAAAATAATTTTGAATGGGAAATTGGGAAGGGAAGTGAGGGGAGTGGATCAGAAGGAGAGTGCGAGGGGAACAGGAGTGAGAGGAGAGCGGGGGAGAGTAGTAAGGGAGCGGGAGAGAAGCAGGAGAGAAGATCTGTGTTGGACGGGAGCGGAAATGGCAATGGAAATGGGGAGTGTAGGAGAGGAGCGGGAAGGGTGTGGGAGGGGAACAAGAGGAGTGCGGTAGGAGAGTGGAAAGAGATCGGGGAGGGGAGCAGGAGAATGAGAAATGAGAGGGAGAACAGAAGGGGAGCGGAAATGGCAGTGGACAGATGAAAAAATGGAGGGGTGCGGAAGGGGAGCAGGAGGGGTGCGGAAGGGAAATAGGGGTGCGGGAGAGGAACGGGAGGGGAGTCGGAGGCAAAAGGAAGACAGTAGGGACGCGATAGTGAAGCAAGGTAGTAGGAGGGGTGCAGAAAAGAAGCGGGAGGCAATTGAAAAATCTGAAATTTGTAAAAAAACGAAAATGCATAATTGTGAAGAAAAAATATCTGCACTATAATTTTTATAACACTTACGGCCGGTTGTGTGATCAGTAGTAACTTTTTACTTGTAAAAAAAGTTACTAAAATAAACATTTTTGTGAAAATGTGTTGTTCAATCGTTGGTAAAAAAATATTTACTTCTCAAAAGTACACACCGTAGTAAACTCATTTTACTCTCCGATATCTGATAGTAAAAACGAGAATCGATAGTTAAATATGGCGGACTCTTCACAGCTATTCCAAGTTATCTGACACATTGGTACTTTAAAAGTTGCAGTATACGACAATTAATCATTCAATATCCCGCTTTTTAAGTTCATCCAATGATGATCTCATTGTATATACATTAGCACATAATCGGAAAAAAATTCATAAGAGAGGCAAGCAGAGGCAAAAAATCCATAGATAAAGCATAATTCATGATTATTTGTCACGCCTATAGACATCTCATCTATGCTTTGACAATAGTAAATTTGACCAGCAAACGATTTAACCATGGGCGTTAGAAAAATGTTAGCATAGTAAAAATTTACTACTATACACTACTGGCCTATTGATTTGTGGTGCGAGTCAAATTGTAATTATGTCAAACCTCGGATTAACACGGTGTTACCATATTTACGTTTTTTGGCAGACAACCGGTTAAAGAATTGTGAATGTGCATAATCAACAGTATATTGTTAAATGTCAATTTTAGTTTATTAACAGTTGACCTAGTTAAGGACAATTTGTGAAATGTTTATTCTTTCTATAACACGTATTAAGTGTACCCAAAAAAGGTTTAATTTTTTACCTAACTTTGTCAGTCAGTTGTGACTTGCTTGCCGGCTTATCTTTTTGTCAAAATTGTTTCTCTCATACTCCCCAAACATATTTCCACACATAAAACTTACAAAAAATGCTATTTACAGTGCAGGGATTTTTTCATAAAAAAAATATTTTTGAAGTTGTACGTTACACGAATTTCACCAAAAAAATTCACCAACCAGAAATATTTGTGTAATTTATGGTGACATATTTGATTTTAGTACTAAAGAAAAACCTCCAAGCATAGAACATCTGAAATTTTCAATAAAAATCTAATTTGCTGCTGAAATTGAGTCAAATCTAGATACATCAATTCAATAATTAGCTAAGACTGAATTCTCATGGTCCGGTGTCCAAAGATGCATTAAAACAATCGGGCGGTATAGAAACAGAAGAGAAAAGATGCGACATTTTAGCTGCACAGGAAACAAATCTACCATTTTTGTATGCGATAACTGGGAATGAGAGGTGAATACTGTATAATAACAAAAAATGAACCAAACAATAACGTCATGACCATCCTCCATATTTCCCCGATCTAATGCCATCTGATTATCATTTATTTAGGTTTATGCAACGTTATTTAATGGAAGAAGATTTAATGTTAGCCAAGTAAAAACGAAGAAGTTCTTATAAATAAATCATCAAAAAATTGTTTTAAGAATATTACTTTTTATTTCAAAAGGGTACTCGATAAAATATTACAAACATTTAAAATTAACATATATATAATATCTAAAATCACATTTACTTAAATAATTATTATTTTTGGCAACATATATTATTAACATCCTCTTTCTCTGAAGCCGCACATATTTGTACAAACAAAATAGTGAGTGGCCAGCGAGCGAAAGTACTAGATAGAGAATAGGATATGAACAGTACATTACATTTACTCCGAGGCATTCCTTACTTATTTCTGAGAATGCTACTCTAGGGATAGAGATAAATTAAATGTGAATATTAATTTGAGAGGAATTGTAGAATCCATCACCAGATTTGGGTTTGTCTGGCCATCCACACATGCAGTGAAAAAATTGAAATATTTAGGCAGAGATCCAATACTAATTGATGTCATTTGCTTTAAATACTCATGTTTTATTTCAAGTTAATAAGATTTTCATAATTTTTTCGCAGTGGCATGTTCTTTTACTTTTACTGTAACTTAAGTATTGTGCCTATTTGACAAGGTGACAAAATTAACAGGCAAAAAAAATGACTCATGTTTATTGAAAATATATTTTGGAAAGAATTTGCCTGGATTTATCAAAAGACTTAGATTATTATTAATTTTGAATTTCAATTTGTTTTCGGATGCTTAATTCAGTCAGGGAATTCTCTTTTTACTGATATAAATTCGATTTTTTTTTATCCATGCGGATATTTTCTCATATTCTTTTGTTATCAAGTTTTTAAAATTCTCTAGATTAATATTTATTATCAATATTTAAGTATAATACTTACATTATATTTCATAAATTAAGACAAGATTAAGTTTTAATTTCTTATTTCCTTACTTGATTTTATCCGTATCAATTATATTAAATACTTAAATATATACCATGAACATTAGGAATATAAAATATATAATGTACACACATTTGAGCAAGAGTTTGTTTCTAAATATCAATTTTAAAATCAGACATTATTTTATTATATATTATAAAAGTAATCAATCTTAAAATTAAATGGTTTTAATATCCAATATCATTAATATTCATTTTTGGTAATTTTAAATACGTAGTTCAAGATCTTAAAAAAATTGGTCATTTGTAATATTCACTACATTATCAATGATTAATGACTGAATTTAACATACAAATGCTATTTTTATGTATCCAATTTATATTAAAAGAAATTTAGAGTGGGTGGATTTTCTTTTTTCAATCAGTGTCCCAAACACGAGTCTAGAATTATTTTCCAAAATATTATAATATAAAGCCACCCGTTTAAAAATCTGCCCAAGATTTAATTTAATCTGTGAACGCATTATATTATTTTTTAATAATTTATTCCGCAAAGATGTTTAATATAAACTGAAGATATTGTTTTCTATAGGAAACTATATTATAAATAATGAAGACTGCGTTTCAAAACAAAACTTAATTCTCATGTCATCTTATTAATTCAGTTTGTATTTAATAAGTACATATATATATTCTGGTTACACATTACCGATTAACAAAAATTGACCAACTCACAAGATTCTTCAAAAATATCAGAGATATTATTATATTATATTCAAAATATTAATATGTATTTATATAATAAAACCCCAGAAATGTATGTCTGTCACGTGACAGTACCACCTGGCTCAATGGTTGAGGTGTTGGGTTGCGCAGTATTTATTATATTTTGAATTTTTCAATTTAAAGTTATTAACTTTTTCTTTTGGACTATTTAATTCAAAGTTTTCATTAAATGCAAAAAGTATAGCATGATATTTATGTTGTGGTATTTTCAAAGTAAAATATGCTTTTCTTCGTTTTATAATACAGTGTACCTTAGTACATTCAAAATATTAATATGTATTTATATAATAAAACCCCAGAAATGTATGTCTGTCACGTGACAGTACCACCTGGCTCAATGGTTGAGGTGTTGGGTTGCGCAGTATTTATTATATTTTGAATTTTTCAATTTAAAGTTATTAACTTTTTCTTTTGGACTATTTAATTCAAAGTTTTCATTAAATGCAAAAAGTATAGCATGATATTTATGTTGTGGTATTTTCAAAGTAAAATATGCTTTTCTTCGTTTTATAATACAGTGTACCACATGATTTATGTTCCCAAAATAAAACAATTTAACAAATAATTTAATAAAATGAGTTAAAAAAGAAATCTTCATACACTACTTCATAATTCGTTTTATTAATAACGTTAATAATTAAAAATTTATTTGGTTGTGAAATTGTATGGCTTAATTTCCTCCACCTTGTCACGGAGAAAGTTAAAGATATCGGTATCAAGATTTTATTAGTTGTTAGAAATAAATAATTTTCCAATGAACCCTTTTAAAGGAAGTAAATATAGTAGCTAGGCTTAAACACTAAGAAACTCATCTGGGAGATCACAGCCTATGTAATAACCGTGCTTCACGGAGTATTGAATCACTTTGCGCCAATTTTCATCAGCAGCCAATAAATGCGGATTACCAAATATAACGAGGAGCACTTTGGCCCGGGTGAGACTGACGTTCAATCGCTTAGGATTTTTGATAAAACCCAGACTATGTCTGATATCACTGGAGATTTCTCCTTGGGTAGAACGGACACACGACATGATGATAATCTTCCTCTCCTGACCCTGAAACTCTTCCACTGTCCCAATCTTCGGACATTCCACCTCCATGTCTTCAAAGAGAATGCGCAGAAACTTGATCTGTGTGAAACAAACAAAAGATATCAGAACCAGCGATTAAGATGCAGTTGAGTATGAAGGGGAATATGGAAAAAGTAACCAAAACATCAAGATTCTGAATATTTCTAACTTATCGCCTCCAGGAACGGTATACTCGTATAGGAACAGAAAAATAAACTAAAGGCAAAGACTAATATATTTTAGCAAGTGTACAATATTAATTGCTAAGAGATTGGCTGGAACGTCTCTGAGAGAGGTAATGGTATTAAAGATATTCAATGTAAAAGTGGTCATGACTATTATTATTAAACAAATGAGTAAGAACCTGTTTCACGTAAGGAGTGATGATGCCAATGTCATCAGCAGTGAAGTCTCTGTTGTAAAGCTTATTGACGTAGATGAGCACCATGGATGCTTCATGACGGTTGTACCAAGAGGGGCTATCTATTTCTTTCATATTCACTCCTCGCACACCGTGGAATATCAGCCCAGGAAATTCTTCACCGGACAAATCCTTTAACTCAAACACATCCTTTATATTCTTTATCGCCTCGCTGACCCATCCCACTTGCGAGTTAATTTCACTCTTTAAGCTGCCGTTATAAAACATTCCGTTGGCCAAGTCCAGCAATCCGGGAATGGTTCGGTAGTTGTTGACGAGCTTGGTAATAAGCCTAGGGTCGTATCCGTTGTAGTCCCCTGTGAAACTATGGGGGTCTTTCCAGTAAGGGAAACAGGTCAGCAGACGTTCCAGGTAGGACAGTTCCAGGCCGTATGAAGAGGCCGTCTGAGATAAAATGACCGGCCCGAGCTGCATGGGGTCTCCGGCCAGTATGGCCTGCCCGTTGAACCTGTCGATGAATGCCAACGGTATCATCACTTCCGGTTCTGTGGCTTGACCGACTTCATCGATGATGATATGCGTGAAGTGCCCCTTGGGAAAACCCATTTTATACAGGGAACTCACAGACGAGCACGTTCCCACTGTAATGCGATGACGGCCGATATTTGATTTCCGAGAATTTAATTTAATACCGTCACTTTGCAACTGTTCCGTATGATTATACATGTTCTTGGTTTCTAATCTGATATCCAAAGTGGAGCAGTAAGGTTTCAGTTTATCAGAAATATTGCTAAACTTGGCAACATGATAGGCTATTATTCTGACTAATGACCCCGTGGTTAGGTTTCCTGTGTCAATTAGTCGTTCGGTAAACAGATTGGCAGAGCTGTTGGAAGGAGTAGCAATGAGGATTCGAGACTCCGGAATAAGACAAAATATTTGTAGAACAGTTTCGACCAATGTGACTGTTTTGCCCGTCCCAGGTGGCCCGAAGACAATGTACGGAAGTGGCCGAGCAACACCTTGCAGGATGTTCTTCACTGCTGATTTTTGGATTTTATTTAAGTCTTGATGTTTCCATACTATTTTTTTTATTTTCCACTTTGGAACATCCTCTCCATTAGGCCCTAAGAGCGAAGAATCACCATCGCCACTCTCATCATCTACTACAAAAACTTGCGCCGGCTTCAGCTTCAATCGATAAGGAAATAAAACTTCATTACCCAGGTGATCCACAGCGAGGTCCACAGCATAGTGAAATCGGATGAAATTAGAGCGACGGCATTCGAAATACACTTTAAGATTTTCGCCATTATACTTTCGGTGAAAATGTGGGCTAAACTTCATAAATATCTTTTTGCCACTCATATTATGAATAATTCCCTCGTACACCTGCGCCTGCGACTCTGTGAGGCAGCAGACCTTCACACTATCCCCTGTCATCAGGGAAGGGCGCTTCTCTGCCAACCCCTCCACTTCCAGACTTAAATAATCCCCGGCCTGAATTAAAAAAGCTTTCTCCATATCATAGCTCCTAAGTTTAATAATGTTGTCTATTTCTTCAAGATATAAGAGTGAGTGAAACCTTACCGAGTAATTACTCATGCATAAAGCACGTGTCAAACAAGGAATGGATTCCTCAAATTGTTGAAGATAATCTGGGGGGTGATCCTGCTGAACGTATTCGTGGACGGACTTCCAGATGTTGGGAGGGATGCTGTACGAGGGAAAGCGCACAGCTATAAAGCTAGGCGACTTCTCTGTCTTGACCCCTCGAATGAACCGCATATTTCCTTGTTTCTTGAATACTTCCAAATTTTTACGGTATCTGGCAAAAAGTGAGTCCTGTTGGACGAGTTCCGCTGGAACCATGGCAGACCATGTTTTATCAATGACGTCAACCTTGAACATACGTCTAATAGTGAAATTTTTAAATATAAAGACAAACAACTCTTCAGAATAGCCCAGATAAGAGGGGCAACATTCAAATGAAATTTGAATAGTCTTTTCTGGCTTCAGTGTACCGTAACTCTTGGATGCATTGATTACTTTCAATTGTATTTCACTTCTCTTACTGTAGAAGGAGCAATTGAGAAGCATGTGACTAGTGGAGCCTCTGTTGTGAACCTCCACAGTCAAAGTCTTCACTTCCCCAATTGTCATTGTTCCGAAGTGACAGTCTTCCGTTATGTATATACCCCTTTTATTATCGCAATATTCCTTCACTTCAGCCTTGTGATTCACGGGTGTCGTATTTATTGATTTGATTAAAGTGACAGATATCGCTCGCCACGTGTAATCTCCTTGGTCACTTTCGATTGCATCAACTGCTATCTAAAAAAATTCATTAATTTAAAATTTAATTTTACAAACTTATTTGTAAGGTAGCAAAAACAGAAAACGAGTTGCTCGATCGTTGGTAAAAAAATATTTGCTCATCGAAAGTACATTTAAGTAAATACGAGCGCACACCGACAACTTTATGTCGTACGACAGTCCTGTCATGATGGCAAGGGCTATGAGAATGTATGGCAGTGCGCACACTGACGACTAAATTTTCAAATGATAGAACAGTTGGCGGCGAACTGCCCTACGACTGTTTTGTCCTCAGTGTGCGCTCGCTCTAAAACCATCACAGCTGTTTCAAAAATCATCTGTTACATTGATACTTTGAATGTTGCAGTATCCAGTTTCCACTTTTTGTATAAAAATGGTCTTTTTACCTTATCCATGACCTGTGGGCAGTATATGGTGTCACAAGAATCTTTGGTGAAAAGTATTCTCTCGTTTATTACTCCCATACCAATGTCTTCTCTCCACTGTGTAACCCGACCCTCCACAACAAGGTTCCTCAGACTCCTAATCATATTCACCTCCAAGACCTTAAAAATACATTTACTTATACATATAATATTCCGTACTTACTTTTAATTGTATTGATTAATTGAACTTTGATTATATAATGATTAATTGGAAATGGGTTATTTCCTGATAAAAAATTTGGGATATTTTGTCTTGCATATAATGAAGGAAACCCCTAAGAATCCCACCCTATCCCAGAACTGTTTTGACAGTTGTTTACTCTCGTTTCGATTCCACTCAACAAAGCACCGCATGCAATATTTTACAAAATCTTAAAGCTTGTTTTGGACTATATTTTAAAGTTAGGGCAGTTAGCTAAGTTTGCAATTGATGTTGACAATAATATAACAAGAATTATCTTGCATATAATATAAACAAAGGTCTTAAATCAGAAATAAGTAAACCACGCAAAAGCAATCAAATTATCATAAATAACCCACTGAATTTAACCACCAGCCCAGCCCTATTCTGAGTTTCTAATAAACATGACACTTTAGTCTAAATCAGAGTTGTAATATAAGTTTCTAATAAACATGACACTTTAAATTCTAAATCAAAGTTGTAATATAAGATTGTAGTTGCATACATTTAATATACTTAGTTTCACCGCTCTGATAAAGCAAACAGACATTGTTTCTAGTCTGATCAGTGTTAACCCTTTATATACCGAATTATGAAAAATTCCAAGTAGCTACTGCATTTTTTAAATTGAAATACGTGCATATATTTTGAAAAGGGATATAAAGAAAAATATGATTTGGTAAAATAAAATACTTGTGCTATACTGTTGTACTGTAAAGTGTCAGAATGAATTGATGGTTTTCGTTTCTATGAGGTTTATATTCATTGGGACTTCAGAATCCCGCCAGTAAATAAAGAGTTAAACTATAAAACTCAAATGGTCACATGCAAAGTTATTTTGTATTAATTGCTATATTTTTTGTTTGTTTGATTAATCAGTTCCATCAATTTTAATTGAAATATTTAATTGAAGTAAACAAGTAAGTACACAAATGTACAATTCAAATTGAGGCTAACGTACCGCTACGACTGGATCATCTGTTAGGTTCCCAGTGTCTTCCATCAGCTGGGCCTTTATGTGACACTCCAACCAGTCGCCCACAATGGGTACAAAATTTGTAGACACAGAGTCCAAGTTGAACCTGATATTTTTCTCCGAGAGAACCACCTCTCGTTCAAGTCTTTCCAGGACTTTACCAATCACAATCTCATTGCCGACTTTATAGCACTCATCCTCTTTCCAGACATCCAAATCGGATAAGGAGTTCACCACTGACAGCATCTCCACGATCCTCGAGTTACGATTCTCGCTTTGTTTGTAATAAAGGTATTCCACCATATCACCACATTTCACATTTATGGGTTTTTGTAAATCGGCAGGAAAGTAAATGCCATCTATGAATCCATCGTACGTTCTCAAAATATTTATCTTACCTGAAATATATTATACATTAATGAGACTGGCACTCCTACGCATGAGATTACATTATATCTTAATGTAGATAGTCTCAAATAACAGTTATTCTAGGTGGTCCACTGTTACTTTGTGTGTAAGTGCGAAACAACTTAATTATAAATTATACTCTTAGTTAAAAATTAAATTGCAACAGTGGGCACAACTCTGAAAGTTAATTGCACACATGCAGGGAGTAATGGGAATGAAGTGAAAGGCTGTAATTAATGTTAACTCCTTTGACAAAAATCTATCTATTTCCAAAGCTCATGTTTCAAAAACAAAACACAGTTGAACTCATTTGTAATGAGCGAAGACATGGCAAAATAGATGTATTGAGAAAAAAATCCATAATGATTTTAAATTCAGTGTATTCCCATACAATTGCACATTTTTGTAACAAGCATACCACGTAAACCCTGATTACTTTGATCAGCATCCTAACATTGATTGAAACAAATAAAAGTATTTCATTTTTTTTAGGAATGCATTTTTGTTATGAGGTTGCAATTTTTCAGAATAGAGTTGTGTTATTTTTAATATAAATTAAATTAATTAACTAGAAAGATACACAGAAAAAATCATTGTCCGTGCGTTGTGGACATTTGGGTGTTCGCTGATATGTTGTCATCATGTGTCATAGTAGAATAATAGGCCGTTGAGAGAATTTGAGTCGTCTCTGTCGGGCAATTCAGTTGCCTGAACAGGTATGAATTAAATTGCCTACTTTGATCTAATGTAATTCAGAGCGGGGTTTCGAACCGGGTTGCATGGCTTTCTGTCCCAGCCATCATTATTTGTTCTTGTAGTCCATTGTAAAAATTAAATTTTAACGAATGACAAAGTCTGTCACTTGAATTGCCTACTCAGTGTTATGACTAACGTAATTGTCCGTGTGGAAGCTGACACTGCATTTCAAAGATAAACAATGTCGGGTGACTGTTAAGAAATGCATTCTACACGAGTGGATGTTGGGTTGCTTACTCGGAGTAATTATCATTTTGTTGCATTTGGATTGTCATCGCGTCTTATCACTATTAGAATTTGCTGACTCATATGGGAACTCGGTCACATCGCGAATTACACAGATGGAAATGTTTCTCGTGTTGATTGATCTTGTAGCAATTTTTAATGTTCAATTGAAAACACTCGCTAGCACTTCAAAAAAAATTGTCAGATATTGTCTGTTTTAACCACCATTGTCCCTGTCCCCACGTCGGTAATTTACCACCATTGCAATCACGTCGGGAGTCACCACTTTATAAATTTTTGCGTCCTTGCAATGAAATTGTATTGATTTATGATGCGAGGGTCTAAAAATTATTTTCTACTACATGTTAACGGGGTTTTCGTGTTAAAGAAGTTAATTAAATATGAAACTGACAATTTGGCTCTTTAAATGTTTGAAAATTTCAAATTATATTGAATTTTGAATAAAAAGTGTTTGAATTAACGCGGTTTTACTGTATATAGATTTAAAGTCTGAAATCAGTCCAAGTAAGCGTGATTTAACTTTGTGATTAGAGATAGTTAATAATTGTATCTATATTTTACTTTGTATAACTCACAGTGGTTCATACAAAGTTAAATATAGATACAATTTTTATCCATGTCCAACAACCATGTTAATGCTATGAACATCAACAAATTGAAATAATTATGGGAAGCCTTTATACTACTATTTACGTATTATTATTATATAAAACCGAATGTCTATTCTCTACATCCTACATCCTTTGACTGATCTAAACCAAATTTTCCATCGTTATTCTTTAGGAACCCGTGCAAAACCTCCCACCCTTCCCCTGACAATCGGTATAATATTTGACTTGGTTTTTCAAGACAAGATTAAACCCTGACTGCTTGGCCATAAGTTATCCGTAGATTACAGTATAATTTGTATTTCTTTAATAAATTTAAAGCCGCATGAATGATAGACATGACCATACCTGTACGGCCTTAGAACCCAAAAGATGGAAGTCTGGAAAAAATGAATTATTGCAGAAGCGATGCTCAATGACTAACCTCAAGCATAAAAGAAAATGGGCAACCCTCGTGTGCTTACAAAATAAAAGTACACAATTGTTCCAACTCAGATGACGATACGTGTCAATGTAAATATATAGAACGTACTGACCAAATTAAATACTTAGGAATTGTATTTGATCCTTATCTCAAATGGAATAAGCATACACAACTCGTTACAAATAAAATTAAAAAAACAATATATTTTTTTAGAAATATTAGAAATTTCCTTAATATAAAACTTCTTAAAATGGCATACTACACTATCTGTCAATCAATCATAGAGCATGGTATAATTGCTTGGGGTGGAGCGACTATATCTGCAATTAATCCAATAATAGCAGCTCAAAAAATTATATTAAAAGTTATCCTCAAATCCCCAATCACAACGAGCACTAACAAATTTTTTAATAAATTCGATGTCTTTGATATAAGACAAATATACGCTAATACTACTCTTAAATACATATATAAATACAAACAGACAAATACAAATAACCTACAAACCCCAAGAGTACACACAACATATGGTCAAAGGAACTACAAATATTTTGGACCTAAATTATTTAATAGAATGCTAAAGATTAAAATCAATTGAATCATCCCAAGAACATGAAACTATATATTAAAACTTGGATTTGTAATTTGGGTAGAGCCAGTATTGGTGCACTCACCCAAACATATTGACCTATACCTGTATTAATAATTGCTACAAAGTGAGTCCATATTAAAAATTGTTCTTCATATACACCTTTTATATAGTAATAAATGTAATTCTATCTACTTGTAATTCTAATTAATTGAACAATTGCTTGTAAACTATGCCTGTCTCGACACAGAATTTCTCTAGTGAGACGGGCACAGTCCAAACAAATTTTTACATTGTATTATATAGTTACAAATAAAATAAATCAATAGTACTCACCGATGGCTTTGACACAGTTTTTTTTGTTAAATCCACCATTTAACATTTCATCTGTTAATCCTAACTCTTCCTGATACTTCCGCATCCTCCCCTCCAGGTCTTCTTCAATGGGGGGACCCCAAAAGTAATTCTTAATTGCAGACAAGATGTGTAACATTCTTGCTGATCTTTGAAAACAAAATAAGAAGAATATTAATAAAATATGTTGAAAAAAATATTTAAATTTTGTAATTTAACAGCCAGTAATTTTGTCAGCATTTTCAAACCGCTAGGCAGTGGCTGTTCATGTAATCCAGGTCCTTCCTTAAGGACTGCATTCTTTTCTGGTGGGCTTACTTTTGAGACAGTTTGAGTGACTGTTCTATTTTGTGCTCGTACTTCATGTAACCCAACACTGAGTCATTGGTAGAATGTAACTCCAGTACTTGAGAAGGAACATTTACATATTTGTTACATACTCCGTACTGGAGCAGGAAGAAATGAGTTTCGTTCTAAGCTAGAATGAATGCAATAAGGCTAGATTGTACACAAATTATGACCTTATCCAATGTTAAGATTTCATTACCTATTTAAATTTAATGTTTTTATCCATCTTCCCAAATTCTTCATTTTTGTAAATATATTAGCATGACGCAGGCTCTCGAGATTAATATGTACGAGGGCCAAGTAAAAAATAAGGTTCCTTACGCTGTACACTCGCCACGCGAGATGCTAGGCGAAATCCGGCAACACCGCCTTGATTGTTGGTCCCTTAACTACATCCCCACTACCGGGAGCAAACGCTGCGACGCTCAGTAAAGGCCTGACAGCCATCCGCTATGGAACCCGCCATCGCCGTTACCGCCAGGTGTGAAATCCGTTCGGTGATTCGATTTTTAAACGCGAAGAAGCTTAAACCTGTTGAAATTCATCGACAGTTGGAAGAAGTTTATGGCACAGCTTGCATCAGCGTCCAACACGTCCGCAAATGGTGCAGGGAGTTCTCCGAAGGACGCACAGACGTCCACGACGAGCAAAGGAGTGGGAGGCCATCGGTGTCGGACGAAGTCGTGGCGAAGATTGAGCGCATTCTCCTCGAAGATCGGAGAGTAACGCTTCGGGAGCTTGCTGTCCAGGTTCCTGAGGTTTGTGAAAAAACCATCGACAACATTTTGACCGATAAACTTGGTTATCGCAAGGTGTGCGCGCGGTGGGTCCCACACATGCTTTCAGAAACCCACAAAGACAATCGTGTCAAGTGTGCTGAGGGGTTTCTTCGAGAATGCGCCGAGAATACCGAAGAATTCTTGGACTCCATTATTACGGGAGATGAAACGTGGTGTCACTACGTCACTCCAGAAACAAAAGAACAGTCCAAACAATGGCGCCATCCTGAATCGCCTAGGCCGAAAAAGTTTAAGCAGACGCTTTCCGCAGGGAAAGTGATGGCTACGGTGTTTTGGGACCGAAAAGGCGTCTTGCTGACCGAGTTTATGCCTAAAGGGACCACCATCAACTCGGACAGGTACTGCGAGACATTGACAAAACTCAAAAGAGCCATCCAAAATCGCCGGAGAGGAAGGCTGACCAAGGGCGTTAGGCTGCACCACGACAACGCTCGCTCGCATGTCTCTCGACAGACCACCGCCCTACTGGACAAATTCGGCTGGAAATTGCTTGACCATGCCCCCTACAGCCCTGATCTTGCTCCCAGCGACTTCCACTTGTTTCCGAAATTGAAGCAACACTTGGGTGGACAACGCTTCAATACAGATGAAGAGGTGAAAGAAGCGGTCACCAAGTTCATCGGCGGCCTAGCGGCGGAATTCTTCGAAGCGGGTTTTCAGAAGTGGATAACTCGTCAGGAAAAATGCATAGAAAAATCAGGAGACTATGTAGAAAAATAGAATAAAGTACAAGCTTTCAGATGGTTTACTTATTTATTGCAATAAAAAATACCTTATACCTGAAAAAATGTAGGAACCTTATTTTTTACTTGCCCCTCGTAACAATTTTTACTAGAGCGTACCTGGGCTCGTTCTGTGTTCTGGCCAAAAAGTGATGTATTTCTCAAATCGAACCTAAATGAAAGTATGAGAATAATCTGGAACGACTGGACTTGATGCGCACTTCGCTATACGGCCCGGCTTAGGTGGTGTCGGACCGCAGCTTGAGTTAAGATAGTTTATAAAGAAAATAAGACAAGATACAGCTCAGAATAAAAAAATTTAAAAAAACATCTGATAGGATAGATTTGTCGATGTAAACAAATAATCATTGTATATCAACATACCTGTTTTGATTTGATTTGGCGAAGACCAGACGACACGATCGATACCGACGCGTCCGAACCGTTTGAACTTGTTTATACCATAGATAAGAGATATACGGTTGGAACCATAGATAAGTTGGAACAGTTAAAACCGTAGACAATAAATATATTCATACTCATATATGAATATATTCCAACCATAGATAAGATTCCAACCAAATATTCAGGTCTATTCTCAATCTCAAAGCAATATCAATAACCATGATCAACATCGCTATTGTATAACATTGTACACTTCGTCAATTTTGACATTTTCTACGATTGAGTGACTTGAAACCAAAGTGATACAAATGGGACACGACGTTGTGCGCCATGTGATTTGAGTCGGGGTTCGTTTAGGAGTCATGGTTCGATTAATCGATGATCGAACACGTATCATGCTCCTGATCGCTCATCAGAACGATACCCCGCACTCTAATGGAATGTTCGCTTCGCGACCCATCCATTAGATATCACGCTTTCATTAGAACCATGATTATAGGAAGAATACAGGTGAATGCACGGAAGATGCGCAAATTAGACATTTACATTCACGGGCAGGTGGAAATTCTTATAACTAACTTAATCTAAAACTATGTCTACGTCGAGTTATTTGGCGACGTTCCTCCGGATTTTTTTTCCGGAGACCTGGTCTCAGGCCGACGGAGTGATGCGTTAGCTACCCGCTGCCTGCTCTGTAGGACTGCGGACCGGTCTGGGCGGCTGCTCCTGGGTGAATTGCGGTGAACCGTGGCTGCTTCCTCCTATTCTCTGGCGACGTTCGGTCAGATTTCCGGTGTTGGCTTCCAATTCGATCTTCACTTCCGAATCCCTTCGATTTTGGTCCCAACTGTGGTTTTCTTGACGTCTCTTCCGGACCTCGTTTCCAAATAACAGAACGCGCTCTTGCCTCTAACCTTTACTCCCGTTTCTTCCGGACTTCGTGTTCAACTGGTCCCTCTGGGCCTCGTCCAACTCGTCCTCCTGGACTTCGTCTCCAACTCACCTCTCCGAATCTCGTTTTACAACTCTCTTCCGAACCCCGTTACACTCGTCCTCCCGGACCTTATGTCCGACTCACTCCTCGGGGTCTCGTTTTCCAACTAACTTTTCCGGATCTCCTTTTACAACTTGTTTTCAAAATGGCGTTCTGACCCTTTTAAAGTAACGGTGGCGAGGGCATACTTCCCGCTCGGGATCGGTCCGTCCTCACAGGATTGGCGATGCCTCATTGGTCCATCCGTTGACAGCGGCGTTACATCTTCGGTTTTTTTTCGGTTCCGCCCACTTTCTTCGTAATTAATTACAGTCCTGCCTAATTACATAAAAATTCAATAATGTCACTGGTTACTTATATTTTTCATTAAAAGCCCTACAATAATCAATTAACATATATAAACTATTAATAACTTATATCCTATACATCCTCGCCATTTTTCACATTAAGCTTACTTCTTATCAGAATTATTACTATCTCTAATTAAATCTTGAGTTTTCCTCTGAGTACATCTTCAATCAGTATAAAAATATTTCACATAAAATCCTACTTAAGAGCTAATAATTTTTTTTATTATTTCTGAGACGAAAACTTTTATAATTAGGTACACATGGGGTTTCTTTATTTCAGCTTTAAATTAAATTATTTCATGAGTGATTTTTGCATTACCTACACTTATACCTATTACATGTTTTTCCCACCTGCCCAGTTATAATTACATTATTATTTATATTTATTTACATTGCATTCTCTCTGCCCGCCTTCATTCTTATTTGTTTTAGTTGACTCGATTATTGCTAGTAGATTAGGAATGAATGCCGTCTGAATACACTAGAACTCTTTGATTAGATCGAATCGCGGTCGATTTGAGACTTGCTCAAACGGTTTGGCCGTATAGAATGAATGATTGACGACAGAATAGTTCGATTTACGCACCACACAAGGTGCATGAATGTGGAAGATGTGAATCCGCGTACACAGACTTATTCGTAAGCATCCTATTTTCTCTGCCTACCCTTACGGATAAAAGACGCGATAGTCAGTCGTCGCTCACAGTGGTCCTTCTGCACATGAGTACCGGTCTGGTGGATACTGGTGGAACTGCTCCGAGCTCTCTTCACAGTTTACAATGATCTGAAATTGAAGAATGTGCTTCTGTCAGATGAAACGGAGTTTTTTGTCCAAACCAAACTGTGTACTCCGGTGGTGGTGGATGGACAAGACTATTTATATCACTATGTTTGTGGTGCAAAATTTCAGCATATTGAAGCAACAATTGAAGTCAACCTACGACGTATTGGCATGGGAGGAAATTGAATTCTGCTTAGTGAGCTCATATCTGCCCACACAAAGTACAAAGAACTAAACATATAATTTTGGTCAGTTTTGAGAAAAGATAATATACTGGAGAATTTATATCATTTCTCAAATGACCTTGAAGATTTTACATAAAAAGTGCCAATGTCTACTCACTTGGAAATCCATGTCTAACCTAATTGGGGCCACTGTATTTTAATATTTACATGAAGGGGTAAAGGACATGATCAACATCCATTTGAAAGCACTATTATAAATATTAATTACCTGGACTAGCGTCAGAATTGCACAAAGTTATATCAAAAATATGAAAGTCTGCATTGCCGTCCAGATGTTAAACCAGTCTTGTTATGCAGACTTTATCGATAAGTGACTACAGGCAGTGTATTTGGCTGAGCCATCATAATTTTTAATTCAGTGATTTTTTTTTGATCCTGTAGCGATCGTAATTCGAATCTACCGCCATCTCAGTCGGCATCGACGCTAGCGACAGCGCTGCCGGCTGCTGCCACAAGTCTGGCTCAATTCACCGTCAGACAGTCTCTCCAGTTTCAGCGTTTCACAATGGCGGTCTTGCCGGCTCGCCTTTGCCGAGCAAGACTGCCAATTCATTTCATTTCATAATTTCCTACATCTTCATTCACTGTATTCATTTCTATCTGTCTTCATTGTTTTTATCATTTGTCACAATAAACCTCAACACGCACCAATCACATTTATTTAATTTAACCACCGACCTAACCCCCAAAATCCTATTACTAAAGGAGCAATTGTCACACCTTGATTATGTTGCAAAATTAAGGACTCACAATGCATGTAATGTGAACTCAACATGCGCATCTTTTATAATTTCTTGTAAATCACTCATAATTGCGAATCTATCATCCGCCCGCGCTCCATTGGGATGAATTGTGAGAATGGTGGATTAATTATTAGCTCTTTAAGAGAATTGTTATCTAATAATATTGTTATTGAAGGCAACCAACAATATGTATTTGTTGCTCTTCTTCAAATTTCTGAAGAAAACATCCACCTTAAATAATTTACTACCAGATATGTTGTTGATGAAAAAAAATAGGAAAATTTAAAACTACAAAGACCATTACTACTTTATTAGATTGCCACTACTCATCACTGCTGTGCAATCCTGTCTAAATGTTTTAATTTACTTGCAGTAATATGTTGCAATATCTTAAGTCATTATTTGTTATCAATTATATTATATTTAGGAGAACACATTCTTATTGTGAAGTTGTAATTATTCAGAACATAGGTCTGTGATATTTTAAATATGAATTAAATATATTAATTATAAAGATATACATATAAAATCAATTTTATCGAAAAATATTGTTGTTGCGCCACCGGGATTCGAACCTGGATCTCTTTCCTAACCGGGGAAGGTGCTTTATCCAACTAAGCTACAGCGACATTATTTTTAGCGACAATTTTCGACCCTATATGTTACCTTTTTGATATTAATACATTTAATCGTTCCATCATTTGACATAGCCATCTACCTTATTTTTACAGAATCTCAAATACCTTTGAGTAAACTGATAGCAGACGCCAGAATTATCAATTCATTTTTATTAAATTTTGGACACATTGTTCTGAATAATTACAACTTCACAATAAGAATGTGTTCTCCTAAATAATAAAGTTGTACTCGCTATAGAATTTGTTAAATATGTGTACTAACAAAACTATTTGTTTTAAATTTTTCAAATATTACATATATGATTTGTCAAACTGTTGCAAGTTCCGTTGACACCCTTACTCAAGCTCATAAACAATGTGTTTGTATTATCACATTTATGTTCTGTTTTATAATTTATATTTTATATTCCGTTTTCATTTTTCTTTCCCCACTATTTCTATTATTGAAAATGAGTGGATTTGAAATAATAATATTTAAAAACAAGCTACGATCATTTTTTAACAATAGTGATAGTTTAATATAAAACAATTATGTAAAAGTCTTCGCATCGAAAATATTAAAATAATTTCTAATGATTGAAAATCATTATTTACATATTTAAAATAAACTTTCCGAAGGTACACGTGTATATAAAAGTATGTACGTTCTTTTTAAATATTTAATTTTCTTTTCACTTAATTAATGATAGAGTGTAAGAAATGAAAATAAGAAAAGCATTCTAATATATATTCTATAGTGTAATTTTTTTTTGAAGTTTTTTCTTTCAAATATTAGTAATATGTGTAATATAAAGGTGATACCATTTTTCTCATTTAGCGATACCACATTGTTTTGTATAGTATTTATTAAACAAATAATTCATTTTTCTCACTACGTGCCTAATTATATTAGATTTTTAAATTATTTTTTACTAACAAAACTTTTTGTCTTAAATTTATCAAATACATATTATTTTTTGGTTTAGCGATGGCACATTGTTTTGTATAGTACTCCTATTTAATAAATAATATTTTTTTTTGCCATGAGCCTTGTGGCTTTATTATATTGAATTTGTTAAATAGTTTTTACTAACACAAATATCTGTCTTAAAGATATCATACACGTATTATGATATGGGAAAAATTTGTTCCAAATTCAGAAGCAATGTGTTTGTATTATCACATATTTATCCTGTTTTATATTTTGTGTTCTGTTAATAATGTTGTCATATGTTTGTATTCCATTGTCAGTTTTCTTTCACAACTTTTTGTATTCTCTAATTAGCAGATTTGACATAATAAATATTTTAAAACCAGATTGACATCTTTTATTGTTTTACCAAATTCTTATTTTCAACAATAGATATAATTTTGTTTTTTTTCTGCCGAAAATCGTAAAATAATTTCTAATGATTTTTGCAATATATATATAATTTTCAATTTTCGGAAAATGAATCATTCAAAAAAAGAGCGGCAAATAGGCCGTTAGTTCCGCCACGATCTTTAGAATGCGCCACTGAACCGGAACTTCCGGATCTACCGCCATTACTATTTGCTCTGGTCCTATTTTATCGTCAGAATTCCCTATCTAGTATATCTCTTATCTATGTTTAATAAGCCATCTTTAAACAGTTGTCTCTAATTGAATAATATTGTTTCTTTCCACATTAATATATATATAATATACAAAAAGCACGTTTGTGGCAAGCATTTTTTTAAATTTTAACAGAAATTCTGTCTCTAAAAGATTGCGTATATACTCAGTGCCGACAATACAAGTACCAGGTAATAACCATGTAACAATTGATCTTCTGTCACGCCTTTTTTCTAACGCACCATTGTTACCCCATAAAAAAATCTGGATTATGCCTCTCTTACAAACGCAGTAAATCTCAATTTCTTCAGGCATTCGTAAGAATTGTTGGAATGGCTGGAAAATAAATAATTTTCCTGCACATTATGGAAAGCCTTTAGTACCGAGTTCCTGAAAAATAGAGATATTTGTTCATCCCGCAGTCCGTGGTATATTGTTCTATTGTTGTTATATTTTGTTTAGTACAAAAAGTAGGGTTATGTATATGTGGTATTATGTTTCCTCCGTAAACCCTTAGTGTTAACCTATTGTAAAATAGCAATCATGGGCAGTTAAGAATTCAGAAAAGGTAATAAATTAATGATTGTGTTGTAATATTTCAGATTCTGAAACATTGAATATAGGCAACACTGTTCAGATGCATATGGGAAGCACATCTTATAAAAGTATGTATTTCTATATATTTATTTTGAATTTTTAGTTAGCCATCATATAAAGTATTCTGTATTTTTATATATGTTTCAACTTAATAACATGTAACGAGTACATTCATTACCAAAGCACACAAAGGTGAACACTGTTTAATATATTTCTTTTCCAAACCTTTATTTTCTTTGTTAGATTAAATAGATAAATAATATTAATACATACATGTTCATGCATACATAGTTCCTATATGTGTGTATGCTTGAATTCAATTTCATGTTTCCTCCGTGAACTCTTAGTGATTACTTGTTGTAAAACAGCAATCGTGGGTAGTCAAGAATTCTGGAATGATGGTGTGTTCAAGATATTGTTGTAATATTTCAGATTCCAGAAAAAAACATATGGTACAGCACACAATGGAACTTGCATATTCTGCATTGAATTTTGGATCTTTTGTCCATGTCCTGTGTGCTTCAGTAACGATATCTCCTATATGTTTATGACGAGTTTCCAGTTCCGGAGACCGTGATAACATTGTCTGTGAATAGAGCGGTGAACGGTCATAAATAACCTCCGCCAGTTTGACTGACTTTTCTAGTAGAATTTTTATTTTACTATTTCAATTAAATTGGAATACAATTATGAAATTTTGAAAATCATAGCTTTATCTTTATCACATAAGCATCAATTATAATTTCCAAGATGTTCATGGTCCTGAGATTTTTGTGGATTTCAACTTCTTGAATATGTTTTTATTTCTCATTAATATTAATGTTTCAGCTAAGAAGACCTGCAGATATGTATTAAAAGGACTCAATACCGCCCGCCTTGAACATCTGACTCCTAATGAGAAGCTGATGTACAAAAAATGTCAAAAGGTCGTCAATATACAGAAGACGATAAAGTGTTTGGTTTGGAATTGTCTAAACCTTTGTCAAAGATGTTTGTTCTACCCCAAACCTTAAGTGGATTTTCTACGTTTTCTACCGAGCGTCCCTTTATTTCAATTTACATTTAAATGAACTAGACATTTTCAATACTTCAATTACCATTATTAAATCAAATTTCAATATATAAGCCTTAATGGTTCGTTTTATTTTTAATACACAGATTTTATTCCCTAACCCATTTTCCTTTCCCTTCACTCTCCTGTTTCCCTGGGAATTTTTCTTCTTTATAACTTCTATCTCATCTCTCTTCTATTTATATTTTTATTTTCTACCTTTTATCTCATTTCTCTTATGTTAACCGATTTTTTTATATTTCTGCAATAGAAGAGAAAGTTCTCATTTATTTATCATTTTCTATGCAGCAAAATTAATTTTAATTTCCTATTTATGTCTTAATAAGCTATTTATCGATTTAATAAGTCTTTTTTTTTTATATTGTCTTACACTGTATCAAGTATATTGTTATTTCAGAGAAAATATGTAATTGGTTTAATTTTTACAGTCATATTATGATTTTTGTTTACATCGATTAATTGTTTGTTTTACAAATAAAATAATATAATGATTTGTCATTTAATAATGTACTTCATGGTGCAAGCATTGACGTAAAATGTACACTACGAAGGAACTACATCTACTCTATACACATTTTCCTAGTAATACATGATAATTATTTGTAAATACATGCAATTAAGACTGATTTAATCCGAGAATTTTGTAACGTACGATGACATTGGTTGCGCTTATACTGCGTGATCACGGCTACCATTACTGAAAATTTTATCGAAATACTGTTTTTTTTCCAATTCCTTAGAATTCCCGATACTCTGAGTACTCCCCATGTAGCTAGATCACTTTTTCTACTGCCACAAATGCATCAGCGCTATTCGTTTTGATACTTTTACGAACTACCTTATTATTATAAACATAATTAATTTAATTAATTCATGTATTGGAAGGGTAAAAAAATATAATAAAAAATCCCTAAACATTTTAGTGCAATTAAAAAAGAGGTCGAAGGGCAGTGGCGTAACTAAAGAAATTGTGCCTCGATGCAAAATGGCAAAAGGGTTCCCTCAATGAAAAATAATGACTTAAGAATTTTAATATGTACGGAGTGCAGAGTTTATCTAGTAATTGTCTTAATATTTATTTTTTAAGCTATTTTAACAGATTAGTGTAAGATAATAATAAATGCTAACAATAATGAATTTTTAAATGTTTTATAAGCACTCGCTAATAAACCTTTATGGCCTTATGATTTGGTTTGGTTCCAAGTCGATATATCTGTAAGATAGTGTGTTTCACGTTTCATAAAGCAGTAAGAAACACTTTTTTTAAATGTCTAATTTCATATCTAGCTGTGGTGGATTTTAAAAATTATTTGTTTTAGCGTGGAAAAAGTATCGATATCAAAATATTGTAGAACGCAGACATTTTGGACCCCCATTTAGCATGGACATCAAAGCACCGCATTGATTACATTGGCGTAATTACGCTACTGTATAACGTACAGGATTTAAAAATATTTAACGCCTTTCAACGAACAACGCCTTTGATCTAAAAAATATGAGCGCGACTATTAAAAATTGAGCTTAAATTTTTTTTTTAAATTAAACAAAAATCGAGCAACTTCATTCTTTTGAGGCAATAACTTATAATAAATGAAATGTATAATTTTTTATAGTGCAATTAAATTATTCAATCAGTTGGTACCACTAGGGCCGGTTGTGTGATTAGTAGTAACTTTTTACTATAGTAAAAAAAGGTACTAGAGTAATTTTTTTGCGAAAACAGGTTGTTTGATCTTCAGTAAAATAATATTTACTTCTCGAAAGTACATCTCGTAGTAAACTCATTTATCTGATAGTAAAAATGAGAATCAATGATCTCGTTGTTTAATATACATTATTACAGATAATATGAAAAAATTTCATAACCAATGTAACATATCGATCACCTAGGTGAAAAAAATCTATAGATAATGCATAAAATAAACCATATTTCGTGATTATTTGTCACATCTATAGACCTCTCCATCTATACTTTGACAATAGTAAATTTGATGTTTGAATAACCTGCAAACGATTTTAGCCACGGGCGTTAGTAAAAAGTTACTATAGTAAAAATTTATTAAAGTAAAAAATTACCATAGAAATTTTAAAAAGTTACTAATCACACAACCGGCCCTTAAATAATAATTTGTGCAATTTCTTTTCAAAGTTTCTGTTTCCATATATTAGTAATATGTATAATATAAAGGTGACATCATTTTTTTGATTTAGTTTTATATAGTACTTAATAAATAAATGATTAACTCTTGCTTCTTTTTAAGATTCACTTCAATCAACATATATTTACCAGTAACTGGCGTAGGGTGCCACTTATTGGGTAATTCGTTTGACAGGTATTGGGTATCGCAATATTACTTATGCTGGAGCTTGCATTGTTACAAACATATTTTATTTTTATTTGTGGCGTGGCTCTTCGGGTGAAAAAAACTATGAATTATGATTCAGAAGACATGAGGAAATCATTAGAAGTTGTGAATAGAGGGATGCCCCAATCAAAAGTTTCAATGTAAAATTTTACCCCGAAGTATGTAGGAAAGGACCAACAAGGAATCTTACTACGGTGGTTTTTCCATTTATGGAATTTTGGGTTTCCTGCCAGCAAAATCAACGTCATCATTCTGTTTAACTCTAATGACAACAATGAAAGGACTAACCTAACCTAACCTAACCTAACAATTTAAAAAATAATCGACCCTAAATAAGAAATCATTTGAATGGTTCATCCTGAAATTTCACTAACATTGTCACAATTCATAGAGAAAAATAGAAGAACATTTGAGGATAAATTATCGGTGTGATGTTTTGATCTCCATTCATGTTTCGATTCTTTATCAGCGGATATAGCTAATTCCATTCCATGTGATTGGGGAATTGGTCATATTGAAAGTAGCTGGATGGTACAAAGTTTCAATGAATTTATTACTAATAGTTTTACAAATGGTCAGTAAAAATGAAATACAATTGCCCGTTTCACTCTTCATAAGTATTCTATTTCCTAAAAAGTGAGTGGAGAAATGCTGTCAATCAGTGGAAATTTGAATATAAAGTTCAGCTTTTAAGAAGGCAAAATTTTGGTCCACTTTTTAAAAAGGTGATTGGAACCATTGAAACAAGAGACTTACGTAAATGATTTCAAAGCATGTGGGATATTTCCATTTGGCGGGTTCAAAATTAAATTCAAGAATCAGTCTCCTGATGACTTGCATGGATAAAGTCTCTTCAACAATGCGTCTGCAAATTGGTGACTTTGTTTTCTTAAAATTTGAAGAAAACAAATAATGGAAAAATATTGTGAGTAAATTTTAATGCAGCACATATCTCATCTACAGGTGGCCCAAAAAAATGAGAACATCTCGTAACACATGAGTTATTTCAAAACATAATATAATTAATTATAATTCTTAATGTAATTTTTTTGTACAATATTTAGCTAATCAGAAATCAAAACATCCCATATTGCATAATCTACTGGGTTTAAATCTGGCTGTTTGGTGGCCACATGCCTGGCTCGATGAAATTAACATTCTCACGATGAAGAAAGTTGATTGTATTTATGGCTGTGTGAGATGGAGCTCTGTTCTGCTGTAATGTCTAGTTATACTCCAGGCTTTGTTTTGAAACTAATCGTTTTCCTAGCACCCCAACGTTTTTCAATTCGCAAGTTTTTGATCAGAATACGGTCTTCTGCAGTGATTTTAGTCATTCTGGGCAACGATTTGAAAAAACCTAATATAAACAATGCGAAAATTAATAATCAAAGATGGCGACCGGAAATTGTCGAAATAAAACATAATATAGGTAAATAGGTAAGTAAGTAAATTAGTCAAATATTTAAGCTATTGTTGATATAGTTAAATAATTTTTATGTAATTATATCACATTTTACGAAATGTTCTCACTTTTTTTGGGCCACCATGTATATTTATGCTTTATATTGGCATGTGGACTCGGTTCTCTGATGTATCTTTGTATAATTATTATAAATCAGTACACCCGTTTTTTTTATTTAAACAATGATTATTTTGTGACTGCCAGGTATTGGAGACAAGTGAATGTACCTATGACAGCTGCTGGTGCCATAAACATTTATTAATTAATAAAAATAAAATATTAAAAGTATAATTTGCTTTATTTAGTTATTTCATATCCTTCAGAAATGTATTGTTTGTTCATTGGACAAAATTAAAATTAATTTTAGTCCACATGTAACATTTAACAACCGATTAAGTTTTTTTTCTCCTTAACGTGCCGGGTATTGCATATTTCATCTTACTTGCTCTTATATTTATTATTTTAATTAGTACTTAGTTTTCTTTAACAAACTCTTATTGTAGTCTTAACCTATTTTTATTATTACTTGTGTATACAATATTTATTATTATTTTAATTAATACAATTATTAAACTATTTATTTTATTAAAAAAAAAAATCATTCAATATATTTTTCATCTTCACTTAATTTAAATTTATTGATTTTTATTATAAAATGTTTTCTTCAATTACATTTTTTTTTCACACAATTTTCAATTATATTTAAAAAATTATTTATTTAATAATACATTTTATTTCATTTCACTTAAATATATATTTTTAAATTTAAACCGTTTTCTTCATATTTATTTATTCAAAGTTGTGTTTTTAAATTATAAATTTTATTTTCACTTATTTGCGATCATTAGTAACTATTTACTATGGAACTTACACGCAATAATCATAAAATATGTTTTTTTATTTTATGCATAATCTATGGATTTTTCCGCCTCACTTTGGTGGTGGCATTTTTCGTGTTATGTGTAATAATGTATATTAAACAACGAGATCACCATCGGACGAACTCTCATCACTAAAATAGCGGGATATTGAGTGATTCATTGTCGTGTACTGCAACTTTCAAAGTGTCAATGTGTCAGATGACTTTTGGAACAGCTGTGAAAAAGTCCGCCATATTATTCTTGTTTTTTTTCTATCGGATATCGCATAAGTAAAATGAATTTACTACGGGTGTACTTTCGAGAAGTATATATTTTTTTACTAACGATGAAACCGGTTTTCGCAAAAAAAATTACTTTAGTAAAGTTACTACTGATCACACAACCGGCCCTTAATGTTGTGCGATACAACGGTGCGTTGCGATAAAGGTCTTAAATCTCAAATTAGGTTGGTTACCAAATAATTACCTTTCAATTCAAACTCATTATTCTTAATTAACTTTATCAATCAAAATAAACATTTTTTGTCATTTATTTACAAGTTTATTTATTCAGGCAGTGTAAAATTCCGGAGTTCTGGAATTGATAGAATTTCGAAATGCACTTACAGCTGCAGCTTGATCGTTAAAGACCTTACCAGTACTGCAAGAAGTTGTGCTTGGGCGAGTGATAATAATTAGTATGTATACGTTCAAATTCAGTTTCTAAAACTGGCCCAAAGATACGCCTCAAAATTTTCCTTTCAAAAACGTCCAGTGATACGCGTTTTGGTGTTCATGGACAGTCGGGATTTAATTAAATTTAGGAGGGGGAAATAATATCGATTCTCGCTTGCAATGATCTCTTCTATAGTTTATATTGTTATTTATTTTTAGAGATCCAAGGTACGTGACGTGAATCTTTGTACCATTTCGAAGTTTTGGCATATGTATTGAGTAATTATTTATTCATTTAAGTATTATACAGGTAGGCCAAAAGTCACGAAGGGGTTACAATATTTTTTAAATAAATTATTTTTTAAATTTGTTACAGATTTTTATAAGGTTCTCGACTGAACAGCGAACGTAAGTAGTGAATTTTTTTTTTATCAAAACCAGCAATCCATTATTTTAACTCAACGTGCATTTCGTTGTGCGAAATTTTCCAAGCGAATCAATGTTTAAGCGTTTGATTAGTTATTTTGAGAGCCAGGGTTCAGTTATTGACCTTCCACGTATTGGCAGGCCTCGCTCCGCTAGGAAAGAAGCCACAGCGGAGTGTGAAAGGGAAAGTGTTGAAGAAAACCCGACCGCGTGAACGCGAAGGCGATCTGGACAGGTTGGGGTCGCTCCGGCGGATGCTGCAGTTAGAGATCAATCTGACACGTGGTTCACAGCTCACAGTAAAAGCCACAATCCAACTTTTATGACAAATTTTCGATCAAATAATAATTTCTCGCAGTTGTGACACAATTTGACCAGACTTGACGACTCCTGATTACTTTCTTTGGGGAAAAAGTTTATGCTAACAAGCCTCAAACACTTCAGTAGCTGAAGGACATTTGTGCAGAAATCAACCTGAAACGCTAAGAACAGTCAGGGAAAACGCTATAGAGATCACGTTTGGATGAGGCAGAAAATGGACGCCATTTGCAAGACATAATTTTTCATACATAGTGAAACTTTATTTCCCATATTTACTTTATTTAATACTAAATTATTATAAATTTAAAAAAATAAATAAAAAAGTTATTAAACATTATCACCCCTTCGTGACTTTTGGCCCATTATCGTTTTAATTAGAAAAAAACGGAAGGTGACTTGTTCTTTGCGATTTACTTTACTCGTAGTTACAAACGGTTATTAGTAATATACATGAATTCACATGGAATTGGTTCTGGTCATCGCTTGTGAAAAATACCGTACTAAAATCTCACGTTAGGTTAGGTTGCTTTAGAACTCGCGGAAAGAACAGTTCACAGTTAGTGCTGAGCGCGCTCATTCGTTGTATTTTGTAGACACAAACTAAGCAACTGTTACATTTCGAGCTTTACCATCTAATTTCAGAGACTCGAGAGTAAAATTTTTCCTTGAAGTTGTACCTTTACAAATCCCCACGTTTCTACATATTTAGAAAGCGAAAAACTCATTCATAACCAAGTCGCTTTCCAAATCATCCCTTTCATTAAATTGTGCTGGAGAAAGGGCGAGCAAGGACATTTTTACGTTTACAAATGTTCCAGTGGTGTAGTGCTAAAAAATAAGTACCGGAACACTACTCCCATTCCGGTACTTTCGATATTAAATTAAAATAACGTTTGTTTTCTTTTCTCGGGCATGGTTAGATACCTGTATCTCTCTCACAAAAATCAGTCCACAAACAATAACGAAAAAGTTCTTACTTCTTAGTAGTCTAAAATGATTTAACACGAACACTTAGTAGTAACATGAAAACGTGGTTTAAAACTTAAATGTCATAAACAGCTCATTCAGGTTCGACCCAATAGAATGTGAAAGTGTATTTCGAATGAAATTTACCTGCTGTTTTGTGTCGTATAAAGTATGAAGTGTATTCAGGTTTAGCTTAGAATTTCAGTTTTCTTGAAATAAACAACCGGCATAAAAAAATCCACGCCTTCCAGCCGAATAGCTCTGAGATTAAGCGAGACCCTTGTTAACGCACTGGCGGCCCACTGCCGCATGCGTGTAAAAGACTAAGTAGAAAACCAAATAAAATGTAAAAATACTAAATACCAATACCAAGCATCCTTTAGGCTTTACGCTAATGCGTAATGAATAAATATTCAGCATTTGCATCGTCTGCGGCAATACTTGTCACAACTTCATCGTTTTAGAATGTACGTTCCGATTGCGAAATTAGTTGAGCCCTGTCCAGATAACTCAAGATTTTTTTAGAACTAAAGTCAAAGCTGTATTTTGGGCAATCAGAACACACTAGAGCCCGGAAGAAAATCGCTCTATTTCACATTTTTACCGGCCACATCACAAGCTCATCGATTGGAAACAATGACGAAATGTCGTTGTAATAATATATACGTCACGTAACTGTGCAACTAAATCTTAAATATTTAAAATGAAAGAAATAGGCCTAATAATTAAAAAAATATTTTGTTTTTTTAAATTTAATAAATTATTATTTTTAGGAACCGTATTGGCCCGAATACAATACGGTATCGAATATAACGCGACTGTAGTAATTAGAGAGGTGGGCCACCGCAATGACGTAGTTTAAAACGTAATTAAAAAAAATAATAACAATCTTAAGAAACATCGAGTTATATCCGGGCCAATACAGTAATTATATTTTTTTAACAATAAAAAAAATACTATTTTATAATTGTACATAATTCAAAATCGCATTTTTGGAAAAATCATCATCATTTTCGTTCCATTATCCTAGGAAGGTCGGGGGTGTAAAGTCTCGTCGAGACGCTTCCACGTTTCTCTGTCTTCTTTCGCTTCAGTACTTGTTGACCAATCTGTCTTCATACAATCTTCGTTGCGTTTAATCCCAACTTAGTCAGGAGTAAACCACGAGCCGCATTTCCTCCGGCGTTGCCAAGATGATAGATACATCTTGGTAGATCATAGCATGAATTCAGTTAATAACATTTGGGATATAAGTTATATAATTTTAAATTTTAAAACTGCGTATGAAACATTCAAAAATGTGTTGATGAATGATGACGAATTTTGAAAACAAAACGAATACCTACTTAGAAAAAAATATTTTTAATTTTTATACTTATAACATTAGTCAGGCGCGTTTGCGTATGAAATTTACGGCATTTCAGTTTCTCGGAACTTGTACGGGGTGAATATTATGTTCCAGGCCGATGTTGTTTTTGAATAACTAAGAAATAAAACAAATTTTTTAATTTAGTTTTTTAAATCGATTATTTGACTTATTACAATTATTAACGGCACAAATGCACGCTCTTTTAGACATATTTTTCATAACATTCTCGCACACTTCGCGTGTTATTTCAGCAATTTTATTTCGAATATTATATTGCTGATGGCTTATTAGTGTACACCTTTTCTTTCAGGTTCCGCTATAGAAAATAGTTGGGAGCCGTCAAATCAGGTACTCGAGGAGGCCAGTCGATAAAACGACTTTTTGACGATATGCGGCCGGTAAAAATTTCTCGAGCTGTGTGTGAGGTGGCATCGTCCTGTTGAAACCGCATGTGTTACCGGTCCAATGGATTCAAATCAGCCACCAAGAAGTTTTCTAACATTTGACGATAGCGATCACCATTAATGGTTACGCATTGTCATTATTATTTAGATAAAATGTTTTATTGACTTCAACGTATTGTTAAGGCATTAGATAATAAATTGCAATCGACTACTCTCTATGACTACCAAATGCAAACTGACAAATGTCTGTCAAATCAAAATGGCGGCCAAACAAAATTGGCCTGGAACATAATATTCACCCTGTAATTTGAGTAATTTTATTTGTGATAAAAATATTCACAATTACAAAAAAAATGTGTTTTTTACTTTTTTGTACGATGTTCACAGTTGACTTTGTTACTTATGTGTACGGTTTGTATTGTAATTTATCACATTTCCGTCACTAAAAATGGTTATTAGTATTTTCGGCAAAGAGATGCATTTGAATTTGAGGTCTGGCTGCCAAGATTTTACAGCAACTGACGGATGCTAAGAAAAATTAGACAAATATATTTGGAAACATATTTCCTTTATTTAATTAAATTATTTTTGATGTGTAAGAAGTGGGTATCTACCCAGTGCAATATAATTTAGAATTATTTTGTTCCAAACAATAATGAGAGAAATAAAATTTTAACATTGTTAAACATAAGTTAAGCGGTTTTTAGAATAGATTATTATTTTTTTCGTAATACCGTTATCGTAATATAGTTTAATCAATTTATGTACGAAATACATAAATCTTCTATAACTAATAACATTAAATAATTATTAAGACTTTCTAATCGGTTCTGAAGAACTACACCTTTACAATAATAACGTGTTGTTCTCATTGAAAATATATAAATTGTATTAATGTTTCCAAATTTAATAAAATAGATTCATCAATTTCATTCTGGCGTCTCTTGTCGGGTTTTACTCAAAGGTATTTAAGATTCTCAGTAATAATATGAAGTGGATTGCTTTTAAAAATGGAATAACATATGTATCAATTTGAAAGTGCAGCACATAGGTTCGAAAATTTGTCGCCAACTTGCAATGTTGACACGGTGTAATGGTCAGCGCATTTACCCAGATAGGAAAAGTTCCCGGTTCGAATCCCGGTGACAACAAAATATTTTTTCGATAAATTGATTTTATCTGTACATCTTTTTAATTGATACATTTTAATTTGTATTGAGTAATTAAATATATAAGTTCTAGGACAGCGTCAATGTATATAGCGGTGTAGTTCGTGGCTTTCCTTCAATGTTGTTATAAGGAAGAGTTTTCCGCAAAAATGTTATTAGATTTCGGCTAGAATTACATTTTAATCGAGTATTACAATTTTGATTATTCCATTGTGCGCTTGGGGATCGCGCGGGCGCGTGCGGGGACCGTCGACGGAACATTTATTTCGGGCCGAACTTTACGAGAAGGGGCTGCCGGGACGGCGGCGGGGCGGGGGGTGGTCACGTGGCTCTAAATAGGGATGGGAAAAGATCGGATCCACTCCAGATTCAATACCCAGAACCAAAACAACGATGAAAGAGAAAAAACGCTACCGTTACATATTAATTAATATTTATCTAAGATTTGTACATTTAATTAATGATACCAAATATGATTAAACAAATATCAGATTCTCATAGTGATGACGTATATGCTGATTAAAAAAAGGGAAAAATGAATTATCCAATTTGGTTCATAGATGGTGATGGTGTAGTGGTACTCGAAGCGAGTACACATACTAACGTATATACAACTTTCAAAAATTTGATAAATGTAGAGATTGAGGGGTGAGAATTGGTGAACGTTATATATATAAAGTGATCACTTAAGCCAGCCAAAGACAGGTCCTTCCACATATTTCCCGTTAAAAATAATAATAGAAAATAGCTTTGTCTCTGTGAGATATCTGATATTTAATATATAATAATGATTAATTGTTGTCAATATATAAAAAAAAATAGTTACGTTAATATTACAGTATAAAGTTTTAAAGGGTGCTATTTATAATATCATAAAATTATTTGCGATACCGTATATAAATACATATAGTATAATTGAATCTATGTGCGTAGTTATAAAATAAATGAAGATTTCTTGTGAAAAAATATTATAGTATTTGTAAATGGCCAATAAAGTATTTAAATAAGTAAGTACTTAATTTTGATGAAATTGCAGTAAGTCCTTTTTCGATCTTAGCCGACGTCCAGGTCTTTTGAATATATTGATATATAATATATATTTCATGAAAGTTCATTTGTAATCATAAATTTCACGTTAAAATGCAAAAGCAACATTTGTTTTCTCTCAGCTCATTTAATCTGCAATCGAAAGAAAGAATCGCGATTGGACAGAAACGAAATAATGTGAAGAGTGGCTGATCGTAGTCCCTGGACACATCCCTAATGTAGCTGCTTCCGGAATAATCTCACCAGTCCGTCGAAAGGCGTCCCGTGTAGTAACGCTCCGTACCGACGCCACACTCGACTTCTGGCAAACCGCGTGCAATAAAGAAATACCTCATAATTCACCGAACGAACTTAAAAACAATTCCGATAAAATACCAAAACTTCCCAATCAAAAGAGCAACGTAAAATTGTCAATCAGTTCCGGCTTAAAAGTTTACTTCGAGAGTATCGGCTACAATTCCCCGCAACTACGTATGTAGGTCGAGTAAGCGGAAGTTTTCCATTTATACCGGACGGGTTTTATTACTATATCCTATTAGAAAAATCGCGAGTTTCCTTTTTGTGTTCTGCGCACACGGTCTGGAACGGGATGCGTGTCGCGCCGCGCCAGAGCGCGTGTCCCGAGACCGAGTAGCGGCGGCGGGACGCATGCATGCAAGTCTCGCGCGGATTGTATCATATTATTTTGTACACGCGAATATTCGGCCGACGACAAGATGTCCTCCTACCGCAGTAACTACGTGAGTACGAGTCTGGTGCGTGGTACCTGGCCACGGCGGGAGCGTCCGTCTGGCGAGGGTATTTGTAAATATTTTGAATGTGCGTCTAGAGGAAGTGATGTTTGAAAGAAAATGAAAAAAATGCGTAAATTACATAAATAAACGCGCGTGTGTGTGTGTGTGTGTGTGTGTGCGGCACGAGAACTCGGTACGGTCGGTACAAGAACTCGTGCGGTGTGCGAGAGTGCAAGGGAAGAATTGTTTCAGTTGTAACTTGTAACAATAACATTGAAGGCAGTTATCAAATAATAAAATGCACTTTTATGTTGCTGTCTTAAAACATTTGTATGCCTTTATATTTATGTATATTTACATCCGTTGTATAAATATTTCCATTATGCATTGTATATCCTTTTACCTGAGTTTCTGCTCTACCAAAGACTGATGTACACTTAAAACATTCAAAACAAAAAAACATTATCTGCTTACAGATTTAATATCTTTGAATCGGGGTTGTTGGCGCAGATTATTATCATTAATTAAGGTTAAATAAATTCATAGATCACACGACATTGGTATTACAAAAGGTCTCTCGATATACTTTGTACCTGGCAAATAAATCTCATTAATTTCGTCATTGGCTGTCTCACTCCCCGTTACCTGTCTAACCTGCCTTCTGCCCCACTGCAATTGATCACTGCACCCGATGCGATCTCACTGCCACCGAGTGTCGGATCAAGTGAGTCATGCATTGTTGTGTGGTCAATGATCACACTTGGCATTAACACGCGGGATATTTTCATTCTAGCTGTTAAATAATTGTTGCCAAAAATAGTTTGATAACCTTTGAATTCCGGGTAATACGTTGCAGCTATACACAGCGACGATGCGTTGGATATATCGATATATATATATATATATAGATATATCGAGTCTTTATTAAAATAGCTTACGAAATTTCAGTATCTAGACAACATTATTTTATCTTTATGATTTTAGAATAATTATTACTTAATAAAAATATATTTATTTTAGGCTCAATGGAATAAAAATGAATCTAGTAAGAGTAACACATCGAATAGTAAACCAAAAGCGACATCTGAGGTTCCTGTTGCTAAAAAGGTTTGTGGAGTCCATCAAAATCGCTCTTGGGTTGAAAATACTATTTTTATCTTTTATAATTAAAGTTAAACTTGTACACCTACTATACTCTACTCTATTCTCTATACTATACTATATTACTTTTAATAGTCTATGATTCATTTTCTTACTTACTGTATTCATAAGAAATATTTTTACTTTGCTGTTTTATTAAGCAGAATTCTATTGTTATATATCTATTAATCATGAGTGCTATGCTTTTTAAAGTGTTAACCTAACCGCCAATTTCCTCCACAATAACATTTAATATTTTGATTTAACCATTATTTGATATTGACTCGCATGTTAAAAAATACAGATTTTCTTCCGTTTTTATAGCAAATACCAAAATGTATAATATTTGCCTAAACCAAATATAGTGAACAATATTAATATTTTTCAAAATTCAGATTAATTAGATGGACAAGTATAAACATTACATTTTAAACAACGAACTATATTTAAAAACAAATTATTTGGAAAGAATCTTCATACATTTTTTTGGATAACTATTTTCTGGGTTTCACTATGACATTTATAGTATTGCTATTATCTGGATTTCAGTATGACAGCACCTACTCTCGGAGTAAACCAGATGCAGCAACTAGCAAGGAAGCCAGTCGGCCTCCGGCGGGGTTGGACAAGACTACCCCTAGCCGTTATACTTCTTTGGGATCGAGTTCTTTCAGAAGCACTTATTCACCTTCTCCCAGTACTTATTCCAGAGACAAATCAGGTACCAGAGAAAGAGATTTATCCTCTTCGACCAGCACAACGAATCGGTACCCAGCTAGCTACACGGCCGAAGAAAAGCCTGAGAAGCAATCAGTATTGAATAAATATCTGAATGCAAAATCATCTGACAAGAGTGAAACTTTATCAGCGTATAATAGATTAAGCACTAATCATGCAGCTCGCAGCAGAGACCACAGTCCAGTTGATAAAGGATATAATTATACTAGAAATATTTCTAATACGCAATCTAGAAATTACGATGAAGACGTTACCAGTAAAAATAAGACATCGCTTTCGAGCAAAGATAAAACACGCGATGTTGGAGCGAACGAACGAGAAAAAGACATTCCTAGTAAAAGTAGTAAAACTCCAGCTTACAGTGCATCCTCATATCCTTCATTCAAATTATACCAAAGGCCATCGACATACAGTCGTCCAATAGTAAAAGATGAACCCAAGGTAGAAGCTACGAGCACTTCGAGGTATACAACACCTAGTAGATTTAGCAGTACATACACCAGAAGTAGCCTAATCGATAAGCCAAGCGCTCCGTATGTTCCTCACACACCCCCTGTAATATCAAATACAAACACCGGTTGTGGTTCTGAGCAAACAACTGTCAAGTCGACTACCTCCGGAAACGATACCATTAATAATAATCATAACAATTTAGAAGCTACTGTGAATGTGGAGCCATCAAAGAAAGATGAGGCTTCAGATCAAGATGATGAAGAAGAGTCAAGTTCAGAAGACGAATCTTCTGATAGTGAACCCATGTCTATGATTTCAGTTACAGTTGTGACTCGAGGGACATCCCCAACAGCCCCAAGTTCCTCAATATACATTCGTACACGAAGAGCGGATATGGCAAAAACAATTGAAAAAACTATTAGCCGACCGAAAAAGAGATCCGAGATGGTCGACAAAGAAATGCAGTCTGACAGACTGGACGACACGACTAGAAGTTCGAGATATGGAAGTACTGCGAGAATTTCAGCCTCCCCTTGGTCTTCTTATATGGATTCTAGATATTCTTCACCGATATCGAGTGGTAGATACAGTTCCGGTAGATACAGTTCCTATTCCTCCACAAGGGATCCGAGCTCAAGTATTAGTTCCAGTGTAGATAAAAATACTACAATGCTTTCGGACACTGTTAAAAAGGAAGAAATTGCAACAAACCAAAATAAATGTGAGACTCCTAAACCGTCTGAATTAGAACGAATTGAAAAACCAAAGGAATCACTGACTAAAACACTAAACTCGTTTTTGCCCGCGGCATCACCAATGACATCTATTCCTATAATGACTTCAGATTCCTCTTCAACCTCAAAAAGCGAGGATACGATGGATAGTCCACCAAAAGCGACATTTATGAAAGAAAAATCAAAGACTCCACCATTACCTGCACCGAACGAGAAAAGTGTTCAATCTTCACCAGAACGATGCTTAGATCAACTACCTCCACAGGTTCCAAAACCAGATGTTTTGGCCATAAACAAGTCGGCGTCATCAACAAATCCTCTAAATAAAATTGCCAAATCAACGGGTAAAAAAATAGTTAAAAAAATAAAAGTCAAGCCGAAGGATGGCGAGCCCAAGAAAAGACAATTAAGAAAAAGCGTATCAACGAGTTCTGGCGATTCTGAGACGTCATTACAAAACGGTGATTGTGAAGTGGACAATGCTCTCGATAACACTGGGCCTAAAAAAAAAATAACTGGTTCAAAATTAAAGTTACGAACGACTTTATCTAAACTAAAAATTACAAATCAAACAAAAGATGCGCAAAACAATATCAACAGCGATAGTTCTACTCAAAATTCTGAATCCAGGTCGCATACTGTTTCTCTTTCTAGAACAAACAGCACCGAAACAAACTCAACCCCATCCAGCAACTCTACAAGTGACGAAGACTGTGAGGACAATAAAACAAAAAAAAGTGAAACCAAAACAATTTACAACGAAATGAAATATGATGGATCTTCAAGAACGTCGGTTTTGGCTTCATCTGCTGATGAAGTGTCCCTTTCATTAGATAAATCGTTTAAACCTTCACCTAGTCCAAAATGTCACGTGAGTGAGCCTAGAACCGAAGAAGCTAAATCGTTTCTCATGCGGGCTTTGGCCCCAGTTACTAATCTTTTTAAAATGCGTCAAGAATCGGCTGAAAAGAACCATTGCCCCGAAAGTGTTTGTGATTCCGAAAATCAAAACACGTCTAATGTTGCTTCAATCACCACAGATGTAGAAAGTAAAAGTAGTAACAAACCAAAGACTATTCGCCATATTGAGTCTGGGGAGCGAGCCTGGTGGATGGAATCGACGAGTGATAAAAGCAACGATAACAAAAAAAGTTCTCCATTATCGTCGAATGCACTAGAAGAAAGCAAAAATTCTAACAATAATGGATTCAAATTTAATATTGTTAAACAAGATTCTGGAGAAAGACCCTGGTGGCTGGACAGCAACGGTAATATTCCGGAAGGCGTGGAAGTTCGCACACCGAGCAGGAAGGGGTCGAGCGACAGCGAACAATCTGACAAATACAATGTCTACAAAATACGCGACATCGACACTGGCGAGAAAGATTGGTGGCAAACAAGCGAAAGCGCCAAATCAGCGGGGCCTGACAAATCGCCTACAAATGGTGACAACTCAGTTCAGAACAACGTCTGCAAAATCCGCTGTACCGGTCCTGATTCTGTTGAGAAAGATTGGTGGCAAACTAACGACAAGATTCCTAAATCTGCAGAGCCAGAGACACCACCCAAGAGTGCAGAACACTCAAAGACTGATGACAATTTTACTCTAAATGTTGTTAGAATCAGACACATAGAATCGGGAGAAAGACCTTGGTGGCTCGCTAGTAATCAGAATATTCCAGAAGGTATAGAGAAACGTTCCACGCCATCAGTAGAATCTGATTCAGATAGTTCTTCCGATAAAGCTGAAGAAAATGGAAACCTTAAAGCGGAGATCATAACCAATGGCACAAACACTGTGGCCGGTATTCCACTACTTGTGATGCAAGACGATGAATATGAGGAACCCTTAGGAGATCGTAGAAGTCCGGAAGGTTTAGAGACACCGCTTGAATGTGAACGCTTTTCTGGAAGAACATCACCCTACGAAAATGTAGTGTGCAATCGTATACCTAACGTTACAGCGAAGCAGAAATCGGCATCAAAAAATGTTCCGTACTTTATATCCAGGCACATGGACATAGACGATATTTTAGGAACATCAGGTCAACTTTTTAGTCCTATGATGGACAGAATACTGTCACGCAAAACTGGAAGGGAGATAGTCGAAGGTGACAACTCTGAATGCAGAGAAATTGATCCCAGAGAAGTAAGAATTCATGACAGCACAGCACAGAGACCAGTCATCCAAAAACTCAGAGACAGGTATGTGGATTGTGTACCAGATACGTTATGATATTTTTAACTTTAATTAAAATAAATGCTTTTCATAGAATATTTATAGATAATCGATAAATAATATTTTTTGTTTTGTGTATTGTCATTAAAGTGGTCCCTTCACCCCGTGCTCGGTTAACATTACGCGCTTTTTAGATGTGTAACGTCCAAGTTTAAATGCATGCAAAGAAATACAAATAATTCTTATTTTTTCAATCCCATTTCTGAAATATTAAAGTAATGCAAATTAAATGCCTGACTCAATAAATAAATATAGCGAAATTCTAACTGTCAAACAAAAATAAATGAACATATATTTTCTAGAAAAGATCGTTCAAAATGATATGACAGGAAAATCGGCCATAATTTTCTGAAAAACTCGATAAAATTCCAATTATATTAATTCTATTATGAATTTGTAAAAAGTCAGGCGGTCGAGATTTACTACAACATACGTGAAAGTTTCGATTGGAAGTTAAATCAACTTAAGTCTACTTGAAACATGCAAAGCAAGAAGCGAATTTACTTTAATTTGTATGTATTATAATGGACATGCAATATAGTGCGTTATATAATAAGTACAATAGATTGTTATTTTTATCTTCTTAAATTGTAGTCTTTCAAACTACGCAGTATCTAAACCCTAGGCGATCATACATTTATTTAATGTAAAGAGAAATAATTTTATTAAGATTTAAGATTAATAGCGACAGTATTATGTTTGATATAATGTTATGTATTATAGAGAAGAGTATTTATGTTTGCACTTTTAATAAATATCCTACGTCAACTGAAAATGTGCTACGCATTCAAATTGTGACGTCGATTCAAAGAGGCGAATGAAATAATATAGACTATACCACAGAATAAAAAATATATAGACACGAACTAACGCCAAAACATTGTTCCAATATTTTAAATTTGGTATCATTTACGCAATTAAATAGCTCCGCGACTTTTTGTTTTAAATATGACTCGATTGGAACGAAAATTTAAACGCTAACAATATAATTTACATTAATGTAAAAAATACAAAGATTTAATTTTCGAAGACAACTTTTACTGTTGCATAAATGTGTCGACTATCGGATTTATGTTTACATAAAGAATGTGTGTAGAATGTCCCTCGTCCCGCAACTAATGTTCCAAACCCCTCTCCTATATATATATACTTTATTTCATTTCTATCCATTTACTGGTCTGTGGACTGTACGTACTATACAATACAATATTATATAATATTAATTTGGTTTTGGAACTCTGAATAGAAAAAAGTTACATTTTGATTTAAAATATATTTTTTAAGTCAACTAATTTATTGCTAAAATCCATTTACCACCGCGGTCGAACATTTACTGGACTTTTATGTGACAGACAAAATATTAAAATAAAACCAAAACATTTACAATGCTAGTCGGTACGAGCTTAAAATATTTTTTTATCGCCTTGTTCCGTTGAATGAGGCCATTCTCCATATGTGTGTAAACAAAACACATTTACCGATGACACAATTTCGTGTCCCATACTCGACATAAAAAACGAACGAGTTGTGCCAATTTTTGAGGAAAATTTCCGGACGTGTAAAACTGCGACATATTATCTTTCGCCAGTTGCTGGACGATTTATGAGGATGTAATTCTTCTGAAATATATTTATATCTTTCAACATTTCGTGTGAGAGGTTAAAAAAAAATGTGTAGGCACATTAACAGAAAATAGCCGAACAAGATATTGAGAATGATTGCAGTATCAAAATTAGTTTTTTTTTAATATGGTCCCACGTTCACACAATTTAATATTTAGTACCACATTTTCTTAACCGAATTTTTACTTTGTATAATATAATTTAATACAAATTAAATGTATACCGACCCCTCCAACGTGAGGTATTGTAAGTAACAAATAGGTCATTTTTTGTCGTTCTAGTATTTTCCACATATTTTATATATATTTTAAGTGACAGTAATTTTCATTTATTAGTACAGAATGCTACTAGAAAGCAAAATACTAGAACATCTAAAGATAACCGGATTGTTAGTTAAGATAGTTTACGTAGGAGGGGTCGATATCTTTCTAATCGATACATTTATCACCATGTTCTGAAAAATTGCAACTTCACAATAAGAATGTGTTCTCCTTAAAAAAATATATTATTTAATTATAATTTTAGGTGAGGGTGAGTTATGAGGGAATCATTTTAGAAAAAGTAACGATGTACGCAAAATTTGATCCAGGCAGGAAAGGGCGAGATACCCGCGGAATGGGGTGGGATGCAGGGGCGTGCAGTGCATTCAAGCAAAAATGCTGTGCATTACTAAAAATTCTGGGAAACAAATATAAATTAAATAATCTATAATATGGACCGTGAACGTATATATACGGATTTATTACAATTAGCACCATCTGTGTACCAGTAGAAACTTTAATGGCTTAGTTCTAAAAACTACCATGATAACTCACCGCTGCAGCCGTAGGGCTAGTAGCTACAATTGACGCATTGTAGTTATTCACATTACTATCTTCTATTTTTAGGCTAGTGTATTACTTAAGTCATACAATTGGCTATTTATTGAATTGAAAATTCATTTCGGTTGATACGTTTTTGTATGGAGTCGTTACTTATGCTGTTACTTTTTAACAAAATAACATTTTAAAGGCTTACAACTACGTGCAAATCATTGATGTGTCAACTTCCTCTTTTACTAATTCACGAATTTTACTATCTTACTGTTTTCAACATTGTTTAGTGCATGGATTTGTTTTTGATTTGGGAAAAACAAAAAGCAATTGGCGGAACTATTTCTTACGTTAATCTTTAATAAAAATAATTATTTCTTTTAGTTATTACGTGAATAATTTTCAAACAATAAAATAATAATGTTCAATCATAAAAAGTGTTCTCAAAAACATCTATACATTTTTTATATAGATTTTTATAAGGGTAAGAAGGTATTATTTTTCGTTAAAACTTAAACTTTAAAAACACTATTAATAGTACTCTCAAATTACAAATAAATATATGGTAGGGTAGTATAAACGACCGATTCATTTTGTCTAAAGACGTTGGTTAAACGAAAGTTCATAATCCTATGTACAACATATATTGTATTACATATACTATTTGTATAATATCATTGGTAATAAAATAACCTAAATCTATACCTTCTGCACGCCACTGGTGGGATGACTATACTGTGCTCAAGGTACTTGAGTGCAACTTAACAAAATTTAGAATTAATAGGATTGAACATAATACACATTTATATCGGGGGAAGACGGCCAAGTAGAGAGATGAGGGATCTATATTTTGTGTAGGGTCCTAAAAAGTAACTATGCACAATTTGGTTTAGATTGATAAACGGTGCAGGATTTTATAGAGAACAGACAAATAAACTTTCGTTCAGTTTAATATATTATATACAGGTATTTACAAATTTGAAATATGATATTGAAGCTGGTGAAGATAATTTACTAGTTGAAGAGTGGAACTCAGTTATCAGTATAGTACAGTATGTTACTATATAATTACGTAATAATCAAAGATAATTCTACATATAAGAAAATTGATCCCAAAAAAATGATATAGAAATATATAGAAATTTTAATCATGATTAAGTTCGATAATTATTTTAAGATATTCATTAAATTAATTAAGTCAGTGTTTATTTTATTCAAGAAAATGTTTATAATTTTATTGTCAACGGAATTAGTAGAAAAAAATTGATTTGAATATGCACGATAAATGCATATATATAAAAAAAATTATTTTAGGTGAAGATTGCAAAACTGAGTTTTAGTTGAAGATCGATTAACTATTAATAAATCTCTGCTTCAATTTCCTGATTCTTTGCCAGAAATTTAATTGACTGTCCGAAATCATTAACCTTTTTTATGATCGTCAAAACATATTATATATACATCAAAGTTTTTCTTGCCATGCTCTATAATTACTTCTAAAAGAATATATAGATATTCGATGTGCTTATATAATATCCCATAAATCCTCTATCTACTAAAATATCTAAATACCGTTTTTATACATAAGTTAAACTGTATTTCTGGCATGGGCATATTTTTGTAAATGGCCTTAATCAGGTAAGATGTTTCACAATATTGTAATTTCCGGGTTTTTATTGTTTTGAGGAAATATTTTTCTTTTCGCATCCGTATCAACACACATGAAATTTGCAAAATTAAATTTAGGCCATGGCTGTACAGTAATTTATTCAAGCGGAAAAATACACGTATAAATATAGCTCTTAAAGTTAACTGACAAAATAAATATGGTAAACTACTTCACGAATTTTCACGATTGTTAAGTTCAATAATGGATATAACAGACATAGTCCACAATATTACGAGTCGAAAATGTTCAAGGAATATGTGCCTAATATCAAATTTCGAGCGGCTAGACTATTTTTTGTTACACGATTTAGATCCTGAAGCAAAGATATAAATTAATCATTTATAAATTTCGCAAATAACAGATGTCCAGCAGAAAAATTTCAAGATTAAATTGTAATTGTTCGTAAACCATCAGTGTGAGGTAAGTGGGAGGGGTATTGTCCGACGCGCGTGATTTGCGGATTTGTCAGTGGCAATGAGTCACTGGTCGGGAGCACACCGCGCGTTCACGGTTGAGCAATATTTAAAGAGGGTATTCACTTTAATATTCGACGACTCGACGATGGGCCGAGCATGCAATTTATCCGGTGCTGGGTTCAAAAGTTCAGACAAGAAGGGACAATGGTTAACCAAACTTCTCCGGGACTATTAACGTCAGCAGCGACGCCAGAACATGTGGCTCAAGTTCGACGTGAAATTATGCACAATCCGCGTAAATCGATAAGGAAGATTGCAGCCAGTACTGGAATAAAAAAATCAACAGTGCACGTTATTTTGAAAAATAAACTACAGTTTCAAACTGAAAATCGTTCAGTTTCTCAACGTAAATGACTATTCTTTACGTGAAACATAAGCGAGAACGATGGTGGAATGTTTTGGAATAGCACGAACGCACAGAAACATATTGTTTACTGACGAAACACTTTTTCATATCGATGGCTATGTTAACAAACATAACATGAGATACTAGTGCCCCGACAACCCGAGGGATTGCCATCAAAAACGACAGTGTGATATATGCAATTTCTGCCCAAGGGAGTCCTTATATTTTTAACTAGCGGGAGACAGTCACTGCTGAAGTATTGCCGAATGATCGACGAGTTGTTGGTACCGCAACTGCAGCTGTTTCCCGGGTTCAACGACAGAACACAAGGGTTTCAATGGAGAAGATGAGGGGAATATTTACCAATCAGCAAGTACAAGAGACATACTCCGGGCACCTCGGTCACCGGACTTTACACCGTGTGACTTTTTTTGTGGGGATACCTTAAGTGGAGAATTTACAGCGACAATCCTCGAAAAATTCAGGCCCTACAAGAAAATATCCGGCGTAAAGTTGCTGCTATTGAACCGATGCTTTGCTTTCGCGTGTTCGCAAATTAAAAACCCGATTGGAAGAGTGTCTTGAGAGAAATGGACGGTATTTAGTAAAATCCGCATCGTTAAACTTCATTTTGCAAAAATAAAATATGAGAATAACATTGCATTTTTTTATTATTATTTAATATTAAATTTGTAAATTTTTCGCTAGATACCTTTTATTTATTTGGAAATACGAAGACTTATGATTTAGTAAAAATTTCATACAGTAATATTTTTTGTAATGAATGGTGCAGAATTTCCACATATTTAAGAATTTTTATGTGCACAGTAATCCAAAATTAAAAGGAACATTGGAAATTGTAATCCGGAGATTTATAAATTAATTTTGAATGACATAATTTTAACTGAAATATGTACATATATGTGTATATTCGTATGAGCCATGGAATTCCGAAAAAAGTGGTTTTCACAAAATATCATATATAGTACATATAAGTATATACAGCTTGTAACAGATCTAGTTCATAATATTTTATGGACGGATACATGACTAAACTATCGAATTGAAAATGTTCAAGGATTATGTACAAATACTAATGCATGGGATTTTTCAAAATAATGTTAAGCTGTAAGACTGCGTACGTATTTTGAAATAAATATTTACGTATTTGACCCATTTTTATTCTATATCTTTGCTTCAGACCATAAATCACCTAACAAAAAAACAATCTAGCCCACAGACCACCAAACACGAACTAACGCAAATTTCTTGTACAAATATTTTTATTTTAGTGTCATACACTTACGCAATAAAATAATATCGCGTCTTTTTTTTTAAAATATGTCTCGATTGGAACGAAAATTTAAACGCTAACAATATAATATGCATTAATGTAAAAAATATAAAGATTTCATTTTCGAGCTATCGGATTTATGTTTCCACTAAGAATGTGTGTAGAATGCCATTCGTCCCACAACTAATGTTCCAAATTTTTTTTTCCAATTCCTTAGAGTCTACGATACTCTGAGTACTCTACATGCGGCTAGACCGCCTAATCTACAACTACAAGTGCATCAGCGCTAATCGCTTTGACACTTTTACAAACTACCTTATTATTATAAACATCATAAGTGTTTTATATTAATACATGAATTGGAAGGGTAAAAAATTACTGATAAAAAACCCTAAACTAATGTTCCAAACCTCTCTCCTGTATATATACTTTATTTAATGTATATACATTTACTGATCTGTGGTCTGGCCGCTTAACGTTCAATGTGCTTTAATTTTAGTATTCAATATATATATAATCAAATAATCGCATAATCCTTTTAAAATACTTATTTTCTTGACATGGTTGAGGTTAGGCACAAGTTGCTTGAACATTTTCTACTCGTAATTTAGTCAGGTATCCATCTATTAAATATGTATGTCTATATCATGCGTTATCCATGATATGTTTTTAAATTCGATCTCGAATAATGATTTGTTATATATATATATATATTGTAGTAAGACAGAAAAATACATAATGATGCTTTCTTACAAGACGATACTGATAAAAATTAACTGTTTTGAAAAATTATCTTATTTCAGAAGTGACATCATTGACTGCAGAGACGAAGTGGATGGGGTGAACGTAAGTACCGACTTATTTATTTACTTAGTAATATAAAAACATTTTCTAAATCCAATACGTATTACAGTCGTTTTCCGCTTCCACGTAAATCAGTACTAAAATGATGTATCCTGCACATAAATGTTTAATTTATTTAACTAGGCTGAACTGTTGTAGTACTTAATCCTTCTTCTTCATCGTGCACTCAATGCTGGGAGCAATGGTCCCCCGATCTATGTGAAGTTTCGTACACAATACGTGTACATTCTTCCCGGTCATGTTGATGCAGCGTTTACAGATGATCCTGTTAACTATCTATTTGTTGTATCTGTTACAGTCAATGCGTGTTACCAGTGAAGTTATAATTCACTGACGCTTTAGTGAAATTATATTCGGATACATTTTCACTAGAAGATATATATTTATACTAGCAAAAATATATTTTAACTGATAGGCACCATTGAAATTATATAGGTACTGCTCCAAACTGTCTATTTGACATTTGTGCAACGTCCATTTGCGTGTTTTTGTTTTCTGTTCAAAATACGTGTTTATGTCAATTAAAATACAAAAAAGTATTCAATCAGTGTTTTTTTTTTGTCGTGTAGTTATCAAAATAGGGTTTATTTTCGATAAAATTTGTATTTTTATTTTTTCGAACCACGAATGCAATTTTACCGATATGCTTTAAAATAGAAGTTCCAACACTTACGTAATGATAGTACGGGACCAGAGTTTTTTTATACCGTTGGTTGTCGTTCATACAGTTTGACGGTATCCAAATCATTGCCTTTTCAGCTTTAGCTGACTAAATCTTTTACTTTCATTCTATGGTTTTTAATTCGTATTTCGTCCCTAAACGTCCCTAACGTTTGAGATATGAAATTGATTGACCAAGAGCAAATTATAATTTAGTAGATGGCAAGAATTTACTTGAAATCATAAGTGGATATGGGTTTTACTGCTGTTGTATTAACTATATGCTCTGATGAAAGACATGCAATACATACTATAATAATAATGATAGATTAGTTCTTAAAAATAACTTTGTTTGAACTACTTTGATTAATTAAACGACACGACACGTTTTGACATCACTTTATTTTTATCAGGCGCACACTAACTGATCCATAAAATAAAATATGAAGAGAAATTAATTATCAGATGAGGCGGCCGCGACCGTAGGAGAGAGATTTAAAAAATAAAATAACTATACTATTCTACAGAACCATGTTCTGAAAAACTGCAACTTCACAATAATAATGTGTTCTCTACGCTATAGACATCTAAAATACAATAATATAATGCGATATAAAAATTAATTAACGGTTTAAAAATTATTACGAAAAATAATTAATTTTCTACTTAGTTTTAAAGGTATATATTCGTATATGTAAATATGTTAATCATTTTTGAATTACAATGAATACATTATTTTGAACCAAAGATTGAATTGATTTAAAAATTTTAAAGAGTCAATCATTAAAGTTTTACATTGTTAAATTTAAGAACACATTACATTTGAAAACTCTTAACTATAAACTGTTCTCATTATTTATATCTCATAAAAGTCACTTATAATTAGGTAACTGCCAATTTTTAAATCTCGTTTAATTTTGGCTTGAAAGACAATTAGATATTGGGTATGTATTATTTTTAGCATTATTTATTCACAACATTAGCATTTTAAAACTGTCTTAGTATATCGAAACCGAACAAAATTTATGTGTTTCTATTCGTTACTCAAAATGTTTGTAAATTGGCAAGACCATTCCTTCAGCGAAACTGTCATGCCAACGTTATCAAAATCGTTAGGTAACGTGCCAGCGTGTGATGTTGTACATTTGTACACTTATTAAAAATACTATATTATCAACGCGTTCCGTATCATCGGTCGTAGTTGAGTACATCAAGATGCCAAATTCAGAAATCAGAATCGGATCTGGTGTTCCGGTTCAAATCCCCGACCGGAAAGTTTTTTATGTCAATTTAGCCAAGACAAAAACCATTTTGCCACGTCGCAGTTATGTGTCACAGTACATTGCTAATAATGCAGTATAATGCTAGTATTTTCTTAATTATGGCAAATAATATTCTATTATTAAGAACACATTCTTATTGTGAAGTTGTAATTATTCAGAGTATAGGTCAGTGATATTTGAAATACTAATTAAATGTATTAATTAGAAAGATATACATATAAAATCAATTTTATCGAAAAATATTGTTGTTGCTACCGGGATTCGACCCTGGATCTCTTTTGGATTTCAAAAGTACTGTCTGCTGTAGCATAGGATTGGAAAGAGATCCAGGTTCGAATCCCGGTAGCGCAACAACAATATTTTTCGATAAAATTGATTTTATTTGTATATATTTATAATTAATACATTTAATTAGTATTTAAAATAATATTCAGTTTATTAGTTTTACATTAGTGTAAAGGTCCTATCAAAGTAATACTTAAAAAAAAAGTCAAATCTTGTGTATAAATTATGATATAAATGTATAATAAAAACCCACATTTTCGTAAAAAACGCGGAATTATGAATTATTTTTGAAAGTTCACCCTTAATATAAATGCATACTTTAAAAATAATATTGACGTTTTCGCACCTTTCAAGAAATACCATAATCTGATTTTAGACGCGTTCCGATCTATGATTAGTGTCACTAGTATTAGTATAGTACTAGGATGATTAGACGATGTTAACCATCTTACCTTGGAGCTTGGTGTAATTCTATTATATAATACAATTAGTGCCTGCGCTCGAGCTTTGCCGATCGTCACACCGCACTGTGCACTCTGTAAATATTGTGATTATTGTGTAGCAATCGCTGATTTGTATGTGGCAATATTAATAATGTAATACTTGCAGCCGATTCCGGCTTCCGTGACAGTGAGGCAGATTGTTACCGCGCACAGTCCAAATGTTGCGCACGTAACATCGGATGGAGCAACATTTAGTAAATCCTTCCTGACGACCTGCGAGCGTTGCTATAATATTTAGATCGGCGCAGTAAGTAATTATGTTCGTTGAATTTTGTTTTATCCAAAATAACTTCGTGTATTTCTTTCTTCTTCGTATCTTTCTTAAACTAAATTTCAACGCGTCAGTAGAGAGTCTCCACTGGGGCAACTTTTAATAAATGTGGTACGTTGATGCAAAAATCTAAATCGTTCTCCATTGAAACTAAATTTAATATTCCTTTTTTTGTAATACGATACATTTACTCATTTAACAAGAAACTTCCATTTATAAAAACGCTCAGTTTTTGTTTTCAGAAAGTCCAAGTCACTGATCGTTTAATCTCTGATTTATAAGCTGTGGCTTTACAGTTGGATTTGAACTGGAACGTGAATGCACCAGGCGCGCTGGCGATACCGAAGGAGTGATTATATTGATTCAGGGCTTCTAAATTTAACAACATGAATTAAAAGCTAATAAAGAAATTTAAGGACAGTATCACGATACTGAAATATAATAATAAATTGAAAGCCGGTGTTGGAAGAATTAGGACTAGATAGAACTTTAGGTGTTTAACACTTCAATACATAAAGAAAAAAATTTTAATCAACGGAAGGATTTTGGTATTAAGCAATGTTATTTGACAATTCGAGATGCATGGTATTTATATGAATAACATAACAAAATGTCTTGAATATTGCGAGATTAAATTATTTGCAGATTATTACAGACATTAATATTCATAGCTGGAAATAATATTGATGAATGTGTATATAAATTCAGAATGAACTAAAACTAAGCTAAAATGTCTCCAAAAACAAACTCATGATTATTGGCTAACCTTTACCATACCATGACATAAAATACCCGAACGCAGCAATGCTGTCAACTCGTGTTAGCGTAAATAACAGTTTGAAAAAATGTTTTTATTAGCTTAAATGGCTTTAATAGCACGAATTTATTCTAAATATTGAGCATTCAATTTTGAAAAAAATGATTAATAACATAATTTAGAGCATTCATTAAGTCATATACAATGTGTCCTTCCTTCTTATCTCTCTTCATTTAATTAGTGAGAAAGAAACAATTATATTTGTATGTTTGTTGTTCTTTTCACTGTCAAAATAGTGTGTGATCTCTGTTTTTCATATCACAAATGGTATTTTTACCAATGTATTAATTTTATAACGGATTGAATGGAAAAAATCATTGTTTTTGTACGATTCCCCTTTCATAATTGGTTTTTCACTAGTCATTTCAAGCTCTAATATTTTCTTTAGGATTATCTAAAATATGAATTTAATGTTGCATGTATTTACCGAAATATTACATGTTTAATTATGATGGTAGACCTGTGTTACTGCGTGGTTTGGGAAGGGTTAAGAAAATGATAATAATTATTATTCATTAAGCTTAAATAATGAAGACATTGAAGAAATGAATGAAGTCAAATATTTAGGAGTATAATAATGACAACAGACTAAAATATTTTAATGATTACAAAGAAAATGGCCAAAAATGTTGGTTTTTTAAGCATAATAAGAAAGAAACTTAGCCTTAAAATTAGTTTAAAATTCCATTGTCACTCCGCATATAAATTATTATTCAATAATACTATTTTTTGGAAATGAAACTGAGAAGAAAATAATCCAAATAATACAAAACTACATGAGAAATGTTTTAAGATATTCAATAATTAGTTATATGCTAAAACAGCTAAAATCAATGACGGTTAAGTAACAAATTATACAAAATGTCCTTATATCGATATACAAAATCAATAATCGACTATTGCCATCATACGTGAAAAAATATAATTTCGAGGTCCACTTTTATTCTACGAGAAGTCGGCGGGATTTTAGACTTCCACAAACAAATCTGGCAGGAACACAAATACAACGCATTATTTGTTATCTGTTATATGTCGCAGATAATAAGTTGTGTTATTTTACTGCCAATATTTCGGCTACACCTTTTATCAACTACAATCTACACAATTAGACTGAGAGATAAACTCTCGCTGATATTCGTAGCATGTAGCGTAGTAGATACGGAACGCACTGTCGCACAATACCATTCCCTTGCATACAAAAGCGAGGTAAACAGAAAACGAAGCGGGAATAAAAATTATTGAATTATTTTGATTGACACGGGCGTGAGAAATCGAAATTAGATTACATGCTTGTCACTCTGATAGCCAACAATCGTGCAGCTGATGCTGTTTGAATTCTCACACCACCTTATGCCGATATTATATCGTAAAATCAACTTTGTTCCAAGATTTGTAACAATATGATTTTATATATGTTAGCAATATTTGAATATACCCAAGAACACACATATTTTATATATGTTCATTTGAGAAATACAAGTTACTAACTTCTAGATGATTAAATAGTCTGAATGATAAATAAATTAATTAATATACTGAAAATACAATTAGTAATTTTTACCACAGCTACTTAAAAGTGTTGGAACAAAGTTGTGCTCTGAGTTACCCACCCGACATTGTTTCAAAAATTAATTTAGTTTATTTCTTAAGGAAATAGAAGGTTGCGAGTGTGGATTCTCACCTCAATCGTTATTATTTTCTAAATATGTTTACCGATAAACTTATTAGTTTTATTATGCGGGCTAGCTTAGCATTAACGCCTTTCCAAAATGCGCGTAAAATTAATAAAAAATCAGTACTTAGATTAAAAAAATTAATTGAAAAAATTATACATATACACAAATAATACATACCCAGTACCTGCTAAAGAACAGCTAAACAACCATTTCCTAACAAATGAAACTTAAAATGTCAAAAATAAATAAAATCAAATTAGGCACCTTCTTTCCTTTCTAATGAACTGTACACATAACATAAACACACGCGATGTTTACACTTAATCATGAGAGTATCATTGCCTCTTACTTCTAATAGCCAAAGCGTGCTTTTTCAATCTTAATAACAAACTCCCTTGTCAAAGATGATAAAATCGGCTCTGGGACATTCTCCTCCCCATCATCTGTGTGAAACTCCCACATAGATTCTGCATTTTCACCGCATTCAGTCCGCTTTAAATCTTTCAAGATCTAATAAATCTCGGGTCACGCAAGGTCACGGCACGTCTTGTAATTCTTAGTGATTTTTTCCGTTGTTTGAAATCGTCGATCACGATTCAATTGCTTACGCTTCGAATATTTTTTTACTTTGTGAAGAAACGTTTTCGCGGTGTGGAGAATTCACATCTAACGCTAATAGAATTATATTTACAATACAGAAACTTAGGTTGTGCCTACTCGCAGCTCGTTCATCAAATACGCACAAGTATTTCAATGAGAATTCTATAGTATTAAAGGCACTGTGCCCAAATAATTTATTACAAAAAATCAAGAACAGTGATATATATATTTGACATGCTAAGCAAGCTACCTATCCTCTAATAGACTCTAGTGTCAAATTGTCTAAGAAGTATATTTTCTGATTTTTTAAATTAGAATTTAAAGCACCGGTTTATATTTTTGACACTATTTATTCTGTGTACATTCTTAATTACACATTTTAATATTAATATTTAAATAAATTTAAAAAATAGTTTTTCCTATAAGAAGATAGTTTTAGTAAAGAGTTATTTGTAAACTGCTATTTTCACATCTCATTGATTTCTCGGCAGCATAACAGTCAGTATCCCCTGACAAGCGGAACGCAGGGGTTACGTTCTTTTGTATTTATTTAACTGAATTTATGAATATTGTTTTCGAACCAGAAAAATATATTCCATGCATATATATTTATATGATACGTATATGTATGTGTGTGAGACACATGACGAGTTTTTTCCAAATAACTTGAATCTACGAAATATGTTTTGAAGTTATTTGCGTCTTTCTGTCAAAAAATTATAATCTTTGTTAACCTGGGCTAGTCAATACATAATATACTAGTGATGGTAATTTGTTAGTGTGACTGTGATTGTATACAATTGTATCGATAACTGATAACTGAAATTTTACTGTTGGAGTTTAGTTTCTGGTATAGCAGTGATTTTTCGAAGAATTAGTTACCAGTCGTCATTGTAATAACGATTTTACTATCACTATAATATACACATAGATGTCAGTAATTTTTCACAAACATATTATAATATACACACACCTGATTTAATATTTTGAAAAGTTTAACTGAGAAAGTGTTAATATTTTATATTAAATTATTGTCACCTAGTTTTAAACAACCACGTATCTTTTTCATTAAGGTATGTAATTTATATAATAGGTAGACGTTACAAGCTATTTATAAGAGTTCTTATAATATGCATACTTACTAATAATATATAGGTACAGTGGAACCTCGGTTTACGAACTTAATTTGTTCCGTAAAATTGTTCGAAAACATTGTCCGTAAACCGAAACAATTATTTTCATAAGAATCAATGTAATCTGTTTTAGACCCCAAAAAAATGGCTCTTTATCAACGTTATTTTCTACTTCTTGTTTGAAATCAAACAAACATGTAAAAACAAACTTTATTTTAACTTATCTTACACAATATGTAGTAAAGTATTATTGTTAGAAAAGGAACTCTCCTTCCTTGAAAACTTCGGATGCTTGAAGCTGATCAGGTTTCTATCTCACGAAAAACCTATCCAACGATATTTGTTTCTTATTGCTTTTTATAATGTTGCGGAAATGAGACATGACATTATCATTAAACATATTTATAACACGATTTGATACATTTTTATCAGGGTGACATTTTTCCATAAACCTTTGCACCTCACTCCACTTGGCGCACATTTCGTGGATCGAGGACCTAGGAACATCTTCCATTCGTTTCCAGTCTCTGAAAATAATATTTCCTCTGTCACCATATTTAGCTGCTCATTAAGAAGCTGTTCCAGTTCTTCCATAGTGAGTTTCGAGTTTGCCTGCCTGTTCATAAACCGAAATTCTGTTCGCAAACTGGAGCACTTCTTTGTCAGGATTTTGTTTCAGGAATTGTTTCTTTATTTATTATAACACTAAAGTTTATTATTATGTTAGGCTTCGTGTGCGGAATGGGGAGGATGGGAGCGCTATCTGAATCACAACATAAATCTCGCCAAATATAATAGTTCCGTATCAGAGCTGTCGCACTCAGATGAATCATGAAATCGTTTCGGATACAGTCAAATGCTTGGCACGCACTGATCGTGACTTCACTATACACAAAGTTGTGGAAACAACAGCGCTAGTCAGTACTCAATAGAAAATCACAGAGAGCTTTACATTAAGCAATGTCAATAATTAAAATTGTTGTCAAAATAAAAAGCGCGATTCATTTCAATGTCGATAACCATGGAAACCATGCGCTTTATAACCGTACGATTTATATATTTGACACTTTCTAAAATGCAAAAACGCTGTATCATGATGCACAGTTGAACATTGATTGTACAATATCGACGCATCTGCGAGAATTGGTCGTGGCGTGGTGTTTTGACAGTTGAGACTCAAGGTTAAGAATTTAGAATCAGATCCGGAGGCTGCGGTATCGAACCGATTACCTTCTTCTAGTAGATTTAAAATATCTTGTTCATTCTCCTCAATTGTCACTTGTGACATTTAATTTACTGAACTGTTAGTAATTTTCAACCACAAAAAAGTGTGTACTGTAAAATTTAATTTCAGGTTCTTAATTTTTTAATCGCAAAGATTGTCCTTTATTACCATTTTTAAGGTTGTTAATACCTTAACGTGTTGAAAATTTTGCAAAAATTGAAAGACAAACTTAAATTAAAATACGAGTATATATTTTTTAACATTTTATAATAATCACAATAATGAGACAGTCCTCTGCTAATCTGTAATACGTGCAAGTCAATAAATAACTAGCGTTATACCTGTCTAAAGACGCGACGTTCAGATAACATCAGTATCGTTGTTTTTAATTTCAAAATTTCTGACAGTAGAAAATAAATTGTTTTTTATTTGACAAACAAAACAACAAACTTAAGAACAAAAAGGTCCATCGAAATTGACACTTCACTTAAATACAATTAATCAGTTACATTAAAAATGTATGTATGTTGCGTTTGTTCGCACATCCTAAGTATTGTTTGCAAACATACATTTTACAATTAATATCACACACCGGGGTGTCGGGCTTCTGACGATGATGATGATAGAGATTTATTTATACGAGTAGTAGTAAAACATATTCACATTTGAGAATTGTAAAAATGACTAATTGATGTTGAATAATAAGTGCGACGTTATTATTCAACTATTACGATTATTACATAAATAAGTGTATAGAAATTTCATTTCTTTTTGTGAAAAAAAAAATCGAGTCTTATGTCTTAGATGCACGTATCATACTACTTTGTATAGAATATAATTTTTCCTCGTCCCGTCTGCATATACACTAAATATCCAAAAAACGTTAATATCATATATATTGAAGTCCACCAGTGAATCTCCTACAAAATGTACATACATTTTCCAACTCTAATTCAAAGACGCTATTATTATCATTCTACTTTTATCACTTTGAGGGAGTCTCCAATAAAACATATTTTATGTATGTTAAAAGAAATATATATCTGTAGTATCCTGTTAAAATGATTAATAATTAGATAATTTAACATTTAGGTGTAAAAATCAACAGTATATTCATATTAATAATTAATTCATTTAATAACCCGTGGGGGTGTCGTCATCAGCATTATATTCTTATAAAATCATCATTATATTCTTATACGACAATTTGGCACGGCAGCCAACTGGGGGTGTATCATTAAATTGGCTTGGCAATTACTTTGTGGTGCAACATGATTTTTTTTCATTAAACTTTGTACTACACACACGTTGAGTTATTCTATTGTCACTGTTATAATTTCGAGAGGTAGTCTCATCATCAGGGGTAAATGATGCTGAGCTAAATACGGTTTGGTGCTGACTTACTCGGGCGGTGGGGCGGAGCGTGGAAGGGGAATGGCTTTTTTAAGTGATCGTAATTGGGAATAAATAAAATAGAGATGAAGTGTGTTATTAATTTATGTTTTTGATGTGAAAGTGATGTTATTAATTTATGTTAATTCTTACTTGTTTTATATCTACGATTTCTAAGTAATTCCTCATTAATCCTTTAAAACGTACCGGGTGGAGAAAAGTTACAGTTTAGCCTATCGAAAGAGTTTCATGTTTATGTGATTGAAAAATCGGAGACGTTTTTATTTTACGTAATACGTGACACATCGATATTTTTATTATTTTTGAATTAAGCTAAACGTTTGTGTTATGAAAATAGGACTAACTTGACGGCTATTCTTGTATTTAGGTTTCTCGCGGGTTTGGCCTATGTATTTTTGTCGCTAACTCTCAAGATATCTCATATGTAACAAATAATTTCTCTGGGCTGAGACAGTCCGCGATTCCGCAGTCCGTACCGCTAAATGATCTTGAAAATGAACGACGGCAATAAAGACGATTCGCAAGCTTGTATTTGAATGCCTTTGAAACGAGAATAATTTGTTCGCTTGCATCTATTACTCTGACAAAGTGGAAAATGATAATACGGGTTTTTATTGACGGGGTTAATGTCCAAAAATATCCTTGGAGGTCGGTGTCTCGCGTCTTTATGCAAAAGTTCATTATATCAGGTGCGTTTTGAATACATCGCGTATTTCGGCCGGTGAATGCCGAGAGTAGTCTTGTGTATCCAGCGCTAACCAACGTTGCGGCCCGCGGCCTCAGTGGGGGAGAGTGGAGATGTACGAGACAATTTATATCTAAAACGGATGCATCGTGTACAAAAATAATTTATTTACAAATAACATATTGCAAAGTTCCTCGCGTTCGAGTCCACGCGGTATTCTTGGAATTAACACGTGTATTACATATATTTACTACGTACACATTCTAACACGCAGGTTTCTGCGCAGGTAACGTGGACTACTTAATTAATTTTATTATATATATATTTGTATAATATTCCATTTTACCGCATCCGCTCGCTACCATATGGTTTGTAATTAATATTTTAAACAAGTGGACTATTTGCGTACAAAACAGAATACTATATATTTCTAAAGTTAGTATTTTTCAATAAATAAGCAGTGCAAGATGATATAACAGCAACCCGAGTCATTATTTAAATCATTGATCACGTACATTCTGAATTATCTCGCTATATAACTCCTTACGTACATCTCTCTACTACAGTCATCATCATTGATTCTACAAAATCATCACACCATATATGAAGATTGACGAAACCAGTCTTTGTTCTGTTAGGGTAACCTAATTAGGGTTAAACTAAAACCTTGTCCAATACAATTATATTAAATATTAAAATGCTAATAATATGAATCGATTATAAAGATATACAGAAAAAAACAATTTATCGAAAAAATATTTGATTTCTACCGGGAGTCAAACCTGGACCTTTTCCTATCCGGGAAAAACGTGTTGTCATTTACCATTTTATTAAACACCACAAAACTATGTTAATAAAAATGTGTTTTCATTAAATATAATTATAGTTATGTAATCAAACATATGAAATAAGGCATTTTACTTTATATAGAAAAAATGGTACATACCGATAAAATTGATTTAGTTTACTTAAAATTAAAATTGATTTCATTTGCTTCATGGAAATGGTCAAGCCTTATTACGAAAAGGTATATTTCTGTAATTTCATCTGAAAAACCATGATTTTTAGAGAGTGGCAGTACAAAAACTACACAACTTGATTCAGGTAGATGAACTCGTTTTAGAGAGTTTTTTCAAATCAGTAGTTTCATACCTCGTGCATTGAATTATACCAAATTTCTTATATTCACAATAAATTACAAGTGTAACTATATTAAATAATTATGTTTAAATGTGATTTAATTGCAATACGTAAATAAATGAGTAATTATCTTTACCGTAATCAACAGTATATAAAAGGATGAATTATTTCACGTTAAATTTTACTTTTGATACACGAAAACAGTAGGTAATGTTTATTTTTGCTACATTTACAAAACATTAATTGTAAATGAAATCATACATTGGAAGCCCACACCTTCAATTTTTGATATAAGACGTTCCAAAAGGCACCTAATTCTATGTTATCGGTCTTGTCCCGTTTTTCTTTACCCCTACCGGGATTTAAAAATATTACATATTTTTTTAGATGCTCCCTCAGTAAAATTTATTAGGCAAACTGCCTTAGAAAATTTTGAAGGTGTCTAGTAACGATCCCGATTCCTCTCATATATTAAGCGAGCGCTCTACCATCTTAGCTACTCGTCCAATTGGTTACCGTGTCAAAATCATGTACAAGAAAATAATGCTGATTTTATAAAAATATAATGCCGATGATGACTCTTAGGAATTGTTAAAATTAACAATGCCGATTTTTACACTTATGAATTATTAAATGTAAATTAAAATCCTTCATAATTATCAAACAAGCCAAAAATTAATGAAAGATACTAGAGTTAATAAAGAAAATAGTATCCGGTTATAGGATTGGAGCCCTGGACTTATTATGTATCGTTAGAATTTTTTTAACAATTTGGTTGCTATTAAGCATGATCGAGGGATCAAGATTAATTGTGTTTAATTTTAATAGAGGATAGAGCGTCACACTCTTCCGTCCTGACGTGCAATTCTGACCTCATTTATACAACTTCTCATGCAAGCTTTGATTCTTTTAATATTTTCCACTATCTGGTTCACTATTATTAAAAATGTGATATCGATCCTCCATCCTTTTATTATGATTGCAAAATTTTTCTAAATACATGAATACCATACATTTTTTAAATGCATGTTGTTCTTTAAAATTAATTTATGTCTTTACATCCAGACTAAGCTGCAAAATAATGAGCAGTCTAAATTCTAGTCGTAAATAGATTTCGGGCAAACGCCGCCCACCGGCGTGACGCATCCCATGTCCGACGAATTAATTTGTAGATTGCGGTCCCGTCGTGGTGGTCACCTGGTCCCGTCCATTGCAATCCGCGAAGCCACCGAACCAGGTAAGTGACGGAGCCAGTCGCAGTCTATGCGCGGCGCGCGCTGGACGTGGTCTGTTAGCGGAGCTTTGTGCCGTTGGAAATTCGATCAAAATCATTCAAGTTTTTTTCGTGCCGACAACTTCTTATGCGATCTAACTTTTTTTGCAATAGTGTGAGTGAATAATGCAAATGAAGTTGTATGAATTGTAAAATTATTGTTAATTAATTGTAGATTGAATAGTGCAGTTGAAATTAATTTTTAAACTGGTGAAATATTTTCGTATTGTTTTAGGTGTGATTTTTAATTTAAGAACATCATTATTTGTTAATTTATAATTTTATGTCGGTCGTTCCTTCCGCATTTATCTTTCTAACGAGTATAATATTTTAATTTGTTAAACAAAATAGATACTCGACACTATGATATTTTAGCTACATATACATTAAAAATATATATATTTCATTTTAAAATTTGTAAAGGAAAAACTTTTCAAAATAAACATTTTATTTCTTTTGTGTTTTTGGGATTGGCATTCCTTCATGTAATTTACCATGGAAGGCAGGTACGATATAACGACCTGCAATTTCCGGGCATACATTCTACATCCCTGCGCCGGGATATGTTAATTCAGAAAGGTTTCACGGAGCCTCACTTACTATTTTTATTTTCATCAAACAAACATTATTATAACCAAAATTTTATTCATTTCTATTGTTTTTGATTTATTATTATATAATGATTAAAAATATATTTAAATTATCCGATTACAATATGATCACTAGATATCGCAATTGTGGTTTCCATATTATATTGGATATCTACTAACTTCGATCACTTAAACAAACTAAAATAACACTAAAAATGCAAATATAACATATGTAAATATCTATATACTACATATATATAATTATTTCCAGTGTACATTTCTAAAGATCAAAAGAGAAATAAATAAAAAATCTGCCATAATTCCAAATCATTAAAAATTTAATGTTTTATTCGTATCTACCAACCAATATTGATTATTTATCAATCCCAATGTTTAATTTTAGTACATCAGCTGGTTCAGCTGTAAATATATTTGTTGTGTATCTATTCATTAAACAATTATAATAATTACATTATCTGCAGAGTTTTCAGAAAATATTTATATTAAATATTATTATCTACTTCAGTAATTGTGTTACTGAGGTAGAAAAACGTAATTCATACTTAATTAAATATTTTTATGTTAGGTTTCGGAAATAATTAATATTACCGTTTTCAGTAACTACCTACCTCAGATGAAAGTGCGTGCATTATTAGAACATAGTACTTATTATCTCCGAATTAACAGCTCTACACGCTAATCTAATATGTACATGGAGATGGGTAATATGTGAACGACAAAGATAAAAAAAAAAATATTTGATGAAACATACGCAATATACTATTTATTAGGGGATATCCGTTACTTGGATCCCTCACCTAATTGAATTGAAATATTGTGGGTTAAAGCCAGGGGTGTAACTATGCCAAGGCAGTGGATTGGGACCCACGTTGAATAAGGGGTCAAAAGGTCTACACTTATCAATAATACATGTGGTATCGTTACTTTTATCATCGCTATTGTGAACTAATATTTTTTTAATGGCATTGCGACAAATTAAAAAATATTTTCGATACGTTAAACAATAGTATCTTGTTAATATGACCAGACCATCGCCACAAGGTGAAAATCGCTGTAAAGTGAAGTAAATATTGTTTTCAATTCCGAGTGTATATTACTGACATTAATAATTTTCTTTTTTTCATGACAGTGTGAATATTTTAGGAAAGGTCAATATTACTATTTATTGAATAAAACTACGCAGTACTTAATATTCTTGGGACCCAATGACTTTTTTCTTTCCGTTCTGTATTGGGGTGATGTCTGTTGATACGACACTATAACGTGCATTACCCATTAACAACGTGCGTAGTCTATCGACACCATGCATTGCTCATGGATAACGTGCGTTGCCCATCGACATCGTGCATTGCCCATCGATTCTCCGTGTTGCCCATCGACAACACTAATGGATAGATTCTAGATGCAGGGCTAGGGAGGTTATTAGACATATCGTTACCTTACTATTTAGACCTCGTATCGTGAAGAATAATATAATCAAAAATGTATTTTGAATTTTAAAAATGCTAATAAATATTTTTCATTTCTGTAAAATATGAGAATATGGTGTACACGATTCTAAGGCAGAATTGTCTAATTTTAATATTTTTATTTTAGAATGCAATTAATTGCATATCGTGTATTTATGCATTTACACATTTTATTTTGTAAACATTTAGAATGAGGTTGACACAAATTCATTCGTTTTCGCGGTACTTTTTTTCAATCACTTTACTTCATGGAAAACGGCTCGTAGAATAATATTTTATTACTTAGGTAAGTTATTTTATTTAGAATTATGGTAGTAAAATATATATTTCTTAAACACATTATTATTTGCTTCCCATTGTAGTGTTTAAAAAACATTCAAGATTTTATTTCGTCAATAATTGAAAGTAAATACGAAAATAATTTTAATATGCGGAAAATCACCATCAAACAGATTTTAATAATAATAATAGCGGTTTGTGTAGAAGATTGTCTGAAGGCACAGGCGGGTACGTTCACCATGTCGTGGGAAACCATTTGCCGAGGAAACAATACTTCATCACAATGGCCACGGACACTTTTCTCATTTTATGTGTTCCCTCATTTAAAATAAATTGCTGTTCCTCACAAAACGCTGACTAAGCGATGATGGATATACGGTTCGTCTAATTTGCAGTCATCGTCACTGCGAGATGCCAAAGATCTACTTGATGTCCAAAATTCGGGCATTTTCCGGGAATTTTTGAGAATTGCACAAATTGAGCAAACGACGCGATGAAAATAAATACACACAATTTTTCAATCTTCAGGAAACAGCCAGGAATCTATATTAATAGCATGTTATCTATTAGGCATGTGACAGGCAGTGGTGTTCCGCAAAAGTTGTCAACTGATTTCCTGAAATAATTTTGATTATCGCTCATATACCCTAGTAGTTTTTAGTTATTGTTTTAGTTATTATCCTACTGATTTCAAAAGAATAGTACATGTTACAACTTGGCACAGAGGGTCATCTGTACAATTATCAGTATTTTTAATGAATTGTCATTAATCTGTATTTTCAGAAATATACTACAGTAAAATCTATAATAACACAACAATATATGAATAACGTTTTTCGAGATTGAGGATTGATTTTTAGCTAACTATAAATAACAAGCAAACAAAATTTTAATAGATGTATAAATTATAAATGTCATTTTAAATTGGTAGAAACGTGTGTGTACAACGATGTGTCAGGTGATGCGTCGTGTTAATTTTTAACTTTGAACTCGTGAGATACGTTTTAAATTATGTTACTTTTTATAGTTTTGGGGAAAGTATTTCTATATTATTATTTTATTATGAAATATTTTTTTAACACCATTTATTATGAAAAAATCTGCGAATTTAACTCAAAAACGCATTTTTTGTAGATATTTTTGTTTCATTAGGCTATTGAAATTATTTGTGTATTTGTACTAGTAGTACTCGTACTTTCGATCGTCTCAGGAATAATTTGAATGCGGTCAATGTATTTAAAAATATTATTTACCAAACTTTGAGCGCTGTCTAAAGTTATATAAATGGTTGTTAAAGTGTTTCTTTAAATTGATAAATAATACGTGGCAACATAACCTATCATCTAAAACACGCACGTAATTTAATGCTGTATTTGAATACCTCTTAGCTACCCGCAAGCACAAGGGAACAAAAAATGATGCATCGAGGATTTTACTCCTTTTTTTGTCTACATTTAAAAATGTTACCTTTGCCACTGAGATGGACAGGTGGTCATCGGACATGTGTTCGGGAGAGATCGGCAATCTTCGTAAATCTTCGTTGCCCGGGTTCGTGAGAGGGGTGAGGGGGTTGCACAAAGTGTAGCCTTGGCAACGCCGCCACCTCGAAGCCTCGTTCTGGTAAAGCTAAGAATTTAGTTCAGTGAATTGTTGAGCACTCAGCTCCGGGCCCTCGAGTAGCCATTAATGAATCACGTCGGCCAAAGGTCAATCGGAAGATTGAGAGGAAGACGATAAATCAAAGATACGTTCGTAAAACATAAATAACAACATAAACTGGGTTCTGGGTTCTAGTACGTAATATAATATTCGCTTCCTCACTTACATATAAATCTCCTACATACAATACCAAAATATTCATATTAAATAATAAAAATAAATTCAAATACATGCCATAAATTGCAGAAACTGTACTTAAATTACAAAAGCGAAATATACTTATCTATCTTTTTATACGTGTTTTTTAAAAATAATTTTATGTAGCACAAGTCCGAACATATCACTAGTGTTCTCGCTATAAACACTATTAGAAGCAGCGACGTAACAACCAAAATTGACCTCCAATACAGAATATAAAAAAGGTCCCCTTAAATTGTCTATAAAGTATACGTAATAAAGTAAGAACAAAATTAGTGTTCTTAGGCATTTAATTTAAAAAATAGTTTCGCTTTTGGGCGATTTTCACCTTACGGCGATAGTCTGGTCCCTAACCCGACATATTAGCGAGGATTTGCTGTGTTTATTAATTGATAATGATTTTATGTGTTTTTGTAATACACGTGAGAAACTTTTGAAATTGTATAAGTTCACTTCTTGTATCATTTAAAGCTGAGAAAGGTATCGCAAAAGTATCAATTTCAAATGGATTGCAAGGCGCTAACATTTTGGTCCCCTATCTAATGCCAGAATTTTTTTTTGATATTATTTGGAAATGTTATTTGTAGGCTCTGAAAGAATATTAAAAGTTGCATTCATAATCTATTTTAGTCAAATCGTGGACATGCCATCATTGTGCTCTATGTCTGCACGTTTTAGTATTTTTGTATTGACGGTTATCAAATCTTTCTTCTTACCTATACTTTAACTATTGCATTTGTGGCGCTTAATTCCAAAACCCCCTAAAACGGATTTCGGATAATTTGAGTTAAATATGCAGTTTTGTAGATTTTTTTGTCAGCTTCTTGCAGAACACATTGTTTCTTGCAAAGGCCACTTAAATCTATCGATATTGTATGTTCAAAATCAGGGTTAGTTCAAAGATACTCCAAAGCAGACATAGTATAAGTTGCCATTCCCCCTAAAATGAAATCACCCATTCACAACGCTTGTTGATGATCACGTGATCTAAAATCCAGTATGGCTGTCAGAACGATATATACAAAAAAAATGACATTACAGAATTGTCTCTTTAAAAAATGGTGATGTAATAAACAAACATTTTGTACATTTGTTTTCAAAATATACGTTTTCATCCATAACTCAAAAACACAAAGTCGTTTTAGGGGGTTTTGGACTTAGACGTTTCATTTGTTAATTTAATTATCTTCGTTGAAATAAGTTACATTTTCCATATAAATCGACTCTAATTTATTTTTTCTCTCGCATTTTGCACGGGCGCACGAGTGGCCGCTTTTCAACTGCGTTCAGTCTGCGTTCTGTGCCGCCGGACTGGGTAAATTTGCAGTCCGAGTATTTCTAGCGCTGTCGAGCTCGGCGCAGTCAGCTTGGACTTTTGCATGTGATTTAGACAAGTCACGACTTGCGTCAAGTCTCAAGCCCGCCAGCCGTCGGAAGGCACCGACAACTAGCAAAGTCGAAAGGGGTACAAAAAGAACGGGTTTAAGTGCAATTCGTCTTTGTACGCAACGGTTTTCTTGATTCTGTCCTTTTTGCACTGTGTAATAAAGATTTCACCTCATTCTGACACTTTCAACTTGTACTTGCACGGCTTCGAATCAAACGGGGCGTCGCTCATCTTCGCTGTTGATGTATCGAGTGAAGCGGGATGGTCCTTTTTTACGCGGTGACTGAATATTACTCGTATCGTACCCTCGCGTTTAGTGTTGGGCATCTACGGTCTCCCCGTGATAAAAAACCGGATTCACACGGATCGTCAGTACTGTTTCAAAGATCTCATTCCGTCTATACTTGTGTTAAAATAACTTTAGAATAAAACGGTTTAACATCGGCAAAACACGAATCAATGATTTTATGAATATTGGGTGTTAATATACATGGAATTATTATTTAGAAAAAAGAAAAATCTTAAGAATCTTCAAAAAGTGTTCAGGTATGTTGGGTTTGCTAGGTTTTTTTTTTTTGTTTTGAACGCGACTGCTAAATGTGAGATGACGTCAGAATTAAGGTGATCGCTTCAAGTTCTAGGATCGTGTTTCAATTTACCTCAAATGGTGCGTAACAAATTCATTATTGATTAATGCTATCACACCACATCCCCAGAGGTATATATGATGGGTCTCCACACATTTTTGTTTAGATATGCTGGTCTTTTGGTAGCTTGCATGGTCCGGTCTTCTATATCTCTCGGTATCTTATGATGTTATACATATACATATGTATAGATTCTTGTTTGTTACTCGGTAATACATGTATAGCTTTTCTTCGGCATGAACATGATTCTTCGGCATTTAATTTAATTATTTTATTCTTTCTCTCATTTATAAGAAGTGAATAAAATAAACAGAATCGTCTTAAAAAGCGTTTGAACTCCACCAACGAAATCTTACCTTACGTGAGGTATCAATATATGTACATATTAAAATTCTATCTTTGGGTACGCAGGTACCCGAGTCGTACGACATATGTCGAGTTTGCTATATAATATTAAAGTTATAATACAATAACTACGTTCATTTTACGGTATTACGATAAAATTTCGATCATCGAAACGAATGCGACCGAAGGAATTATTTTACGATACCGCTGTCCCATTCTCATAATCTTCTTCCTTTTCTTTGTTTAGTTTCCAAATGTACCAAATGGGTAGTCAAGAATTATCTGTACAAAAAACTTATCTCTATTTTCTGTTAGCTTTATAATTTGCAATTTATGTTATTTTTTTTGAAATATTTTAACCCACTGGAACATAGACTGAAATGCGATATAGTCATGCCGATTGCGATCATTGATCTTTTTCCATATATAAATAATTCTCTACGTATGGCTCAGAGTTTAGTTTCTGATTGCTACTTCAATATGCTAATTCATGATACTTGTGTCCATGTAGTAAACGGTCATCATAAAAAGTCGTTAAACATGCTATTGAACAAATACATTGCAAAGTATAAAAAGCTTTAAATTATATAAAAAAACCATGACCTCGGCGAACTGTGCATGTCATTGTAACCTTGGCGACTTTAAAGATTTTTATGTTTTTTGTGTGAAAATGTACTCATACATTGGTACGAGGTATGTATTAGGCAATAATTATTAATAATAAATCAAAGTCATCTTTGAAAACATTCTTCGTGTATTTGATACAACTAAACAAATATTTAGACAAGTTTTATGTATAGAATTAGTAAACACTTCTTAACTTAATATTGAGTCCAGCAAACTTGGTTTGTTTTGTGCAATATTAACAACACTTGTATTACTACACCAATCCAGCCATGTGAATATTATAATATTCCAAATTGTCGTGATTAACTTTGTGGAAGTCCATTGTAATTAACATAAAAAAAAAAAATAATGAGACAAAATACTTTGTTTAAACCACTATTTATTGATTATTCAACATGTTTCGATGCCTATGGTATCTTCTTTAGGAAAAAATGTATACTGAAATTAAAAATATAAGCTTAGATAAAAACAAAACTATAAAGTGGTGGGTAACTAAGTAGAAACTAATATGAAAACAAACTAAGTTACCGCACTGAGTTTATTACTGAATTATAATTTATTTATTACTGAAGATGATGCAGTAGGCGTCGAAAACGTTTCAATTTTTTATTAATGTGTAGTATTACTATTAGTATTATTTATTAGTGTAATTTTTTAAAAAGTTTATGAACATTATACATTGAGTTAGGGACTAGACGGATACTTAACACACATTACTAAAGTCTAAAAACATATTTTTTCATGTATGTGTAGATTTTATAGGATACAAGAGACCGATGCTTTAAAAAATAAACTACGTAGTGTTCAGGTGGCTCTAGGCCTAATGCCATTTTTCCTTTCTTCATTAGGGCCCAATTTTTTTCAGTTACGGTACTAACTACAGCAGTCCAAAATTAATTAATATACAAAATTAAATGAATAAGTATGATAACTTAGAAAATAGAATGATTAGAAGTATGATACTAGAAATTTTTAACCCACACAACATAATCACATTTTATTTAGCATAAAAATCAGCCGTATTGTTAACTGCAATTATAATATTTTAAAAATTAAATGATTTACAAAAGTTAGTGATTATTAGGAAAACTGTTTTGATTGCCGAGTACTTTAGGATGGAATTTTATATTATATTTTGTAAAACAAAAATAATTTGGAAGCCAACTTCTCACCAGAATTTCTCTCGGTGTCCAAACTGTCCAGCCGGGTCTGTTCGCTCCTGACCACGTGGGTTCGGCGATAATTTATAATATGAAACATCAAACCGACGTGTAGGGGAGATTAAATATTATTATGATATTGAATAGATGCTTATTAAAGAATTTATCTTACGCTCTAGAATATAACGACAGAATATGTCATTATTTATAAAGCCCGATTGAATTGAGTTTTTCTTTTTCCGTGCGTTGACGCGTGTGCGCAACTCTCTAGATCTCTAGAAGATATCTGCAGTGTTTGTCAAATTTTTGTCCTTGTAATAATGTTGTACTTACAGGATGTTTATTTATTATATATGCAAATTGGTATTGTTTTCTTCATTTTAAAATCTAACCGTGTAGAAATGTATAGGATATTTCGCACTTTCCTATCACGTAAGGACGGCATCATTTCACAGCGGTTTGCATTCGCGGTTAGACCCTTTTGTTTGATTGAACTCGACTTAAAAACGGATAATATGCAATGGAAATCGTTTAACATGAAACCGCGGGTACCGAAATACTTTTTCACGTTAAGAGAAATGACTAATGCCGTAAAGGCCAATAAGTAATCCGGGTAATGTTTAATATGGTAAGGATCGTATGCGAGAAGCGGCACCATTTATTAGTAGATATCGGCGTAGTTAATACAGATATGAGTCTTAAAGTTATAAACTATTCGATGGCGAGTAGCATATTCTAAGTTGCAAAATATTTTCATGTTTTTGTTTCACGCTAAAAGAAAATGTATGAAATAAAATAACTTTTTGCAGGGACCAGAATATTTTTTCATATTAAACGTTTTCGCGTTAAACGGTTTCCGTTGTATTTAAATCGGAAATATGTGTTGTCGTTAATTTAGTTTGGCTGCGGTGTTTTAATGTATTTAATTGTTTCTGCACAAAAACACAACGATAAATATAAATTGAAGACTATTAAATATAAATAATTAAAGATTATATAAGACAAATAAAATAGTGTGTTTCTGGATAACTTTGATTTAAAAAGTTTCGAAATGGTGATTCCCAAGTTGGAAATCGAGGATTTGACGTGTAGAATCCAGTACCTGAACGACATCGATCCATTCTCGTGCTGGAGCGATGCCCCATCACCAGGAAAGTTCCTGCAACATACCTTCAACATGACACTGCCATTGTCTTACCAACTACCTGCCGTTCACAGAGTTCTGCGCGCGCCTCACAGGGTATTATGACCATTACTTATTTTATACTAATTGACTTTTTAAACACTTTCGAAGAAGAATGAGTATTTTAGTAAGATATGTGTCACATTGTGATTCCAAAAATTGTGTTGGTTTGGAGTTCATCCTCATAGAACAAAATACTAATAATAGACAATTCATCTAAGGTATTCATAATGTTATTACACATCATCATGTAGTAGTTCTGGCATTACAAACACTGGCATTCTCACGACGTATTTTATTACACATGAGAAAATAAAACACTTGTTTTTTTATTCTACTCGTTTAATTTACTTGATACGCGTTTCGCCTTGTGAGGGCATTATCAATCTAACAATTTAACTCAACAACTTGTATTTATAACTATAATGGGCGACAGCTATACAATTATATTTGTATGAGATGAAAAGGGACAACATTACGCAAGTTGTCGAGTTAAATTGTTAGATTGATAATGCCCTTACAAGGCGAAACGCGTCTCAAGTAAATTAAACGAGTAGAGTAAAAAAACAAGTGTTTTATTTTCACATATGTGATTATGGAGTTCTACAAAATTACCTCAGAAACAGTAAATACGTATTTTATTCTATGAGGATGAAGTCCAAATTAATGTTTCAACTGGGCTATTTTCAATATGAATTTTGTATTGGAAATAACCTATTTTATTATATATTAAACCATATTATTTTTAAAAACAATAACTTATCACATTATAGTATAATTAAGTCAAAATAATACATCTTCTGTCTGTACTTCATCTCAAATGAAGACATTAATATTTTTTTGACTGCTACATCTGTTTTTTTTTTTGTATAAACTTGGTAGGGATCTCATACTAAAATACCAATTTTCCTTTAGTAGTACAAACATATAAAATATCATTATTAGTATTAGTTGTTTATTTATGTTATTTAAAAACATATTGTTTCTCTATGTTTCACGAACATAATATGTGCAGAGAAATGTAAATAGTAGATATTCATCTAATTGTTGGTCTTTGTGGAATTGAAAAGATTTGGAGCAGGATTGTCGCAGATGATTGATATTTGATATCTTGTAAATGTCGCTGCATTGGTTCATCCGTAACGAAATGCTTTAACCATCTTCAATGTCCGCAACCACTGTTCGGAAACGTACAACACAAATGATTCACAGTTTCACAGTTTTGGAACAGGGTTCAAGAAAATCGCTCGGGTTCTTTGCCCGCTTGATAGAAAAGACTAAACCGGTCTGTGCGAGCTCAGACGAGGAGGTGGCGTAGGGACACTTCGGTAAAACGGTTCGCGCAGACTGTCATTTTTGAAATCGATAGAAGGATGACTAGTTTGCTTTCTACCCGAGCGGCGCGATTCCTATAATCTTCCTGACCCGATTATAGGCGTCTAGAGGAGCAGGCGCTGGAGACGCGCCAATAATACGGGCAACTGGAACGAAGACTAAAGAAAGTCGGCACCAGATTGTGGGAACCGGCCGTGGATCTTGCCGCATCGTGCTTCAAATACTCTTGTGCATGCTGCGTGAGATAACAGCGGAGGAGTCTATTTCCAAACAGGATGCAAACTGCAGACCTAGATTTTTAACGGCAATAAACGGAACGAGACACTGTCCATTTAAAGATTTCTCGCCGCGAATAGTGTATCCATTTTGTTGAGTCTGAAGTCTTGGATCTTGAGTCTAGATGAGGCGGTACAATTTATATGAAATAGTGTGTTCTTTTAAACGCAATAATTAGAAGTATGAATTTGTTATTCAAATATATACACAAAAACTCTGATATACGTACGTGATATATACAAAATAGTCACAGGCAAAGAAATCAATACAAATTAAATGAATAAACTCGAAAGATATATAGAACAAATCTATCTATCAAAAAAATATTTAGTTTTTACCGGGATACGAACTTGGATCTTTTCCTTTTCGAGGAGGCGCGTTCACCATTTAGCTATAACAATCGAACACATTTTCGAAAAATTTTGAACTAATATTCTGTAATTTTTCCAATTGATACATCTATTATTCCATTTTTAAAAGCAATCAATTTTTATATTGCGGTGAATCTCAAATACCTGTGTACTAATAGATAGTTAGATACTTTATAGTTTACAGATAAAGTGAAAATAAAATAATATTATACAATAATATAATTTATAATAAATGCTGAGTATTATTATAAAAAATTGGAGGATTCAAATCTTGTCAATATAGGCGATTGTGTCATCCTTATTTTCTAACAACCGGTTCGCTGTTTTTTTTTCATTCAAATAGCATCTAGACACCATTTTAAATACACAGACGAATATTCATATAGGTACGTTCATAGTTATTAATATCAAACACATATAATAAACTATTAGGGAGTTAATTAAATGTATCTGAAAAACATAAGAGCAGTTGAGATCAAGATTAAAGTAGATAATGTTTTAAAACATGTTGTAACACAAACTCGCAAACCTTTTTAGTAAATAATACATCACCAATTAGTTATGTAACCACATATCACCATGGCTTAAAATGATCAATGGAAAACTCCAGAATTTACAGATGCGGCAAGCGAATTGAAACATGAGGATATCCCTCATTCAATTAAATTTGTTTATGTCTGAAATTGTTTTATGTGGCCTTAAATTTTTATTTGTAAAGTTTGACTAATAACCGGATATAATGGAATATGTTAAATCAATCTGCAACGGTAACAATTTACACCTAGCTTTTTTTATTCGGTATTATAACAGGTAACCGTGGCCGAATTTAACAACCGGTTCCCGCGAACCGGTGGGGACCGCCTGGGTAACTAACATCACCGAATTTAGGAACCTATACATTTTTTCACTTATTTTGAAAGTGATATCAATTGCAGTGTCAATACAAATATATTACTGTTACATCTCAGAATTCATTGTGGCTATTTTCTTAGTTGAATAATAAACTCTCGTTTGCCACATGAACACTATAACACGTAATTAATGTGTATTCGTTCTTGATGTATATGTATATATTCATTATGTCAATAGTAAATATTACAAGTTATGTACAGTTTGTAGCATTATCTTATCCAAAAATTACGTGTCTTGTGCATATTCAAAATTTCTTTTTTAAATATCTCAGCATTTTGAATTTGATGAGTTGGATTAAAAAAAATCTTCTGAAAAAAGTTATTAACGCATTTACACCGTGTTATCTTATAATAACTGCCGTTGGATTGAAAAGGTGTTTTTTTTAGAGGAATAGAAATTTAAAATGAAATAAAACACATTAAAATTGTGGAAATGACCATGGTATTGGCTTTATTGGAAAAGTAATTTTATGCTATTAGTTTTTAAATATGATTTGACTTTGATGATGATTTTATGGAGCAGCTGGGGACGTATATCAGCAATGACGTGACGAATGTTGACTTCCAAGTCGTCTATCATCTCTGGTTTATCGATGTAGAGTAGCGACTTCACATATCCCCACAGAAAATAATCCACGATAAAATCACACGATCTTGGAGGCAAATTCACAGGTCCATTACGCGAAATTTTGCGCTCATAGAATGTTTCCTTCAGTAAATTAATTGTGGCGCTCGCTGTGTGGCATGTTGCGCCGTCTTGTTGAAACCACAGCTCTTCCACATTAATGGCATTTTCAATTGGGGAACGAAAAAGTCAGCTATCATGGATCTACAGCGCTCTCCATTGACTGTAACATTCTGGCCGGCATCATTTTTGAAGAAACAACAGCTTCTTCGATGCGCACTGTATGACGACCTCTCTGCAGATGCGTATTAGAGTATGCGTGGTTCGAAAACGATCCATGGTTATTCGAATTACTTGCTCGGATGGGCGATTATGTCGACCGTTAAATGGTTCATGGTGAAATGGCAAACCAAACTGAGCACAAATCAGCTATCAGCTGTCAAATTGGATGTCGCTGGAAAAAGTGTTGCCAATTCGAAAAACAAATCTCTAAAACACCTTTTACCCTCTTAGCGAAAAAATCAGTTATAAAAATTATTTTCAATTAGTAATGAAAACAAGCATGTTTGATTTTTAATTATGTTCAGTTATGATAATTCATAATTTTGAGAAAATCAACAGATATATATTACCTTCTCCCTGCGAAAAATGTACATTACTACGTACTTTTTTCAAATTGTATTCACTTTGTCCCTTTCTTCACATATAAATCACAGTGTATCGAAAGAGGGAATGAATTTCTCACTCTGATAGAGTTAAAAACTCATTAGACATAACAGTTATTACGAATGGCTAAAATTCCGTAACTTAACGTTATTTTAGTTTAACACATGATTCATTCTAAATTCTTTAGTATATGTATTGTGCTAAAAAGCAAGTAACCCGTACGCATAGTTGTACATATCGATACACTTGCGAGAACCGGTCCTGGCGCGCTGGATTTTAATTATTATTATATATTATTTAATTTATTATTATTACTAGATGCAAACCACATGTATGTAGACAAATCAAGATTTAACATATACTTTATTATTATAGCTAAGGTGCAAACGACATAGCGACATTCCCAGTCCACCGCCAGAAGGTATCGAAGATGTATGTTACTGTGGGTACATTAAGTATTTGAATCATTTTCAACATTGACAAATATGAAACGTTGGCTATGGCTGTTTAGTAGCCACAATTAGCCGATTTCTGCTATTGTTTATTGAAATATATAAAAAGTTAAAAAACTTGTTGTAAGTACATTTTTATCGTGAACTATGTAATAACTCTAATAAATTGCCAGATGGTCGGTATACAGCCCTCATACTGTATATCACAAGAATTATAATCTCAGTAATTACTAATCTACTTAACTTGACGCCACTTTTCCGAGTTTCAATGGAGACTTTTAATCAATTGACTGTTTGATCTTTCAGAACTTCTGATGTCTGTCAAATAATATACGCCCGAAACAATTACTAAATTTAACTTTCTAACTAAAAATATTTTTAGGAGAACACATTCTTATTGTGAAGTTGTAATTATTCAGAACAGACGATCTGTGATGTTTTAAATATGAATTAAATATATTAATTAGAAAGATATACATATAAAATCAATTTTATCGAAAAATATTGTTGTTGCGCCACCGGGATTCGAACCTGGATCTCTTTCCTAACCTAATAAATTGATAATTCTGGCGTCTGCTATCAGTTTACTCAAAGGTATTTGAGATTCTGTAAAATAAAGGTAGATGGTTCTTTCAAATAATGGAACTATTAAATGTATTAATATCAAAAAAGTAACATATAGGTTCGAAAATTGTCGCTAAAAATATTGTCGCCGTAGCATAGTTTGATAATGCACCTTCCCCGGTTAGGAAAGAGATCCAGGTTCGAATCTCGGAAACAATGTTTTTCGATAAAATTGATTTTATATGTATATCTTTCTAATTAATATATTTAAAAATATTTTTCGATAAAATTCACACCGCTCTTCATGAAGGTCCCGCTCTTGAAATTGAAATTACGCGGTATGAGAACGAGATAGAAACCAAAACGACACGAAAAATATAAATTCCTGCTTTAGAGCTTATAAAAAGTGGTGACGTACTGTCGTAGCTTAATCGGCTATCAGGGCCTCGTCGAAGGCCTCAAATGTTAGAGGACCTCTCAAAGTCAGGTGCCTGCATTCACATAATGCGCTCCCAACTAGAATAATTGCACAATATATGTACGCACATATATGTATCAATTAGGGACGTGTACAAACATTAAAATAAATAAATAAATAATCCAAAATTTAATTATATTACAATTTAACCTACCATAATAAGACAAATACAATTAATAAATTAGAAATAGACACAGAAAAAATCTCTCTAACGAAAAATATTTGGTTGCTACCGGGATAGACAGCTTTTTTTCTATATATCTTTCTAGTTGATTAATTTAATTTGTGCTAAAATATCACAGAACTATTTTCTGAAAATGCAACATCTGTGTTCTCCTTAATAAACATTTAAGCTTACAGAAATTGTAGTTGCACATTACGGACTGCCTGGTTTCAGTATAATTTGATGATACGAGTCTAGAATCAAATTTTGCCCTCGAGATAGGCGAAGCGCAGCGGTAAATATTGATATTCACCATCTGCTCTTCATATAAATGCATAAACAAGATTTGCATGAAGTTGACTAATCATTAATTTTATACTGTCGTTAACAGTTGGTCTCTACGAGTTTCAAAAACATTTTTTTCTGTGTATACGCACCCTTTAGACTATACTTTCGCACCCACGGATTAGACTTCATTCTTCGTCTCAGAAATTTGTCAGTAAAGGTCAGCTACGTCATTCTACTCTGAGTACAAAATACATACGGCAATGAATCTACTGTCCTCGAGGCTCGAAATTAAATTAATATCGATGCTGGTACTCGGTGTATAGTGTATCAAGATAGTCCATTAATTTAAAGAATACAAAAATAAATTGTAATCAATCAGAAAATATAAACGTCTTGGTAATTTGTTCCAATGATAGGACCCTCGCCTGGTCAATAAGGATCAGTCAGGGAAACAATAATTTAATAAGCGTTTAGTTTAGTTTTAAAAATAGTATGAATGCAATAGCTATTTTTTATAAATTATTTTTTTTGTTATACTACAAAATTTATTCAAGAATATGTAGGTACCTTATTATCAATAATTATAAATTCTTAAAATTATATTTTATCGTCATAAATATTTCTATCTATGTTTAAAAATATTGAATCTAATATATATATGTATTTCTTTTCAATTTAAACATTATTAGAAATTTTAATTGAAAAACGTATCTTTATATTAATGTACAGATACTTATTTTCTCATGCATAATTTTTGTGTATTATGATATATTTTATATATTAAAAATATGAGTCGAAAATGTTTCAAGTTGCATGTGCCTAATCTTAACCACGTTAGAGATATACGCATTTTTAAAAGCCATACTTATGCGAATATTTCGATTAATTGAAATATTTTATTAACTCCAAATGATATATTGAATACAAAAAATAAAAGGTCATCGAACTTCAAGCTGGCAGCCTATTTTTTAGATGTTGATCTTGAAGCATAGATATAAAATTACAATAGGTCAATTTTATAAATATACATTTCGAAGTTGGTAAGTACGTAGATTTAATGCTTAACACGATTTTGTAAAAATCTCATAAAATAATATTTTCTGTAATTATACGTAATTTAGTATAAAAAATATTGTAAACTAGATCTATATTTTCACCGTGGAAAAGCACTATCTGCTACATTATAGGTAGTAGATAGGGTCACGAATACAGTGATTACATTTATGTCAATACCTTCAGCAACAAATACTTTTGATTGATACCTACAAATAACCAACAAATTATAATTTCTAAAATAATATGCATACTTTTATGTGTCAAAAGTAAGAAATCCAGCGCCCAAATAAGTACACCGCAATTCTTCCAATTGTCGAGACGTCCCTGCATAATATACCTGCTTATTTATACTTCTATAAAGTCTTTGAAGAAAACTTACTAAAAATAAAACAATGAACCGAGAAGACTATTACTCACGACTCGCGATGGCTATATCCTCGTTCCCTTCGCGCGTGACAGCTCCAACGATTATGACCAATGATTATCATCCAGCGGCTAGCAAAAACCTTCCGAGTCGCGATACATCAGTCTGGCAGTAAAGAAATTGTACCCGGTCGGGACATTAATGATTACGCCAGGTCTGCCAATGCCTGCTAGACGACCATTGTTATTCCTGCACGTATAGCCACAACAACAAACCAGAAGGATTAAAGATGTTAAAAAGAAAATTACCATGTTTAATGTGATTACAGCAAGAAGTAAAGTAAACAATGCACACCTTGCTTCCACAAATACGTACTAGTTTTATTTATTGCTTTATTTATCTATGCGAGGAAATTTATAAATTTACATTGTATTATGCCTGTTTACTGTATAAAGATTGTTGAAGTTAATTTTCCAAATCAAGTATTAAATAAGATAAATATTTTTATTTTAATTTTATGTGGACTGTATCGATTAAATTAATGGTTAGTTGACGCATTCCGAATTGGAACAAGAAAGGAATAATGGCAGATGTATCTGGCCTACCTTGATCTCAGTCCTGAGTTGGACGTCAATTTTCACCTCCAGTTGACTCGCACTTTTGTAGTGAAGAACTGCTTCTTTTTCGTTGTCCGGATTTTACGTACGGTGCTACTCTCGAACGTTAAAAGAAACATAGATATGACCGTTTCGTGTCGAAATGCAATCTGTTCTCCCGTCAGCGAAATCCCCAAAGAATTAGTTGGCCGGAGCGGGAAAGGTATATTAAGGTTTATTGGAAGGACAAAATGCACAGGGAGTAGGTACTCGACTTGCGTCAATATATACTTATACTCATATTTATACATCATATTTATACGTCCAAGAATAATTGAATAAATGAACAGCTGTAAGAATAAATGTATAATACCCGGGATACCAGAATTTCCCGGGATATAAAAAACATAAATATTTTTTTGAATGCGAGTGTAACGCTTACGCATTATTGAGTTTTTTAAAAGTGTTTGTGTGAATATATAAAAGGTTTATTATTTCGATAAAGCACAATAATTTTTTTATTTTTTATTCATACATATCAATTTCAATTTGAAATTATAGGCATATGATAAAAATATGATACAATCTGTAATATTGTATATATCTTTGTAAATATCTTGCAAATACTGTATATGCAGAGCTTAAGAATAAATTGGATTATTTTAATAATTTGCCGATTAGGTGATTTCTAAATGTCCATTTTCTACAACACAACGAGTCGTACATAATTTGTTTATGTTCTCTTGGGTGGTTCATTGGCACGTTTTATGTTCTCTTACGCACGCACAGGTTAACTATTCACAAGTACCGCGAAATTAAGCGTGCTTATGACCCGTGCGTGTGATTGATATAACGGCGTGAGCGACATGAATTTTTTTGAACGCAATTTTTCTGTAAAAAATTTTAAGACGTATTTTTGATTATGCATTTTCGTTTCAAATCCGTGTGACGGTGGCCTCGCGTATGCTAATTGAATTTGCTACACCTTGATTAGAGATATTTCATTTCAAAAATATCAATGAAGCCTAACCATAAAAGTGGCATAATTATACATTTTTATTTTATCGTGACACTTTTAAAACATAAAGACTACATAATAAATAAACACAAGAAACGCTCTTTATGATTCTATTGATGTCAGTGTTTAGAGAAATTGACGCAAGAGTAGAGTTGACATAGAATTGAAAACAATATTGGTAGCGGCTGGCCAAATATTATGGATGCAGGTTAATTGCAAATGCAATGCTCTTTCAAAGCAAAAATATCAATGAATTTTTAATTCATGATTATCTCCGAATTGTTGTTTTACTTTCCGTCAGCACATTTTTCAATTTCCCAAAAAACCTACAAGTAACTTTTCCGAGAGAAACGCCAATACAGAAACCATTACTTATCATTGTTTTTAGGTATTTACTAACAATTTCATAATATGTAATTATAAAAAAAATATATAACAAAAAATGTTTTCTATAATTTCTAATACGAGAATTTGATAATGTTTTAGGGCGGCCTGTCAGTCATTTGATTCCCCTCGATAGCTGTGATATTTTATAAAAATTCAAGTTGTATTTATTATTTCAGCGATTTTGAATGGAAAAATATTTTTTGAAGTATTATATAACCAGTGTACAAACATTGTGCAGTTTTCCCGCCCACCCTGTAGATTTTAAACACGTTTTATGCGATCACGAATTGACGAGTGACGAAACCTTACAAGACCCGCATCGCAAATTCCTCTTGAATTGTATTGAAACCGCACCGGTTTCCTTCTGAACTGCTTTACATAATGAGATAAAAGTAAACTTCAATATTACCGCTTCGAGCAGCTTCGAGACCGTAATGTTTCATATTATCAACTTTTTTTATTTTATTAAAGTATTATTTACAAAATATTTCCCTATTTCAGACCTTATACTACCTACAAACTATGCCCTTAATTGCATTATAAAAAAATTGAAATGTACTCTTTTCATCCTGTCTTTTCACAGTATTTGGAGTCAGCTCTTCTAGTTCAAATGCGACTGACAATAATGGTTTTAATTAAGTCTGTTAAAATCGGTCTTTATCAACTCCTTCGACCAATTTAAATGTTTAGTGGTATTTTCTTTTCTGTTAACATGACCGCCACGCCACACCTCACTCATCCATTACGTTAAGAAAATTCAAATAATTATAAAAATTGTATAAGGATCTATTCTTGTTAATTCTGATCTTTCTGTATTTACACACACACACACACATACACACAAACGCGCGCGTAGTTAAAAAATATTTTTAAACCAAATCATCAATTTATAAATATTTATATATTTATGTTTTCGAATCAGAAAAACGTATTTTACACAATTATCCGCCGTTTTAAAAAAATTATATTGTAACATAACTAAAAACGAAAATAAACTCAACACATATAATGTACAATTATCATTCACGTCGTAGTCAACATCAACTACAATCACTGCTTCCCATTTGCTTGAAAGACGGTCGATTCAGCGGGCGAAGAAGCACTGGTTTTTTGAACCAATTCACGATTTAACATCCTCAATCAACTACTCCAAATCGTCATAGACTTTGCCAATCTAGAAGTAGAAGAGTAGGGCAGATAGGGGAGTAAATCCCATCTCTTGCTAGCGATTGATTCGATCACACGGCATTCGACATGATTTGGTTATTTCTGCGCGATCTTTTCATCTGAATAGCAGGTACACGTTGCTGTTGATGGTGTACTGCCTTTTTCCATTCTTGTCCGGGATTCGCCACTCCTGGCGCTTATTATTGTCTTTCCATTCGAATTAAAACAACAGAAAATCGCGAAAAAAACGGCAGATAATTATGCATCAACCTAATAACACTTTTTTCTGTATCACGACATTATTATTATATTACGTATATCAATAGTTAAAAGGTAATATGAAGTTACATATAGATATAACGGTTAATGGAAAGTAGGTACTCCTAATTAAAGTAGTTAGGGTTGAAATATATTAGCCACACTTACCATCATGATGATACAGTGCACCTGGAAGACTCTGGTTTCGTACTTTTCAACGGAAATGCCATTGAAGTAGTACTTTTGAGAACATATGTAACGTCTAATTTCAAAACCTCCTGAAACGGTTTTGAGATAATTAGAGTCAAATATGCAGTTTTGTAGATTTTTTTGTCAACTACATGCAGAACACATTGTTTCTTGTAAAAGTCACTTAAACCCATCAGGATTGGTTCCAATAAGTTAATAGTTCCAACAGAGTATAAGTTGCCATTCCCCCTAAAATGAAATCACCCAATCACAACGCTTGTTGATGATCACGTGATCTAAAATCCAGTATGGCTGCCAGAACGATATATATAAAGAAAAAAATTACATTACAGAATTGACTCTTTAAAAAATGCTGATGTAAAAACAAACATTTTGTAAACGTTTTCATTCATAATTCAAAAATATATAAAGTCACATTAGGGGGTTTTGGAATTAGGCGCTACATATGTATTTCAAGAGTGACCAATTAAAAATAAATAAAAACATTGGATTTTTCCTGTTCCACAATCGCACTATCCTTGGATTTTGGAAGATAGTGATGAAGGCAAACGAAACAAACTTTCGTAACAGAAAGCGCTGTATCACCAGATTCAATGTCAATAATTTTTGAAATATTATACCGCGATTTGATAAGAGTACGTAATATTTTGTATTGTAAATTATGTATAAAAAAATCTTAAACAAATCGAATTTTTCTAATACTTTTTTAAATGCCTAATAATAAATTTAGGATAAAAATGATCCCAAAATTTAATTTAAATTTAGATTTGCGTATTAATTCATTATTTATATCGATGAACTATTCGCGTGTTCTGAAAGATCAACGCATCACAAATTAAATGTGATTTCAATAAAAAATAATATTTAAAGTTGATATTTTCTGTTAATAAAATGGACTGGAAGTTTTGGCGCCACCTAGCAGGTTCTATCCAAGGGTTTTTGGTAATTGGTAAAGCTGTCTACCGGCATATAAAGTTCCGCGTTTGAGTCTCGGTGGTGACTATATTTTTTCGATAAAAAAAATAATTGTGTATAAATTGTTAATTATATTATTATTGGAAATTCATACGATCTTTGATCGTTTGAATTTAATATTCGGCTAAATACACTTTACTTGAATATAATAATAATAATAATAACAGTTTACCCTGAAACAAGAGGTTTCTCTTTTTTAATATTATATTAATGTTAATATTATAGTAATTGGACAGCAAAAGATACACAAAAGATTTAACCTCGTTCCACTCCGTATATTGATGTTGACTTCGTTAGTTAGCTGTGTTATAACAAAAGTACAGAAATTTTTACATTTATGTGTTGGTACTGCCGTCGCAGTCCACCCGCAAATTGGCATTCAAGGCTGACGCTATAAACAGGGCATACGTGGTTATAGATATGACATTCGAGAGCGTATAAACGATGACATTCGAATTGAGCGTTAATTATATTCTGCGGATGTTGAAAACGTTTCGCGTACACAAATAATTTCGACACGATGTGGAAACATTTCCAATTGATGTACAAGTAGTTTTAACACTCGCAAGGTCGCAAACCTTGTACAGAAATATCAGTTCTTAAAAACTGCTATGAAAATAAATAAATTGCATACAAATATATCCTGGGTTGTAATTTCACGATATTTGAGTCTAAAATACTAAGAAATTAAATATAATTTGTATTCTTAAAAAAATATGTGGGAGTCGTTTGCCTGTACTTCTAACTTTATAACGTAACGAATATGTATACTTCAGAAGTCTGGAGCGAGAGCGAATCATCAATACCGGATGCATATATATACTGGATACATTTACGAGGGAAGTCATTCTTTCGCCAATTATTTCTTGTTTTCTCGCTCTAGCGCGTGCAGCTGAGCTGATTCATGCCGCTTCTGAGAACTGTATATGAAGTCTTTCTTTATTTTTCTCTCGCTCGCACGAAATCGCCAAGAGTCATTACATTTTTATGCGGATTTGTACCATCGATTTGAAAATTGTTCCAGTATATTATACATTTGTATTTTAATAAAATAAAGGGATTTTAATGCATTAGAAACCTTAACAGATTAGATTTAATGCATACTCATCATTGTATAATGACCAGTGGCGTAACTATCGAGCAGGTTGTTCTCGGCGCAAAGTTGAAAATGGTACAAAATTCTAAGAAACTTTCGTTCAAGGTATTTACACCATTAGTAATACAAATTTCTCTAAATCTCACTTAGCACAATCTACTATGTTTCTCTCGGATGTTTGCTACCGATAGTAAAAATGCACAATCTATTCTGATTGTCTAAGCAAGACAAACTTATTTATGTTTATTTATTTCAAAACCCAGTATTATTAGTAGCTCTATTCTTCATATTCATGGATAAGTTCTGCCGTGATCTGCAAATCGAAGGTTGAAGATCTTTTTACCACCTTCTGATTTACATATTTTTGATTATCTTCATTGCGTATTCTCCATAGATGTTGAAAAGATCAGGACGGTACAGTAGTTGCTGTGTAAATTTATTAACTAAATTTATTAAATTTATTAATTTATTGTTAAATTTATTGCGTACATGCAGCTTTTATGTTGGGACTATCAGCTGTAAAGGAACTCCCATTTCCTACAAGACTTGCCACGGACATCCCCATTCGACATGTTCTTTTTATAGTCAATGAGACATAGATACTGTAGGGATCAAATTTCAAATTCACCGCCATCTCAGCCGGCACGATGCTAGCGACGTATCGCTGCCGGCTGCCGCTACAGATCTGGTCCGATTCCTCACCAATGATTACAACGGCGGTCTCGCTGGTCCACGCGTGCCGAGCGAGACCGCCGATTCACTTCATAATACACGCACACCTTCTACATCTCTGCATCTTCACTCATTCATTGTATTCATTATATCTGTCTTCCTTGTTCGATCTATCCATCTCAATAAACATCAACACGCAAATCTACATCTCTTTCATTTAACCACCGACCTAACCCCTAAATTACACAGTTTTTTTCTATTATCTGGCAGATGTTGAGGAATTGCTGTCTCGTTTATTTTCCCTTAACAGATCCTGACATTTCGCTGGTCATTTGTCAGTCAATATAATGTTTCAGCCTCCATTTGATTATGTGTAGCTTCACTCTGTTGACGTGTGAGGTTCTAAAGACTACCCAGTTCGACAGCACAACATCTCTCCAGGCATCTCTATCTTTAGCTGCGCTCCTCTAGCAGAGGATTTGCAACACCTGCAACCATTCTTAAATAATCCGCCAGTATCATTCTTGGCGGTCCTTTAAATTTAAATTAAATTAAAGAGTTAATTTTCTTCAAAGTCTCAATATTTGCGTTCGCTAATAAGTTAAACCATTACGAAAGAAAGAATCATAATTTCATAACATCGTTCAACTGGGATCGCACCGAAAATAATTGTAATAAACTTTGACTAACCTACTTCGTGGTTAATGATTGGTGAATTAAATGCCATCGTTTCGATTAGTTGAAAGGTCATACAATTACTTTAATCTTTTTGATTCATTGCAATGAAAATTTAGATCGAAAAGATAAAACATTTGCAGAATTACATAGATTACATCTTTGACTATTCTTAAAATTTATAAATAACATCCGGGTTTAACACAATCTAAATATTATAGTCAGACAAATTAGAAACATCGGATTAAATCACGTTTTGAAAGGTCTTATTTAGAGTTGCTTCTGATAAGTCGCAAAAATATGCCAGCATACTGAAAATCACAATTGCAATTGCACACTAGCACAAAGCGAGTGGCTTTGCTGATTGCTAAATAGTCTTTTAGGATAGGCCGACTGCTAGATGGCCGCTTATCACCCAATATTTGCCGTTTGGCGGCCACGGCCGGTGTTTTCGTAAAACCTATTTTCATTGCTGAAAATATTATTTATAATTAAAAAAGGAAGTGGTCTAACAACTTAACTAAATCAATTAACGCAGACAAATACTCAATCAGACATGTTTAAAAATGATTTAAATAACAACGTAACTAACCATTGATGCGACACACGTGTCATCTGGCGACATATTATTCCGGGTCTCGCCACCCTAGCGGAGATAATTATTGTTAGGTTAGTTACACTTTTAAATAATCCAATAGGATCGAACGGTTTGTGTCTTAGATAAATGTTGCGTAACTTAGCTGTTTTCTGACAGTTGGCAGATATTCAAATAAATATTTACCGGTTTGAAAATTTAAAAATATAATTTATGAAACTGCAGATGTTATTTTTCCTCATCGAATGGCCCTTCTTATATTTTACTCCATTTGGTAGTTTAATCTACACAATATATGACGTACGATTCCATTAAATTCGATGGAAACGTTAATTTAATATTTTTCCTTGCTGGTAACTCGTTTTGATATAATGTAATTGAGGATATCTAATAATATAGGGTTATAAATTGAACATGGATGCTATAAGTGATGTTGCGTTTTCTCATTTGGGAGATCTGATTGATTGAGGTTAGTTCATTAGAACTCGAAACAGAAATGATAACGCATCACGCGATCCAGTCGCTACTGCCCAGGACAAGCGTATGGCACGAGAAATAAAAGAGAGCCAACGATAAATGTGAATATATTATTTAATAATTTCCGTGACATTTTCGTCTTCATGTATCTGCGAGTAGGTGCCGGCGAAAAAGTTTAGCTTCACTCTGTTCACTCTCGAAAACGCAGAAGACAGTTTAACTGATTTACCGAACCGAACTATTTTACATTATTAGGTAATGGAATCAGTCCTACATGAAGCGGCCTCCGTGAAAATTGCCTAATCAAGGAAATTCTCACATGCAGAAAAATATACATTTTCTAATTTGAGCCAATATGAATTCGCTACGAGTTGATAGTCACGCTTTGATTGAGAGGTTTGCGATATACCTAATATTAATTTATTCAGTCGTAACGTATTGCAAATGCTATTATTGCCAATGACGAAATGTGCTATGTGCAAATAAAGATGCTCTTAAATATATAATTTAATACTAAGTTAGTCAGCACTTTGATACACTCCAACAGGTAAATATCGCTGTGAAAATTATGCTAATTGAATTTAAGATAATATATTGATGTCCAATAATCGTGTGCATCATATCACCGGTTTTACGGTTCGAAAAAAAAAGATAATTTCTAATAAATAAATAAAATAAAAATAAACATGTCCCTGACGGAGAACCGAACCCCGATCTCTCGCGTGACGAAAGGGATGCTAACCGTTACACAATCGATAAATACGAATTAAGCGTTAAAACAGACTTTTACGAAATATCTTAAGCCAAATTAAATGTATCAATTAGAAAGATAAACAGACAAAACCAATTTATCGAAAATATATTTTTGTTGCCACCCGGACACGAACCAGGAACCCCTTTTATCCGGAGAAGTTCGCAGACCTATTACACCACGACACCATAGTAGAATAACGACAATTTATCGAACTTATATATTGCATTTTTAAATTAATGACTGCCATTCCATTATTTGAAAGCAATCTACTTACTATGTACGGAATCTCAAACACCTATAACAAAAATATTTTTTCGATAAATTGATTTTATCTGATTATCTTTCTAATTGATACATTTAATTTGTATTAAAAATATCAAATAACTATGTTCTGAAAAGGTATAACTAATGTGTTTTTCTTAAAAATATCTTAAGCCCTTTATTAACACAAGCTTATTATAAAGTTCACTAGGAAGTAACTATTTTTCAGTAAAATTCAATTATAAGAATGTATTAATGGATCAACGGGCGCAAACCGATGCTATTTCAACAGATTACAGTAAAGCCTTTGATAAGGTCGACCATCAAATATTAATTGACAAGTTGATAAAAATAGGAATCCATGGAGACCTACTAAGATGGCTTATCTCCTACATCAGCAATAGAAACCAAGCGGTGGTCATTGGCGGTTTTAAATCAGATTGGGCGCGCATCTCTTCCGGAGTTCCTTAAGGGAGTTTGTTAGGTCCATTATTATTCATAATCTATATTAACGATATATACACATGCTTTCAATTTGCCAACTTTCTTCTTTATGCGGATGATATGAAGGTATTTGCCAAAGTGAGCTCCCTAGATGACTGCCATAAAATACAAAATGATATCACCCGCGTTGCAGCCTATTGTAAGGTGAACAAACTCCTGAATGCTAAAAAGTGTTTTTCGAATAACATTCTCAAGAAAATTGAACAATATTAATTTTACTTACACAATAGACAGCACTCGGCTAGAAAATAAAAGCGAAGTTAAAGACCTAGGAATAATCCTCGATAGCAAACTTACTTTCAAAAATCACGTTGACCAAATAACCTCCAAGGCCTATAGAATGCTAGGATTCATACTTCGAATCTGCAAACACTTCCAAAATCCACACTGCTTTAAAATACTGTATTACGCATTCGTTGGTAGTCACTTAGAGTACGCATCTCAAATCTGAAACCCATGGCAGATTACATATATTGCGAGATTAGAACGAATACAAAATAGGTTTATTCGACATTTGAATGTTAGATCTAATCTATCATTCAACTCTTATTTAGATGCAGCAAACTTCCATAATATGAAAACTCCAGAACATCGACGAACACGTGCTGACCAAATACTTCTCTTTAAGCTACTGCAAGGCCATATTGATTGTCCCAGCCAATTAGAATTAATATCTCTCCGTGTACCATCTAGATTCGTATTTTTCCACATTCCCAGAAGTAAAACATCTTACAGACAAAATTCATTCATTCACCGGTCATGCAAATACTATAATGAGAAATTTACAGAAATTGACTTGTTCAACATCAGCCTTACTACGCTCAAAGGGTTCTTTTTATGAACCACCACAATCTCAATTTTGGCCATTCACTCTACCTATAAAAACACATGTTGCTCTCTCTTTACCGCAACAATAGTTGCAACCTCCCCATCCTTCTCCCTCTTTCTTTTCTTCTTTTTATTAATTTTCTGCATCTGAACATACTTATGTGTCTAAATATTTTTGTGGATTTTCATTATTAGTATCACATGTGAAATAGTTATTATGTTTATTACAATATGTTTACACTGTCAAAATCCCTCAATATAATAAAATTAAATTAATAATAAAGAAGGTAAGTAAGTCAAATCGTTATCTTAATGCATTAAATTCTCAAAAAAAAAATAGTTCCGTATACAGGGTGTCCCAGAAACAGTTAAACTTGTGCAAAAAAGTTAAGATAACTTTTAAACAGCCGTAATAAAAATCTTGTAGTGTAGTTTATATAATAGATACATTATCATAGCAAACGTGTGCCAAATTTCATCATGATAGGTTGATTATTATGGCACAGCGTTCATTTTTGTGAAAACAGGTTGCAAATTTCTCGACAATGATCAAAGTTCGAATAACTACTAACCCGTTGAATTTTGGCTAACCCTATTTGACGCACAGTGGGTTGCTGGTGATGTCCCCTAACCGTAGTCTCCAATTGGATTGCGGTTTCTGGAATATCCTGTGTATGACAATTTTACACCACAGTCCATTGTGGAAATTGTTAAGTTTAACATGCAATACAAAACACATAATTATCGCCTCATCCACATTCATACATCTTCTCATACAAGCTAGCCAATTATTGAGACTTCTAATATGACCATCTTCCAGTATCTGGTGTACCTGGTGGTACCAAGTCTTCTATTTCTGGTGCCATCAACACTTGCGTCATATATCTTTCTTACCATTCTCTCCTCATTCATCCGTTCCATATAACCTTAGTGATCTTTTCTTAATCTTACTCACTATGCTAAACTTTCCTTATTTCTTCATTCTTTACCCTGTCACAAATCTGCCACATATGCGCCTAAGTGATGTCATTTCCACTGCATTCAGTCTACTTTCGTACCGAGGTCGATGCTCGACTCCAAAATTGTTTGTTTTCAAAAAGTTATGGAAGTTATATATACTTATATGTAGAAATTTTCTAATGCACTATTTCCGATATAATATTCTGAATACATTTCACTGGGGTACCCGCTGAATAAACGCATTGAATATTAATATTTCTCAATATATAAATATAGGTAATGTTTTTGTTAAAATGCTTGAAGATTTTGGAGTTAGAATATTGAAGATTAATACATTTAATGTCGCCATGTTTACCTATGGCGTGACTTTTGTCCCAGAAATAAATAATTAATTTCGTTCTGCTTGTATTTACTAGATAAATAGATATTAATTAAAAATGTATCTTTAATTTTTAATAAATTCACGGGTATCAGTTTAAATTAACAAAAAAAAAACACTTTTTATAAATATCACAATATTCTATGGGTGGATTATCTGATCAAATTTCGAGTCGAAAATGTTCAAGGATCATGTATTAATTCTGTACCTAATTCTAATATTGTTGTTTGATATTTTTATAAAATTATGTGATGTTAAGCTTTAAATCTACGTTCTTCGAAATAAGTATTTGAAAAATCAACCCTAAATTATTTAACAAAAATTAGCTTTGCTGCTCGATGTTCAAAGGACTTATTTTTTGTATTCAATGTGTAATTTGAATTCAATAATTTTTCATCAAAATGCTCTGTATTACCTCCAGAATGGTATTTTGTATTTATTTTAATTTTAATTTCTCAACGTTTGTATTTATTATGTATTAATATTATTATAAATTATCTTGTTTATTTCAGCTGGATGACAGCGCTCTGCAAGTATACAAAGACGGCGACTATGGACCATACCTGGATTTGGAATCTTCGCTCAGTGAACAACAAGAGGAATTGGAAGGATTTCATAAGAAGTGAGTAGAAATACTATCATGATTTTTATATAACGACCTGCTTGGTAACTAGTTAAGTGGTCGGAGATTTGATCATTTGTTTTTGTAAACTAACAAATTTTGTATAAGCCACACTGAGTATTTTGATACCCGCTGTATTTTCTTCGGGCGTATACTATCTAATCCATAAAATAAAATATGTAACGAAATTAAATATTGGGTGGGGATATGGCTACAGCCATGGTGGGAGAAAGAGTGACATTGAAATGGGGAATATATTAAATAGCGGATAATTCTTTAAATTTTATTGGTTATTGATTATGTTAGATTTAGTGTTACGGGATATTATGCATTTATTGTTAATATGCAAAATTTCAATGCCATTTTATTTTTTAAACGTATGGCCTGTTTCCAAAAGATGGTTAGAGAATTCTGATTATTATTTCTGAGACATCTTGAGTGTTCTTTTATTTTAATATTAAAACTACGCGCCGTTTTACGTATGTGAAATACTGAACAGTCATTACAATTGAGTTTATACATTATATACCGAAATGATGTAATGGATCTACTTTATCTGTAGAATTTATAATGAATTTACCAAAGTTCTTATTGATATAAAACGCAGGTCTAGTGGAATTAGGTAATTTTTTTGTTACTTTATCTGAAACAGAGAATCCGAGGATCCTTTACACAGTTAGTTTTATCATTTTATAGCACAAGCTCTTAGTTTAGTTTTAAAAAACCTTTAACAGCCCTTAATGCGATTTTTCAAAATAAACAGAATAATATTTATACACCTTGAATACGCATCTGCTGCGTAAATTTATTTTTTTAATTTATATATTCAACTGCTGAGATTAAAGAAATGCTGTATATTTAATTTTTGACGTTAAGGAAGTGCTGTCTAATTGGGCCAAAACGCAAAACAGTACTTATTCAAAATATAAGGTCATTCAATGATAATGTGATTGGCTTCTTTAGAAAATTAAAAAAAAAACAAACATCAAATCGAACAAAAAATAGATAACATTGAATAAGTCATTTTATATTCCACTACTAGTGAATTGTAGATAAAGGGTCAAATAAATATCGATCACCAGAATGGGAGTTAGTTGGTGTTTTAATAGAAAAGGAGCCCCCTACTAAACAATTCTTTTCCACCTTTTCAGCTTCTGACATCACCGCTTTTCAGTAAAGATAAAGTTCTAGTTAAATTTTTCTTTATTTGTTTAGATTCGGGGCTGGGAATTAATTGTTCCAATTTTAGTTAATTTCAGTGGAAAAAATAGATTGTATATTTGTTCGATTCAGTATTCAACCGTCCCTCAATAACGATTTAATGACGATTATAGAGGTTCTACTGTATATTAATTTCAATGAAAACACATTTTATTTCCATCTCACATGGATGTATATACCGGTGTCTCATAGCTAGTAGCAAAAACTTCGCGAGAGTCTTCTTCATTCAATTTTGAAGAGAAAAGATTATTTACACTTTGGTAAAAAATTTACAGATAAGGGAGTTATGTGACTTCAAAGATAGCATTTTTTTTCAATATTTCTTACTTATCTTTTGTAAAACGTTGGACTACCATTAAAGTAATTCATATCAAATTTTATAAATTGATTCGCTGATTAATTAATTGATAAAACACTCAAAATACTATACTATTGAAATCACTGCACTAAAATGTTAAATCAGCTGATTTACCTTACCTAAGTATGCCCTTATAAATACATATGCACATATATAGGTACTCACATAGCTTAACGAGCTCTCGACTTCCGCTGACTTAAAACGGTGGTTCGCTCACCCGTCCACCGAACAAACTTAATTTAAATATTGCGTATATTAATAAAGTTCATAAGAATTTTTAAATGAACGTAAGCACTGTAAATCACCAAAAATAATTTAAAAAACAAGGGAATCAAAATATTCAATGGAAATCAAAACAAAAAAATGTAAATAGCTTACCTAGTAATCGAAAATATAGATCGGTATGTACTCGTATGTATGTACTTCTAAACTTGTAATATTCAGCAATCGAAAGAACAGAAATGTCGCACGGAATATAATACTAATGCACATCAATGTGCATTACAAATAATGTTTACACAAAAATCCCACGTAAATATATTTTACGCAATGTTAAATGCGTGTAAATAATTATAAAACCATAATTTATTTAAATTAGACGATTAAAAATATAATTTTATATGGAATTTATATAATTGAAATAAAACCATATATAAAAATTTAATTTTATATGAAATTTATATAATTGAAATAAAACCATATATAAAAATATAATTTTATATGGAATTAATAATTATATATTTTAAGTTAATTATATTAAAATGCAAATAAGATTAAAATTAAAAACTGAACTAAAATGTTAAATTAAAAATGGTTCATCACAATTAGTAAAAGTAATAATATTTAACATAAATACGATTTATTGTAAATATGAAAACATTGTATGCTGTTTATTAAAATGTATGTTAAAATACATAAATGGGGACGCGCCTCCATATTTTAGAATCATTGTTAGATATGTGTGAACCTCAACGCGAAATGACTTCGCGCTTAGTAACGGATGTTCTTTATTGTAAGTGACATGACGGCATTCATGACGGCTATAAGCAGTCTTGGTCCCTTTTCACTTCGAGTATTAAAATTATATGGCGGAACGTAATATTGGATGGATGTTTATATTTTACAACGTATGTAGGAAAGTCTTGTAAACATTTTTATTTATATTTTTAAATATCTGTAGAACGAAAAATATTTTAATAAATAAAAAATATTATAATTTAAGTAAGTCTATTTACTAGAATGAAATATTGTATTTTATATTAAGGTTAAAGAAATGCTCATATAGCGGGTTAAAAATATTAGCAAATTTTTATTTATTACGTCATACATAAAAATCCCCTCGTCATTGAATCGAAGGATAAACATTTTTACTTTGAAAATGTATTTACTTCGGAAAAAAGTCCGTTTTCGCACATCAGTGTAATTCAATTTCCGATATTAAATTTTTTTAATTAAGTGAATATTATTTTAATTTCAACAACTACATATTTTCAAAAAACGAAAAGATGCACTTTTAAATAAATAAAAACTACCGTGTTGTCGATTGTAATATTGCATAAAATGCCATACGAGTATAGTAATTCGGAGTACGTAAATATGATTCTGATTTTTGGGGAACCTACAATTTAAGAATACTTTATATTTAGCTTCATATTGACTGACATGTCTTTATCAAAGTATATTTTAATTAGGTATTTGTTTAAAATGCGCTTTGAATAATTTAAAAAATGGCTCCCGATTTGACTACACAAATTAAATAACCGTCCGACAGTAACTATATACGTAATTTGTAAGCTAATGAGCATAATATTTTAACAAATTTCAGATCCTTTTCACAATCAAAGCTTGACGCAGAAAAATTTACGTAATTTTTATTTCATTTCACGTTTTTACATCTTTTTTATTCAATGACCGCAATTGAAATTGAAATTGAATTGAAAAAAAATAAACGATCTTTCATTACGTGTTACAATTTTTTTTGAATGTTGTCAATCTCGGCATTTTTTATCTTATATTTTTTCCACCCTGCAAATTCTAGGTCAGTGGGTCAGTACATATTGAGGTCATCGAATACTCATATATGGAATGTATGAAAAATAAAAATGATAATTCGCTAGGCAGGAAGAAAATCAACAAATTATCAAGAATATTTTTCGTTCTAAATTACTTGATTTACCTATTCTTGAAATTTGGAAAACTAGCTACGAGACACCCTGTATATGTATATAAAATTTGACGACTATGGTCATTTGTGCTCAATTGGTAAAGCAACGGTATCATCCCATTTTGTAGACATTTTTTTAATGGGATATATTTATATATTTAACTTTATAGTAACATATGTACAATAATGTATTACAGATCAATTATACTGTAAAATATTACTATTATATTAATGATAGATATATTAGAGTATCTTCTTTTTTAAAGATAAATTATTTCTTATGTTTAATTGTACAGTTACGCACATATTAGTTAACTGTATCATTAGAGAAAATTTCATCCCAGAAATCATCCACAGTTGTACCGAATTATCCCGAAGAGATGGTTATGTAATTTTGCTGTATTTTCTGAATCATATTTTGCATCAGTAGTGGCGTGGATCATGAATCATGAGCACCCAGGAATAGTTCCTCAGTAAAACCACCGGCCGAGAAAATGTCCGCTTCGTGGCATCACCAGGTGATTATAGAAAATGGGTCACTCGTAAATGTCCGCGGAACGAACTAAAATATAATACACAATCCTACTGGACTCAAAGAAAGCGTTGTCAAAGATGCATGAGATTTTCTTAACAATATTCTATGAACGTTAGAAGTTTATAACTAGCGTTGAAGATGCGTTTCAGTATTAAAAGAGAAAAGTAATTACATTGAGTTTTGGGCTGTTATGATGGGCTTTTTGTTTATAAGATAGTGGAGATATATGTATACTGAACGGTGTTACTGATCTTGAATAAATAAATATTTTTTATTAAAGTGGTTGGTGGAAAAAATGTTCTTCATATTTGTTTCACACGTGGTTCCATCGATGAAAGTGGGTGGTAGGGAAAGTAATGGGTTTTTAGTAGAAAATTACACTCATACTTATTATTATTTTCAATTGCAAGTTTTTCTATTAGACTAGTGTTATTTTCTGCAAACGAAACTATCACACCTGGAATGGTAATTTCACATGATTCGTTATGTTTTATCATTTGAAATCGTGAATCACGTGAAATCGACTTATCGTTTCTTCTGTAACTCCTTAACTTCTCTCATGTTCCAAATCTACATTAATTGAATTATATCCCTTATAAATCTCGAGCAATAAGTTTTTTTTTCTCTATGTGCATTAGTTTTTTATGATTTATTAATTGTTTGAAATAATTTATTATTATATTTTACACATATTTACATTAAAAAATATCTTAATGACATATTTTATTTAAGTACTGTTAATAATATTTTTAAAGGTTTGTTAACAAATAATAAGTGCATCATAAATAATGTGTAATTACATATTTTTTTTATTTTATACGTAGTTTACCTGAACCTATAGATTGACATGGTTTATCTATTTATAATTCGAATGATTTCATTTCATTGTGCAATTGATGTAATTTCTTTGTCTTTGATGAATCATTCGTCCTTTGTACAGTTGTTTTATTTTATGTGTTAATAATAATATATAATTTTAATGTAAAATCATAATAGAATTAATTTTCTTATCGAAGCGATTTTAATAATTTCATGAACAGCCTGCTTCTAGATTAATTTTATTACTAAATATGAATTAAATATATTAATTACAAAGATATACATATAAAATCAATTTTATCGAAAAATATTGTTGTTGCGCCACCGGGATTCGAACCTGGATCTCTTTCTTAACCGGGGAATGTGCATTATCCAACTATGCTACAGCGACAATATTTTTAGCGACAATTTTCGAACCTATATGTTACATTTTTGATATTAATACATTTAATCGTTCCATTATTTGAAAGAGCCATCTAGCTTATTTTTACAGAATCTCAAATACCTTTGAGTAAACTGATAGCAGACGCCAGAATTATCAATTCATTTTTATTAAATTTTGGACACATTGATACAACTTTATTATAAGGAGAACACATTCTTATTGTGAAGTTGTAATTATTCAAGAATGTGTTCTAATAATTTTATTACTGTAAATCACGAAAATGTCTACTTGTATAACACATCCTTCGATCTACAGATGTTTACATCGATTTTTCGTTAATTTGTAGGAAAATCTAATGTTAAAAATGTGCTAATAAAAGTTGTCATGCATGTCGAGAATTATGCTGAAAATGTTATGATATTATTTTCTGAAAATAAAGTCAGTTTTCTTTTAATTTTCTACTGTGTTGCCGATGATTACAAGCACGGGAAAGAAATGCACGGAAAGTCAATAGAAATTTACTATGAAATTGTTCAATTCCCATAATTCTACTTCAGTTAATGTCTGTTGAGAGAATTACGACTATCGCATTCGGTGGATACCTGTTCAACTCTTTGATTGTTCACCGCCTGCCAGCAACATATACATATATTCATTGTACGACTTGAAGCCACCCATGTCATGTTCAGTTGGAGAGAGTTTAACGTGAACGGGAGATGCATTTAATGATCTGTTCATTATAAAGTATGTATTTCTTATTTTATTTTTCAAGTGAAACATATTTACTGGTTTCATATTAAGTACGTATAATTATCACACGGCTGCGTCTCCTTCGTGGAAACGAAAACGCGTAACATACTTCAAATTTGAATTCGCCGCTGGCTCTGTTCCCATCCTTGTACCAGTCTACTAGGCGTTTGTCGCGGGTGGTAATGGTCGGAGCGCGTGATCGCATTGTCGTCTAGTGTTTTAGAATTTTTGAAATCTTGCGAATCAATTATGAAAAATTAATGAATGCTACGTGGAATTAAACAAGAATAATAAATATTTTCAATTTCACTATAGTTATCGTAAGTTAATTGCATCCCAATGAATCTATGAAATTTTGTGCATAAAGAAATATCCATCACAAAAATCAAAACAGTTAGAGAAAATTTTACCCAAAATATTTTTCTCATAATTTATAAAATATACTTCTGATTAGTTTGATCGTATGGAAAGGATGAATGAACAGTGAATGGTAAGAAATATGACGCAAGTGTTGATGGCACTAGAAGTAGAAACGTCCGCGGAAGACTTGGTACGACCAGGTAAACCAGATACTGGAGGATGGTCCTGTTAGAAGCCTCAATAATCGGCGAGCTTTATGAATGTGGATGAGGCGAGAATTGTTTGTCAGGACAGGAGAGTGTGGCGCTCTATCCTCTTTGCCTGCCCCCGCAGGAAAATAACGTCATGGTAAGTTATGGTAATTGTGAGATTTAATATAATTTTTAACATAGAATATGTTTTTCCAAATGCTCCATTGTTACATAACTAATTTTTAATGAATTATTTAAATTTTAATAGAGAATATTTATTTTTTCATATTACACGCTGTTTTACATTTATTATAATAGAATTTAATGCATTGATTTATATATTCATTTTTGGTTCATTGATTTTTATTATTATCGTTACGTATGTAATAATTATTCGAGATATCCTATGCTAAAAACACCACTGCGAGTATTTTTTAGTATTTTAGTGTTTTCAGATGTTGTTTTAATGTTATTTAGATTAGAAAATATATTTCGGTTGAGAATAGTCACAAACAAAATATGTGTAAGAATTTGAAACAGGTCGATATTGTTTCAATTTTTCGACAGAAATCTGATTTGCACGTGTCCTTGTAGTCGCCAGATTTATTGCATTTAAAATGAGTCCCTTCTGCAAAATACAAGCCTCGCCTGTGTTATAATAATACATAAATCAAGCTATTCTTTTTCATATTGTGAAGTAAGTCAGTTTGTTTTAGTGCTTTCGTTTATAGTCCATTCGTCAATGCTCGTTTATTGGCTGGGGCAGCAAGTCAGTCGCTCTGCAGGGGAAATAGTAGTATTTGTATTATATTTTTATATTTTTAATTCGTTTTTTGTTCAAACCACCTAAACTACAAATTATTTTTAACTTCATACTTATAATAGATGACTCTCGGGTGAGTATTTAAATTTACAATGAAAAATCATCAATTTCTTCATTAACCTTTACCATACCGTGATATAAAATACCCGAACGCAGCCATGCTGTCAACTCGTGTTACCGTAAATAGCAGTTAGAAAAAATGTTTTAATTAGCTTAAATGGGTTTAATGGCACGAATTAACTCTAAATATTGAGCATTCAATTTTGAAAAAATTATTAATTACATAATTTAGAGCATTCATTAAGTCGTGTACAATGTGTCTTTCCTTCTTATCTTTCTTCATTTAATTAGTGAGAAAGAAACAATTATATTTGTATGTTTGTTGTTCTTTTCACTGTCAAAATAGTGTGTGATCTCTGTCTTTTATATCACAAATGGTATTTCTACCAATGTATTAATTGTATAACGGATGAATGAAAAAAATAATTCTTGTTGTACGATTCCTTTTTCATAATTGATTTTTCACTAGTCATCCCTAAGCGCTAATATTTTCTTTAGAACTATCTAAAATATGAATTTTATGTTGCATGTATTTACTGAAATATTACAGGTTTAATTATGATGGTAGACCTGTGTTACTGCATGGTTTGGGAAGGGTTAAACAATGTCACGATTGTCATAATTAAGGTTTGCGACTATAGGAACTACCGTCGATTTTTTAAAAATCTTATATATGAAATATCTGCCAAGTCGGTGGTAAAATCCACTATAATGAAGCAAAATAGCACTGTGAAAAATGGTTTATGGTAGTGCGATTCTGTAAAGTGATTTATATAAGCTTTTGAAGAGTGAAAATTGATTTGCGATATTGACATTGATGCCTTGATTGTCTCGGCAGTCATGCGCAACGAAAGATACCTGACTTGATGTCAATCTTCATAAAATCCAAGGCAATGTGCCATTTAAGTACGTCAGAATTTTTTAATAGTTTCTAAATTAGGTACATCGTAAAAATATTGTCAATCGATCAAATCAATAAGTGGACATAGTAGATTATATTAATATTTACGTCTGCAGAAAATAACAGTTTTGTAAGTTATATTAGTTGATTGGCAATACAATTTAAGAAGACACTGTGTTTTATTAAATTATATCGATATCAGCACACCTACGATATTTGTTACATCTGCCGTAAGTAATGTTCCTCAACTTTCTCGCTGAACACCTATTTATAATTTTTATTTATTTTATCAGGAATCACTGGGTGATTTTCTAATTTAATTTAATTATTTAAGTTAAGCAACAATTTCTTAGCACGTGCTGTTCAGAATAAAAAGTTTTAAAAAATACCAATAAAACACCATTAGGCCGATATATCGGCTCTCGAATATTTGCGAAAAATACCCTTATCTTATTATTTAATATTAAAAAATATAATACATTTTAAAAATAATCAGTAGGATATGTAAATTATTTATTTTAACATTTATTTTCTCTCTATGAGAGTAAGACTCTTATATAGAGAAGGAGTGTATACGAGAATTAATATATCAGTTAGTCTGTGTACATATTTTTTTACTCCAGATACAAATATATAGTAGTCTGTAATTTTTCTAATTGTGGTGGGGATATTATTAAAAAATTTGATGTCTTGAAAAATATAGTGATTTTGGATTATTGAATTTTTTTTGTATGTCTATTATTTTTGGTACTTTGTAATCTGTGAAAAGTTGTATACTTTGATAGTTTTTTTTTTAAGAATAATTTTTATTATCATTTTTGAGTGATTTCTAATTGTGATATTGAAGTTTTATATGCTCCTCCCCATACAATATTATCGTATTGCAAATGTGACTGTATAAACGAGTAATATATCATTTTCAGATTTGTAAGTGATAAGATGTTTCTGAGTCTTAAAGTAGGCAGTTTTCCTTATTCTGTTTGTAAGATTAGTAATATGTTCTTTCCATTTGAGTTTGTTATCTATTATGATTCCTAGGTACTTGATACAGTATTTTTCTTCAATTGATGAACATTGGTCACAAGAGTCTTCTTGAGTACAGGCTTTGGTGTGAATTTTAATATTTTTCTGTTGAATAGCAAATCGTAGAAAGTATGTTTTTTCAGTATTAATTGATAGTAGGTTATCATCCGTCCACTTTTTTATGGTATTAACATCCTGATTTGCAGATATATTAGTGTCAATCCAATTTTTTTCATTAATTATTAGTACTGTATCGTATGCATAAAATATTGTTTTACCATGTAATTTAAGTTTAAATATATCATTAGGGTATAAAATAAATAACAATGGTTCAAGTACTGTGCCTTGTGGTATGGCAAACTCGGTGGTTTCAGATGTGCTATTGTGTCCATTTATTTTTACTTTTTGTTTTCGGTAATAATCCTATTTAAAACTCAATTTTTAACACATTTTGTTTTTTTAATATTTTTAGATTTATCAAACCGCCGAACCCTTATATTTCATCAAATGCTCCAACACTCAGTCATTATTTTTATTTAATAATTTTTCTATTTACGAATTAATATTTTTAACAATAAAATATTAGTTTTTTTATTGTCAAATATTTTTTTTTAAAATTGTATGGGTACATAAAAATACATAAAAGTATTTTTCATGAAAGGTGATACATGAATTTGAGAAATTACGACATTTCTTACGGTTTTCTAGCCAGTTAGTCTATTAACAATTCAGAAGTTATATAAATAATGCAGTCATCAGATCGATTACCACGTTCGTGAATCACAATTGAACAAACCCATTCTAAATTTACATTGCCACAATAGGTACAATTTTTGCTTTGTTTATCATCATATCTGAAGCACACGTGTGAAATGGGATTATTGTAATATTTTTCTGTTTTGTCAATACGCTTTTCGATTAATTGTTTAAAGAAATATATTATTCTCGCGAGGTTCCACCATCCACATACCGCCAGCTAACTGTCGCCATTATAATTTGTATTCAGATCCGAGGACCGGTTCAAGATGGTCGCTTCGTCATTTCGAAAAAAAATTCCAGACAAGAAACATAACCCGAATTTAAAGCATCCAATCGTGAAATTTATTTCGTCCAATTTTTACAAAATTAATTTGACTGTTTTGACTATCATAGCATTATTTAACGTACACTTCATTTTTGTAGATTGCATAGCTTTAGAGCGAATATAAGTAAATAGTTTTTTTGTGGATCGTTTTAATATTGATTTAATATTTCATTCAAACAAGTACCTACCTATCTGCTAGTTTGTGAAAGCTTTTTAGTGTTATTTAAATGTGGAAGAGAAAATAAATTATTCATGATCGTTTCGATAGTTAGATCATCGACTAAAATAACTTATTCTTCATCGTGTTTTTTTAGTTATTGTATTTAAAAAATATTATTCACCTAATGACGACAGGTAAAAAAAAAACATTAAAACATTAATTTATCAAAAGGATGTATTTTAGGTGAGATGCCATAATTTCATGTATTTATTTTGTATCTTTTTCATAAACTGATATATTTTCTTATAAATTTCTTATATATTTAAAGTTTATAAAAAATAAGATACAAAGGTTTGAGAAAGATACTAAATTGGTCGACACGATTTGCTTATTTTCCAAATTATGTATCCTATCTAAATATTTTGAATCGAGGTCCACAGTTTGCTCATATGCGGACGAAGGCAACGACAACCGTCAAGTTTAGCGCTGTAACATGGCATTCATTTCGTTTTTTCGTAATTGTTAAATGTGGTATATATCATATTATCTTATTCATTTTATGATAAACCAGTGTGAATTGAGAAATATAATATAAAGTATAGATATATCACCGATTGAAATTTCGGAAAGTGAGAAATATGTTAATATTGAGGTGTAAATGAAGTAAATACAAACATTTCATGACAGTCTGAGTACTTTGATTAGGTTTAGTGAATACAGTCAATTTAATTACAGAGTGTTCGACAGATTTTATGTAGATATAATAAATCAAACCTAGTCTGAAGTAACTTTTTGTTATTATTTGTTTGCTTTATCACAAACACTTTCTGTGCACTACTTGACAAAGATTGCTTTCTTTAATATGACTCAATATAGATTGCTCTCGGTTAAAGCTAGTTGCTTTAGCTAGTTAATGATAAAATTATAGTGTGAATTATTACTAAACCACAGTTTACAGAACCGAATTAACAACAGTGTTTAAGATACAATTTTGGTTCTTTGAAGCCAGCAAGGAGTTCACTTTAAATAACATGAAATAACAAATTGTAATAAATGAGCGATTGTTGACTGCCTCTCTCCGTAAGACAGCGACAAGTCATTTAAAATCATTGTTTGTCATTTCTTCTAATGTTCATTGTTACATTGGCAGTAATTTTAGATTTTGGACTCCATGATTGCAATCTCTGCGGTTCATTGTCTGATGTATTTTTTTTAAGACGAGTTGAGTCATCTTGTTTAGAATCTTTATCAACATCCAAAGCTATCCAACTAACTACTGCATTACAACAACATTGCATTACACGATGGAATATATTCATTACATTAAATATTTACGTCGGATTCTGGTAGCCTGAAGATGATATGATAACGATGATAATTACTGCTAAAAGGCCAAATAATTAACAAGAGATTATCAGACAATGAACCAGAATTGATTATTCATCTATTTTATATGATTGTTATGAATTGCTTGGAATTTAGCAATTTTTATTCATTTGCCAAAACAAGTCATTCCCGTTATCACATCAAGTCTTGTCGCCTTCAACTTATAACGATGACATTTTTTTTACATTCATTTGTGAATTTATCCGGCACACAGTAGGCGAATTGTAAAAATATCCATATTTAAAGAATAAAAAATATATAAATTATAATACTTAGTCCCTTGGTAGATTTTTAGCTAATTTTAAGTAGATATTTAAAATTTCAATTGATTGAAAAAGAAAAAAATATATATTTAAATAAATAATAATGTTTTCTCGTTGGCCGATGGCATATTCAAATTTGGTAGAAAGAAAATTAATATGTTTATTTGAAAAAAAATCAATTATAATATAAATGTCGGTGTTTTACAACATTCCCAAAATTCAGGTATTTAAAAAAATTCTTGAATGTTGAATTCGCAAACAATTTTGTAGTTAATATCTGACTGAATATTATGGATTTTTTGGTGCTTAAATTTTAATTAAATGATGCCATTATAACGCGAACATTGAAATGTCACCGAAGGCGACCTTATCGTGAAATGAAATATTTTTTTAGAAATGTGTTTATTTATCGATAATATAATATACATATATTACATTTATATACCTGTATTATTTTAGAAGACCGATATATTATCTTTTTTATAGTAGATAAAATGTCAAAATAATATCTCAGCAAGTTTCTAATCACGATTTTCACCGATCGAATTATGGACGAATCTTCATTATTCTTCTCAATATTAATTAATACACAAAGACTACCTGTAAACGGTTAAATTTAATTAAACTTTTATAAAAGGAGAAGTGAAAAGAAACGAATTTCTGAATCGTTTGTTTATTCTGTGGGAAAGAGCTAGGAACTTTTAATGCATTCACGTGTTGCGCGATTACTTTCATATATCTTGGCGCGTGACCAGACTCAGAAAAAAAACTGTAATTGACAATAAATCTCCTGGAGCACGTATTAAGGTAAATTTTCAAAATAAATTTAGAAACTATTTGGCCTGTGCACCCGGAAGCTCTCAATTAATATCCAGGTGATGATTGACACAACTCACAACCGATTCCAGGTAGTCCACCGCCATTCCCACAGTTTCAGGTAGAAATTGCGCGTAATTTCTATATTTTACATGCTACTTGTTAGTGTGTTTTATATTTCAAATGATGTTTTGAAATGCTGTAGGTACCTACTCGTATGTTTCCATAAACTGGGTAATATTTACGAAAATAGAAGTCAGTGTAGCCATCACTGAAAAATTTACTTTATTCCTAACGCATAATATTATTGTAATCGTAAATTATAGGGAAATATGGTAATTTGAAAATCATTTGTCATAATTAAACATGAAATTACTATTCTTATTTAATACATAAAGATAAGATAAGATAAATCTTTATTGATTATTTATTATTTTTTTGTACATTAGAAGTGAACATACAATTATATAATACACTTATTAGTTTATTGTGTTGGGATCAAGTATTTGTTGGGATGTAGTAGGTATCTACTAGTGATGATAAAATCGTTATTTTAACTGTTATTGTGACTGTGATTGTGTTTGATTGTAACGATAATTGATAATTAATTAACGTAATTCTTCGAGCAATGACTGGTACACTAGAAAGTAAGTCTCCGACAGTTAATCTTACTTACCAATCATTGTTAAATCTCAGTTACCAATCATCGACACAATCGCAGTCACGTAACGGTTTACCATCACTAGTATCCACCTCTGATATAATAAAGCATTGTCCTGACTACTTTGTCTACTACCGTCTGTGTTAAAGTAGCAAGTTTATTTTCGTGAGGTTGTGGTGTTATTTAATAAAATTAAAAATAAAGAGTAAGATTCGAGAGAGATATAAAAAAAATAGAGACAATAAAAAATTTAGTGAACGTTTTGTAAATCTAAAGTGGAATGTTGGACATCGATGCTTCAGACTGATCTCTACCCAATTGAATAATAATATTGAGTCCATTTTTGCGTAATCTTTTTGGAAGTGTACGGTTTTCAGTTATCGTTAAGTGTGTTGTACAGTTTCGAAGGTAAAAAACATCTAAAAATATTGAAAGAATGTCGTTGTGTGCAGATGTTTTTTCGTTGTCTTATGTTGTGACCATGATTTATTGCTAGGGGTGAGTTATTGTTTGAATGAAAATTTAGTACAAGTCTCAACATATAAATTTGTCTTACGTCTAGAACATTATACTCTTTAAATACAATATCTGATGGATATCTAAAAGGACAACCATTTATAACCCTTAAGAATCGTCTTTTGTACTCTTTTAACTGACTCTAATATTGTTATGCTGCTCCTCCCCAAACTAAAATCGCATAGTTAATTATGGAGTAGCAGAGTGCAAAGTTCACTGATCTTAAGAGTTTAGAGTCAATTAGTCATCGTATTCTTTTAAAAAAGTAAATTAGTTTTATTATGCGTTTAGCTAGATTTATTATGTTCTTTCTAGTTAAGATGATCATCGATCAGTACTCCCAGATGTCGACTAATTTTGACTCGTGTCAATTTTTCTTATTGGCATGTGGAAGCCGTGTTCTCGTTTGTTTTGCAGTCATGTACGATGAGTATAGGATTTTAATGTAGCGATATTCTTTCGTTAATACAAAAACATACATATTTTGATTCTTTTGCGTTAAGTGATAGGAGATTCATATCGAACCATTTTTTCACCTTGTCCAACAATTTCTGTGTACGAGTATTGACCTGTTCCCAAGACTTCCTATCAAAGCAAAGCACGGTATCATCCGGAAAGTAATTATTTTTCCTTATTTAAAGTCGCATTGCAAAAGTCGTTAATATATAACAGAATTAATATAGGGCCTAAAATGCTTCCCCGCGGGACACCATATGTTATCAATGATCGATTACTGTACCGTACTGTATTGTATTTCGGACAATTTGACATCTATTTGTCCTTAAACCACTTATACGCGGTGTCCCTTACTCCTATTTTTCCAAGTTTTTAAAATAATAGTTGATGAGGTACAGTGTCAAATGCTTTTGCAAGATCAAGAAAAATCGCCGCGCATTTGTTTACCTCGCCCTTGCGCCGTCTTGTTGAAACCACAGCTCTTCCACATTAATGCCCTTCAATTGGGAAACGAAAAAGTCAGTAATCATGGATCTATAGAGCTCTCGATGGCGAATCGACTCATTCGGGTCCTCCTGAATACTATGCTCTACTGTAACAACACCTTACGTCATCTCTGCAGATGCGTTTATCAATTAGAGTATGAAAATGATCCATGGTTATTCGAATTAATGGCTCAGATGGACGATTGTGGCGACCGTAAAATGGACGTAGCGCGTGGTAAGTTTCGCGAACTGAACCACGATTTTCGAAATAAATTTGCATGCGTTGTTCTGGCGTAAGTCTATTCGTGGTGAAATGGCAAACCAAACTGAGCACAAATCAGTTGTCAGCTGCCAAATTGGCAGTCGCTGGAAAAAGTGTTGCCAATTCGAAAAACAAACCTCTAAAAAAACACCTTTATAACTGTACTGATTTCGTGTGGTGTAGTCGGACTTAAAAATATTGAGTTCGATGTTTGTGTATGTGAACATTATTACATAATTGTGATTCGCTCGTGTTCAGTCTGAGTAAGTGTTCATCTGAAATTTTTTTACCTATCGAGAAGTATTTATTTATATAGTTTATATTAAGATATCAGTCCGATTTTCATCTGTGTTTGGAATACTTTAATTATAAACATAATATTTCGTTATATGTGTGCGGGTGTGCGCGCACAGACTATTTGGCATCAAAGCGTATACAAAAAAATATAGCGCGCATACAATTAACAAGACTTCATCTTCATGTGCCCCCTTGTATCGAAGTTTAGCATAAACGTTGTGGTACGTTGATTTATACTGTATACGATCATCAACATTTTGGACATTGAACCATTTTCTATGTTTACACAGCCAAGATAATCTCTTTCTACCTACATCTCTGCTACCTTCTATCTTCCCCTGCGTAATGAGTTGTAAATATCATATTTATAATCATATATATCAATGTGTCCTCAATATGCAGCTTTCCTCGATAGTTGTTATTAATTCTCTTGACATAATGATGCATCTTAATACATCTTTATTAGTAATGTGGTCAACCCAGGCCCCTTACCAGTTTCAATTTTACCCTCCTCATTTTAATATTTTCTACCCCAGCGCATAAATAATACCATTAATCATTAAAATTGCACAAAAATGCGCACAGCACAATCTAAACATAGAGAACAAATTAGTTCTCACTGATAATTAACTATGTAACTTATTCAGGACCGGATTTATCCTTGAAAAGGCCCTGAGCTAATATATGTTGGGGAACTAAATAAAGAAATTATTAAGCGATACGTATACTGAGAAAACTCCTTAGGAGAATCTAAAGTTTGGAGAGGTTCATAGACTTTTCAATTTATTTTAGGGACCCCGGGGTCCTTAGCAATTTGGGGCCCCTGAGCTATAATCCCTTCAAGGGCTTCAGCTCTATGGTATATTCAAGGTGAGCCAAAATGAATGGAGAATGAACATTTTACAATAGTATAAGACCCGTCCCGACCCGTTTGTAAAGTATGTCCACTGTAAGTATGCGGCTGATTAGGTAGAATGTATTAAAAAGTGATCTGACACAATAAAATAGTCAGACTCGCTTGCAAGCCAAGCGGTAAATAATTTAAATGGATACTGATTGGTGTTATATTTGGCCACCTCTAACACGTTTCCTTTATAAACATGGAGCTTATTTTCGTAGAACAATATAAGTACTGTACTAATTGATTCTTTCCAGTTAAGTGAGGTATCACTTATAGCGTTACAACACTTGCGGCAAAATACCCATTCTCATATGCGTCTTTGGAGCGTAAGCGTAATAATAAATATCATTTTGGTCTTTGGGAAAAATCTATCTAATAGTCATTTTAATATTAAAGCACACGCTAAACAATGGTGTTGTTAGTCAGTTGTTAGGAACCGCAAATTTTTCAACGATTGTATTCGGCTAAACGTACTTCATCCACCGCCATGGCAATGTCACGTAATACCCATTTGACGGACAGGAAACGCTAATGTTCGGTCAATTGCATTTTTTCTACAATTCAATGAACATATTTTATTGTTAGTGTATTTATATAAAAATTGCAGTTTTTCTAATACTTCAATTATTTTTATTTATTTCTTAATTCTGTCTGTATCAAAACTTTTCCTTTAAATTTAATTGTAAAGTGTATTGTATTAAGCCCGTCTACTCCATATTTATATAAAAATTGGGTGGGGAGGAGCATACAATAACATAATAAACTCGGTAAAAATAATACAGAGAACAAGATCAACTTTTTCAACACAAACACTTTTTGGAAAATTCCCAGCTCCCAAAATAGAAAACATTTACAAAAAAATCTCAATTAATCAATTACTTGAAAAAAATACCACTGTAAAATTTGAAACAAGCACATTATTAAGATTTAAAAATAACTTTAAAATCCCTAAATGTAACACCAAACACTATCAGAAAATTTTTATATACTTAGAGATAAAGAACTTCAATAGCCTCCTTACACAAATTAAAGAGATAAAAGATATAAAAGAGCTTAAAAGTAAATCAAATGAACACTTCAGAAGCACATAATTAGAAAATAAATAATATTATAGAACACTTCAGAAGCACACAAATAGACAATAAATAATTATAGACTACAAATGTATATCTATCTATATAAAATGTTAAATCAAAACATAAATAAACAAGTTTAAAATATTTCTTTCAAATCTTTTAATTTGAAATACGAAAATTAATGAATCATATAAACAAAACAAATTTTGCTTTTCTAAAAAGATTTTTTAAACATATTACACGGCAAAACAATCTCAATTATTTTGATATACATTTTAGAATTATGTGTTTTATACGAGATGTTTCATAATCGAAATAAAACCGAAACGGTTTACATTCTTAAAATCAAGTTAGGAACTATGTAACATTTTATGATAATGAAATCGACAAACTGAGGTAGAATACTTGAGGCGGAGTGGTAGCAGATAAGCCAGTTTAAGGTCACAGACTAGTTGAATATATTATACGAGTATGTGAAAATTTCCGTTGATACCAATTGATTTTACCTCGGACCGAAATATTGGGTATGTGCCGCTAAGATTCTTGAACATTTTAAAATTCGTCACGAACTGTTTCGTAACATTTTTACATTGTGTTTTATTTTTACCTTATTTTAAAAAAGATTTTGAAGGCGTCAGGTATTGATTCCGGTACTTCTCACATGCTAAGCGAGCGCTCTACCATCTTCTATTTCCACAGTTGACTGTCGTGCCAAATTAACCTATAATAATATAATGCTGATCATGACCTATGAATTGTTGAAATAATTATTCATAAAAAATCCTAATAGTGCATTCGAAATGTTTGACAGGAGATTCGCGGGTGGACTGTAATATATAAGAACTTTGTTGCGGTTATTTCGTATTGGGGAATAAATATGTTGTAATGTAACGCTTTTTTTAACTCTTGACAACATTGAACCTAACCGGATCCAAAAATTCTTTGAATGTTTGGTTACAAGGCTCGGATTCACTTCTGCATTAATTTTTTAGTTCTATCTCGTGTCAATCCCAGTTATTTAACTTTAGCATCATCATAAATTTAACATTAAATGACATTTCAACACACACATATATAAAATATCTACCTTTAAACAATTGACAGTTTCCTAGTAAGCAAAATAAATAAGGACACCTAGCCGTAATCAACACCAAAGTAACTCATTTCGCTTGACGACCTCAATGTCTGAAAGAATGCGTATTTGTATAAAATGTCACAAATGCACTCCTTTTCAATGTTAAACGTCGTACGTCGTCAGTCGGGTACATGTTGTGGAATGGTGACATTTCTCGATGCCAGACGTCAGTCAACTCCTGGACACCCGGTATTTCTAGTTTGCAACATTTTTCTCTCAGTGTTACGGAGCAAGTCCGGTCAAGTTGAAGGCTATACGCTCGATGCTGCGGCGCCGCAATACGGGCGCTTCAATGGCGATGCTTTTCAATAAAATATATGTCCACATTTAATATAATAAATGATAATTTTGAATTTTGAAAACAACTCTGAAAACTAAAGTGATTAATATTGATTTCAATTGTGTACACATTTAATAATTTTAATTTGTTCTTATAAATCACTACGGCCGACATTATTGAATGTGGCAGACGATGTTCTCTCTAAGGTGTGCGGGTGTGCACGCCGTGCACATTTTTTAACAAGATCTGTTTATGTACCACCTTTAATAGAATGTTGGTGACCGTGTTGCAGTATGTTATTTTGTCCTATATAAGACACTAACATTTTGGATATTGAATCACTTTCTGAGGTTACACAGCCAAGATAATCCCTTCTACCTACACCTCTGCTGCCTTCTATCTCCTATAATCTTCTATAATGTGTCCGAAGTATGCAGCTTTTCTTTATAGTTATTATTTGTTCTCTCGTCTTATTTATGCGTCTTAACACATCTTCATAAGTAATGCAGTCAGTGGCGTAGCTAGGGGAGGGCATATATCCCCAGACGCCAGACTAGAGGGGTGTGGTATTAAATATTCTTCTCATATCTTTAATTGGGGTGGGGTAGGGGGTGTGCCATTTCGATCGTTCGTCCCCGGGCGCCAAATACCCTAGCTACGCCTCTGAATGTAGTCAACTCAGGCCCTTCCAGTAGTCTTATACTGGTATAGTAATGTTTTTATTACTTTTAAAATTAGAAATATTAACTTTGTGGTTAAAATTCATATTTTTATTTATTATCTTTGTTTTATTAACCACTTAATTGAGTTTAAATACATCAACCGGTTTCGAAAAATACCATTTTCTTCTTCAGGATGTCATAACATGGTATTTTTCGAAACCGGTAGATGTATTTAAACTCAATTTAGTGGTTAATAAAACAAAGATAATAAATAAAAAAATGTTTTTATTATTTTCTCCTTCAGCGTACAAATAACAGTAATGGTACTTAAAATTGCACGAAAGATTTTTTATGAATACACTGTGATCCAATATTAGAGGTAACATTGGTGGTAGAACGTTTGCTTTGATTGATTTAAGTAAGTTGTTGAACTGAAATTGTTAACAGGAGATTTATAAATGAATTATAAATGACGTAATTTTAAATTAAATGTCTAAGTATATGAGTGTAATATGCGCCATGGTATTCCGAATAAAATGGTTTTCACAAATTATCATAAATAAGAATATACAGATGTAACAGATCTAGTTCACAATAATTTATGGATGGTTACCTGACTGTATTACGAATTGAAAATGTTCAAGGAGTATGTACAAATTATCTACCTGAGATTGTTTACAAAATAATGTTAAGCTTTTAGTCTACGCACTTTACGCTCTATCACCTATAAATGAATCGTAAAATATTATTTAATATAAAAAAAAACTTTAATATATTTTTATTTAATGGAACTACTAAGTTATTTTTATGTAGGTACAATAAATTCATAAAATTATACACATACATGTCAATGAAGAATAAATGATACGGACCCCACCCTTGGTGTGGGACAGGTTCTTGTATTTTGTTCTGTTTCTTGTTGATTGTTGAACGGGTTGATTTTACGGGGCGCGAGCTAGGATCGGATCAAACACTTTATTTTCTTAAATGTTATGTTAGACGTGCATGTTATATATGTGATCACACAAGTATCACACAATCGTCGCCTTTTATTTTTCTCATAGAATTTAGACTAAAAACATTTTCCCACGAGCGCCGTTTGTCGGGGAGCTTCTTGCGCGAGCTGTCGTGTTAGTTAACAATAAATTAATACAATTAATGTATGGGTAGTCGAATCACAATCGCGCCAGCAAAACCGTTCCGATTATGGGAGAAAAATTTGTCGTGAAAAACACGTGGAAAGTTGTACATCTACAAAAAGCTGAATTTCTTAGATAAAATGAAAGTCATTGACGATGTAGTAGGAATCGTCCGGCATCATCTTCCCATATCATATAGTTGCGTTCTACGTTACGTCGGGAAGAGATGTATCTACAAGTATACAAAGGTGTTAAGATATCTAGATATCTTTCTCAGTACTTTTCGGAGATCCTTATAAATTCTTTATCTTTTGTGAATTATCATCGGCATTCGGATCTCTCTGTCTATTCAGTTATTATTTTATTTATTTCTGCATGTAAAAAAGTGAATATATAAGGTCATTGATTTGTTTTTTTCTATTTATTGTGAAATATTTGGGAAAAAGTTATATGTTTAAACTGTTTATACAGGGTGTAATAGACCTAGTCTACAATGTTTTATGGGTAAGATACCTGACTAAATTACAAGTCGAAAATGTTCATGTAGTATGTGCCTAATAAGATATAAGCATTAAAAAAAACGTAATTATGCGATTATTTTGATTAATTGAAATATTTCATTAATTTCAAATTATATATTGAATACAAAAAATCAAAGGTCATCGAATTTCGAGCGGCCAGAGTATTTTTTGTTAGATGATGGGCCTGAAGCAAAGATATAGATTCATAATGGATAAATTTCGCATATATTTATTTCTAATTACGTTGACTTAAAGCTTAACATGTAAAAAATTCTAACAATAATATTTTCCGTTATGGTGAAGAATTTGCACATGTTCCTTGAACATTTTCAACTCCTAATTTAGTCAGATATCCACCTACAAAATAGTATCGACTAGGTCTGTTACACTATGTAGTTATAAAGTATTTTTTAAATTTCTTTGCCTTCAACCGTGAAATATGCCAAATATAAAATAATTAAATAGATCAGAGTTGGTTAATGAATTTGTCTTTTGATGATAATATAGAGAGGAGAGTGTGATTAAGGATGGTTTATATTATGATATTGAAAGTGTCATTTCGAAGAAATCACGAATAGAAGCACAGACAGTCAGTAATGTTTCTATTCTAGTTAGACAGTGATAGAATGATAGATAGATAAACGAATGCACGAGGTGATAATGTATTACAATACAATACAATAGAAGACTAGTATATTGTATAACGTTAGAAATTAATACTAAAAGTAGAATGTCTTGCTTTGGTGATTCGGACGTAATATGGAACGAATGATAGTCAAACACGAGAATAATGTGGAACATGTATTGTATTTCTTGCCGTATGGAAATATCATGTGGTTGTGTTCATATATCTTCAACCACAAACTTGAATGTCGATGAGCATTGCACCTAAAATCTGGAAATAATGTAGGTATGTATGAAGAGCGGCTGTAATGAATAACACTAGTTTGCCGTGAGTTTGCTTTCTTAAGTATACGCCGATAATTTATGGTATTTGCTTCGTTATTAATGGTGTTTGTCTAGTGGATTGTGAATTGTTTAAAGGTCCAGAAATCATTATACCTGTGCACACGGCGTAGATACTTATTAGTTTTAACTCGGAAAGACGCAGAGGTGGATAATATCTGACTTAAATATACTTATACTGGGTTCTAAAAGGTTAAATTTTACGTTTAATAATTTCTAAAACGATCAACAATGTTGCAATGCACCTAATTCATTTTATTAGTTCAATGACAAGTTTGTGACGGGTTTGTTTAAACCAATTAAGAATATATTATTTTATTATTAATTAAGAGATAGGAATTGAAGGAATCAAAAGTGGCGTTGGTGAATTTCCTGTCATGAAATGCTTCGCGAATATCAGCAGTGAAAATACATTACACATCCATGATGCAGGAACCATATTTCATAGCAGCTCTATTAGCTTGACCCATTTGCCCATTAACAACCTGACTATTTGTCCAGATTAGTAACATAATGTATATTTCTATTTATTTTAATTGAATTTTACAAATGCTGCATATTTCCTTTCTATTTATCGAATTCAGTATTCTTTTTTTGGATCTTTAATTATTATGTTAATGGGGAGAGTCTTATAAATCTTCAATCGCGTAAAAAGGTTTGTCATTTGAAATAAGTAAAGGGTGTTTTTCATGAAAAAAGGCTTTTTGTAACTTTAATTTTTTAAACATTCAGACGTGTTCTGGATTATTATGCCGCGTGTGTCCAACTTCGGAGCCCATTGCGTATCCAGAAATACTTACTGTTTACCTTCTTTTATCATTTCAATTATTTTAACGGTCAAGTTCCCACCATTTCAAATGCTATTAATTTACATATATGTTCTAACAAACGGGAAATTGTTGTATTTCTATGGGTAAGTTATTTGCTATATTTTGTATTTTACAGTTATATATTTCTGATTATTTTGAATCGCTTAGTTTTTTCAAAACTGTTTTGGAATACATTATAATTACTTGAAAGCATAATTTGTTTGAGGCGAAACAAAATTCGTTTTTTTTTTATTACTAAACGAAAGCGTGAGTTTTTACGAGTGATACGATCTTAAGTATTCCGTTCGACTCAATCTACATATCTATTTTTTTTTAATAAGAATTTCAGTGCCCGATTTACTGCGTTCTTAAATATGAATAATATTAATATTTTTCTATTTCCGTACTACGGCAAACATTGTAGACACAATGCTGTCTATTATACTTGGACAGTCAATGTCGTTTTATATTTGGAAATAGGTCTGAATCTAGTGAAATTCTACAAATTATAATATATTTTAAATAACAAAATTATTTTATATTTAATGTTTCACGATTTACTATATTAATGTACGTATATTTAAATGCATAAATATATATGTTGTTGAATTTATAATCTTTAGAAATATATAATTATTTTTTTATAATTTAATTTAATTGATTTTTTTTTTAAATGAGAGAAATTGTTTCTCTCATCACATAAAAAAATTTCACACCGGTGTAGAGAATTCATAAAAAATTATTTTTGATTTATGCCAATTAACTCTTTATTTATTTAGACATATAACATTTATACAGCTGCAAAAAAAGGCAGTTTGAAACATATTTTTACACACATTTTAAACGCATTACCCACAACTAGGCAAAACCTGTTTTAGGGCAAAATTATTGATTATATTTTTATATGTTATTTCACAACTAGTTTATACAACTTTTAAAGATTGTTTAAGATAATTTTTATTAAATAAACTATAGATCAAAAAAATTTACTGAAACATTTTTAATAATTTAATTAGGTTTAGGTGTTTATGGCAGAGAGAGAACAGACGACATCTCCTTTACATGTTCTACAAAATGTCACAATTGTTTTTGTTCTAATCACATTTAAATGAAATACCAATTCATCTTTTGCTAATGTATTGCAACTTTTGTTTACCAAGAGAGTTTATCAAATATTAATGTAAAATTTTTTTTTTTAGATTTTCGTGAATAGATTTAATTAGTATATTGAATACTGCAATTTGCCTATATGTTCTTACCTGACATGTAAACAATGGCTATCAGCCAATTACACGTGCCTACACTATTTTGTGTTTGGTGTTTTTACTTATTCATTTACAGAATTTATTTGTTTTATAATAAAAATACATCTTCTCTCTTTTCAGTCGCAAAAACTACATCGTTCTACGGACTCAGTTATCTGTTAGAGTTCACGCCATCAGAGGTAAGACTTATTGACAAGTTTTACACATTTATTCTCATTAAGGAGAACACATTATTATTGTGAAGTTGTAATTATTCAGAACATAGATCAGTGATGTTTTAAATACTGATTTAATGTATTAATTACAAATATATACATATAAAATCAATTTTGTCGAAAAATATTGTTTTTGCGCTACCGGGATTCGAACCTGGATCTCTATTTCCAATCCGGGTAAGTACACAACCAATTGTGTTATAGCGCCAGGTATTTTTCATGACAAATTTTCGAACCTATATGTTACACTTTTTCAAATGAATACATCTGTCGTTCCATTATTTGAAAGCCATCTACATTGGATTGGAAATAGAGATCCAGGTTCGAATCCCGGTAGCGCAAAAACTATATTTTTCTACAAAATTGATTTTATATGTATATATTTATAATTAATACATTAAATTAGTATTTAAAACATTTATAACTGTTTAAAGATACATTTAAAATGTTTATAAAAATTATTTAATCTGACTTCTTATTTTAAATTTGAATCATCATTATGGCTCGTGTACACAGATTAGAGACTCGTTTCGATAGTTCTTAATTATCAGTACAGAATTGGACGCCGAGTGATCTATGTTTCATTATCAGTTTCCAAATTTTAATTGCTATTTTTAGGTAGCAGAGGCTGGTTCGTGTAATTTAAATCTTGAACTTAATGCCGCAGGGCAAAGTTATTCGATGAGACGGCAAGTGTAGGTGCTGAATAACATTTAATATACTTCTATTACACATTTAAGACCATTTATTTGAGAATTTTACACACATAAATGAGTCGTACAGCGCCAAAGTGGGCCAAGTTAAAAATGTCATATTTTCAGTTTCATACACTAATACGCTCAAAATTAATTGTTTTGTATTGCTTTCATTTAATGTGCTTACTGCTTTATTTGCTGCGCGGTCAGTGTCTGAATAAAATCTATATTTCCATGTTAGAGCTTTCCCCAAAAGAAACCACACGTAAATAAAATATCGATGTTATTAAAATTATTCCACCTTTGTAAGTTAGCTGTCAAAATGGCATAGACCTGGCCGTTTAAGCGAACACTATACAGCCATAATGACACTACGCCCGAAGCCGCCACATCCAGAAAGTCATAGATAATAGACGGGGAAGCGTTATATTATTATGGATAATGATGTTAATTCATTTCTTTTTTAATAAATAAAAATATGAAGTTTTGTCGTCCTTTCAATCCCTTGTATCTCCATTTGATCACTTTGCAGATAGGTCTAAATGTGCATTCATTTCTAAGCTTTAAATTTATTGATATTAAATTATATGGAGGATTTTAAGGAGACTTTCCACTGACACAATATGTAATAGGTTCATTTTACTCTCATTATTTTTGATTCAGTTCTTCTAGGATCGAAAACTATCTGTACGCTTTTTTTGTACTTTGGATGGAAATGTAAGTATTTTTGTCGCTGCTTTTGATATTTTATGCGGACATGTAAGAATTTTGTACAATTTTGTAAGAGCGTACAAGCATAAAAATATTTTCATATTTCAGAGAAACTTCTCAATTCTGATGGCAGAGAACTGCGGCGAGCTCTATTCTCCTTGAAGCAAATCTTCCAGGAGGATAAGGATCTCGTGCATGAGTTTGTTCAGAATGATGGTCTCGACTGTCTCATCCGAGTTGGTTCTGACGCTGACCAATACTATCAGAATTATATTCTCAGAGCTCTCGGGCAAGTTATGCTCTACGTGGATGGCATGAATGGTGTGATGAAGCACAATGCAAGTCTTCAATGGCTGTATTCGCTGATTGCTTCAAAGTTCAGATTGGTGGTTAAGACTACTCTAAAACTTTTGCTGGTGTTTGTGGAATACGTGGATACAAATTGCTTACTTCTCATAAAAGCAATTGAAGCAGTCGATTGCATTCAGGTAATTCTTAATAAATTATCTATTGTGTAATACTAATCAAATTGAAATTTATCTCATAGCGAATTTTGTCTTTTCTATTTCCTCCTAAAATATCATCTTCAGGCTTTGCTTACAAAGCATATAAATATCTGATAAATATAATAATTATTCCAAATAATGAAATTAATTCAACAATGTACCAAATCTTAATCTCTCAAACTGGGTAAATAGAACTTACTACCAGATATTAATCACTTTCTTTTATTTTCATTTTAACTGAGAACTAGCTTATTATTTTTACACTAATTCAAATCATTTTTATTATTATGACAAATTATTATTAATACAATTAGTGAAAATTCTGTAAAAAAAATTTTAATCATGCACATTCAAGTGATGTGAGAAATCTATTTTTAAAACAAATGAGATAAGTTACCTAGAAAAATACACAGAAAAAATCTATTTAAAATATAGTCAACACTGAGACACGAACCCAGAGTATTCCAATGTCAGTTGACTGCTTTACCAATTATGCCATAGTGATCCTATAGATATCTTCAGATTTAATCTGTATAGGTTATTTTATTACTGACACATTTATTTTTGTCATTCAGTGGAAGTGACCATCAATTTAGATAAAATCTGATGATAATCTATAGGGTTACTGGTGTAATTCGTAAAGAGATCTACTGGCAATAGAAAGTTCCGGGTTCGTATTCCAATAATAACAATATTTTTTTGTGTATTTTTTACGAGATTCATCGAACTTGTTTTAATTATCCAAGAACAATGTTCTGAAGAATCACAACACAAATAAAATGTGATTTTAATAAAAATGAAATCTATTTTTGTTCACCAATACATGAACAATAGTGTACTTCTTTTAATTAGGTATTCCATACTTTTACAGGGTCTTCCTCCGTGGTCAAATATAATGAATCTGTTAAAAGACTATGACGCATCAGATACAGAATTGTTAATTTACGCAATGACGCTGATTAATAATTGTTTGAACGGAATACCCGACCAAGATACGTACTATGATCAAACAGATTGCTTAGAAGACCAGGGAATATATAACATCATTCAACGATACATGTCTAAACAAGGCACAGATCTCGACTTACTGAGGCAGTTTCAAATATATGAAGCAGTTCTAAGCCACGAGGATGGAAATGACAATGGGACTCCTCTCCGGTAAATTCAAATACCTTGTGTCTCCATAAGTATTTTATTTATAATTATGATACATTTTGTTTAGGAAAAAGGGGGGATACGAGCAGGGTAAATTTAGATGTACTTTATATTTTGATAACAAATTTAATTATTTTTGTTGTTATATAGATATTACACATTCCATAGAAAAGTGTACTGAATCAAAATTTTCTGATTTATATTTTATTTATGAATTATAAATAAACATAATTCTTCTTGTTCCATGAAATCTGTATTATATTCAGTTAACCCATTCACTGCGGCCTCTAGTGTATCTTTTCAACCGGACTGCTTGTTCAAACTTCAGTAAACAGTCAAATTTGTGATTCTTATGTATTAACTTGTGTCCATTCCATTCATAAATATCAAAACATGTGATAAAAGTAAGGTCCTCCAATACAGTTCGTAATTAAACTTTAAAAAATATTATTTTTGTTTTTGTTTTTGTTCTCTTGTGAAATTAACTTTTTTTGACTAGCGTTATTACTTAAATGAGCATTTTTGATAGTTTTATTAATTAATTATTGTCATGTACTACCAACCGACGTATTCTAACAGAATTATTACGCAGGTTAATACATAAATAAATACATCAAGATATACGTTCATTACATCAAAAATCCTGTACAAATAAACTTTTCATTATTAATGTATCCTAACTTTGTTGTTAAGAAAAATAAATATGCACCTCTTGTTATCATATTTCATACCATGAATGATTGATAGTGTGCAGATAATAGAATGGTATTTTGAATAGCTGGAAGTCTGACAACATATGAATTATTCATTCAATACATCTAAGAAAATATTGTCTAAATGGTGGATATATACTGATAGAGAATAGACTGTTTCAGATTCTGGTAGGATTTGTTCTGATGGTTATGTTTAAGGTACACAGTTCAGACTTATCCTCATCAAGCCTACCTTATCTTTCAAGACAGTGTAATGAGATTTCTGGGAGTTAGGGTTTCATTGACAATATTAAAAAGTCTTATAAGTAGCTTGTTTATTTGTAATTCAATTTAATTTATAATGTAATTGATCTACCCACAATAGAAATTTCCGGGTTTATGTTCCTATGGTAATTATATTTTTTTGATAAATAGAAGTATCTTCATAAACATTTATCTGCCTAATTTGTTTTTATTATCAACGTTTTGAAAAATTGTCACTTCACAATTAAGATATTTTTCAGCTAATCCTATATAACAATACTTCCCAGTTGTGAAAGAATTTTAATATTTTTTTCCACTATTTGTAGACAATTAGATGACTCGATACGTCAAAAACTTCGCCATAGGAAGTTGGTTGAAGATTCGAAGCAAGGAAGAAAATCTCGCAGACATTATTCCGGCCTCACAACGGGCGTTACAAATGGGGGATCTTGTGATAGTGCGATCCGCTATAATCAAGCTCTTTTGCAATCTGCGTTAGCTGATGAAGACGATGATCAACCACTCAGTCCTCAACCATCAAAGCCTTCAGATGCCTTCAGGGATAGTAAAGGTTATACTTTTTTAAACTATTTTGTTTACTATAGAAAAGCTTTAACAAGTAGTTATTTATATTAATATTAACAGTCTTTGTGTCAACACGTCGAGTGAAAGATGTTTTTAAAGTTGTTGGGGTGATAGAGAAATTCTACAGAGAAAAATATTGTTCATACTAAATGTATGTACATTTTACTATACAATGCCAGAGTTTTATTTAACTTAATATAATAGATTTGGTTTAAACATACATAACAGAAAATACAAAAAGAATCTGTCTTTGTAGACAATACCAAACATGTGATTAACTGTATTAAATGATCTTCCCCAATAGCAAAAGTGTTAGAAAAATAATATTCAAAGCAACTCTGTAGCTTCAGGAAAAATAATATGTATACCCCCTCACTTTTGAACGATTGTACTAATCTTACACCCTTAGATATTTATTACTTCGTGTATTTATATCAATCACCCTTACATCCCTAAATATTTTTTACTTCATATATCCACATTATTTAGGAAGCAATGTACGAAAAGTGACCTAAGATATGGTAGAGAATTTCTATCATACAGGTAATGTTGTTAATTCATGCTCTTCGCCACCATTGTTTTCAAAATGCACAACAAATGAACTTATTTTGTCATTTTTTTAAATATCCATTCTCAAGTTAATTTAGACCAATGGATGTTTTAATAGAAAGGCAATGAATAGACAAAGGAAATCTACCAGAAAAACAAGCCTGAGGGAAATGCACTAAAAAAAGTGGCATTGTATGCATGGTGCGATTTTGAATGGATTATCCATTTTGAAATCCTGAAAAACACAAATCAATTAGATTACATAATTGGAGAGATATTTATATTATATGTTGCAACAACATTTGGATATTCGAACCTAAAAGTTTCATAATGGCATTAATAATGTATTGAAAAACTGTGTTAGATTGGCTAAAATTTTGACATTTTTTTCTTCGCTGCATCTAATAAGCTGCTTAAACAGCATGGCGCAAGTGAAAATTTATAGATTTATCAACTGACCAGGATTATCAATGACATGGTTGAAAAAACCTTAAAACTCCTTAATTAATGTAGTTATGTGCTATTATTATACTATGCATTTAATCATGTATAGTTTTTCATTTGGAGTGAATAACAAGACTTCAGTTATTACACAAAGGTAACTTTAGTTTCTCCATATTTTTACCTGCTGATTCGTATTGCCTGTTATGACATTTGATAATCATTTCTTGTTTTTTTCATAATAATTTAGTCATGTAAATAATTAATCAAGGCATCGTGGTAAAAGTTTATTAATTCAAAATTCAGGGGACCAGAAATGCATTTATCCTGTAAAGGTGTCGTGCACTAGCTGAGCTTAGTTGAGTGGTGTCAATCAACAAGTTCCAATGTACTGTAATTTTATGATCTAAATATTTATTTAAAATTGACAGCAAAGAATTTCATAATGATTTTTTGTTTGCAACGTGTCTAGAATGTATGTGCTTTTTTTTCAAATTATGAAATATATGAATATTAAAATGAATGAATATATGCAATTCGTGAGAGAACTACATATTTTAAAATAAATGATGAATTATCATTGTTCGATTTAACGGACTTTTACTGTATACAATTCTTTATTACATATATAACTTTGCAAGATAGAACAGTAATATTCTTATCTATTCAATCTTGTAAAGATTTGTTTTGGAAATATTACATTTGTCTTGATAATTATTAACAATTTTAGTCAAATTAACAGTAATCACTTTTAACTTGCGTAAAATAAATATTTTTTTGTTGGTGTATAACTTTTAATTGTATCCATCAATTTGTTTTATTATTAATGCTCTATATCTGCATGAATTTTAAAATGTAAATTATTGTGAACTAAAAATTAATAAACAAGTCCATCTAACACAGAAGTAGCAATGTCACTCCAAAGAAGGCGAGAGAGGGTTCAGAGGCAACGGGATTTTATAAAAGAGCAGCAAAAGTTATCGTCACAAAACAAAAAAGAGGAAATTATCGAGACACCCGTCAGCAGTCAAGGTATGTTAAATGGAAGACTACAAATACACAGAACTCGCCGTACAAGATACTCCGACTACAAGCAAATCTCACTAAAAGATAGATCTTAGATATGAATATTATTTTACCAATTTCATCTATGGAATTAATTCAAATTAAAAGTGTTCATAGAAACGTCCTTTTTAAAATAATCTATTTTTCAAGGGACCAGAATTCTTTTATTTGAGTTGATATCTAGAATGTATTGAGATTCCATGTTTGTTTAGTAAGAATAATCTTCAAGGATTTTTTTTATATATGTGGTACATTACTTAGATGTTATATACAACAGATCAACTAGGGTTTATATTAAATACATTTAATACATACATAAATAGTATAAATAAATTTTAGAGTACAAATTTTATTTAATAAAATTTGTTGCAATTTAAATTAAACTTTTCAAACTGAAATATAGAAATTTTTTAATTTAAGTGATAACCCTTTATTAATCATTTTAGTACCCTCTGAATTGTCAGTATTCTGGCCAGAAAAACATTCAATAAATATCAGATTTTAAGTGTTTTTTTCTAATTGAGGTAACTTTTTTTCTGAACAATACTTTTCTGTATTTTTTTTTGTGGTATATAGAAAAATGTTGTTATTAATCACGGGAGCTGGCGGTGATTTGGACAATTAAAAAAACATTGAAAAATTAAATAACATGTCCATATTATTTTTAAAAAATTTGTATTTCTAACATAAAAACTCAATTAAAAAACAGATTATGTTAAAAATTAGGTTTTTTGTAGAATTTTTTAGAAAGCCGAAATATCGGCTCAGGATATTTTTTTGCGAATATTCAAGAGCCTATATATCGACACAAAGTATTATAAGACATGAGTTACTAAAACATTTTTTAATCTATTTTTAAGATAAATATTTTAATTGTATTTTTTTTAACTTATACTCAAATAAATATAAATTACAATTTTTTATTAGGTCACCAAATATATACATCGGGACTTCAACAGCGAATACAAAATGGAACTCTTGGCCATTCTGGTTCAAAGGATTTGACATTAGCAGTTAACAGCATCAATAAACAAATGGATGAAATGGATTTGCTGGAGTCTCCGAAGGGAAATGGAGGAGGGAAGGCAGACCTTGGTCAATGGATGAAAAGATTAAATCAAAATGGTGACACTAGCTACGAAGAGCCAAAAATAATAAGTCAGTATTAAATATACTATAATTTTACTGTTATTCTTTTGATTCTGGCATTTCCGGCAATATTTTTTTACTTTGCAGATAAATTAAAAATCGAAGCAGTGGTAGTGAACAGTTTTCTTCACTCTTTTCTATCTCATACACAATATTGTACAGCATGCGGTTGGAATTGTAATTATGACGAAATAGGTACCACCTCAAATTTTTTTGTGTATTTTCAGATGATGATCCACTGAACCTGAAAAAACCAATGCTTATGATCGATAAAGAAAGCACAGTAAAAGACATAACTGAGAAACTATGTTCACCTTGTGCTATAAGAAATCAGATAGAAGACGGCGGTAAAGTAAACCTAGTTGAAAACATGACAGGCGTTATATCAAAGGCTATGAAGGGATTGGCCAAATCCAAATCCAAAAGTGAGTTTTTTAAAATTTAAATAAATTTTAAAAATATATATTACATTTTAAAATTGAGGCACTGGTGGTAAGAACATGAACCCTAAAATAGTAAGTTGAGATAATTGCAACTTTATAATGACTAATTTTAAGTAGATGGCATATCATTTTTTATGTGCTACTGCCATCTATTGGCGAAGATTGAAAACTTTTTATAAAAGTTATGTGGGCATCGGACTGAATAAACTAGATTTAGACATTTTTTTACCACTAGCCTCTCAATTGTACATTAGAATTATATTTATGTCAAATTATGAATGGGGTACACAGTTTTCATAATATTTATTAATTTTTCTTTAATTTTTATCTTTAGGCATTGTAAGGAGTCCCACTATTGAAATTTCCAACAAAGGTGAAGCAAAGAAAACTGAAAGTGACTTTAGCTGGGATAGTATTATCGCATCGCTAGACAGGCCTCTCCGTTTGAAAGATTTAGATTTTACCGATCTGAGTGCCGATAATGTAGAGAATATATCAAACAATTCCAGATCTGATGGCTGGGTGCCTCCGCCACCTCCACTTTTCATGTCCAAAAATATGAATGATAAGGTCCCACCCCCTCCTCCTGGCTGCATACCGCTACCTCCCCAATTCTCCGCCCCTCCAGTGCCATCTTTGCATGATAACTCAGCCAACATCTCACCTGATTATCACAACAAATCAAAGAAGACCATCAAACTATTCTGGCGGGAGATCAACGATGTCAAAAAGATATCAAACATTGATCCGTCCTCTATTTGGGATGAAATTATACCTGTTAAGATAGAATCTAAGATTTTGGAACACCTATTTGAATCTCGTACCAAGGACGTCATAAAGGTAATCATTTCTCATAGTTTTAAGGTTCTATAAAAGGTTATTATTGTATCAAATAAGTTATTGTCAAAAATGCATACCTCGGCGTAGACAAAAAATATATATGTAGATCGACACACGCTATTAAAATTTGGCTAAATAAAAGTGGTACAACTTTATACAGTACATCCTCTACATACGAATATTCAATTTGTGAACTTTTAACTGTCTGTATCAAATTATATAAATCTATTTAAATTAGTGCAAAATTCAAAAGTTAGTTTATGTCTCTGTCACTTGGCAGTGTGCAAGACCTATGGTTTCAGTAATTTTTACAGTAGTCGGTCTGTTTTTACAAGTGTGTAGTCTTCAGTGCAGCTACATTTAGTTCAATTACCGTGCAATTAATTTTTATCCCAGCACTGCATGATGTCAGACAATAAGCACAAGAACAGTGGTGATTATTACATATAGTAGTTAGATTCCTAGAGAACGGAACTTGTTTGTATGTAGAGGACTCACTGTATTTACTGTACACGATAAAACTGTAAGCTGATCAATTTTGATATACTTTTATGTAAACGCTCGACGAACTTGTAAATATACATTTCCAGATGAAATATAATGCTCACAGAAATTGTAAATATGTTTTGCCCCTGATTTCTGCTCACAGCAAGCCTGGCTTTATTGAATTAATGTAATGTTTGCCTCACCAGAGTACTTATTTTTTCATATTTTTTAATCATCTCTATTTATTTTCTTAGTTTTACAACCAATCTAAACTATATAATGTTAAGAAACTTGACTAGTTTTTAGGCAGAAATTTTGTTTACATTCAAGGATTACCAGTTAAGATTTTTAAATTGGTTTTAACTTCTTCTTTTTTGTCTCTATGAAGATTTAAAAAAATGGCCAATTAGAACATCATTTTATTAAAATACGTTAGAGGATTATAAAAGCATACTGGGTATTATTGACTTTATGATTTGTATTACACAATTTGCCAAAGGAATAACAATTATTATTGACAGAAATAAGTGATGCATATATGTACTTTTTTGATATGTTTCTATGTCAAAATACAAACATAATACTCTCTTCACGCAGAAGGGATTGCGAAATATGTTCCAGAAATAATCTTTCAACCTATTTAAAATAGAATCTTAATTTCCGTTGAAGTGATTCACATGTAATTCAGGCTTACTATTCCAGCGAAAAACATAAAAATTTGCAGTACATTTTTTTCAATATATATAATGAATGATTTATAGAACCTGAACTGAACCATAATCAAAAATTAGGGCGAGAAATTCAATTTGTCCGGATTGTTTGTTTAGATTTAGGTTAGTGTGTTTTAATTTTTCAAAGAAGATGACATAAGTAATCAGTGACTGTGTAATTATAATCATCAACATACGACTAAAATGTTTTTTTTCAGCCATTATTTTCACCAACATTTTAATATCATTTCAGTGTAAAATATAATATAATGTCTAGTTAAAAATATATTTTCCAGCTTCTTTTGCTTGAAACATTTTACTCTAAGATTCGACGTCACTAATCGTCCACAGCACAACTCAGACTGAACACACAGAAATAAGCACATTGATTATAGAAGCCTTATATTGTATACATGTATACATTTCCATAAAACCCCTATAAAAGCGATTCTAGTAATCTTGCGCTGCATTTGGTACTCAGTAAAAAGGAAAGATATTATTATTCATTTTACCAAAATTAATGCCCTTTTCACTTTATTTCCATGTGCTTAATCTGGGATATCTGATGGATGCGTGTTTGGTGCATAATTTTTTCAGGATGTAAGTTTTTCTCTTTTTTCAAATATTATTAAATCTATGCCCCCTAATCCTTTTGTGTAACAATGTTGGCAAGTAGGTTGTGAAATACTGAAGATGCGGTTGAAGTCAAAACAACAACTTTACTTGGTAATTCCAACTAATTTGGTAAGGTAGCTGATGTATGCGAAATGGATACGGTTCTGACAGTAGTTCTATTTTCATGTTTTGTTTTAATAACTTTTTTAATTCTTTACAACTCACTTCTTAACACGTTTTACACCTTGTCAGATCTATCATTGTTCCATCCATTAATGTCCAGTAATCAATTGGTTTCATAAAAAATAAAGCTTTGTAACATAATGTCACAATCAATATTCAACTATTAACAACTATTGCATTAATACTTAAATTAATTATTAATTTTTTCGTTGTTTCTAATAATAATTTATTAACTTTAACCGGTGCATGGTTTATATATTTTTAAATTCAATCATGAATTCTTATTTGTAACTTGATGCGTCAAAATTCGGATTTTAATTCAACAATGTGATTAAACACTGCGCAATGTTTATTGCAACAGTGTTTAAATTTAATTTGGCTGTGGGGTAAATCATTCAAGTGGTGTGAGATATATTTTCCTTCCATTGTAATCTTGCGCATCAACTATTTTTTTTTTCTGACAGCAATTGGAAATCAACAAAAACAAAGAAGTGATTGTGCTGGATCATAAACGCTCAAATGCAATTAATATATTGCTGAAGAAACTTCCGCCACCTCAAGCCATTAAAAATGCAATCATCAAAATGGATGCAACTGTTCTTACCAGAGAAGGAATCGACAAGCTGATTGCAATGCTGCCATCTGAAGAAGAAACTCTTAAAATTCAAGAAGCTCAGGTATTGACATTAACATATCGAATATTTACAATTACATCATTCAATGCTATCGAGTTATCGATTTGATTCTTTTCAACTTGACCACATAAGGATATAACTATTTGTCCAAAAAATATGTTTCCCGAGCCTGCTGCGTATTTACATGATTTATTTTATTTAATATAATATGTCAAACCACAAAATGATTGCTTTCTACGAAAATATATTTTAATTTTATTAGTTTTTATTATTTTTAATTATCAGGATGGAATTTTTTTATGAAGATTTTGGCCTTGAGGCAAATTAAAAAATAACTACTTAATACATTTCTAACAAAAATTCTTTTTACTTTTCAAAAAAGGCAGTTTTGAACTATTCAAGAGGTTACATCAATATTTTTTTATGTGTTTTATAGTACTATGTAATTATTTTACATGGTATTAAATGACCACGATTCTAAAAGCATGTAAGAATTAAAACTATGATAAGTTACTACATATTACTATTATGTTTATGTCAGCAACTATTTCGGATTTTATATATTCTTTAATTATTATGTTTATTAATAGGTATCTAATCCATCCATTCCCCTTGGAAATGCAGAACAATTTCTGTTGACACTGTCTTCAATATCTGAATTAAATGCTCGACTTAAATTATGGGTTTTCAAATTGGATTTCGAATCCATCGAGGTGAGAATTCTTCACTTATTTTATTGTTTGTATAAAAAATATTAATATAATTACACTTCTAGAAAACATAATAATTTCTTAATATTTTCAGAATGAAATTGCAGAACCATATATGGATTTCAAGTTGGCAATGGAAATTTTAAGAAAAAATCACACTTTTAAGAAAATTGTCTCCGCTATTTTGTCAACTGGAAACTTTTTAAACAGTTCAGATGCAAAAGGATTTCAACTTGAATACTTGTCAAAAATTCATGAAGTTAAGGATACAGTTCATAAGCATTCATTATTGCATCATTTATGTCACATCATTTTAGATCAGTTTCCAGAGACCACTGATTTATATAGTGAGGTAAGACTTGTGGTTTGACTTTTTTTTATTTGATTGTACATCTTCAATTCTGAAAATTAAATGAAACACAATAATGTAAGGTTTGCGTAAGTTTTGCATTCGTCTTTTGAGTTTACCTGATTCTACATGTTGCACAAATTGTATTTTTATAATTAAAATGAACATATATTATGCTATTATGGCCAAAATTAATAAAAACTATTTTATTATATTTCCAGATTGGTCCCGTAACTAGAGCGTCCAAGGTAAATTTTGAAGAACTTTCAGCAAATATTGAACGATTGGAAATAGACTGCAAGGCATCAACTAATTATTTAAAAGAAATCCTAAAGCACGATGGTAACTTAATGAAAGCCAAACTTGGGGACTTTTTGCATGATTGTGCAGAAAGAATCATCATTCTAAGCATCATAAAAAAACGTCTATATTACAGGTACATATCATAGAAATCTAATTAATTATCTGTTTACATACAAAATGTTATTAAATTTATACGAGTAGGTGTTTTTATAGAAGAGTTTATAAACCAAATTATTTAATCATTTTAGTTACCTGTTAAGTTCTTTCATCTGAAATAACTGAGCATAAAATATTTACTTTATTATTACAACTCATTATTTTCACAGACCTACTTGACATACTTGGCTCATTTCTTGAAATAAGAAAAATACATACTTTTTTTAAAGTACTGTCCATATTTATCTGCTTTAGGCAATAAAATATTTTTGTAATTATGAGTTTGTTTTAGTTTAATATAAAATCAACCATTAGTAAACATAGCAGTACTTCCTAAAATTATGGTGTTTTAACGTTTAAAGTTATCACCTAATCTCTTTGGAATAAAGATGAAAAATCACAAACCTAATGACGCCCTCAAAATAGTTAATAATAAACTATGCACTCCCTAAAAACCTATACAAATAAACTTAAATATCTTTGTCCGATCACTGAGATCTCCAGGAAATCGCGGCTGTTTTTATTACAAATAGTAATAAGTTTGAAAAAATAAATTGTAAAACTAATTGTATAATTTTTAGGTACACTGAATTTTTATCATGGCTTGGAATTCCTCTCCACCGAATGATCGAAACACGTCCGTCAGATATATTTAAAGTCATCAGTGAATTTGCACTGGAGTACAGAACTACACGAGAACGAGTGCTTGAGCAGAGAGCTAGGAAAGCGTGTCACAGGGAGCGAAACAAAACACGAGGAAAAATGATTATGGATGTCGGTGTAAGTACGATATGTATAATGATATTTGTTTCAATACAGAATAGTCAGATTTGGTTTACTGTAGCTTTTCTTATTTTTGTGTAATTAAATTTTTTTTTTAATTAGATTCTTCTCGGACCCGAGACTGCCGATAATCAACTGAAATCTATTTTGAGTTCCCAGGATCCCACCACTCTTACAGCATTTAATAGGAAGCGAAAAGATCCAGATCCTATTGACAAGTGAGCTATTGACTTTTAAAATTGGTAACAATATCTTGTATGAATCTGAAATTCTTTCCAGTTTGAACTCATTGATATGCTGTAGTTAATGTTCCTCCTAAGGTCTAGACTTCTAAGACTTCTTCTTCATGTGCCACCTTCTATGCTCGGTTAATGGCCATGTTGCAGAATGTTGATTTATCATGTATATTTATATGTATATCCAATATTTTGTACATTGAACCACTTTCTGAGGTTACACAACCAAGATAATCTCTTTCTATCTACACTACTCTGCTGCCTTCCATCTCCTCCTGCATAATAGTTGTAAAATATGATATTTTTCATTGCTGAGAATATGTCGGAAGTACGCAACTTTCCTTGATGGTTGTCGTTAGATCTCTTTACTTATTTATGCATCTTAATACATATGAATTAGTAATGTAGTCAACCCGTAGTAGCCTTATACTGGTATAGTAATGTTTTTCTTATTTTCTCCCCCAGCACACAAATAATAGCATTGGTCCCTAAAATTGCACAAAAACAATTTTATGTGCACACTGTCATCTAAACATAGGGAGAACATTGGTTATAGTGCACAAATTGATTGGATTTAAAATGTTTTGATACCTGTGTTACAGATCTAATAAGAGCAATCACTCGGGAGGAATTGAAGAGGCTTTCAATTCAATGCTCTCGGTCAAAATGTCTCCAGACAAGAAATCTGATCACCATCATAAAAGATATACAAAATCTCAAAAAGGGTCAAGTAAGTACTAATTTTTATGTAATTTTTAGTGGGTTGTACAATGGTAAATCGTTTTCAAATTTTCTTTAAAGATTTTTTAGTATCATTATTGCACTATGATTATCAAATTGCATACTATGGTGTTAGTGCTGTTCTTAGGTTATGATTTGTCGGGACATATTTTTATAAATGTATATAGGTATTTATTTAAGTATGGTATTTTTTAAATGTCTAAAATACATATTTGTATGAATATTTCACTGATTTAAAAAAAAAAAGTATATTTATCTAAAATTTGAATTTATTTCTCATTAAACGTAGTGCAATTTTAAAGGCATTCAAAATGTCAGTGTTTTAATATATACTTTATTTTTTAAATACATATGCAAAAGGTGTATATGGCGTTTATATTTAACTATAATTGGTCTATTTTAGTACTTTTTAAGGGTAATTTTGTTATTTTAATATCGAAACATAAAAAAATCTGTTAATTAGATGAATAGATTGTTATATAATGTATATTTTTTCCTTACAATGACGTAATTTAAAGTGTTCCTTAAAACAGCCAAAAATATTTTAGAAATTTAAGTTGAATTTTCCATTAATACTTAGGTTTTTATAGTGGTTTTATGCAATTTTTTTCTCATGCATACTTTATTAATTTATAGTAAAGCGATCTCGAACTAGGGAAGGAATTCATAATGAGCTTCGTTTGGATTCCACATTATAAACTGCTGTTGAATTCAGGTTTATATATATTTTTTATGACTATTTTTTGTAATGCATGGGAGTGAATTAATACAATAGTCAGTTTTAATAATGATAATAATTAATAGAAAGGATATAAACAATATTTTAATTAAAAATAAATGTATATGCATGATCGCTTAGTTTACAGCAGGTGTGTGCTTTACAATACCATATCTAACAAGCATTAAATAATCATTTGTTAGAAGTCAACCGGAATTGATTCAGTCTCACTCGCCCCTGAAAAATTTTCTATTTTCTATAATATTAATTTTTACTACTAATAAACAATCTGTTTTAGCGGAAGTCGGTTAAGTTTGAAGACTAAAGTCTTCTGGTAGTCAGGGGTAGTGAACAAAAAATAATACTTCATACATATTAACATTTATTTTTATATTTACAATTTAAAAAATATTCAAATTTCTTGATTACTAATTTAATGGGTCATCTAATTCTGTTTTACCAATTTCATCAAAATAAAAAAAAACAACTTTTTTTTTGGTTTTATTCTTACGTAAGGTAGCATAAACCACAACAATATTGTCTCTGAACCAAAAAATATGATTAAAACTTTGTATTTGGGGAATTTTTAAATAAAAATTAAAAATTACGTAATAAAGTCATGTAAAATGAATGGCTTATTTATTTAATATATTTTATTAATGCAAGTTATGCTTTATATAAAAAAGTATTAAATATATTTTTCAATATCCTGTAAGGATTTTAAATTAAGTTCTGGAGATTCACATTCACTTGATCTGTTTACATACATATAATATTTATGTTTTTACATCATGGAGAGTTATGAGTATTATAATGACTGAAATTAAATATTCAATAAAAAAAAGTGATTTATTCCAACACAATAAATGTTATATTTATAGATTTCCATACCAGACTTGCATTTATTACCAATATCCAGAATAATAAATTATTATTATCATATTACTAATTCCCTAAATACATGTGAGGTCATTGTTCGGAACATTGGAATGTTGCTGTGAAAACCTTCAAAGATGATTTTTTGCTAAATAATCGAAATGTGAAATTGGTTTGAGTGCTGAAAGCGATTTTGTGAATCATTTTTTTTACCACCAATTTATTCCAGGTTTCACATCAGTGAGACAGATCGTTAATGCGAGCATTCCAAAGTCGTGTATGTAACACAACATTTAATAATGCATTCAAAGTGCTGACAATCTATCTCTCTAATGCGGAACCTGGAATAAAGATACAGGAAGCCATTATCATATCTGTGAAATTGTATTAGCGTGAGTTTTCCCGTATTATTCATTACAACAAAAAAGATTATTTTTATTTTTTATGTAATGAATTCTGTAGATTCCCTATGAAAGTTTTGTCAATGTATTTTAATTTATACCTAACCTCCTTCCATATTTTGCGTATATGTTTTATAATAATTTGCTTACATAATGTACCCATTTCAATAGTATTGCTATTTATGGAATTCACATTTTTTATACATATTTTATCTCTTGGAAATATGTATAAAAAATAGTTGAAAATACAGTGATGGATTATATAATCTTATTCTAAAACTACGATCTTGGTGCTGATGAAAACTATTTAAACTTATTTTGATTTTTGTTTTCCTAATATCAATCCGCATCAAAATCATAGTTTTAGCTACGCATTTTGCGATTGCTTTTTTCTTGCCATTTTTGTCCAAGTTTATGTTATTAACTTTTTTGTCTAAACTCTTTATCTTTATCATGTTGGAGAACTTACAAAGTTGTATAATTTATATAATATTTATTATGATGTGATATTAAAATTATTTATTTATTTTATTCTTTTGCGGTAAATTGCGTTTTATATTAAATTTTCATTTTTAATTATTAATATTCATGGATGATGAAGCGATCAATAAGCGTGATACGATTTAGCGTTACTTATGTTTATTTTTTGGATTCTTGAATAAATTCACAATTCATTAAATAGTTTAACTACATATACATCATCCTCTCTCTCTAAAGTATAATATCTAACAAATGGGTTATTTTTTGTTCTAGGATTTTGCGTGTATTTAATATATTTTTCAGGGGTATTTTTTAAATTTTTTTTTTGTTATGTATTATATTCAATAGAACATAATGTAATACAATATATAAAAATAAATAAAGAACTTAATATGAAATACTATTTGTTACGTTCGGTACTATACGCTGGAGGGGTTGATATATATATAAATATCATGTAGCATTTTTGTCAATTTTCAGAGCTTTGTTCCTGAATGTCTGCTGTCTGAAAGTTTTACCAAAGAATATAAAGCATTTTTGTTTGTCCATCCTGTCTTTACTTTTCACAATGTACCAATGTATTACACTTATTTATTTCAGGTATTTTAGCAAATCAACGATCTGCTGGATTATTTTACTACCAAGTTAAAGGAAGCAAAAAGACGTTGGCGACATAAGATCAGAAATCTTTTTTGGAGTTTGGAAATTATTAAATAAATTTTAAACATTGTCTAAAGATTGAATTTATTTATTTTAATTCTTATCTTTCAAAATACCAAAGCTTTGTTTTTTTAGATATATCTGACTGTGTTTGAAAATATTAATTGAAGTTAAGTCATTTTAAGTTTTGTAATGTAACCTAATATAATTTTTTAGTTTTAAAGTACATTTACATATTACATTTTTCACATTGAGTATGTTTAAAGTAAGGTATATGCCAAATTTATTTTAAATATTTTTTGTGAATGGTTTTAAATAAATAAAGCTGAATTAATTTTAATTTGTATGACTACATCAATGCGCATTTTTTATTTTTAAAGTCAATTTTAGTTTGATATTTGTAAATCAGTTAGTTTTCTTAAATCAAAGAATTTTTATTTTCCATTAATTATTAGTCTTCCCACTAAACTTCTATGTAGTCAAACGATAATTTTTTTGGAAAATATCATTTTGTATGGTATTTAATGAAACCAAATAAAAATTTGGTAGATGAGATTATGAAGAATTTTCAAACAGATTTTCTTAGTAGTCAAATTGTTTTCTTTCTTTTCTTTAGGTAATTGGAATAAAATGTGTCCTGTGATATGAAAAATTGCTCTGCTGCTCTCAAGATAATTTGATGAAAATATCTTGAAAATATGAGTATAATTATGTACATACATATATAATTTTTATTTTATCATAATTTGTACTATGCCTGAATTTGTTACTAAAGAATGATGCGAGTGCTTCGTCATTTACTTTAGAGCTTACTTTTTATTTTTTTTAAGAAAATTATTTGAATATCTAACTATTGACATATCATATTTTGTCTATTTATTTTGCTGCCATTTTAAATCTCATATTTAAATCAATATGCCAAAAGCATTTAAAAAGCTATTAATTTTATCCAACGTAAAACTTAAATCTAACCAAAAAAGTAATAAAATTAGCTTGGTGATTACAACTTTTGGATTGTATAGGATTCTATGCGGCACAGCATATTGCTCTATATTTTTCTCAAATTCAGGTGAGAAATGCTTTGGTATGTTTCTTATAAATGGACGTTATTGTGTTAATATTTATATTTACCCTTTTTTGATATTTACAAGCGTAGCTATGCTGATGTTTTAACTTTTTTGCATAAGTCTTGCCGATTACATATTTTTAATTGATGCAGCAGTGTTATTCACATTTTTTTATGTTTATACATTATTAAATTTTCTATTGAAATATTAATTAGAAATAAAACATGCTGATTTATGTCAGAATGTATTCCATATGTATGGACAGTGCTGAGAAATAGTAAATCATTTATTAAGATTACCTAGATTAAAGGGGGGGAAATAATTTTAGAATAAAAAATCTCATTTTGTAACTCTGTTACTACTTACATACCTGCTATGGTAAGTAATTTTCTTAATTTAAATAATTTTCATATAATGTGTATATTTCAATTTGTTCTTTTTTAATGAAAGTTGATATCTCTTTATCTAAGTCAGAATTATATTTAGTCATCCTATCAAAAATGTTGTAGCTATTATTTTAATTTAAATTGACTAATTTTATTAATGTTTTACTTTTTTATTTGGAGTCAAGAATGTATGCAATCTTTCAATGTTAGTTAAATAAGTTTCTTATAGAAACTAAAAAATATTTCATTGTTAAATTATACTCATTTTTGTTGAATCAATTAGTGAAACAGTAAATTATTGTAAAAATGTACCATAAAATACAATTTTATATTAAAAATACCATTTTATTTCATTTATATATTTACTTGTCTTTTGGAAGGTGGATAAAATAGTGTTTTTTTAATTATTATTTATAACATTTTTAATACTAACATCCGTGCGCATGATATGCCAGGCATGTTCTACTGATATCATGTTTTAAAATATTGCAGCACTGCTCTATTTGTTGATATTGGTATTTGCACATCTCTTGTAGTCAGTTTTTATAGGGTCGGGTGTTTCTAAGCGCTAAGTGGGAAGTTATCAAATATTGTCACATATATTTTTTCAAAAAAATTATTTAACTTTTGTATAATATACAAATGTATATTAGTGACTCATAAATAAAAATAGTGTAACATAGAGAAATTAAAAATAAATAAACTAAAGTATATAAAAAGTGTAATGTAACTTACTACTGTTGTTATGGCTAGACCTTTAGTACACATGGACTTGAGAATCCATTATCCCACATATTCGGAACAGTGTATATAGAATATATAATGAAAAATTAAAGCGTATTACAACCTATTTAATATATTTTTATTTTTTTTAAACGGAGATGCGTAAACGGAATACATGTCACATCAATATTTTTACTTATATATTTTCAAACTAAGCTAAAGGCTTGTACTATGAAAATAGGACTGACTTGCTGGTGTCCTGGAACGAGGCACGAACCTCTGACCACTAGATTACTAGGCCAGCATCTTACCACTACACCAACAAGCTATATAACTATTATGTATTTCAATAAGATTCATAAATTAACAAAATGTATGTTTTTTGATAAATTGATTTTATCTGTATATCTTTCTAATTGATTATTTTGTAAATTGAGTTAAAACACTGTTTTATTCCACTATATTTTATTGTGTTAAACGTTAGAACGTTTTCAGAAACATCTTCCCATTATCAATAATATAATTTAACTAAAATTAAAAACACTTTTAACTCCAATCACATCATATATTACTGTCTGAAAGTATTTTTAATTTTAGTTAAATTATATTATTGATAATGGGAAGATGTTTCTAAAAATGTTCTAACGTTTAACACAATAAAATATAGTGGAATAACAGTGTTTTAACTCAATTTACAAAATAATCATGGAATTCCACAAAGTTTCACCAAAAGCCTTTTAACAGTTATTTCTAATTGATACATTTAATTTGTATTTAAAATTTATGTACTGTAATCAGGTTATTTATTTTTATGGTGTTATATAATTTGAGATATCTAATGAGTTATGCGGGTTTTAATGAGTTATCAATAAGAATAGCATATAGTAAAACATTGGTATTTCATAATTTTCAGTATGATTAAAAATACTATTGCTATTTACAAAAAACTTTTGGAAATGGTTCACCTTGGATAGGTCCTACAATCTATAAATGCTATCAAATTCTTTACTAAGTAGCATCATCTCTGCCCCTTGGCACCGTGTATAATGATAGTACATATTTAATAAATTAGTTTCTGTTTACAATATAGTATGTACACATTTCAACTCATTAAAATGTTGACTTCTTGCTTTTGACCTGTAGAACATCAATTATTGCAGAAACTATATATATTGTTCAAGCACACATCTGTTACAAAAACAACAGGTTATGGGGGATACCGACGAACCTACTGTTAGCGACTTCTAGCAAGAAAATATAACAACGTCTATGGGCGTGATTGGCAGTAAGTGAATCAAGTGACTAGGGCATTACCAAGTAGCAGTTAAAATTGTGTATGTACTAACAAAACAATTTCTCAGGTTGTCAAGATTGGTTAGAAACTTATTTCCTAATTGGGTCCTACGTAACATTTCTTAAATTTCTTCACAGCCTTTTTCATTTCTGAATAAACACATGATTGAACTTTAAATTAAAGAAGTATTTTTTTTTACATAAGTAATTTATTCTTCAAAATATATTATAACATCAATACTCAATTCAGATGTATTTGCTTCACACATTTTCCATTAATTTTAATTGAGTTACATCATTCTTGTTCACATCCGAAATTTAATAATACTCTTTAGAATTGTATCCACGGTTGTGACTAATAGATAATAAAGAATCACAAACGACAACCTATAAAAAAAAAACATATATTATAAACTTAAATGCATTTGGATTCTAGAAGACCACTCTTGGCAAATGTGCAGTTATTTCATCTTCAAAGAATATTGCATTGCACCTGAGAACTAGGTGCCTCTATACGCGGATGTAGGTGCTTGTTGATTAACAAGAAAGTTAACCAGGTGGCCGTGACACCAATTGCAAAAATGGAGGAATCATAAAAGGGCTAAAGGTCACTCCCATAAGTTGAGAATAAGTTATAAAATAACAAGTTAATTAAATAAGAATAGTTCATCATTGAGATTACTAAGGCATTCAAATTGTTCCTTAAGGCCACTAGAAATAGCAGCGAGTAGCTCCTCCTCATTTCCTACCAATATTTGTAAGAAATAGGACCTCAGAATCTGTTCCAAAGTTTAGTCTATGTATCCACAGTACTATGGGAAGAGGATTAAGTTAAATTATGAAGCATGCTGTTGAATTTACCAAGACCAGAAAGGAATTGTATAGTTCAGTGATTTGAGAGTAATTAATTTTAAGCGCTAATACGAGGGCTGTATGATAAGTACTCTTGTTAGGGAAGGAAATGCGTATTGAACATTTTTATTTATTTTTCAACAGTCTCCTTTCAGCTCGATACACTTAGTTTAGTGAAATTCAAACTTTTTTAAGCCATCCAAAAATATGATTTGTCGAACTTAACAAAATAAGCCTCTGTTTTGGCAATGATTTCCTCGTTTGACATGAACCGTTTTCCACCAAACCATTTTTTCATGTTTGGAAACAAAAAAAATCACATGGGGCCAAATCTGGATAATAGGGTGGATGAGGCAGCAATTCGTAGTGTAATTCAACCAGTTTTGCTGTGGTGATTATGGACAAGTGAGCTAGTGTATGATGGAGCTAGTTCATGGTGGAAGAGTACTTTTTTCTTTAATAAATAGGGCCATTTTCTCATTAATTCAGCATCAAATCGGACTAATAAATTTATATAGTTCTGTCCTGCAATTGTCCACCCCTTCCCCAAATAATCGGTGAAGATGATGCCTCACAAATCACAAAAAAGTTTACAATCAATGGAACCGTTTTCGCCTTCTTTGGAGCAGGTTCGCTATTTGGAGTTCACTTTTTTTACTGTTCTTTCATTTTTGGCGTGTAGTGATGGATCCATGTTCGGATTGTGCTTAAACATGTCCAAACAGTGCTTCGAAGTTGTCATGCGATTCTGTTTTTGTTCCACTGGTGAGTAAACACGGCACCCAACTCACCAATAGCTTTCTCATGCCCAATTTATTGTGTAGGATATTTTGTACACGTTCAATTTAGATGTTTAATCTCTCCGATTTTCACCTGGCGGTCTACTAACATGATATCATGGATTTTGTTGACCATAACTCCATAGTCACCTCAATCGGATGCCCTGGGCGGTCTTTACCAAAATACGGATGTTTGGCCATGCTTGAATTCATTAAACTAATATCTGATGGTAGTCATCAAAGGTGCATAGTCTTTATAAACGGCTCACAACTTCACTTTGATTTCCTCATACGTCTTCCCATCCAAAAGAAGGAATTGAATCACTGACTGATATTGCCCTTTTTCCATGGTTGCAAACAAACACAAATTTGACAAATAAAAGTACTTGATAAATCTGTCTGAAATTTTCACAGGTTCTTTGGAAGCTGGTGTTAAACAATGGTATACAGATTTTGCGTCAGTGGCGCCTTCAGTCGTAAAACAAGGGTACTTATCATACAGCCCTCGTATACCAACGATTAAACAACATATACTCAATAATTTTGAACAAACTTGTAGCTGAATGGCACGTATCCACAAATGAAATTTCTAATTTTCCTTTCATGAGATTCTTTGGAGACAACTCAGCTTTCGTAGTCCCTGTAAACACATCGTGCCTCAGAAATACGCCATTTCATGATCGTCACTTCTGTCAAATGTCATTGTTGTTCATCAATTGAGTGATTTTGAATCTCTCCGGCAGCAGATAAAACTGAATAAATGTTTGTTATTTAGCTTTATATTAATGACTTTCCTTAACTTTTTAGAATACAATATAGTTGTAGGAATCTATTGTGATTTTAGGTGAAGTTTTCGTGTGTTAAATCTCGCTGTCAGATCAAATATTTATACTGGTTTAAGTTATTCTCTCTTTCTACCAATCTCAAGCTGATCTCCGAGTTAATCTCGATGTATCTCAACAAAATCTCTGAGATTATCTTACAAGCAAAATAAAGTCGACACACAATTTTTAACAAGACTTCTTCTTCATATGCCATCTTCTATGGACGGTTGACATTGAACCACTTTCTGTGGTTACACAGCCAAGATAATCTCTTTCTACCTACACTACTACCTTCTATCCTATCTTAATATGTCCAAAGTATGCAGCTAGTTGTTGCTAGTTTCTTGACTTATTTATACATCATAATACATATTAATTAGTAATGTGGACTACTTGTAGTAGCCTTATACTGGTATAGTAATGTTTTTATTATTTTCTCCCCCAGCGCACAAATAAAAGCATCTAAAATTGCACCAAAACAATGTTATGCAGGCGCACACTAATCCAAAATTAGAGGAAATTATGCTTATGAGGTCTCAGGACTTAAAATAAATTATAATTTATTGTGGTAGTGTGTGTGTAGGGCTGAGTCCTGGGATCTATCTTACATAATATCTTATTCAATGTGTTTCCAGACGTAACTACTTCCTCCGTCATGTTTGAACCAGCCTTTCACTATTTAACATAATCTAACTTATAAAGTCATATTATCAAAATAGCCTTTGTTAAAATGGATTCAATCCAACCAATAAGGTTGTGAAAAAATTTGTTATTCAATATATTCAAGTACATACTTCTAACATCAATACACAGAACAGTTGACCCTCGGTAACCACAAAAGTAACAAAGAAAAGTAAATTTAGTAACACTCAAAAGCTGTCAATTTCAGATCTTAAGATGATATTTCTTCATAAACACCAAAATCTTCAAATCAAATTTATCTGAGAAAAACAACTACATTTGAGACAGATTATTACTTACTCAATCATGGCAAGTTCTTGACGTTCCATCGATTCAACATAAATTATTTCCACAATTAGAGATAACACTATGACAATCATTATAAACAAGGAACAAACTCCAATCATTTTGTAAATTGATAACAACTACCTTTAAAGAGCAAAGGCAAGTCTTTTGCTTTCGAGAGTAGAACGTAATATGTTTGCTAGGAGTGTTATTAAGAAAATATGAATCAGAATTGAATCAGGGTCGTATTAGACTAGGATAAAAAAGTTTTGTTTGTAAACTTTTCTATGACATACACACATGTACATATTTTTGAAATTATAAATTATACGATGTATATAAATATCTAAAAGTATTATAAAAAATCTAATAATAATATATTCAATTTAATCAGTGGTGCCAAAATTCTCTATACTCTATCAGTATTAGAGTTTTGATTCTTTGAATGATAACTGAACCTTACTCTTGTATTGGGGGAGAGAGTAATGGAAGTAAAATACTAAGAGAGCTAATACAGAGGGAAGTGTGTTGATGGTAAAGTAGTCTTTTGAACCAACTATGCTGGAGCGATAAAAAATGAAAATGAAACTGACAAAACAGAATAGCGAGGGAGTTAAATAGTTAGTAAAATATATAGAATGAATCAATTAGAAAGATATATGGAAAAAATATTTGGTTATTACCGGGTATGTATCCCATTAGCAAGCAAATATGTTTTCGATAGATAATTTTTTTTGTGTATCTTTCTAATTGATTAATTTAATTTGTTCTGAAATTGAAAATTGAAATTAAATTGTTCTGAAATTGAAATTCTGAAAGAACAGAATTATGTTCTAAAATTGCAATTTCACAATAAAAATGTATCATTAAAAATAGTTAGTAGTTTACACAACTAGTATTTAAATGATTTATTACATTTTTTAGAATTTTTAAAAACGTGTAGTTTATCCTCTTTCATATTGGAGTCTCTAACTAATGTCATCATTCCTTGATATGTATTATAAGGTTGTTTCAATTTTTCTTTGATATGTTAATGATTTTATAGATTAACTTGTATTTCCAATACCGCACCAAATGTACCCAAGCTGCAATTTAGAGCGGTAAAATACATTCATCATACGATCCTGTATTTTAAAACAACAATGGAATTTCATACCCTTTAGATTGTTATTATTTGACATACCCACTGGCCTGAGGATACTCAGGTTACACTTTTAATATCAACAAACTAAAAGTACTTACTTACTAACTTGTTACAATGTTGCTGCACAATGTCAAGTATAATTTTATTTCCTCAGCTTGTTTATATACTGAATTAATTAAAGTATATATAATTCGATTAATCAAAATGGAAATGATTGACATGCAGATCGTAAATATATAAAACATTTTAGAATTCTTTATTAATATAGCGAGGAACTGTTGAAAACTTGAGTATTAGAATGCACTTAAGAAATAATTACCTAAAATAAGTTTCGTGGAACCACTTAGAAAGTTGAGGATTTTCAATATGTAGTCTTACTTTGTATTGCATCATAAAACACAAATACTGATTATTATTTTTTTATACTTTAAAATGTGTAATGTGCGATTTGAGAAAATAAGCATTGGTATCTAATAATGGTTTTTTGGTGTTTAAAAAATATATATTGCTTGGAGGGAATTAAAATGTTCATAAACACTGTCCACGGTCACATCAGTCTCCGTTGCGTATAAAATACAAGCTGAGATTTTTATTTGTTGTGAAATTTTGCCCATTTGCCCAGATGCGGTAAACATCTGGTTCTGTCTGCTTTCCAGACAAAAAGCACACACAATGAATATACAAAATTTTATCTCCGTTCTTCTACTTCTTTAGTCTGTTTGCGTCCATTACTTAGCAGCATGGGCGTAACCACAAAAATTGTGCCCAAAGCAAATTGGAAAAAAGGGCCCCTAAATAAGTATTGTACACAAATATTATTACTGCATGGTTTACAAAATAAATAGTAAGAAAAAATTTGTCTCTTGTTTCATACAATATTTGCACATTTATGAAAAAAACATACTCCATCAATATTCTCAAAAATATCAATGTTAATAGACTGCAGGGTGCAAACATTTTGGACCCCTATCTAACATTGCCCCAATGCATACTTACGCCACTGCTTACCAGGCCTACTTTATTGCTCTTCACGATCCTTGGTTTTGTATGGCTCTCTGTCAATGGTCTTCTTTATATTGTTTATCCTGTGCATTTGTGGTCAGTACTTCTCTTGCCCAACCGTGGAATAGAATGCAGGATTTCACCGGCATAGTCCAATTTAGTTAGATTAACAATAGTCTAAACAATGTTGACATCTTAGGATTTAATGAATAAATACAAACTGGTCTCATTAGAGAATGAATTGACATCTTAGGATAAAATTAAAGAACTGGTCTTAACTTATCGATAGTTTGGTGCACAGGTATTGTACATTCAGGTTTTATCGAAATTGAGTTATCATTCACCAAACGCTTGTCTTCATCATGTAGAAATATTGAAGAAATATAATATTTGATAAGATAGTCTCATTCAAATACATAATTGTTCATTTTGTCAGCATGTAAAGTTGTATGTCCCTTTATTTCTGCTGCGATTCGATTAAACCCTATTCACAGTCTGATTTAAATATCTCAATGTATCGGCTGTATAGAAATAAATATTGTCAGACAGTATTGTAGTTGCAGTAAAAGCATCCAAATACAAAGTGTATCTAATAAATTTGTGCGAGAAGAAGACAACGCGATTCATAAAAAAAGGGAATGTCATTCTACAAGACAAGATGATAACAATATGATCATGCAGAACAAAAGAAAACGTATTGTGAGACATGCAAGCTGTTCTTTTACTCCCATATACTAGAGACAGTCAAAGTATTATATAAAATAATAAATATAAGGGTATTATATTTAGAAGAAAGTTGTCAATGTACGTACATCTTCACAATTTTTAATGCCCATTTTTCCAGATAGTACTTTCTACACAACCTATGGTAGCAAAGAGTTTTCAGAGATAGGTCACTTTTCCAATTTTTCCAAATTGAAATAAATATATTGTCTACTTAAATACTTTACACAATATTAAAATAATTAATTTTCAGTTTATAGTCAGGTCATTCGTATTTGAAGGTTGACTCCATGCTATCTATAATCAAATGTGCTAGAAAAGTACTGTACCAGAAAATTCTGAACAGCTGTGAAACCTTGATATTGATTTTTATGAAAACAGGCGGTTAAATATTAAATGGTTGCGATTCAAAAATACTGTGCTGCACACGTTATTATTATATCCAATTTGAATATAATTTGTGCGATGAGTTATTCAATAAAATTGATTTTACAAGTGGTCGTGGAAGTGGTAGAAACTGCACTTGGAAGTAATCCTTTCCACAAATATACTCCAACCGAGTTCTTTAGAATGCACAGAATGTACCTTCAACACCACATCTTGAAGGCATCAATCCGTCATATTATTTAATGCACTGTGTTTTATGATGCATTAATTCGATTTTTAGCATTGTTTTACAATTTTGTGTTATAAAAACTTCAAAAATTTTCTGCATATAAATTATTTATGCTAAAATGTCCAAATTACTGTTTTGCGTGCAAAATATCCAATTAAGAAAATATATAAGGCAAGTGTTGAAGGTGTCTGGAACAGAGGGCGACAGCGGAAGACCTAGTGTGACAAGATAAACCGAGTATTGGAGGACAGCCTTGTTAGAATCTTCAATGACTGAAGAGACATGATAAGATGTATGAAAATGGATGAGGTAAGAGTGCCACCCCTACAGGGAAATGGCCTGATTGTAAGTAGGTAAGTTGATTAACATAAGCATTTCAAAACATCAACTTCAATTTTCTCCAAACAATATCTATGCACTAACTAACCCATCGATATGAAAATTAATTAATTCCTATTATATACTTAGATAACCCAGACTCATGTGATAATACACCAATCAATTCATGGATCCAAATTATACTTTCATGAATTTTTTATTTTTACCTAAATATTTTTAAATACGTTTGCAATGTAGTCGAGAAGATGATGTTGTTGGATCATTTAATACACCTTATTACATGATCTATATCGGTGAAAATTGGGCCCCAATGCGAAAAAGAAGGAAAATTTCTTGCCATCATAATTTTAAAAATCATCACCGGGAAAACCTCCAAATGGTCAAAGCAGAGGGCGCACGTGGAATACTAAATAATCTTCAAAACTGGCAGGAAAGCGGAAAGGAAAAAAAACTGTTCAAAATTATTAATCAACAAAATGTTTACCAAAAATATTTATTTCTAAAAAGTTTCATTACAAAACAATCACACTTTAACAAAAACTTCAGATGAAAAATGACAAAAATTAAACTGATCAAATAATAATTATTATTGTAAATACTAAATAGGCAATAAATAAAAAAATTTAAAACAATTTTGTAACATTTTAAAGTAATATGATACAACATATTTTTATAATGTGAAAGTAATTTTAAACATTTCAGAAAATAAATAACCAAATAAAATATATTATTCATAAGCTTTTACTAAGCTGCTCAATGATGTCTATTTTTAAGCTAAATAAAAATGTATTTTAACAAATAAAGTAAATCAATATTTTGCGACTATTAGTCTATTCGTCAATGTGTTTTATAATGATTTAAAATCATTTCTTGATGGTATGAAAAAGTTTAATTTTCCAATATTTTTTTACAAGTTTATTCATTAGAAAATATTATGTTACCTAACACAATGAAATCAAATCTCAGAGCTAGACCACATTCTTAAAGTACAAAATCACCCTTTTAAAATAAAAATGAACGTGTAATACATACAAAAAATACTATAACTGTTTGAATGTTGAATTTACTTAAATTATACAAGAAAATATACCAAGTATGAGACAATACTGTTTACCTATTTGTTTCATAGTGACATGTGTTCAACAGATTTTATTTCAATTCGGTAGATACAATAAGAATCTATAAATAAGTAAGTAAAACTTGCCAAAACATTTTGCAATACAAAACGATCAATAAAAAATGACTTATTCACTAATTTAATAATTGACTTCACCTTTCGGTGAATAGATCGATGGATGGTGACAAGCTTACCAACTAGTTTGACATACTTGTATGGAAGTCGGCTCTGCTCAAGGGTAAAATAAAAATATATGAATGCAGTTGAAGAGAAATTATTTTTTTAGTAATTCATTAATCTGGGGTTATATATAATAATCTTCTACGAGCAAATTTTTGCTTTTAATTTTACATAGGAGTATGAATAATCATATTTTAAAAGTTAACCATAACTGCCTATGTTGGACCTGATTGATATGAATTTATTTATTTTACATGATTCATTAAATAATGGCATTTTTAAATTGTCTATTTATGTTTTTGGGTAAAGTTTAGCTAAATTTAAACATTTAACTCATAAATTTGGTTAACTTTATTTAACGCCTGAAGTTTTGTAATCTAAAAATCCCAAACTATTTCAAATATCGAATGCTGTCTAAGAAAAGACCTTCATAAATGTTTTGTAGACAAATAATAATTCTTGAAAATGCTATTAAAAATGAATCATTGAACAAAGATTGTTATAAACATAATTATCCTATTTCCTTTACTTCCTTGTTGCATCAGGAGCTCTTGTTTTACTTTCACACACAAATAGCACGAGAAAGATTTTCAATACACCTTTTACAATTCATCGTGTTTGGGGCCAGAGAACTCAGTATGGCTTATGAAGCCATTCTTGTCCTTGTCCTCATGTTGGAAGATTTCCTCAACCAGCTTGTCGTGGTCTTCTAGCATACTCTTGATGTCTTCGCTTTGTGCTTCACCACCGTCAGCAGCAACCATCTGCTTTTTGAGGTATTCACTGACCTTAAAAAAAGATAAAATATATTTGTAACACAATGGAGAATAAATTTAAACAAACTTATAGAACAATGTAAAATGTGTAATATACATTAAATTATTATATTTTGGGTTAGGTGTATGTTTGTGTGATTTATTTACTACGGGGATATAATATTGTAGGTATTATCAAAACTATAATTATTGTGAAAATGTATGGTGGAAGAAAATGATTACTACATTAATGTTAATAAAATTGTAATGGACAGATAAAACTAGGCGAGGATTTCATCAAGCAGTGGATAGAAAACAGCTGACGATGATATTAATTTTGAAGTTTGCCTGCGGAAAAGGTGTAATCCATGCTACTGTCAATTCTATAAATGCAAAAGTGCTAAGCATGATTATATATATATATAAAAAATTTAAATAATATAATATTTATTAGGAGAACACATTTTTATTGTGAAGTTGTAATTATTCAGAACATAGCTCTATGATATTTTAAATATGAATTAAATATATTAATTAGAAAGATATACGTATAAAATCAATTTTATCGAAAAATATTGTTGTTGCTCCACCGGGATTCGAACCTGGATCTCTTTCCTAACCGGGGAAGGTGAATTATACAACTATGCTATAGGGACAATATTTTTTGAGATTATTTGAGATTCTATAAAAATAAGGTAGATGGCTCTTTCAAATAATGGAACGATTAAATGTATTAATATCAAAAAGGTAACATATAGGTTTGAAAATTGTCACTAAAAATATTGTCGCTGTAGCATAGTTGGATAATGCACCTTCCCCGGTTAGGAAAGGATTTTATATGTATATCTTTCTAATTAATATATTTAATTCATATTTAATATAATATTTTATAAAAAAGTCATCAATAATGTCAAAATAGTCGGAAACTCTCAAATCAGTGTGCTGTCAGTTCACAATTTAACAATATTTTTATATTTTATTAAATAGGTAATGGTTAAGCTGTTACTTGTTACATTTTTATTGGAAAAATAAAATCCGAATGAATAATTCCACTAAATTTAAAAGAAAAAGGCATAAATTTTATTACCTCTTCCCTAGACAACATGTTGTCTTTGTCAGCATCAATTTCCTTGAAGACATTGGTGGTTGGTGGCGAGTCTCCAATGTTGATGAGTTCAACTTCAAAAAGGAGAGTTGCTCCTCCAGGAATGACATTTCCTGCACCTCGGTCACCATAGCCTAGGCTGGGTGGGATGCTCAACTTTCTTTTTTCACCTGAAACATGTAAATTTTCATAAACCTTTTGAATTAATCAAACGAGAACATATTTATAAATTATTTGTTACTTCAATAAAAGTCTCTAAAAGATTGTTTTCCTGCCCATCTGTTAAGACTTAAGTCGCCTTTTCGTATAACATTGTAATAACTTGTGTTTCTTTAGTGGTGTGATTATAATAAATTGCATTACGGTTCTACCATAACAAATTGATCACCCCAGTACAAATTAAAGTGTGCTTTCGGAAAATATTATATATCTCACGACTAATGGAAAAGTGTTATAAATCAAAAAGAAATAAAGTTTACAGGAGAACGAAAACAAAAATAAACCCTTTTTAAAGTCGAATAACAGAATTATTATTTGTATTTGAGTCGCTGACTTTCATACCTGCTATAACACGTTTTCATAATATCGAGAAAATCAAGCAAAACTGCCACAAAATGATAGGCATTATTACTTATTTGAAAATTAATTAATTACTTTCATCTTAAATAAAATTATTATGTATTTACGTTAATTATTGTATTAATTTGAACCCTAATATGTATTTCAGTATGATAAAAAAAACATGGCAGGTTTTTAAAGTCATTTTGTGTTTTACCAGGTTTTGCTCACCCTAACATTATACTTAATATTGTTAGCATATAAAGCGTATTTTTTAAATGAAACATACATTTTAAAATAAAAATAAAATATTTCTGAATCCAATGATATACTCATATATAACTCAAATTTGTTAAAAAAGTGTTACAGCGGATTTCAAAATTCAGTGACACATTTGACATGTCTTTTGAGATGTTAAATGCAAGATAGATCTTATTTCTAATGGACAATCATTGAAGTGTTCCTATATTTGAGTGCGTAATGGTGTGATCATTTGATTAGATGCATTTACTTATTTATGACATACGCAGTAAAGTACGAGCAGGCGCAAGATAATGTTTAAAAATTATAATTTTTTTAAATATATTATTTTGAATACATTATTTTCTAAAAAGTTTTTTGAGGCTAGGGCAAGAACAGTATAGATTTATTAATCAATCTCGCAAATTAATAGGAATATATTTTTATATTTCACAATATTTATACAAAAAATATAATTACTAAAAATCCAATATTTTTTGTCTGACAAATAATTTGCCATATTGCCAGAATATGAAGTATTTAAATATATTACGTTCACATCTAAAATGTGCGACGTACGCGAGTGAGTTTATTGACTAAATTATATAGAATAGAAACACTGTTCGAAGATACCAATGACGCCGGAAATCGCATAGCTTATTGCCCAGTTTGGTATCTGACTGAAGCGGGATTGTTGCGAATTGTAACACCCAGTATTCGTTATGGCCCATGTCCACACAATAGATTTTCTACTTGAGATAATCTCTCAGATACTGAGATCTGTTTTCGTAGTTCCCGTATGTATACACATCATGCATCAGAAATTTGCCGTCTCGTGTCTTAATTCACGTACGTCAAACAGCATTCGACAATTGAGAGGTTTTGAATCTCTAGCAGCAATTGAAACCGAATGAATGTTTGAACTTTAACGCCGTATATTAATGTTTAAATGACTTAATGACAACTATCGGAATACATAGTTGTATGGATCTATGATGATTTTTGGTGACGTTTGTGTACATGTCAAATCGAATGTCGTGTTCACTCACTGACTTGAGTTTTTATCTCTTTCTACCAATCACAAGCTGATCTCTGAATTCATCTAAAAAAATCGCAACACGTGTACATAGTATCGAGATGTATCTCAATTAAATTTCTGAGATTATTTCATCGTGTCTCATTCCGTGGATATATGGAGGCCTTTATAAATTGTGGCTTGCAATGGCGGTGATTACACAAGCAGTGGCGCAGCTACGCAAATTGGTCCCCGATACAAAATGGATGTACCCTATGTATATGTAGTCTATGTATAATTTACTATGTTACTTACTTAATTACTTAAATATGTATATTTTTTTGTACGTACTTAAACATGAATTTACTATGTTAATTACTTTCATTGAAAGGCAATCCAATTGCTATGCAGTTTATCAAAAAATATAAATTAATATGTATGAAATAAAGTTGGAATAAAAAAATAAAATTAGTATTACGCGGTTTTGACCATTTGACAAAAATTGAGATAATTGATTTCTTGATACCTATGTATAATTAGTGCTTTTTTTTTAAAAAAAAAAGGTGCTGGAACTCAAATTTCAAATCCATTCATATGTCATCTGGTTCATAAAAACATCGTATTTTATCATTTGTGCTAATTATTTAAATATGGATTGTAGGAACTTTTTAGTGCCATCAATGAATACAACATTTGGTCAACGATTTCTCTTATTCTATGCACCGCGAATATTTAATAAATTGCCACTAAATATCCAAGAGTCAAAAGTGATTAATATATTTAAACCAAAAATAACAAAGTGGTTGCTTGATGTGGGTAGAAAACAAAGTGAAAGCAATTTGTCATTTGTGTTAATTTTGTTACCTATACATTTTTGTCTCTAACTATAATATAGCTAAAAGTCTTTTTAATAACTTTTGATTTTACTTTAACAATATTTATATATAACTAGTAAAAACTGTACAGGTAAAGCAATTTTTATTATTATTTTATTTTAAATATATTATTTTTTTGCTAAAAAATAAATAAATTATGTACGCGATAACATTGTTTCATCTAATTGCTTTTTGAAACATTAAAAATATCGTAAAAAAGGTGCTGGAACGCCGTTCCACCACGTTATATGACAAAAAAAACACTGCCTTTAATATTTACACGTTCGTATATCTGGTCCCTAACCCGACATACTGGCAGAGTGCTAGTGTATAATAATAATTGGTATATACAATTATCGTTCAGGTTTCCATATTCATTTTTTCTTCTGCTGATTTAATCATCATTCTCTGTGTCTACAATTTGTAATACCGATAATATTTTCCTAGAAGTCTTTTGTCTGGAGTTCATTTAATCTATTTTTTTCATAGCTGATGCTATATCAAAACGCTTCAGAACTATAAAAAAATACGAATAAATTATTATTTTATCACGCTAAGCAATTATTAGAAATACAATTTTAAAATATTTTTTTATTTATGAACCTAGATATAACCTATGTAAATCTAGATAAACATTTATCTAGTATTTAAATACTTTGGCGTATTCTTTGTATGGATAAATTAAAATAATAGATTGTATGATATTATATGATAGACGACTTACCGACACACATGTCAGCCAATCCTTGATCCCATCCCTTGATAACCTGACCAACTCCAAGCTGGAAGCTGAAGGGTTGATCGCGATCGTAGCTGTGGAAAAAAATAAAATTATTACGGTGAAAAAAATAAGAAATCTTTTTAAAAATTGTGATGATAAATAAATACTGGTGGTTAACAATTGATAAGATTATATTGCAAATATACGAGTAAAATATATAATCTTAAACTAACTAACCTTTGAAAATATATTATATAAAATAAGTACCTACATAAATAAATGACAACTTGATTTCCAAATTTTTATGACATTGATTAAAACAATGCAACATAGATAGTGTGACTATTTAAATAATAGCTGCTCGATATTAAGACTATAATTCATTAGGAGCCATAAATTCTAATATATATATGTTTAATTTAAGATTTCCGCGAGAACTAGTGTATACAGCTGGCGTCTCTTCTGGGTTAGATCGCGCTCTTTATATAAATATGGTTTCCTTGGGGAAACCTAGGCCGAGGTTTCGGCACGGTAACACGTGCCATTGTCAAGACGTTGTCTAAAAAATACGATACAACTGTACTTTTTCGCAGGAGATATTAATCTCCCACAGTTGAGTTGGCAATGACACGTGTTACCGTGCCGAAACGTCGGCCTAGGTTTCCCCATGGAAACCATATACAAAGAGCGCGATCTAACCCAGAAGAGACGCCAGTTGAATATATATACACACATCGCAAATAAGAATGTCATAAATAAAAGCTTATATATTCTACGGTATTAGCTTATTACATGCGAGATACATCTATTGAAGATTGTAATGAATTTAGCTCCAAACCTTAAAACGATACAGTTTAGGCAGTTTATAAAATGCAATTTATGATTTGGCGTGTAAGTCTGGCCTATGTAAGTCAGTCGGAACTCTCACGTGAACGTTGTTTAGTTTACGATATTCAACCGACACTTTATCCGGGACGAGTTTGGGCCAGATAAATTTATGGGGGGAATCAAATCCCCGGAGGGTTCGGGGAATGAAATTTATTTTAAATGATTTCGTAACAAAAATTGATACGCGTTTTTTAATATTTAAGGAGGTGGATCTTTATTGGATGTTTTTGAAGTTTATACGTTGTATTTACTATCGAGTTTGTAATAGGTATATACATTTTTCTGACTTTTAGCTGAAAGGTTAGCTAATTTAATGGTATAAAATAAGCTTACAATTTAAATCGAAGACTGCCTGCCATAGTAATGGAAAGATACGTATCCAACTTTCCAACTGAATATATTTTTTAAAACAAATTAATTTATACATACAAAAACGGGATGTGTGCTGAGCACGTGAAACCTCTGTGGGTTTACTCATTTTGTATTTTGATTTTAATCTCAAATTGTGTTTCGATTTTGATTTTTATGATATTGATGGAATAATACTTTTGATTTATCTTTCCAGCACAAATTTTATAGATTCTTCTGCAAGATTTTTGCGGCGGATGGTATGGTAGACGTACGTGACGCGCTATCGTCTCCACGAATGAGTTTCACTTCAAAATTTTTAATGCATTTTTTTGACCAATTTTCTAGGGGAACCGCGAAAAAAATAATCATTTTTAAAATATGTAAATGTAATATTTTGACGCATATTAACGTTCTCCTTTAAACATATTGCAACTCTTACTTTTGACAGAGCTATGGAGTCATTTAAAATTGTATTATTGAATGTTTCTAAGATGCATCCCAGTTCATAGTACACTTGGCAGCGCCGGCTTGGAGAATTGGGCAGCTGGATGCAAATTTTGCAAACCCTATTATATATACTACGCGTAAGGGTGATGAAATAGTGATGAGCTAAACGTTATTGTGACTGTGATTGTGCGATTGGTATTTCTTTTATACCGATGATTGGTAACTGATATTTTACTGTTAGAGGTTTAGTTTCCACTATATCTGTGATTGCTCGCCGAATTACGAATAATCAGTTACTAATAATCGTTACAATCGAACACAAATTTCACAATTACAGTCACAATAACGGTTAAAACAAGGGTTTAGCTCATCACTAGTGAGAAACGGGACAAATATTGCCGGAATATTTTCTAATATATATATATATATCCATCAATATTGTCTCATAAATGAAAATTTGTGAATCAAAAATAAAACTGTTGACAATAAGGCGACACACAACATGGCGCCTCTATATCTTCAAGAACTTTGTATCCCAGACAATTTGAATGGTAGACGTCAAACTCTCAGGTCAGCCTCTACTTCAACTGCAGGAAGGGTTGTAGAACCGATCAGTCGTTGCCAGAAGTCTAAATTTAGTGAACGGGCATTCGCAGTGGCAGGCCCAAAAGCAAACTCTTTGCCCTCCATTATAAGAAACAGTGCATCAGAGACTTTATTTAAGAAGAAACTAAAAACGCACTTTTAAAAAAAATCTTTTCCATAAGTAAAAATAACGATTTTTAATTTAAAAAAACAAAGATTATTGTAGAACTATAAACAGTTTATGTGTAATGTGCCCTTGAGGTGAAAGTTTTTACGAAAATGGCGCTATACAAATTATCCATTATTATTATTATTATTATTTTAATAACATATAAAGCGTTATGACCATCATTAGTACTGCCCCATGGAGCATACTAGCGAGAGCTCCATCGGGTCTCTCTTTAGCATGATTTATGACGCCAGTCGCCAGATGGTTTGGGTCCGAGTATAGCATTCCATGTAACCGCCCCTAACTTAACTAACATCGTATCACTATGCTGTTCTTGTATCGAGGACAGAGCTAACTGTTGTATTGCCGCTCGTGTCTTGTGTTACAATAAATGTTACATAAATTTGAATTAATTTATCACTTCATAATTCTCGGTAAACACATACATTCAAATAAAGCATTTCATACGACCTAGCGACCTACACTGCCGTCTGCATTTCATGGGAAGACCGCAATTATGTTTTTATTTCAGAATCCTCAAAGGTTATTCATTCAATACATCGACAAATGTTTAGCCTTGAAGAACGCAAAAAAAAAATTTAACGATAAAAATGTATACTAAATGATATCAATCAAATGCATTTACGAGTTGCATATTTCATAAATACTTTGATAATATTAATCAAATACTTTCAAAAGACAGAAACAATACAAATAAAAATCAGGTTATATCAGAAAGCAGTGTAATTTTCATTGACCTTCATATGAAAATATTAATTTATTAATCTGGAAAAAATATTTCGTTTATCGATTTTTTTTTCGAAATATCACGTTCGATATTTCGAAGACTCATTCTTATATATACAATTCCAATGTCTTTCTGTTTGTCACGCACAGAGAAATTGATACATTTCATTGGAGCAAGGTGTCAATTTCATTTGAAATGTGACTTTTTTGTTATGAAGGTATATATTTTTCAATAGTAAACAAAAAAATATTGTCAGAAATTTGAAAATTGGAATATTTGAATGCTATGCTGAACAATAGATTAATTAAGAGTAATATTTTATGTAGGCATGCATTAATTAATTCTTAACGATTATTTTTTAATATTAAAATATCAAACCATGTATTTTCTTGTTGTTGGTTAATAAAAGTGTATGTGGTCATGTTGAATTAATATGGAAATATCATGTTCAAAAAAAGCGACATTTAAGCGGGGATTAGTTTTAAACACTTTATAAAATCCAACTACAACGAAGCAAAATATGAAATCCATTAAACACGTTAAAGGCTTCGAAAACTAAATAAGTACAGTGAATAAGAGACATGCGTAGGATAACAATGGCAGGTGTATCCGACAATTTCTTTTCATGAATAAAGTAATGCTCACATGACTTAAAAATAACTTTTTAAACTACCACTGTATCATGATTTTCTGAGTTTAAAAAAGTGCAATTTATTTACTGCATTTTGATGCATTTGTTCGTTACTTATTAGACCTGCTGAATAATGTAAAGGCTAACCGTACAGTTCGATAGTGTTCCAATCCGCCGCTCGCTAAACTATCTGTGATTTTCCTTCATCCGCCTTCCAATAATTACACTTACAGAAAGTAATGCCACGCAAATAAGTAATTTGCAGTTGCACACGCGATTTTTTTTCTGAACAGCTGATTAATTTAAAATCATTCTTATTATTACACATTACGGTAATGCTAAAATAAATTAGCGATATTACAAGACGCAGTAACAACCGATAGACAAAGAATATTCTTGAATGATGTCTATGAGACAACCTAGAGGACGTCTAAAGACTCAAAGATTATCGTAGTAGTGGCGATTGGTGAACGACCGAAGAGTATGGTAGAGTCGAGGGTCACGGGGAGACCATCGCCAGCAGTGGATCGATAATAGCTGAATAAGAAGAAGATGATGATGGCATAGTTAAATGTTATGTATATGCAACATAATCAATTGATTCATTTATAACAGAGAAATACTTCTGGTTTATTCTAATCTGGGTCAGTTTTGATGGTACCTGACGTTTTGGGCAACATATCTAAGCCACCATCAACTATAGACCTCGTCCCCTAGAGATGAATGGATAAACGCGATTGTGAAGGATGTGACAAAGTCTACGTGAGACAAACCCTAATAAAAGGGTGAGCGAACATAAACAAGGCAAACTGTCACCGGCTGAACATTTCCTAGACACTAGACTCATTTTTCTCAAGGAAAAACTGGCTTAAGTCAACAGTTCTAAGTAAGAATTAAATATACCATGCAGATTTATAAAGAATACAACTCAGACGGATTGTCTTAGATAATTCAAGAATTTTTTAAATGCAGTTTCTGCTACTTCTCAATTATTGTACATTTCCCGCAAATAGATGGGTCCTCTTCAGTTAATTAGTGCTAGTTGTTTGTTATGTGTCTTCTTTCGCTAAAGCTTTCAATTCATCGTTTTCAATAGTGGCACGGCATCCTGAACTCATTTTATCTTTAAGACTTTTGCCTCCGTTCTTAAACTTTACGTTCCGAAATGTTTCCTCCACCACATTTTCGGCTTAAATTTAAATTCAAGCAAAAAAATATGCGCGGTTCTTTTTTCAATCACATTTCTGAAGATTTTAAATTATCCAAATCAAATGCCTGATCAATAAATAAATATAGCAGATTCCTGTCAAATAAAAACAAATATTATTTGTTAGCAAAGAACTAAATCATTATTTTCTGAACACCCTTTTCATTAATTTTATGATTTCATTTAATTGTTGTGCATTTGCATTATCTTTCTCATTAATGTCACCTGTGCGGTCTATGGCCGCGAAATAATTGTGAAAAAAATAAAATACTAAGGAATAATTAATACAATCTTGTTGGTTTAATTAAGAAAGTCAGATTATGAGTGTCACTCAGATTTGATTCGATTTATGTGTATGTCACCGGTACGAGCTAGAATGGAACCAGTTTAAACCGCCATCGCGCGCAGGCAACATATTCGAATTTCCCTCCAAAAATTTTTTTTGAATTTGTAGTTTTTGATAGTAGCGTTGTATATTGTCTAATTTTTTTTTAATAAATTAAAATTAAACACCTTTTGCCTTACATACTTGAATTTTATACTACCGCTTCAGTGAAAGAACCGACAATTGTAATTATTAACGCTGTCTCGTTTAGTTACAATAAAATAAAATAAATTGAGATTTTTTTATAAAACAACGTGAAAAGTAATTGTTTTCAAGAAAATTGAAGTGAAAATATTTGGGGTAAGTACGTGCACAATATTTTACAAAATAAGGTATCTATTATTTGAGCTGGAAACATTATGATAAGTTATTTGTGACTTCAATTATGAACAAGTACGCACATTTTTAATATTGACGGTACGAATGGTATACAAAAAATATTTCACGGGGACTCATTTTGGCATTTGTATTTATAATTACAATAATTGTAATATTTTACAACAATGATAAGATTTTTATTATTATGTACAGTATTTTTTACATTTTTTAATGTATATAACTATACATAACTCACACACAGTAAGCCAACTTAAAAATATTTCAATGCCGTGCTTAATTGTCAATCGAAACATCGCCGTGTTTGCAATTTACACCTGTTATTCAATATTTCTGTTTAATTATTGCTTCGGTTGGTACACCTAGTAAATAAACATGATAAAAAATAAATTAAAAACAATTAGAAGAATATACTAATAAACTATCGAAAAATACCTTATTACTAAAAGCTTTGGGTTCATTTCCCAGTGGTAATCAAATATATTTTCGACAAATTGATTTTTTTCTGTATATTTTTATAATTTAGTTAAAATATCATGGAACCATGTTCTAAAAGTATTTTCAATAAAATATGTAAATAAATAAGATTATCAGTATTTACAGATAAATTATAACATAAATTTACATGTAGATAAATTTAAACAGAAGAGAGAAAATTATATTGTTTTAAGCACATCTCTTAAAATAATTATCGGTTTCATGTGTTCTTTCAAGAATGTAAAAAAAACGATAAATTTCAAAATTATTTTTCTATAATATAAATTGATGAAGTGAAAATGTGTGCAGTATTTTTTTTTCGCCATTATATATATGTAGCACAATTATTAGCACTATACAATACAGAGTATTTAAAAAATGTTATAATAATTAAGTTATAAAAATCATAATCCACTACTTAAGGGTACCGTTCTTTGAGGCGCGTCATCCCTTTTGGCGGTGCAAGAAGAGTCTTCTGACCTTCTAATTATATTTATTATCTATTTATTGTAAAAATAAAATATAAAAAATAATGGATTTTGAAGGAGTGAATAGCAGGCGTGTAGAATACGAAAAAAGGTCATATTGATCAATGAATTAACTAACTAGCTTTATTTTTCCGTTAAAGATGTGTGAATTTACGGATTTCAGTACTTAAAATATATTTTTATTATATCGCAGTATGTATCATAACTAATAAATCAATAACTAATAAACTGATGTTTGATATATCGTAATAATTAACTACCCAAGGAACAATCACTCCACCATCCACGCACGAGTCTACTAATCTCTTCTGGACTATGTCACCTTCGTCGCTGGTCCGTGTGGCTGAACTCCGTGCGAAGAGTACTAATGTCGAAATAAACTTCAAAAATGTACTCTCTCAGAGATGCTATTGTGAATGATAATTTTCTCATAAAATAAAATATGTTTTGTAAAAGACGAATTGATAATTATAAAAAGTTATTTATCTACGATAATTTTTAGAAGTCATGATAAACTATTAATATTAGCTACATTGTATTACGTTCAATATACTATGTACTTGTACGTATATAATAAATTATAGCTTTTATTATAATATAATCCTGACAGATTCTATTTACCATTTTATATTTTATTTTAATTAATTATTTCATGGACAGCCTTTATATGAGTATTTGAATTACGCAATATAAATTTTCCCATCCATAGTCCACGTTCTTTGTTTGTACAGCGGTTGGTAATTTACATACTTACGTTCTTAAAATGGTAAATAGTGTATAAATGTTTGAATTCTGAAAATCACTGAAAAATATTAAAAACTGTAAATAACTGAGTTCCTTCTTGGCAAGTTCATCGCCGTACACACAAATCTGAAGAGTTTAATTACATAATTTATCTATACACAGATCTAGTGATGTAGTCGACAAAAACCTGCAAAAATAAAGTTTTAAATATTTACTAGCGAATTTTGCATCGGGCGTAAGTTAAGTTCTGCAAAGTGAAATGAAAACATAGTTGCAAGTGAAATGATTGGACATATCCTATCCTAGAAAAGTCAACAAATAGGATTCTGAAGGAAAAATGTCAAGAACAGAAGAAGTTAAATTTATAACGAATTAAAATAAATGTAACCTTCACTTTATGGATGTTATATTTCGTGGTGGTTATCTATCTACAAATAGTAATACAGTAATCACTAAAACCTAATTTGAAATTAATTATTTTATTTACTTACTTACTTACCATCATGCTGTTTCCCCGTGGGGGTAGGCAGAGAGGATAGAGCGCTACACTCCTCTGCCCTGACACACAATTCTCGCCTCATCCAAATTCATACATCTTCTCATACAAGCACGCCGATTGTTGAGGCTTCTAACAGAACCATCCTCCATCATCTGGTTTACCTGGTCGTGCCAAATCTTTTGCTGATGTCCATATGACCAAACCACCTAAGTGATCCTTTCTTAATCTTATTCACTATACTAACATCAGCTTTACATTCTTTACTTATTTCTTCATTATTTACTGTCATAAATAGATTTGCCACATATACGCCTAAGTGATCTGCGTTCAGTCTACTTTCGTTCCTCTTCTGCCAGCCTCCATACATCAGTGTCGGTACCAGTACTCTATTGTGCACCGCTAATCTTGTCTCGGTTGATAAATTCCCGTTAGATATAATTCCATTCAAAGCGCCGTTCACTTTATTCCCTGCAGTCACCCTCCTTTCGGTATCATTCTCAGCCTTTTCGTTTCTATCGAACATACTTCCTAAATACACAAACTCATCTACTTGATCCTTTCCAAACATTCATTACCTCCAAGTATTTAGCACGGTGTCTTGCTTTCCTTCTTCTCGAATACCATCACTTTTGACTTGTTAACATTCATAATAAGGTCGCTTTCCTTGCATACATCGTACATTCTACTCACTAGACTCTGTAGTTCTTGTTCATTATTCGCCATTGGTACCGCATCATCGGCGTATAATAAATAGCATACAATCAAATCGCCCATTTTTGCTCCTACATTTATACATTTCAGTTCTTTCACATTTTATTTCATAGTTCTAAACTATAAAATTAAATAATTGAACTAATCAATTAATTTTAGTTATGAAGGAATAAATAAATGTATTTAATAATTGCTGTATTCATTTTCTTTTATTTTTATATTAATTAAGATATAATGTACTAGTAAAAACATTTTAAGACAAATAACACGTTGTACTTTCTTTATGGTTAACTATTAGAAACACTGTGAACATCACAAATTTTATATATTTAATATTCATATATTTTTTAATAAAATGGACTTTATCCCTCAAGTAAAGGAATAGGTATTCTAAGTGATACGTTAGTTAAGTATTGATAAAAATAAAACTATTTTGTTATAAAATATTGTGTGTTGTAAAATATTCTAGTTTTATAGAAAATTAAGTGGAATAGTAAAAATAAAAAACGAATTATAAATGTATGCTTTTAAATAATCTTTACGTTTTAACTTCACAATTCTTCCAATTTATTGTTTCACCGATATGTCACCTAGATGTTTGTCAACCTGACTTAAAATCTGAATGATAACTAGTAGAATTAAGCAATTTCTCCATTTCTCACTCTCAAGCACTCGTCTTCTGTTTCATATCATACCCGAAAAACAATACATACTAAGAGTGTTAACGTTTCAACGATACGGTTTAAATGGCAATAAGGACATAAAATTCGTTCGCCATTTTAGCCAATACTCGTTTCACTATAACATTTTCACCACTGGCCAATACCCGTTTCCAAGGACGAGAATCTACATTCTTGTGTCCATTATGAAACCGGCTTCAATTCAAGTGCCAAACACAACTTTCTTAACTTGTATGCGTCCATTCACATACTTCGTATTTCTTGAGTCAATGTACAATTTTCGAAATAAAAACTTCAATTAAGATTGAGGTTAATACAGAATGTAAACTTTGTAATAAATTGGTCAAATAACCTTTAAAAGCATTCAAGTGCACATTAACAAGGCCTGACATTGTCTACAACAGAATCGTAATGTCGTGAAGATACAATGTAAGGCTTGAATTTCTATTTAGACAGTTTTTCCTTTAATATGTCAATTTTTTGTTAATTTCTAATCCAAAATTCATTTGCACGCTCAACGAAGGCTGGACAAAAATAATACATTAGAATATACGAGTAAATATGAAAAGGACATAGTGCAATTTTGAATAGTGATACACAGGGTGTGGTGTCATAAAAATAAACCTATCAGCCTAATGCGGGAACCGAACACTTATGTATCTATTGCAGTGTATATGTATATGTGAAACAATGCATATGATAGTGTACATAGCCAGTATTAAAAAAAACCCACCAAAGTATCGAGATCGTATGTCTTATATAAGTATGTCGAACGTGTTTTTAATATCTCTAAGTTAGCATTACTAAAATGATTTTTCTTTTATATTATCATATATATTCAATAACATTTATCATGCATTTATATGACAGTACGCAAATACATATTCAATTTGAAATGAAGTGTACATTATCTTTATTGCCAGTAAGAAAAGACACTAAAATAGCGGAATAATATGAATTTTTCCTTCTGGCAAATATTTGTCCATCTGTCGTTAAATTTTGACGTGAGCGTATAAAATGTGTTTTTGATTGTTTGCGACTTATAATTAGTCAAGAACTGCTATCGTGAATAATTACTCGAACTTTTACATTATTATTATATATTCAAAAATAAGTATATTTCAATACGGAAAACTTAATTTTGTATCATGATGTATTTTTTCTTACTGGCAATAAAGACAAAGTACACTACGTGCTCTTTTATAATTTTAAAAATAGATTCTACAGAAACTCTGGCCGCGCAGCCACCACCATTGGCCGCTTAGCGTCCACCATAGCCCCCCGTATGGCTTAGAAGCAAGAAATGCTAGTCGGGTATATTTTTTTGTACGGATTTGTTATCAATGTACACGATTAATTTAAAATAAAAAAAAAACTGGAAGACAGATGAGTTACTTTATAACTTTTTCTAGACTTTTTTGTATTAGTTTCTACCCAAGTTCAAATGAAATAAGTCGCTTCTAATTACATATTTTTGATTCTATTTGCTTTCTGTGTGGAACAGCGCAATCATTTTTTAAATTCTACTTTAGTTAAACTTCCCTATTCCACCTTTGGTCCCCAATGTCCGATCCAATCACCGTTCATTTCTGGGACAATAAATTGCCCAAAATCTGATCCGCACAATCGGTCGGTGGCATCAGCGCCATTGGTCGAACTGAGGGGCCAATTCTCGAGCACTTCAAGAGGATACAATCTTTAGCGAAATATTCTGATAATATTTTGATTAATTCCAGATAATTTTATCTCTCTTTGATAATTTCATAACATCATTTTTCTAGAAAAACGTAACAAGCAGTTCTCTTTAATTTATAGAAATATAGAAAATCATTTTTCCCACCGATTTGATTCAACTTGGGTTCCTACCTGCGATCAAATTATAATATTATATGACATACTGGTGGGTTAAACGTTGACTTAAATTTTTGTTTTCATTTTAACAAATTCAATATAAAAATCCTGAATTAGTCGGCAATTAAAAAAGGTTCCAAGCGAACACTAAGTAAATTATTAGTGTACATGTCGAATTTTTCACATTAATTAACCCTTCCCAAACCATGCAGTAACACAAGTCTACCGCTCTAATTAAACCTGTAATACTTCGGTACATACAGGCAACATGCAATTCATATTTTAATTAATTTGAAGGAAAATATTTACGCTTAGAAATGACTAGTGAAAAATCAATTATGTAAGGCGAATCCTATTATAAATAATTATTTTTCAATTCAATCCATTATAAGATTATAATAATACGACGACAATATGTTATGTTATATTATATTAACATACGAATATAGTGGTGTCTCTTTCTCACTAATTAAGGAAAGATAGATAAAAAGGAAGGTTGTATTATACAATGCAACCTCTAATACAGAATTAATGTTTCGAATTATATTATTATATATTTAATGCTCAATATTTATAGTAAATTTATGGTATTGACCATTTTTACAAAAGCATTTTTTCACATTTTAATGGCTAATTTCTTATGGTAACGCGAATTGACAGCATGGCTGCGTACGAGTATTTTATATCACGGTATGTTAAAGGTTAAACACTGCAAACACTTTTTGATTTTTGATTAAATATATTGAAACAGTGAAAAAAATTGTTTAGCGTTTTATCTTAAAAAATGATAATTATGACCACGAAATATCTAAAAAAAAATATATTAAATAATAATTACCTACCTTCAAAATATTTGTATTAAAAATACTACTATAGAAACTCCAATTTAAATTCTCCTCAATGAAATATATGCATTTCTCATTAAATTTTTAGAACAGATATTAAATAACTTTATCATTTTATTTCTATGCTATGTACAGAGAACAATGACCACGTAGGGTTAGATACATATATTGTAAAATATTATTAGTGACAGTAGACTAGGAGCTTTTACATTTATTTCATTGGTGACTTTCACGCGTTGAATGAGATTGATAATAACGTAATTATCGAATTTGTGAACGATTTTAAAAATTGTAATTGTCGGTTGCTTCGAAAATTTCCCGGTCCGGTCTTCGGTTGGCAGTCTGCCCCTGGAGATGTTATTGAATATATATTGAATGTTGAGGAAAAACCTGCGCTTCTTGGAAATTAAGCGATTAAAGATTCGCTGAATTGTTGCCAATAAATGAAAGCTATTTCTCATCCTCGATCGTTTACATTAGATGTTCGGTAGCAGCCATCTTGAAAAATGGTTGCGATGTAACTTGGAAAACTTCAGAGTTCTCATTTTTAGTGATTTTCTCATGGAGTACCCACCCTAGAAAATATACAAGACGCTTCATTCCTTCTGCGAGCACCTGAGATACGTGCAATAATATATCATAAGTGTGGGTATGCGTGGGACCGCCAGCTAGATCAGAATAATTTAAACGGACGCATATTATACGCAAAATTCTAGACAATGCGCTTGGTTCGCGTTTCGTTAATTATGTGTGTGTCAAAATATGAAATGTATCGTTTATATGTAAAAGATAATTCGCTGTTTAATGTGACATTTTAGAATCATCATTGTTGCTAGTTTAAAGTCGTTTTTAACATAAATGTATTTATTTATATTTATAAATTTATTTATTTATATATATATATATATACATTCGATAATATAAAACAAACAACAGACAAATCTGTATGTTGAGACTCGTGCAATATTTCCATGCTAATAACAACTCACCCCAAGCAATAAATCATGGTCACAACGCAAGACAACGAACGAACGTCTACCCACCAGTTCCGAGAGCAACAACTACATTTTATCGACATTTATACATGATCTTAGCTCCGAATCTGTACAACACACTCAACTCACACACGGCAGAATAGCCCAAAAAACTCTACACAAAAGGTTCTGAACGGCCGTGAAAATGTATTCTTAATTATATTATTTATCAATTAAACGAATTCTCAAGTGTAGGAATTTATTTATACAAACATTTATTTTGTGATTTAAAAAAAAAAACACCGAAATTGTACTATTTTGTGAATATTGTGCCCAGGTACAACGTAACATGACAGAGATTGGGCCATTATATTAATCAATAATCAGCAAATATAAATTGAAAATAATAAAAATAAATAAAAGGAAATGATGCGCTATTTAAACATCAAACATGTATTGGATTATTTTAATTTTCACAATGTAACTGCCATGTCAATTGATTTATTGAAATTTGTTCATATTATGATGTATGTTTTTAAATTATTGTGTTAAAAGGTAATATTTTTATAATGTATGGTTGGTTAGTAGGGACATTTTCAATGAGTTAGAATAATATACGTTTCATTCATTAAGTGCTGGTTTGTAATGAAGTCAGATGTAGAATCAAACTATGCATGATACAGTGAAGAAAAAATAAGAAAATTAAATATTAAATCAAGTACAAATGTAGGTATATTGTTGAATTTTTTCACGAAATTGAAAAAAGGCTACTAAATTAAATTACACATAGAATACTACTTTAATTGCTGTAGCAATTTAATGTAGGGGTGATAAACATCCGATTGTATAATATAATGCATAAGCACACACAATTAATATTGTCTCAAATGATCCGACGTTCTTGATAGTTCTGAAATAGTACTTTTGCGTTCAATAAATGTTTGATAACTGGTAAAATAACATAGTTAACAGTAGACTTAATGTTTATAAAGATTTCTATCCTTATTTTAACAAATAATAGTGTAAAAGTCCGTTTTAAATAAAGTGAATACGTTTTAATACGCAACTGAAATCAGTCTACACCAACATGTAGAGGGGGTGCAGAATTGGGCCCCGGGTAATTAATTCGATCGCTCAGTTATGGATGACATAACATACGAGCGCCTTTGTACCGGTCCTGCCCTGCACAATGGGCGCGCCGAGCGGTCAGGCGTATCTATCGGTAACGACAATAGATTATACCAGTGTCTATTACATTACACAAGGGCGAAATGGAAAAAATTGACATCATTTTTACTGTTTTGATTTTGATCTAGCGATCTGCAGTGCGGCGAAATAGCAGACCGAATTCGATGAAAAGGCTAAGAAAGGATAGTAAGACTGTGTGATAATGTAAAGACGTTGAGTGTAATTGAGAATAAATATAAGAAGTGAATAATTAATATCAGTTATACCAGTGGTGTATACTCAATATATCAGTATACTAGAGACACAAACCGTTTTAAAGTGGTTCTCTATTTTTTAAGTTTCGGTTATCGGTTCAGTAGAATTCGAGATGAATCACTCGATGATCGCTCCAGACAGGGTGAAAGCAGGTCCACCGATGTGAATGACATCATAAATACCTTGAAGCATTTTCACCTCCACGAATGAGTTTTATTCAAGTGAGAAATCTATGTAAGTGCCAGAAAAAGAACTTTCACTTCAAAAATATGGGTGTGATTACGGCGCAAGCATGTACAGTCAGGGGATCCCGTTTAATAAATACTGGGTATCTAAAAAGCGCACTTTCTAGTAAAATGTGTAAAACTTAACTCAAACGAATTCTGTATAAATCAATATATTATGCGATCATAAAAAAGGATCTGAATTCAGATATATTTTTCCGCATAATCTGTCGCAGGAGAATTATTGTTTATACAAAGCTTACAGACAGACAGAAATTCAGTAATATTTTAATCAGATTCTTATCATCATATTATATATAAGCATAACAAAATTAATTCATGTCTATAGTGACATATAGTGAACTTAATCAGATGAGATTCGGCTCGTAATGCGCCGGTCCTGGGTCGCGCTCACTAGCCAGGTGACTCCAGCTCCAGAGTCCCTCGAGCCAGATGCACTGCATGTATCCACCGCTGTGGCACTCTTCTGAGTCTATTTCGACCGAAGAATAGATTGTCATTTTTATGTATTTTAAATATTTGCCAATGTTTGCATCTCATTAATTTTCAGATGTTACCTTTTCAGGGTTTTTTTCTTATGAGGCTGACATTCGCTCCTTGCACTCGTATTTGGAATATCATTTGAAAAAGCAATCAAAAGTGTGTCCGGACTCTGTTAAATAATCATCCGAGTGATCAAATATTTTATTTAGATTTCCCACCGTGACTGACAAACCGAACGCGAAAAGCTCGACCACCCGCAGATTCATATTTTATTTACATTCAACTTCACTAGTGCCATCTAGTGGATAAATTTGCAAACATGTTTTTATACCACGGCGACTTTTATAGATGTCTTTTACGACTACCGCGCCTATGTTTAGCTGTTGGCAAAATTGTAAACACGAGGTCACATACCGAGGAATTTTCCACGTGGCATTAAAATATTTCGCACCGTCCGAGTGGCTGCGGATGGCGTAGCCGCTGGGTCGTTACACACCGCCTGAATTAGATTCTCTGCCCGTCCACCAGATGGTGCCCGCGATGCAAATGCCCGATTTAATATTTATTGGAAGTGTATTTATTTCTTCTTCGAGTACTTTATACGTACGGGTCGGAGATTCAAATAATATAAAAGGCTCGCGCGGGGGGATACCCGTATAAAGTATGCCGAGAGGGAGGACACGTATGAAGAACGCGGAATCGGGAAGTAGCTACTTTATTTATTTCCGCGGCGAGAATCCGTGTCCCGAGATAGAGGCTTCTAGATGTAATCCTGCTGTCCGCTGGAAGCGAACCGGAACCGGCGCTACGCCCGCTGTTACGTTACAGAAGATGAATAGTGACATTTTTTTTATTTAGCCTAGTGAACGCTTCAACAACGACACTAGCAACTGTACATGACTCAATCTATACTCAGACACACTTACGGCGAGTGTCATCTGTAAAGTTGACTAAAATCATCACAATTCGTGTAATAGAATGTTCTAAAAACATTTTACGTTGTTTGCCAACGATTCGATTAAACAAAAATTATCCCACTTCACTCACCTTTCATGTTTAATTTTAAAAAGGAATTTAAATTCGTTATTTACCTGATTTATGAATTCAACGAATTTGTCAGAGGACGTTAGCGATGAAAACACGTGCTTTAATCACTCTGTTTAAAGATATGTAATTAAAAAATGTACAGAAAGCTCAGACTTTTTTCTTATACCGTTAAATTTATTCTGAGTTTTCTCAAATATTAAAAATAATTTCTAAAAAACGTGAAACCTGTCGAGTGTTTTATATTTTTAAATATTTTATTTTATTATGTAATTATCCACAATAGGGGATGTACCGTATAGGTGGGCCAAAATGTATTTAACCATTTAAAAATAAATTATTTCTTATTCTTTTAAAAACACATTTGTTGTGAAGGTACATTTTCAGAACAGAGTTGCGTGATATTTCAATACCAATTAAATGAATCAAGTATGAATGAACAGAAAAAATATAAATTTTCACGTTGATTAATTTTATTTGTATTTTTCTTATTTATCTTTTACGCGATATTCCACACAGTATGGACATTTTTATGTCTAGGCGTGAAGCTCACATTAGTGAAGATGAAAATAGGAATAATATACAAGATATTAATTAATATATAAACGAAAAAAATCTCCATGCAATTTAAAATATCATGTGAGAGATAAATAAAAAATGTATGTAATTTTTAAATAGTAAAGTAACTTTTGACCCACCTTTCTCATTATATTACATAAAAAATCTATACAATAATTTCTGACTGACGATTTTAATAATGTTAATATTTGTTTATTTATTATTCGTAATTAAAATAAAACGCTCACGATTAAGTCCTCACAATTTATGTAAATGTGTTCTCGTAAATATGTTCTCGTAAATATTATAGATAAAGTTATACTTTAAATTTTCTATTCACTGATTCAATAACCATTCCAAAATATTTTTAGTTGGTTTAATTAAAATTGATAAATGTGCGATGAATGAAAAGTCGCGTATTTAGAAAAAAACAAAATATACGAAAAGATTCCGAAGTAAATTCTTCCCTATCAAAATAAGCTCCCACGTTTGAATCCGATACTGAATAATTTATAATCTACATGTGCTGTGGGCTTTATTTCTATCTGGGCATCAATAGGTTATATTTAAACGTTGAATATTATATTTATTCATTTTCCCAATATTATTTGTTTTAACATAGAATACGTTTATTCAGTCGGTACCCCAGTAAAATTTGTTAGAAAATTTCGAGATATTTTTATCGTGTGTTTTATTTTCACCTTTAGCAGCACCGGGATCGATGCCAGGCGCCACTAAAATATTTTTTAATTAAAAAAAAATTGAGGTATTAGATATAATACTGATTTTTGTTAGAATTGAATGCATTGATTTATATTTTATTATTAATATATATTATTAACCTTTCCTATTCGGTGATGTAAACTGAGTTGACATTGCCTCTAATTATTTGAATATCTCTGTAAATATGCTAAATACATAGTTCACATTTTAGGTATTCATCCGTAATATATTTATATATTGGATAAAATAATTAATTAATATTTACCATACGCAACAATAAAAAATGTTTTCTCGAAGAACCTTATATGGATTTGTCAATATATACATGTATGTGATCGTCAGAGCGTACGCTGGCCGAGTTAGACGTGTATTATGCGTCTTTGTGATGTCGTTCCGTATGACCGATGTTTTTTCTCATTATTAGCACTTTTTCAGAATATATATATATATGTATTCACTTATGTATATATCAACTATTATTTTAACGATGAATATAAGTAATAAATGTAAAATATTCATATTTATCCGACTTAAAAATCGCAAAAGTTTCCATGTACACTGAGTTTATAGCACCGGAGCGAGCGATATTATTTTAGCACCGTATGGGAAAGGTTAACATCAAATATTAATACAAAATTAAATTTTATTAAAAAAAATTGTAGGATATTTGTAAAACTGCTATTTTCATTTGTTGCTTGATTTCTCTGCAGTATAGTGATTACCATCCCCGGTTGTCACATGGGAGATTAGTGTTCTGCTCTCCGCTAAGGAAATTTTTAAGTAACGTATTCTATGTAGGGGTGGTATGACACACGTATCGAGATTTCACAAAAATATTAAAACCAGTTAGTTCGCACCCTTAGTAAATGAGAGCCGAGAATATGATGAGATTTAAAATGTAGATTGTACACGTCTCCAGCAGATGTTAAAAAATAGAAGAATTAGAATTATACAGTGGCGTGCCATTCCTCTCGTCAGTTTCTTACCGCGTCTGCGAAATAAAAAGTTTAAATTAACTTTGTCAAAGTGGTGTTAAAAATGTATGGATCAATGTTGTTCTTAATTTTATGCGGGGGATTCCCAGCCGTGTGGGCGGCTGGTGTCGCGATGTTTCAGAAATCCTGCGCGAACAGGAAGATGGGAAAACCTCACGAATATTTAATACACCGGCTCCTTCTCCTGACTGCGGACCGGGGGGTGACGAGGCGGCAGGACATGCGACAAAAGGCAGTTTGAATGCAGAATGTGTCCATTCGAATTGTGTGCTCGAATTCATCGGTTGAATTTTTCAAACATTCCGGTTACATTTCCACATTTGTCCAATTTAAAAATCTGAAACATCTGTATATTGCTTTCTATGAGAAAATTACACATATAAAATCTCGGTATCGCACCATTTATAAGGAACTCATATATTTTAATTGCATATCTTATAAAATAACAAATCGTTAAAAATTGCTGCTTGCGAATCGCATGAAAACATTAACGGCAATGTATTAATAACGTAGTAAATATATTATCCTAACAAAAATATGTCTTGTGTGAAATATTTTTGATAAACAAGTTCATGTTTTTTTTTTCTGTTGGGTACCATCTATGTATATTTTTATCAATAAATAATATTGTTATAAGTAGCGTAAAAACCGAATTAACTCTTTAATATTTACATTACATTTATTACTAAAGTGTATGATATTTTGTGAACTAATGAATGTTTCAAAGCAGTTAATTGCTAACTACAGTAGTTTAACTCCATTGTTTAATAGTAGCTGGTTATTCAATACATTAAATGAAATAATGATTTAAATCTGATTTACTAACAATACACCTAGAACATAAAATATATAGAACACTCGGGTTTAAATAATAAAAAATATATTAGTAATTCCATATTTCTAATATTTTCAAATTGAGATTTGTGGTTTAGTATGTTCATTTTTAATAATTTAGAATCATTAGAAATAAATAAAGCTTGTAAAAATAACCAAAATATTATAAATAACCAACTAAATTTAACCTATACCTGGTCCTATTCTAAAAAAAAATCTAATTTTGAATCAAGACAATTTCAAATATATAATTGTTTAAAAATATTAGAATAACGCGACATATATATTTTTGATCAAATAATTTGACATTCTGAAGAAGGAAATGATAGAAACCAGTTGGTGTTTTAAAATTACTTATTAAGTCGTTATTATATATAAAGTTAAATAATCTATAAATATATATAATTACATGTACAGAATTTCATGCATCAAAAGATTATTAATTAATACATTAGTTAAGCAAAAATATTTGGATCGGGAATAATGTGATTGTATTATATTCTGACACTTTAGTTAGAATTTTCATTCTTATCCAAAAGATTATCATGAAATTTCTCCTATTGTATATCTCTCCCAGGTAATTTATTATTAGTTTTCTGAGTAAATGTAATTGTTTTTTTTTTTAAATTCTGATTTAATCCACACTTTTGCCAAATTTTTCATTCCTATTATTGTACACAAAATCTCACCACAAAATTTACTACTTTGTATGTCTTATTCAAAAAATTTTTTTATTAGCATTCTGGTTCCTTTCCATGTAAGTATTTCATAAACTGTGAATAGTATAATGTACTATTCCAAATACAAATGTACGAATAGAGGGCAAATAAATTAAAACTAGTATACGATTTTCATCAATATTACTTCTTATACCTACCTATCTTTAATATAGGCGAGAGCCTTTTGTGCTAACTGCACTGCGTACCTGCTGTTCCTATTGTCGATACAGAAGTTTAATTACGTAGGACGTCTGACAAACAGCATTTGTGATCTTGCACGAGCAGTGTGGGAGGGTGTCTGGATATTTATTTCTATTCATATTATAGTACTTATTTAGGAGAACACATTCTTATTGTGAAGTTGTAATTATTCAGAACAGACGGTCTGTGATATTTTAAATATGAACTAAATATATTAATTAGAAAGATATACATATAAAATCAATTTTATCAATGTGTCCAAAATTTAATAAAAATTAATTGATAATTCAGTCAATATCAGTTTACTCAAAGGTATTTGAGATTCTGTAAAAATAAGGTAGATGGCTCTTTTAAATAATGGAACGATTAAATGTATTAATATCAAAAAGGTAACATATAGGTTCGAAAATTGTCGCGGTAGCATAGTTGGATAATGCACCTTCCCCGGTTAGTAAAGAGATCCAGGTTCGAGTCCCGGTGGCGCAACAACAATATTTTTCGATAAAATTGATTTTATATGTACATCTTTTTAATTAATATATTTAATTCATATTTAAAATATTATAGTACGGTTATCTATATCCCATAGACATAATATTTTCCATTCCAATATTTTACACTTGTACGAGCGAACGCAGCGTGCTCATTCAATATAACATGGATGGGCAGCTATATTTTAAATTGAAAGATTTACATAATTATTATATTAGTTTTGGGTTGCTTTTATTTGTTCGAAATAATGTGATTAAAGCAATAAAATAATCTACGCGCATTTCGGTAATATCGACCCCACAGAATAAAAAGGTTCCATCTGACACTGACGCTGTTTTGAGATAATGAGCTCAAAAGTGTTGATTGAATTTCAACATATAATATATTCATGAATATTTTGTTTTCAGTATGCGAATATAATCAGTTTTAAGGTCTTAAATTATTTTCAGTATTATTAATGACCACTGTGAGATGAGGGAAATTACAAATATAAAAAATATTGAAAATTAACAATAATGATCCATAGATTAAAATAAATAACTGATGCAAAATGTTATTTGGAACCTTGTTATTCTAAGGGGTCAATATGTTAATATGTAGGATCGATTTTAATCACAGACCACCAAATATATAGACATGAACTAACGCAAATTGCTTGTCCCAATATTTTCATATTGGTGTCATCCACGTGATCAATTTGGTACCACTTACGCAATCAAATAGCTCTTCGACTTTTAATAAAAATATGACTCGATTGGAACGAAAATTTAAACGCTGACAATATAATATGCATTCATCTTAAAAATACGTCTTGTTTATACAAAGATTTAATTTTCGAAGAGTAAATACTTTTAATGTTGCATAAGTGTATCATAGACGATCGGATTTATGTTTCCACTAAGAATGTGTGTAGAATGCCCCTCTCCTATATGTACACTTAATTTCATGTTTATTCATTTAATGGTCTGTGATTCTAATCTAAGTTGTCCATTCAATACCCGATAACAATCTTTCATAACATATTAATATATTATTACGTGAAAAGCTATTCTTCTAATCTCAATGCGTCATGTGTGTCATATGTAGGAAAATTGAGACATTTCTTAGGAGTGACGTATCAATTTTTTTCGAATTTGTAATAATAAACAAACAAAACTATTGTCAAAAATTCTAAAATTGGAACACTATTCCATGTACGTCTTTAGTGCCCATCCCATGACGAGTTTTAAATATATAATAATAAAAAAATAATGATCATTGAAACAAAAAATACTTTTAGATTAAGATTATACGCGTTAATATTATATATCGTTTCCATGGCTATTATTACAATATATATTCCCGGCAGTACCGATAAAATATGTTGAAATTTAAGTTTATTAAAATCCTCTAACCTTGAAATAAAATACTTGGTTTAGCTAGAACTTATAAAACATGATGGTATTAGCGCTGGAAGTAGAGAATAATATAAACCGTAAGAAGAATATTTACTATTTTTCAACTATTAAAAAGTCTATTCTGTAGTAAGTTATTCCTAATTGTGCCCATTATTAAGAAAGTGGTCTAAGTCAAGAAATTGAAAAAAAAAAGAGTTTATTAATTATTTCGTGTCATATTGTTTTAAATTAATATAATATGATACAAATTGTATCAATTGTGAAAAATTTGAGGCGCTATATTTAGCGTATTGTTACGACGTTTAACGGTATTCCACTAGTGTTTATTTTGATAATAGAGTAAGTCATTTTTATAAAATACTACATATTTAAGTCTCAAATCGTCGTAAACTTATATGGTCAAAGAAGCGTAATGGTAACGCATTATTTCAGGAATGAAAAGTTTCGGGTTCGCATACCGGTGGTAAACAAATATTTTTTTTGTAAATATAATTTTTTTGTACGGCAGGTACAATCGGCCTCAAAAATAAATTACTTGTATGTATTACACACATTAACTCTTTATTTTTTAATTGCAAAACATACATTATGTAACTTTTTTTTTTACTATCACTAGCCAGTTATCAGTGCCAAAATATTTCAATTTAATGTATTGATTCTTTGTGTTCTCAGACCATTTTTTTGTGAAGATGTTTTAAATTTACAATTTTTTAATGTTTTGAAATATTTAAATGGCTCAATGCTTTATTTCCCAAATACTTCTAATTGATCAACTTATTTACTTTAAATATCAAATAATTATTTTCTAAAATTGCAACTGCACAATAAAATGTGTTTTCATTAAATAATATATGAAGATTAGTTGCCAGGTTTTACTTCTTATCTATCCATAATAATATTACGCTTATCTATGACTTTCTGGATGTGGCGTCACTGAGAACTTATTTAGTGCCATTTGCTTCAGTAGGCTGTAAAGTAGGCTATATTTAAATGGCCAGGTCTGTGAGACTCCTGTCACCTGTCATCATCGCGACGAACTCTATGGTTTTTTTCCTTATCAAAGCATTTTTTTATGTTCTTCCTCTCTTCGATTGAACAAATGATACAAATCACGTCACTCGAGTGGGAAAACATAACAAAATAAGTGTACATTTTAAATAAACGCTTTTCAATATCGAGTGCTTCATTTTCACGTCTATAAAGCGGCAACTCGTTAGTCGTAAACGTACGTTCTTGTTGGTCGTATACAAACGTGGACGATTTGTCACAGACATAAAATCGCTAGCGGAAATAATATCATATTATGTTCGAAAGCGATTAAATATTTTAGTTAGATTAAAAAATGTTGGTCTGTGAATGTTGGTGACATTTATCAGACGCGAAATGGAGGTAATAAATGCTTACGTGGTAAAATATTAAATAGCATGCACAAGTAAGCTTCAAGAACACTGACATATAAACCGTTGTCACTGTTGTAAATGTAATCAATTTCCGTCAGGCCTGACAGAGGGGATTCAAAGACAAAGCAGCAACAAGAATAAAAACTTCAAAAGTAGCCTGCAGAGTCGGGTCCGGTCCGCATGTGTCAAACACACACCCACCACAAAGAGTACACCGTGTAATAAATGCACAACCTTCTCGGCGAGCTCGTAAAGACAGGGTGTAAATTCTCAGTTCCCTTTTCCGCGATTCTGAGCGGCTGCGCGGTGGGTCTGGGTGGAAATGTTGGAGGCTAACCGCTCATTTTTATTTCCTACATGAAATGCACTAAAAATAAATAAACTCGACTACCCTAATCTAGTTTTCTCCAAATCTCCTGGGCAAAGGAAAAATGTACTGTCAACAAGGGGTATACATGCAAGCATGCGGTAAATCCATACAACGCGTGCTGGGGGGTTACATATTGTCTTATAATGCATGAAGATGGCGCGTAGGGGTGGCATTTACCCCGGAATTTAAAAACACATAAACAGGGTGACGTATCTTTAATATATTTTAAGAAATTAATTTAGCCATCATAGTTGTTTCTTTGTGTTGCTTTGATACTTAACTATCAGGCGCAGTTTAATACTTGTAGCACCTAATTCCAAAACTCCCTAAACGACTTTGTGTTTTTGAGTTATGGATGAAAACGTATACTTATTTGAAAAGGAAATGTACAAAATGTTTGTTTTTACATCAACATTTTTTAAAGAGACAATTTTGAAATGTATTTTTTTCTGTATATCGTCACCTAAACAGGAACACCGCATATCTCAATTTTTTGTCAAATAAAGGTATTTATATCAATGGTTTTTAATTTTCGTAAGAAATCGTTCTATATCACTAGTTTAACGATAGCGTCCGCTAGGGGTGTCCTAACCTAACTGTCAACTGCGCACAAGTCAAGGGAATCTTACCTCAGTTTCAGATTAGATAGAATCATCTGCTCCTCTTTACAACTTTAGAAAGGTAAGTAACACTTCAGTAATTGTACAAAAATCATTTAAAACTAGTCAAGTCTCTCTCCTGTAAAGTACACAATTCTTATATGATACGTGGTGTTGCTGCTGACGGTGACGATATATCGTTCTGGCAGCCATACTGCATTGATCACGTGATCATCAATAAGCGTTGTGATTGGCTGATTTCATTTTAGGGGGAATAGCAACTTATACTCTGTCTGCTTTGTGGTATTTTGGAACTAACCCTGATTTTGAACATGCAATATCAATGGATGTAAGTTGCCTTTGTTTTAACTCTAATTATCCGAAATCCGTTTTAGGGGGTTTTGGAATTAGGCGCTACACTTGTTAGATTTTTGGATTTACCCAATAATGCTACTAATCTAGTATAAAATTAAAGTTACATATAAAATTGATTAAATTAAATTAAAATAGAATCTAAAACAGCGTCTTCAGTCTTAGATATTTAAATCTTTCCTTTCTTCTTATGTAAATAATTTTAGGAAAACTGGTAACCATCTTACATTTGTATCAAATACAGAAACTGATTTCTTTAAAATGGAATTGATCGAATTCGAAATGCGAAACGGCAGCAGATCTACAAATCTATTTTAAAAAAATGTTTAAATACACATTCATATAAAAATGTAGCTACATATATGATATACGTGCACCAGTACCCGTAATAATTTTATTATAATAATATAAGTAGTATCTGTGTCATCCCTTGAAAACACCCTTTCACAGTATCAAAGAAATCCTTGTATTTTATTCTCAGTTACATAGTACCTTCATAGTATTTTCTCCATTACTTTCCATTACAGAAATAATACACTGAGGCCCAGAAAATACATCATCAATCTTATTTTCTAAATGTTAACATTCCAGCCGTGAAATCACGGTGAAGATTTGATATTAAACAAGGAAATTATTTATTCGAGTATTGCAAAATCATCTGGAAGCATCCTACATACATTCGTAGATACAAATCCCGCTGGGATCAAGTTCTGTTAAGTAATTAAAAATATTAATAATCACTATTGATTACTAGTACTTACATTTGTATACGAAAGATATGTTATAACATTATACTGAAATGTATATGAAAATAAATAGATGGGAAGAAGTTCAAAGACATATGGATCAAATGTTGTTGTAGTATTTATTGTAATGTAGTTCAGGCAAGGTCGAATGAACACCTGAGGTTGTATACATGAATGGTGAGAAGGCGACCACGTGAAACCTGGAACGACCAATAGGTATGCGAAAATTGAAAGGTATTCTGCCTTATGTACCTACTTCGATATTATAATCGATTATTTAAAAAATACGTTAATTTTTCACATTTTAAAAACTGTGCAGCCATTCAATTTTAAAAAAATATATATTATAGTTAGTATAAGTTTTAAAAACATAATATATATTATCACAACACAATCTTTACTAAAAACATTTTTTTGGTCAGTGATAAATATTTTTTAACAATTCTATATTATTGTGGTACTAAAAATAACATTTGCAATCTAAACGATTAAAAACAATTGTATATAGCTGCATAAATTCAAGTTCCGTGCCAGCGAATACTCTTTTAAATTTGTACATTTATTATAAATAATATATCGACGCGTTTTATTTTAGTGTGCTGAGACGCCAGATTCATAGCAAAATATTTAGCCAAGACGCAAACCACTTTAATTAGCTAAATTGCGAATCTGCCGCCAGGCAGGACCGCGTCCACTAAAACTACTTTCTGTTAGTTTATATTATTTTTTAACGTATTATATAGTTAAACATCTAATGGCCCGTGTCGACGGATGAGATTTCTCTCCGAGATTCGACTCGAGACGAGATAAAGGACGGTACAGATTTCCGCGCGAGACAAATTATGAATCATCAGCCCGGATTAAAATGACGCACCCAGTATACATGATCCTTTAGAGACTCTCAGAGATCAAAGTCTCATTGAGAGATTATCATGGACACGGGCCATAAGATTCTTACGAAGCTTTTATTCTTTTAATTATGTTAATTAAGCTAATAATAGACAAGGTTAGGTGTAAGTCACCTCAGGGTGGTATTTTTTCGAAACCTGATATTTTTTAAATATTATGATTTTTTCGTCAAACACAAAGCACTTACATCAAAAGCCACTGCTTAGCTCCTTAATGTGGTGTTTGGATATTACCTGAAACAAACAAAAACAACAAATTAAAATGAGCAAATAATGTCAGATATTACACACAAATCAGAATAACACATATTTTGTATTTCTTTTGTATCGATTGTGTATGCAAAACAATTGTTGACTGTGAGATTCATTCAATTTCAAATTAAGATTTTTCGTGGATACTGAAATAATATTGAATAGATAGACATTGTCTGTAATGGGATAGCCGGTGCTGATGACCTCAAAATCACAAACTGTGAATCAATCGCCGATTGTTTGTGAGTCAGTGATTTCCTGAAAATATCATGACTCGTGATCCTTGACTCGAAATATTTTAACTAAAATCTAATTTAATACAAATTAACAGAAATATGAATTAAATATTTTAATTAAAAATATATACATATAAAATCAATTTTATCGAAAAATATTGTTGTTGCGCCACCGGGATTCGAACCTGGATCTCTTTCCTAACCGGGGAAGGTGCATTATCCAACTAATTATATATATCTATATTCTGAAACGACGCAACAAAAATGTGTTCTTAATAAAACCTAATTTATTAAAGAATTTAATTTGTTCATGGTTTGATTTTTATTTACTAAAGTATGCATTTAACGCGAAAAAAGGGTTCAGTATTGGAATTGTATAGTTTTGGTTAATTTTTTTTATTTATTTCGTATAAATAATTATCACAGTCGCAGTTTACAATCACTGATGCCACTCAATAGCAATCACACTCACGCGTGATGATTAGTCGCAGTTTTCAAAAATGGATATCATCCTGTACTACTTGTGAGTCAAGAGTATTAATATATCTCCAGTAATATATCGGCCAGTCTTAATTTATAGTTATTCTAGCTATTTTATTTACTAGCTTAAAAAATGAACTGATACTTATCATGTACATACATATGTCACAAGAGTAAAATATTAAACATATGGTTAATACAAAAAATAAAAAATCTATTAACTGGGTAAAATTTAAATATAATATTACGATAAATTTTGACTTTTGGAAATATGCCCTTAAAGAACCATCACAGAAAGTATGAAAAAACGATGTAGTTGAGAGATGTAATCTCGATAAATTGCCTGTTAATTATTCTGTGCGCTCCGGAAATTATACAAATATGTTTCCAAAGCTTTACATATAATTGTAAAATGCAAAATGTATTTTGTAGTTTGGTTGGTGAGGAAATTAAACTTTCTGCAAAAATAAGAGATTCGAACTATCTATGGATATGGCAGTCTGGGAGATAGATACAGCGTCACTAGGTTCTCTGACTCATGATTGATTATGGAAAAAATAGTCAGGTCGCGAGAAGGACAGGTGGAGGAATATTGATACATTGGAAGAAGGCTTGCTGCAGGCAGTGGCGTGCAGTAGGTATAGAGTTAGGTTATGCTGTTACCAATGATATTATACAATTATATATAATATATGTAATACAATATATGTACTTTCGTTTAACGAACGTCTTTAGACAAAATAAATCCGTCGTTTATACGACCCTACCATGTATTTATTTATAATTTTAAAGTACTATTAATAGTAAAGTAAATAATAGTAAGTAAATATTAATAGTAAATACCTTCTTACCCATATAAAAAATATATTAACGTTTTTAAGAAGATTTTCTATGACTGAACACGATTCATTTATTGTTTGAAAATCCTTCACATAATAACTAAAGTAAATAATTATTTTTATTAAAGGTTGTAGGTAATAGTTCTGCCAATTGCTTTTTGTTTCTCCCAAATCAAAAACCAATCCGCGCACCAAATTTAAAGAACAATAATGAAATCAACACGTTAAAAACAGTAAGATAGTAGACACTTCAATGATTTGCACGCAGTTGTAAGCCTTTCTAATGTTATTCTAAAAAAAATAGCATAGGTAACGCTCCATACAAAACGGATCAACTGAAAGGAATTTTCAATTCAGTAAATAGCCATTTATATGACTTAAGTAATTCACTAGCTTAAAGATAGAACAGAGTAATGTGAATAGCTCGATGCGGCGAAACACGAGATCGCCATGGGTACACCGGTGAGTTGTCGTGGTAGTTTTCAGAACTAAGCAATTAATGTTTCTACTGGTACACAGATGGAGCTAATTGTAAACTAATGTTTTCGTTTATGTTAATCCAATTATTTAATTTATATTTGTTTCCTTTTTTGCTTGTATGCACTGCATGTGTAACATAAAGTGATGCGCCACAATCACCCATTGATCAAAAAGGATGATGCTTATATTTTGTATGTGTTTTCTTCTGATATTTTGTGAAATATTTGAACTTTACTGTGCTCTTGTTGTTTGTGTTGTGTTTGTGTTCAATATATATATATATAATATTCAACACCATATCCTATCACATCCTTCTTGATCGAGTTATTGTAACTGTTATGTTTAGTCTACTTTTCATTTATTTTATTTTATTTACCATGTTCAATAGTGTATATATCCATTTTGCTTGAGTTACTATATATATATAATGATATAGAGAAAACACTGTCTTTCTCGTTACGGACTCTGATCAAGTGAGGTCGGCAAGGAACATATGAAATATTGAATGTATTGGGCCCGATTTAAAAAAAATCTATTAATATTTCAGCTTGTTATGTATATCTATATCAAAACCAGCAATTTATCAATTGCTGTATCCGCAAATCTCGAAACGAATGTGTTAGCATTTCTCTCACACGCTTCTCAGAAATTTACAGTGAAGGTATTTCATTAAAAACTTTAAACACCGTCAGGAGAGTCTACCCTTTCTTGGATTCTCAGCCAGTCTGGGAGACTCTCAGAAGAGGAGCAATGTGGCAATGTTATTCCTCGCTTAGTCTTATGGTGTTATCTTATGGTGCAAATCTATCGATCTATATCTCGATTGGGAATATTGTATTTTATACATCTGAAATTATTATACATTTAGGTCCAAATGAATTGATTATATGTTAATGTGATGTAAATATTGCAAATTATTCTCAACATATAGTTTCGACCGTTTATCTATGTATTTGTTTCTTAACCGATAAATTCGACATTTTGGTTTTCTATCTTACGCTGCAGTAACAAACTGCTGCATCTCATGTAATATTCAGCCTCCCGTAGGTGGGCCAGAAGTGTTGAGGGGAGTTGTTTTAGGGGGCTCTAGAGGGACCCATTTTCAATACCCCCTCATGTTCGCACCGTGGACCAATAAGGTTTCACAAATAGTATGTCAACATTTCAGTTTTCCTCACCTTCTGACAAAGGGATAGGAAATAAAACAAATGTTTCTAACTTCTGTAAACGTATACGTCTGCTGAATAAGGCGCGAACAGCACAGCGCACTTGAAAGGCTGGAATCAAATATTTATTATATAATATTTACCTACATATTTGTTTTCATATATTATATCTATTTGTGTGTATTTTAATTTTAATTTGTTAAACTATTAACGTATTTTAAAATCACGTCACAGTCAATGTTACAAGAACCAATAAAAATATTAATAAATAAAAACAAACACGCTAGTCATAATGTCGTTACTTGATTTCAATTCGCAAACACCTAAATCTAAAGCATTTATTTAAATTATTTACTCATAAATAAGTTGCAGAAATAGATATGTATTTTATTAATTTAGGCAATATTATATAAATGATTACTAATATCTTTATTTTCAGCATACTTATTTTGATTAAAAGCTACTTGCAGTACAAAATAACGTTAAAATCAAAAAGGGAATAACATAGATTGCTTGACAATAATCGTGAATTTATAAAGGCAACCGTTCACGTTAACTTCAGACATCATTGCTTAAGTGAAGCCAATTAACGCCAGAGCAAATTATTTTCACACGTACATTACGCACGTGCACACGTATCATTTATTTGATTTATTCTCATTAAAACGAAGACGTGGTGAGGTTTTCTCGGAACGAACCCCGAGAGAAGAATAGGCAGCAAATAATTAATTTTTTGGAGGCTATCTTCAAATGAAATGTTTAAAAGTTTGAAACAACAGCCATCAAAAGTGCCGAAACATTGGCGTGTTCGTTCTACACTCTGCACGTGGTTTGGCTGACAGGGCGTACAGGAACAAACCCCATTTTCAAAATTACCTTTCTCGTAATCACCCCGCTGTGAAAATGTATTTTCATCACCTTGAAATCCGACACAACTGTAAGATGAGTCTTAACCTCTTTTACCTAAGTGACTTTGGAATCTTTCGAGGTGTTGATAGAGACATAGAGACAGGAACGGGGGTTGAAAAGGGAGTCATTCTCAACTTCTTCTTCGTAAAGTGTGGTTAAGAATCCACCCCTTGTTATAATTAAACTAATTAACAGCATGGAGATATTCTTTCTTTTCTGGTTCAATTCAAGTTAATAATTAATAATGCTCAGGAATTAAGAAATATAATGTTTAAGTTTCTTATGAATACATCTTGTGTAGGTATGATCCCAAAATCTTTAAGACATAACCATACAAAATTATAAAGATACCCTCAGGACTCGGAATAGACCGGAGCGAACCGCTTTTTTGTGAGATTCTCTCCGACCCGTGACACCCATTTAAACTCCATGTTCCTTATTTTGGAATCAATCAAAATTATTAAAATGTTTATAAGTTTATAAATGAATTTAGTTTTGAAATAGAATTAAGTAATACATATATACGAGTATCTATATTCAGAGTAAATTTTAGTTATATTTATATTTTCGTATCATAAATCAATCTAGAGGCAAAAGATGTCAGTTAGCCGGCCCATAAGAATAATTGTACTAAACTCGACTGTTCATGCTTCAAATAAAAATATTAAGTAATTGATTTAGAATTCATTTATGTTAATTAAAAATCGCATTTTCAGAATTTAAACACAATATAATTATGATACTACCATTTTTGCGGTACAAGCAGGTCCTCTTATTTTTTAAGCAAAAAATTTAAGTATCTAAATGAATATATTTGTAAATGTATTCTTTTTTTTAAATCGACATCCGTAAGGATGTTCGCGTAGCAATGAACTCCCTAAGATTTGATAATTAATTTATCTAACTCTAAGTGATTTTGCTGAGTCTGGTTTCGCAAATGGACTAGTATACACGTGGAACACACGTGTGTTGGTGCATGTAGTCGCTAAGTTGCCTGTATGTGCTACGTACGTTTTCAATAGTTGTACCTTTTCCAAGTGCTTGGTTGGTAATTGACAGATTCTGTAGTTTGGGACATGTTAAGAAGCATGTTTCCGAGGAGTGAGGCACGCAGACAAGTGATTGCGGTGGGACTGTGAACAAACTAGCTTCGTACCTTATTCGTACGAATGATACTTGGTGTTCTGGAATGCTTCCATCACGATGGTACTAAGATCAAGATCGAGAGTACAATTAGTACTCTCTTGGTTATATGTAAATACCGTGCATGTCTGTATGTGTGTGTATGAGTAATATGTATACAGTTTACTTGGAAGGAATGAAATATTATTAATACACATTAAATTAATCAACTAGAAAGATATAGAAAAAAAAAAATCTAAAAAAACCTGGACCCCTTCCTATTCGACGAATATCAATAAAATATTTTTTCGAGAAATTGATGTTTTCTGCATATCTTTCTAGTTGATGAATTAATTTGAATCAAAAATACTATGTTCTGAAAATGCAACTCACAACAAAAATGCGTTCTTTTTAAAAAAAATTGATTACATTTCTTATCACAATTAATTTGTTAAAAAACTGTTGCTTGACATAGTATTTTATAGATGTAACTAGGCGCCCGTGTATTATTTTTTTAAATCAAATTCTTTACTTGGTACTGATATTTATAAACTTACCTAACCGGGCGTTAAAGGACATACTTTAATTAAAACTATATCCTCAATGTATGTGTAAGGTAAAACGAATATAAAATGTAATATAAGGGTTATGGTAATGATATTCATATTTTTCTGCGATTACCCTGGTACGAAATTTGAGGGGCGGACTAAAATGTAGTCTATACAAAAAAAAAACATTTTGAAAGCGATTTATTGTGAGTTAAATAATCTGCAATTATGGTAAGAGAATAATTTTAATTTTCATGAATTTAATTAATTAAAATCAAGACGACCTGGTGACTTCAAATTGCCACCTCGCGGGGGGTGGAATCGTGCAGCCTAAACAGGGGCTAATAACAGGAGCACGTAGTAAAGTGTGTGTGACGTACCTACATGGCAATTAGCGCTCGGTTACACAAGCTGAGGCGGTAAACCCCGCGTATGCAGTGCACATATTTATACGTCAGCCGATCTGCTCTCCAGCCGCTGAAACTGACATTGCACGTTTAGTTCGTATTATTCCCGTGTGCAGCATCTTCGGGTCGTTTGATTGGCTCACTCAAATGCTGTCCTTGTTGCTAACTCAAATTCTCGCTAAACTTTTTTTAAAGATCCCAGCAGTGGCGCAACTAAAAATATTGGGCTCCAATGGAAAAAAGCGTGGATATTTATTTGTATATTAGCTATAATAATATTTATTATTACAATAAATACAATAATTAAAATGTTATTTTGTAACTTTATGTATTATTTATATGGCGAATTGGGTCTTGCACAAACAACCTGACCGCGCTGGAATAAACTTATTATTATTATTAATACTAAACAATTGGTCTCTTGTCTCATACTTCAATGTACATAAATATTATTTTTTAAGAACACATTATTATTGAGAAGCTGCAGTTTATCAGTTGTATTAATATTATTTTCATGAAATCATTGCATCGACGTATTTTTGGAGTAGGCACTACACTAGTTTTGGTAAATTTTATTATTAATTTCTTACTTGGATTTTTAAAATTAATTGGTTCTTATTAGTGCTGGGAAGATTGATACTCGCAATGAATCGATATAAAAAGTATCGTAACCAGTTTCTATGCTAATATGCGTTATTGTTCAATAGTTATAAATAAGTTACATTGTTAATTGAATCAGGCATTTAATTTGCATTACTTTTAATTATTCTAAAATGGGATCGAAAGAAGAAGAATTACGTGTATTTTAAGCGGGAATTTATACTTTAGCATTGTGCATCTCAAACAGTAAACAATGTTAACCAAGGAAGGTGTGGAAGAGTGCTACTGTTAAGGTCTTGCTACTGTTAAAAGCGAAAAATTAACGAATTAAACACGTAACAAACAATCAGCATTGATTACATGAAGAGGGTCCATTTTGCTCCACAACAACTTTCACCTTTTCAATCACTTCGATAATAACTAATTACGGCAAAAAATCAATAACTGAGAAGCAGCAGAAAACGCTATTTATTTATTTAATTCTACATGTAATAAATAAGTTTGCAATTCTTTAGCAAAAATGCGCATAATCTTACTTTGATGAATAGAGATAATTTATTTTAATGGTTAATTAAATTAGAAGGTCTATTTCGGCCGTTATTAAGAACAACCGAATAAAATATTTATTAGTAAAAAAAGAAGGATAATCACTTGCAAATATTTTATCCACCAGACAAAGTGCGCTGCGTGGCTTAACTGAGAAATAATTTTAATAATTGTTCGCCAAACTTAGTTTGTGATTCGTTTGTAGAGATAAATTTTTAATTGAATCATACCGAAGTAAACAAAACTGTTAATTCCTGTGAGGCAGAATTTCCACGCACTGGAAAGCGAAGCGTTAAAATCTTTAGGAAACTTCCTCATAAAAACTTTGAAACGGCAAACACTGTAAATTTAAAGCAAGTATTTACTCTTCAAATGGTCCTAAAGGAAACTCAGCGACGCCAACGTCATAGAAAATTTTTAGAGTAGGTAGTTTTTCAAAAACATTACACGTAGAATCTCTACTACTTGTACCAGTAATAAGGATTTACCGGATGGACATTGCGCCGAATACGTCAGGGCCGGATAAGTTTAAATAACATTGTTAGTATTACCGGATCCTTTCACCAATTCCAGTAACAAAAATACTCTTTTCATATGCTTCTTTAATTAAAAATTTATACAAAATTCGTTGTTTTTGTAACTCATTTACAAATAAATATTTTTAAAAATTTAATACTTTTGAATGATACATAAATTAATCAATTTTTCCGAATAGAAAAATCATCAGTTCAATCCCGGTGGCAACCAAATATGTTTCGATATATACACTTTTTTCTGTATATATAAGTATAAGTAGATATAGTCAGTAAGACTTTAAGTTTATTTTTAAATAATTCTAAAGTCATTTTTGAAATAATGTTCGCGCGTGGATAATTGTAATCAATTTGTACAATTGGAAAAAATTTGAAAATGTACGTTATTATGAATGGATCGAAGTGTCCGTATATTGAAATGAATGGAGTCAAAGAAAATCGTGGTCGTGTCGTGTTGAGTTGAACCACCGGGTATAACAAATTTTCTGAATTTCAAACCAATTTTTAGACAAAAGTTTACAAGTAAACAATAGCCTCCATACATTGGATAATTTAAATATTATATTTTATTTAATATATTTCCCATTTTAATGTCTTTATCTCCTCCCCCCCTCCCCCCACTTCCATCATGATTACAGCAACGCCCCCTTCCCATATTTTTGTTCATATTTATTTGATGTCCTCCGTCCTGGAAAGGATACTGTGGAATTAAAATCGATCGTCATCAAATTAATCATATAAAGTTTGTTATTTTTTATATTTAATATGGTATCTATATGAAACTATAAAACCACAGACCACCAAATATATATACATGAACTAACGCAAATTGCTTGTCCCAATATCTTTATTTTGGTGTCACCCACTACGCAATCAAATAGCTCCGCGACTTTTATACGACCCGATTGGAACGAAAATTTAAACGCCGACAATATGATATGCATTCATGTAAAAAATACGCCTTATTTAGACAAAATATGTTTACTGTTGCATAAATGTGTCATAAACTATCGGAAACTACTACCAAGAATGTGTGTATAATGCCCCTCGTCCTGTAACGAATGTCTCAAACCCGTCTCCTAATTCAACTTATATTCCTATATTAATTTACTGATCTGTGCCTAGAACGAATCAATCTTCAATATAAATGAGATAAACAGAAACATAAAAAAAAATGTAATGTTATGTAAATATACGAACATTAACAAAATTAATTCAACGCTATTTTTTTTAAATACAGTGTTTGAAAACACGGGAGAAATTCTCATAATCATAATAAGGTAGTTCTAAGATTTTTTTAAAAACAAGGTCTAAAATGTTCGTGTTCATGGCACTGTGACGTGCTCTTCCATCCGTGAATGTATCTTCAGCTCGTTCCACTTCTAAATACAATAAAAAGGGACATTTTTGGAGTACACGAGACGAGGGTTGAAACATGATAATTGCCAAATAGAAAAATGTACCCTCACCACCTGTACGGGGGAGCCCGCTTTAAATCATTTAAAACGTTCAGTTAATAACATGATTGAGCGAAACTCGATTTTAAACGAAAATCGTTAAATGACGTCGGCAGTCTTAATGGATTCGATTAATCCAATGAGTACACATGACTGCGGAAAATTGAAAACGTACATGGACATGTGCACGTGTGCATCTGCACTTATACAGGGTGTAACAGACCTAGTCCACAATATTTTATAGGTGGACACCCGACCAAATTACGAGTCGAAAATGTTCAAGGAGTATATGCAAATTTTGCACCGTTACGGAAAGTATTATTGTTAGAATTTATTACAACATCAATCTACGTACTTGGAAATAAATATGTACGAAATGTATCCATTAATAATCTATATCTCTGCTTCAGTTTTTAAATCATTTAACAGAAAATAATCTGGATGCACCTTTATTTCTTCAATCAAATATTTCAATTAATCGAAATAATCGCATAATTACGATTATTTTTTTAAATGCTTTTATATCTCTGACATGATTGAGATTAGGCACATGTTCCTTGAACGTTTAAGACTCATAATGTAGTCATCAAATATTATGGACAGCCTGTATATATATGTATTTGCATCTCGTCTGCTATCGTTACGGTAGAACGTTTCGAACCTAAGATCTTTTGAATTGGCTTCAAATTCGATTATCCGTCTGGCGCACGGCCCTGATTAGGAAATGAATCTTTGCTCGTTCCTCAATACCCGTAGCCGTCAATTTCTCCTCGGAATACCTGCCTGTCTTCTACATGCTTTTCTGTCGACGTTTGTTCATCTTTACCGCACTTTCATCCGACAGCACTAACTGCTGGGGAGATATGACAAGATGTCGAACACAATCATACTCGTACTCATACTCGGTGAACTGCGAACATTAATAGAGAAACAATTAATTTAAAAAGAATATAAAAATATTATAAAAGCATACATTTTATATAATATTATATCGATATTAAATTAGACCCGAGGGGCTACAAGCACAGCAAATCCCTGTTATGTTAACAAAATGTATATTCATTGTCTTACAGCACAAAAGTATTTTATTTGATGTTTGATGATTTATTAGAAAGCAATCCATCCAGCAGTCCAATAATCCGTTAACCTTACTTATTAACGTTGAATTAATAATTTATCATAAAATATAAAGTGTTTTACCACGCAAATAATTCAAATAAATACCCAATTAGACATATTCTTAAAATGATTTACCGTATACGTAATTCACCGTTCCAGTGATATGGCACAACCCACAATGTGATAGATTATATTCGGGGTCTGGCTAAATAAAGCGGTTTGTATATTGGCAAATTTTTTTTTTAACTGGCCCGATGCCTTAGCCCATTCAGTCGCGGCTGCTTACGTGGAAAAGGTTGATATTACCGTGTATTTGTATATGTGTCGACTAATGTATATACCACCATTCAATATGTCGTAGTGGTGGTAACTTGCATAGTCTGAAGTAGTACACTATATAGATAAAATTAAAAATCTTTTAATGTTTATATTTCAAAACATGACAGAAATTATTGAAGTTTTGTCGGTACCCGTGATGTGAAAGTCATAAAATGAAACTCAAAATGCAAAATTATAAAACGCATGAAAGTTTCACTTAGAGCGTGCGTGGAAAGATACGTAAGTACGCGTTTGAGAAGGCGAATTCGCCAATCCGGCCATGCTGAAGAGTAATTGAACAAATAGTACACGGGAAAAAAAATGCAGAGCAAATACTAGAGGAGCTCTTAGAGGGGAAAATCGTCGCCATTTCTGGCGAAAACATTGAAGTGCACCCTAGCCGCTTCAAGATTCCGGGGGATGTTTTGATATTCATGGGGTGCTCCTTGCGGTGTCGGACGCCCGGTTGGTAGTGTCTATTACACAGAAAAACGTGTGTATGTGTTGCCAAGTTGTTTTAAACGAAAACAGGCTAAAAAAGCTTAAAGATCTCTGCCTAAGGGTATTTTCAGCAGAGCGATTCGGGTTTCTTAGGATATTTTTTTCCAATATATTATTTAAGGGTACAGTCTTCGATCGCCTATTTCACCGCGTTTGGAAAGAGATGTCTATTACTGTTTGAATAATAATTGAAGTATTTAAACTGGTGAATAAATTAAATAAAACCTAAACAAATCGTGCCAACAATTTATGTGATGCTATTAAATTCGCGTTGTAATTTTGTATTTGTAAGTAAAAAATGTCATTTTTAATCATTCTAGAATATCGCATGTATTTATATATATTTATGATATATTATTATATTTATGATATAGGTACTAATAAATATAATATTAAAATAATTACAGTCATTTAAAAATGTTTCAAAAACGTGCAAAACACTAGAATGATAATTTTTTACTTGCGATAGTTTACGTAGGAGGGGTCGAATTAATAAATTTATCATTGATTTTTTTTAATTTTTAAATTATTAAAAAAAATTTATCCTGGAACAATGTTTATTTTTGATAACCCGAGTGTTTACGCGCCTTGTTACTTCGATTGGCACTGCTGGGTTTCCTGGTTTATAATAATGTACATGTGTGTGTGCTTTTTTCGGAAAGCCAAGAAGACGGTAACCGACAGACCTCATTTTTAATTACATCCCGTACATCGACCAGTCCAAAGGTCCAAATAAACCACCAAATGCGCGCTTCGGTCGGTCGAAATCTAAAAAAGACAAACCGGCAACCCAACAAAAACATCGGACCAGAAAGACAGCAAAAATAAAAGTGCAGTTCGTATATAATATGTGTGCTTATTGTTAATCGGAAACCTGGGCACCAGCTATCGAAGGCATTTACATAAACACTAAGTATTATATTAGACGTCCATATACCTATACATTACGAAAACTGGGGATTCAATTTGTAATATCCCAATTTTAATATCTAGTTCATTCTCCTTAATTATCAATTTGTTTATTTGCATTTTCTAATAGTGTTTGTAATTTCTCAACCACAGAGATATTCTGTAATGTTCATGTTATTCCCTTAATTATTTTAATATTGTTACTTTGTTGTAATTCTAAGACTATCAGCGTCTTCAACGAGCTGTTAATAATCTAAATATTTAGTGAAGGATGGCCAATATTTATATATTAGGTTCTCTATAGTAGGAGGTTATATTTGTTAATATTGCCATTTGTATGTTTCAATATCGCTAAAAAGTTGTATTTAATCAAAATGAACGTAATATCGTTAATTAAAAAATTATCCAATTATATAATTGGCACCATATAGCAATGTTAGTTAAAATTAATTCTTTGAACTAGACTAGTAAAAACAGATGTCGCACTGAAAAATGCAATGAATAATTTAGACGCATATCATTAGAATTATAATAGGTTTGAAAAGTACACCGGCGTGGAACCATCCTGAAATAAAGTTATAACTTATTTATATCTCTTCTTAATTTTGATCTGTGCGAATTACTTTATTTAAATTTTCGTGTGCTGTTTTATATTATAAGGTAAATTTTAATTCGTAATAACAATAATTTGTGATTTAAATAATAGTAACATTGTATGTTAGACATTCCATCATCATCCTAGGTCATGAAATATGCGGACCGTTGGTGGCACCGCTTCACTGAAGAAATGGGCCGAGCTATTTGTCCCTCGTGCAACTCGCGCATAAGTTGGTGCAAGCAAACTTTTCAAAATGCATCTGTATGTATTTGCATATGTGCACTTTTGTTTACTCTTGCTACGTAATCATGAACTGCAGCCTTTAAAAGGGCGAGACGGTAAAACCCCAGCCAGTGGCGAATCTAAAAAAATTGAGCCCCAATGCAAAATGGAAAAAAGGACCTCTGAATATATACTGTAAATATGAATATTAAGTATCTCGTGGTTTTATCAATCAAATAACAATAACAAAATTAATCTCTTGTCTCCTATAAAATTTACATTTAAATGAACAAGTATTAAGTATTTATATACACTCGCCACTGTAACAATATTACTTTTCGCTTTAAGGCGAAATTCGCTTTTCGGTGATGGTCTGAACCCTAATCTGCCACGTCGATAATGTATTCACATGTTTTGATAATATTTGAGGTGCGTTTTTTAAGTACCTAAGTACCAGTCTTTTTTTTTTTTTTCTCAACATCGTCGCCATCATTATTAAGGCACTTGTCATAATGGGGCATCAATTTTTGTATACCTTCATGATAGAACAACGCCACCTGGGATGGAAACCATGTCTGTAGTCCGTCTTTGAGTTCATCGTCGTCATCAAAATTCTTGCCACCAAGGAACCGCTTCAGAAATCACTTGGCGCCAAGTTAGGACACACTTGGCGATGAATGTCAGCCGGTTTCATCTTTCGTGCATATCTCACAGTCGGCGGGCTGAACATTTCAACCACTCACTACAACATAGCCTCACTATGTGAATGTCTATAACATTGCATGTGGTGAGTCAACAGACGAAGGAAACCATTGCGCTTGCGCAACAGTATTTAAAAAACGCGCGTCGTACATATCTATTTAAAATAATTTTTATTTTCATTTATTAATGTGGTTTTACAAAATTTGTACATATCAGTTGTTACTGAGAAAAGTATTGATATAAATGTTATATATATTAAAAAAGACATATTACGTTTTTTTTTTAAAATAATTTCTCTATTTTTAATTAAATTTGTTTAGTAGCTTTATCAATATGCTTAATTATGCGGTTACTGTTATTATATTAATCTGTAAGGATAATTGTTATATTTTATTATTTTGATGGTACTACGTACCGTATATACACTTACTTAATCAATACCCTATCTAACGTAGGCCACAATGCACCGCACGGCTGCATTGGCGTAGTTATTCCACTGACCCCAGCACACGTGAATGCGAACGCCAATAGCCGTACAAATATTCGAGTGTGATTATGTACGTTTTATGCTTAAAATTAAGATTGCGTACTGTGAACGACGGCGTTTGCTAGAAATTTCGAAAGTGGTGACCGCGAGGCTGAGAATGGAGGTCTCGTGTGCAATGTGCGACGCGGCCTGGCCGTGAGTGTATTTTCCAAATGCGCTTACAAACTAACAACACCGAGAGCCGTGGGTCAAAAATATTGATTTACACCCACAACTAATAATTAATGATAATTACTTTCAGTAGAAGTATTTACATTTCACAAGGATGTGGTAAAAGATTTAATACACCTACATATGTAGCGCTTAGTTCCAAAACCATCTAAAACGACTTTATGTATTTTTGAATCATGGATGAAAACGTATATTTTGAAATCAAATGTTTGTTTTCACATCAGAATTTTTTAAAGAGACAACTCAGTAATGTATTTTTTTTGTATATATCATTCTGGCAGCCATACTGGATTTTAGATCACTTGATCATCAACAAGCATTGTGATTGGCTGATTTCATTTTAGGGGAAATAGCAATTTATACTCTATCTGCTTTGGAGTATTTTGAAACGATCCCTGATTTTGAACATGAAATATCAATGGATGCGATAAACAATATGTTCTGCATGTAACTGACAAAATAATCTACATATATTTAACTATATACATACATATATTAACAATACATATATTTAACTCTAATTATCTCAAATTCGTTTTAGAGACATATATTGTATAGGGAGACAATATTCTTCGCTGCTTTTAATTAGCGATTATCTGTGTCTTAAATCTATTAGAGCTAAGAAAAGTTCGAATCACGGTAGCAACTAAAATATTTTTTCGATAAATTGATTTTTTCTGTACATATTTCTAGTCGATTAATTTAATTTGCATTATTTATTTTATGTTCACAGAACACAATTAACTATTAATAGAAGTCATTGAAATTTAGGACACTATTATTTATTCTAATATATCATATTCAAAGGAAAGGTTTTTTTATTTACAAATACATTTTATATTTTGGTCGGTTACAAATGAAATAAAGTTAACTATATTAATTTAATATAAAATTATTCAGAAGCATGCTGTCGTACTGGTATTGCTGAAGTGCTGATGGGAAAAAAATAACGATGTTGTATATTAAAAGACAAGATCCTAAACGAGTATTTCTTTACGATACCACATAATTAAAACTGTGACCTCTATTCTATTGTAAACCATTGTGAGGTTAAAAGAGTCTTATTAATTATGACCTTACTAATATTATTACAATATTAATTGTTTCTACAATAAATTAACAAATTAATAGCTGGTGTATTAATATAATACTGAGTGTAATATATAATATTTAGTGTTATATGTTAGTTAACCACCCTTAAGATTTAAAAATATTGCAAACCCCACAAGACATATAATCAAGAAATAACGGAAAACATGTTGGCATGTTTTCTAAATTTCTAAGACTACCATAAAAACAGGTCTAAAGTATCTCTTTGTCTTCATAATATGAATTCAAAAAATATAATGTCTCGGTTTTCTTTACGTGCGTGGATTTAAAATGGCTATACTTTTATAAGGAACTGTGAATTTAACATTGTTTTGTGAGTATATGTATCAAATGAAGAATGGAACTAAAAATAACTAATTATTTCGATTATCATTCAAGTCTTTCGACGACGTATAAAATATACCCGAAAGTTGCAATCGCATTCTAGAAATTAAATTACTTTAATTAACAATCAAAATACTGTAAAACATTCGTGCTCTTGGAATAACACGGCGTCACCTGACACTTTCATCAATCTTTTCAATCGATTTGTTCGGCGGAGATAATTTTTTTCAAAAATGGCGCTATATAATTTAGAGTAAGTAATAAAATAAAACGATTTCTGATTTCGGACACATTGTATTGTAATGTAACTCATTTATTTTATTTGTATTCAAATCAACACTTGTTCTAAAATATATTACAAGTATTAATAGTATAATATATATATATTATTACTTTATTATCTCCTAAACTATTAAGAAATTTAACATCTTTGGAGCAGTTATAAAAAAAATATTTTAAGAATTTTGATATAAAAAATACAATTTGATCAAAATGTTAGGTGATATCATATCATGTTGTTCCAAGACACGTAACGTTAAAGCGATAGAGTAATAATGTCAAATCGATGTTTTAGTCAGACTTGAAATATACTATACTATACGACAAACAAGAGAAAATATGATAAAAATAGAGTGGCATCAGGAGACCACTTGTATCACTGTAATCTCTGTATCTATTGAACCGCCCCCGATCAAGAAATGCTAGATGTTGATAATAATAGAGTACGCAGAAAATTAAGAAGTTTAGTAAGAAAGTTAAATTTCACAGAATCGGTATTCACATCTAACACTGTCCGTCCAACCAGTTCCATGGCTCACGGATGCTAGTAAGCCGAATGTATCGCTTTCTCTTTCAAGGCAGTTGCTGTTGATAGTCTAGAGTCTAGACTATATTCTAGACCAGCGGTCTCCTATGTGTTGGTCCGCGAGAAAATTTCGCTGGTCCGCAAAGAAACGTGGACATTGTTTGCATTTACACATGTTTTGTCACAGCTCTTTTGTGTCTTTTCATCTGTCACAGCAATCAAGACAACACGGTACCGACCTCGGTTTGAAGTAAATGCAGTTGTCCGTCTTACAGTAACATCATTGGAGCCAAATATACATAATCTTATTTCAAAAAAGCCAGAACATCCATCAACAAGAAATGTATAAGGTTATAAGTTGAATATACGAGTATTTAAAACATGTTTTGTTTTATTAATAAAGCTTTTATAATTTGGTTACAATTAATAGTTTTATTCTATTAGCTAGGTGCATTTTATGTGTTATTTGATCAGTTTTATCTAAATATATTTAATACTTTAAAAAATCATTTCACCTCGGGATTTAAAATTATGAATTTAGTCGTCCGTGAGGTCCCAAAGTTAGGTGACCGCTGCTCTAGACCATAGATTCTAAATTAAATTTAGACGACACGTTTTGTTCTCTATCATGTCCCATAAATAAATTATACCCCCTTGTATATACTTGCAGGCCTGGCAGGAGAATAAATGTAATTCTTAATTAAATAATAATTATGACATTAGAAAAAAAATATGGTTACTTACATTTTATGAGCAGTTACAATTGATTACAAGGCGGTTTAGATACTTTGTACTAGTTTCAAAAAATCTAGTTTCGCACAAGTAATTGTGCGTTTGATAAACAATTAAAAAATATATTTTAAGAACCATTTGAGAAAGGCTACTCTAGACGGTTAGTGAGAATTTAGCGAAAATCCTATCCTTCAAAAAGAGTTTCATAATATCCTGAACAATACTTAATTGTATTTTTATTTATTATCTTTGTTTTATTAACCACTAAATTGAGTTTAAATACATCTACCGGTTTCGAAAAATACTATTTTCTTCTTCAGGATGTCTTAACAATAATATATGTTTTAGTTAGTTATGACATTCTAAGGAAGAAAATGGTATTTTTCGAAATGTATTTAAAGTCAATTATAATGGTTAATAAAACAAAGATAATAAATAAAAATATGAATTTTAACTACAAAGATAATATTGGTAATTTTAAAAGTATAGTACTTAATTGATATATTTATTTAATTAATTTCGATTATTACGTACGGGGCAGTATTAATTATTAGTATTACTACTAATTAGTCCTATGCTGCCACAGTCTGAGCATTTGAGGTTTAAAAGAGTTACTCATGATGCGAAGTACCTTAATGGAGAGCATATTGGATACCAGCCTGAACTATGCTTTCCTGGAGGCGTCTTAGAAGTCCACAAGACAGATTCGGAAACGTTAAATTGGATACGAAAAGCATGCATGTGCCACTTTAACAACCTTACCGCCACATGAAGAAGACGTGTGAGTCATGTGGATCCTCTATTATATTACCACTTTCAATATTGGTTTTCCCCACGCATCAAGCGCTCTTACTCACCGGTGAAAGTTTAAACGAATACTGTGTATTAACAAAAAATAATGATTACCTTTGGCGTGTTTTGCCGCTGATTTTCTGCGCATTTTAAAACACTCCTGGATAGTTAAACCATCGTCGACGACGCTGTCGTCCTCCACACGAACAGTCTAGTTTTCTATAGCTTGGCTTCTCTTAACCGGCCCCGGTGGGTCAGAGGTTGCTGCGAGCGTCATCTACGGAAAACCATTTGGAAAACCCTCATCAGTACAGTGAGCAGCACAGCGAACGCCCCGTGCCATTGGCCGGTATAATATTTCTTTCATTGGGTGGTTTTTCGCAACTCCGATAGCAATGCAATGGCGGTGCTATGGACGGTCGCACGCTCGCAGCAATCCGTAGACCCTTGAATATTCAATAGAATAAATAAAACAGCTATACCTACGCCCGCCTGGATGTGCACAATTGTCTCGCCGCATTCTATTCCACATAGTCAATAATGGCTGGCTCTAGGGCTGCGGCCACTTTGCTTGTCACCGAGTCACCGAGTTACCTTGTCACTTAATAATTGATTTCTACTGCCCGAGATTGGTGTTCACTTATATATTTAAAAGCCCTTCTATGAATAATTTAAAAACGAAACCATTAAGCACTTTGATGCAGTATAATAACTGTATGATTAGTTTCCATTTAAATTCTATAGCAGCATCCATTTAACATTTCAAATTAAATTATAATTTTTTGTTTATTATAGCATATTACGTTCTCGGCGAAATTAACAATGTAATTAAATAGTTTTAAATAGGGCAGTAGACAAAAAATATTATTAACTAAAACTATGATTGAAACTAATTAGTATTTTTTTTAAATACGTTAATCTCGATACAAAATCGTTATGCATTAAAAAAAAATATGATATTCAATGAATTTTTCATGAATTGATTCGATCCATTTGAATACACCAATCAATTCTAAAGGGTGTTCAAATAAGAGCGCCTTTTTTTAAATTTAGCATAATTTTTTTTACAAAGTGGACCATTAAAAAAAATTAAAAAAATTATTTGTCTACCTTGCGATCAGTAAATATGGAATGGTACACGAAAGAACAAATCATTATTAATGTTAAAACTCATAATAAAAATGGAAAGATTTTTAACGAAACATTTCGTACACTTCATGGAATTTTCGTTCGAAATTATGTTCCAAATAAGTCAACAATTAGAAGATTAATTAAAATTTTGAGGAAACTCATTGCGTGCATCATAATAGTGGGCGTTATTTCGAAAAAAGTGAGAGAAAGTGTTACTGAAAACCCAAGTATCGTCATCATTTTCCAAATCGTTATCATTCTCAAGAGTTAGGCATTTTAGGATGCACCTTACAGCGAAGACCTGAAGCTGCATGCCTACAAGATCCAACTGACTCAAGAACTCAAACCAGCGGACCATTTTAAGGGAATATAATTTGTTAATTAGTTGATTGAACATCAGCAAGTGATTTCAATAAATTCCGATCAGAATTGGCCACCAAGTTCGTGTGATTTGACACCATGCGACATTTTTGTACACGCCAATAAGTCACAAACAATCAGAGAGCTTTACGCGGAGATCCAACTTGTTATTGCCACAATAACACCTCAATCATGCAACGATGTTATCTTCATTTTCATCAAAAGAACAAGATTTTGCAAGAAGAGCCGTAGTGCGCATTTGTCTGACATTTAATTCCATATATAATCGAAACATTTGTACTTTACAACTGAAATGATAATACTATCACTTTTAGAAAAATAATGTGTTTAATTCAAAAATTAAAAAAGGCCCTCTTATTGTGACACCTTTATAATAAACTTACAAAACTGCTGATTAAATGGATGGGGCATGAGTTACATTACAGATGGCATGAACTACAGATTACACATGAGCCACTATTTCCAAAGATTTCGGAGAGAATTTGCCCTCAGGACGGAAGGAAACATTAAATCGTTTTTTATGGGAAGTGAACGGCTTTATGAGAAGGGAGTTATTTTTATTTTACATCATGAATCTTAATTTCAGGGACCTCAAAAGTTGACTCTCGTGAGGGAACAAAATATAAGGAAAAACCTTTCTAATATTATATTCTACAGATTTTAAAATGACAAACAGATCATTAAAATCTTAAATGTTTAAGACTCCCTCTGAGAGTCCGTGGATGGAATACATATAAATCTTTATGTATTGATTGAGGTTCTAATTATTTTTTTACAGTATTTTAATCGTTATAATATATAATATTATGAGACATTTCGAGCTAAATCGGCAACATCTTCACGCAAAAAGAAATAGAAAAAGACCACACAAAAAAATCGCGCTCATCAGCAAAAAGAACACCTACCCTTCGAAGATAAAATGAAAGGCGATAAACAATAAAGAACACAGATAAAATACGTATGTTTGAAATTGTTCAAATCTGTTAGAAGTAAACAATTTTTTTATTTAAAAAAAATACAATTACGTTGGTTCTCCATTATTATATCACCGCTCCAGTGTACACAATCTGCATTAATAATTTTAAAAAGCAATTTTAATGCTAACGAAATTTATAAAAGTATATTAAAATAAAATTCATAATTTACAATCCGCATTTGCAAACAACGCATATTTTCATTTACATGTAATAAGAAATTCCAATATAATTTTACTTATGAAATGAAGTACAGAATTAATCTAAAAAACGGCATTCAAATTAAATTATCTCTTAATTATTATATATCGCTTTCACAGAATGTAAAAAGAATGAAAATCACAAACGGCTAAATTTTAATAGTTTAAACAGGGTGCACGTGACAACTTTATCAACTCTAAAGTAACGATTTGTGATTTCTTGCATATAAATTATGGAATAAAAAGTGGTAAGATATATTTTTACTACATTTTTACGTGTAATTATTATTGTACAATGCCCGTCCCGCTAGAATAATCTGTATTGAGACATTATTACAAGGTGGAATTTCTTATTGAATAGTACAAAGATCAAAACATAATTAAAATCGCAATTCAATCAAGTAACACGCAATGCACATAATATCAATGGACGTAATAATCTAAACATCACAGAAAACAATAAATATTATAGGAATGTGTGTTTATTTTAGAAGTTTTGAAAAGTGACCCTTTCTTATTATATAATTGTATATCCGATTTTACATTATCTGTGTGATTAAAAATACAAATACATATTTAGTCAATATATCTAAGTCCAAATAACTGGATTCAACAGCACGTATCGATAACATTTTAATTATATCAATTATTCTTTATAATATTAAATAAGTCAGTTGTGATAAAAGTGTATTATAACAGTTGCATTATATTTTTTGATTATCATTATGTGTTGCATCTGCATTTGTTTTAATGTAAATTACATAGTATTATGTGAAATAAACATATTATTAAAAAAAACAAGGCATCGAGTATAATAAATACTTTTGCTAGCTAAGTTTTACCTTATTTTAACTAAGTATGTCTCGGGTATGACATTTTTAAATTTAATTTCTAAATTACACAAATAACCAATGATGGTAATTGTGTAGTTTCTTCTGAGTTACTCTGCCGTGGGTTGACTGTTAACATTGCCAATAAATAACGGTCATCGTCTGGTGGTCAATGTCCTGCTGCGATGAAAACCCTCGATTATAACTATACTGTTTTAGAACTTTATTGAAATCTTAGTCTTCGTCCTGCCCCTCCGTATAATACCCCCCAACGGAATGGTCACGATGCACCATTATCTCTTTCGTTCGTTCTCAGCAAAATCTGAATATTTTTTTAATACTACACGTCAGTAGATTCAGTTAAATTTAAAAAAACTCGTATAAATTATTTCGGTGACTTCAGTGGGATGCTTGTATGTCGTGTCGCCCAGATGTGGACTATCAACTCTTGCTCGGTAATGACATTGCCATGTTAGAGACCGGATTTGAATATTTTACTTCCCACTTTCTTCGATGAAAGAGGTCGGGTTTTAAAACAAGATTGCGTCTTCTTTGCGGACACACACATATATGTATATATGGAACTGGCGTCTCTTCTGGATTAGATAGTGTTTTTTGTAGACGGTTTCTAGGCCGATGTTTCGGCACGGCAACACATGCTATTGTCAACGTGTTGACTCAAAAATGTACAGTACAACCGTACTTTTTCTTACTCAACTGTGGGAGATTTATATCTCCTGCGAAAAAGTATAGTTGCACCGTAATTTTTTAAGGCAACGCCTAGACAATGCCATGTGTCACCGTGCCGTAGCGTCGGCCTAGAAAGCACCTACAAAAAACGCGATCTAACCCAGAAGAAACGCCAGTTCTATAAACTAGTGCTCACGGAAACAATAATTAAAACATATATATAAAAGTATATTGCACCAAAATATAATACGTGTTAAAATAATAAATACTAATTTGAAGAGCATAAAAATATAACAGTTTTTTTACATACCTATGTACGGTATTTTATTCGTGGATCGCTATGTGAAGGCATACATAATATATGATCTCCGTCTCCTAGGCCTACCAATAAGATTTTATTTCAATCCACCGTAATCTTATCAGACTCCTAACATAATCCGAGTAGATTCCAAATAGACCCGAGAGATATTTGATAAACCGTTCATAAGATAATAAGAATTAGGTTCTACGTTTGTTCGGTAACGTCCCTGTCGCACGCGTCATGTCGGCCGGATACAGACGGAAGTGCAAACGACATCTGTGCGATAAAAAAGAAAGACAAATGTGGAACAATTTCGCTCGCATACTTGAATTTTTAATGGAGGACGGGACGGAGGATCATTTTTCTTCGGGATCACGAGTGCTCCGGAGCAACGGGCTGCGGGTCTTCCCCGAGACGTACATACATACCTGCCGAAATAGAAGCGAAGGAAAATATTCCGAATTGAACGTAAGTGAACCACTCAATTTCTTGAATGGTTCACTTCGAAAAAGAATTGCAACTAGTTATCTTATTAAATTAATAAAGTGTAAAACTAAACTGTTTTGTTTATGTTGTAGTTTAAATATTTATTAATATATTCTTAATATAGTGCAAAATAAGATCAAAATGTTCCTTTTTACTAAAACTTATCTTGCACATATTTGTTTAGTTTCATTTAGAATCTATGTAGTTTCTCTTCCCCTCTTATATAATCTGATATTTCATTGAAGATCTTTATCGCAATCTACATCATCGATTTCTGAGATTTAGCCTTCTTCCTGAATGGCAGTCTCAGTCTATCTTTTTTTCTTGTATGATGTTCGTGCTCATGTTGATTTGCATCAATTTTTCTTATAAATTCTGCCGATATTTGTGTAGTGAAGATTTTAAGAATATATACCATAACATTGAATCTGTTTAAAGGTCATCATTTTTTCCGGGTATTATTTTCAAAGCTATTTTGCGGTACTGATAATTATTGCATTTCTTCTTCATTAGCCAAAAACAAAAAAGTGCTGCTGTAGTTGATGTGAGGAATAATAACATACATTTTATCAGAGTTACCGAAGTTACCTTTTATTAGATGAAATGTCTGGTGTAGTAGATGCGTTTATTTTTTTTAAATATATATAATAATGAGTTTATCATAGTAATGTGTTAGGGATTATAGTAAAATATTTTCTTAAATTTATTATGAATTAACTTATGTGCTTACATGCAGAACACCCAGTAGTAATAGCAGCTAATTGTATCTTACATCAACTATTTGAAGAGTACCTGTGTGTCTAATAATATATTTTTTTAAATGTCAATGAATATAGTATATTTAATATTATTTGTAAAAACCGCTACATCTTGACGAACGTAAACATCATAATGGTTTAATCCACGGTGTTCTCCATAGCTCTGTATGGTGTCGAAACGTGACCATGAAACATGAGAAGGTAATAAGAAACATACTCGATACCCCTTGAGATGTGATGTTGAATACACCATGGGCCGTGAGGCGAACGAATGTCTATGTTTTTTAGGAACTCCATACTAAAGAAAGGCTTTCCATAACAGAGGAAAATAACAATTTTTCGTGCTTTGGACATGTTGCTAGAATGGATAGAGACAGCCAGAAACTATTGGTCATTGAAAATGTAAAAGGACGTAGGGCAAGAGATCTATATCCATTAAAATGGACTGACCAAACTGTGACATGATTGGAGCCTCGCTACACGTAATTTGTTGCTACGCCACTGATTATTTATCTACAATAAATTTAATTTAATTAATTTAATAATCACGTCACCATCGTTGCTGCAATTACCTAAGATTGTGTATTTTATGTCTTCACGTGGGTTATTCATGTGCAATTTTTTGCATCGTTCATGAGCAGTTTAAAATATTTAGCAATGACGTGACCCATTTGGTTTGGGGCGAGTGTGGAGGTGGAACGCGTCAGCCAGCTCGAAGCAACTCTCCCAGGTGAAAGTTTACCGTTGTTGCACTTTTCAAGTTCCTCGCTTTGTCGAATAATTGGTGTCATCATCCGCGCACCTCGCATCAACATTCACCTCGTGAACTGCGCGCGGTCAGTAACACTAAAACCGTTAAAGTTAGTATGAACGTATTCATTTAATATATGGAAAAATGCCCTTAATTTATGACCGATTAAATTACAAACGCCTGAATAACTTTGCTGTTTTGGTCCAAATTCGATAAAATAAATTGCACTTAACGCGTCTGATTATACTATGCGAAATTTTAAATAAACCTTACGAGTCATAAAAAACCTCAAAACCTTCTCCTTTCATCGTCGCCATCATTCTTAGATTCCGTCTTAATTTCTTCGTTCAGTCCCTCAAACGACATAAACTGCGACAACGCCGTGTTCACCACTGGCTGCTTCTTTCACTCATTTGTATTTGTTAACGACATACATTTCTCCCGCATACCCACCAACGGGATATTTCACATCATTTATGAAAAATGGGATCCAATCATGTTGGTGTGCATACTTCGGATTCCACAGTTTGTTATAAATATAATATAACGAGATTTTGAACATTTACCAAAATAATATTTAAATGATTCCATCCGATACTGTTTGTGGGAGTTTGATTTAACCTGTTTAATGTTATTTTAAACGTTCTGTAAACTTTAATTATTAAAAAATGTAACTGAAATTATTTAAATATAAATTTCGTGAAGTAAGTTAGATTGTGTCCAGTAATCTTCCAATTTATTAAAACAATTCGCTGCTGTAATATTAATTAGTACATGGCTGACATAACACGTTTCTATAAAATACTTACAATCGGGTAAAAGTGCACTAAAAATATTTTTTTTTGTAATTATCTCATGTCGATAATATATATATTTGTTTAATTTAATGTATTTAGAGTTGATAGGTTACTTAAGTTCATTCGACCGATAAAAAACAGAGATAATTAGGACCATCCATCACCTTGACTTAAAAATACAATTTATATGTGGCTTTTATCATTATTACGCAAGAGATAGCTTAAAACGTAGTGTGCCTACCTATAATAGCATTCATAAAAAAAAATCGGTTAGTTCTTATGAAAATAAGCAACACGAGATAAAAAAATAAAACAAAATATATATCTATAAATTTATTTATTTAACGAGAGTTCAGGATAGATCTAAAGAAATTAATTAAAAATTGTTATGCCAGTAGAACTAATCAATTTTGGATATTTATTTTAGAATTTCGCTCAAAGATAAAATTTAAATGAATTATTTTTGTGATTAGGATACTAATCATAAAACACCACTCAATTCTGATCTAAACACTTGAATTTCAGTTTATTTCATTGAATGCGTGTTCTACCATTTACAGATGTAAAAAAATTGCACGGCTATATATATTTACACGATATTCATTATGAAAGTGGTTAATTTATGTATATAGAATTAAGGCTGGACATTCACCAGATTTTTTTTGGCTTGTTGTTTTATGCGTTGTTCTACATAACAGTTTTAAGGTCCGGCATAATTAAGAACTGGCAAATTGATTTTTGTTATAAAATTCAATTTTTTTTTAAAATGGATATCGTAAAGTAGATATCTATATTTATTGTTTCGGCAACGGTATGTGTTGGCAACGGCATGGTATGTGTTGAAGGTTAATTTATATACTTATCATCAATATAATGTAAACCGTAATGTATTGAATGAAAAATGTTTATTGCTAGCAAAAAACCTACCAAAGTATCATTTCTATTGAATTTAATGGAATCAAATATTATTCAATAACTATGTTATCTGTCAGAAAACGTTCAGTCCTATCACCAGTTCAGTTAACCAATGGCGCGGCGAGTCTCGGAATACGATCTCCGGGTCGCCAGAACGCGTGTTGCGGGAATTACAATTATATTATTATTCAAATCATTTTTTAAATATGTCTAATTGGGTATTTGTTTGCGTTAATTTGTTAAAGTAGTAGTTATTGCGGTAGACACTAATATTATTGTAATAATAAGTTATATTTTAACAATCTACAGCGCTCTGCTAGTATGTATATAATTTTATTGCAAAGCCTATGTTATGTTAGTTTTAGTTAAGAGGACACCGCTGTAGAAAGGAAAGTTGCTAAAAGTTAAATACATACCGTTGTAAAATACCAACAACGCTTCGCGGACGTCTCAAGTCAGCCGATCTCAACAGTCGGTAATGTTGAGACATGATTCGAAAGCGATACGAATTCAGTGTTCATTAATTCAATTACAATACGTAGGGTAAGTACATTTTCGTGGATGGGCTTGTGTGTATAAGTAGCGCAAAGGAATGACGAGGTGGCGAGAAAGTCTTCCAAGGTTGGACTTCCTGTTTGGCGGATTGCGACCGGTTTGGCTGCCCGATTAAACCTGCCGCGGCTCTAGAAGACTTCACGATCAGACATCAGATTGGAACCTGACCTATATACACAGGGTGTAATTACTCGAAGGGTAATTAATAATTCGTGCATTTACCGATAATTTTCATTCTCGACCAATCGGTGCTAGCATCAACCAAATTATATAGCAGTGGCGTGCACTAGGCATAAATTTAAAGTACGCTGCTAATATAAGTTAAAGTATGATTTTATAAATACACTCTTTCAGAAGCATATTTTTGTATAAAGTATACCTGTTATTATTATTTTTGGGAAATTCTTTAAGAAGTTAAGATTCAACTTATACAGTGTTTAAATTGTATTGGAACGCATACATTCAAGTCTGTTTCAAATACACCTTTGCGCTGTTTTGCAACACGTCTGCTCAAGCGAAGGCGTATATCCAGATCACCAAGCGGCGCGAGAGACATAAGTGTTGTGTTTAGTTAAAATACTTATATTGGGGTAGAATTTGTAAAAAATTATGCAAAACACATGTGTAGCTTTATTTGTTATTTCTAAATTCTTTCGTTAGATTATTTACTTATATTTAATACACGATATATCAAATAAATATGTAATTTAGTTTTATTTCGCAGAAATTATCGTTATACACAACTTGTTAAATTCTTCATAGCAGTGGTATGACATATATTACAACAAAGTATTCACATTTTTTTATATTTCACCATTAAAATAGCCTTCACTGTATTTTATCTCTCTCCGGTAATCAAAAGCATTGAATGTAATGATCGATTAATCGCTCTGAAAGGCTCTTTCGCTTTCCAAACAGTAGCTTTAAAAATCAAGTTACTAATCTATCTACAAAGTAAAAAATAACACCATGGTTGTTTTAAAAACAAAAGCATTCTCTGTAGGCTTTAGTTCGAGCTGCAAAGGATTCCGAATGAATCCTTATACACTCCACTTTACTAGTTTTCTCTATAGTGAAGGTCAATTTTTTAAATTAGTATCTAATATATTATGTAACAAAGTATCTACTGTATATATTGTATAATTTAATATACATTGTGTTATATTAAATTATTAGCTTTTTTACTGCTTTTTTATAATTAATTTTTCATATAAGACCTTTGTTCAAGATTTCAATAATTAAGACAATGAAAAAATCTTTATTACTATATGATTGTATATATATATTACATTACTACATATTACGTTGTGAAAATATAAACGTATTTGATTAAAAATAATTATTTTTTAAATATATTAATTGGAAATATATTTTTATAAGTTCAGAATTACAGCTTTGTTTGTAAGAGTGTTCAATTCTTAATTCAATGTAATACTAAATTTTACAGGCATCTCTATGAGTACAAATATTAATGAAAGATTTTTTGTATTCTATGATATCAAATTAACTAAAATCACACACAAAATAGAGTAGAAATTATTGTAACTTTTTGAGTACTCACATGTAAACATAGTTATTTTGTAAAGTCAATAAGTATAATCAAACAAATTTCAATCAAATCAAAAGCCACATAAAATAAATCGATTTTTTATTTCACATTATATTTATATTCGAAGCGAAACACTTTTATAATTTTAGTTAAACTGTTCTATTTTAATTTAAATTCACATTCCATTCATCCCAAACTGTATGAACTGAGTGACTGTATGAGTTCAATTAAAAATATTATTCCAAGTACACGTGCTCGCCAATAATTATTGTCGAACTATTATAATAGAATTTGTTAATTGATATCTACAATTAGTGCAACCAGCAAAATAAATTTATTTAAATATGTGCCACAATTTATGTGACGTTTCATAGCACCATTTTTTTATTTAAATTTATTTTACACTTATATTGTATATATATATAACATAATTAATTATTATTTTATTTTGTTTACACAAAACTACCCAACTCAATAGCGAAAATTCTCATATTTGAATTGGGGTGTATTTAAGTTTTAAAATAATGTAAAGGTACGTAAAGAAGTAAGATATAAATATAGAATTAAATTATTAAACACATATACATATATATCATATTACAATATTGAAAGACAGTGATGCGGACTCTATTCTAATTCCATTGAAAATGCGACAGTTTTTAATAAGTATAAAACATATGGGCTTTATTTATTTTATTTATATTTATAATAAAAAAATTATCAACAAGTCGTTAATGTTAGATAGTTGTACAATGATAAAAGTACAATATTAAAACCTATTAAAATATTAGGGAAAGAAAATATTACAGATTACACTTTTTTGTGTTGTGTTAATCAATTAGAAACACTTGCGAAAATTACGTGTTAAAACATAAGATTACATTGACAATTAGGGAAAATTAATAAGATGTTAAAGCTAGCATATAAGTACAAAAGCGCATGTATTACACCATCGAACGATTATTAACCATGTTTGTAGTTCTTAAAGAATCGTAATAAAATCATATACAAGAAGATAAACGGTTGCGTTAGATTAATATATGACATTTCTTTATTGCTTTCTATTTCATATTTATTCGCCTCCCATATATAAAACATGAAAATCCTGCAATGTTTCATAATGCCTTGAAAAGCGCTCCTCAGGCTACTCATTTTCATAGAATTTTCATTCACTTTTTTCTTAATCCTTCCAATTGAACCTCATTCACTATCCAAGTTCTTTTAATCTATATGCTAAGGCTCTATGATATTCCCAACATACATAACTATTTATATAGATGTAATATATAAAGCATATGCCTTTTAAAGGCTAATCTTTCGGGTTTGAAAAGTTGATTATATTCCGATTAAATGTTTATATTATTTTGTACAAATGTCCGATAAGGCAAACACATAATTCACGGCTAAAAATTATAATAATTATATAACTGTTATCACACATTATACATACATTTTTGCTGATAGAGGTCTCACCCACACATACATACATAGGTTACATATGATAACATAAAATAATTAGCATCATTTCAATATCCTAATTTAAGATAAAATTTATTTTTAAAAAAATGTGTCTTCAGAATAAAAAAGACATCTACATAATTCATATACTTTAAAGGAAATTGACACTTCTCTTCATTGTAATGTAACAAATCTCTTTTAAAATTTCACCACGCGTAACTCGCGTGACAAGGTATTGGGAAATTATAGTATATATATAAGAATATTTAAATTTAGTTTTAAAAAGTTTCAAAAATATCTAATTAAATAAAAATCAGAAATGAATATTTGAAATATATTTATGTATACTCCGTTCCTTGTTATAAAAATGTTGAGTATATTTTTCTGTGGGAAATTGTGGTGTTACTTAAACACGCCAAAAACTCTTTCCAAACACGCCATTTTCCTGTCAATTTGTAAAAAAGAAAGGGGCCCTGAAGTCATAAAAAAAATTTAACGAGACATATCGCACGAATTTACCCCGCTGTCGTCTTTTGCCTGTCGAGTTTTTAAATCCTTGGTGTCTGAGGATTAAATTCAATTTTCAAATAATTTGCTTTCCCCTGCTTCTGGGAATTTTTATAATACTGCTACTTATTGCTGTTTGTATTTTAGAATTAATATGACATTAATTATAGCTAACTGATATGTTCTCCATTAGAATTTTTATTCGAACATCGTAGTTGGGCACATTATATCAAAAGGTATCAAGATTTTGTAGAAAAAAACAACTGTCATAAAACAATTGTGATAAATAATAAATAAATGATGATACCATACTGTATTTCAATTGACAAGGTTACAAATGATAATCTGATGACCCGGATGCTAAAGTAAAAATATATCCTTAAAACAATAAAAAAAACAGAAATGAGATATCCAGAAAAGTACTAGATGCAGGAGCAACTCATAATTTAAGGGTTACATCAACCTGGGAGCCTGAAAATTAGGTAGAAATCATGTGATCTTTTACAATACGGTGATTAATTTTTTTATTGGCACCTATTAATGTACATATTAAGCTATTAGTTTATTTTTTAAATATATTTTTAAATATCTGCGTCATGTCTATTCCCATGGAGCTCATCAGCCGTTTCGCGTGTGACTGACTAGCCTGCAACTTTCCTCAGTGTACATTTATTTGAAACCGAAGAGAAGATCGTGTACTTATTCGGAAATGAAATATCTATAAGGGTGGGACGACTTGGGCTGACTGTTTTTAAAAATTTATAACTTTGGTGGGGTTTATTTTTAATTATATATTTTTTTGCAGATAATAAAGAATTTATGAAAAATTATAATGGCTACATACCCAGTGCAAGAGCACGTTAAAATTATTGAATTTTATTATGTTTCGCGACCATCTATTTTCGGTGACTGGTTAATTTAAAAAAAATGTGGAGTTTGCTTGGCCTCCCCGTTCCCCAGATTTGACGGCGCCTGATTTATTTTTATGGGGCTACTTAAAAAGCCTAGTTTACATGATCAAACCAGCAATAATTCAGGAGCTTAAACAAAATATTCGTGCAGAAATAACATATTTGGGGACAGAAACGTTGCGTAATGTAATGCAAAATAGTTTTGAAAGAGCAATTATTTGTCAACAAGAAAATGGTGTTATTTTCCACACATAGATTAAAAAAAAGTTAACAAATACACTTTCATGTAATAATAAAATTACAAAAGTTATATGCATTTTACATCAGTCAGTCCATGTTGGCCCACTCTGTAGAATATCGGATTTGAAAATAACTGTTTTTGTAAAATTGGGAGCAATTTGAAAAAACGATTGTTATGAATAAATGGTTTATCGTATTAAAAAATCTGAATAATACATTATAGATAACGTTATCTAGAATATCTGTAAAAAAATTAAAGTCAATCGGAATTAAATTGTCGCTACAAAGTTGCAAGCCAGTCTGAGAAATATGGTTTCGAGAAAAACGTGACTAACTTGAACACGTGCTGTGCTGTGTTTATTCCTTCATATCTTGGTCAGTTTATGAATTTTTCCAAGCGAGTGGGCTTACATTAAAGTATATGTAATGTAATGTAATACTAATAATGTAAGTATATGTAATGTAATGTAATACTAATAATGTAAGTATATGTAATGTAATGTAATGTAATACTAATAATGTAAGTATATGTAATGTAATGTAATACTAATAATGTAAGTATATATAATGTAATGTAATACTAATAATGTAAGTATATGTAATGTAAATAAAAATAATAAAATTACCAGGTTGGTGTAACCCGTTAAGACAGTTTACAATCCAACTATTTCGAATTCCTGCAAACAAAATAATGATCTTTTAAATATGAATTAAATATTAATTGATACTTAAACTTTTTTTTTTTTAGTAATTCTGCTGTTAAATGACATGTATACATAACTTTTGATTAGAAGGTCGAGTATCGCAATTTCATCATTTTTATCCTCAAAATAAGACAGTCACTACGTATAGAAGAATAGATTTTTATATATGCGTTGATTTTTCGAGTAATGCGATGTCTGAAATGGTCAAGAAAGATTATTTTTATTTTTTATATCATTAGATATTGTTATTTTTGCATAAACTAAATTGACCTTTGGAATGATCTATCTGAATTGATTTTTAAAATTAAAAATGATTTAGCATTAATCTATCATCCTATTTCTAACATAGATTACATTCGATATAATTATTATTTCACGAAAAAGTGTAAGAAAAAAATTCTAAGAAAAAAATATAATTATTATTTTATTTAATATTACGTTCGAGGAACGTGTATGATTCTACGACATCATTAAAGAATTATTTCATTAAAAAAACGCGACTAGAATAGAGTACAAAATATAAACTATGTTTAAAGAAAAATCGTGTACACCAAAAACAATTATTTTTAAAGATAATGTTTCAATTACTATTAAATTGCGATATTTTATTTAACAGCATCTAAAATAAAGTTTGGAAAGAAATGATTCACGAGAAGAAAAAAACTTTACGTAATGGTGTTTTATTTAAAGGTTTGTTTTTCGCATTGGCAACACTTCTTCAATCGACAGCCAATTTGACAGCTGACAGATGATTTGTGATCAGTTTGGTTTGCCATTTATTCATGAGTAGACTTACGCCAGGCAACGCTTGCGAATTGTGCAAATTTATTGTGGTTCAGTTCGCGAAACTTACTATTCGCTCCGTCTATTTTACGGTCGACATAATAGTCCATACGAGCAAGTAATTCGAATAACCATGGATCGTTTTCGAACCACGCATACTATAATTGATAATACGCATCTGCAGAGATGTCATACAGTGCGCACTAAAGACGCTGTTTTTGCAGTGGAGCATAGTATTGAGTAGGACTCGAATGAATGGATTCGCTATCGTGCACAGCAATAGATCCATGATTATTAACATTTTCGTTCAAATATGAATTAAATATATTAATTAGAAAGATATACATATAAAATCAATTTAATCTAAAAATATTATTGTTGCGCCACCGGGATTCGAACCTGGATCTCTTTCCTAACCGGGGAAGGTGCTTTATCCAACTAAGCTACAGCGACAATATTTTTAGCGACAATTTTCGACCCTATATGTTACCTTTTTGATATTAATACATTTAATCGTTCCATCATTTGACAGAGCCATCTACCTTATTTTTACAGAATCTCAAATACCTTTCAGGTTCGAATCCCGGTGGCGCAACAATAATATTTTTCGATTAAATTGATTTTATATGTATATCTTTCTAATTAATATATTTAATTCATATTTAAAATATCACAGACCTATGTTCTGAATAATTACAACTTCACAATAAGAATGTGTTCTCCTAAAAATAATGATCGCTAACCGGGCAAGCACTAGAAGAAGAAAATTGAGAATCAATTTTGGATCCCTTTTAGAATATTCGATTAATATTTATAGATAGCCCTTTTTTAGTATGTTCTATCAGTACTGTAATTACCGGAATACACTTACTGAATTATTATAAACACACTGATAATAGTTTGAACTGGATGGCTTTAGAAGATTTTCGTATGCGATTTTTAATAAATGATTTGTTTGTAACTTTTGAATGTTGATTTTAATATATTCTGAAATGGTTAATATTTTGCAAATGCAGTTTGAACATCTTTACTGTTAAAATATTGTGGACCCATACAACCTTTAAATGCATTATTTTAAGAACGCGAGGGTATAAAATGCGGTAGAAATGAATACATATAATATGGAGGCATTTTTGTCACACGTTGAATTGTTCGGCTTTCTTTGAGTAAAATTTATTTTGTTTGTAGTAAAGGATGTTTTTTTTTGGTATAGAACTTTAAAATGAAATACGCACATAAAAATCATGGTAATAGCCATGGTATTGACTTTATTGGAAATATAATTTTATTCCATTAGTGTTTAAATATGAGGGCCGTGGCTGGCTCGAATAAAGCGCAATCTGAAAGTCCAATTTTCGACTACTTTTTGGAGCAGCTGGGGACGTATATCGGCAGCAACGCGACGAATGTCGGCTTCCAAGTTGTCTATAGTCTTTGGTTAATCGGCGTAGACTATCAACTTCATACATTCCCACAGAAAATAATCCAAAGATGTTAACCACACGAACTTGGAGGCCAATTCACAGGTCCATTACGCGAAATTATGCGCTTATCGAATGTTTCCTTCAATAAATTAATTGTGGCGCGCGCTGTGTGGTATATTATACCGTCTTGTTGAAACCACAGCTCTTTTATATTAATTCCATTCAATTGGGGAACGAAAATGTTAGTAATCATGGATCTATTGCTGTGCACGATAGCGAATCCATTCATTCGAGTCCTACTCAATACTATGCTCCACTGCAAAAACAGCGTCTTTAGTGCGCACTGTATGACATCTCTGCAGATGCGTATTATCAATTATAGTATGCGTGGTTCGAAAACGATCCATGGTTATTCGAATTACTTGCTCGTATGGACTATTATGTCGACCGTAAAATAGACGGAGCGAATAGTAAGTTTCGCGAACTGAACCACAATAAATTTGCACAATTCGCAAGCGTTGCCTGGCGTAAGTCTACTCATGAATAAATGGCAAACCAAACTGATCACAAATCATCTGTCAGCTGTCAAATTGGCTGTCGATGGAAGAAGTGTTGCCAATTCGAAAAACAAACCTTTAAATAAAACACCATTACGTAAAGTTTTTTTCTTCTCGTGAATCATTTCTTTCCAAACTTTATTTTAGATGCTGTTAAATAAAATATCGCAATTTAATAGTAATTGAAACATTATCTTTAAAAATAATTGTTTTCGGTGAACACGATTTTTCTTTAAACATAGTTTATATTTTGTACTCTCTATTCTAGTCGTGTTTCTTTTTTAATGAAAATAATTTTCTTTAATGAATTTGTCGTAGAATTCATACCATCGTTTGTCCTTCGAACGGTAACTATTAAATAAAAATAATGAATTATATACTTATCTTTTTCTTTAGATAATTTTTTTCTTTACACTTTTTTACGTTGGAAATAAATTACATTAATCTCGAATCTAGTAATCTATGTACTGAGAAAATAAGGCATATGCTATTATGAAGAATTTTAAATGCACATAAAATTCATTTATCTTTAAAAGTTTTTATGAAAAAATCAATAATTAGTCACACTGAAGTTAAGAAGCACAATCCATTTCCCTCTATAAAGGTCATAAATTATGTCTACGTTTTGAAGAGATTTACGTGCAAAAAATATACATTTAATATCTAAATCTGGTGTATTATTAATAAAAAAATAAAAAATTTAACAATTAAGTTAAATCGCTATTTATTTCTTTGCTACGTTCATTGTTGCAGACATCGCAATTACTCGAAAAAACTCAAACAGCAATTATTATAAAAAATGTTCTTTCTATTCTTCATGTATTACGTATGTGACATTGTCTGTATTTTGTGAGAGGATATGAAGAAACTGATGATCAAATTGCGAGATAACATGACATGACGAAAAATGGAACACGTTTCATTTAAAATTCACAAGAAAACTGTTCATTGGATGATAACATGTCCATATTTTACAACCAGAATGCAGACGAATATACACAAGTTTCATAAAAATAAAGTAGTATATATTACATGTATCATACCACTCCTGCACAGAATATGTTTTGTCTGTGTTTCGAAAAACTGTATTGATAAATTCAAATATGCTAAGAATGTACATATAATATTGTATAATTATACACTTATATAACAATTTGCACTACAGTAATAGATAAAGCACTCGAAAAGCATGTAAGCGGTACCAGTTTTCCATTTTCTATACATAGAATCCACGAAGACTTTCAAAATTAAAATATAGAACAGCGACTATGTACTCAAAATGCACGAAAGTATTTATGAAAAACAATTTTCATAATTTAGTTATACTCTAGAGATCGCGCAATGCCCATGTAGCTGTTATTTTCCAACTCACGAGAGTGAATCAAATTTAAAATAGTTTGTTTTCTGCTCAGAATCTGACAAGCCTACTTGAGGTATGGTAATAGATATGTACATATTATAAACAACCGATAAACGGTGGACTTTGGCGCGTGAATATATCTTTCGAAATAATGACATCACGAATGAAACAGGAAAGGCGGTATTGCGAAACAAGCATTTAAATATTTTCACAAGATGGCAGGGCCGTTAGCCCCGATAATGAACTCGACAGTGCGTTCTGAAACATCGGTAAAAAAAAAAAAAAAAACTCCACACAACTTCACATGGAAGTAATGGGTTTCGTTTCACCCAAGTGTATATATATTGTACTGTTTATAATTTAATTCAAGAATGAATGGTTTTTTGGACAAGATTGGGTCCTTGTAGGGCGGGCATGAGTAGGAAAATTTTCAAATGTGGCCGACGGTGTGGTGTGAATTGACACGCTTACTTTTCGCAGGCCGTAATTGCCGTGTGCACAGCCCCCGGATAGCGCGAGCGAGCTCTGAGAAAGTGAGCCAATTTTTCCCTAAAAGAAAGTTACTTGATTAAAATTCAAACCGTCGCAGTAGTAACGGGAGACCGGCGTGCGAAAGAACTGCAAATAATTCCATTGCGGACGTACTCGGTCCAAGTCAGCCTTTCGATAGGAGTTTAACCTCATATTTTTCGATACCCTGTCCATTCGTAAGCCGAATGACATCTCCCTTCGCAAAGTGGCAAATAAATCTAAATAATGAACAGTGTCTATTTTATTTTTAATATTTAACGTAAACTGTACGTTGTGGTTATTCATTTTAATAGAATTATTTATTAACTTTGATTTTTAATTTATGAGATAATTATACACCAACCGGTTTTGAAAAACACCTTATGTCAAAAAAACTAACTAAAACCATATTGTTCTAATGTTTTCAAATTCAATTTAAAAAAAAAAATCTAGTAAACTCAAGTTGTTACGATGATGAAAGACGTGGAATAATTTAGAATCATTAGAAATAAGTGAAGCGTGTAGAATTAACCAAAAAATTATAAATAACCATTTAAATTTAACCACAATTCCTATCCTAAAAAATTTCTAAAAGTTTTAGATCATTTAGTAAATTTCTACCTCTTTCATCATCGTAACAATTAGGTTTATGTTTTAAAGTCATTATTTTTTTAATTGAATTTGAAAACATTATCGTTATTTGATAGACAGGTTTACGCTATGGTTCCCGCATTTGGCTTTATATATACAATTGAGAGATTTAAGCGATCGGAGAAATTCAATCGAAACACATAAATGACGTCAATATTTTTACGTAAAAAGCCACAGGTTCTCAATTTTTTAAATTAAAATTTGTTATATATAACATAAATATTAGCATTTTTTTAAATAGGTTAACGATTTAAATATATAATAAAATACATTTTTATATATTTTTTATTTATTATAATATATTTATAAGATATGTATGTAATCTTAAAAACCGATTGCATGATTTTATTAAAGTGTCAATGTAGATCTCTAATCTAAATTATTTAAGCTACGGACCCTACGGTTAGGAATATTACTAGCAACTTATTAGGTTTCAAATAAGACTATCCGAAATGCAACGGTTCAGAAGTATACTTTTGTGATTTTCAGCAAAAAAGTAATATTATTTTTTAATTCGCCGCAAACAAATACCTTTGCTGTTATAATGTACCTTATGTGGTGGCTATTATCAGAAATTCATCACGATATGTTGAGTATTTATGACACAGCATTCATTTTGTTAATATTGGTTCCAAATTACTCAAAAATCACAAAATAACCTATATGACGCTAAATGAGTTGATAGTGATATTCCCTAACTATATATAGGCTCCGTTTGGACTACAGTCTCTGGGACACCCTGTATATGAGTTATAATTATTTGTTATTTGTAGCATTAATGTTTAACAGTTATAAATTTGCTATCTGTAAAACTCATGGTAAAAACTACAAAAGCAGAATTTTTCATAAAAATAAATTACTAGTTCAGAGAAACTGGTTGATGTATCACAGAATTATGAAAACAATTAATACAGTTAGGCGATAATAACAATGTTATATTTTGTATAGGGGCGATAACTTACGCATGTATATAGAACAGTATTTTTTAAAAAATATATTAATATTTCTGTCACTTATATTATAAATGCTAATGAATTGATAAAAATATATATGAGACATTTATAAATTGAAGAAACTAAAAAAATATAATTGCAACGTCGTAATGAAATATACTATTTAAACTATTGAAAATTTAATTACATACCAAATTTGAATCATTATAAATGTGGAAATTGTTTAACGCGAAAAATATCACATCATAAACGTTCAAGAACATGAAGCTATTGTAATAATATTTCAAATCTATTAAAATATGAATTAAATATCACAGACCGTCTGTTCTGAATAAGAATGTGTTCTCCTAAATAAAATAAAATCTATTAACACAAAATTTGAGTTGGCAGGCATTACAAACTCTCAGATAAGAATAATAATAAAAGGCTAAGAAAGATTATTCTCATATTATCCGTGTAATAGACAACTTTATACAATAGTTATTTTAAAACTATTTTTTCGCGGAATAATATTTAAGTTCTCATCATTTCGTATTAACCGATTTCCGTTATGTTTATTTCTTCTGTGAGTATTTCCGCGTGTTTTTTTTATGGCAAGTTATAATAAAAAAAATTATCCCGTTTACACCGTTGTTTATTTTAATGTTCTCCTGTACAATTTTTTGTAGCTTTTGTAGGAATTTGTGACATTATAGTTCTTTCTTTTGTTATATACGCATAAGTTAAGTTTTTGTTTTCACTTTCACTGTGAATTTTTTCAATTTTATTTATATACTCAATGTTTTTATTGAGAAGTGTTGTTTGCAGATTTATTATTTGATCTTGAAGGTATGATTTTTTTTCTTCTTTTGTTACACATTTTTCTGTAGTTCTATTATTAGTTGTTGATATATTTCTCTTTTATTTAAAGCTTCTTCCAGATTCGACACATTTTTCAATTGCATTGTACCTATAGTCTTTCTGTTTTTGATACGTTTGTGATTTTTTCTATGTCGGTCCGTAAGTTGTTAAATATTTCATCCTCGTGGCACTGACGTAGGTATACACTATAAACACTAAACTCGCAGTGTCACCTCCGTATTGGACGGCGTCCGATACGATACTCAAATTCCATATAAAAAACATATAAATTAATATATTCCATCCTTTATTTAGATACATGTTTCATTACAACAATATTACATTTATAGAGTATAATAAATAAATACTTACTTCATTATCAAACCGTGATTTATTGCGATTTACCAGTAAAACTAATGCAAAAAATAAAATAATAATCTGTCATAAGTAATATTGTAATGTATTACACACGCCAAACCGGATACTCACTCCACAACAAACCAGAAAATCTGCACGCTGTGTAACGTACAAATATCATATTAATAATTATTTATAGAATTATATTCACATTTGGTGTTCATTAATAAAACAAGCAGTAGAAATCTGTAATCGAATAAAAATGACACAATTGAATCAAGCTTTCATCAGTCATATGTATTTTGATATTTTTCGAGTTTTTAAATGGTTGATAAACTCTATTTTTGGTATGGTAATTAAACCAAAGTTTTATGAGTTTCAAAAGATCTATATATTCTAAAGGATGTATATTTCTGTCATATTTAATAACTTTGTTCTTGTCGGTGTAAAGCTTGCCATTCATTTATATCCTGTTCCCTATCTTTATCCCTCAATCATTCTTTCGATCACATTTCTGAAGTATAACGTATTGTGTCTGAGAATATGTTATACTCTGCTTCCAACTTATTTTCGTTCAATGTCCATGTTTCACATCCATGAAGTGCTGCTCCAGGTGTAGGTTTGATGAATATTGATGATGTGTGATGTGTGATTTGAAGATTTATTAATTTTATACATATTCTTTTAAAAACATGTTGACATATTTATAGAAGTGAAAGGTGCCACGAACAAACGTAATTGTGATATAATGACAATTGACATTACATAAGTACAATAATTTATTAAATAAGAGATAGTTGTCCCATTCTACTGCATGGGATCTACAAAAAATATCATCTCCTTGTAAAATACACAATTAGAAAATGCAACCATTTTTATATGTATTGTATTTAAACACGGCAAGAAATATATTAAGGTATAACTAAATTATGCAGACAAAATGCTCGGTTCTTTTTCCCGCAACTAATCTATTCCTTCTCTTACCTTCTACGCTACTGCCTGGTCCGTAATTGCAATGGCCAATCATGGTTAAAAGAGTTTTTGGGAAGGGACGAGCCACTCTTTAAAGGGTTGGCCAGACATTGTTTAGTACTTTTACGGAATAGAACCGCTGCAAGTGTCGGTCACACATTTCGATAAAAATAATTCTATAATGGTTTGTGATATTTTGTGACTTAATTGCTATTAAAAATATTGCTCTCTCGACCTTTCATGTCTGCAAATGAATTGAGTGAGACATTTGTATTCAACCTAGGTAGGTACACATTCCCATGCGTTCAATAATAATTTAATTCGATACTAGGTATATTCGATAGAAGGTAAGTACATCTACAGGGTGAATATTATGTTCCAAGTCGATGTTGTTTTTGAATAACTAAAAAGTGAAATTTCAATTTTCAATTTTGGTTTTTATTTATCAATTTTTTGGTTTATTACAATTATACATTAAATATAACATTGGCCAAGTGGGCACCTTAAGTAGCGGAACCAATGCATGCTTTTTTAACCATATTTTTCATAACATTCTCACACACTTTCAGCATTTTCATTTCGAATAGTGTGTGTCGAAATGTATTGGCATATTGATGCAAATATTTCCTTTCAAGTAACTTCACAGAAAATAGTCGAGAGCCGTCAAATCAGGGGAACGAGAAAGCTAGTTGATATCACTATTTTTTGACATTATGCGGCCGGGAAAAATTTCTCGCAAAATTTCAAGTGTAACTCAGGCTGTGTATGAGGTGGTACCATCCTGTTGAAACCGCATTATAGGCCGTATTATAGGCCTAATCAACCCAATTTTGTTACCAAGAAGTGTCCAACATGTGACGATAACGATCACCATGAATGGTAACACCATTCCCATTATTATTTATATTAAATTTTTAAATGAGTTCAATACGTTGTTGAGGCGTTAGATACTCTATAATTAATTATAATCAACTACTCTTTACGACTGCTAAATGCGAACTGACAAATATCTGCCAAACCAAACAGCCAAACAAAATTGGCCTGGAACATAATATTCACCCTGTACCAATGATTTTGTGTAAATAACAAATAATATATTTTTCTGTCATTTTCAACGGACTTTTACCTGGAACCCTTGCCCCTTTCACCTACATATCTACCTATATATATTAAGAAATATTTTTAAGAAAACTTAAATTTATATTTCAATATTACTTTACAAAGTATGTTAAATAATATTATCGAATGAAATCAAGGTTCTTTAATTATACGCCAGAGTCTGACTCGAAAATACATTAAGTTTTTTTTGGAAGACTGAGAATCTATTATAATTATTATGTATAAAAAACATAGAATTATCATAATTTAATTGAAAGAAGACTTCAGATAATACGTAAGCAGAAACGTTAAACAGTAGCCAGAACCATCTGAACAGCCAATTTTTATGTTTTATGACGTTAACCTAACTAGAGTAATCTGTTTTGTTATTTTTAAAATAAAGGAATTAAAATACATTTTAAACAAGGAAAGCTGTAAACTTTTTCATGGCGCCCTTAATGTATCAGAATTTCATTGAAATTATTTTTTAAAGTTTTTTCAAAAAATCATTCGTCATTGGAGATCACTGTTACAACAACAAGGAAAAACAATCTTTGCCAACGTCTTTATTAATTTTTCATTTCCATAGTTGTAATATTTTCTGATAATTAAAATTTTATATTAGAATTCAAAAGGTGTAAAGCCAGTCGCGACGCACACTTCGGAAACCACTGAAGTAAGGAATAAAATTAATATACCACCAAGAAAATTCTAGTATATTTTAAACTATACCAATACTCATACTAAAACCAAAATAAAGTATGTTTTAAACAAGCTAGGAATAAAATGAACTCTGTACTTAAGGTAATTGAAATCAATTAGATCAATGTAAACACGATTTTTATTGTGGAGATGCAATTTCAGAACAAAGTTCTGTGGTATTTTTAACACAAATAAAATTAATCAATTAGAAAGGTATACAAAAAAAACTATCTATTGAAAAAATATTTGGTTGGTTTGGTTTGATATATTCAAATCTGGATAAGAAAAGATCCAGGTTCGAATTCCGGTAGCAACCAAATATATTTTTAATGTATATAATTTTTTGTTATGGTTCATTTAATTTGTTATTGTGGTTTAAAATTGATATCTCTACGATTTCTATTGAAAAGGTGGCACTAAAATTAGAAACTTCCTTGAACACGAAAAATCTTCAATCCACAACGTTGAACATGAAATTCGATTCATATTATTATTTTTGCATTCAAATTCCGAATATTTTACTATATTCACAGTTTCCATTCTCCATTCTGTTATAAAAATACACCAATCCGCTACTGGTATAAGTCATATTGGTCATGATAACGGTATCTCGTGGATGTGGCCCCAACAAGTAACCTAGTACTCGGTTGGCACTTCAGCAAAAAAGTGCACATCTCAATCTGAATTAGAGTAATATAAATAGATTGTTAGTACCTCTCGATGCATTGCCGGTGGTTTAATGTCTGTTAGACGGGATTAGTGGATTCGCACAGTCGGCTAATATACTTTTGCTTACATTTCAAGTAACCGTCTCAAACTTTGGACTGACAATCAAAAATATTTTAAGACAATGAGGATATTACAAATACATATAGAGATATAAAATAATTTTAATATTAAATATTAATTCTAAGTATACGAGAGTGTAGGTAATAGATTTTATCAATGATAATGTTCATATTTTTCAGGAACAGAAGGTAATAAAACATTACTGAATTAAATTAATACAACCCTTAGTGGCAATACTACCCACATCATTGTAATTAAGCAGGATAACCTAGTACGCGCCACTGGTACACTACTACACACGAAAAAGCAAAAAAGTAGAAATTCAACTAAAAATAACGTAATAATTTTAGATTTAATGATGAGTATGTATCTTAGATCGCTTCTCCCTTCTCAAATAACTTTGTAATAGAGTATTTTCAGATAAATATATAAATAAAATGTGATCAAACAAATATGTCATACAATGATGACTACGTATTATACGACATAGATTTTTACATTTTTAAAATCAAAAATCTTTTCATCTCCTGGACGGTAAGCAGAGAACTTCTTTGTAAACTCAGCACCTACACGGTATCTACCTAAAATTTTGAATAAAAAATATATACTAACTTAGTGCAGAAAGTATGATACAATATAGCAACCGATTCATTAATTTTTGAGATATCAATATAATATAATGCCAGTGAACACAATATTTCATACAATGCCAGCAAATCGGCCATAGTGGCGTTCAAATATGGGAAAAGGCCAGATAATATCCCTCCCGTGTGGCTGGACGGGACGAAATTGAGCGTTCAAAATAACGTTCATAAATAACTTGGCCATATATTCAATGAAGATGAACAAGACGATGATGATATAGAACGGCAGAGAAGACAGTTGAGCGTTCGTGCAAATATGCTGCCACGGTGTTTCTATCGATGCAGTAAGGAGGTGAAGAGCATCCTGTTTAAATCGTTCTTCACCAGCATGTATACCTGCGAGCTCTGGTCGAAATGCAAGCAAGTGACGTATAACCGTCTCCAAATTCAGTACAACAACTCATACAGTATACTCTTCGGATTGGCGCATTGTTGCAGCGCATCTACAATGTTTACCGAAGGCCGTATACATGGATTCGTTCCGCTTCTGAGACATCGAGTTGCTGGCGTAAAGCTGCGTCTGGAGCTCAGCACTCGGCGCTCTCATGGAAAGCCGGTTCCCTGACCAGAGTATGGCAGCGCCTACAGAATAGCTACATATACAACAATGGCCGTGACTGAAGTAGTTATATATGTAATATTTATATTTTGTGTGTATATATGTGTGAACTTTTTACTTTTTATTAACTTTTTTTATTTATTAATATTTTCCTTGGTTTTCTTTTTCATAGCATTATATTTATTTCATAACCTTTAATGTATAACATAATATGTATTATCTTTATGGCGAATCGGGTTAAAAAAACCTGATCACCCTGGAATAAACACATTATTATTATTATTATTAATACTGCATACGTAATTTGAAAGCCCTTTATGAAATAATATTTGATCAACAAAACAAACATATGCGATATTTGATATTCACTATTTTCATTCCGAAATTCTCCGAGATTCTTTTGAATAATTAAAATTATTAAATAACAGATGCATTTAATGTTCGGACAGAAATGTTGGAAATTTGTACATTCGATTATTTTACGACTTAATATTATTATAGATTAATAAAACGTTAATAATTAATAATGGTGACATTGAAATTTTTTAACAATCGGTTCACTATTTTTCAGAAATCAAAACATGGAAAGGATTCTGAAATTATTTCAATGCGATAAAACATCCCCTTTTCGAAGCTCTTTTCCAAGAAATACAAGTATCTTCGTACCTAGCATCACGTAATATGAGCCAAATGTAATGCCTCCATTATAATATTAATTACTTCCAGGGTCTAGAATCTAGTCAACGGGCGTACCTACTTAAAAATATTATACTAAAAATTATAATTTAAAATGATATATTTTCTAAAAATATTTTCCTTCTATCGATTTTAATAACCAGTTGACACCACTGGACACTGTTTTCGGATGAATGATTCTAAGTTCGAGGAGCCTCTCCATGAAGACATTTTTGTCATGATTTGTCGGTTTAATCTACTCTCCGTATAAAATGCACGAGATTATTTTTAAACGCACGTTTCAGCAGAAAATTAGGAAGGTTCAATGACTAGGTCGTATGAATGATGTGTAATCCCTGAAATCGAAGGTTGTTTGTTTAGTAATTTAGTCGTATTTCCATAGCACAAGCCATAATTTTAAAGTAATAAAAATATTTATGTGTCATCAGCGCTGGCGTTACCCACAAGCGGAGCAGACCTGCCAAATCAAGGGGGCAGCCGAAATACACATAAATTGAAAAACATAATTCCAAGTTGCAAAACGATAATAGTGTGTAATAAAGAAATAATAAAGCAAACCTAATAAATAACATTATAGTTATTTCCTAATAAGTAGTAATTTGTAGTCAACACTAGTGTCCAGAACGTTTTTTTGGTTAAAAGCCGCGCCTTGGAAAGTTTCAAAATGCCGGACTAACAAAATACCGCTCCTAACGTATGTGGCACGCGGGCGGCCGATTTAGGGGGCGGCCAATTTATGGGGATAGTTTTACATTGAATTATAAACATCATCTTCACTTAAGTTACTAGGGCGGAAAAAAACAATATTACATGTGGCGGCAAAAATTCTAACGCCGGCGCTGTGTAACATATATAATAACAAATCTGAAGGAATAATAGATAATAAGCTAAAATAATTAAACAAGGTCGTAAGTAATCTTGGCGTCAGCAATTGGCGTGAAGCAGCCCAGTGCTTGCTGATGGAGGTGTATTCTTGAGGAGATCAGGACCCATACCGGGTTGTAGAACCAGGGATAATGGTGACGACAGAAACTGTCCACTAACATTTTCAATTTCTCTTGTGATATTTGAGTTACATTGAAAGGTATTGCAACATCACATTGAGTTACGTGAGTTGTACTTACATATCATCTGAATTATTGCATAACCATTTTCAGAATGAGGAAGGTGGGCCATGTAACAATGTGTTTAAGATGACAAAAAAGATTTTCAACGAAGCTCGCAAAAAATCTTAATATCTTTTATGCATGTTCAAATTGGGTTAATTGTTTATACACGGTGTAAGAAATTCTAGTTAAAATGTGGATGTACTGTTTAATAATAATGTACGTACTTTGATTCTTATATACAAACATTCGCTAATGAATTAGTCAACATTTTAGAGCCAATAATTTATAAACTTTCTCTTTGTTCAAAGAATATACTTATAAAGATGATAACATTGAAAAACTCTACGAAGCGAACCATTTTATTCCGCCTGGCTTCCTCCGCATTCAATTCTTTACATTTAAAAATATATATATTAACGCATATCGTACATAATATAAAATATTGGTAACTTTATTTTTAGTAGTTAGTTATACATCGATTTATTAAATTTTGATAAATCCATTCAAAATCGTATTATAAAAGCAGTGGCGTAACCAACAAAAATGTACTGCAATACAAAATGGAGAAAAGGTCCCAATATGTATTGTATATAAGAATATTAAGAACTAAGAACTGAGCGGTATTATCGCGATGTATGAATTCATAAAAAAAATAATTGCGTTTATACATAATACAAAAACTGAACTTCTTCATTCCGATTTTCGCTTAGCGGCGATGGTCTGATACCCTAAACAATATATTTCACGTGTTTTCGTAATACTTGGTGAGAAATGATTTTTTTATTTCTTGTTGTGGCAATTCTAAAAATTATTAGTCAATATTTCCAAATGTTTTGTAGGACGCAGAACTTTTGGGTCCCTATTGGTTGCATTGACGTGACGGTTGCATAACAGTCGTGTTATACGAGCGATTATCGCAATTCTTTTAGTGTTATACGAAAGGTTGCTATAGATATATGTGTATAGAAAATTTTAAAACTTTTTTATGTGCATATTTAAGTTAAGAATATAGATACACAATTAATGCAATTTCATTCTCAGATAAATGAGTTGTCAACAAACATATTCAACAAAAAATATTAAAAGCTTTAAAAATAATAACTCTCTATTTGATTAAAAAATGTATGTAGGATAAGGGGGATGAAAGCAGATACGAGATTCCATCTCAAATGTCAGCGTTATATCTCCATTGTACGGTATTTCTACCTCAATGCAGACAATATAAAAATACGGTAGCATGCATGCACTTTGTTAGATATCCTGACATTATTATTTCTTATTTTTTAACGTTGTTTTCAGTATTCATTTTTGTTTTATTTGTGTTGTGTTTCGTTCCTGGGCATTGATTAAACAAGTGTTATCTTAAATCAGTCAGTAAAAAATTGTAGACAGACCACCAAATATAGACACTTTGGTACCACATACGAAATCAAATAGCTCCGCGTCTTTTTTTAAAAATATGACTGGATTGAAACGAAATTTTAAACGCTGACAATATAATACGTATTAATGTAAAAAATACGTCTTGTTTACACAAAGATTTAATTTTCGAAGAGTGAATACTTTTAATGTTGCATAAGTGTGTCATAGACTATCGGATTTATGTTTCCACCAAGAACGTGCGCAGAATGCCCCTCGATCAGCAACGAATGTTCCAAACCCCTTTCAAATCTATTAATTTACTGGTCTGTGGTAGATACATGATTATGGCAGCAAAATATCATATACGTATGTATTTACGATGTCGCTTTTTTCTAATTTTATGCATGCATTATTATTCATGTACCAGAAGTCGCGCCGCAGCCGCGGTACCGAGTTATGGAGAGAGGGCTGTACCTTGCTATAAACGAGTAGAATTATACATTATTGTGTTCACGTTCAAAATCTTTTGTATAAAATTTTCTATATTTTTATGCTGATAAATCTATGACACTAACCCATATTTATGAACCCTTAACTATAGATTAAGAAACATCTGCCAAAAATATCAAATACACGGGGTAATATCTCAAAAAATTCTCCACATAACTATTATTAAACTTAATAAAAGAAAATTATAATTGCGTATTGTGAGTAAATGATAAACTCAAAATCACAAACTGCGAGTTAATCACTATCAACTAAAATACATATTTATATTATTAAATTTGTTTGCCATTTGCTACATTTTGATTTTTATTTACTTATTTATACTACAATTAAATGTGCCTTTTACAGGTCTGTGTAATGATGTAAAAGTATTTATTGTTAATTTATTTCGTTTATGATATTTTCATACTGTGATTACAGTTTTCAATCACTGACATCATCGAATACTCACAATCACAATCACATCAGTGAGTCTAGAATAGCAGTTTATCTCTTCACTTATGTGGATAGCTTTATAGTTTCATTAGAAGATATCCGGTTTTACCCTTAATCTGTCCATTTAAAAAAAAAAAAGGAATTATAATTAAGAGAATTATTTTATACATGTCAGTAATAAAAATGTATTATTTAGTTTATACGTACCCGGTACTACTGATGCTTACCTTCATGGATGATGGAAATTATATATTTTTATTAGTTTTATAAGAATAATAAAAATATATTATTTCCAGAATACGCTCTTGTTTTTGAAATAAGCTTTGATATTTCTAATAAAGAATAACTCTAAAGTGGGATAATGCAATTCTTAGAAAATATTTATAATTTGTGTCACTGAAACCGTAAACAATCAGTAACTATATATTATTATTTGTTAAAACATATAAACAATGCAAAGAAGTCAGGTACACATATTATTTATTAAATACGTAACAAAATATATTTAAACAAGAACACAATAAATACAGAAATCATCAAAAATTGATTCGTCTATACTTACGTGACAGGCCATTAATTCTAAAAGGAAAATTTTATAGAAAAATAAGTCATTTAAAAAATTTGTTTTAAATAATCTTGCGGATCGCGCAACTTTTTTTTTTTGGTATTTATCAAAGTTGTATTTTAGTTTCAATATATATGTGTGCATGTGTAAATTGAAAATATCACACATTTAAATTAAATATAAATACATACACTGTTCCGAATGATTTAATATTTTTTGCAGAATTGAAATGTTTTCAATATATTTAAATAAACTTTTTATTGTCACTCGCAAAAAATATATAGGTATATAATCCTAAATTGTATACAGATAAATCACAAAGTGTGTATGTATGCATGGAAGTGATATTTTTATATATTTTTTTACATATTTAGTATAATCGGTATCACATCCTAAAAAGTATGTGTCTTATCTAATGCAAGTACTGACATAGTCCAAGGCCAATCGAAATAATCACACAGAACCAACTCTCGAAGATGGCACGTGTAACACCATCTCGAAACTCTAAACGAGTGAAGAAAATAATCGAAAGACATATTTTATCATAAAATGATTCGTACAAAAATTGCGATATCGTACAAATGGCAAAAAACTTTGATTCTGTGAATCGAATTTGGTGTCTTACCTTGAATCAAATTTGGTACCGTCAACGAGGGTCCCCACGTAGTGCATGGTCAGCATGTCGTTCTGCTTGGACTTGACCACGCAGCCCTCGGGTACGCTGACCACGTCAACCTTCAGGCCGTCGGTGGACTTCTTCGTGGCGTCGCTGTCGCCGCTCACGGCGCAGCCGAAGAGCGCCAAGGCTAAGAAAAGTCGGGAAGCTAGACCCGGCATCGTTCCAAGTTTGAATCGCGCGCTAATTTGGACTTTAAAAGTTTTCGAAATTGGAATACCGAACAGCGCAACGTTCTGCCTACGAACTCGTCAACGCGACACCAAAAACTGACTGCAACCCGCTTCAACTTTTCCATTAATGTAGCCCAACGGCCGAGCGGATTACCCGCCGCGGGGAGTCGCCGCGCCGCCGCCGTCGCCTTTCAGCGAGTTCCCGCCGCGCGCGTTCGAGTGAGACGACAGCATGAAACGTTTATTCTTTCGTAACGGTATCAACGTCACGTAGATGAATGTACCACGCTCCTCGTTGGTCGGACGCGACAGGGACAGAGTGCGATACGGGTACGCGTGAAGGAGATGGATAATATTGTCCATTTAAGTGTACTGTTGGAAACCACGGCCAGATCTATTCTGTAGCGGACACGTCATTCTTTTTCTCTTATCCTTGTTGATAAGCCCGTTCGATAGCACTGATTGTTCAATAACCTGGCCTGTTACAAAACGGACCATAATTCAGCAAACCTAATGATTAAAAATAATATAACTACACTTATACAAAGCAATAGTACATTGTTGTCCATCGCCTATTCATTTGCATACGTATTGTATTAAAAAGATTGTCCCCATATGCCCCTATTTGATACAAATTTATTCGTACATAAATACACCAGTTATTAAAAAACTCCAACACAGCATTTTCTGTAGATTTCGTTGCAAGAATTTCGAATAAGTTTTGAATCTCGCGCCTAAACAAGGTGGCATAATTATCGCTTATCTAGCGGACACAAGTCGCCGTCTGATTGGTTGGACGAAGCACGTGACACCGGTTTAAAATTTGATCTTGTCAGGGGCGTGTAAAAATTTAGGTTACGTGTTGAAAGAAATACTTAAAGCATTTGAAATGACTTTTTGTATACGCGGGGATTTAACACAAGATTATTATTTAGATTAAGATTATATTTTGGCGAAATGAGATAAACATGGCTAACAATATTATTATTGGTAATTTATTAATGTGTGGTTATATGCTTTCTCTAAATATAAATATATGTATAGTTATAATACAAATTAAATTAATCGACTAGAAAGATATACGGAAAAAATATTTCTATCGAAAATATATTTATTTGGTACCGGGATTAGAACCTGGATCTCTTTCTTCTATCCTGGCATCTTCTAGAAGGTTTTACTCAAAGGTATTTAAGATTCTCCGTAATTTAAAGTTGATTATTTAAAAAAATGGAATAATAGATGTATCAATTGGAAATATTACAGAATATATATATATATATATGCAACATTTGACGAAAATATATTCAATTGTTCGAACCGACAGATTTTTTTTGTATCTTTCATTTGTATTAAATAGCCTCAAAACTATGTTCTAAAAATGCAACTTCACAACAAAAATGTGTTCTCCTTAAAAAATATACTTATATTAGGAGAACACATTTTTATTGTGAAGTTGTAATTATTCAGAACATAGCTCTGTGATATTTTAAATATGAATTAAATATATTAATTAGAAAGATATACATATAAAATCAATTTTATCGAAAAATATTGTTGTTGCGCCACCAATAACATAATGGAACGATTAAATGTATTAATATCAAAAAGGTAACATATAGGTTCGAAAATTGTCGCTAAAAATATTGTCGCTGTAGCATAGTTGGATAATGCACCTTCCCCGGTTAAGAAAGAGATCCAGGTTCGAATCCCGGTGGCGCAACAACAATATTTTTCGATAAAATTGATTTTATATATATATCTTTCTAATTAATATATTTAATTCATATTTAAAATATACTTATAATTTTATTGTAAGTATTTATAATAATTTTAATAACATTTAACCAAAATTATATCGTTCCGTCTCAGATATACGAGTAATGTAATTCTACTGCAAATTTTTCAGCCATGACAACAAGTAACCAAACAACCAAAAAAATATGCATGTTATAAATAACTTTTTGTAACTATTTTTCAAATAAAATTCAATATCTATATTATTTTTTTATGTTAATAGTGTATAAAAAATATCAAAATACAAATCGGTGATAATGCTGATTTTTAATAATAATATGACAATTTGATACGATAGTCTAAAGGAAAGGTATGCGAAAAATTGGAGGCCACGTCTCGTCGACACATTGTATTTATTTATTTATTCTTAATATTGTGCATGCATAAGTTTATTTATTTATGCTATAATATAAACAAGATCAAAATGTTCCTTTTTACTACAACTTGTCTTGCACATATTTGCTTAGTTTCATTTTGAATCTATGTAGTTTCTCCTCCTTTCTTATAACTTCTGACATTTCATTAAAGATCTCCATCGCACTGTACATCATCGATTTCTGAATTTTAACCTTCTTCCTGAACAGTAGTCTCAGACTATATTTTTCTCTTGTGTAATGTCCGTGCTCATGTATTAACATATATCTATAGTTTTAAAATATTATATTAAGATCATCTATTTAAAAAAATTCCACTCAATTATACATTGATAAAGATGTGTTTACAGTATTAAACTAACACTATATTAACGTGATACGAGCTAACAATCGCCGCCACAAATATGCAAAACTTTCTCAATAAAATGAACAGCTCCAAACTGTGTAAATAATAAATGAAATGCGGGCGCAGCTGATAAACAATATAGCCTTTATGTTTCCAATGCATGTTGAAAAACAATACCTGGGCGGCGATTATCGTGCATTTGGGTGCATTTGCAACCAAATGTCAGGTAGCCAAACAGGGCTGCATTCTGAAATCTACAAAAATATATTTTACACAGAACATACGTTTTGTTAACAAGCGTATAATTATTACATTGTGTTTTTAGTCATAGTTACGAATATTAATAATATAGAGAGAAAAAATGCGAACTGATTGCAATTGATAATATATTATAATTGCATTACATTAATGTATTTTAACAATTTTTCGCTAAATGTGTCTAATATTTATCTAATATGGTAAGTAAAATTATCGAATAGAATCTTAATGCTCCGAAAATCGGTCAAATTGAGAGCAACAAGGCTTTATTAGATTAGATTATAGATACTTGTTATTCTGAGAATATTCTATTAGGGGTGTAAATAAATTATAAGTGTACTAGTTATTTGGCGAGCGTTTGTTAATTATTATTAATATTTTTTAAGTTTATGAATTATTGTTAATCTTTTTTAAGTTTATGAATTGTTGATCACTTTTATCATTAGAAACATATGTTAAGGATACATTGCAAAATAATCAAAACTATTTAATTCATATAATTTGAGACTGATTGTCGCATAACTTGCTTAATTATCATCACGCCGTTTTCATGGGGGGTGGGCAGAGAGAATAGAATGCCACACTCTTCTGAGACGCTACTCTCGCCTCATCCACATTCGAACATCTTCCTAGATGAATTTACACAACAACAAAAAAACAATAAAAAAAATATAGTCACCTATCACTTGCATGCTAAAATTAGCCAATAAAGCCGAACAGTTTATGTTTTGGATAAATGTCGACTTAACCCAATTGTTATATGACAGGTTCAAAAATATTTAAAAATAAAATTTATTAAACTGTAAGCTTGCCCTGTTTAATTTGTTTTTCTTTACTTTTGTTGATCATTTTTTTTTGTTTATCAATATAGTTATTTTCAATAAAATAAATATGTATTTTTTTTTCAATAGTGGCTTATCCAATGTTTTCAGAATTAATAAATACATTTCATGTTGTGACAATCATTCAATATAGCAAATAAAAAGGCATTTATAAGGGTGTGATTGCAATAACATCCAAGCCAAGGCTGTTGCGATGCGTTTATGAATTCAATGATCAATAAAACCTAGTTTTTCAGGTTGCAAACAAAAATAGGGATGTGGTTTACCGCAATGATAGTGGTCTAACGTTAAATTATTAGAGGTATGCGGAGACAACCAAGAAATTTTAAGGTTTTTTAAAGCAGTGAGTCTCTTATAATGATACCATCTTAAAAACTAACAAAATATTAATATTATTAAGGAGAACACATTAATATTGTGAAGTTGTAATTATTCAGAACATAGGTTAGTGATATTTTAAATACTAATTAAATGTATTCATTAAAATCAATTTTATGGAATACTATTATTCTTACGGACTACTCAAAGGTATTTGAGATTCCGTAAAAATAAAGTAGATGACTTTCAAATAATGGAACGATAGATGTATTAATTTGAAAAGTGTAACTAAGTTCGAAAATTTGTCGTCAAAAGTATTGTGTGCTACAGCATAATGCACCTTCCCCGGATTGGAAAGAGATTTTATATGTATATCTTCATAATCAATACATTTAATTAGTATTTAAAATATTAGTTTTTAAACAGTTCATATATAAAATATATTACTTTTATGCTTCCTGTAATAGTTCCATAAAATAAAAGTACTCTGTGAAACAAAAAATGATATGCTCCTGTAAGGGTTTGGTAAGGTTATTCAAAGTAATATTAGGGTTAACAAACTAATGAATATAAATATAATTTTAAAAAAAAATTCAATTGAGCATTATTTAAGTAAATAAAATACCGTTCGGGTGCTAACAGGCTCCAATACACTGCATTAGCGGAATTTTGTGAAACTACGTGTTATAATATGTAGTTTGGATTACAGTATCGAAATTTTTAATTTGTATTTATCAATACTCAATACATCGTGCATTTCTCATTAAAATTATAATATACGTGCACAATTTTAAAAAAATACAACATTTTCTGTACAAATAACATTGCAATGTGACTGAGAATGAGGGCGAAATCGGATTTACAAATAAACAAATGTAAGTCTTTATTTAATAAGTTAAATTTCAATATATATAAGCTTGTCATAATTAAGGAATCGTGCTAGTAAGGCTAGTGCAGAAAAAAAAGTATTATTACAGCTGTTTAAAAATATTTTATGTATGTGAGAATATTATGTATTGTATCATAATTAGATATTTTTAAAACAACAAATATATCTAAATTCATGTCTCTATGTATATATATTTATATTAGCAAGCCAATTAGCTCACGCATAATGATTTATTTGGTAAATATATTTTAAAAACCACAATCAATTAAAATCTAGACAACAATATTGGACTACCCAGAGCACATTTTTGTTTAAACACTTTTAAAAACAAGTGCATCTAAATATTATTTATAACTTGGAAAAAAGTCGTGAGATTTTATGGTATTCAATTATGAATTATTAAGGAGAACACATTCTTATTGTTTAGTTAAGTAGAATGTATGATGTATACAAGGAAAGCGACCTTATTATGAATGTCAACAAGTCGAAAGTGAAGGTATTCGAGAAAGAAGAAAGCGAGATAACGTGCAAAATACTTGCAGGTAATGAATGTTTGGAACAAGTAGACGAGTTTGTGTATTTGGGAAGTATGTTCGATAGAAACTGAAAGGCTGAGAATGATATCGAAAGGAGGGTGACAGCAGGGAATAAAGTGAACGGCGCTTTTAATGGAATTATATCTAACGGGAATTTGTCAACCGAGGCAAGACCAGCGGTGCACAACTGAGTCCTGGTACCGACACTGACAAAAGAGTAACGAATGTAGACTGAATGCAGTGGAAATGAGATCACTTAAGCGTATATGTTGCAAATCTATTTATGACAGAGTAAAGAATGAAGAAATAAGGAAATAATATAAAGCTGATGTTAGTACAGTGAGTAAGATTATGAAAGGATCACTTTTGTGGTTTGGTCATATGGAACGGAGGAATGAGGAAAAAAAGGTAAGAAAGATATGTGACGCAAGTGTTGATGGCACCAGAAGTAGGGGACGTCCGCGGAAGACTTGGCACTACCAGGTATACCAGATACTGGAGGATGGTCCTGTTAGAAACCTCAATAATCGTCGAGCTTCTATGAGAAGATGTATGAATGTGGATGAGGCGAGAATTGTGTGTAAGGACAGAAGAGTGTGGCGCTCGATCCTCTCTGAATACCCCCACGGAGGAACGTCGTGATGGTAAGTAAATAAGTAAGTTGTAATTATTCAGATCCGGGGAAATTGCATTAACCGATTATGTTACACCAACACACAGCATTGACAATAAAATTTCGAATTTATATATTACACTTTTCAAAATGACACATCTATCGTTCCATTATTTGAAAGCCATCTTTATTTTTACGTAATCTCAAATACCTTTGAGTAATCAAAGATCTAGGTTAGAATCTCTGTAGCAACAACAATATTTTACGATAAAATTGATTTTGAGTGTATATCTTTCTAATTAATACATTTAATCTGTATTTTAAAATAATCTATTGTATTGTTTTAACAACAGATTAAAATATTTCATACTAGTTTTCTTAAATTTATTAAATTCTAAAATGTATCATAAATTCGCCTTGACATTGAACCTACCCATTAAAAAAAAATATTCGACTACGTCGGGGATCGGCAAACATGCATGACAAAATAGCCAAATATGTATAATATATTAATTTATAAGTTTTTCGTGGCAAGTACATTCTTACATTGAATTAATATGAAAATTATCTAGAACTTAGAACGGGTTTTAATTATTTTATTATTTAGTGTAAAAGTTATTATTTTAATTATCTAAAGTACTTATACAAGCAGTATATAAGTAGTATTTATACAAATATCACAGTTACCTGTCTCAACACAGATTTTTCTAGTGAGACGGGCATAGTTCAAACACAATTATATAAACATATTATATACGTATTATTTGTAGACTCTCAAAGACGTACTCTATATGTACGTACTGGATACGTCATTCTAATCGGGGGCGAAACGCATGCGATGATGAACGTACATTTTTTACGGACTTTTACACACTTTCGAGAGAATCCCAGAGAGAAATCTCATCAGTGGGCACGAACCTTAAAACTAATGCGAAAGGTAGCCTTGCATTTCTTGGGAAAACTTCTAGCTAGTCAGGACTCAAATACTGAAGTAATATTTACTGTTTGTAAGGTTCATTTTTGAAAATAAGTGGATAAAGGATTATGTAGTAGTAAAAATATTTTATTTAAATTGATTATACGAGTCTGTAAAATTATTCCGAATGTCAAAAATTGTTGTCTGTTTTCTATATATATTTTATGGCTGTCCGCTTGTGTTGTGATATCAAATCAATCGCACTTACGTTAATCACATTTTTCTGTTTCGTTACCAAGCCGTAAACATTTAGAGCTCCATAATTCTTTTGTCATTTTATTTAAATACTTACTTACCATCACGCCGTTTCCTCGCGGGGGTAGGCAGAGAGGATAGAGCGCCACACTCCTCTGTCCTGACTCACAATTCTCGCATCATCTACATTCATACAAGCTCGCCAATTGTTGAGGATTCTAACATTATTTATTTCAAAATTAAAATTGATCATAAATAAACGTTCAGTTTCACGGCAAAATTTGAATAATTTAAATTCGTCGTACTTTCGAAGCACCCGAACCCGCGATTCGCCGACCTCTGGACAATGTGAACTAACCTCGACCAGATAAACGAAAACAGTTGGCGCACTAAGCGGGAATCTGTCTGAAATTCAGAAAGTTTCACTCGAGCTGTACAACTTATAATGTTACCATTGAAATCGTATCCGATGAAACAATGAACGACGGAGAAAACTAATAATTGAGATAGACAATCGACAATGCAATACGCGGAATAAAAGGCGGATAAATATTTCGAAAAATATCCGCTACAAATTAGAAATCATTAACGATTGTTGTAAAAACTTTCAAAAATTTGCTCACGAACTCTTTTTGTGTTGTGCCGTCTTAATTTGGGCAAAACCACATTGTACTGAGTTTCATTACATGACCTATGCCCGCGGTGATTTCTCAATAGAACTTTGAACTCTGAGTCTGTAAAAATACGTGTGTACTGTAAGTATGTAGATGTTTATCATTATAATCTGTGTAGCCATTCTAATCCGCGCTCAAAACACAGGGTGATTCATAAATCGCTGTTTTGCTCGCGTATTACAATAACGCATCCTCGTACTATCAGAGATCAAAGTCTCATTGAGAGATTATCGTCGACACGGGCCTGTGTCTATAAAAGTAAGTGTGTACCGGATGCATAGAATGTATTCGCTAGAAAAATATAACTATTTACTACTCGGTTTAACTAGTGATGAGCTTAAAATCACGAACCGTGAGTCAATCACTGATGTCTTCGAGTCACACTCACTATCTGTGAATATCGTGATTCGTGATTCATTTTATTAATTCATTTATATTTATTTGTGAATCATGATTCGGCGCATGTGCATGTTAAACAAAAATATTCATGAAGGAATGACGTTATAATTCGTGATAAGCGCCATCTAGTAGACTCTGTGAAAATGTTTCACGCTTAGAATTAGTCCAGAAAAATGAACACATTTTTTAAATGATTTTCATTATCATTGTGATTATATTATTATAAATTAGATATATATGCCTGAATATGTTTTTAATGCAAATGAAGTTTGAATAATATTAAATAGTTAAATTAAAAAGTTAAATAGTAATGAAACTGTGATCACAGTCACAGTTTTCGATCACTGATATTATCGAATATCAATCACAATCACACCTGTAAGTCAAGAGTAGCATTTTTTCTCATTACTAAGTTTAACGCGTTTTTCTAACGCTTTATTAAGGGTTCGAATCGAAAACTATGTTCTAAAAATTGCAATTTCACAACATAAATGTGTTTTAAATATAAATTAAATATGTTAATTAGAAAGATATACATATAAAATCAATTTTATCGAAAAATATTGTTGTTGCGCCACCGGGATTCGAACCTGGATCTCTTTCCTAACCGGGGAAGGTGCATAATCCAACTATGCTTCAGCGACAATATTTTTAGCGATAATTTTCGAACCTATATGTTACCTTTTTGATATTAATACATTTAATCGTTCCATTATGTTATTGGTGGCGCAACAACAATATTTTTCGACAAAATTGATTTTATATGTATATCTTTCTAATTAATATATTTAATTCATATTTAAAATATCACAGACCTATGTTCTGAATAATTACAACTTCATAATAAGAATGTGTTCTCCTAATAAAAATGTGTTTACATTAAAAACATTCGGAGTGATGTTTCGTAGATCGCTGATGTAGAATTCTGTAACGTTATATACGCGAACTCGAGTCGAATCTCTGAGAGAAATCTCATCCACGAACTCGGACCATTTTACACACATGTCCACGTACAAACCAACACAATTAATATTTAATATATTTCGACAGAGAGTGATTTTCTTGAACGAGGTTCATAAAAAAGTATTTTTCACTTTGCAGATTGACGTATTTGATCGGACCCTGACCTAACTTAAAAAACTTATTCTCGAACGTGAACGAACGAGAATAAATACTCTCGACTGCACGAAACTGGGTTCCCGCCAAATATTGAAAATATTATAAATATATATTTTTCCTTATTATTATTATTAAATTAATAAATCACTTGAAACTGTGGGCTTGAACTATTTACTCCATAAAAATAGCGTTTCAATCTGATATTATCTAAAAAGTATAATATTATTACAACTCGCACGCGTTCACTGTGTTTATTTGGAGCGTATGTGAAGTGGCACAATTATTTTCATTATTCTTTATTTTTAGTTTAATTACAAAAATTCATCTCAAACAATATAGAGTGTTTACAATAGGAATTTCTGTAAATTGTGTATTTTTTTTGTGGCAAAGTTTTTCAAAGATAAATGAAAACAATTTCATCCCTTTGGAAAACACTCCAGCGCAATGGATGGTCTCACATGCACCAGGGGTGACGGGTTACCAAAGCACCTTACAGCCTACTATATTTGTTTGAGTGCTCGTATTTGTCTCAAAATCAAAAACGATGTAACAAAATAGAGTATATGTTCCGAGATATGTTCCAAGATTTATTCTCGTCACTATCTTGAAATGCGTGAATCGACCGTTTATGGAAATTTCCAACCAATATTGCAGAAGAATCTTTAACCTTCTGAAAAATAATTTATATTATTATCTAATTACCAGATTATTATTTTAGATTGTTAACTATGTTTTATTAACCGCTTAATGAATTAAATACATCAATTTAATTTAATTTGTCAGAAAATGATCATACTTTTGATAAAAATTTGTAATTGTCTATTTTACATGTAAAAGGTGTTGGTCTTAAATGAAATAATTTGGAATCATTGGAAATCAATAAAACTTATAAAACTAACCAAAATATTATGAACAACCAACTAAATTTAACTACAAATTCCATTCGAAAACTTTTTCCTAAAAATTATTCTAATCATTTTGTATCATCAAGAAACAATTTAAGTTAAGTCCTAAATTTATTCTGTTAATGAAACAATACAACATATGTTTTTAATTAGTTAGTGACATCCTGAAGAAGAAAATGACATTTTTCGAAACCGGTAGTGTATTAAACTCATTAAGTGGTTAATAAAGCAAAGTTAACAATCTAAAATAATGGATTTAAATCACAAAGTGGATATTGCTAATCTTAAAAATAGTTATATTTATTCTCCATTAACATAGAAGCAGATTTTTTTTAATGCTGTTTACATTTGTAACAATATATTTCCTCTTTCATGTTATTATTGATATATAGTAGAAAGGACCCACCCTTACCCGAAACTGTTGAACTCTTTTACCAGTTCCTCTCGATAAAGCAAAGCAACGCGGGTCTAATGTAACCATAATTTGAATGCGGTATAGATTAATTTTTTAGCTATTGTTTATTACTCGTTTATACCATCTTTCAGCGGTATTTATTTATTAAGAAACAAACGTATGATTACGTAGTAAAAGTTAATAACAAAACATTTGGTTAAAGTTGAAAGCGTATTAAGACATTGATTAGTCATATATAAATAAAAATAAAAATAATAATTTATAATTACAAGTAGATAACAAGTACCAATTAACAATGTGTAATTACAGTAGAGTGATGTTGCGGCCAAGAGATTATTAGATATTTTGAGTATCGCTCAGCACGATCATGACCTAAAATAAAAATAGTATTGACATACAGTGACCTTAATCTGATGAGGTTCTGCTCGTAATGCACCCCCACAAGTCTCGGTCGTGGATTACCCTCATAGCTGTCTCCAGGGTCTATCCAGCCAACTTTGTAACTTATTTAGTTTTTTTATTTTTATTTTATGTTAGAACCAATATTACTGCTCGGCTTCGCTCGAGATTTGGATTATAAGATTTATTAATTTCAATTTTCTTTATATTTCTTGAGAAATAGATGCTTGCAAGAAATAATAAAATCGAATCAAATCATCACAAATTATTTATTCATCCAGCGGAACGGCACAGTCCTGGTGTTTTGCCTTCAAACTTCAGCGCATCGCAAAAAGAGCACTCGAACGACATGCTACCAATAACAAAGGAACAAAGTGTGAATAATCCAATTCTGGATCATAATTGTTTTTCTCCCTCAACCAGTTTATTTCGACGCGACTCAACACATACAAATAAATTTTCTCCACGAGTTTTTCAAAATTCTGCGCAGACGAACAATTTATTTTGTTTTCAACACTCTTTTAATAATATCGTTGTTCTTTTTAGATAAAAATGAAAAATATTGAACAAAATGTATGGCGTCTTTTTCTTATTTTTTTGACAGTTAAATGAATATTGCTCGTAATGTAAATGATGATACGAGTTAAAAATTGCGTTGACCTAGAAATTTCAGAAAGAATAAGCTGTACAAATTGCATGATGCCAGAACTCACCGTTCGATGGTTTTTGCAGCTACGGACAAATAGATTTTAAATACTAATTTAATGTATTAATGATTCAGTAAGATCGTTGTGGGGATAGAATAAGTTGGATGCGCACAAATAATAAAATTATTTCGAATTGTTGGAATCAATAACTCTAGCCGGATTACGCTGATCCTTGTAATAACGGTTAGAATTTATTGGATATTTTCAGAAGATAAGAATTTTTTTTTTATTTCCCATTGTTTTTAGTAATGGTTTTTTGCTTGTATGTAGTGCACGTCTCTGGCACCAACATAATGCATAATTGACGTGCTTATGGTCTAGTGCAGGCATCGGCAACATATGACCCGCGGGTCACCAAGTGACCCATTTGATAACTTCAACTGACCCACTCGATTTTCGCGAATTAAGTATAGATAAATACTAATTTAATGTATTAATATATACATATAAAATCAATTTTGTTGAAAAATATTGTTTTTGCGCTACCGGGATTCGAACCTGGATCTCTATTTCCAATCCGGGGAAGTACACTACCAATTGTGTTATAGCGCCAGTATTTTTCATGACAAATTTTCGAACCTATATGTTTTTTTTTTTTAATTAATACATCTGTCATTCCGGATTGGAAATAGAGATCCAAGTTCGAATTCCGGTAGCGCAAAAACAATATTTTTTGACAAAATTGATTTTATATGTATATATTTATAATTAATTCATTAAATTAGTATTTATAACATCACAGACCGTCTGTTCTGAATAATACCAACTTCACAATAAGAATGTGTTCTCCTTAATAAAATAGATTTTCGTCTTAATAATAAGATTAATAAGAAACTTTTAAAGAATTATATCTGTAAATATAACGAGGATTAAGATTTAATATTTCTTATTAATGAATGTTGTCTTTGAATTTTAATATTATAAGTGTAACTATATTATTTATGGGAAACACAGACATCCGATTCTTTGGTAGTGTCACGTCTTATTCGTGAAAAATTATTGTTTTTCTAATAAAGAGCGTACAGAATTATTATAAGTAAGTTATTATATTTAAATTTTCTAAATTCCATATTTACTATTTCTAAATACATATTTAGAAAATTGATATAGGTAAAAAATAACTCTAAATATGATATTTTGGATAGTCCGGTTGGTGTAAGGAAAAATAACACATGTGGACAAATATAACATTATTTTAATTTAGCCACCCTATTTTGGTGAGTTGAATTAGGACACTTTCATTCTCGGATCCCATATGAATTCTGGCACCGCTGTCGTTAAAAAGCATGCAATACACTCACATTCAGTTGTATCATAATTCGTTACGTATATCCGCCCCGCAACCAATGTTCACTCTAAGGTATCTGAGTGTGTGCGCGCATACGATTTGATATCATAGCGCACACAAAAAAATATAGCGCGCATACATTTTTTAATATGACCTCTTCATGCGTCGCCTTCCATCGAAGGTTAGCGACCATCTTGCAATGATATTGATTTATACAAAATCATAAATATTTTGGAAGTTTGCACGTTTTGAAGTAACACAGCTAAGATATTCATCTGCATCTCTACCGGCTTCCATCTCTCCTGCATAATAAAAGATCGTATTTTCCAATGCGTCAAATGTATCCAAAGTATACGGCTTTCGTTGATACAGTGGAATCCGCTTATTGTGCTCACTATGGGATATGTTCCTTTTGATAACAATATCCGCCTGATCACTTTAACGAGAAGATTTACAATATAATTATTGAACACAATTTATTATAAAATAATTTAAATTATATTATTTGCAATATTTGAAAATATCCAAAAACACACAATTACTGGATTTTCACCTACAAAGGCACTGTTATTAAACAAATAATAGATATTTTATAGAGACGAAACTATTTTGGAAATGTTCAAGTATGGGTAATTACAGGGCTTACAACCTGTCTTCGGCTTCCACATATTAACATATATACAACTTTTTAAAATAGGAGAGATATGGAGTTTGATTAATGTGTGATAATGGTGAACGTTATATTTATATAACGTGATCACTTAAGTCAGCCGAAGACAGGTCGTAAGCCCTGTAATTACCCATAATTCCATATTTTACCATTAAATATAATAAAAAATAGTTTCGTCTCTACGAGATATCTATTATTTGTTTAATTAAATTATCAACTATTACAACTTATTAACATTTTTTTGTTGTCTTTTTCAAAATTTATTCTTCTTCGTATGCATCTTATATTCACTATCTTTTGATAATTTAGAGTCATCATCAGGAACTTATTTACTTATTTCTATATAACGTCATTGTAGCTACCACTTTACAATCATTATTTATATATGTATATATTATTGTCGGGCACTTATCGAAGAAAAGGATCACTTTGTAACAATTTCCTAAAAAAATTACATCTTTTGTATTGATATCTATAGCCGAAGTTTGATTATAAGAGGTGAATTATTTAAATAAATCTTATATACAGGGTTTTGGGACAGAATTATTATTATAACAATAACCGATTGATAACATTATCCGTGATTAAAATTAAAATTGCACAAAAGATTATTTATGCGCATAATTAAATTAATTATGTTCAAAAATTAAATGAAACATTGCCCGCAACTCGCACGAGTGTACGTATTATACATTCAATACATTGAGAGGTGCTCTTTCCTATCTGGATGCTGCACGGGAAAAATCTCTCGTGAACTTTGGATCACGATCAACGCTCACCTCTGGTGTTTTATGTCTTGTCATTCAGGTCGAAGAAAACGATAGGCCTGAGATATTTGACCTCCTCTTTAGTATATGGTCTTCTTCACATAGTTGAACGAATGGAACGGTATATATGTTTGCATATATTCGAAAAAATATCTTAGTCTTCAGCAAACCATCAACAGGGCCGAGTTAAATTTAGTTTAGTAGAGTTTTAGAAGAACACGTGATTTTAATGGCACCTTATATATTATATTACATCATAACCAAAATGCATGTAAAATCAATAAGTAAGGGGAACGCATGTGTTTTACGCAAGGTCCTAAAGAATAAGTGTTCAAAATTTGAAATTTACCTCAGTGCTATGTACATATATTCAGCTTGAGATTTGTGGAAAAGAGACAAAACTCAAAAAGTGTACACGACTTATGATTTGATGCCGATAATGTTCCCAAAGAACTTCACGGGAACAAAAGCCGTATCTCAGAGATTGCCTCGGGTCGAAAATCTCATAAAAATCTCTTAGACACGGATCATAAAATTTGTGCATATGCTTTTTGCGCAATGTATGTAACATATTAACTTACAAACAAAAATAAATTACATTGAAAGTCTTGACATATCGTATTTAAAATTAAATTTAAATGATTTGCAGCCCCAAATCTACAAATGTAGTGATCGCACATACATTTTTTTTAAATATAGATGCATACACGGAATACGTTTACATCAATATTCTTACTATTTTCAAACTAAGCTAAATGCTAATAACGAGGCTCGAACCCCGACCACTAGATCACTAGGCAAGTATCGTAACCACGTAAACAGGCGTCGGCAACTTTTTTTTTGGCTGCTGGTCAAAATCAACCAAAATGTGACTATTAAGAAGGCGGTTAGGGTAATGGGTATTTTCATTTTAAAACAGTCAAAAATTATGAAAACTATTACAATATACTTTTAAACTATATATAATTTTCAAGTTTTAGTTTATAAATAATTTATTAAGTTTATTTGTAAGCGTTCTCTTCGTTACGTTCTCTGAATTTGTGACATCAATTTAGTCAAGTCTGGTTTATACTTAGTCACCTTAAGACAAATACAAGCGTTTGAATTTGTGTTAGTTAATCTGCTCCAGATCTTACTTAAAATAAATTTCATGTGTGATAATATTTTCTCACATTTATAAGTAGACCCGAACGCGGACAAAATGGCAAATCCAATTTTTTCAAAGATGAAAACTTCGTAGAAAGTGATACTCAACACAATGATCACGAGAAGGTGATTATATTCCTTTTTTTCTAAATCTTTCCGCAATGTATTAAATTTGTCCGTCCACAACGTTGAACTTTTAAAATAAATCATTTCAAAACATTATCTATACTTATTAAAGAGAACACATTCTTATTGTGAAGTTGTAATTATTCAGAGCAGACGGTCGGTGATGTTTTAAATACTAATATAATGTATTAATTATAAATATATACATCCCCGGATTGGAAATAGAGATCCAGGTTCGAATCCCGGTAGCGCAAAAACAATATTTTTCGACAAAATTGATTTTATATGTATATATTTATACATTAAATTAGTATTTATCTATACTTAATTCGCGAAAATCGAGTGGGTCAGTTGAAGTTATCAAATGGGTCACTTGTGACCCGCGGGTCATATGTTGCCGATGCCTGCACTAGACCATAAGCACGTCAATTATGCATTATGTTGGTGCCAGAGACATGCACTACATACAAGCAAAAAACCATTACTAAAAACAATGGGAAATAAAAATAAAAATTCTTATCTTCTGAAAATATCCAATAAATTCTAACCGTTATTACAAGGATCAGCGTAATCCGGCTAAAGTTATTGATTCCGACAATTCGAAATAATTTTCTTATTTGTGCGCATCCAATTTATTTTATCCCCACAACGATATTACTGAATCAAATATTACCCTAGTGAAGCTGTGTTACGTTAGAGACATCCTTATGTCTTTACCAATTTGCTGCAGTTTTTAGGCTTTTTTTTTACTGTGCTTTATTTGTCGAAGCGGATTATCTTGATTGAAAACTGCATGGTGTGGTACTTTTACTAATTCTACAAACTAAACCTTTTTTTTATAGTGTATTTCCAATGTCATTTCGTATGGTGTTCGTCAATTAGAATTTTTGGGTCGATTATTACCAATAATATTGAAATATTAAAACTTCAGTTATGGTAATTAGTAGTTAGTTTTTTAAATGAAAGTTTTTGATCACTTTATTAATGAAGTTTTTTAAATATGCGTTATCCGAAGGAGAAATCATAGATAATACTTTAAGAAGAGGACGGTACGGAGTAATAAAATTATTTTCCTTTTTAAAATTAATAAATTCGCAATCATTTTCTAAATTTAAAATAGATTGTTTATTTCTACTGCACGCCATTATAAAAGGGACATTAATTTTTGATAACAAAATAAAATAAGACTTGATGAAAAAATCAGAACGATAATTTTTCACTCTTCGCGGGGACTCGTGCAAACTTTTCGACGAGAACAAAACTAATATTTAGAGTTAAAATACGATTGTAATCCTATTATATTCTCCCCGCTGGTTTAAAACTATTTTCTCACTTTACCGTAATCAAATGAGTGGCGAAAAGGCGCTACAGAGAGTTTTCTCTGTCTCAAAGTTATGCTACTTATAAGAAGAAATCTTGGAAATATGAGGAAATGATAATGTTATTGTAACGTATTCAACATAACTCTTAAAGTTTGTATTCTGAGCTGTATTAACTATAATACATGGCAGATGTGCGCCTGAGTTATGATTTAGTTGTCACAAGCCGATCTAAACAATGAATGATCGACCATGTTATCACCCAGAAAAAGGAAGCGGAAAAATTCGAACTGCATATACTGCCTTAAAAACCAAGTATATTTGCGTGTGACAACATGTGTACGAATGGGTTAATAATTAACACGTTAAATAAGACAATAGATAAATTGAAAAACCGCCTTTTAGCTGGAAGAAGATTTTATGCCTGTTAGCAACTGCTGGGGTCGAAATTAGATCTAGTCAACGAAGCAAACAGCTAAAAAATATGCAAAACAATAATAACATTATTTTATTTTTTATTTATATTTTTATTTTTATCTTTGTTTTATTAACCACTAAATTGAGTTTAAATACATCTACCGGTTTCGAAAAATTCCATTTTCTTCTTCAGGATGTCATAACTAACTAAAACATATATTGTTTCTTTGACAGAATCTATTTTTAAAAAAAAAAATTTTTTTTAGTACCTAACTCAAATCATTACTTAATACAAATTTACTCGAATAATTTTTAGGAAAAAATTTTAGAATGGGACTCGTAGTTAAATTTAGTTGGTTGTTTATAATTTTTTGATTCGTTTTACACACTTTATTTATCTCCAACGATTCCAAATTATTTAATTTTGTGACCAACACCGTTTATATGCAAAATTGACAAACCCGATTTTTTGTCAAAACCATGACCATTTTCTATTAAATGATTAGAAAATTCTAAAAAACCCACTATTGTTCAAACATCTCAAATGCTCTCTTACTCTTACATTAAAATTTCTACCCGTTTTACCAATATAAAATGCAGCACAATCCTTGCAACTAAGTTTATAGACACCAGAATTGTCAAATTTATAATCTTTGTCTTTAGAATTTATGAGTAAATTTCCTATACTATTATTTGTATAAAATGCCGGTCTAATGTTTCGTGGTAGGTGTTTAGATATTTGATTCGAAAAGTTATTTATGTATAAAATCCTACGCCAATAATCATAATAATAACATTCATGAACCTACACTAGAAAATGGATCTTAGAGAATAAAAATGAACCGTGAGCTCGATAATTTAATTGATCAAGTAACAATCGTAAGATTCAGTAGGTTTTAAAGACTGTGAAGGGCAGTAGGCCATGTTGAAAAAAGATAGGTCACCGAAGATCATAACCAAGTAGAAATTCCAGGGGAAGCGACCTAGATGTAGACCAAGGAAGAGGTGGGCTGACTGTGTGGAAGAAGACTGGAGCATGATGGAAGAATACGGAAAATGGAGAAGAATTGCCAGATGTACTGCAGGGGAAGAAAAAAAAAAAAGATAATACGATTTTAATCATATTGTATTTCTTCCGCAAGGCGGAAAATTATTTTCTCACAACACTGTAATGAAAAGAGATGCGAAATGGCACTATTGTAAGAAGAAATCTCGGAAATGATCATGTGATGTATTCAGTATCAATTGTTGCGAAAGAAGAATAAACTCCGGAGGGACTTGCGTATATAACATAACCATTTCGAAAATAAAAAAATCGCTTTTCCTGAACCAAATCAAATGCTACTAATATTTTTAATATGTAAACATCTTACCTCTCATCACTCCCACAAAAAATACCACACTAGAATAATCGCAGAAATATTTTTGGAAAAAATAGCCAAACAAATACGTCATACTCGTTGCTATGCTTACTATATATTTTATTCAGTACAAATGTCAAACTTACATTTTAAAACTTTTAGAAATTCATATTTGTTAATTTATTTCTATCTACACCATTATGGGCCATATTACACATAATTAATATTCACATACGTTAGCTTGTATAAATTAACTATTTAATTAGTTACTCATCACTTATATTTATACTTTTATTTTTTGTCTATGCTTGTATTTTCAATTTTAGTATATACAATTTGTATCCTGATGAAGGGACCATTGGTCTTGAAACATGTTTATAAATCAATATTTATAATGAGCAATATTTGAATATCTTCAAGAAGGCATAATTACTAGATTTTTACCTACAAAGGAACTCTTATTAAACAAATAACAGATATTGCATAAAGATGAAGCTATTTTTTATTATATTTAATGGAAATATATGGAAGTATGGGCAGTTACAGGGCTCACGACCTGTCTTCGGCTGGCTTAAGTGATCAGTTTATATAAATAAAACGTTCACCAATCCTTACCCATTAATCGATCTCCGCATCTATCAAATTTTTGAATGTTGTATATATGTTAATATGTGGAAACACTTCGAATACCACTACACTATCGGATAATTAATTTCCCTGAAATAGCATATACGTCACAATAAGAACCTAATTATTTAAAGTAATATTCCTTATCTGTAAAATGTCTTTAGCTCATTATACTAGAATACGCCAGAAAAATTAATATTTTTCAATTTTATATATTTTCCTATTTTAACCAGTATATTATTAGCAATATTTGAATATCTCCAAATATGAAGACAGACTGTAAGCCCATATTTCAATATATTTCCATTAAATATAATAAAAAATAGCTTTATCTCTATGATATATATATCTATTATTTGTTCAATATATAATGGTTTAAACAAAGTGTTTTTTTCTTATTATTTATATAATATGTTGCCACAGAGTAATGTTACAAGTATTGAAGAAGTGATAATATTTTTTATTGGTTGTACTGTAATTATTAGCAACAACAGTTTGGTTAATTGTCACATTATTCAATCGTGTTTGTCGTCCAATTAATGCATATCCTCACGTACCGCTGTAAACAGTGAGAAAGTTTGAGCGTGATGCGGGCGTGCTTTATCTTTAAAATGTGCTGAGTGCTGATGGATTGTGTACAATTTACATTGATTTAAGTACTGTTTCGTTTAAATATATGCATTCTATATTGATTTAAGTAATGCTGTGCTTTCATTTATACATTTTAAATTCATTGAAGCAACGCATAATTAAACTATTCTATAATTAAATAATATATTAGCCTAATATTAGATAATGAATAATGCACAATATGCACGAATTGTCCACGGAGTCATTACCTAGATATACGATTGATTTTTAGCTGACTAAATGTAACAAACCAAATTTGTTAATGCTGTCGTACTTAATATATGATTATTTAGCGCAGTTTAATAAATTTTTTGATCATGTGGAACCATTAAATGAGGATAAGATAGTAAAAAAATGTAAACCGAGTGTTGATGGCACCAGCAATTAACAGGTAAATCAGGTACTGGAAAATGGTCCTTAAAAATCGACAAGTGTACACAAGAATACGTATGAATTTAGATAAGGCGAGAGTTGTGTATCGGGACAGAAAAGTATGAAGCTCTATCGTCTCTGACTATCCCCACGGAGAAATGACAGTGGGTCAAATGGTAAATTTCGAAGATAACGCGACCATGGTGAATATTTTTTTTAAATAGAAAAAATTGAAAAAAGCGGTTAATACTATAATTTCTCGAAAATAAAAATAAGATATATTATATTTCTCTTTAAGATACATTGTATATATTTTTAAGATTTATTGCAATAACATTGTGGTATTTTTTAAATAAATTTATACATCTTTAGAACGATAGATAGACGATGATTAGTTTCGATGTTTAGGTTTAATTTTTTAACACCTTGATGAAGGAAAGAGTTCCAAAACAGCTTAGCTTTTCATACAAAACTCGCGTAGTTAAGTATAATACACAGCATTCATTGTATTATTTTATTAAACTTCATACAGACCTCTTTTGGAGACGTTTGGTATCGATCTCGGTACAGGTATAGGTGAAAATAAAACACAAGATGAAAGTGAGAATACATATAAATGCTGCAAAATTTCCTAACGCAGTTTACAGGGGTTAATATTCTAGGTTAAAAGAGACTAAACTAGGTTTGAAGCCATTCTAAATAATGCATTTTGATATCACTATTCCATCAGGCATAGTTATTTGAGATATTTCACCACAAATATTCCGGAACATCTCCGCGAGGGTACGTCTTGCTGGAGCAATAATAAATATGCATGCTTACTGCAAATATTCAAATAAAGAATGAGGTGTACCAATCTGAATAAGTAAACACTCGGATAAAGTATAAACTTTCGGGAAGGGTGGGGCCGAATCGTGGGGCAAAGAGATATCAATATACAAATAAACATTGGAGTTAAACGAACTTGGAAATCAATTATTATATACGTCTACTCTGAATTCGTGATAACATTTTTTTATTTTTTAAGAAAGGCAAACAGAATTTTAATAATTATTATCTCATTTTAAATAACTATGTATTTACAAACCATCCAAAAATGCTACATACCTAATCTCCGGTTGAGTTCATAATAAATAACTCACATGTTCTGACAATCATCTCTGATAAGATGATTGTCAAATATGTATCTCGTTGGTTAAGGAAGTGTGTTAATTATCAGTCTTAAAAAAGCGTTATTAATGTTATGAATTACGCTTATGAGTACATAATGGCAGGTAATGAAATACTTATTTATTATAACATTCAGGGGCGAATTAGCCACCTAAAACTGGGCCGGGAAATTTTCAAATTATTCACAATAAAATATTTTTTCGGTAGATTTTTTCTGTACATCTAAACCATTTAATTTGTTTTAAAAATACCACAGAACTATGTTCTGAAATTGCTACATCATAACAAAAATGTGTTTCATTAAAAAATATTTCTGAATTATGTGTTATTTTTAAGATTGAAACATAACACATAATGCGAAAAAATATTCTGTAAAAGTTAATAAATTTTAATGTATTTAAATATTTTTAAATCATCTCATTCTGAAAATTATTTTATTTTATTCCGTAATTAGATTGATAATGGCGTCATTATTAATCTAATTCATTTTTCCATTCTCTGTTGACATTTACATACCAGCTTCTAGTCTCCTATCATTAATAACACTTCGCAATCTATGTTTACCCTGCTCGCATGTATCTAATTTTATATAAATAAATAGCTTTTTGCAGAATACAATAAAAGTCAATGTTTATTCAGCTTTGCGGACTAATATTGGAATTATAGCATTCTTCACTTTTACTACTACTAATAACTGGTGCCTTTTCCACGCAATCTGTTTAACATCTAGCATCTAGCTGTGAGTTTAGGCACTATTTATGTTTTATAAACTTCTACAGAGATTGACAAAAGTGTACTACGTCTATCTTACTAGTCTTTATCATATGTTTTCAATAGTAGGCTTCTTTATAAGGCAACCTGTATACCATTTAGCGTCGGTGATTTGTCTTCCACAGGCGCATTGTGAATTATTTGAATTAAAGAGATATCCTGTGGAAACATTATGATTTTCTCTGTGAGTTTAAGAACTATTAATGTTTTAAAAACTTCTGGAGATTGACAAAAGCATAATGCGTCTTCTTTATATCATCGTCCTTTTCATATGAAAAACCGGTTTTTATGATACTTCTATTTGGAAAATTTTTCTTCATCTTTTCACTTTTTTGTTCTTACTCTTCGTAGTCTTTTAATATATTTGCTCCCGTGGGGAAGCAGCAGGCAGGATAGTCGTATATTTATATTTGTACGTATATAGGTATTTAAATATTCAAGTCACTATATTAGTTGAAGTATCAACTATTACAAAAAATTGTTAACTGATTTAATTATTATTTATTTATTAATTTATTAACGCCCTTATAGGCTTTTACAAAATAGACTTGGTATAAAACATAATAAAAAAACACATGAGCAACTACACAAGTAGCATGGAATATATATATAAAAATAGAATAGAAAAAATAGAAATTTAAAAAGAAGCAAAACAGACTATAAAAAATAAAGGTTCAAGACAGAAAATATAATAAATTTCAGGATACACACAGAATGGCTGAGTATCAAAATCAGTTGTATCCAGAAAAGCATCAAAAACATCACTCTTATATTTAAACATAGAATATCGGAATATATCTACAAGACCAAAATCGTTTGTCTGTGAAGTCTTTGTGTGGGTGCATTCCTATAAAAATGAGTAAATGATGAATTTAATAGGAAAATCATCGACGACCTGGTACTCCGCGCAGGAATGTGGTATACAATCAAATCAGTTAAATTAGGGGCGTCCAGTACGCCATTTACTATTTAAAAAATAATAATAAATCACTTAAAGTTCTTCTACACGACAAGTTAATTAAATTAAGAGTGCTCATTAGAAAATCGTAATTCAACTGTTCAGCGGGTATACACAGTTTTAAGTTAATAAACCTTAAACATTTATGCCGAACCCTTTCTAATTGATTGGTTGCTATATTTTTGATTTAAATGATTTTCATATTATTCTCTTTCTTTTTGTATATCATAGATTATTATTATGTTTTTGTATAATTAGTGTTTAATAATGAACATGCATGGGTATCAATTATAAACATCTATAGTTTTATTGAAGTACCCAGTTAAAATTAATATGTAGAGTAAAAAATATTTTTTTAATTACCGGTTAATTACCTACATAGAGTATTATGTTTATTTAACAATTTTAAGTTTTGGGGCCCACAACAGGGTTTCTTTTAGTGATCGTCCTCGTCGTGTGCATATTTCAGACACATGTATCATACCATACCTGCATAGAATATGTATATATACTTACTAATATAAATTAAATTTATGACTTCAGTTAAATAAATTAATACAACTTATTTTCCCGGATAGGAAAAGTTTCAATTTTGATTTCCGGTAGCAACAAAAATAATTATTACATAAATTTGTTTTATCTACATATATTTGTAATTGATACGTTTAACTTGTATTAAATAAATTAAATTTAACCGAACCCAACCTCCTGAATGACAAGCGGGGATAGGTACTAGCCACTATACTACTGACGAATTCAAATAATGTGAAAATAGCCCTTTACAATTATCTTAAGCTTTCTAAAAACTTCAAATAAAATAGTGTTCAAATTTAATTTTAAGACCATACAAATAATGAAGAAAATAAAATATATATATTGATGCATTATATTATTGTATTAAGAAATCAGCATTATTTAGTTATGTAACAATTTGAAACCACAGTCTATTAGAGAAATAGCAAGACGGTAGCGCGCTTGTTTAGCATCGTCTTGAGAGGTTCCGGGATTGATTCTCGGCGCTTCCAATTATTTTAATTTTAAAAAGGTTTTGATAGCACCCGGTACCGGTAAATGTGAAGAAAAAAGATAAAGTAGAAGTGAGAGGATATAAAAATGTTACAAAATTTTCTTACGCATTATTTCTAACACAGTTTTCGTGACATTTTATGGGTATTAACATGGTCATTTTTGTACTCTCTCAATAAACATAATTATGTTAAACAAAAACCTTTTCCCAAAAAATATATTTTAGTTTAAAACATTTAACATAAGAACACTAGAGAACTCTCAGAAATGCGCAACTGAAACATAAAGATTAAATAATAAAAACTATAATCCAAAGGAAAACTTATTTTAGATCAATTTAGTTCAGTTTATAAATAATAATTTATTATATAAATAGTGTACCTACAATTACCGTATCCAATTAAAGGATAAACTCGCTCGCGATCTCAGGAACCGCAATCCATCGCTCGCGGTTTCAGGAACCGCAATCAAAAAATTGGTTACAGATCCTCTAGACTGACGAACTTTCCAAACTGTATTATCGAAGAAATACGAATGTATTGGTTTAGAGTGCAATATAAAATAATTATACAAATATATTTTTAAGTAAATGGTAACATTTTATAGGAAATCCCAATTATGTATTAATAAAACAAGCTAGCAATAAACTAAGATGTAAGGCATTTAATTAGTTCAATTTTAATCCTTACTTACTTAATTACCATCACGCCGTTTCTCCGCGGCGGTAGGCAAAGGGGATAGAGCACCACACTCCTCTATCCTGACACACAATTCTCGCCTCATCCATATTCATACATCTTCTTCTAACAGAACCATCCTCCAGTATCTGGTTTACCTGGTCGTGCCAAGTCTTTCGCGGACATCCTCTATTTCTGGTGCCAACAACACTTGCGTCATATATCTTTCTTACGATTCTCTCCTCATTCATCCGTTCCATATGACCAAACCACCTAAGTGATCTTTTCTTAATCTTACTTACTATACTAACTATTATTATATTATTTCCTTATTTTTTCATTCTTTACTCTGGTCATAAATAGATTTGCAACACATACTCCTAAATGATCTCATTTCCACATCTTCTTGAATACCATCACTTTCGACTTGTTAACATTCATCATGAGGTCGCTTTCCTTGCATACATTGTACATTCTACTCACTAGACTCTGTAGTTCTTGTTTATTATTCGCCATTAGTACTGCATCATCGGCGTACAATAAACAGCATACAATCAAATCGCCCATTTTTGCTCTTCATACATTCCAGTTCTTTCACACAATTATCCATATGCAAGTTGAACAGCCATTGAGACATTACACAACCCTGCTTGACACCCTATGTAATGTTAAACCATGGTGTTAATATTCCATTGATTCTTACATACGCAGAACTTCCTTCATATAAGGATGCGATTGCGAGTATAAGTTTACTATTTACCCCGTAATCAGAGAGTACATTCATAACCTTTCTCTTATAACTCTATCATATGCCTTTTATAGATCTACGAAGGCACAAAAAAGTTTTTGGTTTTTCGCCAAAAACTTTTCCGTCATCACTTGTAGAGAAAATATCTGATCCATGTATCTTCTTCCACCCACAAAGGCTCCTTGCACGTCTCATACTTTTTCTTTCGTCGCCGTTCTTGCTTTTTCTATTGAAATTCTTCCATACAGTTTACCAACCAGTAGACTAATAGCCCTATAGTTACCACATTCCATTTTTAACCCTTTGCCTTTGTACCGAGGCATCATGACAGCCCTCCTCCAATCTAACGGGGTGTGGCTCTCCTCCAAACATTGATTGAAGAGCGTTGAAGCTACGAGATAACTAATGGGCCACCAGCCTTGATATACTCAGCAGCAACGTTATCATACCCCACAGACTCAAAATTGTTTCAGTGAACACCATCTCTGTTGAACGAGATTTCGTTCGAATTTTCAATTATTCAATATATCAAAGACCAGCTGAACGCATCCGGCCGGTGTTAGTTTAAAACCTGCATTTCAATGTTGAAAATATTTTAAAATGTTACCATGACGCACAACTATGATGCCGCGAGGCGGCAGATTCGCAATTTCGCTAAATAAAATGGTTTGTGCCTTGGCTAATTATTTTATTTAAAACTAGTCGAGAATTTTAAACCGCGATCTTAGGTGTGATCTGACTCACTCGGCTAAAATCAGTAAAACGAAATGCGTTGCTATTATCGTATTAATAATAAGTACACCATAATACTCGACGCACGTTACTCACATTAAATAGAAGTAACGTGTAAGTAAACATTTTGTAGCGTAATATATACGCCAAAAACACATTTTTTTTTTTTATATAGCAATATTATTTTATTTTATTTTATGCCCACAAATTATCGGGTGTCTGTCGATCTTTATTTACTTATCTCTAGCAAAGAAAAAAATGAAATGATTTTCATACTATTATTGCCCGTGTCCATGGATGAGACATCTCTCGAGAGCGTGTAAAGAACAGTATAGCTTTCAGTGGGAAACGATTTATGCATTTTGCTGGTGGATTACAATGATACATTCAGTACACTTGCACCTACCTTTAGCGACTCTCTGCGATCAAAGTCTCATTGAAATATCATTATGAATTTTCAACTACACTTCTAAATTACATGTAATTGTTTGATGTAAAAGATTACATTTTTGAGGATGTTTACAGTATGTGCACTTTCATATTAATTTCGCTGTGAATTCACTCTCATAATGTAAATGCTCACTTGCTCGTGTGACGGGGTGTGATGAAATGGAACATTGTTATTACTATATAATACTGCTAAATTCTTAAATCATTACAGCAACATTAGGGTATCTAAAATTGATCACGAGGATCATGGTCATACCGCATCGTCCACGTACCTGAAATAGATGTGGCGAAATGCTTCAAGCACGGAAGAGATTTTTAGGAGATTTTCGACTCGAGACAAAATATTTTCTCTAAAAGAAACATCCGTATCTCAGAGATGACCATGTCACAGAGATTTGCAGTCACGCGCGCTCGTCGTACGAATGTCATTGTCATTCATCGGCTTGGTGATTTTGAATCTGAATACGAAATCAATTTTTGTGAATTAACTTTATAATTAATCTTAATGACATGTCTAATTATTAAAAATTAATAGTTGTAGTGATCTATGGTGGTTTTAACTGACGTTTGTATGCACGTGTCCAACGTTAGAGTTTATGTCTGTTTCTACAAATCTCATGTTATAAAAATCAACTGAGATTTATCTCTGAGATGTATCTCATGCCGTGTACGCGGCCTTAATATTGATGAGCACTAATCAGCGGTGTACAATGCTTCATCCGTGTACCTGATATCGATGAGCCATCGCACGACGCGACTGTATTTCAAAAGGTACCCGTGAACCGACCCGGGGGCTGTAAGTTCACGGCGAGGGGCTGAAGGCATGAAATGTAAGACCGTGTAAGAAACGTTTTCCACAGATTAAAAATATGGTTAAAGGAATGTGTTAAAGTTTCAGAAACTCTCATTCGGGCAAAAACCACCGCTCTTTTAGGTACCTACCCGTGTTGCGAGGGATTTTATTTCACTGCGGGGGTTTATTACAAGTCCCGGTTTATATTTATTCCCTCCGTCTTACTGGATGAGCGCACGTGAGTGAAATAATTTTAATACTTCAAAGCTTAGAAATTTATTTGGGGTGTTTTCATAAAAAAACTCTTTCAAATAATGTAGCGTTTGCGATTGAATCTCCACAGTATAAAACATAAGTAATTTTGGGGTGTAAAACTTATTTTTTAATATTGAAAATATAATTTATTATCAAAAAAGGGAAGTGGTCAGGCCATTGCCTGTATCCAACAATGAGAAATTTAGTAGATTTTGCTTCCGTGAGATTCTTTGGAGACACTCTCAGCTATTTTTAGTTTAGAGTTTTTTTTTCATGAATGTAATTGTAAATATGAATAAATAAAGGTCAGGGACTGTGAGAGTTTTTGAGATGGCAGCTGATCGGCTCCGTCTCGTCGCATTGTGCGAGACGAAGTTGCACAGCTGCCTATTAGCAATATATCAATACCAACCAAGCGGCGAATGAGTAGAACCATACAGGACCATTTTCTTCTAAACGGTCCTGGGTAAGTGGTGAGTCCACCCTCACAGACACTCTCAGCTATAGTAGTCCTCGTGTACACACCATGTGTCAGAATTTCGCCATCTCCGGACCTTATTTCACGCTCACCGCGTACGTCAAACGTCATCGTTGTTCGTCAGTGGAGTGATTTTGAAACTTCCCAGTTAAAACTGAATAAATTTTATGCCTTATATTAATGTTAATATTTAATGACATGTACTAACTTTTAAAAATAGATAGTACATTTGTGGTGGTTCTAGGTGACGTCTGTGTGTACGTATCAAATCGCCGATTAAAAAACACATATCAATAGGATTTATATAAATATTATTAAGTAAGAAATTATTATGTTTTTAATATAAAACTTGATTTTAAATAGTAGCTGAAGCTTCAATGCATGTAAGTAAATATAATTAATCATTTAAAATAACTTGTACTCACTAACACAAACTGTTTTAAAAACGTCGAAAATTGATAACATGTATTGCAAATTGAATGGTTTATAACTTTATTAATTTTTAACATTTTGTTACTTTGGTTCAATGCAGATTTGTCTCCGTAATCTTGGCTTTAATATTATAAGAAAATATATTTCGTATGTGCAAGAATTTTCTATATTAAGGCAATTTAATGTTCGCGATCTTTCTCATAATGCTTGTATTTTTTAATTATGGCAAATAACATTCAGTTTATTAGTTTTACATTAGTGTAAAGGTTCTATTTAAATAATATTTAAAAAAAAGTCAAATCTAGTGTATTTTATTTGTACCCACATTTTCGTAAAAGCCTTAAGTAAATAAAGTTTTTTTTATGATTTTTCAATAGTGAAAACTTCTACATAATTTGTTAATGTACCGTCTGCTGTAAAATCAACAAATTCAAGATACGCCTCTTTGAAAGTTGGACAACGATATTACATTAAAAGTATTTTTGGTTCATTTAAATCTGGGTCTAGGATAAACTCATAAATGAGCTATAATTTCGAATCGTAGAATTGAAATCATTCTTCAGTCTTATCATTTTAACAAATGTTTGTAGTTTATCTATGAAAATCATTGTATACTTTTTGTGATATAGTTGTAATTGTACATATATGGCAGCAAGGTACTACCAGCTGATTTGACAGAAAAAAATGCTACTTTGGTATTTTTTCTTACTGACAATAAAGACAATGTACACCACTTGAATGGTATCTCGCATAATTAGAGCAATATATTGTTGGTTGTCTTTTCTAAATTATTAACTAAAACTTTTCTAAATTTAACGGTAGCGTGTGATTCAAGGGATTACGAAAGGGTTCACCCTGATGAATTTGCGTACACATCATTTAATTGTAATGACAAACTGACTTATCTCAATATTATCCTTTACACGCTTTCGAGACGAGTCTCCGAGACCAATCTCATCCGTGTGTTCATTTCAAATAAAGCAATAATCATAGAGGCTCTGTCTTTCCTAGACATCTTCCCCGAGGGAGTAAACAAGGGGTGATAATTACCCAATGCAAAACGATAATTTTACATACTTGACAATCCTTCCCCAGCTAACTGTGCCTTTAAACATAAAGTCCATAATGTCACGAGATATGGAAAATAATAATACTTTAATAAAAGTAGATTTTATATCTCTATAGATACGAAAACACAATTCTTGAAGTGTTACGACTTCACTAATTAATAGATATCTGGTAAATATTAGGTCATCTGGAGCAACATGCAGCTAGTCACTATAATCACAATCTCTAACAGATAAGAATATGATCTCCCAAAATAGGGTGAAACACTCGGTTATGTTATTTTGCGCGTTGAACGATTATTTTTAAATCTTTTCTAAAAATCTTTCAAATGTTACACACTTTATCTAATACAGTGGAACCTCTATGTTCGTCATTAATGCGTTCCTGAGGGCCTGACCCTCATGAAACCCGACGAATACAGAAACAGTTTTTCCCATAACAAACAACTTAAATTCAATTAATTCGTTCCCAGCCCCCAAAAATAGTAATAATAGTGAATAAATTTTATGATATATATATATATGAAATATACTGAGGAGACATGATGGTAGAAGCAGAAGAGAAGGAAAATTATCAATATTTATGAGACAATTTAAACAATCTGGTGATGGTTTTTGCTTGCCGATGATTCAGTAGCACTCGATTTAACAAGGAACTTCCCTAATGTTGCCTGTTTCTGTCTGTTTTTTAAAACCTTCATGAAGCTGTCAATCACATTACCATTGGATCCATTTATTAACAATATTTGAATATGTACAAGAACACACAATTACTGGATTTTCACATACAACGGCACTGTTATTTAACAAATATCTCATAGAGACGGAGCTATTTTTTATTGATAGAAAAATAGCTTAGTTTCTATGAGATATCTATTATTTATTGAATCCATTTATGTTTTGGTGCCACTTTTTGACCATATTCTGCGTTTTGACCCAGCTAGACAGCATTGCCGGGCGGTGGAAGTGACAAATATAGAAAATATTAACGAATATGGAAACGTTTGTTTGTTATCAAAATGTGATGAATATCGAACCAGAAAAATATAGATGTTCCACTGCATAACTTGAACAAAAAATGTGTATTTTGTCGTTTTTGATAACGAAAAAATGCGAATATCTATAATAAAGGAGCAAAATCATTATTTTATTTATTTTATTAACCATTATATTAAAAACTCATGTCATGGTGGTGCAAATTTGCACATTTACACATTTCTTATGAGCATCAGTGGCTAAGCGGTTAACTAGAAACCAGATTCCCCCCCGGGAGTGTAGGCTGCGAGTGTTTTTTTAAGTTCTTTTTTTTTTAAATCTCGAATTTTTTATTTAATAAAATTATATGTAAATTTTAACCAGCCATTATATTACGCTGCAAACTTATACGTTGTATATTTATGTTTATTGTTTTTCCAAATATCCGTCATGTGCTGGCGATAAAAGCCTGGCGACGAGACCCCGAACTTGCAATACGTGAAGCAACGCTTTGCACAAGGAATAAGACTGTTTTATTTTCTGCTTCGGACACCGCCGTTTGCCTTCTACTAGTAAATACATATTATAAAATAATTGCTAAAAAGCCGCGTTTATGTCAATGTATTTGAATTATGTCAGAATGTATTGTCTATTGCCACGATTTGCTGGTTTTCATGCGCATTCAGTTTTTATATTAAAATAAGCGGTAGACAACAATATTTTCTAAATATAAGGCAACATTACATACTTGTCAAATACAATTTCTGTTGGAAAAACAAATTTTTGAAATACTATATTTAAATGTATGTATGCACATCCCTACGGTACGCCCCCGCTCTTTGTGTATTGTTCTAGTTTGAAGCCTATCTAACTAGCACACATACTTACACACAATGTCTCCCCACAAGATGCAATATTTCAGTACACTGTAGTTAAGATTGTTTCGAGTTGGTCGTTATTTTTCTCAGATCTTGCAAGCCTATTTCAATTTGTCCACGCGTATGAAATTATGTGCGGCTTGTTGCACGCGCGCATCTCTGAAAGCCATTGATGCATCGTAAAACAGTTAATTACAATTTCTTTGACCCTTTTTGAACATTAAATATATCTACTTTATGTCCAATACTACAATAGATATAAAAGATAACCTAAAATCAAATAAATAAGAAAGTTCTAGATGTTTTTATATGCGGTCAAAGTTTACAACCTATTTATTCGAATTTATGTGAATTTATTCGACCGCAATGTGAATTCTCTCGGATTACATGTTTAAAACTCAATAGCGAAATAAATTAAAATATTTTCAAATTCCATTGTCAAACAATTTAGGAATCTATTATGCGTATTTTATAGTTTCTATAAAAATACAGAAGCATTATGATTGAAAAATAAGAAAACTAATATTTTCAATATATTACTCTTGTAAAGTTACAAGACATTAAGAAAATAAGAATGATAAAGTCAGAAAAAACAATATTTAGGTGTTTTAGAAAAAAAATGCTGAAATGCAGATTTAAAATTGTGCCGTAAGTTAGTTTCAGTCTCTCTTTTCTCCTATGCTCCTCTAGGTTATTAGACAAAACTTATTGACTGGATCCTGGTCTTTCATTGATTGGACCACGCTGACGTAAAATGTATAGTTAGTCCTTCTGAAGAGAAGGTGGGAACTGAATTGGTATGAATTTGCAAATTGAAACAATTTATTAGTCCTTTGAATTACGAATTAGATGGATATAATCAGTTATGAATGGATAAAACAAACAAGTATTAGAGGAAGGTAATTATTTCAATTATGTCTTGTGATATTTTATTTTCCTTACAATCTGAAATGTGAGATCCGATATTATAAAAAACATGAAATTAATACTGGCATCATGACATGGAAAGGGTTAAGAACACCGCTTCATCGTTGGTTGAAGACGAGGTCGATCAGAATTTTAAATGTCTGTCGATCTCAACGGTACTTTAGATACGTGTGTTTGAAATTTAGGAAAGACCAGTGGCGTAACAACGTTAAATTGGGGCTCAAAAGGTCCGCGCCCTATAAAACATTTGGAAATACGAAATGATATTTTTTTAAATCTATCACAGCTAGAAATGGAATTATAATATTTACGTGAAAGCCGAGATTGTTTCAGTTGCAAGTACATATAAATGCCTAAAACCATGTTTATTTTTATTCTTGTGAAAGTGTGAATATTATATAATATAATTTTGTTACTGGAAAAATCCGCGTATTAATTATATATTCTGCCGGAAATACCATAAGTCACGAAGGGAGTTAAATTTTAACAACTTTTTAGCTTTTTATTTAATTTTTTATGATTGTAAAAGCTATCTTTTGGTAATGATTAACGGATACAATTTATAACAGAATTATGAACAAAAAGCATAACATTTTATACGCAAAATCAACTATCAATTAGATATCATCGGATCACTTTTTTATAGAGTACTCGTGTAATGTTCTAGATGTAAGACAAATTTATATTATTCAGATCAATTAGAAACATATACAAACAAATCAATTTTATCAAAAAATATTGATGTAGCGCCACCGGGATTCGAACCTGGATCTCTTTCCAAACCGGGGAAGGTGCATTATTCAACTATGCGACAGCGACATTATTTTTGACGACTAATTTTCGAACTTATATGTTTAACTTATAAATTAATACATCTATCGTTTCATTATTTGAAAGCCATCTACTTTGTTTTTACGGAAACTCAAATATCTTTGAGTAATTAACAATTCATTATTATTAAATTTTGGACACATTGATACTACTTATATATTATTAGGAGAACACATTCTTATTGTGAAGTTGTAATTATTCAGAATGTAAGTCTGTGATAACAACAATATTTTTCGATAAAAATGATTTTATGTGTATACATTTCTAATTAATACATTTAATTACTATTTACAAATGTATATATTGAGATTTGTTCAATGTGTACTTCACAATAATACTCACCCATCACAAATCATGGTCACAACGCAAGACAATAAGTAAACATACTATCAACGTTTCGATATGTTTTTGGCTCCGAAAACTGTACAATTCACTTAACATAACTGGATATCGTTCACTTATAAAAAAAAACTCAAATATGGACTGAATATATTATCCAATCGGTCGGATATATATCGTATATTAATCAGTCAGAAGCAACGCTGTCCAACATTACTACCTAAACTCAACACAATACATTAATAATTCATTTTACATTTGCGACGCATTCGTATATTTTTATTGTAGCTCTATCAATTTACTCGTTTTAATAAAAATGACATCTCAACAGTATGACAAAAAAGTAACTACTCTGACATAAACGACAGTCTAGCAAAGTTGACAGTGGCTGTAAAGTGCTTGCTTAAACGGCCAGGTCTGTGAGACGCTGTAAGGCAAAAACGAACGCGTTTTTAATATCTCTAGGTTAAGATAACTTAAATATTTTCTCTTTTATATATTCAATAACAGTACATAAATATATATTCAATTTGAAATGAAGTGTTCATTGTATTTATTATGAGTAAGAAAGAACATACCTGACATCTGTCATCTTTTCTTATCTATGCTTTGACGTTTCATTCAATTCCGTATTTACTTAAATGCACATTATACTGATAAAATAGCATTCATTTTTGTTCGTTTTGACAGCTAACTTACAAAGGTGGAATAATTTTAATTACATCGAGATTTTATTTACGTGTGGTTTGTTTTGGAAAAAGCTCTAACATTGAAATATGGATTTTATTGAGACCCTGGCCGTGCAGCGGTCATCTCCATAGCCGCTCGCAGGGCCTAGCAGTAAGCAGTATCTGCTAGTGTATTATAATTATATTGAGTGTATTATTATTATATGTTCACTTCTGATGTAAAAAAAAACAGTATGTCAATAAAGGTTTATCTAATTATTCTCACGGAAACAGCAAACCATTGTCATTTCAACGTCAGGAATTTGCCATCGGAATTAATAATTCGTTTCTTAATTGAACATTTCCAGCAACAGGGATCCGTACTTAGCAGTCACTTGATTTTCCACAGTCTGGTGCAGTGTTACGTTGGTTGCGATTGTCGGGCCTTGTTTCTCTGCGAAGACAAAAATAGGAGACACATGCGTCACATTGTTTTTCATCAATAATTTGTAAAATTTAATCTCTTCGTGACTTATGGCCCACCTCCTATACAACAATAAATGTATTTAATTTTTTATTGGGGCCCAGTGCCTTTTTTCCGGTATACATTGGGGCATAATTTGTTTAGTTACGCCATTGGGAAAGGCAGCCTGTCATTTATTTACACAGTTTGGCAAATGATAGAGTTGTTAAAAAACATGTTTTTCAAAAAGTCAATAGCAATTAATCATAAGTTATTTGCTTATATATAAATATGTACTTCATTTTATATCCACAATCGTTATTGTGACCTCCTGTGATTGCACCACCGCAATGGCCGAAATTGTGAGAGCGAAGGAAATAATAATAAAATAGTGTATCTACTATTTTAATAATTGCACCTAAAATGTAATGAGAGCGAGTATAGTAGACAAATTACGATATTTGTCACATTCGCGATAGCATGCGACGCGCAATACTAATATTGTACAAGTGTTGGCGTAATATTTATGTGTTTGAGGGCGCGTGTATATGGATGACACTTTTGTCTCGCGTAAAGGAGAGTACATACATGGCAGTCGTTCGACTCGTCGGTGTCCCCAAACCGGTTAACTAAACATATATTAATCTCTTCACATATAATATAATACATGTACATAAATATAATTACAATTAAATGTTTATTTTTATTTTTTATATTCCCATGTTCGTTCTACTAGGCGAACACCTATTTCAGAACAGATTTTATGTAGGAATAATATGCCATAATATTTTATTTATTTTAATAATAGAAATAATGATAAGTACAATAGAGGTATAATAAATGTAGTTTATTCATTACTTCCGACCAATTTAAGAATACCATTTATCCCGTATTGGGGGCTTTGAGAAGAATTTCAAAATAATAGTAGCACAAGTAATTTCTTCAGAAGTAATGTATCATATTCTTAAGTCATTTGCCTCAAGTCTTACTCAAGCAATGTTAATTATTCCTATTAATATTATATTTATTATACGCCGATGATGCAGTACTAATGGCGAATAATGAACAAGAACTACAGAATCTGGTGAATAAGTAGAATGTACGATGTATGCAAGGAAAGCGACCTCATGATGAATGTTAACAAGTCGAAAATGATGATATTCAAGAAGGAGGAAAGCAAGACACCGTGCTAAATACTTGTAGGTAATGAATGTTTGGAACAAGTAGATGAGTTTGTATATTTGGAAAGTATGTTTGATAGAAACGGAAAGGCTGAGAATGATATCGAAAGGAGGGTGACTGCAGGAAATAAAGTGAACGGCGCTTTGAATGGAATTATATCTAACATGAATTTGTCAACCGAGGCAAGACTAGAGCGGTGCACAATGGAATCCTGGTACCGACACTGATGTATGGAAGTGAGGCCTGCAGCTGGCAGAAAAGGAACGAAAATAGACTGAATGCAGTGGAAATGGGATCACTTAGGCGTATTTGTGGCAAATCTACTTATTACAGAGTAAAGAATGAAGAAATAAGGAAAGAATGTAAAGCTGATGTTAGTATAGTGAGTAAGATTAAGAAAGGATCCCTTAGGTGGTTTGGTCATATGGAACGGATGAATGAGGAGAGAATGGTTAAAAAGATATATGGCGCAAGTGTTGATGGCACCAGAAATAGAGGACGTCCGCGGAAGACTTGGCACGACCAGGTAAACCAGATAATGGAGGACGGTTCTGTTAGAAGCCTCAACAATCGGCGAGCTTGTATGAGAAGATGTATGAATGTGTATGAGGCGAGAATTGTGTGTCAGGACAGAAGAGTGTGGCGCTCTATGTGTGGCGTAAGTAAGTAGTATTATGAAGAATTTAAATGATTTGGGGCTGAACGTCCCAAAATATAAACCATTAACATCAATGTTATGAAACATATATATCTGGTATCTGGATATTTGATTTCATTACAAACATTCGGTAACACGTGGTTTGGCGAGAAATTTTCAATTTTATCAACCGATTCGCGCGGACCGGTGCGACCCCATTGTGGTACATCACCTATTCGTGTTCTATTGTATTTTGTACGCGGAGCGGAATAACCAAACGATGTTTCCCGATCTTTACCGACAAATCTACAAGGCACTAGAGCAAAGTTTCATTCATTTCATTTCATTCATGCACTTTGTCATCATCGACAAAGTTTTCCCGGATATGCATTATCGTGCTTCACCTCACCTCACCTCGAGCAGTCTACTGATGTTCTATTGTCTACGTAGCTTCCCAATAAATGGAGTTGGAACAAGATACGAATTTCAAATTAATTAAAATATTTTTTTTTTAATAAAAGCTTAAAATTTTAACCATAATAATACAAAATTAAAAAAAGATCCCTATATATGTATTGTATATAAGATATAAGTGCATTAAGTACTGTTTTATCCGTTACCAAAAAATATATACAATTTTTAAATCTTTTTAAAATGTCCGGTCCCCAACCACTGTACGTCATATATTTTTAATTCAAGAAAAGTGTTCTTAGATTTTCACCGCTGTTCAGAATCTTCTGGGCTAATCTGACCTTTCTGGCTGACGTGTCGGATCCTATGGCAGGGTCCATCATCAACCCTGCAATGGGATCCGAAACGTCGGCCAGAAAGGTCAGATATACCGGTAGATTAGCCCAGAAAACTGTACATAGAAGAACAAGAGAAATGATTTAAAAAACAATTATTATTACATATTAGCGCTGGGAAAAGTATAGACACCAAAGTCCTGCTTTTCGGGTAGTTACGCCGCTGTTTTGAAATATGTGTTATACGTATATTCTAAATTGACTAACTCAACATTGATTTCTATTAATCTATAGTTTTGTTAAACGCGCTCTCTTATAGACCGGGCTTAACATCATAACAGAGCTAATTAACAACAGATGGCAGTAAATGTTTTCTACATTGGCACTGTTTAATTTTTGGAATTAATTTCGAGCGAACGTGCGGGCTGAGTGTATATTTTTTAACCTTAAAACATATTTTTAAAGAATACTCCTGTTTAAGTTATTTCGTGGTAAGTAGTTCATAGATTTATTTCAGTTTTATTTATAATACTTACATTTAACGCTTGACCAATTGGTATTTACTTCTTATTCTTCTTTTGAGCTTGCTGATCCCTATGGTGCATGCGCACAGATGAGACTTGTCTCGATAGTTGCGTAAAGGGCGAGACGAGATATCGAAGTCTCATCCGTGTACGCGCGCCATTATAACGGGACAAATGCGTATGTCCATCATGTACAAAAAAAAACACAACTTGTTTTCTCACGTTTCATGTTAATACTTCTATAGCCTGGAAGAAATTAAAGAGATTTATTAACGTTAAAAGTTTTACCTGTAACATTTTTTAGCAATGGTTTAATTGTCGATTTGCTGGAATACTACTTCCGGTTCCAGTTCTACATGAATATCGGATCATTTGTTCAGTTACTTTTGAAACCAGTTCCAACTTTTTAAATGCACGGTCGAAGTTAATCAATTTGACATTCATCGTTCAAAATAATATCTGTGTGTTCCAGTGACTTGAGAGTAACCGGTGAAAATCGAGTAAAAATCACCGGGACTCAAATATCAAACCACCGCTAATTTTTACGTCTCAGTACTATAATTTTAAACTCGTTCATGTCCAGCAATTTTTTTAGAAATATATTTATAAGTTTAAAACTTTTTCTAATATTTTCTTATTTCGATGTTAGATGACGAAATAATATATATTTTTTAAATCTAACAGTTATAAGCGATGTAGTGTTTGAAACTTAGTACCGCAAGTTACTCTACCATATCAACATTAGAAGCGAATCCGAGGGGTAGTAGATAAGTCAGTTCAGAGTCCTGTTGGAATGTCTCGTGTTTTCACTTCGGATACAAATGTTTCGGAAACATGCCATATGCCAAAAGGGCCAGGATGGACCATACCAGAAGTACCACCAAGATATAGCTTCAAGGCCCAAAGTTACGTTACATATCTCAGCCACTTAATTACATAGTCAAATTTTGGAATTTTATACAAAACTAGTGTTTAAAACCTGTCCTAGAACGGGGTACCAAAACGTACATAGGATGGTTGGTGTGGTAAAGAACAACGTTGCACTTTCTTATCAAACATTTTTCGTACGCAATCGGTTTAATGTTGTTACTTTATCGAGCTCAAAATTTTCGCTCCCTTTTTCTACCTAAGCGTCTGAACTCGATTATCTTCCGTATTAATGAAACATCAAAAACTAAACACGACAAATACTTTTTAATACTGGATGAATATTATGTTCCAGGCCGATTTTGTTTCCCCGCCATTTTAGTTTGGCAGACATTTGTCATCTCGCATTTGGTAGTCGTAGACAGTTATTGAATACAATTTATTATAAAGTATCTAATACCTCAACAAATTGTTGAAGTCATTAAAACATTTAATCTAAATAATAATTGCAATGCTGAAACCATGAATATGATGACCTTTAAGCAAAAAATATATTTTAATGTAATGGTATTTATTTAGAAAATCTTCATTAAGAAAATATCGGCAGAATTTATGAGGAAAATTAATGCAAATCAACATAAGCACGAACATGATACAAGAGGAAAAGATATACTGAGACTGCCATTCAGGAAAAAGGCTAAATCTCAAAAATCGACGATGTACAATGCGATGAAGTGCCAGAAAACATAAGATAGGAGGAGAAACTACATAGATTAAAAATGAAACTAATCAAATATGTGAAAAATAAGTTGTAGTAAAAAAGAACGATTTTGAACCTTTTTATATTAGAGTATATATAAAAATACTTATGTATGCACTATATATATTAAGAATAAATAAATTAATGGTGGTCGTTATCGTCACATGTTGACAAACTTATTGGTGGCCGAATTGGGTCGACTGGGCCTGCAACACTTTTTAACAGGATGGTGCCACCTCAAACACAGTCCGAGCTATGCTTGAAATTTGGCAAGAAATTTTTCCTGGCCGCATAATGTCAGTAAGTGGTGATATCGACTGGCCTCCTCGATCACCTGATTTGACGGTTCCCGACTATTTTCTATGGGGGTACTTGAAAGGAAAAGTCTACGCCAATAAATCACCAATAATTCATCTAACGCCTCTACAACGTGTAGAAGTCATTAAAACATGTTATCTAAATAATAATGGAAATGCTGTAATCATTAATGGTGATCACTATCTTCACATGTTGGAAAACTTTTTGGTGGCCGAATTGGGACGATTTGGCCTGCAACATATGCGGTTTCAACAAGATGGTGCCACCTCACACACAGCCCGAGCTACACTTAAAATTATGCGAGAATTTTTTTCCGGCCGCATAATGTTAAAAAATGGAGATGCCACAAGACAATTCGAAGTGTGCGAGAATGCCATGAAAAATATGGTTAAAGAGCACGAATTTGTGCCGCTGCCAGAGGCGGCTATTTGGCCAATGTCATATTCTATACATAATTGTAATAAACCAAACAATCGATAAATAAAATCCAAATTAAAAATTGTGTTTCATTTCTTAGTTATTCAAAAATAATATCGGATTGGAACATAATATTCATCGTTTTAATTCTGAAAACTGATCATATCGAAATAATTATAATTACTACCTAGATACTATACAATGCAAAATTTTAATCATCTTACTTTTTTTAATTCATACTAATTAAAATCATCTTACATCAGCATTGCTGTTATATTATTTTCAAAAATCTGATTTTACTATTTTAAAAAATGTATGTACATATTTCCAATTCAATTTTCATTTGTGATGAACATACTTTAGGATTTCCTTCTAAGAATTATCGTAGAGTAAAATATGACCATTTCATATTTCATTTAATCCATTTTCAATTAATTTCATTTAATATTGAGATAGATTTTTGATTGTTAGACTTGCATCTGTAAGGTTTTTTCACTTTCGTTTATTTCAATTATTTAGGTTTTTTTTACTCTATAAAATATGCTAAAAATAATGTGTCAAAAAGTATTTATCGATTAGAATTATGGTCATTTGGAGGAGCAGCAGCCGAGAGAAGTAGGACGCTGGCCTAGTGATCTAGTGGTCGGGGTTTCGACACCAGCAAGTTAGTGCTAAGTCTAGTTTATTTTGTCTGAAAATAGTAAGAATATTAATGTGACATGTATTCCGCGTAGGTACGTATCACGTATGCTGATATATTTGTTGGATGATATTGATCAAAATCGTGAATTTTATTAAAAAATTATAGTGTATAACGAATTATTATTATTATTAATATACATAATTTATAAAAGGAATGAAGATTTAAATAATCAATATACATAATTTATAAAAGGAATGAAGATTAAAATAATGAATATACATAATTTATAAAATATAAAACCGGTCCGTTTTTGGAATTTTAGTGTCATTTTAATAAAAAGAATTTAATGAAAGTACATCTTACAAAACTTGTGTAATGAATTATCATTAATAACTTAACAATTGTACATAATAGCAACTATTTTTCTGACAGACAAATGCCTTGTGATTTTGTTAATCTCCTGAGCCGCCAACCAGTTGAAATACAAATTGAAGAAATGATCTAATACCTAAAACTGTGAATTTGGTGTCTAATATAATGAAGTCTAGAGGGCGGTTTGTAGTAGAGCTCATCAATTTACGAGCCTCCCTTACCAGGAAATCCCTCACTTTACCTGTTTACGTGTCGTATTATCTTTTTTACCCACTGTCTTTACTTCCGCCGTTTTTGTATTCACAAATATACATAAATATAGCCTTACAGATGTAAGGCGCTCGCCCGGCCTACATGCTTACTTATTTATCTTCCCGTGTCATACAGCCTCCTTCCTCTGCATTGTGTCATGCTTAATCTTCTTTACCTCCCATCTTCCGACTCGCCCCCCGCCAAGATACAAGAGTTTGTGACAAATTCTTGTTACAAACCACAGCTAGGCTAGGCTGCGAAAATAAAGTGCCGCGACTAGTAGCGAACTGGCAATTGTCAGAAATATTCAATTACTTTTTGAATAGACTAAACAAAAGTGGACTTCAATTAGTGATGATGATTGGTAACTAAGAAAACCATTGAAGGTTTGCTTTCTAGTGCACCAATCATTGCTCGAAGAATTACGAATAATCAGCTACCAATCATCGATGCAATCGAATACAATAATGATTTATATAACCATCACTAATTGCAATATTTCAAGATCGTTATATTATAAATGAAAATCAGCACATACTTGAAATAATGATCAACTACGTACTCTCTCCGCATTAACGAGTCATACCAAGACCCGCCTGGTACCGCTTCAGTTTGGAGTGATTAACCGGTGCCAATTGGTTTAATCTTGTAGGAACTCGACTTCTTATGAAAATTCAATCAAATGTTTATTTATCTTACTGATAGTTAATAAAATATAATAATAAAAATATATTGTCTGTCCTTATTACAAAAAAATTAATTTACCACAGACTACCAAATATATAGACATAAACTAACCGAAATTCCTTGTTTCAATATTTTTATTTTGATTCCACTTACGCATTCAAATAGCTCCGCGACTTTTTTTAAATATATGACTCGATTGGAACGAAAATTTTAACGCTGACAATATAATACGCATTCATGTAAAAAATTCGTCTTGTTGACACAAAGATTTAATTTTGGAAGAGTAAATACTTTTACTGTTACATAAGTACATTTCATGTCTATTCATTTACTAGTCTGTAAAATTTACGGATGTTTGACACACATATCTTTTACATTTTTAAAGACAAAACAATATCACGATTAACTTTTATTTTTTATTTTAATTTTAGAAAATATAATACATTTTAGAATTATCAGTAGGATATATATATGTTTAATTTAACATTTATTTCTTCTCTATGAGAGTAGGAGTCGTGTAGAGAGGTGTATGTACGAGATAATTTATGTTTCTGTTAGTCTGTGTATATATTTTTTTACTTCAGATGCAAATTGATAATAGTCTGTAATTATTCTAATTGTGATGGGAAGGTTGTTATAATAATTAATAATAATATATAGTTATAATATAATAATAATAATATATAATATTGTGATTAGGGCCCATATCCACGGAAGGAGACACGATGAGAGAATCTCAGAGATTTAGTTGGGATACGTCTCAATACCATGTACAAGTGTTGAGATATTGAGCTTGAAATTGGTAGAAATAATCAAAAACTCAAACCAGCATACAAGACGTTCGATCTGAAAGCGAGATTTGACATGTCACCTAAAACCACCATAAAATCCTTACAACTATTTATTTTGAAAAGTTAGCATATATATACATATACCATTATAGTTTAATATTAATATAAGGCGTAAAATTACAAATTTGTTCAGTTGTTCTGCCGGGGAGATTCAAAATCAGTCAACTGACGAACGACAATGCATTTGATGTTTGACGTGCATGACGAGCGTGAAGTAAAGCACGAGACTGCGAATCTCTGAGACACGGTGTGAACATGTTGAGCTCTTATGAAAGCTGAAAGTTGTCTCCAAAGAATCAATATTCAATAAGAAATTGTCTCGAGTCGGAAATCTCTAAAAAAATCTCATTCGTAAACAATTCATGCACTAACAAATCAGAAATATAATATTAAGTACATACTGAACGCGTTTACATTTTTGGAATCAACACTACTTTCAAATTGTTATTGGAAGCCTGTTATGCATCTGATTGATTGGCTGATAGAAAGTTTGGCAGATGATTTAGCAAACGAATTTATGAAAGTGTGTTCTACCTTTTAAATTTAAACACCAACTGAGAGAAATCTTACATCAATTATTATTGAAACATGAAGTAATTTTTATACAGATTTGACACAACGCGCTGTGATAATGTCGATGAGTTGCGATTCGTCTTCAAATAATTCAAACGAGAAAATAAAAAACTGTAAACTGCGAAAGAATGAAAGAATTTTTCATTATTCTTAAATTTAAGACAAATTTTAAATAATACACATCGCTCTTGACCAATTCGCTCCTGGATATCTCGGAATCGTGTGAAAAATAAGTTTTTGCTATCACATAATGAAACCTTTGGTGAGTCGTAATATTTCTTACCAAAAATTCAGTAGTCGTTAGATTTGTACGCAAAATAACTTTGCAGTATACTATAATTCAAATTGAATTTAGATACATACACAGATTACTCTTGTGTAGTAGTTTAAAATGACAAATTTTATGATACTAGGTTACAACTATGAAACCATCGAGGCCTCATGTAAAAATCCAAATACTTTGTTTCAAACGTTGTATTTGCATTTTATGTGTAAAAAATACGGAACCAACTGATTCGGATCGACATGAGATCGATGATTTAAGTAAAAAAAAATAGAGATCCCTGTATTGAAGACACGTTTATTTTAAAGATACATCTTGTATAATAAAAATATAATTGCGTAACATCTTTACAACGAAGTCACCATTTTACAGAGTGGGTTAGCAATGAGGTACATACAGACTGTTACGATTCTGTTCATACGATCCAAAACAAACTAGAATAGACCCCACTATTTCATTGTCCGTTAAAGTATAAAAGGTTTAATGTGGGTGAATTTACCGGAACTAAGAAAATTATTTTCTTATGTACCATAAATATAAAACTTATATTCCTTGAAGTAATGGCATTAGGTTATATTAGACTATAAATTATATTAGATTTATGATTACTATATAATCACTAGCATTTACTCTCAGTAAAAATTGTATTTCCAAGATATGCCAATTTTCAAACTTAATTCTAATAATATTTTTTAAATTGGCAATATTAACTTTGTAGTTAACCACTTATTGAGTAAAAATGCATCAACCGGTTTCGAAAAATATAATTTTCTTCTTCAGGATGTCAATAACTAATAAAAAACATATGTTATTGTTTCTTTAACAGAATCTATTTTTAAAAAACAATAATTATTTAAATAATAAATTTAGTACCTAACTTAAATTGTTACTTGATGATACAAAATTACTAGAATAATTTTTAGGAAAAATTTTTTAGAATGTGAATAGTTAAATTTATATGGTTGTTTATAATTTATGATTCCAACGATTCCAAATTATTTAATTTATGACCAACACCGTTTACATGCAAAATTGACAATCCTAATTTTTAATCGAAACCATGACCATTTTTTATCAAATGATTAGCAAATTCTGAAAACCCACTATTGTTCTTATATTAAATATTTTTTGAAAAAGAAAATGATATTTTTCGAAACCGGTAGATGTATTTTTTACTCAATAGGTGGTTAATAAAACAAAGTAAAAATAAAAATATTCAATTCTTATAGTTCGTTACAACGGAGTTTTAAAAAAGGTCTCGCTGATTTCCCTTATAATATGAAAGCTCTCTTTATTGGAGCGTTGTTGCGGTGTCCATTTCTGTACAAATAAAGTTCACCTGTCGTGAAGGTGGAGGTCTTTCTATTTATTGGTGGATGAGATTTGTTAAAAAAAAGTTTACAAATTAAGAAAATTATGGCTGTTATCAGAGAATTAGCAAATTTATTACAGTGCTGATTCAATTCAGAAAAAAAATGGCAATAATCATTTTTAAACTGTTCTGAAAGTTTCTACAAGTTGTTCATTTGAGATCAAGTGACGTAAATTTTAATTACTTGAAAGAGATGTCAATTTTTCTCAATTCCTAGCGTTATGGCGTAAGCGCCATAATATCAAAGATATACTTTTTGAGTTCGTGGGAGTGTTAACCAATGAGCCTATTTTTTCCATGGACAACTGTACGTATCGAAATCAAGAATAAAAGAATCAAAGATAAAAATAAAATAAAAACTAAGAAATCTTTCTAACAACAACATAATTTACCCTAAAATAATTATTTTTGATGAAATTTTTAAAATTAATTATTATTGTTAAATTATATGTACACAAAATTTTAAGTCTTGTAGTTTTGTACACATATATATATATATATTATAATTATTAAAAACTTTATCAAGACTAATATATTCACTCACGTGAATATAAATGATACTTAGTTATGACTGTTTTTGTGATATAAGATTTAAGCGAGTTATCAGTGGCATGCAATAAGCATAGACCATATACCATATATTTATTTTTGAGTAATATTAAATTTTTGAGAAATATTTATTCAATGTTTAGAGCTTTTGCTTTGACTACATTAAAACTACTATCCAAATCATATAAAAAAAATTCAAAAATTTCAAATTTTTTTTCTCTAAATTAATATTCTGGCGGTCAAAAATGTCACTCTGGCCTATAGGATTACATATTATTTACAATTGATCCAATAAAGAGACAACATGAAAACGATATGAAATAAACAACGCGATTGGTAATGCTAAAATTAACTCAACAGTAGAAAATTTATTTCTCCTACTGTTGAGTACGGTTGTACTGTAATATTTCGAGGCAAAGCCTTAATAATGGCACTTGTTACTAATAATGGCACTAATTGGTTACTGTACCGAGATGTTGGTTTTCGTTTCCTCAAAGAAACCATCTACAAAAAAACACAATCTAACCTAGAAGACAACAGTTCCATACACTAACGCTCACGGAAACCTTAAATTAAACATAAATTTTCAATTGAAAATTTAATAATGTACACCTTTTTTGTTCATATGTGGTGCACGCCCTTGCAATTGTAATTGAGGTATTAAGTTATATAAAGGAATTGTTTATATACCTTCATATACAATGATGTAAACGGTAAGCATGTAACCAGTAAGAAGTTTATATTTCCAGGGAAATGACAGGTGTATTGAGAATACTGTCAAGAACAGAAGTCTATTCCTTTTGAGGTCGGCATTTTATTGTTTGTCGCAGAGTCGCAATGAAGTCTGGTTATTCGAAACGAGCTTAAGTTCAATTCAAGTATAAATCACGACAGATACAGATATCCTTAGTATCAAAACAAAAATGCGGAACTGAGATACGTCCGTAGACATTTATAAATATATGTTTTTAAATTTGAAAGAGTAAAAAATTTAAGTAATGTTTAAATCTGTCGTGGTGAAGAAAGCGTTACCAAAAGTAGTGAATTAATCAGACCCATGGCCGGCTCGAACTACGTAACGCCCTTGGGTCATTTTGGATTTCGGTTTTTACAAAAAAAATGGCGTTCTTAGCCGAGGCCTACTTGGCTCCACGCTAAAGCCGGACCTGGTCAATCCTGAACAAATTTAATTCAATTGTTAAAAATTATTCTACCATTTCAATAGCTATGAAGACATTTATTTGTTTCGTTATGCAAAACATTAGACAATTGTGCAAAATGTGTGACAGAACATACAATATTAAGATAATAATATGGTCCGTGTCTGTGATAATCTCTCAATGAGACTGATATCTGAGAATCGTTAAATGTTCGTATATACTGGATGCGTCATTCTAATCCTCGCGCAAAACATATGGACTGATGATTCATAAATCACTTCACCGTCCTTCTACGAATCTCCGAGAGAAATCTCTTCAGTGTATAATATGATAATAATAATAATGCATTTATTCCAGTGTAATCAGGTTTTTTTTAAGAAGACCCGATTCGCCATAAAGATTATACATATTACAATATATTAAAATTGCGAAATATTATTTATGTTATGAAAAGAAAACCAAGGAAAATATAAATAAATAAAAAGATCACACATATATATATAAATATAAACAAAATATAAATACTACATATATAAACACTTCAGTCACGGCCATTATTGTATATGTAGCTATTATGTAGTCGTTACCATTCTCTGGTTAGGGAACCAGTTTTCCATGAGAGCGCCGCTTGCACCAGAGAGTTGGTGCTGTACTCCAGCCGCAGCTTTACGCCCGCAACTCGATGTCTCAGAAACGGAACGAATCCATGTATACGGCCTTCGGCAAACATTGTAGATGCGCTGCAATAACGCGCCAATACGAACAGTATTCTGTAATGAGTTGTTGTATTGAATTCGGAGACGGTTGTACGTCACTTGCTTGTATTTCGACCAAAGCTCGCAGGTATACATGCTGGTGAAGATTATATTAAAATGTAGAAAAAATCATTCTACATCTTTGCTTCAGGCCCTAAATCATCTACAAAAAATAGTCTGACTGTTCGAAGTTCGGTGACTTTTTATTTTTTGTATTCGACATATAATTTTAAATCAAAAAAAAATTTCAATTAATCGAAATAAACGCATAACTACGACATTTGTATAGGTTTATTTCTCTAACATAGTTGAGATTCACAGCAGCCGGAATATTATCGACTAATTTTTTTAATATATGTAGCTACATCTATCCCTAAAATATTGTGCACTAAGTTTGTTACACCCAGTATATAAATGAAAGATGTTAATGTTATCTAATAATATATTGTATATACATCTATGTGTTGATGTTTATTATTAGATGTACATAAAAATATAATATTATGGTAAAAAAATATGTAGATTGCTTGGAAAATAAACACGTTTTTGAAGTTAGGCTGTAAAATTTACGCCTCCTATAAAAAATCATTAGTGGAAACGAACATAGGTCACATATACAATATATATATATATATATATATTACTACGTCATTCACATTCGCCTCTGGCTCGGTCCCCACTCTTGTACTAGACATGCGAGCTTATATAAATAAATAAAGAAACGTACGACATTACTTTCATTTTGTCGAACTGAAACGCAAAACCCAATCATAAAGTTAAAAATACAATTTGAGTTGAAAATGAAAAAATACAAAATGGGAAAACGCTAAAATTTTTCACGTAACTCTTTGCTCGGCACACACACACTGTTTAAATTTTTTTTATTAATTCGTATCTCTTATCGGTCGAATCAGGATATTCAAAAATTTTGCAATAAATTTAATTTGTTTTCCTTTTCAAAATTATTCCACAACGTACACAATTTCTCTTCGACAAAAAAGAAGGTCCAAATTCAAATCCATATTCAAAGATAAAAAAAATCATATCACTCCTGGGCACAAAATGGTTTTCCTACATTGATATCTATAAAGATACTAAATACCTGTAACAATATTATTTTATATATTACATTATAGTGCGCCCGCAAACTTATAAAATTCTGGCGGACTCAGATAAAATATATTTTATGTGAGTGAATAGAGAAACACATTTTTGTACTTTTTTTATTTTTATTAATAATTAATTAATTTCAAAAGTATCATCAGCATTAATCGTGGATGAAGTCCTCTTCACGTATCTCTTCGGGTATCATTAGACGACTGCATTCGTCCAACGATCGTCTATCCTCCGAGCGATGTTGCTTGTCATTTCATTTTCTTGGCGTATTTTCCTATCTCTTTGTGTGGTGCCATATCATACATCTTTCATGTTTTAAGACTTTTCTTTTGTTTGAGAGTCCATGTATCGCACCCATACGTAAACATTCAGTAGGGGCGTGCATTCTATATAATATATCAAAAAAGCTAAGCATAACTATAATTTATGCGAAATGAATCAAAATGAAATATTCATGTACTCTATATTAAATATGTAGGTCAATTCAAAGTTCTCAAATTAATGTGTTAATTAGATCTCAATGTCAAATTGTGTTTGTGTTTTTCGCAAAATCTGCCCCAAATATATACGAATTAAACGTAACTTTCGTGGCGCGCGGTGTCCTGAATACACGTCTTCGCTTGAACAGACGTGTTACAAAACGCTGGAAATATGTATTTGAAGTGGACTTTCTAGTCCATGTGTATATTTTTCTAATTAATTTGTATCTATTAGCTTTATCCTCGTGTGATAATTTCAAGTAAATGCATAAAGATATTATCAATTTGGGATCTACATATATTTTGGTTCAACCGATCGAAAACCGACCGTAACGGTCTGTGGGTGAGTTTTTTATGCGATTTTCGACTCGAGACAATCTCTGACACGGCGATTATGATCTCATGAGATTTTTCAGAATCAACTCTCGGCTTTCCATGTCTCAGAGATTCATCGTCTCACGCCTATTGTACGTCAATCTTCACCCAATCAACTATTCATGAATCGGGTGAATCTTTTCAGCAACGGTTAAAGTGTTTGTAATTCAATGCCGAATGTTTGTCTAACTTTCAGAAAAAATAATTATCCGTGGTTCCAGACACGACATGACACGTGTCAAATCGAACGACACATATATGAGTTTTTATCATCATCAATCTCGAGTTGATTTCTGAGTTCATCTCCAGATCAAAATCCCAACACGCGTACAATGATTTATCTTGTTGTGTCTCTGTCCGTGGTCATGGACTATACAATTCGGTCGATCAGTACGAAAATTTGACAATAGACTGTGGTTTGGATCAGAAGCCGACCGTGCAGTTCGGAGCGTGAGCGCGGTAAGATTAAAACTCTCGCTGGGCTCTAACGGTGATAACAGTTAGAACGCATCAATAGTTCAAATATCTCAACTGGGGCCGTATCTCATTAATGGATACGTCAAGTAACGCCCACAATACTATCAGGCAAATGCCGTCAGTACTTTAGAAAAAAGATATAGATATTTTAAATTAGTGCGATATAAATGCACATCACATAATATTGAATTGATGCGAAAGCTGTTGCCGTTTTAAGGGCACAGAGATGGTTTAAATGGTTATACTTTGTCTTTATACCTATTTTTTGTGACATTGTTTTTAAAAGGGACACATTCTTCATCAACCCCAAAAAAAATTACCAGTGACCGAGAAGAAAATTAATTTTCGACATTGTATATTATTTTGTGTGTCAGTGTCAGAAACCAGTGGCGTAACTAGGCTGGCGTAACAATGCAAAATATAACAGTCCCCTATATATGTAATTATGTGTATGTACGGATAAAAATATAAGGCACTGTGTAGTTTTATTCATTAAATAGTCAAATAGATTTCTTGTCGCTGTCATGAAAAAAAAAAAAATTAATAATGGTAGATATTAATTTGCACAACTGAAATAAATTATCTCTTTGCGGCGATGGTCTAGTTCCTAATCCGACACACTAGCATAGTATTATTGTTTAACGTATCGAAAACATTTTTTAATTTTTCGTAATGCCATTTTTTGTTACGCTGGATTTAAAAAAATATTAGTCCATATTAGCGCTAGGAAATGTATTGATACCAAATATATTATTGATAGACATGGACCTTTTGGTCCCCCATACAACGTGGGCCCCAATGCACCGCATTGGCGTTGTTACGCCTCTGATTGAAACAATGTTTATTAAAAGCAAAGAAGTCCACAGAATAACGTTTCACGGAGACGTATTGAAATCAAGTAGACTTTGAGTTCTCTCTCGTTATAAGTTCAAACACAATCTAAGCGGAATAGCTTATATGGGCGACTTAAAGGGATGCCTAGAATTTCTGTGGGTGAGAATACTCCCAAATCTGAGTTCCTAGGCAATAAATTAACTAAGAAAAATATCCACTATGGTTTCAATATACGACCGTTCACAAAAAATAGCATTGTACATATCATATAATGGCAATCTGATGAGCTTATATTAACGCACAGATTTACTAGTAAATATTAATCTAACTTTTGTAATACACTTCTCAAGAAGAACGTAATTACCTTGGGGGCAAAATGGTTCCCGTGCGATGGCTAAGATATATCGGTCTGTTTTGGTGGATTAACACACTATTTTAATACTCACCAAGCGGAAAGAACGATCCCGCTTAACGGTTAAAGGAAATCAATTATTTAAATACATAAACACACAAATTTTTTGTTAAGCATTATTAATAGTTTTTATGATGCGCCTTTTTGAAATTGAGTATAACAGCAACAGCTTTGTTCCCGTAAAATTTGTTCAGTGTATATTGAAAGTGTCTTAAAATCTCAAACGAGTCGGATGTGTTTTAGCAAATTTCGTTCAGGGAATTTATCATTGGAAAACGAGTCCGCGCTGGACGTCTATCGAAGTTGACGACTGACTTCCAAGAGAATTTTCAGTTATAGCTAATAGTGGAAATTATGTAATTAACTAAATAAATATTGTTTCTTTTAAAATATTGAAATATTTTATTTACCAAAAAGGCAATTATTTTCGCATTAACATTAGATTTATTTTTCAGACTATCTAGATATGCACTGCTTTGATATGTCTCGACACAGAATTTCTCTAGTGAGACGGACACAGTCTAAACATATTTTTTACATTATATTATATAGTTACAAATAAATTAATATTGGAATATTTTTAGTTGGCCTCAGTTGGAACAGTTTTCTAAAACTAAACTGAAAAACTTTCAGGATTTATATTAAAAAAAAAAACATTTTAATTTTAATACAAATTAAATCTAAAGATATTCTGTAAAATCTATTTATCGAAAAAATATTTTAGTTGCTACCAAGGTAATAGTAAAAACTGCAACTTCACAACAAAAATGTGATATTAGTAAAAATAGTAAATTAGTATTCTGAAGTTATAATTTTTCAAAACATCTGTGATATTTTAAATATGAATTAAATATATTAATTTGAAAGATGTACATATAAAATCAATTTTATCGAAAAATATTGTTGTTGCGCCACCGAGATTCTTTCCAAACCGGGGAAGGTGCATTATCCAACTATCCTGCAGCGACGATATTTTTTTAGCGACAAATTTTCAAACCTATATGTTACCTTTTTGATATTAATACATTTAATTGTTCTATTATTTGAAAGAGACATCAATCTTATTTTTACGGAATCTCAAATACCTTTGAGTAATCTGATAGCAGACGCCAGAATTATCAATTCATTTTTATTAAATTTTGGATACATTGACATATTAGGAGAACACATTCTTATTGTGAAGTTGTAATTTTTCAGAACACAGCTCTGTGATATTTTAAATATGAATTAAATACATTTTAATTGACTCACACTTGTCAAAAACGTATAAATTAACAAGTTAAAGATTTTAGAAATGGTCTACGTTAGGTAGGGGCCCAAAAGATCTGCGCCCTACCAATCCACCACAGTAAGAAATTGAATTGCAATGTTTTAAAACCATTTATCTTGTGTGTTTCAAATATGTCTAGTTAGGGACAGGGAACAGACCATCGAAAATCACCGTAAAGCAAAACAAACATATTTTTTTAGTTGTGAACGGATGCCTAAAGGTATACCTAATTGTTGTTTTCATTAAAGTGTGAACAATTTTATTCTTACTACTAGTATAGTTGAGGAACTAGCAGAGATTTGGTCATTCAACCATTTATCGACACAAAATGGGATCGAATCAAATCGATGAGTTCCTCACAAAAGGATCCGCGACGAACCCAAATTTTCAGTCTAATCGCGTGCAGAGAGTGGATGTGCGCCTTCTTTGTTATCATGTCTCAGGAATTAACCTTTTTTGGGAACGATACCCCACCCACCATATTCGCCGAACATTGCCCCATCTGATTATCATTTATTCCGCAGTCTTCAAAATCATTTGGGTGAAAAAAATATTAATTCTGTAGACGAGGTCAGAACAATACTGGAGGAGTATTTTTTGTCACAGACATGTGAATTTTAGAAGAGAGGCCTTACAAGTCTAGCAGAAAGATGAAAGTGCATTGTAAAAAACGAAGAAGAGTATATTTTAGATTAAAAAAGAACTTTGTTTATCGTAATTTTGAAAAATAAAAGTAGTACATAAAAACCGCATTACTTATGGGACCATTAGATACATACGAGGGCCAAGTAAAAAATAAGGTTCCTTACGCTGTACACTCGCCACGCGAGATGCTAGGCGAAATCCGGCAACACCGCCTTGATTGTTGGTCCCTTAACTACATCCCCACTACCGGGAGCAAACGCTGCGACGCTCAGTAAAGGCCTGACAGCCATCCGCTATGGAACCCGCCATCGCCGTTACCGCCAGGTGTGAAATCCGTTCGGTGATTCGATTTTTAAACGCGAAGAAGCTTAAACCTGTTGAAATTCATCGACAGTTGGAAGAAGTTTATGGCACAGCTTGCATCAGCGTCCAACACGTCCGCAAATGGTGCAGGGAGTTCTCCGAAGGACGCACAGACGTCCACGACGAGCAAAGGAGTGGGAGGCCATCGGTGTCGGACGAAGTCGTGGCGAAGATTGAGCGCATTCTCCTCGAAGATCGGAGAGTAACGCTTCGGGAGCTTGCTGTCCAGGTTCCTGAGGTTTGTGAAAAAACCATCGACAACATTTTGACCGATAAACTTGGTTATCGCAAGGTGTGCGCGCGGTGGGTCCCACACATGCTTTCAGAAACCCACAAAGACAATCGTGTCAAGTGTGCCGAGGGGTTTCTTCGAGAATGCGCCGAGAATACCGAAGAATTCTTGGACTCCATTATTACGGGAGATGAAACGTGGTGTCACTACGTCACTCCAGAAACAAAAGAACAGTCCAAACAATGGCGCCATCCTGAATCGCCTAGGCCGAAAAAGTTTAAGCAGACGCTTTCCGCAGGGAAAGTGATGGCTAACGGCGGCGGAATTCTTCGAAGCGGGTTTTCAGAAGTGGATAACTCGTCAGGAAAAATGCATAGAAAAATCAGGAGACTATGTAGAAAAATAGAATAAAGTACAAGCTTTCAGATGGTTCACTTATTTATTGCAATAAAAAATACCTTATACCTGAAAAAAATGTAGGAACCTTCATTTTTACTTGCCCCTCGTATTATTGAATCTTGTATAAGTATAATACACACCGATTCTTATTTTTTTTAGATACACCACTGACATTCATTCATTCATTAATTAAATTGACTTTAACTGTTTTGGTGTTACTTCCATGTGATTGGATTTAGATACATTTGATTAGAAATAGATGCGCCGTTGTTATATTATGTCAAACATAGACGAAACTTTTAGCACGACAATAACATTTATTTAACAGTGTTTCTGTAATTGTTGTTTTACTCGCTATTTGTTTATTTATACTTAGTGCATAACTAAACAATGACGGACTTTATTTTTACCATAGTTAATTCATCGCATGTTTTTCTACAGGTTATTGTGCAACTCGCGCGAATTTCTCCATCTACGCAGACTGTTTGACAAGTTTTCGGAGGAGTCATGGCTTCTACAGAGGCTGCCTCAAAGGCAGATGGACATGCTGATGACGGAAACCAGCAACTCGGTACTGGGATTGCCCAATACAGGAGCAACGCCGGAGGAGCGAGTATGGCAGCGGTCAGGTAAGTGTTTAAAACCACATCATTTTATTTTATCCGTTGGTACTCCTTCACTTTTGAAAAGTACGATTCCAATTTATATAATACTCGTACAATCGCAATATTTTAAGTTTGTTGGTTAAATTAAAATTTTGAACTTTGGTTTCTTGTCAAATAGGGTACCGGGTCCGCTGGACCCCTTGCCCCTTCATCATAATGTTTGCCATAATGGCCTGGTAAAATTTATTTTTAGTGTTGTTATTATTATACTGCAATAAAAATTTAATTTTTTTTTTAACCGGGCGCTTGATTCCTGCTTAATGGCGCAGTGATTTAGTAGCCTCAAGGCGAGGGCTGTCTTGGGACGTTTGATTTTAGATGGGACGTTTATATCATAATTTGAAAGTGTATTAATCATGGGGTTTCGGTGCTTGGGGAGTTCCGCATAGAAACGCTTGGAGGTTTGTTTAATGTACTCCATGACGGGAAGTATGCCGGCGTCCTGGTGTAGCTGTGTGACTGTTAAATTAAAAGCTGAAAAATATACTATACTGAAAAACAAAGAATTGAAAACCAGAAAACACTGACAAAAATTTAAGCCTACAATTCGCAATCCAAGAGTTACTAATTTAATATAAAATTTTCGCATACTAAAATTTTTGAATTAAGCAAAAAGTGGACCAAACCCGCTATAAAATAGAATATTATATTTATTGCTAAACGTTCATATGTATTTATTCTTATTTTATGACTGGCGGAGTGCGTTGTTTTTCCAATTCTACTGTGGTGGATTTTAAAAATGATTAATTCATATTTAGCCCCACATCGATATTCGCAATCGCTATGTATCGATACCAAATGTACCGTGAGCTGCGAAATTTTTATGCACTTATCTAATTATTGAAGTGTATTATTTTGTTCTGTCTTCTAACTAAATTCACCACTTCAAATACACTTTATAGATACGATATTCTAGTTATTATATATTCATCATGACGCCACTGCTACGTAGGGGGAATTTAAATACTAGTAAAGAAATAAAAATACAGTCTACAAATGAAAATCATCTCTAACATTTAAAGATAAATGATAGTTTTATTATACGTTTCATAACTTGTTAAGGACGCACCCTGTGAAAGTCCAGTGAGGTTGTATTCCAGAAAGTCAAATCTGTTTTTATCTTTCATAAGACTTTATGACACGGGTAATTTCTTCGAAAAGGCTTTCACTCCATGGGCCAGCGGCAGCGGGACGCGTGAACTCTTCGTACTGGAAGCGTAGAAAATAGTCATTTGTATGCGCGATGCGCCAACACTTGACTGCGATTGGCTATGGACGATCGCTGGTAGCTGATGAATACTTCAACCGGGCTGGACACAGGACCGAACCGAGTATGCCGGCGGCCCTCATATTAAAAGTATGTTTTATGCCCTTCACGAAACAAGAATCGATCGATCTAATGTCTGCATTAAATAATACAAATACAATTAAGACATATATTACCTGGTCAATGTTTAAGCCCCGTCCTAGAACGGGCGCCAAAAATGTATCATTTGCATACTGTATTCATTTGTCTACTCGCATCTGTAGATGGCGCTGTGGGTCTTGGTTCGTTTATTCGAAATATCACAATATATATATATATATAACGTTATTAAAAATGTACGATTTTCGTTGATCAGAACATCTTGGGGATTTGAAATGTATTCTTTAGTTATAGATAACAGACAAACATAATCAATTTTATTATATATATGTGTATAATATTTATAATCAATTTTTTAAGAGGATATCAATTTACTTTATTTATGGTCCGGGATAATTTTAATGGCACGCAACGACTTTTAAATATTTATTTAAAAAAAATTAAATACAGATCTATTTTACCAAAAAAAAAAAAGTTATTTTAACCATTTTTTCTTTCATTTTTCCTGTGAATTATATTCATAATGAATTAAATTTAGTAAACAACAGATGTATGTAGTGAGTGTTGTATTTTGTTAAAAAATATATATATATAAACCGGACACAAAGAAATTGGCATCTGATATACGATCACAGAAACTCCATTGATTTATTTTATTGTCAGAACTTTTTTCGATTATTTTCTTGCAACTTGTTTTTAACTTTAATGCTTTCTTTTCTTTTATTGCCTGCGTATCTGAAAATGATTTAATAATCATGTTCAAGTATATTATGCTTAAAGTATTATGTAGTGAGTAATGAATTCTTTATTTTTAGGAGAACACATTCTTATTGTGAAGTTGTAATTATTCAGAACATACGGTCTGTGATACAGAACATATTTAAAATATCACAGAATAAGAATGTGTTCTCCTAATAATAAAGTTGTATCAATGTATCCAAAATGTAATAAAAATGAATTGATAATCCTGGCGTCCTGAGGTCTCAGAATCTCAAAGGTATTTGAGATTCTGTAAAAAGAAGGTAGATGGCTCTTTCAAATAATGGAACGATTAAATGTATTAATATCAAAAAGGTAACATACAGGTTCGAAAATTTGTCGCTAAAAATATTGTCTCTGTAGCATAGTTGTATAATGCACCTTCCTCAGTTAGGAAAGAGATCCAGGTTCGAATCCCAGTGGCGCAACAACAATATTTTTCGATAAAATTGATTATATATGTATATCTTTCTAATTAATATATTTAATTCATATTTTAATTCTTTATTTGGCTCACTGAACTTTTTTCAACTAAAATTGTAGATTTTTGGACAAGTGAACTCAAAAAGATTCACTAACACCCTCGCCTAATATATTTAATTGTGCGTGTACACGTCTCAAGACTTGTATTTTATATTTTGTGCGAGTAGAATTTTGAGGGTTAGGACGGTGGTTAAATGAAATACATGTGATTGGCGCGTGTTGAGGTTTATTATGACAAATGATAAAAACAATGAAGACAGATAGAAATGAATACAGTGAATGAAGATGTAGGAAATGATGAAATGAAATGAATTGGCAGTCTTGCTCGGCAAGCGCGAGCCGGCAAGACCGCCGTTGTGAAACGCTGAAACTGGAGAGACTGCCTGGCGGTGAAAATGAGCCAGACTTGTGGCAGCAGCCGGCAGTGCTGTCGCCAGCGTCGATGCCGACTGAGATGGCGGTAGATTTGAATTATGGTCGCTACAGAATGATCATTCCGACCTTTACTGTTGAATCTTTGAGATGAGATATCAATGTCTCATCGGTATTTTAAGACGCATATACTAATTTACAAATAATAACAACAACCTTATTATTATCTATATGATTACACTACGTCGATATCGCTATTGGATCTGCTCATGGCCTGTATTTGGATATGTAAGTGGAATTGCCAGAAAGAAAAATTTCGATATATTCGCTACTTTGGCGTCATTTTAATATCTCTAGGATAAGATGACTTAAATGTGTTCTCTTTTATAAATGTAATAACAGTACACAAATACACATGTGGTTTCAACGGGACGGTGCCACCTCATACACAGCCCGAGGTACGCTTTGAAATTTTCTCGGTCGCATAATTTCAAAAAGTGGTGATATCGACTGGCCTCCTCGTTCACCTGATTTAACGGCTCGCGACTATTTTCTATGGGGGTACTTGAAAGGAAAGGTGTGCGCCAATAAGCCAACAACAACTCCGATCTTGGCCGATATCATATTCCATATATAATTGTAATAAATTAAGTAATCGGTAAATTAAAACCAAAATATAAAAATATGTTTTATTTCCTAGCTATTCAAAAACAACATCGGCTTGGAACATAATATTCACCCTGTGTATACTCAATTTGAAATGAAGTGTACATTGACTTTATTACGTCATATAGTAGCGAAATCGTATAAATTGTTCCGGCCGGCAAGTATATTAACCATCTGTTATCTCGCGTCGCACTGTTATATATATTATGTACGTAATGTTTACGTTTGTTCAATAATTATTTATGTAAACATGATCTCAGTTTTTACAAGAATGTCGTCAAGTGGAATAACGAAGAATAATTAATTAGATATTTGGGGGTTAGGACGGTGGTTAAATGAAATACATGTGATTGGCGCGTGTTGAGGTTTATTGTGACAAATGATAAAAACAATGAATACAGTGAATGAAGAGGTATGAAATTATGAAATGAAATGAATTGATGGTCTTGCTCGGCTAAGGCGAGCCGGCAAGACCACCATCGTGAAACGCTGAAACTGGAGAGACTGTCTGCCGTCTGGCGGTGAATTGAGCCAGATTTGTGGCAGCAGCCGGCAGCGCTGTCGCCAGCGTCGATGCCGACTGAGATGGCGGTAGATTTGAATTATGGTCGCTACAGATATATTCAAAGCCGATACGTAAGTACACCGTTTGTACAATTCCAGGAAAGGCAATACAGAATGCACTAGCAGAAAAGCATTCGGCTGTCGCCGATTGCTTGCTGCTAGATCCCGCAGGCGGCTATTGTGGCCGTTTACCGGCCCGCGGTGACCTCTGCGTGACCAGAGCTTCCGTAGTCTATGAAATATTTTTATGACTTGTGTAGATCCCTTGGTTGAGATTGGAATTTGAATTAACAAGGTCTAATGTATTCGATTTAATATGGTACATAGAAGTTAAGAAAATAATATGAAATGTATTAACTATACCTCCGATATTTATGATGTAAATATAGAGTAAAATAAGAATGCTCGAGAATATAAAATAGCAGCCTTGAATAAAACCAGAAACACTGACTATATTCGGATCTCTAACAATTTCATGTTATATGTTGTCCTTCATCAATATCTGCATTACCAAAGTCATTCCAATCAAACTCTTCATCTAGGAAACAAAATTACAAACTAATAATAAAAAAATTAAAATAAAAGCATATATGTACCAGTATATAATACCCTTCATATGCATGCTCGTCCGCAATTTGCTCGTTTTTTCAATCCTTATAATAACTATACTGAACTAAATATTTTCTTACTGAATCTATTGTATTTTTACATCTGCTGATTTTCTGAATTCTTCAAACAATTTGTGCTTAATTCTGTTGTCTTCCAATGGGATAATCCTTACCGAAAACTGTGTAGGATGACATTTCTACATATTTGTTTTATTTGACAGACTAAACATTTTGTTTTCATAGTGTATTCCAACCTATGATTCCAACGTCATTTCATATTTAGGTGTTTGCGTAGATAAAAATTATAGGTTAGGTTATAATTTATTATCTGTTAAGCGAGCGAATCTGCATTTTTGGGTATTAAGTTAGATTATCACCAATATTAAATTAAATGTTCAAATAAAATTATTTATGTTATGAGTTTCGGCTATGCCAATTTGTTTTTGAACACTTAATGAAATATTTTAAATCCATTGTCCGAAGGAGAAATCGAAAGCAGAATACAGAGCAATAAAATAACTGGCTCGTTTTAAAATAATAAATTTACAATTATATTCTAAATTTAAATTTATAGAATTGTTCTCAAAATAAGAAAAATAATTCTAACATTTATTGTGATACCTAGTTAGCATTCTCGGTGATAGTATAACCTAAGTTTACCCCACTGTGTATATCTCAATTTCTCAAAAAGAATGCACAGAAAGAGGAAGATGATTTATTAATACCTATAATGTACCATAAGTAGTGCTTGCAATCAATGAATTGATGAAATAATATTAATATTTATAAATATATTTAGTCTATTTATGGATAACATTATAATCCATAAATCTATATATATTTATGGATTATAATATATATATTTCTTAATAGATTATAATTTATAACGTACACTGTCCGAAGAGCTGTAAATTACAAAGAGGGTTTTGGATCAAATAAGAACATAATAAACATTAATAATTGTCTTTATTAAAAAAAAAACTTATAAATAACACAGCCAACTAGCTCTTGATCGTTATATAGATATTGTTCATTTGCCCTACAATAATACCTGTAATATTATCACAATTATTAAACGTAATGGAATTCGTGGTAATTATAATTTAATTATCATTTTGAAACAATATTCTGTGCACTCATTTTAATGTGATCACGTTAAATTTATAAATCAACAATTTTCCTGTGTAAAGAAACATAAATAACAAATAGGTATTTTATAGGTTGATTCAGTGAGATGGACATTAAAGAAATTGTAATTCAATGGTGGTGGTCTTTTCATTTTATTCTGACCCAAATCAGCATTTCTTTAATATTTATGTTGCATTGTCAAGCGTATTTCAAACTCATAGACAGACATTTTAACAATGGAAAATAGACTGTACCGATACTATAATATTTAAATAAATCTGAATGAATTCTTTAGTAATGTATTAAAAGGACAGTATGATAAAAATTTGCTCTATCTTCTCACTAAATTATAGTACTTCACATAAAATTTGGAAATATTTAAGAAAACAATAAGGATTTTACTTTTTTGGTAATAATATATCTGTGTTTACATACTTATGCATAATAAATAATATCCTCTAAGATAAATTTAAATGTTATACATTTTTCAACATACCATACTTAACTTTTTTTCTTATTTAAATGCAATGCAAAATACTTATATACTTGTAAAAGGGTAATTAGATTTTTTTAATATTTATATTCAGTCTTCGTCTTAAATAATTTTGTAAAATGACATTTAATAAAACTCCCAAATACATACCCCATGTTACTCACTGGTTTTTTTACATTTACATCAAATGTGTATGAGTTATCATTTAATGGGTGGCAATTGAATCATCTAAGTTTTAAAAACAATATCTAATAAAATTAAATACATTTTTATTGAGATCTCTCAAGAAGGTATCCACATTACATATATGTGTAATATTTCTGAATACAAATTGTATTACAGGTATTGCATAAATAATAATGATAGAATAAATGTATTCTTTAAGATGTTTACCAAGTAATTTTTGTGAATTATAAATTATATTATTAAGGAAACAATAATATTGATAAATTGTTCAAAATAATATAAGAAATATAATAACAATTTTCATAACACGCTAATATATATGTATTCTTATATCAGTCTTCTTGCACATAGGAAAGTGTACACATTTGAGTGTCAAAGTTTCTTTCAAACAGGAGTGCCTCCCTAGTGTGCCACCAAATTTGTTTAAGCTATAAAGAACAAAATAACACATCTTATCAAAACCCACACCTGTGACGATGATATGCAACTAGCCAGGCACAATTAGTGATCATTGTTTGGTAGCTAATTTATATGTGTATAGTTTAGTATTAATATTTTAATTTTCATATTTTATTCAAAGTTATACCAAATAATACATAAGAGTAAATATACACATTAATATAAATATAATCTTATTATACCAGGTATATAATATGAAACCGGAATTTGCCCATAGATGGCCCTAGCTGTCAATGTAGTTACCGTCAAACCGTATCATTGGCGCCATTTTCTTGTTTTGAAATCTGACAAAGATTTTCAACTCATAGCAATACAAGTTTCATACAACAGCATAGTTTTTAATAGCGTTGAACATGTCAAATTTTGTGACTGGAAACTACGATTTGCAAACAGCATTGATTTTCTGTTACCATTTGAAGAAAATTGCTACAGAATCGTATTGAATGCTTGTAGAAGCTTACGGTGAGTATGCTCTCGGTAAATCACAGTGCTTCGAGTGGTTTAAAAAGTTCAAAAGTAGCGATTTTGATGTGAGAAACGAAGAACATGGGAAACCACAGAAAAAGTTTGAAGACAGCGATTGGAAGCACTATTGGATGAGGATGATTCTCAAACGCAACAACAACTCGCAGATTAATTAAATGTGACACGAAAAGCCATTTCCGTACGTTTGAAAGTCATGGGAAAGATCAAGAATATGGGAAAATGGGTTCCACATGAACTAAAAGAAAGACAGCAGGAAAACCGAAAAACCTCTTGCGAAATCTGCTCGCCAGGTACAAAAGACAGTCATTTCTTCATCGAATTGTGACTGGAGATGAAAAGTGGATATATTTTGAGAATCCTAAGCGTAAAAGATCATGGGTAACTCCAGGTGAACCATCGAAATCGAATGCAAGGCCAAATCGCTATGGACGGAAGACAATGCTCTGTGTTTGGCGGGATCAGAAGGGTGTGATCTATTATGAGCTGCTAAAACCTTGCAAAACCGTTAATACTGAACGCCACCGACAACAAATGATCGATTTAATTCAAGCTTTGCGTGAAAAATGGCCAGAATATCAAAAAAGGCAACACACCATCCACCATCACACACAACAAAACTGGTCAAGGAAACAAAAGAGGTGTTTAGTTGGGAAATACTTTCGCATGCGGCTTACTCACCAGACTTGGCTCCGTCCGATTACTACTTATTTGCATCGATGGGACATGCACTTGCTGAGCAGCGTTTCACTTCTTACGAAAATGGATCGATGATTGGCTTGCCTCAAAAGAGCAACAGTTTTTTTGGCATGGCATCCACATCATCATAGACATGGGAAAAATGTATAGCTAGCAATTGTCAATACTTTGAATAAAATATTTTGTTTCATTTTCATACAATAAACGTGTATTTTCTATACAAAAATTCCGGTTTCATATTTACATAGCTGGTATATATATCAGTCTTCATATAGGAAAACTTAGGAATTTGAGTATCTAACAGGCTAATATATTCTTACATAGAACTTTTTTTTTAATACAGGAAGGGATGGGAGTGTCTAACAATAATAATCATATAAAAAATAAGTCTTATCGTACACATGTACATAGGGAAAAATGGAAGAGTAAATTAAAAATTATATAAAATATGAAAAAACTATGGTACATTAAATTAAAGGAATGCACTATGAGCAGGTATACATATTAATAAGAATTAAATCACAGAATCATTTTTAAACTAGTTAACAAACTTGTGATATCTCTACCCATTCACAAGATTTTCAACTCGTAATTTAGTAATGTTATACCCTGTATACTTAATACACTTTTGAATTAACCTAACTTTAAACTAAGATAGAATTAATATCACACTTTACACATCTTTATTTTAGAATCTTTAGTTTTTTCACATCTTTAGTTTAGAATAATTTCAACTTATTGCTTAATAAAAATACATAATTAAAAGGAACCTCTCTATTTCAAGGTTGATTATAATCAACAAAACTTTTCAATTTACTGAAACAACTAGAATCTAAAATAAGTGATTCAACTGGAATCTAAAATAATTTGTTATTGTTCTTATTAAGTATCATACGTAAAGTAGTTAAAAACCTCTGTCCTTTACAGGCAAAACTTTTTACAAATCATCGGATAATATGCAAGTTTCAATGATGAAACATAATATTTAGTAAAACTTTACATAAAGCGCCCTGAGGTGAAATGTATATGAAAACGGAGTATTATCATTATTATTTATAAACTGTCCTAAGATGCGACAGTCGGATAACATTGGGCAAGTTATTAAGCAAAACGAAAAAGAGAGAAAAAGCAAAGAAAAAGACGGCATGTGTTTAATACTGATTGCAGTTTAGCAGTAAAAGATAAAAAAAGTGAAGAAGTTTAAGTCCATGGTGTTGTTTGCCATTTGTCCATGTGTGTAATTATGGCTTAGAAAGGGTAAAATCTTAGTTGTTTCAAAAAACAAAAATGTAAATAAGAAGCACAAATAAAGAACAAAATATTATACGAAACCACATATCAAGCAATATATAAATACGATGCACAACTGGATCCACGTCTAAGACATCATTTGCGATTTCTAAAAAAAAATGCAACAAATATATGATTTAAAAAAAAAACAAATAATAAAACATATTTAAATTTAAAATTTCAATATAAAATTATGTATCATTATTTAACGCAATTATTTAAAATTTAATTTAAAATCATATTTAAACCCACTAAATTGATAAAAAATTTATCGGGTGAGTTTTTAGAATTTCTTTGCTCTATTACACCTTGCCTCGCTTTACAGAAGATGTTTTTGTGTTTCTGAAAAGTTGTCTGTAAATTGTTTTTTTTTTTCCATACATGTACCTAAATACATATAAAATGTGTATGACGTGTTCCATGAAGAAAAAATCTATAGTCTAGTATATTATAAAATGTGTGAAATAGAGATAACAAATACATAATATATAATACATACAAATATAAGAATTGAAGCATTTATAATGAAGAATTATAAGATTTCATATCAGAATTGGGAAGCAAGAACTGGGCAGAAATATCCATTAAAAGTATTCTTCTTTGTATATTTTCTCTATCCTTTTGTGAATTTTTCTCATCACTTTCTAAATGTGAAAAAGCGCAAATGAAACTAATTGTGTAAGTAACTAATTGTTAATTCTCTAAAATCATTTAGACTTTCACGATACTAAGTGTAGCCTTGCCTATTTTGCCCAAACTTAGACTGGTTTATACACCACACAGTTTATCAGGCATTTGCACGGCTATGCCCACATATTTATCCCCTCTTTTTCTTTGTAGTTGTTTAAGTATATTGAATTTTCTTTCCGTAAAGTGAATTTATACATTGTCTTTTCAATTCTATTCTATTATAGCAATATTCTATTAAAAGAAGGTACGTAAAGCGAGGTAATGGCTGTATTTACTATTGAGAGTATTTTTCCTTATTACATTGATAATGTGGAGTAACACTAGAAGTGGCTCACTCCCTTTATTGTAATTATAACTTGTGGAGTCAAGGCAATTCAATATTAGATAAAGTTATATTGTACATGCTACCAAGACAGTATAGAAAAATAAAAACAAATGTCTTACTAAATTACCTAAAGGAAAAAATTACAAACGGGAAATATAATTTTTTGAGGGTACTTTGGGGAAATTTACTAAAAAATATTGGCAAACTGGAAATATGAGAGCTGGTGCAGTGGCGAATTAGCAAAAGAACTTCATTCCATTCTGAAATACAGAAAAACAAACAACTCCCAGAGGAGTGGAAACACGGAATAATAATCCCAATCCATAAAAAAGGTGATAAAAAGGATTACGGTACATTTATTGTAATGGCGTACAAGGCATTATCAACCTTAATTCTCAAAAAATTACAACTGTATGCGGCAGAGAAGATAGAAAACTATCAATGTAGCTTTCAGCAGAATTTCTGTGTTAGACCAAATATTCGTCATTAACTAAATAATGGAAAAAGAATTGTAGTATGTCCATATGCTGCACCAAGTTTTCGTTGACTTTCAGAAGGCCTTTGACTCAATTAAGAGGTCACAATTAATTAAAAAGTACTAGTTAAACTGAGGATTCCTAAAAAATTGGCAGCGCATGCTAACAGGATCGAGACTCAATGAAGACCAAGACATGTCAGGGCAGACCTGCAAGATGACGTCAAGGGATTTATGGTGCTCCGTTGAGACTGCAGTCATGGACTTCAGAGTCCATGAGACACTAAAGAAAAAGTCTACATTTGATTTGTTCAGCTCGCATAGTACAGAAACAAATCAATGAAAAAGTAACAAAAGATTTAACCCATATCGCGTCCTCCTGGATAGTTAAACATCCACCTTATATCATAATATGGGGTTGTACGACAATACAAGTATTAGGATTAGTAAAATTTATACAGGAGAAAATAAACTGTGATTCTGGCCCATGCCATAGAGCTCAATTTTGCTCACTACAAACAAATCATTACATAAAAGAAATATTTTTAAGAAAATAAGGCTAAAAGTAAATTTAAATTTTTTGCATGCGTACCTTTGGATGGTGGTGAGTGTATTTTAAGATTCATACATTGGAAAGAGAGAGGCCAAGGTATGAAGTTGGTTGGTTTATACAGCCAATCCTCACATAACTAGGTTCCATTCCACTGACCAGGTTGTAAAGTAAATTGGTCAGTAAACGAACTCAATGTTTTCATTATTTCTCTAATCCTGCCTTTGTCCTATAGAATAGAAACATAAGACTGCACAATGCACACGGTAAATTATGGAGGTGCTCCTTGATATCATCAACATAGCTCGACAGCTGCTCACTTGGCATTAGAGGTAGATGATGTGACATCTCATAATATTAGGTGTCTCTTCTCTGTTGATGATAATGGGACACAGAGATTTCATGGTTCTGCAACAAAGGGCATAGAGTTGGTAGGCGTATGATAAGTCGTAAGTGCAAGCAGCTGTCAAACAAAATGGTTGTTAAGTGAGGACTGACTGTATATACTTACTCTGAAATAGAATATTGTAATCCTACTCTACATTTTATTTTAAATACACATTCACCCACATAAAATAAGACATGTTAGATGATCTAAAATAATATGTATATATTTTAACTAAAAAAATTATTTACCATTTTCTGTAAAGATTTTGAAGATATACCAAACAGTACTGTTTATGAAGACTAGTGCTATGTAGCCGTGTAAAAACATTTCAAAAATGTCTCTTCCCTGAACATGTTGCTCTGCAATTAAAACCATAAAAGTTTTATTTGATTAACACATATATGTATGTATGTGTTATTGCACCCAAAAAGTTAGAGTACCCAAAAAAATTTGTTATTTTAAATGAAAAGCAATTTTATTTTTAAAAAACTAATTTTTAAGGCTTTTAGGTTCTAAGCATTTTTTATATAAAACATATGGACGTATAAGTATGAAAAAATCTAGTGGACTTGACCCATTGGCATATCAGTCGCCAAGATTTGACTGGTATAAATATTTTACTCTTGCATATCAGCTGAAGCCCCGCCCTCACACATGTGTGGTTCAAATTACAATACTAAACAAAATAATTTACTATATAATCACTGGGTTATATTTTTTTAGTTTTCGCATCAATTTGTGACTATTCCGAATAATATAGATGCATAATTAGTTATATGTTATTAATTTTTTTAGTAAAACGTCCTATTTGATGAATAATTTGTGATTGAACTTGAACTACCCCTATTCGCAAGTATGAGTCATATTCTGATTTGTTCTTTTAATATATATTTTAAAAATCTAAATTTTTAGTACGTGTTGCCTTTTTTTAATTATAATTTTTCAGTATAATATATTTTCGCAAATTCCCCTAAGCCGCTGAATATTTTTCAAAAAAAATATTATTTTGGGCATTTACCGCAAAAAATAATTATAGTCAAAAATACCTACATTTCAAAACATCACATTTCAACTAGAGTTCTTTGATTCCCTAAATATAAAACAAAGGTTTTTTACCTTTCCATATTGTCACAAAAATACTAAAAATATTTTTTTACACACCCTAAATATTTTTGTACAAATACACTGGAGAATGATATTTAATATGAAACAAAAGACTTCTTTGAGCAAGATTATTATTTTGATATGTTATTTTCACACATGTTAAAGTGCTAAAACAATAATTTATGGACCAGTTGTATGAGTCACATCTGTAAATGTTGAAATATAACATGATGCTGATTTTTTGATAGTGATTTGGCATCTTATCTTATTTCATGATTAAAATAAAATTATAGTGGACTGGCCGATTTAACATTTTAATTAATGATCCAATAATGCTTTCTGCATTTCTAAAGATAAATTCTGAGTAAAGATTAAACAGGAGTAGTGACATTGCATTCGTTTACCAAAAATTCGGATTTCGTCTGACATTAAGCATCTGACTCCGATTTAGGCTGTTTGGTTCAAGATTTTATTTTGACAGGAGATTTTGTATTAGTCTTTTGTCTTTTCCATCGAGTTCAATGAAACATAATGTTTAACTTTGTTTAATAGGCAAACAGATTTGTTTTAACCATTTTTGGATAAGGATTAAGTAAAGTAGCTGGTTTACGTTCCATTCTACCATAAAAACTTTGGACCACGTGTTATTAATAATCGGTATAAAAATTTAATGGCCATGCTTGCCGATGTGTGATCACAATGCTTGACGTGCAATCACAGTGCAAAACTTGATTGACCTGCGATCACAATGCCAACAAAACTCAAAAATAATCGCGAAGAGTAATCGACTGTGGGACTATATAAATTCATTGTTTACATCATTAAAAACTCTGTATAAATATTCTTGGTAATTCATAAATTCAGTATAAATAGTTGACATGTTTTCAAGTCAAATTATAATAGTGTCCTGAGAGCTGTTTTGTCGATTTTAAAATGTAACTAGAATCAATGGCTACCGATTAAAACCGACAAATCCGAATGGAATAGTTGTAGAAGTTGGAAAAAAACTTAATCATATTTTACAAAATAAAATACGCAACCTGACTTATCTGGCATGATTGTGAATAACGTAAAATGGTTTTTAAACGTTAATCGTGACTATATTTGACTAAATTCACAAAATACAATCTGTCACTAATTCCATAGATGTAGTAATACATTGAGTAATAAATTATTAAGTAGATGAATTTGTCGCTTACCACCAATACACTAATAGACATCGAAAAATTTCAAGATATTGACATATACAAGTTTTTTTTTTCGATTTACATATTAAGTTCTCTTGAAACTCATGCCAGCAGTCCACTTTCGCCGAGGCATGGCGAGAGGAGCCGAGTACAAGAATGTACTGCAGCTCTCGGCTTGCATCGCCTACCCACGCCGCGAGTGTACAACAGGCCTTCGGTTTCTCTCGCTTTGCCTCGCCTCGCCTCGTTTACACCCCGTTCCGGTAGGAGCGTGGACGAGGCGAGGCGAGATGAGGAGCCTCGACGAGAGTGAACCTTGTACCACTCGAGTCTCGGCACCTCTACTGGCATTATAGTATTATGATCACTCTTAATTATTTTATTAGAGCGGCCCCGCACTCTGGTAATATTTCGCTTCGCGATTATTTCCAAGTATCACATAGACGTGTTCGACTTAACAAAAGCAGTGCAGTTCCCAGTATATCTCCGCCTCCTTTATTTCTGCAAAACAATGACCCAAGAAACAATTTCTCAATATTTTGTGTCTTTGCTGTTGATTTCCACTGTCCATTATCTTGTTGCCTTTTAGAATTTGATTTATTATCAGGGTTGATGGCTCTACCTGAATTGTTATTTCTGAAACAAGAGAATCCTAGAAATTTACTGTCCCTTGCGATAAAAAAAAACAAACATGTCTTTTTTGGTCGTTATACCTGTCACCCGAACGTAAATTATTGCATCGCATTGCAATTGCAATGAGTCCAGTACGACATAAGAAGATGGCCAGCTCCTTTAATGACTACTGCGCAATTCGTAAGTCGACGTTCGCTAGGCAATTACGTCCGCCACTCATCTGAAGATCTTTTGTACAGACTACAGCTTCCTTGCAATATAGTCTCGTTGGCGATGATTTTACAAACGATGGACAAAAATGAAATTTCCTTTATTTTTGTTTTTTCTTCGTCTAATTAATGTGATAGCTTCGCGTCATTCCGCGTCGAGGTACAACAATTTCAGTGCTAATCACTACGGATGTGTTACAAAGGTGGAATAATTATAATTACATCAAAATTATATTTACGTGTGGCGTGTTTTGGGGAAAGCTTTATAAAAAAACCCACAAGTATTATATAAGCATGAACAACGCGATAAAAACATGCCTATTTTCAAATATAGTCTGCAGCACCTTAATAGGTAAAATGTATCTATTATAATTCCTATATATATTATAACATTAAATGATATATACATATATATATATATATATTAATTTAAATAAATACATACAGCAATGTTTCAAAATATTTAATAAAAACATACTTAATCAATTTTTGAGTGTTTCGAAAAGAATCTGCCGCTCCTCTCAAAAATTGTGGAAAAGGTTGTATCATGTCGTCTTAATATGCATTTAACAGAAAATACTTAATTTCCCAAAATGCAATCCACATACAGACGTCAACATTTTATAGGGACAGGGGTGGCTTGAGTCCTGGCTGACATTATAACATACATTCAATTTTTAATCAATCGACTATTTAGTTGTATGTCAAAAGGCTATTGGATCATATGGAAGTGCGCATATTATCGATACGATAGTTGTGTAATAAAAAAATCAAAAAACTTTGTCAATCGTCTTTTGACAAAACAGTTGAACTATCGGTCGATAGCTATATGTAAATTGTCTTGTATTGCACATACAGGCGATTATTACCGCGAATAAACTATTGAGTCGAAATTGATGAGCCCCTGGATTTCTACTCGACTAAACTAACTAGTTATCAGAAATTAAAAATGTCACAATTTATTTTATCTTAATCACATAACATTGTCTAATTACATTATACTTAAAATCTAATAATAGCAACAAATTGAATTTACTTAATCTAACGCAATAGGAACGTCACACGCATGGGGCACTGCCACATCGTATATTACAGTACGCAAATATATGATCAATTTAAGAAAAAACACCAAAGTAATGTTTATTTCTTTTAAATCTATCAGCAAGTGCATTGGCCATCTCTTCTCTATAGTATTGACCATAAATAAGTAATACATATCAATATTGATCATAGATAAAGGATGTATTGATACAAATAATCATAGATAGGAGATATCAAATAATGGCTGTCAAAACTGACAAAAATATGTTTTAATGTAGTTGTTATTATACGAGTATAAAAACGCTATTTTATCAATATACAAGTTTTGATATCTTTATCCCGTCCGACGATTTTGTCTAACTGCTTAAAATATTTTTACAAATGAAAAATATAACTTTGTTCAAGACTGACTAGCTAATTTTTTAATTTTTAAGGTTAAGGCATTGTTGCAGAACACTATCCATACATACTAAACTGTGAGCTCTGAAATTAGCATATTTGCGTTATTTATACTGCTTTAACGGAACAACCAACCCCAGTGTCCTCCAAAGAGAACAGTTCATTGGAACTCTGTTGGATGACAATGTATGCTTTGTGTGTTATGCGTGAATGTGACTTACATGAGAAATATATTATTTCTAAACCATAACAGTATGACAGGTAACAACAATAACATTTTAACGGTACAAGCACACCACTAGCAGCCGGACAATGCGAGGAATCCACAGCTAACCGCATGTGGAGGCAACAGAAAGAAGAAAATATGACAAGGGTTCCATAGGTGTGATAGTCTTATACAAGAAAATTATAATGTTGATTATTTAACACCAACACATTCACAATAAGAGCTAATTTAAAACTGAATTATTTTGGGCGTTTCACTGATACTACGAGCTTTACTGAAATTGTGTTTTGAAACATATGCATCACCGTACAAAACAATATGTATTTCTTCTCTCATTTCAAATCTTTTTACAAAATGTTTATGTTCGGGGTTTGGAAACATTTGTGCAAAAAAAAATTTACAGGTGTGCGCACAGCTTAGAAGGAACATTGATTGCCACCCCTTTCATCAATATCAATAATTTTAGGTTGAGGACTAAATGTTTTGGGGATTGCATAATGTTAAAATGAAAATAAAAAAACACTGAATACAACAAATATTAATTTATTGTCAACATTTTTACAGTAGGTAGGTAATACAATACATCCATATTAATTGGTTTTATTAATATGCATAGAGTATTCATTATATTGTTCATAAGAGTACAATAGTATCCAAATGATATGTACCTATACCTATGTTCATGATAAAATCGGAGATACTAAATAAAAAATATATATATTAATATTACCTTTGATGGAAGGTTTAAAGGTATAAAGTCGCCACTTATCACCAATTTTATCATTTTGTGGTAGATTTTTTATCACAATTTTAAGTTTTCCTAAAACACATGGACAACACTCTAACCCAAACATCTTAAACCAATTTGTATAAAAAAGTTTTGTACTTGTTCTAAATAATTTTATAATAAATTAAATCACAAATTCTTCTTTTGATCATTATCCATACTATCACAAGATCCTAAAAACATATATCGACACTTTCTATGTAAAGTATTGTAACTATTTAATAAGTCATTTTTCGATTTGGTGGTAGGTGGCTTGGTAAAGTGCTTGTAATTTTTTTACATAATATTGTTTCAAGCATCGCTGTTACATTTCAATTGATTGTTGAGCGGACGGGTTACCAAAAAAACTATCATATTTTTTATAATCGTACAACTGTAAATATTCATGCCAAATTTGGATTAAATCAGTCTACATTTGGATTTATAGTGAACTTGACAATCTTCGAATTGCTCACCTCGATAATTTAAATTTTCAAGATAAAATTCTTTACGTAGGATATGTCTGCAGCCTCTATTTCAAGTTTCACACTAGCAAGGCACATCAATCATTGTTTATATTAAAGCATATATAAATATACTTTATGTATGCACTATATTAATAAATAAATAAATCTTAACATATGTAACACACTCGGACTGCTCATGTTAACAATCTACACAGAGAAAGGCTGCTGGTCAATAAAATATTAAAGTTTACAAAGACATTGTTCTGTGGACTTTATTGGTAATATTCCAGGTAACATTGTAATTGTTAAATATGTTATTACAGCTAAACGAATATTCTTAAATAGGTACAAAATATAATATTAGATATAAATACACAAAATATATATTTTCATAATACATAGTATACAATAGAACTGCTATGAAATAGACACATTGACTTACGTTGGAATCAAACCCTTTTTAAAAATAATATTACGTCTACTGAAACTCAGTAATACACTGAACTACTCTCGGTATTAATAATAACCGATAACTAAAAATGTTCAATACGTGCTATCAATATTTCTTTCATCACGCTCATTTTGGCCTATTTGGTACATTTTATATTGATAATGTTGTAAATGATTTCAGAAACATTGTTACTCTTAAAAGTATCCCTAATAAGTAAGTATATACTAGTGAACATTTTCCATCTGCTTATTCTTGGCCAATTCATAGCATGCTATGTTTACAAGTATGAAACAGACAAAATTAGCAAAAACAAAAAAAATATTTAAACTCATAAAATAATTTTTAAAATTTAATCCAATAGAATAGTATAGTATTGATTAAACCAATCGAATAGTGTAGTGTTAAATTTTAAAAATTATTTTATGAGTCTTTAAATATTTTTTTTGTTTTTGCTAATTTTGTCTGTTTCATACTTGTAAACATAGCATGCTATGAATTGGCCAAGAATAAGCAGATGGAAAATGTTCACTAGTATAAACTTACTTATTAGGGATACTTTTAAGGGTAACAATATTTCAAGATTGATCAAAGATTAAACAAAACTGTATTTGACAAATTTATAGTTATTTATAATGTCCGGTTCATAGTAGATCTTCCCTACACTTAGTACTAGTCAAATTATATACTTAATACTGCGTATGTAAATAATTATTAACACAGAAATATTATTAAACCTTTTAGCACCATCGCAAAATATGTATTTATTAAATAAGTTAGCATCATCGTATAATATGTTTTCATTAGGTTATTAAATTAATAAGAATCCATTAAGAATTGGGCAACATGTATTTAAGTGGTGTTAACTTGAATATGTTACAATGTTATTGTCAGTTCGTAAGTGGAAACTAGATAATATTTTATCCTAAATATCACATAATATTATTATACGGTCTTTGGTCAGGTCACACTCTCATATTATTTTATAGAAACATAACAGAGACCTTACTTAATATTAGAGTTTTAAACAAACCCACATTCAATAATAATAAATTAATCAAAAAAGGTAAAAAATAAAAACTGAGTTAGAGTATAACACACATAACATTTTACAAGGTTATCAATATTTAATTCTGCCTCATTTTTGTATCAGTCTGTAATCACACTATTTAGAAAGAAACACACCGTACATTGTGACATTTTCACTCCTAAAGTTAGAATTTTTTTTTATTTATTTCTATGTAAAACATAACATATTGAAAAATGAGGCACAATTAAATAATGATTATGAAAGACCTCATAAAATAAAACTTATTGAAATGATAACATTATTCCTAATATGAATGTTTAAATGTTAATAAAAAAATTAATAATATAAATGCTTATACAACATATTCATGTTATATTTAACAAATAATCTAGCTGCCAAATAAATTAATCTTTTCTTAAATTTATATAAATATTAAAGTTTTTGAAAATTAAAGAAACAGATTTATAACAAACAAATAGAATTAACGTGTTCAATAATAATAGCTTAATAATATACGACTAGTAGAGGTACCAGTAATGTCTTTCAAAAACTATAAAATGAAAATAAGCAGGTTTCAGATATTATTCAGGGTTTTATACAAATGTAAGTTATTTATGTTAGCTGACACATTCTCTCGGAAAAGATAAAATAGTTAAAACACCATTCTGGAAGTAGTTTTTAAAGTTTACTTTGATATGCTAAAACTTCATGAAAATATTATTTAGAATATCTAATAATAAGTTAATTCCAATAATGAAAATGTGTACATTTCAAAAAACACATTGGAATTGTAAATCAGTCTTTTCTTTTATATTTAAGTACAGGTGTAGCAAACCAAAGAATATACTTATTGTGCATATACATATTAATACATTTTTTTATCCTTAATAAAATACAATTTTCTCAACATTACCAAAATCAAGGAGAATCCACGGTGGAGAATCAAATAATGAGGTAGAAATTTAATAAAATTGAGTCGCAATTTTTGAAATCACTTTTGATATTTAAGTGCTTTTGACATCAGAATTCTTTTATAAAAACATTTTTATTTTATTTGTACACTATTTGTATAAAAAAGTGTATAAGTAAAATATATATTTGGAAATGGTGTTCTTCATCCACAGGATTAGTTTTCTGAAAAAAAAAAACAATTAAATACAAATAAAATAGAAAAAATAAAAGTAACAATGACATAATTCAGAAAAGATTGATGTAAAATATTACATGCTAAATATAATGTCATTAGAATTAGCAATTAGAACGCATCAGTATCAGCTTTTGTTGCAGTAAGATGGATGAGGTAGACTTGGTTGAGCCTTTAATTAAATGTGGTATTCAGACTGTATTTATTAAAAATATTATATCTTTCAACTAACTTACCATCACGCCGTTTCTCCGCAGGAGTAGGCAGATAGGATAAAGCGCCACACTATTTTGTTCTGACACAATTCTCGCATCATCCATGTTCATACATCTTCTCATACAAGCTTGCCAAATGTTGAGGCTTCTAACAGGACCATCATCCAGTATTTGGTTTACCAGGTCGTGCCAAGTCTTCCGCGGACGTCCTCTATTTCTGGTGCTATCAATACTTGCATTATATATATTTCTTACCATTCTCTCCTCACTCATCTATTCCATATGACCAAACCACCTAAGTGATCATTTCTTAATCTTACTCATTATACTAACATCAGCAACATTATATCTATTTGTTGTTATTAATCTATTATATCTTATCATAAAAATAATATGTTATTTTAAGCTTGTGAAACACCTTTTACATTCAATACAAGTAATTGGAATTGTGCCCTAGTTTTAACAATTTAACTTCATTTATTTTAGAGTCCAAAATGACATTATTTTCTAGTAATAATTATTGTAAAATAGATATCACTAATATCTGTCTTGTATAAAACAAGGTCTTTCAACGAGAGTAGGTAGATTTGATTCTCCCAATATTTCTGTGGATTTTATTTGTCACTTTATATTCCATAAATGTCATCCAGAGACTTGGCAAATTCATCATGGAAATGTATAATTCATTTTGAAATACAGCGACGTTGACCAACCAAGTCGTCGAATTTAACTCCATTGAGCTTTTTGTCCATGTTGTCAAGAATTTCTTCAGTATGGGATCTATTTACTGAGAACTATTTACTATTTACTATTCACGACAATTGGCCTCTTCCTTTATACGTTTTAAGAAATAATATTTTTTTTAAATCACAGTAATATTCATCTAAAATATTTTTTTTTTTTTTTAAGGTTGCACTGCATTAATGATTTATTATTTAAGTAAGTATACAAAATTGCTAACGTTTTGTATACTTACTTAAATAACATATACAAAAGTTAACTTAAGTAACACATACAAAATTGCTAACATTTTGTAAATGTTTAATGCTTTCATTTACATAAGACAAACCAATTTGTTTTATATATCTGATATATGTATTCTTCGGTACATAATTAGTTCAAGTATTTCAAAATAATATTAAAATTTTGGTTAAGTTGTAATTGATTTAAATATTTAACATTATTTATTTGTTATATTTATTTGTTACTTTTATAATTATATGAGTTTAATTTTTAATATTAATTCTTCTTTTTACATTTTTTTGGGCGTTCAATAATTTTTTTTTATCAAAATGTCTAATTTTATTATTCATTTATATAGAAAGTTATACACTATATTAGATTTATTTAAACCTTAACATAGATAGGACATTTAGACTAATGTAAAACTAATAATCTGAATATTTTTTTGCCATAATTAAGACAATACAGACATTATTAGAAAGACTGCGACCATTAAATTAATCTTTAGTATGTCTTAGTTATGGAAAATTCTTGCATATATGGAATAAAGTTTCTTAAAATCTTGAAGCCTCAATTATGGAAACAAATCGGTGTTAAACAACTTAAGAGTAACTTAAATAATATATTGTATTTACTCGCATGCTTTGAGGCTTCGATTATTATTTAAAAGATAGTTTTGTATCAAAAACATAATTAGTTTTTAAAGTATTTTTAATCTTATAAAAGAATATCATTTTAGTATTGGTTTGATCGATCAGGTCATAGCTGACATGAAATCTATTTATATATATTTTAGATAAAATATGAATATGAATACGAAATAAGTTGCAAATTTTGTATATTAGACATTTTATTGAACATAACAAACATTTTGTGTATGTCATTTTGTAAGACATTTTATTGATCATAAAAAACATTTTATGTATGTTATTTTGTAAGGTATCACAGTTTTATATTCCATACATATTTAATACCGTTGTCTTTTAAACATAGCAAAATATTTTTGAAACACTATACAAAAAAATGACAATATGGTGTTTTAAATTGATCACATTAAGGCGCTACTTTCAACGATAAATCAAATTTTCGCATTATTTACGAAAATGTGGGTTTTTATTATTCATTTATATTGGAAGTTATATACTAGATTTGATATTTTTTTAAATTATTATTTAGATAGAACCTTTATACTCATTTAAAACTAATAAACTGAATGTTATTTGCCATAATTAATACAAGCATTATAAGAAAGACCGCAACCATCAGATGCATTTTCCGCGTGCCACAAAATTATTTTAATTTTGGTAAATTATTGCATAGACGTAATATATTTTCTTATAATCTTGAAGCCAAGATTACGGAGACAAATCTCAATTGAGACAAATTAACAAAATGTTCAAAATTAATGATCTTAAAAACCATTCAATTTGAAGGACATTTTACCAATTTTCAACGTTTTTAAAATACTTTGTTTTAGTGAAAACATACATTTTTAAATAATAAATTATATTTATTCACATGCTTTAAGGCTTCAGCTACTATTTAAAACTAAGTTTTATATCAAAAATACAATAATCAGTTTTTAAATAATATATTTTCAATCTTTAAAATACGATAATTTTAATTGTCCAATGCACTTCAATACACTGCTCGATCCGGCCATGACGGTCGTGGAATTTTAATTTTAAAATGTCTAAAATATATGTTTTTACACATATTTTACGCACGGTATGAATTAATATTGAACTTATTCACAGCATTAGTAGCAAATTCCATAAATTAGATGTTTTTTTACTGATTTTAAGGGAAAACGTTTTCATGAACAAAGCAAACATTTACTTTATTTTTATGTATGTCGTAATTATATATTTTGTTTATATGTACCACTGTTGCAATTTACACACAAGCTGTTTGTTTCATAAATAATATATAATTATGAAACAGACATATATCCAAAACACCAATGTGGCGTTTTAAATTAATAATATTAAACAAAATAATAAATTGAAGCTGTCATAATAATTTTTAATTTAGAACATTGATTTAAGTGATCATCTAAATATATGTAGGTACTATGACTGATTTCAAATATATTCAGCGCCCTTGAGGTGAGTTTTTACAAAAATGGCGCTATATTATAAATATATAAGAATTAATTACTTCGAAAAATTGTTTAATTATCAATAAATTAATTCAAATGACAACTCATTCCATAATATTAATATGAGAAACTTGGATAAGTCATGGATAAGCCTCTAGACACGAGTTATGTCTAAATTAATAACATTTTAGGAAACAATATAAGATAACCTAAAATTCGGCGATATTTTTTGGAAACTCCAAAATGTCATGCAAATATAAAACAATGTTAAATTTTAACTGTGTTTAATTGGAGAGTCAATCGGTCTTTATATTTCTATAAATTATAGAGAGACGAATTCGGAATCATAGTTTTTTGTCGAAGGTTAAAATTTTGCGGGAATTATCACGACCTGAAGCCATTTTAGGGTTCCACAAATGATTAGAAAATGTACTTTAAAAAGTAAATTACGGAATACTAGTACATATAAATGTCGGTAAGCAAACACACAAAAACGATTGTCAAATAAACACATTAACGAAAATGTTGTATGCAATATTACCGTTCATTGGAATCGATGTAAATGTTCAGTTATAATGTAAAAAGTGACATAAGCTGACGAAGATAATGAAGATAAAAAACGAAGATCAAAGATAATAATGCGCAGAATTATAGGCATCTCGATACCATACACAAAGCTGACGCGCCCGTGCCCTAAAGTGTGACTTCGGTTTCGATTTCGGGGGTTTTTATTTTCTCCAGCTGATCTAGATAAGACCCGTTTTTAGAGGCGTTAACACGTGTACGCTTCAGAACGTGGGAAGGGTGCCATTCTAACCTATATTGACAATGGGCAATAAATCCAACCTTGGACAAGTGGAGATTATGCCAAATGGCTTTATAAGGGCCTATTATGATCCCAAGAAGAAGTTTTACAAGCGGGCCTCCGCGCCGATCGGCCCGCTGCGCCAAAGCAATAAAACAAGTGACAAACATGATCGTAAACGACCAAAATATATTTTGAAATATTTATTTATTATAGAAATTCAACATTTTATTGTCATCTCTTTCTATCAGAACCTTTCTCTCTGGCAAGATTTAACAAATAATATCCTTTACTATTCAGGTGATATTGGAAGTAGATTAACTATTAGTGTCGGTATGAAAGAGTATGTAATATGTATAGAATTTCGAGAAATTCAAATTGGAAAAATTAAAGGCCCCCCCCTTTTGATTTCAGTTTGCTTTTTGCTTGCTTTTGTGTACCGCGAGTCGATTTGATATTATACCCACAATACTACATAATATTTTCACCAATTGTGAGATTTTTTTAGTGATCTTAGTGTCTCAAATAGTATGAAATGTATTATAATTACTGATGTCGGTCTCTTGGTTGAGATTGAATTTTTAATTAACAGGGTCCCACTGTAGTCGTATTACTATGGTACACAGAAATTAAGAAAATAATATGAAATGTATTACTATACCTCTGATATTTATAATGCAAATATAGAGTATAACAAGCAGCCACGAGAATATAAAAATCCAGTTTTGAATAAAACTAGAAACAATGGCTATGGCCGGGTCTCCAATAACTTCAATAGGATAAATATGTTCTCCTTCATCAATATCTGCATTGCCAAAGTCATACCAACGAAATTCTTCATCTAGAAAACACAATTATACATTAATAATAATTAAAAAAATGAAAATAAAACCATACATGTAGGGATGGGTAAATTATGTATGTATATATAAATTGTAATGTTTGAATTTACGCGCTGAGGTCTGAGTAACCTACTTTGCAGATTTATAATGATTGGCTATCTAAATGGATGAATTAGGGACAAGAATCCGACTCTGACGGGCAGCAGAGCGAGACATCACTTTTGGAGGGAACACTCGAAAAGAGGGTAACGGGTCAGTGGAGCCACTCTCCGGAGGAATATGGCGGCGAGTGATGGCGTAGATTGAGAGTGGGATCACCACGGTGTACCCAGAGATGTATGGCCCACCTGCGGTTTGAGGCATGCGAGCGTTGGCCAATGGATAGGCGTTATGAACATGGCTGAGACAGGATATTATCCGGTCTATCTCCTGGAGCAAGAGATGAATCCTGGCGCGGGCATGTGGCAGCCCGGGTCCTCAGCTGCATCGGCATTCCACGGCCGCATTGGTTGATGTTGGCAAATAGATAAACTCCATAAATAGATAAAATAAATAAAACTGACCTCCCTCAGAGAAAAGTTGACCTGAAGAAAGAAGATCTAAAGAACATTTTCCGCGCATCCAATGTCGGGATTAATTGTGTTTTGTGAATAAATGTGTAATGTGAAAAGCAGAGTTGCCTTTGAATCAATTATCATCCCATCTGAGTTAGCAGGCGACACCAGAACATACACACACACATACACACTTGAGGACCCAAACTGAGATAGATCGGTGGCGGCCCCTATGATTTCCTATCCTCTAGGGCTCAAAGGCACCGTAACATAACAATATATTATACATATATACCCATCTCATGACACAAGAGCAATTAATTTGAAACCTGTATTATTATATAATATATTTGCTTTAAATATATGTGCAGCAGTATATTTTGTCTTTATAGCCAGTAAGAAAAAACATCAAAGTAGTGATTGTATGTTTTTTGCATAGATTATTTAAACATATAAAAATAATATATATACAGTGAAACCCTCTTAATATGTTCCCCTTTAATAGGTTTTCCCGAAAAAGTCGCATACAAATTATGTATTTTTTTTATGCTTAATACGTTTTCCAAATACTAAGTTTCCTCCCTAAGAAATTAAAATATTTATGACAAAACCCAATTTATCCATACAAAAATACCTTTGTAATATGTTTTTCAACACAATAAATTTTGTTTGACATTCTCAAAAATAAAAGTTGTTTCTTTCAATGGGTGCAATAAAATTAGGGTTTTGGGTTTTGCCCCCATCATAAAAGATCTATTCCATATTTGACTAGGCCAATAAAATGTACTGCCTTCCAGGAAACAAGGATTGCAACCTTGCCATAAATTATTTTTTATAAGAGACACATTGGTAATACTAATCTTGTTTTATTTTTATTAATTTTTAACTTTAACTACCAAACATTCCTGGACGAAAAACCCAATTCTTAAAATAGCATAGATTAACAGTTGTTTTATGGCAAGACTATCCTTTCAGAGAACAAAATAATGCATTGATTTCTATGCATTACTCTAATTGTACACTGTTTTGCATTAACTTCCTTCAATACGTTTCGGGAATTGAAAATATCATATTATTTGATCAACATTTTATAATTGTACTAATAGATTTTGTATAACATTATGTATGCATAAATAATACTTAACTAATCAACAATTTTCATGCAAGTACTTTATTTCTTATTGTTATTAGTTAGTTTTAGCTCATGAAATAGTTTAAAAAAAATAAAAATAATGATGTTCGAAATCCGATAATGTTCCCTTTTCGATACTCCATAGGTATCACCGATACGTTTTCCGAGGAATCAAAATATTAGGCACATAATATATTTTTTCCTACATATTTCTTCCTTGTAGATGTCTATGTTTCTAAACACCCATAACATTTTCATACATCCACTCAAAAACGTATTTCAAACTTCCGTCCATATTTCACTTATCACATTAAAGAAAGTAATTTGTTTTGTTATTGTTTTTTTAAAATAAATTAAGGTTACAAAAATCATTAATTTCACATTATTGATAGAATTAGCGTTAATATTGTAGAGTTTCATCATAATGGATGGATATAAATGAAATAATTTTATAACTCTACTTGATTTTCGACAGAAACAGTAATTCTCATCGTGAAGTATTAAACTCGAATAGTGCTAATAAAATCAAGTAGAGTTATAACATTGTTTCATTTATATCCATCCATTATTAATTTCACATCATTATTGACGGATTATTTATAATAGTACAAAATGTTATATAATTTTCTTTATATTAAAGCATTTTAGATAGTCATGTCGCTTTCACGGTAAACGCCGCACCTGTATTCTGGTACCATTGTAAATGGAAACCATTCAATTGCAATTATAATTGTATGTCTCTTCTTTTCATTTTTAGATATTGTAACAAAATATTTTTTATCAATTGTAGCATTATTTTTGTCAACTGGCTCAGTTATACTAGAATTTTAATGAGTTTTTTTTTTCCAATTTACTCCATTATGTCTTTGTATAACTGAACAAGGGTTTGTAAAATTTCTGTTTACGCAGAATAATGAAGAATAGAAAAAAAACCACTACATTAACTATGGCTTCCATAAAAGTTATAAACAGTCAGTACTCATTCAATACCAGATTCCATTCCACCGACTTAATGGACATGGTTGATGTGACACATCATGTATGTGTCTTTTCCCTATTGGCAATGATGGTCCTCGGAATGTTAGTAGGCGTATGATAACAGTTGTAAGTGTGAGCAGTCGTGAAACAAGATGGTTGTTAAGTGAGAACTGGCTGTATGTATAATTCCGTTATATTAATGCATAAGGTTGCAAATTCACGCCAGCAAAAATTACAAATTAAAAACTTTAATAAAATCAGATAAATTTAGAAATCAATACTTTTAATCTGAGTCAGCGAATGACACAAGGAAAATTAGTCCACATAAAAATACGCAAAAAGCTAAAATACGCTATAATTAAAAATTAGAAAGAAAATGTAAACAACAAAATTGCAACAGTTAATGATGACAACGCAAATGTATAATTATTTTTGACACTGTTGAAGAAGTGCTATGTCATGCTTTGGAATGTAATCTTCCCTGGTACAGTCAAATAGAAATGTAATTAAAAAAAAAAATTCAATCTACGGGGTACTTAAAATGAGTTAAATGTTTCTATTTTGTACTAATTTGATTACGCAGAAGATATGATTTTTTCATATCAACAGTATGATATACATATTGCTCACCAATATGAGATGATTTTGTTAACTAATTTTACACTTATAATAAATATAACTAATAATATTTAAAGAAAACAATAGAGCACAAATGCTCAGGCATTAATCATCGAGTAAGTGTTAAATACATGGAAAAGCATGTTTGAATGAGTTTGTTAACTATGCATACAAAAATTGTGTCATTTTTGAGAAATAGCAATGAAGAAAATGAAGCGGTAACAAAAAGTATTGATATTTTTCTTGAATACTTGATTCTGAGAATTTAAAACATAATACATACTGACTGACTTGTCACACAGATAGCCGCCAACGATTCTAAAATTGGAAAGACATTTGAATAGAATTTGAATTTTCAGTGGACATAAATTGCCATTCTTACTGAGCGCCATAGTTCTGTTTTATCTATTTGTCATATTTAATCCATGTTGAAAACTGTGAAAAGCAACAATTATAATCAATATTTTCAAAAATAAGTTGTTTGTTTAAATTTTTTTGTTTCAAAATGGACTAAGTGAAATATTCCGTGTAACCAAGTGAAAATAAACTAACTAATAACAATGTTATTTAATTTGTGTTACCGTAATTTTCTACTTGTATTTCCAAGTTTACGCTGTATTTGGACAACTTGTTTGGTATTTTAAAAATGTATGGATATAGGTTTACATAATGTAGTCAAAAATTATTTGTATCCCATTAGTAACCAAATAGATAGATTTTTCTTTATATCTTTCTAATGATTAATTTAATTTGCATTATATATTTTATTGTAAAATTAAAGTACCTCTGTTCGAGAAGGTCACATAAAGAATCAATGAGGTCCAGAAAAGAACATACAACACAATGAAGGGGTGCGTCATTAAAAAAATTATAATACGGAGGATGATGGTGTTCTGGTAGTAATTCTCATGGGCATTGAGTGGTTCATCAAACCCTATACATTTTGCAACTAGAAAAAACAAATTCAAACATATAAAAATGTATAACAAATAAAGTTATTTTCCAAATTTCGTCAGATATAAACATTGTTATTTTCGCCAATTTTATATTATTATCGATAAGTATGAAAAAAAGACTTCATGTGCAACTAATAAATTTTGTGGTCTTTTCAGAACAAGATTTTAGTGGTCATAATGCAACTACTGTTTTTGGTAGATATATTTACCAGTTCAGCATTCATTATGATTTTTTGAGGAACACATGTATCCATATGTTAAAAAACCAGTCATTATCAGGTGTGATGATCCAGAATATTTTGCAATGTATATAATTTAAGTAGGGCGATTAATTTTCCAGAATTCTCGCATATATGTAGTATCTAGAATTCATTAATAACAGAAGTATCTCATAAAATTTAATTAAAAACAAAATAATCTTATAGTTAAACTTGATCATCAGCCATGAAAAATTAAACTAATGTTTCATTTCATTTTCAAGCAAAAAAAAATGTTACTCTGCTTGTATTACTACTCTGAGGTAAATATCTTTTTCATGTTGTGTGATGACTTATTGTTTGAGCCCAAAGAATTATCTCATTGATTCAAAGTTTGAAATGAACATTGTGATGTTTTAAGAAGTGTATATAACAATGAGTATAAAAACAAAACGAATTTAGCCTTTGATTTTGTCAATTACATAAAGTTACTTTCGTATTTATTCATCAACTTATTATTAATTTAAATCTACCAAATAAATATATCTCAACATAAAATTAACTGAAATCGATTTTCCGTCGCATTTAAGCAGATTCATTTTAGATTCTAATTAGCAAATAACAAACATAAAGCGCTATTTAGACATCATAGATGTTCTTTAAATTTTACACATTATTACATACGTATGTTCTCTTTGGTACAAAAACGACTAAATGTTACTATGTATGGAAATAACGTATGAGTTGATTAATGAGTAGGCAAATGCTGTGATAATAAATCTAAATTGTGATAAATATTTAACATATTTATGTAAATTAAATAGATTTTAGCTTTTACGTTTAATTTGTATATATAAAGTAAAAATCTGTTATATTGGATTTATTATACATATACATACCTACGTATGTATCGTATATTGAACTTATAATAATATTACTTCGAATGTCTAGAGAAAAGTTCGTTTCATCGAAAGATATAGAAAAAGATTATAATGTACTATTAAAGGCAAAACAATCGCAGTTAATATTACATATTATTAAAATGAAGCAATAATGACAAATCAAAAATCTTACTTAAACCGGATGGCATTTTGACGTTTTAAGTTGAGAATATTACGACTTTAAACTATTGCAATCTGTCAAAAACTGCCGCTTAATATATTATTTGATTATGTACTATTGACAACGCACTGTTAACTTGTTTAATAACATCTATGTTAATAATTAACTGAGCAAATTGACAGAAGAGCGAACCGCCAAAGTTTGATTTACCTACGTAAGTTTAAAAAAGTCATAGACGTTATAGAACTGTCCGTGGTCACGTTCATATATTTTTGTCATTTATCACAATTTACAATTTGTAACGCAAGTCGTATTCTGATTCATTCATTGTCTTTGGTATAACGTCGCAGTGGCTGGAATCAATACTGTTATTTTGTGAAATAACTAGGTAAACTGTCGACTTTAACCTTTACTATACTATGATATAAAATATCCGAACGCAGCCATGCTGTCAACTCGTGTTACCGTAAATAAAAGTTAGAAAAAATGTTTTTATTAGCTTAAATGACTTTAATGGCACAAATTTACTCTAAATATTGAGCATTCAATTTTGAAAAAATGATTAATAACATAATTTAGAGCATTCATTAAGTCGTATACAATGTGTCCTTCCTTCTTATCTCTCTTCATTTAATTAATGAGAAAGAGACAGTTATATTTGTATGTTTGTTGTTCTTTTCATTATGAAAATAGTGTGTTATCTCAGTCTTTCATATCACAAATTGTATTGTTTACCAACTTTACAACGGATTGAATGGAAAAAATAGTTGTTTTTGTAGGATTCCCTTTTCATAATTAGTTTTTCACTAGTCATTCCTAAGCGCTAATATTTTCTTTAGGATTATCTAAAATATGAATTTAATATTGCTTGTATTTACCGAAATATTACAGGTTTAATTATGATGGTAGACCTGTGTTACTGCATGGTTTGGGAAGGGTTAATTGTTTATTTTCGTTAATTTGTAGAATTACGTTGTGTTAATATAATAAGGTTGTACAAAATAAATATTTAACAATAAAGAATTCGGTTGCACAGAAGATGAAAATAAAAGCTGTCTCTTTAGAAACATTGGAAACAATGGTCTAAATTTTAAATCGTTTAATAATTTAGAGAAGGTTCAACATCACACAATAGCTGCCGCAGGGCCTAGCAGCAAGCAATCGGCGATAGCCCTTTGCTTATCTGCTAGTTTATAAACATTACGTTCTTCAAATTAATTTAAATCGATGATATAATATTTGTTTACTTTTAATTAAAATGTGTTCCAATAGTCATATAGTAATATTCCGGACATTCGGTTTGTTACTGTAACACGCGATCACGGCCAGCATACACTTGATTAGAAACTAGTCCTAGGTGTAACGTAAGTTAAGATCATTTTGGCGTGGCTACATGTCTGATATTAGTCAGCGTATAGCCTCATCTGTCGGTTCCTCAGTGCGAGCTGTCACATTGCGATATTCTGTCTTGTGATTTTCAATTCTCACCACAGTTGCTTTTCCTACTTCGTGCTTATAGTTGTCCCGTGCTGCCGACAAGTCGAGAACATTGTGTCACCGATAAATTGTAACAGTTTTATAAGTGAACACAACAATTCGAAGGTAAGTGTCTACATGCTATTTCTCTGTTTTATTAAGTTAATAACTTTTTATTATGAAATCGACACCTTTTTAATGTTTGCTATTAATAAATGTATCTATCGCATACACACATATATAACTGAGATATTCAGTGGTAACTGAAAAGTACGCATATGATAAGTATTTACGCTGACTATTAAAAAAATGTTTTTTTATTAGAATTAATAAATATTTTAATCCATCGAATTTTTTATACTAATTACATTATCTTTGTGGTAATTTATTACTTAATGTTTTCATTTTTTGTTTCAAATTTCATTGTTTGGAAATGTTTTTTTTTAAACAGACAACAACGTATAGTAATATTAAATATTACACTGAATGATTGCTTTAAACATCAGAACAGAATTATATTGTTTATTAAAAGTGTCATCAGATATCCCTACATTAGTATATGTCATTTTTGATACTTTTCCCGCGAACCAAAATAAAAATCATAGCCATTTTTAATGAATGTATGATTTATAATTAGTAAACGTATTATTTTAAATCGAGTTGTTTTATCGAATTTTTAAGAAAATTAAAAAAATATACATATAATTTTCAATGGTCACTTCTTGGTTTGATACATGGTGAAAAATAAAAGTACAAATTACCTTCCGTAGATACCTGTGTATCAATTCACTGGTTATAATTTAAGTAGACATATCTCTTTCTTTGTACAAATCTATAAAATGAACATAAAACTCCGTGCTAAATAAAATAATATTGTTTTCGTAAGATTATGCAAGATGTTCTACGTCAATGTTGTATTACCTATTGTTCATTTCATGTCCATTTTTATAGACAAAGATTATACAATTTTCTCTTGGGTTTGGATATTATTAACTATTTACCTAATGACTATCCGAAACTTGCAAATTTACGTTTTTTTAGAGTAGAATTAGAGGTAAACTTGGCTTTATGACATTGTTTCAAAATTATTTTATTTGTTTTAATTTTAATCTTTCGAGATTATTCGATTTTAACGGTTTTAAAATGTTTATTTGTACAACATTAAAGAAAAATGTCTAACAAATTATTCGTGTCGTGTCGTTGAAATGAGACAATCGATAACTACTTCCTCAAGTTATTGCAATTGAGATTATATAATTCCCTCCGTAAAAAATATCCATAATATATTCTAGGGGATATTCTGACGACACTAAATATAATGATATTAAAAGGAGGTATGTAGTACCCATGTTGATTTCACACACAATAGCAGGTGTTTTTGGAATCCGGCATTAATTTTTCTTTCAATATTTATAACTTACTCATCTAATACACATGTTTAATTACTCAGGAATACATGTTTCAAAAACATTTTTCACTGTTTGTACTGAGTAATTACTTGGATGGTTTCTTTATTCGGAATATAATTTAGTGATCAAAGTTGCAAATCGATGTTTATGAAATTGATCGTAAAGACGCTTTTTGTTTGATTTGCCAACATCAATCAACAATAAAATACAATATATCCAAAGTATTACTCGGGTACTGTTATTACATAATAATTTTTTTGGTTTGTGAGGAAACCTCAGTCACTAAAAATCTTAGTCGTCCAAATTGAGTTAAAGCGGTTCTAAACTTTACTTTACTCAAATATCGATGGAATGTTCTCAATGTATAATATTTGTTTTAAAATATAATTAACGTAAGTACTTATCATTGTTTCGGAAAATACTGAAATGTATTTTCGTACCACTTTACACTTGACAAATACACCCCTACCCAGACATAAGATGTATGTATGTATATTTTACAGATGTTACATCTAAGTAGAGCGAGGTAATGTTACATTTTCGCCTAGTGATTGCATTAAAATCAATATGTTATGTGAGACTTGTTAACTGCCCACCAATTTATTGTATCAAAGCACGGAATATTCATTTAAAATTCTGAATTAGCCTTTTTTTGCTATTATCGATTTTTCTGTAACACTAGCGATACTTTGAATAAATCGTTCTATTTCGGAGCCACCACAGGAAACATTTTCGTTCTCAGTGAATATATGTTGTCATAGAATTACCCTCGTTTTGGTCGAGATCGGTACATTCGCACGGGTATGATATGCCGGTCAACGAGAAATCGTCCATTTTTAGTTTACCATTAGTTTCTAAGATAATTTAAATGTTAACGTCGAAATGTTCAGTCTAAATATTCACCACTCTTCACATTTATTTACTTATATCAAACTTTTTATAATTTTTAATGAGCAGTTTGACCAAACAATATCATTGAGGATTTCATTATTTTTATTCAAAATTTAACAGCAAATTTAATGCTTTCCCCGCTGAAGACGTATTTCAGAGTACAACATTAATGTTTCTTGTGGCGCCTTTCTACACAATTTTACTGGTCACCTACTTGGACGTTTATACAATTGTATTATTCGCATTGACTTGTGTTATACAATGTCGGCACACCCCTGATACAAATATCTGATCTAATAGCAAATGTTAAAAATGGAACTATTTAAAAAATTACTTGCATGAGCATGGATATAATGTTTAGTCTTGGGTAAAAAAATCTGCTTATTCTTTAGCACAATTTATATTATTTATTTATTTTTCATTGGTTATGTTAAGCTTTATTCCGACATTAGTGAGTGTCGTCGGCTGCACCCCCAGTGTTTTAGTAACTTTTCCTTTATTAAAACAATGGGACATAAACACAATTAATTGATTGTAATGTATTTGTATTATTCCGATCCAACCTCAAAAATGATTTTGAGCGATATTCCAAAGTACTTTTTGCATGCGTCAAGTCTGTAGGTGCACCGCTCCTCGAAGCTTTGTACCGTCGCCGGTGAACCGGTTTGGGTCGGTCCATTTTTTTTTTTGTTAAGATGATTTTTCTGAAGCCGATCACACTCACTGATGATTGAATCCACACGGCGTATTTATTTTGTGTTTCTGTTGCGTTGGCATGCCTGGCGGCTCGCTGGGAGGTTCTTACACGTCTCTGGAGCATGTGTACCGGGGGACCACGCTCCCCCACCCCAAGACGGGGGGCGGGGGCGTGTTGGAGTCCATAAAGAGGGCCTTCTCCAATACGGGGGCGAGCCCCAGTGGCGGCGGCTCGGACCCGCTCATCGAGCCCACAGAATCCGCCCTGGCCGACAGCGCAATCATTGTCCAAAGGTACGGAGTTACGATGGAGACATTTTCTGAGTTTGAGCGGAAATTTGGTCTCGGGAACGGTTCCTTTTTTTTAATAGAAAAGCGGCGGCGGTTTTGGGTGTCTCCTCTAGCCAAAACATCGATTGCAGAACTTCAATCGAATTCATTTTATTAAAAATACTAAGATTTGGTACATTATCAATAGTGTACATATTTATTTGTATATACACCGATTACCGCATTCCTGACGACCAATTTTCTATAAACTTGACTTAATCTGGTGGCGGACTACGGGTGTGGGGGTTACCAGGATCGTGTTCGGAGTTAATTCTAAAACTTCTGCAGGTTTATAATTTTTATTTTACACATTATATATACAATACAATCACATTTTAATATACATGAGGTATTACAATATTATTGCATTTTTTCACAGCACGGCTAGTGGCTTTGTTTATATTTATTTATTGTATCTAATTTCAAATAGCCGAAACATACATTTCTAAAGTAATTGTTTGTCTCAAATCAGATTATTTCTATTGCGTCATTACATGATTAGTTATCATTGGTATGATTTATTTTTAAAATCGCCGATAGTACAATCAATTGATTACTCATTAAATACTATTGCGCCTTAACACTTTCGAATGTACAACATTCTATAGTGAAGAGCAACATCAGTGTTAAAAAATATGTATTATTTTATTGTTATAAATACACAGTGGCCACTTGGGAAAGTGATTCACAAAGGTAATCGTACGTTTGGATACCATGTATTTGATTTCATAAAAATATGAATGTCGTTAATAATGTATGTTACGTGCTTTTTCATTATATGAATATTATTTGTAGGCATTTTTTGATCACATTATTTAGTTCCGCATTTGCATGTTTGAGTAGTCTTGCTTTAATACATTTTAACACATAGTTTAATAAAAAATGATTTTTTCCGCGATCGAGCTAAATATAACTTAACTGATTGGTTTATGAAGTCCTCTTCGCCTTAATTTCGTGATGCGTTGGTACCGCTGTACCTTGTTTGATGACGTCACAAACCGATTATTTTCGTTATTGTATTTGGATACGGATAACAATGTTCGACAACAAAATTTGACAATTTAAGGCAAATTACGACAGAGATATCGGGGATTGTAAGTCTTCATTAAATAATTATATACATTTTTTTTTATGTTGTGTATTGTTGATTCATTTCATTTGGCACTAACAATGTTAAAGAATTCGACAGAATTATTGGCAATTTTCGAAGAATTCGTATTGTTCGATAAATTATTATTTATTATATTAAATGTGAGTAATAAAAAATATTACACACTGTTTGAATTGAAATTTAATTATATCGTTGAATTTGAAAATTTAAACTTCTCAAATAGTGTATGTTTGAAAATATTTGATATTTCTGTCGAAGCCTCAGGATCCTGTTCAGGACATACTTCATTCGGTTTTAAACTTAATTTATTCCGCTTCCGTGCATGTCATTTAACACCAATTAACATCCTCTAGATGACTTAGACGATACTGCTTTTATACAAAAATGCTAGTCCCGCAGCTAAACCACGTAGTGTTGGGTCTGTTGCAGACAGGGTGATTCCACGATACACGGTGTTCAGAACGCAAACAGAGCCATAAAAATGCCAACCACCGTCGCAGAGGAAGCCGCCCTGTTGGGGTAAGTACGAGAAAAGTATTAGTACAGAGACCAAAGTGAGACATTTCACTGTCGACTTTGTATTTCTTACTGAGCTGAGGACATTAGTACGAGAGTCGGAGTGAAATATTTGTTTTTGTTAAACGTCGCATTTGAAATGCGTGGATTTTGTTATTGGAAATACGTGGTTTAAGAGGTAAGGTAGTTGTATATATAATGTGTATATATATATATTCTATGTGATTTCATCACCAAACTGTTTATAACTTATAAGACTCAATTTTCCACCGAGTAGATCGACATCTGATAATAAACAAACTATCCAAGGACACTATCCGTATCATTTTAAATTAATGGGATTATCCGTCATTGAACTGTTCAATGTTGATGACGTTCTATTGATTGGAGCGGCGTTAGACAATAAACAGTTAAATACAATGTTGCAAAAATATGATTTCGGATTTTTTCATATAAAAATGTACACACGGTAACATTTATAGTTTATATCACGAACGTATTGAATATTTTGACACTGAAAATATCTATAAGATTATATTTTAACGTGAAATTCGTTTAACACGAACGATTTCCACTGTAAACACCGTCATTTGAGCGATCACTTTTTACTGAATACTATTAAGATATGATATTACATTATATTTTTTATTAGGTATTGGTAATTCACACTTTTATTGTCCATTGCAAGTAGTTTTTAGATATTTATTCAAATTTTACGGTAAATAAATCCATTACAACTTTTTTTTTACGAATCCTCTCTCTTTGATATTCGCCGAGCATCGTGTGATGATAGATCAAAGGTCGTCGATGAAATGATTTTTTCAGGGGAGTATAAAATAAGGCTTCCTTTTTGTATGACTTGGAACGTTTCAAAGTTGCTTTCAACCGCATGTCTTCGTCGACCGAAGCATTATGGATCGTGCAGACGTTTTCAAAGACGGTTACGGAACATTTCGATCGATATGCTGAAGCCTTTCACCGTCGCAAACTTCGGAAGGGTTAGGGGCGGGGGTTTATTTTAAAATATCCCTTTTTATTCAACATTTCGCGGAGGGACTTATCGTGTCGAGTTACTTCATTCCATCGCGTGGCGTCCGTCCGGCGTTGCGTAATTCTGCGGAGTTTCGAGCATCGATCGAAAGGGTCTCGGGTGAGATGATGTAAGGGTGGTAATTAACCTGAAGCTGGGGGTGGTAATCAACCCTGTAGCGGGTGGTAATTAACCTGGTACACAGTTGCGGTTCCCGAAGTCAACTATCATCAGCAGAAGTTCTCTTTATTTATGTTACATTAAAATTGCGACTTAAAATAAGCAACATTTAGTAAAATACATTAACATTTAACTGGTATCGTCGGATACTTAACGACCCGTATCTAGTGATGGTAAATCGTTATTGACGCTGTGATTGTGCTTGATTGTAACAGTGATTCATTACTGAGATTTAATTATTGGAGTTTCTAGTGTACTAGTGATTACTCGAAGAATTGTGAAAAATCAGTTACCATAACGATTTAAATAATGTTTTAAACATCACTGCGTATCCATTTTATTTATGTATCTCTCACCGAGGTATTAGGTGGGATCTACAGAAGTTAAGGTGGATTAGCTGGTTAGGCAGGATAAGAAACGAAAGTATTCCCCGAGTCGGATGAAAAAAGGACAGGGAAGTTTCCACAACTGAACTTCGAAAACTGCAATGTGTCCGATATACGAGAAATGTTTTCAAAGTTCTATGATTGCGATCCGGCTGAATAATGCAAGGTCGCAGTTCCTAACGGAGCTGCAACCTACTCTTTCCGATCCTTCAAGCATCTCTTCTCTCGCATTCATCAACAGTTCGCATCCCCATTCGTCCGATGTCTCCCAACGATGTCAGTCAATGGCGACCCTCCCGCTTACACAGGACCATTATATGAGCAAAAGCTCCCATGTCAGTCTTATCAGGTCAATACCAGTATGATTTAGCGGCTGACGCTATAAACTTTCATTATTTTTTTTGTTAAAATAATGAAATAATAAATAAAAAAATGACGAGTTTATCGTTGGGTTGATCGATTCAAAGCTATCGGATTGTTTCTAGGAGACGATCTATAGCGTACGACTAGTTTGACATTGGCATACGGCATATTGGAAGTGAGCATGGACCGGAGTAAAACTGAACAGACTAACACTTTTCGCCAACTTCAAAAAGTGTTAGCTCGTTACGGCGACTAACAACTGACGAAATGTGGATCGGAAATTGTGTAAAAACCAATCGAAGGAGTGGCGTAAACCGGAAGGACATCCGCTTAAATTGATTGGTTGATTAGTTTATTTTGTGATTATGATGGAAGAAAAAGAACCCCAATCGATGATGAATATTATTTCAGCTTCTTATCAGATTCGTGCGACACGCACTCATTAAAAACTGATCTGAGAAGCTGGATAGCCTATCATTATTGCAACAAGACAACGGGAGACCACACACTGCTCACCGGACTAAGAACTAAGGGCTTTTAAACGAATTGCACTGGGACATACTCCCCACAATCGCCTTATTCGCCCATCCCAGCGACTATTTATTTATATACGATTTCAGGACAAGTTAATTAGTGGATAAAACAAATTCCCAAAAAGTTTTTAAACTAGTTATATTGAAATATAACAATGTGATATAGACGAAAATAGTAACACAACAACAGCCCGACGTTCGATAACCGGATATGCCATAAGAAGAATAATATTTCCTTTATTGTTCGATCTATTCATTTTTATTGGTACTACTCTTACTTATAAAAGTACGAGTAGAATTTATTTTATTCGAACTTGATGCTTATAAGCAGGGTGGCCCACAAGTCGGTAGACCTTTTTTAAATAAAATAATCCCTTTGTTTTTAAAAATTACGTCACTTTAAAACCATCAAAAATGAAATAATGTCATGCTAATTTAACAATTTATAAGTCTATTAATTACAACATTTTGATAATTTCACAAATCTAGATTTATCTTCAAAAATTGGCTTTGGACCCATAAGATAACATATTCTGTATATGTATACATTTTCCGTCCTTGGAAATTTTTCAGGCACACTAAAAACACATTTTCTCGTGGTCTTTCATATAATGCTTATTTTGTCTTAATTATGTCAAATAAAATTCAATTTATTAGTTTTACATTAGTGTGAAGGTTCTCTATATAATAGTTTAAAAATACTATAATCTAGTGTATAATTTCTGAAATAAATAATTAATTAATCCGCATTTTCGCAAAAAATAATTATTTTTGAAAGGTGGCCAATAATAAGAACACTATTTGATAACTATACGCTGAATCACGGTTGCCATAAATGTAAAATTAACTAATATGTTGTTAAGACTGTGATTGTTATCCAAACAATCAAAAATAGATTGCGCACGTAGACCTTTACCTTTATACCAGTGTGATGTTTCTATTTAGACATTTCTAAACGAGCCACCGTGTCAAATGTCAACAGTTTTATTGTTACAGCGGCAAGATTGATTCCACGCTGTTAAATCTGAATACGTCACAATTAACGTTCAATGTCACATATAATACTAGCAATGTTGACCGGTGCGTAACAACGGCCGATTTTTCCGTATGTATGTATTCCAATTTTAATGTTGAAAATATAATCTATTAACAAAAAAGATAGGTGGCACAAACGAACGTAACCAATCAACGCTAATATGATAATCCGGATCAATGCGTTAACCCTAAAAATTAATTAAATTAATAATTTGTGTAAAAATAAGCATTTGCAAAGTAACATCAACAAAGTAACATTTGAGTTGAGTGATGAAACCATATAATACATACAATTCTGATAAAATAGCATTTGTATGTTGTTGTACTCGTATAATAACAATAATAATTACATTAATCTGTTTGCGATACTTTAAACACGCCATTTTTGTCAATTTTGACAGCTATTGTTATTAATACCATGGATGAGAGATGGTCATGTTTTTTCTTAAATTAAAATAATAAACGATAAGGTCATTTTATATATATATATATATATAATGATGATATGTACTCGTATGTGTGAGAATACAGTTAAAAGCGACCCTATTCTGGTCTGTAAATAATGAAGTTTTTAGTAAAATGTCTTGATATAAATACATATAAACATGTTGCTAGAATGGTATATATTTTAAATTCGATATTCGTTTATGGAATACGTGTCACATCAATATTTTTAACTAAGGACTAACTTGTCTCCCCGGCCACTGGATCACTAGGCGAGTGTCTTATTCACTCGACCAACAGGCACATGTAATCTTGGATTAATTTCGGTGTACCAAAATTAGATTAAGACCGAATGATGGAACGATCGATGCTTTGCTACTGCTCCTGACATTCGTAATAATGTAATTGTTTCACATTAAATTTATTATTAATTTGTCAGTAGTTCATTATTAATATTGTTAAGTTATATGTTTTATTCGATGTTTCCTCACTTGCTCACCTATTATCTTACTTAAATGGTTTTTTTTTTCTGTTTTTTTTTTTTTTTTGTAAACGTAACATTAATGAGCAAATGGGCATTTTCTAATCCTGTCAATTTTGGATTGGATCACTACTTAAGTGGTTTAAAAATTATTTATTATTTTTTCGTTCTACCTTGTAAACCCTGAGCGGTAATGTTAGGGTAAATTATATAATGTTTCTTTACTGTTAGCGCGTACGACCACTGCATTAGACGATTGCTTGTCTCATAGTGGGATGTTAAATTTTTTTTTAATTTGTCGTGAGTCGATGAAATAAATAAATAAATATACCATATTTTTTTGAAAAAGTTAAGCAATAAAACGCACACTGTTATTATTATACTTTTTTCTTTTTTTTTTGCAGAATATTGTATTAGTAAGTTTGATAAATAAATCAGTACGATGAAATATAACTTCTACGGCTGATGCCAATCAATGAATCTTTTAGGAATTTCGGATCGAATATCGTTTCTTCTCAAAGAATAATCAAGATATAGAGATGATAAATGTCTTTTTTTCCGGAATCATTAATAAATAGTGTAAATCTTTATAGAAAAATCGCCCGCGTTTCTCATCGAAAGGCTTCAGAAACTGTTCCCTGTAGGTCGATCGTATTAGAAAGGTAATTTTAGAAACGGATCAAAACTGCCCTTTTTGTTTTCGTCAGAAACGAAGCCGGATAATGTGTTTCAGTTTCAGCCGAAATCGAAACTTTCTTGAATACGTTGCACATACAATTGTTTTAATGAACGAACGAAAGGTAACATATATATTGGTTACCTTTCGTTACATCGAAATTGCCGTCATCGAGGTTGTTGTTGGATTCGTCTCGAGGAGATCTAGCCGTAGGTACCACTTTTCTAGATTTCTGTTTGTACTAACATACGGTTCATAAGCCACGGCGTCCCGATGTTGATTGTGCTCGCCAAATCACGCCCGCTTACGTAACCCTCTCGGGGAAGCTGATGCAATATAAAGAAAACTTACATCTGTCCTCAATCCATTGGTACCTTTAACATCTACCTGCGTCGAATATTTTCTAAGATATAAGCATTTAAATCTGACCTATTTTCGTCGTACCTCGAATCGATTTTAGAGACATGTTCATATCAAAACGCGTAAAACGAATATATCATATCAATAAAAGAAAAGTATAATAAATCATTTTTGTATTTATTGATAAACATATTATTTGTCGGTATACGTATAATTTTCGATACTATCCGCAATTAAATTAACTTTAATTAAGGTTAACCTCGTGTAGTACTTACTTAGTGGTTAAGTACGTTTTGTACGTGTCATTCAATAACGATGCACTTGTGATAAAATGTAATAAATTGTAGACACCGTAAACGATAATGGAAAGTGACGATGTGAGAAGTGGTTCTTGGGAAGGTGCAGCGTCCGTGATTGAAGACAATTACTCTGCGGTGAATGCTCCACTATCAGCTCTTACAGTATTATATCAGTCACGGTAATAGATTATTTTTAAAGATTTTTACATCAAAAGTCTATTTTCATTGACCTAAAAACATGAGTTTAGTATTCTCTCTCTCTCTCTCACACATAACATTTCTGTATATTTTTTTGCCTCGTGTTGGCTTTCGTTTTGGTTGCCACCGTAATAAAATACGCCTTTTTGGTAACTTGGCACATAATTATTTTTTGCGGATCGTGTCTGTTGTTCGCTGCTCCAGATAATTTGTTCGATGGAAATTTATTCAAAAAAAAAATTTGCCGCGCAAGTAAACTGCGACAATAGCAAATGAATATATTTTAGTTTTATTATACGCAGAATTTCAACAGGTCGTCGAGGACTTTGACACATAATATAATCATAGATGTGACATTAAGGTACAATGCAGATGCATTAAAGAAAATTTGAGGTTGTAATATGTTACAAAATACACTTTTTTATGAGAAAATACAAAAAATGAGAATGAAAGTTATATGAAAATAATCTGATATGTGTTATGTAACTTTTAATTATATTATTATTCCTAATAGAGATTAATAAGAAGCGTGCAAGTTAAGCTAAAATTTGATATGAAAAATATTACTAAGATGTAATTCTAAAAAATAAAATAAACAACTTGCTTGTATACTGAACATTTGAATGAAAGAAAATTAACAATAATTGAAAAGAGACGAAATTCTAACAAATTATTTTCGCCCACCATTGCATTTGAATACAATTTATCAAAATTCAAACCGTGGCAATCTGTATGACCCATGGCATCCATGGACAACGCGGTCTGTTATTGAATGTAATTAATTAATAGGGATACCACGTGGCTGCGCCGTCGTTTTTCGTGACGTGGATGCCAAGTTCTGGCATCAAAGCAAGTATTTTATTTGAGTTCATTAATAGTACAATACACGCATTTATCTGTGTGTGTGGCTTAAAGTTATGCGTACGATTTTTATTATTGGTAAAGGTGGCATTTGTTATTAAAACCATCATTTTTAAATCTTTTCACTTACGGAACACAATTGGCCCTCTGCCAAACCCCAAGCATCGACTAATAGTAATAATATTTCGTTCCCTGGAATTAAAGTTCGACTGCGTAAATCCTGTGCGATTGGCAAATATTTCACTTTATACGGTGACGCGCGCAGCTTCGGCTAACACCGCAATTTGCGGCAATTCGGCGGTAGAGTACGGGCAATAAAAAATAAAATATAACGATTAATTGTTATGATCACTTAATTGCATCTAATTAGTTGCGTATCTGCTGATCAGCGTATAGCTTGATTATTTAGTTTTTATTAGATAGTTTTGTTTAAAATATTATATATATTTTCCGGACTGACCAAAATATATGTTTAATTTATCAATACAATTTAAATATTGATCATCGCTACATTTCAGTCGTAAAAAAAGTTATGAAAATATGAAATCTATTTTCAAATGATATTTTTTTTAAAATTAAAAACACACGACAATTTTCATTCCTAAAACTTTTTAATCTCGTACAGGACAGGGATGTTTTTGCATAAAATAAAACATCTTTCGTATATAAACACACGTTGATAAATAAGACGTATCATTTTGTTTTAGTATTATATAATAGGAGAGTCTGTTTATACGCTAAATGTCGAACACATAATTGACCTGTAATATAAATCTATTACCATGATTACTCTTATTATGGTAGCATGACTTGACACAACCTTGAGGCTGTACTGCTTCCGATATTACATCAATCAAATACTACCAGTTCTAAGATTTTAAATACATATAACTATTACTTTGAGATTTGAAAAAAAGTCTGCAGAATAAATTTATATTTCTAATTAATGAATTGTGGAGAATGTTTTTAATTACAATTTGTGTATATGAAGTCTCTTTATAAATATTTTCAAAGTATGCAGTTGGTTCGGTGATAGTAAATTTTGTAGTAGGAATATGAATTACAGCATGATTAATTATGGAAATAAAAGACTTTAATATTATAAAGTCATATGATAAAAAAAGGAGTTGGAAAAACTATGACTTACACAAGCCATTTTTAATTTTGGTTTAGAAGTCTACTCGTAATATGATAACTGAAACGCACCTAATGAACTCGATAGCAGGTCTGGATCGACTGATCTGTAAAGGTGTCTGATAGGTGTTTTTTTTACAAACCCAGAACTTTGGGATAGACGGTTCGCCGCTTCGGTTCGTGAAGTTTTCACAAATATAACTCCGGCTAGCGACATCCTTTCAATTTCAATTACAGTTCCTGTTAGTTATTTTGTATTCATTATTAAAAACTATTAAAGCAATGTTATTATTACATTGTAATTATATAATCGAACAATTTACATTGTTACACGTTTTGCCATACAATGGCTTCCTTGAGAAAACCTAGGCCAACTTTTGGCACGGTGAACGTGCCATTTTCAAGGATTTGTCTCAAAATTTACTATATTAAGTCTGCCACAGTAGAAAAGTGATCTAACTCGGGATTTGAGCGTTGGGTTCGGGAGAATACCAAGTTAGTCCTATTTTTTTTTTTTTTTTTAATTGAGGATACCTCGCAGTTGCAAAGTTAGCTAACTTCATTATTATCTTTTATCGGTTTTCTTCTCACATGATTTTTTATATATTGTATTAAAATTAAAATTAATTGTTGATAAAATATCAACAATTAAACGTAGCTATTGATCATTCAAAATCAGTGTTAGCTGCAAAGTCAGCTTCTTTTCCTCACCGTCTTCGCTATTCTGAAATTTAATTAAATATAGAAACTAGCTTGTTTTTATGAAAAAAGGTGTTGCATTTATTTAGACTGCAGCGATCTACATTCACAATAATAAGTGTATTAATATAATAAATATATTGTTAGAACACATTCTTATTGTGAAGTTGTAATTATTCAGAACATAGTTCTGTGATATTTTAAATATGAATTAAATATATTAATTAGAAAGATATACATATAAAATCAATTTAATCGAAAAATATTATCGTTGCGCCACCAGGATTCGAACCTGGATCTCTTTCCTAACCGGGGAAGGTGCTTTATCCAACTAAGCTACAGCGACAATATTTTTAGCGACAATTTTCGACCCTATATGTTACCTTTTTTTAAATATTAATACATTTAATCGTTCCATCATATTGTCGCTAAAAATATTGTCGCTGTAGCTTAGTTGGATAAAGTACCTTCCCCGGTTAGGAAAGAGATCTAGGTTCGAATCCCGGTGGCGCAACAATAATATTTTTCGATTAAATTGATTTTATATGTATATCTTTCTAATTAATATATTTAATTCATATTTGAAATAAATTGTTCCTCAATTTTTTGTGTATTTTTACCAAATAAAGAGTATGGAGGTGGCTGAGATTGCAAAAAGTATCCTCAATTGTGCCATATTAAATTGATTGAAAATGGCTTACTTTTTCTTTCCAGTTACTTAAAAATGATAACAGAGTAGAATTTAATAATGCTACCGTGAACTTGGAACAGCACTCGAAATTCGGGCTGAATTATAGATCACCCGGCAAGATCGTAAGTGTGTTACTGGAACGGTTACATACAATAATGTAACACAAGTCTGACGTGTGCACCACAAATGGTTGCAAGTTGCAGCGGATGATTGGATAATTGATCATCAATTGCCTTTGACTCCGCTTGTGGAATACCGCATCTGTGTCTACAGTGATATGACGTTCCGAATAAATTATTTATTGACCAGCTCGCCGAAGGTAACAGCTGGCAACGATATTATTTATGTCCTTCCGCTAGGACGGACTGGATATTTCGCATTAATGTTTAAGCACTCGCCCTATTTATTAGAGTGGAGCAGATAGGTTTAAATTGTCCAACATCCCCAATATATTTTATAAGAATTATTTATTTTAAAAATTGTTTTGTAACCCGTTCTAATAACTTAGGGCCGGTTGTGTGATCAGTAGTAACTTTTTACCATGATAACTTTTTACTAACGCCCGTGGTTAAAATCGTTTGCGGGTTGTTCAAACGTTAAATTTACTATTGTCAAAGCATAGATGAGATGTCTATAGGCGAGACAAATAATCGTGAAATATGCTTTATCTATGGATTTTTTCGCCTTTATGTTCATAATTTATCACTTCGGTGGTGAAATTTTTTTGAATTATGTGCTAATGTATATTAAACAAAGAGTACATCATCGGACGAACTGTCATCACTAAAATAGCGGGATATTGAATGATTAATTTTCGTGTATTGCAACTTTCAAAGTATCAATGTGTCGGATGACTTTTGGAACAGCTGTGAAAAGTTCGCCATATTTAACTATCGATTCTCGTTTTTACTATCGGATATCGGAGAGTAAAATGAGTTTACTACGGGATGTACTATCGAGAAGTAAATATGTTTTTATCAACGATCAAACAACCCGTTTTCGCAAAAATGTTTACAAAGATCACATTACAGATCACATTACAGATCACAAAACCGGACCCTTAATAGTAGACTGCTTCACTTTAAAATTAAATTATGCCAACAAATGTGGTGTAGGTGGTAGGTGGTAGATGTAGGTGTAATAGACCAAACCCATAATATTTTATGGGTGGACGGATACGTGACTGAATTACGAGTCGAAAATGTTCAAAGAATATGTGCAAATTCTGCTACGTTACGAAAAATATTATTATACTTTTAAAATAAGCAATGTTATCTTTGTGGTTAGTTAGTTATGACATCCTGAAGAAGAAAATGGTATTTTTCGAAACCGGTAGATGTATTTAAACTCATTTTAGTGGTTAATTAAACAAAGATAAAAAATAAAAATAAAAATATTATTGTTAATTTCTTCAATTATTAATCTATATCTTTGCGTTACACCCTAAATTATCTAACATAAAATAGTCTGGCCGCACGAAGTGCATTAATGTTTTATTTTTTGTATTCAATATATAATATGGAATTAATAAAATAACTTAATTAATTAATTGCATAATTGCGATTTCTTTGAAACGCTTATATCTCTGACATGTTGAGATTAGGCACATATTCCTTGAACATTTTAAACTCATAATTTAGTCAGTTAAATGTTGTGGACTAGGTCTGTTACACCATGTGTAAGTATATTGTTTAGGTAATATTTGATACGTATATCCACAATAATATTGTGCTTCTCCGTCTATTATCTATGATTATTATTATCCACTATTGGCCACAATAGCCGCCCGCAGGGCCTAATACTATTTTAATTCTTCAAGTTAATTATATTTTAATTGCATCCCATTCCTCTCCCCGCCCCATCATAAAGGTAACAATAAAACAAGGTAAAACTGAGAGCACATAAAAATCGTACAAAATTTTACTGGTGAATAAATATAATCTACGTATTCAGAAACCTCACAGACTACCAAATATGTAGACATGAACTAACGCAAATTCCTTGTTTCAATATTTGCATTTTGGTGTTACTCGCGCAATCACTTTGGTACCACTTACGCAATCAAATAGCTCCGCGACTTTTTTTTAAAAATATAAGCATCGATTGGAACGAAAATTTAAACGCCGAGAATATCATTTGCATTAATGTAAAAAATACGTCTTGTTTACACAAAGATTTAATTTTCGAAGAGTAAATACTTCGCGAGGGTGAAAGACGGCGTTCTTCCCTCTCACCGGCTAGTCAGCGGTGAACACAAGATCTGCGGGTTCTTCACTTCAGAAACACACACCCACCTTAGTTTGTCACATTGTGCCTTCGTCCTAAATTGGGAAAATTTATTTATAATACCTGAGAGAGATAAATGTAAAGGTGTTATTCGATACATAATGGAGTCTAATCATAAAAAAATACAAATAAAGTTGGAGTCAAAATACAATTACATGTTACAACATATGGCATAACTCCCGTCCATGGCCGTCCGTGCACATTCCATCGTAGCATCCCATCTCCATGACCCATATCGTTGTTCGTTCTCAGCATCCAGACCGATGCAATAGGATTTGCATACAGAATTGTAGAAAATTATATGTAATTTAGCCCGTGGTAGTAATGACACCGAAACCGAAGTAATGAATGTAACCAAAGGGAAACGTCTCGTTTCCTGTAAAGATTATTCACCGTGCGATTAGATTAATAAATTATTGTAAATTATGCATTAGTGATTAAACAACATAAAAGTGTTTACCCTTTGGTTACGTTGGATGCTCACAGTTACATCTAAGATTCGCTGGCCGCAGCTGTGAACCGCGTAATTTTGACAGCTCTGAGCGAAGAATTGAAAAAGAACCATAGATCGTGACCGTTTTCATAACATTCAAAACAGATCGCGTTACCAACCTGAGGGCATTATACGTGATTTCTAGGTACTTGGTATTAAAACAAGTGACATCAGTTTGTAATGTCACAACTTTTATTGTTGCATAAATACGTCATAAACTATCGTATTTATGTTTCTACAAAGAATATGTGTAAAATGCCCCACGTCCCGCAACTAATATTGCGAACCCCTCTCCTATGTGTGCACTTTATTTCATGTCTATTCATCTGTGAGGAACTTCCTGAATTCAGCCACTTCTTGCCTCGTAGGTACTGTCGAGCTGGAGGACCGAAATCAACACTCTTGCGTCACACTATTTCAATCTTATCTCTCAATCCATTTGGCGCAATTACTTATTGTGAATACTGAATGATTGCACCTTTCTATCCGAGATCATTTACGCGGTCGGGATATTGCGCAATGGAGACGTATTCTCACTGCAACGTAACGCGACAAACATAAATTACGCTAATAGAGTGGCGCAATACATCTCATCGGAGGTATATTTTGCACGTCGGTTGCATTTCAAGATTGATTTATTTACTAGTTGCCCAAATAAATGCAACACGCCTAGAATTATCATTGCTATAGAAATTTTTTTTACTTGTCAGTTCCAAATTATCATAATCCTTAGAGCAAAAAATTGAATAAATTTTGTATTTTTAATTGTTTAAAACTTTTTTTTTAATTGATTTTTGTCGTGTCAAAAAAAATTATAAAACTTGAGTAACCTCATAAAAAAAATGTGATGAATGCCCGCTGCCATGGTGGTTACATTTTTTATTTAGTACCCATGAGCGTCAAACTTGTTTTTTTTATACGTTTTAGAAATTGACAAATCCGAAAAGCTAACGTCCACGGTTGGCAATTAAAAAAAATTATTGTAAATGCAGTACCAACCTAAATGGCACCTATCTATAATTTTAATTAAAAAATAGCACCTCGTAAAATACAATCCTTAACACCCTTTAATGTTAAAAATAAATTTAATAAAATTTCATTCCTTCCTTCTTTCACATTGAACTGTACATATAACATATACTGACGCGATGTTTACACGTTAACGTGAGAGTACGAATTGTACCTATTCACTCGATTTTTTTGTTGTCGATACTGAATATGAGAAAAATGAAGAAGACTAACTTGTCTTGGTCATCAATAACGGTTTTAATTCTTTTAAAAAATTCAATAAAAATGAGAAATAATAATATTTTCAATATTAGCAAAATCAATTTTGTTGTTAAAATTCATTTTTAGATTATTTAACCTTGTTTTTTTTTTTAACCACCTTAATAATTATACAACCAACCTGTTTCAAAAAATATCTTAATGATGTCAAATTATCTAAACAAAAACATGTCATGTTATTCTAATATATTTAAAAATAAATCTAGTAATAAAATAATTAGAATAACGTGATAAATATGTTTTTGGTTAGTTAATTTGACATCCTGAAAAAGGACATGGTATTTTCTGAAACCGGTGGGTGTATTAATTGATTACGTGGTTAAAATAACAAAGTTAAATAATCTAAATATAATATTTTCAGAAACGATAATGAATCGTTTTCTTGGAAATTATTTATGGACGTGTTGGATACCCGAAATCGATCTGGTGTTATAACATTGAGGTATTTGTCACGAATACCTTGGCTCTATAAACTTTGGAGTATTTTGGTGTTTATGTTGTATATTTGTTGAAGTTGCTATCCTCTCTGTATATCATCAGATTTGCGGTACTGTTGGAAACTCCCAACCTTTAACTTTACCAAACAAACGATCGGTGTAAAATATTTAGTGAGTTGAATTTGTAGGGATTTTTTATATTCAACTACAACAATCAACACTTGCATATTATATATATTTAATTAGTAAAATTTTAACTAAATTATTTTAATCCTTTGTATACCTAGTACGTATTTCATTAAAATATCATTAGAAATGTTTATAATTGAACGAAAATGATTTCATTATTTTTTTAAAACACAGTGTAGGCTAATTCTTTATGATGAATGAATTATTAATATTAATAGCGCGACAGCAAATTAGAATCCGCTGCTAATATCGATTTTAAGATAAACATTCGGTAGTTCATATCATATATAAGGCTGAATTAAATCATCCTGGAATCCAAAAATTCATAATTTATATTGTAATACTAAAAATATACGAAGACTAGAACGAAAATATTTTATTTATTTATTATTATAGATGGGAAATGTTTGTCTTGTATATCATTTACAATATATTAATTACGATAAATAAAACATATAGATTAAATATAAATAAACAAGGTATATCGAACTACAATATAAATTTTCGTACACTGTAGAAAAGTGAAAATAAGTAGAAAAAAAAAGTTTGTAATTCAAGACAATACGATAGTCCACGAAAATCTCAAAATGTTAATCTCCTCTAGATTGAAAGCACTTTTCACTGCGTGTAATTAGCATTTCTCTACCCTTATAAAAATAATATGAAAATTCATCCTGAAAATGATTCCTTCCACTTCTTCATCGATGTTAAATTTATTCCACACAAGTTCGATTTCAATTTTGAAAATAAATTTTAATCGCTATCAGAAACCCCAATTTCGATTGTTGTCGAATACGTCAATCGTCGACCCGATTATGAAAAATACAAATTAATCGATATATCCTTAATATAGTAATTCTGGATAAAACTCTGCATTGAGAAACAAAGGATTTCATATAGATATTTATTTATCGAATTTATACGATTGAGATGTCTATTACTCTAGGATACCGATGGCGAATTCAGGACACATTTTTTCGTGACATGCGGGTCAAATTTGAATTTTGTTTACAAAACGTAATTAAGTTGATTTTTTTTTTAAATAATGTACAATTTTAAATAATGTTCTCTCCATGGGCTTAGCGGCGTGGACCTCTTGTCGCCTGCCACCGCATCAAATAAAGAAATATATTTTGCTGTACTGTTTGCATAAACAACGAACATTTAAGTATGGTGCAGTGAATTCTATTGTCGGCGTCCAAACAGATTAAACCACGTAATTCAAATTAATTAATTAATTTAAATAATTAAAATAATAATTAAATGTCAAAAAAAAACTGAGTTTTGTTGCTTTTTTGGATGATGTTTTTAAATTAAAAAAATTGTGTAATCTCTGACCCTTTTGAGGAAAAAGGTTGACCATCCCTGCTCTAGGATAATATTCTGTCCTTTACAACAGTTGACGCGACGGTAACCATTAAATCTATTTCGGGATTTAATCAGTTAAAACTGTTTATTCGCGGGTGTGTGACTAATTAAAATGAAATAATTTCGCAGCACGTTTCCATTTACCCAGCATGTAAAACGGTAGCGTCGATTGGCCTCGAAGGCGAGATAGTACATCAAAGCGAGCGCCACGACACAGCAATGTAGACGTGCTCCTAAGAACTATAAGCTAAACTTGTCATTTATTTTCAGTTCGTCGAAGTTCGGTTCAATTCTATATATAATACTACATTGTGCCAAAAATACATTCCCAGCATGAATAAACATCGAACTAGCGTTTCTATCGAATCTTATCTAATAAGACCCGGAATAATCTGTCGCCAGGCTGCACGTGTGTCACGGAAATGGTAAATTCTCTCTTTCTCTCGGTCGATGTGATCATGACTGAGCATCGTGGAGCATGGTGGACTCTTGGTCCTTGTTTAGTGCGACGTGTGGCGTGAGACTCGGTCTATCCATCTTATTGGAGATCGACCTCTCGCCCTACCCCCTCGTACGTTCCCCGTGATGTCACAAATTTCTCAATCTCTTCTAGCAACATGCCCAAAGTAAGATACAAATATTTTCCTGTACGTTGTAGAGAGCCTTTCTTTAGTGCGAGTTCCTGAAGAATCGTTCGTTTCACGGTCCAAATAGTAAATTACGTTGTTAATTAAATCATTTCGGGAATAACTCTGATTTCTTGGGTATTTGTTTGCGCTTATTAGTCGAGTTAAGTTGTTTATTTACATTTTATTACCATCAACGCTCTTGTGGGCTTTTACATAAACAATAATATGTATATATATATATTTATTTTATTTATAACTTAAATTAATTTAAAATTTAAAATTATGTATATTCCAAGTAAAAATATTTCTCCAATTCAGGTATATTACTGCGACGAAAAATGTCGACGAAAATTTTGTTAATAAGGAAATATTTGTGTCGTTTTAAACGTACTGTAGGGATGAATTTACTCTTGAAATTCACGTAAAGGACGGTACAGATTAGTGCGATAGGAACTGTCATCAGTGGCGTAATTATAAAAATTGTGTCCTAATTCAAAATGGAAGGTCCTCCTGCATTTATATTGTATACAAGGTATAAGAATATTTAATTTTTTTTCTATTAAATTGTTATATTGTTACTTCTTCAATATTTGCTAAATTACTTCGTGGAAATATATTATATATATATATAATAAGAAAAACACTTTGTTTAAAATTTCGATATTAGAATTAAGGAGCGCTTGAAATGTCTAAATAGCAACAACTATTCTGAATTCGCCAATCAACTTGTGAAAACAAACGATTCTTTTGATATTAACAAGAGTTTATAAATTTTACGTACTAATATTAAGTAAAATATATTTGAAATTTTAGAAATAAGAAAAAATATTAATAGCAAATTAAATATTATAAATAACCAAATCCTTTTTGCAAATAGTCGCCTTTTAAATTTGTTTACTCGGTAGTTTTTAATTAATTACCCGCCACTTATACTTTTATAGTTTTTATCTATGCTTGTATTTTTAATTTTAGTATACATTATTTCTTGAAGAAGATACCATAGGTATCGAAACTTGTTGATGTATCAATAAATAGTGGTTTTAAACGAAGTGTTTTATTTTATTATTTATATGTTATATTGTCTTTTATATATTAGTATAATCATCTACGTCGGTCCCTCGCGACTGATTTTAGTATGTATTATTATACAAATATAAATCAAATTAATGTCTACAAGACTAACCTATCGAAATTAGATAAATATCACCGAATTTCGTAAATAAACACAATTAAAATTCGCTTGTTACTTGAATCGCAGACATGTCCAATAGATAATTAATACAAAACCAGATAAATATATTTTCAGCCGACAGTATTTGGTCATATGACCTGCGGTTACTGTTCATGTTCTATATGATTCCAAATGTGACAGTTGTGGTATAATGATTTTTTGCATTTTACTCGAATACAGGAAAGTGGGCATGTCTGCTTTTGATTCTGGACCTTACATTTCTTATAGAGCCTCCAATCGCCCTCGCTGCTTTACCTTGTTACATATGAGACAACTCTGTAACTACTTTCATCTTACACGAATTTGACGGGTAAACTTTTTTATATCGTAATGAAAAAACAACGAGATCCGGTTCTTGCGAAAATATATCATAAATGTTAAATTACGAATATGAAAAATATCATAACGCCGCCTCACGTCCTGAAAATATACAAGCGATACACAGGCTCTGAAACATCGACAAACAGAAATTGATATTACAAGTTTTCTTTTGCGTCGAGTTTACAATTTTTTCCGCTTATGACTAAAGAGGCTTACGAGAAGCAAAGTCTAGTCGCGTGTCTCTTTCAACGTGGAATATGTTTATTCAGCGGGTCGTCTAGTACAATTTGTCACGAAAACTGCGTTAAAAAAATTCACAACATTTATGTAGTCTTACTTTACACTACCTGTTTGAAATTAAAAATATTTTGGAAGCCCACACTCTAAGCAAGCGCTAGAACATGGTAGTACACGGTATATTAGTATAGTGTCATTGATATTTTGGTTAATTGTTATCATTATCAATCTTTCTTGATGATATCTGTCCATTAATACCTAATCGATCAATTCCTGGAAATTAACAATGATTACATTCAAGGCTACTTTCATCCGCGGTTACTTTTATTATATTATTTATCTATCTCTAGCTCTAAATAAATTGATGAGCTCTTTGCATACTTATCGACGATATCGAACACAGCATCTGGGCTAACTGGAATGCAGCCGTGAATTAGCCTGGTTTTCAAAGCAAGCTTACAGAGTTTGCAAAATAATAATAATATTTACTTACGTAAACAAGCCCTACAGGAGTCTTTTGTGTGGGTTCCGAGTTTCTCGACTATATCGTGAATACACGTCCAATCTAGACTTCCCAGGGGGACATTTCTAAATTTCATAAGGTACCCTAGACATATACTTTATACTGGATGTGAAGCCATACGAAGTAGCCAAAGCTTTATACCGTGCGTATACCGCGAATGAGTAAACACAATTTTATCCTACTACAATTTTCAACTTAAAGTTATCTATACGTAAATTATGATATTTATAAATATATACTCGTATATTACAATACAATATAGTAAATGAGTTAAATTTTGATTATTTTTTTAATACAAATTAAATTAATCAATTCGAAAGATATATAGAAAAGTCTATCCATCGAAAAATATTTCACTTGCTATCTGGATACGAACCCGAAATTTTTCCTATCCGGGGAAACGCATTACCATTTCTTTATTATATATATAGATATTTTTTTCTGTAGTCTTCATTTTAATAAATACATCTATTATTAATTTTTTTAAAAATTCAACTTTATATTGCAATATATCCCAAACACAAAAAAGTGTTTTCATTAAAAATATATAATTTATATCAAAGTTTATGCAGATTTAATAAAAATGATTAATTTAATTCTGGCGTCTCCATCCCAGCATGGATTACTCAAAGGTATTGGTGTTTCATTGCAATATAATGTTAATTGCTTTTAAAAATAGAATAATATCAATTATAAAAAAGACTACAGAATATATGTTAAAAATTTATTGTTAATTAAATCAAATCATTAATATTATCGAATTAAATCGTTTTCGAAATGTTCATTGTTTGATATGTCAAAACGGTATCCCGTTTCCCTGAATAGGAAAAGCTGTATCCCGGAAGCAACCAAAATATTTTTTAGATAGATAAATTTTTTCTGAATATCTTTCTAAATGATTCAATTAATTTGTATTGAAAAAATATCACAAAACAATGCTCTGAAATTATAACTTCAATGTTTGTTCAACAAAAATGTGTTTTCATTAAAAATGTTATTACTGTACTTAACGATTTAGATTGACAGAGATGCGACATCCGTAGCAAATATTCCACTTGAGAACATGGGATACCATAGGAATTCAAGTTTAACTTGAAAAAACTCTTAATTGTATCAAGGCCAGGCTCTTATTTATAATGAAGTATTTTGTGGTATATGTACTTGTTTTTAAGAGTTTGTATTATTGAAAATTTGTGATTATCGTTAGTTTTGATCTAATTGCATTGAATTAATTAATTGATTGAATTGAATTAATATTTGTTTTTACCTTATCCTTAGGCGTTTATTCGCAGTTTGATCAAATATATTTATTTTATGTATCATTTACATATTTTTTGTTATGATTTTTCGCATTTAAAATAACTAACACACCTTTAAATGTAAAATATGAATGAGAATAGTCATAGCACAGTGAATAGGATAAAAAAGGATCGCTTAGGTCGTTTGGTTATATAGAAGGGATGAATGAGGAGAGAATAGTAAGAACGATACATGACGCGAGTGTTAATGGCACCAGAAATAGAAGACATCCGCGGAAGACTTAGCACGACCAGATGGTCTTGTTAGAAGCCTCAATAATTGACGAGCTTGCATAAGAACATGTATGAATGTGGATGAGGCGAGAATTGTGTGTCAGGACAGAGAATATGGTACTGTATCCTCTTTGCAAACCGGCGTTTTAAAGTTAGGCACTTGGTTAGATACCATACTTAGGTGCTTTTTCTTTTTCTTCCACGGCATTATATCCCAGGATGCGATTTGGCCTCCTCAACAAGTGCTCTACACCGATTCCTATCCCTAGCCTTTTTTTCCAGTTTCCAGGCTCTCCCATCCTGATTCAGTTTTCTTCCACACTGTCAACCCTCCTCTTCCTTGGTGTACCTCTTGGTCGATTCCACCGAGGCGTCCACTCGGTCACGATCTTTGCTGTTCTATCTTTCATCTGGCATTTTTTCAACATGGCCAACTCATCGCAGTCTTTGCGATTGTTTCTCGCTCAATTAAATTTTCGCACGCATCATAGTTTTGTGCTAATTTTTTTTATATAAAGTAATTTGTACATATGCATTCAAGTAATAATTACATTTAAACACATTTATCTGCAATATATGATGAACGATTGTGTACCGCGAACAATCGTTGTCGGGATGATGTGTGGGCGAACAATGCACCTAGACCCGACTGAAACGGTATCCTTTTCTCGGTTCTTGCGCCGTTGCCGTCACGTCACTGTTTAGTTCTCGCGGGGTTTAAAATTTCCGACAATTATAAACTCCACCATCTGGATCTATCGAGTTTCATTATTTGCGTTGTCAGTTTAGAGAGACACGGCGATGCAAAGTAGAGGCGCGACCCACCACCTGTCGCCAGTTATAACCACTTACGGTCGGTTCGGGTCACCGGGTTTTGTACCTGCTCAACCACCTCTAAACCTCTGCAATCAGCGCGTACCTTCGTGATTCGAAATATTCGAAGTTATTTACCAATTTTTACTCGTCTGTGATGGACCCAACTCTTAAATATTTTCTTATGTATATCTTATACACCATGATACATTATCTTATATACTTCAAACTTTCATATTATTCTTCATCTATATTTTCTTATATATTAAAATATATTATTTAATTTAAAATACTAAACTATTAAAATTTTAAACATCAATTTTTATTTATTCTTTAACTTAAATATAATTAGTTAGACGTAATCACCTACTCAAAGGTTTTAGAGTGATGTTATAATAAAAAGATCGTCGCTTTTAATGGGAAAAAGTGCATGTCTCACTTAGCTAATGCATGTAGATGAATTTTGGTGACTAGTAACTAAATTATAATGCATCATAGCTTACTTGATAATAATATATAAAGATCCAATTTCGTTGATAATAATATATAAAGATCCAATTTCGTTGATAATAATATATAAAGATCCATTTTCGTTGATAATAATATATAAAGATCCAATTTCGTTGATAATAATATATAAAGATCCAATTTCGTTGATAATAATATATAAAGATCCAATTTCGTTGATAATAATATATAAAGATCCATTTTCGTTGATAATAATATATAAAGATCCAATTTCGAACCCGGTGACGACTACATTTTTTCGATAGAAAGGCTTTTTCAGTGTTTATCTAAATTTGTTTTAAATTTATATATATATATTAAATATGAATTAAATATATTAATTATAAAGATATACATATAAAATCAATTTCATCGAAAAATAAAAACATTGTTGTTGCGCTACCGGGATTCGAACCTGGATCTCTTCCCTAACCGGGGGAGGTGCTTTATCCAACTAAGCTACAGCGGCACTATTTTTATCGACAATTTTTCGGCCTTATATGTTACCTTTTTGATATCAATACATTTAATCTTTCCATCATTTGACAGAGCCATCTACCTTATTTTTACAGAATCTCAAGAATGTGTTCTCCTAAAAATAATAAAGTTGTATCAATGTGTCCAAAATTTAATAAAAATGAATTAATAATTCTAGCTTCTACTATCAGATTCACTCAAAGGTATTTGAGATTCTGTAAAAATAAGGTAGATGGAGTCACAGACCTATGTTCTGAATAATTACAACTTCACAATAAGAATGTGTTCTCCTAAAAAAAAAATATATATATATTATTTATTTTAGCTGGTTGATCCCCAATTATTTTTGCGTTTTGAGTTATGCGAATTGTCTTTAACATATGGTGATCTTGGTCCATTGTATTGTTTATATAATTCATTAATTTTGTAATTAGCCACTGTGAGTTTCTTAAATTCTTCAACCGGTTTCAAAAAATACTTTTTTATTCATCAGGATGATAAAAAATAACTAAAACCATATTTAAATTATTATGTTTTTAAATTCGATTTTTTAAAATATTAGGAAATTTTTTTTTTTTAAAATATTATTTTTAATAAATCTAGTATCTGTAAAACTGTTATGATGATGTAATATATGAAAATTGAATAGTACTTTTTAGGAAGGCGATATGAAGTATCTTCTATTAAAAAATTGTAAGTCAGTCTTACTAATTAGTATTTACAAATTTTGAATAGAAAATACTTTGAATGGACTGTTTCTAATAAAATCTTGTTACTATACTTACTCGTTATTTTGATGTAGATCGGTTGTACCACATAGATTCACCGAACTAACTTTTCTGATGGTAAATTAGTTAAGAGCTTACCTGCCATTTCCCCGCCAGAGCGGATGGAGCGCTACACTTTTCTATCTTGAAGCTCGTCAACTATAAAGCGTCTAGCGGGACCATCCTTCTTAGGTTTGCCTAAACACATCAAGTTCTAAGGATTGCAAGGAAGGATCGCTTAGGTGATTCGGTCGCGTAGAACATGCATGAAATAAGATGACAGCAGTGAAATGTACGCTAATGCTGTAATAATTTTTAATTTCTCGAAATTTTCTTGTGAAACTTTGTGAAAGGCCGTTTTAAATTATATTAAAAAGAATAACACTTTCACTAATTTGTTATTTATTTTAACGTTTTCAATACTTCAGTAATAATAACAAATACTAAACTTAAGATTAAAAGACTACGTGCTACTAGGGTTGTGTTGTGGAGGGGGGAGGAGGGGGTTCGAGTCAGGTGGGTGTAGGGGCGTGGTTAACAAGTACATGAGAGGGGACGTAATAGAAGGTGTTTTCTAAAAGCCTTAGTTTTTAGTCCTAAGTTTAGTATTAGTAACATTAGTGAAGATGATGTGTCAGCATTGAAAACGTTATAACGTTATAACAAATAACAAATTAGTTAAAGTAAACAGTGTTATTATTTTAAATATAATTTATCAATTTAATGTTACTAATTAATAGATGTTAGTATTGCCAATGATTACAGTTTTGAAATCATTTAAAATCGTAAAAAAGTTTTAAGAATCCGTGGTTGCTTAGCGCTCCTAATCATATTTAAATTCTGATCATTAATAATGACTCAATTATTTAAATCCAGGTTCACTACCAATTTGATGTAAATTTGAATGTAATTATAGAAGATAAAAAAAAACAGCTGCGCGTGCGCACTGAGATTGCGGTCGGCAGACTGGCCGGCGCCGGTTGTATCTCGAATGCGTCGGACCGACCGAGCCGAGCCGCTTTTTCTTGTTTTGATATAATCACAATATTATTCTCCCGCGCCGAGTTGCATTTACGATGTATTTTTCTACCAGCTAGAACCTGCTCGAGAGTTTTCGTATACGCCGTGAAAATATTTAATTTTTTTTGTACGCAAAAATATTTTACAATAAAATTACGGCAATTTCCAACTAATTAGGGAAACTGCCTCACATTTTAAAATATCTTCTGTTATTTAAACAACATGACAGCAAAAAAAATAAATATATAATACACAGGTAGTAAGTAGTTGCACAAACAAAAGCATCCTTCCCTTTCAAATTCCTCTGATATATAAGCACCAGAGAAACTTTTCCTTGTGGTTTCTCAGCCACGAAACAACTTTATTTTTGAAAATGCATATTATCTACATACTCATCGTATTTTTTATTAATGTTCCTCTGTAAGTTAATATAATCGCGTGTCTGAATAGTTTGGAAAAAATTGGAAGAATCTTTTAAACGTAGATAAAGCTTGCTGCGCTTGGATTTGCTGCAGGATTTAGACATTCACACGTCATGCTGTCCGCGGAATACGTAACACTATTTTCCATCAATATATTTAAAATGTCTAGATATCTGATATTTGTAAAAATCCAGTAATTGTGTGTTCTTGGACATATTAAAATGTTGCCAATATAATATACTGGTCAAAATAAGAAAATATTTAGAAAAATTGAGAAATATTGTTTTTTCAGGTGTATTTTACACAAAGAATGCTTAAAAATAATTTAAAAAAAATTAGATTCTCTTTGATGATAAATATGCTGTTTAAAAAAAGAAAAATGAATTATCAAATTTGGTCCATAGATGGCGATGGTGTAGTGGTACTCGAAGCGAGTCTACATACTAACATATATACAACTTTCAAAAATTGTGATGAATGTGGTGATTGAGGGGTGAGAATTGGCGAACATTATATATATATATATATATATATATTTATAAAGTGATCACTTAAGCCAGCCGAAGACAGGTCGTAAGCCCTGCAATTACCCCATACTTCCATATATTTTCCATTAAATATAATAAAAAATAACTTTGTCTCTATGAGATATCTGATATTTGTTTAATTTTAGTTGGTTTAATTTCCTGCCCGGTGTTCAATTTTTAATATTATTAAATAAATTTTTTTCATAAGTGTTTAAAAATGTATAATTTGGTTGATAGGTACTTAATAAATGAATAAAACACCAGTATTATTTTACTGTTGTTACGTGCAAATTAATCACCTTACTAGGCGCCGCGCCGTCCTCATGAAATGATCCATATTTAGCATATATTCTCTACACGCGAAGATTAAACATGCAAACTTTAAAATTAAAATTGATGTAAACAAGTGCAAAATTCTGTTGTGCAAAAAATTGTGCCGAAATTTAAAATTTGGCAGCGTGCAGGGCCCACTCTGACAGTAATGTTTACAGTAGTTTGGTTTTCTTTAATTAATAAAAATGTGTGCTCTTCAATGTAGCTACATTTTGTTTAATTATTGTGCGATTAATTTTAATCTCAGCACTGGACAATGCAGGATGTTAAATGCTAGAGCCTTTGTTCAACTTGCGAATGAGCTTTCGAAACGATACTCATTCGTATGTATAGAGAACTGAAAACAGTAATTGTGATCGCTGTTTCAATGCTATTGTCAGTATTTAATCATTTTATTATTTTCAATTCATACCAATAATTATTTTCATCTCTTCAACGTCTTCAGACTGTTAGGGATAACTGTATGATGGAGTGTTGGAGGAAGAGACAGGGATGACGCAGTACTAAGAACCACTCACCTTTTGAAGCCTCGACTCTCTCCACAATCAGTTATGCAAATCCTTGGACGGATGTTGGGAAGTTGATCACTTTTAACACTCGAAATGAAAAAGGGTATCGTCGGCCACTTTGCAAATATTTCTCGAGGTAGGTAGGTGACCGGCGCGTAATTGAAAAATACACCGTTTTTGTTGTTTGCAGTGCGGTAATCAAATTAACACTGAATTTTGCCTCGCTAATGGGCGAGCAAGTAGATAAATAAGTATGTGTTTGGGAAGGTTAAAAGGAATCTATATAGGGATTAGTAACTTTCTCTAATAGACTTCAGAACTAAATTCCTATTCGAAACCAAGTAAATTTATACGAATGTGTGGATTGTATTACAATACACATTTACTAAAATACATTTATGATAATTAGTACAGTTGCATATTTAATCATTGATTTTTAAACCTAGTTAAAACACCTGTACAATTAATAATTACACAGCTATGTCTACTTTAATTAGGTAATTTAAATTCCACATCTTACATATGTACGAGTTGGCATTTAAGGGAATGTTGAAAATATGCGTATAGACCGTTACAAATAAATTTAAAAAATTATTGTTGTGTAAATAAACTACCTACAATTCCGGCTATTGTTGAGATATACATTTCTAAGAAATCTCAATGTGCATAGTTTAAATTGTTTTTTTTTTAGCACTGTTAACCTCTTCCGTGGCCTATATTTTATGAGAAATAACCGTAATGGAGACTTAATGTATTTCATACTTGTCACGCTGTGAGGCGAGATTTCTTATCTATGCTATGACAATAATAAATGTGACGTACCAACGCCCGGCAAATGTTTTTAAGCACGGGCCATGGTTACAAGTTACTAAGTAGGTATAGTAAAAAGTTACCATGGTAATAATGTACTATTGATCACACAACCGGCCCGTCCAGCTTATATTTAGTCTGCTCATGCAGAGCCACATTTCAAACTCTTCAACCACTGCTTCGCTGAAGGTCCGACTTTCCACATTATACGATAGAAGAACTCACAACAAATCATCACACCACAGCAATCTCACTTGAATTATTAAATCAAGGTCGTGACTACAAATTAGGAATTCAGAAATAAAACCGCAACTAATACAATTGACGAAATTTAAAAAAAAAATGTTTTTGAATCTGATTTTATAGCCAGATAATATTTTAAAATTGATATATTTATATAAAAATATTTTTTAAATATACAAGCATGTTACAAGAGCAATTATCATTTATGAATCTGCCACTATTACCAGATAATTTATTTATTAGACTTTATCGACATGCATGTTTTTGTTGTAACACAGATGAATATATTGCATGATAAACATAAGATACAATTATATTACATTTAAGTATAATAGTCGTAGTTTATTGTATGGGATGGAGTAGACTCCACCTCTGATATATACAGCGTTGTCCTGGCTACTTTGCTAGATTGGCGTCTGTGTTAAAGTAGCCAGTTTTTTTCGAGCTGCTGTGGTGTTATTTAATTCGAGAAATATAAAGATCATTTAATAATCATTTTCAAACATCATTTATTTTTTGTCAATTGGAGAGTTGACGTATAACGTTAACTTGGGCATCCATAGTATTTACTGAACTTCAAATAACTTGTTTTATTTTATTACATTTTCGTTCGATTACAAACATAAAATTTAACTCCATTCGCCGTATTCAAAAAATGACTACGAACATTTATATAACGTGTGTCATAAATTTTTTAATTTACTTAAGCGACTGTAGTCATTTAAATAATCAAACGAAAATTATTTAGATTTATTGACTCTAGGAAAATGTTGACATAAATAAGATTTAATTTAACCCTGTGCTGATCCTAACCCTCGTCTTCCAACGTTTTTACTTGATCTGAATGTCAGTATAGTTTAAAGAATGTTTTTCTCGAATAAATGTTTAATCTATTGTTATATTTCATCGATATCTTTTTATACGATACATTTTCAAAGATACTATTTTGTTTCTTGCGACCAATACGGGTAATAATTTTGGTGTTTCCTTTCTCGTCGTATACAGATAAGTACGTAACTTTATATTTATATATATAACATAGTATGCTTTAGACTACTATATTGTCTGAGAAGTTTTGCTACTGTAATAATTTTTTATATATATTATATTTTAATATATATAATAATGTAATCTTCTTTGGTCGCCTCAATAATCAATTTATATACTATAATAGGAAGATTAAGACATTGCGAGAATAATATAATGAATTAAATATATTAATTAGAAAGATATACATATAAAATCAATTTTATCGAAAAATAATGTTGTTGCGCCACCGGGATTCTAACCTGGATCTCTTTCCTAACCGGGGAAGGTGCATTATCCAACTATGCTACAGCGACAATATTTTTAGCGACAATTTTCGCTATCACAAACCTATGTTCTGAATAATTTCAACTTCACAATAAGAATGTGTTCTCCTAATAAAGAATGTATGCTCATAAAATGAATAATTAGTAATAATATATATTTTTTTAGTTATACTATATTGTGTTACATAGTACATACATTGTAATAAAAAGATAAAACACTGCAGCAAAGTAAGACATGTATTTCGTTGCCCTGCCTGCTACACTAGTATTTTCCTGTATTATAGCAGACAGTGCTTTTTCGTTATAGTAGTGAACAGAATGTAATGTTTAAATATATGAAATTAAAAATATGAATAGTAAGACAAGATGCAATTAGATAGTATATAAATATATAAATGTAACACTTAAAGTAAATGCAATGTTCAATTTATAGGAATAAAAAAAGTATGTAAAGTAATGTTCAATATTGAATGAAGTACGTTGATCAAGTAATAGCAAACGTAGCCTTTTACCTGGAACTGTCTACTACGACAAGGGACAGACGAACAGGCAATAATAACCTTTAGAGAGGTTGAAAGGGATGTACATAATATAATCGACCTGGTTTTAATGATTTTAGTTTTCTATTTGAGCTTTGGTTTAATAAATAAATTCTCGGAAATAATATTTCTATAAATAAATTTATTAATAAAATGTAAAATAATCGTGATACTATTAATATTATTAAATTTATAAAATCTGCCAACTTATATCGCTTATTCTTCTTCATTTCTTCGTTTTCCCATTTACTTGCTGTTGGTCCTTCTTGTTCAAAAGTGCCAGGATGGTCTCCTGACTTACATAGGCGTCCTTTATCTCCTTAGCGATGTTTGACCACTATTGATTGAGGTCTTCTGCCAGTATTTAAGCTTAGCGTTGTTTTCGGAAATGATCACCCGGTCTCCTCACTACATAACCATACCATCTCAGCATGGCTTTCCCATCTATTATTTCCGAACTTTATATTTTGAGGTCCTACACTCTGCTTCGTAGAGCATCGCGGGTCGTACAGCCCGCCTTGTATATTTGATCATTATTTTTGTGTCGCAAAGAACATCACTGGGTGAGCGTCACCTTTGCCACGCAGTTTGTATTTTATGAATAACATCTAGTACATGTTACAGTAAATAGGTACATTAATTAATAAATTAACAATGTTAGGAGAACACATTCTTATTGTGAAGTTGTAATTATTCAGAACATAGCTCTGTGATATTTTAAATATGAATTAAATAATAGTATAAATAAATAATTAATAATAGTGTTCTCCTAATAATAAAGATGTATCAATGTGTCCAAAATTTAATAAAAATTAATTGATAATTCTGGCGTCTGCTATCAGTTTACTCAAAGGTATTTGAGATTCTGTAAAAATAAGGCTCTTTCAAATAATGGAACGATTAAATGTATTAATATCAAAAATGTAACATATTGGTTCGAAAATTGTCGCTAAAAATATTGTCGCTGTAGCATAGTTGGATAATGCACCTTCTCCGGTTAGGAAAGAGATCCAGGTTCGAATCCCTGTAGCGCAACAACAATATTTTTCGATAAAATTGACTTTATATGTATATCTTTCTAATTAATATATTTTATTAATATTTAAAATTAATAATGTTTTCTCAATGCGTGGACATACACCCTTTTCCACACGATTCGCCGCTTATTTATATTTCATCTCATAATAATAGCGCAAAATATCCGAACGGCTCACTCGGCATAAAATTACGGTCTGTTTCGAATAATTTCATAATAATTCTAACACTCTAAACTTAGATTTGCTTTCGAATCCGGCATTTCGTATGTTTAATTCTTATTTATATCAAAAGTTCACAGACTTGTCGACTCCTCGGGTAACTAGCCCCTGGGTTGAGCAGCCTTTCAATAATATAGGTTATATGTATAATATCAATTGGAGTTACGTAAGACCAACTTATTTTACGGGAAAGCGTTGAATATCAGTGATTAATTTGATAAATTAATAAAGTTTGTGGACTGAGAGTTTTTTTAAAATATCTGTAACCGAATATACATAGAATATACATCAGTTTTTATATTTATTACAATGTTGTAGTGACTGTTTACAATAAGATTTTGTTTGTTTGCATTAAAATATATTCTGCAAAATTAATAAAGGTACGTTGCTAGTCTTCATCTCTTATATGAAGATAGTGTGGAGAAATTGGCGATCACAGGTTATGTATGAGATGAGTACAATGACGGTATACGAGAGATCGATCTCCAATAAGATAGACAGACCGTGTCCGAGGCATGACCGGAGCCTCGCTAAACAAGATCCAAGATCGCAAAGAAGGGAGGCAAGCAGTTCGCACTGTAGATGCACGAATAGAGGATCACGAATGTTAATGTAAGATATTGCAACCAAAGCTGACTGCAAAAGTTGTGGTGTATTACAGCGATTGCGATGTCTCTTCGTAACCAACAAATGCCGCTGTACTTGAAGATTACTCTCGGGTTCGTGTCGTATCTCCATTTAACTCTTTCACGCTCTCATTCTAACCAACCTGACATACGCTCGTTCGTCAACCATAGTCGATCATGAACACATCGACCCATATAGAAATTAGTTAAATAATGTTCAAACACGATTATGTGATTTCGATTCAAATACGTCACTGGCGACCGGGAATCAAATTGTCACACCTCGTACTTATCATCATTAATTTGGTTTTTATTTATCAATTATTTAGTTTATTACATTATGCATGGAATACGACATCGGCTACGCGGCCGCCTCTGGCAGCGGCACAAACGCGTGCTTTTTTAACAATATTTTTCATAACATTCTCGCACACTTCACGTGTTATTTCAGCAATTTCATTTCGAATACTGTCCTGTAGCATCGGAATTGTTGTTGGCTTATTGGCGTTAGGCCTTTCCTTTCAAGTGCCTCCACAGAAAATAGTCGAGAACCGTCGTATCAGGTGATCGAGGAGGCCAGTCGATATCACCACTTTTTGACATTAGCTCGTCCTCTTGAAACCACATGCGTTACAGACCCAATCGACCAAATTCGGCTACCAAGTAGTTTTACAACATGTGTCGATAGCTATCACCATTAATGGTTACAGCATTGCCATTATTATTTAGATGAAATGTTGCAATGACTTCAACACGATGTTGAGCCGTTAGATGCTTCATAATAAATTGTAATCAACTTACTCTCTACGACTACCAAATGCGAACTGACAAATATCTGCAAAATCGAAATGGTGGTCAAACAAAATCGGCCTGGAACTTAATATTCACCCTGTATACGAGCGGTTATTAAAATTAGTTTTTTAATAAATGAACCGGTTAATAATTTTTTTGTTCGACATGTACACTGACACCAGCATACTCCTGACAGCCTGAGATCCTCAGCATTGAGCAAATAATGCCCCATAATGAAACCAGCTCTTTGTTATTGATAATGAATATCCGCGAAGATTTATTCCGTTATTTTTGACGCTCTTCAGGCATTTGAAGTCTGAAGTTTTGATACTTAAAAATAAATGGCGGGTAACGCAAAATTCTCGGGTATCCTTTAGACCGTCCATTATTTGTAACTTGTTCGTCAACCTTTTTGCAAAATCGGAAAACGGGAGGCGTACGTGACTTTTTAGTGTTTGTGGAGAAGATAAACCTTTTGTTGAAACCTGCAGCTTTCCAGGGGATGGTGGTCATTTAAATGCGACCCATGAGGGCTGTTTGTCATTTTTTTACAAAGAGGTATTTTTATCTGCCCAAATATTTTATTTGAATCTCTTATTGAAAAAAAAACGCTTTATGTGTCCTAGACATGTGTTTAAGGTATATTTTTCAATTTAAGAAAAATAAATTATTAATTTAAATAAATAAAATAAAAATTTAAACCGAATACTAACGAATAAAGATGTGTAAGAGTAGATCTTCACAAATGTCTTTAGCTTTTCATTAATTTATTGTTAGTATTATAAATTGATATTCTCCTTCTTCTTCAATGGCTGTGCAGCCTCCACATACTCTGGTTCTCGACGTTTGTCTATTCTGAACCACCAGCAGCTTTACTTTGTCTGTCGCCAACCTTCCACCGAAGTCGGAGTTTTCCCACTCTTCCTCTACCACATAGGTATCTATTTGTAGAATTTGATGTATTAAAATTTTATATTTATATTTATATTAAGAATATCAAGTGCTCGCAATCCACGCACAGCGTGACCTTTGTCATCTTATTGTTTAGGCGGGCTCACACACGGGGACGCATGCATCACTAACGTCACAATACTTGTATGACAATTTGAAACCACATTCTAAAGAGGATGGTTATGATGAGAGATAACGGGATCGATCTCGGTGCCTCTGTTTTTGATTCCGGTACTAGTGGGTAAGGTGAAAATAAAACAGGGTAAAACTGATAGAATATAAAATTTTTTACGAAATTTTGTAACTAAGTTTTTGTGGCAAATTTTAATGGAGTAACCCTCTGAATAAATATATTCTGTTATTATTTTCAGTAGGTCGGGAAAGCTTGGAAACCGCGATAGTAGCACTCTACACAATTTTAATTATAACAAATATTAAGGCTTACTTTTTAATAATAATAATTCATATTTTTACGTTTTTTACGACAATGTGTGTTTTTATTTTTCATTTATATCAGAAGTTATACACTAGGTTTGACTTTTTTTTTAAACTATTACTTAGAACTTTTACACTAATTTAAAACTAATAAACTGAATGTTATAATACAAGCATTATAAGAAAAACCACGACCGTTAAATTCATTTCCCGCGCGCCACAAAATTACCTTAATATGGAAAATTCTTGCATATACGAAATATATTTTCTAATAAACTTGAAGTCATGATTATATGGTGACAAATCTGGATTGAGATAAATTAACAAAATGTTAAAAATTAATAGATTTATAAACCATTCAACATGCAGAATATATTATCAATTTTCGACGTTTTTAAAACACTTTGTGTTAATGGAAACAAATGATTTTACATAATATATTGCATTTACTTACATGTTTTGAGGCTTTAGCTACTATTTAAAATCAAGTTTTATATCAAAAACACAATAATTTTTTACTAAATAATATTTATATCCATCCTAAGTATGTTTTTTATTTGGTTTTTTCATTTTATATCGCCGATTTGAGCGGCCGTGATAAAGTCAAATTCGCGATCTCGTAATTGAAATTAAAATGCCGAAAATATATATTTTCACGCATATTTTAGCCAAAATATAAATTTTCGCGCATATTTTAGCCAAAATATAAATTAATATTGATCTTATTCACTCAAAATTGGTAGCAAATTTCATAAATTTGATGTTTTTTTATCGATTTTTAATGGATTTACTTTATTTTAAACATTTTATGAGCGTTATTTTATAAGTAAGTCGCAATTAAATATTCCATCTATATGTAGCACTGTTGCCTTTTAAACACTAGCTGTTTGTTTTATAATTACATAGTGCTTATGAAACAATCAGTCCACAAAACGGCAACGTGGTGTTATAAATCGATAATATTAAACAAAATCATTAAATGAATCTCGACCCCTTAGAATAACAACGTTCCAACTACCATTTTGGGCTAATTTGAGTTATTGGGTGAAAAGGGTTCCAAATTATTGTTAATTTACAATGTTTTTTTATTATTTTTAATTTCCCTCGTCTCACAGTGGTCATTGATAATTCTAAAAATAAGTTAATACTTTAAAACTGGTCATATTTGCATACTCAAAACAAAGTATACATGAATATATGTTGAAATTAAATCAACACTTTTGCGGTCCATCTGACAATAATTTTAAATTTAGAACTTTGATTTAAGCGAACATCTAAATATATGTAAGTACTTTGCTGATTTAAAAATATTTTCATATATATATTAATTAGGTATTCTAATAAATTATTTCATTTTCGATGGATTAATTCAAATGACAACACACCTATTATTTTATTCCATAGTGTTAATATGAAAAAACGTGGAAAAGACTTAAGATACAAGTTATTTTTGACACTTATCTCAAATGCGAGAAAATCAACTATTTTATCGTCGTCTCTTTCTATTCAAATCTTTCTCTCTCGCATGATTTACGTAACAAATAACGTCATTTAGTATTTAGGTGACACTTAAGCATGAACACGAGAAGTTTAACTATTAACCCCATCTTCAGAGACTGCAATTCGCGTAGAATTTCTCGAATTTCAAACTGGAATAAAGAAAATATATCCTAACTTTAATATAAAAGTTTTAAAATATCGAATATCAGCGTACTTAACCGACGGGTGTGTGTTAAAAGATACATTTCTATCTCAGCACAAGAGTATCTCATTCTAGATTTCACTTCATCATTAACTTCTGACTGTCTTCCTTGAGTCTTTCAATTTCAGATCTTAAGTCTTTTCTTGTCTTATTCTTATGTTTGTACATTTATGATTAATCACATTTTATCAAATAAAAACCAGGAGCAAATTGCACAAAGTGAAAGCTTCTTTGAAGCCGGATTAAAATATTAGTTAAAATGATTTTCAATAACAGGTTTATTATTATTTTTTATTTTTTCCAGTTTGACTAAATTTTAATATGCGTTAATTCGCTGAAGCTCGTTTTATCCTGAAAGCAAAAAAAGAATCATTTTAATATTTCAATTAGAAAGATATACATTTAATTTATATTAAACTATGTTCTGAAAAACTGCAACTTCACAAGAATAATGTGTTCTCCTTAAAAATGTATATTTTTACTTACTTAACAAATCATATTACAGAGTGACTTTAATGTATCTTCATTCAGTTTATCTTAGACACATAAAGAGATGAAGAAAAACCTATCTTGAAGAAGATTGAGTTGCGAAACTTTCGGAAAACTCGGCCATACACTTTAGAACAGAAAGTTACTACAGAACCTTAAGATACATGTCTATGACTAATGTATAGAGAGCGAACATGGATTATTATACAACAAACTGTGAAGAAACTGGCAACTGCCCAAAGTGCCATGTAAACAGAGACAGAATAACCAACGAGCGGGTCAGAGGAAATTCCAATTCTATTGTGCAAACTGTCGCGAAACTGAAGTTGGACTGTGTCGGACACGCGGCGAGACTAACTGATGAACGGTGTAGTGGCGTCCATGGCTGGCAAAAGGAAGTGGAGACAATTAGGAGGTCCGTTGGATAGTGTCGGAAGAGAGCCGGGGATCGCGCATTGTATACCCACAAACATGTTACAGAAGAATTAGAAGATAATGAGATTAAACTAAGATAAATTATGGTGTGCCTATTTATGTTTTTAAATTGATATTTTTTTAACTAAAGTAAAAATAAATAATCCACCTTTATCAAAGTAAAGTAATGACACAACACCGCGTCATAAATTTGTTTACTCAAACCAAGTATTTCTAACGTATTCTTGTTAATCATTTTGTTTACACCGATAACTTTTCACACTGTTCGCACTCTAGGTTCTAGGTCGACTCTGTGTAATTTAGTAATCATTACTTAAATTAATCACCTCACGTTAGAAGTCAGATTCTCAGCAAAATGTGTTTACTAAATCAACAATGTTGATTCTAATACTGACGTAAGGTATTGACGAGTTAAGCCGGTTGTAGCGTAAGGCTCTTAGGGCAGCCGCTGGTCGAATGTAACAATATGAACCGAGTCTTCAGCATGGTGAGAATTGATTTTGAGAAAGATATTCAAATATTATATTACGCATGTAAGGGATGAACACCTATATTGCGAACAAGATAAAATAACAAAGTAGCAAACTATTATTATTATTAAAATATGAATTAAATATATTAATTAGAAAGATATACATATAAAATCAATTTTATCCAAAAATATTGTTGTAGCGTCATAATATTTTATGAGTGGACGTGGAGTTAAAATTTTTACAAAATTGTGTTAAGCTTTAAGTACGTACTTCAAAACAAATAATTGCGAAATTGTTTAATTAAAGCTCTAAACCATCTAGCCGTTCGAAAATCGATGACCTTTAATTTTTTATATTCAATATTTGGAATCAATAAAATATTTAAATTATACGAAATAATTGCATAATTACTGCTTATTAGAAATACTTATATCTCTGATATGGTTGAGATTAGGCACATATTCCTTAAACATTTTAGACTCGTAATTTAGTAAGGTATCCATCCATAAAGTATTGTGAACTAGGTCTATTACACTGTATATATATGCCTGTGAAAATTTTCATATCAAGATTTAATTTTATTTTTGACAGTTTAAGAAAAAGGGATGCTGTTAGTTTATCACTACCCACAGAGTGCACATTTCGAATTATTACAAACGGTTCTGATTGATGGAGCACGGACAAAAAAATGTGTCATGAGCACACGCATTTGGGGTGGATGACTGATGGTCGAAAAATAGTTTAAATGATAGGTAGGGAAATTAAAAGAGCCTTTAAAACCTACTAGAGTAACTAATATCAAGAAGCTGCAGGGGTAAAAAACGAAAGGTCTTTGTACCAACGTATAATTAATCTTTTTTTTTTGTAACTTCATTCATTAAAATATTTTCTCGAACCAAAATTCTTCAGTAATTATTTCTTTAAGTTTAAACATCAATGGTTTTTTCTCACCGTCGCTGTAGAGATGTCCTATGGAATATACGGCCTTTTTATCCTTCTCAATGTACCTACTCACTGAAGCCTTCATCCGCTCCCTGCGCGTACACATTTGGAATTCGGATCCTTTGTTAATTTACTTGGCTGAGGCAGCCGTTGTCAGGGTCGGCCCAAATTGCTGCTGGCGATTTAGTCAACGAGTTCTTGGAATCAAAATTCTTCACAAATCCGACGAAATTAAATCTCCCATTAATCCAAGAATATGCAACTGGGCTTTATTTGATAGTCGAGATGCTAAATCGTCGCAGATTTTCTTTGCCGGTTATATATTTATATTATATTTCGACGTTAGGCTTTTGTCATTTCTGTTTGTTTTGTTTTTTTGCTTTTCGCTGTCTCTGTTGCTTCTTGTTTTACTTTATTTGTGATTTGAGGGCCCTCTAGAAAGCTAAGCTCCCCGTAGTTACGACATGCGCGACTCTCTAAATACGGCACTGATCAGTATAAGCAGGGTTTTTTTTTTAAAAAAAAAAGGTGCCGGAATGCCGTTTCACCGCGTCACATGACAAAAATAGTACTGAGTTTAAATAACATCACTTTTTTTAATATTCTGTTAATAAAATAGATTTTAAGTCATGTCGCTGTTTTCTCAAAGGTTTTTGAGAAAAATTGCAATCAAAATTATATATTTTTAAATCTATCTATTGAAACATATTTAGTTATCACCGGGAAGTGAACCTGGAACTTTTCCTATCTGGGGAAATGCGTTACCATTTGGCCACGTTAAACATTTAAATTTCTGTCAAATTTGGAACTTATATTTGTGATCTTTATAAATGATACATCTATTATTCCCTTTTAAAAACAATCAATTGTATTTTGCAATAAATCTCAAAATCTTTTGATTCATTTAATTTGTTTTAATGTCACAGAATTATATTATGAAATTGCAACTTCACAATAAAATGTGTTTTCATTAAAATATAAAAGTATAAATATTCACTTACAATGGGAAAAAACAGATGTCTCGCTTAGAAAACGTGTTTAAATGAAATTTGGTAACTTTGCAAAATAGTTGGTTTCGGGTTCTGTTTGTATTATTCTAAGTAATTTATCTAAATTTATTTCAAATAATGTAAAGTTTATTGGGTTTTTTCGTCACGTATTTTTCGTCTTAGATTTTTGTTATATATTTTTTTATTTTGGAGTATCGGATGTCACCGGACCCGCCCCTGGGGCAGCAGCAGGCATACGGCGCTCCTGAGCCTCCGCTAGGGTGTGGGAAGGCCCCTTCGTACACCCGGGCTGATTGCTGATCATTCGGATCCGACCGCCGGGCTGTTTCGCATATATAATAATGGCAGCGTATAAATGGAAAAAGTTGTACACGTAGGAAAACTGAAAAGAAAATTTGAGTTTTCTCTTAGAAACCAACGAAACAATTTAAATCACACTTTGGAGAATTATCCTCTGTCTTCTGTTCCCACTTTCGATCTCATAGCTTTTCATGAGTAATCCGCGACACAAAAAAATACAAAATTTTCTGAGAAAAAAAATTCATGAAATTAATAAAATGTATATTAAAAATTTCCTGGCATAGAACTAAACTCCGGTATCCCGCGAAGATTCTAACCGTTGCATTATCGACGGATTTCAATAAAAATAAACGTTTACAAATCTCTTAATTAGCTTCTTATTATATTATCTATTAATTAGGTTTCTATTTTTTAAATAAATTTCAATATTATTATTATATTTTAAGAATGTATAAATAATGAAGTGTGTACATCGAAAATCTAAATCAATTCCTTCATTTCTAATACAAAAAAATCAGCACTGTAAACCCACATGACAATTTGACGCCATAGGAATAACCAAATGATAAAACGGTCGCTTAGCATACTTGGGTTATCGGCCTCCGAAATCTTTTTATTTCAAAAAGTTTCTAAAGAGTGTCGATCCCGGCATAAAAAGCAAGATAAAAGTGAGAGAATATAGAAATGTTACAAAATTTTCTAACGCATTTTTCATGACAAATTTTACTAGGGTACCCGCTGATCTAATCTTTATACTTTAAGAACAAACAAATATAGAAAACTATTATAAAAAAAAAAAAAATTCTTTTAAAAATAGATTCTGTCAAAGAAACAATGTATGTTTTAGTTAGTTATGACATCCTGAAGAAGAAAATGGTATTTTTCGAAACCGGTAGATGTATTTAAACTCATTTTAGTGGTTAATTAAACAAAGATAAAAAATAAAAATATGAATCTTAACCACAAAGATAACATTGCTTATTTTAAAAGTATAGAAAACTATTAACTAAAATTAAACTTTGATTAAAAATGTATGTACCTAGATTAAATATTCGGTATTCTATTGCAGCATAGGGCAATGTGAGACATTAAATACTCTCGTTGCTTTTTACGACGGTGAAATGATAATAGAATTTCTTTATTCTGGATAATTCTGCCGCGGGTCAGTTTTTGTCGTAGCTGACGCTTCCGGCCATATTTCAATGGTTCATTGTTGTTACGTGAGCAAGTCGGTGACATGGTATTGCCTGTTGACACGTAAATGATGCGCCTAAATGCTGGCAATGCGGTGTTGCCAGGTTACATAAGATTATTTTATCACGCATCATCAGGCCTTATAAGATTATTTCATCACACATCATCAGGCCTTATAAGATTATTTCATCACACATCATCAGGCCTTATAAGGTTATTTTAACACACCAGCCCGCACAGCAAATCGGCTGCAATAAAACCCACCCGCGGTTTTATAACCCAAAAAGTTTAACCGAAATATATATTTTTTTATTTGATCTAATGCATTAATATAAAAATCAATAATAATAACAAATTAATAATTTGTATGAATTGAATGATTTAATGTATATACGCATGAAAAACAGTTTTTTTTACTGTTTCTTGACAACTGCACAAAAGGTATATGATAACTGCACACATAGACAAATGAACAATCATCTTATTATTCTGTTGGCGTGATTTCGTATTAAATAACTAAACCTAACCTAATTTAATGTAGTATGATTATTTTATTTTTTAACTAAACTAAACTTTATACCACACACCCTTTGAGTTATTTTGTATGATCATAAGAGGAACTGTAAAATAACTTAACGTGTGTGCAGTACAAAGTTTAGTTTAGTGAAAAATTTAAATAATTAGGTTGCACTACAGAGTAACTATCACGTCAGTCAATGATATTAGGTTATTCGAATCGAGAGTTTAATGACAACCTATGTCAGTATCCCTTGTTTCCACGAATGCACACTTAACACACAATAAATGTGAAAAATCCTCGCAGTTCACCGGGTACAATCAAAACATATTATACCCGACGATTCTTTGTGTATGAGTTCGTTATAATTTTCGGGCAATTTGTGAATAATGTTTGTGCTTTTGAGCCGCTTGTGAATCGATCACACGGTGGGGTGGGATATCGTGAGCGTCGCTGGTGGCGTGTGGCGCCAACCACCTGAACTAGTTTCCCCGGCCGACGACTCTCCGACTCGCCTCCTGGCCTACCGACTACCGACCGCCCCCCGCGCCGCAGGTATTTCGTCAATTTAATCGACATTTAATTTATGGAATTCCATTAATGTCTCCATAATTTTTAGTTTTAATACATTATTTATATTTCGATGTTCTCAACGTCGACAGCCCAATTTGTTAGACGTACAGACCGCAATTTCATTTTTAAAAATAGTATGTGTTAATATGTCTATCGTTAATAGAATTTTTAATATTTGAATGTTGTACTGTACTGTTGTATTGTACTATGTACATTGATAAAAATAAATAAATTCAATGTAAAAAAACAATCAATATTTGGACGACGATTGCACGTACGCCAGGAAAAAAAATAATGAGCAATTAGTATTGGTTACTATGATTATTTGTATCACTTAAAAAAGTCACAATTTTTTTTTTTACTTACGATAACATTTAATTTTCAAATTAACGATTCTTTTAAATTGAGCCAGTTTTTTTTATTGAAATTACATTTACATTATTTTCCAGGTGATTTTTTAACTGAAAATATTATGAAACCGATGGATTCTTAATTATATTAAAGTAATTTTTTTATGGCAACGCATAAAAATCGGACCGAGAGGTATAACACCAGGTTAATGGTGTTCTCATATATAAGAGCGATTTATAAGTATTTTTCATTTTGTTCATTTGACATAATAACATTAAAATAATAATTACTGGGTGTTGATAATTCGGCATGAAGAAGTACATTGTAGAAATACATTGGAAGATATTTTAATAATTAAAGGTAACTTTCATCTTTTAAAATTATAAATAAATATACCCAAGAATCCTGTATACTTCCATCGTGAATATATTAATTTGTTTCGTTTAATAAATTATATTATTGTCATATATTGTATATCTACTGCTAGTTCTAATTATTATACCTTTATCATTATTATTGTATCAGTTCATGTAGTATGCGTATTACAAAAGAACACAAAATGTTCTAAATTATAATAGAAAAAAAAAATTAGTACAAATAAAAACAAATTTAAAATTTTGAACCGGAACGAACACCAAAATCAAAAAAATAACGGTTCGAAACTCTGGTTCTAGCTACCGTAATGCATTTATAAATTACTAAAGGAAGTAAATTAAGATTGCATACAAAGTTTATGATATAATTCAGTTTTTGTTTGATGGAAAGAATATGTAATATTTGATTCCATTTCAACAGCAAACAATGTTTGTTTCGTACCTGCATAATATTATCAATTATTCGTTCTTGTTATATTATATTCAAACAATTATGATCGAGGCTGGATGTATGTAAATTGCAAATTATTGATTGAATTTAAGCAAAGCATTATTATAAATTACACAATAACACTACAATATTCAAGTTTCTGTTGATTATTTTGAAACTTTTTCATATGCCCGACTAGCGTCGACTTATGTACTTCAATTACCTTGCTGAAAAAATTCCTCACACGTATTACATACAGAATATCGTGTTTCTGGGCATAAATATTAAGCAGACTGGGCAGAATATAAAAAACCTTTTTATAGTGTTATATTTTGTTTCATGTTGCTGATTTAAACTAATTATATGAACGTTTTTTTTTTGTAGCTTCATTAGATAAACTGATTTTTTTAAATGTTACCCGTGGGATAAGTGGGATACGGAGAATGAGATACGGTTTATTTATTGTAGATAGAATGTATCCTATGGATAAGATAAGGTAAATTCGAGTATTAAAAATTATATCATGATAAACATACAAGCTCACCCAAATAATGATAATTTTAAAATTGATTTTATTATGATGCAACATAATTTTTTTAGAAATAAAAAAAAAAGTGGATACATGCATAGTCTTTCGTGTTACCTCTGTCATTCAAATCTGGTATTTTACAGTTTTGGTATTTTATTCTGGCGGTTATAGCATCCATTGTAGTTATATTAAAAATTGTTTTTTTGTATTTTACATTTACATTTAATTCTATATTTTTATAACAAAATGATCACAAAGACACCAGCCTATATAAGCGTATTTAACAATATTCTTAGTATGTTATATATTTTGGTAGTTTTATTTTCCAAAAAAAAAAATTATCTCCAGATTAGAAATTATAATATTTCCTAATATCGAATCGTATTAACACTGTACGTATGTATTATAACCTACATTCAATCCGTAAAAAAATATTAGAATTCATTTTGTATGAAAAAATTTTGAATGTCTAATGAATATTCGGATCCGTAAATCATTTTGAACATTTTCGCTTTGTCATGACTGCTTGCTTAACTCGCCTAGCGAGCGTACGCATCTATGGTTATGTAGCTAAAATTTGCTATTCGCCAAACAATTTTTCACCACAATTTGGACTTGAGAAATTGCAGATCGCAACTCTAGCGAAAATAGCCGACGTTACATCACAAAACACTGCTCTCTGTTGTTCCGGCGGTTTGTGGGGGAGCGAAGTGGGTACAATGCGTTTAAATATTTTGTGAACTTGTCAGGACGCCCAAGTGGTCGGGGATTCGAGCCTTGTCGCGGGAGACTGCCGAGTTAGTATTGTTTTTCACAGCACAAGCTTATTTTTAAAATTTCAAAAAAATTGATGTAACATATTGTATTATTATAAAACATTCTTATTGTGAAGTTGTAATTGTTCAGAACAGACGGTCTGTGATGTTAATTTATTAATTAGAAAGATAGACATATAAAATCAACGTCGTCAATGCACTGTGGTGCTATATCATAATCGGTTATTGCACATTTCCCGGATTGGAAGAGATCCAGGTTCGAATCCCGGTGGCAACGACAATATTTTTCGATAAAATTGATTTTATATGTCTATCTTTATACTTAATACATTTAATTTGTGTTTTGTACCCATCTGTATTTCATTATTTAAGCAATATTCAAGAAGGAAGAATTTATTGTGTATGCCGTCACCATCACAGTATCGTAACATCAAGTAGTTTTGCTAGTATTTTGTAGTAAAAAATAAAATATTCTCGCCAAATTTTAACTTTTTGGTTGGGAAAACTGCCCTTAACCAATTAGTAATTACATAAAAATCAATTCTCAGAATCATCTACCAAAAACCATACAGGTTTCCCTCTGACTCACTGTTTGAGGAATGTCAGCTTCTTGATATTCGACAACTCTATGTAAAAAGGCTGATGCTTTATTTTCATTCCAACAAAGAGCTTCATCAATATCCATCTCATAATTATGCTACGAGATCAAAAAAGAATAGGCTCACTGTTAAGCCTAAAATGAAAACAAGCTTTGGTCAATCCTTCCATATGATTCTGGCCCCCAAAGCCTATAACATTTTGCCGAGCAGTATGAAACAATTCTCGATGGGCAAACTCAAACACCATCTCAGGAGCTGGTTATTGGGTGTTGGCAGAAAGGAAACTGAGCAAAGATTCATGGAAATGATCACATGAACAGGACATCATTTCTTTATTTTCATTCTTCTGTTTTGCATAGTGAATAGGATAGCGAAAGTATTTTACTTATGGTATTAGAATTCTTTATATCCCTGTTTTCTTTATTCCTAATATTTTTGGTTTAGATAAAAAAATAAAATTTAATATTAATAATGGTTTTCACATTTGTATGATAGACAAGGGACGAACCTGTCTCCTTTAGTACAGACTTCGGTCTAGTTAAGGTGACAGTGAACATCTCTTACATTATGAAGCTTATTCGCCTTTTTGTATATTTATGAGAATGTTTATAATGTATAATAAATATGTACGTATATTAAGAACATGAACAGAATAAAATAAAAAATAAAAATCTTTAAATTGCTTTTCTCGAGAATTATTTCCAAACGGCTCATTCCCTAAATAAATACTACTTGGTGTATTAATAATAAATAATGTTTTCAGATTTATTTAAGATGATATTTTAGTCAATTAATGCCAAGTATATTACAATAAAAAAATAAATCACATTGGTTTCTTTATGAATAAGCAATATATTTAATGTTTGTATCAATCCATTTTTGAAGGTGAAATAAATGATAGCGTAATGTATCTAATCTCTCTGGATCAATCCATTTTTGTAAATAACTCTCGAACAAAACATTCCTGATGCCACGTGATACACACGTGCCTAAGAAGGTAAGCTCCTATTGACTAATACGGAATAATCCGCTTTTGAAACATAACTAAATTGGAATGAGCCACAATTGAAAATAACAATGAACTTTAATACAATATTTATAAAGGCAAATATGAGACACTGCGTTCTCTTTTTTATTTTATTCTGGAATAAACCACATTTGCAAAAAATAGCCTCAATTTATTGTCATTATTAAATACTTTAAGAAGGATCAAAATATGTGTAACCTTATTACACATAAGATTTGAAACAAAAATGATTATTTAAAAATAATTCTTACTTACCATCACGCTGTTTCTCCGCGGGGGTATGCAGAGAGGATAGAGCACTACTCTTCTGTTTTGACACACAATTCTCGCCTCAACCACATTCATGCATCTTCTCGACGATTATTGAGGCTTCTGTCATGACCATCCTCCAGTATCTGATTTACCTGGTCGTGCCAAGTCTTCCGCGGACGTTGTCTACTTCTGGTGCCATCAACACTTGCGTCATATATCTTTCTTACCATTCTCTCCTCATTCATCCGTTCTATATGACCAAACCACGTAAGTGATCTTTTCTTAATCTTATTCACTATACTGAGATCATTTTTACATTTTTTCTTTATTTCTTCATTCTTTACTCTGTCATAAATAGATCTGCCACATATACGCGTAAGTGATCTCATTTCCACTACATTCAGTCTACTTTCGTTCCTCTTCTGCCAGCGCCAAGCCTCACTTCCATACATCAGTGTCGGTACCAGGACTCCACTGTGAACCGCTAGTCTTGCCTCAGTTGACAAGATTCCATTAAAAGCGCCCCGTTCACTTTATTCCCCGCTGTCGCCCTCCTTTCGATATATTTCTCTGTCTTTCAAACAAATTACAAACTAATTCTTTACATCCAAATTACATATATTTTAAATAATTAATGAGATTGAAAGCACGAATATTGGTGGCAACAGCAATCAGCGATCCTGTGAAGTATCTGGGACGATCGGGTAAACCAGATATTAGAGGCCAAACGTGTATGAGCATGTTGTATGAAAATGAACGAGGCAAAAGTGGCACGTCAGGATAGACGAGTTTTATTTTTTATCATTTCTGCCTACCCCCTGCGTTCAACGGCGCGATTGTAGTTTATAAATATCCGATGGAATTTATCAATACATTTAATTTATTCATTCTTAAATAACGTTTCATAACTAAAGCGCTTCCGAGAAATGTGACACGTGTATTTTATCTCATTGAAAATATTGTTTTGAATTAATACCGTGTGAAATTCGATTTATGATTAATGTGCACGAGGGTCGAACGTCTGAAAGGGGAGCATTTTCTCATTTTAATAATTGATCATAAATTATGTATGTAAGAACTGATATATGCTTTATGTTCGTACGGGTGTGGAAGTTTTTTTTTTTTAATATTAGAGATGCGTGCACGGAATACGTAGCGCATCAATATTCTCACTACTTTCAAGCTAAACGCTCGCTGGTCTTCTGGAGAGAGGCTCGCAACCCGACCACTAGGTCAGCAGGAGAATGTCTTAATCACTAGACCGACAAACATAAATCAAAATGAGTTATTTAGGAGAACACATTCTTATTGTGAAGTTGTAATTATTCAATTTCACAATAATAATGTGTTCTCCTTAATAATACAAGTTGTTTCGATGTGTCCAAAATTTAATAAAAATAAATTGCTAATTCTGGCGTCTGTAGTTGGTTTACTCGAAGGTATTTGAGATTCCGTAAAAACAATGCAGATAGATGGCTTTCAAATAATGGAACGACAGATGTATTAATTTGAAAAAGTGTAACATATGGGTTCGAAAATTTGTCATGAAAAATACTGGCGCTATAGCACAATTGGTAGTGTATCTTCCCCGGATTGGAAATAGAGATCCAGGTTCGGATCCCAGTAGCGCAAAAACAATATTTTTCGACAAATTGATTTTATATGTGTACATATATTTATAATTAATACATTAACACACCATCCAATTATTTTTTTCTAACTTTTAATGCAGTTGTCTTTACTTATAGTTTTTACGCATTATAGAGGTTTTTTTTAGAGGTTTGTTTTTCGAATTGGCAACACTTTATCCAGCGACATTCAATTTGACAGCTAACACCTGATTTTTGTTCTGTTTAATTAGCCATTTCACCATGAATAGACTTACGCCTGACAACGCTTGCAAGTTGTGCAAATTTATTTCGAAAATCATGGTTCAGTTCGTGATTCTTACCATGCGCTACGTTAATTTTACGGTCGATATAATCGTCCATCCGAGCAAGTAATTCGAATAACCATGGATCGTTTTCGCACCGCGCATACTCTAATTGATAATACGTATCCGCAGAGACGTCGTACAGGGTGCACCGAAGAAGCTGATACTTATTCAAATATGATGCCGGCCAGAACGTTCCAGCAATGGAGAGCGCTATAGATCCATGATTACTGACTTTTTAGTTCCCCAATTGAATAGCACTAATGTGGAAGAGCTGCGGTTTCAACAAGATAGCGCAACTTGCCACACAGCGCGCGCCACAATCAATGCATTGAAGGAAACATTCGATGAGCGCATAATTTCGCGTAATAGACCTGTGAATTGACGTCCAAGATCGTGTGATTGAACACCTTTGGAATATTTTATATGGGGAAGTCGCTAGTCTACGCCCATAAACCAGAGACGATAGACGACTTAAATGCTCTAAAAAGTGGTCGAAAATTGGACTTCCAGATTGCGCTTTATTCGAACCAGCCGCGGCGCTCATATGCGCGAAATCATCAATTTATACACTAACGGCATAAAATTATTTTTACAATAAAGCCAATACCGTGGCCATTGCCACGATTTTTATGTATTGTATTACCTTTAAAAAATCACGCTTTATTAGCAAGAATCAAACTTAGCTCTTTTTGTTGTAAATCAATTATTCTTAGGTGTTGGTTGCAAAATCGATTACCTTTGCCCGCCTCCATTTATATTTAGGATTCGACCAGTAGCAAGTCTCTGAATTGTAAATGACCGCCTGTAGAACTAGCTTATTTTTGGAAGGTGTTTATTAGGTATTTTATTTATTTTAAACTAAAATAGACTATAGGGATTATCATTTATAATAAGAAGTGAATTAACGAATACAATTTTTTACGTTTTTTTCCAAATGAAAACGTATGGAGATCATTGAGATTGCAACTGATACCCTCATATATAGTATTGGTCTTCTTTTGCTTCACATTAATGTGTTATTTTACATAATTGTACCTATGTAAAAATTAACGATAAAGTGGGTATACAAAAAAAGTTATCAAATAATCGTTGTATTAAATGCCATTGTATAGATTATTTTAAGGAGATGCGTGTCTTAAATAGTAATTATTATATTATTACTAGCTAGTATTGTGGCTGCCGCGTGGCCTATTCAGTATTTTTGATAATGATAAGACGTTGGAGAGTAATTAATTTTTTTAATAAGAAATCATTTTTGATGTGAAGTTGAATTTTCTGAGGTATATAATTTGTATTCACACTTTGTACTACTCACATTTTTTTTTTGTTGTATCATGACTAGTTTTGGGAAGAGTTATCCAAGTTTGTAACAACGTCCTATGTGAAAATTTAGATTTAGATCCCTCGTAGAACAAAATTCTGTTCAAACTGACATTTTTTTATTTGAAGTTTCATTCATAGATAATGTTACAATTACAACACTTGGGACAAAACATTATTCTCTTACAAGGTTAGGTTAGGTTAGGTTTGTTTAAATTTGATTCTAAATATTATCATGTTCACAAGGCCGACAAAGAATCTATTTTTGCGTATAATGCCAAATAAGCTTCATTGTCATTTTACAATTTAAAAAAATAAAACAAATAAAAATCGTTTATATGTGTACAGTTCACTGAAAAGGAAGGGAGAAGAAAATACATAGGTACTGAATTCACAAATACCTACATACTGGAACGTGAAGGGATGTATTTTAATTAACGAATATTTAAATAATATAAAAATAGTAAGTGATTATGGGTGTTGGATAAAATATGTATTCACCACGGGTGACGAGTACGACGTACTTATTTGGTCCCTTTTTCGTCACATATTTTCTGACATCAATCTAATACAAAATTTTTGAGGAGGTGGGGGTTTATAGAGGATCATTAGGAGAATAATTTTTACATTCTTATTTTTAAATGATATTTAAACATATTTATATTTGCGGTCACAGACCATTAAATGAATAGATATAAAATAAAGTGTACATATAGGAGAGGGGTTTGGAACTTTAATTGCGGGACGAGGGGCATTCTACACACATTCTTTGTGGAAACATAAATCCGATGGTATTTTATCTTCGAAAATTAAATATTTGCGTAAACAAGACGTATTTTTTTTTACATAAATGCATATTATATTGTCAGCGTTAAAGTTTACGTTCCAATCGAGTCATATATTTAAAAAAAAGTTGCCGAGTTATTTGAATGCGTAAGTGGTACCAAAATGGGTGACACCAAAATCAAAATATTGAAACAAGTAACGCATTTTCCCATCGAGAAAGTTTCGAGTCCCGGTGGTAATTAAATATTATTTTAATGTATACATTTTTACTGTATATGTTAATATTAAAGAATCTATAAATATAAAATTTCAACCTCACAATGAAAGTGTGATTCCATTAAAATATGTATTTTGTTAATATGTTTTATTTCCCGCTTTTCACTTCCTGTCGATCCGTGTTTCCGGGTGCGGCCGGATATTAGCGTGCGGCCTACATGTGCGTTGTTCTCTCCAGCCTATCGGGAAATACTTTCACCAAATATCGGCGTTACTATCGACCCTTCCAGGCCCAGACGCGACGACCCTCGACCCCGGGCGTCTTGGCATCTCGCCCGCAAAGTGCACCCGCGACTGCACAGCTTTTCTCGCGTCGCCGCGTCCAGACAGGAAGATAAAACTGGTAGTTTTATGGCTCAGTTCAAAGCCTTATGAAGAGGGAAATTATTTTCTGATTACATCAACGGGATAATTTGTGTATATCCAGCAGTTTTATATTTTTCGCTACTTATTCTTTTAATGGCAGGGAAAAAATCGATATCTTTTTATTTTGTTTGGCGCTTTCATGTCAAAATTATAACAATAATTTTCTCTTTAAAACTGTAATTTTTCCTAATAGTTTAAGAGATAACAAGACAACTAAGTTATGTAATACTTTTAAAGAACAACTATTGATTTGCGTATGATGAAATATATTAGTTATAAAGGGTGTCTAGCGGAAAATTTTCAAGTTTAATATGTTAAAAACTCGTCGATCATTCGGCAATACACGTCAGCAGTGACTGTCTCTCGGTGATTAAAAAAATAAGGGTCAATTATCCCTCGGGCAGAAATTGCACACCACACTGTCATTTTTGGACAATGCAAACGTTTTTTATGGCGTTCCCTCGGGTTGTCGGGGCACCAGTATCTCATGTTCTGTTTATTAACATAGCCATCGATATGAAAATGTGCTTCGTCAGTAAACAATATGTTTCCAAGCATTCGTGCTGTTCAAAAACGTTCCAGCATCGTTCTTGCTAAGGTTTCATGTAAAGAATAGTCATATTTGTTGAGAAACTGCACGATTTGCAGTTCGTACGGGTGAAACTGTAGGTTATTTTTTCAAAATAACGTGCACTGTTGATTTTTTTATTCCATTAAAGGCATCTTCCTTATCACTTTGATCAACTTATCAACTTGAGCCACATGTTCTGGCGTCACTGCTGACGTTGATGGTCCCGGAGGAGTTTGGTTAACCATTGTCCCCTCTTGTTTGAATTTTTGAACACAACACTAGATATATTGCGTCACTTACTCGTCGAATATTAAAGTGAGTACAAAACGCGCGACGCGGACAAACCAATGAATCACCGCACTTTAAATATTTTTAAACCGCGAACGCGCGGTGCGTTCCCAACAAGTGACTCATTGCGACTGGCAAATCAGCAAATCACGCGCGTCGAACAATACCCCTCCCACTTACCTCACCCCGATGGTTTACGAGCAATTACAGTTTAATCTTGAATTTTTACCGCTGGACAGCCTATATTATATAACGGGACCGAAATTAAAAATGATATTATTTAATTACTGTAGATTATATAGCAACATTTTACAGGATGAATATTATATTCCAGACCAATGTTGTTTTTGAATAACTAGGAAATGAAACACTTTTTTAAATTTGGTTTTTATTTATCGATTATCGGATTTATTACAATTATGTATAGAATATTACATCGGCCAAGTGACCGCCCCTAGCAGCGGCAGAAATTCGTATTCTTTTAGCCATACTTTTCATAACATTCTCGAACACTTTGCGTGTTCATTTCATTTCGAATATTGCCTTGTAGCATCGGAATTGTTGTTGACTTATTGGTGTAGACCTTTCCTCTCAAGTACCTTCCAGAAAATAGTCGGGGGCCGTCAAATCAGGTGACCCACCAATTCTGTCACCAAGAAGTTTTCCAACATGTGACGATAACGATAACCATTATGGTTACAGCATTGCCATTATTATTTAAATAAAATGTAATGACTTCAACACGTTGTTGTGCCATTAGATGCTCCATAATAAATTGTAATCAACTGCTCTCTACGACTACTAAATGCGAACTGACAAATAGTTGCCAAAACCAAAATGGCGGCCAAACAAAATCGGCCTGATAGTAAAAAACTTCCTACGGGCGATGAACTGAACTCAACTGAAGAAATAAAAAAAATAGATATTCAATCATTTAAAATCTCAATATCTCAATTTATAATACCGTTTTGTTTCAAGTGAACAAATGTCACAATTATATGATTCGTTGTTCTGAATATTGTGATGCCTTGAATTTGTAAATTTTTACACGAATATATATATCAACCCTATCTACTACAGAATAATACGTCATTATTAGTTTTAGTATTTGATGCATTTATAAATATCTTTCAAATCAATTTTTTTATACATATTGTGTTGAATATTTTAGATGTTAGTATATCGTACACCTAAAAAAAAAATTTTGAGCTATTATTGTATTCTGATACTCTGTCATATACGCAACTAGCTTAGCCCCAGTTTTCGAATAGTGTCATTTTAGAATATATTTACGACCTTAATTGTTATTTAGTTTCGTAACTTTGGTAACAAAAAATTGAGAAAAAAGTATTTATTTTTTTGTCTACTGAATAATTACTTTTTGAGTTGTCTTAGTTTTGATCTAGGTGTGCGATATGTTAAATACATGAATCGAAAATGTTCAAGCTGCATGTTCCTAATAAATATCAACCACGTCATATATAACCACCCATATATTTTCCATTAATTGTAATAAAAAATAGCTAACTAATATTTATTTAATAATATTATAATATTGTTCTGTGATATTTTAATACAAATTAAATGCATCAATTAGTAAGATATACATACATACAGATAAACTCAATTTATCGAAAAATTTAATTGGTTATCGCACTTCTCCGGATAGGAAGAGATCCTGTTTCAAATCTCGGTAGCAACTAAAATATTTTTTCGGCTAATTGAGTTTATTTGCATGTATATCTTTCTAATTAATGCATTTAATTTGTATTAAAATAATATTTTCCGTTACGGTGTAGAATTTGAATATATTCCTTGAATAATTTCGATTCGCAATTTAGTCTGGTATCTCCCATAAAATATTGTGGACTAGATCTGTTACAGCCTGTACATAAAATTAGTGCCTCTTAAAATATATATTAAATAATAACAACAACTAAAAATGTCATATCTGTACACTACACAGTAAATGCGGGTTCTATAATTAGAACGTAATATATATATTTAGGAGAACACATTTTTATTGTGAAGTTGTAATTATTCAGAACATAGGTCTGTGATATTTTAAATATGAATTAAATATATTAATTATATTTAATATATCATATTATATCATATTTAAAATATCACAGACCTATGTTCTGAATAATTACAACTTCACAATAAGAATGTGTTCTCCTAAATAATAAAGTTGTATCAATGTGTCCAAAATTTAATAAAAAATAATAATTCTGGCGTCTGCTATCAGTTTACTCAAAGGTATTTGAGATTCTGTAAAAATAAGGTAGATGGCTCTGTCAAATGATGGGACGATTAAATGTATTAATATCAAAAAGGTAACATATAGGGTCGAAAATTGTCGCTAAAAATAATATCGCTGTAGCTTAGTTGGATAAAGCACCTTCCCCGGTTAGGAAAGAGATCCAGGTTCGAATCCCGGTGGCGCAATAACAATATTTTTCGATAAAATTGATTTTATATGTATATCTTTATAATTAATATATTTAATTCATATTTAAAATGTAATATATATAATTTACGGAGAATAATAATCAGTTTTAACACTTTTTACTCGATGGTGGAAGGATTTTGTCTGGACCAGTGCAAACTGCGCGGACGTAGACTCCCTCGGGTATATCTACCCCCAGTTTGGCACTTGCATTGCCATTGCAAGTTCGCCCCGCGCCCCGATCCTCGTGCGCTCCTGGTAGTCGGTAACGAAATCGTGAACGGGGTGTATGTGTAACTTGAGTACGTTTTTACGTAACCTGCGTTTGCTGAGGGATTTGTTGGCGTAGCCACTAAACTTTTTGCGACCCTAATACATTGAAGGTAACATTTTCACATTTAAACTTTGATTAATCATAATTATAACAAACTTTTTATTCTTAATTTAAATTAATTGTTTAGAAACACCATTTTCACGTTTGTTTCACAGCACATTGTCAACTTGTGTAACTTGGTAATATAGATATTTTGGTGAAATAAACATGGTTTTTTGTGTGAGTTTTTTTTACAATGAGACGTTATCTATTTCGTGCATTATGGTGCTTTAAGTAAGGATAACTACTAATAAATTTACCATTAAAGTTGACAACCGACTTTATAACATTGTGGAAATTTCTTAAAGTTTAAAATACAATTTTACTGAAGAATTATATACGTTGTATATTCCTACATAATACATCAAAATGTTTTAATATGATATTCAACCTTGATTCATAATCCACTTGAAACACGCAAAACTAATTTGACTTCTACCAAAATTTTGTACTAAGTACTTCGTAGAAAAACCTCCCAATACGCTTCCGAAACCATCAAATTTAATCGCCAATAAGCTACATTTCTGACACTTCCGTCTCCATCCTGCCGAATTTTTACTAACATCGCCACCCTTCTACACTAGAGGGAGAATGTTCATTTTCATTTATGAAGAACGGGGGTCGTTACATAAATTGTTTTCCAGGTTTACACACTGTTCGCATTTCGTGGCCCGACTTGTATCGATTCCTGGAATACGCCAGCATATCGATGCGAATCGATTCCGGGAATATCCAGCGGGTATCGCCCTCGCACGGGTGGGGGAGGGTTGGTGAACATTTTTATTCAGCGAGTCAAACAGCACGTGTTTTATACACGAGAACAACACTACTCACAATACTATCCGCCCCTTGTATCTCTATTTGTTCACCCTTAGGGTAAACAATTGAATTTATAAAGTTATAACTTTCTGTCTCTTTACATACGTAATGACGTCGGTTAAGGTTGTATGTTATATTACGTATGTATTTTAAAATCGCTATCTTTACATTACATATATGTACAGTGATGTAGTCTTTTTTTTTTAATATTCCGCAGACCTGTAAATGAATAGACATGAAATAAAGTGTACATATAAGAGAAGGGTTTGGAACATTAGTAGCGGGACGAGGGGCATTCTACACACATTCTTTGTGGAAATATAAATCCGATAGTTTATGACATATTTATGCAACAGTAATAGTATTTACTCTTCGAAAATTAAATCTTTGTGTAAAGAATACGTTTTTTTTTACATTAATTAATGCATATTATATTGTCAGCGTTTAAATTTTCGTTCCAATCGAGTCATATATTTAAAAAAAAGTCGCTTAGCTATTTGGTTACGTAAGTGGTACCAATGTGATCACGTAGGTGATACCAAAATCAAAATATTTAAATAAGGAATTTTGTGTTATTTGGTGGAATATACATTTTATTGTGAAGTTGCGATTTTAGAACAATAGTGATATGATTTTATTTCGATTTGATTTATTATGGATAAGTTCCGGGTCCCAGTGGTAATCAAATATTTTTTCGATCGATGGATTTACTTAATTTTTGTTATTGTCATATTCTGTTAAATATTTTTTTGTTGTTTATGTATAACATTAATATGCGTATAATAAACGCATCACTAAAGAGTTACATATAATGTAATATATATATATATATAATATATATTACATTTTATTTAAATGTTGTAAGTTACTATAAGTATCATAATTGTTGCATCAAACCATTGAGTTAATAGATTTAAGGCTTCAACTTTTTACCTATATGATACAATCGTGAAGGTTTTTTCCTTTAACAAAGGAAAGATGAGGAATAAAATATTTACTTAAAACATAAAAATTTAATTACTAAGTGTGCCCGTGAATTTATGTTTTAATTTGTCAAAATATGACTAGAATAATATAGAATTTTATTTACTCTTTATTTGAAATAATTAACACAAAAATAAGTACGTTTAAATAGTATATAGTATGATCAAAGGTTTATATCTGTAGCGAAATCTCTAACTCTGAGACGAATTTGATAAATGTCTCTTGTTTGAAATTCAAATCGGCCCAGTCTGACAAGACAATGTCAGAAAGTTACAATCTAATGTACAGGAACTTTCCCGATTACGTAATACGGTTTAGGGCGGGCGTGCCAGACACAAAATTTCTCGCCGGGATGAAAAACTTGTTATTTTTATCACGACTCGGAATATTCGTCTTCCCCCCGGCTCTCTCAGTTCCTCGCTAGGACAAACACCTTGGTTTTATAGTCACAGCGGATAGGGTTGAAAAAAACTAAATAGCAAATTATTTTTTTCCCTCTTTTTTCTATTAGGGTTGAGCTGTCCTGTAAGCCAGTGAAATTTTTATTTTCAATAAACATTATCAACACAGGGGATTATTATTGGCCCTATGATAGATAGTTTAGAATGACAGTAAAATACTATGTAATTTTTTAAAGTCAATTGGGAGAATAATATGTTACATAATACACTTTTATGTGGTTTAGAAGTTAGAAACACTATTAAAAATAAAATAAAAGTTATCTAACAAGTTGACAATTGAGGAGAATGAATAATACATTAAAACTACTGCATAAGTACGGAAGCGCGTGGGTTCCAAGGTTAACAAGGTCTAATCAAGTGGCGCGCGGCAGTCCTAAATATAAAGGGAGTAGTGCGAATTTGGCTTATAGTAAGCGTATATTACACGCTTTTATTATATTATTATATATATTACACTTTTGTCATGAATAATATAACCATGTTGTAATTACTATAACAAATAAAATAAAAAAGTAATTTTGCTATGCTATCATTAGTTCACTAGTTTGGTCGGTATTCATAAGTGGACAATACCAAATATACTATTTTGAGTATGAACCATGATCCAACATAGTCGATTTCTTTGACAATGAGTTTTATTTGAGTTGTGGTAGACCTTAATGTCATACTATGACTATATATATATTAATTATTAATCCAGCTATTGATAATATGTACATGGAAAATAAATAAATAAATACTTTTTTTTTTGATGATGAGATAAGGCATAATTTATTTGAATTTATTATTTAATATATTTAAATAAAAATCTACTTTCACGGTAAATATAATCCACGTATATATATATTTTTCTTTAAGTAATTTATTTAGAATTACACTTTCAAAACAAAAATGTAGTTTTGCTTCGATAATTTTATTATTCAATCAATGATTTAGAATTTACCGTTATTTATTTCCGCAACCTCTAATAATCAATCATGTTTATGATCAATTTGTCAAACAAAATAGGTTATTTATCAAAAAAAAATTAAATAATAATTTTGACATTCACAATAGTGTTGTGCACACTATCACAGAAAATCTACTGTTACATAACTTAACTATACTATACAGGACGCGTATTCCAGATAATCGTAATATAAAATATTGCATGTGAGATAGGTTTCACCAGAACTGCATAGAATATATTTATCTGGTTCGAAAAAATATTCATAAATTCAGTTAATTAAATAAAATAAAAATCTCCCTGGCGGCGAACCGGATACCGGTCGCCCGCGTCACAGACGGGGATACTGACCATTACGATGCTAAAAAATGAGTTGTGAAAATAACAGTTTACCAATATCTTAAGTTCTTTATTAATATTTTTTGTGTTTATCAATAATAAAATCAATAAGATAATTCATTGCATTATACACAAAAAAATCAAGTATACTTTTGTAGGGGCTTTGGATGTTGAATATTATTGACTCGTGAGGATCTTAATTGTGTAATCGATATGTGTATCGTATCAGAAAGTTTTGTGCATGGTGAATGTGAAGCCTCTAATTATCTTCTAGTCTTACGCGTGTTGGTGCATGTCGCAGTATATATTGGTGTGTCTTGAGCAAGGTATTTAAATAAAGGAGGAGGAGCGATTTACAGTTGCAGGTACGACGAGTATAAAGTTAACTGAGCGTTAATTAATAATAATAATGAAGATGAAGACTAGAGTGGCTCGCTTGAGATTGTCGACGAAAGAACGGTCTGCGGAGAAATGGTCGGCTAGTTCTTCAGACTCATCCGTCACGGTGTATTGGCATCTGCTTATTGGTCAGTTCACTTCGGCCGTATATGACTGTCAGGTGAGTCCTTATACGGCCATGTCTGTGGGTCGCGTGCAGTACCACCACACTTTTATATGACAATACGACACCAAAGTGTACGAGTATTAGGATGACAAGTTGACCTGCTTGGCGTATGGGAGAGGTACCGGGATCGATATCGGCTTTTCCAAAATATGTTTAATTTCAAGAAGGTTTTGATGACATTTTGTATCTATCCTGATAGTTGTAAAGGGGAAAATAAAATACAAGGTTAATGTGAGAGTGTAAAAATTCTTGACAAAATTTTACTGAAGTACCTACCCGCTGAATAAACGTTATTCTACGTTAATATATTTCTGTGTATGTATACCCCTTTTTCTTAGGCGTTTAATATTATTCCGTCTCATTAGTCGCGAACGCCTCATTGAGCTAAATACGTAGATTTTTTTTTTAATTTCTGTTTACAGGACCCTTAATAAATTTAATGATGGAGATGTAAGGACCAACTTCTTTAGAGGTTCGCTAATTACTCTGAATGTAGTCTTTACAGATAAAAATTCAGATTCAAAATGTTTTCCCTGACAGAAGGCGAGCGGAGCTTTATTACTTCCCATTAATATAATATGCTTATAGCTTCGGTAATAAAATTCGTTTTGCCCCAAGAACGGCCTCTTAGAACTTTATTTAGTACGATGAATACATTCGTCTTACTTTACTTCATAGCGTGATTTTAATGCCTTTCAAGGCGTATAAAAATATTTTTTTCGGATATATACATACATACTATATATAACGTGTACGGTATGCGTTTCAATCTGCTGTCAGATTTTCGTTTCTCTCTTCTCATCTATGATCATGTACGGATCTCAGCAAGGAATTTGGTGTGCATCCTGGCTAACCGCACTCGGCTTGTTCAGCCGCCGTAAAATGGTGACTGGTGTCCATCACAGGCGCAAATACTTTGTTATTATGTTGGCCAATTAGTCATTCTGTTCTGCATTCAACAGACAATGAATGTCAGCTCACTCCCTGGTCGACTCTTACACGAGCCTGGAGTTTCGTGACTAATCTCTCCATATTATCATGTTGAGACTTATCTCGAAACTCTCTTAAGAACAGTACAGAGTTGAACGTGGAACGAACTGAGAATCATTGATTATTGTATGTTGTGCACAAAGTATAATGACTACTGATATGTGACGTTTACCGACAAATCATAAGGCGATAGACCATAGCTTTATCCGAGTGCATGCCTCATTAGAACTGAAACAATGGACCGACAATAGTAATCTTCATGAGCACCCGCTTTCTCCACCAAATTCCTCCACTTTTCTTGGCTTCTCGCAGGTCTGAGGGCTGTCACCAGATAAGTGATTTATCCACTTCGTCGGTTCAACGGGTAACCACCATAGACTTCTCAAAAAAAAATAAGGATTCTATCGTAAAGGCCACCGAAAGCAGCCGACCATCGCCAATTGACTCAACCGATCGCCAAAAGTGACTTGACTAAATTTGAAGTGAATTTTAAAAAGATGGGTGTCCGATTAAGGTGACGCACCCCTTAAATCGTATCATTTATCCGCCGGATGAGTAGTGAAGAGCCATTTGTTCGATGACGCGGCAGTTTCTAATTCAATAACAAGCGAAACTTCCTCGGTCCGACATTGTTCCTGATTGAAGTGAATGTTTTCCTTTCCGCGCTTGACACTTCAAGTAATCGACCGTCATCATCTTTCAACGAAGAGTTGAATTTGAAGAATGTTCATGGCAACTGTGTCTACCTGACGAGGTGCTTTATCAGTTTCTTTTTATTAATCCCCAAATATACCAGAATATACCTTTGCTTTTATTATTTAGATTAAATATTACAAACTACGAGTAGATAAAGAATTATTATTTATTTACTTAACTTAAATAATTTTCACAGCTATGAGCGATGCAATCTACTATATCCTGATGCTCGCTATTTACTCTACTTAATCAATGTTAGTGACTTATGTTCGAGAAGCGAGGAAGAGCAGAAAAACCAGAATCTACATGGGACTCGCCATTTTTATTTAACTTTACACCAGTTTTGTTTCTAGTTCCTACGTTCGTAAGTTCCTACATTACTACTTTTTTATTTTAAACTTATTAATTATTTTATAAATCAACAAATGACATCAGTGTTCCATCTAATCATTATTTATAATACTAGCACCATTAAAAAATAAACAGAATATATTTTATCATATGATTTAATTTACACTTTGCATAAATTTAACAGAATTTTACGCGCATTTTGGGAAGGTCTTAATACTAACCTAGCTCAAGCAAAATTTTGGATTTTTGGCAACTGACTTTTGTTTTTTTAATAAAAATAGACATGGGTACACGGTATACGTGTCACATCATTTTTATTATTTTCAAACTAAGCTAAACGCTTATGCTATGAAATTAGGACTAACTTGATGGCCTCCTGGAACGAGGCTCGAACCCTCGATCACTAGATTACCAGTCGAGTATCGTAACCACTAGACCACAAGTACGCCGCAAATGTAAATATTTTTTAATAAGGAACGATCTCAGAATCATTCCACTACAGCTAATAGAATTATTATTCTTTGAGACATAATTTTTGAACAATGTTAAATAACTCTGAACACAATTTTCTTCCAATACTTTTAAGCGGCTGTGGTAAAAAAATATTCTATTTTCATTCCATTTAATGATTTACCATTCTGACTAATTAAGCAACTCAAAGCCTCGTCTTTCTAATTAAATGGATAAAATTTGACACATCTTGAATTTGTAACATTTTGTTCTAAACTTTTCAACTTAAATAAAAATTGAACCTAATCCGATTATAATATATGTATTTCAGGATTGCAGATTGTTTAGGGAAGTTTTTACTGTGGCGCAATTGTTTTTTTAAATTTATTTCCGGGAATATATGATTCGCACGGCAATTCTGTTATTTATATTACTGTATTATTCATTATCACTGCTGATTTGAGAACAATGAAATATTACTTTTCTACTATTGACCGACGCCGTGCTCTGCGAAGCAAACTGTGAATATGATCTATATAATATGCGGAATCAATTAAGAATTTAAACATAAATCGAATACAAAAATTGTTATCAAGGAGAACACATTCTTATTGTGAAGTTGTAATTATTCACAACATATGTCTGATATTTTAAATACTAATTTAATGTATTCATTATAAGGATATACATATAAAATCAATTTTATCAAGAAATATTTTTGTTGCGCTACCGGGATTCGAACCTGGATCTCTTTTCCAATCCGGGGAAGGTGCATTACCAACTATGCTACAGCGACAGTATTTTTTGACGACAAATTTTCGTACCTATATGTTACACTTTTTAAAATTAATACATCTATCATTTATAATTAATATATTTATATATCAACATTAAATGATTTTATCGCGGTATATGGTTTGTGAATTTCCATCCGGTTCTGTATTTTAACGTGCCAATCGTGCCATGGAGTTGAATTATTTTTGCACACTAACAAACGACCCCGAATGGTCTCACTCGATGTTCTTCATTGATATTGCAATCAAATGGAATACTGCAATATTACGCAAGCAGTTTGATGGTCACCACAATAAAGCTGCTGTTTTATAAAATCGATGTGCCTCATAACATGGGTGTAGTTATGTACACACTTTTGTCCGTTTAGTTTACCCGTATTAATAACAGTGATGTTTGAAGAAGTGGTCGTTTGTTAACAATAATTATGCATAATGGGCTGTATTATAAATATACAGATAATTTAATACCATTATACTGTGTGGTTTATTTATTAGTTTAGTCAGCTTCTATATACCAAATTTGCCATGTAAACGTTGACTAAAAATTTGGATGAGTCGCTATATCTTATGAACCGTAGAAGTGTTATTGGTTAAAACGTTATAGCTCTGTATGGATGGAGTCGAAACATTTTTTGGGCATGTTGCTATAAGAGATGGCGAGAAGTCGATGTACAATAAAATGGATAGACCCTCGCCACACGTCGCACTAAACAATGCATAAGATCGCGAGGATTGGAGACAAATAGTTTGAAGCAGAATAGAGGCATTTAGTGCAGAGGGTTTCATGATGCAACTTCCAGAAAATTATCGTTATTTATGTAAACATTACCATAAATTATCGGAAAATTAATTGTATTGTTGAACTATCATCATTATTGCATATCATTCAAACGTTTTACACAGCCTAGCTATTGAAGTCTTCGTAATTTAATAACATTTGTGATTTTCGACTCATCGTACAGGTCGTATAGTTCCTGGCTATGAAGCCTACGCTACACTCCATATTCTTTGACAGCTCCAGAAATTCTCCCGAGGATCCTTCTTTCTAATATAATATATCTCGAGTTAGCTTTGATTTTTTTAGTTAGAGTTACTTTTGCTAGACTCGACTTGAGTTTTGACAAGAATACGCAAAAAATATGTATGTATTAAGAATGTTTATAAGATTTAAGATAATGCGGCGTAGTAAACAGCGGTTTTTCACAGGAAATATCGCACAGAAATGGAGCAACTAAATGGACCATTGTTCACTGGGAAAAACAAGTTGATCAATGGTTATTTCTGTGAAGGAAATGTTTGTCCCTCTGAGAGTTAAATAACTACACTTAAATGTGATTTTTCATCCAGCCGTTAAGTGCGAATACCTTCAGAGATGTGTTTGTTTTGTCTTTTCTAGAAAATTGCAAAAACACTGACTTCAATTATAGTAAGTATTAAAAAATTTCGTGCAATATGAAATGGTTTTATTTACAATATAAGTATTCCCCCAATACGATAACGATAAGCTTATCGAACCTTGAATAAATTGTTAATTGTTTATTTTTTATAAATATTATTTTCACCCCTGCATAATTTAAAATTGAAAATTCAGAAATGAAATATTTTCATTTAATTTCAAAAACTACTCCGTACATTGTAAGATTTGTATATTTTTAAGTGATTTTGTCTAATTTGTTTTATTTAACATTTCTGTTTAAAAAAATAAATATAATATTATCCAATCTTCAGCGTTAGCAATAAATATATTTTGTTTCTATAATTTTTTAGTAATTATTATTATTTTAGTTAGGTTTTACTATGTTAGACTTCTCTTTTTTATTTTATAGAAAATAATGGTAATAAATTAAATTTGAATATTAAGATATGTTTTATGGAAGAATCGGCCGTGGCTGTGCAGCGATCAACTTTAGCTGCGAAGCAACCACTAACTAAAAAAGCTTTCTTTTTTTTCCCCGGATAGGAAGAGCTCCTAGTTCGTATCCCGGTAGAAACTAATATTATTTCTATCGTTTTTTTCTGTATATCTTTCTAGTTGATTAATTTAATTTGTATTAATTAATTCATTGTCCATTGTGACCAATGTCTAAGGTATGCCGGTATGCGTGCGCACACGGTTTGGCATTATAGTACATATAAAAAAATATAGCGCACACACAATTTTTATCAAGACTTCATCTTCATGTACCGCCTTCTAACGAAAATTGGCTACCATATTACAGTGCATATACTGATTTATCCAGTATAAGATCACCAAAGTTTTGACACTGAACCACTTTCTGAGGTTACACAGCTAAGATAATCTCTTTCTTTCCCTGCATAATGAGTTGTAAAAGTTCACATTTTTTATTTTATTTGTAACTATATAATGCAATGTAAAAATCTTTTTGGAATGTGGCCGTCTCACTAGAGAAATTCTGTGTCGAGAATGTGACCAGAACATGCAGCTTTCCTTATTATCTTGACTTATTTATGCGTCTAGATACATCTTCATTAATAATGTGGTCAACCCAGTCCCCACCAGTAGCCTTATACTACTATGGTAATGCTTTTTTTATTTTCTTCCCTGCGCACAAATAATAGCTTTCGCCGTAATTGTCGTCGATAGCTAGGTCCTAGTTTTCTATTTGTTTTAGTTGAATATGCCCATTTAAATTATGTAAATAAAAACACCTAACCTAACCTTCCCTAACTGTGTTGCAAATCGCTGACAGTGCGATAGTCTACAGCTCACGTGTTATAGCCGGAGTAGTATTATGGAGTAGTCTCGTTGCCAACCGCAATAATAAATCGGTCAGTTATAATGTTGAACAGCTGATTCCAAGTTCAGCACCGGTTCCAGGTACGTAAAGCACTATCGGAAGAAGTATTATCGAGGCTTATACGGATATATCCTCCGACTCTAGCATTGAAATATTTTTGAGTCGGTATTAGAGGTCTCTTTTTCCGCGGCTAAACCTGACGCCTAAAACCTGAGCCGGAAAATCAATATCTTCTATTCACATCAGACGATGTTCTGTAAATATACATTTCTAAGCGATGTTTCAACTGAAATAATTTACATATACTTATTTATTAGATGTTACTAGAGATTTCATTAAATTTAGGTGTGCAAATCATTCCGATAATATATTATTTATTAACGAATGTAAAATCCAATAGCTGAAATCTACATTAATATATTTTAGAGATTAAAGAGAGAAAATCGAAATCGGTGATCATAATATCCAACAATTATTAAATAATTATTGTATCTAATATTCTCAGATGTAATATAGCACCATTATTAAATTATAAATTAACTTTTGTTAGTTAAAATCTAGCATGGGATTTAATAGATGGATAATTTTGTGATTTTAAACAGAGCGTTTGTACAGATCTGTGTAGATACACATGTATACAATTGAGGCAAATGTATTTTTAATTACATTTAAATCGAATTCGTATATCTTTTGGACAGTTACATAAAAGTTAATTACGAACATTGTACAAACGTGCGACGCTTGTTAAGTCTACTACGTCGCCGTGCAAAATTGTTGTGTAATTATCGCTCACGATGTTCACACACCGTGGTTCGTGCGTGACACACTGAATTGTCGTAAATCAGTATATTTTAAAATAAATTATGTTTTATTAGCGGGTACTTCGGTAACATAGTGAAAACTGCGTTGAAAATTACGCGTTTAAAATTTCGTAACATTTTTATGTGCTTTCACTTTTACATTGTGTTTTATTTTCACCTTTCACCGGGATCGATGTCAGGCGCCTTCAAACCGTTTTTGAAATCATAATGATTTTTGAGGCGATGATTATCTATCATGGTTCTTAACCAATCTATGTACCAATATATGTATATGTGTATATTTTTTTTGTGATAGATTGTAATGCATGAATTAATATTATTGATATGTATACTTTATTATTTATACATTCTTAACATCAAATTTAGATACTGATATTTTATTTGAAAAATAGTCACCTTGGTGAACTTTATAACTTTAAGCTTACATTACGCTTACATAAAGAGATTTGTATACGTCTAATTTCATGATTCATTTGTATTCGTTGATAGTGCAATAGTTAGCATCCCCGCCTGTCACGTGGGAAACCTGGGTTCGGTTCTCCGCCAGAGAGATTTTTATATTTATATTATTTTTCGAGCTAACTTTACGATTTTTTTATATTAATACAGAGGTAACGCTTTTTTTCAGACATGGTCGTAGTAAATTTTATCGAAATTAATATAATTAATTAGGTCATGTTTTAGCCCGTGACATTCTCATTAAAATCGTGTCTTATTTAATATCGTGTGCGCTTAGGTTCATCCCGACATATTATTGATGATTTTCGTCTCCTCCTGGATTCCTAGAATACTAACAGCTTCATCGGTATGCCGGTCCTACTCGAGCAATTCGGAATCGAACAGAAACCCATTTTAATAATGTAGGGAAAATACATCTCGTAAAATGGAAATAAATTCCATACATCTACAATAGTTCCAAATAAATATTTCCATACAGCTTATTATTTAAGCATACATTTCATACTTATAAGTTATAAGTTATTACGTATATATGTATCGTATTGCTTTGAATTAATTTAAAAAATCTATTTAGTTTTTTTCATAATGGCAGTTGGATAATACATTTTTCTTGAAATAGTTTTTTTTACGTTTTTCTTTGAAACGTTTTTTACAAATTTCTTATAAATGGCTTTTTACGTCTTTCTTTAAAATTGCTCTTTACATTTTTTGCTTTATAAAATGATATTATCAGATTTCTAAACGGGAGATACGTATTTAGGATTTGAGTTGATTTATAGAAATTGTTATCTTAATACCTTGAGGAAATTAGATATTTACCATTTTGTTGCGAGATTTTTTTTTTTAATTCACAGTACGTACATATACACGCATTGGATCTTAAAATTGTGACGTTTTAATCAACTGGCGATGAGAATAACCCTCCGAGATTTACCAAGCGTATAAATAGCACAATAACCAACCCATAACCTACCTGCATGGAACTGTTTTTAATTTAAATCGTACGATTTCCCATCGGTACTTTGTTGGTATATACATATAATATTATTTCCTTTTTCATCATACTCGTATACCAGGAAATTTTTTATTTGTTTTCGACAACTTTAAGTTACGTGACGTATTAAAAGAAAAATTCTCCGTAGAATGTACGGCCGCATAATTTGTCATAAAGATGTGATACAGAAGTCTGTGACCGTTCTTTTAAAATTTAAAGATCACGATGGCCGGTGCCATGATCTCCACCATAAAAGACTATGAACCTGCAAATACGGTTTTGTCCAATGATCTGCAAGGGTGCAATAGAATGGGTAGACCAAAGTTGAGACGGATTGATGGTGTGATAGTAGACCGTGCTCTGGGTGGCGGTAATAAACTGCAAAAGGAATGTCAGAGATGTTGACAATAAATGTTAGTCACATGATGCCGCACGTTTTGATATCGTCGACAGTTTATCGCTGAGATTAACGACTCGCTGCATTTGGACTGCACTCAATATGGCCCCGTGCAAACCACCTCTAGGTTTGTCTACCTTTCAGTAGGTAGGTACTCTTTCAATTCTTTCTGAAAATTGCACCGTTCAACATAAAAACTGTTTGAAGATGTCAAATTATATCAAACTGCTACATAAAACCCCCTTTTGACCCTTTGTAAGATCGAAAATGTAAGCAAAACAGGGATCATTATTATCTCTTTACATGACTGATCAATTTATGTATTCATTTCATAGTGGAATTCAAAGTGAAGTCCCGAATTTCTACGTGGCTACTCGTCTTTCATATCTTTGATCAATTTGGGCAACGCTTTGTTGCAAAAGGTTCGAAACGTAACTAGAACGTTGAATTTATATAAACTGTTAATTACACGTTAAGCTTTTCAAAGAATAGCCTCTCTAAAATTTAATTGTGGTGTATAATATCATTTTTATTAGCAATGACAGACAATTCCAACATTTTACGCAGAATTGTAGTCTATATGGGTATATTATTATAAATATAAAACAAATAAAAGAAAAAATCTACCTATTCAAAAAAAATATGGTCATCACCGGGACTCACTTTCTATTGCTGGCTTACAGCTTTAACACACTATATATACAATATCGTCAGATGTCATCTATACATGTTACCTTATTAGTGAAACATCTACTTTTTTCCATTGGAAGCGAAAATCTTTTTAATTACAATTTTTCTGATAACTTTTGAGTAGAATCTGCTAAGTGATGCCAAGATTTCTAGTACGTTGTATTAAAAGAAAAGATTAAACTAAATATTTTTCTACTCGGAGGTAATATTATTTCGATTTATAGATATTTCCTGTGTATCAATCTATTTACTTTTTTTTTTTAATTATTAAGGAACTATTAGGTTGATGCATAATTATCCGCCGTTTTTAAAAATTATATTGTAACATAACCAAGAACGAAAACAAATTCAAAACATATCATCTATACTTATCATTCGGTAGTCACCGTAATCGTGAAGTGATCGATGTAGAAGTTCTCAGCCAGTGTCCTAGTGTTACAACTTTCGTCTTCTTTCACAGCCGCCAGAAGGGCCTGGTCATCAAAATCCAAAGATCGACCCTTTCCTGACTTGTCGTCTAAGCTGGTATCGCCTGCTTTGCCGCGAACAAAGCACTCTCGGAATGCCCTTTCGCTAACCGTTCCTTCGCCGAAAAGATCGTTGAGATCACGAAATAACTCTGCAGCTTTCTACTCTTTCTCCAAGTGGTGCAGTATATGATGCTTTTCTAATTTTCTGACCCTATTAAACAATTGTATTATAACAAATATAAATTAAACGTCATATTCATAAAAACAAAACGGCGGAAAATTATGCATCAACCTAGTATGCTCAAAATCGTAACAGCGCATATAAAGTGTGATTTCTTTAAAATTGATTTATAAATGTATTTTTTTTGGTTCAAGACTAACGATTAGTCAAATTAAGTCAATTTTAATGGCAGAGATAGAAGGTTTGGAAGGTTGATGAAATAGATGTCTACCCTCTGGGAGGTTTTTATATTGTATGCATATTTTTGTTCGTGATTTTATATTCGTTTTACAGGGAAACCTCAAACCATTGATTAAATTTCATAGAAACTGTTATTTTGTGCACGCCACAAAATCGAGCCAAAAAACTTTGCGTGTGCCACCCTGTGCCAGCGGTTCTCCTATTATTTATATTTTACAAGTCCGTTTTTTTTTTCAATACGTGCACGTCTGCACTATTTGGATAACGAATGTCTGATGCTGGATTCGCAACCCAAATACATAATATGTATGTCTGGATTCTGAATGTATGGGAAGAACAATAAAACCTTTCACCTAAATTCAAAGCTCTATTTTGACCGCTATAAAAATTTCGATACTAATCTTGGCAGATAACTTTTTACTGTTGCGGATGTATAAGGGTCGCTTTACTGCCAGCACTTGAGAAAGGAATCAAAAGACAAATCTTACGTGACGTCTGGCTACAATTAAAAAGTAATGTACAGTAATTTGTTAAATACTAAAGACTTAAGTAAATTTAAGCAAATGAAAGTTACAATCGCGGAAGGGCGCAGCTGTTAATTATGTTGTTACCTCAATATTTATGCCATCAATCTAAGTAAGATTTTGAACATTCACTTTTTAATTGCCAACCGTATTTAACATGGATAACACCTCATAGGCCAGGGGTAAGCTTTAAGGGTGTTGACTTAGGATGTCTATTATAGAAGTATTCATGTGCTCAATGCTGAGCGTTATGATACCCCTCCTAATCATCTTCATTCCTACCGATCTGAGCCATGTTAAAAGTAGTGCATTGTTTAAAGATGATCCAGTTGACTTCTTTATTTGGTTCATTTATCTTGTAGAAGGCATTTTCATATGCTTTCCCACAAATATCTTTGCGATTACGATTTTTTCGAGACTTTCTCGGTTATTTCTGGCAACTCGCCCTAAGTATACAAGAATCTTTCTCCTGGATGTTGATGAAAGTCTTTCGGTAATCATTAATTTTTGTTGGATATAGACATCTGTGGCAATATTCATATTTCCATATGTGGTTATTCATTTTAATAATATATAATTCATTATTTTTGTTTTTACCAGTTAATTATATTCACCAGCCGGTTTCAGAAAATACCTTTTCCAGGGTGATAAAAAAACCACATGTTAAATTGTTCGTATGTTTTTAAATCTTTTATTTTATATAATTAAAATAAAAATCTAGTACCTGACTAAAATAGTTATGATGATTTATGATATTTTGGTTAATTTTACACGTTTTTCTTTACAGTGGTTAAAAACAAAGTTAATGATTTTGATTATTTTTAGAATGGACCCATTTCTCCATATTTCTCCCGTTTTCGGATTTATGCATCACTTGCTAGTTACTAGATATATAATTTCGTCAACCTCATTACAAGAATTGTATTATCTACAGTTGGCAAAATGATGATATTGAAAATCGTATTTAACCCTATCTCTGATGAAGTGCGTGTGTTCACGTTTATGGCTTGGCGTGACATCCAAGTTTGGTGTGTTATCTAACTCACCCATTGAATTTGAAAGCATTTAAAACACTATATCAACTTATATATAGTTCCATGAACTATTCTATTTCTATCGGTTTGTCATAATATCAAGAAATTTCGGTACCCATTTTAAATTGTTTCATAATTTTAATGCGATCACCGAAATTATTTGCTAATGACTTTTTAGCATAATACCTTGAAATTGTTACAAAAAGTACGCGGCAAATACGGCTCGTAAATAGGTATTTGCAAAAAGCTTGAACATGCATCCATACAACCTTAAAATAAAACCAGCTTATTTTCGTACCACCTGGTACACTGTGCCTTGAAATGTTTTTAATAGCATTTAGATTTTGCATAGTATTTTTTTCTTTACGTAATTTGTTTAGTACTGTGTGTGTCTAATGGTCTGATGCCGATGACAAACAACTTCATGGAAAAAACACAAGTACTTTTAACGATTTTTATTGACAACTTGCTTAGGGTTACACGTTTTGACATTTTGTTGATATTTAAAAAAATAATATTTGGTGAGCGATGTTGGTAATATGATTAGCATAAAACCCGGCCTTGCTCGAGTATAAACAAACTTTTTATATTAAACTAAATTAAAGTATTTATTGATCTGGGATATATTATACCTATATATGGAATTGTTAAATCATAGAAGTGTCTCGTTCATTGCTTTGGTGTATCTGTTAAGGCTCGTGTTCACGGAATGAAATACGATGAATATGTTTCAGAGATTTAATCTCAGTACACACAGCCAACGAGACTTAACATGTGAGCACAATCATAGATATTTTCAACTATTTATTACAAGATGATAGATACATTTGTTCTGTTTTAACTGCTACGGGGAAAATTCAGATTCACCCAACGAACAAACGGAACATCAACGGTTTCATATTTTTTAAGATTACTTTAAAACGATTTTTTTTGATGAAAGTTGCCAGAAGTCGATGTTTATATATCATAATGTACTCGTTTAATGAATTTTATTTAAAAAAATTACAATGCCATACCTTTTCACAACTACAATATAATATTAAAAACTGGAAACTGTGTGGACCCAAGTGGAATGTTGAGTTGAATGGGTTCGGATTGTCAGGCGACCTTTTATTTGGAGGCCGTTACCGCTTAGTTATTTCAAGGGCGCAATACAAATTGTTCACTTATTCCATAGAATTAATACATTAAGTGTATTATCACTAGGAAAACGAAAAAATATCACCCTCTTCACAAAAGAAGGCCATTTCTGTGTAGGTATTTATGATAGATGTAATAAGATTTTATCATATAAAATAAATTAAGTTTAATAAATTATAACCATTAAATCGTGTATTTTTAAGGTAAAGTATTTAATATGGTCTATCTATATTTTATGTAGGTTATATATATTTACGCTGATATATTACACGATCTTCTTTTATAATAATTCTCAGATTGTATTATTTTTTACTTAAAGGTTATTGATAAATAAATGTCTAAGCACTTATCTAATTCTCTTTCGTGTATGTGTTAACAAAAAGCTTTTAAGTACATTTTACATGATTAAATTCAAATTTATTCTATTTTGATAGTTATTTTGGGTTAAACTTGATTAAAAGTTTGGACTGCGTACAATATTTAGTAGATAAGTGGAACGAAGGTTAAGGGATTAATATGGGAGAACGCGCTAGGGCTGGCGGTGGATTTCAGTCGATTGAGTTTTGTGGCATCCATATACTCCAGCTAAGGAGGAACAAAGAAGATTTTGAATTGATTGGTAATTTTTCTTATAAAGTTAATAGTTGTAATTTGTGAAAGTATCACGGTACAGCGGAAAATAACATTGAAATTTTTTTTTAAATTATATTTCTGCAAAATATATTTTAATTATTTATCAAAATTTTGCTTACTTCAGGTTTGATTCACCTACAACTCGTACAAATTTGTTTTTTAGATCGCGTTAGGTATTCGTGACCTCGGCGAAATCCGCTGAAACGTTCAAGGCGAGAAATATAGTCGATTACTGTGTATAGTGGGTGCTCTTCGAGCGAGTGTTGACGTCTCGCGCCGTATCTGACATTCGCGTAAGGTTAACAGTCAATACTGTATACAAATTAGTTTTCACTTTCGCGAGAACTATTCTAGAATTGTTAGCGTTATCGTCAACGTCGAAAATGCCGGCTCACAGGGCAATAAAGGCCTTTGTTGTTCGACACGTCCAAAATGAACGAAAGCAAATGGCGGGTGGAATTGATTCTTTACCCGGGACTACTATTATGCCGGCTGACCCCCGGACCCCTTGGTTTTGGATTAAGTTCATCCCGGCGGAAAGGTCTCCGAAGGATTTCGTTTGTAAAATGTACTTCTGTCTGATATTATAGAAGGATATTTTGCGCACATATCTCGACATTACTTATATCTTGGATTTAATTTCGGGTCTCCCATCCAGTAGGTGTTTCAAGCACGTACCGCATCAGACTTGGTTTACAATATTTTACATGGACTACGTTTGGATATCTTAATCCTATGCCATAATTCTGAATCAGAAATCGTTACGCTGATAATCGTGATTCATCTTTTGGCTTTTGTCGCAGTCAGTACTAATGTCGTGAAAATGGTTTATAATAAATTTAAATGTTATTAAACATAATGATAAATATAGAGATAATAAATAAACCACTCTAAAATATAAAGTTAAAGAACACATTCTCATTTAATTATTTGTTTTCTTTATATATGTTGTATTTAAATTATTTTTTTCTTTGTTGCCGATTAAACACTGTAAACTACTATGTGAAGAGCAATTCTTGCCGTAAAACTGTTCTGCAGTATTTAAGATTATAATATATATGTAGGTATGTAATGAAGTTGGAATACATATAATAATTACCAAATTTAAATTCACTAAAACTTTAATGCTCACGATTTGCGACTGAGATATCTATGTGCAGTTAAAACATTTTACTCCCAATTTTTTAAAACCACGATTCATGCCGAAAACAAACGCTTTTACTAGGTAAAGGCCACTTCACGGTCAGTGTATTTCTATAGAACCTATTTTTCAATGTTGAAAATGATTTAATTCACCGTGAAACATTCGAGATTTCGATAAATAAAATGATTTGTGTCTTGGCTGAATTATTTTAACACTGCGATTTGAACCCGCCCTCCCCGAATTCTAATCTCTAAATCTGGCATCTTGACTCACTCGGCCACGACAGGTAATACGAAATGACGATATCACAGTTATAATCAATGCACAACATTGTGTATTGGCACGTTATTGCGTTTATAACGCAATGTAATTGGGATGAAATTGTTACAATTCTGTGTATTGTATTAAAAGGTTCTACTGGTGGCCTAATGTCTTCATTACATAATCAGTATTGATACAAGTCTGTCCTCAATTTTCCGCATTTTACCGATTTAATTAACCGAATATTCACTTATTAAGAATACTATTAAACGGATATAAAAATGATGGATTACGGGTATTAATCGGACTTTGGAAATTACATTGATGTTGAAAATACTTTTCGCGAATTTTCCGCAGTGCGTTGTAGAATTAAAGGCTTTTAAGTCTCCCCATTCAGAAATAAGTTTGAAAAATTGTCGTTCTTATTATTTTACCAACGCATTTTTTGTAACATTATTCATCCAGCAGTTCACATATTAAATAAAATTATTTAATACTTCAATTTTCAATAATATTAAATGTAGGTATACTGTTTTCAACTCTCTCTTATTTATTTGTTCGTTTATCTTTGCACAAGTTTTAAAAGTGCTTTATCACGGGTTGAAATATAACGACATTAATTAGTTAGATTAAAAACGGAACAGCGTGTTACACTAATTTGATTGATTGAGCAATTATATTGATTTGACATTACAATCCTTTAAATATAGCTCAGTTAAAAAACCTCCGCATGTAATCAAATTACTATTTTGTATTTTTTAACGTAACTCTTTTTTGACAGTTGTTTTACGTTCTGCGTAATAATTAGCATAATATTTCCAATGCGGGATTGTGTATTCTTCAAAATAAAATATATAAGTCTTAGAAAATTGCTTTTAAAATTTTGAAGGAACGAAATTAAAAATGTCACGTACTAACAGTAAAAAAAACAGTTCTCACGACAAGGTCGTTTTATATCAAAATAAATTTTAATTTACCAGTTTTGTATTATGAATTAAAATTATGATATTTATTTCACTGTAAGTAAAGTACGTTATAAAAGTACGCGAATTGTCTTGTTTTTATTTTTTATTACCCTGTTTTTTAAAATTCTAACACGGGATTTACACAACATATACATATATGTAAACAACATCATTAATAGGCCATTTCGAGTCAGACAGATCGAGGATTAAGATTATGTCAATACATTGCGGCACTTTTTAAAGATATATTTATCCCAATATAAAGTTGATTATTAAAAAAAATGTAATAGTAGATGATCAATTATAAAAGTCCATAGAATATTGGTTCAAAATTTGTCCAAAAAGTAATCGATTAGAGGTCCAGGTTCAAATCCGAATAGTTTATTTTCTGTATATCTTTCTGATTCGATTCATTTTATTTATATTACAGTCATATTATGCCAACTGTAAATCATAAAATATTTTATTATTACTAAAGATCATCGATAGAAAAAATCCGATCAAAAAAAATGATTGCCTTAAATGATTGAAAATAGTAATTGGTGATCAAAATAGGAAAAGCCATTCGTTCATAAGTAGCCCCTTTCAAACTTACAAGTCGAAGAAGAAGCGCGAGTTTGTCTTGTTCATACCATCAGATTAAATTAAGTGAAGATCTAATCACTTGGAGCCCCATCCCTCGACCCCACTATACCGCTGCCGTCAGTTAGGGTTATTTGCACTCTCTTTCTCGCGTTGTTTGCCCGCTCTTTCTCTCGGGGCAATTAATATAAGTGCAGATGCGAGCAACTATTCCATGTTTGTCTTCTTTGTGGATGGATCACTGGGCATGGAGAAAACTGAAATGGGGTCGACTGCGTCATAGATTTTCTTTTGTTTTCCCCGTACCTATTTCAGAGCAACTTACAATACTTCACTCATTAGGAGTTACGTAATACTCACTTGCGACGATATGGTTTGTGACAGAAAGGTCTTCCGTCACGTGTTGGCTACGAGGGTTTATTCTGAGGACTACAGGAAGTTCGTGATCTATTATGAGCTAGAATTGCTCGTGTGTGAAATAGTTTTTGCTGGTCTATTATATTGTAGTTGAATTGTGACTTTTCAATGTGGTCTAAGTAATAATACGTTCATGATCATACCATTGTTGCAATTTATTTTAAGATTTATAATACATAAAATTGAAATAATTTCAACTGCTCAGAAAAATGTTGTAAGTCTCTTATTTTTTTAATATCAAATATATAATAAAACTATATTTTTATTTATAATTAGCTTAATTATTTTTAATAAATACAGTATGTAGCGCTCACGCACTATTGAAGTGAAACTTCTTAGCCTCAGTATTTATAAAAGGTCATTATTTCTTCGGAAAAGCACAATACGTTAATAAAAGATTGATAAACAACAATATTTATTCATTTAGACATAACCATTTCTTCACAATCAAAAATACGACAGTTACAATATGATGCTAAAATTCTTGACTGTAATCATGTAAATACTGCATATGTTGTCGTGCATTATTATTCATATATTATTTTATTTAACAAATAAGCCGTAGTGTAGACATTTACATATTTTAATTATATTTCAAACTTGGAAAGAATATGTGCTGCCATCGCATTGACGTTATTCCGAACTAAACAGCGGGACAAATGTCAACTACCTTTCAATTGTACGTTTTCCCGACACCTAAGTTTGTTTTCGTTCCAAATTCCGTGTGACGATGACCTTGAAGATCGATTATGTTAATAAGTGGCCAAAAAAGGTTTCACTTCAAAAAGTCGTTGTGTAATTGGTTAAGATTTTTTAATTGATGTCATTCCAAATTGAATCTACTCTTACATCCAATCAAATGCTCGATGCGCGTCGTTATATAATGTAAGGTTGCAGAGTAAATATGTGCGATCCAGACATGATTACGTTTAATATAATTTGTGTAACGTTTTCTGGGCTACGTTGGCGCGTTTGGATGTATATTTTTTATTATTTTGATTATACAATAATTAGTTGTGTACATTTAGAGAAATTTGTATTCAACTTCGGATTGACTAGACTGTTACGACGCGTACGATTCATGTCATGTCAGTACGAGGCCTCAAACTCGCAGCAGCGTTTGATCGCAGCAAGGTCGCCACAACCACTTAAAGGCCTAGCGAGTGTTGTAGTCGAAGGAGGTAATAATTAATACTATTTACTCTAGGGAACACGCAGGAATTGCATACAATGTCAAATAAAAGCACCCAATTTGACATTTAGATATAAACATGACAACATTAATTAAATTAAGTCTATATGAAAATATTATTATGAAAATACGCGTGAGAGAATTTTAGGGTGGATTTAATGAAATATTACGGTTGTCATGTAATGGTTTAATTGAAAACGGATAACGTGTGTGAAGGAATTGAACATATTGATTGATACGTATTACGTCAGGGTTAATCAATTTACTACCCTGTTCACGAGAAGAGTTCTAGCTTATTGATCGACTATATTTTAGGGGGTAGGTGGCTGATTGATGAAAGCGAATTAATTATTTTCTAAAGGAAATTTTGAGCTTTGTTTATGGCTTCAGTGGAAATGTGCACAATATTATATCACGCAGCGTGGTTTCAGTTTCACTTGCCTACAATATGAATCCTTACTTTATGAGGATTTATTTAATTATTTATTAATTTCTTAACTTTATGAATTGTCGATCTGTAGGCAATGGAGTGGAGTGGGCTTAACGAATTATTGAGCACTTTCTTATGTAATTATCTATCCAGAAAGACTCTTATTATAAAATTTTGTGGAACAATCAAATCAAAGAATTAATATTTAAATAAAAAACAAATCATTCCCTCTTTATATACGGCACATGTACATGGTGTAACAGACCTAGTTCACAATATTTTATGGGTGGATAACTGACTGTTTGAGGAATATGTTCAAGTTCTGTACATACTCCTACGAGATTATTACAAAATCATATTAAACCTACTTCGAAATAAATATTTGCCAAATATACCCATTATTATTCTATATATTTGCTTCAGACCCTAAATCATCTAACAAAAAATGGTCTGGCTGCTGGACGTTCGATAACTTTTTTTTTTGTTTTCAATATATAATTTGAAATCAATAAAGTATTTCAATTATTCGAAATGATCACATAATTAAGACTTTCTTTAAATTCTTATATCTCTGACGTATACTTGAATATATATTCGACTTATATTTTTAATATGTATCTACCCCTAAAATTCTTTATAATTTAATTTCAATATTTGTTGAATAATGGGAGCAATAAACTAAACAGATATTTTAATTATTTATTTGATTTCCTTCCACAGCACGATGCCATCAGACAGCATGGACGACATCGAGCTGAAGAACATTCAGCTGCAGTTCCCCGTGTCCCGGTGCCTAGGTCGTGACCCCACCAGTCCCGTGTGCGAGGAGAGGGTCCACACAGACCGCGGAGAGCTGCTGGTGGCCGTGCACGGCTCCAGGAACAAGCCTGCCATCCTGACGTACCATGATCTTGGGCTCAACTGTGAGTAGCAATATGATTCTTACTTTCCAGGCTCTTTACCTTCACAACCTTCTTCTACTTTAAGCAACTCTTTTCTAACATTCAGATCATTTCTTCAGTTTTCATTGCAATAAACTTCTTCATTTTTGTAATTCTTGGAATATGATATGGACTAGATAATATTCTAATATTCTAGTTTCCGGTATATTTTCCATCAACTGCACAGTTGGATAATGTATTGTTTAATATTGTAAAAATTATTGAAGATTACTCGTAGCCTACTCATAAAGCTTACTTTGTAGTGCAACACGATTAGTTTTTTTTCTTTTAAAACTTTGTAATGCACACACAGCCGAATTTTATTTATTACCACCTGTTAATGAGAGGGACTGCATCTCTCGAAACTTCAGTCGTGGTAAAAAAAAAAGCTGATGTGTATGCATAAAAAGTTTGTTTTATTTTTTAAAAAAATGAACTATTACAGTATCAAAATTAGCTACGTGCGCAAGTAAATGTACTCATATTTGAGGCCTTTCCTTTCCGTGTTAATACTTATTTTATTTTAAACCCACGTTAGTTTTTCTCCAATATGTCAAATTTGAATTTCCTTTTGGATTACCAAATTAATACATTAATAATTTTAAAGTAAATTGCTTTTAAAAATACATAGAATGAATATATCTATCTAAAAAGATAAAATACATCTAATGAATATATCTATCTAAAAGGATGTAGTTTTTTTTATTTTCGATAGATAGTTATTTTTTATCAGTGATTTGTTTTAATTATCAAAGAACGTTGTTCTAAAACTGCAAATTCACAATAAAAAGTGTTTTTCATTCTAATACTTTAACAATTTTTTGTCTTATTTGATTACTTTTAAATACTGTTTTACGCAAAGTTTTTACAACTTACTCATTTCGTATCCTTGACCTATTTCAACCATCGCCACCATCACGAAATCTCTTTCTTTTTAACTTACTGAAGGGTCTTAACAACCTATCTGAAGGGAAAAACCCGACATCTTATTCTATCACAATTTGGTTTATAACGGTAAATATAATTGAGTCTGGCTTTGTTCTTCCGACAGCTTGTTTGGCCGTCTTAATTTCATCTACCTTAAACGACCATATGGACCACCATTATATAACGACATGGGAAACAGATATATGATTTTGAATTAAACCGAGTAATTTCTTAATGTGTTTGTTTGTAGCGTTACTTTGTAGTTAAACATAATTAAAAATTGTACAACTGACAAAGATACGTTAGTATCGAAAACGATTGACGTAAAACAAACTCACGGTGGTTTATACAAAGTTAAATATAGATAGACTTATTAATCGAGTAATTTCCACCTGAATCGTTATTCTGATTACTTAAGTGTGTGCATTTGTATTATCCTTGGCCAAGATGTAATTTTAAATTACTTTAACCTTTTGACACATTCGAAACGTTTATTTATGGCACACGACAATCTTAGTTTTATTGTTGAACACTTGATTATTGTAACAGTAATGGCACGGTACAGATGGTACTTCCCTTGACCACAGCACATGTAACATTGAACATAGTTTCCTGTTTAACGGGCGCAATTATTACGTAATGAGTATCGCCTCCAGCGAGTGCGGTCGAACGAGGAGTTGTGTACGAATATTATTATTTTTTAGAACTAACAGCGTTTTTTTTACTCGAATATAAATACATCCTTTGTTATTATTTATACTTTAAATCAATAACATTTTAAAATATTTTCTATTCTGCGAATCCATTGTATAAAATGTATATTTATATTTGTGTACTTGTATTGCTGAATAAGCGTTGAATTTTAGCTATTGTATTTTTTGCGACTTGTATTGTTTTAGCGAAGTCTGGTCTTTCACTTTAGCATAAGTTAGCAGATTGCAGGTATTGTAAAATAAAGTCTTACGCAAGATTTACGACCGAATCTCCAACCGGAGAATGGTTAAAGAACTCGGAACCTTGGGTTTGGTATGTTGCACCAGATATCCTAAGATAGGTGAAATCAAGGAGGCTGCAGTGAGAGAGATATATAGCGAAGGTAGATGAGTTACGTAACACACATAAAACCAAGGACAACACCGAGATATAGGTGGACGGATAATATCAGACTTACAAGGCCATAACGGCAGTGTTGCAAAAGGGTGTATGGAGTTCTGTAGTGACTGTGGTTATTGACTCGAGAAGAAGAAGAATATTGTTTTGGCGAAGATGCATTTTTTTTGCAAATATGTATATGTACTTAGATGTATTATTGCGCCATTATTGTTACTTTTATAAGTGTCAGATTCTATTCTTAGTAACTATTGCGTTTTGAATTGTAATATGTATTTTTGTATATAATATCTTGAAGCTTTCTCGGAAAGTTCGCGTCATGAAATAAACTTACACGTTCGTTTATTTATTTGTAAATCAGTATATTTTATGGTTTCTTCTCATAAAACAATGGGGACATTTACAAGCTTTGCACTTGCTGAAGTATCACGTGTCACCTCCATCGTCGATCGATATTAGTTGTATTCGTGATCTTTATCACTAAAAAAACTGCGTCTTACCTACTTACCAATAAAAAAATTATATATTTTTCAAATATGAATTAAGTATATTAATTATAAAGATATACATATAAAATCAATTTTATCGAAAAATATTGTTGTTGCGCCACCGGGATTCGAACCTGGATCTCTTTCCTAACCGGGGAAGGTTCTTTATCCAACTAAGCTACAGCGACATTATTTTTAGCGACAATTTTCGACTTTATATGTTACCTTTTTGATATTAATACATTTAATCGTTCCATCATTTGACAGAGCCATCTACCTTATTTTTACAGAATCTCAAATACAACAACAATATTTTTCGATAAAATTGATTTTATATGTATATCTTTATAATTAATATATTTAATTCATATTTAAAATATCACAGACCTATGTTCTGAATAATTACAACTTCACAATAAGAATGTGTTCTCCTAAATATATTTTTCAGTTTCAATTTTTTTTATTGGTTCTCGTTCTTTTCATAAAATCATCAAACATGAAAAGGTTTCCATTATTTTTATTATATAGAGGAGATTTTCAACCATCAGTATGCGTATTTCGTATGATAGCTAGGCGCAGGGTTGTATCCGGATACAGGTAAGCTAGACAATACTGCCGTTATATTTTTACTCTTTCAATTATGTGTGTGGTGCAAGTAACACGGCGTAAAAATAGTATGAAAACAGAAAAGTTTATTCAATCAATCACAAGTAAAATGGAATTTAACAAATATAACATAAATATAAGACAGTTGAAAGAAGATTATAAAAATAATCAATAGGCAAAGTCTATGGTATTCACTATCTTAATTAAGGTTAGATCCGCGATAATCTTTCTAAACATTCGCGGCACTCGCAGTTTTTACATAGGCCCTTGCCGATTAATCTCGCCAGCTTCCGGCAGTCTACCCGAGTGCTCTGAGGAGATGTAAATGGTACCCATTACATGCGGCGTCTTATCGCTGCTTCGGCACGAACTTCAACCATGCTCGACGCAACATCTTAAGTACCGACCCACTCCGGTCCGCTACGTCTGTCAAGAATACCACCCAGATAGATTAACTTCCTAAAAATGTGAGGACTCCCGGACAGATAAGCCTGCTGGAAGGACTTTCTGTTCGGCTTATATACCCTCGATGTGTTGTAGTCGGGATGAGCAGATGTTTTCAAATATGAAACTATAATGAAGTTTCTTCCTAACAAAAGCTCGCAGGTGTGGCTTTGTTGCCAAGTGGTGGGCCCAACCAAACAGATTGAAAATTAACCAAAAAGGTGCCAAATTAAAAACACCGAAGACATGTTAATATGATGAATTCTGGCCAAGAAATAGTTTCAAGTAATGAATTAAGATGCGGAATTTTCGTTCCCTTCCATGTACCCGTATCAAACGAAATAGTAATGTTTTAAGATGATATAACACTTAAGAAAAAGAGACTTCCACTCACCTTAATGACACGAGATAATTTTTTTTTTCATTTCATTCAAATTGTTGTTTACCCGGGACTTATTATTTTTTTAAATACATTTGTTACATTTTTATGTTTTTTTTTACTTTTTTCTTAAATTTGCCATCCCTTGAAAATTTAAGGCATTGCCTCACTTGCGTATTCGTAAGAGACAACCATCGCTAGGTGTGCCTGGAGAACAAATGAACAGTGGCATCGCAGACAGGAGAGGGCTTAATAAGATTTTTCTATAATCCAGATTAGTGGCGTACCGACTGCCCAGGCATCCTGAGCAATGAGCAATCACCCGGGAACTAGGATTAGATCACTGAATACTAAATGTTAATTCACTTAATTGAATAAAAATGTCTTCACTTTAAGGTATATTAAAAACGCTTGTACTTTTTTTTAAAATTATCGTTTTTTTTCATAAAGGCCCAATCTCTCTTCATACAATATTTTTTGCTGTTTATATTTTAATCTGGGCGACCCACCGGCTCAATAGCCTAATTTTTTTATCTTATTCCTTCTGTAGGAATTCATATTTAGTGACCATATATTAAAGTGGGCCTATATACAGCATTTTCATTTATTTTATTTCTTTATTAACACATTAAAAAGGGTACGTATGTCACTGTATAGATAATAAAAAATATTGCATTTTAATTGGATTGAAGTAGTTTAAAATATTAGTTATTTGTTTAATAGGGACTGAACTTTAGAATAGGCATCGGCAACCTATGACCCGTGGGTAACCAAGTGACCCATTTGAGTACCGCAAATAAAGTTTAATATATAAAAATAAATTTAAAAACATATACATGTATAGCGTGGTCTGAATCCTTTCTGTTATGTAAAAGCAAATATTTGCACATGTGAAATTAACTATCGAAAATTCGGACGCTTGTATTCGTCTTAAGGTGACTAAGTATGAACCAGACTTGATTAAATGACGTCACAAATTCAGCATCAAGAGAGCCATTGATAGTGAAGAGAACGCTTATAAATAAAGTTCATAAATTATTAATTAACTTAAACATGACAAATATAATTGTTTTTTTGTGTTTAGTTTCAAAGCATGTTGTAATAGTTTTCTCAATAAAATTTATCTTATTATTCACTAACGTGATGTTTTAACCCCATTATTTACCGTATTTTTAAAAATCGAAATACCTACTGCATTTTTTTTTTATTGAAATAAGTGCCCATATTTTGAAAAGGGATATAAAGAAAAATATGATTTGGATAGGTTTCCTTATATATATAGTTAAAATAAAACACTTGTGCTATATTGTACTATTAAGTGTCGTTAGATTTCATTGGTGTATTTCGTTTCTATGAGGTTTATATTCATTGAAACATCAGACTTCCGCCAGTAAATAAAAGGGTTAAAATGAAAATACCCATTCACCCGAACCATCTTAATAGTCACATTTTGGTTGATTTTGTACCCGCAGCCAAAAAAGGTTACCGACGCCTACTTTAAAAGATTACAGATGTTACTGTAAAAATAGCATTGTTAATACATATATAAATATTACATTTTTTAACAGTGGACCTTCGCTTGTTTTGGAAAACCTCACATTGTCTGTCTGCAAGCATTGCAATCTGCCTAACGATGAGTGAGATTACAGACATACAAACGAACGTTTAAATAAATATAATTCCATTCTAAATATGAATTAAATATATTAATTGTAAAGATATACATTTAAAATCAATTTTATCGAAAAATATTGTTGTTGCGCCACCGGGATTCGAACCTGGATCTCTTTCCTAACCGGGGAAGGTGCTTTATCCAACTAAGCTACAGCGACATTATTTTTAGCGACAATCTTCGACCCTATATGTTACCTATTTGATATTAATACATTTAATCGTTCCATCATTTGACAGAGCCATCTACCTTATTTTTACAGAATCTCAAATACCTTTGAGTAAACTGATAGCAGACGCCAGAATTATCAATTCATTTTTATTAAATTTTGGACACATTGATACAACTTTATTATTTAGGAGAACACATTCTTATTGTGAAGTTGTAATTATTCAGAACATAGGTCTGTGATATTTTAAATATGAATTAAATATATTATTTATAAAGATATACATATAAAATCAATTTTATCGAAAAATATTGTTGTTGCGCCACCGGGATTCGAACCTGGATCTCTTTCCTAACCGGGGAAGGTGCTTTATCCAACTAAGCTACAGCGACATTATTTTTAGCGACAATTTTCGACCCTATATATAATTCTGGCGTCTGCTATCAGTTTACTCAAAGGTATTTGAGATTCTGTAAAAATAAGGTAGATGGCTCTGTCAAATGATGGAACGATTAAATGTATTAATATCAAAAAGGTAACATATAGGGTCGAAAATTGTCGCTAAAAATAATGTCGCTGTAGCTTAGTTGGATAAAGCACCTTCCCCGGTTAGGAAAGAGATCCAGGTTCGAATCCCGGTGGCGCAACAACAATATTTTTCGATAAAATTGATTTTATATGTATATCTTTATAATTAATATATTTAATTAATATTAAAAATATCACAGACCGTCTGTTCTGAATAATTACAACTTCACAATAAGAATGTGTTCTCCTAAATAATTCCATTCATCGCATTTGCTAAACAATATATATAACTTCACTAAACAATTGCTATTATTATTATCATCTTCTAAGCTCTGCAGAAGTACCTGGGGGCTCTGCGATGCTTCAATATTCAATTGGATGTCGCCGGGGAATACGTTTCCAATTTGTATTAAATGAATTCCACGAGAAATGTGATATTTCAAATCGGATTGAATGTCAATTTATTGTTTATATCGTATGTTCACTTTACTAAGAAGATATTTTATATTTCACAATCTTTTGCAATATCAACTATAGACGATTTTGTTTTGTAGTTATAGCTGGCACAATGCTATATTTTATTCTATAATTTATGTTTTATAATATATCTAATAACGTCGGTGACGTAGTCAAAAACGCTAACCGTTGCCACACATTGAAAAATTAAAGTTCCTCGTAATATTACAAAAGCAAAATTTGATATTTAAATTACATCCCTTGAATTTAGCAAGGTACTTCCAAACTCGCCAAGTGTAACATATCATGTTTCATTTGTATTAAAATATTGAAAACTTTAATAATAAAACGTGTTTCTCTAAAAATTATGGGTCGGGCAATTATATTTTAAGTTTATATATTTTAAAAAGATTGATAAAAAACGAAAAGTTTGAAAAATTAATAATATATATATATATATATATTAAATTTCGTATTATTGTCGTTTATAGACATTCCTAATTATCTTAAACATGCAAAATTTGAGATAGGTATGACAGACTCTGACAGTTTTAAGGTTTCATTTGTTTAAAAATATCTGAAGCCTCTCTATATATTTTAAAGTATCGATTTATATATAAGAATTGTTTGGCTAATCTGCATAGAGTATTACTGTAATTTATTTATTAAACTTTATTGACGTACACGTTTTTGTTGTAACAGAGGTGAATATAAAATATTATAATATAACATAATAAATATAAGATACAATTATATTATTATTAAGTATAGTACTCGTAGTTTATTGTGTGGGATGGAGTAGACTCCACCTCTGGTATATGCAGCATTATCCTGGCTACTCTGCTAGACCTGTGTTAAAGTAGCCAGTTTTTTTCGTGTTGTGCTGATATTTAATTGAAATTATAAAGATAAAGATTCAACAGGAATATAAATAAAATTAAAGTATGTAATGAGAGTGTTGTAAAACTAAAGTGAATTATTAGTGAAGGTATTATGTTGGAATGTTGGATAGCTATGCTTCTGATTGATCTGTACCCAATTGAATCATATATTGGGTCCATATTTGTGTTATCTTATTGGAAGTAGACGATTTCTAGTTGGTGTTGAGTGTGTTGTACAGTTTCGGAGCTAAAAACATGTAGAAACGTTGATAAAATGTCGTTGTTGCTCTCAGTCTTAGTGTGTAGATGTTCGCTCGTTATCTTGCGTCGTGACCATGATTTCTTGCTTGGGGCGAGTTGTTGTCAGCATGGAAATAAAGGTTAGATAGTCTTGGGAGTTTTTTTTTAGTTATATTGATTGAAAAACTATTACAACAAAATTTATTTAAAATAATTTTAAAATCAGTAAAATTAACGTTTCATAAGTGCAATATGTTTTGTCTAAAACAGTAATCCAAACAGTTCTTCGTTATTTGAGTTGACGAAGTACCTACATTTGTTATTCTGATCCTTTAATGCCTTCAAAAAACGTCACGTTCAAAAATAAACAAATCCACATTTTTTTACGTAACTTTTAGAATGTTTCTGACCGCTGCATGAAAGGTATTAAAACTCACGCAAATCTGATTTATATAATAGTCATGTTATAAGTACTCGTTTTACCACGATCCACAATATTAGATAGATTTTTATGGAAATACTATGTAACTATTGCAGAGGGACTTATGACATAACTTTCAGAAAATTTCAATCCACTTTCTTTGATCGTAACCAGGAGTCCCTAAAACCATCTTCAAAATTTACTTTTAATATCTATATATATATATATAGATATATATAGTATATATGTATATACTAATATAATATAAAATTAATTTTGTAGTTCTCTTCAGATTTCTATGAAACTTCTCCGGAAAATTATATATATATATCTTGACTAAGTCGGCCTGGTTATTCGAAAACTTAAAAAATCGTTAAACTCCATTAATACGAGCCTTACGAGAATAAAGTATAAAACACAATTTCACCTAAACAAAATCTACCCCAATCTTGCGGGCAATGCCGGAAACATTTCTTTTGTAATTATAAGAGTATAAATGATTACCGAAATTATTTTAGCGAAACGGTTAATATTATTTTTGGGAGACATCACTGAGTTAGATCTGGCAGATAGTGTTATTCTTTTCCGTTTGCGGATATTACGTGGCGGTAGGAAATGGTTTCATATATATTTTACAAAAATATCGGCTTACGCTGACGTCATACAGCTGGGGGTGGCTTAAAAAATATTCTCCCACCGTAAGAGGACTAATCTATTCGGAATATTATGATATTTGGCTTCCACATTTATGCGCAATTATTTATCACGAAAATCACTACAGGATAAATCGAAATATTATTAGTAAACGAATATATATATATTTTTTTTTTCACTAAATAAATAAATAAAAAACATTAATATATTAAACGCATTATTTTGTGTTATGTAATTTTACATTTTGCGTAATTAGTATCAATTGTTGAATACGATAATTAAATCAAACGTAATAATACAGCAATTCATTTTTTATTTTATTTCGTATTTTATTTAATCTTGATTAAATCGTTATTGCGATTGTAATGATGATCGGTTTGAGATTCAACTATTGGAGGTTTAGTTTTTAGTATATTAGTGATTGGTCGAGGAATTACGAATTGCAATCCAAAACAGCCACACTAACGGTTTAAATTTTCGTTTAACTATCACTATAATTATATACAGAGCGAAAGAAACTTTCATGAATCAGATAATAATTTTGTGTTCAAATTTTATGGCCTTAAATATTTACCGATATAAAATTATGGCTTTTTGCTGAAGTTATCAAATCGCTTATAACTTTTTAATGAATTAAACAAAATGGTTGTATTGAACTTTTAGATAGTGTATATGTGTATATTGAATTTTTTTTTTTTTTTAATTAAATTTTACACCTATAGCGAAGATTGATTCCTTGTATTTTCTCTCCCGTCACAGACATCTCTAGCTTCCAGGCGTTTTTCAACTTCGTGGACATGCGGGCCTTGCTTGAGAACTTCTGCGTGTACCATGTGAACGCGCCAGGCCAGGAGGAGGGTGCCCCCGCTTTTCCCGAAGAGTGAGTACCTTCATCATATTAACCTTATTTGACCTTGCACAGGTTCAAAATTATATTTTGCCTTCTATCTACCATCTTTAATTTTCATTCAAAGTTATATATGTGCTTTTTATGGATACGCGATAATGACCACTAGAATGTATTCTGCGTAATAGTTTTGAGTCTTTTCTCCTGACATTGGGATTTAGTCAATTATTATTTTTGCGAAATCGTCGATGTATTATATATCATCATCACCTTACTATATTTATATTATAATATGACGTTTATTTTTTTATTTTTAAAAGTATATATTTTTATAAATATAAGAGCTTTATTTCGAATACTTTTTCAATGTGCAAACTTTTCTGAATTTTGAATTTGTGTGTATACACTTTTCTGCCGTGGAATGTCGGAAACTAAACAGAAGAATCTTGAGCGGTTTAGTTTATATTACCTTTAAAAATTGGATGAGGATAACATGCAGTAAATCAGTTGTAATCAGAGTATTATATCATATTTAAATTTTATAAAATTGTGGTAAACAAAACGCGTATTGCTAAATATATCGTATATAATATTTAAATTTACCCCTTCTTTTACTCTACAAATGACATGAATTATAATGAGATGTATCCTTTTTATTAGCCGTATTAGGTAGAATTATAAACATGTCCCGTTTTACTATTGAAATTATAGATTATATTAAACCATTGTTCCTATTTAATTGACAATTACTTCTTCAATATTATTGGAGGTTTTGATGGAAAAAAAATTAACGATGTCGTAAAATATTAACTTCTGCTTCATTTCAAAAAATTTTCTCATTCAATGTCTTTTGCAGTGACCTAAACACTGATCAAAAATCTATCAGAACAAGGCTCGGAGAATAAAAAGGGTGTGGTAAAACCGACGACGAAAGTTTCCACACACCACGTAGCGTGTTTGAATTCCTTTTCACTTTTAAATCGTTCATTTTGGGGTTTGTATTTAATACATTTATATAACGATATTTTCAAAACAAGACTGTTTCTTAGCTGACGAACACCCAATATCCTTACGGTTCTCCTCAGCCGCTTTTTCAAGAGGAATAATTCGCCCCTTAATTATGAATTAACCCAATGATATTACTTATCTTGCTCTTATTGATATTTTGTTTGAAATATTTTCATACATTCAATACATTATTACTTTTAATATACGCTGTATACATAAATCTAAACCAAAGTACACAATATTATTTGTTAGGCTCAAGGATATACAAGTGTAACAGACCTAGTCCACAATATTTTTGAGTGGCTACCTGACTCAAGGAATATGTTCAAATTATATACCGTTATTATTATATATATTTTCTTCAGTTCCTGAATTATCAAACAAAATATGTTCTGACCGCTCGAAATTATAAAACCTTATATTTTTTGTATTCCATATATAATTTGGAAACGATAAAATATTTCAATCAATCTAAATAATCGCTTTACTGTCACATGCAGCTTGAACATTTTCGACTCATATATTTAGTATTTATCTATCTCTAAAATATTGTGCACTAAGTGTGTTACACCTGGTAGATAACACATCAATTAATACTGTGATTATTTTTTTGGTAGAAATTTATTTCAAATGAAAAAATATTTACTTTGATTTATTATTGATTTGATTTTATCACAAGTTGCTTATTAAAATGCATAAATTTTATTGCTAACCTTGCTTTTGAGAACAAAAGGTCACAAATGTACAACCCGCGTAGAATTATTCTATACAAGTACATGAAACAATGAATTGTGGATTTGCGTTTTGCAAAAACTTCTGCCTGGAGAACAATGTGGATGTATTTCAATGCGACGCCGATGGGGCTTTTATTAGAGATTTTTACTACCTTTCATTATGGTCCGTGTAATTTTTTAACACATTGTTGTCGCTTTTCAATGAATATTGGAAACAGTAAACAGGGATTTGATTTGTAAAAATAATATTTTACTCTTTGTTTCCTGATTTATTTTCACAGATTTCGTCATTTCAAACATTACATATTTGAAATCGTCTTGTCGTCCTTTCTGCACTCGGTCCATTTGTGTCAGTTGTTCAAAGGTCTGTTAAACTTTACAGGTGCATCGATTAATATATCTGACAGGTGCTTTTGTCACATTTCTCACGAGCCTCTCTCTGTCTTACTCCAAACATGCTTCCGTCTCACTGCGCGTGTGCCGTCACGTTTCACACGACCCGAGCCTGTCGAATTGTCTTAAAGGCTACGTCACACTGAACTATTTATTTTCATTATCGGGCACACACAGCGTGCCATTACCGTTTAGCGATCTTTTGTTAAACATATTCGCCATTTGCATACCACTTTTAACGTAGAATATGTTTTTTCAGAGGCTTTCCGGATAAAATGAGGCACGAAACTGCGTGACACTTTATAGGAGGTTCTAATATGTAGGTACACGAAATAGGGCGGTGCGAACCAGATAAACATATTTTTTACAGGGATGGTATCAAACATGTAGCGCGTTTTTTAAATACATTAATATTCCATTATTTGCATTTCTGAACATCTTTCTCATTCCACTATCACTAAATTTTTGTAAAATCCGTTCAATATTTTTAGAAATTTGCAATTACTTGGCTTTACTACCTTCGTTATTTTTATTAATAGCTATAATTTGATTTTCTTTTCATTATATATTTGCGAAATTGCTTTTGCATTGTGCGCTCGGACCATCAACGGTTTTCTATTGTGTCCAATATACAGTTAGGCTCTTTTTATCTCTCTTTATATATTACATTATTAATTTAAATTATTATTTTGATATCTTGTGAGTGATAAGTATCATTAAAATCTACAAGATTACATTTTAAAGTAATTAAACATCGTGTTAAATGAAAAACAAGAACTGAAATAAAGGTTATTTCCTTATCGGTTAAAACGTGTGAATTGTTAAAACCGGCGAAAATAAAGTGGTACTTAAAATTACGCATTGTAAAATATCTGTTTTATAAAGCGCTAAAATTTTAATTTTAATTACTTGTGGAAGACAAATCACAAAATAAATTATTGTTCTACAGAATAAATACGAGTAACAGAAGACAATTTGCTTTTAGGATCACGAAATCGCGGAAACGAAAATAAAAGATTGTGTCTGTCTTCTTTATTTTTATACTCACTTTTAAAAAATATCTAAATGTCAAATGCCAAATCATTTTCTAAATTAAATTTGTTATGACAAATTCTGCGTATCAATGTGATTTAACATTGTTTGATCTTTTTTGTTGTTGTTTATGAAGATATCTTCCAAACAATTTGAATTATGAACACGTAGCCACCGATTCACCAGTTATTAAAATTTTAAACCTCACGGCTGAACCGTTATATACTGAATATTTACTATAAAATAAAAATGTTAACTAACATAGTTAAGTAACACCTTTGCTACTTTTTTGAAATCCCTCTTAAGGTCAGCACAACAGCATAAATTACATACTTAACATGGTCCGGATAGTAGTATATGAACGGTTACCATAACTGATTTATATTTTTTTGCCCGTAATAATATACATATATTTCCAATCTAAAACAGACCAACCTGCGGGCGGCTATTGTAGCCGCTTCGCGGCCGATAGTGGCCGCTACGCGGTCTTCGGTGACCGCTGCGCTGTCTGGATCTCAATAAAATATATACTTCGATGATAAAGGCTTTCCCCAAAACAAACCACACGTAAATAAAGTGTCGATGTAATTAAAATTATTCCATCTTTGTAATTTAGTTGCCAAAACGAACAAAAATGACATCTAGATGACATTTAAGAATTGTGGATAGACAATTTCCATGGTAAGTAAGATTTCTCCCTTACCATAGACACAAGAAAAGATGACAGATGTCAATATACGATTTTGCTAAAAAAAAAATTTCTTATTCTAAATAAAGACAATGTACACTTCATTTGAAATTGAATATATATTTACGTACTGTTATTGAATATATAAAATAGAAGGCATTTAAGTAATCTTAACCTAAAGATATTAAAAACACGTTCGTTTTTGCCATGCTTGCGTCTCACAGACCTTTCCGTTTAATCAAGCACTATACAGCCATAATGACACTACCGATAATGAAATTAACGAAGCGGCCACATCCAGAAAGACATATAGACGGGGAAGCGTAATATTATTATAGATAGTGCCATCTGTGGGACGCGAGGATATCAATAGTTGATGAAATTAAGGCGCACAAGACGTTACCGTACCCATGACTCAATCGTGAAATATGATTCATGCAAACTACACAACAGCTACGTGCAACGGTATAACTAATTTTTATGGTGCATACTGTATGCACCAAAATCGTCTTGTGTTCCGGTTGGACAGTATATGGATAGCTTCCAGTATACATATTATAATTAGACACATTTTTATCGTATAAAACTTGTAAGAAATGTGTTAAGGAGTACTCATTATTATTGTGAAGTTGCAGTTTTTTCAGAACATAGTTCTGTGGTGTTTTAATACAAATTAAAAGTATCAATTAGAAAGATATACAGGAGAATTAAATTTATCGAAAAAATATTTTTGTTGCTACCGGGATTTGTCGTCAACTTACTATGTTGGTGAGGTGTAATCGGTTAACGCATTTCCCCGGATAGAAATAAATCTAGGTTCGAATCCCGGTATCGACAAAAATATATTTTCGATATGTTGATTTTTCCTGTATATCTTCCTAATACATTTAATTCGTATTCAAAATTTAACAATATACTAAAATAAAATTACTGAATTCATGAATATGTTATTATCACACCCATAATATATTTCTAACTACTAGTATATATTAAATATTAGCGTTTTTTTATTTATTTATGGTATCACAAACAAATTTTCTGTCTCATTGACTGAAACAAACCAATCAAAACTGTAACAATTCTTATCTTATAATATAATTATAAACAATTCACTTTCTTTAAACACCACTTTATTTTTATTTTTACTAACGCCAATCAGTTTCGGAACCACCGTTCCTTCTTCAGGGAATTTTATACAGGATACCCTGATGAAGGAATGGTGGTTCCGAAACTGATTGGCGTTAGTAAAAATAAAGCGGTGTTTAAATAAAGTGAATTGTTTATAATTATATTATAAGATAAAAATTGTTACAGTTTTGATTGATTTGTTTCGGTTAATGAGACAACATTTGTTTGTGATGCCATAAATAAATAATGTAAAAATAAATAAAAAAACGCTAATATTTAATATATACTAGTAGTTAGAAATTATTATGGGTGTGATAATAAAATATTCATGAATTAAGGAATTGAAATCAGAGTGGTGTTAAACAAATTAAATTGTTTTTAATTATATTTATAAAGAATTACATTATGTTATTATAGCGAAATACAACAGTATAATTTTCGTCTTCATTAACATACAAATTACAAGATATTAAAACAAAAATATTAAATAATTTATATTAACAAAACTTACTCGTTTGCCATGTTTAGAACACAAGAAAAGGAAATAAAAAAATATATACAGAACATAAAAATAAAGTTGAGAAAAGATATTAGTAGTACCATGTTAGCATCTCCATAAATCTTTGTTCAGTTTCTTTTCTGTCAACACCCAGTAACTAGTTCCTGAGATAATATTTTAGTTTGTCTGTTGAGAAATGTTTATCAAAATTTTGTAGGCTTTGTACATCGAATATCAAGAAGTATTGTCTCCAACAACTATAATACGACATTTTAAAAAATAATATTTTCTACAGACTACCAAATACGCAAATTCCTTGTTTCAATATTTTCATTTTAGTGTCACCTACGTGATCAATACCACTTAAGCAATCAAATAGCTTCGCGACTTTTTTAAAAATATATGACTCGATTGGAACGAAAATTTAAGCGCTGACAATATAATATGCATTAATGTAAAAAATACGTCTTGTTTTCACAAATATTTAATTTACGAAGAGTAAATACTTTTACTGTTGTATAAATGTGTAATAAACTATTGGATTTATATTTCCACAAATAATGTGTGTAGAATGTCCCTCGTCCCGCAACTAATGTTCCAAACCCCCCTTCTATATGTACAATTCATCTTCTGGTCTGTGGTATTTTCATATCAATTATAATACTATTCTAGTTTATAAAATATTTACAACGCTTAATATTGAGTTCATCATTCACGTAATTACTGCGATTCTAATCCATCAATACACAGTGGTGGATAAATGAGGTTATACAGTTGAGTGATTGAAGTTCTGACGTTTGTAATATTGCTTGTCCTACATATCTAGCACATGACTGCTTAATTATTTTTGAAATATGAATATAGTGCATAAGTAGGTTATTTCTCAGCTGTCATACGGTTAACCGATTTAGCATGTCCTGTTTTAATAAACAAGTTGATCTTGCATTAATTTATTAATTAAAATCAGTTGATATTCAAAGAAATATTTTTTGTAATATTTAAGTAATGTGTAAAGGGATCTCTCGTGTAATAACATAATTGTACATTTTATGCGAGAGTTGCTTTTTACCCACCCTAGAACACGATGATGGAACACAGCACAGCTAATGTGTGACTTAACACTGGACGCAGATAATAATAAAAATTGTAAATTTAAGTACATAAAAACTATTTAAAATGCACAAAAACAAAACTTTTGTAGTTTAAAAATCAGGATTCCTCTTTAAACAAGGGTTATTACAAATATAAATATTTTGATTTTATTAACGATTTTTCAGTGTTACATATTGTCAGACATGCTAAACTTGATCGTTAATAATGTTTATATTATTTAAATCATCATCCACGCCGGTCCCTCATGACTGAGGATCGTGATCTTCAATTTTTTTTTTTAATTATGCTCCTTTATTTTTCTCGGCATCCTGCAGATTTTTAAGTCGTCACCATACCTGTTACCTTTTCAACTTGGTCAGTCCAACGGGTGGGGGATCTTCCTCTTCTTCTTCGTTCTTCGACGTGGCTCACCACAACAAGCTTCTCCAAACTATCTTATCTTCTCACAAGATACCCAAAAAATTTAAAGATTCGTCTTATGCAAATGGTTGAGAGTCTGTCTTTGTTGTTCAGCTCCTGCAGAATGAAGACATTCATAGAGTCCACGGTATGCACAAAATTTGTCTCTAGCACCACATCTCAAAGGCATCAATCCGTCTTTTCTCCCTTGCCTTCAGGGTGCATGATTCCACAGCATATAAAAATATATAATGCAGCAAAGAGTGTACAAGCCTTACTTGGTTGATTTGGATATACCGCAGTCTTTCCATATTTTGTCAAGTGTGGACATAGAACTTTTCGCCATTATTAAAATAAAGGGTGTTTTTCGAATTGGCAACACTTTTTCCAGCGACAGTTAATTTGATAGCTGACAGCTGATTTGTGCTCAGTTTGGTTTGCTATTTCACTATGAATAGAATTACGCCAGAACAACGCTTGCAAATTGTGCAAATTTATTTCTAAAATTGTGTTTCAGTTCGCGAAACTTACCGCGCACTACTACGTTCATTTTACGGTTGACATAATCGTCCATCCGAGCAATTAATTCGAATAACCATGGATCGTTATCGCACCATGCATTCTCTAATTGATAATACGCATCAGCAGAGACGTCGTACAGTGCGCACCGAAGAAGCTGTTGTTTCTTCAAAAATGATGCCAGCCATAACGTTACAATCAATTTATTGAAGGAAACATTCGATGAGCACATAATTTCGGGTAATGAACCTGTGAATTGGCCTCCAAGATCATGTGATTTAACACCTTTGGAGTATTTTCTGTGGGGATGTGTGAAATCGCTAGTCTACGCCGATAAATCAGAAACAATAGACGTCTTGGCAGCCAACATTCGTCGCGTTATTGCCGATGTACGGACCCAGCTGCTCCAAAAAGATTACAAGATCCAGCTCGTGCAATAATTTAAGCCGCTTGACCATCGTGTGCTTCGTACGTTTAGTGAATGGGCCGAAAACGAGATTGCTCTTTATCCTTATTTGCAACACAAAATTTTGTTCAGCGATGAGGCTAATTTTTGGTTCACAAACGGCTGGTGGAATCATTAGTCCATATTTATTCAAAAATGATGCCGGCCAGAACGTTACAGTCAATGGAGAGCGCTATAGATCCATGATTACTGACTTTTTCATTTCATCCCAATTGAATGGCATTAATGTGGAAGAGCTGTAGTTTCAACAAGACGGCGCAACATGCCGCACAGCGCGCGCTATAATCAATTTATTGAAGGAAACATTTGATGAGCGCATAATTTCGCGTAATGTGAACGTAAGTTCGTGTGATTTAACACCTTTGGATTATTTTCTGTGGTGATATGTGAAGTGACTAGTCTACACCGATAAACTAGAGACGATAGACGACTTGGACGGATTCGTCGCGTTATTGTCGATATACGGCCACAGCTGCTTCAAAATGTGGTCGAAAATTAAACTTCCAGATTGGGCTTTATTCGAGCCAGCCGCCGCGCCCATATTCGCGAAATCATATTTAAACACTAATGGCATACAATTATCTTACCAATAGAGCCAATACCATGGCCATTACCATTATTTTTATGTTTTTATCTTATTTTTACGTACAAACATTCTTTAGTTACAATACTAAAAAATACATTAACGAATTTTAGTTTAAAGTAGGTACAAAGATCACAATAATATATTATAAATTTTAACATAAGTTGTTATTGAAGACACTACACTACATTGAAGTTAATTTATTTACTAAATTTAAAATTTCTGACAGGAGAAACAATGTTGTTTGTTTTCTATTAAAAAAATATACCCCCAGTACAAAATCGTCATATCCTCCTAATTCGCATCTCAAAGTATTCGATAAATTCCATCAGTGTTGTAATATCAAAATAATGGTTATTTACACTTGACCAATCGTTTTACCACCAACTCCAGTTATTCCGGGCGATAACATATGTTATCTGAAGTAATGTATACATAAATATTGGTGTTATCGCGGATCGTAAACAGTGTTATCGTTGTTGCGCCGTTAAAACACTCATTGGTACTGTGTTGTTGGAATTTTCTGTCCGTATTGAGTTATTGAATCGACACCCGTATGACAATTGTTGGAATTTTTGCTATAAATCGATTATGTAATGTACATTTTGACAATTACGTTTTGTAAATTAGTACGTTATTATTATTTTAGTTTTGATGGAAATTTTAACACATTATCATTTGTTTTGAATGGTGAAATGTGAATTTATTGCATCGGTGTGAAGTATTGATGAAAAAATGTAATTTTATAACCCATAAGATTTATTACTATAGACACGAAGGTATCCTTCTCTCTAAAAAGTTAATGACTTTCTGTCAGTAGGTAAATTAAAAAAATTAAAACTCTTACAAGAATTATTCATATCTGATTTTTATAATATTTTATCTGGTATGATCGTACTTCATGGCGCGGATTATATCAAATCGGTTAGGTTGTAAAAATTTATAATACTTTCACAAAATGTTCTCCACATAAATATTATCCACAATCGTAATTTTTAATCAGTGGTACAACTCTCGTAGATCTTCGCGATCCATTGTCAATCCGATGGACATCTCGGACTGCATTAGCATTCACAATGCGCGCGAACCTCCCAGCGCCACCTACGGGGTGCCTCCCTCAGCTCGAAACCTCATCGCACTTACTTTAATACTACCCTACTTAAATATTGCTCCCGAGTCAGCCAATTTTCATCCTAGTGAATTATAATGCAGTGTTATTATTATTGGCAATACAGTGCCTCCCCACAATCGCCGCTTATACTAAAATCTTTTTTTTTTTTTTTACATATTTTTGTCCAACGCTTGAGACGCTTAAAAAATGTTGTACAAATGACTTTCTCACATGTGTCTATCATTATCTTCAACTTAGAAACACATAAATGTTGCAATATATACACGCGCAGAGTTGAGGCTTCTTGATCCAAACATCATAGTTATTGAAAAAACGCACACAAGTACAACACCACAGAATGTGTCTTCCTTATGTATAATATCTCATTAAAGTTCACCAGTTACAACTATTTTTCAAATAAAATTAAATGTCAGTAGGTATTAACATTTAATGTTAATACCTACTAACTAAAACGTATAAATAATGTACATGTATCAGTGTAATATACATACATATGTATATGACAATACAATCCATTAAGAGATTGGTTAAGATGGCATTGTGTTGGCTTAGCATGCGAGAGGTACCGAGATCGATTCTCGGCGTCTCCAAAATATTATTCATTTCAACAAATATTTGAAGGCACCTGGTATCGATCACGGAACCGTTAAAGATGAAAATAAAACAGAATGTAAAAGAGAGAGCATATAAAAATGTTACAAAATTTACTAATCCTTTATTTTGAACTTTCTTTATTTAAAAAAATAATATTCAAACAGACTGAATCAAATCACAAATTATAATAATAGATAAAACTTTTCAAGTTTTAACACTTTCAAGTATCGTCCGTAAATTGTAAAAGTTCAGAATACCTTCGGATCTTGAGCATATTTCTCAATCGTTTCAATCGCCACCATCTCCAGTATTTTTAAATTTACAATCATCGTTTCTTTAAGAAAACTGGAAACGTTAATTAGGCACTTTAATTTTAAATATCTACATTCCGATAGAAATACTGCCTATTGCAGAAGGCCTCGTGATGCAACTTCCAAGAAATTTTAATCCACTTCAATCGTCACATTTTGAAATATTGATCAACTTGATTTACCACTTTGCGTATGATAGATTTTTTTTTTTTGAATGTGTTAATACATTAATATCGATATTTAAAAAAATGTAGTAGAGGAAAGAAAAATTTATACCATCAGAGTCACTCTTCACTTAGCGTCTATCTCGCTTAACTACAACTCACGCTTACGACTGTTTTCGTACGCCTACCAACACAGCGCCCACTGTACTAGAACTATCAAATCTCTGCATTTCGTCGTTATCAGCAGGGAAATGACACACTTAAAATGTGTCGCGTCGTCTACTTCTAGCACCAAGTGAGCGGTCGTCGAACTATGTTGATCAGGGAGTATCCCACTCCCTTACTTAATTTATAGTTCGCATTGCATTGCATTGCCATCGATCGCACGCCGTGCATATATTATTAAACTTTACGTCTACCATTAAAATAAAATAAAATCGCAATGAATTCCTTTACCCACCAATTCGCTTTACGGCCACGTCGTTAGAACGTAATCTGGTCGTTAAGTGAGGATTGGTTGTGTAATATATCTCTAGGACCTCGGGGTATTGTTTAATAGTCAGCTGTATAGCCGTATAACTAAAGCGTTCTTGAGTACCTGTGTACTCAGACTTCTCTATAACTCATCGGCACTGAAGCGGGTCGGATCGATGATATGGGTCCCTCATGAGATGGAATACTCTTATGATTGAGAGGGTTCAGAAAAAAAATCTGAGGTTACTGTACTTTGGGGAGAATGGTCTCTATGCTCGGCCGTACCGGGCGTGGTTGGCATAGTCTGAAAATGAGAAGAGTTATATTTATATCTGTTGATGAGTTATGTGATTGAAAATTTTGCCATTTCGAAGAAAATAATAAAATGTCGATATTCTCATCACCTTCGGCACTTCAATATCATACATACTAGGGATTGCATACGAAATTGGGAGAATTCCAAAATTCGTCTTCATAAATATAATTTAGATTTCCGTAAATTTCATAGCGGTAACCGAAATTTACAATCACAGACTAACGACTATCAATGAGTAATCACAGATCAATAGAAGTGTAGCAAAGGGATGTAAGATTTAACCAGCCAAAAAACTGTGTTAAAAAGCATTAAATGACATCGCGTCTGATATTGATATTCAAGATGCTGAACATTTTGTAGATTACTGTTGACGCCCTTTGTCGAGAGAATGCAAATCTTCTCCCAGCTGATGCGGCATTGTCTTTTATGCTTGAGAATTTGGGATCTGATGAGCTATCTTACTAAAGTTGAAGTACAATTTCGAAGATCGAATAAGCCAAAGATGAACAAATGTATCCGGAACCCTTCAATATTTACACAACGGTGAAAAAAGTGAGATTCAAAATTTTTTCACTAGACCAACGAAAAGTACAAAAGCCAAAGTTATTGAAAGCTTTGCACAAAGATTGATATTTATCAGAAATGTGGAAGCTTCCATAGCCAACGAGTGTAAAGTCCAAGCGAGCGTTCTCAATGGCAGGCAACAATAGTACAAAAGTTGTATCGAGACTAGGAGCCGTGGCTTTAAGTGATCTCTGCTTCCGTAAAACATATTTTAGGCAACATAACAAAATTTAGTTTAATCATCATATTATATTTATATAATGGAATTCGATTTTTTTAATACAACAAATAATAATGAATTTATTATCTTAAATAGGCTGTTTTTTATTATTAGTATTGACCAAAAAATTTTATGTTCATATTTCGAATATTTCTATTTCGTCAAAATTTGCAATCCATAATACATATACTACGGTTATATTTTACCGTAATGTTCCAGATATACGAGTATATAGATATATTCAGTTTTAAGTCAATTCAAAATAATGAAATTCTTTATTTATTTAACGATATGAGACATTTATACAATTGAGGTCAGACCAGGGATGGGCTGGAGGGGGCTCGGAGGTGTCAAATTTGCCCCTTGTTAAATTAAGAAATAACAAATTCTTAGATCAAATCAGTACCTAACTGCGATTTATGTAGATGGTTTAAATGTATTATAAAACAAGACTCTGTTGCCTTTTAAAATTTCTCCTAAAATACATTTATTTCGGATACATAGCGGTTTTTTTTTGTCTATAGTCTAACAATGCTTAAAAACGCCGATGTTTGATATATATATATATATATATGTGTGTATATATTACTTCTAAATGTTTTTAGATGTTCAACGCAACATTTTTGTGAACGATTATCCTTCATACTTCACACGTGCACATTTTTTCCCCTCTATCGTAATTGTGCACAGTTTTGAGAAGAATAGTTCCAAATATCTATTACTTTGTACCATCATTTATTAAAGAGAACTTCAGTTTAAATCCAGTGTTCTGTGTTATTTCGTTGCTCGGTGTATTTTAAGGTATATTGTGTATTGTTACATTACATAATATTATTAATATTAACCCCTTGTTAACGTATTGGCAGCCAACCGTTGAGTCGGACTGTGCCCGTCTCACTAGAAAAATCTGTGTTGAAACAGGCATAGATTACATGCAGATGTACAAGATAATTAGTTACAAGTACTCGTAAGAATGATCTGATAGCAATTATAAAGGTAATTTCACCACAAACACAAACCTTTCTTTTTAATCTGTTTTCTTTGTTATAATTTAATATCGTTTATTTTAATTTATAATTATTTATTATCGTGATAAAAAAAAACATATGGGAAATGAATGATTTAATCCAACATTAGGTACATATTTGAATTAGTATGCGAACTATTTAAGTGAACATTAAATTAGGTATTTTTTGGTCAACAAAATTGCTTACAAAAAGCACCAGAACTCGATTATTTAAAATATATTGAATGTTTATCATTTTTTAATTACTGATCGCCGGAATCTTGATTAGACATCAAAAAATATACATTTTACCAGAATGCTAGGTTAGCAGATTAGATTATATTTGTTTACAAAATCGTTATATTTGGCGAACAAGTTAATTGTTACGAGATCATAGTCTATTTTTAGGGTATTTACGACTCAAATATTGCTTCACAACTTTTGGTCCTGAAATGTTCTGGGATCGAATCGCTATTCATTTGTTGCTAGGTTAATTAACTAATTAACTTACGTTGTTTTCTGCAGGAGTAGACAAAAATGATAGAACGCCACCCCTAGGGCATCCAAATACCCGGCCAAATCCATTATCCGGTTCTTGGGTATTTTTGTACAATATATACTAAAATGATTTATTTCAGTATTGCGTTCAAATAATTTTTAATTAAATAAATAAAAAAATTCGAATAGAAAATTGAAAAGACTTTATAATTGTTAATATTTTATTATTGAATCGAAATAGTCATGTACACTCATATCGTTTTAAAAAAAGGGGATAATAATAGACAGAAGACAATAACAAATGCAATTTTATTACATACATTATAAATTTATAGTCTATTTCATTACGTATATTTATAAAACACATTTTATACATTGTAGATGTCAAAGTCTTCCTCTATAAGCCTATGTCATTCAGCATCCGATATCCTCGTCTAGTTTAGGTAAACATCGCATTTGAATGAACGGTGTGCATCAGTTTCTCTCAATAGACTTGTGAGTTCGGGTTTGTAATGTCTATCGAGGGTAGACTTATGAGTAGAAACTAGTGATGAGAAAAAACGCTACTGTTGACTCACTGGTGTAATTGTGATTGGTATTCGATAATATCAGTGATTTAAAATTGTGATCACAGTGTCATTACTAATGCCCACGCGTCAAACGATATAAACATATTATAGCATAAATAATGAATACATATCTAATTTAATATAATCACAAAGAGAATGAAAACGCTTAAAAAAGTGAGTTTCTTTTTCGTTCGTTTCATATATTTTCTTTACCATCTTCTCTTCTCTAATACCTTTCACACGACCGAGGCAACTCAGCCAGCCTTTTTTTATTCTACCGCCTTCACTAACCCACATTTCCTATTAATATGGACAATTTTTAATCTATCATACATAGATTTCCCACACTTGCGCTTAACCTTTCAAATGCCATGAACGTGTTAACACACTAAACTTTGTATGTCACACCAAGCTATAAGCGTATTAACATGCACTTTTGGACCTTGCAAACTTGCAGGAATTAAAGTCATATTTTTAAATCATTTTGCCATCTGTGAACGACAGGTCCCAGCTTTTGATAGATAAGTCAAGACCCTTAAAGCCTAGTCTTACCCTATGCGGTGTCTTCCATTTCAAATAGATTTGGCAGTTAAGCGTTAAGCGACCGCTTTTCCAGGCTTCTCTTGTGTATATTAGTGTTGGCACCATAACTCCATCAGTTCGTGTAACAAATTTCTATTGGCTATAATTGCATTAAAAGTACGTAATACAAGGCGATTTATAATATTTGAAAATGTTCAATTAATAAATAAAAATGACCTTTAAAAATATTTTTTCAAGTATTAATTGTACTGTACAATGAGGCATGACGGAAAAATTAGTAATATTGTATATCTAAACGTATTTTTTTCTCTTCTCCTAAGAGATAAGGTCCGTTTGAAAATACTATCATATACGATATGTTCCGAGGTTTACCTGAGTGACCTAGATCAGTATTTTCATAGTAACAAGTCACGTAACCGGTAACGATTTTCTGGAACATTTTCTTGAGTGAGATAAAATATCAGAGTTCTGAAAACAATAACAAAAACGTTATTGGATGAAATAAAATTACACAATTCACTTACTTTAATGTATTCAAAAACACTTTAAAGCAACTAAATCGATTATACTGTTACTGTTACGTCATTCGGAGTGGGTGTACGTGTACCCGGGTTGAGACTAGAGACTAGTTTCCAAACTTTTATTGAAAAGCGTATAATGGACAGTACAAAGTTATTCACGTAGTTAGCTTACATTTATTATCTAGTACAAAGCAGAATAATCGAATGCATACCGACCATAACAACTATATATATATAACGGACCGTGTCCATGAATGAGATTTATAAGAGATTTTCGATTCGAGATACGAGTAATTAGGATTCTTTGGAAACAACTCTCAGCTTTCTTATATTCTGTGTGCACACTGTTCATTATTTCACACTCGTCGCGAACATCAAATGCCATTGTCATTCGTCAATTAAGTGATTTTGAATCCTCTGCAGCAGTTTTTAAACTTTTTTCTTTTAAACTTTTTAAAATAGATCTTTGTATGGGATCTATGGTAGTTTTAGATGAACACGTGTCGAATTTTGCTGTCAGATCGAACGACTTGTACACTATTTTGAGTTTGTATCTCTCTACCAATCTCAAACTGATCCGAGTTTATCTCCAGATCAAAATCTCAACACGTATACATAGCATTGAGAGGTATTCCAACTAAATCTATCATTATCACTAAATCCTCGTTCTGACCAATGGTGAAAATAATGAATTATTTATTTTGAGTTTTATATTCATATATATCACATATAAATAATGTGTTAAACGTAAAAATAATATTGGTTTGATAAAATAATAAAGTATCACCACTTAGCCGGAATTGAATTCTGCTTTGTGTAGCGGAAAACTTTTAAGGGTGTCGAGAATAAATTCGCACGAGAAGGGACTGAATAATGTCCAATGTTCATACTTTAGAGAGCGTCTCTTTTTACGTCTCAAAAATTTTATTTTTAAAACACAAGTGATGGATCACAAAAAAAAAAAATTACCACCTCCAACTTAGAATTCTCTAATGCCGGTAGAACAATTAGGCCACGGCAACTTTATACAATCGCGTAAAATTTGGAATATGTAAATTTATTTTATTTTTTAGTGAGGCAACTATTATTTTCTTTTTTATTCTTTAAAAATTAAGAAATAACAATACCGTCTACAAAAACTACAGAGAATCACTAAATATTACTCCACCAAATTATATAACAAAACTGCCGATATATATAAATAATACAAATGGCATAATGTTTAAGACACTAATTATACAATGCATTAAAGAATTAGACAACAAGATGATAAAAAGGCAAATAATGACGAGAACTACATAAAAAAATTGAAGTCATATTTTTTTTTAGAAATATTAATAAACACTTCATGACTTTTAAACAATGCCACCTCGATACAGGTTCATCCTATGGAGTGGTCATTATTATTAATAACTGTAAAAATATTATAAAAAGAAGAGAATAAAAAATGTTATGAGCGCGTTAACACGCCATAGTGCATGTTTCGCAAAATCATAAGCGTGATTACATGCGACAGTTTCCAGCTTTTGGTTTACATTTTAAATCGGCACCGTTAAACCCCACCCCCTACATTATGCGGTTTCTTTCATGATAAATATGGTCGGCAGTTAAAAGGTTAAAAATGATTAACAGGATAAATGATTAAATAACGATACCTGGCAAGGTTTTAATTATCAAACAATTACGTTTTAAAATTGCAACCTAACAAGTAGTTCATTAAAAATTAACATTAATCGTTTTTCCTTTTTTCATTTGTCATTTCAAGACATTGCAGTCGTATATCCGATCCATTAATTGTTTTCCCTCTATTAAGGATTTTAATCAGGCTTCGGTCACGCGATCTGGCCGTAGTGGTGGCTAGGGGCTGGGGGTGGCGGCGCGCCCCTTCCCCGAGAACTGCGCGGATGTAGCGAATCGGGACAAACTTTAAATATAGTAATTTGTCACTGGGATGCGACCGCCATGGGACATTCAGGGGATTTCGAGCGTGGCGCATTTACTGGGTTTATTGCCCCGCGCACAGTAAATGCACGATTTCTCCTCTCTCCTCTGAACAAACACGTAACTAATTATCTACCCTTTTAACATAATTTGTGAATGTTAAAGATTGTATACTAATATAAATAATTATGTAAAAATTAATATTTTAGATTGATAACACAATTGCATTCATTGAAATAAAGTCACATTTAAATGCGACGTTCTATTAAGAGGTTTTTGAGAAACATTGTAATTAAGGCGGTTACTTCGAGATATTTTATTCCAACAAGAAAAAATAGATGTCTCACTAATAAGATGACGTATTCAGATGAAACGTTGTATATTGTCACTATAGCTTAATTGCTCAAATTTTTCTGCCAGTATAGAACCAGTATTTTTTTTCGATATATATTACCTTTCTAAAATTTATTTAATTGGTTAAGTTAGTACGCTAACTTTTGCGACAAAAACAAGCATAAATTGACACTGATTTTATGATTTCAGTTACGCTAATTGAACTTAATCACCATTTACTTCGGAAACTATTGAGACACTAGTATTAACACTAATCTATATTATTATTGATAATGTTTGTTTCCTTTCTCTAAATATAATATCTTCTCGTTCCTAACATTACATAAACAATGAACATTTTAAAAATGAAAAAAATATGCACGGATTTACAATTTAGTGTATAGCTACTTTGGCATTTCATACAAAAAGATTATTCATTAGAATTATACAAGTAGTCTTTACAATATTTTTATGTATTAAATATAAAGAAAACGTGAGGTAATATAAATATTATACAATGTATGTCGCGCATGCTAGAGACGGGGTTAAACCAGATTATGCAATCAATGCTAGAAACCTCGATAATTGACTAGTGTATGAAAATATACAAACAGAAGAATGTGGCGTTTTAAAATTTCTACCATACTATTGAACCTTTTAATTACAAGATTTAAGTATGTACTTGCATTTAAAATTAAAGCACTCATTTGTAGACTTTAATCGTCTCAAAAGTTGAGGTTTCAAATCATTTATGACATTGGCGAACACATTACTTTTATACGAATCATTATTAAAAATACTTATTTTGTGTTACGAAAATCAAACCATTGTAAATTTCAAATTTTCATTTTATAAAGTGCTTTTAGCAAAGTTTTATCGATGTCCCTTAGGAAAACAAAGTAACGTTAGACATTTTTTGACGAAAACAAATCGTCTAATTATAAAATGTACAAAAATTGTCATCCGAAGTTCGTTCCATTTGTTTGTATTTCAGCCTGAATAAATAAGGTTAGACATCAAAGATTTATAGAGAAGGCAGGAAAGAAAGTAGAAAAATATTATTTTAATTCTGCCTTTTATTATTTTCAATGAGAAATTATTTTTTCAGGATATAATAACTTAATTTAATTATAAATATAATATCAAAACCTCTGAAAGAAAACAACTTTCACAATGTTTCACACTGTTTCAGGGAAAACAAGTGATTGTTACGTAACACTTTTCGCTTATAATTTGATTATATTTAAACTGGCAGTGTTTTATTTGTGTATATTGTATTGTATTAAGTTCTGTTGTCCACAATATATATTTTTTAAATTACTGCCACTTAAAAATGTATCAAAATACACACGAAATACTAGAACTAAAAATGGGCTATTTGTTAGTTCCGATACTTTACGTAATAGAAATCGATATTTTTATATACATACTTTATAGCCGTCCGCAGGACCTAACAATACGCAATCGATGGGAGCCTATTTCTGCTAGTTTATTTTTTAAATTTATTATATGCTAGATTTGTCAACTGAATTTATCGTTTTGCCAAATATACTTAATAAAATTTGAGTTTGTGGATAATATTTTTCCTAACGTAAATTTTTGGTGAACTGGCATTTTTGCTCGGGGCTAGAATATGTGACGATATAATCATTCTAGAAGGTTTATTATGTCATTTAATTTATCGTTTAAATATTATTCAAATTTTATATTAATTAAATATTTAATACTCTTACCATGCATTGATCGAATCAATATTACAGTACGGAATACTAGGTCGGGAAGGAACTTGTCCCATACATCTCAAACCAATAATTACAACTCAAAAGATAAAAAAAATATTTTTTATAAAGGTTAGATATTACCCAACCAAACAAGTTTTTAAAGATTTTCCTGTTTTAAATGTATCTTTTTTATATAAAAATATTGTTTTATTTTATTTTTTTAAAGAGGACAATACAAATGCATCACATGTATCAGACTCAGAGCAAATTAGGAATATGACAGAGATATAAGAGGAGAGAGATACATTGCTCCTAGACTGTGTAACCAACTAAATTAGCAGCAAATATAAATGTGTACAAAAGAGAGGTTCTAAAATGGCTTAAAAGTCTTCAAAATAATTGAATAATTATGTATTCAACATCTTTCTTATTCCCAAGTTCTAATCTGATCAATTTCTCGACATTTTTTATATTTTGTTATTAATTTTCACATTGAATTATCAAGGATATTGATCTTGTATTATATAAATGTTTTTTTCTTATTTGGGGGTGCATAATGTATATAATATAAATAAATATGTAAATTAAAATTTAATTAATATTCATAACGTGCCAAGCGTATCTCAACTGAAATTTTTTTAATAATAGTATAGGCAAAGATGTTAAATTTAACAATTCTGGTGTCTATAAACTTAGTTGCAAGGATTGTGCTGCATTTTATATTGGTGAAATGGGTAGAAATTTTAATATAAGAGTAAGGGAGCATTTGAGATGTTTGAACAATAGTGGGTTTTCAGAATTTTCTAATCATTTGATAGAAAATGGTCATGGTTTTGATAAAATATCGGGATTGTCAATTTTGCATATAAACGGTGTTGGTCACAAATTAAATAATTTGGAATCGTTGGAGATAAATAAAGCGTGTAAAACTAATCAAAAAATTATAAACAACCAACTAAATTTAACTACGAGTCCCATTCTAAAAAAATTTCCTACAAATTATTCGAGTAAATTTGTATTAAGTAATGATTTGCGTTAGGTACTAAAGATTCTGTCAAAGAAACAATATATGTTTTAGTTAGTTATGACATCCTGAAGAAGAAAATGGTATTTTTCGAAACCGGCGATGTATTTAAACTCAATTTAGAGGTTAATAAAACAAAGATAATAAATAAAAATATGAATTTTAACCACAAAGTTAATATTGCAAATTTTAAAAGTATTTTTTTTTGTTAATTTTCACTTTAATCCAAATATTTTCAATAATATCTGCAATCGTGAAACTTATGTACGTACACCATTGTACCACGTATTCTCGTAGGAGTTTAAAGACAGTGTTTTACGTACCTGTCGTGAAAAATCGCACATTTCTTATGCTCGTTCATATATTATGTTTCGTACCATCCACACCCTCGTACACACGCCTGTCGGTTCTTAAAACTCCTGATATGAACCCCCCTCAGAATTTGTTATATTATTTGGTCATGGCACGAGGCGCGTTTTTTAAATAAGTACCGGATTTTGTTTTAACGCAATTAAACATCATTTTTACAACACTTTACTTTCTTCGGACGCTACACACCTTAAACTACTTCTCAACATGATCGCCGACATTATTAAGACACTTGTCATAACGGGGCGGTAATTTTAGTATAACTTCGTCATACTAAAACGCGCGGCGCCGCCTGGGATTAAAACCATGTCTGTACACCGTCTTTGAGTTCATCGTCGTCATCAATACGCTTGCCACCAAGGAAACGCTTCAGATAAAGGAAAAGACGGAAATCACTTGGCGGCTGGTTTCATGTTTCGCGCATTCAAAAAACGAATCACGGACCGTATTTCACAGTCGGCGGGGTGATCTATTGTCTTGAACATTTCAACCATTCACTACAAGTTGATCTATCAAAGTATTTAATTTATGGTTTTATTAATAATGCTAATTAGATATCGTATCATGTCTCTCAGCATCGTGGTCTATCGGTCTGTTTCTTCACTTCGGCTTGGTTCCACTCTTCGCGGTCTGTCTCTCGCCCTTCGCTCTTGTACATTCCTAGAGATCATTAATTTCTGCAGGCTGTCCCCGTCACCCAGACCTCCCTCCCTCTTCAGTAAGGAAGTTTTCTGAAGAATAGACACTTTCGTTTTTCTCAAATGCTATATAAAAAAACACTCAATATACACAAAAATTGCTTTATTTTATATGAAAACATTTTTTGTTTAGACGAGATTAAAGAACTTTAAAAAATAACACATTTTATAAAGAATTATATTATTAGTGTACAGTTTTATGGGCTGATCTATCGTGTATATATAACTTTACACTGTACTGTATAATTCTGAATGGCCGTGAAAACATAAGAACATTTTTAATTATATTTTTACATTTATAAGTAAACTGCATGTAATATTTGGCAAATCTATTTATGACAGAGTAAAGAATGAAGAAATGAGAAAATAATATACAGCTAATGTTAGTATAGTGAGTAAGATTAAGAAAGGATCACTTAGGTGGTTTGGTCATATGGAACAGATGAATGAGGAGAGAATAGTCAAAAAGATATATGACGCAAGTGTTGATGGCACCAGAAATAGAGGACGTCCGCGGAAGACTTGGCACGACCAGGTAAACTAGATAATGGAGGATGGTTCTGTTAGAAGCCTCAACAATCGGCGAGCTTGTTTGACAAGATGTATGAATGTGTATGAGGCGAGAATTGTGTGTCAGGACAGAGGAGTGTGGCGCTCTATCATCTCTGCCAACGGCTTAATGGTAAGTAAGAAAATAATAAGTAAAATTGATATTTTTACAATTCGATAGAAAATCAAAAAAGTTTAAAAAAAAATAAAATTTAGACCGCTAGCAAATACCTAAGTCTGATCAAGGAAACAGAATATTTGAATGTGACTTCAGCGTTTCCGTTTCGCTTTTTCTTTAGCTACTGTGGTGCTATGGATACTTTCATGCTAAAAGACATCGGTCAAAATACATGGAAAAAGTTAATATGTTAAACTAAACATTCTGCATACCGGCGCCACCCTACGTCTAGAGTTCATACTCGAGTACAATTCCATTACACATCCGAGTAGCTTTCGAGTTTTACCACGTCTCTGTCGCACTTATTAGATACGTCGGAATCGGAAAATTCATCCCGCAAGTATTCTCTCGCTGATAGTCTCTTCGCTCCACTCTTCGTCCCGGGATGGACGGCTTTTACGGCCCTCGCGCGGAAACTAGGAAAGTATTTGGCGAGAATCCGGAGGCACCGATGTCTGGCCCGGGCTGGAGCTGTGAAATTTATTTCGGTAATTTCGAGGAAACGTTCTAAAGTTTGACCGCCCTACCGAGGTCCTTCGGAAATCTGCAAACTATGCGTCGCGAAGCTGGGGGGGCTCGGCGAATTATTGCCACAATCTGTAATGCACGAATCTGATTGTATACAGGAATGTTGAATGTACGCCGTATTTTCGTGGGGAACATTTCCGCTCTCACGTTCATATTTTGCATAGAGATTCTATCTCAGACTGTGTGTTGCATAACATATTTCATAAAACTGTTATTTTAACATACGTAGGGGTTGTAATACATCTCTTTCAATATCGGTAGTTTTTCGGTATCATTTTAAAATTCCATTATTTGAGATTTGAATAATAAAACGCGGCATCTGTAATCGATTACTACCACCTTTATTAAAAATTCACAATAAATTATCGTATCCGTTAAATAAGATATTTTTTTGAAAGTGCATCATATAAGTTCGAAAATTTGTCGTCAACTTACTATGATGGTGTAGTGTAATTGGTTAATGCATTTCCCCGGATAGGATTTCCAGGTTCGAATATCGGTAGAAACAATTTTTTTTTTTCATCTGTATATCTTTGTAATTGATAATTGTATAAAATTGCAACTTCACAATAAGAATGTGTTCTCCTTAAAAATAGAATATTCTTATTTCTTAAGCAGCTTTGGTCAGTTTAACAAAACCCAGCTTAAACTAGGCAAAACGATCCAGTATTTACTTTGGAATGTTATACTCGTACCTACTCAGATTTATGTATATTCATTTGTGAATTGCACGCCATACTAACAATTAAAATAAAAATATAAACTCAATATACCTGTATTGTTTATTGTGTGATGGTAATAATTTTAGTCTGACTAGTGTGTTTAGATGGTGCAGTTTCATTACGTTATTAGTCAATATAAATTATTTTTAATATTAGATATCGGCCAAGGATTGTTGTCTGTCAGTAATATTAAAAATTCAAACACAAACATTTATTAATAACGAATCTGTTCGCCTGGTTCGCAACACAAAATAAAAAACCTAATTTTTAAAATGTTGCTAATGCCGAAAATACGATATTAGAAGTGCACAAAATTAATTACCACAAGAGAAATACCACAAGGAGGAGCGAGACAATATTTACAAAAAATATAAAACTGCTTTGCTTTTCTGGGTGTTGAATCTAAATCCATCTCGACAATAATTAATGTTTATAGTATAATGATTTCCCTGATAACACTTTTACTGAAAGCCCGTGAATCCCACCCCCTCTGCGACTACGTGTTTGGTTTGAGGCTGAACGAAGATTATCCAAGACGCCACCGAATAAATACTCAGATTACATAACATCGTGTTCCGAGTACACGTCCTCTAGGCGACCTCGTCCTTTTTGAACTTCATTTTGTAGAGGATCTACCCAAAAAATGGAGCCTTTTGTACGGAGAGATGCCTTATTTGCTAAATGTAGCCGAATAAAAGAGTTCTATCCGCGTTAGTTCACCATAATAACACACGATATAAATTTCAGTGAAAAAAATTTACATTGTTTTCAAATACGTATTTCAATATTCATGATCTCTTTTTGGTATTTTATATATTTAATACAATAACGTCCACAGGTTAATAGTCCCGAAAATATTCATGCCATTTTTAATGGATTCTTTGGCTTTTATTTTATTATTACATTATATTATTTAGTTCGGAATCCATTGCGTACGATTCTTTGTCGATCGATGTTAAAGTTCAACAATCGCAGTGTCCACCATAATCACCATAAATTCTTCAAAGCAGTAGTTTCCACAAAGTTTCTTGAGAAAAACAACATAAATTGTATGAATTATGAATTACTAATATTAATTTTCGTATTTGTTTTCACAATTTGAGCTCACATTATTATACTTTATTGCATAATAGTAGTCTGTGCCTAGCGTTGTTCGGGATTGGGAGAAAAATACCATTGTTTTATGTATAACCTTACCAGTAATGAATGAAAAATTTTATCCAGGAAGGATGGGGTCAGATGATAGATTTTTCGCAGGGTGCTTAGCGTATTAATAGCGTTCAATATAACGCAAGTTTATATTGTAGAAATGGATGAGCTAGCTAGAAGATAGGGGTGGTGCTTATGTTTGGCGCAGGGTCCTATAATTGAATTATTCAAAGTTTAGAATGAACGGTATTCAATATAATAAATGTATATATCGTGAGGAAGAGATACGGTGGCCAAAGGAAGGAACTAGGTACCTATGTTTTGCGCATGGTCCTAAAGAGTATCTTTGCAAAATCTCTTTACGATCGGTCAAAGGATGTAGAGAACACACAGACGGACATTCCATTTTATATGTACAATAGGAGTCTAGATTCCTACCCGCTGATGCCTGGGATTGAAATTTAGTTATATTTAAAATATCAGAGGGGATGCTTTTGTTTTGCGAAGAAATCTAAAGAGTGGCCTGTGCAAAATTTGGTTAATTTTCTTCAAAAGGTGTGGGATTATACAGAAAACACACAGACATTCAGGTACATTTTATATTTATGATATATAGCTATAGATTTAATGCATTCTTAAAACATTATTTAATGAACGACTTCAACGTGAACATACTATAGAATTTATTATAATATATATGTTATATATATTCACGTATTATTTTTAATTAATTATCAAAATAGTGCGGCCCGTATACGATGATTAGTCAATTTTGAAGCACTACGTCTGGTTGAGAATAGTGCAGTTATATTGAGAGAGGTCATTTATCATATACATCTTCTAAAATCGTACTCGCGATGAGTGACTGCCAGAAACATAATTAATGATGCCTTGTAAGTATGTGTGGGTACTCCGTTACTTATTAATATACAAAAACTCTCAATAGACTCATGACCAGCGTTCAGTGCCGGCCCTAGTCTTTGTGGCGTCCTTGGGCGATATTTTTCTTGGCGCCTCCATCCTCGATTTTTAAAAAAAAACGGTGTATGTGTTGAACCATTTTTTCAGACTCTCAAATTCTGCAGTTACAACGTCCTCCTGCGGCCAGACCCTCTTTTTCGTAATTCAATTTTGCACTGATGATAAGGTGGAGAGTATTGTTTTACATATGTCTCTCAAGTTTCGCTTCGCATGGGCAAAATATTCCAATTTCCGAATCTTCATTGATTTTCCAGTTATTATTAAGATTACAGCCCAGGTGAGTTTTTCGGTCAGTCATTTTTAACGACACCCCATAAGTTGTAATTATTGTGATACGGAGAATTGGGTGTCATTCTCCAGGGCAACCACTTCAGTGGAGACATTTGCGATGCTATTTGAAGAAGCAGAAGATGACTCTTCTGGATCTATATGACGTTCGTCGTGCTTTTCTTATATCTTTTAATGCTCATAAACTTTTTATTTTGTTCATAATGTAGCTCTTTCTTCGCTTTTTGTTTTTTTTATTTCAGCGCCCTCGGGCCGACCCTGCTAGCGTTCCTTAACGGTATATTAATGTAGACACTACTTATCAATGAAACTTGTTTAAATGCGGGGTGAATGCAAATAATATTTTTAATGGTGACGTATGAACGCGAGGGCACATAGAAATAATGTAAAACCGGCGACAATAAATAGGAATTCGTACAATTAGGTTCGGCGATCATCATCATCATCATCATCATCAGCCGGTGTATCTTCACTGCCGGATACACGTCTGCTCCAAGAATCGCCAATTCTCCCTTCATTCATCCTGTTGCTCGCCATTTTTGTAGTAATACACCTACTTCCCAAAACCTATCAACCGGTTCGCTAACTAATTTTCGCAAGCGTTCACACTCTCACTCCTCCACATATACTAAATACATTTTTAGTTATTATTTTCGACCATGTTAAGTATAGCATTTCTTCTGTTTCGAGGACCGGTTGAAAGAAATTTCAAGAGAATGACGTGAATCATCAATCATCAATCATCGTGAATATCTCTAATTATTTGTGTAATTTTGTACTGAACAATCCAAATTATGAAACGTATCAGGTATCTCATTACTTGATTTAATTGTACGTATTCTGAAATTAAAAGTTTGGCGGGAGGTTTAAAAATTTAACAATCTGTTCATTCAGTGGGAATCTATAAGGGGACATCACTGGCGGTCAACCGTTTTACCAGCGAGAGGCCTCCGCTCCAAAATCTTATTTTCTCCCTGTCCATCATCTCTTCGAGAGGTATGTCCACCTCTTTGTTAAAATTTGTTACCTTGGTTTTTCAGCGAATTCGTACGTTTAGTACCTGATACTCCAGGCTCCCTTCCATTGCTCTGCTTTTAATTTGAGTATGACATTGATGGTGGGAGGAGGGGCGGGTAGTCCATATCCACTGGTTGTAGGCTTTAGTCTTTAAAGATGTATATTGGCTTTCCACGTGCGATGTCTTTGAGTTTGTGTGTGTGTGTGTGTGTGAGAGCGCCGCACCGCCAGGGCGGGATGTATACCCGTGTGCGTTACGTTGACTTCGATACGAGTTATATACCTTGTACCATCGTTGTATTATTCTTGTAATAAATACTTAATTGTCACATGAAAGTTTCTATTGGACAACCATCAATCCCACTACAAGGTGTACAACTAAAACACGCAAGTACGTAATACTAAATAATGCAAAACACACCTGAAGAATAGTAATATGTGATTTTTTTTATGAATAGAGTCGCGTTTTTTCAAAGAAAACTAAATCGATCCCCTGACTACTAGGCGAGTATCTTAATCATTGGATCAACAAGCTACTCTCAATTAAATGTGTATGTCATTGTAGAAATATGTGGTGGGAAGTAAGCACATAAAATATATAAAAAGTATAACCTAACCTAAGCTAGTCATTATAGAACATGTTAGCTTTTTATATCATTATTTTTATCGAGGCTTCATCATATTTTCCTTTGTTGGAGGCCATTTTCACAATTCAATTACAAAACATTTTCACCCCAAGAGCAACATTTAATGATTTAATATCTAAAAGTTTGTCCTTGAAAACCGTTGTAATTCGGTTCATCGTACATGTTGCAGTGGTTCGCTGCTAACCAAATACCGTTGTGGTGGATAATTCATAAGTCCATTACGTTATTTTTTGTATTACCTAGTGAAACTCAACTGCCCGAATGCCCGAATCGCGTGCGACCGTCGAACCAAAGTAGGCCGTATTTAATCTCGGAAATTATTAAAGGGAGGCAAATTACGGGTCATTTTGTGTCATTACCATCAATACTCTAATAAATATGCATTATTAAGTGTAGATTTTTTTACTATGAAAAGGAATTGAATGATACCATACTAACCAAATAATGATTCAATGGATATACAGTCAGGGTAGAGTGGACGCATGTAAAGCTGGTTGGGTTTATTTTAAAACCATCGACTCCGCACATTTCATAAACGTCTTCGATTATCAAATTTAGTAGTCAGTTCTAGAGTACCTACTTCAACTACTAAAGAGATAAATTTCTAATCTTATCTTAATCACTGAATGATATCGATGACTGCGTTCACTGTTTTACTATACAAATACCGGTACAACATTTTTATTTTTCATCCCAGGGTGAGATTTGGTCTCCACCACAATTGCTCTCCACCGACTCCTATCCCTAGCCACTCTTCATCCGGATCCCGTCCGGATCATCCCATCCTGTTCCAACCTTCTTTAAAGTCAGTCCAGCCCACCTTTTCCTCTAGGACGTTTCCGCTTGATTATCCACTTTGCCAAGAAGTCTTTGTCATCATCATTTCATCACGACCATTCCACTGCAGCCTTTGAAGGTTACAGAATCTTAGAATTGTTTCTTGCTAAATTGAATTTTCGAGGTTCATTTTTATTCTGTAATTTCTATTTTATAATCTAGGTCCAAAAACAATTATAAATATTTTGCGTTCTTAAACTTCTAATATTTTTTCCTCGTTCTGGATTGGCCACCACATTTCGCAACCGTATTATTATTATTTAATTCGTACAATATAATGTACAAAATAAATTAACAAAAAAGGAAATATAATTGATAATTATATTTCCTTTTTTCATGTCCATCATTATACTAAACCCTTTTTTGCTTTAAAGTATATTTAAATAACTAATTTATTTATTTATAATAAGCTATTTAAAAGTATATTCAAATAAATTTATTCACAACAGAATTTATCACGAAAAAAATATTAGATATTGTCCGAGAGACAATAATTAGGAATCACGATATTTTCAGATACTTAATCACTGCTATTGATTGTGATTTAGAGATATCAGTGATTAATTCACAGTTCGTAATTTGAACTCATCACCAACTCACCATCTCTACAAAATATTTTTACTATTCTCTTACATAGCCCCATACCAGATTTGAATTATAGGCCACGGGACCACCGACCTTCACCCTCTGAATCATAGATAGAACTCGTAGTAACAGTGCGGTTTATTTTTACACGCATATCAATAAAAAGTATTCGGAAGAACATGATTCCATACAAAAGTGAACAAAGTGAATTAATTAATTTTATGCTTTTTCATTATTTAAACCAAATTGTTTTTTCTATGAAAATTAGACTCGGTCCTTTGTTATTAGAAATTAATGAAAAAAAAATTTAGATAACTCAAAGAAAACATATAACCATCACGCATTAATCCTTAATTAATTAACTTTAATCCTACTTTATGTCTGCCAGAGAGATGAGGTATGCCCGCTTGAACAGTTTTTATGTACTGTCTCTCGTGACCTATGCGGAGTATAAATTTTTATCCAAACAAACTTTTAACTATAAACGAACAAGTGATGTTGCTAGAAATGGATGGCTAATTTTACACATTCGTTGTTTTATTTGCCAGTTACATCGCATGCCAGATTAACCTCATTCTTTAAGCGAAATGAGGTCCGCGTGAATAGTCACTGTACACCATCGTAAGCACCGCAATTCAAAGAATCAAATTTAAAGTCAGACAATTTTCTTATAATATATGCTTGCCGTCTATGTTCGGAGACAAGGCTGTAGGGTTAACTTGAATACGTTTCAAATATTCCGACGCGACACTACATCGGTATTATGTCACCGTCGCCAAATATCTCGGATAGCATCGTGCAGTAGTCTTTAATATTTGCCGTGTCCGCAAGTGATTGCAAAATACTCGTGGACGACATATCCGCGGCGACACCAAGCTCTGTAGTACTAGCGAATTGTTTTGTCTCCTTTGCAAAATCTGAACCTTTTTGACGCGGTTAGTGGGGTATCCTTGGACGTCTCTATGACATTTATCCGTACATACAACTTTTCTCGATTTCTGCTTGTACTTATTGACCAAATACTTGGACATTTGAATTTTTTGTTGCAACTTTTTACTTAAACCTCACAAACTTTGTCTTAATTTTATATATGCATACATAAATTGGTTCAGTTTACATTACAAGGTATGTAGAAACAATTCTGGCAGTGTCCACCATTAATTGTAATTATGTAAAAATGTTTAATATTTGTCCTATTCGCTATATAAAACATGTTTATGAAATAAAATTGTGAACTAGTTTTTATTCAAAATGACCCAGTTTACTTATAAAAGCCTTTTTAGTAGTGAATTCATGCCATTTTCATTTCCTACATTTTAACATTGTCAGGATTGTTTTAGTAACATTTGGACACTGCCAGTTTTGATGAAAAGTATTTAACACGGTGGCTCTCGCGAGCATGAATTACAGTAAGACCACCATTTTGAAATAAAGAATTTGTTGAATCATAATTGGCATTACCAAAAACTGCCGTTTCTGTTTTGGAAAGAGGTGGGACACTGCCGTGTTTGTTACAAAAGTAAATCCTTTATACATATACATAACGATTATTTGCGAACATATTTTATCACATACAAAAAGTCTTCCCTACAAAGTTGCATATTTATCTAGATTTATGCCCGTATTGTTTCTACATGCCTTATATGAATACTTATATTGTTCATGCATCACATAATACCCCAGTATATAATTTATAACATAAATAGTGTAAATTACTTCGTGACCGAGTGTTGTACGGGTTTGTAAAGTTAAACAGTGTCTGTGAGTTTAATGAGTTGAACTTTGGCATAAAAAATATCTAAATCTGTTTTTTTTCCACATTTATTTCTCGTTTGTTCCAAAGTAACTGACAGGTAATTAACATTTACATACGTTGAGATGAGATATCGATCGTAAAAAATCTTACAGTTTGATATATTCTTAAAAAATAATAATCGATTTCTGTCCTAATTAAAACTAAGCCTACAATAGATATCTCATAAAGACAAAGCTATTTTTTATTAATGGAAAAATATGGAAGTATGGGTAATTAAATATTTCTAATAATATACTGGTCAAAATAAGAAAATATATAAATATTGATTTTTCAGGCGTATTCTAGTATAATGTGTTAAAAACATGTTTCAGAGAAAATGAATATCAAATTTAGTCCATAGATGACGATAGTGCAGTGGCATTTGAAGTGATTCCACATATTAAAATATATACAACTTTCAAAAATTTGATAGATTGGATGGAATGGTGAACGTTACATTGTGTAAAGTGATCACTTAAGCCAGCCGAGGACAGGTCGTAAGCCCTGTAATTACCCATTCACCGATTCTTATTATTTGTTTAATGTCAGTGACTTTGTAGGTGAAAATCCAGTAATCGTGTGTTTTTGGACATATTCAAGTATTGCTAAAACTAAGCCTGTTTTAAGTGTACATTCATTAAGTAAATTATGTAAGACAAGTTTGTATTATAAAGAACACTCAAGTTGCTTTTGAAGTAAAAGTGAGTACTTTAGTTCAGTATTTTGATCACTTTACATGCGAGCAGCACTTCATGGAGAGTGTTTCAGATAATGTTAATTGTTTATTTAGGCCGTTCCTTCCTAATCTCTTCGAATTTATCTCGATGTACGGAGTAATAACGCAGGTACTATCTCTGTTCGTAAACATGTATTGCATTACAGAATAATTTAACAAAATACAAGTTAAAAAATCGCTATAAAACAAGTACTATACGTGTATACTGGGTGTAATACGTCTAGAATAGAAGATACGTATTAAAAATATGAGTCTAAAATGTTCAAGTTGGATGTGCTGATCTCAATAATATCAGAGATAAACACATTTTAAAAATGTTATAATTATTTCAATCAATTTAATTATTTCATTGTTGAGTACAAAAATTAAAAAGTCATCGAACTTCGAGCTGTCAGACTATTGTTAGATGATTTATGGCATGAAGCAAAGATATACAATGATAATGGGTCAAAATTTCATACAATAATTGCGATGTCCTTGGGATTGTATGGATGTGTGTGTGTGTGTGTGTGTGTTTGAATGTCGCACCGCTGCATGTGAATGCGTATCTGTGGGTGGGCGTGCGTGTGGGAGTATAAAGAGCGACGCGCGCCAGGCGCGCGCTCTCTACGAGTCTATTGGCTTTATCAAATTGTACTAGTGATTTACCTTGTATCTCAATTATATCATACTTTAATAAACGCGTAATTGTCACAAGGAGTTTATCTTGGACCTTCACATTTACGAGGTGTACACTGAAGACGTACTTAGAAGACAATCATGTAACAATAATTTTGTCCGTAATGGTGCAGAACCGTACTAGTGATGATCTAAATCGTTATTTTTACCGTGATTGTGACTGCGATTCTGAGATTTGTGTTCGACTGTCACGCTGATTGATAACTGATTATTTATAATTTGGCGAGCAATCACCAGTACACTGGAAACTAAACCTCTAACAGTTAAATATCAGTTACCAATGTTGACTTACGAATAGCATTTACACAATCACAGGTAATGGTTTAGCTTACATACTCGTTCGTACATACTTCTCATACATTTTCAACACGTAATTTGATCAGGTATACATACATGACCTGACTAGTTAGTAGGTTTGATACACCCTGAACCATATTTTGTACAGTTTCTTTTTAGAACCCTGCGTAAAACATGGGAAACTTCTCTCAAATTTAGCCACCCCACCCCCTTTTAAAAACAGAAATACGTTGAAGGTATAAACATATATTTTAGGATTATTAGACGAAACAACCTGACAACCTTAAACCGCAGTCCTCGTAAGGCAGGTAGTTTACATAACTGAGTGTTACTTGGCGTACACTTAGTTATGTAAGGACGTCAAAACTATTTCAATTACAGCCTATGATTAGTTACAATAACTTAGTGAGCGTCAAAGTTGAAGGATAAATAGTATAGAATATAATTTATTATTAATGTTCACAACCCGCTGTCACAAGAATATTTAATCTATAGTAGCTTGTACAACGGGATGTGATTTTTCTCGCGAGATAATCTCAAATACGGGAATTGTCTTTCAATGGGTTTTTTTTGGAGACTTCTTTAGACTTACGTAGACTTTATACCGAGCGTTAGTCTCAGAAATACAAGCACCGCCACACGCTGCCGAAATGGGGATTGATATTTATTTTATCTCGCGCCTCACTTCATGCTTGTCAAAACATCCAAAGTGTCGTGTGTGATCGTTGATGTTCCCTTCGTCCGTCGGGTGAACTGGAATCTCCTCTACTGTAGTTCAAACTGAAATAAATGTTCATAATTGTGTCCATTATGTTTGTCAAACTTTTCAGAATATGTATCTATGAGTCTCGCTGTCGAATCGAACGTCGTGTATGTGGGTTTGATATTTTTCTCGTCCCGCCGATTTTAAGCGGTGATCTCGACATTTATATCAAAATCAATATGTATTATGTATTCTGAAACTCGTCTCAAATCATATACATGCATTATAAAAACTATTGCCTTGATATTGCAATCATGACTGCGCACGTGTATGACTAGTCACGCGAGCATTAGCCTTTGCTTTGTTATATAAGAACACATTTCTCTACAAGACTTAAACCTGCAAGACGTCTCTGCCAGCGATTTAAGCGCGCCTGTAAACGCGATAACTCCAAAAAATTGTATTAACAAAATACATATATTTATTCTTGAGAAAATTAACTCTAACGATTCTTTTACTGAATTTTTAGGATTCACAATTATTTAAGCTATATAAGTATATTAAAAAAAAATTCGGTTGACTAATAGCTAAGACAAACTTATAATAATTAACTATATATAATGCGATTTGTAGCTGTTGTATTAAATATTAGCGTCCATTTTCTTTAGAAATCCGCTAGATGACGGTACAGATTAGCAAAAAATTAATTAATATTATTTTTAAATCTCTCCGCATTGTGCAATAGATGTCACTGATATCTAATATTTGTCAAAAGCTGCTACTATATTATTTAATTTCGTTAAGTTCACCATATCAATCGTGCTTATGCTTTTAAAAATATTTTGACGATAATCATATCATGTATCATTTTACTAATATTTTGTTTTTCTTACTGAAAATATAGGTAAAGTACACTACATGTTGCATTGTTAAAGTTATAATAAGTTTAATAAAGAATTTCCACATTGAAATATAGATTCTACCGAAATCTATTGTAAGGTTATTGTGGTCGATAGTGGCCGGCACAATACCCGCCCGCGGGCCCTAGCAGCAAGCAATCAATGATAATTGATTGCATTTCTAGTGAAACTATAATTTCGAAGCGTAGTTAGAAAACTATTATACCTACATGTCAACAAGAAACTATCTACTGATTTAATATAAAGAAACGCCGCCTTTTAAAGTTTTTAAAAGATAATGCGCACTGTAATGATCGATGCCTTGGTTATTATAATTCTAATATATTACCGCTGATTCCTTACAGTTTTAACACAGCAGAGAAATGTTTATTAATCCTTCGATGTAAATTATTATTGTTGTCTTTTTCGTCAGTAGGTAATATTTAGGTCAGACTCCCTGTGCGGGGAGTGAGCGAGATAAACAAGGTTTTATTACCTTCGAGAAAAATCTCAGCAGCGCTTGGCACAATTTACTAACAGTAAGACAATATAATGTTTTATGTTCATAATATAATTCCAATTACAAAGTTCGTTCTCTTCATGTTTAAGCGACATGAATTCTGCAGTACACTTCTGTACATCCGAGGCATAAAACATTATGTCCATTTTTAACAAAATTGACGCAAGTGGTGTGCATTTATTCCTGTCTATGGGTGTATAACATTATCACCAATCCAATATAATAACACTCGTGGTATATGATTCCGTTCTATTTCCGTTCTGGAGCATAAAACACTATGTGAGCATGTATTTGTATCTATCTAATTACACTATTATCCAGTGATGTCATATCCACACATCGTTGTACGAAAATAAAAAATCGATTTGCATGTCCTCTCACGTACAGGTTTATTTCAAAATAATTGAAAAAATTATTTTAATTTGGAAATGAAAATAATTTTAAAAAATCAATAAAGTCTTGGGTTTTCATGGTTTTCGGATAATAAAATATTTTCCGTTGCACTCTCCATTGACTGTAACGTTCTGGCCGGTATAATTTTTGAAGAAACAACAGCTACTTCGGTGCACGCTGTACGACGTCTCTGCGGATGCGTATTATCAATTAGAGTATGCGTGGTGCAAAAACGATGCATGGTTATTCGAATTATGGATGGACGATTATGTCGGCTGTAAAATGGACGTAGCGTACGGTAAATTTCGCGAACTGAACCACGATTTTCCAAATAAATTTGCACAATTTGCAAGCGTTCTTCTGGCGTAAGTCTGTGCAAGGTGAAATGGCAAACCGAACTGAGCACAAATCAGCGGTCAGCTTTCAAATTGTCTGTCGCTGAAAAGAGTGTTGCCAATTCGAAAAACGAACCTCTTAAAAACATCCTTTATATTTCCCATACGAGTAATAAATAATTCCTGGTCCAAAACGGACTATTTAAGATCCCTGTTGTAGGGTGGAATCCTTAGGGCAAAGGGATGAGTGTTATGTGGGAGGAAGGAAAGGGAACTGTCGGATGAAAATTTAATAACGTCTTAAATTTTTAATTTCAGAATATTCATGGCTCAACCTTTTGAACAAACCTATCTTGCGTGTATCTCTTATAATCTAGATCTAATTTTGTGATGGCTTAGCGGCTACAATACGAATGAAATACTTACTGTAAGGGTGTATACATTATTTTATCATGTTTATATGGTTAGTCCCGGAGGAATTTCTATTTACCAAAATATCTTTTTGAGTTATAAGCGGAATATTTTTCGTAATGATGAGCTCAAAACACGAACACTGATAACTGTAAGCCACAATCATTAACAATGATTGAGTACCTGAAAATATCGTGATTCGTGATTCTTGTATAATTGTATTGAAAAAAAATATTTCTTATAACAATTAATTTTAATAATTTTTAATAAAATTATACAGTAACTTTATATTTAACCATCGATTTAAAAAAAATGTGTTTGTGATAAGGAAACTAAAACCATATTAAAATTATTGTATTTTTTTAAATATTATAATTTTAATTTAAAAATTTAATTTTCTAAACAAAAGACAATAATTTTTAGACACAGGTTTTTGGTTTATATATAAAACTCACGTAGTTAGTTACGAAATTACTGTATATTTTTTTTATTTTAATATTAGAAAATATAATACATTTTTATAAAAATCAGTAGGTTATGTATATTTCTTTTAACATTTATTTCTTCTCTGGGGAGTAAGGATCGTGTATAGAGAAGAAGTATATACGAGAATTTATTTTAAGTTAGTCTATGTACTTTTTTTTTTACTTCAGATACATATTTATAGTAGTTTGTAATTTTTCTAATTATGATGGGAAGATTGTTAAAAAATTTAATACCTTGATAAATATACTGATTTTGGGTTGCGGTATATTTTAGTTTTGGAATATCAATTTGGTCTCTAAATCTTGTAAATCGGAATTCGCTTCTAAAATTAAATTGATTTTTAATATTTTTAAATTTGGATTATTGATTTTTTTTTATATTTGTCTATAATTTTTGGTACTTTGAAATCTATGAAGAGTTGTAAATTTGTTTTTATTATCATTTTTTGAGTAATTTCTAATTGTGATATTGAAGTTTTATATGCTACTCCCCATCCAATAATATCGCATTACAAGTGTGACTACAAACGCATTATTATCAGATTTAATTAATAATTCAGATAATGCATTAATAATTTTCCAATTTTATTGTCTACTACTGCGGCTTTAATTAGTTATGTGGTTTTCGAGATTTCACTATCATGGAACACAAACGCCGCCAGCCTCTAGATTTGATGTTTCCAATATCGTACACTAGCGTCGTTTAGGTCCGCGTTATTCGTTTATTAACGACCGTGCACTAAAGTTAACGGCGCGAGCTGGTCAATTAGCGACGCGTCCAAACTAGAACATTCGGGGGAGGATGTTCCTCCTACGTGTACTCCGTAATAACGTAATGGGCTCGGTTGCGTGATCACTCGTGCTCCAGACGCGGGTCCGTAATACATCGCGCATTACCAGCGACAGACGGAAGATGCCATCGCGCTATTTCGGCCCGAACCACGTACGTGTGACGCTGTTTCGCTCGCTGTCTGCGCATCTACGTGTTCGCTCTCGAATTTATAATTCACACGAATATTGACAGTCACGTGGCACAAATGGCACAAATGTCAAACACAATACACTTTTCCGCGGCAAGGGCGTCGGAAATTTTTAATGAAATCACATCTTATGTGTGATGTTGCAGGGATAACTTTACAACATCACCAATTGCTCCAATTATGTGGGAATCGCGTAATTTCGTAAAGATTTGTCATTCATAAATACATCATTTTGATTTCTGCATTTAGAATACAATAGGTACCTATATAACAAAAAAATTCTGCCACTTAAAATTCGTATCAAATGTATACGATAACGCTATATTAGATAATAAATACTAGAACAATAAAATAACCCTTAGGTAGAAACAGCAAAACAACCTCCCTGCGTAGGAGGTGTTCATATATTGTTTTGTATGTGTATCTTTCTGTGATTTATATAAATTTTTTTAACATTTAGGACTAGAATAATCTTGCGGTTCCTCCTTTAGCGTTGTTATTTTATCAATAACATTTTATTTTATTCCACACCACTTCCGTGCTTCGGTGTTCCGTCCATCAAAATTCCTCAACATTTTGAAAAGGTAACAACCAAAATTTCACTCTACAGAGATTAAAGCGAAACTAATAAAACAACTACCAACGAGAATTAAGTTAGAGAAAATAATAATGCAATGCGACCAATGAGTCATACTAACCGAAACGTAATAAATGTACACAAATATTATCCTTGCTACATTGCACATTAGTTTACTGTATCACATCACGTTGTACTTTACGCTCCGGAAGTCTACGCCCCCGCGGTCGCTTCGCGGTTCAACGCCTGTTCGCGAGTAAATGTGGGAGTCACAATAATATTTTGTTGTCTGATGGAAGACCACCACTGCTTAGATTGTTTGCACATACATATTTAAAAATTCATTATATTTGTTAGGTTTTTTCATTTTCTATTTTTGAACATTTGACTTCAGTTCCCTTCCTGTAGATTATTTAACATTTTTTTTAAACTCGTTAAATTGACGTTTTTTTTTTTTACATCTATGTACAATATGTCTGTATGTTTAAATGAAATTTTATTTACATGATAATTGTATAACAAGGAATTTGTTTATAATATTAAATAATATTTTTATAAAGGTAGTATTATACGTGCACAATAGCACTATAGATTTACTTAAGGTTTTGTATGAAATACAGAAATAAAAACTTAGAAATATTAAAACACAGAAATGCACCTTCTACACGCCTCCAAATTTTATCACCTATACACTTACCCATTATTCATAGAAATAATTAACGCCTTAATCGATACACCTGTACTTACTCGTATTTTTAATGTTCTCAATTTGTCAATATTTTCATTGATTTCGTTTTGAATGGTTTTGAATTGCCAACATGTGGTATTTTAGCGGTGTTTCGACGTCACGATCGATACAGCGACAAGCTTTACTCTCTGGTCGCTGTTCTTAACCTAATACACTCTCGTCGTTGTTCGACAAACTAACCTAATATCTGCTTGCTATTCGACCGCGTTTTCGCTGTAAATTGTTATCGTAACAAAAGTAATTGTGTTATTGCACGAGATATTGAAAATATTTTAATTAATGCAGTGTGCCAATTGCAGCACGCGTTTTAAGTGGCGCAAACTTCATTGTGCGGTTTGCAAATGCGGACAATAACATTGCAAACAAAGACATCACTAAAACAGCGCGCATTCGTTTCAGATTAACAATGGAATGTATACTGAGGAGGTGACAAAAATACATACGCTTCTGCGCTGTTTTTCAAACTTTTTACTAAAACGGCACACTCAGTGGCGTGACAGAGAAATTGGGTCCCAATGCAACATGGAAAAAAGCCCGACCCCTGTATATTTCTTATAAGATATAATAATATTAAGAACTACGTAATTTTTCAATTTAATAGTATGAACAAAATTCAGTTTGTGTTTTTATAAAAATGTGTTTTTAGGCATTTTTATGCATTCGCAAGTATTCAAAAACGCCTTGATTTGCTTTTGTTTTTCGCTTTGAGGCGATGGTCTGAACCCTATCCCAATGTATATTATACTAGCGCAACTACTGTATACATCGATGATGTTTGTTTCCGTAATACATATACAATATATAGTACCATTTATTGTGGACTTCTTGGCTCCTTGATTAACGTGGGCCCCAATGCAATGCACTGGCTGTATTGACGTAGTTACCCCACTGGACACACTTGACCCTCTGCCAAATTCCCATGGCACACCATTGCAATAATAATAATTAGACATGACGCTCCGTACGAACGAAATGCGACTCGCAAACTTTTTCAATCCTGCGCGATTGACAAAGTTTTCACTTTATTCAGTGGCGTGCAGCTTCGGCTAACGACCGTAGTTCGCTGAAATTCGGCAGGGAAAATAGAAAAAAACAATTAATTGTGCATACAAAAAATTGTAAGAATCCAATTATGGTGGTACAGAGATCATTTAATTGCACCTAGCCAGTTGCATATTTGTCGATCGCTGTCATGAGTGTATATTAAATTATTATACACTATATACATAAAACATAAGAACATTTGACAACAAACTAGGACACTCGGCACACCGTTTGAAAAATAATCCACTATTGTTTTCATGTGGTGGTAATTGGTAATTGTCAATTTAATGTATCAATAGATGAAGTTATATAATATTTCATTTATTATTTAAATAGTTTTTTAATAGTTCTTAATTTTTACACAGCGCTTATTTAAATAACATCAAGTCTCTAAAAAAAATTATTTTAAAACATCAATCTGATAAAGAATGTGTCAGAAAATATTTTAAATTACACGTAAGATCTTGTAATAAATGAGCACAAGGTATTGATGTGATATCGGAAGCAGTACAGCCTCAAGGTTGTATCAAGTCATGCTACCATAATAAGAGCAATCATGGTAATATATTTAAATTACAGGTCAATCAATGCTTTCAATGGTTAGCATATAAATAGGTTCTCCTATTGTATAGAGAGAAAAATAATACATCTTATTTATTACATAATACGCCTTATTCATTTATTTGGTGGGCGTTAAAAGAAGCCATCATTTCAAAACTGGAGGCATTTAAGATGTAGCTTAATCGAGGTACGTCAAACATCTCCCGGGTTGACCATATTATCAGTGAAAATATACTAAAGACAAGTATTTTTTTTTATTACAGTAACTTTTTACCATCGCCCGTGGTAAAAAACGTTTGTGGGTTGTTCGTACGTCAAATTTACTATATTTAAAGATAATCTCGCCTAATAGTGTGGCAATGTGAATAATCATCAAATATCTAGAATTTTACCAAAATTAATTTATTTTAAATATTCACCATTAGCAATACGTACAATTGTATGCTTTATGTATGGCTTTATTCACCCCTGCGTTTGAAATCTGTCACAATAAAATTTTTTCGATAATATAATTTAAACAGCGAAAACATCATCGGACGAACTCACGAACTCTGAACTAAAATAGCGGCATATTTAATAATTCATTGTAGTATACTGCAACTTTCAAAGTTAAATGTGACAGATGACTTTTGAAACTAACTATTCGCGGTTTTTACCATCCTATGTTGGAGGGTAAAATTAGTTTACTTTTGATTGTCATTCGATGAGCGAATATTTTTTTACCAAGTTTGAACAAAAGTAACTTTTTTTGCTCGATAGAAAGATATTGTCTTGCGTGATCTTATACATACACAGAAGACTGTTTATAAAGAACAAGATTTATTAAATACAAAACAGAGCGATTTTTTAAAAATCTAATATGAAAAAATCCTTAGAACTATTTATAATTAATAGAATTATTTATATCTCACAAATAGATTCACGACAACTGAAATATGAAACGTATACTTCAGAAACTAAAGAATCTTCGGTGGTTTGAAGCCTTTTATTCGTGCTCGCCTGTCACTCAACCGATTCGTCGTTAGTAACTGAGGTGGAGCCATAGCGTAATAGCCAGTTCAACATCAAAAATATGTCGACCCTTCCTACATCAAGCATCGAAACTAACATATAATATACTTCTCGACATCCTGCAATTGTCAACGCTCTTTCGAGTAAAGAACTCGTCGGGGTTTTCACTCGGTCGGTCCAGTACTGGAACATCTATCTCTCTCACGTTGCCGACCACAACAAGCTGTTATTTCTTCTGATATGCTCTTCAGAACCACATTTTATTCTCCCTCAATTTTCCATGTTTTCGCACCACATAAGGAATTCAATAACCAGCTATTACACTTTTCACCAATTCTATTCTTCCAATTTACGACCGCATTCTCCACTGTCAGCATTTACTGATTTGAGATCGGGCTAGATCCCGGAAAACTGGTCATGAGTTTCGTTTTCAATTTATTTATTTCTCGACCGAATTTTTATTTCGATAACATTTGCCGATCAGGGTAAAAAAACTGTATTAATCAAAGTAAGATGTATTTAATTCTACGCACTTTTGCCAACAAATTACAATCTTGTTTATACTTTGTGTGTAGAATTTGCCTGAACTGGGGCAGAATTAGAATCCAATAATTTTTTTAATGATTATTTTCTTAAAAAAAATTATCGACGTGCTTGAAATTGTCGTAAAGCAAAATGGGTCCTCTTTGTTCGTACTTGACTTAATCAATAAATATAGCATTTTCCTAACTGTCAAACAAAAACAAATATTTCCTAACAAGGAACATTAAAAATGATATAAAATAATATAAAAATCGGCCATTATTTTCTAAACAAACTATTACATCTTGCCATTATTGCAATATGCCAGTAGAATTTTATACCCAAAGGTATATCTAGTTATTTCATATTAAAAAATTCTCAATTCTATAGATATAAATACGATGTCTGTCCATTAAATAATAAACCTAAATTATGTTTTTGCCAAGAGAAGTAGACAATTACATCGTAAAATATTTTTGTAAATATTCTCTATTTTCCCGAACATGAACTTAATTTGTGATTCAAGAAAATTGTGGTTTAGTCTTTTATATAACGAAATAATATTTCTTACCGTTAAGAATTTACATTAAACATAATTGAGCTGTAAATAAAAATATAAGCATAATTACATTTTATATAATACTATCTTATATTTGTATATACTTTTTTTACTGATCGTAGATTTCCATTCCAGGAATATTGGTATGTACACAGTCTCGTGGGACCTTCTGCGTTTCAACGTTATAGCATTTAATAAGGGTCTGGCTTATACCTTATATACGCAAAACGGAAAAAATATCTCAGCATCTTCATTTCTCTACGGCAATCAAAGATTGAGATCTTTTTTCTTTTTTTTTAAGCTAGTCAATATTTTTTGTACACTGTTATTACAAAGTAAATATGTTTTGTGCATTGTTATTACAAATTAACTCCAAAGAGACCGTATGTACGTACGTGCGTATTTGTGATGATTTTTATCCCAGGACACAGTGTGTCACAACACTCGTCTCACTTCCGAAGGATTTTCACCACTTGTTAGCAATTGTCAACAGTAATACTTGCATATTTAAATATTCAAATGTCTGTTTGATTTACATTACCCTACAGTGACGGAATAAATACTGGAACCAAAGCTCTGACATTGTCATTTTTAGATAATCACATTTTTTGTTCCGGTTTCATTGCTCCTAGACTATTTCCCACTTCGCAGATCAAACAAATGAACAAGCACGCTTAGTGATATTGTTAAATAAAATTGACGAATGAAGCATGGAAATTCTAACAATGAGAAATCTGATATATTTCATAAAATAAGATCAGATTTATTTTGATTTTTTGTCTTAAAATGTATCCGTGCGTGGAAGCACGTATTGAGTGTATTTATTCAAATCTATTTGGGACCACTAAGGTTAGGTTAAAATAATTTAAATGACACTAAACTTGTCATTTTACTTAGATAAAAACATGAAAAAATATTACGCATTTATGTTTATAAATGTCACCCTGTCAAATACCAAATATATAGATATAAACTATCATTTTGGTGAAACTTACGTAATCAAATAGCTCCGAGACTTTTTTTTAAATATATGACTCGATTGGAACGAAAGTTTAAATATTGACAATATAATATGTATTAATGTGAAAAATACGTCTTGTTTACACAGAGATTTAATTTTTGAAGAGTGAACACTTTTACTGTTGCATAAATGTGTCATAAACTATCGGATTTATGTTTCCACAAATAATGTTTGTAGAATGCCCCACGTCCCGCAACTAATGTTCCAAACTCTATAGTCTTTGGCTCAGTTGCATTCTAGGGCTCTGAAGAAAATAGAGTCAACTTTCCCGGACAACTCACCCTGCCCCTGCCTGGACAAATGTTGCATACATCATTGCTCTTTAGGGCCTGCGAACCCCCCACTCTTTAATACCCTACTTTAAATTATAACTAAGTATGAATCGCGGGCAACACCGAGTACGCACAGCCACTTCTTCATATACATATTTATTAGTGTTAAAATGATGTAGGTATCCATATCACACTTACTATGTGTACGAGTTTTCCGTGCGTGTATTCTCTCTATTATCTGAAATCAAAATTTTCTGCTTATTTTCGCTCGCATGTATAGCTCCAAGGTCGGGCTAGGTTCGGTGTACTAACAAGTTAAAAAAACGCGTCGTTCTTATTAAGTTTCTCCAAACTTTCTTCAGCCCCTTCCTTGAGTTACTCGCCGCCTTCCTCCCCTCCCCCGCCGCTCCCCTGACCTACACTACCTTTGCTCACGTAACAGAACCTACACATGTTTAGGTACCGCCAGACGCCGTTCCGGCAAAACATCGATAACCATACAGTCCGCAATGCAGACATTGTTAGATTTTACATTAAATTGTTGTGTTTGAAAAAAACGGCGAGATCTAGCTTTGGTCACTGCGGACGGGTCACTCGCCGTTTGTATAGTTGCCCTGCGATACAGTTGTTACGATACGCAAGTAGTAGTGAAAGGATAAATTGCTACTCCTTGACTCGCTGCTTTAAATTTTATTGGTATTATATGACATTAGTGATTTGAGACTATGACTGGTGAACACCGTTTTACGATACAATGTACGAAAAATTAGCTCCGAATACGAGGCGTGTTTTTAAAGAGTGTACCGTTGCCGGATATTCCCGGTGCAGCGCTGCGGTTGCGATGTTGCGCATGCGCAATGGCTTCCTTCATCTGTTGACTCACCACGTGCAGCGTTAGAGACGTTCACATAGTGTGGCCATCTTGCAGTGAGTGGTTGAAATGTTCAAGACAGTAGATCAGCTTGCCGATTGTGAGATTCGATCCGTGATTCGTTTCTTGTATGCATGAAACATGAAACCAGCTGATATTCATCGCCAAGTATGTCCTGTTCTGACCTGATTTGGCGCCAAGTAATTTCAATATTTTCCTTCATCTGAAGCGATTCCTTGGGGGCAATCCTTTTGATGACGATGATGACATGGTTTTCATTCCATGTACAAAAATTGGTGCCCTGTTATCACAAGTGCCTTAATAATGGTGGCGACTATGTATGAGAAGTAGTTTCAGGTGTGTAGCGTCCGAAGAAAGTAAAGTGTTGTAAAAATTATGTTTTGTTTCTTAAAAAAAAAAATCCGGTAGGTACTTAAAAAACTTAAATTATACTATTACATTACATTGCAGTAGAAAATTATAATTCTAAACTTTTTAGTATAAATAAGTGAATACAAATCAAAACATGTTGAGCAAACACTGAACAAATAAAATTCCTTAATGAATTAAATATACCTACACTCATATTTTAGTTGACACTATTTTCAGACCCGAATTTTAATATTTTTAGATACGCAATCACTGTTAGTGATTGTGACTTAGATACACCAGTTATTGATTAACAATTCATGACTTTGAGTTAATCTATGGAAATGTATTTTTATTAACTACCAAAATTGTACGATCTTTTTAAAATGGCATTGGTGTTCATGTCCGTGATAACTTTTGTCAGTGAAAATTTTCACTGTGTTGCGACAGCACGATACCGTAACTGTAGAGTGACTAGCCGGTCACCTCATTTTGTGATAATTTAATTATTTATTTATTTTTATTTCGTTTGTGAAATTTGTTTGTATTACATGATATTATCGTATATTGTACTTACTTTTTGAATCACGATGACGATATATATGCGAAAAACAATATTAAAAGTTGGATTTCCATGCTTATATGATGGCTCAGCGCAGCAAATCACATCCAAACCTTATTATTTGTGATTTGTCGACACAAGCAATAAGCTCCCCTACAAGGGGGAGGGGGTTGAACTTGATAAGGGTTAAAATTTAAGGAGACACATCTTTTTAATAGGTTCGATAGTTTACCAGTTCACAGTGGAACACACAATTGCTAGTAGCAATACGTAATACTATATATGATTGTAATGATTCAGCCCCCAATATGTTATGTGTCAATAGATACTTTACTAAATTACGAGTCGAAAATGTTCAAGTAAAATGCACAAATTACGTTACGGAAAATATAGAGATTCTTACAAAATCATGTTAAACTTTAAGGCGTTCTTAAATATTTGGGAAATTTAACTATTATTATCTTTACTTCAGACCTTAAATCATCTAACAAAAAATAGTATAGCCGCTTGAAGTTTATATATGTTTTATTCCATATATAATTTGGAAATAATGTAATATTACAATCAATCAAAATAATCGCATAACTACGATGAAAATACTTATTATTGACACGGATGAGATTAACCGCATGCACCTTAAACACTTTCAACTCATTTTTTTTTATTTGACATTTTTTACAATATTTTATAGCGTGAATAAAGTATTTTACATTTTTTTTAAATTACATGGTTTTTCTTTCGCTACCTCTCCAAAAAAGAGACCAGCTTTTGTGCTTGGAGAGCTCATATTTATTATGTATCTATCTCTAAAGCATTCTGCACTAGGTGTGTTAGACACAGTATAGTAACACTTAATACGTAATACTGCAATATATATTGATAATAATCTTTAATATGATTATATACTCACATAACACTTATTTTGTTCGACAACACTCAATTTTTCATTTTGTTGTATATAATGCGTTTTAACAGTGTATGCTTTGATTCTTAATTTTTTTATTTTATATGTAAATTATCATTACATTAAATAATAAGATTCACACCTTATATAGTATGTACAGCTGTCAAAGTGTATTATTTTACAACATGCCCGTGCGTAAATATAAAATTACAGTTTTGGGCCGAAACATTTTTTCCGAAATTTTCGAAATGTTAAAACATTTCGTGACACTCGTCATTTGTCAAACTCTTGGCTAACACGAAAAAGGGACGTGTCCGAATATATTTGGATATACCGAGTATATGTCGAGAAATTTTTTTCCATTTTCAAACAGTAAATATTAAAATGGATGGATATAAATAAAACAATATTATAACACTACTTGAGTTCATTTTCACTACTCGAGTTTCGAGAGAAACGGTAACTATCATCCACAGGTGAAGTATTAAATACTTAATAAAGTAAATATGAATTAAATATATTAATTAGAAAGATATACATATAAAATCAATTTTATTGAAAAATATTGTTGTTGCGCCACCGGAATTCGAACCTGGGAAGGTTCATTATCGAACTATGCTACAGCGACAATATTTTTAGCGACAATTTTCGAACCTACATGTTACCTTTTTGATATTAATCAATTTAATCGTTCCATTATTTGAAAGAGCCAACTACCTTATTTTTACAGAATCTCAAATACCTTTCAGTAAACTGATAGCAGACGCCAGAATTATCAATTCATGTTTACTAAATAAAGCTTTAAATTTAATACTTCATCTATAGATAAAGAGTTACTGTTTCTCTCGAAACTCAAGTAGTGCAAATAAACTCATGTATAGTTTATATATTCTTCCATTTTGATGATGAAACTCTACAAAGTTAACGCCAATTCTATCAATAATATAGTAAATATTAATTTCGACTTATAGTCCAATCTTTTAAATATATTTTAATACCATAATGAGAAAACTAAATATTAAACGAATGTTTTATGTTAAAGGTAGTGGAATATTCAGATTCCGTGGAATTCATTGCAAATTTGAAACGGCGGTGGTTCTAATCGTGGATAGGTACACATCATGATTTAAATAGTTTAATTGTATACACCAACCTTTAAAAACCTTTATAAATTTTAATTTTTTTATTTTATTTATTTACTTATATTTACATTCTTACATATTATACATTATAAACAATTCTTAAAGTATCTAAAAAAAATAGGTGAACAATCTTCATAATGTAAGTGATGTTCGCTGTCTCCTTAACTAGACCGAAGACTGTACTAAAGGAGACCGGTTCAACCGTTGTCAGTCATACAAATATGAAATTATTTTTTATTTTTATCTAAAACAAAAATACCCACGATTGAAACACTACGCAAAAGGAAAAGTGAATATAAATAAATTACGTTATGTTCATGTGATCATTTCCACGAATCTTTGCCCAGTTTCCTTTCTGCCCAAACGCCCAATAACCAGCTCCTAAGACGGTGTTTGAGATTGTCCATCGAGAATTGTTTCATACTGCTCGGCAAAATGTTATATATAGGCTTTGGGGGCCAGAAACATATGGAAGGATTGACCAAAGCTTGTTTACTTTTAAGGCTGGGTGATCCTATTATTTTTTGCTCTCGTAACATAACTATGAGATGGATATTGATGAAGTTCTTTGTTGGAATAATAAATAAATTATCAGCCTTTTTACATAGAGTTGTCGAATATCAAGAAGCTGACATTCCTCAAACAGTGAGTCAGAGGGAAATCTATATGGTTTTTTGTAGATGATTCTGAGAATGGATTTTTGCGTGATTACTAATTATGAAAGCACTTTTTTTTTTTACTTGTCTAGTGTATATAATTTATAACTTCGACTTATACTCGAATCACCTTCTATATATACGGTAGATTTAAGATTTATATTCATTCATATATTCTTATTTTATTTATTTATTTATTCATACATTATTATACCCAATTGTCTCAATAGATATTCTAGAGTGCATGATCTCCGAAGCTGTAAACTAAAATGCATCAAAATGGTATGGAGTTGTTCCGTGAAAAATTGAAATAGCGATGTTATAAAGTTTCGAGTACTTCTATAAAATTTCTCTTTTGCCGAACAAACTGTGAATATTTCTGACATTTATTTCCTTATGCACTTTTCGCGATCACTCTGGCGAATGTGCCAGTTGGCAACATTCTGAAATTTTGTGATATATGATACTGCTGTAGAAATTATTAAGCATAATCTTTCGTTGAAAATTATTAGGTCTTTCAGTAAATAATGGCGGGTTTTAACTTTCAAATTCAATATAACCTAGGAAGTAGGAGCCATTTGATTTTTTGCATTTTTGACAGGGTAATACAAATTTAATTATGTCTGTAGAATAAAACTATTTAAATCTATTTTCTTCTGCTTCTTTATTATTATTATTTTTTTGTCGTAAATTATTATCTAGGTCCCGAAAAGACGAGTTGTCGTGAAGCAAAATGGTTTCTCTTCGCTCAATCAGTGTTGGTTGTTTGTCGCGTGTTTTCTTCCATTCGTGCCTAGTGGTTACGATGCTCGCCTAGGTCTTCTTTCCCAGTCGGTTTCCTCATTACTGAGGATTGTGACCCGGAACGTAGCTGGTAGCGTCTTTGATTTGATCGTTTCGCCAAATTGAAGTGCGACCTCTCTCTTAAAATAATGCAAATTATATGCCTGAAAAACGTTCAAAATTAATATCATCCATTATTTTCGAAACGATGTAATAATATTTCGCTGATGCATTGGATTATAAAACGTTATAATTACATCGATTATTCTGTCCGTGTTTTTCTTGCAATCAATAAGAAACGGAAATCTGAGTAGTATGTACATTACAAGCTAAATAATATTTAGAGTAACACTGAAAACTCAAAAATAATACGTGGTAGTTGAAATTTCTAGCAGAAACCAATCGGTTTCGCCGATTGTTTTAGCTAGATAGAAGCCGTCTGGTACGCCCACGACCAGTGTGTCTGTGATACGATTTTAATGTTTAAATTATAATTTATTATAAAATGGGATGCGGTCTACCACAATACAATTTAAAGCGACACATGTGCACAGCTATCTCCAGCGATGGGTTATATTCGGGATCTCACTAAATAAAGCGATTTATGTCTCGGTTAAATATACAGAACAAAAATAAAATTCACAGTCGGTTAAATCTGAACCCGCACTCCCAGAATTTGTATTTCTAGTCAAACGCATTAGCCCACTCTACCATGACCGGTTCTGGGAGATACGTCGTACTTTGTCTTCATTGCCAGTAAGAAAAAATAAAATATTAGTAATGTGTACGCCTAGAGCTATTTTAAATTAATATTATTATCGTCAGAATATTATTAAAAGCATAAACACGAAAGATATAACTTAAAGAAATGGAATAATATATACAGGTAAAAAAATTAACTTAAAATCTCAAATGAATGCGATATTTTGTGTAAAACTATTTTGAACTGCAATGTAAAAATTATCTAGTCAGTATCTAAGAATTATTCACAGCAGTTTTAACAAATATTAGACGGGTGACATCTATTGCATAATGAGGAAAGATTGTAAATGAACATTTATATTCATTATTTGCTATTGCTACTTTGGTATTTTTAAAGAATACTTGAAAGGGCACTTACAATGGCGATAGCGACGATGTGCAATATTATAATAGATACACAACTGTACGATGGCAGGTAATGGTGGTTACTTGCGTTTTTGGTACAACATAATATATAGATGCCATTTCCCTTTTACTCGTACAAAAATCGGTTTGGAAGGAGCATCTTACGATGTAATTATGACATAATTCCTCTACTTTTTCCTCCGTGAAGGTCACGCAAAATTGCGTTCGAGAAATTTCCATATTATAAAACTATTCAGGCCATTAGTCAGTTATCGGCTACCGTAAGCAAGCTTAAGGTAAAGTAAAGATTTTTTTGTTTTTTTCTCGCGACTGGCAAACCTTTTTTCACGATGGTATCTGATCGGCTGCCATTCTTGGTTTCCCAGGATTAGACACGATATATTACTCTTACGATTCAAAAACACCGTATACATACATCTTTGTTCGTTTTGTACAACATTAGCTTATTTTTCCAGTTCGGTGTTTCCATTAGCGTCTTCTGAAAATTGAAATCATAAATTTACATAAAAATAAACAAAAAAAGGTTACAAAATCAGTATGAAACTGGAATATTTAATAGTATAAGAAAATTATTACGTAAGCTATTGAGACCCTTAAATTTTTCCCGTTGTAAGATTTTTTTTGCCGGTATCATTCTTAGTAAATTTAATGGTATATATGTAATATAATCATTTACATGATCTTTTGTCGGTAATATTGAAGAAGCCGTGTTTTTTGTGTTATTACTACAGAATACATTTTGAAGTGTATTCCTTTTTACAAGTTACATTGACTTCTTTATATTTTCATAGAATGTGCTTAATACGAAGTAAAGAATAAATTAATAAATAATTGTAGATATTTTGTAAGTTTTTAATAATATTTATAATTACATCTTAAAATATCTATTCATAATTCTTATTTTTCAATCAAACTGGCCATCTCAAAATATCACGAATTAGAATGAACATAAGATTTATTTATTTATTTTACCTATCTATATTATTTCAATAAATCGGACAGCTAAATGCTCATTAAATACATTGCACATAAAATATTAAACATATCTCTACAGTTTTTCATGGTTTTGGTTTACTGCTTGCTTATTCCCAAGGCATTGAGAAGGGCTGAACAATATAAATCCCATCAATAAAGCCATCGCACCAACGCCAAAGTAAATTATTGTGCACGGCGTGCAAAACATTTTAATCTGAAAAACAAATATTATTGACAAATGTACGCCTTTCAGTGGCCAATTTTGTGGTCAATTTTGTTATAATTATTATCGGATGGAAATTTATCAAAAAAAAATTATACTCACGTAGTATTCAAAATCAAAATACGTGTACATGTAAAAACATGAACGTTTCGTAAAAAAATACATCATCCTTGTGAGCTTAGTAACTGCAATAAATCGATGCGATGGGATAAACATATTTATCTTTGCAATTGCTGTTTGAAATGCTTACCGTTTTTTCAAAAATATTTTTGACAAGCAAATGTTATTATTTGAATGCTTTAAACAAAAATGTACCCATGACAGTAGAGAACAATTATTTTCAAAAACAAAAAAATAATTATGAAATTTTTGTCTTCTAGGTAGGTACTTATAAGTATCGAAATGTAACGTACATACATTTTAGGCGACCTCAATCTCTTATTTTATCGCTTATTCTACTCGCCTCTCTTCTTACTTTGAACCCGAAACGTTCAACCGACATTTCGACACATTTTGTGTTCGATTAATTAGTTTATTTAAAATCAAATGCACTATTTTAACATTCATTATTGTAATTCTCCTTGTTCATCAACCCTTCATCCATTAGGGAGAATTTTGATGGATAGATATAATATTATAAGGTTATGCCTTAATTCAAATATCTACCTGCTTACATTTTTTTTTTACAATTGCTCTCTGAGGGTTTTGCTTTATATTTGAGATACAAGAGTAACCCCCACAATCTGATGGCATACCTCAATATGGATTCTACTAACGAAAAATAAATTATCTGTACTCTTTTACTTCATCCAAAGGCTTTATGTTGTCCCCTTTTTCACATTCTTCTGTATCTTTTCGACCTCTCACACAATATCTTAACTATTCGTTCGAAATATAATAGTTCGAGTCTTGACCTAAATATCCGTATATCCTTTTATATTTTTTTTTATTATTTTGATATTAGTTGTTACCGTAACACTAAATGTGTTTTTCTTGGTCATTTGGTGGTATTGGTTATGTGTTGAATCAGAGTGATTTATACTTGGAATTATGAACCTTTCTAAATCGGCTCACGTTAACCATGGTTTAACAGTTATAATTACCATATGTATTTGGACAGTGATAAGGGATGAACACGTGTAGGTACTTACTTGAGATTCATTGAATTTATTAACCAATGGATTAGGCGGTATGAAATATTACGAAGCAAAGTACAAAGCTGTAACCATGTCAACAGTTTCTGACAACAGTCTCAACAGACAGTTGACCCCTGGCGGCCGTTCCCGCTGATGTTCCTACCGACGTAACTCGTTTCGCCGTCGCTAAATGCCACCCTGTATCCACTTTACGGTAGTTTTTTTTCTTTTCTCTCTCCTTTGTCCTTTGTAGAGTTTTGCAACAACCTTAAGGGGGTGAAACTTTGCGAATTGAAATATTACGTACTGAAAACTTCTCTTTTAAAACAGAAATGAATATTTCTGAAGTAGAAATAATATTTATTTACGTAATTTAATATCTGACATGAAATCTCGCTTCGCTGATCTTCTGCTCAGTTCACGAGTGTAATCAATAGCTAATATTTTATCCGGATACCCTATTTATAATCCTGTCGAGTGAGGTTTTCTAACGTATTATATTTCAACTGCGGATTCTGTTATAGCGTTAATCATATGATGCAATAGAATGTGGTTAGCCACAGAGGTTGACTAATCTCAGTGTGCTATTATATAGCACTTTTACAGGCATTTTTGAATAAGAAATTATCGTTATTTTTCAAGCAAGAAACTCAAAAATGTTGCCAGGCAACAGCGTAATAGGAAAAATGAAACATCTAAAATAACACGTTTCCCAATTTCATTTTACAAATCTCGGATAAATCCTCAGTGATTGTGTGTTGGGCGTGATTTTAAATTTAATAATAGATGCGACATTCAATATCGCGTATTTGTGCACTTTCCTACTTCGTTGTTTCTTTGTTTCGCTACTTTGTAGGCTAGTTGCGTTTTTATTTTTATTATTATCTTGAATATGTACAAAAATCAGGGGAAAAAAGTGTTTTCTTTGTAAACCTTCTACAAATATTTTCTCGTATTTACACATATTTATAAGAAAATCCTATAAACTCGGATTTTACTAATTAAGTTCATAAATTAATAATGATAAATACTATCTAATTAACTTATCAACACGCTGTTTCTCCGTAGGAGAAATAAGATAGGATAGAACACCGCACTATTCTGTCCTGGCACACCATTCTTGCCTTGTCCGTTTGCATATATCTTCCCATGCACGCACTTCTGTTACCTTCGACACTCGCCTCGTGTTTTATTTACCGTTCTCTCCTCGCTTATACGTTTCATATGTCCAAACCATCTCAGAGATACTTTTTTTACCTCTATCGATTAAGTTATAAACAGACTTACATTCGCTCCTAATCTATTCATTCTTCACTCTATCACATGTAGGGTCCACACATTCCCCCGAGCGACCGCATTTAGTCTACTTTCGTTCTTTATTTGCCATTCCAGGCTTCACTTCCATACGTTAGATACTATTAAATTAAGATTAAATAGTATAATATTTTTTGCTTTTTATTGAGATCATATTTTCGTTGCTCTTACCCCTAACTGTGGTCAGCCACACCGCAGAGAGCATTCGTTATACTATCCCACCCCCAGATTCTCATTTCGGTTTGATCTTTACTCCGATCAGTTTGTGCTGGGTGTTTTAAATTGCACGTAATTAACTATTGTATTAACCCGGATATCCGGGTTAATACGGTAGTTTATTTTATCCAAGGGAAGACATTTCTTTGGGAAATAAAATACTTGTTTGCGTTTGTCCTTTGATAAGGTACGTAATTAAAATAAGCCTTAATTACGTAGATTTATTTCATTATTTACTATTGTGTTCAATTATCTCTTCGACTTATGCAACTATATCAATTTTATGAACCATTTTAAAGAACCTTCAAACCAACTTCCGCTTGTTATGGACTTTCCACCTCACCACGGCCCAGTCCCACCTCAATAATCATCCCATAATCCTCATATAGTATCATAACTACAAAAACATAATATTTAGTTATTTTAATCAATTATATCAATAGCGCAACAGCCAGGTATGAGCCCTGGCCTCTGATCTGTCCCCGTTGTCTTTTTCCAGTTCGCGATACCGACTGCACTCTTTCAACACTCCTGAGGCCAGTAAAATACTTTTTTCCATTCGTTAAAGTGACCAATCACCCCAGTCATGCTATCTTGATAACTTGGACAGTGTTGGGTTCACCAAATTCAGCGTCTAATTCGTGGTTGTTGCTTATATCAATAGTGAATTTCCGTCTTTCTTACTGTCCAAACTATGTTACTAAACAATTTTAGTAATATAATTTATTATACACCACTTTGTAAAAACTGCTTCTTAAAAATGTATAAAATACGTGATAATTACTAAAACAACTAAAAATAACATTTTTAGTTATGTAAAAGGAGTCAATATATAGATTTTTAAGTGCTTTTAAATAACGAACGAAATTTATAATTTAAAATCAACTTATTTTTAAGTGATTTCATAATTTATTTGTTATGTTACGAGTTTTTAGAGCATAAATCCTAGATAATTAAAAAAAAAAAAGTTAAATCGCTTATAAAAATAATACTTAGAAGTAACTGTATTTGAGAAACTACAATGTACACGGTTACTATAGCTACAGCGGTAGAAAGTTCCGGGTTCGAGTGGTAACTGTATTTGAGAAACTACAATGTACACGGTTACTATAGCTACAGCGGTAGAAAGTTCCGGGTTCGAGTGGTAACTGTATTTGAGAAACTACAATGTACACGGTTACTATAGCAACAGCGATATAAAGTTCCGGGTTCGAGTGGTAACTGTATTTGAGAAACTACAATGTACACGGTTACTATAGCTATAGCGATAAAAAGTTCCGGATTCGAGTGGTAACTGTATTTGAGAAACTACAATGTACACGGTTACTATAGCTACAGCGATAGAAAGTTCCGGGTTCGAGTGGTAACTGTATTTTTTCGATTGAACATTTTGTATGTAATTTGTTTTCAAAATAAGCCCACTAAGCTGAACGAAATTTAAAAGTGATAAACAGTATTATTTAGTTGTTTTCCCGTTTTCTAGTCGAGTCTTGAAAAATAATCAATAGCCTCAGCTCTTATGCTTTTTAGGTCGAATTAGGTCGCCGGAGGTCGGTAAAATGGCCTGAATAAAAGCTTTAAAGTGATGTATTTACTGATTAAATTGATTTTGTCTATGCGAATATATTATACCGTTAATTCCATTTATATACCTATTTATTCCATTTTAATCAAAAATATTAATCAATATCTTCAAGTCCTCACTAAATCAACGTCAAGTGGCGCGTTCGATTAAATTAAAACTTTTAAAATCATTATTTTTATTAATTTTAGAAAACACGTTATATTTGTGAAGTATGATTTTTCAGAACATAGTTCCTTGATAGTAATAATGTTTTCTGTCCTGGCGCTACCTAACAGGTTCAAACTCAAAAGATTTTTAAGAAACATTTTAATTAAAAAGATGGTCGCTTCCAAAGGGAAAAAATATGTTTCATTTATATAGATTGTATAGTAACGCTACAGCGCTATTAGTTGAAACATTTTACTGGCGATAGAATGTTCTAGGTACGAGTTCCGATGGTGACTATATTTATTCGATAGGTAGATTGTTTTCTGTGCACCTTTAAGTAATTCTTCTAATTTATTTTGATTTTTGTTTTTACTGTTACTTTTTAAAGACACCTTAGACCGTTGTTAAATTTTCTATTATAAATATTATAAGATCTGAGGAAATGAGGTACCGTAGTATCTAGGATTTTGCTAGTTTTGCAAAAGCGTTTGATATAATCAACATCACAATTCACGATTTTATTTAAAGAGGACTCCTTGGACTACTGCTCTGGACCCCGTGTTTAAAAGTCTAATGACGTATATTTCTCTTCAGTTAAGATTTTTAGATGATATAATAATCATTTCCTACTCTCTAGAAGAACTTGAATCTTGCTTAAATGAACTGGCAAATGAGAAAACAAACTTCGTACAAAATAAATATATAAAAAGTACTTACAAGACATTAAAAATTGCTTTGTACGCTAAGAAAGGCCTGGAGCTGGTACTAATGTATGGAAGTGAGGCCTGAAGCTGGCAGAAGAGGAACGAAAGTAGACTGAATGCAGTTAAAATGAGATCAATTAGGCATATAGAAATAAGGAAAGAATATAAAGTTGATCTTAGTATAGTGAGTAAGATTAAGAAAGAATAACTTATGTAGTTTGATCATATGGAACGGATGGTTGAGGAGAGAATGGTAAAAAAGATATATGACGCAAGTGTTGATGGCACCAGAAATAGGGGACGTCCGCGGAAGACTTGGCACGACCAGGTAAACCAGATAATGGAGGATGGTTATGTTAGAAGCCTCAACAATCGGCGAGCTTGTATGAGAAGATGTATGAATGTGGATAAGGCGAGAATTATGTGTCAGGATAGAGGAGTGTGGCGCTCTATCCTCTCTGCCTACCCCCGCGGGGAAACGGTGTGATTGTAAGTAAGTAAGTAAGTAATATTGTGTTTATATTATCTCACACTCGATACATGGCCTACAGGTGTAATAGTTTATAAAATACTCGAATGATATGCGACTTTGGAAGTGGGCGGGCCTTCCCGAGATGGGTAAGCTACACATATACGGTACGTATGTCCCGTTCGAGATAATAAATTGTCAGTATTCTCTTTTACCCAGAAAACACGCAAAAAATATATTACCTCTCTTAGGCGGAAAACCTTCATTTAAAAATTTTTGAGCGTTGGAAATTTCTCCAATATTATACGGAATGTCGGCGCGCGGCGGAGTAAATTTTATGATACATATATATTGTGTTCAATATATAACACTGCACGAGCCAGTTTATGGACTTTATATGTGACCTTACTGCGAAAATTGACCAAGTCAAATTTATACGATTTTGAGCTTTTTTGACCAAATTATCGTGCTAGATCTCTCACTACGAAAAATAAACATGTCAACTTAAATCCCAAAATATTCCACAAAATTTAAATTTGCATATTGATCAAGTCAGTCTACAAATATCTGCCAGGTATATGAAACATTGACTTTTCTGTAGAGATATTTTATGCTCTTTGGCTCTCAAGGTAAATTAACAAAGTCTCCTTGGACGCGATACGATACATAATGCTGCTGAAATGTTCTGTTATGAAATGCTTGATTTATAATATTCCACAAGAATATTTTGATGATATTCAGGGTATGGTGATGGTTTCAAGCACCGATATCAATAGTTTATGAGAGCCAGTGCCTAAACGGATACGTTAATCCAAAAGTGATCCCCCAAAATAAAAACCAATATTAAGAAGATAAAAAAGGATTCTGGTTAATAAATTGATTATCAAATTAAAAAAGAGTCTCTTCCAATATGAAGTAAAAACAAGGATAGGAATACCGAGCTATTTTGAAAATATTTTTTTCTTTAATTTTTGTGATTACTGTTTTTGTTATAATTTATCCTTTCTTTATTATTTTTTCATGTTTTTATAAAAAATATACTTATTTTATAACAATAGTGAACATTTTATTTTCCTGACTAACTTTCTTAACAGCGGAAACTAAGTCAATAATGTTATACTTGATAAGCAAAATTAATATAAAAATATTATTTTGTAAATTGAACTGAAATACTGTTTTATTCCACTATAATTTATTATATTAAACGTTAGAACGTTTTCGGAAACATCTTCTCATTATCAATAATATAATAAAATATAGTGTTTCAACTCAATTTACAAAATAATCATGGAATTTCACAAAGTTTCACCAAAAACTTTTAAAAAGTTATAAAAATATTGTTTTATTATTCTCGCAATAACATTGCCAATACCTTGTCCCACAAAATGCAAAAGACACATTAAATAAAAATTATCCGAACTTGCAAAATAATGAGTTTCCGCATCTGTTCAAAAATTTCAATCTTAATTTGCCAACAAACAAAAATTTTGACTCGGCCACTTTTCGCAGTATGCTCACGATATCGCAGACCTCTTAGAGTTCGAGGTACAATGATCTGCCTACGTGTTGGGCTCACCCAGATATATTAGAGAAGACAGAAACGGACATTTTAGTTCGTATCTTAATAAGTTAGTTATTAAGCTTGGCTTAGACTTAGAGACTAGAAACAAGCGACAATGTCACGTGCTCAAAATAGATTCACCCGAATGTCCTGGTCCAGAAAAAGACACGTGGAAGATGAATTATGTCTTGTTGGGTTGTGTAACCTTCGTCATTTTGTTATCCTTTTGTGCGTTTCTGAATTCTAATATATATTGTGGTTGAACTCCTGTTGACCTACTCCCTATATTTTGATTATGTTCCCATGCCAACTAGTTTAATATTCCTTTCGTCCACCCTCTAGCGAGCTGTTCTATTTCTAAGGTTGTAAAGGCACGGGGAAAATTGCGGGAGTAAATATTTTAAGATACAGGCTTATAAATATGTATGGGGTAGATTTCGATAGACATTTTACTCAATGCAGAAGGTGTCAATTGAATCATGAAACAATTTCAGGAAAATTTGAATGAGCTTTCTTCAGCTATGACCATGAGACCCTCGGTTAAAAAATGTATATACAGGTCAAATTCCATTATAGCGAAATTTGGGAGACCGAAAGTATTATTTCGTTGTAGTGAAATTTTGTTATAGTGTATATAAGGAAAAACACATACATACTGTATATGAAAAATATTTATTAAAAAATAATAACAAAGGCATCATGAAATAAACCATTTGGTCAACCCATGACCTATCATGTGATAATTTGTTTCTACATTAAAACAGTGCTTGTCAAACTTTGTAGTCTTCAAGCAGTCTGTCGAGCGTCTTTTTTTAAATGGTCGATAATGTAGATGGTGCAATGTTAAATCCTTGGCAACGTCACCTTTTTTCATTCCCTAGTCTATTTTTTCTAGTGTGGTTAATTTTTACTTCAACGTAACCGATATCATTTTTCACTTTTGTCCGTTGTCACACAATGTTGGGAAAAAAATCAATTATCAAAAATCAAAAAATCGACCGATGTATAAGTAGGTACTTCTATGCCCTCCCCACCACCGATTTGATCTAACCACGTCGCCGCTCGGGGAAGTACTGGATGCGACGATAGTTGGTCTGATCTGATATACCATCAAATTGACGTAAATTTTGGCAAAAATTCATTACATTGAAATTTCTATTCGTTATATATGTATGTATGTACGTAAATATATGGGGTTATAATATAATATATGTATAAGATATAGCATATTTTTTATTCTCGAAGTTCTATCAGATTTTTCCGAAAAATTATCCTTATAAATATCTTGACTAAGTCTTATCCAGCTTGATCTGCAGTCTTGTTTCGAATTTAAGAAAATTCGCAACTCCGTCAATATTTCTCTAAATAAAATATAATAAAAATGGTACACCACACACCGACCATTAAACGGAAGAGTTCAAGTTCTTGGCAGTTATGAAACGTGTATCAAAATCAGTTGATAATTAATTATTAGATGATTATATCGTGCACAGTATAAAATAATAACATATATATATGATGAAGATACCATAATTGATATAGAGGCCTGACTGATGTTTTTTTTAAAATACTTATATTGTAAAGCTGTTAGCATCGACATGTATTTATTTGTGCGCATTGAAAAGAAAATGATGTATTTGAAATTATATTCTAGGTGTCTTTAATTTAATCTTGTGTATCTTGAAATAGCATACGCGCGGTATTATACATTATTTACGGTGGCTTCAACTAGGCAGCTAATTGAATTAGTGCGAGCAAGCCTGCGTTCCGTGCATCTAGATGTGTCCAGGTAGATAAAGGGATCGAATAAAATAAGTGAATGACCAGTTTCTGTGTCCAGAGCCGGATTATGGCTTTAGCACTCGAATCTAGCTGAACGAAACATAATTATTATTTTTTTTATTAAGCATTTGTGTCGTTTTCAGAACACAGTTATGTGGTATTTTAATACAATTTAAATTAATCGACTAGAAAGATGTACAGAAAAAAATCTGTTTATCGAAAAATATTTAGTTGCTACCGGGATACGAACCTGGACCTCTTCCTATCCGGGGAATCCATAAATTTTATTGCTTTTAAAAATGAATTAATAGATGTATATACTGGAAAGATTACAGAATATTCATTCCAAATTTGTCGATAATGTAATCGATTGTTATAGCGAGATGGTGAACGCGCTTCCCGTATGCTGATTTATCATGTGTAAGATGTACAAAATCACCGGCATTTTGGATATTGGTGCACCTTTTTAAGGTTACGTAGCCAAGATAAACCTTTCTACCTACGACTGAACGACTGACATTCTGAGTGAGTTCTATTTATCATTGCGGAAAATGTCCCAAGCTTTCTTCCTACTGCACATGGTTTTACCATTTCCAGTAGATAGCTTTAATCAATTAAGCTATAGTGACACTAGACACTATCATCAGATTTTATTTACATAATGTTTCCTCATTACTTAGCCATTTATTTATTCTCATTGGAAGTGACTATCTGTTTAATTACAATGTTTCTTAAAAATCTTTGGGTACAACCTGCTCTGCTCCGGGTTCGGGACCTGGCGGTGACTTTATTTTTTCGATATATAGATCTTTATATGTGATTATTCTAATCTGTTTTAATTAGATGTACGAAAATTGTAAATTTAATTATTTTTTTAATACTATAAAAATTAAAAGCACGTCTCTGATCTCAGAAAAAAATGTTAATATAATGACAATACAATTTGATGATCTTTTTACTGGCCCGGATTTAAGACATTACTTCTGGCACCGATTCACTTAATCTAGCCCACTCTGGTGTATCTCGAAAACTCTTAACGTTACCTCGAAACTTGAAAACTCAAAAGTTCGCCCCGGGCTTACAAATTTTCACAATTACCTGGATACCGAGAATATTATGAAACGGATGATGAGCGGTTTGTGTCTTACGAAACACTAGCATTCCGATGTGTTCCGGTTCAATATGATTTCTGGATATAGTCACGATTTAGTTGCCAAATAATTATGGATAATTTCGCAACGAATGTGTATATTAATATATTCTGAATAGTGTTGATTTAATTTAAAATCACTGTTCTATTCAAAGATTGTTTTATTATAAAACTGTTTTTTGACAGGTGCGACTGGCGCACATTGAAATATTTCGTGAAAAACGTAATAATTTTGCATTAATAACTTTTGTTTGTTTTATTATTTTGAAAAAATCCACCTTCAGATCAAAAAGGTCACATCGACATTTCAAAGGAAGTTGCCGCGTCACTCCAATGAAATGTGTCAATTTCTCTGTGTGTAAAAAACATTAAGACCTTATTTATAAGAATTACTTCAAATAAAATCCACACTGCGACGTATACTGTACACTCTGCAAGAAAATATGTTTTAAGATCTTTTTAAATATTTGGTACATAATATAAGCTACCCTCGTCAGTACATTATTGATACCCGTCAAAATTCTAAAATCAATATACGTATTTACTATTTTAATTATAAAAATATTTTATATGTTAAAATAGTGTCTCAATTTTTACTTGGGAATTTGAATTAGGCGCCATTTTGTTTTATTTATCATTTGTTATCTATCTATCTACAAACTAAACACATTCAAAATGGACGAGTATATCAATCATGCAAACCTTTTATGAAATTTCGCGCTTTTTTGTAAATATGTACGATTTTTAATATTTTTTATCGTAATTTGCAACCTAACTAGTAAATTATTCGTAGTTTCTTGGTACAAAGACACAAGTGCGGGGTCTTAGTGTTAATTCAAACAAAAATACGAAGCGCGTTTTTAAGTACTGTAAGTTTAAGTTTAAGTAAGTTTAAGTTTAAGTACTTTCTTCGGACGCTACACACCTTAAACTACTTCTCAACATAGTCTCCACTATTATTAAGGCACTTGTCATAACGGGGCACCAATTTTTGTATACCTTGGTCAGTCATAGAAGAGTGATCTATTGTCTTGAACATTTCAACCACCCACTACAAGATGGCTACACTGTGTGAATATCTCTAACGTTACATGTGGTGAGTCAACAGATGAAGGAAACCATTGCGTATCTCATTCGCAGCGCTACACCGGGAATATCCGGCAACGGTACTTGAAAAACGCGCCTCGTATCACCAAAAATTCAAGAATCTTAATTCGTCACAATTCCATTGCATTCTCACTTCAGCGGAAATATCAATAAGCAAAATTAGCACGTAGCACTCTAATGTATGAATATCGAGTGGTGCGGTTTTTGGGTGTGTTATAGGGCCGTAATTTTTTGATAACCCCAAGTTCAAAATGGGTCACCCTTTAGTTTCTTTGTCGGTACACAACGCGGCATTCAATGTTTGTTAGTTGATTTTTGTCGTTTATTTCATGCCGGTGAAGGGGAAGTTTAAAGGTTTTGTGTGCGGACAAAGAGAGCGAACAAGTAAACCGTACGCACATAAAATTCCTGGAAACCCAGCTATTTCTCATTATATTTCCATTTATAAATTTTGTAATTGTTGTTTGAGTTGTATAAATATTGTGGAAGAAACTAGCCCCCCTTTTGAATTTCTGAAACGCTGGGTGGCGGCAGCAACATATTTCGTTCCCCCCTTCTTCTCAATTTTAAAACAATTCTTTCAAGCGTTTTTAATATGGAGATCGATACTATCAAATAAATGTAAAATGGACTTTTATAAATTTCACATTCTCGTTCTTTCGCTTTTCGCATATTTTCATTGATTGATTGGATCGATTTCCAAACTTAATAGTGCACTTTTTGCTAAAACTCATAAATATGTCTGATATTTGAAATCAAGGTAGTAATTGTGTTCATTTCTAATTAGATACCAAGTTAAATCCCTTGCAGTGTACAATTTCTTCTTATTGTATATAAATTATTAAAAGTGACTAAAGACTCAATATTTATCATAAATCAACTACTTGGTATTAGTTCTTTCTCTTGTCAAACATCAATTCCAAATCCACTTGTGATAATTTTTTTGATAGTAAGTGCCTACTTCATTAATTGGATATATACTTGAAAAGATATAAGCATTTATTCTATTATATAAATAGTAGGTCTTATAATACCTATGCACTACATCGTTAGAAATAAATATACAAGTACATATATAAAACTCTGCAGAAATACGTGGCTTCGAATAACAGCGGACAGGAAAAGCGGGAGACGCTTGAGGATGGGGGGATGCCTTCATCGGGGAGAGGATAGAAAATGATGATGATATAAAAATGAATCATTAGCACCCAAATAATAAAAATATAAGCACATTATTATCATAATAACATTGTATAATTTATATAACGCCATTTCACTTCAAGGTTGCTCATGTCTAACGATAAAACTCTATACAATAGATAGACTTTCCTAGTTTATATTGCAAGTTTATGACCTATTCATAAAGTTTGATGCCATTGTGCGCCCTGGTATAAGACTTTCATAAATTTCATCAATGTCTGCTTATTTAAAATATAAATTATTATGTTAAATGTAATCTACTTCAATCACTGATATCTTTAATTCACACTCACTATCAGTGATTTCTATCACCATCAGTGATATCTGGAAATATCGTTATTCGTGATTCAATTTTTTTTTCTTAATGATTCTATTAATTTTCTGACGCCGTCGTTTAAATTGATTGCTTGAATCAGCGCCATCAACCGGATTTTCCGTAATTTGATTGGAATCTGTTTTTATTGGTAATGTTTATGCTAACTTGCTGGCAACTCAATTTTACTTTGTTGGTATCTTTATTTTACATTTTGTAGGTATGTATATGTATGTGCAGTAATTTTCTACTAATTATTTATGGTGGAATACGTTTTTTTTGCAAATTAAGTTTTAATAATATAAATAAATACGTTCAAAATTATGTTTTTTTAAATTTATTTATTTATTTATTTCGTGTATTGTAAAATCAGAAACTGTGATCACAGTCACAGTTTTCAATCACTGATATTATCAAATACCAATCACAATCACATCAGACAAAAGTAGCATTTTTTCTCATCACTCCTTCATACCTGTAACTTGATGGCCCAGGAGACCATCAGCTTTCACAGTACAAGCGTTTAATTAATTGAAAATAGTAAGAATATTATTGTGACGTGCATTCCGGGGTTGTCGTTGACGTATAATAATACTTTACTATTAACCGTAATTTAGGCAGATTGTCCACGATGTGTTCCGTTATTTCAGGAACTCTGTACTCGTAAAGGGGTGACTTAAAACATTTATGCATCAAATATGTGACAACGTCCGTGAGGTTCAGTCCTGTTCTGCGTGTTTACTATCTATTCTACACTTATATACTGCATGACTCCACAGAAAGTGAGTTCAGTAAATCTAGGTGTTTCAGTTTTTATCTAGTAGTTCGTTTTCAATCTTGTTTTTCCTCGCTTTTATGTCAGCGGTTCGGACATTTCTCGTTATGACAATCGGCGATCGGTAGGGCGATTTGGGACATGTCCTTATTATAAATTTATTACAAATCATGGGGAATAAGAATATTTTCAATATGCATTAGTGAAAAGTACCATTTTATATTATACATTGCATTATTTTCAAACCATAACGCATTAGATTGTATAATTAAATAAGAATAGTAGATTTCTATTAAAAGTATTATTGGTACAAACTTGGAACGGGTTTCATACTAAAATGCTCAATCTTCTTTAGCTAACAGTAACCCAGTTAGCCAACCTGCTTTCTTGTCTGTGAATTCGGTGTTTTTCTTATTGTTTTTCTATTACCTAAGCCCGAAGATCGAGCAATCGACATTCAATAAATTCGCAAGCACATTTCGGCCTTAAATACATAATTCTATCGTAATTTTTCCTCGCTTGGGTGGCGGCACTCGGGCTGGGGAAGGAGTGAAAAAGACCTTTATATCCGCACGGACCGCCTTGAGTTCGCTCTCCGCCGGTATCAGCTTGCGTAATACGTCCGTGGAGCGGAGTAACGCGAATGCCAAGTCTATATTTCTTGCTCTTTTAGGATAATTTTCATCGCTTTGCTTACAAATGAGGTACGCCTTTATAGCTCATTGCTAAACCGGTCGTTTCATTATCAAGGTATTAACCGGATATTTCCAGTGTGCGTAGGATTTATTTCACGGATTACACGGTTACAAAATAATAATGTGTCTGTGTTGAATCTGTTAATAAATCACAAAAGATATATTTAAAAAAAAGACTAGTACTACTATTAATATGTATGTATATCTACGTGGGAATACAAATAAAGTATATTATTAATTGAAAAAAATCATAGTCAAAGTCAGCGGCGTGACAAAAACAATAGGCCACAATGCAAAATATAACGGCCCCCCTGTATTTATATTACATATATAGCAGCGTTGACAAACGTTTTTCCACGGTTGGGTTACTGTTAATAAATATGCCCAATTCTTAAAAAAAAATCGCATGTCAGATAAATAAAAATTTAATATTTTTTTCATTTCAAAATAAGGTGTGGAAGTAATTCCATTACAAACGAATCATTTTTATACAAATATCATGTATAAATTAACTATTATATTTCCAATTACACCGTATTTACGAAACGATACAATCATCCAGCTTTTAGTTCAGTGGGTACTCAGTTTTTGATTTGTATCTAGTACTTACATTAACATCGCGTAATTTGTTTTAACGCTATAATGCAAGTCGTAAGAAGACACTGTCACAATAAAATACCTCATTACAAATAGTCAAATTTCATTACACCATACTTCAAGGTACATATTATTCATATTAATTTATATTTAAAAATTATGTATACATATTAGATTGTTTGTTTTTATAAATTGTATGTGCAAGAATGTCAGTGTATGTTGTTCTGGACAGAGAATTAATTTTCCATTCAAATTTCGATGGCCGTTCAAGTTGACTTTTCAGCGACACAAAAAAAAAACAAAACATCGATGATTGTCAGCATTGAATCATGTTAAAAAGCTTCGGAGGGCTTTTAGAAAGCGATGTAAAAAGTTTAATGTAATAACTGTCTTCTCGTAAGTTATGTACACGCGTTTTGAACTGTCAATCCGGCTGAAACATTTCCAGCGCATTTAGTAATGTGACTTTTCACAGGCTTTCTGTTTTGGTGCCGGTATTAATGTATACATTTTGCGGGTGTAAAAATGATTTATTTGTTAAAAAAATTCTTAAAGGATAAAAAAAATGTGTTAACTTTTTTTCTATCATTTATACTAGCGGTCCGCGGTGAAGGGGGAGTGGGTGGGTACCTTTGTTTTGCACAGGCTCTAAATAATAACAATGGTCCAGGCCGGGGAAGGAGATGATATTTGGGGGAATGGGGTGGGATTATTATATTTTTCTCAGGATCCTAGAGTGCAACTGATCAAAATTTTTACGATACACGTTTATATTGTGGCGGCGGGTGGGGTAGCCAGGGAGTGCCTAAAGAGTAACGACATTAAATTTAGATTGTATAGAAAACAGATAAACAGATATTCAATTTTATATACATATTATGCATCATAGATTGGTGTAAAATAGAGACGAGTATGTAGAATACATCAATATTCTTACTATTTCTCAAGGTAAGCACTTTTACTATGCCAAACAGAATTAACTAGCTGATCTTCCGTGACGAGGATCGAACCCCTGCCAATCTTTGATATTGTTGATGAATTTTTTATTGTTTATGACTATGTCTTCTATAATAATGATATTGATTGACACGTGGGGTCCACGGGTTAGCTCGTTTATATCTAAAGAAACCATTAATTTTTTGCGAATCATAAAATATATTATTACCGTGTATTGCTAAGTTGCTGTTAAAGAATTTCATCTTCAATTTTGGCGTAAGGCCAAAAAATAATTTTTATTGATTTGTTTTAAGAAACAATTCAGCTTGTTATTTGCTCTGCCTATTGATTTACTATAAATGAGAAGTCCTGCTGTCTCGAAATTATGCTGATGTTTATACAGTGGCAAAAGGGAAGGTCCTATTATATTGGCCTCTTGTAATATTCACACTTTTATGAAGAAAAAATATATATTTACACTCGCAACTAAAGATTTTTATTGCTTTACTTTGCGTCGAAGATCTGGCCCTATGTATACTTTATACTAATTGATATTTTCCTAAGTGTACATAATACATGTTGTTGATTTTGTAATTACATTTCTTGCTGATAGATTTAAAAAATGATTAGTCCATGGATTGGCAATTAGCAATTTCAAATGTATTAGTTGTGTATGTCATGCATCACATTTGCTGCATTGGCGTAATATTATCACTGATTTCATAAAGGCAGGTAGTATCAAAATAATTACAAAGTGTAGCATTATTTATGCGTTGCATTAAAACTAATATATCTCAGTTTGATAAATTATTCTTATCAGTACTAATTTTGATATGTTTGTGTTACTCTTCAGTTACATCTATCCGACTATGGACGAGCTTGCTAACCAGTTGAACTTTGTCCTGGGACATTTTGGAATCAAGTCCTTCATTGGATTTGGAGTCGGTGCCGGTGCTAATATCTTGGCTCGTTTTGGCCTTGCTCATCCTGAAAAGGTGATTAAGCATAATCATTCAGAGATTTATAATATAAGCGTGGTTGATGTCTGCTCGATTTTACCTGGTGATTTAGCAGTGATATCCCTTTAAGAGTTGATCAGAACTGATGCGAACCCATAGAGTGATTTAAATTTACCTCTAGCTGAACAGATAACAGATGTGTGTCATAACACTGAAAATTGCTATTTATTTTAGTAAGTTAATCACTAAATCATTCAAATAGTTCATTGCTTGAGTGAGTTGAATTGAGACCATTGTTCATGATTTGTGCCATTCTTTTAAAATCCTTCTCAAGGCACTCAAAACAAGATAAATGGCCAGGACGTGTTTAGTATGTGCGGGGAGAGGTGTATGAACAGTAAGCAAAAATATTTTATGTGAACAGGTTGATAATATTTTTGAGGATATTACTGTCATTAAGTTTTGAAAGAGAACCTTGAAAATCGATAAGTGGGTGTAAGACGATTGTATCTTGTTGTAAAAGGAACAGAAGATGATTATAACAAAGTGATCTAACATATTTGCCTTCTTTACCTGTGTACAGCGATGGAGTGTAATGTTCCTGCAATTTGTTGTACATTTATAACTAATTTTTCATTCTAGTAATATATTTTCATTGTTATTGTTTCATTCTGAAAAAAAATGAAAAGAATAGTAGAGTTTATAACTTTGCTTATATTCTAGGTTGATGTGTTATGTCTGATTAACTGTGTATCTACGCAAGCTGGGTGGATTGAATGGGGCTACCAGAAGTTGAATGCTCGCCATCTGCGCTCCAAAGGAATGACCCAAGGTGTGCTGGATTATCTTATGTGGCACCATTTCGGACGGGTAAATATTTATTCTTATATTTGTATTATTTGGTAAAAGTGTATTATTGCTATGTTTGATCCAAATCATACATATTTAATTTCTACACAATTTCCTTTCCTTTTAAGTACTTGACCCCATTTTCCCACTGACTTAACTTACTGTCACGCTGTATTCCCATGGTGTTAGATACCCAACTCTCACCTCAACCAAGGTCTTGTCGAGTCTTCCGCAGACATACTCTATTTCTGGTGCCATCAATGTTTGTGTTGTATATCTTTCTTTATATCCTCTCAACTACACAAACTCTTCTAATCGTTCCAAACATTCAACACCTACCAATACTTGGCTTGTTGACTTTGTTTTCATGTTCTCGTGTACCGTTATTTCATCATAAGAACACAGTCTTTGTAAATATCATACAACCTGCTTACTAAACCCTTATTGACTATTCACAATAACACTGCGTCATCTGCTCACAGTAAACAGCATATAATCTAATCATTTGTTTGCTCTCTTATATTAATATATCACAGTTATTTCACACAATTATCCATGTACAAGTTAAACAGCCATATTGTGATATTATGCATTTTGTAATAGCAAACCAGGGTGTGAATGATTCATTGATTCTTAGACATGCATTACTTCCCAAAAGAAAAGTTTTGAAAAACACAGATACAATATTATTACTTACATGGGTACATATTAACTAAAATAAAATTATAATGGGACCCTAGATTTCGACTTATAATGTTATTGCTGTTAAGTGTATACTATCTGTAATTAAATTCTATTGCAGACTTGGCTATTGTCTTTTGGGGTACGTAAAACCAACATCAAATTTCAATCCTCTATTCTAAAAATTAGACTAAATCAAATCATATGTTATAAAACTAACAGTTGGGGATATAAGACTAACATGGATACCCAGAAGAGGTATTGAAACCTCAAATTAATTTTTCTTTTTTTTGTGACTTACTTCAATCACAATCATTTCAGGGCACCGAGGAGCGCAACCACGATCTGGTTCAAGTTTACAAGTCTTACTTCATGCGCAACGTCAATCCCACTAACCTCGCGCTTCTCATTGATTCTTACGTTCGTCGCTCAGACCTGAATATTGCCCGCGGGGAGAATGGCGGAGAGAATGGAAGGAGGGCGTCCCGAGACTACACCAGCACCACTCTTCGGATGCCAGTTATCAATATAACAGGTTCTTTGAGCCCTCATGTTGATGACACAGTGACACTCAATGGACGATTGGATCCGACAAACTCAACTTGGATGAAGGTAATGAAAATCATCTGACAGGTGTTTTTTTTAGAGGTTTGTTTTTCAAATTGGCAACACTTTCACAGCTGATTTGTGCTCAGTTTGGTTTGCCATTTCACCATGAATAGATTTACGCCAGAACAACGCTTGCAAATTTATTTCGAAAATCGTGTTTCAGTTTGCGAAACTTACCGTGCACTACTACTTCCATTTTACGGTTCATCATCCGAGCAAGTAATTCGAATAACCATAGATCGTTTTCGCATCACGCATACTCTAATTTATAATACGCATCCGCAGAGACGTCGTACAGTGCGCACTGAAGAAGCTGTTGCTGCAGTGGAGCATAGTATTGAGAAGGACCCAAATGAATCGATTCGCCATCGTGCACAGCAATTGGAACTGTGTCCATCCACTTTATGGAAAATTTTGCGGAAAGATCTTGGTTTACAAGCTTACAAGATCCAGCTTGTGCAAGAATTTAAGCCACTTGATCATCGTGTGCTTCGTACGTTCAGTGAATGAGCCGAAAACGAGATTGCTCTTTATCTTTATTTTCAACACAATTTTGTTCAGCGATGAGGCTAATTTTTGCTTGAATGGCTATGTCAACAAGCAAAATTGCCGCATTTGGAGTGAATATAATCCACAAACGGCTGGTGGAATCATTGGTCCATATTTCTTCAAAAATGATACCGGCCAGAACGTTCCAGTCAATGGAGAGTGCTATAAATCCATGATTATTGACTTTTTCATTCCCCAATTGAATGACATTAATGTGGAAGAGCTGTGGTTTCAACAAGACGGCGCAAGATGTCATACAGTGCGCGCCACAATCAATTTATTGAAGGAAACATTTGATGAGAGCATAATTTTGCATAATGGACTTCCTCATGAAAATTGGACTTCCAGATTACGCTTTATTCGAGCCAGCCGCAGCGCCCATATGCGCGAAATCATATTTAAACACTAATGGCATAAAATTATCTTTCTTTAAAGCCAATACCATGGCCATTATCACGATTTTTATGTGTTTTATTTAATTTTAAAGTTCTATACCTCTAAAAAAAACATCCTTTATTACTTTACCATCTTATGTTTTCCGTTAAACCCCAAAGTTACTTGTTAAGTGGTCCCATATTGTAATAGAAAGCTCATACAAGGTGATATAATTGTTCTGATGATTTTGTGTATCCACTTTTTCATTTATTTAAAAAAAACAAAATAGCAATGCATGTACGGAATACGTGTTACATCAATATTCCTACTATTTTCAAATTAAGCTAAATGTTTGTGCTATGAAAATAGGATTTACTTAATGGGCTCCTGGAACGAGGCTCGAACCTCCAACCACTAGATCACTATGTGAATATCATAACCACTAGTCCACAAGCACGTCACTGAACTTAAGACATCCTTTATGTCATTTTTTATCTTGTAGATATCATTCAAGAATATTCTTTCTCAATCGATTACCATCGCTTTTTTAGCAATGTCAATGACATCCTTCACTTCAGTATGCACACCAACACATGTGTTACTTTTTCTGTATCTTCTAGTGACTTACATAAACATACTTCTTCCCATACTACACTGTAATCTGGAACTCCTGAGTTTTCACTACCTTATATGTATAAGGATTAGAATACTTGCACTGGTCAAAGATTCTTCTCATAGGGCACAGTGGCATGTTACTTTGGAAAAACATACTTAATATTCCATGTACTTAATAATAATTTTTTTTATTTCTTCCTATTTGGAAAGGTGACTTGTCTCATATACGAATTATATATAAGTCCAGGTTTTATAATGTATAAACAATTTGATATTAGTATTAAATTTAATTTTTTCACTTCTGAGGGCAGAGACCAACTAGTTTTTTTTTGTTTTAGATATTTTCAGTGTATGTATTGTAATTTTATGTATTATTTTCATTCCAGATATCTGACTGCGGTATGGTACTTGAGGAACAGCCAGGCAAGGTTTCGGAAGCCTTTAGATTGTTCCTGCAAGGGGAGGGCTACGGTAAGTCCAATTGAAAAAATGCTACAACATGTTTAGAAGAAGATGGTTTTATTTACAAAAGTTATGAATCCTATAATACTTAGATGTGGTAATAATACTCTAAATGATATAGCAACATTGTGTCTTACCTATAATTATTTTTCATTACTTTCTTTAAATCAAACCTTTGTTGGTTCACAACACGAGTCATAATAAAATTTATTTAAATTCAATTAAAAATTGAATTTGACCTCTAGGAAGCAACGTTTTATTTTTATTTTGTATTAAATATATTAACTTCTCGATTAATGACTTTGTGTTAACGTTTGAATGAAATAAAATGTTGAATTTTTAATATAATATATTTTAAAGCTTTAAACTAAATTGTGCCACATGAGTTTAAAATAAATTGTAGTGCTAACCAAACGTAATAATATTTTTGATTTAAGACACTTTTATAATTATTGTTAACTTTTATTGCTACAATGTTATTCCTATAGTTCACTGTACTGTGCAACATTTTTATTATAGCTGTATGTGAGATAATGATGTGATCAAATAAATAAAATATTGTATATGCTTTAACAGTGTATGTACATATTTTAATTTTAAAAGATTTCAAATAAAATGTTGGTGTGTATTGAAATAATCCTTGACTTTCTGTGCCTATGACATACCCAAGTACTTAATTTAGGATTTAATTTTTCTTGTTAATTTTCTTACAAACAAACCTACTTATTAGAAGAAAATTTTAATTAGTTATTTTATTTATGTTTTTACTTAAAAATTATTTCACATTTCACTTATGTTATTTTAATTTATTCGCAATGTTTATCTGAGTATATTCTTCTATCGTAATTATTGTGATCCCGAATCTGAATCCTATCCGAGCCCGGCGACAGGGGGACAACTGTACCCAGCCCCAAAATCGAGAGTCAGATTCTTTCGAACTTTCGGATTATGTAATAAAAATGTTTTTGTATCTAAGTAGTATTTCAGCCATTTTCCCCTTCACTACAAATGCACTTTTTTTATTAAACAATGTGGTAGGTAGTATTTTATTTTAGTTTTTTCTTTGGCCATTTTTATTATTATAGGGGCATCGCTCATTATTTAAAGGGTTTGCAGAAAAGATTTTACAGGTTAGATGTTTGGGCAAATGGTTTTAAAGTTTGTATACCATTTACCAGTTAATCTGTATAATTGTATATAATGCCATTTTTAATATTTCTGGGGCGAGGGCCAAAATTATCAGCGTACTGGACCCCGACATTTCTGTCGTCGGGCCTGATCCTATCAGAAAATATATCTATTTCTACCTATACAGTATTTCAAATAGAAGATTACATCAAGAAAATCAGAAACACCTGAAATATTTCAAAGATTTTAACACATATAGTTAGTGATCACATTTTTTTTCAACTACAACATAACTTCACCTCCCTGAAAAGATGGTGTATCTGGATATTACCTAACACACATTGGATTGAAGATTTATTTTGATCTGCATAATACAGTGACTTTGAATTTGTGAATATTTTTATTTAAATTATTTACTCATTGGACCATAAGCAATGGCAATTTTCACAACAACTTTTCTTGGTACGTACTTGCACTTATGTGTTTTATTATTTTAAATGTTAAATAGTGCTTCAGTTAATGGCAGTGGCGGGTTAGATTTTATTGAAAAAATTTAAAATTATTGTTATCAGTGTAATTCAATTTTATAACAATTGAATATCAGTGTAAGGAAATCAGAACTATTCATCACCTTTGCTTTTTTTATCTGATCTTTCAAGATAACTGCTAAGAAATTGAGAGCTTTCCATATGATGTTCACATAAATGACATTATATTTTGTATTACATAATACGTTTCATAACACTCTACATCACTCATCCGCCACTGACTTTTTTTATTGTTGTAGTAAAGGCTATTGCATTTATAGATTATATTTTTAGTTATTTTTATATTTATGTGCCATTGCTTAGAAAAATAGTGTAATTGATTTGTTTATAGTTTTAGTATTATGTATATGTTATTTACATATTTTAGAGTATAAATAGAAATTCATTCAGTACAAATCATGTTTTTCATCAAGTTTTATTTTATTTTCATTATTGTTTGAGTAAAACAAAATATTTATATCCAAATATTATTTAATATAAATTAAATTCATACAATAATTGTTTATTATACTCGTCTCTCTTCAAAACAAATTTAATTATCATATTAAATGCAACACTCAAGATGATTCAAGGATTGTCTTTCTAGAATTAAATATCCTCTTAATTTTGACATTTATTTATTCTATTTTTTAATTGTTTTCAAACATATTATGTATGTCATTCCATTCATTCTTTAAAATATATTAAACATTTTGTTAAATATATATTGACTGACACCGGAGAATTCTTTAATTTTGCAAACTAATATTATTTTTAGTAGTTTCATCTTGGTTAGCCCTGATAGCTTAGCGGTACGTTTTTTTCTGTTCTAGGAGTTAAGGAATTAGTAAAAAGCGTATTAGCTAATTGGTCACATTTTGGTGTTTGCCAATTGCTGCTGATTGTCAGCTGATTGGCTTAGCCGACTGCTCTTGCTAGGTTGTGTAGTGGCCGCTTCGCGCCCAATGTTGATCTCCGCACAACCATGGACGGTTTTTCTATAAAACTTATTTCAATGTTGAAATAAGTCATATTCTTATTTATGTAACATAAGATTCCCGCGATTCTACGCCACCCTACAGCAGTGATAATTATTATTATTAATAGTTTTGTGTCTTCGATTTCAGACATCGATAGATTTAAGCCTAAAACATTTTTTTCTATTACCAAATCAAAAATTTAGGGTCTACACATATTTTATTGAGAGTTTTCTATATTTTAATTTATAAATGTCTCAGTAATTAAATATGTAATTTCTTTAAAATACCATTGCTAATTATATTATATGTATATGCATATCAGTGTTGTGCTTATTTTAAACATTGAAAATTGTTTACTTAAATATTATACACTTAGATATATATATAATATCTTTTAAAAATAGTTACATATTTGTTTTTTTACATTACATTATTCATTTCTATAACACATTACATTGTGCCTAATTGTGTTTTTTGTTTAATATTTTTTTCAAAAATACATAAATAATATTTTTCAAATTTACACAGAATTGATTACATTTGCTTGATTGCATTTGATGTCAAATGCTTTTTTAGTTGGTACAGTCAATACACTGGTCTAAACAGCTAAAGAATAATATATTTTAAAATTTAAAATGTCATTAATGTTTCAATAACCTCTTTGTACAAAAGAAATGTAATTGTATTGTCATTTTTAGGCGCTGACAAAAAAAGAACTCAAATTTGTATTTTAGATTTTTTGTCTTTTAATCCATAATAAGAAGAAAATAATTACAACATTTCAACATAAACAAACACCCTACTCGTGCATTTTAGGAAAAAATGTAATCTTTAATTTTACATACCTACGCTCACTGAATCTTTTTATTTTGCTATTTATATATTGACCATAATTTTATTTAATGTAAATAGTGTACATCATACTCACTACGCCATTTAACATAACAGGACCAATTGGCAATGCGGAGTACAATAAAATTATTGTCTTCTAATTTATTTTTATTTTCTTTCTTCTGCATAGCTGTCAAAATGCTCCAAAAAATATCGAAGCACCAGTGACGTCCAGTACTACAGGATATTTAGCAGTAGAGCACATGTACATTAGGGCTATTATCCACTGTAAGTGTCCACAAATGCACCTTTTTTTTATTTTTTGCTTTGCTTTTGATTAATCTCATTTTAATAATTTTTACTTATGAATCCACCAAACATTTCAGAAATAACATTCATTCAACTTTTTTCTTTTGTCTCTTAACGGTAATTTCATAAACCAGTTTAACTAAAGGTACACATTTTATCATCGATTGTTTATATGTTGGTTTGCCGCGCAGGATTTATTTTAGGTGGAATAGTTGACCAGGCACCTCCAGCATTTATTAAAAATTACGTTATGGAATTGATACAAAACATTATGTTTTATCGTTTAAATTAAGAATTATTAAAAAATTACTGCTTTTCTGAATAAAAGACCTCGGTATCATTAAAGTTATTATTATTGTTTGCATGTGTAGTGTTCTTTAAAAAAATGCTTTCAAGGGTACTAATGCCTTTTGAATTATATATTACCATTTCATTAGTTAACTATTATAATAATATGATCTAATCATTTCTAATTTTTTGAATTGGCATGTCTTCCATCTTTTCAATTACATGTTATATAAAAAAAATTCTCCTTATTATTATTTATTGGGAATGAAAATATATTGGAATGGTTTATGAATGATTGTATTTTTGATTGATCATTATTTTAGCATTCATATGTAAATGTCATTATTCATCTTTTTATGTTACAATTATGTACATTATATTATAAATGCAAGTTTATTTATTGTAAATATTTATAATACAAAACAAATTCACTTGTCATCATAATTGCGGGGAGACAATCCAAATTAAAAATAAATATAGTTAAATAAAAACACAATTACACAAACACATAATAAGAAAATTATAATTAAAGAGATATAATAGTAACATTGTTATAATATATACCATGATGAGAAGCCCAACTTACTAACAGTTTGAAAATTCATAAATAAAAAGATTAATATCGGGATTGAATTATTTTTTAACTCTATTTCTTATTTATTACCCTTGGACATGTCACTTGTATAAATACAGAATACAGTAATACATCATGTCGTAAAAATTATAAAACTTATTGTAATTGTAAGAATTAATTACAAATTATATCTTGAGCATATATTCATTGATCTGTTTCATAATATTTTTATGAAAGTATAAATTTGTTTTAATATCAACGACATTGGTGAGCCTCGAAATCTCCTACTTGTCTCAAAAACAACAACCCCATGTCTAGCTCATTATTGTTCTCAACATCGCTACAACCGAAGGCAAATCTTTGCTGCCTGTAGGATTTGTTGATATTTCCTTATATCTGCAGCACTCTCTTCTAGTTTATCTCCTCCAGAGCATGATGGTCGAATACCATACCCGCGAATCTTGTAAGCATGGGTGTCTAGCTTTCCCACTCATGTGTGCCCATGCGTAGGCTTACCATACGTCCCGGTATCACATATTGGTCCCGACATCCCGGCCAGTGTGGAATTTTGTCCCAGCCGTTGTGGGTGCGGTGCACGAGATAGTTTACGCTGATCACTTGCAGTGTAATTACGTTTTAATAAGGTGATGCACATCATTTATCTACCTAATTTAGTTCAGGTTTTAACATAACCTTTTTAAAATTGTGTTTAAAATGCCGAAAATAAATTGCAAATTTACGACCGAACTGCGAAAGACTACCCATTTATAAAAAAGCTTTGTGGTGAGGACAGCAAAGTGAAGTTCTAGCAATGTTTCTCATAATTTTCTATTGCTCATGGTGGGTGAGCGGACATTAAATATTGTGTAACGGCTTTCGCAAGCTCTTCACCTATTACAACAATTTTTAGAAACGAAGATTCCATTCAAGATGATTTAAAAATGCATGATATGAGCTTTAAAACTTCTAATATGTATGTATGTCCAAATTGATCTCAAAATTCTTTGAATCAAATGCGAAGCGATAATTGTCCTGGTTTAGAACCACATAAATGTAAGCTTACATATACGGATCACAAAACTTTACCTGCAGGTTCTTAATCTTCTGTGCAATCCGGGTGCCTCAGCCAATGTAGTCTCCATTGCATCACAGTGTTCCAAGTTATATATTTGCTTACAAGTTATATCGGATTGTAATTTTTTTTGCCCTCAATTGTCTAGAATCCTTTATGTCGTGTTTTGTAACTGCTTGTTTTCTACGTGTGCACAAGCAATAAGTGCTTTGTATAGGGTAGACTATTATTTTGAGAGTAGACGTGTCTTGATCAAGGTTTCGGAATTCAATTACTGGTAATATTACAATACATGTATGTGATTTTCTCAAGCCTGAGTGTTTTTATTAAGTGTTTTGCTACAGTACTTGTGCCTCGTGGCTTAAAAAAATAAAATTAATTGAATGAAAAACTTTCTGCTTCAATCTATTGGTATTATTTATCAGTGATGTGAGATATAAAAAGCTCTCAAAATTCAAATTTATGATTTATAACATTAATTTGAAGTGGTGTGGGTCTACACGTTTGTATGACATTTGACATGCCAAAGCATTGCCCTTTAATTTATTAAATTTCATAGTGGCATTGTCTAACTGCCGTTAACAATTGAATTAATACATTTTAAAACTTTTTTTTCAAACATTATTATGATACCTCTTTTTGATTCATATCAAGTATAATTTTTTATTCTATTACTTTCTTTCATTATTTGGTAGGTTCAGTCTGTGCTGATTCCGAAATACTTAATACGTATAGAAGAGACAAGAAAATTGTAGAATAGTTTGTTTGAATCGTACGCCGAGCTTTATGCAATTAGCATTTATTAAAAAAGTGATTGTTCAATTTTCTCTGTATCTGTGACAAAATGTGAAATTTTAATTTTAAATTAAATGTTCATTTTTTAGTTACTTTTTTTTTAATATTCATGTGAAAATCATCTTCAAAAGGGAAAGGCACATATCATTGGTGTTATGGAAACTACTAACTTGGATAAGCTTAAGTCGTACTGAAGAACTTTTATATTAATCATAGGAATCCCATTTTCATTAATCAGATATTCGCTTAATTATTATATGATTAGTTAATGGGTTTAAGGGTAGTATGTATTAATATTAATTTAATATGACAATACCTACTAATACAAAGTAGGTATTAATTAAAATTTATCATTGTGTTTACTGAGAGGAACCTCCATGCATGAGGTCGACGACTGGCCAGACAAGGAATGGAGGGATCTTGAGACGGTCGAAGCCCACCCCGGGTTGTAGTGCCATGATAAATGCATGGATGTGGTATCTCAAGTATAAGACTATCAATATTTCTGTTAATATGTATTTATTTCAGAAACTCAAAACCGTCAAGTTTTTTTATACATCATTATATATTGTTGCTGAAAAATTATTGGTCTTAGAGAAAACTTATTCACCTACAGTAAAAATATGCTGAATGTGATGAAAAGGTGCGACTACAATTAATTAGTTTATTTATGCATCAAATACCATACGAGTGGAAGATTCACTTTCCGGGACATTAAATTACAGCACAGATAGCACTATATTGCAGTTTCATATTTATTAATTATCAGACTCGTAAAAATATTATGAATTATTTCTTTCATATATGATTATAGATTTTCAAAATTATTGTTTACTTAATTATAACATATTTTAAAATGTATGCCCTTATGAATGCCAAAAATAGATTTTTGAGTTTTTAAAAGATAACAAAATATTTTTTTTTGGTTATATTCACGTTTTGTGTCAAAATACAGTGGAAAACTTTTAATATGAAAAATCAGTTAACGTGATAACATATTCTGATCCCTATAAAACGCTATGTGATTTCATTTTTTTTTTAACAAGACCCAAGAGATATTGTATCTTAGAACAAAATAATATACCAGCCTCCACGTTTTCACCAAATTGTTTACTGTTTATGACCTTATGACTCAATTTCACTAATTATATTTTTTATTTACTAGGCCAATAATGATTTCTACTGTATGTGACAAAACTTTTATAAATGCTTAACAATCATAAAATATATTTATTATATAATGTTTAATAGTACATAATATGATGTTAAAATAATGTATCAAAATGAATGAATTATTTTTACGAAATGTTCTCCATAACTTTGTGACTAAAGTGTGATTCATGTTTTATTTATCTGTTCTAATTAATTTGTTTTCTCTTTTGGTTCAGTGGCCCCTCTGTCTCCAAGTAAAATCCACGCGTATCGCCGCAGCTCTCTGGAGGAGTTGCGTCAGATTATAATGAGAGAACGGGAGCGTCAGAAGGTGATCAGGTCGCTGTCATGTGCGGACCAATCTCCAGTCATACATATTACTGAAAATCCCATATCTGAGGCAGTTGCCTGCTAATCTCGCTCTCATTACAACAGATACTTTGTCTAAGATAGATGTTAAGTGCCAAAACAAGATGTAGACAGAAAATAGACAAACATCTTTTTTTTTATATTAGAGGTTTCTGCAGCATCATTTTTTAAAATTCATATTTATAATAATAAATATTTTCCATGTACTCTTTTCGCATTTCTTCGAACACCGAAATCAGATTTGAAATGTGTAAAATGAAAGTCTACATTTTGAATTATTCTGTTAATATTTTTTGTTTTATTTATATTTATATTGTCAACATTTTAAAAATTATAGCTTAATACCAAAGATGTAATTTTTCATGAATTCAAATTGTACAATTATTGTGTTTTTATTAAAAATAATGTGATATATTTCACACATTCGATGCATGATTCTGTTGTGAGAAAAATATTTATGTGCTTAATTTATATAAAATTTTCCATCAATTAAAAGGCACTGAACAAATCTCTTATTGAAAGTATCTTTTGAAGTTGATCCTGGGAAATGTGGAAAATGCCACAAATACAGTATTTTTTGTTGTTACTACTTACTTTATCTTATAAGGTAAGTAGTAACATCATTGTTTGTTAGTTTTCAGATCAATTTTAGTATAACAATGTCATTCTTTGTGTGGATATGCATAACAACTTCGATACGAAAAGACAATTCCGCAATATATTATACATTCATTTTATACTTTATACATTTTCAAAAACGACCTTGAAGTGAACTTTCACATCGAGGCTGGTAAGTTATCTTACAATTATTCTCATACATACACGCATATTCATAACAAATGTTTGCCCTACGTCACTATTTATTGTACTTTCAGCATTTCCCACTATCTGAGAACACATACATAATGTCCTGCTTGCAATAAGGCCTATGAAGATATTTGAGTCTGGTTGTAGAATTTGTGTTACATTTTATTTAAACAAAATGTCTTCATATATTGTGTATTTGCCACATTGATTCTTTTCAAAATATTCATTGCACTGAGTATAACGTTATTAACAAACAAAACTTAGAATAGATCTTATTGTTTTAAAAATGCATATTCATAATAGTAATAATTATCGTTGAACATAAATATATTGTAGCGAAATTCATTTTAAACACTGTTAGTTAGTAATTAATTTTATATAGTACATTATTACAAGATAATTTTCCCAGCCGGTATTTTCTGTTTTGTTATCATAGTGATTTGATTAAAATGCTGTGACAGAAAAAACTCGTTCCTCCAAAATATTCTAGTGTTTATTTTTATATTTTAGGTACTACTAATTTAAAATTAATTAAGTGTCTAAATATGTAGTATTCTTTTTTTATTAAACTCCTTTATTTGATTAAATAAATTATATTAAGAGTACTCTCATTGCAACTTCTCTAGATTAAATATATGGGCTCTCAAAACACGTTTTTAACCTAGTTGCGATAAATTTCCTCAATTAATACATTGGTTATCGTAATTCAAAATTAAAGAGGTTAACCCTTCTGGTTGAAAATAGAGAGTAGATAGATCTTTCATCTTCTAGATATTTGTTAAGCCCAGTGCGGCTATGCAGAGCAACCAAAAATGAAGCTGGCTTCACTGCACGGTCAGTTTAAGTATCTTTGTGAGGTAATTTAAATGCAGGAAATTGCTCTGATCACTTTATCAATTGGTTCATATTCATTTTTTTGATTTATTTTATATCTTATCAGATTGTATACACATATTAATTTTGTCAGACATACGTTATTATATTTTGTATTGAGTGAGAAGTGGAATTGATTTGATTTAATGTAATGCGTCAAATAATTTCTAGAGGAAACTTTGCATCCCGCTACAATAATTTTGCTGAAAAACACATTGCTTTACACATTTGTAACAAAAATTTAAAGTTTTTTTTACAAGGAACAAAATTCTTGTCCAAAGAATTTTAAGTTTTGCTTGAACTTTGGTGCTATAAGTATATATATGTATATAAAAATTATTTATTTATTTTGAAAGTACATACATGTTTCCAGAATGTTAAGAATTTTCATCCACATCATATCAAAGATGAATGAAATACATATCTTTGTAAAAAAAACAAAAGTGCAGATGCAACAAGAAGGGACTTTTGCAAATCTTTGATTGAATCCTGAGCAAATAATTAAACATTTTTGATAACAGATAAAATTTCACCCACAAGTTAAATATGTGTAAAAGTATAAATAAAACACTTTTTGCATTTTTAAATTTATATAAATAATAACCAGGTGCTCCAGAATCTAATAAATTATTTCTGAGGGTTCGGTGTTAAAAGAACTGCAGTCAAGTTTTTGAAATAATTTTTATAAAAAATTACATAAATCACACATAATTGCTTATATATGTAATATATATTTTTTTTTTACTTCTTTTTGCAAAATTTGATATCACCTATTTAAGAATAAACATTTTTATTTAGCTTAATTCATTTTCAAGGTAAGTAATAAAACATTTGGGTTTTATCAGAGATTTCTTTCAAATAATATTTACATATATGTATTTTTCATGTAAGGTATAACATGTTTTCAAGGGTTTTCTTATACATAATATTATATTGTATAAAGAAACAAACTTGTCTTCTTTGATATTAAAAGTCTCCGAATAAAAAGCTTTTACCAAAGCTTCGGTGGCGCAACACCAGCCTTATTTCAGTAGTCAAGGTCACATTCAATGTACCTTGGAATATTTTCTAGTCAATATGTAAGTAAAAGTTGATGATAAAAATACTTATCATGGATTTGTAAGGTTTTACATATTTTAAATGCGTTTGAGATTATGGTGGCAAAAAAATATGACAGAAAATGAAAAGTTGTAGACTATGTTTAGATATAACATGATGCCCATTTGTAAAGTAATAAAAGTATGTTTGCTTTATAATAAATTCAGTACTATAAATAATAATCATTGTGAACATTGACATTTTATTCTTACTTTACCAAATAATTGGGTTGAAAACTCTCTCACCCTATTATCTAAAGTCTGACCCCTGACTTGAGAAATTGTTATGTTCTTTCATTGTTCAATATATTTAAACAATAAAGATGCATTTTGTTATCTTTGAAATTTCAAAGCATCCTCACGTTCAAGCTAGCTCTTTGTAGAATTGACACTCATTAAATACAGTTAATTATAGCAGATGAAATATACATTTACATCAAATGGTCTACATGAAAAAAACAAATTTCATTGTAATATCTTTATCGTAATAGATAACCATTGATAATTTACATGCAGCATGTTAAATAGGTTGAAATATAGTTGTTACCTGTAAGCCGATGCCTTTTAGCGATTAAATGTAATCGATGATGAAAACTGCTGAGATTTGGAAAGTCATGTGCATATATATATATATATACAATATTTTCGCACCCTTTTTAAAGATATGCAGTGTTATTAGTGACATCTGCGTATTAAGGATTTTTTTTCATGACATGGCGCTTTATAGAAGAATTGTTTCAATGCTATATTATACAAGCAATTGCATGTCATGTACTTTGTTACAATGGTTTATTTAATTATATATGTTCAATATTATCAACTTATGTTATTGTATGACTTCTCTAATAAATGTGCAAAAACCTTTTTTTGTGTTTTCTTTCCAATATACAAAAGAGAGAAAAAAATTAATTAGGGGCCATTAAGATGCATGTACCCGAATGAGACTTGTCTCGAAAGTTGGATAAAGGACAATAAGTCGCCGACTTTCGTATATAATATTGCACCAACTTTCTCCCTAACCTTATCAACATTAATCACAGCAGGTTTAAAGCTTGTGTATGTATTTTGTGAGTGTGAATTGACAACAAGATCCTTAAACATTAAAATTAATCTCTTTTGCCCTTATCAATCAATCAAACTGAGTTAGAAATGGAAGAACTACAATGTTGAAGTGTGAGCAAAAATAATTTAAGTTATCATAAACTTCGACATAGTAAAATACCAAATAATTATGAAACAAATATTGTAGATCAGGAAATGAAACTGTCGCTACAATTTTGAATGTTTATTATGGCGTCTCAAAATAATTATTGTTCACGTAGAGTATTTGTTTATACATTCCATCATTTACTGCCAAATTTCAGAGACAAGAGATCAACGTCTCATCCGTGCATCCGCACCATTCGTGTCTGTATTTTCGGAGACTCAAAATATATTAAAAATAACATGTAATAATAGTCACGATTCAGGCAGATGAAAAATATTTCAGAGATATCACTACTTATATTTTTATAACACTTATTGGGAAAGTGGAAATAATGTTAAAATCTAGAAGTTACACATACATTCCTATGTAAAGTATTTGAGTCCTAGGAACTATGGGCAGCGCATAACAATAGACAGAGAAAAGTGGGAGTCTTTCATCTAGTAGTGAAATTTATTTAATAAACTTTTAATTAACAAATTTGTGTATGTGTTTGGCGCCAAACTAGTTTGCATCACTATTGGAGGAGTTCGGTTTCTGTTTCACTTTTCAATATGTGTCTCAATAATATATTGAGACACAAATGAAAAGGTATCCGCTCATAGTTTGTCCTGTCCCAAGTGTTGTAACACTTCTCCTTTAAAATTTAAAAATCTTATTTTGATTCAATGAAATTTGAAAAAAAATTAATACGTTATATCAAAGTGTTAATTATTTTTGAATTAGAATTACGGATACGTTCGGTTTTGAAAGGTGTATTTTTAGGGTCCTTAGGGTACTTTAGGGTCAGAGTTTTGAAAATGAAAACAGTAATAAAAGAACTGAAGGAATTGGAAGTGGGAGTGAGAATTGACATTTTGATCATAGCCTGCCGATGTTGCAATATAGATGATGCAATGTTAGTAGTTATTAATATTGATGATTAAATCATTATTTAAACCGTTATTGGTAACTAATTATATGAGCAATCATTGCTACACTATAAGGCAAACCTCCAACAGTCAAATCTTAGTTATCAATCATCAAAGCGCCCTTGAGGTGAAAGTTTTTACGAAAATGGCGCTATACAAATTATCCATTATTATTATTATTGCTAAATTTCAGTTAACAAATAACATCAAAATCACAGTCACATAATGGTTTGCCATCACTAGTTAATAGTTAACCTCATCAGGTGCCTGGTGGATAAAAGGTTCGATGTATGCATGAAAAGTGAACTTCTGGTGAATGTTAGCATATCCAAAATTGTGCTGTTTGAGAGAGATGAAAGTGTGTCTTTTATATATGTACTATGTAAATAGTTTTGAATGATAATAAACTAAAGGGTGCTGAAAGGTTTAACTATAGAATCTCGATAATCAAAACATACGTTTCTCTTCTATTAATTTGAAATATTACATAAGATTTTCTTCAAGTCTCAGGTTTTACTTGATTAGTGTAATCGGGAATTGCATAGCTCTCAAAATGATTCCAGGAAAGGTTGGTTTGCTCCTTTTAGTACCTCTTTTGCCAGCAGTCTACTTTCGCCAAGACTCCTCGTGTGAGGCATTTTCCGAGGTGCCAAGACCCGAGTGGTACAAAGCACACTCTTGGCTTCTCGGCTTTCGGCTAGTCTCGATGGAGTTGCAACTCGACTCAGTTGCGGGAGTATATTCTTTATCTATATTTACGGGATGGTGAATAGTCCAATGACAGCCATGGATAATATAGAAATTGCTGCCGTTTCAGCTATTTGTCTGTATGCATATTACAATTACGTGAATATTTACTCTAAAAAGAAAATTAAAAAGCCTTGGAAACAAAGATGGTGGAATTATTTACAATAGAACAAGGTGAATACTGTTAATATCTTTATTGCTAAAGTTATTTTCAAAATATAAGGAAAACAAAAATAAATTTTAGAGGCGTAAACCTGATGAATATTCCGACTAAAACATTATAAAATTAATTTCTTGACTATATTTTAACCTTTTTTTGAAAAGCTGTGCTTGCTAACACTATAAAAGTTTTATTTATTCTCCTTAAGTTTTGAAAAGAATTATTGTTAACTAACCATTAATTGTGTATTATTGAAATTTCTAAATATATTTCTTGTTGTAGACAATCCATGAAAAACCAGTTGTCCGAGTTACTAATGGAACAATCTGGCGAGTTTGAGAATTTCTTACAAATGTCACTGACCGATTTTGGGTATTTATTAAATGAAATTTCACCACTTATTTCTAAAAAAGATACTCAACTGAGAGAGCCAATACCCAGAAGTCTAAGGCTGGCAATTACTTTAAGGTTTTTGGCTACTGGCGATAGCTACAGGAGTCTGCACTTTCTTTTCAAAATTTCCAGTGAAGTTATATCGAGAATCGTCCCTGAAATTTGTTTAGCTCTGAATGAAATTCTTAAGGATCAAATTAAGGTAATAAAATTGTTTTACAAATTATTGTTTATTATGTTTTTATTTTAAAAATCAAACAATTAAAGAAATGACATGTATATACATAAATTTATTATTCAATTATTCTTGAATATTTCGTTGTGGCATAGATGTCATAAACATAGCTTGCTTCACAATATCGCCCCTCTGTATAATATCTGTTCCTTCTTGATGCATGTCAGTATGTGAACTATGTGAGGAAAAATTAGATGGAGGTCTGTCATGCGGTGTGAGACACTGACGACTTTGTAGATGTTGTCAGGTGATACGTTGGGTTAGATGAAGACTTGGGAGGGAATGCAGGAACATTTTGATTACTTCTGTTATTGACGATCCCGTCAATTTTATACATCACTAAGTCCCTTTCATTTTCTGGTATTTTCATAAGTTTCTTTGTCAAAATTTTTTCAAGCAGGTCACATTCAACTTCTTCATTCTAACATGTTCTTTGGCTAGTTACATTGTTAAGTGTATTGAATACTTCTCCCATCTGATTCCCCGCCTGTTCAAGTTCAGGGGGATGTTTGTGACGGCGAACCGTTATCTGTGAAGCAGTTATGTTCCAGAATCTATTGCTGTAGTGATACGAATCTCCCCTTGACATTTTTCAAAGCCCGAAACAGAAAGTTCAGGGCTTGTAGCCATAGTCTGAAACAATTAAAATAGACTTTCATTAATTACAATAATAATATAATGTTTAGTGTATCGTACAGAATTGTGAGGTCGCAGCAGAGGCACCATATAATTGATATAAGATACATGTCAGTAATTTTAAAGGTGTAATCATCGGTATAGTGCCAAATAACCTGTGGGATAGATTTCAGGAAAATAATGACTATTATTCTTAGTAAAACGATACAGCGGCGGCCTGTCACTGTGTAGGTATTTGCAAATATGACTATGTATTGTTATTATTGTTATGAATCTGAATAAAAACAGGGTATTCTGCAGGCGGGAAGCCATTGTCGATTGTGTTGTGTTGCCGTCATCATCATCATCATCATCACTGGTTGAGAGACACTGAGATCGGCGAACTACCATTGTCTACATTCTTGTTTCCTGTATGGAACATTTAGTTTTAAATCACTTTATTATGCACATAAACTAAAGTCAACTAGTTCAGTTAGAACCTTCAGTATTGTCCTTACGGCCCTAGTAGATAGCAATTCTAGATTTCTTTTTGCTGACATTGGAAGCCAAGGGAGTATTAGTGATGGTTCAGCCAGTTCCGAGAAGAACAACGGTGGATGCTACTAAAATTAGAGAAGAATTTACTTCATACTATTTTAATAATTTGTAGTAATTGAAATTAGGCCTAAGCATATTTCTAATACTTTGTAGTTGTGTGAAAAATAATTTAGCAAAATATAATATTTAAATACTTAATACTACTTCATTGACCACTGTATTGTATTTACCATTTCTTGTGTGTTTATCGTTGAAGTGCAGTCATATACTGGCCCAAGAAAAGCCTCTATGATTTCATAAGCAACCATATTTGTTTATAAACGTCATTCATACCCGTTCCTGATCTGATGGAAGCTTTCTTTTTACCTAAATGTCCCCTAAATTGGCCATGAGAGAGTGTTTATTATTTTTTATATCTTCAACTGGGTGATCAAGAGTACTATTTAACTTATGGTAAGTATCCATGGGATCCCAAATCACAGGCTCATAAAATTAAAATTAAATTAGACTGCTGGCATTTAATAATAAGAGATATAATGATAAATGATGAATGTTCAGAACAAGTTAGAGAATTTGGGAAGTATATTTACTAGGGACGGCAATGAGAATGATATCAATAGGAGGGTGACAAATTAAGCAAAGTAAGTAAGTATACATAATGGACTTCTAGTGCCAACATTAATGTATGGAAGTGAAGACTGGAATAGGCAAAAAAAAGACTGAATACGGTGGAATTGCTGTCACTTAAGTGTGTGTGGAAATGTATGAACAATAGAGTGATGCATAAACAGATTAGTAGAAAGTGCCATAACTATGCCAATACAGCAATGTGGTCTATTTAGATAGGGGCCTAAAAATTTTGTACTTTACAATCCATCTGGTATCAAAATTGTTGTGAGTATCAACACCCTTTTCAGCTGTAATAGTAATCCACAGCAAGAAATGGAATTTAAAAAATCTTTTCTCACATGTATTACGAAAAGATGTGAAAACATTATCAATGTATATGTATGTAGCAGTACCCCGCTGACATGTCAAGTTCTAACTGTTAAGTGAAAAATCGCCTTGAAGTGAAGCAAGAATTTTTTTAAATTGCAAGCGCATATAAATGCCTACAAAAACATTTTTTTTAGGAAAGTGTGAATGAGATACGTGATTAATTGTGTTCTTACTATTTAATGGATAAATCATGTAGTACTAATATTTGTATATCATATACAATACTTATTTAGGGGGACCGTTCTTTTCATTCTGCATTGAGGTCCAATTTTATAGTTACGCCACTGAATGTAGATCACTTTGTATTATAGTTGATAGAATAGAGAATGGATCGCTGAGATAGTTAAAGGATAGTATAGTAAATATATAAGGCAAGTATTGAAGGAACGTGATCAACACAATATGTATAATATTTCGGTAAGTTAGGTAATATTCTGATACAAATATTATGTAGGTATAAATTGTATCTTTGTTTCTAGATATTAAAACATGAAATTATTTGAAAATGAAATGAAATTACAAGATAGTACACTACAGTGGAGCCCCGATTTTAAGTTTTTTTAAAGTACAGAAAAATAACAATGTTTTTTTTTTGTTTTTGAATATTCTTTCTATATTATAAATTATATTTAAGGTTTCTGGTGGTACATTATTAATACGAGTAAAATATGCTTTGAGGTCTTTAACTGGGGTTATGGGATAAGCACACTAGTTCTTCATCTGTAAAGTTTTTGTTAATACGACTGTGATGTTATTACGTTGGAGTCAACATCTATGTAAGTTTTTGTCGAAATTTTAATATGTTTTAGATGTTAATTGCTGGAAAGACAAACGTAAAACAGGGTTTTTATTATATTAAAATGACACGGGACTGCAGAAATAACACGCAAATGGAAGGAAAACGTGAATTCTGGGCATGTAAAATTGGTGTCCCACTGTAGTTTATTTTGAATCTTTTAAAATATGGCAACAAGTACTTTGAGTGACATTTCCATAAATGTCTTCAATTTTGTGATGTCAGATATAATATAAACATATTAGATTATTTAAAAATCTCATCTTATAAATATAATTATAATATCATAAACGCGAGACAATTCTAATAAGACATTTTTGTATACTAAAGGGGACACATTAAAAAGTCGGTAAAGCAGAGCGCGCCATTTGATCGATCATTACCACTAGCGCCCCGAGTACCACCATGCGCAACAAGTTTCCATGATTCAAGTTTTGCCACTTTCTGTCATACGATTGCGTGGTGTGGTCGCGCTCAATATACGATAGTTGGCTATCTAGCGGGAATTCAAACTAGGATCGTTCTTAGTTTTATCTTTAAAGATAAGGTGATCTTTTTGGACATACTTTTACATTACATCAAACTGTCTAAAATACATCTGACGTAAAATTAATTTCATCCAGTCGAAACAAATAGACAAATAGTGCGTTATTTGTTAATTACTGAAGAACATTCTTAATTACCGTGTATATTTACTTCAAACAGTGTTTTGTTATTGACATAGTGTTTTATATATCATCAGGTATCTTGACTGATTGTAAATGATATAAACACTAATTTTAATAGTTACAAATAGATCTTGTAGCGGAGTGATTGACTTCTATAATTTGTGTTTACATTTTGATAACAGTGAGTGATGTGCGACAATGCGCCAGTGTGAGTGACAATACCTCAACAGCTAATTGTCGAGGATAGGTGTTCAAGATGGCACAGTTTTCTGCGATTGTTCTTCTCCTGATGCAGGCGATTTTGGTGGGGTGCAACCAGACGAGCGTCATTGAAGAAAGAGGTATGTACTCATTAAAAAAAATATGTGTAAATAAATATTGCGTTAGCCAATTCAACAGCGTAACAAAACATTATTTTTTAATGAAAAATATTGATATGAATTTTATGTTGTGTACACATTTTTTTTGTGCATTTTCCAAATGTTTATAATAGTAAAGATTAAAATAATTATTTTTACCGTGTGTACGTCTAATTCTATAATCACAATGGCACATTCTCACTAGTCTAGATGTGAAAAACTATTTCTCTCGGGACGTTCCATTTCTTCAAATGAATCAACTGTGCCTCGCTTGTCCAACATGGGTAGATACCAACTTCTCATGTGTTCGATAATAATTTAATTTGATAGCGGAAAGTAGGTACTTGCCTACTATCTGTAAATCTGAAAATATGTTTTTTTTATGTACTTTTACGCTGTATCGTATTGTTACTTATTATAATGTACCTATCTGTTATTACGTACTTGGATCTACGAAGACATTTATATATGTGGGACCATGTCTACCGTACTAGAAACATTTGTCTCTTTATCCCATGTAGGTATTCTGAATTTCGTTTTTATAAACAAATGGAATAACAATACTCGTATTATTTTAACCGAAAATTGATTCAGTATGTATAAAAATGGTTTTATTCTTTCAGGAGTTTGTTTGAGTTCTTAACTTTTGTTTCAATAGTGCTAACTATAATATTTTTTTACATTTTTTCAGTACATTTGTTTATTGTATTTTTGTCTTTTGAGCTTCACTGTATTAAGGTTGGATTCAGTTTTTATGGAAGATAGGTAATTTAATTAATAATAATAATAATTATAATTATTTATTTATTTGATTCTTAGTACAGTGTGTTATGTTATAATCGGATAAACATTTCAGAAAAGTAATACATATATTTGGGTACCCTGCCTGCTGCACTAGTAGCACACTGTATTATAGCGGACAGTGTGCCTCCGGTACAGTATAAACAAAGTGCAATGATCAATGTACACAATTATATATATAAAGAGTTAAACAAGATGTCATTAGATTAGGTAAATATTTTCTAAAATTTAACGTAAATCCAGTATTCAATGTATAAGATATAATATATGGTATATGTAAAGCGTAAAGCAAGATGAAATTAAATAACATAATTAAAACGTAAAACTTAAAGTCCAATGTATAAAAAAAATAAAAATTATATATATATATATAAAGAGTAGAACAAGTTACAATTAGATAGTATATAAAAAAGATATATAAAGAGTAACACAAAATGCAATTAGGTAATTCAATATACTGTTGTAGCAGTTTTAATCTCAAGTTTGGACCTTTAATAGTTCTTGGGCGTAATTTCTCCCCATTTCGTGGAGCCACAACTGCACTTTTCGTGAAAAATACACAAGACTATATGGTTGCAATTTTTCACGTTTGCAAAAGTTTTTGTTTAATTTTGGCACAAGATAGCGACAGTTAGCCTGAGTGAGAGTGCGTAATTTGCTGGTAATATTGTTTATGCCGGTAAAAGTTTTTAAGTATACCAAGAATATACATTTGACGGATGTCTAGCACGTGACATTCTTTGAAGAGTTTGTTTGAAGGATAGCGAAAGGGTATCTCATGAATAACTCTCAAAATCATCATATATGACAATACTAATTCGTAAACACCTCACAAATTACGTTGTTAATCTTAATGCATTTAAATCGAAGCAGGATTATAATATATACCGTCGCTTTTTTCGTTTACAATCGTCCTGACCTTGTACCATCGAATTGTTTTATTTAAATTTAATAACTCGGCATTTTATACGGAAAAATAGTTATTGCGTGCCCCAGTAGACGGACTAAAATTAGTGACTCTTTTACATTAAAGGATTATGAAATGTGTTTAATGTCGTATTTGTTTTATTTATGTACAATAAATAATATACTCGAATAGACGTGTTAAAAACATGCATACACACTTTGTGTGCATTCGGTTGTTGCCGGATGTTAAAATATATGTTATGTTAGAATATTAGAATTGTCAAGATAACGTAAAATTTTCTGATGTTAGAAAAATCTCCAAGAACAGATATGTTTATTAGGAGAACACATCGTTATTGTGAAGTTGTAATTATTCAGAACATAGGATTCATATTTAAAATATCACACACGTGTGAAGAATGCGTTCTCCTAACAATAAAAATTGCATCAATGTGTCTAATATTGAATAAAAATGAATTGTCAATTCTGGCGTCTACTATCAGATGGCTCAAAGGTATTTGAGATTCTGTAAAAATAAGGTAGATTGCTCTTTCAAATAATGGAACGATTAAATGTATTAATATCAAAAAGGTAACATATAGCTTCGAAAATTTGTCGCTAAAAATATTGTCGCTGTAGCATAGTTGGACACTGCATCTTCCCCGGTTCGAATCCCGGTGGCGCAACAACAATATTTTTCGATAAAATTGATTTTATATGTATATCTTTCAATAATATAATAAAAATTAAAGATTTTTTTAAAATAAGTTTTTCTCTTTTGTATAAACTTTAGTAGTTGAATTGATTCTGAACATATTTAACTAAAGAATATACATAAAAAACAGATAAATTATAACATTTTGTACAGTATTACTATACAGGCCAGTTGACACGCTATAGTAAACGATTAATTTAAAACGTTTCATAATAGCTATTATTAAAGTCCATTAATAGTTTGTGGTAACTTAATCTCTAGTTCACAAAGCATAAGTGCCTACTCAATTTTTTTATGGAAAATATACAAAACGCAATAAAATTACCATGTTTCTGGTTTTAAATTTATTATTAAAGTATATTATTACATTTTATTAATATTTTGATGAACACTTATATTTTCATTGCTAAGAAATTATCGTCATCAAAACGATATTTCAATGGCATTTTAATATAAACGTAGATAGGGTAGAATAATTGGGGTAGAGCTTCATTAAAACAAAATAAATGCTCATTAGCTAAAGTTTTTAATAAGGAGGACGCATTATTGTGAAGTTGCAGTTTTTTCAGAACATTGTTCTGTGGTATTTTAATACAAATGAAATGTACGATAGGGAAGGATCCAGGTTCGAATCCCGGTAGCAAAAAAATATATTTTCGATTAATTGAATTTTCCTGTATATCTTTCTAATTGATACATTTAATTTGTATCAAAGTATTATATATATATAATAGTTGCAATATTAATAAAAGTTGAAATCAAACGCCGTATTGAGCAAACTCGTGCAGCCTTTATCTAAAATATTAAAAAGATGTCAGATTACAGGATGCGTTAATATTTTATGAAATTGAAACATAGACACTTGATAGATGTGGATCTACAGAAGAATGCTCAAAATAAGTTGGATGGATAGTGTTACGAATGGAGATGTCACGGTTTGGATGAATAAACTAAAATATGTAATTAAAACAATAAAAATGTGAAAATTCAGAGAGGTAACTGCACCTTATAATTCAGGGAAATATTGCTGGAAATCGGGACTTTGGATAAAGGAAAATATCATGACTGAAAAATCTGATTAAATGGTTGGGCCAATCTACTGTAGAACTTTTCAGGACCTCAATAAGCAAAGTGTTAGCCAACGTCCGTTGAATGCATTAGATTAAATTAATTATTAAATTAATTTATTCGGTGGTGACATTTTTTTGGTTTTCGTTCCATCGTTCTGAATTGTGTTTTTACAACCTGTATTCATTAAATTGGTAACCATGTTTTTATCTCTGCATAATATCAAGCTAAGATATTTTACTTTGAACTGAACAAGCTCGGCAAAAAAATATTAAGTCAGTTCAAAAGTCAACACTCAAACGTGAATAGGTGTCGCTTAGAACACCCTCGGCTCACACTCCGTATTTTAAAATTATAAGTTTGTTTATAATTAGGAAAATACTATTTCAATTTAAAAAATTATGTTTCCTTTGAAATACATAGTTCAACGGTATTCACATAAATATCTATGTACGGCAAACAATACTCACACAATTCCTATCTCTACTTCAATAACTGAATACGAAATAACTGTAAATAGAATTTCATCGCTTGGGTATGAATCTTATTGAATATACTATACATTAATATAACTTCTGTACAGTAAGCTGGAGTAGATTTATACACGCAGTACAGGGGCGGATTTATAGTGCAGGAGTCTGGGCATTTCGGGAGCCTTTATTTTGAACAATGAGCCCTCAAAATGATAATATCAAATAATATTTTTTTAAATGGGCCCCAATGCAAAATAAAAAAAATGATAGATATATAATGTGTGTGGTAGTTTAGTGATTCGTGTTAAAGATTATCTAGCCTAGATTATTTGTATCTGAAGGACGTGTACGGTAAGAATCGAGGGCCCTATACCTTCTCGCTTCTCCCGTATGTATATGAAATGTTACCAATATAGAGGCTGATATTAGTGTGAGTGTTTGTGGCTAGAGCGGGCGTATTATGAATGAAACAGTAATTACCGCAGTTGCGTTTATTTACAGATTGAATTTAAACTGTTTCTTATGTATTATAAAAAGTATAACGTAGTTCACGTAGTATAGCTGGCTAGGAGAAGAGTGATCAGTTCTATGGCTTCTTGGACTGATTGGCTGTTAAGTGTATGTATACTTACGTATGGATCGCATTGACTACATTGGCGTAGTTAAGCCACTGGCGCAAGAAATGCAAATATTGAGACAATAATTTAGAAGTAAAGAATGAAGAAATAAGGAAAATGTAAAGCTGATCTTATTATAGTGAGTAAAATTAAGGAAGGATCACTAAGGTGGTTTAGTCATATGGAACGAATGAATGATGAGAGAATGGTTAGAAAGTATTGATGGCACCAAAAATAGAGGACGTCCGCGGAAGACTTGGCACGACCAGGTAAACCTGGTAATGCTGGAGGATGGTCCTGTTAAAAGTCTCAATTATCGGCGAGCTAGTATGAGAAGATGTATGAGGCGAAAACTGTTTGTCAGGACAGAAGAGTGTGGTGTTCTATCTTCTCTGCCTACCCCCGCGGCGAAACGGCGTAATGGTAAGTAAGTAATTAAGTAACATTTACATTTTTCCCTTTTCTCAGTGATTCGGGGGCCCTCGCAATTGTGACTTGCGCGGCTCTGTAAATCCGTCATTGACTGTAAATTGTAAGTTCTGTATCTGAACATTGTTTTCGACATAGGTAAAAGTAAGAGAAATCTTAAGAGTACATATCACAAATATACACATACGTCTAACAGAGACGCGGAAGTTTAACACAAGTTCATATTCTTCCGTGCAATAACGAGATGAAACTATACAAGTTGAAGCTACTGTACACAAACAAGTAACACCAGATTTAGAAAGACGTTGTAAAAACGGAAATGCAGCATCCGTTTTCTTTGAGGCATATTATGGACATGACTACCCTCGTAATAATAGTTGTACCGCTACCTTATTCCGGGTTTCGCGCTGGTGACGCTTATCGTTAACGTGAGCAGTCCGAACACGTTCCAAAAATAATGGCACCTAAGTATGAAGCCCACAATAAAAGCGATTTTTCTTAATTTTCTGTCTGTCTCCGTGTTGAGCTATTTATTAATTGAAATATCGCCAAATTGGAGAATTTTTCGAAATTTAACAACTTCATTTTTATGAAAATCACACCTTCAAGAACACCTCACTTTTACGATTAGCAAATTTTCGTGTGGCCTTCATCTTATTCTTCGATTCTACTACTAAGATAAGCATGAGCTGAGTTCTCTGGATGCTTCTGGTACCTGCTGCTGCATCTGTGACAAGAATAAATTTTGACCCGTCCGGCTTGAAAACAATTTTTCTTCTTCTTTTTAATTACGACTGTATAGGTAGAATGTACACATCTCTGTGTATAAAAAATATTGAATGTCTATTCTTTTTACAATCCTACACCGTTTTAATGATCTAATCCAAATTAGAACCCTGCGTAGAACGTAGACAGTGACCGCAAATCGCACCCTGCCCCTTTCTACGATATAGTAGTAGTAGTCTACTCATAGTCTCCTTGTTTGGACTATATTTTGTATCAAAGAGATTATAACCTCATTGATTTTGTATAGATTGTTACGCTTTAAGCCACTCTTTATAAGTTTTATGTTATAAGTGTAATTATAATATGTATAATGTAGTATTTTTTGACTTTCCCCTTAGATATACGGGTTTGACACGCATGCAGGTATTTGATTTAGTTTTATACAGATTATTTAGGAGTATAATCAAGTATCTACACCTTATGTTTTAGGAGTATAATCCATGTGAAAATAACGACGTTAATAACTCTAGGCTCGTTATCTTGATCATATTTACAAGAGTAATTATCTACAAGTTTACAGAGGCCAGAAATAAATGAGGTTCATACTTCAAGCACAATGTCTAACAGTTTCCAGTATTTAAATGTTCCCAACAACTGTGTGTTCGTCCTTGTAACAAACGATGGTTTGTCCTCGCCTTTTCAAGCGGCGTTTGTACTATTCTACTTACATCAGTTATTGTTCAGAGTCCCGCAAGTCCGAGACTCGGAATCGAACACAATAAACGTAGACATTGCTTCTTTCTCGACAGGAGACGTGAATGGAACTCGGTCTTGAATGGAATGAACGTTGAACGGGGAGTTTCTGTGCGAGACTTTCAGCTTGTGACATCTGCATACCTGATGAGGTGAGCAGTGGCAGGGTAGCAAATATTGTACATTCTTATATGAGAAAACGTGACGTAATTACATTAATTGGGCCCCCTAAACAAGTATCGTGTATAAGATTAGTACTGCGTGGTTTATCCATTAAATAGTAAGAACAAAATTATTCTCTTGTCTCATATAATATTCACACTTTGCAAGGCTTATATATCCACTTGTAATTTTAAAAATATGGATGGACTGATCTCTAACCCGACATATAATATTAGCGGGGCCTTACTGTGTACATCGACAATGTATACAATATCCTGCTATTTTAGTGATGAGAGTTCGTCCGATGATGATCTCGTTGTATAATAAACATTAGCACATAATCTAAAAAAATGCCACCACCAAAGTGACAGATTTCTCCATAGATAAAGCATATTTCATTTACATCTCATCTATGCTTTGACAATAGTAAATTTGACGTTCAGACAACCATTTTAACCTTGGCGTTAGTAAAATGTTACCTTAGTAAAAATTGACTACTGATCACGCAACCGGCCCTCGGTGAAGCATCGAGGTACAATCGCAGGCCGGCACAAGACGATAGTGTTATAAAGAATCGCTTCGCATCATTGCGTTATCTCACATTTTACCACAAGAATACCTTAGTGTGTCTTATGTAAAAATGAAAATAACTCAAGTATTAAACACACACATCTTAACCACAATTAAAAAGTTCTCATTGTCATAAAATGTAATCTTCGACTCGAAGGAGTTACTTTTCACGATTTAATTAATGAATAGAGATTCAACAATAATTCATCATCTACATCGGTCTCTGCGCTACACTGCTTCCCATCATTTGCTGACACTTTGCCGTCTTTATTTAATAGAGAAATACAATATTTTTAATAGAGTAGCCATAAGCCATATATACAGGATGTAACAGACCTAGTCCACAATATTTCTATAATAATAATTCTGCATCGTTACTGAAAATATTATTGTTAGAAATTTTTCAAAGTCATGTTAAGCTTTAAGTACGTACTTTGATTTACACGTACGTACAAAATTTATCCATTATTAATCTACATCTTTGCTTCAGGCTCTAAATTATCTAACAAAAAAGAATCTGGCCTTTAATTTTTTGTATACAATATATAAAATTTGGAATCAATAAAATATTTCAATTAATCGAAATAATCGCATTATGACGATTTTTTTGAAGTGCCTATATATCTGACATGGTTAAGATTATGCACATATTTCTTGAAATTTTTCAACTCGTAATTTAGTCAGGTAAAATATTGTGAACCAGGTCTGTTACACCCTGTATACGTATATAGCGATGCACGATCATTAGTGTATGGAACTGGCGTCTCTTTTAGGTTAGATCGCGTTTTCTGTAGATGCTTTCCCTGCCAACACGTGACACGTGCCATTGTCAAGGCGTTGCTTCATAAAATTACGGTACAACCGTACTTTTTTGCAGGAGATATAAATCTTCCATAGTTGAGACGTAACCTAACCTAACCAAGAAGAGACGCCAGTTAGAAGCCGAATCATTATAAAAAGTCATAATGTTTTTATGCTACTGATAAATTCCCCTGACTATCCTTTCAAACACAATAATTCTAATGCTGCTTCATTTCTTTGTTAGAATCCGGTTTTAAGGCGCATATGTAAGCATTAGTCTATAATTAATTTATTCATAACTAGTGCGTTGTAATCACATATCAAATTTTGAAGTTAATTAGTTTTATCAAATACTTAGTATCACGGCGCGATTGTGAACATTGATAAATCAGTTTGAAATGTTTTCCCGATGTCGGTACGTGATGACAAATGACATTAATATAAATTACAATATTACGCAGGTGTATGGTTGATATAACGATGCCACAATCCGTAATAATATTACACTTCCCCATCTATATCTATGACTTTCTTGATGTGGCTGCCGTGGCGGCTTCGGTATTGTCATTTGTGGCTGTAAAGTGCGCGAAATCGTATTACGATTGGGAAATATATTGAGCGTCTGTCATCCTGTCACAGATAAGAAAAGCATCCTGTCATCTCATCTATGTCTCATGGTCATATCGCGTCGCGATCTATGGTTTATTCCTTTATCTATGTCACTGTTAAATATGACATGAATGTTTTGTCTGTATTTTTCAAGAATTTCTTTAAGTGGATATATATATTTCAAAGTTAATACATAAGAACGCCGTTTGTACAATTCCAGCGAGACAATACAGAATGCACTAATGCTATGGCCGACTGCTTTTCTGTTATTGCAAGCAGACGTTGCCGATTGCTTTATGCTGCTAGGACCTGCGGGCGGCTATAGAAGCCGCGACGCGGCCGATAGTGGCTCCGCGACCAGGGTTTTCGTAGAATCTATATTTCATCTAAAGCAATATATAATAAAGATGCACAATGTACTATTGGTAAAGCAATATATTAATAATATAATAAAGGATTTCCGCATTGAAATATAGATTCTACTATATGTTGGGCGTGAAGGGGCCACAATAGCCGTATGCAAAGCCTAGCAATAAGCAATTATCTGTTTATTTATTTCAGATATGGTATATTTCAAACGGTGTTTCGGTGAGCTATTCCCACTAAAATAAAAAATGCTTCGCTTCTACCCTTACTCATTTATTTGGTATTGTATATGAAATTAACTTAGCGCCATCATTTTATGTGTAAAATTAAAGAAGTAACGTACTATACATTTATATTAAATAATGTTTTACAAACATGTCAATTTTCTTTGTGTTGTACTTAAAAAAATAATAAAATAAAGTTCTGTTTTAGTAGCACTTGTTATATTATATTTTTAAGTAAGTTTTGAAACTGCTGATTTGAATACAAATAAAGTGTGTGATTTATATAAATTAACATGCCCGAGCCCAGATCAGGAATCAGTTTATTACTGTAAATTATAAAGCTCCTTTTTGTCAAAATTTCACTTCATAGACGATGAATTAAACTGCGCTGAAGAAATAAAAAAAGTAATATTTTTAAAATTTTGATACTCAATATATCAGTATGATGAAAATTTCGGATAATTCCTTGTTCCATGGGCACAATATTATAAACACCCTGTAAAAAAGATTAATAAATACAATAATACTATAAACATTCGCCAAATTGTTTACTATAAAATGAAATACAAAGTCAACGTGAAAATTTAGCTTTAATGTATGAAATTTATTAAAGATCGCCTACTATTTAGATACTTCAGTCAGCGGTTTAGCACAATTGACCAGCTGCAGTTAGGTCTTATCGCCGGTCACTGTTGGTCACGGCGTCAAGTTATGGTCTCGAAATATTAGCTTCCTATTACTGCAACATGAGACAACATGTGTGTTCCACCCTCAAGTCTCGTATTGGCTGACAGTTATCAACAATTTTAATCCAAGTCTGAAAACATTAAGTAAATAATACGGAAACTATATATATATATAATACTTGATTGCGATATTCAATTCTAATAGAATCGAATCATACGATGTCATACTCAGCACGGGCGAAGCCCAGTGAGGCAGATATTAAATTACTGAATGTACACACAACATATGAAATAAATAAATATGTAGATATTTTTCTTACTGGAATGTATGTATTGACTATCTCTTACATATCTATGGTATTAACGATCTTGTTTATACAGAAACAATTAAGGCCCCCCTTTCAAAACGAATGCATCTTTTCGCATTTTTGACGAAAATCTGGGTTTTTATTATTAATTTATATCAGATGTTATATTCTACATTATATTTATTTATTTAATTATCACATAGATTGGACCTTTACACTAATGTAATACTAATAAACTGAATATTACTTGCCATTATTAAGACTCTTCAGGCATTAAACGGACGACCGCGACCATTCAATTCATTTTCTGTGAGATATAAAATTTCCGTAATATGGAAAATTCTTGGATATACGAAATATATTTTCTTATAATTTTGAAGTTAATATTACGGATATTTTTAGCTTGTCTCGAATGCGAGAAAATCAACAATATTATTGTTGTCCCTTTCTATCAAAACCTTCCTCTCTGGCAAGATTTACGGAACAAATAACGTAACGTTAATTATTATAAGCAGTTTAACTGTTTGCCCCATTTTGAAAGAGTGTGTAATTCGCGTAGAATTTTACGAATTTCAAACTAGATAAATGAAAGGAACGTCCTTAAGTTAGAATTGTCAAAAGTGAAATAAATATGTCGTCGAAAATATTTTATTTTCTTTACCGGAATCGTTAGGTATTGATACCAAAATCTTTTGAAATCAATGCGATTTTTGGAAGCCTTGTGTGTTATTTATTTTATTGGAATTTTGATCTAAATTTATTCGTTACATATCTGCTATAGTCGTAGTACGACCACAGAACAAGTTGTTGTGTGTTTGTAAGTTAGTCTGGTGTGTTTTTAATTTTTATTTAATTCACATAAAATTTAAAATTCAGTTTATCAAACTTCTCGGTGTTAACCCTTCATAGCCCCACGCGAAGAACTTGGCCCACAAAATCCAACCGCACGGAGCAGTTTGCAACGTAGTAGAAATGTTTTGTTCTCACGAATGACTTTGATGAACGGCGTTTTTGATGATATGATTGTTTTTACACGGAGGCTTTGAATTGGACGCTGTTTTTACGGTCGCCTTTTTGTACGTCACTGCGCCTGAGGTTTGGGTACCGTCCGTCACAGTCGGGTGGCTATCTCCTTGAAGATTATCCCTACCTCTTCGGGTAGTCATGTCTTTACCGGCGCGAAAGAATTGTTGAAACTTCTGTGCGCCTTTGCCGGACACGGTATTTTTCCATACTTAACATAACATTTACTTTTAGTGTGTGAAATGTCCATGAAAATTTTAATAACAATTTATTTTATGGCGGTGTGGGTTTTTTCGCATCATGTCAAAGTATAAGACTCGTTCCAAGTGTTGTAACAACTAGCTTCCATTTCACATACGAAATTCACATTGAATTGAAGGAGAAATAAAGAATGCGTGGCTTTAACCTTTGACAGTAAATGGGGATGAATACTCGAAAGCAAAAGATCTGTACAATGCTTATAAGAAAAAAGTTAAAGCTGGTGTGAAAGAAAGGAAAGAGCGGCTGAAAAGAGAGGAAGGGGTTAAAATAACCGAGAATTTCCAGGATAATATAAAATTCTTCTGGAAGACGGTCAAAAAATCCCAATGTGGTGTTGAAAGCAGTAGTATGAAAGCTATTAAGTCAGTAAATGGAGAAATGTTAATGAATGAGGTCGAAATAAAAGATAGATGGATGAAATATTTCCAGGAAATAGTATGAGAGTGAAGAGAATACAAATGAGGAAAGGTATGAATGACGAGAACGATATGAATGGAATAAGTATGGAAGAAATAAAGTGTGCAATAAAGCATATGAAGAATGGTAAGGCTGTGGGGTATGATAACGTTGGTGCAGAGTATATCAAGGCTGGTGGCTCATTAGTTATCTTGTGACTTCATGGGGTCTTCAATCAGTGCTTAGAAGAGAACTACACTCCGTTAGATTGGAGGAGAGCAGTTATTATACCTCTCTACAAAGGTCTAAGGATCGCGTATGGAATGCGGTAACTAGAGAGCAATTAGTTTACTAAGCTCGGTGGGCAAACTGTATGGAAGAATTTTAATAGAAAGAACAAGAATGGTGACGAAAGAAAAAGTATGGGAGGATGTATAAATCAGATATTTACTCTACGAGCAATGACGGAAAAGTTTTTAGCGAAAAACCAAAAACTTTTTTATCCCTTTGTAGATATGCAAAATGCGTATTATAGAGTTATAAGAGAAATTTTATAAAAGGTACCTCTCTGATTACAGGGTGAATAGCAAACTTATACACGCAATCGCATCCCTATATGAAGGAAGTTCTGCGTGTGTAAAGATTAATAGATGATTCACTCCATGGTTTGACATTACAAAGGGTGCCAAGCAGGGTTGTGTAATGTCTCCATGGCTGTTCAACTTGTATATAGATAATTGTGTGAAAGAACTGGAATATATGAATGTAGGAGCGAAAATGGGCGATTTGATTGTATGCTGTTTATTGTACGCCGATGATGCAGTATTAATGGCGAATAATGAACAAGAATTACAGAGACTAATGAGTAGTATGTACAATATATGCAAGGAAAACGACCTTATTATAAATGTCAACAAGTCGAAAGTGATGGTATTGGAGGAGGAAAGCAAGACAACGTGCATAATACTTGTAGGTAATGAATGTTTGGAATGAGATGAGTTTGTGTATTTGGTAAGTATGTTTGATAGAAATGGAAAGGATGAGAAAGATATCGAAAGGAGTGTGACTGCAGGAAATAAAGTGAACTGCACTTTGAATGGAATTATATTTAATGGGAACTTGTCAGCCGAGGCAAGACTAGCGGTACATAATGGAGTCCTGGTAACCGACACTGATGTATGTAAATGAGGCCTGGAGCTAGCAGAAGAGGAACGAAAGTAGACTGAATGCAGTGAAAATGAGATCAGGCGTTATGTGGCAAATCCATTTATGACAGAGTAAAGAATGAAGAAATAAGGAAATAATGTAAAGCTGATCTTAGTATAGTGAGTAAGATTAAGAAAGGATCACTTAGGAGGTTTGGTCATATGGAACAGATAAATGAGGAGAGAATGGTAAGAAAGATATATGACGTAAGTGTTGATGGCACCATAAATAGAGGACGTCCGCGGAAGACTTGGCACGACCAGGTAAACTAGATACTAAAGGATGGTCCTGTTAGAAGCCTCATTAATGAGATGAGGCGAGAATTGTATGTCAGGACAGAATAGTATGGCGCTCTATTCTCTGCCTACCCGCGGGGAAACGACGTCATGGAAAGTAAGTCATATTGAGCTAACAATGTCACACACTCTATGAAACTAATATCGTCATTATTAAAACATATATTTAATACAAATTAAATTAATCAACTAGAATGATATAAAAAAAAAAACTATTAATGGAAAAAATATTTAGTTGTTACTGAGATTCGAACCTGGATCGCTTCCTATCCTATAGGAGGATTACGAAACGGCGTTCCGTTCTATTGTAAAGTGGTTGGGAAACTAATTGAATATTATTTATGTAAACTGTTAAAAGTGTTTTATTGTTATATTTCTGTGTAATACAAATTAAATTAATCAATTAAAAATATAAACATAAAAAATGTATTTATCAAAAAAATATTTTGATTGCTACCGGATTACGGACCCGGAACTTTTCCTAGCCAAGGAAACGTGTTAACATTTCGCGGTATCAATCGAATTACGTTTTCGACTAATTATATTCTTTACTCTTTTTGATATCTACATTTATAAATGCAACTACACTTTAACTATAAACACAACTAAAACGTGTTTACATTTGTTTACGCGCCTTGTTACTTCAATTGGCAACACTGGGTTTCCTGGTTTATAATAATATACATGTGTGTGTGTATGCGATTATTGCCGCCCTTTTTCGGATAGCCAAGAAGACGGTAACCGTCAGCCGTCACTCCGTCATTAATTACATCCCGTACCACCAGTACCCGCTTCGGTCGGTCGAAATCTAAAGAAGACAACCCAGCTAAAAGAACAACAACATCGGACCAGAAAGACAGCAAAAATAAAAGTGCAGTTCATCTATCATATGTGTTCTTATTGTTAATCGGAAACCTGGGAACCAGCTATAGCAGGCATTTACATAAATAACATTAAAAATATAAAGTGTTTCTTTTATGTATTTTTTACGCATTTGACACAGAAGAGGTACATGAATATAGTACATAATTGAAAGTCACCACGACGTATATATAATATAACACAAAAGTGCATATAGAATAACAATGTGCTTCATTTTCAATTACGTTATTAAATCAGATATTAAACATTTAGGAATTCATAGAAAAGCAGCGAAAAGATTTCGGCCCAGGCTCTATCGGCAACCGTGAGAATATTTGTTCTCATATTCTATACGCCGGGTAGGTAGAGGTAGGTACATCTCGCAGATGGCTGGGATGCCGACAGGTGTTTAGTGTGTAACTCCACCGGCACGAAGGATGTGGGAGGGTCCAATAGTCGAGCCTGCGACCCCGAGGCGCTGGTTCTCTCAAATGGTTTTCTATGAATCAACAAAAACCGCCACTTTTTTATTATTTATTTTAAATGGGTAGTTTACGTAACATGTGAATTTACTTTCGTTCTAGTACTTAACAAAATTGACTATTGTTTTATTATCTTTATTTAGAATGAATAAATTTTTTAAACATTTAACATAAACATTGATGATTTTTTAAATTTAAAGCTAAGCGTCGAATACTCTACCAATAAAGCCAGCTACCGTTGATGTTCTCGTCAAAACGTCTGTAGCCAATATATTTTTTCTTGCCTTATTTTTATTAAATTAATTTTTATTTGACATGATCTGAAAATAGCTCAAATAACCAATAATTTTATTAGTACGTTTGTCGCAAATAACCTTTTTGTATACACCTATACAAAGATTTTATCTCCATTCATATCCCGGTAGGTAGGTAAATAATTTATTTGCGAATTCAAAACCTACACAATGCCTACATACAAATTAAAAAATAATGCATTACTACAATTGTAATAAAATGTATTTCTTTATATTTTTCTCAGTGCCGGTATATAAACACACAGACACACATTCTCGGCGCATTTGAATCGGCCAAGTCTATTTATTTCTGCCAGTTGTCATATGTTATAATTATATAATACTGATTTTTTATTGTTACAATTGAATGCATTGATTTGTGTTCTTCTATTTCTTGTATTATAGATATTTATAAATTTTTACCATAAAATGTTATTACTCGTATTTTATTTAAAAAACAGTTGCACCTGATGACTTTTTTAACATGCTAAATTATTAAAGAGCTTATTAGTGAAGGGCGCGGGAAACCTTAAGATTGTTATGTTATTTGTTTACCTGGTTTTTTATTTTTTAAATTTTTCACTTTGTTTCATTAACCACTTATTGAGTAAAAATACATCTACCGGTTTCGAAAAATATAATTTTCTTCTTCAGGATGTCAATAACTAATAAAGCGTATAAAACTAATCAAAAAATTATAAAGAACCAACTAAATTTTACAAGTCGCATTCTAAATTTTTTCCTATATTTATTCTAGTAATTTTGTATCACCAAGTAACAATTTGAGTTAGGTACTAAATTTATTTTTTAAATAATTATTGTTTTTTAAAAAAAAATAAAGAGACAATAACATCTGTTTTTTATTAGTTATTGACATCCTGAAGAAAAAAAAGATATTTTTCGAAACCGGTAGATGGATTTTTACTCAATAAGTGGTTAATAAAACAAAGTTAAATATAAAAATAATGAATTTTAACCACAAAGTTAATTTTGCCAATTTTTTTACCAGAAAAATATATTCTTTAAATGGGTGGTTCGAAACTCGTGTACGGTCTACGTAACAACGCGTTTTTGTTCCGGGGGGAGGGATGATAAATTATACGTTTGATGTTTGCGATTAATCTTTAAAATTTTAAAACCCTGATTGAAGAATTTATCATAGCAGATAAGCCATCGACTGTCGCCTGCTGCTAGGCCCTGCAGGCGGTGTTCATGAAATATATATCCATTTAAAGACATTCTTGAAAAATACGAACAAATATGTCATATTCGACATATCAGTGACAAAGATAAGGAAATAAACCATAGAGACATAGATGAGATGACAGGGTGCTTTTCTTATCTGACAGATGCTCAATATATTTTGCCAGCCGTAATACGATTTCGTATACTTTTCAGTCACACACGACACTACCGAAGCCGCCACGGCCGCCACATCCAGAAAGTCATAGATATAGACGGGGAATCGTAATATGATTATGGATTTTGGTTTAGTCTCATTCGCCTGCGGCCTCGCTTCTTTACAACGATGGGCACAATTTCTCAACAGTATTCCATTCTTTTTACGGCCTGTCGCAGTCACTGGTAATAATGTGTAAATTGTTAATATACATGCGCATATAATTATGTACGTAACATTCCTGCATGTGTAACTGTAATAAAGAGTTTGCGAAACTTTGTTTTATTTTTTTCGAATTTTAATATTCTTCTCGTCACGTGGTTCCAGTCCGTACGCCTGGATATAAACAAGACATCAACATGTCTGGAGAACGCACATGGAATTAAACACTGTGTTGTAGGGTGGTGGTTCCAAACCGGTGGGCCGCGAGCGATTACGATGTGTGCCGCAAAATATTGTTGTATGCAGTCAAATTCGAGCGTTTTGTTTGCTTTTGAAGAAACACTATCACAATAACACTATTAATTATTATGGACCATTCTTGTCAACATACGATTTTCATACATTTCTATAGTTTTTACAAAGGTCAGATATACACGACAAATTCGCCTATAAAACTGTACGCAGAAGTGTCAATTTCTTTTGAAATGTAGATATGCGACATATTTGTTCTAAAGGTACTTTTTTGATACGAATATTATGTAGTTATTATTTTATAACGATTGCCTTTTAAACTATTTTTCTTGGCGTTTCAAGACTTTGTTATTATTAATGAGTTTGAGATGTTGTGGTATTTAATTAATATGAAAAAGATCCAATTTAAGATAAGCTTAAACGACGTCCTACAACGGGTTTTAAACATTAGTAAGTAAATTATACTATTCTATTACAAAGAATTGCTCGTGTTTATTTTTGTCAGGTGAAATACCTAATATGTAAGATGATGATTGATGTAATATGTAAGAGTTTAAATGAAGTCATAGCATTCTTCAGTGCGCCGTGAAAATGTTATGATTCGAATAGTGAGTGTGCCTCGATGTGATGAATGTTGGGAACCACTGTTATAGAGGGTAAAAAACACGTTTAAAACCACGCCACTTCAACTGAATAACTTAACATATTCGCTACCGCTTTTTGGTGTCTCTAAATTTTCCCTTAGCGTATGTGTTATTTCAGATTATTGTGTGGTATGTAAACAAACGTTATTTCTAATTCGCTGTGGTTTTAAGATACACCCCGTAGTTGTGTGGCTAGAATCCACATACCGTGAGAACGGGGCTGGCAAATGATATCTGCCGCCCTAAAACTAACTTCGCCGCCCTTAGTCAATATTATTATAACAAAAATATTAAACGCGAATGTTGAACTCGTTAGATGTAAATGCTCCATGACGTTGAAGCATGGACTCGCCTAAAAGCATTTGAAATTTAAAAGAATTCTTTGAATACCATGAACAGATTTGAGAATCAACTGAAGCTCTCGTACAAATAGGGAGTTAAGGTAATCAGCGAATTTTTTTGGTAAATCTGTATACGAATATTTTAGAGTGAAAAATGAACAAATTATAATACATATTCGATAGAATTAAGAAAAGGTTAAATGATGGTAATTTAGTTCGTTACATAGTTAGTGATGTGTTGAGAGACCCGAAGTGCCAACTTCTATAATACATCTTATAATTGAGGGAGAGATCGATGGTAGGGGGGAGTCGGTGGGAGACAGGCTGAGGACTGGACCGGAATCAATGAAAAGAACGCCAATTTATTTTTCATTTAGATAATCAGTCATAACCAGAGTATGTTTAATGAATACCTTTTTCGAAGTCACTGCATAAAACATGTGTGGCCATTATTATGATAGTGGACTAAGTCAAGAAATGAGTTCATCAATTCGCGTAACATTGTTTTAAATTAATATAATATGATGCAAATTGTAACAATTTTGAGACGTTTTTTAATTTTTTTTTATTTATTTTAATATTAGAAAATATAATACATTTTATAATTATCAGTAGAATATATATATTTCATTTAACATTTATTTCTTCTCTATGAGAGTAGGACTCGTGTATAGAAAAGGAATATGTACGAGATAATTTATGTTTCAGTTAGTCTGTGTATTTTTTTTTGCTTCGTATACAAATTTATAGTAATTGTTCTAATTATGATGGGAAGATTGTTAAAAAATTTGATGCCTTGATAAATATAGTGATTTTGGGTTGTGGTATATTTTAGTTTTGGAATATCAATTTATATATAGTATATAGTTATATTCCGTGTATTGTTAACACATGTTTATTTTGATAATTCAGTAAATAATTTCAACCTTAAATGTTTTATTTCCTTATAAGCTACATGCAACATTTATGTATCGAAATAAATGATAAATCTAGTAAACTAAATAAATTTTGAAACATTATGTTGTGTGATATAAAAAGATTTTTTAATCAATTCAATCCCAAACCTTTAATATCTCAAAACGAAAGAAACATGACTTAGACCACTTCCATAATAATGGGTAGATGTACATACTGTACTATATATGTAATTTATTGAATTTTCAGTAAACAATTAAAGAATTACCGGTACAAAATTAAGCGAAGCGGTAAACTGGTTTGCTAGTATTACAATCTCTACTAGTATTGACAAGCTAAATTCTTTGATATCGAAAATGTTAAGTGACATCCTATTTCATCCCGTAATTGTACTGTCACCATTCGGTGTCACCGATCTAAATTGTAGGTCAATTCACAGCTTTGCCGAGTTGGCAACTGCATCATCAGCCGTGACGACTCACCATTGTTTATTTTTCAATAAATGCACAATATACATCTTAATAAAATGCACCGATTACCGGATATCCTGCAGCCTTTCAGTCCAGCTAAGGAAATTCCCTTCTTCGGGCAGAATGTTGTAAATCGTTTACAGCTGCGGAAAATCTTATTTGTCACTGATCAGCTGCAAACCTTTTTATGAGATTATTAGTCTCATTAAAATTACTGCATGTGTAATGTTGTTCATGTTACAATCTATGTATTAATTAACAGAGTACTCTAATAAGTTAGTTGTCATTCTAATATATAGTCCCGACATGTTATCCTACGGGTTCTATTTGTGATGGTGCCTCCTGCACGTTGGAGCAACGTTATTAGACGATCAATGAGATTAGTTAAGAACGTAACATTTTTCTAAAATGTCGGTTTACACTTTAGAGTAATAAGGTAAATTGATTCCTGACTTTGTTAGTTACCAGTACGTCCCCGTATCATCTATTTGAGAAAAACCCCAATCATTTTGTAGATACTTCAATGACCAGGCTACGACTTTTGTAGACAATATGTAAATGCTGTGGACCTTTATGACCTTATATGCTATTAAAAGACTTTGAACTGGTACTTTCTATGACAGGAATTTGGACACATTCTACGTTGGTTATTTTTTTCTTGGTTTATTAATTTTATTTGATGAACATCAATAGACAGAAACTGCTTTCATAGACGTTCACAACACAATTTTTGTTGAAAATCGTAAAAAGGTTCCCAAAAATTTTAACAAATTACGATTTCAATTAATTTATGATTTATTTAAATTGATTTATTTTTTTCGATTAATGTCAATAGCAACTAACGAACTGTTACTCTATTTTTGCAAAAGGAGAATGGCCATTTTAGTACGAGAACTGTTCTAAGTATCGCGCTAACAACATGATTCCTATGTGAACATGTTGTTGATTTGGAGTTCTTCCTCGAAGGACAAAATATTGTACCAACTGAGAAAAACGCACATTGTCTTTTAATTCTAATTAGTTTTTTTTTTTTTTACTAATTCGAGTCCTAGTACGAAATTATAATATTTTCAAGTATTCGAGTAATTTGGATATGATAAAAAAATGAAATAAAATAAGTTTACGTCTTGCAATATGTTTGGTACTTTCTACCATGTTTTACGTCATTGGAATAAAATAAAACGGATCATTCCTTAGTACTTAACTTACGTGGTTCAACACCCCACCCCACCTATAGTTTCCACTGAGTAATAATAAATGACGACTCACAAACCTACGTTACAAACTGCAACCTTGTGGAGGGAAGCTTGATGGGGTATGACAATTATTATAAAACTACCCCTGTCCTTCGTCTTATATTGAACGCATTCTTTGCCATTCTTGATTCTATGATAGTCAGGAAGGTAAACATTTTTTGTATCTATAAATTATTTCAGAATCTGAAAATATGTTATCTGTAAGATGTTAATATATTTTAAATGTAAATTTAAACTATTCCTGTTAATTTTGTAACACCTTTAATGTTGACATTTTAACGTTCCACGAATAAAAATGGTAAAATGGAATTTAATATATTTTTGTAATATAGATATATACTGCACAAATATATAAAATTGTGAGCTTAAAAACGTCATTAATTAATTTTACTTGTGAATTCTACATTTAAATTGTGATGTCTTGTAGATATATTTAAAAAAATCTGTCATAAAAATCCTCGGTCTAAAAATATAATAAGTCTACGATTTTAGAATTGACGATAACGGATTTATTTTTTTGAATGTCTGATACTCCTGAAATGGAGGAATACAAATCATTGAGACTTGAAGCCTTGGATGTTTTTTGACGTGTTGTGCCAAGTTTAGATGTTCTCCCCGTTTAAGAAGTGATTTATGCTCAAAATCCATGAGCGATTTCTCAAACCTGCACAAATATTTAGATGGCTTAGTTGAATCGTAAACTTGACTCTGCACTCGATGTATACGTTATTGAAATAAAATAATATAAACACTTTATGTGATGACTTTCAAAATTATTACCTATTGTTTTTCCACTATTTCCACTTTTTCACATTTAACACTAGATACACCAAAGGGGTGAAAATGACCCATTTTCAACAACACAATAAGAATTATTCGTACATAAATTATATGTACCTGATTTTTCTTTGTGACTTTTGTTGGAATTAATAAATACCTATTGTGCTGAATTTATTTTCTCCCCCACTCCATTTGTGTTTGAATCGGGTCATTTTGATCCATTATGTAATTCGGTCTAACTAAATGCATCGTTGCATTTTTTAAATTTTGGTTTTGTATCTTGGAAATGTTGCAATTTGAGGTTTTCACAAAATTAATTGCATATTTATTTTTATAAATTTTATTTTGAAAGAAATATAACATTGTTTTCATAATTGTGTACAAATATGTATATTCATTTGTAAAAATAAAGTTAAATAATCTTATATCAATTTAGGTTAATATATATTTTTAAATCTCTTTAAAAATAGTGGAACAATAGAGCATTTATCGGAAATATAATACTAAGAAAAGAAAAAAAAATATTGCAAAATTCATTAAGTGTAAAATAGAATACTATAAGTATAATGTAGATGACAAAAATAATTAATATTACATAATATATAAAGTAAACACACACATATATATATATGATGAGTAATATATCTGATATGCTTCAGGTAATAATGAATAATGGAAAGATTTGACATTATTGAAGGATAGGTTATTTTGAACCATCTGATAGAAATAGGTATATGTATACGTTAAAAGCTGGTAGTTCTAGTGTTAAGATCGTAAAACATAAAAAGTGATTCCCATAACAAATACAATCACATTCTAGGAATGTTCTCGAATATTACTCGATCGAAAAGCGGTAAATTTTGTCAATGGTTAAGGTGTGCCTACTCACGTTGCCGTTTTTGAATTGCAAGATCCAATCAGCGACTTTCGTCACAACTCTTCATTTTTGCCATGCAAGGAAGTGAACACTTAAACTATACATTTTTTTGCGAATTTTTGATATATTATTGATATAATATTCGCAATTCTGGCTTACTTATCAGATACCAGTAGTAAACAAGTCGTTACAAAAATTACAATTCCATTTTCGTGATACGACATGTTATCAACATGTACACTGTTATTTTAATGTCCGTTAAACGTGATAACGGAAGCACTTTTCCCACCATGGAATCATATTTTAGACTAAATTGCATGGATGAATTATTAAATGAAATGTGCATAAAATAGTTAATGACGCACAAATGTGATAATTAATCTCTATGAACAGAAAATAATATTTTTCTGAATGAAAGAAAAATAAAACAATAACATGATGTATTTTCGGACAAATTAATGTTTCAAGCTGTGTGAAGTCAGCGTTTTTCATTTTTATGTATTATTTCTAATAATATATAATAAATTTTATCTGCGTGTAAGGAGTATTCCTCGAAATTGTGATGTTATAACTATTTTTATTACTTTTTACTTACAACTACTCTTGTACTTAGAAAGTCACAATAGAGAGCGTACTCTTGAAATTTTGTCTCGATATTATCCGCTCATCAATATCTTGGTATTTTCCTTGATCTTAAGTGTGTACGGTTGTCATACACCAGCCTTGCTTTCTACATCAGAATATCTGAAGCGATATACCGTTCCCGAAGTTCCAGTATCTACATGTTTACTGCAATAAACATTAAAGAAAAAAATTAAATCTTGGTTTACAATTTTTTTTAACATAATCAACGTCACCTGGTTGGCGTTTGTCATTTAGTTGTTTTTCAAAGTGAAAAATCAAGTAATACATAAGTACTAAACATTAGCAGATAACCAATTGCCGATTGGTTGCTACTAGGCCCTGCGGGCAACTGTTGTGGCTACGCGGACATTGGTGACCGCGGCGCGGTCAGGGTCTCAATAGAATCTATATTTCAATGACAAAGCTTACCCCAAAACAAACTGCATGTAAATAAAATCTCGATATATTATAATATGAATAATTTTGACTATGTTTTAGTTTTTATTTATTACAGAACGTGTTGAATATTCAATTTTATAATGTTGTCCTTTATAAAACTCGTCGCAGTATTTGCGAATACGGGCGTTTAAAACAGTTTACAAATAAGCTTGAATTAAAAAGACAATTTTCTTCGGAAACGTGATTTTTAATACATTTTATTTTGCATATTAAAAATAAATCTAACACAAGTTTTTAAAACATTACTAAATACTTAATATGAGGCCTGTTTCGCTTTTTAAGAAACGGTCTATATAACTCATTTAATTAGTATATCCAAAAAAGATGTACACATATATGATTTACTTTTGATAATACAAGCCAGCAAGTTATTCCTATTTTCATAACACAAGCGTTTAGCTTAGTTTGAAAATAGTAAGAATATTGATGTGACATGTATTCCGTGTATGCATCTCTATTTAAAAAAAATGTTTAAATAAAATTAAAACCTTCGAACGTAAACCGACTCAATTAATATAAAATATTGTATACAAACTTTCTTCTTTCTTCCTTCATTTCAGTGCAATGCTCCTCCACAAGTATCGGCCCTCGTTACTGATTCCAGTTTCTTCATCCAGTCTCACCATTGTGGCATTCTTTCAGATCTTCTTCGTCCTAAAATTGTACTTAGAAATATTTCGTTTTCAAGGCTGTCATATCAATGGCGTATTACCCTAAGGGCACGATAAGCACATGCCTAGGGCTCCCACCATCTTGTAGCCCCCAAGCTCAGCCGTGCGCAATAGTGATTCACGGTAATGTGCGACAGTTTAATAGCTGAATAAAAAGCGCGTTGGAGCATACCAACAGATGCAAGATGTATTTTATTTTCTCTTCGAATACACAGTGAAGGATATCAAGAAGAAGAAAGAGGCTTCTATAATATTTGTTATTTTATATAATTATTTTAATAACATATTGTGTACATGTAATATATAATTTATTGAATTTGATTATCATAATTGAACATGGAATATGTCGATATTATATTTAATAATGTAAATTCCTCTTGTAGTGGTTCAGTAATAGTTTTGTTCTGTAATAAAGCACAGTTTTAACAAATATTGGATACATGTATTAAGTGCCGACATTAACAAACAAAATATAAATAGGCTTTTCAGATCCGAAGTGACTTCTTACAATCAAATTAGTTGGAATTGTAGGACGCCTTTTGTGTTACGGGCACTACACACCTGAGAAGCCTTTTATATTTGAAATTTATATTTTGTTTGTTAATGTCGGCACTTAATACATGTATGCAATGTTTGTTCGACGCGGTGCATTATTACAGAACAGAACAGAACTATTACTGATCCACAAGAGGAATTTACATTATTATACTTAATTCAATAATTTCTGGGATATCGGACATCGGAGTCAGATCGCTGGATCGTCGTACCATCTTCTTGCGCGGCGTTCTGCGACGGCGCGCCACAGGTGCACACTGGTCTAACGGATTGCGGGGGAATGTTATTGGCCGACCTTCTCACTTTCCGAATTGTCTTCCGTCTACCTGTTGAACGGTTACGTCTTCTGTTTGATCGCCGATTAGATCGATTAGTTCTTGGCCGTCGCGGTCGAGTTTGCGGAATGGAGGCTGCTACAGGCTCTAAATCTGTGTTCAAATTTTGATCATTCGATGTCAATATTTCTTGTGAAATTTCACCATGTCGTTGTAATACATTTGATGAAGCCGTTTCCGTACCTTGACCGATTTCCAAGGATGTTCCATCATCTGGTACATTTGTAGTAAACGAAGTTGAAGCCTGCGAATGGGTGCTATCGACAGTCGTAACACACGGCGTTTCCATTGTATCTGACATTGAAAAGGAAATAAGATATTATTTCTAAACGGAGTAATAAAAAAACGTGCATATAAATATCACAATAATTTATTCTTTGTTACCTTCGCAACGTTTGTGCTTTGTTTTGGTACATTCAACCAATTTCGAATATTATTTTAATTTGAAATGTTATTTATCTAAATATTACGGGTACCTGTCTACATTGTGTATTAACTTATATATCCCAATTGTTACAATTTGAGCAAAATAAAATAAAATTCAGCGGCTTCATGGGACTCTTGTACCCTTGCAGTTTTGTCTCGATATCATCCGCTCATCTATCTCTTGGTCTTTTCCTTGGTCTCAAGTGTGTATGGCTGTGTGATGCGGTACACAGTTCCGAAGTTCCAGGTTCTACAATGTTACTGCTATAAACACCAAAGAAAAAAATTAAACCGTTGTTTTTAACATAATCAACGTCATCTAGTTAGCGTTAGGCATTTAGATTTTTTTAAAGCAGATAAGCAATGCTAGACCCTGCGGGCAACTATTATGACTGTCGTGACATGTCAGGGTCTCATCAGCTGTTGCCGATTGCTTGCTGCTAGGCACTGCGGCCGGTTATTGTGGCCAACAGTGGGCGCTACGCGGCAATTGGCGACCGTTGCGCGGTCACGGTATCAATAAAACCTATATTTCAAAGCCTTCACCAAAACAAACAGCGCGTAAATATAATCTGTTAGCTGTTAAAACAAACAAAAATGACATCTAGATGGTGACATAAGAATCGCGGATAAACACACAAATGTTATTTTATCAGTATAATGTGTATTTAAGTAAAGACGGAATCGGATGAATGGTTTTACTGACAAATATTAGGTCGCTAATATAACCAAAAGTTATATTTTCATAAACAACAAAAAATTGCTACTACTGATGAAAATACGACACGTGTCAATATACTTGCTAGTCGTGTCGTACGATTTCGCTAATGTATGTTTTTTCTTACTCGTAATAAAGACAATGTACACTTTGTTTCAAATTGAATATATATATATACATACTGTTGTTGAATATATAAAAGAGAAAACGTTTAAGTAATCTTAATCTAGAGATTCCTACACCTATTTCTAGATCTATTGTATATAAAGAAAATCCCTCCGTTCGTCTCTAAGCCATGCCTCTCCCGAAAACATCCAGATTCCTTCCGTCTCCCAATGCTCAATCTCCGCTCTGGTTTATGGAATACCAGGTGCACACATGGCGAGGACTCTTCCATCTGAACTAGATGCCCGGCCCATTGAAATCGCTGAATAAACTTGTCAAGCTCATCTTTTTTCCTCCTTCATATCATTATTACCCTCAATCAGATGAGACTAGGCTCGTAATACACTTCCATAATTTCCGGTGCCCTCCCAGCTGACTCTCTCCAGCCAAATGCAACATATCTATCTACCGCTGTGCTTTTCTAAGACTTCTTCAGTCCAAGGTTGTTCCCAGGACAATCGAGGCTGTCATTTTGACGTGTAATGTAGCCGAAGAATTGGAAGGATCTTTTTTTGACTGTTGTAGATTAGGCTAGCTGGGATTAGATTTGTTGCACGATTGAAGCGTCGTGCTGTCCACGGAACCGTGAGTAAATCACTGATATCCTTGAGTCACACTCACTATCTGTGATTGAATATCTGGGAATATCGTGATTCGTAATTATTTTTTTTATTGATTTATGATTCGGCGCATGTGCAAATGAAATGAAAATATTCATGAAGAAATGACGCTATAGTTCGTGATAAGCGCCATCTAGTAGATTCTGTCAAAACGTTATACGCATTTTATCCGAAAAATAAAGAATTTTTTAAGGTTTTTCATTTTCTTTGTGACGATATTACATAAGATATATATTAATTATACACGCTAGAATCTGTTTTTTATGTAAATAAATTTTAAATGATATAAGCAAATACGCTCAAAATTATGTTTCTTTATTTATTTCGTGTATTGTGATATCGTACGGCGCATGCGTATTAGTAATGAAACTGTGATCGCAGTCACAGTTTTCAATCACTGATATTATCGAATATCAATCACATTTAGCATTTTTTTTCATCACTACATAACACCCTTTTCCAGCAATATATTTCGAAAGCTTGTCTCTATTTCGGATTTTCCAGATCTTCGCTACATACACGAAGATTGGAATGATAGAGTGTGAACAAGCATAATTATAGTTGCTAGCTCGATGTCACTGGCTTTCCATATTCTCTACAGTTGGTTCATAGCAACTTTAACTAGCTGTATGCGTTTTAGAATTTCCTGCCCAGTGTTCGTGATCAGAAAATTGATTTTATTTTTAATATTATCATTATTGTCATCCCTTCCTTTTAAACTCCCCTAATCAAAACCCGAGAATATAAAGCAGCCTGGTAGTGAACGTCACTTTCATATTTTGTGGTATTTTCCGCTTTACACTGGGTGTTTTGGAACTCGCGATGCCCTCCACACGGTAGGTACCTCTCGTTTGTTTGGGAAACGGACGCGGAATGCTTTTACTCCCGTAAACTATCGCCCGAACAGTTGGTTCGTGTGAGAAAACAATACAACACTCATTGTTTTCAATAATAAATTGTATCTCTAAGAAATCTTCCGTTTTACACGAGAAACTTTAAAATTTTACGAAAACATAATCACTTAGTTGTGGACCAGATTAATTATTTTGTATCTTTTTTGTATGTTTATTGCGGTAACTTTGTTGTTTGACATCATTATTAGTTTATTATTGTTTATACCCGTCGTCAAGTGTCGCTTTTTTTGAATCAGATTTTCTTTCATATTAATCAAACACTTTTCTATAACCGACATATTGAAACGTTGAAAAAAATTGTTTGACGTTTTGTGCTTGAAAAACGAACGTTCTAAAAAAGAAGGTATGCATTAAATAATAATTACCTTCTTACAAAAAATCGTATCAGATATGTTACCGTTGTAATTAAAATTTTCTAATATTTGACAAAATAAAGATATTTTATTTTACTATTTGGAAGAAGTGTAACTTCAGAACAAAGCCAATTTATATGAATTTCCCATCCAATTTTTCATTTGTGACGAACAGGCAATTTAATACTTCAGGATTTTATTTATAATGTATACAAATAACTAACTTTGTATGTACGTCAATCGTTTCCGATTCCACTGTATCTCCGTCAAAGCGAATGTATCCCGGAGTTAACCCGAATGGCATTCCGGTTCGTGTGATTCTCACAAATACATATAACTCCTGTTGCTTGTATTGGATTCAATAAAACTGTCTAAATTTATTGTTGTTTTGCAATGGAATTATATATCTATATCTTAAAATATGTCTGTCATAATATTCGTAGGCACAATAAAATTATTATAATATTTTATCAGATAAATGTAATATTTCATTTCTCTAAATGAGACCCTCTCTCCCTGCTACAACACTGTATATCGTTTTTACAAATGTTGATAGATAGACGGACCATCGGCCATATTGAACGATATATGGTCATATTTTTATTTATTTTATGGTTGTTTAATATACCATTCGACGCCAAGAAGACATACAACGCATGTGCATTCATAACTCAGATCTGCCCTAAAACGATGTACAGTGTTATTGCCATGGTGACGAGTACAATGTATTCGTTTTGTCACTTTTTCTTCATATATTACTGTAAGGCGAAATATTTTTTTATGGGGGCGCGAACAATTCTTAGAACACTATTTGAATAAATAAGTGTTTAAAATGTATGTTTCTTCAATATCTGGCTTTGCCCCGTACAAACATTTCAGTTTCCTTAGACAAACAGATCGCGAATAAAGCGCAAAATGATTTTCTTCGAAAAATATCGTTACCAAGTGTACGGGCGGCGTTTGTCCGGTTTGATTGTTTCGTTCGCCTTTTTAAAACAAACAAATACAGGCTCGCCGCGCTTGCCAAATATAATATCCTCGCGTCTGGCCGTTATCTTCGTGGGGATGCCGTGCGGCAGAATGCGACTTGTAATTTCGGTCAAATTTCGCGCGATATATTATTGTTAACATTATAGGCTGCCCTGCGTTCTGCCAGCACGTGTGCGCAATGTGTTCACCGCGCTCAACACTGCTCGGCGGGTAAACAACGCATCGACGAATAATTACATTAAAACGAAAAAAAAAAATCTAAAGTCATCTCCGTTCGTACACCGTGACCATTCTGAATGTATGTTTTTATAACGTTTTAAGAATATATGTATGCGAACAGACAGCGTTGGATTAGTGACACGCGACCCGCCCAATCACATTTTTTAATATTATTTAGAAATAAAAAAATAATTTAATGACAGTTCTTGCAAACGTGTAAAAGCGAAATTGTATTACAATATATTTATACGTGGTTGATCGAACATGTAATTCTACCAACATGCTTTTATCATACAACCGAATTTGCACCCCTCGCTTTCGAACGCCGTGGACTGTCGCTCATCACGTTGATCTTCTAATTCATGGGCTTTTGTATTTATGTGTTAGTATTAATATCTTGTTTATTCTCTTCAATTGTCAATTTGTAATATACCTTTTTTAACCATTTTTCAAATTAATATAAAGGTGTTTTATTAGAGTTTGTTTTTCAAATTGGCAACACTTTTTACATCGACAGCCAATTTGACAGCTGATTTGTGCTCGGTTTGGTTTGCAATTTATTATAGATATCGTAGATCTATAAAATATATGTATTTATCGATTTATTAACTTTAATTTTCTCTCCTATTGGAGCATTATTACGCATTCTTTTCTGCAAATAAATCGATAATTACAGTTGTTAGTTTATCTCATCATGTTCAATATACGTACTTTTTCATCTTTTTGTTGTATTATGTATGGATAAATGGAGAAAATAGAACGCCACATACTTTTATCCAGGATATCATTTTTTTTCATACATCTAACTAATACACTCTCATAGGTTCCCAAAGCTTTTGGCATTTCCTCGTCTATTTACATTTTTTCTCTATCGCGTCATGTTATTCTCCGTTTATGTTATTTATAAAACTTTAATCTTAATTTAAGTTAATATGAACTAAAAAAAATATACGATTGTCGAAGATTATTTTACATAATTAATTCGTACTCATGAATTTAACTATTATTCTTTTTAAAGTAAAGAGTTATAGTCCAAAATGGTAAATACATATTTTTTTATATTTTTTGATAGTTGCATGCAAGTGAAACCTCTTGAGCTTTTAACTTGGTGATGTGACGCTAACACTCGTATTTACAGCTTTACTGCTAACATTTGTATTATTTGTATAGGGTGATCTTAACTCAATCGTTATTTTAAATATCGCCCTATTTTGAAAATGATACACGAAATTGTGAGCATTCACTACAAAAATGATAAAATTTTCGCGAAAGCAGTTCCTAAAGTTCGAAGTACTTTCGGACGATGTTTATTTTCAGCAGGACAGGCCTACGGGCCACATAAGCCGGGAAACAATCAAGTTCTTACGTCCAGATTTTCTCCGTTTCGGAAACGTCAATTGGCCATTTAACGCCTTTGGACTTTTTTCTTTGGGGTTATGTAAAATATAAGGCTTACGCTAATGCTCCAGAAACGTTCCAAACACTTAAAGTCAATATCCGAGGTGCTATTGGTGAAATAGAGCCTCAATTATGTAAAAAATAATTTAAAAAATGGTTGAATTTGGATCACCCGTATTACTAGCTATTTCATTAAAGTTAGGCTGATGTATTTTAGAAGCACGACTGTGTCTTTCGACGTCTATAGACACATGCCCCATTCGCTGACGCACTCCGCAGCCGAGGGTCAATTGGAGTGACCCCACTACCCTGGTCACGAAACATATCTGGCCAGAGCACAGCAGGCGATGCGTGGACCAAGATCACACGTATTGTCTTGAGTTTGTCGTACAGACGTTTTTGTTTCTTACAGATAAGCGTACCGAATTAATTTAATATATACATACACATGCAACTAAGGTGTTGAAACGGTACTCTCCACAGAGACAAATATCTTGTATTAGAATGTCAGCACCTTGTTTCCATTTCTTAAATTTCTTTCAGCTCTAAATCATCATCAAAAATTATATCATTTTGTAGTTATTTTCTGTTCTGTATTACTTTTTTTATCATTGTGCTTTTGATTTAGTTTAATAATATTCTAAATTGAACGTAGCAATTCTATTTTCAGAACCATGTCAAATGAGATGTTGTGTGTGTTACTATATGCTATATTACGAATACAAATCATACTTCTTCATTTCTTTAAATGATTCAACGTGATGCTGATTAAGATCGCACTGAGTCAGAAAGTCATTCACAAGATTTTTAGAAATACTAAGAATGTCTGCATATTTATCATCTTTAAACAACGTTCCATGTTTGGAGAATAATCTCATAAGATTTTTATAAAACTGTGAGATTGTGTAAGATATAGTTTATTTTTCCAAATTTATAGTCTGTTACATAATAAACTAGATATCATATCGTCAAAATAGTGTTAAGATTAAATACGGGCCGAAGACGACGAGGAAGACCTCAGTCAACTTGATGGTCAAACATGGAAAAGGAAATTATGGATATCCGCATGAGTTAGGAGATCGTCCTGGACAGCTGACAGCTGACCCAGAGTAAATGAGAAAAGGGGTAGATGAAGAAGAAAATAGTATTTGACATAATATACTACTACTGTTTCTCCTCGGGGGTAGGGAGAATGAATTCAACCGCATTGTTTCTATTTTTATATTTATTTACACTCATATATTTACTTATATATTTTTATCATCTCAACACAACTCATCATTCTTCTCGATCAATCCACTCACGAGTAAGCGACCCATTTTTAATAGGTGTTCTAGTGAGCAATCTATTCTACAATGGTATAATAAGCTTTGAATTTACTCTTATTTTTTCATTCTTCACATTATCATAAATTGATTGGTCATATGTCCTGGGCGACCTCATTTCCTCCGCCATCAGCCTATATTCATTCTTATTCTATTCTGTCAGCTCCGTGGTACATTTACAGCGCTCTACCATCTTGATATTCACCCGTAAGACTGTCGTGTCAAATTGTCATGTAAGTACATAATGCAGATTTTATTTGTGTTACAATATTCATACGTTTTATTGTTTATAGATTCTTAAGACAAAATTTCAATACTAATATTAAATTATTTGATTTATAAATGCTATTTAATAAAGAGCTTAAGATATTTGTACGCCTCATTCTTAACTGTTATCTCCTACGGGGAGATTTACATTTTATTTAACTGAACTTATTAATTGTTTTTTAAACCAGAAAAACAAATTGTATGATGAGGCATGTAAAGCGATTTTTTTTATAATTGTGTATATCTATTATATTTTAATTTTTTCATTGTTCATATTAAAAAATTCTTAGAATGAGAAAACTTAATAATAATAATTTTAATTAATCAGAAAGATATACATATAAAATCGATTTTATCGAAAAATATTGTTGTTGCGTTACCGGGATTCGAATCTGGATCTCTTTCCAAACCGGGGAAGGTGCATTATCCAACTATGCTACAGCGACACTATTTTTGACGACAAATTTTCGAACCTATATGTTACACTTTTCAAATGCATACATCTATCGTTCCATTATTTGAAAGCCATCTACTTTGTTTTTACGGAATCTTTGAGTACACCGATAGCAAACGCCAGAATTAACAATTCATTTTTATTAAATTTAGGACACACTAATACAACTTATAAATTATTAAAGAGAACACATTCTTATTGTGAAGTTGTAATTATTCAAAACATAGGTCTGTGATATTTTAATGTATATATGTGTTCTTCAATATTTGCAAAATTACTTTGTGGAAACATATTATATAAATAATAAGAGAAACTCTTTGTTTAAAAACACTATTTATTGATGCATCAACATTTCGATACCTATGGTATCTTCTTCAAGAAACAATGTATACTAAAATTAAAAACACAAGCATAGATAAAAACAAAACTATAAAAGTTTAAGTTGTGGGTAACTAAATAGGACTTCTATGAAAACAAATTTAAATGGTGACTATTTGAAAAAATGATTTGGTTATTTATCATATTTAATTTTCTATTAACATTTTTTTTTATTCCTAAAATTTCAAATTTATCCAACTGTAAACCCCTAGTATGTGTATGTAAAATTATACATGCGGCTAATGGTGGGTAATAGAATCTGTGTTTCAATGATAGAGTATTCCCTAAAACATACCACACGTAAATAAAATGTTAATATAATTAAAAAGAGGAAGAAAAGAAGGACCCCCTAGATGTCACAACGAACTAATATGACATCCAGATGACACAATAAGTAATATTTCTCCCTTACCATTGACAGCATAAGAAAATGTGACAGATGTCAATATACTTGAATACTTTTTTTTTTTTTACTTATTCGTGATAAAGACAATGTACACTTCATTACAAATTTAATATATATTTACGTACTGTTATTGAATATATAAAAGAGAAAACATTTAAGTAATCTTAACATAGAGATATTAAAAACACTTTCGTTTTTACCCTGCTCGCGTCTCACAGACCTGTCCGTTTAAGCAAGCACTTTACAGACACTAATTACACTAGTATATCCAGAAAGTCATAGATAGATATAGATGGGGAAGTGTAATATTATTACGGATTATTATTTTTATGTTGTCGCTTCAATCGTCATTAGAATAAAGGTCATATTATGATGACGCTTTAAAATATATTCGTGTGCTCAATGCTGAGCGTCGCGGTCCCCTGATATCCTATCCTCTCCTCTCAATCTCCATCCATATTGATGGCAGCTGTTAACCTTTAACATACCATGATATTAAATACCCGAATGCAGCCATGCTGTCAACTCGTGTTACCGTAATTAACTGTTTTTAAAAAATGTTTTTATTAGCTTAAATGGCTTTACGAATTTACTCTAAATATTGAGCATTCAATTTTGAGAAAATGATTTATAACATAATTTAGAGCACTCATTAAGTCCTATACAATGTGTCCTTCCTTCTTATCTCTCTTCATTTAATTAGTGAGAAAGAGACAATTATATGTATATGTTTGTTGTTCTTTTCACTGTCAAAATAGTGTGTGATCTCTGTCTTTCATATGAAAAATGGTATTTTTACCAATGTATTAATTTTACAACGGATTGAATGGATAAAATAATTGTTTTTGTACGATTCCCTTTTCATAATTGTTTTTTTACTAGTCATAACTAAGTGCTAATATTTTCTTTAGGATTATCAAAAATATGAGTTTAATGTTGCATAATACCGAATACCGAAATATGCATGTTACCGAAATATTATAGGTTTAATTATGATGGTAGACCAGTGTTACTGCATGGTTTGGGAAGGGTTAACTCCTTTATATGGTCTATACATCTTGCAGGAGACCGTTTTCTTTCTTCCAAACATGTTCCTTTTCGTCTTTCGTAATGTTCGTATTTCCATTCCGTATAATGCTATGGACAGTACCGGATTTTTTTAGGATGCACCTTGACAGATTGAGACTCATTGGAAGTAAGGCGAAAGAGATACACCGATTTATCCATCTCACACTGATCATAGTTAAATATGAATGAAATATATTAATTATAAAAATATACATATAAAATCAATTTTATCGAAAAATATTGTTTTTGCGCCACCGGGATTCGAACCTGGATCTCTTTCCTAACCGGGGAAGGTGCTTTATCCAACTAAGCTACAGCGACATTATTTTTAGCGACAATTTTCGACCCTATATGTTACCTTTTTGATATTAATACATTTAATCGTTCCATCATTTGACATTTGGCGTCTGCTATCAGTTTACTCAAAGATATTTGAGATTCTGTAAAAATAAGGTAGATGGCTCTGTCACTATGACACAAGCACGTTTGCTATTATTAATTATCTCTGAATTTTGAGAAGCTGTGGTGGATGGTAGTGGAAATTCGGAGGATTAGGTTATATAATTGACTACGAAGTAGGCATCAAGTGCACGACCGAGCCTCTGATGACTAGCGGGCAACAACCGCCGAAACCAGCTGTTCCCCGTTAGTGTTTTCATTAAATACGAATGCGACCAGCTGTCTTCATAACATGGTAAACTCCTCGCGTACGAACAAATTCACTTCGGCAAATATTGTCCACGAATGTTCCATTGTTTTATGCATTTATTTGAACAGCCGATGGGGAGTCAACACGGTACCACGTGTCTGGTTTTATTTAATGCATTTTAATTGTAAGCTAAGCACATCTTGCTGTAACGCAAATCTTTATTAACTGCTACTGCTGTTATTGGGTTTCAAACTGTGTTTGAAAACATTTAATGAGTGTGAAAGAAGAAACCGTCGGGACGATTCTGCACGATATGTATTCGGATTATTTCAGGATTGCAGGGTGTGTTAGTTGATAACGCTGTTGTTACAGAATGTATACACATATGTATTGGGTTAGTGTATCGTATAGGGTGGTAAGAAAATAGTGTCGTTTTGTTTTGAACAGTTTATTTAATGTACATACATTTCTTATTTATTTAGTATAAAATACGCTACCGGTTTCGACACGTCCGTGTTATTTACAAGCGTTAAGACATTATTTAACACAGACCGAATAAGTAACAAATGTATATTAAATAAACTCTTTAAAATAAAATGTCTAGAAATTGTTGCATAGTGAATGCCCAAGAAATACCAAAAATAGTTGTGTTTTTGTTTCCTAAATTTTTATCAATGAAATTCATTTCATCGTATTCATGTTAGTGATAAGTAGCCCACCACTTACCTAGGACCGTTCCACGAGCGATGCTCCCGTATCGGTCCTTCTCATTCGCCGCCAGGTTGGCATTTTTTAATGCTAAAAGGCAACCGTGCCCCACCGCCATGCCACATGGGTAACAGATGTAAATAATGTCCCCCGACAAAATGTATTTTTATTCATTCGATCTCTTTTTTATTCATTCAATATAAAAGTGTACACAAAACTACAATACACACAGATCAGTGTACAAATACATATGACAAATATAAATGCTGTTCTTGGTCTCACGCAATCCCTCCTAGCCCGGGGGATAGAGGGCCAGACTTAGAAGAAAGCACTCTCTCTAGGGGGACAAGACAAAATAAAACGAAAACAATTCGCAGCTCGAATACCACTGCAGGTAGCAACGCACCGGGGAGACCGACTGGAACTGACATCGCTCTCTTTTCTTGGGACGTTGACCAGCTAAGCGACATCCTCAGGCTGAAAATAATGGATTCCAACTCCTCACCGCGTAGGTTAGAGAGACATCACGTAAATTTGCATAGTTATTTAAATTTTGTGACAAAAACCTCGATGACAGCAATTTCCGTGCAGCAAAGTAACGAGCGTTTCTAATTTTTTCCTGCTTTTTATTTCTTGTTGAATATCATTACTCCCCATCACATGCATTCCCAGACATGTGAACTAGTGATGGTAAACTGTGATGTGACCGTGATTGTGACGATGATTGGTAAAATAGATTTAACTGTCGGAGGTTTACTTTACAGTATGTATACCGGTAAGAAGAATTACGAGAATTAGAATCATAGTCACAATAACGATTTAACTAATTCACTAATTTAAACTGTTTAACTGTTGGAAGAATAATAGTTAGTTATTTTAATTTATTATCACTGATAATTCTTGATCACCTCACACTAGCTCACGTATGTTTTATTTGTTCCCCAGTATTAGTGCAAATCTTCAATTAACATGCTCTCCATTTAGTGCCATTTCGATGTTTTTCTATGTGTAATTTAAAATTAATTATTGTAGCGCTCTCAGTGACGGTCTCAGCCCATAGAACTGCCTCAATTACGCACACATTTGTGGAATTCAGAACGGTTATTAAAGGCACACACACACACACACACACACACATAGTACATTCACACACTACAGCAGGCTCATTTATACGATGGGAAATATTCAAGTGAAACTCTCCGCGGAGAATGAGATGCTGGCAATCTGACTGGGACACAATCACAATCGTAATTGGCTGGGAGACTTGAGGCTGGTTGAAATGCATCTTGACCCTTGGGAGATTTTCCTTTTCTCTTCGTCCACGCTCGGGCTGACCCTGAGATGACACGGAGGAGAACACATCGCCAACAGGTGAGCTGAAAGACGCTCCTTTAACTTTATACGCAAAATGAAATCCAAGGCATCTCGGTGGATTTTTTTATATATCAACATCATAGCTCGCCTCCCCGCTAGAGTAATCTCAGAAAAATATGTGACAAAACAAATACGTCACACTTGTGACTACATATTTTATTTAAACCTTACCTTAAAAATGGACCTTAAAGCGAAATAAAAAAGGCCCTCTGTGTATATATTATACGATATAAAAACCACAAAGCATTAAATAGTAAGAACAAAATTGGTCTCCTGTTTCCTATAATACTCGCAAATTCATGGAAAAAACAAATAAAAAGCATTACGGCGATGGTCTGGTCCCAAACCCAACACATTAGCATACCTTACGTCTGTATACCGTCGATAATGTTTCATGTAAAATTATTTTTTAAATTTAATAATTATGTTTCTCGCTGTGTAAAAATTACTAGTAAATACATGGATCTGAGAAAAGTATAAATACCAAACGTATTATAGGGCACATACATTTTGGGCTCCAATGCGCCACATTGGCTGCATTGACGCCGTTACGCCACTGATTTAAACGATTCGGCAGGAAGGTGAATTCTTCTTCAATTCATGAATTCAGTACCTAAACGGTATCTATATAAAAATATTATTTAAAAAATATACTTAACTATCACCTACCTACTCAAATTACAATGTTAAGCAATCGTGTTCTAACTAACGAAATTTTAAAATGTCAAAAATATATGTACTTAATTTTTTTTTTCCTTAGTAAACTATTCAACACACATTAGAGATCTTTACGCGTATTTGAGTACTAATTGTAGTCATTCGATTTTTAACGTTTTTATTAAAGTTGATATTAGTTAAAAATAATTATTTAGTTGTGAATATTAAAATAATTCAACAGAAACAAAACACCGAAATATGTATTAAAATTCACACCAAATACAGTACTGGAGAAAACTCTTGTGACCATGTTCATCAATTGAAGAAAAAGACTGTATCAAGTACCTTGGAATCATAATAGATAACAATGTCAAATGGAAAGAACATATTACTAATCTCACAAACAAAATAAGGAAAACTGCCTACATATTTTTTAGACTCGGAAACATCTTATCACTTATATATCTGAAAATAATATATTACGCGTTTGTACAGTCACATTTGTAATACAGTATTATTGGATGGGGATGTGCATATAAAACTTCAATGTCACAATTAGAAATCACTCAAAAAAAGATAATAAAAATTATTCTAAAAAAAAAAAGACTATCCAAGTATACAACTTTTCACAGATTTTAAAGTACCAAAAATAAGACATGTACAAAAAAATTCAATAATTTAAATTTTCAAAATGAAAAATCAATTAAATTTTAGAAACGAATTCCGATCTACAAGATATAGAGATCAAATTGATATCCCAAAACTAAAATATACTCAAAATCAATATATTTATTTATCAAGGCATCAATTTCTTTAACAATCTCCCCATCACAATTAGAAAAATTACGGACTATCATAAGTTTGTAACTGAAGTAAAAAAAACATCTGCACATACTAACTGAAACATAAATTAACTCGTATATACTCATTCTCTATACACGATTCTTACTCTTATAGAGAAGAAACAAATATATATATCCACTGATTATTCAAATTGTATTATATTTTTTAATATTAATAAAAATATAAAAAAATAAAAAATAAATCATGTTATACCACAATATAACTGCCATGCCAATTAATGATATTAAAAATTATAATTTATTTAACTGATACATATTTTCTGTTTATCTTTCTATGTGATTTTTCAAACTTGCTTTAAGTATCATAGAACCACATAATATAACTATAACATTTATTAACAATAAAAGCGTTTTCATTAAAAATATAAAATACTTACAGCCATCTTGTAAAGCAATTTATATATCTAGGCTCAGTCGTAACGGAAAACTGCAAGGTATAATGCGATTTCCGTAAACAGAGAAAAACAAAAACACTCTGTGGATGAAGTGATAATTTCTCTCGGGAGAAATGTGCGACGGAAGAATGCCTATACAAACTAGGTTAGATAGCATACTAGATTTGTATGATACCTGCTTTTACTATATGGTACGGAATGCTAGGCTAGAATGCACTTGGCCAAAATTAAGATGTTGAGATGGCCTAGGAGTGTTACCATTGAAAACATACATACAAAGCAGCCTCAAGTTTTCAAAAAAAGGCAAAAGAAAACCAACGGAGATGGTACTGATATCATCAAGTTAAGATGGGACTACCTACTGAATGACAGCTCGCTCTACGATCAAATCTTTACTGTTCTTTACAAAACTATCGAGATGAATCTCGAGGCAAGTCTCATCCATGCAACCATCCATCAACTCGAGGTTCCGTGAGATTCTTTGGAGACTACTCTCGGCATTCGTAGTTCGCCGTATACACATAAAATCTCAGAGATTTGCGCCTTGCTTCACGCATGTTGTACGTCAAATATTAGTCCATTGATCCATTAATGCACCTTTCGGCAATTGAGTTAATTAGAATCTCCCAAGAAATTTAGTGCCTCTATTTGTTTAAGTTTTCAGAATAAATAGTTGTAGATATATAAGGTTCTAGGTAAGTCTTGTGTCAAATCCGCTGTAAAAATCTAACGTTGCGTACACGGGTTTGTCTCTTTCTACCAATCTCAAGCTCATATCTGATTTTATTTCCAGATCAAAATCTTTACATGTATGCATGGTACTGTAATTTATCTTAACAAAATCTCTGAAGTTTATCTTATCGTGTTTCATTAAACTTGACACCCAGTGATAGCGAGACATGCCACATTTGGATTAGAATTTGCTTCCAAATGATGGGGAAGAGCTTTAGCTTTAGGGCCGGTTGTGTGATTAGTACTAACTTTTTACTATAGTAAAAAAAGTTACTAAAATATTTTTTTTTTGCATAAACGGATTGGTGGACTTTTCACTTTCATTCGTTGATACTTTGAATGAAAGTTGCAGTATACGACAATTAATCATTTAATATCCCGCTATTTTAACGATGAGAGTTCGTCCTATGATGATCTTGTTGTTTAATATACATTAGCACATGATATGAAAAAATTTCACCACGCCTAGGCGAAAAAATTATTTGTCGCGCCTATTGACATCTCTATCTATGCTTTGACAGTAGTAAATTTAATGTATCAACAACTCGCAAAGGATTTTTACTACGTGCGTTAGTAAAAAGTTACTACTGATCGCACAACATTCAGTTGTATAGATTAAACCCCCGACCTGACACGTCTATAAATAGTAACCAATCAGATTAATATATTATGTTCAACGGCCACCATAAAACGGTTAGAAAAATGGACGCTTTTATTATCGCATGTCACGAATCACAGTTAATTCCATATTATTAGTAACTCTCAGAGAGCCAAGGTCTCGGTATCGTGTCATCAAGCATCTCGGTCAAGTTAGCGGGGAAGAGATGCTCCCTGATCACGATAACACTTTTGTAATGCTTTTAAAACATTGAACATTTCAATTATTATGTCGGCTTCTTGCATGCCAGATGAAACCGTTCTTTGAAATCCATTGTTTTACACCTTTTTTGTTTTATTTCACTTTCACTTGTTTATTAATTAATTTTCCTCAATTTGTAGATGATTGTGTTGGAACAACCGGCGTGAAAGTATTTGTAAATAGAAGAACTAAAAATATTAAATAAATATCAGATATCTCATAGAGACGAAGTTGTTTTATTATATTTTAAAGGAATGATATATAGAAATATGGGGGGTAATTACAGGGCTTACGACTTGTCTTCGGCTGGCTTAAGTGATCACTTTTTTTATATATATATCGTTCACCAATTCTCACCCCTCAATCTCCATATTAATCAAATTTTTGAAAATTTTCAATTAACATGAAATGGACGTGCTTCGAGTACCACTACAACATCGCCATCTATCGACCAAATTTGATAATTATTTTTTTCTTTGAAACAGCATATTATATGTCAACTCAATGAGAATCTGATTTTTGTTGAAAATTATTTAAAGCAATATTCTTTATCTGTAAAACATTTTTAACACATTATACTAGAATACACCTGAAAAATCTATATTTTTCAATTTTTATATATTATTAAAAATATTATATCATAAAAAAAGAGATAAATCGCAATCGTAGAATAATAAAAGAATGAGAAATGAAAATGCTGGTTAATAATAATAAATTAAGAATGTCCAGGAAGTATAATTGCTCATGTCGCCAGAAGCTCAAAACCATAAAAACCATAATTAACATATTAACTACAATTACCTGACATAAAAATCAATTTACTAACTCTTCAAATCATGTGTAAACTAACATCTGGAGCATAACTGGACTTGAATCCCTAACAATTGAAATAGACATGAAGCATTCGAGATTAGCGAAGGGCATAACTTTATTTCGTAATGCACGTTCACCAACTTGAAGCGTTCAGTGCTTCATTCCAAGTATGTTGGTACCACTGATTGGCAGTTAGAAATTGCTTCGCACTTCATATAGTTAAATGAAGTGTGGTTAAGTCGTTATTGAACTGTAGTTACTTCATTGAAGTGTGAAGAGCGAAGTGTGTAGTGTGATTCTTCGCGAAGTACACTCTTCGATGAATTGAGTGAGCAGCAAACTCGTGTAGTACTTCGCGAAGTTTCGTTCTCTATACCTACACAGTTTGTAGTTAATGAGGTAGTGGAGTCATTTTTATTTTATTTTTTAAATAAATTCTTCGAAAAATCTTATTTACAAAACTTTTTTTTTCGATATTTAGAAATATGGAAAAGTTGCCTGTTTTAAAATCGATCGGTTTATATTGTTTTGTTGTGTGACGTCACATCTTTCGAGTCGACAAGTCGGTAGTCCATACTCTAGCGGGTGAATAATCCATTTTTGAATAATCGTTTTTAACATGCCCAACTTTGAACGCCAATATCTCCGAAAGTATTACATATTTTAAAAAAAATTCAAAAAGCATGGTAATCTGGAATTTTTTTTAACACACTACAAAAGCTCATTTCTGACATGCGCTACTACCTCATTGTGTGTATTGCTGAGTGAGAGCTTCGTTGCAGGCAATTTAGTTATTTGCTAGTGTGTGTGAATATTGAACTATCACCATGATTTAAAATGTGCGAAATGTGAAGTGTAAGTATAACGAAGTAGTTCTTTAAAGTTCTTCGTACAGTGTAGACCCATCGCTATTCGAGATGTGGTACTGGAGAAGAGTGGAAATAAAAGCTGGACTGAAAAAAATACAAATTAAAATATTTTGAGAAGAATGCATATATATAATTCATATTTAAAAGAGGCCCATAATAAACACCATCGAAAATCGAAGTGGCCTATGGATAGGACACAACGCCTATTCTAGAAATGTAATTCAGGAAAGAAGGTAGAGAGGAAAGCCTAGACGAAAACATATTTATATATATAATGAACAAGGCGAACGGAATTTATATATAAGAAAGAAATGAAAAACTAGATGATAATAATAATAATGGCATTCACTTTGTATTAGTGAAATATTTGATTAAACAAGGGCTCACAAATAAGAAAATAATACAATAATAAAAAAATTGATAATGTGAAATGATTACCGTATGTTTCGAGCTATAAGATCCACCATATTGCATTTTATTATACATCTTATTCACGAGCGATCCAACGAGCACCAATTTTCGCCGATTTATCGGTGGAGTCGAAAGTCTTGTTTTTGCTATATTATTAAATTTAATACTAGAATAAAAATACACTTAAGGTGTCTTAACAAATAATAACTTCTCGGAATTTTTCCAACCACCTTTTAGAGACAGGTCACATTTTTGTAAAAGAAAATAGCTTTGAAATTTTACACGTTAATTATTAAGGCCTTAGATTGGATAATTTAGAAAGTTGACACACTAAGTTCAATATAATTAATGACCTTACAAACAACCCGCAATTTAATATATTCCCTATTTCAGTGTCTCCCTGTCAAACACCTCCACACTCTTACCAAGATTCCGTCTACACCCCGTAATGGATGTCGTTTAAATTTTATGGAATACTTCAGTTGTATGCCAGTCCCGACGAAGATACGTTAGTATCGAAACCGATTGACGTACAAATAACACAGAGGTTTAAATAAAGTTAAATATATATATACAATTTTAGAATATTATAGTATTTATTTTGGTAGTTTAATTTGTTTTCCACAAAACGTATTACAATTTTAATTCGATTTTTCGAAGTAAATGGGTGTGTCTTATAGTCTGAAAAGTACGGTACATCATTTTGAAGACGTCGGTCATCGTCACCATCGGTCACCACCGAACTCTTCCTATTTTAATAAACTTTGAGATGCTTATCTCATTGTAAAATATGTAAAGCTGATTATTTTAATGCCAAAATTCATTTTCTGAAACCTACCCAAAGATTTGTCTCAAAATTTGCCTTTAAAACAAATCCAGTGCATATTAATTCTTCTTAGTCAGTACCCAAGTCTCAGACGAATATGTAAAGACCGGTGTAATAAGCGATAGTATAGCAATACATAAATATTTAAATAAACAAAGAACATTGCGTCCGTTTCATTTAGCTTATCGTATTAAATTACAGATTTCTGCGCGACTCTGATCGTTCTAGAGGGCTAGGATGTCTCAGTAAAATGAAATATCTGTACATACATGTATATATTTATGACGTCATACTTTTATGGGATTTAGAAAATACAGTTACTCAACTGCTTCCGTCGGCAATGCGGATGGATTGTTGTTTGTCTAGTTCGACTGCGCGGGCTACCACACACACGGTAGTGTTTAAGTAATAAATGTATTAATGCCATGAGTCGTAGGAAACATAAAAAAATATCAAGGATGAAACGGATGATGTTAAAATTAGTGTCTCTGGTTACAGTCACTGCATCGGCGTCGCAAATTACTCATTGTAGTATATTAGAAATAATCCATGTGTAATGACGGAAAATTAAAAATTTTATAACCTTAATTTATCATTAAAAATCAAGTAAAATATTTTCATCACCGCATAACAATGCAAAGATAAAAAGAAAAGAAAATCTTGAATATTAAAATCTAGAAAATAAGTCCAGTCCCTAAATTCCAATTACATAATTGTTGCAGTTCAGAAAGATCTATTGATTGTGTTTTTAACATAGAATGTGTATTTTCGGAGGCTTTTCAGGTTAAATATCACTCGAATATATAATTGGATATACATGGATTAATATATAAGAATATTGTACACCGTTGAAGGGTATTTAATATTTTTTAGAGGAAGAAATATGTAAAGATAAACATATTCTAAACAGAAGTGGTGCGATACATATATCTGAGACTTGTTCGTTTCGAAGATTCGAATTAATCGACATCTGCATTATATTCAACATACTAAATCACGTTTTAATTGTGAAGTTGCAATTTTAGAACATAGTTCTTTGATATTTAAAATAAATTAGATGAATTTTTTAATTGTTTATTGGAAATAATAAATGTCTGGGTTTATGTATAAAAATTAAATGGTTGATGTAGTATAAGAGCAACGCAGTCTCTTGACAAACGAATGTTAGTAACTAAATATTTTTTTCGATATAGATATTTGTGATTAAATGATTCGTCTAATTTGTTTTAAATTAATAATCCATCCAACGTAGATTAATGTTAATGTTATAGTTAATAATAATTTGTTGTAATATTCTTCCAGTTTCCGGCACAGGAGCAATATTTTTCGGAGTGTAATACCGTGTACCACTAAAATTATTTTTTCCTAGCCACAGTCGGCCTTCATCGTCATCATCATCAATTGGATCATCTGAGCAATCAGATTCGATTTTTTTTGTGTTTACATCATCTATCTCTCCACCACCTCAAAACATTTATGACATACTGAAAAAAAATTACCACCTCACGTCCGAAGCATCTCAGTAATAAAATTCATCAGAGCGTAGACTCGATATAATTAAAAGCTTATTAAGTGACCGTCCATCGCCCGTATCTTGGCCAGAAATAGGTACATAAAATGTGTTATGTATTTTTGGTGGAATTCCACAGAAATTAGAAATGTATTCCCTCAATTGACGATAATTTGGTGTCAACTCTCGGCTAGGAAGGGGGAGCGAGCAATCCAATTAAATAATAAACAGCCCTTAGAGCCTTCGGCTGTCCGGAGGGGTCTACGGTTCACCGACTGAATTTAGTGTAACATAATAAAGTGAATTGATAATGCAGCAAATCATATCTGTTTTTCGACGCCCATATGGACTTTTACAAAAATTAACGTTCACGCACATCATGTACACTCTGTACAGACTAATTATCTTAACACATTTTTAGCTTAACTTCAGCATACAAGCATCAAATACTAACTTCCAATAAATAAATAAAATAATAAAGTTAAAACAGTGAACGGCTTTAATGATTAACTTACTTATCATCACGCCGTTTCCCGGTAGGGGTAGGCACACTTTTCTGTCTTGGTGTCACTCCACTCTTGCCTCTTTCACTTTTATAGATTTTCTCCTGCACGCTGCACGCTCTTCCTTTGTTTTTAACAGCTTTTAACAGGACCCTCGTCAAATATTTGGTTTATCTGATCGTGCCAGGTCTTTCGCGGACCCCCTCAACACCCCTTTATGTCGCTTTCAACACTCGCATCGTTACACTAATCGTTTTATTCCTCACTCTATCGTACATAAATTTTCCACACATCCGTCTAATCGACCGGGTTTCCACCGCATTCAGCCTACTTTCATAATTTTTGCCAATAGTTAGCACTAGAACTCCATTCAACAAATTCCTTTAGATGATAATTGCATTCAGCGCACCATTCACTTTACTTCCTGCATATTCGCCTTCCCTTTGATATAATTCTCAGCATTCCCGTTCCTAGTAAACTTACTTCACAAATACGCAAACTCGTTCGCATTACATTTAAGCATTGAGCTATATATAATAATAACAAGATTGAATTTTGCTACCGACTTAATTTGTTTTAGAATATTCACATTAAACTACTTCGAGTAAGAACACTACGAAATCAAATTTGTTAAATCAAGAAAGACAAAAACAGTTAATTAACGTTGTACTTTGTGTAGATAGATATTATGTATGTATATTTTTTAAATTCATATTTTTATGTGTGTACTGAATTCATATTCACATCTGAGACGTGAAAGGATATACTTTAGTTTACGAGTGTTTTTAGGAATTTATAAAAAATGTCAAAACGTAAGTTTGAGATTTTGAGATACCGAATAAATTTCGTAATCACCATGGTAACGAGGATGACTTATTTGTATATATATCTAATATTAATCAATATCCACGGAATTATTAAATGTATTATAACTTCTTCATTAAATGCTTGTATTTTTTATCTTTACACAATAATTTCACTATAATGTTTCATATTATTAGTGAACCTTGTGACGTTTAATGCGGTTGTCAATAATACCGGGTGTTCGATAACTGATAGTAATTTTTCATTGATCTGACTTCATTTATTGTATACCTCGGTTTACGACAACATATTTGATAATTTGTTAATTGTTACTACAGAGCATGGCCGCTTGTGATCGATACGGTTGCATTGTCACACATGTGATAATAAACGTAAATAAGTGATTTAATAAACGTGACGACTCATCATTTTATTAAACATGTCCAGTTGTTAAATCTGTCATCAATATCTACATAATAAGTCGACCATTTAACTCGTACGCTGGAGTGATCATCACTTTGACAGGCGGACATCTAATCGATGAAGACACTGCATCATCACAAGTCGAGCCGCGTTCGCATTGAATTATACGCCTTACCGCGAGATACTCAAGTGCGGCATTTGATTACTTCCTTAAAATGATGTGGAGTTGTGAGTAATGATGATTTGGAATATGGCGCTTGAAGGCTTGCTGGAGAAATATTTGATTGTTTGCCCGGTTGCCAACGTCGGGCATACGTCATCGCGGTGATTGTTCTCGAGGAGACTAAGCGCGTATACATTTTTCTCTTCTCAAACTAGATGTCTGTACAGTCTCTACCGAGTCATTATATAAACGTGGTTTATTGGATTTTATTTATTGAGATAGAAGCCAACATGGTTACCTTCGAAATGTGATGGTCATGGACAGCGAGGAGCACGAATGTCTCTACATCCCTAGAATTAAAGACCTTCAATAATTTCGACAGGAAAGAGATCCTGCATATTTTGGTAGTGTTGCCAAAAAGAGTGCCAAAATCTCAAGAAACTCGCACATTACGAAAGACGATTTCCCCTACAAGTTAAGTAGACCAAATAAAAGTTAACAGGATCCTTTTTAACCTTTACCATAACGTGATATAAAATACTCGTACGCAGCCATGCTGTCAACTCGTGTTACCGTAAAAAATTAGAGTTCTATTAGCCTTGAAATGCGAAAAATTGATTAATGCCATTAATTAACTTTAAGTATTGAACATTACAATTCGATAAATTCATCAAGTTCTATCATATGAGGTTGCATTGTATAATACAACCTTCTTTTTTATCTATCTTCATTTAATTAGTGAGAAAGAGACACCATTATACTCGTATGTTTGTTATTGTTTTCACTGTGAAATTAATGTTAATCTTACCACAAATTGTATTTTTGTCATCGTATTATTTTTACAACGGAACGAATTAAAAATAATTATTTTTGTTGGATTCGCCTTACATAATTGATTTTTCACTAGTCATTTCTAAACGTAAATATTATCCTTCAAATTAACTAAAATATGAAGTGGGTGTTGCGTATATTTACCGAAATATTACAGATTCATTAAGGAGAACACATTCTTATTGTGAAGTTGTAATTATTCAGAACAGACGGTCTGTGATGTTTTAAATACTAATTGAATGTATTAATTGTAAATATATACATATGAAATCAATTTTCTTGAAAAATATTGTTTTTGCGCTACCGGGATTCGAATCTAGATCTCTATTTCCAATCCGGGGAAGTACACTACCAATTGTGTTATAACGCCACAATTCCCGGAATCCCGGTAGCGGTGATTTTATATATATATATATATATATTTATAATTAATACATTAAATTAGTATTTATTACAGATTTAATTAGAGCGGTAGACCTGTGTTACTGCATGGTTTAGGAATGGTTAAACGCTGTGATTAACGTGGATGAAAACCATGTATGAATATATTGTACCAAGTTCTTGATCGGCTGAACGAGGACCACGATGCACAGAACTGAGCACACAAGCAAGATGAAGATTGCATTTTATGTGGAGAGAAGATTGAACTATCCGTCTTTGTATCCACTCTCGTGACAAATGTGTCTCGTGGAGAGGATCCTTTACGATCCGCCCTGCTCACTCGTAAACTTTTCTTAATAAATGTATACCAGTTCAATTCGGTAGTACCGAATGATGCGGACGGCATCTTTTAATTTTCATATTTGATTCACTCACTCGGCTAAGAAATAAATTTATATTGCCATGGTATTGTTGCAAATCATTTTTACACGCATTCCTTCTTGTGGCCGGCATTTGTGATTTGGCAGATTTAAACGTTGCCAATGCGCGGTAGTGGACCCAAAAATATTCAATCTTCACGTTTAAAGGGTCTCCGAAGTGAAAAAAAAAAAAAAAATTTAAGATTGTTTTCATCAGTGGCGTGACTACAAAAATTGGTCCCCAATGCAGAACGAAAAAAAAGCCCTTCAAATAAATATTGTGAATAATTTATCCGAATATTAGTATTATATGATTTATCCATTAAATAGTAAAAATAAAATTAGTCTGGTCACTTGAAGTCCGATAACCTATTTTTATTTTTTTGTATTCAATATATAATTTGGAATCCATAAAATATTTCAATTAATCAAAATATGTAATCGTATAATTACGCATTTTCTTAAATTCTTATGTCTCTGGCATGATTGATATTAGACACGCAGGTTGAACATTTTCGACTTATATTTTTAATATGTATCTACCCCTAAAATATTGTGCACTAGATGTGCAATATGAATGGCTGATTATTTTCGTGTTTATCATACATTCAATTAAATAAATGAAACATTATTATTATTTCGTGTACTTCTAATGAACCCCGAGAAAGATAATAAGACATTTGCGACTCTTTGCGGTAGCTTATGTAACGTTGGAAAAATACTGCCGTAAAATATTTTATTCATCAAATATACACGTATTATTCGAAGCAAGCGAACACATAATTATTCTTGAAAATAATATCGAGTCTAAATAAAATGGAGGCATTGTCAAACACGAGCATTCTAAGTAAAACTTCTTTGCGTTTTCCCACTTTTTCATTTTCATTGAAATATATAATCTTTATTTTATTAATACTTAATGTTTTGAATTGGGCTCCCGATTATCCGGGGTGGTTGGAGAAAAGAATTGATTTGGGCAAAAAAAAACCCGTGATAATCACCAAAATACGAGTATATAATATTATTATTAAGTCAATAATAAATAATTAAGGAGAACACATTCTTATTGTGAAATTGTATTTATTCAGAACATAGATCTGTGATATTTTAAATACTAATTAAATGTATTAATTAAAAAGATATACTTTACAATACTAAATCAACTGCTATTAAGCATGTGTTTGCCCGCTTGCGTTAAAAGTACATAAACACAATCTTAGCGCGTCCAAAAAAAATATACTTTTTACATAATTAACGTATTATTTGCACATCCGTAACCCGGTGAATGACCCCCCCGTCCCTTTACCCTTACCTAAGATTACAACTTTTTCTGTGTGTGATTTATGACTTGTGGACTGTCTAGAAGTGTCAATGTCCTGCTACGAGTTCGTCACACTGGCTTGAATTATTATTGTGTTTCTGTTGTATTATTTGTATTCGGTTTCTCGCAGTGCGTTCCGAAGATTTACAATCACGAATGGTTGATACACAGTGCTTCGTGTTTATCATCGAAGAAGTTTCCTGTACCAAATTCCTACCACCCTTCCTAAATCCCGTTTCACCACCCCCTTGTGTAAACAACGCATCTTTTCAAAAAGTCGTTTCCACAAGTTCAAATAAGAATTTTAAATACAAAGAAAATGTAGGATTATGAACAGTTTGTGTTAAAATTATCCAATATTATTATTATTAGGACTGAAGACGATAATGCGTCACGGAAACACGAAGCCAGATACGAAGATAGGGACACTGGTGGATGGTGATTAAGAGCTCCCTGACATATGGTGCCCCTAGCTGGCGTCGCTTCAGGTCATAGCTTAATCCCGCACTGTTAAGTGCATCCTGAATATATATTACCACTTTTTCTTTTAAGATACCTTTACAACATTTATTTCCGCCTTCGGTTTCAAAGACGTTCTTCCGGTTGACTTGTAAATATATCATTTGACCCCCGTGTTAATGGCATTATTTATTCCGGTACAGGCCTTTATATGACAATTCTTGGCTACAAGCTTATGCAAGACTTACACACTCGCGGCATAGGAGACCTTTTTCATGCGAGGAAATTCGATGCAAGCATTTTTATCAATATGTTGCCGAGTGTGATCGTGACTTTTGATGAGTCTGAGGGTTTAGTGGCTACACAACTGTATAAGAATACGAATGCCTTTCACGCCCTTTGAACATAATCATTGCACTTTTGTTTAATTGAAATATGCAGCGGCGCCTCCGGTTCAAAAGGTTATTTCTTTGAACTTAGATTTCTTTGAATATTAAATACAATCAAATATTCATTTTCTTCGAGTTCTACCGATTACCTCCACTGATTCAGTGCTTGAAATGGATCGAAAAATATATTTAGAAATTACTTAAAAAATGACATGAAATATTTCGACACTTCAGAACGTAGGTACGAATTATTTTATTATTAATAACAATATAAAATCTTTAATAATATGTATTACATAAACTTCACGGGCATTTGAGAACCTTCGCCCGATGTACATCTCGTGTACGATGTCGTCCAGAGCCAACACACTCCACTCGGAGACAGGAACATGGAGCACCTCCAGATCTCTCTTCACATGGTCGCGTCAAGGGGTCGCCATCCATTTGGAATATCTCGATGAATACGACATGTACTGTATTAATGACTCCAAACATGTCCTGTCCTGTCTTGCGATTTTTCCAATTTCACGCAGTAAATCTAATTTTAATTAAGACACAAATTAAATGAATCAATTATAAAGTTATAATTTCACTACATCATCCTACCATGCTTTCGATAAATATTAAACTTACATTTTGTAGTCTTTCCAATTAATAAATCTATTGTTCCATATTTAAAAGCAAAAGGGAGGAAATTGTCCAGGTTGGAATTCCGTTAGCAACCAAATATTTTTTCGTTTGTTAGATTTTTTCTAAATGATTAATTTTTTTTTGTTCTTAAATTACAACCGACGTGTGTTTTCATTAAAAATAATTTTTCTAATTGAAATTGTTTAATGTTAGACGGAAACAATATTTTTCTATACAGCACAATTGTTAAAATATATCGGAGAGCTACTGTCATCATAATACAATAACATTTTAAAATATGTTGTATTAGAGATACGTCGATAACAATTGATATGATGTGTTGAAATGCTGTTTTGTGTAAATAAATTTTAAAATATTTTTTTAATATTATGTATTTACCAAAACATGCGTTCCGTTTCATAATTTATTACGTTTCCAGCACAGATAATTTGAAGCAAAATGTTAAAAACTGTGAATACGTAATTAGAATAGCCATTCTTATAAATATTCAATAGCCTGAGTTTACACTGCCGGATTAATAAAATCATCCATTTGAACCCATGAATTTTTCACCACTTTCTCGCACTGTAAATACAAAATTATAGAATTATTTTATATAGTGTTATCGTACATATAATATTATTATTATTATTGTATATACGCACGTGCAACTTTCGCGTACAGTACCGATATTAAAGTTCACACAGTAGTCGTGAATTGTTAGTATCGTGGGAGCGTTGAGATAAGGAGAAAATCCGAGTTATAAAGAAGGCAGAGAAAATAGATTGTTGATCATGTATTGTTTAACACTATCTGACACCTATTAAAATAGTGAAAGCATGCCCTTAAATAGACATCAAGGATCGGTATAATTGTCATCTTGAATACTTTAGTATCACAAAAGCCATAATGGCATTTTCTATTTAATAAAATTAAGAACGCAACCATCTGATTGGTAACGCATATTCAAAGCGCTTATCAAAATATATTAACAATAGCTGAAGTCGTAAATGTTCGGTCGGACAAAATATAATAAAAGGCGACATAAAACGTTTCTAAAGAATGATAAAATTCTAGGAATCCTGTCGGTTTCTAATGTTTTTACGGGAATTGGAAACAATTAAAAAAAATATATTATAAGTAAAAACATTACGTACGTTAAATTTATTAATTCATAATGATTGTTTCATTTCAGCCGATCCCATTATACAGGCAGGGGCGTGCAGTGCATACAAGCAAAAAAGCTGTGCATTACTAAAATTTCTGGGAAACAAATATAAGTTAAATAATCTATAATATGGACCGTGAACGTATATTTACGAATATATTACGATTAGCGCCATCCGTGTACCAGTAAGCTTACTTCTAAAAAATACCACGACAACCCACCGCTGCAGCCGTAGCGTTAGTAGCTACAGTCGACGCATTGTAGCTATTCACATTATTAAATATGTAGATATAACAAAATAGACAATGCGACAAACGTGACGTGGCGTTATTGTCTCTCGAGATTTAAAATAATTAACATTTAAAAATTATAACCATGAAAAACCATCAAAAAAATACTCCGGAACTTTTTCTATTATATATTAAAATTACTAGTTTCTGACAAATTTTGTAGTCTTCGTAAACGATTTTTTTCGATCGATAGATTTTCTCTGTACGAGTAGATGTAAGTACGTCTTTCAAATTTATTAATTTGAATTGATCTTAAATATTACAGTTCTGGAATTACAACATCATAATAAAAATGTGTTGTCGTTTAAAAAAATATTCATTTTATCACAAATTATCTACACTTTCGCCATAACACACCTTTAAGGTTGTCATACTGCCTTGTGTGCAAGAGTTGGTACGACTGCGATCACGCGTGCAAAATTTGATCCCAATTGCTATCGTTTACCTTCCGGCTATTACAGTGTAAAAATGTCCGTTCCGCTAGCAGTTTGCACCAAGGAGGAACAACAAGCAGCGATCCGATTTCTCTGGTCAGAGGGTGTGAAAGGGGCTGATATTCATCGTAGATTTTTATCACAATACGGGGACAGTGCTTTACCACGTAAAAGTTTTTTTTTATGGATCGAGAAGATTAAAAGTGGCCTACACGAGTGTGACGTACGAAGACGGAGCAGGACGCCCGTCAACTTCCACAACGGACGACAACATTCAGCAAGCTCGAGGGAGGGTTCTAGCGAATAGGCGAGTTACCATCGGTGATGTAGCGTCTTCTTTGAACATCACTAATAGTTCTTCCCATCAAATCATTCACGACGAGCTTGGTTTCCGTAAAGTCTGTAAATAAATTGTGGAACGAAAAATGTTGATAATTGTTGACTTGTCTTCGTATTATAACAGTTCACTTAATTCTCTTTTTTTTTAGTTCTATTATTTGAAATCTTTTTCAGTCTCTTTTCAAGGGCTTATAGTTCGTGAAGGTTGTTTGCCTTGTTCAGCGGACTGCATGACGTCTCCCGTACCGTTCCACGTGCAACTCCTCGCGATCGGATGTGCCGTAAAAAGCATTTCCTTCCTCCGGGCCAGCCCGCACCCATCATGGCGTTTGAGATTTGTTCGGCAGATGCAACTCTCACGCTTGAGCATCGGGGCCTGTGACGTAACACATCTCGCTGTCAAAAAGGGATTAATCATCGAAAGGAAAAGCTGGTAAACCTTAAATACGCCACTGATAAAAAGAAACCTTACCCTAGCTCAGCGACGTCTGTCAGAATATGAGCTCAATTCTTAGAAATATTTAAAAGTGTGTCATATGATAAATATTATGTGAATAGATTAGATTTAAATAATTAGTTGCTTATTTTTACTTTAATCAGCATTAAAAATATTTTGTATATTCACTACTTTCGATACTTTTACAAATAGGCTTAAAAATCCCTGTCCGATCAATGTGATTTCCAGCCCTATTCCACACCAAGTTTTACAATACCAATCTAGGCTATTTCTCTCCAAGAATGCTCAATTACTACAACGAGATCTCATTTATTAAACCTAACCTGCATATATTTTTCATGACAGTCAATTTAAAAACGATAGTCGTTCGAACGTGTAATACATTACCATAAGTCAAATTCGCTTTTGAAAGGCGTTACACGATTAGGCATCGTTGACTTTGGAACCCACGCGCTTCTGTATTTATGCGGTAGTTTTACTATATTTTTCATTCGCCCTAATTGTAATTTTGTAAAACAAGTTTATTTTATTTTATTTTTAACAGTCTTTTCAATTTCTAAACCACAAAAATTGTATTTTGTATCTGCGTTATTCCCCTAATTGTCTTGAAATATTTTAATGTCATTGTAGTACAATATATCAACCTGTCTACCTCTTGATAATCTATGTATTATATTAAAAAAAGTAATACATTTCAATGAAACTTTTATCGCCGTTTTACCAATGCTAATTTGTTTATTCGCAGTTTATAATTCTTATTATATATTATTCGCCACACCCCTCAACATAATGAAATATAATGTATTTTTCCAGGCATAACTTTTTTTTTAAATTCAAAATTTATGTTCTAATTTCGTAAACCTGCCAAACAGCTTATTAATTAATACTGGATGCTGTGTGTAAAACTGTACAATTTAAATGTAAAAAATAAATGTAGCGGTTTGTAAAAAAAAATTATTAATATTTTTTTATTAACACATTCATATTTCAGATTACTATAAATATTTATTGGTGAATACTTAACTAATATCTTACCAATGACTTTTACCATTTCTACTGCAATCTATTTATCGTACTGTTGGGTCTTTTTTCTGTAGCTGATACGTTTCCCAATGGTTATCGGATCACTTAGAATTCTCTTCTCTAATCACAACAAATATACGAGATAAGCAAAAAACATAATATTATTATCCTTACAGTGCAATATATCATACCTTATCTTTATCTTTTAGACTCTAGTGCATTTATCTGTGTAAATTTACCTGATAACGAGTTTCTCTAGTATTGTGTAGATTAATGTGTAAGATACAAGTATTAAGGGTACTTATTATTCCGAATGGCAGAAGTGATGGTTGAATTAACTTTTTCTTCAATACTTGTATAATATTAGGAGAACACATTCTTATTGTGAAGTTGTAATTATTCAGAACATAGATCTGTGATACTTTAAATATTAATTAGAAAGATATACTTTACAATACTAAATTAACTGCTATTAAGCATGTATTCGCACATTGATACAACTTTATTATTAGGATAACACATTCTTATTGTGAAGTTGTAATTATTCAGAACATAGGTCTGTGATATTTTAAGTATGAATTAAATATATTAATTAGAAAGATATATATATAAAATCATTTTTTATCGAAAAATATTGTTGTTGCGCCACCGAGATTCGAACCTGGATCTCTTTCCAAACCGGGTTAATTCTGGCGTCTGCTATCAAATTACTCAAAGGTATTTGAGATTCCGTAAAAATAAGGTAGATGGCTCTTTCAAATAATGGAACGATTTAATGTATTAATATCGAATAAGGTAAAATAAAGGTTCGAAAATTTGTCGCTAAAAATATCGTCACTGTAGCATAGTTGGATAATATACCTTCCCCGGTTTGGAAAGATATCCCGGTGGCGCAACAACAATATTTTTCGATAAAATTGATTTTATATGTATATCTTTCTAATTAATATATTTAATTCATACTTGTATAATACACTACCACGTACATCGTGCGTATTTGATGTCTTGACATTTCATTAAATCTACTTCGTCAATTTCGTACTATATTTTCTTACCAGAACTTTACCGCGCTTAACTTGACGATTTGACTAACTAACTAACTCATCATTTCCCCGCATATTCCTTCTTACCATTCTCTCCTCATTCATCTGTTCCATATGACCAAACCATCTAAGCGAATCTTTTTTAATCTTAGTGATGAGTTAAATTCTCAAATTAATTTGTGAAAAATTTCTTACCACACTCCTTAATAAACATGAGTTAAAAATCACTTTTGATTTTGATTAATTTATAAACACTGCGCATTCCAAACACTTGATTTTACTTCCACAAAACATCGCTTCCGTCGAACAGTCCATCAAACAATAACACTGTCATTTAGGATTTTTTCGTAGCCGGCATTTCGAGCCACATATCAATAACCGTTTCTCTGTTGGGGCAGGCAGAGAGGATGTAATACCACACTATTCTATTCTAATGCACGCCTGTTACCTAGTCCACTTTCGTGTATCTTATCACACCTCTGACAGGACCGTCCTGCAATATTTGGTTTATGTGATCGTGCCAAGTTTTTCGCGGACGCACCTTGTTCCTACTGCATTTAACATATTTTATATGTATTTTATTTACCATCATTTTCTTGCTCTTCTTAGCAATCCTTTCTTAACTCTCTTAAGCTACAAACAAACTCACATTCGCTTCTAATTTGTTTATTCTTTAGTCTATTCTACATAGATTTCCACCGCATTCAGTCTACTTCGGATTGGTATACAACCTGGTGATATTCAATGATAAAAGGATCGGTAATAAATTATTACTATAGTTTAAAAAAAGTAGTTTAATTTAAAAAAATAATGCAATAACGGTATGTTCGATCATTGGTAAAAAATATTTACTTGTCACGAATACATTCAACAATAAACTAACTAATTCAACTCTCTGATACTGATGGTGAAACCGTCAATCATTATTTAACATGAATCATTCAATATCATTTATTAATAAGAGTTCGTCCGATGATGACTTCGCTGTTTAATTTATATTACTGAAGATTTTTCGTCAGCAACGTGACAGATTTCGAACGCATGCAGTTATATGTATTACCAATGGTGAGCAATCAAATAAATAAATATTGGTATAATTCGCAGGTATTTGATGATTATTCGCCTTGCCGCACTATTACGCGGGATTAACTTTGACACTTGTAAATTCGTTTTCGCAAACGTTTTTTGTCACGGGAAATGGTACAAAGTTACTCTGGTCAAAATTTATTACTAATAACACAATCGGCCCGGCCCCTAAAGTGTCGTAATTTTTAGAGATTATTTATTTTCCATTTTAATAACCTAGACCTTCCTGAAGGCGGAGAAATAATTCAACGGAAATATTTTAGTGTATTATGGATAATAAATCAAGTCTGTGTATAATATTTTAAATGTTTTAAAATAATATGATGACGTTTTATCATTCTAGCATTGTAGATGTTTATTACAACATGATTTTAAGTGCCAACACTCAACCATAAATGTTTTATCATACTCTGTAATTCGAGGATGTTTCGCACAAAGTATGATATAGAATTTCATCTTCGCCCAAGGTATTCAGCGTCTAACGCAACGAACATAATGGACATTCCGTCGCCCGAACTGCTGCGAGGAGCAGACAGGTATCAGATCGGGAAAAAATCTCACAAAAACACACATGGGTAAATCTCGACACAGCATATGGGGCGCATTTTTTGTGTGCTCCAGATTTCTGTAACCGTGAGGACTCGCAGGTCAAAAGAGCGGATGTTGTAGGTCCTGCCATCCCCATTCACGCGGCTGCACTTGCGCACTCGCATACCCCTAGCAAATTTTACAACCCCTAGCCAAAACGTATAGTTATCAATCTTTTGTAGATAACACCGCTCAGCGTTTATAAAATTATTCATCTTCCATTTGATAATTTCGTGTGGAAGTTTCGTTATGAATTTACTGAGTAATAATCATTATCTTCTTCCAATTCTTGCGTTGTGTCGATTACTTGGATCCACTGATAGTTCCATCTTTTGCTTTTTCTATGCTCTTCTGAGTCGTCCTTTAGGTATTATTTCCACTGGCACTGATGAGAATTTCAAAATTTTATTATTCTGTAAAAAAAAAACGCAAGACAGCGTTGGAAGAGTGAAGAAAATAATGATTATTACTCAGAAAATTTATAACGAAACTTCCACACGAATTAATCAAATGGAGGATGAATAATTTTATAAACATGATTTAGTACACGAAATTTTTTTTGATATTCTCATCAGTGCCAGAGAGAATTGTAGATAATTATAATTCGTGAACACGCAAAAATTAAACTTTTTCTTTCATTTATGAAATAAACTCTAAAGTTTAATTTTAAGGAACACTATTTCTTGCAATTATCTTTACTTTATCCATTAAAAATATTATTTTAATTTACGACTTTCGGTAAAGAGATGGTTTTATGCCACCATGACTTATTTCGATCGTAATGAGAATTATATGAACATGTAGATGTTAGGTAATTTTTAAACGACATTATTTTGCATTTTAATTATAATTAATAAATGACAATTATACCTATTCTCGAATATCTTTCATTCAATCATAATAAAAAATGAAAATATGCAATGAACTTTCACTTAGAACGTAAAATGTATATCAGATTTTGTTTTCAAGAAAATATCCAATTCTAGACAAGATCACATCATTCCATATACAAATAATTTTGTCCTTACGGTCTCAAATTCGATAGTTTTTTCAACATGTTTGTGCATATCAAATTTGAACGTCTCTGAAACCATTCTACTACATAATTAAACCGTGGTTGAAGATGAATTATAATTCTTCAAAGTCAATGAATAGCGTTAAATAATTTTATTCAGTCTGTACGTTGCGACTAAAAAAATTCGTATTAATGTGTTTGTAAAAAAGCGGTCTTTGTATGAATGAGTGCCACCTGTAGGTCCACGGACGCACTATTGTGCGTTGAGCCGATTTACAATTATTCTGTTTCCAACAACTCCAAACTACTGAATTCATAAAGAAAAAAGCATATTACATGTCTCAGTCACATGTGCCATACTACTCTTAAATATAATATGTATTACTGGTTCGAAAAAATACTGATAAATTCAACTAAATAAATAATATATTATATTAATATCCCCAGTGGAGAGCCTAACGGGGATACTAACCATTACGCTGCCGAGAAATCAATGAGGTGCAGTTATTAAATATTTTAAGCTCATATTTGATGTTATGTATAGATAATAAATTATATCAAAAATAAAAATATATATTTTATGACACTTTAATAACACACTCTGGCAAGATGGCGGTGCACTTGTTCAGCACGTGAAGGGTACCGAGATCGGTTTTCGGAGCTTTCAAAATATTTTTGATTTTATAAACTTTTACAAACTGGCATTAAAAAACTGATAATATAAACATTTTTTGTGTATAATTTATATACGTTGTAATTTACATTTTTTCATTAATTTTATTTAGCTGTTTTGTATTTATTTCCAGCTGAATTCCTTTTACCAGGACGTTATTTAAATTGCGAAACAAAAAAACATGATTTATTGCATTTGATCTATCAAAATAGGTATCAATGGTCAATCTAGAGCTCTAGAGCGACAAGAAGAACTCTTGTGACCTTTCACTACGGAACAAAATTAAAATGGGTCCGATAATTGCCTTTGTATCACCGAAAAATATTATTTTTTATCGACACATATCTTTATCAGTGCATCCCACTCTTACTTTACTCTTAACTGATGTTTCGCGAATAAGGTGACAGAACTTGTTAGCCGGCAGTTTTATTTTCCGGCTCGCAAAAACGCAAAATCGCTCTCGGGCATATCTCCTCTTCAGCCGGATAGTCACGTGGAGTCTGTGGGAGGATTTGCATCTCAACCACCGATATTTAGAAGTGAAAGGATCGGAGGACGTCTCGCTGATTGTAGCTGTAGCGCGTTCAACCGGTTATGAATGAACGAGTCTTTAATTGTCATAGTCTTACCATCGGCTGGTGAATGACTTCACGGCTGCTGCGATCTGGGTGCGACTGAATAATTTACTATAAATATTAAACCGTATTCCAGATATCTTCTTCGCCGATTTTAAATCACGAACGTGGAGATTCAAGAAGGTTCTTTACTCCGATGTTTTCCCAGAGAGTTTAGCGTATTATTTTTAGCTGACAGCCGTCACATAAAAACAAGCCACGAATTAAAAAATATAATTGGATCTGTCGATACCATTACTTAAGGCGGCACATTCAATAATAATTTAAAAAATTACGTTTTTTACGAAAATGTATGTTTTTATTATTCATTTATATCAAAAGTTATATATTTTGACTTTTTTTAAACTATTACTTACATATGATTTTTACACTAAATTAAAACTAATAAACTGAATGTTATTTGCCATATTTACATTAAATACATTTTCCGCGTGCAACAAAATTACCTTAATATGGAAAATTCTTGCATATACGAAATATATATAAATTACGGAGACAAATCTCAGTTGAGATAATTTAACAAAATGTAGGAAATCAGGATCAATTTTTGACGTTTTTAAAACACTGTGTTAGTTATAACAAATTATTTGAAATAATATATTGTATCGAATGTGAGAAAATCAAAATTTTTATTGTCGTCTCTTTCTATTCAAACCTTCCTCTCTCGCACGATTTACGTAACAAATAACGTCATTGATTATTTCTCTGATACTTATAAGAATTTAACTATTCGCCTCATCTTGAAAGCGTATGTAATTCGAATTTCAAATTGGAAAAATGTTGGAGTTGGAGTTATCCTATTAGAGTAGTAGAAGCAGTGGCGTAACCACGCCAATGCAGCCAGTGCGGTGTTATACAAGGGACCAAAAGGTCCTCATCTTACAGTACTTTTGATATTGATACTATTTCCAGCACTTATATTGATTATTCATATATAAATTCTTCCTCAACAAAAAAAGAATTATAAAATGTGTTTTAAGTAGATATCCGCTAATATGTGGGAGTTAAGGACCAGACCATCGTTGTAAAATAAAGGAAGATTTTTTTTTTCACTTGCACATGCAAAAATATACACATCCGCGTGTTACTTATTCTTAATAATAATAATATTGGATAATTTGTATAGCGCCATTTTCGTAAAAACTCAGCTCAAGGGCGCTTTACACATGAACGATTACACGGTAGAAACAAACAAAATAAATAAATAAACTAAGGACCTTATTTGAAACGCGTCCGACAGCTCCAAAGCGCCAAGACTACAATCTTCTTACATCTTATATACATATGCGTGGGACCCCCTTTTCCATTTTACATTGGGGCTCATTTTTTATAATTACGTCACTGAATAGTAGTATTAATATTGGACCGAGTAAGAAGTACCGATATGGCTCTCATTTGTTTACATATAAAAAAATCTCAATTAACATGACTTGGACACGCCTTTCTTGAGAATGTTAGAGGAACAACAACCAAAGTGTATCTTCTTGAGGGAAGACGGCCGGCTATCGTATGTTGCGGTCTATTTCGAACTCTGCATAAAAAGATATTAATGAATGAATAAAATAAAACATATCTCATTTTTATGAATTTTTTCTACGTTTGCATGAAAATATTTTGATTTGATTCGATTTATTAGGTTTGATTTTAAAATATGTTACCTTTGAATCCTTCAATAACGGTTTAGAAGTATTAAGGTTAAAATAGTGTTCCTTAAATTATTATTAGTTTTGTAATCTTTAACAGGATTGCAGAGATATCCTGTAGCTGGACAGCTGAGAAACACCTGCCGATCCCTCTAAATATTTGTTAGCCAAATCCATTTCCATGTATGCACGTCCTATATCCGTAGGCAAACAAAACAGGTATCCCGCTTTCTTTCGAATTATATTGTTGTTTATTGTATGAAGAGGGATGAGTTTTTTAATTTTCTGAAAGCGAATTCGTGTTATTTCATGTGTTTCATATTTCAGTTTTTTAAATTGTTTTGACCGAGAATCCTCAGTTAATTAAAAAGTCAATTAAATAAAAATTATTAGAAATAAATATAATGTCATGAATTATAAATATGTATGTGTATTCTAATGAAAATAATTTTGTATTCACTTAATTGTATGACACATTAAATGAAATAAAACACAATCACTTTGTATAATAATAATAATAATAATATTGTGTTTATTCCAGCGTGATCAGGTTTTTTTAACCCGATTCGCCATAAAGATAATACATATTATGTTATACATTAAAGGTTATGAAATAAATATAATGCTATGAAAAAGAAAACCAAGGAAAATATTAATAAATAAAAATAATAAAAAGTTCACACATATATACACACAAAATATAAATATTACATATATAACTACTTCAGTCACAGCCATTGTTGTATATGTAGCTATTCTGTAGGCACTGCCATTCTCTGGTCAGGGAACCAGCTTTCCATGAGAGCACCGCTTGCACCAGAGAGTTGGTGCTGAGCTTCAGCCGCAGCTTTACGCCAGCAACTCGATGTCTCAGAAGCGGAACGAATCCATGTATACGGCCTTCGGTAAACATTGTAGATGCGCTGCAACAATGCGCCAATCCGAACAGTATTCTGTATGAGTTGTTGTACTGAATTCGGAGACGGTTATACGTCACTTGCTTGTATTTCGACCAGAGCTCGCAGGTATACATGCTGGTGAAGAACGATTTAAACAGGATGCTCTTCACCTCCTTACTGCATCGATAGAAACGCCGTGACAGCATATTTGCACGAACGCTCAACATCTCCTCTGCCGTTCTATATCATCATCGTCTTATTCATCTTCATCGAATATATGGCCAAGGTATTTGACCTTATTTTGAATGCTCAATTTCGTCCCGTCCACCCACACGGGAGGGATATTATCTGACCCTTTTCCATATTTGAACGCCACTATGACCGATTTGCTGGCATTGTATGAAATATTGTGTTCACTGGCATATGTTTCACATATCTGTAAAAGCTTTCTTATCCCTTTTATAGATGGCGCCAGTATAACCATATCATCGGCATAACTAATGTGGTTCACATTTGTCTCGCCCATGTGGCAGCCAATTTTTGCATCAGATAGTCGTTCGCTCAATACGTCCATGTACATATTGAAGAGGATAATATAATATAATATAATAAGAGTATAAAACAACCAATTTTATTAAACGCAAACCGGTTTCGCTTAGCTCAAGTTTCGTCAGGGCGTATTTAAAACTAACAATAAATACAAAAGAGTGTACTTATATATACATAGAGAGGAAGACAGAATATAAAATTACATGCGAAAGAGAGAGATAGAATACATATACATTAGACAGAACATCAAGAGAGGTAAAAGTACAATGTTGATGGATATTAAATTGATTTAAAAGGAAACATAGAAACATTATTCAGCCCTATTTAACACCTTTTATAATATTAAACCATGGAGTAATAATTCATTAATTCTTATTTTTATTTATTATCCTTGTTTTATTAACCACAAAGTTAATATTGCTAAGTTTAAAAGTATCATTAATTCTTATTCACGCAATACTTCATTACACGATTACATCCATTAATTAAGAATTTGAAAGTATTTCTAACGTTTCATATCTCTATTTCAAGTCATATTATGCTAATTTTTATATTTTAGGTAGATTAGTTGATATCACTTTTATAATTTTTCTTGACCCCCAGTTTAAGAGATAATAGTTATATGGATAGATGAAAATATACATTTATTGTGATATTCAGATGACAGTATTCACTGCGAGGTTCGACCTAACTGTTTTTAACGATTATAAAATTGGCAAGGCATCAAAGGAATATTGTATTCGGATAGGATATTGCATATAACCTAAAGTTCATTGATCGCCGCTGCCCACTTGTTTCTCCACCCCACCGTCTTGGCCGGTTAAGATAACCGCAAAATATGTATTCGGTCCACTGAGTAAAAAGGATATACGCAAGGATGAAAGGCGAGAAAAACAACATAAACATTTTTTCGAACATAAAATGCATAGTAATAAATCGACGGGATACGTTCTCAACATCAGCCAGTTAAACCTTAACTATGAATAGATCGAGACATCGAATTATCAAAAAAAGTTGTATTCGTGATGACACAATTCTCAATTTGGTTAAACAGTGAGGAATTGGTACGGTAGTGAGGCGCGGACAAAGAAAGCACTACATACTAGTGATGATAAAATCGTTATTTAAACTGTTATTGTGATTGTGTTCGATTGCAACGATGATTGATAACTGATTAACGTAATTCCTCGAGCAATGACTGGTACACTAGAATGTAATCCTCCTACGGTTAAATCTCAATTACCAATCATCGACACAATCACAGTCACGTAACGGTTTACCATCACTACTACATACCTACTTGATTTCACTTCATGTTTTGATTTAAATAATTGTTTTCGCAAAGTTACTAAAACTTGGATGGTTAGTTAGAAGGAACGATGTTGTGCTGATGAGGCTCGGTAGAGAATGGCTGGCCCTTCAGAGCGCGTTATCTAGATAAAAAACATTTTATGACACTGTTTGTTTTGCGATTAAGTACTTGAGAGGAAAGGTAAACAACACGCTACATTGATAAATTTTAACATGGAATATGTTTTAAACATAACCTAATACAACCGTTTTTAAAAAGCGCGTAATATTTTATGTACAAAGAATAAAATAAAAAAATGCGTTAAAAACGCCGTTTTTATTTTACACAAAGCATAAGAACATGTAATGTGAAAGTCAAGCAATCTTTGAAGAGAGCAAAACAAAATATAATGTTTAGGAGAACACATTCTTATTGTGAAGTTGTAATTATTCAGAACATAGCTCTGTGATGAAAAGTAAGGTAGATGGCTCTTTCAAATAATGGAACGATTAAATGTATTAATATCAAAAAAAGGTAACACATAGGTTCGAAAATTGTCGCTGTAGCATAGTGCATAATGCACCTTCCCCGGTTAGGAAAGAGATCCAGGTTCGAATCCCGTGGCGCAACAACAATATTTTTCGATAAAATTGATTTTATACGTATATCTTTCTAATTAATATATTTAATTCATATTTTAAATATAATGATCTGTTTCCGTGGTGGAGCGGGGCAAAAAATTGGTGTTTACACGGATGATATGATACACGTGACTGAGACATATAATACGTTTTTTTTTTCAAATTTCATTAAGTCCTTCATACTTTCATTCATACAAAAAACGTATCGACATAATTGATGGCAAAAGTCTGTATTGATTGATTTATTTAAACCTTTATTGACATAATTGTACAAACTTGAAAGTACTGTCACTGTGCCCGGCTACGGTTGAAACGTTAATTATACTTATGTAAATTTATCTAATCTGAAGGCCGGTTAAGTGATAAGTAGTATATTTTTACTTTAGTAAAAGAAGTTTTGCAAAAACGGGTTGTTTGATCGATGGTAAAAAAATATTTACTTTTCGAAAGTACATGTCGTCGTAAACTCATTTTACTCTCCGATATCCGATAGTAAAAACGAGAATCGATAGTTAAATATGGCGGACTCTTCACAGCTGTTTCAAAAGTTATCTGACCCATTGTTACTTTGAAAGTTGCAGTGTACGACAATTAATCATTCAATATCCCGCTATTTTAGTGATCCGATGATGTTCAATCGTTAATATATCATAAAATTCGCTTAGAAATAACATTAGAGTGTTTCATTATTAAAAATTTCAGGGGATTTGTTAATCTAATCAACACCGCTTAAAAGTAAGAATATTATGTATATATATATATGATTATTCTGCATAACTCTCGACTATAAAATCTTCCTCCTTGATGAATAGGTTCTATTATATCAATATATATATTTTTTAAAAAACATTAAAAACTATTAATTGATTAAATGTTAGTAAAATATAATTTATCAGCCTCTTTTCACTCATTGGTCCCGTGTGCTCATGACGTCACCGAATTGACACCCACGAGAATGCGGGAAAGCCTTCCTTTCTGTCATTTTAAACAGCGACACAATATAAAATTAAATTATATTTATTGGGTGGTGTAATCTAAGATCTCATATAATATGACCCTGGCAACAATTGATTGGGGATTATGTATTTAAAAACATTGTCGTTTGACAGTTTTGTTAGTATTATGTCTGTATTTTTAAGGTTTAGTTACATGTTATAAATAATAATTTTAGAGGCTAAAATCTACATCTGCGTAGTAGAATCTGAGACGTTTTGATCTGGGATTGTCAATTAGCCAATAAAAAAGAACATGTTTTTTTTCATATCTGTCTATTCTTTAAGGAGAGACATTTAATACTTTTTTTGACGACTCGAGCTGGATATTCGAGCTGGAAAGAAAATAGATATTCATAGTAGCCATAAAAATATTATTTTGTAAGAATTTATTGTGTTTTTGATACGTAAAAGTTAATTTAATATAATAGTAATTGAAGCCCTAAATCGTGTTAGTAAATACAACGTATTTATTAAAATCGTCTGTCATTATGTAAATTTAACGGTTTATATCTCTATTAATTTTCAATATTTTGTTATATTTTATTAGTACAGTTTTATCTTCGTGATCTTGGATTTTGACCCATAAGAAAACATATTCTGTATATGTATGAATTTTTTATATAAAGACAATTTTCTGGAACACTGAAAACAAATTTAGCGGTTTTTCTAATAATGCTTACATTGTCGTAATATTTATAAACAATATTCAGTTTAAATATGAATTAAATATATTAATTAGAAAGATATACATATAAAATCAATTTTATCGAAAAATATTGTTGTTGCGCCACCGGGATGTCTTTCCAAACCGGGGAAGGTATATTATCCAACTATGCTACAGCGACAATATGGAACGATTAAATGTATTAATATCAAAAGGTAACATGTAGGTTCGAAAATTGTCGCTAAAAATATTGTCGCTGTTGCATAGTTGGATAATGCAACTTCCCCGCTTAGCAAAGAGATCCAGGTTCGAATACCGGTGGCACAACAACAATATTTTTCGATAAATTGATTTTATATGTATATCTTTCTAATTAATATATTTAATTCATATTTAAAATATCACAGACCTATGTTCTGAATAATTACAATAAGAATGTGTTCTAATAATATTCAGTTTATTAGTTTTAAATTACTACGAAGGGTTTGTCTAGATTATTGTTTTTTTTTTTAAAAGTAGTGTATATCTTCGGTCAAAATTAATAATAAAAACCTACATTCATAAAAAACCTCGAAAAGATAAAATAGTTATGAATGCCCCTCTTCTTACGCCTCATTGGTTGACATTTTTTGGAATATTTTACCAGAACTTAACCATCACCTACCAATCTTTGACTTTTTTCTTTTCTCTGACATTAAAAATGCATTAAAAAAATGTTGTACTGCATATATATGCTTCTGATATATATTTTCCATTATACATTATTTTTTACAGTGGCGTAGAAACAAATTGCCGGGCCTCCGGGCAAATACGCGTACCGAGGCTCTGCCCAGGAACACACCTCGTTCCACATTTTTTTAAATTGATAATAATTTTCGTATGATTATTTATTAATTTTTTTTTCCTTTTAGGTACATCTTTCAAATATTTAATGTAGCATCTGTCAGTATTGTTGGCACGACTTTTATCGCTCAAAAAAAAAACTAATTCAATATTTAGCCTGGCGTTATCTTAGCGAACAAGTGAATATTTTAATCTTTATATAAATATCGCTCCATGGACCAAAGAGGATGTTTCAGCATCTTTATCAATAGGTTGTCACTGCATCAAATTTTCTATTGATAGCTAGCAATAGGATAAATTGCACTTTATTTAAATACTCATGCTTATTACGTCCAACGGAATGAATTTTGTTAAATTCCTGTGGTTGAATACAAAAACTCGTAAATGCTGTGTAAAATTGGACCCAAGTTGATATCGAAAGGTGGCGCTTACGTATTGACACTTGCAATGTCCTAATTCGATAGTGTTATCACACAAACGGTAACGTACATAAATACACTTGTTTCTTGGCAAACAAAAACAGCACAGGATTGTTATTGGTCCGTTTCCATTGATTACAATCGCCTTGTTTTGCAATAAGTCGATGTAACCAGTTGTATAACGTAAAATAATATTGTTATTGATGTGACATTTATCCAATAACTCAAAAATAGACTCGGAATATAGACCTTTACGTCTGTGTAATGTTTCTATTTGAATATTTCGAAACAGACAATCGTATTTTAAATGTCAATTTTGTATCGTCACGGCGGCAAGATTAGTTCCAATATAAAAACAATTTATTTCCAATGTTATATAATTGCATTCAAAACTGGTTTGTTAAAATACCCCATGGATAGATTTGGCAGCTTAATTATGGAATAATCCCCATTCTTATCCTTTCATACATCGTTTATATGTCACGGGGATCACCTTAATGGTAGGTGAGTCGGTTATGTTTGAGAATTGACTTGCACATTTAAAATATTTTTTTAAACTATACGTACTCATATCTATAATAAGTAACCCCTTCAAAAGATATTAAGTAATTTTTTAAATTTGTAAATGAATAAGGAAATAAAGATAGAAAATTTTTGTTGTTCTAGAAAGGTAACTTTCGTTAATTTTAAAAACATGCTTTATATAAACCATTTTGTTAATGTACGGACAGACGCACCTGATCCATAGAGTAAAATATGCAAATAAATAAATTATCGGGCTAATATGTTACCTTATTTGTGGGAGTGGGAAGGAGATGTTGAAATGAGGAATATCTATATTATATAACGGATTATTCTTTAAATTTATTTAAGTAATTATAATTATATTCGATTTATAATTATTTAAAAAATATTTAACCTAGGAGAGCCGTTTTATTTTTTAAACGTGTGACCTGTCTCTAAAATAGGATAGGAAATTCTGAAATTTATTAGTACTTAATCTTAAGTGTTATTTTATTCTAATATTAAAATTACGTGCTGTTTTACCCATTTAAAAATAGGTATAATTCCTTTGGAGCAGGTGATCAAATGCATTGCATCACTAGTTCCTTAATCTAAATTCAAAGATTACGCGGGCATTCACATTGCGATTATATTGTCACGTAGCAGCTTATACGATATACGTATATTGCACGTGACACTTTGACATGTTGACACTTTGTCATTTTGATACGTGCACGTGACAAAATTGAATAAAAACCTTTAATTATTTTATTAAAACATAATATAATGAACACACCACAGACTACCAAACGTCTAGACATGAATTAACGGAAATTCCTTGTATCAATATTTTCATTTTGGTATCATTCTGGTACCCCTTACGCAATCAAATAGCTCCGCGACTTGGATATTGGAACGAAAATTTAACTACTGATAATATAAAATCAATTAATGTATTAAACTCGTCTTGTTTACACAAAGATTTAATTGTCGAAGAGTAAATACTTTTACTGTTGCATAAATTGTTGTTTGATAAAGTTATGCATTCCAAACTTCTTGACAAACTCTACTGACACAAACTACTTAGATGGTTTTCCTTTTACATATCCAATAGGAGCTAAGCAGTAGTAGTTAGCGGCTATAAATCTGACTGAGTACGCGTCACATCAGGTGTTCCTCAGGGGTCACTTCTAGGACTACTCCTCTTTAACATTTATTTCAATGACATCCCTAAGTGTTTCTTATATACTCACACTTTTATTCGCTGACGATATTAAAACTTTTACTCCAATTCATAATATCAACATCGGGAAGTGCTGCATCATACAGTTTACCAGGAACAAGAATCCGTTTAACTTCCCTTACTCTCTTAATAATCAACTCTTGACCAAGAAATCTGAATCTAAAGATCATTGAATTCTAAATTACTCTTCGACTTGCACATTAACCATATTACATCCAGAGCAACCAAAATGTTTGGTTTCATCCTTCGGGTATGTAAACAATTCAATAACATAAACACCATGAAAACACTACTTCTCATATGTCCGAAGTATCATCGAATATGCCTCCCAAATCTGGAATCCAAGATATACCACATACATTAATAGAATCTAAAAAATACAGAACAGCTTCCTCAAATATCATAACTTTCGTAGATATCGAACCTTAACTAGTACTGCAGAGTCATCTATCTTTTTCAAAGTTCCATCACAACAAACTCGAAGGGACATGGCCGATGTCATTTTCCTACACAAAATAGCCAACTCTAAAGTAGACTGTTCTGATTTACTCAGACGCATATCCATTCGAGTGCCAGCCGGTTAACCAGAATTTATCTCACATTTAATCTTCCACATTGCAACATATATGCAATAATTTTAAAATGTGTCAGATACTATCGGATTTATGTTTCCGCCGAGAATGTGTGTAGAATGCTCCCTGTGCCGTAACTAATGTTCCAAACCACTGTCCTATATGTACACTTTGTTTCATGTCTATTCATTTACTGATCTGTGCAGCATACTGATAAAAATAATATTTTGACGACGTAATTAAATTCTGATTGTTTTATATATTAAATGGCATTTAATTGTTAATTGTATTATTATTTTAACTTTCCTATTGGTTCTAATACAGAGGTCAGAGGTTCCACTTCGCTAGCGGTCTTTCAGTTATTTTCTTAGCATAAGCGCTTTGACTTAATTTGAATGGCGCTTAGTAATACCTTATTGTGTAACTTAACTCAACGGCAAACAGTAATTTTCTATTTCACAAACAAATGTATATATTATATAGGATGGTACTAAGCGACTCCATCATGCATATTTTTGCTTATTATTACTTTTGTTTGCATACGTATAATATTATGTGTGTGCGTATAATATTGGTGAACCGTAACTTGAACCCAGACGCCCGGGGCCCCGAAATCGAAATATTTTAAATAATTTAGTTTAGAGAGAATGGAATTTATTTTCACAGATATAATAATAATAGTTTATTTGAAACCTTACATGTAAGTGGTACATACAATATATTATATATAATAATAGGAAATAAAAATATTACGATTATGTTACGTAATAATAATCATGGAAATTGGACAATATGTGTACTTTTAAACGTGTTAAAGGGTAGTTACTTTTAGAAACTGAAATGATAATACTTTGGCAATGAAATTTTTTTCAAAAAATTACGATAATGAATTTTTTACAGTTGAAGTAATAAAGAAATTATAAATTTAAAAATTGGTAAGTGGACGAATCAAAATTGATCAATCATATTATATATGCTCTAATATATATGCTCTAATATATATGCTCTAATATATATGCTCTAATATAAATAAGATGAAAGTTGTTTCTTTTTACTAGAACTTTACTTTCACATATTTCGTTAATTTCATTTTGAATTTATGTAGTTTCTTCTCCTTTCTTATGTTTTCTGGCATTTCATTAAAAATCTTGCTCGTACTCAAGACGCGTAGATAAAATAAGCGTGTGGATGGCACAAAATAGACTTATATTGGATCCGTCCAAAACAGAACTACTATGGACAGCAACACCCAGAAGGCAAAACTTCATACAGGAATCAATGTCTGCGAATGCTAAATCTGCAGTTAAGTTGTTGGGCGTGCACATTGATTAAGATATATCAATAAATACACAAATCAACAAAACTGTCAGTGCATGCTGACATCAACTGAGACAGATTTAAAGTATTCGGAGACATCTTCCTCTTGAGGCAGCCCGTCTATTCATTGTGGTGTCACGTGTGGACTATTGTAACAACATCTATGCTGGCCTGCCAATGTTTCAGCTGGATAGATTACAATCTATTCTAAATGCGGCTGCACGGATAATATATGAAGTTTCCAAATTCTTTCATATAACATCCCTTTTACATCAGCTACATTGGCTCTGATTCCCTGAAAGAGTTGAATTTAAATTGTGTTGGTTGATGTACAAGGCGACACACGACATGGCGCCTCTGTGTCTTCAAGAACTTTGTATCCCAGACAATTTGAATAGTAGACGTCAAACTCTCAGGTCAGCCTCTACTTCAGTTATAGGAAGGGTTGTAGAACCGACCGACCGTTGCCAGAAGTATAACTTTAGTGAACGGGCATTAGTGAACCCAAAAGCGTGGAACTCTTTACCCTCCGTCATAAGAAACTGTGCATCAGACTTTATTAACTTAACGTAACTTTATTAATTAAACGTAACTTTTCAAAAAGTAATTTCCATAAGTATAAGTAGAACTATAAACAGTTTATGTGTAAAGCGCCCTTGAGGTGAAAGTTTTTACGAAAATGGTGCTATACAAATTATCCATTATTATTATTACTATAATGTTCAAAGTATACACAATATTGTTGCAATGTTTTTTTCATATATCATGCTGGCTTTTAAATAAGTAGCTGCATCTTATCTCATGTTGTCAATCACATACACTACTGATCAGGTTGATGGGGTGACCATACTTTGGACACATGCTCGACTAGAGCTTTTTATCGCATACTTGAAATGACTAAATATTTGGGTGGTGGATGCAACAGAAACATAACGTTTTTGATAGTATGTTGATAATTTTTAATCCTCCAAGATTCTGATGATTATGTCTGGTACTATAAAAAATAAATAGCAAAGGACGAAGATTATTGGTAATAAATACAGTAGGTACATAAAAATATTCATTTGCAACGCTGTTTTAGTTATAGTAGCTATATGTAATTTTTTGTATAATAATGTTTGTTTAATAATATTTCTATACGTTGTACACTTTCTGCGTACAATTTATAATTTCAAGTTTACATTTAAACCAATGATTATTTATTAACCAATATTAAGAAACGTTGTCACGTTACGAGAATATGGAAAGAAAGTAACATCAAGCAAGCAACTAAAATTATGTTGGTTCACTTTATCGCCTTTTTAATCTTCATGTATGCAGCGGTCAATCCGCAATAGCGACAAGCGCAAAGTGAACGCCTTCGAAATGTGTTGCTGAAGAAGCTAAAAAAAGAGGCGAATTATGAGCCAAGTCTCATCTGATTGAGATCACTATACCTCAATAATGACACGAAGGAAGAAAGAAGAAGGAGAAACGTTTAAAAAATCTCGTTTTCCACCTCTTTATCAACGACAATGAATGAGACACTTGTATTGTGTGACGTATATAGTGATCATACTTATAAACGAATCACCATCGCACATTGGAGCTTCTTACAGCTTTTTTAGATCTGGCTAATGAAATACATAACACATGTTATTTTGATCATTTTTCTTGAATGACTTTTCTCTCTGTAATTCAATATTTAAAACTGTTTCAATTTCTAGAAAAATATGTGAGAATTTATTAAACTGTTTTTGTTTTTAATATTAAAGCTGAACATTTAAATTACAGTAAAGAACATATTACATATTACAAACCGACTGCCTATATGGTTTACGATTACAATATTGTAGGCAATAGGCTGTCTTTCCAAAATTATTTTTTTTAAAGTTTCCTTATTAAAAAAAACAATTTTTTAAAGTATTAAACGTGCATCCATCTATATATGTCGGTATGTATATTGTTTGGTTGGTTTGTCTTAAACAATCAATCGAACTTAACCATTTTAAATTGTTCAGGAACAATGGTATATCAGGATAAATGACGGATTGGACTTTGCTGGACGTTTAGACTGTTCCAGAAACAATGGCTGATTTTAATACTATATCATTTTGAACGTTCTTCGCTAGGAAATGAATGTTCATTTGGTTTCGTACGTTATTTTTAGAAATCTGCTTCATTTATTTATCGAGTCCGGTATTTAGTTTGCATTGCTTTAATCCTTTAGAAATGAAATTGAAAAATAACGAATTACAAGAATAATACTTGAGCTTCATGAATCCGGAATCGTAAGTCTTAATGATGAAGAGAATCGAGGACATGAAAATTGAAGAAAATACAAATAACTAGCACTGATTAATTGAAGAGGACCCATATTGTTTCAAGACAACTTTCACTTTTTCAAAAACCTCGATAACAATAATATTATGTTATCTAAGCGGGTAAGTTTTATAAAGTTTACTTAATCTGAATTATTTTTTTGAATTTGAAGGTTAAAATCAATTATAAAATTTCATTCATCTGTGAATAAAAAAAATATTTGGTTACCACCGGAATACTAATCCTAAATCTGGTAAAATGTGGGGATATTCGCCAAGTTAACAAATTATTTTTCCGTTTTATTTGATACTTAATTATGTATTTTTTATAAATGATACATCTATTATTATATATATTTAAATATTCCCCATGGTAACGTAGATAGATTTATTTTCTGTAATTGATTAATTTAATTTGTTTTAATTTTACAGAACTGAGTTCTGTAATTGCAACATCACAATAGTTCTACGTTCTGTAATTGCAACATCACAATAGAAACGTGTCTTAACATTTAAATATAAATAAAGTGAAGCGCTCGTCCTGAGAAACTGTGCCAGCCGTTCACTACCCAGGCATACTGTAAGTATCGGCCGCTATTGCGCCATTCACCGTTTTCTCATTGAGATTAATTTAAACTGCTGCACGAAACTGCAGCAAGAAACTGCACATTCTTGACAATGCTGCGTTCACCGGGCGTAGTAACACCTGCTAGATAAACACCGCCGTGGGGCAGGTCAGACTGACATGTCACTGCACTCGGTGGCCCAGTATCAACACTGCCTATAGTTAGTTACTGCAGGTGAATGCATTTGTTGGCTTTACAAAGCGGCAGCGTTTCTGTCGACCAATTAGTTCACAATGTTCTCTATCAATATATAATGCCCTTTTTGTCATATAATAAACCTTACAATGCGAGGATTAACAGCTGTGCACCGACCGTAGACCCGTGAATGGATTTCATCAATTCAAGTGAAATATCGCCTGACTGCGTGTTGAGGTCAAACAGTAATTGATGGATAATGCAACGAATTATTTGTTTAATTATTTTATTGTCACACTTAAATAAAAGCCCGGCATAGTAAATTTGTCTACGCTCTCTTTTTGTAGGCAAATTTAAAAGAGCACAGTATAAATTATGTAGAAATGTTATATTTTTCTTATAAAGGCAGTTTACAAATAGAAAAATCTACCTTCAACTAAATTTTATACCCATTATGTATTTTTTTTTAAATATCTACTCTACCGAATATTTTAATAATTTAATAAACAATCTATTAGATGTCTGACACTGTGTAACGCTGTAATGGAAATAACATTTAGGTACCTGCATTTCAAAATCATTTCATCATGTAGTATCTCATTAATCCTGATTTTTAAGCTACAAAAGTTTTGTCATGCATTTAATATCATTCAAAGTAAATTTAAATTTTTTAATCTTCTGCCTATCTGCGTCCAATGTTGAATATAAGCCTCAATTTTATTTACTTTTTATAGCTCCCTGTTCCTTGCGCATTGCCTCAAATTTTGCCCAAAAGCTTGCCATCGTTTTAGGTTGGGTAAAAAGCTAGTATTTTATAATTAATCATATATATGCATTATTTATCAATAAAACTTTATAATATATTTTTAATACAATTACCAACATGTTTAATGATGTACAAAATATTATTTAATAAAATTACTTACAAATTAAATGCCATATTAAAATAAAAAATAATTAATTACTATAATATAAACATCCAATTTCGCGTGTATGGCTTAAGATGAAATTCCTACTTCTACATATAGAAAATTCTCAATTAAGGTGGCTTGGACACGTCTTGAAACGCCTTTATGATTCAATATTCCTAGTATATATAGGGATGAAAATTATGATGATGATGATGGTGGTATAAGGCTGAACTATATTAATATACTAATTAAATGTATTAATTAGAAAGATATACATATTAAATCAACCTGGATCTCTTTCCAATGCACCTTCCCCAGATTGTAAATAGATCCAGGTTCGAATCCCGGTAGCAACAATAATATTTTTCGATAAAATTGATTTTACATTTATAATAACACAGACCTATGTTCTGAATAATTCTTAATAACTTCATAATATTAATGTGTTCTCCTTAATAATACATTAATATGTAGATCGTTACACATTTTTGTTATTAAATTTGTTCAAATCAATCAATTTTTAACACACGTCTTCAAAATTCGAGGTCACTAATTGAAATCACAAACATTATATTCATAAATACATAATATCTATACATGGTTCTTAGAAAAAAAAGATCATAATTTCGTTTTAATTACATATAATGAAATCACTCTGCTAGTTTTTTTCTGCAATTAATATAAATAATATGAAAACCTATGTAGCGAATTTATTTATTAAGTAATCTGTCCCATTGAACAAAATGCTTTGACGGTTAATTTTTAAAATAATGTGAAATAATATATCTCTTACTTTATTACATTGAATGAATGAAAATATCTATCGTATCGTACCAACCATCGATATGTACAAATTTGAACAATGAGTGTTTACGTTTTGCTATTCAAATTCAATTATTGTCCTTCAAATGTACACGTTCCTTTGTTTAGTCGGTTAATTATTCGTTTTCCAAAATAAAATTTGAGAAACCTTGGAAAAAACCTTGTTTTCTGAATTCAACGTAATCATTTTAATTGGCTTGTAAATTATATAATCTTGGCAGTTGTAACTCATAAGAGTTACACTACTTCCGGGCATGGATTATTATTTCTAACAAAACTTTAGAATTGAGTCCATTTTGATTTAGACACGACAGTCTGTTCATTTAATAATCAATTAAAAAATTTAATAAATTCTCTATTAATTTAATTTTTTAACTTTGCCATCTGTTTTTTTACTAATGTTTCGTCAAAATTTTAATACGTAGGTACTAAGGAAATGGAATGTTTTCTATGCTACGGGATATCCTCTCTACATATTTAAAAGTAAAAAAATCATATCAATCTCTTGATGTCAAATTCAAAGAACCAGTTCGAGTAGTTTCCGGTAAAATTTTCTCTTAAATTTCTCTTCCAGATGTTCAAACAGAGCACAGATAACTTACTAATTTAATTACTATCATTACCTTTAAGTTCGCGCTGTAGAATCAGAATAGAGGACTATGAAACTTAGTCATGAACACATCAACTGAGAGAGAGAGACAGGACTAATTTACGTTAGAGGCAGCGTGCATAGGGCGTCACACTCTTCTGTCCATTTATACATATTTTCATTCATTTTTATTTTAAAAAATCATCATTTTATTACCTTTTCGTCCAAGTAATTTGCAGCATTCTCCTCCGACACCATATTTCTAAAGCTTCCAGTGTTTTTTGCCAGTATATTATGCCTGTGCATTATAATATATCATGCCATAAAAATAAAGCGTTTTATTTGCAGACATTTATTTATTCGACTATTTATAACTTATTCCTTTGCGAAAACATTATATTTTGTACTTCAATTTGTATTTTTAATAAAATTATTTTTCGTTGTTGAATCTAACCGGAGAATTGATTGATTTAACTAACAGACTTCAGTAGGTAAGCGCAGACTGCGATTCGCTCATCTCGTTCGGGTCCCGGTGCGCGGTGGTTCAATATCCTTCGATCAGGACAGGTTTTTGTCTCTTCCAGCTATCTCGTGTGTGACATCCGTTCCCTCTGTTCCCCTACTACAAGCCACCGCCATCAATGGAAGTATCGCCGAGAAAGGGCAAAGGAAGGAATTCAACGAGGACGGAATTCACCGAGAAAAAGTTTAGGAAGGAAGCTGTGACGTGATCATCTCGGGACGTTTTTGCGCCGCCGGAAAGACAGGCGACAATGCTTCACGTCAATACGTGGAGGATTTCGCTTTGTACATTGGCAAAAACTTATAATTACTATTGTAATATATTTTTTTTAAATTTTTCGTTTTGTTACTTCTTAGTGTAGTATAGTATTATAATTTGTATATATTCGTATATTATAGCTATATCTATAGCTAGAAATATATATATCGTATATATATAGCTAGAAAATTCTGCTACTATATTTTTAATAAAATACATTGTGAAGATGCAATTTTAGAGCATATTTCTTATATTTTTTTTAGAACATGATTTTGTATATAAATAAAATGTTTTGATTTGACAGTTATCTGAATTCAATTTAAACTTAGTGATGATTCAAAAGTGGAGAGCTAAAACGATAACTCTATAATGTCCATAATTTATTAAATTAATATTTTCATTAACCACTATAACCAGTAGCTGCGATTCGGTTCGATGACACCATCACTCTTCGTGTGTATGTAGAAATCCTCAGTGTATCGGTATTCCCAGTAGAGTAGGATCTGCTCCTAACTTGGAAGGTTCGACATTCTTTTTGCGGTTTGGACTTGGCAGTTGATAGGACTGACCTAGCATGAACTATTACAATACAGGTACACACTTTAAATTCTTTTTACCTTGTACGAGATTCAGAAAAAACTCCGCTGCAAGCGTGCATTTTATCAGTGGCGTAACTACGTGAATGGACCCAGGTCTACAATACTTTGGGTATCAAACTTTTTTAAATATCTTTACTTTTACCATTGATAATTGAATTTATTATTTTCATAATCATGGAAGAAACAGTTTTATAAAATTTAAATATCTTTTCGAACATATAGATACCTATTACGAAAATATTATCATTATTACCCCACTGAAATGATGGGTGAGAGACATAAAATTCCTGTAAAACAACGTAGGAAATTTTTTTCAGTTGCGAGTGTCTAAAATACATTATTGGTATTTTTTTCACGAAAGGCCATTGCTTTTCTGCTAGTGCATTTTGTGTTGCCCTCCCTGGAATTGTAGAAACGGTGTTATTAAGTATCAATTATTCTTCTCCACTTAAAGATATCCTTGAAAAAAATCTTGTTTACAATGAATAATTACCTACTGAACACACGTAAACATTACGAATATATATTTGACAGATGATTGACTACGCGAAATGACAGATGGTTAATATTATTGCCAGCCGGAAAAATTAATAAGATTTCGCTACTATATGTATTTTCTAACTCATAATAAAGACGATGTATATTTCATTTCAAATTGAATATATATTTGCGAACTTATGGAGTGTATAAAAGAGAAGACGTTTAAGTAATCTTAACCTAGAGATATTTAGAACACGTTCAACATATTCCATACTTTGGTATTTTTTCACACTATCAATACATATACAGATACAATGAATATGATGGATACCAAACACAATCATTAATATTCTTATATTTTGTATACTTCATGTAAACAACACATATTCAAGAGAGCGCCTTATTTTCATTTTCATTTTTAGGTACGTCACTGATATTTATTTCTATTAATTATGGAGATGAAGTGTCTACTAAATCCTTGTAAAAACTTCACATGTTGTGCGACGACTTTTACTATCCTACATTTTACTTCACTTCAATTTATCTACACTTTACTGCACAGGCCATATACATACATACTTTATTAGGAAGTAAAAGTGCTATTTTAAGTTATATTACCTTTCTAACAGGTTATCTTAATATTTTTTACAAATAAATTGAAAACATTGAGATGTAGAAACATTGTTAGAACGTACGATTTTTTTTTGTATTTAAGCATATACATGCAGGGGCGGATAGGCCCCGTGAACCGAAGTCTTCGATATTTGTTTTTATTTTACAAAATATGTATACCGAATAGTAAAATTCATCCTAAATAGTCGGCAATTAAAAAAGGATTCCGAATAAACACCAACTTTTACTGCATCCTTCAATAAACCATTTCCTTTTCTAAAATATTATACGTCCAGATAATAATGGCTACGCAGGGCCGTATAAAAATAGATTGCGAAGTGTCATTAGTGATTGTAAATGGCGTGAAAAGAGAAATAAACATTTTGAATGAGATTGAGAATGACTTGTCGATCTAATTGAAAAATAAAAGTGCGTTATTAAACAGAAACAAAAGTAATTATTGTATACTGGTGGGTTTTAAGATCCATAGACTTTTATATGAAATCGTCCGACCAGTGGGAATGACACCGCAGATATTGCTGGTGGAACGAAGATGGTGACAGGGTCATAGGGAGGCCTCCATCCAGTTGTGTATTGATAAGATAATACAGATGATGATATATACTTACTGTCACGCGATAAAAAGTTATTAATGACATATTTTTTTCGGACGTTAGTGAAATTTCATTGGCCATCCCTGAACTAGTTCAAGGGTGGGAACGGTACGGACGATGTAGTCCGTTACATTTCACGACGGGTAACGTAACTAAGTGACTAATGATAACAAAGTATTACTTTTCGAGAGTGAATTCTTTTCTGTATTCGTGAGAACTTCTAGTACAATCTATTGTATTACATTATAACGTAGTTATGCACAAAACTGCCAGCTACAGAAAACTCAAACTGAGATAAAAGCGCTGCCGTGAAAAGTGTGAATAATCAAATCTACACAACTCGTACGTATACTCGAAGGAAATTTTTATTTTATAAGTATGTTTAAACTGAACGTAGATAAAAGCACTTGTATAATTAGTGTGAATAATTAAATCTACACAACTTGAATTTTTTTTTCTTTTAAAATTATAAATAATACCAAAATCATGTAATTACTTTTGAGATAATTTAAAATCAATTTTTATTAATTTTGGTGTATTTATTTATATTAATTTTTTCGTTTCTTAAATTGGGGTTTTTACCATCATAACATTTTCAGAAGGCGATTATTTTTATTTTTGTATGAAAGCAGTCTGGCTATTTTGGAAAAATATATAATGGATCTTTCTGCGTCACATAAAAACGAAAACACTTTTTTTTTCAAAATTGTGGACTGGCTACTTTCTGCATAACTACGTTCACTTCATGCCAAATTAGTTATTTATATCATACATTTTTCATCACAATCGATTAGTGCTGAGATAAACTGTGATAGTAACTGTTTGATTGTTATGATGATTGATTCTGTGATTATTCGTAATTCGGCGAACAACCACCGGCACACTTGAAACTAAACCTCTAACCTTTAAATCACAGTTTACCAAACATCGTTACAATCGAACACTAAACAATCACAATTTATCTCATTATCACAATCGATTAGTGCTGAGATAAACTGTGATAGTAACTGTTTGATTGTTATGATGATTGATTCTGTGATTATTCGTAATTCGGCGAACAACCACCGGCACACTTGAAACTAAACCTCTAACCTTTAAATCACAGTTTACCAAACATCGTTACAATCGAACACTAAACAATCACAATTTATCTCATTATCACAGTTGATACAACGACTCCAAGCGCGCATGTGTACTATCCATCTGATCAAGAAATAAAAAATATGTAATGAATATTTACATAACAAGTTTACATTTACTATAAGTATAAATTTGTGTGATTTTATGATGAAACAATGAGAGTACAATCTCTTAGTTTGAAGATAAATCTATAAAATCATATAAACAAAATGATGTTGTATTTATACATGTGATCTATAGAATAAATATAATTGTTATTCTTAATACATAAATAATAAATTCGAATAAACCGTTTATGAAGATTTTTGCTTAATTTGCCTTAGAGAGTACGTTTTGTGCTACTACATTTATTCAGTCGGGCACTTCTATTAACTTCATAGATATGTAATAAACTTTGCAGAGATTCGAGTTATCTGAAATTTATTTAATTACTTATTTTAATTACCCATAAATGTCTGTCCATATTGTGAAATCGTAAAACATCCTCCACTAGCTAACGTTCGAACGCTTGAGAAAATCAAGTTTCCTTTTTAATACCTTGTCGCATTAGCTCCGTGTGATTGGCAATATTCGTGTTCTTACATACTTCTTGTACCACCGAGTATCGCTTCACATCGTTATATACTTCGTAATGTGAAATGAAATCTTCTTTACATAAATTGAACCAAATCATATATATTTATCTTATTACGAATATATTTTTAGACTTTGCGAATAAAGGTGCTACGCTACAATAAATGAGTATTAAACATTTTCTTGCTTTTTAAAAAATATTTATTTATTTACATTTTTTTGTCTCGTATCACTTCGCTGTAAAATAATTTGTCAACTTTATGTACAGTAAATCAAGACGCAATCTGTTTCCGGAGTTGCCAAGATAATACATCTTTGTAGTCGGTCTCACGTGCCCAAGTTACCTTCATTGAGATTTTTCTATATGTAGATGTGGGGACTCCCTTATATCTACTTCTCAATAATGATACTCTTACTACTCCTTAAATAACTAATTTAAGTCTCTATTCTATCCTTACTCTCTCGGTAAGGATCTGTATTTAGTGACCATGTATGAAAATGGTCTTGACACTTAAGTCAGATTTCTTTATTACCGCACTGTAAAATGATCATTAAATGCTATTTAATTATTTGTAAAAAACTAATTAAATTATTTAGTTAGTTATTTATAAGTATATTTGTTAACTATTTTTTAATATTTAAAAAAAAATCTACTGACATGTTTTCAACATTTTATTAATATCGATTATTCAAAAATTGTGGGACGAACATAATATCTCTTTTATAAATATAAATTATTCCTTTTTCAATATTTGTTAAGCATTAGACAAAATACTTTGTTTAAACCACTATTTATTGATTAATTCTATGATATCTTCAGGAAACAATGTATACTGAAATTAAAAAATACAAGCATAGATAAAAACAAAACTATAAATTGGTGAATAAGTAAGAACTAATATGAAAACAAATTTAATAGGTGACTATTTGCAAAGAGAATTTGGTTATTTATAATATTTAGCTTGCTAGTAACACTTTTTCTTATTTCTATTCAATTTCAAATTTATTTAACTGTAAACCCCTAGTATTTGTATGTATAATTTCTAAACTCTTATTAATATCAAAACAATGGTTTGTTTCCAAAAGGTGGAAAATTCTGAATAGTTATTGTGATTTGGGCATCTCAAGTACTCCTTAATTCTAATATCAAAATTTCTGCAAGTTTTACCTATATAAAAATAATTGCAATCATTGCGAATTAATTTGTTGATTTTTTTAAAATATCGTCCTTATCCTTGTTATTTAATATATAATTCTTTAATTTGTTATTAGTGTAAAACGCTGGTTGTATAGAATTTGGGATATTTTGGATAACATGTAGAATGGATCAACAAATAGTAGTTTAAACTAAGTATTTTGTCTAATTATTAATATAAATAATTCACTTTATTTTGATACGTTATTATCGCCATTTTTAATGCGTGATGACGTGAAACAATAAGCATTAAATGTATATTTTAGTTTGCGTATTTAAAAATAAATTTTTCCGTTATTTTTTTTTTTAATGTGCAAAATCATTATGATCATTATTGCAGCTTGACCACATTTAATGCCTTTATAAATTCTTCGTTTTCAGTTTTTATGTGAATGCTGCGTGTGAATCTATCCAATAGAGATATACTGCACGTTTTCTCATTCCATGTATTGCAAGCCGTTGTGTCAACAGGTTCTTCAGAATTCTAAGAACAGTATTTTAATTTGATTATGTTCAGATTGAATCCTCAAAGATGTAATATTAATTGCATCTCTTTAACACAAAATTAAATTTAATCTGTGATTTAATCATGTTCTATTATATTAATTTATTACACATATATTAAATTATTGAAACATGATTATGTCTGTTGGGTTTTGTAAAAATAATATATAGTAATATACTTACACCTAACACATTTAATACACATTTTCCTTGTACACGTAGTTAATTAGAAATGATCGCTTTTAACGTCCCAGATACGTGTAGCACCTCTACCTAGAATATGTTTTTTCCTACATATTGCGTCCTCATTGGTGTCTACAAATGTACTGAATATCCTTGACAACGTTCTTATTATTGCAGTCCACCCGCGAACCCCCTATAAAATGTTACGAAATTTTCTAACGTTCCGGAGAAACCTCCGATAAAACTCATTCTATGTTAAAATATTTTGTTTCCTCTCCATTCAAAATAAATCAATCAATAATAAAAATCTCAAACTCTTTATAATTAATGTCATTGATTGATTTTTCAGTTACTTCATTTTTTTATTTTCACTTTGTACAACACACACACATTTTTTTTTTTGAGTCGTATCACTAGTTTCGGGAAGAGCAGTCCTTTCCATCCACAGGTGTAAATCGAACTAAAATTAAATACAGTTGGCTAGTGGAGCGACGGGGCACGTAAGGGTGGGAGTGGCTTTATTGTTTCTAGGAAACATTGATAAAAGTGGCGAAGGATTTGAAAATATCTTATGCTTTCTCCTAATTCAAAATTTTTCTGGATTTCCATCATTTCAAAGTTATTCATTATTATTCCCCTATATGGTACCGAGTGGAGAAATTTTAGATCTTGATCGTCGTAAGAATGGTTGGTATCAATGAGTTGGTATGAATGATATGGTTAGGAAAAAAAAATTGTGTGTATGTAGTGCAAAGTGAAAATAAAAAATTATATAATTTTTAATCTTTATACTGTATTTGCACTGATATAAATAATAAATGCTAAAATATTGGAGTACTTTAAATACTTACCTAATGTTTTTTTGTTTAATTTCAATTTGGTACATTTTAAGTTTTACACAATTACTCAAATTTACGTAAATTTTTTTTCAATTATTAATTAAAAATCATTTAGCAACACTAACATGGTAAATATGTTTCATTTAAATTTTAATTCCACTTTGTGCGTTTATTTATTTCTATACTGTTTTTTTTTCTAAGATCTCACAAATCATTATTTTTATTAATAGTAGATATTTTATCCAGATTTATAATTTCGGTAGGCAATATGTTAAGTAATTTATCTTGGGACAATGAACGACTTCCAGCAACTGCTCGCCGCAGTAATTATTGAATTTTGGTACCTACAATCAATTTTGTGTTTCTAACTTATTCTGTAAGTCCGTGTGTAAAGAGATAAATAATATTTGTTGATATGGAAAATGTATGTACATATTATGTAGAGTAAAGAATAACACAGTAGGAGTGAAGAAAAATCTTACTGAGATAGTTTGAACATATGGAACGTACGAGTCAGGAGAGGACGTGAAGAATATTTACGAGGCGAGTATTGAAGACATGGCGTTTACGTGTGTGTTCAATAGTGGTGTGCCAGGATAGAAGAGTGTGGTATTCTATTCTCTCTGCCTATATCTGCGGAGAAACGGTGTGATGGTAAATTAGTTAGTTAAAAAATGTTAAGTAGGAATTTTTTATTGTTTGCGATTGGCGGACATTTAAATATGTCTACTATGAGTAATATTGTTGACTAAAACTGCAATCAATTTCTGACTTATTTCACGCATTTATCTGCTTTGTAATCTGTTTTGATAACGATAAGAATATTATTTACTCATTACTACTATCTGCACGTTTGATTTTGAGCGATTAAAAAATTAGCACTTGTGCGTGTATTTTACGAAATCTCTTCATTAATTGGGTCCAGTACCGATCTTTCTTTATATAGTTCCTATCAATCGCGTCAGATTTTACTGATTTCATCTCTTCTATAATTAAACCATCATGGTGACGTAAGTGGGAGGGGGGGGGGAATGGTCGACGCGCGTGATTTGCTGATTTGCCAATCGCAATGAGTTGGGAGCGCGCCGCGCGTTCGCGGTTGAGCAAAATTTAAAGTGCGGCTTCTATTGTTGATGCTATTTGTACTCACTTTAATATTCGACGAGTAAGTGATGGGGCCAAGCACGCAACTTATCCGGTGTTGTGTTCAAAAGTTCAGACAAGAAGGGACAATGGTTAACCAAACTCCTTCCGGACCGTCAACGTCAGCAGCGACGCCAGAACATGTGGCTCAAGTTCGACGTGAAATTATGGAAAATTGCAGCCTTTACTGAAAAAAAAAATCAACAGTGTACGTTATTTTGAAAAATAAACTACAGTTTCACCCATACATACTGCAAATTGTCCAGTTTCTCAACTAAAATAACTATTCTATACGTGAAACCTTAGCGAGAACGATGCTGTAACGTTTTGGAACAGCACGAACGCTTGGAAACGTATTGTTTACTGACGAAGCACATTTTCATGTCGATGGCTATGTTAATAAACATAACATAAGATACTGGTGCCCCGACAACCCGAGGAAACGCCATAACATTTGCATTGTCCGAAAACGACAGTGTGGTGTGCAATTTCTGCCCGAGGGATAATTGGCCCTTATTTTTTTAACCAGCGAGAAACGGTCACTGCTGACGTGTATTACCGATTGATCAACGAGTTTTTGGTACCGCAACTGCAGCTGTTTCCTGGGTTCAACAACAAAATACAATTTCAGCAAGACGAGGCCCACACACAACTAGTTTTAATGGAGAAGCTGGGGGGAATTTTTCCCAATGCATTAATCAGCAAGTATGGAGACATACCCTGGGCACCTCGGTCACCAGACCTTACACCGTGCGACTTTTTTTGTGGGGATACTTTAAGTCGAGAGTTTACAGCGACAATTCTTGAACAATTCAGGCTCTACAAGAAAATATCCGTCGTGAAGATGCTGCCATTGAACTGAGTCCGATTTCAAGAGTGTCTTGAGAGAAATGGACGCCATTTAGACGATATTATTTATAAAACGTATAATAACCATCGTTAAACTCCTTTTTGTATAAATAAAATATGAGAATAACATTTTAGTTGTTTTTTTTATTATTTAATATTAAACTTGAAAATTTTCCGCTGTACACCCTTTACTTGAGTCTGAAAGATCTGGTATGTACTTCCTTTCACGATGTATCTAGTTTTAAGCCTCTCGAAATACTTGGAAAAACTAAACAGCCTCTAGGACACGGTTGAATGATCGTTTTAAGAAATGTTACTTGAGACACTTGCACCTTCAATGTCTCAAACCCCAAAACTATAAGTTTATCTTTATTTCAAAAATGTGTTTAGTGAATAATCACAACAAAAAATAATGACTTGAGCAAATTTATTAATAATGATATCACATTTATTGTTGATTTTATAAGTAAAGCTAATTGTTATTTTTTTTTAATTTTACTTATCTAATAATTAACTTTATTATTCAAAAAAAGTACAATTAAAATCGACATATTTTTATCACTTAATTCAACAAGTTTATTTATTTCGGTTGTGTAAAATTCCATAGTTTTAGAGTTTAATAAAATCTCGAAACGCACTATCTGTGGCATCTTGGTTGTTGAGGATAGAATGCTTTAACATGCGTTAATTTTTTTGCTGGCGAGAATGTCTGGTGAATATGGTGGATGAGGCAATGTCTCATAGTCCGACAAGCGCCCACCGTACAGAACAATCTTCTTAACGGCGCTATTTTTGTTTTTTTTTTCAGTTCGTGCGGCACCCATTTGTTAACTTTATTTGATTTTGATGTGTTTTAAGTGGTCAAGAACTATTGGATATATAATTGGTCGTTATCGACTGAAGAAGAACGCCCACGCTCTTGTCCGCAGTAGGTAATTTTTGGAACCACCATTGCACGGCACGTTTCTTAACAGTATTGTTTAGTTTACGAGCAGTTTATGCTGTTCTATCATCCGCTTTTAATCATACAAAAAGTTGTTCTTATTTGCTTATTTTTCATCTTAAATTCAAGTCCAATTTGAAGCGTAATCAATTATAAAATACTGAAGTAATAATACAAATCGAATAATGCACAATAAAATTATTTTAAAACTAATGAAAGTACACTTTAATTGAAAAAAAATACCGTTAAAATTCACAAAACAAAAACTGTAATTATAATATTTTCCTACAACGCGAAAACCTCCTTAACGACACTAAACCATAAACCGATTTAAAAAATTCCACGTGGCTATTTTCACCATTTATCGAAATCAACAATTGACAAGTCACGATAGGTGCTTGTATGAAATTATAAATTCACAATTTATACTGAAACGATATTGATACAGAAATGGTAGTATTTTGGCGTCGTGGTGCGCATGCGCGCAACCGCCTGATCTCGACAGCGGCCACAGCGGCCGATTTGACAGTGGTTTAGTAAACACGGCCACCGGAAATCGAAGTACCTACTTTCCCAATGCATCTCGGAATTCGGAGACTGTTGAGAGTTTTTTTCATTCCTAATCGTTGTAAGCAGAGCTATTTCGTTTAAACTATTTGTACATTTTACTTTATGTTAGATTTGCGGAAAATACATCCCATTCGAATTTTAATAATACCGTTAATGGATATTTTTGTAAATTTTTTTGAACATACATAATATTTAGTGGTTCATCTTAGAATTGTTAAACTGCCTTCCACCAACTGAGCATATTATGACAATATTTGAATAACAATACAGAACTTACATTCAGTCAAGTATCCCGGTAGCAACTAAATATTTTTTCGGTATGTCTTTCTAGATGATTCATTTAATTTTTTTTTCACATCAATATTCCTACTATTTTCAAATTAAGCTAAACGCTTGTGCTATGAAAATAGGACTAACTTTCTGGTGTCCTGGAACGAGGCGCGAACCCCCGACCACTAGTTCACTAGGCCAACGTCTTGACCACTACACCGACAAGCTACTCAAATTAAATACCACAGAACTACGTTCTGAAAATGTAACTTTACTACAAATCATGTGTTCTCCTTAACAATTTTGTTTTTAATTAAAACATTCATAAATATATAGAAACATATTTTTTAAAATATAGAGATTATCAACAGTTCATTAATGACCTTAATAGATATTGAGTCATTTAGTTATTGCCACTTAATGCCAACTGAATTTTCGCTCCTTCTTTTTCATTTCATTACTTTTCATAAAAAATAATTGTAGATTTGTTTGCATATACTATATGAGAATGCATTTAAGTATCCAAAAGTGAAATCAAGTATTGGTATAGTCAATTTTTGGACAAAATATGTAGATAATAAGTTTAAAAATTCATTCAAAAAACATTTTTCATATTTTTTAATTCTTTTATTTGTCAATGTTTATTGTCTGTACAATTATAACATATCAAAAAAATTCATTATTGTCCTCTGTCGGTCTCACTAGAATTATCGGCATTGGATCAGGCGAAATGTATTAGCGATTATTCTTATTGCAATACAATTCTACTTAATTAAATTAAATACGTTAGACTCGGGCAAAGGAGGGTGAGTATCATTCAGAAAAACATTTCCCTCTGAGATCGGGAGGATGGATGTAAGTGACAAGTGGTTCTCTTGAGCACGCTTGTGTAATTCCAGCCTGCAAGAGATACTGGTTGACAACTAGTTGTCGTGAACGTAATACCAAGGACCGTTCTGTTACGGAGCAGACAGCGGTGATAAAACAATCTCTTAGATAAGTATGAGAATCGTACAGTACAAGTTTTAATATTAGTCTAGTTTGTTAGGTTAGAATGAAAAATAAAAAATCACGTTGATACTAATACTATTACAAATCTTTGGTGCGGATGTAGAAGTGTCGTGTATTTAAGGGTTATTTAAAATTCTTAATTGCTTAAATAATTCAGTATGTATCCAAAGAATATTTAGTAAATTATTAGTTTTGAACAATTCTCCCAACTTGCATGACATTGGCTCTGTTTCCTTGTTTAAATTTAACTCCTACAGGGTACCGGAGCCAATGTAGCTCGTGCAAAAGGGATGTTATATGAGACAATTTAGAAACTCCATAAATTACCCGTGTTGCCGCGTTTAGAATGGATTGTAGTCTATGTAGCTGAAACATTGGCATACCAGCATAAATTCTGTTACAATAGTCCACACGTGACACCACAAATGCATTTATAAGTAGACGCGGTGCCTCAGAAGGAAGATGTCTCCGAATACTTTAAATCTGTCTCAGTTGATGGCAGCATGCACTGACAGTTTTGTTGATTTGTGTATTCATTGAAATGTCTGAATCAGTGTGCACGCCCAACAACTTAACTGCAGATTAAGCATTCGCCGACATTTATTCCTGTATTAAGTGTTGACTTCTAGGTGTCGCTGTCCATAGTAGCTTTGTTTTGGATGGATTCAATGTAAATGTTACTTAATTACTTACTTACCATCACGCCGTTTCCCCAAGGGGGTAAGTAGAGAGGATAGAGCCTCACACTCTTCTGTCCCGACACACAATTCTCGCGTCATTAACATTCATACATCTTCTACTCCATCTCACCTGTTACTGTGACTTCTAACAGTACCATCTTCTAGTATCTGGTTTACCTGGTCGTGCCTAGTGTTCCACGGATGTCCTCTACTTCTGGTGCCATCAAAACTTGCGTCATATATCTATCTTACCATTCTCTCCACATTCATCCGTTCCTCATGACCAAACCACTAAAGTGGTTTTTTCTTAATCTTACTTACTATACTTAGATCAGTTTTACATTCTTTCCTTATTTCTTCATTCTTTACTCCGTTATAAATGAATCTACCACGTATACGCCTAAGTGATCTCATTTCCACTGCATTCAGTCTACTTTCGTTCCTCTTCTTCAGCTTCAGGCCTCACTTACATTCATTAGTGTCGGTATCAGGACTCCATTGTGAACCGCTAGTCTTGCCTCGGTTGACAAGTTCCCACTAGCTATAATTCCGTTCACCGTTCAGTTTATTCCCTGCAATCACCCTCGTTTCGATATCTTTCTCAATCTTTCCGTTTCTGTCGAACATACTTCCCAAATACACATACTCATCTACTTGTTTCAAACAATTTGTTGGAATAAGATCCAGTGGACTGTAATCTAGAATAATTTTAAGTAGTTGGCGCAACCCGAAATGGAAGTCTGAAGGAACATAAGGGCAGATGGATCTGGCCTACTTTGCTTTGAAGTCTTGGGTTGGGCGTCGACTGCACTTCCGAAATCTGGAATTCACTTCCTCTGCACGGTCCAAGCGTTACGCACGGCGAAGCACAAGTACTTAATGCTTCGCGATCGAAGCACAATCGGAGAGCCCCCCCCCCTCCGGCGGCGAAAGAGTGGGACAGGTATAGATTATTGGATGGACGAAAGAGGACAGGGAATTCATTGTTACTCTTCTAAAATTACTCATTCTCAATCATACCACATAGTTTTCTTCAAAATATTATAACGAAGTACGTACTCCGAGGATAAATTCGATTTGCTTGCAAGAGCCTTAAGTATTCAGATACTCGGGTCTCTTGGTTGCCTTACTGGTGGGCACGATCGACATTACAGTAGAATGGACCCCGAACGCGACGGATACTCCAGAATGTTGCGACCTCGCTACCATCACGCGCAGGTCGTGTGAACCCGCGTCCATTGTGCTGAACCTTTCATATAAACCTTAATTGTTCCGAACAAATAATCACCGGTTTGTGTTACATCACTCGGAGGCTCGATGCCGTCGCGAGAGGGGCGGGGGTCGGAGGTGCGTCAGACGCTGCATGGTGGGTGGGTATGACGCGCGTCGAGTGCGCATTCTAAAATCTGATATTTATTCAAACCATACGATTCAATGTTTTTTCTTTACTATATGAATAATACAAATTAACAAAGCCTTAAAAAATGTTTATTCACCGGGTACCCCAGTAACATTTGTCACGAAAATAATGTTATAAATAACGCATCCTAATTTTATTTTGTAATTTATTTTTACCTTTACAAATCATAAAGATCATAAAGATTTTTGGAGACGCCAAGTATTATATTCCGGTACCTTTAACATAGGCTAGGCGAGCGCTCTGCCATCTAAGCTACTCGCCTAATGGACTATGGTGTCAAATATGTAAGAATTGCCCATTGTTTTGGTTCTTGTTTACATTATTTTTTATTTATTTACTTATCTCGATAAGTTGTGCACCCTACGGTCGGAGAACTCGCTATTTCCGGGGATTTTAGAATATACAGCATTTGCTATCCTGTTCGGCAAAATGACGTCAATCTTAATAATCATTAAATACTATTTGTCGGTGTTTGAAAAAAAATATTTTACTTCACTAGTCAAAACTTCTAGCTGACTAATAATGGCTACATTCGATTTTCTTTCTATCTTAACTTTATCATTTACTAGCGGTCTGTACCCGGCTCTCAAGATCCTAGAATGCAACGGAGCAAAATTTCGAATATATGGCATTAAATATAATTCACATTTATACGTTAGTGAGTGGTGGGGATGGCCAACGGGAGGGTGTCTATGTTTTGCGCAGGATCTTAAAGAATAACTATATCAAATTTAATTTCATTGTATCAAAGAGTAGGATTATATAGAGAATGGACATTCATTTTGGTTCTTGCATTGAACAATCGACCTTACTAGTCAGTTTAGAGTTGAATTTAGTATAAAAGTCCTTCTAAGGACTATTTTGCGCGGGTTTCCCCCGAAAATAATCCGTTATATATATATAGTTTATTGTTTTATATATATATATATATATCTATTAGTAGGTATAACCTGCATAATTATTGCATAAGCACTCATACAGGAAGTGTTTGAACTAACCCAGTTCACATCTCACTCCCAACTAATTTTTCGAAACTTAATCATCTTAGATACATATCTAATACTACAGGCGCGTGCAGTCAGTACATTGAAAAAGTTGTACGTAACTGTATATTGTGAAAAATAAAGCGTAATTAAATATTTATCTGACAGAATAGTATGATATATTAAAATCTGAATTCAATGATACTTACTGAAAAACAGTAATATTACTTGTAATACGAATATTACGACATACATATTTTATGTTTACGTCAAAGTACTGACTGCACGTCGCTGATAATATTATAAATCCTTTATATTTTCCCTGAGTGCATTGTCTTGCTTCAATACATATTTTTATGTTCATAATAACACTTAAATGTACTGCAATTCATCAGTCTGCTCACTTAAACTTTTCCTTGAAATTTGCTCACCGAGTCTTATTTTAAAAGTCGTCAATAATATCTCCATTGACTGAAGGCCGTCGAACTCTGCTCCGTCTCTGAGACGTCCTGATTTTTCCTGATGGAGAATTTTATCTGTTGATCAACTTAACATCGTAATTCATAAGTTATGCTTAACTGTTATTACATAAGATAAATTAGATAAATCCTCAAAAAATCTAGTATCGAAAAATATATAATAGTTACGTCAATGTACCCTATACATTATTATCGAATTTTTATATAAATATCTTACTTTTTAGTGAGAAATCTGTTTTCCCCGTTGGAAACCACATTTTTTTCCCGTGGCAACTGTTTATTATATATATTACTATATTCTGTGTACCTATAAAGTCAATTTAGTTAGTGTCAGTTTAATATCAATAAACCATGTTCTGAAAAGTCGCAACGTTTGATTCGTGTTGAATTAATTAGAGTTCATACAAATGCATTTTCTGATTATCTTTGTACGTGTTAATTAATGCAGTCATATCATAAATGCATGCAAGCACGAGAGCTTTCTTAGGATGCAATTTACAACATCCTTTCTTGCCAGTCTGTCTGTCTGTACCTGCTGAACTTGATTGGTTATGATCTATTGGCATGTTTGTACATACAAGGTAGGTTACATGCATAGAGCTTATCATAAATCAGTTGTTTTCTATTGCCATAATAATTAGACATGATGCTCCGTACAAACAATGTGCGACTCGCAAACTTTTTCAATCTCGTGCGACTCACAAACTTTTTCAATCTTGTGCGACTCACAAAATTTTTCAATCTCGTGCGACTCACAAACTTTTTCAATCTTGTGTGATTGACAAAGTTTTTACTTGGTTTAGTGACGCACGTAATTTAACGGCAATTCAGCAGTAGAGTACGGATGGCATGGTGGAACTATAAAATATAATAAAATGTTAATGAACTATGCTGTGAAAAATGTAAGAATTGAATACATATGACGAGTTTTTGTTTTGTGATTTTCATAAAATAATATACCTCATTACCAAGTATAACATGAATATTTTAATTTAGCTGTTCAATTATTACAATAATCATTATATAAGTTTTATGTTAACTTGAATACAGAAAAATATATCATGATTTAATACAATCTACAATCAATTTTACAAAAATGTTTATATTTAGTTATTTAAGTTTATATGAGTCTATTGTTAAATAATGTGTTTATAAATTCGTTCGTTTAATAATAAAGTTCGTATAAAATTCTTTAGAAAAAACCTATTTCTAATCTTTAATTGCTTAGTCTAAATAATGTAGTTAATTCAATTTTCAACTCAAAACTGACGATGTGTTTCCTTTATGTTACAGGTGAGTGAATTGTACATCGGATTATCCTCTGCATACATAGAGATACAAGTAAGATCTTTATCATCTAACTTCAACATTTCAATTAAATCATGTTTATTAATACATTACTTTGAATTATAAATCATAAACCGCGGACGACGATCTAACGAGAAAAATGTTTATAAATCTTCTCTCCGAGATCCAATTTATCGATGCTGTGATGAAATATTGCAATGGTAGTCAAATAGTGCATTTCAAATATGTAATTGTAACGATCCTAAAGCGTTATGTCTATCTTTCAGAATCTAATTGATTAATAATTCTATTATAAAAGTATTTTTAATTTTGGTTCATTCGCTGCACCAATGCAACGAGAGGGGGTGGATGTATGCCGATCGCTAGCCGCATACTTGGAAATTCAGTCACTATAGAGCGTCCTTACCAGTTGTTTGTGAAATTTTCCCTGGAACATTGATATCCCGACGAGGTGACATAAACTGGCCCCACGTAACCCCGACTTGACTCTAATGGAATTTAGCCTATGGGACTACCTTAAATCAAAAGTATACAGTAACAATCTAAAATAAAATATCCGAAAATAAATGGCAGCGATTCTCTGAAATTTTGCCTCCCGTTTAGAAGAGTGCCAGCGAAATAACGGATCATATTTAGAAAACATAATTTTTAAGAAATAAATTCCCAGGGACTGTACTTAAATGTAAAATATTTTTTTTTTTTATTAAATTCGTCCATTATTTTATTACAGAATTTTTATTATGAAAAAGTCTTTTGGGACAACATATATATAGGGGTGAGTCTGTCGCAGGACGCTAGTTAATGAAATATATGAGAACAGATCTAAAAACTAAAAATGTAATTTTTGCCTTATATTAATTATCTTATTAATTTAGATTTATATTTCAAATTCACCATTCCGTGAAAATTGACATACGTCTCCCAGAAGGTATAATTTTTTAAGGTTCTTCTTACTTTCACCTGGTATGGATTTCTCACATCACTTCAGCGAGAACGACTTGATTTTCCATATTGTGAACCTCCACAATTCATTGCAGTGATAAAACATGATCGTAAATTTTGTTAGTTTCATAATTGAATGACACATTTTTTTAAAAAAGATTTTAAGACTGAACCGAAAGGTTACTTGTTAATTTAATTGGTTCATATTTTAAAGGAAATTGATACTTCGACTGAAATATCTTTACCTACAAATGAGGCGTTAGCCGCAAAGTGTGATTTTTATTCTTATTTAATTATTCTATTCGCAAAAATCATTAAGAAATCGGCTTAAAGCGATGCATTGTGTCAAATTCTAGTATTGCGAAATTCAAGGTAACAATGAATATTCGTTTGGTTTTTCATTGTAATCTTAAACGATGCTAGCATTAGTTCAGTCGTGTATACCTGTTTGAAATAATTGTTGTTGACATTGAAATAACTAAAAGACAAAAAAAAAACTTTTTTTAAAAATTACGAGTATCGATTGCTCCGTAACATCCGATTCAAGTGAATCTGACAATGCATAATTCTAACTCGCTTGGTTTCATCACAGTCATTAGTGAAGTCATTTTTTGTGATGATTAGTAAAATAAGTAAAGATATAATGACACAATAGTCAGAAACAAAAACCATGTATTTTTTTGGATGTGATGTGTTATGGCGTTTATGATATTAACACTGAAATGATGTATAATAACCCATTATAAATATAAATTTCATTTTCTTTCTTTCCATGATTTCGTTTTATCTATATATGGTATAGGTGCGGTTGTACAAGCTTCTAATTGATTATACAGTACTATATTGTAGGGCAATTAAAAATAATAAGCAGAAAGTAATCGACTTCGCTTACTGGGTAGTTACCGCTTCGTGGCTATAGTTAGCTCCTGCGCATTTTTATCGAAAAATATTTTTTTTGATAATAAAAAGGTCTACCACAGCGCAACTTATCAGATATATTCTTTAAATATTTTAAATAATAAGTATGGCCGAACGATTTTGTGTCTTGGAAAATCTTGTTTTTCATCATTAAATAACCCTTCTTGAAATACGTCAATAAACAGAGAGTAAATAATATTTTGCTACGCCTGAAGTAAATATAAACAAACAATTCAATTAAATTCGATAGCAAAGCTACTCTGATGTTTTTCCTTGTCGGTAAAAGAGGCCATACACCACGATTACATTTTTTTTTTGCATAATATATTATTTTGACTTTAAAATACAACGAAATGGTAAAATACGATTATTAAGAATAATTGTAATTTGCGAGTTATTGTTTAAATCGAATTATTATATTATATATTAAAAATGTTTATTCTTTTAACAAGAAAATCAGATCGCTGACTTTCTTTCTTAATAATAATAATATTGAATTATTTATATACTGAAATAACCGTTAAAAATTTCACTTCAAATGACCTTTCCACATAAACTATTAGTCATATACTAGTATTTAAAATGTAAAATTGTTATTCGAACTTATGTATATGATTTTCAGTCTCTGATGCACTGTTTTCCAGTTCCACGCTTTTGGGCCTGCTACCGCAAACGCCCGTTCACTAAATTTAGATGACTGGCTGGTCGGTTCTATAATATAACCCTTCCTGCGACTAAAGTAGAGGCTGACCTAAGAGTTTAACGTCTACCATTCAGGTTGTCTGGGATGCAGAGCTCTTGAAGATACAGAGGCGCCATGTTATGTATCGCCTTGTACATCAATCAGCACAATTTAAATTCTACTTTTTCAGGAAAACTGAGCCAATGTAGTTCACGCGAAAGGAATGTTATGTGAGAGAATTTAGACGTTCCATATATTATTTGTGAATAGATTGTAATCTATCTACCTGAAGCATTAGCAGGCCAGCATTCCTCATCTTTTTTCTACGACTTATTGGATTCGGACTGTAGTGATAGTGTCATTTGTGGCTGTAAAGTGCTTGGTGAAACGGCCAGGTCAGTTAGGCGCGAGCACGGGAAAGACGAATGTGTTTTTAATATCTCTAGGTTGAGATTACTTAAATGTTTTCTCGTTTATATACTCAATAACAGTACGTAAATATATATTAAATTAGAAATGAAGTGTACATTGTCTTTATTACCCGAAAAAAACCATATATTAGCGAAATAGTACGAATTTTTTCTATAGTCGTATTTGACAGTGCAGAATAATGCGAATCATTTATGTAAACATGATTTCAGTTTAGCAATTACAACCGCCTGCTTTCCTGCTTGTAAATACTATTGCACTAGTCCACACGTGACACCACAACGAGTAGCTGCCTCAGGGGGAAGATGTACTCTTAATATGTCTCAGTTGATAAAACCATGCACTGACAGTTTTGTATATGTTTCACATATTTTTTTAATTGACAATCATCCACAAAGCGACTCATAAATTTCAGTAGCAATACACACGCCAAAATTCTCAAATCATGTTACAAGACATGCTTAAGTACGGTTAAAAAAAATACCGCTCGCCGCATGCGTCGGCTAACTATGAGAAATGTATTACAAGTAGTTCTCTATCCTCCAGACTCTTGAACCTAAAACACGACGAAGAGCCAGTATTACCAAATAGTACAAATCTAAAGTGTAGTTTCTTCGTCTCAAATTGATTTCTGATCTGAGTCTCCAGCTCTTCGATGCCTGTAGTTTAAATTGTTCGCCTTCTTGCTTGGTGCGGACCGGTTCTTCATCTGCAGCTATTTTCCCACAATATGCTCAAGTATTCAAGCTGCATCTTGCCTCTAAAGATTAAGGTGACCATTATTATATGAAACCATGAATGGCATTTTAAATGACAAAAAAATAAGCTAATAGTTTTCTATTAACTATAAATAATCTGAAATAATGACAGTAAATTAGTTATTAAGGAGAATACATTCTTATTGTGAAGTTGTAATTATTCAGAACATAGGTTTGGAAAGAGATATAGGTTCGAATCGCGGTAGCGCAACAACAATATTTTTCGATAAAATTGATTTTGTATGAATATATTTCTAACTAATATATTTAATTAGTATTTTACAGTAAATTAGCACCAAATTTATTTAAAAAATAAAAATTCAATTAAAAAATTAGTGTCTTTGTTTGACGCGACAACCGCATGATTGCAGACCTTGTTTGTTTATTTTGTCATACGACTTTTTGTTTTATGTTGCCACGCGATTCTTTATTTTATGTTGCTATGCAGGACTGACGGACTAAAAGGAAATTATATAAACTAGCAGATAAACGATCGGCTATCGTCAATCGCTTGCTGCTAGGCCTTGCGGGCGGCTATCGTGACCACTACGCGATCAGTAGTGATCGCTGTGCGGCTAAGGCTTCCATAGAATCTATATTTTAATGCGGGAATCCCTTTTTATATTAATGTATTATAGTAGTGTACTTTGTATTTATTGCCAATATGAAAAAAATATTATCTTACAAAATATATTTTCTACGTTGAAGAATACTTTCTATGAAAACCCTGATTGAGCTTTCCCCAAAACAAACCACACGTAAATAAAATGTCGATGTAATTAAAATTATTCCACCTATGTAAGTGGCACTGTTAGATGTCAAAACAAATAAAAATAACATCTTGATGATGTAAGAATCGCGGATAGACAGAATGTTATTTTATCGGTATAATGTACATTTAAGTAAAGACGGAATCGGATGAAAGGTTTTCTCACTCAACACATTAAAATTTTTGATAAATTATTCCCGCGCAAATATTAACAATATTAGATCGAAAACATAACCAATAAATATTTACGGCTTCTATATAGTACAGTATATCAATTATCTATGCATGATACAACGCGAGATGACCATAGATAAAAAGATGACAGATAAGAAAAGAAGACGACAGATGTTCAATATACTTGCCAGTCCAATACAATCCAGTTAGTCATAGTTAAAAGATGTGGAAGCGTAATATTATTATGGATTATACAGTTAGTGCTGCATATCACACATCCATAACAATATTATTATTTTATAAAATCTCCTGTTTTGAAATGAGTTTGGTCACCGCAACCGTGAGACGTAACCTCTTCACAATGCGTCTACTAAATTTGATGCAACTAATACGAAACACTAATTGGTATGTCCCTCTTTATCGTTCCCTTCAAAAAAATGAATGCGCCTTTTTATTAATTGCCTTCCGACTGGAATCGATGCTCTTTTAAGCATTTCAATTAACGACGAATGTTTAATTTACAATGGTTTTTGTGCTGTTTATTTGTTTAGCTGCGAACCGCGTTAAGGATCTCGTTGGTGGAGAGACATGTCTCCTGAGAGGCTGTGCGTTGATACTTGTGCTCGGTAACGTTGATCGGCATCTCAACTCATGAGAAATGATCGCGATTATTATCTCCACTAACATCCTATTCTTCTCCAACAGCTGGCTTATCAATATATTCCTCGGCCGTCTCTTGCTTCTCCTATCACTGTTGTTTCTTGTGTGCTCGGTGACGTCCCCCTAGAAATTTGCACCGGTTCGCGCGCACCGGTTATTAAAAGTAGAATCTCTCGCCGAATCGTTTGTTGCTAAATATTTTGCTTTAAACCGATATGTTTAATAACATTGAAAATAGTTATTTATGTTGGTACATTCAACACCAAATGATTCAAAATATTCGAACTATCTAACTGACTAACTTACTTTTCCGCGCGGGGTTAGTTAGAGAAGATAGACCGCCACACTCTCTGTCCTGACAATTCTCGCCTCATCCACAAGCTCGCTGATTGTTGAGGCTTCTAACTAGACCATTCTCCAGTATCTGGTTTTCCTGGTTGTGCCAAGTCTTCCGCGTGCGTCCTCTATTTCTGGTGCCATCAACACTTGCGTTAAATATCTTTTTTACCATTCTCTCCTCATTCATCCGTTCCATACGACCAAACCACCTAAGTGATCCTCTTCTGCGAGCTTCTGACCTCACTTCCATACATCAGTATCGGTACCTGGACTTGTCTTGACAGTCTTGCCTCGGTTGATAAGTTCCCGTTAGATATAATTCCATTCAACGCGCCGTTCACTTTATTCCATGCAGAATATTCAAGATCGTAATGTATAATATTGTTTTTAAATGCCTTTCGATGCCCTCATAACAGGATACATAACATATTTAATATGGTCGGGAATGATGCCGAAAAATATATTTAGTACTGGTACAATAGCGGTTAACAAAATTAGTTTGGCGAACCGGTTCATATGTGTGTACATCACTGGGTGTGTTTATTTTTTGATTGCGAATGCGTTGTACCGGAGTTCGCGACACAAACTTTTTCCGCATTTGTTGGCTATTGTCTTCAGGACAAATTCATTTTCTTATATTTCTTCCGAAATGTGCTCATTTTCTTTCCTTTCCGTCTCTTCCTCTCTTTGTGTCTTCTCACATCTTACTTTATTATGATTAATTATACGCTCCACGTATGCTAAATATTTATTATTCAAACCTTTCCATTCAATTTATTTAAATGTTCTGCACGCTTGTGATGACCTACTGTAAACGATTATATGAGTACGTTGTTATTATCGTATTTCAATTTTCTGTGTATTATGTCATCAAAATAAATATTTTGTCATTTAAATGCTATATAATAATTTTTAAGGACAACACATTATTAATATGAAGTTGTAGTTTTTTCAGAACATAGTTCTCGGATATTTTTAACACAAATTAAATGTATCAATTAGAAAAATAAACAGCTAAAATCAATTTATCGAAAAATTAAAAACTTCACAATAATATAATAGTATGTATAAAAATAAATAAATAAATAATTTCTGGCGTCTATCGGATTTTACTCAAAGGTATTTAAGATTCCGTACATATTAAATAGATTGCTTTCAAATAACGGGATGACTGATGTATCAATTTAAAAGTTCAACATATAAGTTCTAAAAATTGACATTATCAGGGGTCATATCTCAGGGGGTCCTAATTCGTGCCCGCGTGGCAACAAGAATATTTTTTCGATAAATTGATTTTATCTGTTTATTTCTCTAATTGATTCATTTAATTTGTACACAATAATTATTATTAGGAGAATTACAACTTCACAATAAGAATACTCCTAATAATAAAGTTGTATCAATGTGTCCAAAATTTAATAAAAATGAATTAATAATTCTGGCGTCTGCTATCAGCTTATTCAAAGGTATTTGAGATTTTGTAAAAATAAGGTAGATGGCTCTTTCATAATATTTGAATATTGTCGCTGTAGCATAGTTGGATAATGCACCTTCCCGGTTAGGAAAGAGATCCAGGTTCGAATCCCGGTGGCGCAACAACAATATTTTTCGATAAAATTGATTTAATATGTATATCTTTCTAATTAATATATTTAATTTATATTTACAATAATTATTAAATTCTGTGTGTAAATAAAAACCTTACATTTTTTCTATTTTTATACATCGATTAACCGATTTTATAATGCACTTTCAATTTGGATTTGACAATTTTGAATTTGAATATTCGCATCGCTTAAATAATTAATCAATTAATAATTTACTCGGCAATTATTCCATTTTAAATTTGCGTGCATTTAAACATCTCATCGCCGTTGTATGCTTGTTTTATATCATAAAGACATTCCGTAGGTTGGTTGGAAATATTTATTGCGCACGTTTTACGCTAACATTTTACATGTTGCGGACACGAGTAATTGCTGCTTACTGCCGTGAAATTAGTTTTGAGAAGTACCATACCGACCGGCTAGAAAGACTTGCACGTAAACAAACACATCATCGATATTTAATACAATAAAATTTTCCGGTGATTCATCATAAATATTAATATATGCAAATAAAATAGTGCTTTATTTCATTTGAATAGATGCTTGCTAGTTTAGGACATGTTTAAATGCACGCAAATTTAAAATGAAATAATTGCCGAGTAAAATATTAATTGATTAATTATTTAAGCGATGCGAATATTCAAATTCAAAATCGTCAAATCCAAATTGAAAGCACACTATAAAATCGGTTAATCGATTTATAAAAATAGAAAAAATGTAAGGTTTTTATTTACACACAGAATTTAATAATTATTGTAAATATAAATTAAATATATTAATTAGAAAGATATACATATAAAATCAATTTTATCGAAAAATATTGTTGTTGCGCCACCGGGATTCGAACCTGGATCTCTTTCCTAACCGGGGAAGGTGCATTATCCAACTAAGCTACAGCGACATTATTTTTAGCGACAATTTTCGACCCTATATGTTACCTTTTTGATATTAATACATTTAATCGTTCCATCATTTGACAGAGCCATCTACCTTATTTTTACAGAATCTCAAATACCTTTGAGTAAACTGATAGCATGCTACAGCGACTATTTTCGAACCTATGTTATCTTTTTGATATTAATATATTTAATTAATTAATTTAAAATTGATTTTATATGTATATCTTTCTAATTAATATATTTAATTCATATTTAGATTATTTAAACGCTTATGAAAAATATAATGGTTTGATAAAGAATATCGAAACCGAAACCATGACCTCTTTGCAATTATTTTGTAGTTTTCAGAAAGTTATGCACCATGAAAAGTGCACAAAATCCTTGCTAGGTATATTATTTGTTTGCAAACATAATTTTGATTCATATTCGTATTTAATTAATTACCTTGTTGTTCTGCAACGTGTGCGATTGCGACATAAATCATTTAAATTAAATCCATCCATTCAAAATTTTGCGTAGTCATTCTTTAGGACTCTGCGATTGTATCGAATGCCATCTGTTTCGAATTTTGCACTATTACTCTTTAGAACCTTGCGCAAAATACAAAATAAAATAATCAAAAAATGCGAGATATCCACTTGACATATTTAATGAGACTATTTTTCTCTGTGCAAGCGTTTTGAATTAATTTTGATTTTAAACTAATGTGTATTATTTTTAAAACTATCTTATGTTTATATCCGCATTCGTCGAGGACATTATATAAAATGAATTTTAATATTTATTTTATTATGTTCGGACAAAAACAAATAATACCTTATAACTGTTTAAATAGTTTACCACTGAACGGTCCCGGAGCAAGTCCTTACATCAACTCCTGTTTTTATGAGTTTAAAAAAATACGAAAGACGGTTCTCACGACCTTAAATTCATGGTTTGAACCACAACTGTTTAATGAACTAATGCCTCCAACGTACGTCTGAAACATAGCATATGCTTTAGTTGCTGGAAACAAAAAACAAATCGTCTCGATTTCTCATGATGATGAAGTAATATTAAAATAATTAGTTTTCTTTCAAGAGATTTATTTTAAAAATTATTTATATTTTAAAAAGTTACACACAGTCGAAACTAACATTAAAAATAAAGTATTAATATAGGTGTCCGGTGCGTGGGCATCATTGTTTAGTACAATAGTAATTAACATTGTTATTAACATCAGTTTTTTATGTACCTACTAGCGGTCCTTGCCTGACGTTGCCCGAGATTATTAGGGGAATAAGAAAAGGGGGATGCATGCAAAATTTAGTCCAGGCAGGGGGTGGATGAGGTGGGATAACTAGGTGTAGGATTATAAAGCCACTTTATTATTTAAATTTTACTTGTTTTGCTTTCTGCCTTGCTTTTACAGTTGCTTATTTTTTTATTTTATAATAATTTAATTCTTGTCTATTATTTTGTATTTTCTATGACCATAAATGTCTGGCGCCTTTTTAACGCAATCTGTATATCATTTAACGTTATTGCTTAGTATTTGAATTAAAGAGATATCCCGTGAACACGTGATTTTCTCTGCGAGTTTAGGTACTATTTATGTTTTAAAAACTTCTGGAGTTTGACAAAAGTGTACTGCTTCTGTCTTACAAGTCTTTATCATATCTTTTTTATCTAGTAAACCCGATTTTACGAATAAAATATATTTTTTGAGTATAAATGACTGGCGCCATTTTCACACGCAATCTGTATGCCACCTAGCGTTGGTGATTTGTCTTCCACAGGCGCCTTGCTAATAACTTGAATTAAAATACTGTACACACAGTGTCTGCAGGGTACGTTTGCTTCCATGGGGGAGCAGCGGGCAATCTAGTCGTACATTAAAACAATAGGCTGTCATAACATGAGGGTGTTCTTTACTACTCATGTGATCGAATTACCTTGCTTCTAAAACAATTGGGGTAGGAAATATTATAGTAGATGTGGGCGGCTATTTATTTACAAAATCCTCAATAAAAAAATATCAGCGGAATTTACACGAATAATTGGTGTAGACTGAGACTGCCATTCAGGAAGAAGGCCAAATCTCAGAAATCGATGATGTATAGTGCGATGATTTTTTTTAATGAAATGCCAGAAAACATAAGAAAGGTGGAGAAATTGAATAGATTTAAAATTAAACTGACCAAATATGTAAAAGATAAGTTTTAATAAAAGAAAATACTTTAATCTTGTTTATATTAGAGCATATATAGGAGTGCTTATGTACGCATGTTAAGAATTAAATAAATAAATAATATGAACATTTCTCCAAAATGTTTCACAAACACCACCATACATATTTTTTGTAATTTATGCTTTGTATTATTAAAATTTATTTATATATGTGATAAAATAAAAATTACACAATGCAATTGTCAGTATGATATATGTGAAGGGATACATAAAATATAATATACCGTATTTCCTCGATTATAAGACACATCATTTTTCCTATTTTGGTGTACCTGATGATGGCATCTTACAATCGCTGTGAAACCCCGCAGTCGTAATGAATCACTGGTTAAATCGCTAGTAGAACTGAGTCGAAAAGTGATTCAGAAAAATCTGAAGAAATTTCACACTCGAATGGTGATAGAACATAAATAATATGACATTTTTAAATCCTTTTTATTGTGATTGTTTGACTTTCTTATAATAAAGTATACATAATGTTTTTATTTTTAATTATTTGTGTATAAAATTAAGGGTGCGTCTTATAATCGAGGAAATACGGTCCATTTAATACAATAAAATAAACTAAAATGACACATTGTATTACAAAAAACTCCATCTTTAAATGCATGATTTATTGTATTATCATCAGCCATTGTCAATCTATTGCTGGATGAAGTCGTCCCCGTGACTGTCACCCTCTTCGGTCATCCGCTAATCTCCATGCCATGTCACTCCCACTGCTCTGATTTTTTGTCTATTCAACAATACTTTGGGCGTTATCTAGGACGGTTTTTGTCTTCTGAGTATGAACATTTTTCATTTACGTCTTTTAGCAATGACAGTAGCATCGTATTGTGTTATATAATATAAGATAATTATAAATATCTTAAGTATGTTTGTTTATCTGTAATAATTAATTTTTTATACCATCTCAAAATAATATATACAAATTGTCGTTTTTTTGTATATCTCGGTCAAACTACAGTGTGTGCTGAAGTCACTGAAAACACAAAAATAAGTACTTTCTAGGATTTCGTACTGAAATAGGATAAAGCTGTACACTCTTTTCAACCCTTATTTTATGATGAATATAAAAGTGGTCGTTTAGTTGTATAACAACCCCTATAGTATAACTCTTCATTGTTGTGTCTTGTTTTAAGTGATAATGTAATCAATGAATACAAAATTAAATTAATGAATACATTTACTGTTTGTATATATATTAGTTTAATGTCTATGTAAAGTGGATAAAATGTTCTGTGAAATAATTATATATATATATTTATTTATTTTTTTGTTAACTATGATCATTTCTTTGTTGGATTTTGTTTCTCATTATTATTGTCTTTACATACTTTATTCATCAAGTGTTTATCCATACTTCTTCAACTCCGAGTTCTTCCACGTTTCACTCATTCTGTTTGTAAATACTTCCTTCCCGTTGCAGTAGATATACTCGGAAAAATATTTCTTGTTTATTTGTTTCCTAGAAAGAATGTACGTAATTCTCCGCTTCAAATAATTCCATACCATCTGTTTCGTACGTACGTCAAATTTTATACACTTGTTTTAATGCGCATTTTAAGTTGCTGAACCTCTTGAATTTTACATTAAAAAATTTCGATCTCTTTTACTTCTGTGCCTTCGCTGGATACGTACATCTAATCACATTTTTTATTCATGAGATACATTAATTAAAATACTTAGATATATCGTATAGCTAAGTTAACACGGTGTAATTTAAAATTTGAGTGTCCCATAATTATTGGTGTCAGTTTAGTTGTTCATATTCATTATTATTTACGGAACTACATGTCTGTTCAAACCACGGAATATTATATACAAAAAAATTGTGGCATGTGGTGCAAAGTATGTGAAACGAGGTGAAAACTTAAAATATTAAATTGTTTTCGTTTACAATACATTGACATTATAATTGAACAGATTCTGCAAAAGAAACAACATATTTTGATTAATCCTGAAGAAGAAAATTGTATTTTTCAATTATTTTTAACTGTTAGATGTATTTAAACTCAATAAGTGGTTAATAAAACAAATAAAAATAATGAATTTTAACCACGAAGTTAACTTTGCTAATTTCAAAAATAAAAATGATTTGATGGTGTGTAATAAAAATAATCCAGGTATAAACAATCCAATAAATAACATTATAGTTATTTCCTAATAAAGCAGTAATTTATAGTCAACACAAAAAAAAAAACCGCTCTTGGGCAAGTTTCAAAATGCCGGCCTAACAAAATATCGCCCCTAACGTGTGTTGCGTGCGGGCGGCCGATTTAGGGGGATGGTTTTTCAAAAATTGAAAACATCTTCACTTAAGTTACTAGGGCGAAAAAAAAATCTTGCCTGTGGAGGCAAAAGTTCAGCGCCGGCGCTGATGCTGTACATAACATATTTGTTGTATATTTTATGTATATATAATATGTTTAGTATTCGTTATATTATGCTCAACCGATTCTCTGCACATAAACAATATTATACCAATAATCTTTTATTTATCTTGTCAAGTACGTGCCCATGGCAAACCCACCGGATTACACGCAGGCTCGATGCCCGAAGTATTCTAGTTGATTATTATTCAAACCTGGACGTTTTGCCAAGTTGTTTGCTTCGGTGTCAAGGATCGCTGAGAATTCTTCATCAGCGTATCTCGGCAGTTATCAGAACGGCAGATACGGTTCAGATTTTAAAGTAGACATTTGTTTGTTTGAATGCACGAATTAAACACAATTTCACGTACGGACGTCTTCCCAGAAATCGACCACATCATTTTTTTGAACTTGTAACAGTGTATTATATTGGTTGAACAGCAATTTATTTTTATTGTTTGAAACAATACCTCTGTGGTTAAGATATTTTAAATAATTCATCTTGATATTGCTTCTTTTTTTTCCTATGATTGAGACTTTATTTTCTGATATCGGTTGGTTTCTGAGCGACTGTTTAGTAGATAATTCATAGTTACATAATTTAATTTATGTATTGCTGTCCCTGGAATTGTACAAACTTGTTCTTGCGTATTAACTTAGAAATATATATATCCACTTGAAAAATACGAACAACACATTCATGTCATAATTTGACAGTTCTACCATATATACGAAACTGTGACCATAGAGTGCGACGCGATATAACCATGAGGCATAGATGGGATGATAGGATGACAGATGCTCAATATATTTACCAGCCGTAATACGATTTCGCGGATATGTATTTACTTACTGTTATTGAATATATAAAAGAGAAAACATTTAACTAATTTTAACCTTATTTAAAACCACGTTCGTTTTTGCCCTGCTGCCGTCTTACAGACTTGACCGTTTGTTTAATCAAGCACATAACGCTATAATGACACTACCGGAGCCGAAGCTGGCATCCAGAAAGTCACAGATGTAGATGGGGAAACGTGTGGACGCCTGTGGGTCTCGTATGCATTTGCTTTAAAATATACACTACGATTATATTAGGAGAACACATTCTTATTGTGAAGTTGTAATTTTTCAGAACAAACGGTCTGTGATATTTTAAATATGAATTAAATATATTAATTAGAAAGATATACATATAAAATCAATTTTATCGAAAAATATTGTTGTTGCGCCGCCGGGATCGAACCTATCAATGTATCCAAAATTATATATATATACGGGGAAGGTGCATTATCCAACTATGCTACAGCGACAGTATTTTTAGCGACAAATTTTCGAACCTACATGTTACCTTTTTATATTAATATATTTAATCGTTCCATTATTTGAAAGAGCCATTACCTTATTTTTACAGAATCTCAAATACCTTTGAGTAATCTGATAGCAGACGCCAGGATTATCAATTCATTGTTAATAAATTTTGGACACATTGATACAATATATATATATAATGGAACGATTAAATATATTCATATCAAAAAGGTAACATGTAGGTTCGAAAAGTTGTCGCTAAAAATACTGTCGCTGTAGCATAGTTGGATAATGCACCAACAATATTTTTCGATAAAATTGATTTTATATGTATATCTTTCTAATTAATATATTTAATTCATATTTAAAAAACTACGATTATACATTGATATACTCACATATTCTGAATGTATAGCATTGCTGTTAAGATTTTAATCCAAACACCAATAATTAACTGACGTAGACCTTTATGTAGATGCATTTGTCTATTTTTTTTTTTAAAAACAAATAATCATTTGTTAAATTAATGTTAATATACGTATTTCTATCTTTATGGCCGCAAGGTTAGATCCAAGTTCTTAACAATTTCAATCAAATCATGAAAAATCATTAAATGTTACACTATATGTAGATATAATAGCAATCAAAACATGATTATTATGATAAAAAATACCGCAAACGGTTGCCGGTAATTGTATAACGTTATTTTTACTTTAATTCTTAATAATGAATATTTTACTCTGTCTTTCAATTTGGTAATTTAATTGTGCTCACACATATTCTATATATATGTATTCTTATATATATGGATGCAAAGACCAATGTTTTAATATGCATACATTGTAACAATACATTTATGAAATAAAAATTTAATAAGATTATTACAGTTGCATTAATTTTATACTTGTCCTTTGACATTAAAAATTTTATATTAATTAATTATAGAATTTTTAAGAATAAATAACAGGCAACAATAGAAGGCCAATAATTATTTTCCTATCAATTACCATGACCATAATTCCGAGCTGTCGTAAAATAAACACTCGGCAATGCCACTCCGTGGACAGGAATATATTTATGATTTAAAATAGAAAACAAAAGACTTATGAATTCAACCTTCAGAGATTCTGGTTTTGATTAAGGAATTGTAATTTTCCGTTTGAAACTCGCCACAGAGGTGCTCGCACTATACTTTGGAATGTGTATAATTATATAATTATTTTTTATTTTCATTCGTATCTTGTTTTCGTCAATGAATGAATTCATTCAAGATTTAAAATGTTGTTATACCTGTTTGATACTTGATATTTTCTTGATTATAATTGCAATTAATTTACATTCAATGCAATGTTAAAAATTCAATCTTAGTTTGACTATTTAATTTAAGAGAAACCTGATTTATGGATTAAATACGTTATAAGTTTTGTCTTTTCCTTGTGACAAATTAATTCCCGGAATGCATCATTAACACTTTACCTTTGATAGAAAATACTCCTACGTAGCTTTGTAAGAAATTAGAAAATATCGTATATTTACTATAAATATAAATTATATATTGTGGGTATTTATATAAATATTACAGAAGATACATGTTCGATCTTTATAACATATTCAGGAACCATTAGATGAGATCTAATAGTTCTTGTCCATTGGCTACCTATTACCCCCTTCACTATATCCAGAGTATGGTCGTCCTGTGGTGATATCTATGATTTTGTAACAAAGTTAAGAGAGTTAACGTTTATCATCGAAGTGCGTTTAGACTGTCGTCAAGTTCTTCCAGCCGTGTGGGAACGATAAATTGGCTTGTTTCAGAAAAGTGTTAACGTCCTGCTGCAAGTTCGTTACACTGACATGGATTACTACTTTTGTGTGTTCGGTTTCTCGCTGTGCTTGCCGAAACTTGTTACTAGTGTACAAGTACAGTGCTTCGTGCAATCACCGAAGTTTGTTCTTGAAGTTCAGGAGACCTGTGGCCACAGCAGAAGAAGAAATCCAGATACCTAAAAGAGCAACTTAGGTGGGTTGTGTTTCTTCCTGGTATCTGGTTGGTTCTGCCCTCCCTTTTACCGTTTCCTTAATTCCCACGTGCGATCATCTTGGGTACATTTGTTGTCGCACGCACAGTACCTATATTACTGCATGACTAGGAAAGGGTTAAAAATATACAATTTCTAAAAGCAAGCCTTAAATTATCGCAATTATCACAAAGATTTAAAATTTTAGACCCTTAAGTGCTATCTTTATTCATAAAAATCATATAACATAAATCCATAGAACATAGTTTTACACACAGATGGAAAACGAAGGTGCGGTAGTTCAAGGCAGACACTCAGCGATCCATTCATCAAAAAACACTTCCAAAAGAGGGATAGTAGACGAGACACAAAATGGATTGAGTCACACACGGACAGACTAGCAGAGTTGCAAAATACTAGATATGGACAGTGAGAGGTAGGCGCGTAGGTGGAGTCTACCCATCTAAAGCGCTCCAACGAGTCACCCATACCCGAATAAAATCCTTATATAAAAGAAAACAAAACTGTTGCTTATATGTCTCACATCAGTTATATTAGAAAAGCTTCATCCCTTCATCGCATACACTTAATTTTGGAAATAGCCATCACAGGTAGCTCAGTCGGATGTACAGGAAGTATGATCTAATTGGGTAATCACCTTTTTAGCCAGAAAGTCTCTCACAGTGAGCGCACTGTGCCTGCTCCAAAGTTTTATCGCCTATTTTAACGCCAAAATGCACACACAAATATATATATTGGCTTTCTTCTATACAGCTAACTAATATTTCATAGAGTCGAAGCTATTTTTTATTGTAGTATAATGTATAAATAATTTCAAAAAATAATCATAATATCCTCATTGTGACATATATGCTGTTCATTCAGTGAATTATCAAATTTAGTCCATAGATGGCGATAGCGTAGTAGTAGTTTCCACATATTAACATATATACAACTTGATTTTGATAGATGTGGAGATTGATTAATGGGTGAGAATGTTGAACGTTATATTTATATAAAGTGATCACTTAAGTCAGCCGAAAACAGGTCGTAAGCCCTGTAATTACCCATACTTCCATATATTTTCCATTAAATATAATAAAAAATAGCTTCGTCTCTATGAGATATTTATTATTTGTTTAAAATAATATTAGTTTCATAGCCAATTTACAGAAGGTATTTTTATGAAATGTGTAAAATTGGTGACAATCACTCCTTTAAAATGTTACACAGTGATTGCTTTAATTTTGTATAGAGTGCTTTTATAATTACGTTTCTGTGATTATTCGATTTGATTGACAAAGAAATAAACAAAGTTATATTAAGAGCACTTAATAATGTTCAACATTATAAAGGGCTTTCATATCAGTACTAAACCATAACCATTAAATGCGGGGGTCGAATCAAAGGTTGAAGAGCACTTGAGGGTTTGATGCACCGATTTAATATTTTCATTTTTACCCGCACAACTTCGTCGACCAGCGTTTCTCGGATCTCGACAGTTCATGTTCTCCGGGTGGATGGGCAAAAACTCTGCGTTCGTAGAGGCTTCTAACAAATATTTGATTTGCCATGTCATGGCAGATATTTCGCGGACGCACTCTGTTTCTGATGATGCAATCTTCGTATCACATATCCTACATTACTGTATATCGCTTATCTTGCCTCCGATGGCACACTTGCTACCATTAGCAAATACTGCGTTCTATCTTCAAAGTACATTTCATTTTATTTCTTCCACTTAAACCTTTCATTATTCGATTCTGTATATATACAGGGTGTAACACACCTAGTCCACAATAATTTATGGGTAGATAAATACCTGACTACATTTCGAGTCGAAAATTTTCAAGGGATATGTGCCTAATCTCAACCATGTCAGAGATATAAGCATTACAACAATTTTTTAATTATGCGATTATTTCGATTAATTGAAATATTTTATTAATTCCAAATTGTGTATTGAATACAAAAAATTTAAGGTCATCGAATTTTGAGCGGCTAGACTATTTTTTGAAGTAAAGTATAGATTTAATATTGGATAAATTTAAGACTAATAATTGAACAATTTTGAACTACGTAGAATTTAAGCGTAACACGATTTTGTAAAAATTTCAAACAATAATATTTTCCGTAACATTACAAAATTTGCACACATTCGTTAAACACTTTCGACTCACAATTTAGTCAGGAATTTACCCATAAAATATTATGGACTAGGTCGGTTACACCCTGTATATCATAATTAATAAGAGATTCAAGGAAATTATAATGAAAAAAAATTGCATTAAATTTTTGTTTTCATTCTTATTTCATACATATTTTATACCTATAATTTAAATATACCATTGTTTTCACATTATACTATTTATACATAGCAACGTATTTTACGGCAGATACATCACCATACGGCACCCTAGCGTATTGGGACTATGTTTTTTTAAAAAAATAAATTAGCCGGCCGAAAACCACCCCAAAAATGTTAATTTTAGATTGGCATTTAAAATTTTACATTGATAGGTATTTACAACCCTGATCGTAAAGCCATAACGCTGCTGCATCACCGAAGCTTTTGAAAGTTTGCAACAGCGCTGATATTAAACTTTAGAAATTTCATCCGAGCGTTTGGTTGGATGTAATTTTGAGCTAGAACACGTGTTCGCCAGATCCCGTGGTACCGTGGGAGAGTGTACGTGGGCGTTGGTAGTGTGCGAATGTGTTGCGTACTGATTTTCCTATCCCTGTGTGTGCGTGTGTATATTTCACTTGTATCGTATCACGAACATGGCGATTAGAATTACAAATCGACAGTGTTTGTTTCTTGTGAAAATTTTGTTACATGTGTTTTTTCTGACGAATTCTTTTCATGTGATATTAGCGACTTATGTTTTCAATTACATAGCTATTCCCAGATGAGTTAATGTTGGGTATGTATTTATTTTCAACTATGTTCAATGTGTAACTAGACTAAAATATGTACTCACTAATTTTGGTGGTAAGTTAGACAACTTTGTTCCATGTTTTGTATACCCCTTAATAATAATATAAATCGGTCAATAGTTTTTAGAATTTAAATAAAATACTAAAAATTGCGTATTGCATACTTGACTCAATGTTGTGGAAATGCAATAGCCCAGGTGCATTATACAGAAAATCTATGAACGATATAGTGAAAAAAATAAATTATAATGCGGTTATTTCAGTATGATCGATTTTCTTATATATGGACCCGATCCGCCCTAAAAATAATACATATTATATAATACATTAAAGCTACGAAATATTATTCATGAAAACCATGGAGAATATAAATAAATAAAACGTTCACACATATATATAAATATAAACAAAATATAAATACTTCGCTCACGGCCATTATTGTATCTATAGCTATTCTGTAGACGTTGCCATTCTCTGATCAGGGAACCAGCTTTTCATGACAGCGCCGCTTGCACTAGAGAGTTGGTGCTGAACTCCAGCCGCAGCTGTACGCCAGCAACTCGATGTCTCAGAAGCGGAACGGATCCTTGTGTACGGCCTTCGGCAAACATTTTAGATGGGCTGCAATAATGCGCCAATCCGAACAGTATTCTGTATGAGTATTGTACTAAATTATAATATTATGATGTAAATAAATATACAAATTAAATTAAACTAGAATGATGTACAGAAAAAAAGTCTTATCTGTTGAAAAAATATTTGCCGTCTACTGGAATTCGAACCAGAACCATTTCCTGTCCGGGGGAATACTTGAACTTTCTAAGTATTTCATTTCATTTGTGTTAAAAATATCACAGAACTATGTTTTATAATTGCAAATTCACAACAAAAATGTATTTTCATTTGAAACCATAACATTTATTCATTGTAACAATGGGGAGCGAATATAGAGTTGTTTATAGCGCAGTTAATAGAATAAAGAAAGAGTGGCTGAGCTACTTTGGTCATGTGGAACGTATCGGAAAGGAGAGAAGAAATCAAAAGAAGGTTGGTAATAAATTTAATAATTTACTTTTAATATAGATTTCGTCAACAAGTAATAAAAAATATCATAACGTACACGATGACGTAATCACCGTCCCCTCACCCTGGGACGATCGATTTCATCTTTAATTTAGGTTGATAAATTACCAATAAATCATCTTTACTCGAGTTCTGTAACATAATAGAAGGGACAAGAAGTAAGATTGTTATTAGTATCATTATCAATTTTCAATAAGCCCTTTGCACCGGCAACAATTATTTGTAGTCTCATTTAGTTTTATAACGTTCAGTTGAGCGTTTAAAAAAAAATCTATAATAGTCTCTTTATTTAACAAAAATCGAGTAAGTACAATTACGCGTAAACGTGGCGCGTGCGTGATGTGTGTGCAGTTAACTGGGAAGGAAGGAATACAATTTTATTACATTAGGTACAGGTGAATATTATGTTCCAGGCCGATTTTGTTTGGCCGCCATTTTGGTTTGGCAGACATTTGGCCGTCATAGAGAGTAGTTGATTACAATTTGTTATCAACCATCTAACTGAAATTGTTAAAACACTTTATCTAAATAATAATGGCATTACTGTAACCATTAATGGTGTTCGCTATTATCACTACTTGGCGGCCAAATTGGGTCGATTGGGCGTGTAACACATATGGTTTAGACAGGACAATGCCACCTCACACATTGCAAAAATGCATATTAAAATGTGCTTCGTCAGTAAATAATATGTTTCCAAGCGTTCGTGCTGTTACGAAACGTTCCAGCACCGTTCTCGCTAAGGTTTCACGTAAAGAATAGTCATTTTCGCTGAGAAACTGCACGATTTGCAGTTTGTATGGTTGAAACTTTAGTTTCTTTTTCAAAATAACGTGCACTATTGTTTTTTTTAAAGGCTGCAGTCCTCCTTATCGATTTACGCGGATTGCGCATAATTTCACGTCGAACTTGAGCCACATGTTCTGGCGTCGCTGCTGACGTTGACGGTCCGGAAGGAGTTTGGTTAACCATTGTCCCTTCTTGTCTGAACTTTTGAACCCAACACCGGATAAGTTACGTGCTCGGTCCATCACTTACTCGTCGAATATTAAAATGAGTATAAAAAGCGCGACGCGCACGAACCAGTAAATCACCGCACTTTAAATATTGCTCAACCGCGAACGCGCGGTGCGCTCCCGATCAGTGACTCATTTCTACTGGCAAATCAGCAAATCACGCGCGTCGAACAAAACCTCTCCCACTTACCTCACGCTGATGGTTTACGAGCAATTACAATTTAATCTTGAAATTTTTCCGCTGGACACCCTATATGTATATATTATTCCATCGAGTCATCTTTTATTCATTCTTTACTCTAAAATGGGTCTACCTTACATTGGATTGAACTCATTTCCATTGCATTCAGTTTACTTTGGGTGCTCTTTACCGACTTCACTTCCATACATCGGTTATGGTACTAGGACTCTCTATTATATACCATTAATATTGCCTCTTCCGACAACTTTCCATTATCAATAACTGCATTCCATGCTCCATTCCCTGCAGTCACTATCAAACATACTTTCCTAGCGCTCTTGTTCCAAACATTATGTAAACCCTTCTACTTGTTCCAAACATTCACATATCGCAAATAATATGTAGTGAAAAATGCAACGTGACAGGATATTTAAATGTTTTGATATCTGTCGTTCAACCTTTGTCATGAGTACAGTATTCAGGTCAGCGCCGGTGCTAGACTTTTTGCCGCCACGGGCAACGTTGTTTATTTCCGCCCTAGTAACTTAAGTGAAGATGATGTTTTCAATTTTTGTCAAACCATCACCATAAATTGGCCGCCCGTGTGCCACACGCGTTAGGGGCGGTATTTTGTTAGGCCGTCATTTAGAAACTTGCCCAAGGCCGGCTTTCTACCAAAATACGTTCTGGAGACTAGTGTTGACTACAAGTTACTGCATTATTATGAAATAACTAAATGATGTTTTTTTAAAAATGAAATAAAATACAAAAAAATATTATTGGCTTTATTGGAAAGATAATTTTATGCTATTAGCGTTTAAATATGATTTCGCGCATATAGGCGCAGTCTGTCCAATTTTCGACCATTTTTTGGAGCAGCTGGAACTGCATTTCGGCAATAACGCGACGAATGTTGACTTTCAAGTATCTACCGTCTCTGGTTTATTGGCGTAGATTAGCGACATCACATACCCTATAGAAAATAATCCGAAGGTGTTCACACACGATCTTGGATGAAAAATTACGCGAAATTATGCGCTCATCGAATATTTCCTTCAATAAATTGCGCCGTTGAAACCACAGCTCCTCCACATTAATGCCATTCAATTAGGGAACGAAAAAGTCAGTAATCGTGGATCTATTGCGCTCTCCTTTGACTGTAACGTTCTGGCCGGCATCATTTTTGAAAGAACAATAGCTTATTCATACGACGTCTCTGTAGATGCGTATTATCTATTAGAGTATGCGTGATGCGAAAATGATCCATGGTTATTCAAATTACTAGCTCGGATGGACGATTATGTCAACTGTAAAATGGACGTAGCGCATGGTAAGTTTCACTAATTTTCGAAATAAATTTGCAAGCGTTATTCTGGCATAAGTCTATTTATGGTGAAATGGCAACTCAAACTGAGTATTACACACTAATATCGTTTTTTTTTTAATTTTTATGTTTTTCGACTTCCTCTTGATTTGGCCGCCACAGGCAGGTGCACGCTCCGCCTGTGCGTAACGCTGGCGCTGATTCTGGTGTCACCTATGGTGACGTGTACGCGCTTAAAATATGGGATAATGCAATCGTTTGTAAAAAATTGCTTTTACTAGATCTACAAGAGACGTGTAATTACGCAAAAAGTACCTGTTGTTTTTTCTACTTGATCAATCCAACGGATAAGGGGATCTTTCTCTTCCTCTCCGTCATTCGACGTGACCCACCACAACAAGCTTCTCCAAGATCCTTGTCGTGTAATTCCAATGTTATCAATCCGTTTTCTCTCTGTTGCCTTCACAGTCCACAATTCTACACCACAGTATAACGCTAACAAATACCCAAGGGGACAAGTTTAGGGGTGACTTATAATACATGTGTACATATATGCATCTTCTTGACCATCCTGTGTCATTCTAGACCTATTGTCTGGTTTATAATAGATCCTATAAGATGTCTTTGAGTGTGACGTTTTATCTTCACTGCTACTCCCGTGGAGCAACACTGTCGTCTATCGCTGACGTCTATACCAAAAATTATCGACCGGTTTGTCTAAATAACTTTGAAATAGATAATGGTTAAGAATATATATATATCTCTTGTTGTATACGTCTTGAGAAGGATTTCAGAAGAATGGAGCAAGTTATAAGTTTTTAGAAGTAATGTTCTTTTGAATTTGAAAGATTTGGTTCTGACTGTACCAAAATAAACAGCGATATAAATGTTAAACATATCTGAATGTTTAATTCTAAAACAGATATTCAGCAAAAAACGATTCGGCGAGAAGTTTCCAATTTTAACAAACGGTTCACGCGAACCGGTGCAAACCCCTAGACGGACATTACAGCAACAGTAATATAAGGTAGACAAATAACGGTTAGGAAATACTGATGCATTTCACACGACCAAACCACAAAATAACTCCATCTTAAACTACTGTTACTTGTATTTCATTAGTTATTTATTTTTTTATTTATTATTCATTTTAGACCATCAAATAAATAGACAATGAACTAACCTAAATTCCTTGTCCCAAAATTTTCATTTTTTTGACACCCGCGTGATCACTTTGGTGCCACTCGTGCAAAAATTTATCGCTTAAATGTGTCATAATCGTAATGGATTTATGTTTCGTTGGATATATCGCACACCTAGATCAAAACTAAGACAACTTAAAAAGTCATTTTTCAGTAGACAAAAAAATATAAACTAAATAACATTTTAGATCATAAATGTATCCTAAAATGACATTGTTCTAGAACTGCTGGGGCTTAGTTAGTTGTGTATATGATATAGTATTCGAATACAATAATAACTCAAAATTTATTTGTCTTATATTGCGATATGTGTGTTGAATGCCCCCAGCATGCAAATAAAGTTCCAATCTCTTTTCCTATATATACACTTCATACTACTTCATTTACTAGTCTGTGATTGCAGCATATTTTTCAAAATAATATATGAGAATTCAAATTGCCATATTGTCATTTATATTGACGTTTTTTAAACCATTTGGATCGCATTATGCACGTCAATAATGCACCCAGAACTGATAACGAATTATGTCAGTAACGTGATATCTGAAGTATTTCTAATGAAAGGTCATTACGCATTATTTTTATTTATATTTTTCATTGTATAAGGTTAAACCGCGTTCTGCACACCCAGTGTTTACTATAACTTGTCCAGAAACGTGACCACTAAATATTAGACCGTGCGATATAATAAATTAGACAAGGACCAATTGCTTTATCTGATTAATGATCGAGTATTGGCGGCCAAAAGTAATGTTTTTTAAGTGAAACACGGCATGGAGTCTATGAGCTTAAATATAACAGACAAAGACGCGATTCGATTGACCTATCGATTACCTACGACTTCTTTTTATGGTTTTTTATTGAATGTATTTTTTTTAAATAAATAGAGATGCGTACACAGAATACATATCAATATTCTTAATATTTTTACAGCGAATAATAAAATAAACGCGTTTATTTTGTCATGTATTATTATTTATCTGTTATCTTTATAACTTCCTATGAATACTTTCAATTAAAAAAATAATATTATTTAGTTTTTTGTACTAATACAGTATTTATATACATATAGAATATAAAATTCCTTTAAATTGTAGACATGTGACCTTTTTCAATTACTATTGTTTGAAATTGGAACTAGAAATCACTAATATTTTTATTTCTAACGTTTGTTTTGTTTAATAATCACATGATTATAAGCTTTTTTTTAAATGTCCCTTTGTTCATAACGATTGTTTTTCAAAGTAATTTTTTTTTAACTATTTTTCTTTACATTCAAAACTGTATCTGAAATTAGAGTTAATACGTTTTTCAACAACAACAACAAAAATTGCTGTTCAAAAAAGGTGCTCATATCAACGAAAATGTCTTATATCCTTTTTTTTTTTTTTTACGAAACCGTCCTTCGCGCCTATTCCAGAACGGGTTTCAAACAATAGTAATTAACTTGTACGTCTCATCCATTTTCTAATTAATTTTATAAATGTAGTACTTTATTGTTTTCAGTTTAAGGGTAATACTTTAATGAGGAGAGACATCCGCATCAGCTTCTTGACAAGTTCCATGTAAAACTGGCTTTAGGCCGTACAGCTTCACGGTAGGATGGTCCGGACGGTTTAAAACAAAAAATGCAGCCGTATTTCAGTGTACGCTGTTAACTCGGTGAAATTTAATAAGCGACCAGGAGTCATGGTTCAAGTGGCAGGACAGTCGCTCCACCTCGGACTGCGCCTCGCGCTTAATTGTGACGATAGCTGCATGCACCAAATTGCCTCTTGGAATCACCCGTCCTTAGGTCACCTTCGGTACACTATCAATGTAACATTCAGTTTCTTGTTACGAATATTCTAATTGGAATCTATATTACTAGCACCAAACAATCGGCGACAGTCGATTGCTTGCCGTTTGTGTCTTCGGCGGCCGATGGTGGCCGCTGCACGGCCAGATTTTCCGTGGAATCTATATTTCAATGAGGAAATTTCTTATTAAATTGCTTTAATAATGCACCATGCAGTGTAAACAAAATATTTGTAAAATGATACATGCTATATGTTGTACATATGTACACCTAGAGCTATCTTAAATTGATGTGAGTATCGTCAGAATGTTATTAAAAGTATAAACATTACGGATATAGTGAACTTAACACTAGATTTACGGAACCCGTCAATTTGACGAATTCAACTTTTAAGAATAAAAATATAAAATTTTAAAAAAAAAGTAATATGTTGGTTAGTATTGTTATAATGATATGAATATATATCTCAATCCATTTTTGCTGATATATTTTTTATATACCTAATTTTACGAACACCCGTTAAATTGACGGGTTAACTAATTTTGCAGTCGTTTATTAAAAAAGAAAACAAGTAAACCATATAATGAATGATTTCGCGTTTTATTTATTTTGTTCAAAGCAGCATCCCTCGCTCCTTGCCCGCCTTCGGCACCTTTGAAAACAGACAAATTTGCTTTGATTTGTAAAATATGGAATAAATTTATTGGAAATTCCAAAAATTGTTATAAAACTGGCGCAAACATTACATTTGATGAGCAATTGTTTTCAACAAAGACTAGATGCCGATTTACTCAGTACATGTCAAATAAGCCGGACAAATTTGGCATAAAATTGTGGTTAGTATCGGATGTCACAACTAAATATGGTTTCCCATATTTGGGTAAAGATGAAACCCGAATACAGAACGTATCTTTGAGCGAATTTGTAATATACAAACTTAGTGAGCAATATTTAAATTGTGGACGAAATATAAATACTGACAATTATTTTACCAGCCTTTCACTAGCAAAATAGTTACTTGCAATTAAACTACTCTAGTTGGAAACAAATGAGAATTGCCAAAATTTGCAACAGTCTAGAAAGATAATATGATCTGGTTTTCAACACGACTTTATAAATCAGAGAATTACGTTCTCACAATTTACAAAAGTAAATTAAATTAAACAGTGCTATTACTCAATTCAAAATACAAATCTGTAAACATTGAAAACAATAATAAACTTATCCCTGAGACAGTTCGATTTTACAATAATACAAAGTTTGGAGTAAATGTGGTTGATCAAATGGCCTTGTAGATGGCTTTTTGAAGTTTTTTTTATAACATCTTGGATTTAGTAGCTATCAATGCATGGATTTTGTATAAAGAGACCACTGGAGTAAATATATCGAGAAAAAACTTTATTTTTCAATTGCCTGAAGAACTAGGAAGTGACCATAGATAGAGATAGTCTTCCAATATATGTAAGTCCTGCCAAATCGAATTTTGTAAAAAAATATATATATAATAGTAGTGTTAAGTGTAATTAATAATAATTGATTGATTTTAAATAAAATTAACTAGTTTCATTCAACAAATTTCATTTTAATATACCCGTCTAAATGGCGGATTTCAGTAAAAATAGGTATACAATCAATGCCAGTAAATTTAGTGTTAAACAAATGAAATAACACATGGTGCATTATTACAGCAATATAATAAGGGATTTCCGCATTGAAACATATATTCTACGAAAACGCTGGCCGCAGCGGCCAGTATCGTCTTCGATGCGGCCACAATAGCTTTTCAGCGACAATACGGGGAAGTGCTAAATAAATTAGAGACGATAAATGTATAACGATGACCTTTGTAGTCCGCTGGCTTCTCATACCGGGGGTTCCGGGTTCGATTCCCGGTGAGGTCACAATACATGTTTCTCAAGCCTCGGTTTTTTTTGTAATGTATTTCGTTACAATAATTAGGCCTCGTGGCTTGTTATAGCGTTAATAATTAAAGTAAAAATATATATTTGTAGTCTTTATTACCTTTATCACACTACAACACGTTAATATTACTAATAACACATGATGATAATGCAGCAATATTTTTATTAAAAGGATAGGTAAATTAGGCTCGCGTAAACCGGTTGATAGAATTGGAAACCTCTCTTCTATGAAGAGTTTTCTGCTTTCGACACGGTATTGTAAGTCAGCAGTTAATCGTAACACAAATTCGAAAGATTAAAGATTTAAATTTCAAGACTAATATAATCCACACGCACTCGTACTTCTTCGTGTGTATCGTAATATTATATTTTATATTAAATCGATGAAAAAAATGTTTGGTCAATTTTATCCAAATTGCTAAAACATTTATTTTGTTCACCCACCAGTTATTTTTACTATTAAATTACCACATCTTAAAATTAAGCCATCAACTTTATTTGGTTTTTTTTTCATTTACGTCGACTTTAAACGCTAATGTGTGGGGGTCGTGCGATGTATTTTTTATTAGTTTTATGTGAGTTTAATTGAACCTTACAAAAAAAATCTATTTAAAACGTCCCTGGTTCAGGGTGTCTTAATAGTTAAATTGCTTCATTTACGCGGCACCCCTAATATAATCTGATTTACGTTTTTTTTTCTACGTCCATCGACTGTTATTGTGACTGTGCTGCTGTATTTTATATACTTCATATATTTCTGTCCACAATTATTGACAACAAATATTTAAAATTAAGTTGGGGTTAAGTTCATAAAAACCTTAAAATATAATACAAATTAAATGTATCAATACGAAAGGTGAAATCAATTTATCGAAAAAATATTTTTCTTGCCACCCGGACAAATAATGGAATAACAGATGTATCAATTTGAAAGTGCTACATATAAGTTCGAATATATGTCGTTAACTTACAATGATGACGTGGTGTGACATATCCCCGGATAGGAAGAATTCCTGGTTCGTGTCCGGGTGGCAACAAAAAAATACTTTCGATAAATTGATTTTATCTGTATATCTTTCTTATTGATATATTTAATTTGTATTAAAATATCACAGAACTATGTTCTAAAAAACTACAACTTCACAATAATAATGCGTTCTCCTTAATTACTTAAAATATGTTTAACATTAAACAAAATGAGAATAAATTGGTTAATTTTAAAATCTTGAAATAAATGTTAATGGTCATATTATTTTATTATTTTCATGTCTATATGGACAATATTCAGGGCTACTATAATAATACTAATCAATAGATAAGTAACACAATACCTAAGGGCGGCACTTTCGATGGTAAATTTAATGCAAGTGGACGCAATACAAAAAATAACGAATGTTCAAAGAAATCTAATATTATACATACTTGTATGTTAAAACATAAAAAAATGAGCTTAATGTCGAAAGGTTTTAATAAAAGAATACAAAAGTTCAATATTTCATGTCAATTATTATGTTTATAGAAATATAAGGTCGACCTTTTCTAATTCGCCTATGGATGGCACAATGTCAAGGGATGGTTTTGATCATATTTATACGAACGAGCTTAGCGAAGAGTCTATATAGACTAGAAATACTTCATCCATGACATGGTCATACTCTCTACTTTGTATTAAAGCCGAACACGTTGCAAACACTATAACACAAAAAAGTAAACACTGATATGTACCAGCTCTGATTGTATTGCTATCCCTTCAGGGGCAGGCCCGATGACTTTAAAAATGTTGGGATCCGCCGCTTTTCTGGTTATGGGGGCTCCTTAGATATGTTTAAAACAGAATTATCACACATAATGAATATTATGTTCCAGGCCGATTTTATTTGGCCGCCATTTTGGTTTGGCAGATATTTGTCAGTTCGCATTTGGTGGTCGTAGATAGTAGTTGATTGCAATTTATTATGGAACATTGAACGCCTTTACAACCTGTTGAAGTCATTAAAACATTAAAACAAACACAAACCCGACTATTGAAAAAAAATCATGAGCGACGAAACTCATTTCCACTTGGCGGGTTATGTTAATAAACAAAACAGCATTTCAGTGCCGTTAAATCTGCGTGTATTTTTACAACATTCATTTACAACTTACATCAATATAAAAATCCTTTATACAAGTATTAATAATACATTTCGTTTACATGCAAGCCTGTTGGCCGCTTCCTACCTCACTAGGTACATATAGAGTACCTGTTATGAGATAAGAATAAGCTAGAATATAAGTTGGAAGTAAGGTAACAAATTAATTTAAATAGTAAAAAACAGAATAATCAAAAGAAATTGATCCACCAACGACCTTTACACCCACGCAGAGTTACTGTATGGTGCGCCATGTGGGCCAGCGAAGTCATTGGGCACTATCATAATATTCTCCCTGTATTATATAAACAGAACTACTGGTAAAAGGTACACAAATATAAAACATTTGTTCAAAATGTAACTTGTACCGTCGTCTCGTCACCGGAAAGAGCTAAAAAATTTAATCAATATTTTACTCGGTAAAATGTGAGGCCTTCGGGGTGCAGTTGTCTCCGTAATCCCTCTCTGTCGCCGGACCTGCTTGTACGACTGAGTGGCGAGGATGTCTCTTGAAGCAAGGGGGTCAAGTATCTCGATCACATTATCTGCCAGGATGACGACCGAACCGAACACCGAGTGTGAAATTTAATACGATAGCCAGAATTCCTCTAATGCAGTACAGAGGTTTAAAATCTGGTCTTCTAAACTTATTGCATGAATCGCAATGCATTATGACATATTATACATATGGACTAAATATAAACAATATGTGTTGGATGGAATGCGGGTACAATGTATTAATGCATACCTTATATTATGTTTTATCTGCCTCGGTGTGTAACACGACACCGGTCTTCGCAGGAACAATGATGCAGTGCTAGAAAAAGAACCACCTTTTAGGGTAGTATCCCTTCAGTACTTCGGGCACTAAATGAAAATAACGTTCTCGGACATGGTTACAAATATCCACAAATAATAACGAAAAAGTCCTCACTAAATGATTTAACACAAACAAATAGTAGTAACGTAAAAACGTAGACGTCAAAAACATTAATACGCACAAGACTAAAAAGAACTAGGTGATTACTAATCAACTCTTCATTAAAACTCAACTAGATATTAAAGTTTTCAATTTTGTCTTATTCTGGTTCTACACAATATAATGTTAAAGTATATTTTGAATGATTTTACCTGCTGTATTCCCACCACCTACCACTATTCCTGGAATATAAGCAAACACACAAACATACATTTTTTGTTGCTAATATTTTGTTTTAACAATTCACACCATAGCTTCGATGGTGCTTAAGAGATGCTTCTGATAATTAAAACTCTCGCCCCTTCATCAAAACTTGATGTGACCACCAAAAACAATATATTTTTTAAATTTAGAATGTTCATTTCGTTTGCTTACATAAAGTTCTTTTTTTAACTTATTTGCTGTTTCTCTTTTATTTTTAGATATGAATTTGATCTATATTTCAATGACTAGTTGTATACTACATTAACCACTGAATCCTGTCGAAATAAAATTATATTAGAACTATTATTACTATTAAACCTAAACCACTATTTGGATGCTCGCGTAAGTTTAACGTCTCAAGTTCAACTTCCACGTAAATATGCGAGATTATTGAAGGGTGGCAGTTTTAACAGTACATTTTATCAAGGGCGACAGTTGAGTTGTACAGCGGCAGGGTGGCCTATCTGCAACGTGATCAAATGGAGATACAAGGGATTGAAATGACGACCAAGTTTGATATTTTTATTTATTAAAAAAAAAAGTATTAACATAATTATAATTCTATAATGCTTCTATATATCCCTACACATTAAATTAAGCCAAAACAAAACAATTAATTTTGAGTTTATTAGTGTATGTAACTTATTAATTTTTCACTTGGTCCACTCTACCGCTGTATATGTTATCAATTAATGTAAAAATTATACTTTGTTTTAATTACTTATTACGTTCTTTCTTATTCTTCTTCTTCCACGGCACTACATCCCAGGATGCGATTTGGCATCCTTCACAACTGCTCTCCACCGACTCCTATTCCATTATTCTCCAGTTACCGTCCTGCTCCAGTTCTCCTTCCATAGAATCAGCCTACCTCTTCCGTGGTCTCCCTTGCCTATTCACTCAATCGTGATCTTTGGTATCTTGCCATCTGGCATTTTTTCAACATGGCCAGACCGACCTACAGAATCTTATAGTTGTTTCTCGCTCAATTAAATGTTCGAACTCATGGTTCATTTTTATTCTGTATATTCCATTTTTTATTGTAGGTCCACGTTTATTTTCTTCGATTTGGGTTAGATACCACATTTCGCAACCACAAGTGATTAGCAGTTTGCTTCGTTGATTGAGTATTTTCGACCCCAATAGTTGATTACAATTATAAAAGCTTATATATCCATATTATTTCACAATCTTTCATTCTTCACTTTCATAAACGTTAATTTCACATTAAATGTAATCATATATCTTTCTATTGTAGATTATATCATAAATTTTTCTTAACGACTGAATTATCCTGGTTACATTTCTCCAAAGATTATTGACAACTTAAGTGTCCTAATTAAAGTACTAAAAATATATGTAATACTATATTGATTTTAATCTAAACAAGATTAAAATCATTTCTTAGGTAAGAGTATCGCTTGTCTCAAAATATTATTGAATTATAAATTTGGTACTAGTGATATCTTAATTTTTGGTTTATGATAATAATATATTTGTATGTATTATATTTTATATTAGACCAACGATACAAAGCAGGTCCTTGCAACCCCTTCGGAAGCGAGTATGAAAGGGGTCTCTAGGGGTTTGCGAAGGAAGTTTCAATTATAGAAATAAGGCCTTCCTGTCTCTCTAAGTAAAGACATCCTTTATCGGATCTTCTGCAACCCTTCTTCAGTTTTAAGGGTTGCTTGTAATATTGTGTATGATGTACAAAGTTCCGTTTTTTAGAATTACGCGCATCCGGTGTCACGTTTACAAAAAAAAATAACCCCTTATTCAACTCCCATCACAAAACTAGTTCCGCTACATTTTTTATTAAAGCGTTAATTTTAAATGTGCTCTGTGGTTTTTCTCATGTGAATCTAAAATGAAATGATAGTTTTTTCACACGGATTTTCGAATCACCCGGGGCGGACCTGATATTTACGTCAAGACTTGCCTATTGAACCATTTAATGCTCAATTTGTCTATTGTCTGTAGCGGAACGATTGTGAGGATATTAATGGTATGATTATTTTGATGTGAATATTGGCAATTTAATAATAATAATATTCCAAACAACATAATCAACAGAAGAGAAATGGGACTAGAGATCAGAACTGCTAAAACAAAATACCTGAAAATGAGCTATTGACGCAAGTCGAATGTTACATATGTAATATCCTTCGTTCCAATAATTCCGTCACGATGTATACCCGTCCCTATCTGGCTGACCTTGGACCTGGGCACATTCGGCGGAGGACAAGGAGTGAAAATTCGTGTCAAAGGATTAACACGCTTGGCTCCGCCGAGATATTAAGCTCCAGAGTGTAAGGAGACTTTCTTCCTTTAGTGCGTGTCGAGGAAAGTGCAATGTGGCGTCCAGCTCATGAGATTGAGATCAAGGTAAGACTAGATTCCTTCTGTCCTTATACCTTTTTTCATCCAAATCGGGTTGTGTCAAACAAACAATAACCAGCAGAGATACAGTCCACCACGGGATCTATTTCCCACCATGAGCAAATCCAATCATCGCTAGAGACCAAGCATTTGAATCAGTTAAACAGTTTGAATATCTGGGAACAAATGTGACAAGGTATCACGATATCCAACAATAAATAAATATCTGGATAAAATCGGGAAATCAGCTTTGTTACTTTGCTTTATAGATTGTTGACACAAAATTTAAAGATGCACCTAACACTGATACAACCGATCATTCTATATGGGTTTGAAGTTTGGTTTCTCGCTTTAGCTCAAGAAAATAGGTTACACATCTTCGATAATAAAGTTTTGTGCAAGAATTACGGCACAATTCGTGATAACCTAACCGGATAATGAAGAAGATTAAAAAACCTGGAACGAACGGTATACCTTTCCAGATATCCTCAAAAAGGTTGCTGCAGTGGGCGCGACTATGTAACGAGAGCAGATGAGTCCCGTAACGAGCCCAAACCTCTTATACACGAGCCAACAGAATCGAAACCGAGGGGAAGATCAAGACGTAGATGGGCGGATTATGTCAAGACAGACCTGGACCACGAAGGCGATGTTAAGGGATGTATAGCTCTCCGTTGCGTTCCGAGCACCATGAGACCGCTGAAGAAGAAGAAGCAGAACAATTTGTATATGTACTGATGTTTATTTTTGTACCGTCATCTAAACGCCATTAAAGTTTTAAGGAGTCGTTGTTTTGTAAAAAATATTACATTAGCTTATTTAGTATATATTACAGATGCTAAATAGCTCCGGATCTTAGTTAATTTCTTTTACATTAATTAAATAATCATTAGCAATACATTATTTCAAACCATGATAATATGTAAGCGTCAGCTAGAAATTGTTTATTTTCCTTCGTTTCCAACACTTTCTCAAGCTCGGGTATGATTACATCTCACTCAAGTTTGATTTACTAACAATCTCTTAGGAACTTTTAAGATAGAAAATAATAATTTGATAGAAAATGGCCATGGTTTTGATAAAAAATTGGGATTGTCAATTTTGCATATAAACGGTGTTGGTCACAAATTAAATAATTTGGAATTGTTGGAGATAAATAAAGCGTGCAAAACTAATCAAAAAATTGTAAACAACCAACTAAATTTAACTACGAGTCCCATTCTAAAATTTTGTAAATTTGTATTAAGTAATGATTTGAGTTAGGTACCAAATTTTTTTTTTTTAAAATAGATTTTTTTTAAAGAGATAAAATTAAATAGTAAAAAACAATCATATATGTTTTAGTTAGTTTTGACATCCCGAAGAAGAAAATGGTATTTTTCTAAACCGGTAGATGTATTTAAATTCAATTAAGTGGTTTATAAAACAACGATAATAAAAATATATATATATACTTTTAAGATTATTTATCAAACCTATTTTATATGTAATATTCCCTCTCATTTCACCTTTCATCTAAAAGTATACACTTATGTTATATAATATACACACGTGTATGTATATAATATTCTTTACCTTTTTTATAATATGATATCTTATTTAATTATATTTCAAATACACCAGCTAAAGCTGTAATTGAAATTGAGAACACATCATGATCCGGGAATATATTTATATTAATCCCACGTACCGAAGCGGCATTCCGAGCCTTGAACAATATCATAATCAATGCAATAATATGAATTTTTAACGTGTAAAAATTGCATTAAAAACTCTCTAACCATTTTAATACATATTTAAAAAACTATACCGATCACAAAGATTGCATTTATTTATCTCAATAATTTCTGAAGAAATTTAATGTTAATAATGTTTTGACTGAGTTTCTAAGACCTGATATTTAATGTAGATATCTGCCTCGTGATTTGTTTTAATGTCGGTACTATTATACTTACGGTGATCATCTGCGATCAGCATTTCTCCGAAGAACAACAAGTACTGCGTCCCTCGTCAACACAGAGTGATCGCGTCCGTGGTCGCTTGACTTGCTGCTTCAAATTGTTTATGTTTTCATTGTGTTGTTAGGAGTGTTTGCTACTGTGACAGAATTTTAAACGAAACCATCACAGTACACTGAACACGATATTTTTTTATTTGCGCAATTTACTGCTACGGGTATATCTCAGATTGCATAACGAAAGTACGCAAAATTAAAATATTGTCTCATTATTATTAAAATTATATTTTTGAATATGTTCCAAGAACACACAATTACTGGATTTTCACCTACAAAAGCACTGCTATTAAACAAATAATAGATATCTCATAGACACAAAACTATGTTTTATCCTATTTATTGGAAATATAAAAAAGTATGGGTAATTACAGGGCTTACGACCTGTCTTCGGCTGGCTTAAGTGATCACTTTACACAATGTAACACTCACCATTCTCACCCATTAATCAATCTCCATATCTATCAAATTTTTTGAAGTATATAAAATATAAAAAAGTGTGAAAATATATAAAAATTGAAAAATATAGATTTGTCGGGCGTATTCTAGTACAATATGTTATAAAAACATTTTACAGATAAAGAATATAGCTTTAAATAATTTCAAAAAAATAATTAGATTTTCGTTGTGTCATCTAGGCTGTTTCAGGGAAATTAATATCAAATTTATTCCATAGATAGCGATAGTGTAGTTGTACTCGAAGTGTTTCCACATATTAGCATATATACAACTTCCAAAAGTTTGATAGATGTGGAGATTGATTAATGGGTGAGAATGTTGAATGTTACATTTTGTAAAGTGATCACTTAAGCCAGCCGAAAACAGGTCGTTAGCCCTGTAATTACCCATACTTCCATATATTTACATTAAATAGAATAATCCCTATGAGATATATATTATTTGTTTAAAAATAATTTCCACTATTTTGATAATTTGTGGTGGAATTCATTCTAATATTCAGTGGAAGTGCTCCGGTGCAGTGGCGTGGCTATCGCCTGGGCAGTCTTGGGACAACACACCATTTTTTTTTTCATTAATAATAATTGTTTATTTGCACTAGTAACTATATAAGCACTGCAAAAATATAACATGAATACACAATAATTAACTAATTACATTTAAAAAAAAATATATTATACCTATAATATTAGTTAAATAATTTTAGGAATGAATGAATCAATAGTTTTACCATAAATTTAAATATAAAAAGGGTCAAATTTTTTTAATGGTCAAAATTTTAAATAATAAACAAGAAAATAATTTTGTATTAAATAATTTCGTCCATTATAAACGTGTTCTTGGATTGGTCAATTTGTAACTACACCACTGCTCCAATGCATAACTATAATTATTCAACTATATAATTAGTACTCTAGCAGTTATGTGTAAACATTGACTTACATATTGTGGCTCACAATATACGAACACTCTGACTCTCAGCAGATAACCATGACAGACATCATCCTCGTTACGAGGAATCGCCGAAGATGTTTATATATTATATGTATAGTTCATTGGAAATTACGTTTATATATAACACTTGCATTTTAAACAAAGCTGTCTGTTTCATAAGTAGTATATAATTATGAAACAGACATATCACCAAAACGCCAATGTAGCGTTTTAAATCGATAATATTAAACAAAATAATAAATTGAAGCTGTCATAAATTTTTTTAATTTAGAACATTGATTTAAGCGATCATCTAAATATATGTAGGTACTTTGTCTGATTTCAAAACATATTCATATATATTAATTAGGTACTTTAATAAATTATTTGATTAATTCAAATGACAACACACATCTTTATTTCTATCCATATATTAATGTGAAAAAATTGTATAAGGCCATTATAAGACTCTAGACACGAGATGTTTGACACTTGTATCGAATGGTTTATATTCAAACCTTTCTCTCTCGCATGATTTACGTAACAAATAACGTCATTAATTATTTATCTGATATTTGAAATAATTTATCTATTAGTGTCATCTTGAAAGCATATCTAATTCGTGTATAATTTCTCGAATTTCACACTGGAAAAATGAAAGTTCGCCCTTAAATGCGAGGTATTAAAAAAAAAACACTCGCATGAGTAAATGCATTTCTTAGCACGCGTCTCAGTACAGAATATGCTGGAAATCAGCTTCTATCTACATCGGCAACACTGTTAAGGCTCTAGCGTTATGCCTTCAGACAATGGCTCATCCGATACGGCCGAGGTGCAGTTGGAAAAGAGTGCGGAGCATCCCTCGATTGTCTCCGACGGCCCCTCCAAATGAAACGCGCAGTTTTACTCGTTGTCGTCGGACAAGGCAACGCCGTAGGAGAGAAGCAAGACCTCTTTATGCAATGCCCAGCCAAGCGAGAAAACACGAAACTCCACTGCCGAACGATACATGGAGAGTCACCGACGAGGAATGGCCGGCCGCAGCCTGGAGAGACGTGCCCAATGACAATCGGTCGCGGAGAAAAATACTCGGAATTCCGCGCGTGGAAATGTTTGATAAACGCTCGGAGCAGCGCTATGAAAACGTATCGACCGTATGCGAATAACATTACAAGTTTCAAATTAATAGGTTGGCCAATAACCTGATGGAAACGGTGCCACTTTTAAGAACCCTGCAAACTTTAGAATTGGATCGTGTCTATTCAACTTCAATTACCAAAGACAATCAAGAATAACCTTAAAAATTGGGCCTCATTGCAAAATGGCTACCTGTATGTGTATTTTATATCGTTACCTTAATTTGCAAACCATCTAACTCCGCCCCTGGTCAAAAAACCATTCCCATCAATTTGAAACATGTGTTTTAAAATAATAAATAAGTACTAGGTGCTGACATTGATTCTTGCAAAAACCTTCAACACCTTCCCCTGACACAGGGGTTGATGGCACCAGAAATAGAGTAATCATAACGGTTGCACTACATCATCATGGAAAATCAGCTAACTCCCAATAACGCTTTACCTTAATCTGCAAAGCAGCTAACTACTCCACCCATGGTAAAAACCGTTTTGATACCATTATTTTCTCTTTTATTGTTCTATGGTACACTGAAAGCCAAAAATACCATCAATTTTAAAATACGTGTTTTAAAATAATAAATAATTTCTAAGTGCTGAAAAACCTTACATTGATTCTTGCAAAAACCTTCAATACCTTCCCCTGACACAAGTGTTGATGGCACCAGAAATAGAGTAATCATAACGGTTGCACTACATCATCATGGAAAATCACCTAACTCCCAATAATACTTAACAATTTTGTTAAAGAAATTCAGCTAACTCCAAATATTCCCTATAAGTACGAGATAAATCAAAATATCAATAAAATTTCTCAGCCACCCTATTTCTGCATAAACAAATCTACCAAAGTGTAATTAATAAGTTTTATGTTGCTCCTGAACATTTTAGAAAAATGAAGTTAGCTGAATTGCAGAGTAATGTATCGATATGTTACAGTGAAGTTATATTTTCACTGGCATTTTAGTGAAATCATATCTGAAATACATTTTTTATCTGACAAACGCTAGTGAAGTTATGCTATTAATGCTTAAAACACGTGTTCATGTCGATTAGAATACGAAAAAAGTAATTCAATCCTAGTTTTTTTTCCGTCTAGTTATCAAAATAGTGCTTATTTTCTATTAAAAAAATGTTCTAAAACGAACATTAACACGACCTAAACAATAATAATATAACTAATTGCACCAGATAGTCCGTTTTAATACTAGTGGAAATATAATTTCACTGGTAATACACATTCACTGTAAGATAGTGCTACGCGGTGCTATCCGTTAACTTTAATAGTAAGAACAAAATTGGTCTCTTATTTCCAATAAATCCTTGATGTTCTCCATAACTATGCATGACTTAAGATCGCAAAAAGTTGAGGCAAGCATTTCACGCTGTAGAAGCAGAATAGAGGATCACGATGGTCAATCAAATTTACTCACAACTGAAAAAATGCCCCAACGCCTCATTGGCTGTAATGGCGTAGTTATGCCGCTGTAAACAAACTTTTCTTGACTGTAAATGAATTAATTTCCAGGTTAATTAATCACTGGGACCGTTCTTTTGAGATGGATTATGTGCAATTATCTTCTACTAAAAGATCACGATTAAATAATAAAATGTAGCCCCATTAACCCTAGATTAGTATCGTTAAAAAATACGACGCGGTTGCTATCGATACGTAAAATTTACGTGTCTGGATATAAATACATTGGTACTTGGATATAAATAAGAAACACATTAGAATTAGTTTAAGAACATGTTTCATATGTAACATTTTTCAATTAAAAAAAATAAATAATAATAATGAAAATAAGTTTAAAAAACAGTTATTATTTAGCTGAGCAAATTTTCGTTTGGTGCATTCCACGGGTGGCTTTTCCACACTTGCAGTATGTTGTCGTCAATTTTTCTTTGCAGATGAACAAAATACTTGGTATTTTCTTGACTTTGTGATTACACTTGTGATCCTGGGGCCGGAGTATCTTGCTCTGTGCTGTATAACTTTCAAAATGGACCCACGATGCTCTGCTCAATTTAGGGATTTTCCAATTGCTCGAGCAGAGCCAACGTGAACTGAGCTGTGAGGTGTTGAATCAACAGTCACGGAGAGCACTGCCAGGGGAAGCGTCAGAATTGGCAAGTGGGCGGAGCAAATGGTTTTGTTTGAACAACACGTCAAATTTACGTACGATACTAATTTAGGGTTAAGACTATTTTATTTAAACAAGATTTTCGAAGTTTTAAATAATCTCGCTGTTTTAAAAGTCTTGGAAGTGTAAGGAATTTGTATACAGCAAATCCTGAAAATTGATGAAAATATCGTAATAAATAATTGGTGAATCAAGGCAATGAAGATCTGGTGATGCTTGGAACAGTGTATTACCTACCGCAATTTAAAATAATAATATGACATATATCCTCGCTGTTATCGATACAAGTTGGCCGATTCATTAACTAATTATGCTGTTGGTTTAATAAAATAATTATAATGAAATACAGTATTTGTTCTCCCCACGTTTCAGTTAAAGTATCGCACAAATTATCTTTAACAATTTGAAATGACAACAAATACCTGATCCGAATAATAATATCAATATTATTTTTAAAATCAATTTTGTCTAAAATATTGTTTTTGATTTTATATGTATATATTTATAATTAATACATTAAATTAGTATTTAATATTATTTTATTATACGATTATAATACGATAAGACAACCGAGCAAATGAGCACCAGTTTACGCCGATTTATCGGTGGTATCGGATCTGTATAGTTACTGTATTATTCGCTAAATGAATTGTCATATTGGTATGCAGAGATTTAATCATTAGAATCAGAGTACCTGTAGAAAAAATGTATTACGAGTATGTTGGTATTCAATATTAATTACTTGTGTAGGAGCAAAAGAAATTTGTTTATAATATTTATTTGTGTAGTTTAAATTGTTTAATATATTTATTACTATTATCTACCATAAGATGTACCTCAATTTTAAGTTGATATTTTTAATTAAATATGTGTTTTATGATCCGATTTTGTATTAATCCTTAGGTTATTAAGTCAGCTTATCGTGCAAAATTTCATATTCTGTTATATATATCGCAGATTTAAGCTTTTATAGCATCCACGTCGGTCTGTCATAATCGAAAATTGTAATCTCCGTGTACTCTCACCCTCTCGACTATGCTTCGCTTTTCTCGGCTTTCTGCAGATGTGAGAGCTGTCAAGAGAGATGTGCCTGTTGCCTTTTCCACTCGGTCGGTCCAACGGGTGGGGGATCTTTCTCTCCGACTTTCGACGTGGCCCACCACAACAAGCTTCTCTTCTCGCAAGTTGCCCAAGAAATTGAAGGATTTATCTTAGGAAAATGGTTTAGAGTCTGTCCTGCAGAATGGGGGCATTCGTGCATCGCGCCGTTCACAGTACAGTGGAACCTCGACTTACGAGCATAATTCATTGCATAAACGCGCTCGTATCTCAAAACACTGTCAAAGCAAATTTCCCCATAGTAAATAAAGGAAACTCAATTAATTTGTTCCAAGATACAAAAATATTAATATCAAAATATACACACATTTAATATACATTTTTATTATTTATTTATATTTATAATAGAAGTCCTTATCGAATTTAATAATTATCCATATCGAAATCACTTGATGACTCAATAAAATCGTTTTCTTTTCGTGGAACTTTAACCAGGAACCTATCCATTGACACTCGCTTTTGCCTCTTTTTGAGGATTTGATGAAAATGTGACATCGCATTGACGTTGAAAAGAAAAATCGCTCACTAATCCATAACCACCAAGACTTTATTCCGAATGACGAACAAAATATGCGAGTGACCCAAGACTCGCTGTTAGACCTCCGCGTAACATTTAACTAGCTCTCCTATATTGACTTTCTTGAAGGCTCGTGGATTTTAGAAATGATACACCAGCATGGGGTTAACTTTCAAATCACTGCTTGCCTTAGCACACACCAAGAAGGTGAGACGGTTATGACATTGTTTTTTCTTCTATTGATTTTTTAAACTTACCCAACATGTTTTTTGCTAGTATCACCAATTTTTTTTTTAAATTTGCTCGTATCTCGTTACTCGTAAGTCAAGGTTCCACTGTATGTGTATCTGTCTCCAGCAACACATATCGGAGGCATCAATTCGTTTTATCTCCCTTGTCCACAATTCATCACGCTTTAAAACAACATAAAATTAGAACGATGAACTCACAGTACAGCCAATGGATAGAAAAATATATTTCTCTGACCACGCGAGAGATCTCTTCACACGTAAGTGGTGACATTACGTTGTTGGTCTAACAATGTCGAGTGACTAAGTGGTTTCTGTGTAAATTACATACGGTTGCTTTATAAAGCACCGTCTGCAGCAATTTCTGTCAGAATAATTACAAATCTGCTGATGAGGGTTATTAAATCTGTATCTCTGGTCGAGAGATGATGTAAGTGTCTGGTGTTTCACGGAAGCTGCGTGCCTCTGTTTCTACGTGACCGCTTCGTATCTTCAACTTTTATGGCGCCCCGTTCTGTAGAGTAGTAATTGACAGTGCAGCTCAAATTACGGCCTCCGGTCCTGCAGTGACGATACGTTTTATATTTTAAGAAAGTAAAAACCGGACGCACGCTAACCGATCCATAAAACAAAATATGCAAAGAAATCAATTGTCGGATGATGGTGCAGTCCTGTGGCGGGAGAAATGATGACGATATTGAAGTGTGGAATGTATTAAAAAACTGGTTATTTGTTAAGTTTGATTGTGTATTTTCTAACGTTTCTAAATAAAGTAATTAATTACTTATACGTAAAATTTCAATACCGTTTTCTTTTTTTATAAACCCCAATGGTACAGTAGTATCAAACAGGTCAACATTATATTAATCAAAGTGGTTTATATAAAGTACGTCAGTTTCTTAAAATTAATTAATTTCTTGGTCTGAATTTCAAAAATGATTTTATTTTTCAATTTTGAGTGTCTTTGCGTAGAACTTACTATTGCTATGTAATATAAAGTATGCTTTATTCCTACTCTTTGTTATCGTTCAAATCTCAGATGTGTAATGTTTTGCCTTATTGGCAATATTAACCATTTTTCGTTGCCTGAGCGATAAAATGTATTCTGAATAAATATCTACGCTTTGCATTTGTTAGAGGTAACTATTAACTATGTAAATGTAATATATTCTTGCGACACGAGACGTGACAAACAGATCAGAAAATAAATCATTAGTTTAATTTCTATCTACCTCCTAATACGTGGTGCAACAAAATTACATGTTTATTGAGATTATTCCTTGTCTCATGCTAGCGAAAAGAATAAAGGAGTATTTTCCAATACAGTAGAAATCATTTAACATGAAATCATGAGAACGATGTATTTTTAAACGTTAAACGAATTTCGTGTTAAAATAAATTACAGATGCCGACCTAGTCCATAGAAATTCGTAAAGTCATAGACAATTAGTAATCTGCGTAATGTTTAAAATGTAAGGGGTAAAAGTGGTGTAGTCATAAAGTGATAGTCAGTAATGTGAAGGACGGTATATTTCTTTGTTCTTTTAGTATGCAATATCTTCTTATGTAAGCGTTTTTTTGTACGACGTTAAATGAAAATAAATGTTTGAAATCATATAGCATTTTGTAGGAACCAGATTTTATTTCATTTTAAACGATTTAATCCGTTTCTGAACTAATGGCAACTACTTAATAACATGGCAAATTTGTATAATTTATTTTATGTATAGTATTTTAGTACTATGGTTTATTTAATGTACGTTAAGAGCATCTAGAAAGAAACTTTGAGGTGATCCTGCACGCGCCCCACAGACATGGCCGTGTAAGAACTCACCTGACGACAGCCATATAGGGCCGAAACGAACTAACCAATAAGCACATGCCAATACATAGTGACGAACGAGTCTCAAGAACTAGCCGACAACTTCTCCGTAGACCGTTATTTTGTCAGCATCTTAAGCGTGCCACTCCAGTCTTCAACTTCATACGCACATTTAATTGTATACTCGTACCTGCCATTGTAAATCATCCCGCAATAAAAGCCCACTTTTGTAAGATCTCTTTTATTTAAATACCTTGCTCTAGATATCACACACGCCCATTCATATACACTGCGACATGCACCAACACGCGTGAGACTAGAAGAGGTTGGGGACTTCGGTCTCACCATGCACAAAACCTTCTGATACGATCACACAATTAAGATTCTCACGGGTCAATAATATTCTACAACCACAGCCCCTACATATTAAAAGAATGCCCGTGAAACGTAATACGAGTGCACCCCGACCCCTGCAGTAATCCACTGCATAGGGTATTAAGCTGCGATGTTGACAGGTCATTATAAAATATTTTCCAACCAAGAATTCCAATGGAATAAAATATTTGCGTGCTTCTAATCATTCAGACACATGACGCGTTTTAATTTGTTGAAACAAATAAATTGTGCTGAATTAAAGAATGTATACGCAGTTAGAGCTGGGTCGCCTCGCTATTGTCTCGATGTTCGATCAATTTATTGTCAATGTTGTCATACGTCTGAGTCATTTGGTCTTTATTGCCAATTTCTCATCAATTGTCTTCGATTGACTGCCCATCGAACGGGATGTTGCTATTCAATAGGTTCAGGCGGTAACAGTCCAGATTTTTAAAATACTGCTTCTTGATACGACAGACGTATCGAATCATCTAGGGCAGCCATACTCAACCTGCGGCCCGCCAAGCTTTTATGTGCGGCCCGAAACACATTTATTATCAGTAACGTGATTTAACCTTTACCATACCATGATATAAAATACTCGAACGCAGCCATGCTGTCAACTCGTGTTACTGTAAATAATTGCTAAAAAAATGTTTTTATTAGCTTAAATAGCTTTAATGGTACGAATTTACTCTAAATATTGAGTATACAAATTTGAAAAAATGATTAACAACATAATTTAGAGCATTCATTAAGTCGTATACAATAAGTCCTTCCTTCTTATCTATCTTCATTTAATTAGTGAGAAAGAGATAATTATGTTTGTATGTTTATTGTTTTTTTCACTGTGAAAATAGTGTGTGATCTATGTCTTTCATATTACAAATGGTATTTTTACCAACGTATTAATTTTATAATGGATTGAATCGAAAAAATAATTGTTTTTGTACGATTCCCTTTGCATAATTGGTTTTTCACTAATCATTCCTAAGTGCTAATATTTTCTTTAGGATTATCTCAAATATGAATTTTGTGTTGCATGTATTTATACAAATATTACATGTTTAATTATGATGGTAGACCTATGTTACTGCATGGTTTGGGAAGGGTTAAAAAAATCTGGCATTCTTAGTTTTGAATATCTTGAGATACGCACGAATCTCTTGTCTAAAATAGTGCAAAAAATAACTCGGTATCAAAAATCACACTATTTTTAAAATAAACGCTTGGATACACTTTAGTTTTGAGTTTTATTTTTGAGGTATAGTATACAGATATGACGAAATAAAAATTTAATGTAGGGAAATACGCTGTTGTTAATGTTTGAGCTGGTATTGGCTGGTATGCTGATAAGCGTTAAGTATTATTATCATTATGTTTTAGTTAAATAAAATATTTGTTGATTTATCAACCGATATGAATTTTTTTTCCGTCACATCAGTATAATGTTGCGGCCCGCGTAACTTAGCTAACGTACGTATGTGGCCCGAAGAAAAAAAAGGTTGAGTATGGCTGGTCTAGAGAGTTCTACCAATCGCAGAGCACTGGCATGATACTGCCTACGGTCACAATATATTTTCACGAAGAATGCTTTTTTTTATATGTAGAATACATTTTTATTGTGATGTTGCATTTTAAGAACATATTTCTGTTGTATTTTAATACAAATTAAATAAATCAACTGAAAATATATACAGAAACAAATTCATCTATCGAAAAAATATTTTGTTGCTACCGGTATTTGAAATTCACCGCAATATCCTTATTATATATATATATATATAATATACGTAGGCGTGTGCGTAAATATATGAATATTCTAATTTATTAGTTTACGCTGTGGACAGGATGTACAGATTTATCGAAAGAATTTAAATTCATTGGAAGGCTGATTAAGATTTTTATATAATTGCCTCTCTAGCCATGTTAAATAATGACATGATGATATATATATTACGTTTCCCCATATTTTTCTGTGACTTTCTGGACGTCTAGTATAAAGTTGATTGCTTTTGAAAAATGGAATAATAGATGTATCGATTGGAAAGATTACAGAATTTACATTAAAAATTTGTCGAAAAATGTATTCGATTGCTATAACGAAAATGGTGAACGCGCTTTCCCGAATAGGAAGAGGTCCATCCCGGTAGTAACAAAATATTTTTTTCCATAGATAGATTTTTTTTTACAAAAATAGTATAGGCATATTTTATACATGTATCCGAATTTATTTGATACATAACATGCACCGTACAATGTGAAAGAATCTTCTCAAAACATAAGATTATTGTAAAGTTGATACCAAAAATATTACAGTTTACGACCTTCAAATTGAAACACATTTTTCTCAGCTGATAATACATTTATTAATCGAAATAAGCACCATTAGAATCGACACATTTTTTCCAATTACAAGTTTATTGTGTGTGTGTGGTATGTGAACGTATTTAGCTGAAATTGTTTGTGTGTGAGTAGGTATACGAGGTGTAGGTACCTACTTCTTGAGAAGAAAAATTATCAATAAACATTAATTTACAAGATTACGTAAGATTTTTTTATCAATATCATGTCATTATTTAACATGGCTAGAGAGGCAATTATATCAAAATCTTAATCAGCCTTCCAATGAATTTAAATTCTTTCGATAAATCTGTACATCCTGTCCACAGCGTAAACTAATAAATTAGAATATTCATATATTTACGCACACGCCTACGTATATTTTAGAGTATGCTGTTTCGTATAAAGATATACGTTATATTGAGATATCAAAATATAGGTACATACCTTTCATTTCGTTATAATGATTACATCCAATTAGTTAGAAATTTTTGAAATCCTAAACGCAAATTGTAGACATTGAAAAGTAAATTGCTGGCTTTGCTACGAGATTTAATAAGTTATAAATCGATTTTAGAGTACTCTGTGGCAACGTTATAACCGGAACTAGGTTTCGTTTGGAGCAAGTAGCCCCGTGCTGCCGATTTAATATGACCAAAATGTAAAGACGCGATGTAATAATAAAACCAACTGTTTATTTTTTACTTGCCAATCTTTTTGACTAGGTACGTGCATTAATTTATATACGTAATAAATTCATATATGGAAAGGTTATTGGTACAAAATGATTATTCAAGATTATACGGAAGATTTGATCACATGTTGTAAAGGTGCGTGTACAGTTTACACTGATGTGACTTTGATCTCTTGTTAAATTATCAGTTGGTATTTTACTCGAAGTACAAAATATAATAGTTAACAGATATCGGATCATTTCGCGCTGTCTTGAGACAAGTCATTTCCGTGTACATGCGCCATAAATAGTAAATCGCATGTAATGTATCGTATTTTTCGGACCTTTTTTACTTAGTAAAATCGATTTAAAATTCAGGGGTGTCTTGTGGTTCGAAAATACCTGATGCGTGATAATTGGTCCCCGCTAAAACAATTTAAACTACCTACCAAAAGATATTTATTATGCACATTTTTTATGGTTATGCATGTATTTAATTTTAATTCATATATATTATATTTTTTATTCACTCCTACTTCATTTTAGTTACTATATTTAATATTTTTTCTATACCTACTGAATATATTGAAACGAGACGAGTGCAGTTGAATTAAATGCTGCTAGTATTATACAATTTATACTTGAAGGTACTATTTTTTTTTTTTGAGAATAACACGAATAATATATTGGGGCTTGAAGATCAATGGACTTATTATTATGAATAACAATCGGCATAATCTAGTTCAAAACACAAAATAAAAACAAGCCAATTTCCATGCTGGCGGCCATTTAAATTAAAAAGTTGAAAAGCAACCGACTTAGCAGCGAATACCGATTTTGAATTATGTACTTATAATCATTGAAAACAGTTCAGTTTGATTGTCAATAGATTAACACGAAAGCTATATGAAACTGCATTCGAAAAAATATGAAAAATGTTTCTAACTTTGCAACAATACCTATAACTTATAATAGTTATTAAAAATTAAATTCAAAAGGTTGTCTCATAAATTTGGGGTCCAAAAATACGATACAAGTGTATTTTGTTTGTTTTTAATATCGCAATGTGAAATCAGTCTATTACGATACAATTCTGAGATTATTAATTGAAGTATGCAGTTATATTTTGTATAAAAAGTATATTTATTTTTAAACACTGGTAAGCCGACTACAGTTAGCGGTATCCGTTGTTGAAAGTTATTTTGATTACGTGTCGGCTTTTTTAACGTTTTGTAAACTTCCCAGCATCCATCGAATCCAGATCTGTCCAACAATTCCTTTTAAGGAAGCTGGTTTTTGCTACAGAGACGCGGAAGTGGACTGGGATCACCCTTTAAAGAATAACTGTATTTTTAAACTTTTAACGCTAAGCTAAAATAAAACATTGATTATGAGTACTATTTTTAAATTAGACTAAGCGCTTGTGCTTTGAAAAATGGATTAACTTGATAGTCTTCTGGGGCAAGACTCAAACCCTCGATCACTTGCCAACTAAGATAGCGTCTTACCGCTAGACAGACAAGCACATCAAGAGTTGCGATTTTATTTCTTGTATTTATAATATCTGTAGCATTTAATCAAAACTAGTATTGACCCCGATAATCGATCGATTAATAAAATTAACCCTCCCCCCCCCATACTTTCAATGGATTTAAATATTATATTTAATATCATTTGATTTTTTGAAATATTTTTCTACTTAATACATACTTATATGAAATAATCTTATTGACCATTAAATAACTATCACATTTAAGTTATTATTCCCGATCATTTAAGTACACATATCTAAATTATTTTTTTTTAAATTTCCCATATACCTCAAATTTAGTTCTGAGCTACTGAAATAATATTTTGTAATTCCTTCATACGAGTATATTTTGAAAATTTAGAGTTAGCCTATCTTTTACAATCCAATTGATTTGTAATTCTTTTATGTATACGGAGTAGGATTGTGATTAATAAAATAAGTGAAAATTAATTAATTAATTAAAATACACCTGGGTTTCATACGTTTACATTTCTCAAATATCTCATTGATCCACATAATTTTTTTTATTCCATATTATAATTTTAAACATTTGCCAAACTGCAGAACAGTTTTACTATAAAATTTTATGCCATTTTGTGCAAAATTAAATATAAAATCTGGAAATGAGAGACACACACACACACACACACACACACTTTTTAAACTGCAGATTTTCATTTTGAAACTTATTAAATCAGATGTGTGAAAATAAAACACTCGTTTTTTTATTCTACTCGATTTATTTACTTGAGACGCGTTTCGCCTTGTAAGGGCATTATCAATCTAATTCTATTTCCACACATGTGATTATCGCGTTCTACAAACTTATCTCTGAAACAGTAAAAATTATTAAATCAGGTCAAAAAAATATGGTGTCGAAATAAAATCTTTACAAAATAAATTAGCTTTGTGGATGAAAATCGACATTTTCGACGTCGGCTGTCCGGTCACTGACATCTCGATACCGGCACATAAATGACGTAACGGCAGTACCAGATGAATCGTCCGTCGAGAGGAGAATGACAAGAAGCCCACGAGCTTCGGAGCTCAGGGCTCCGCGTGCCGTATTTTGAAGGACGTCTTGTAGTCCCGATTACGGAGGATGTTATTTATTTCCAATACGTATTAACGTAAATAATTATTAATGAGAACACATTATTATTGTATGGTTGCTCAAAATGTTTATTCTACTTCAAAAAATGTTGAACGCTTACAAAACAAACCGTACTTGTGGCTATTCATATGTTTGGCCCCCCCTAGGATAGACGCCAATCGCCCTCACCTCGACATACGACAGTGATCGACTCTCCCAGCTAGACGACAAACACCTCTCCCGGCTTAGGCGAAATAAACCATCTCAGCGATCACTTTAATATCTTTCCACCAAACAGTACCATTGGGTTTTAACAAATACGTGGTTTTGCGCCGTAGATACACGTCGGTAACAGTGCCATTATGACCAGTAGCGTGTAATCTATTTTTTAATTATTTGGTCTCTTACATTGGATCACGTAGGCAATTATTTTTTTGCTCGGGAGGATTGATAATGGAGCTAACGGCAAAAAATAAGCCGTGTTGACTTCGACGATCGATGGTCCCAATGGATAGCGAGTTTTTTGGCTAGTCGATAAGTACTATTTGTGAATCTATTGTGAGAACCTGACCATTTATAGACTTGCATAAAATTACATCTCGAGAAATATATCATTAATGTTTCAAAATTATGTTCCAGTTTTTTTTGTTATTATTAAGATTTCACGCCCAAGAATTAAGTTTTAGAAAATTGTTACCAAGAGGAAAGCGTTAAGGAGTTTTTTTGATAATTTTGGCTGATAACTGATAATATAATTGAAAGATGGGTTCCTTCTGTTGAAATCAAATGGTCTTTATTTGTGTGAAAAAGATGTTCTGCAGTCATGATCTCAACTTTAGATTACGAATGCGAATGGTCAGATGATATGTGTTTTCGTATTATCCGGAGAAGTACGAGATCTTGCACCTCATAATACAGGAAAAGATTTCTGGAAGTCGGGGCCCTTGAAGAAGCAGAGCATCATGGCTTTGAGGGCAGGCTCATCCAGGACCGTTCATAAGCAAAATCTCCTATATGGTCCTACTATAGTGACAGGGCGATGCCGCACAGCTGTCATGTCTCAAGAACCAGAAGCAATGTTTTAGCCAGTCCACTGTAGAGCTGCACCGAGCCGCAGTGAACAATTTTATGATGAATAGGGCACAAGAAGAAGAAGGTAACTGCAAACATGACAGGTTCACGCATAAACTGTACAACGTGACAGTGCACACAAATCGTATGATCGAAAGGAGGATCGAGGAGTTAAAGGCTTCAACGATCCTGAGATGCCTGAGAGAATGTAGCGTCCTATACTCTCTGCCTACTCCTGCTGATATACGGATTGATCGTAGGTTAGTTAACTGACCGAAATTATTGACTTTTGTAAATAATATTATACTATAAAATGTCACATATCATACCGGGTTTTAACATCAATGTGTGCGCTTATTTGGTGACGATGTTTTACGTTAAAATGCATTTTATGAAAAACTAAAATATTTTCAGATCACTTGGCATACATAACATGCCACTTAACTAATACTACTATACCACTTTTCTATGTATTTATATGGATAGTTTGTCATTCTTACAAACCAATTTAATTATATAAACAATATTGCATTATAAATATTGTATATTAGAAACGCAAGTGTATATATTAATTTTTAATTAAAGTTGATACAAAAATTAACGAGGTTTATGCACCATAAATTGTGTGGATTTATGTAAGAACCTGACGAATTTAGAATTATTTTGTAAATTGAGTCAAAACACTGTTTTATTCCACTATATTTTATTGTATTTGAACGTTAGAACGTTTTCGGGAACATCTTCAATAATATAATTCATCTAAAATATATTATATATTAATATATTATGGTGTGTTTGGAGTTAACGGAGCTGGGGGTGGGGGTGGAATTAACTAGATAAGAGAGGGGATGTAATGGGAGGTATTTGAATGTTAATTATGTTCGTTTTGTCATAATTAAATATTTATAAATTTAGAATTTAGAATTACTTATCCTCCTCCATTGTCTATATTCTAAAATCATAATATCAGATACGCACATATATATATAACAGATTAAATAAAATACAATCACTTTGTATAATACCACGAATTTTATTAAACGCCAACCGGTTACGCTTAGCTCAAGCTTCGTCAGGGCGTATTTAAAAATAACAATAAATACAAAAAGAGTAGCAATATAACAATTATTTATTTATTCTTGTTCCCCTTCAGCCATCCTTCGCGTCAGAATTGATACATAGTGGTCTCAATCAAACGACACCCAGCTAGTAATACACCTCCAAAAGTCTCGATCCTACCATCCAGTGTTTGTCATCAGGTGCAATACTTTCATCCACCGCTGTGAAACTCTTCCCGATATTCTTTGTCATAAAGTTATGCCCTGAATAATTTCCTTTTCTAAGCTTAACGTGTAATGTGAGAACATTTTTCAGAATCTTTTGTACAGTACCCCAGGAGCTTGCTACCGATACATATGTTCCAGGATTGCGGCATTCGTGTGTATTGATCGATTTTTTGGTCATGGCACTTCAATAATGCGTTGTGTACCAACTATTGTTATTAAGATGTAATTAATATTATTTCATTCCCTATCCATAAAATAATTAAACCTCAAACAAATCTTATGGATAGGGAATACAATAATATTAATCACATCTTAATAATAATAATCGCTAAACACATTCTTGAAGTGTCATGACCAAAAGATCGACCTGTAGTTCTGACCATAGACATTGATTTATGCGTTAGTCTAAATATGTATAGTTACTTTGAGTAATTTCATGTAAATCAATTAGACACTTCAATAAATTATTTAGTTTTCGATGGATTAATTCAAATGACACCACACATTTTATTTCATTCCATAATATTAATATGAAAAAACTTGGATAAAGACTCAGACACGAGTTATTTTTGACACTTGACTCGAATGCCAGAAAATCAACAATGTTATTGTCAGGAGAAGACATTCTTATTGTGAAGTTGTAATTATTCAGAACATAGGTCTGTGATATTTTAAATATGAATTAAATATATTAATTAGAAAGATATACATATAAAATCAATTTTATCCAAAAATATTATTGTTGTGTATGTGTTCTCCTAATAACAAAGTTGTATCAATGTGTCCAAAATTGTGATAATTCTGGCGTCTGTTATCAGATTACTCAAAGGTATTTGAGATTTTGTAAAAATAAGGTAGATGGCTCTTTCAAATAATGGAACTATTAAATGTATTCATATCAAAAAGGTAACATATAGGTTCGAAAATTTGTCGCTAAAAATATTGTCTCTGTAGCATAGTTGGATAAAGCACCTTCCCCGGTTAGGAAAGAGATCCACGTTCGAATCCCAGTGGCGCAACAACAACATTTGTCGATAAATTTATTTTATATGTATTTATTTCTAATTAATATATTTCATTCATATTTAAAATATCACAGACCTATGTTCTGAATAATTACAATTCTCGGAGGCAGTTGTAGTGATAATCTTCACTAGATTCTTTTCCTGAGATGCGTGATAAGATTCTGTGTCGGCACTCTCAAAATCGTTGCCATTGTTACTTATATTACCATCTCCTTGTTGAGATGTTTTAGTATCACGTAGAATTTTCCTTGGATTCATAAACTATAAAAAATACGTTTGGGATAAATTGTAAGGATACTCCTTATCCAGCAGTAATTTTTGCTTGTATCTATTACGAACTGTCCAAGTCTCCGTTGCATAAAGAAAATTGGAGATATCAATTTGGACCAACATTATTTTGGTTGTCTATTTGAAATTTATCATTCCATATTCTCGTATATCAGTTCAGAGTAACTTTAGCTAATTGGATTTAACTTCGAATTTCCTTCAAATTCCGCGTTAGCAAAGGAAATGGTTAACGATTAGAGAGACTAACAATTTTGAATCTTGTTAGTTGACAAGTTTATGGTGATTCATGAATATTATCATCACCAGGGCAATTTCCGTGCGTTGACCATCTCAAATAACTGTTGCTCTTCCCCAGTTCATGACGTGAACTGCCCATCCAGCGTCCAACCACCTGGTTGGTCTAAATTCACGGGTTGAACGTAGACAGCCCGCTTCAGCCACACTATCTTTACAGCTTGGAAAACGTTGGGTCAACAAAATTTTGACTATTTCGTGTCGCATCTCGAAGTTTTTGGTGAATGATCTTGTAGATGTCTATCGCATCCATTGCCATCATTACCGCCGACGACCCCTGAACGCACCTCACATTTAGCGATGCGTAAAATCAGAGCTCTTAATAGCAGGCGAAAACATACCGACGCCACAATAACATGCGATCAGCAGATGTCCGTGAGGCCGGTGTCTAAGCGCCACTCTTCTCGCTGCTGCCTTCCAGAAAAGATTTTCAGGAAACGCTTCTGTGTATAATAGATTGTAATGATATTGTATACCTTTAATTTGTAACTGTATTCAACAATACACTTCGCGATCTTCTAACGAACATTTGAGAGAATGGATGGATTTTGGGGCCCTCACACTCATTTTCTAACATCTGCATAAATGTCAACAATACTTATCGATCCATTTGAATATATAATAACATATATTAACAGACTACTAATTATATAGACATTAAATTACGCAAATTCCTTGTTTCAATTACGTGTCACCCACGTGATCACTTTGGTACCACTTGCGCGATCAAATAGTCCTCATCATCCCTAGATTCGCCTTCGCCTCATCCACATTATATTACTTATCCATTATATTAATATTGATCCCCTCCATCCCATCCTTTCCCTCTTCAATTAAATTACGACTGCCATAATTTCATCCGATACCCTCCATCTTCGCCACATTTCTTTTATTTACCCTGTACATGATCATATTTAATAAATTTAATAAAAATATTGTAAAAAATCCTACATAAAAAGAAATAAAAAAAAACAACAAATAAAGAAATAACAACATTTTTAATAAATTATTTATAAAAATTTCACCTATCTATGCCACTACTATATATAATTATATATAAAGTTAAAAATATATCTAAAATAAAAATAAAAATTTCACCACCACCAGCCCTTATCACTCCTCCCCTAACACTCGAATCAGGGATAGCTCCGCGACTTTTTTTTAAATATATGACTCGATTGGAACGAATATTTAAATGTAAAAAATACGTCTTGTTTGTACTAAGATTTAATTTTCGAACAGTAAATAGGTACTTTTACTGTTGCATAAATGTGTCATAAACTATCAGATTTATGTTTCCACAAATAATGTGTGTAGAATGCCCCTCGTCCCGCAACTAATGTTCCACACCCCTCTCCCATATGCACACTTTATCTCATGTCTATTCATTTACCGGTCTGTGGTTAGCACTAAAAACCACTTTGTCGAGAAATCAAAATGAATTTCAAAACGAAGAAACTATTTTTACTTCATACTGTTGCTGTGTGACTTGCGATATGGTTTTCCACGAAATTGCTCTTTCACCGATTGATATTTCACTCACAATGTGTAGGAGAGCTGTTTGAAGTGTAAAGATTAAAATCATTTATTTAATTCCAATCACGTCAGGCATCAACTTATTTTTCTGAGTGCGTACACATGTTGTTCTATTATTACGGCCCGTCGAGGATCTTGGTAACATAATGTATGTAGGCTTTAGCATACCTGTTTTAAATCTGCATAGTACCTACATTCCAATTTGTTTTATGCCCCGACATTACCCCCGACCCGTGGTACACGTGTCACATAAAACGTTACTTTTATTTATCGTATCCTGCCGCGATCAATTTTATTGGTACAACTGTTATATGTCTATTATGATGGGTATTTTGTACAACTCGGTACGCAGATTTTTACGACAGTTGATAATTAGCCAGTCGAGTTCAGAGAACAGCGCCGGCGTTACGCACAGGCGCCTGCCTGTGGCGGTCAAATCAAGGGAGCGGCCGAAAAATATATAAAAATTGAAAATCAAAATCGCAAGCTGCAAAAGGATAATAGTGTGTAATAAAAATAATCCAGGTATAAACAATCCAATAAATAACATTATAGTTATTTTCTAATTAAGCAGTAATTTGTAGTCAATAATAGTGTATTTTGGTAAAAAACCGCCCTTGAACAAGTTTCAAAATGCCGGCCTAACAAAATACCAGCTCTAATGTGTGTGGCACGCGGGCGGCCATTTAATGGCGATGGTTTTACAATTGAAAACATCACCTTAACTTAAGTTACTACGGCGGAAAAAAACAATCTTACCTGTGGCGGTATCGAGTCTAGCGCCGCCGCTGTTAAATGATATTACCTTGTTGTTTAATTATATCTGTAAGTTACGGTAATCTTATTGCGTTAATTCAGTATTTCCCAATGTGGATATGTGAAGTACACTCAGGTCTCTTTTTATGCGGTAGATACGTTCCACATAAGAAATGACTAGACACACGTATAAAAATAATGGATACGTTCCATAATTTTCTAAAATCGCATAAAGCTAATTCAATAAGTTAAAATATACCGAAAAGGGCATTAAAAACGTTTATTAAATTTCATTTTTGCATATTTTTTTCTTAAGAATTATAATCGCTATATGACAATGTTGGGCATAATTTGCGAACTGGTTCGAAATCACTTTCATCACTAGAAGAGATAGTCGGCGCATCAGATCTTTGTCCTGAAGATAATGATTGTTCACAAATAAAATTAGTCTCAACTTCGCATGTTGATTTATCTCTTTTGACAATATAATCAGTAATTAAACTTTGCAATGACTTTGGTAATTTTTTGTACAATTTTTGATATTCAGAAATTCAATTCTGAAGCTCGCCTTGAAACTTGAATTCTCGTTCAGAATTATCATATTTTTCAATTAAATGTTTTGCCAATTTACTGCAATGTTGAAGACCTTCTCGAATTACACTCGCAGTGAGGGTGACTGGAGTTCCATTTTCATCCGATTCATTTTCGTATTGTTTTTCTTCGACGGTATCGAGAGTTATACCAATGATATCATTGTCATTCGTGACATTATCCTCTGCATTAAGCTCACTGATAATTTCTGAAAACAATGGAGGGAGAAACGTGTCCAGACATACCCAATTTCATCTGAATTGTACTGGCGCAGACTGTGTTTGCACATACAGACTAAAATCTCAGAATTTTTGATACTTTCAACATGTCAAATTGGTCTAAAATAATTATTAAAAAAAAAATACTTCTTGAAATATAAACCGCATAACTTCAAAACCGCATAAAAAGAGACCCGAGTTTATTAAGGGGTGAATAAAAAAATTGGCGAATATGTTTGAGTAACATCGTTGTAACCAACAGCTTTTTATATGTTACGGTACATTATTGTATTATTTCACCAGGGCTTACACTATTCCATCTAAAAAAATATAATGTTTTATTATTAACAAATCGAAATAATAAATAAAATAAATTATACTGGCTGTAATAGACCTCTTCCATAATATTTGATACCTGACTAAATTACGAGTAAACGTTCAAGGACTATGTACAAGTTCTAACCGTTATATAAAATATTATTGTATTTGTGAGTATTATTGTTATGGGAATTTTACAAAATCATGTTACGCTTTAAGTCTATATACTTAAAAATATATTTTTGCGAATTTTATACATTATTATTCTATAGCTTTGGCCTTAAATCGTCTAACAAAAAATATTCTAGCCTTTCGAAGTTCGACGGCCTTTAATTTTTTGTATTCAATACACAATTTAGAATTAATAAAATATTTTAATTAATCGAATTAATCTCCCTAATAACGTCGCTAACCAATAGATAATTAAAGCACAGTGTCATTTTCAAATCCAAGACAAATGTAAAAAATCTGTGATTGAAAGTTTCCGTCAAACAGCGATGTGGATGTTTAAATTTATGTCAGAACTCAAAACAATGAGCTGAATGTTGAGATTCATGCCGTTATGTCGTCGAGAGGTTTTTTATTTATCTAAAGTTTTAACAACAAATTATTTTTGTCAATTATTGCGATTATATCAACATGTTATGCAAAACAAATATCACTTATTTTTAATAATCTCATGACAATTATTTATTTGAGAACTTCAATGATTGTTTGACAGAAAAATATTAGTTTTAGTCGATACAATAGTATTTTTTTAATAGAGACAGAACGCATAGAAAATCAATCATCATACATTTCTGATAAAATTGTTTATATTATATTAAATTATGTATCGGTTGTACCTCTCTTATTATTTACGGGTAATCATAGTCATCTAGCGATGACACACTTTACTAAATATTATTATTATCTATTGCCTTAGCACCGCAGCGTATAGATGTCAGTAATTTATGTTTTATTTTGCATTATTTATTAAATTGTTTTTATCAATCCCGAAAAATGCCAATAGTCTAAAATCAATCACTATCAAAATAATTTTTAAACACGTTTTTATTGTATTTTTAGTGCCATCTAGCGACAGTTGTCACTGACTATGTTTGCAACACCACCCGATTATTAGCCGAGATATGAACCCAGTAAATATGTTTGTCAATAGATGGCGGAATTAACACTAATATTCATATTGGAGCTTTTTCAAATGATTAACAGGTGTCGTTGATTATATGAAATAAGTATTTTTTACAGTCGTAATATGTAATAAATTCCGACGTCTCCGCTTTGTCAAAAAAGGTGTACATTCAAATGTAATTGTTTATTTATTTTCAATTAGTACACTCGTTAGTTAAGCCATTTTTGTTAGTGTTCTTCAATAAGTCAATGATCCTAGGGCGAACGCAATCCATTTTTCATCACGTAAAAGATTTTTATTTTGTACCCGTCCATAATCGACCCCGTGACCCTCAAATCAGAAAGGCGACGCCATAACACTTCGGATAAAATAATACTCTTGCGATAATTTGCGATCTCTTTGCATAAAACATACAACCGGTGACGGTGAATGACGTATTTCACATTAATAAGTTTAATTGATTGATGGTACTGAACGGGTGAAATAGAAATACATTCTTGATATTTTTGCAAGATCGCCTTAAGGTAGTGTTTCAAAAGTGACAATCCAAAGTTAGTTAACGTCAATTCTGAAAATTTTGATTAATATTGAACCGATTAATGAGTTATTATTTTGATTTTGATATTATACCATTTTTAACGTACTTTGATAGGAAATATTTATTAATTGATTTTTGTTTGGCAGTTGGGTATCTGCTTTATTTATTTAGTTAGATATTTAATTTGCATTATTTTTATCCTTCAGAATTGAGATTGAAAAATGTGAATTATGTAATGTGTAATTTATGCGGGAATTTAAATTTGGGCATTAGCATGAAACACGTTATATTAACCGAGCACTTGGTGAAGGAACCACTTCTGAACGAATAGACCAGCGTTGGTTGGCAACAAGAACGTGCTCCTTCGAAAACGACCAATTGAAAACTTTAACGGTAAAAATCACGCCACAAACGACAACACTGATTTTCCGGAGAGCGCTTCGCGACATCTTTCACATGTTCAATCACCTCGATAACTATTTACGGCAAAAAATTATTTAACCGAAAAGCGACAAAGATGTGTCTAAAAGATTTTTTGATTCAACCATTTGTCTGAGACAAATCCTTCAATTGGAGAAGTTTATTGTGGTGGGCCGAACAAGTGGAAAAAATAACAGCTACTTCCCTCGTGACGGCTCCCAGATCTGCAGGATCATGGGACAAGTGGAGGAATATAGTCAAGAAGGCGGAAGTTCACGAAGATCACTATCCTTATGAGGCACCGACGTAGATGTTATAATCCGCGTCGCGTTCTACAAGCTATAAAGTATAAACTTGCAATTCGTTGGCAAAAATACATAGAATCAATTGGCTCTTATGTTGATTAATAATGTTCATTTACTCTAAAGTTAAGTTTAATAAAATTTAAAGGTTAAAATCAGTAATTATTATGGATGACGCTTTGTAATGACTGCGGTCATCGATTCGAGTCCAATGAAGCTGCTATAGAAGAAGAAGAAGGCAGTTTATTCTATTCTGAAATTTATTTGAAATATTTTGTTATTTTTGGCGTACATAAACATAATTATCCGTGGGTAAGCGAGTCGATTTTTATACTTCATATAAATATTTTCGCACATTCTCCATTAATATCCATGCTGTGAGATTTATTCTAATTTGAATGTCTCCCTGGTGATTATGTATATTTTAGAAGATAATTTATTCGGAAACAACAGCCAATACTTCGATGCTATAAATATTAATTGATATAGAAAAAAAACCACTGCTAATTTACAACTCTGCCTGCAAATGGAAGGTGTTTTACCCACGGTCGTTTCGATTTGGGGAAAACTTAATTAAAACGTGAAGCCTTCTATGAGTATCCATCTAAACACATTCGGCACTGACAAACCTGTTTGCTGTGGACAGGCGTGGAACTAGGCGTTTTAAGGTCTTAGGGCGCCCCTTACGCAATACAAAAATACATTATAACCAATTTAAAAAAATTGTGCCCCAATGCAAAATGGACAAAGTGCATCGGAATATATCACTAGTGCAATATACAAAATCTAACAATTATCACCACTGAAAAATAAATACTCGGATCAGTGCAATGCTTTTATTGTTATGGTACTCATATTTGAAATCCTCACTAACAAAATATTGGCAGAATTTCTAAGAAAAATTGATGCAAACAACATGAACACGAACATTATACACGAGGAAGAGATAGACTGAGACCGCCATTCAGGAAGAAGGCTAAATTTCAGAAATCGGTGACGTACAGTGCGATGAAGAGTTTGAATTAAGTACCAGTTAATATAAGAAAAGAGGAGACACTACATAGATTCAAAATGAAATTATGAAAATATGTGCAAGACAAGGGACCTATAGTAAAAGGGAACATTCTAATCTTGTTTGAGCATATATTGTATATACTTATTAAGAATTATTAACACTGTATTAAGAATAAATAAATAAATATTCACACGTTCATGAAAAAAAATACATTTAATAAATATTCGCTTTGTGGCAATGGTGGTAGGTACTTCTCTACATACATCGATAATTTGTGACATTCTAGTATTTTCGTAATGTATGTAAGAAATGATTTTTTTTAAATGTTATTATTCCATATCTTGATGTGGTGAATTTTAAAAATTATTTAAATTAACGCTGGAAGAAGTACTAACTTTTTTATAAATACCATTTTTTTTCTGCCCCAATGCCTCACTTTGGCGTAGTTACGCCACTGCTTCTATCTTCTTAATAAAAAACGATCTTGAAAAAGATGTGTAACTATACTTGTACCGATACAAAAATACATGCCTTTTTCGAGCTGGTATGTATAATTTTTTTTCATTACACTAATGTTTACTATGAATAATTCGATTAGAAACATTTATGTATATCTTTGTATGGCCTAATCCAGTGATGGCGAATCTATGACACGCGTGTCAAAGGTGACACGCCACAGCGTTTTGGGTGACACGCCAGCGTTCACTAATATCAGAGTAATCAAAGAACACGTGTCCCGCCACCAGACGTTTGCCCGACAACAAAGTTCGAATTTATCACTTTGTAAAAAAAAAACAATTAGGTAATTGACATCAAATATATTTTTTTCCAGTTTAATTTAAATTAAATAAATATAAATTAGTATGTAAATTGTTTTTTTTTTTAAATATAATTAAATATGTAAAAGAAAAGCTCTTTTTGGGGCACAAACTAGGTTACTAATATCATCAGTTGTTCTGAACAATAAATTGTCACTAGTTCTCAGTATAAATAATATTAATATTTTTTTGTACATTCATCCTAGTACTACTTCTGCGCTCCAAACGGTATGCGCCCGAAGCTACTGCTCTTCTCGCTAACCCCTAGATTCACTGCTGGACAAACGGTCATTTAATAATGTTGAAAATGAAAATAAAAAATAGAAGGTTTATCAAATCGCTCAAAATATTTGTTTAAACATATTTTTATATATTACATACATATGTACATGAAACGATGTTTGATTATTTCTGACAGTGGCGCGTTTGACGGGTGCCCTGGGCACAGCAAAAAATTAGAGCACCTAACTAACTAACCATCATGTCGTTTCGACGCGGGGGTAGGCAGAGAAGGTAGAGCGCCACATTCCTCTGTCCTGATACACAATTCTCGCCTCATCCACATTCATACATCATCTCGTATAAGCTCGCCGATTGTTGAGGCTTCTAACAGAACCATTATCTGGTTTACCTGATCGTGTCAAGTCTTCCGCGGACGTCCTCTATTTCTGGTGCCATCAACACATGCGTCATATATCTTTCTTACCATTCTCTCCTCATTCATCCGTTACATATGACCAAACCACCTAAGTTATCATTTCTTAATCTTGCGCATTATACCAACATCAGCTTTACATTCTTTCCTTATTTCATCTCCTTTGCCACATATACACCTAAGTGATCTCATTTCCACTGCATTCAGTCTACTTTCGTGCCTCTTCTACCAGCTTCAGGCCTCACTCCCATACATCAGTGTCGGTACCAGGACTCCATTGTGCACCCCTAGTCTAATTAAACAATTTTCATTATAAGATTCGTTATTTCTATAAATAATCCGACGCGAGTAAATAATATTTTTTAAAATCGTATGGGTACTCTTAAAATTCTCAAGTGCGTTTGTGTTATGTGTGTAGTTCACTGGGACGGAAGGAAGATATGAAATTGTATTATATTTATCTTTGATGTTTTAAAATTAGGTAGGTACTAGATTTTTTTTTATACTCGTTTTTGTATTGAATTTTTATATTTTTTTGTAGGTATTGAATTCACAAAATTGTCGACCAGAACGTGAAAGTGCATATATTAATTTTCGAACATGTTTATTTCTAAAAATCGTAGTAAATTGTTATTTGCGTTTGATTTCCGGATACTAAATAAAAACTGGTCATAATATATTATTCATTTTTAATGTATGCTTTTATATTTTCCTTAATATTATAAAATAAAAATCCACTGACTTCACATATTTCCAATTCCAGTTATGGATATCAAAATATATCAAGAGACAAACGAAAGAAGAAAACAGAGGCGAAACACAAAAGTTATCTTTTTTTTTCTCTATAACCGATCCAAAAATATGAAAGAGCGAAACATCTCAAATCCCCAATCACAACGAGCACTGACGAAATTTTTGATAAATTCGATGTCTTTGATATTAGACAAATATACGCTAATACTACTCTCAAATACATATATCAATACAAACAGACACATTTTAAAACAACTCAAAACATAATTTCCACACGAACAAATACAAATAACCTACAAACCCCAAGAGCACATACTACATTTGGTCAAAGGAACTACAAATATTTTGGACCTAAACTATTTAATAGAATGCTAAAAGACTTAAATCAATTGAATTGTCCCAAGAACATGAAACTATGTATTAAAACTTGGATTCGTAATATGGGTAGAGCCAGTATTGGTACACTCACCCAAACATATTGACTCATACCTATATTAATTATTGCTACAAAGTGATCCAAAAATTAAGTCCATTTTAAAATTGTTCTTCATATACTCCTTTTATATAGTAATAAACGTAATTCTAATTAATTGAACAATTGCTTGTAAACTATGCCCGTCTCGACACAGAATTTCTCTAGTGAGACGGGCACAGTCCAAACTGATTTGTACATTGTATTATATAGTTACTAATAAAAATAATAATACAATTCGTGGAATAAATTATTGTTACTGTTACTACTGTCTGTATATCATCTGTACGATGGTGCACTCGTTCCAGCCGATGAAGGCAATGATGAAGCGTGAAACAGTGTTCGAAACGTTATTCAGCACTGTCTCATAAAACGCGATGTTTATATATGTGAAGTGACGTGTAAAAATTATTTACAATGAAATTGAATTACATCAACAGTAATTACACAATTTTTTTATGAAATTTATAAAATTGAATTTTAATTAATATTATTACCGAGTTCCGCCAGTTTGCTTATAAAGTTTTATTTAAATGTTACAGTTGTTCGGCGGTGGAGGACATTTTCAAACTGTAGATAAAGCACGTACAATCGACATACTTGAGTGATTTTAGTTATTCCTTCGTCTATGGGTAATTAGATAGTTTTAGTGAAACCGATGTACATGTATATTAAGATTATTTTTAAATTTCATAAAAAAAAACACGGCGTTTCACAAACTAACCGCAATGACAATAAATAAAATTAAAATATTTTAAATACTAATTAAATGTATTAATTAGAAAGATATACATATAAAATCAATTTTATCGAAAAATATTGTTAAATATTGCTAAAAATATTGTCGCTGTAGCATAGTTGGATAATTCACCTTCCCCGGTTAAGAAAGTGATCCAGGTTCGAATCCCGGTGGCGCAACAACAATATTTTTCGATAAAATTGATTTTATATGTATATCTTTCTAATTGATATATTTAATTCATATTTAAAATATATATTTGCTCCAATTTCGTATTTCAAACCAGAACACTGGATTGAAACTGAAGTTCTCCTTAGTAAATAATGGTACAAAGTAATTAATATTAGGACCTGTAAAGGGGAAAAATGTTCACGTGTAAAGTATTAAGGATAATCATTCATAAAAATGTTGCGTAGAATATCTGGAAGCAATATTTATCTAACATCGGCGTTTTTAAACATGTTTAGACCATAGACAAAAAACGGCTAGGTCTCTTTTATTATACACCCGAAATAAATATAATTTACGAGAAATTTTAAAAGGCAACAATCTTATGTTTCGTATTACATTTAAACCATTTACAGAAATTGCAGTTAAGTACTGATTTGATGTGAGATTATTGTTTTTTCTTAATTTAATAAGGGCTACGCCGGCCTAAGTCAAATTTAACAAGGGGCTCCAGCGCACCCCTGGCATCGGTTGCATATTGCCCGTGGCGTATCGCTTCAGAATGCGAATAGCCTTAGTTTAACGCACGTCTTTCAAGAAAGAAAAAAGTATAATCGTTCAATAATATCTCGTTCCGCCGACAGAATCGTGCGCACATCTTCAGATCACATTTCTTCATACATTTAAATATATTTTCTCGCCAGGTTCACCGCGGTTCGGCACGCTGTACGTCTTCTAAGGATACTTCAACCTTCACGCTAAACGTTAACATCTCCGACCTTACCAGGCTGCCTCCGGGATTGAAGTCGGCGGAGAACAGATCCTGCCTCAACTAGTACTCTTCGTGCTTCTAATTCCTCGTCCGTATGCGAGTATGTAACCTTGCCGCTCACCCTCGGTGGCACGACGCGTAAATTGCGTTGCCTGGCGCGGAGCTGGGCCGAGTGCGGGCTCGCCTCTCCGCCCTTTCCACTCAGTGGCCTTGGCGACTTGTAACGCGCTGATCAGGCTCACGGGGATATTTCCACCTCCCCTCCCCGCCGCCCCTTCCCAACCCTCCACCCGGCAGCCAATGGTGGTCACGGAATGCCAATGTATGGTGAATGACCCGAACCGACGCGACGGCTATTGCATCCATTCCAGTGGACTTGATGCACATGAATAATATTTATATGCTTTTTATAAATAAGAATGCTGATCTTAGCATTGTAAATAAGATTAATAAAGGTCGCTTAGATGGTTTGATCATGTTGAATGAAGAATGGTAATACAAATGTTATATATGACGCGAGCGTTATTGGCACCAGAAATAGAGAAAGACTTGGCACGATCAAATAAATGTTTGCATGAGAAGTTGTATACATGTGGATGTGGCGATAGTTGTGTGAGGTCAAAAGAGTGTGGTACTCTATCCTCTCCGATGAATTTCAAAAATGATTGAATTGTGATATAACTGATTATTCGTTCCAAAAAAGTAAACCATTGTATTCTCTTTGAACTTTTAAACTAGACAGCACGATTGAGTTTATGAAAAATCATTGTATCTTGGACTAACAATCCAGCCGACTTGCTAAATAAATTGACAGATAGAATGGGCAGCAATTGGGAAACTAAAATATGTAGGTAGCTAAATTTCTACAATGTCAAGCAACAAAGCATCCTGGTTTTCTCTGTCTTCAATCAGTGAACTGCGTCCTTCTGTTTATCCAGAACCATTTTATGAACAAATCCAGGCCGTACTGCGTGCTGCATTTAAATAATGCGGAGTAAGACATTTGAAGTGGCGGCAATGTAGAAAATGCTTTTCACGAAGACTAGAACTAAACATTATTAGAATAATAGTGTTTTAACACTAAGCTTAACATATTCCAATTACCAGATCACCCTTAAATTGGTGAAGAACATATTCTAGTATCACACAACCACAAATCGCGTAACAAAACTAAAAAAATACTATGTAATATTGAAATGGTTTTCAACTAATGCTCCTAATAAAATATCGGGTTGACTTTTGAGTAAAATATCAACAGGATCTCAAAACTACAGACTACACTGTCACCACGAAAATGATGGTGATAAGAATGCGACTAATCACTGTCTAATGAAATATTCTACTAAAGCAAAACAGAAAGAGAAGTTTAATAGTGAAAGACATAAGATATTTAATATTTAAAGATATTATTTTTTATATCCTCGAATTAGTGAAATCAAAAATACTTTCATTGTGTACGCACTAATGTAGGTTGATACAATAAATTGTCTGTATTTATAGTTCATGAACAAAACGTAAAACAAAATAATTTTTTTTTAGGAGGCATTAAATTACAAGTTCTGAGAAATAACTTTCTAAGGTATTACATTTTATTTATTATTATTTTGTTTTATTTAAAAACATAACATTCATTAACTTACGTTAATTATTACCCCAGTATTTAACTAAAGCTTATAATAAAGATAATTTTCTAACGGTCATGTCAGTAAATTTAAAAATAATACATATCTAGTACCACTTACCTACACAAATTATATTTTCAAATATCAATAATAAATGTAATATTATACAATTAATTCCTTCATTGTATACACCGGTCAAAACTATTGCTAATACTAATTGTACTCGATTTTTTCCAATTGTCGTCGGCCTATGTGTGGTAATTGTGACATTCGCCTCATGTCAACTGGGATTAAAAATCCACCGTTACTCAGTACATGATTGTCCGTTGTTTACCTGTCGATCTCGCTGAAATAGTTTCTTTCATCTGATGAAATGATTATTATGTGTGTGTGTGTGTGTGTGTGTGTATAGCAAATGGCTTGGGCACGGGGAACGTTGGCACGTTGATGGGAGAATGATGAGAATGACCGCACTTCGTGGTGATGGAAACTGCTGTGAATAAAACTAAGAATTCTGATACGAAATGTAGAAACGGGTGTTCAGTCATACGATCACTATATTATATATCGTATTTATTACAATTACTGCTTTACGAGTATATTATCAAGCAGTGATTCTGACATGAAAATTCTTTGGTTACACGTAATAAAATATTTATTAAATTATTCTTAGAACTTCGTACATAACAAGATAGCTGTATTTGAATTACATTTATTATTTTTTTAATTGGCGACATTTTAATATGAACCGAAATGATGCAAAGCATCTGTTTACCTTCCTCGTGTCCATTAATCATGTCTTATTTCTACACATAACGTAATGTAACATTTTCTTTTCTATTTACGCAACAAATATATTTTCTAAAATAATAAATTTAACACATTTAAAAATAACTATATACGTACGTACACTTATACTTTTATTTTTTGCGATTCTGATTCTTATATTACGTGGAATTTTTTGACACGAAATACCTGGCTTGACCGGGTAATTCTAATGTGAATGGATTAGATAAAAGAATTTTAATAGAAGCCTGTATGAGAAAGAATCTGAAAGTGGATATTTCAAAAATTAACGTCAGCACAGCTATCGTATTTGTCTGCCCTTGAAGAGATACCACGTGATCACAAGTTCTCTCACAAGTGACTCACTTAATAAGGTAGGTACAACGATCTTTAAAACACGTTATATTCAAATATATTTTAAAGATCGTTGAGTAGGTATAACAGTTTTTCTATATGTTAAAAACGATATCAAAATATAACAGTTATCTTACATGTTAAAAAGCGACACCAAGTTCGATTGAGTTGAGTTTATTTAGACTGTGATCGTAGGATATGTGAAAATAAAACACTTGTTTTTTTTCTTCTACTCGTTTAATTTTTTGAGACGCATTTCGCCTTGCAAGGGCATTATCGGTCTAACAATTTTAACTCAAAAATTTGTATTTATAACTATAACGATTAGAATCAAAATACAAGTGTTTTATTTTCACATATGTGATTATGGAGTTCTACAAACTTCTCGAAAACAGTAGACTATGATCTTGTTGAAGTGATCAGTTTTGACATTTATCATCACGCGCTTTTTATTTATGTATATTTTCTAACATAGCGTAAATTTGATATATTTCGTTTACTTTATTTATTATGAAAGCGAGTTATAGCTCAAATATTGATCTGTTATTGAATTCAAAGTACGTTTTTTTTAATTAGTAATTAACTCAAACAAAAGACGCCGTATTGTGAAAGGTTGCAATACAAGTCGTACGTTAAAGATGGAAAGAAATGTAAGGAAGCAGAAATGCGAGAAAGGATTTTTAGATTTAATGGCTAAACGTAGAAAATTAATATTTTATATTAAAAAAGATTATATTAGAAAAGATATTAATACATGATATTAATATCTTTTCCTACGAATAATGGAATGGGTAATATGATATACGAGTATATATATGCGAAATGAAAACCTTATGTTTGATGCTTTATTTTTTAATATCGTTTACTGTGCGAATTAACCATGGTATGTATTAAAAACACAACCAATACCAATATTATTCCCGTATATGCATTTAAGAGGATAATACAAAATTAATATAGGTTATTTACCTTGCTATTAATTAATTATTATCATTTTGTGTGAACGTTATAAGAAATGACTTTATTTGTTTGAACCGAATCCATAACTAAGGATGACACCATGATTTTTAAACCTATCCATCCTATATTATAAAATTTATCACATTAGTCATATCAAATTTATATTAGCGTAAGTATACCCTACCGATTCTTAGAACAGTATTAAACTTTACATCGACGGTTACACGCCTGACTGACTACGTGAAGAGCATTGTCAAAGATTCACCAAATAAAATGTTTCATTTTGAATAGCTGTTTAACCGTTACCATATCATGATATAAAATACTCGTACGCAGCCACGCTGTCAACTCTTGTTACCGTAAGAAATTTGACTTATATTAGCTTTTGACATGTGAAAAAATAGTTAAAGCCATAAATTTACTATAAATATTGATATATTATATTATTATTCGAACCATTTATTCAGTCGTGTATAGGAGGTTGCATTGTATAATACAACCTTCCCTTTTATCTATCTTTCTTTAATTATTGAGAAAAATATACCATTATATTCGTATGTTGTTATTCTTTCTTGAAATTAATGTGTGATTTCTTTATGTCTTTCCGCAAATGGTATTTTTGTCAACGTATTAATTTTACAACAGATTGAATTGAAAGAGTTATTTTTGTAGGATTCGCCTTACATACTTGATTTTTCACTAGTCATTTCTAAGCGTAAATATTTTCCTTCAAATTAATTAAAATATGAAGTGGGTGTTGCGTATATTTACCGAAATATTACAGATTTAATTAGAGCGGTAGACCTGTGTTACTGCGTGGTTTGGGAACAGTTAAATATATATATATTTTAAGTTTACATTTAAAACTAAGTGCCAAGTACAGATTAACAATAACAGTAGACCAATTAAAATTTCTTGACATTATTATTGTGCTTATTTCAGAGATTAAGACTATATTTGATTTTTAAAACAAAATGCGATTAAAGCCTAATATTCTTTGAATGTTTCTTTTTATGATTTCGTGATATTAATTTATAATGACATTATCATCTCCTTTAACCAGTGGTGTAGTTGGATCGGAACGCGTTCCGGTAAGATTTCTTAGAACATCGTTTTTACGAAAATGGCGCTATACAAATTATCCATTATTATTATTAGACACGATTGTTTGTGGATTGATTTTTGTGAGAGATATACTGGCGTATTAATTAATAAATATATTAATAAATACCTAACCATGTTCGAGAAAAGAAAACAAACTTTATTTACATATAGTAAGAGTACTCCCGGTTGCGGTACTTCTTTTATTAGCACTACACCACTGCCTTTAACCATTATCGACAAACCTTCCCCGGTTTGTATCATTTTTAGGAGTTGATAACTTCTACACACCGCCGGCAGTCGGCACCGTAGTAGTAGTAGGAAAGAGATCCAGGTTCGAATCCGGTAGCGTAACAATATTTTTCGATAGAATTGATTTTGTATGTATATATTTCTAATTAATACATTTAATTAGTATTTAAAATATCACAGACCAATGTTCTGAATAATTACAACTTCACAATAAGAATGTGTTCTCTTTAATAACATTTTTTAAATTTTTGTACCATTTTTATTTCTTATGGGAAAAATTGTTTCTATATTCGTCATATTAATTTTATCTGTGTATATTTCTTATTGATACATTTAATTTGTATTAGAACGTTCATTATTGAAAATAACATTTTTATTATTCTATTATAGGTATCTTTTACATTTCACACAATTGTTATAACATATCTACAAATAGGAAAAGATACCAACAAAATTAAATTTTTTTTACTAAAAATCTTCGAGAACTGACTGTAAATGCTGCATTTATCGGTTACTGCAAAATGCTTTCGTAGAAGTTTTGTAAATCCACCGGTATGTATTGTTTCAACTTTTGTAGGTCGTCTATTTTTAAGGGATTGATTGGCACTTTTGAGGAGTAGCACGGAAATGCTTTAATAGTATGTATGTTTGCTCAACAACCAGTACTTTTCGACGGGACAAAAGTTTCATTGTTAACTTCGTTGTCAGTGAAGGGGGCGGCAGAAGACTTCACCCGGCTTTAAAGATGAACTCAAAAAACTCGACACCTGAAAGGAAATATCAGTGAGAGTCCTTTCAAAATCCTTTTCGATATTTTCATCGTTTTTTTCTCGCGCATAAAACATAGGTCTATATGTGTACATGAAAAAAAAACGAAATAATCCACTTTGATCAAAATTCGAGATGAGCCCTTTTAGAAATTTGCAATTCAATCAAAGATGCTGTTTGGACGTGGTCTAATCGACGTAAAAAAAAAGTTTTTATTTTGTGTCGACTGGACGATTTCTTCCAAAGCCTTTAAAATGTTCAAAATGTCCGTTTTTTGTAAATAACAATCCAGCGAATCTGCGCTATCACAATCAGAGCATGAGGTTTTATTTACCGAGATAACGAGGGCAAATAACTTAACCGAAAAACATCTTTGCCTGACAAACGAATTATTGATAAACACCCGTCTGATGTCGATGTTTGATGACGGAATGTAGATTGTTAAACAATGTATTCTGTTGTTGAGAATCTGTGATCGTTTGTAAATACGCAAAATATCAATAACACTATTATATGTGGTCTATACTTGTTTGAGTTACAACTTCCCCTAGACGACTGTTTCAATGCAGCCATTTATTCGTTATCTTTGCATAAATAACTTTTGTTATCTATTTTATCTTACTGAAGATACCCCAAAATCTATAACACATGTGTCCCTGAATTTTGTACAAAATATTTGGAATAGGAGGTTTTTTTTCCCCTACATGACATTAGCTATTGACTACTTAACTGTTATTCCGTCAATTTTATTTCTCAGGATTTTAATGTTGTTATCTTGTGATTTTTTTTACCGTGGTTTGTTTGTCTTGGTCACACCGACTCAATACGAATAAATAATAAAATATTTAATGTATCAAAATTTGTCTATATTAAAATTTCATAAGAGACATATTCAGATGACCTACTCAAAATGTTACATATTTTTGCTAGTTTGCAATTAACTCGCGCAACATTGCATTAGTTAAGCAACTGCTTGTTTCGCAGTCTAAGATTACCACCATATAACTGTGTACAATAAACAATGACGTATTCATTTATAATAAGCGGTTTTCACAATTATTTTAATTAAGATATTGCACAATCACAGTGACGTGCCATTACAATACATCGTAAGTATTCATATGTACTATTGTATAGCGTATTATAATAATAGATTATATAAAACATCATGTTGCTGAAATGTGCGTGTGTTGCTGTAGTTTGGCTTTACTGTAACTGTACTGTCAAAATAAAGAACCTGGAGAACGCCAGAAGGGTGTATCGTTCTATCCTCTCTGCCAACACTGGGCGAACTACGTGGTTAGCATCAAATGACTAAAAAGGAATGAAAATATTCTAGGATTTCTTATAATAATAAGAAAGAGCTGACTATCAAGGACAGACTCTCAACCTGCAACCTGAGACGAATCTTTAAATTTTTTGGGCGTCCTGCGAGAAGGGAAGATAGCTTGGAGCAGTGGCGTAAATAAAGAATTTGGGCCCCAATACAAAATTGTCAAAAAGGTCCCCTAAATATGTGTTGGCTCTCTGTGAAAAACAACGACCTAGGATTTTTAATACGTGCAGTAGTAAAACGTTAATTTATTAATTATGTCAATAATTTCACCTTTCAAACTGTTTTATCGGTCTAGCGAAAGCGATTAAACCCTTAATAAATTAAACTTTAACGTGTTTTAGGTTATTAAAGATATTTGTATTAGCGTGGGAAAAGTATCTATAGTAAATATTTTAAACCGTGGACATTTTGGTCCTCCATTTAACGTGGCTGCATAATTACGCCACTGGCTTGGAGAAGCTTGTTGTGGTTGGCCACGTCGAAAGGCGGAGAGGAATATCCTCTAAAGACAATTGAAAAGTGGTGGAGCATAATCAAGAAGGCGGGAGTTTACGATCCTTCCATGAGAGACCGACGTGGATGGGTGGATGGACGCCTGAGTGATCCACTCATTCCCACTGCATTCGCTCCTCTTCTGTCAGCTCCAGGCTTCACTTCCATACACGTTTCGATACCAAGACTCCATTGTGTCGTTAGTCCTGCCTCGGTTCACAAGTTCCCAATAGAAAATATTTAAATATTACATAAATAAAAAATATTATTTTTATAAAGCTGTGATGTTTAGTAATTTTACCACCAGATGACGCCGATTTAACCTTCGCTCTCGCATCTTAATTTACTTCATTCTTTTTTACTATGGTGCCGACTGCCGGCAGTGTGTTGAAGTATATTTCGTAATAACAGTGACCGGTCTCGACATGTGTTCCTCTATGTCCGATGGAATGTTACACCTACATACGTGTTCCGTTTCTTTCTAAACAACAGGTCATATTTTTTTACAAAACTCTAGCATCCCTTTCTGTTTCTCCACACGGTGCATGTCCCATCTCACTCTATAAAACTCGGACCGGAGCTCTCAAGAACGGAGAAGTAGATAAAATAACCCCTTTTGTAAGAATTGGATATCATTTGTACGTGTTATTTGTGAAATACATGTGATGAAGGTACATTTTTACTCGATTGCTTTTCTTTTGGCTGCACGTGACAGGGAGATCGTAGCATCTTGATAGATCCTTTAGTTACAGGTAACATAATGCCTTGTCTACAAAAACGTAGTTTTGTTTTCATTTTAAACGATTTTTTTAAATCGTTTATCCCTTTTTAAACATTAAATTGGCTAATTTAAAAGATTCTACTAGTGCACATAGTTCACTATTAAGGCAAGAATATATTGTATCACGATCATACACAGCCCTTTAAATGTCATATAATATGTTATTTTCGGAGACTTTTGTACGTAACATTTTGAAGGAGTTTCGCGGGAGGGGATGTAATATGTAAGAACGTTGTTACAGATATTTAGTAACATTATATACACCAAAGTGAAATAAATATTTTCACAAAACAGAACCATCTGAACATGAAATAATGTTCAGACAATGTTTGAAGAAATCATAACAAAATACGATGATCTGTATACGAGATGGGGTGGGGCGAACCCGAAAAACATATTTTATGCAAGAATGTTACGATGATACATGTAACGTTTGACTTATACTTAAATACATCATTAGAAATAACAGAAAACTGTAGGGACCGAAATATTTGCTAATGTTTAAAATATTTCATTAATTACTGTTATTATATCATTATAAATAAATTAATTAATTAAAGTTAAAGCAAAGAACGTTAAGTCGTATAGTCATAAATGGAAAGCTATTCGATGGCGACGCGGCATATTGGTTTTCCAAAGTAGTAAGAATGGTGTTCGGCGTCCTTGCATCTATTGTTTATTGTTAGATGTCGACCTAGTCAATAGAAATTGAGTCACAAAATCATAAACAGTAAATAATTTGTTGACGACGTGGTGACTGGTAAATTATTTTATTTTTTATTTAGATTCGAAATATTTTCATATTAAACGTTTTTTTGTTTTATGTGACTGTGATTGTGACGATGATTAGTAACTGAGATTACCGTTATTTAATTGTTTGTAGTTTTACTTTCTGGTGTACCAGTCGCTGCTCGAAGAATTACGAATAATCAGTTACACACGACAACGGTTTAAATAACGATTTAACCATCACTAGTTAAAAAATAGAACAACGCCAATTTTGTTGGGGACCGGAATATTTTTTATAATTTATAGTTTATTTTATAAACATTTCATTGTAATAACTTTTTAATCGTAATATTTTTTATTTGAAGACTTCTGGCGATTAATCTCTCCGAAATACCTGGTCTGTGAACGACTCACCCAGTATACATTATAAACTGACCACAACAATTTCGGGACGAGATATCCTGATATTTTTTTCTGAACTTGATAGACAACAATTTAATCTGTAAAACGAAACCACATACGAGTGGAAGCGATTGAATTTAAATGAAACAAATATATTTATAGAATTGTTGTACACCATTATGACATTTTCAGATTATATTATACTTACCTGTAATATTTACATTACTAGCAGAAAATCAATCGGTTGTCGCCGGTGTACATCCAGAGCTATCTTAAATTGAAATGATTATCGTCAGAAACATGAAAGATATAATGAACTTAAATAATGACAGGTTAAAAACATAACTTAAAATCCTAAATGAATACGATATTTTGTGTAAAACCATTTTGAACAATTAATCATATCCATGAATTATGACAAATATCAGACTGCGGACAAATATTTTCGTATTGTAATGTAAATGCATAGAATATATAAAAAAAAAAAAAAACAATTTCTCTACGGCGCAGCAAAGAATATATCCGTCGCAAAAATCTATCCACCACAGCCAGCGACGTATTAATCCGTCGCGACGTAATTAATTTATCTGCTTTGTACAGCGACACCCACTGGAGACTTTAATCAGTGTCATCTATTGCGCAATGCAGACAGATTATAATTGAACATTAATTTTCATTATTATTTTTTGATAATCTAGCGGATTTTATTACTAAACCTGGCTATGACACTAACAATGGATGCAATTGTAATATAGATTACTACGTAAGCTAAAGATATTTTGTTTTTATTTAATAATTTGTTGAACGTACTCGAATATTTTCTTCTTTATCTTCGTTTGTGGATGCTCTGCCGCCATTCCTATTCCGATCCGTGGCCTTTCTAAAGCAGTCCATTATTTGAGATCTGGTCCCTTGGATCACCACTTTCTCCATGGTGTTAAATATCTGAGGGTATGGAGTCACTCTCGTTCTCTCAAGGTTCATTTTTCAATATCATAGAGAACCATCGGAAAGATATCCACATCGGTCCGTTATGACTGAGGATGTCTATGAACTCCCGCCCTCTTGACTGTGCTCATCCTCTTTTCTCGGCATCCTGCAGATCTTAGGGCTGTCTCCAGAGAAGTGCATGTTGCCTATTCCACTAGGTCGATCCAACGGGTGGGGGATCTTCCCCTTCATGTTCGCCCTTCGACGTGGATCGCCACAATAAGCTCTCTAAGCTATCTTCCCGTCTCGCAAGATGATCCTCTTTCCTATGGGGATGATATACATATGTTCATATTTATTATGTGTTTATTTTCGTGGTAATCAATTTTTTTTTTCATTCATTATTATATTCCCTCAAAAACGCAGGTGACCATCACGTGTCGAACACTTTAGCCTAAAACTGTTGTATTCAATTTACAGTTATGATAGTTTTTTATGTAATATTATTGTTATTATTTATTATTATTATTTATACACGCCCTATTCAGGCATTAACATAATTTGTAAAATAGCAGAAAATTTCATCAGAAGCACAAAGAAAAAATTACGTAATGTCAGCATGTTTTTTCATGATCAAAATTAAAAATAAATATAAAATGTGAAGTAAAGCAATTTATCCGCCTCCATTGACTTGAGACACAAAAAATTGTAATAATGTAGTCCTATAAAGAGTTAAGTTTACAGAAAAAATATCGACTACCTTCACATATTCATTCCCCAAAGAATGCATTCTGGGGACTGCGGATTTAGCTAATGCATAAGTTCTGACATTACCACTGTAATAGAATAATGAATTATGTCTCGATGACCTCAATGATGCGTGAAAGTCAAACACACCAACAATCTGGGGGCAGTCCAACATACCATTGATGATGCTGTATAGAAATATGAGGTCGGTCACCGTACGTCTCACTGATAAGTTTAACAATTTCAGACGGCTAAGGAGATAATCATAAATGATATCCTCGGAGCGTATATTTAATTTAAAATTATAAGTGATATATGATTTATTAAGGAGAACACATTCTTATTGTGAAGTTGTAATTATTCAGAACATAGGTCTGTGATGTTTTAAATACTAATTTAATGTATTTATTATTAATATATACATATAAAATCAATTTTGTCGAAAAATATTGTTTTTGCGCTACCGGGATTCGAACCTGGATCTCTATTTCTGATCCGGGGAAGTACACTACCAATTGTGTTATAGCGCCAGTATTTTTCATGACAAATTTCATGGCGTCTGCAGTCGGTTTACTCAAAGGTATTTGTGATTCCCTAAAAATAATGTAGATGGCTTTCAAAAATAATAGAACGACAGATGTATTAATTTGAAAAAGTGTAACATATATGTTCTAAAATTTGTCATGAAAAATACTGGCGTTATAACACAATTGGTAGTGTACTTCCCCGGATCAATAAAAGAATTATAATGAGTTAACTATCGCAATGTGTCGGGCATCACACGAAGAGACAAGGAAATAAGCGAGCGGTTAAGAAGAATAGACGGGAGTATGTAGTTGATATAATATATTGATATATTCACAGATACAGTGAAATGGCAATTGGCAGCCCACATCATTTTTAAATGGCCAAATTATCAAACTCTGCCGAAATACGTGGCAGAGACAAGTGGGATACACTTGGGGAGGCTTTCATCCAGAAGTGGATAGACAATTTGCTAATTTAATAGCTTAATTATTGTTATACTTAAATAATACATAGATATGTAAATATATAAACCATTTTTGTACGTTTGATTAAAGTAAAATATTTTTAGCAATATTTGAATATGTCCAAGAACACATAATTACTGGATTTTCACATACAAAGGCACTGTTAATAAATAAATAATATATATTTTATGGAGACGAAGCTATTTTTTAATTATATTTAATGGAAATATATGGAAGTATTGGTATTTACTGGGCTTACGACCTGTCATCGGCTGGCTTAAGTGATCACAGTAATTACGTGTTCTTGAACATATTCAAATATTACTAATAATGTACTCGTCAAAATAAGAAAATATATAAAAATTGAAAAATATTGATTTTTCAGGTGTATTCTAGTATAATGTGTTAGAAACATTTTACAGATAAAGGATACTACTAAAAATTTTTTTTTTTTAAAAGTATCTCATTATGACATGCTGTTTCAGGGAAAATGAATATCAAATTTAGTCCATAGATGGCGATAGTGTAGTGATATTCGAAGTGATTCCACGTATTAACATATATACAACTTTCAAACATTTGATAGATATGGAGGTTGATTGGGTGGAATGATGAACGTTACATTGTGTAAAGTGATCACTTAAGCCAGCCGAAGACAGGTCGTAAGCTTTGTAATTACGAATACTTCCATATTTTGCGTTCATTCCAAAGTGTGTGTAATCTCGCTTCCTTGTGCTAACCGTTTAAAACAATTTTTTTAAAAACAAAATTTGTAGTTTTCCTTTTTCATGATACACGATTAAGCTCGTCTTCGTAGGCACTGTTACTTGCAAATTAAGGAATGCCATACCCTTGGAACAACAAGTTGTCATCTAAAGTTTACGTCAAACTGAGAAATTGAGCTTCATAGTTTTAATTGTTAATTTTTCGGTTGAATTTTTACAAAAGTTGTGCCTTATATTTTAGAGTATTAAAATGTTTCAATTTCTGATTTCGGACACATTTATATAATTATACAATTTATTTGTATTCGAATCAGCAGTTCTAAAAATATTAAAATTGCTACTGAAATAAATATAAGGGGTTTGTCTTTTTATTTCCTAAGCTACTAATTAACTAAACTACTAAATTTAATACACATGTAAAAAGTCCATTTTGACGAATGTCAGAAATTAATGTCACGATATCTTGTTACGATTTGTCAATCTTTGGGATACTGCCGTTTTTGAACGTCATTTTAAAATGTATCAAATTAAGTTTGAATAATGAGTTATGCTATTTTGAAAATGACCAGATCAATTATTATCGACCCCGCCACCAGCCGTCATGTTTGAGCTTAATTTTTACAATTTAAATCAAATCTAAATTTAATTGATGTTACATAATATGTACATTCATTTTTTTATACAAGCTGCTTGCCCATGATAAATTTGTTTTATAAAATTTATCGTTATTTGAATTCGGAACACACGTAAAATTTGACAGCGCGTTTAGTCCGTTACGCCGGCATTAAAAAGCATTCCTTCGGCTGTTATTAGCGACGCGTAATTTTATAACGTCTGCATACTAATTGGGCACATCTGTGCCGGCCATATGCTCGTGTCCAAATGCAAATATTTAGCGGTTATCGACACTTTTGACAAATATTTTCTTTAGCAGACCTTTCAGAACACCGGACAAATGTTTTCACCCTTTCTGCAAGGCGCCGCCCCGGTTGTCTGTTTGAGTGTTGAATCACGCCAGAACACCTGCTAATTTGTTGACCGTGTTTACAAATTATATTGGAATATTTGTGGTTATTTGAAGGACGTCCAACTGGCGAAATAAATAGAGAAATACCTACACGTTGAACATATATGATGCTCACATTATATGTTTTCCTATAAATTTAAACGATTTATTAGATTTTTAAATACATAATATTTTAGAAACAATGAATTGATCGTGTGGTTCATACCTAACAACTCCTTCATAACATTCAGTTTCGAATTTGTATCGAGTTCCCGTCCTTGGGGACGACTGGATAGGCTAACTAAAAATGGGATAGTCCCGTTCAAAACGGGACGTATGGTCGCATTACTCTGGAGTTTTCTCCTGTTAAATGGGAGAAATTCAATAAACAACCATAATTTTTTTCTATATCGCTTGCTCATTGTATATTTCGAACACTAAAAAAAATGTTAGAATAAAAATTCATAAGATGACTTATTATCAAATAATTTTTTTGGAATTATTTATTATTATATATTTTTAATATATTTATTTCTTTTTTATTTCAGGTAAGACTAGATTGTGCGAGTAGGGCCACCCCGTCCACCAACGAGTGAGTGTGCAAATTAAATTTGTTTTCTAACTAAGAACTGTTTGACTAGACGATTTATTATTTGAAGTAATTAATTTATAAAGGATTTAAGAATTAGTGCGGTAGATTTATTGCGCTTGAATGATTTCACGAAAATAAACTTGATTTAAAATATATTTACTTATTTAACTATTGTATTATTTTTAATGTTGAAATTAATTAAGGAATATATTATGTTGTATTGATTATTAACAAGAATGGTGTAAATATGCAAAAATGCTGCATCGAGATCCAGTTCACCACAACACGATGCATCGAGAAGCTCAACTGTTCAGTCAAAACTTCACTTCTCTCTAGCGGTTGGCCGGCTAACATTATACAGGTTAGTACTCGTTTATTTATATACTTACTTACTTACCATCACACCGTTTCCTCGCGGGGGGTAGGCATAAAGGATAAAACGCCACGCTCTTCTTTCTCGACACAATTCTCGCCTCATACATATTCTCATACAAGCTCGCCGGTTGTTCTTCTACGACTTCTAACAGGACCATCTTCCAGTATCCGGTTTACCTGATCGTGCCTACTATATATACTAATTAAATAACTTGCCATCATGCCGAGGCAGAGATGCACAGTTCTCGCCTCATCTACATTCATACATCTTCTCACACAAGTTCGCCGATTATTAAGGCTTCTAACAAAACTCATCCTCCAGTATCTGGTTTTCCTGGTTGTGCCAAGTCTTCCGCGGACGTCATCTATTTCTGGTGCCATCAATGCTTGCGTCATATATTATCATTCCCTTCTCATTTATTCGTTCCATATGACCACACCACATAAGTGATCATTTCTTAATCTTACACGCTATACAAAGTTCAGCTTTACATTCTTTCCTTATTTATTTATACTTAACTCTATCATAAATGGATCTGCCACATATACGCCTAAGTGATCACATTTCTATTGCATTTAGTCTACCTTCGTTCCTCTTCTGCCAGCTCCAGACCTCACTTCTATACATCAGTGTCGGCCTTGGTAGTAATGCCCTTGGAGGTAAAAATCCAGTAATTGTGTGTTCTTAGACACACTCAAATATTGTTAAAATCTGTGTATAATTAAGTGCTGTTACAAGTTGTGTGATCAGTAATTATGAATAGGTAATTTTTTGCGAAATTTAATCATTTTTTCTGGTACCATTAGTTAATTTGAAATTTCCGTTTAGTACGTTGGTAGAGAGTTGCTTGACTTAATAATGAAACACATTCGCTGATAAAAGTGTTATTCAACACTATGCAATAGTAAATGTATCCCTATAAACCTGCTGATTAGCAGTTTTTCCCTTTTCTTTATCAATGTTTACATTAATTGTTGATTTAAAACACATTGAACTAATAAGTGTTTCCGATTGTGTGAAAATATTTTCGATAACTTTAATATACTTTTCATGATATTTCCTGGTGACCATTATGGACAGAATTTATTTACTTATCAGAACCAGCAGCAGAATACTGTGTCTGCAGTACAGCCCTTGGTTTGGTAGCAACGTTCAGAATACTAAATAACTACAACGAGATCTCATAGATTACCACTAACATAACATAGATATATACATTCCATGGACTATCGTTTGACACGTGATTAGACTTCGTTGACCTTGCAACCCATCCGCTTATGTACATAATGTACTCATATGCGATAGTTTTGAATATATGGTTAATTCTTCTAAGTTGTCGATATGCAACATAGCTTTTATTTTCATAATTTACAATGCTTTTAATTTCTTAACCATCAAAACATGTTTCAAAATATTCCGCTAATTATTTTATAATCATCTTAATGTCGGAGATTTAATTCATTAGGGTCATTAAAAATTTATTGATAATCATCAGTACATGAAAAATAAATAAATAAACAAATCGTTGGTGTTAATTGATGGCACGTGCATTCAAGTCATCTTTATCAGCATTTTTTTATTAAAAAGAACACATTCTTATTGTGAAGTTGTAATTGTTCAGAACATAGGTCTGTGATGTTTTAAATACTAATTTTTTGTATTAATTATAAATATATACATATAAAATCAATTTTAATGTAACGACAGATGTATTAATTTGAAAAAGTTGAACATATAGGTTCGAAAATTTGTCATGAAAAATACTGGCGCTATAACACAATTGGTAGTGTACTTCCCCGGATTGGAAATAGAGATCCAGGTTCGAATCCCGGTAGCGCTAAAACAATATTTTTCAACAAAATTGATGTTATATGTATATATTTATTATTACCATTATTCATAATTAATTGAATAATTATAATTATTCAATTAGCAATTTTTTATTCAATGCTAGATGTCTGTTATTCGCTGCCACGTAGTTTCGCAGAGTTTGATGATTTCATCAGTCCAGAGGGTTTCAGGGTAGCCTTTGTTTTTTCGTTCCCTTCAGGTACAACTGGATAAACATTTGTCCAACGGTCTGTCCTTCGAGCGATGGAGTTAACCCATTGCAGTTTCATTTTCTCGGCATATTTTATTATACTGATTACTTCTGTATGTTCTCTTGTTACCACTCGTTTCTTATCATGTGTTTATCATTTTTTATTTATCAGCATTTAAAAGTAATAATCAATTAAATATATCTGGTCAGTTTGTATGCCGATTAATTCAGTTTACTCTCCTTAGGGCAGTCTTGGCCATTAGTCACTCTGCCGGCGAGCGCCGACACTGCTACGTAAATTATTTGACCATATTTTACTGGATCCGTCACATTTCTGACGCACTCTTGAAGTGAGGTGTTGGTGAAAGCCTTCACCAGGTGTGTCCATCATATGCTGTGTGATCTGCCGATCTTGTCACTCCACTTAGAAACAACAAATCTTTCAATGTTGTTGCGTTTTATGATGTTGCCAAAGTATTTTAACACGCGCGATTGCAGAATATGGTTGTTGCTCAATTTGAATAATAATAACATTCATTAAAGTATTCTCATGTCTGAGAAACGTGATTTTCGTCTACTCCCGCCCTTTTGACCGTACTTCACTTTTCTCATCATCCTACGGATCTGACGGCACACCAGAGAGGTCCCAGTTGCTTTTTGTATTTCGTCAGTTCAACGGGTGGGGGGTCTCGCTATTATTCTCCAAGATATATTCTCTTCTCGCGAGATGTACAACTCGTTGAGATGAGTTGATTGTGTACGGGTATATTGCATGAGTTCCAACTGTAAAATTTCACCTCAAGAGCACTTTACACATAAACTGTCCAACGTTATCCTTGTATTTAATAATTACAATTATCCTGCAAACTTTTGATATGATTTTATTTAGTCTTTTGGCAATGGCTGATCAGTCTCCATCTTCTGCGGCTGAAGTACAGACTGACCCGAGAACTTGACGTCAAGTTGTCAGGAATGCAGAGCTCTTGAATATATATATATATAGAAATGCCGTGTGTTTCGCTATACAACTCATCGCGTTTATTAAAAAAAAAAAAACGCAGTAGGTACATGCCTTTACATACTTTTTAAGCGAGTCCGATGAAGAAAAAAATATTTAGGTAAGTACATACCCAGGTGAACCATAAAGATAATATTTTGATGAGTCATCTTTGAAAATTGATGTTTTATTAAACTAGCCGTCAAGCTGTGATTTAAAGTAGCCATAGATGCAGCGATTGACAACCTCCTGTTGTAACACATATATTTGTCAACAAGTTAATTATTTAATTTATTTTAAGGTATTTTAAAATAGAATGTATAAATATGAATAAAAATGAAAATAAAACATATGAAATAAAGAATTTGAAATTGCGTTAGAAAATTTAGATATATGAGAACCTTGTTACGGCTATTTAGTATATTAGTAGACATCAAAGTGAAACAAAATATCTAGGAAAAGGTATACATAATGCAGAGGTGGTATTATAATACGTGTGTCTGAAACATATAATGCGTTGTTAATACTGAATTTAAGGCTTCAAAAATGGCGTTGGAAAATGTTGTAGCATTTTATAGAAGGTTGTATGTGTGGCGATTTCCCTAAATTAGGGCTAGCCTAAATGTAAAATTGCCATAATATCGTTTTGTGAAAGAAAAAAAACTGTTAAAAATAAATAAGAGTTATTATTAATACAAATTAAGTTCTTTCATTAGAAAGATATACTTACAGAAAAAATGTATCAATAAAATATTTGGCTGCTACCGGAATTCTAACCCGGACCTTTTCCTGTCAGGTAAACCATTCCACTACGGCAACCGATTACATTTACGACAAACTTATATTAATATATAGTACTTACTATATTAGAACTGTGTTCTTTTTTTTGCCTGGTCTCTAGATAATAAATGTCAAATAAAATTTATTTTTTGATTACAGACTGTATTCATTCTATAGAACTCCATTGTTAATCAACATAGTGAATCAAACACGATTTTTTGTTCCATTTTTAATTTTTCCAAATAATTGAATGTTTGTTTCGGCTCTCTAGGCCATTATCAACTGATGCAACATAGAACAGTGTGGTGAGCTTATACACTAATTTTGTTACAAAGTTGGATATTACGTATTAAGTGAGTAACGATACAATATTCCCTTAATACTAAAATTGACAATGTTGAAAATACCATGATTAATATCTTTATCATACAATAAGGTTGGAAAAAATAAAATATATCTTTCAATTATATGTAAAAATTAAATGTTAAACCAAAAAATGAGTATTTGGTTTATTGTGTTAATTTAAAACATTTTTCGATTCACTAATCAAATCCCTAGAAATATAACACTCGTATAACTATCATGATGTGAAATGTTTAGTACGCATGTTCCCAAATATCATAGGGTCAGAGAAAATGAGAAAAATAGTACTTTTCGTTTTTGGTAGTCCGCGGGTCGACTTTCAGCCCGCCTTATCGACGAAGCTGGATCGAAAATCATTTCATTTAAACAAAAAAAAAAAACACATCGAAAAGAACAATGCATTATTTATTAAACATTCCAGAGGCTTTGATTGTTGATCTTTTTATATCTTTTATATTATATAAAAAAGAAAACCATCTATACCGCGAGTGTTATAGTTTTTTTTGTTGTATGTATTATACATAGATACACGTTCTATTATTACTTATATAAATTAATGAAGTCTTTTTTAATTAAAATTATTTTATTTTTTGTTATCGTGTCGCTTTTCCGAGGGGGTAGGCAGAAAAGGTTTAGTGTCAGACACTCTTCTGTCGTGCTCTTGAAATAACTAGAGCTCGAATTAGTAAATTTAACTGTTGATAATATCATAATTTAACATTTATTTTTGATCAAAAAATATTCACATTTTTATACTACAATATACATATTACACTATGTGTAACACACCTAGTGCACAATATTTTAAGGGTAGATATTAGATTAGATACATATTAAAAGTATAAGTCGAAAATATTCCATTTGCATGTGACTAATCTAAATCATGTCAGGGATATAGGGCCGGTGTGGATCAGTAGTAACTTTTACTTTAATAAAAAAAGTAATTTTTTTGCGAAAATGGGTTGTTTGATCGTTGGTAAAAAAATATTTACTTTTCGAAAGTACATCACGTCGTAAAATCATTTTACTCTCCGGTATCCGATAGTAAAAACGAGAATCGATAGTTAAATATGGCGGACTCTTCACAGCTGTTCCAAAAGTCATCCGACACATAGACACTTTGAAAGTTACAGTATACGACAATTAATCATTCAATATCCTTCTATTTTAGTGATGAGAGTTTGTCCGATAATGATCTCATTGTTTAATATACATTAGCACATAATCCGAAAAAATTTCACCACCAAAGTGACAGATTTCCACAAAAAATCCACAAAAAAAGCATAAAATAATGCATATTTCCTGATAGTGATAGGTCCAGGTTCGTATTCCGGTAACAACTGAATATTTTTTCGATAAATAGATTTTTAATGTATCTTCTAGTTGATTCATTTTATTTGTATTAGATTATTTTTTGTTAAATGATTCAGAGCCCAAAGCAAATAATAATAAATAATACTTAAGAAATCCCATCGATAAGATTCTCTATAACTTTACAGAATTTGTACATACTCCTTGAATATTTTGGACTCATGATTTAGTCAGGTATCCACCCATAAAATATTGTGGACTAGGCCTGTTACACCTTGTATTATAATATAGACTATGACTATATTCTATTATGGGAATACATAAATTGATTTGAAAGAAAGGGTATTTTTTCTGCTTTATGATAGTATTTACCATGTATATTTTACAATTTTTTTCCATAATATAAACATTGGTTTTTTTATTATCTACTATAACATTAAAAATGTGTTTAATATATTACGTAAAGTATAAATTATGTTATTATTTATCTATAACATCGGCACAACATATTGACGTTTGGCGTTAATTATTAACAATTGTCAAGGCATCACCTAGTTAGTCTGATTAAATAATATACCAATTAAAAAATTTGTATTAAAAATCTGAATTAATTGATATTATAAAAATTATACGACAATTGTCTTTACTTTGGCGGTTCGATCAAAGTGATTCGCTAATGAAGATTAATTAGGTGAGAATAACACCTTCATACATACGCTTATTTAAAACACTATTAACATACATTGATACGTAACATGCTCATATATATATACTGTACACAAGTCTAGAGCGGTGTTTTTTCGTTTTAAAATACTATTCATAATACATCATAGAAAATTGAGGACGTAGATAAGCGTATTATAGGTACGTTTTAGTTATATAAAACGTGTATTCATTCTACTGGTGGAAAAATGTTCTATCAGATATTTTGTCGTCTCCTCAATTTCAGACCGTAAAGCTTACCTTAAACATAACCAAAAGATAACATTTATCTCCCGACCACTAATATAATATATTAAATTGATTTATTTAATAGATAAGTTATGTATACATTAAATAATATGTATTGTCTAAACAACCGTATCTGTACAACAAATAATTTCTTAAGTGCCTACTTAAAATACGACTACCTTATTACAATTTGGTATTGTGATTTAATGAAATTTCTTAATTATTATTTGCTAAATTTCTTATTTAGCGTTTCACGGTAACGCCCCCCAATCAAACATGAGTCCATGGTACAGCATCCCAATCAAACGTGGGTTCATGGTACCGCATCCCAATCAAACATGGGTTCACGGTACCGCATCCCAATCAAATATGGTATCTGTGACACGTTTTCTATTAATCTTAGTATTATTTCACATTAAATTCATTATAAATGTATTATTGAGGAGATTCTTATTGTGAAGTTGTAATTATTCAGAACAGACGGTCTGTGATATTTTAAATACTAATTAAATGTATTCATTAGAAAAATATACATATAAAATAAATTTTATCCAAAAATAAATATCGAACCTGGATCGAATCCCGGTAGCGCAACAATAATATTTTTCGGTAAAATTTATTTTATATGTATATCTTTCTAATTAATACATTTAATTAGTATTTATAATAAATTCACATTTTTATTTCTTAAATTTGTATTCCTCATCTAACCATAAAATAAGCATATCTACTCATGTGTCATCTGAAAGTAGAAATAAATATTTGTAACTTTTTTAAAAATAGGAAAATTTTCCGATGCTGTCAATTGATTGGCTGACACCGCTGACAGTAGTGAGCTTCAGTTAAAAATGGTAGTCTTCACGCTTTTAGATAATTTTATCTCGACTGACTGTGTATTTGATTGTAATTTAATAGAATGTGTACTTATCTTGATAGCAATGTATGCAGTATTTCTGTATTTTGTGTAGCTAGATGATAAGACGGGCGGTGGGCACCCCGCGTCTGTGCCGCAATGTCTCGGCTTGTGGGCTGTTTGTAGGCTGGGGCGCCAATATTGACTAACGTTAAACGTTTTATCAATATACTCTGTTGGACATGGTTTCTAAACTTGAAGATCGTGTCTTGTATGCTTTATGTGTGTGGTTTAATACGAGTCGTGTATCTGTGATCGAGCAAGGCTGTTATCGCTCGTCAACGCAAATAAGAAGAAATGTGTGTACCCAAAATTCGCTGTTTCCCCAGCTGTTATAATACGAGGGCTGCCAGCGCGACCATTACAATAATAGCGCTTCTAGGAAACGATTAAGATCGATTGACTTCGAATCTATGACTTATTTTTGACCAGAAATCGTAAATAATATTTTATGCGAAATCGGATAAAAGAATCAATGACAGAACTTTCTTTTTTTGTAATAAATAAATTCACAATTATCATATTTTCAGTATATTATTATTTTGGTTAATAATATATATACTAACTGAGTAACTTACCATCATGCCGAGGCAGAGACGCTCAGTTCTTACATTCATACATCTTCTCATACAAGTTCGCCGATTATTAAGGCTTCTAACAGAACCCATCCTCCAGTATCTGGTTTTCCTGGTTGTGCCAAGTCTTTCGCGGACGTCCTCTATTTCTGGTGCTATCAATACTTGCGTAATATATCTTCCTTACTATATCTCCTCATTCATCCGTTCCATATGACCAAACTACTTTAATGATCCTTTCTTAATTTTACTCACTATACATTCTTATCAGCTTTACATTCTCTCCTTATTTCTTCATTATTTACTCCGTCATAAATGGATATACCACACGTACGCCTAAGCGATCTCATTTCCACTGCATTCAGTCTACTTTCGTTCCTCTTCTGCCAGCTCCAGACTTCACGTTTAAACATCAATGTCGATATCAGGACTCCCTCGTGAGGCGCTAGTTTTGCCATTAGCTATAATTCCATTCAATGCGTCGTTCACTTTGTTTCCTCCAGTAACCCTCCTTTCGATATCTTTCTCAGCCTTTACGTTTCTATCAAACATACTTCCCAAATACACAAACTCATCTACTTATTCCAAACATTCATTACCTACAAGTATTTTGCACGGTGTCTTCCTGTCTTCCTTCTCGAATACCATCACTTTCGACTTGTTTACATTTATAATAAGGACACTTTCATACATCGTACATTCTACTCACTAGATTCTGTAATTCTTGTAACCGTATTAAAATAAAGTAAAGAGTACACTTACGTTAGTTAATGGATCTTTTGATTTGTAAGAAATAACGCTTTTAAAATACAAAATTTATTGTGGATACGTACAAACTGTTCATGTATACTGTAAGAGAATTTATTATGTTAGTCAAAACCATTTAAAATACGTCCACAGTTTAAAATTTTATTTGCACCTCTACATCAGTACATATACTACAAACACTGACCTATTTGCTTATCTATATAATATATATAGTTAATGTTGGACTGTGCATGTCTCACTAGAAAAATCTGTGTCGAAACAGGCATTGTTTACAAGCAGGTATACAAAATAATTAGTTACAAGTATGCTGATATAAGAATGAACTAACAGTTAGTAAGAAAATTTATTACGTTAGTCAAAGTATTTAAAATACATCCATAATAGAAAATTTTCTTTGCACATCTGTCTCGATACATGTGGAGTGAATGACTGAACAGCAAATAACGAAGTTACTGCTGAATACCAGACCAACAAGACGCAATAGCTTGATAAGACCGAAGCTAAGATGGGGAGACAGATCAATGGAGGAAAACTCTCAAGGAAACCATGACCAATCACGGGTTGTGGAATCAATAGTGATGACGATGATGATGACATAAATAAAGTAGAAAATAAGTTAACGATTTATATAAATAATAAATTCATGGTCACCGAGATTTTATTTATTTTCATTTTATTTAAAAATAACTACATGTATATTTATTTGTTAACCGTAAAGTTTAAAGAACCCACATGAAGAGTGTCCTCGTAAATGTCTTTGATCCCTGAGGGGGACGTATATCTAACGGTCTCCGACATATCAGAGTTGTAATGTTTACCGACATTACTTAGGATCAATAATCTGTACAGTATATCAAATCTTACCAATGGCGCCGAGCTGCAAGGATAACAATATCTGAAACCGTTTATATTTTGTAACTATATTTTTTACATAATAATTTCATGAATTCATCTTCGAATTCATCATCAGTATTCTATATATGGACGTAGTAGGGTCCAGCCTAAGCCTATACTTTTATTAATGTGTCTTGAACGCATCTTGAAAATGCCTATCAAGATGTATCTGCTTATGACATGCTTAGATGGATATGTATCCTATCTGCTGAGGAAGGCGGCCGGTAGGTTTTAATAGGTAAAGCTGCAATAAATACTGTGTTGAAGACATTGTCTTGATTGGTCAACAAGTACCGACGCAAGGTAGGGGTAGATGGAAGCGTCTTGTCGAGACTTTGGACCACCGACCCTCTTAGTATAAGGGGATGAAAATGATGATGAAGTCTAGTGCATAGTGGAATTCTGGTACCAATACTTACGTACGGAAGTGATGCCTAGAAAAAGAACAAAAGTAGACTGAATGTAATGGATATGCGGTGCAAATTAATAAATTAGAAGCGAATGGCCGATAGAATTAAGAAAAGGGAACTTAAATGGATTGCCGTGTAGAATGGTAAAGAAAATATAGTGAGCTTTGATGTAATGAGAAACAGAGGGCGTCCGCGAAAGTTCTCACACGATCAGATAAACCAGATATCGAAGGGCGTCCCTGTTTGTTCAACGATCGACATGCGTGCATGTGACGATGTATGAAAGTGAACGAGGCAAGATACGACGTGGTGATAAGTAAGTAGTAAATTTAGTCATCACTTTGATGATAAATAATACTCGAAGTCAGTAAGTGTTTTATGTTGGTACTTTGAAGCAAATCATAACATAATATGTCATCAGTAATATTGTATCGGACCACAGTCGCACGTCGCCGGTACTATGTATCTCAAGTACTCTCCTCATCTCAATGGCTTAATAACATAAACATATATGTACAAAAATGCTTTTTCGGGCTTATATGCAGATTTATTAACACAAACAATTTTAGTAACACAAAGAAATATTTTCCCAAAAACTATAGAAAGGGAAATAATCTAAAATGTATCTAACACAATGACGTATCATCTTATGCTTCATTTCAGTATATTTAAAATAGTTACTTTTTGACAATTTGACATATGAATTTAGTTAATTTATTTGACATCCTGATGAAGGAAATGGTATTTTCGGGAACCGGTTGGTGTATTAAATTTAGGCCATAATGTGATTAAAAATAATGTTATAAATAATTTATATTAAAAAGAGTTACTTTTAGTTAGCTAAAATGCAATCTTGAAAAAAACTTGTTTTCCTCTCTCTTGAATGCTCAATAATTTGTAGATAGGTTTTTATGTTATTAGTCCATCATTCTATTCAACATGAGGCGGTTCGATGTATTTGGTGGAAATTCAAAAAAACTCCATGAACCCAGGACATCACAAACAAAGACAATTTGTAACAACGGGCTCCGAATCTAACTATTTTAACTATGTACTCAATTTTTGATATTAAAAATCTAAACACTAGACTGATCTCAGAAAAAATGACAAACAAATACTCATACCATGATAGTTTCATATTTTATTCAGTGCCAATAAACGTCATACTTTTGATACTTTTTAGAAATTTACATGTTCGAAAAATCACATCACTCGCGCGTTCGAAAATTAAAGTATGTCCTTTCACGTGCCAATAAGTATCACAGATAAAGTTTTAAATGGTTATAAAAAGGCTCCAACAAGCTATCATCTCCTCTTGCAATATGCCCAAAAAATGAAACGATTCATCTTTGAATTAAAAATAATACATACCTAGTGCCTAACTACACAAAGTACAATGCAATTTTATATAACATATATTATATATTTTTAAACTGTCCGCATCCTTCCACATTCCCAGAAGTAGAACATCTTACTTACAAAATTCATTCATTCAAACACCATAACGAGAAATTTACTTTTTCAATATTAGCCTTACTACGCTTAAAAAGTTATTTTTATGAACCACCACAATCTCAATTTTGACCAATCATTGTACCTACAAACACATCTTGCTCTCCCTTTGTTGCAACAATTGTTGCAACCTCCCCACCGTTTCTCCCACCTTTTTTATTTTTCTTTATCTTTTGCTATATTATGTACCTAAACATTTCTGTGGATTTTCATAATTAGTATCATATGTTAAATATTTATTATGTTAGTTCTATTATGTTTACACTGTCAAAATTTATCTATTTAAAAAGTTAATGTATTTAATAAAATTTCCTTGTCCGGGGTGGCAAATCTAATTGGTGACATTTTGGATGTGAATGTGACAAAATATTGATAAGTTAAATACCTAATTAATTGAAATTTGCGTTCCGTTCAATTTGTCTTTTTGTCCGGAGCGATGTATAAGTGTAAAAGTTAGAGCAGCCCTGTGCACACATAATGTTTACATATAGATATAATCATGACAATACTATTTGCGTTCGATCGATTTAAAAAAAAAATGCAATTAATTACATATGTTCAATATTATAAACATAAACTAGCTTTTATTACATATTTCCACTCAAATTAGAATCATAAAAGGGCTAGCGTCGGTTTCTTGCAATACTACAGGGAACTTACTGTGTTATTTATCACTTGGCGGTTTGTTTATTTCACACGGGCCGTATTTTACTGGGCATTGATTTATTTCATGTCTCGCGTGTCCTTGAGTTTTTTCCTTTTAAGGTTATATTGCGTATGTTTTATTTTAATTTAAACTACGCTTCGAAAAATCTTTTTTTTTTTCGGTACAGCCGCACAAACAATTATGTATTGTTATGTAATATATATTAAGCGCTGACCTTAGGGAGCTTGCGGACTCAAAACCACGAATTGTGATTCAATCACTGATATTTTAATCTCACAGTAATTGGATACGTGTAAATAGCTTGTCTGAATATTTTGAAGTCTAGCTAAATAGCCGTATACAGAATCTCGAAGACTCGACAAGGCCCTCCCATCCTCCCCTCTCTTGCGCTGCTTCGGTACTTGTTGACTAGTCAAGGCCCAATATTTTTTACTATTTATCCCAGCTTAGTCTGGAGCAGCCCACAGACCGCCCAACTTTCGGAGATACCTTGGTACTCGCTTCTCTGCCTTTCATAAGACGTGTCCAAGTCACATTCAATGAGAACTTTTTAAGTATATGTAGTGCCTCATGCCTAGGGTCTCCTTTACATCGGTGCTTCTCACGATGTAATGTTGAAGATCAGCACATGGAATATTACAAGCTTACCCGAAGAATATGTCAAGTTAATTGCTGAATTAGTTGCGTTATTCACTTAACATTTGCGGATTATTATCGACAAATATTAGAATTTATTAATAAAAACAGTACCGAAACGGCGATCACAGTAACAATTTACAATCACTGATGTTATCCAATACCACTCAAACTCACATCAGTGAGTCAAGAGCAGTGATTTATTTCATCACTACTGAGTATCATAATAGCGAAAAATGTGCTTTGTTTGGATAGTTCAAATAAACTTTTATATTTAGTTTTTGTGCTTCGTCTGTTTGTGTTTTATGTTAATGTGGTTTCGTATGTGCTTTTTTAAGCAAATTTTCGCGTAAGAAAATAAATTTAAATCATACATATTTATTATAAACCATCAAATTCTAATTTTTCTGATTGTAAATGAATATATCACTAAAATCTTTATTTTATCAAAATATTATGTTGATTATTTCTGATTACGCCCTAATTTTCTCAACTGTTATTTGGTGATTAAGTGACATACATTGGAGATAAAAATTATCGAATATCAACGTACAGTCAGCGTTGACACCAATGTTTACTCTCACGTTATTTCATAGTATTATATTTTCTACGAGGAATGAGTACTTATGTGATAAAGTCGACAAATATTATTATATTGCAGTACTTATTTTAAATTATTATTTAAACAATTATTTTATCATAAATTATATTAAAATATTTATATGAAAACTACTTAAAATTAACTGAAATTATAAAAAGAACGTTATTTTTAGTAAAATTCATTGACCGATCAAAATGAAATGTTGCATAGTTACTCTTTACTCCCTCTGGTCACCCACCCGCTTCCTACGACATAAATCCGTTACAAATTTTGCTCAGTTTCTTTCTAGGACCCTATTGGAAATATAGTCACGCCGTCCACAGACATCTAATCTACCACGACTAAAAACGGTAAACAATTTGGTACAAAAATAAAATGCCAAAATAATAATTCTAAAGATAATTTATATTATAGAAAAAAACTATTTTTTAAGAATTTTATGAGATAAAATTTTTTATAATAATATTAATTGTGTCAACTAAAAAATCACTAGACCTAATATGTATTCAATTCGATCCAGTGGTCACTCGCAATACATAATTTTAGCTAGCCACACTGATACTCGCAGTCACAAGCCGATTTGGTCACGAGAAGCGTTCCTTAATCAGTTTTTGATGCAGAATATTGTAATTTTTCGTTAAGTACTAATAGTTGAAGTTAAGTTAGAAATACTATCGACATACTCATACACTAGAAATAGATATATTTTTAAATTTATACTGGTTTGATATTGTATAAGTTTTTTTTTTTAATATTCAGTTAAACTTTTTAAATCTACTTCATATTACTTATAGCCCTAGGCAGATGTATGCATGTACCTACCTACATAAGTATACGTGTAGGTTCTCTTATAGAACAAATTTCATCTGAAAAAAAACATAATAAAAGCCGATGTCTTCAGAACAAAAGATGCGGTCATCTCACCTGGATGCTGCATGTGTTGGAAGATGAAAAAAAAAAGACGATGAAAAGAATCCACCCTGCCCGAGATCTTATACCTGCCTTCCCAAAGTCCCAACAGTTCGTTTAGCGGTAAACCATTTTGTTTCCCACCAAAATTACATATAATAACCCTTGTTTAAATATGCTTTAAATTATTTATTTTTATATTTATAAACCTACCCGTTTCCGTCATTGATTTATGTTACGTTTTATTTGCACCTTCATATTCGCATTGCTATTACATATTGAGATTGGTGGAATTAGAATGGATCAAAAAATTCATAATAAACATTATTAAGTATTTTCCAAAAAATTAAATTACAAAATAGACAAAAAAGCGACCAAACAATGTCGTCATACTCGTTACTGTGGTAATGCATTTTTTATTCAGTTTCTGTAAACGTCAAACGTACGTTTTGACACATTTAAAAAATTTACTTGTTTAAAACGCAACAACACTCGCGCATGTTCGGAAATTTTAATGTTTTCTTTTACGTCCCGATATATATATATAAAAATATGTTTGGTAATTCAATGCCTCTGCAGTACCTACCAAAAAAATTATTATTAAAAAAGTATGTATATAGTTAGTACCTATCTAAAATGCTAACCATTATTCTAAAATGCCAAAAATAAATATAATATTTTTTGATAGTTCAAATTGAAACTATCAATCTGCAGTCGATCTCTACATCATAAAAATATTCGCCATATTGTCTGCACGCAATGTGTGCAATCACGTCAAGTAACTAATCAAAGATCAAACGGCTTTTTCACTTTTACAGTTTTCATCATTACTTTCAATTATCAATCTTTGTAAATATTTTTGTGTAAATTAAATTTACCTATGTTGTTGACTTTAGAAAAGTCTCACTTAATTTATATATTTTTTTTAATTTATCGGAACGTAAACAAGTGAAACAATAAATTCTTTATAATTATTTTTAATTGCGCTTATATGATGAAGCTTAGTACAGCTTCATTCTAGTGAGCTGAATCAAGTAAATAAATAAATATGTTTTTAAAACATTTTGTATTTACGTTTTTAAGCTGAAAAAAACTGGGGACACAATTTAGCAATTAATCAATTAATCAAATTTAAAACATTAAAATTCCAACATTATAAATATGTAAGTAGTGTAAAATTAATGTATGTAATGTATTAACATACCGCATAATAGGTCAATGTCGTTGTTTCTATTTCACGAGATTTTGAATAATTTCAAAATTCAAAATAATAAATGAAATTATGTCTTTTTTACGTAATCGTAGCACGATATGTCCAATTGGAATTACAAATTAGATGTATTTTTAATTATATTCATCGTAGAAGCAACTACGCATATTTCTTACATCGCCTCTTCTTTCTCTTTGTTCTCGCTTTAACCAGTTCATCTGGGCTCGGCTGCTCTCATCATTTTGCTCCACATTGTTCTAGGCTGAATTATAAATATTTTTTTATTTTATTATATATGTTTATACGAGTACTTACCGGAGTGGGACGGGCCGTGGTGAGTTTGAGTATCTCTATTTATATTGTTATCGGTATTATGCCTACGAATAAATTATTTTTGAATGTATTTTAACAAACAAAGACACCTACCTATGTTTATGTGTGGTAGATGGTTTCACTGCCCGGGGCACGAATATTTCCCGATTTATTCTGATCGGTCCGACGTTTTCCCATACCGTTGATTCAGTCATAAATTAATCTTGATTTCTGAACCTACATACACACATACACAATCAGTCCGGCTGCGTGTGAAATAGCTAGGATTTTTTTGTTATCTAATTTTACTTAATCTACATACATAAGCTCGTTTTAAGTGTCAGTGACCGACTCAAAAATGTTCCCTATTAAAATAAATTGCCAGGGCTACGACACGTGTCACTATAGCTTTATAAATTATACGTACGTAAATATGAATAATTTCAATATTATGTAACTACCCCGTAGCACGTCCTATGTTGTTGAAACAGCTATTTTGTTACTGAGAAAACAAATATATATTTATACAAATGTAAAGACATGCATGCAAAAAATATTTAAATTAAAATACCACAGAACTATGAAAAACAGCAAGTTCACAATAATAATGTGTTCTCCTTAAAAATAATTATTAGTTTTTTAAAATCGTGATCTATACTATGTAAATGCATTATTATTAGTATTTAAATGAACACTGACAGATTTAATTTAATTATAATAAAGTCACATATGCATACTTTTATATTTCCGATCAATTTTAGTAAGCCAAAGATGCAATACTTTATACATTTTAGTATAGAAATACTACTTGATAATTTTTTCCATATTTAACAACCATGTTTTCTATATTTATAAACATTATTTCCATACTCCTGCATCATTTTCTTATTCTCTTAAACGAGAATCTGAACACGTTAAACAAATCTTGCTTTAAATATGAATTAAATATATTAATTAGAAAGATATACATATAAAATCAATTTTATCGAAAAATATTGTTGTTGCACCACCGGGATTCGAACCTGGATCACTTTCCTAACCAAGGAAGGTGCATTATCCAACTATGCTACAGCGACAATATTTTTAGCGACAAATTTTCGAACCTATATGTGCTTTGATATTAATACATTTAATCGTTCCATTATTTGAAAGAGCTTCTACCTTATTTTACTGAATCCCGGTGGCGCAACAACAATATTTTTCAATAAAATTGATTTTATATGTATATTTTTTTAATTCATATTTAAAATATCGCAGAACTGTGTTCTGAATAATTACAACTTCACAATAAGAATGTGCTCTCCTAATAAATCATTCTTTGTCAGAAAACGTTTTTTAACAATAAAAAATGATGAATTCTATGGTTTGGTTTTTAACTGAATTTTTAAGTATTTTGCTGGACACCTCAGTTGCCAACCCTACACTCTAGAATCTACAAGATTAACGTCTTTCTGTGCACGAATTGTACTGCACTTGAGGGCATCCGCCATTTTAGTCGAGCCTCGAAAGAAAAGCCTCACTGACGGCCTTCCAACCGACCACCTAGTAACAGGTCATATATCAAGCCTACACACAAAGTTGTTAACGGCGAGCATTATTGCTCTGTGTCTTCGATTTATCATTTTCTTAAGCTAAACAGGCAGGAACAGTGGTTGAATCAGATTTTTTTCTAATCCGAATATTCGAACGTCTATAGGTATATATATATATACAAGGAGAATAATAATTATAGAAGTCGATTGTGTTGTAATTCTAGAAAATACTTTTCTTTAATTCAGAAGACCCCTGATTATCTAGGGATGAATTACTGACTGTGAATTATTATTATTATATATTTCATGCACTTTATCGAGTTTAAAAAAATTTTATTTGATGTAAAATACTTAAATGCGGACATATTATATCTCATTTATTTAAATCATTTCCCAAAAATCGTCCAAGGAATAAAAAACGTCTGTCATCTTATTTCACAATCTCTATAATATGGTAAACGTGATGAGTTTCGTTATGGTAGAATGATGTAGCGACATGCATATCAAGAAAGATCGTAACAAATAAGACATTTAAAAATATTAATTTAATAATGTTTGTCACAATTGCTATTATTTTATGAATTTTCCCATTAGATTAATGAATCGTAAAAGTTATTTTGTCAACTACTGCAGTAACGTTGAATGGTCGATTCGATTATCCTTCGTTTCAAGAGACTTGTACATGTACATAACCGTGTAAATATTCCTTAGGGTAAGTCGGGTAAACGCGCCCCACATTAACGTTACGGCAGTAAAATGTCGACACTTCACAATAAATTCACTTTAATCACAGAACATTCAAATCTAGGTTTAATGAATTAAAAATGTACTTTTTACACGTATTAAGATAGTTAAATATATATTATTTTTTAGAGAAAAGTTTTTTTTCAAATGTTAATATTTATTTTTGTTTCTATCATTATCAATCCTTGGTTTTACAGCCAACAGTGATGATCTGGGATCTTGACCTTCTTGAGAGTTTTCCTCCATTGATTTATGTTTTGCTGCGTTTTTCTTTAGTTTTGGATTTCTATACCAGATATGTCAATAAGGATATTGTCGCTCCATCCTTAGATCTTCCCAAGCTCCTGCGTCCTGTTGATCTGGTGTTCAACGGATACTTTATAGATTGTTGTGTAGTCGAATTCTGCAACCACCGAAGCTTTGCTTATTTTTTGTATTTAAATTTTTATCTAAACCTTAAGTGTTAATTCTTAAACACTAATAATGTATTGCAATTGAAATTACCAGAAATTTACAGTACACCTACATTACATTATACAGAGAAAGCTAATTATTGTAACATTTATTTAATATTTTGAAAAATATTGTATTTATTTCATACATTGCCAGTAAATCATTAAGGACAATTTTAATAACAGTTTTCTTATAAATTTTTAGGTGCAAATTTCACGGATGTACGGTTTTATTAAATTAATTTAAATGTGCCCCATTCAATGTTAAATTATTTTGCCCCACTATTATATCCTCAATAAAAATAAAAATAAATAATCACGTCTGTAAACAACATAATTAGTAATTATTGAAGAATGCTACTTTAAAAAAATCTATGTTTAAATTAATAAATTGTGGGGCACATTTTCCCGCCTCGCCCTATCCCAACTACAGCCTTTTCTGATGGCCTTCACACGTGTCTAGAATACACAATCAGCGTCAGTCGTTTAAAGCATCTTGGAATTAACTCTAAAATAAACTCAAGTACTTAATAAGCTTTCTTATTGAAGTTGAAAAATATACGTTTTTTCGATAACTCTCATTACATGTACAAAATTTGTATCAAATGATTAATACTATTGTTATTTTGTTGTGAGAAAATTTTAATTTAAATACATTTTTCAATAATTATTCTCTCTCTCTCTCTTTCTCTACGTCTATGTTTACCTGCGTATTTAAATAAAACCATAGTCATTTTAAAGTTTGTTAATTTTTTTTAAAGAAATTGTGTGGTGTATAGCTGTGTATAATTTGTTTATTCAATGAGCAAATAAATACTTTTGAATCTATCTTCCTTCTTTTAAATTCTTTATAAATGCCTTTCCTAAGGGTTTAGAGACGAAATTGAATTATATAATTTTCAAATCAAAAATATAAATCTTATTAAACAAATCAATAACAACATAATAATGAATTTATACAAATATGTGACTACCAAGTTTAACTAAGTAAACAATCTAAATGTTAACCTATTCATTTAGTGGAGAGGAGTGCATTAGAACACTGTAATATGAATAGTGTTCTTTTTTTATAAACGATATTTATATTTATTTAAAGAGATACACCTCAACATGCATATTATTAATATTAAATTATAAAATACTGTAATATAATATCTTACATACATAGAAAACAATTATTATGTTAATTTTATTAATAATGTTCATAATTTATCAATACTGATGTTACCTGTAAACGTCTTTTTGATAATAATTTATTGACAAATTCAATGCATTCTCAATCGAAAAAACAAATCTATTGAGGTTAGCCATAGCTTAACGTTATTAGCTCATATATTTTCACTGCATTCGATGCAATTTAATTGCATAGCAACCAAATACGACTAACTTCATTATTTTTTACTAAAATATTATCAATAATAATAATAATATTAACAATTCACAGTTCTCTCCAGTTTTAATTTATTTCGTCCTTACACAATACCATATTATTATAATAATTTATGAATAGAATTTTGTGAATTTAACGGTACGAAATTAAGTAAACTAGTACAAACGTATTCTGAAAGTACGTGATTAATTTAAATTTTCAGAAACATTTCTTAACCAATTTTCGAGAATCGTTCTAAGTGGTGAGATGGGCCTCGAAGTTTAGTTTTGTTCCACTCACGATTTTACCACCAACCGGTCCACAGTCCACGCTTGGATGCTGCACTCAATCTGTTTTCTATACGGTTACAAGTGGTTCTCAATCTCGTGTATCCCACAAACCAATGAAATAAAAGCAATAAATAACGCACTAAAGCATGACACATACAGATGTATTGTATATAGTTCTGCAGTGCATATATATTATACTTATAATTGAAGGAAACCCCGAAAGGTCGCACAACTACTTAGTTACTGAAACCTTATGGCTTTTCTTCATATTAACATTATACTCAATTAATATTATGGCTACCATCAATTTTTGTGTTAACGTAAGTTTTTTTTTTTATCTTTTTTTTCTTGTGCCCTATCCATCCTATCCATATCTACAGCCTGGCCAAACCATTGCTTCAGCTTCTCCTTCCATGATGTTCTTCTTTTCAAGGGCTCTGATTTACAGCAATCTTTCTCTACATTATTAGATGCAAGAACTCGCACTTCTTTGGATGTCTCGTCACATGATGTCCGAGATATTGAGATTATCGAATTTTTATTGTTTTAAATATTTATTTTTATTTATTCATCTGAACCATAACATCTTCATTCGTAACTCTATCCATCCAGCTTATTTTGAGCATTCTTCTTCAGATCCACATTTCAAATGCTTGAAGTCCGCCTTATCATTTCTTCGGTAAGTGTCCATGCTTCCATTCCATCAAATAGTATCGAATATCTGACCATTCTCCATCGTAATCTAAAGTTGACTGCAAAACATCATTTCAATTAATAAATATTCTTTATCACGATTGTCAAGATATATTCAGGATTTTAAAAATGACGATTTTAAAAGGATTAACACCATGAAAGGTATACTATGTTTTATCTATCATAGAATTACAAATAGTTTCTTACAAGCAAATCAAGTACTTTACTCTTACGGGCAGAGTAAATATGAAAACTGTACTTTACCGCGCATATTTGCACTATAAATGCCTTTAAACTTATTTAGCCAATTTTAGCGATATCATTTTTTCTTATATTTTCTTCACATGCTCAAAACATCTCAGCGACCGTTTTGCATTTGTTTCGAAAATGCTACGAACAAATCTACATTCACTCCTAAATTGTTCATTCTTTACACTCTACAACATACATAGATTTTATCACATACACAAATAACGCACTGTGACTTTGTGGATTGTATAAAAAACGCTAAAAAAATGATTTGAAACAGACGAGAAAAAATATCTGAATCCGAAAAGACAAATTCATTACGTTTTCTGTTTTGTTACTTTGCAAATAGTATTCTATATTTTTCAACAGTTTCATTTCGCCTCCACCGCGTTATTCACAATACATGTTAAGTTACTTTTTTTATAAGTGTTAAATTATTTCAACTTTCTATCACAATTTATGTAATACTAATTAAAAAGTTGGAACTAGCCCGTATACGGCCTTGTTAAAGATAAAATTAAATCGGTTCAACAAATTTGATACATTGTATTTTCGTGTACCTTCCAATTAATAAAAAAGTAACATACATAACAGAACACGTTTACAGAAATAAAATAACTTTTTATTAAATAAAAATATACCTACATTATTTTATCACCCACACGAAATTATTACTAAATATAATTTTTTAATATTAATTGTTTACGAGTCGGTTGATTTATGCTCTTCATCTCCCCTATACTTCGTCTTCTTTTGTCTCGTCCTCAGTCTCTTTTCTCTTTTCCTCTTATTTGTTATTTTCCAGTGATTTTGAGTATCCTCCTCTCCCTCCATCACGATCTTTCTGCCCGCATACCTGTGCTGGATAAAATCGTAAGCATTGTGAGCCAGGCCCCAGAGGCCATTATAATATAGTCCGACCTGACGAAGAGTCAAGATGCTGGATCCTAAAATATAGCCAAGAAGTTAGAAGAGCCGACGCTTTTCGCTGTCTGAATGGTGCAATTCTACAAACTTTTCTAGTCAGTGGCTTCTGCTAGCTTCGTTCACTTGTATATCGTACAACGGTGTGTTTTTGTTAACACAGATACCAGAAATTCAAAGAACAAATGCCTTATTCCTTTTTCCTTTTTGGCGTGTTGGCTCGTGGCGGGTCTTAGCTAATACTGAGTTAGTCGAATGGTTCTGAGAATTAATATTAATATGTTAAATGTTTATCACAAAGTCACGCATATGTATTTGTAGACGATAACGACTTTTTAAGAGATTTTCTTGTTGCATTTTGTAATTTCCATAATGCAAATATTAACCGAACACTTTTCTCTATATATTTCTAATAAAAAAATCAATTAGCTTCAGTATAATTAAAGACAAGGCAACAATAATTCAAATACAAATTAAATGTATAAATATAAAATCAATTTTATCGAAAAATATTGTTGTTGCGCTACTGGGATTGTCGCTGTAGCATAGTTGGTAATGCACCTTTCTCGGATTGGAAAAGAGATAGATTCCAGGTTCGAATCCCGGTAGTTTTTGTTAATATGTATATCTTTATAATTAATACATTTAATTAGTATTTAAAACATACCTGTGTTCTGAATAATTACAACTTCACAATAAGAATGTGTTCTCCTTAATAACAATAATTCAATTATGCAAAAATGTCAAGAAGGTTTAATGTTTCATAATGCCAAATTTGTTTGAATCTATTTACAAACCTCAAAGAAACTTAAAATTTTTCTTTATTTCTTTGGCTGTGTTATATATTTTTTTTATTCATAATGATATTGCAATAAGAGAATTTTGCCTAAATACACACGATAACAACTTACCTTATTGCAGGATATCGTTGATTATCAATAAAAACTTTTTTTTTTCTTACAATTTAATTATTTATTTTTAAAATATGTAAGATATAGATGGTGGGTCAGATAAAATATGTTCAGTTAACTTTTTATTCTTCATCATCAATTTCTTGCGATTCTACCAAATCATCAATCTCATATCAATTTGGAATATACAGCATTTCAATTTTTATTTTCTTGATTTCTAAGTATGTGTAAAATGAGCTTGAATCATCAATTATGAATATAAAAACATAAAACCAAAGTAGTCACAATTTCACCTTGCCGCGTTTGTACGTACCTTGGTCGGTAAAACAATTATCAATATGATAGTTTTTGCTGTTATCTATTGAAGATTTAAAGAATTTACAAAGCGGTTCGTTGGAAAAGGGGCAATTTTTACTTATTGTCCCTATCGCTGTCAAGTACTCAATTGCTTTTTAATGACTCGACGATTTTATGAGCCGACTTAACCAGGTTTCTAAAACACTCAAATCCTACCGCGAGATTATTTTGTGCAGGTATTATAACTTATTAACATTATACATTTTATAACTTTTCATTATAATTTTATTTTCTATAATCAATATATATTTGTAATTTATTTAATTTTAGTCGAATTTATTGTCAATGAATTTAAATAATATATACAAATACTTAAGTTAAACGATACATCATACGAAATAATTCGTACAATTCGATATTAAAGCAATATTAGAAAATTAACAATTTAAAAAATGATTTTTCGTAAAAAATATTTTTTAAATCCTCGCATTCACACTGCTAACATTGAGCATTTAATTTATTTTTTTAATAAACAATTACGCATTTGACACACACATCTTATTGCCCCTGTATAGCGTGTGTATTTCTGATTCAAAAAAATCTTAAAAACGAATCAGTCAGGGAAGATACTAACCTCTACACTGCTGAAGAATCAAGCAAAACGTGAAAATAGCAGTTTAAAAATATGTTAAGCTCTTAATTAATACGGGCAGTCGTAAAATATAAAAGGCTGTAACTATTTATTTTTAATCAAATTAATAGTGTTAAAATTCGATGTGAAGAATGTATAAATACTTGAATACATAAAAATATAAATCAATACACTGGATTAGCATGTGAGAGATACCCGGATCGATAACCATTATTCATGATTTCAAAACAATTTTGAAAGAGCTGGTATTGATCTCGGTACCGGTAAAGGTTACAAATTTTACTGAGGAACTCGCTGAATAAACAAATTATCTTAACATTGTTACCGCGAGAATTTAAATATTTACGTGATTAATCGAAAGTAGAAAGTTAGCTAAAATACTACTTACAAACTTATTAGCTTTCCAAAATAGTTAAAAAATATTGTCAGCCACGAATAATTTTCCCAAACGATATTTCAACACGATGAAATGTATGGGTGAACTGCAAAACATGACCAAACTCCGTCATAAGAAAAAAAACATCTTAAAAATGAAAACAGGTTTCAAATCTTTCCGTTGGTGTGTTTATAGTCGCGCCAAAAAAAATCTACTAACCAAATGCGTTTGAGATTTGTAAACATTTTCGCGAAGCGTGGATACTTGTTTAAAATTATTATTAAAAATCACTCGGACTTAGAAGTCGTCATAACAAATCTCTCTGGACCGGGTGTCCCAGGGTGATCATAACTTGCCAACAAAATTAGCCATGTCCAGTGTCGGACTGTCCTCAAATGAAATATAGTGGAATCCATTTAAAACGAATCCATAAGAACCGAAATATTTTTTTGTGTTAAAATAAATGTCAGATCTGACGGCTAATCAATAAAATTTTTGCAATATTTGAATATGTCCAAGGACACACAATTACTGGATTTTCGCCCACAAAGGCACTGTTATTAAACAAGTAATAGATATCTCACAGAGACGAAGATATATTTTTATTATATTTAATGGAAATATATGGAAGTATAGGTAAATACGGGGCTTACGACCTGTCTTCGGCTGGCTTAAGTGATTACAGTAATTGTGTGTTCTTGAACATATTCAAATGTTGCTAATAATATACGGGTCAAAATAAGAAAATATATAAAATTGATAAATATAGATTTTTCATGCGTATTCTAGTATAATATGTAAAAAAACATTTTACAGATAAAGAATGTTACTTTAAATATTTTAATAATAATAATTAGAATGTCATTATGATATGTTGAACGTTTTCCACTTAAATACCTTTCTTGGACATTGAAGTGTTTGCACATTTGGCACGGGTGACATCACATAGTCCAGAGTCTTGACAGTTGCAACTGTTGTCCACAGATGGCAGAATACTATCAGATATATGACAAAGGATGTCGTGTTTAATTCCGTCTCTTAATGTTGAAACGTGCGTGTTATTACGCTTATGGCTTGGCATGACATGAAAAGGTTAGCGTGTTAACTCGCTCATAAAAGGTTGAAATTTAGTATTAAATGTATCATAAAAAGTAATTCAATACGTAAATCTTTTCATAAAATTATGCGCCGTGTTTTGTTCTCATTTTTAGGTCTCAATTTAAACGAACATTTTTTTTATTAAGTTAAGGTTAATTATTATTGTGTTAATTAGAAAGATATATATATAAAATCAATTTTATCGAAAAATATTATTGTTGATTACCGGGATTCGAACCTCGATCTCTTCAAATCTGCGGAACGTACATAAACCGATTATGCTACAGCACACAGTACATTGACGACAAATTTTCGAACTTATATGTTACACTTTTCGAATTGATACATCTATCGTTCCATTATTCGAAGCCATCGACTAATTAAAAATTTAAATTAATTAAAAATTAGTATTACAAATATCACACACCGTCTATTCTGAATTATTACAACTTCACAATAAGAATGTGTTCTCATTGATAATTTATTTTATTTTAGCGTTACGATATGCATAAGAGAACTACTGGCTATATTAAAATTTAAGACTATTATAAATATAAAACCATATTATAATTTCAGTCTTATTTGCATCAGGGGGCCTTATTTAGGACCCCTTAGCCGTAGCTACTTTAATGTAGCAAATTTTGAATCGATGCCCATAGCAGTGATCGGAATCTGTCACTTGTCATATCATAGCATCATGCAAAAGCACATCGATATTGTACACATTACAGTCACGTCTTGGCATCAGGAAGAAAATCATAACAAGTCAACTTCATGGTGGTGGCAGTTTGCATAATTCTTAATACGTGTGTATTTAACAATAAACATTACAATTTGTTTATATTTTGTGGTACGATAATTTTGGGCAAACGTCATGCTAATGCGTACGTGATCAATTGAAATAAAAAAATTGTGTTTACTACCGACTTATTTATTTATTTTATTTTTATATACATATTATCAACAGATTATTAATACCCTGGTAGATGGACACAGTATGACATCATGAAATAATGAAAGTAACATTTTATTACAGTTACAGAATATGTATCATTTTGAAGGAGCTATATAATATTAGTTCTAAAATGTATCGAAACATTTCTTAGTTGATATAACGAAAACGTCGAACGGTTCGAATCATGAGAGTACTAAAATATTTTTTCTTCAAGTAGATTTATTTAATTTGTATTAAAAATACCATGTTTTGAAAAACTTCAACATCATAACAATTATGCGCTCTCTGTATAGATAATAATATTATAATTATAAGGGGTACGTGCTTCTGCTCAAAATGTGCATTAAAAGATCACGTATCTAGTACAATATCGATCAACGATGTTCTATATCTCCACGCACATAATTATCGTGACAGATTCGTAGTCTGGTTTTGTTACAAATTATTACAGCATACCTGTTTTAATAATTTTAAATTGATCTAACTAATTATTTATTCGATAAATATGTTTATCTGTATAGCTTTCTAATTGAGTCATTTAATTATTATTAAAAATAGCACAGAACTATTTTCTGAATAATTACAACTTCATAACAAAAATGCGTTTTCATTAAAAGTATTTTTAAAGGCTGCTGCGTAGGTCAACGTACGAACATGTTCAGAATGTGTGGCGGCGTCTTATCATCTACCTACCCATGAAATACCAGAACGAGCGTGCACGTGTAATCTATCAGTAGGAACCTTATTTTATTTTGTACGTGATTTTTTGATAACACGGGGCATAAGTGAACAGCCTGTTAATAACCCAGGTACATATGTGAGCGGGTACATGATTGCATTCTCTACACCGACCGTACGCGCAATCAGTTTTCTAAGATTGTTTTTCAGCGTGCCCGACGAACGATAAGCAGTTTAGTTTAACTGTCTGTTTTAGTGGCGTTCGTGGCCGACTCTTAAATCATTCGTGTGTCGGAACATTTCCTCAGTGAAAGCGAGCAAAGTTTGGCTCGGCTTTACAAAATGTACGAAATCAAAACTAAAACTTGATTGTCAAGTAGTGATGTCCGGTCACAAAAATTTCCGAAATCGGGTACCGGAGAACCGGGAAATTTTTTAATTTAATTTAATTTAATTTAAATTTTAAATATCTAACAACCCTCTATTCAATGGAAGTCAACTATCTAACGGGAACGTCTTCAAGGGAAAAAGGAATAATATCCGTTGTTAAAATTTAAACATCGTTTGAATGTATATTTTACGAGAGTTAAAAGCATCGTTAAAATATAAAATACAAGTGTAATAAACTCAGTCCATAATATATATATATATATATATTGTATGATAAATTAGTTATGATTAAATTACGTGTTATTTTACTTGAATTATACAAGGGAAAATATTATTTTACAAGATTTTCACAAAATCGTGTTAAGCTTTAAGTCTTCGTACTTCGAAATAAATATTTGATAAATTGGCCCATCATTTTTCTATATCTTTGCTTCAGGCTCTATCATCTAACAAAAAATAGTCTAGCTGCTCGAAATTTGATGACCTTTTTTATTTAAATCAATAAGTAATTGAAATAATCACATAAAGATTTCTTTAGGTGCTTATATACCTATCTGACATATAATATAATATGTTGGTTAAGATAAAGAACATGTAACTTGAATATTTTCGACCCATATTTTTAATATGTATCTACCTGAAACTACGAAAACAGAAGATGTTGAGAACTAAGTTTTTTGACATTCAAAGATTTATTTAATTAGTTAATTTGACATCCTGAAATTGGAAATGGTATTTTCTGAAACCGGTTGGTGTTTTAAAATTATTCATAAAAAATATTATTTAATAATTTTCAGAGATACGCGTGTAAAATAATTCCAAAATAAATTAGAGATTATTAAATGTTTTCCTAGATTTAACTTCTATAATAATTAACAAATAACTCTCATGCAGGTATCCGTCAGTTATATATCTAGTGACGTTTTTGTTAGTAAGTTATCTTATAGCCTGTCAATTAGACGATGAAAAATACATAGGCAATGTATTATGTACGTATACAAATGCCATCACAGAATCCAGTTAATTATTTGATAACTTTCATTTTATCTTTTCGCCTATTTTATTTACTATTTATGTTTACATTATTTTATTTACAATAACATAATATGATTATTTATAGTCAGATAGTAATATTACACAGAACAGTATAGTTATATTATTTTTAATATTTGCTAAGATGTCACTTTCTAATCATTGTGTATATATTTTTATCGAAATTCCCACGAATTTAACAATACTATGCTAATATAAAAGAGATAAATTATGTAAATTTTAGCGACAACTGCTTGTTTAGAAGTCGGCGCGTAAAATTGTTAATCGTAACATTTGTATCGAATAATACTGAATATAATGTTGACAACCGAACAAAATGATTTATTTGTTTGTAATCTAGTCAAAATAAACATTGGTAATGTTATTATATATTCGTTTGAATTCTGAGGATTTCCTTACATTTTGAATGCTTTTAATTATTCTAAGTAACACTAATGGTATTTTAATGTCACGCTGTCCCTTTTCATCTCATGTAATAAATTGTTTAGTTGTCCCCCATTATAGTTATAAATACAAATTGTTGAGTTAAAATTGTTAGATTTCTAATGCCCTTGCAAGGCGGAACGCGTCTCATGTAAATGAAACGAGTATAATAAAAAAAACAAGTGTTTTATTTTCACATTTGTGATTATGGAATTCTACAAAACAGTAAATAATATTTATGAATGCGACAGCTATCATCTGCCCAGTGTAGACAACTTACAATTCAAGATTCAATATTCTGCGAGAAGAGTACATTGTAACATTTCGCCCGGGAATCCAAAGATCGTCGAACCGACCCTGCTTTCTGTTCGTCAACTGAGTTAGACTATGTACATGTTCAACAACCACATTGAACTTTGAACATATCGAATTGATTAGTCGTGCGCGTGCACGTGATACCCTTACGTCGCGTGTACGTGGATAAGACTTGTCTCAGAGACTCAAAAGTCGCAGCAAAGGACAATGCAGAATTGCAACTATCAATTTCATTCTTTAACGACAAACTGCACGAGACGAGTAATTAAATATATGTTCACGCATCATTATCGACACGCGCATCGTTGCAAATTTGAGCTGAAATTTATAAAAAGATTTCATTACATAATAAAAACTCTAATTATTATTTTTTAAATTATAAAATTGTTTACTTTAGGTGCAGCATAGTTTGTTAAATCTTTTCAAAAAAATTAACTCCCAAATAAAGTGTAGGCTCTTCTACTAGGCTACAGTGGCGTAACTAAAACAATTGAACCCCAATGCAGTAAATAGCAGTCTTATTCAATAAACAGTAAGATTTAGAGGTTTTTTGTCTCACACATTTATCACACATTTATATGCACTTCCAAGTGGGAAAGTACATTGCTTCGCAATGATCTGACCCCTAACTCGACATATCGGTACTATTGGTGGGGTACACGGGTTTTAATAGTAGGTACAAGTGAGAAATGATTTTTAAGTTTTATTTCACATTTTTTTACTATGGTGAATTTAAAAAAATATCATTTCATATTAACGCGGGAAAAACTATCGATATTAGCAAAAGTTAAGCCGGGGCATAGTTACGCCACTGCTCGGCTGGTTTCTGTCAGGTGTCGGATATAGAAAATAGTAATAAAACCGAAAAAATGTAATGTTGTAAATTTTATTGAGTGCAGAAGTAGTTTCTAGTGATGAGCTCAAAATTATAAATTGTGAGTTAGTCACTAATATTTCCAAGTACCGATCGTGACAGCGGTCGAGTCTTTGAAAATATTATTATTCGTGTTTTTATCTAAATATATCGTCCACTGAAGTGCATATTTTTTTATATTAAAAAAATATGTTGATGGTATATATATCCTATATTTTGATACGAATTTTATTTATCCGCTTTAAATGCTAGGATCCTGTAAATTAATTAGGCTCTTTACGTGATGGAAGGGTTTTATGTTATGATGGATAGTAATCGGACGTGGACGGTAATCGCAGTCACACTTTACAATCACTGATATCATCGGATACCAATTACAGTCACACCGGTGAGTCGAGGTCAGTAATTTACCTAATCATTAGTAGTTTGTAATATTGAACCATGATTATTATGTTCATTTGTTCAGTATTTCAGAAATCACTGGTACACTAGAAACTAAGCCTCCAATAGTTAAATCTCAATTACTAATCTTCGTTGCAGTCGAACACCATTACTAGTTGTGATCAATATAATCTGGCCCGTCAAGTACCCCTGACCCTGTAGTACATAGAGACTCGGCGCTACGTGCACATTAGGTCGTATGAGTTCGACGCTTGGCGCAACCCCTTGATGCATAACACCATGTGACCGCATACGTCATATTTCGGTCCTCGTCTAAAACTTGAACATCCAAAATTGTTTTGTTTGTTTCCGCATATCGGCTCTTTCCGTAACACCGTGTTCGGGTGGGCTCGTTCGACGTAAAGGCGGACAAACAAGCCTCACGAAGGCAATCTACAAAGTATGATACTGCTGTCCCTCTCGCGGAGGCTGCGGAGGTGCTGGCACCGTCTCCCTCTTGCGGCTAAACGCGCGACCATAAAAATAAAAAAGCCATCTATCCGTGTTTCCACCTCTCGGCGATTATCACACGTTGACTTTTTGTGCTTTGAGCCGATCTGGGATCCGAATCGCTTTTGAGCAGTTCAATCCAAATATATGCAGGTTTTATGGTGAAATTTATTATTTTCTCTCTCTCAGGTTTGTTTATTTAACCACCCTACCTCCTTAAACTGTACATTTTGTTTCGAATTTTTCGCATTTAACCATTTATAGTAACTGTATTCTGAATAAAACTAAAGAAATAATGTTTAGACAAAACTTTCCTACATATTTTTGTGTCCAACTGCGCAGTGTGTGATATTTCATCAGAATTAAGTTGTTGTTCGTTAGAATGAAGTTATTAGTCATTAGATTAAAGTTGTTTTTCATTAGAATAGAGTTCTTGTTAATTCAAATTAAGTTGTTCTTTAAAATGAAATTATTGCTTCTTAGAATGAAGTTGTTGTTCATGAAAATTAACCTGTTATTCGTTAGAATGAAGTTGTTGTTCAATAGAATGAAGTTTACGTTTATTACAAATATTTTTTATTTTATATTAAAAAAACTATTCTTTCGAATTAAAGAACTGAACGAAAAACATTAATGCATTATTTTGTTCATAATTTGTTATGAATATATTTTTGTCTATTTCGTTCTCTCTGTTTTCTTCCCTCAATTACATTTCTGAGGATTGCATTGTGCCTAAGAATGTAGAACAAGTAGAAAACTATAAATACTTAGTAACGACAAAATACTATTTTAACTAAAAAAATTAAATCGTTTTTTAAATGTTTTAAAAACGTACATATGGAGCATAGCACTTTGCGAAGATTAACCAGAGAAAGATAAATAAGTTAGGAACTCGGAACAAGGAATAACTTTCATATTTAAACAACTTGCTCGATTTTAATTAAATTTGTAAATATTATTTTATATCCTTGAAATATTTTAAATTAAAGTAAACAAACGATAATTGGCTTCTTTCCCATCTCGGATGACAAGTGGCATTGTTTTTCGTCTTCTGAAGAGTAATGTAATAGTTAAGTCTACCATTAATTTCTGCTTGCAGATTAATGTGAAAAAGAGAGATAGAGAGAGAGAAAGAGAAAGAGACAGAAGGTTTAGTGGGGTGACTAAATTTTTATCAGGATCCTAGAGTATATATAACTCAGCGAAATTGAGTTTGTACGAAGGGCAGGGTGACCATGTTTAGGGGAGGTACCTATTTTACTATTTAAATAACAAAATTTGGTTTAGATCGGTCAAATGGTGTAGTACAGAGAACATTCATAAAATTTTATATATTTTATCAACTAGATAACTAACCAACTTACCATCACGCTGTTTTCCCCGCGGAGGTAGGCAGATAGGATAGAGCGCCACACTCCTTTGTTTTTACACACAGTTCTCGCCTCATCTACATTGATACGAGCTCGCCGATTATTGAGGATATATTTTATCAAGCTGTATAATTAGAATGATTGCTGAATGCTTAAAATTATGTGCAGGAAAAGCACGTTCATTACTAACTAATAAAATTCAAGTATAAATATTGTTACTTGAGAAAAGCGAAAAGGTTTTAACAAGAATGATTTAAATAAAATAATATTAAAATATACGTACAACACTGTAATGTTAATTTAATAGATTGCTGGGACCGGGGTTGAGTAAGTTGAGTACTACGTGAAACCGCTCGCCACGAGACCTCTGTGTGTGATAAGGCTGATCAACTATATTCTGTATACACGTTCTCGGAGATAATTCCAGAATCCAAGATGGCGGCCAGATCTCTGACAACCAGCGCACCAAGTGCCGAGCCGAGAAGACCTAGCGTTCACCTGGTCGGGTGTCCCTGCCGTCCGCCCGCTCACGTGTATCATGCATCTCGCTCTTCTAAATCAAAACTTACCTGTTGCTACCTTTATTCTCGCGAGCGCAAGAACGCAGCCTCACCGATTGTCGGTTTCATCTCATCTCAACATTATATTTTCCTAAATGCAATAATACGCGAATATTGAACTGTTAATTAGCCAGTTTATGTGCCAAGGAACATGCGAGTTTAATGTGAACTTTGACAATTTACGAAAATCGGACTTGTACTGTTGTGGTTCGGTTCTTCGTAGTCTTTTATTCCAAGTCGTTTATTGACATTACGTAAAAAATTTTGTATCATTTTTTAACTTAGTAAAAAATTGTGATTGGTCATTGTGAGAAAATTAATGAATCCCGGGGTAAGTTCTTTATTATGATGTATTTCGTGTGTGTGCACCTCGTTTAAAAACACAACGCTGTAAGGCCTGGCACGCATAACTCATTTTCATTGCGTTTAACAACAATTTCTTCAATATATCGATTTATATAAACATTATTTAAGATTAGCAGGAACCACCCACAATATTTTCACATTTTTTTTAAATATGAGATTTTACGTTGTTTTAGTATTTTGTAGCCAAATTTTTTGTGTGTGTCGTTAACGTTAATTCTATCATTTCAATTTACAAAAAACATTTGATGTTATATAAGCGTGAAATGAAATAAATGCATGATTTTTTATTATTATAAATATAGAGTCGCGTACAAAACACGGTTAAGAACTAATAATTTGTGTAGTTATTGAAAATTGGGTGTTGTACTGAATTTATCTGAGTACTTGTATTTCTATTTCTCCTACCACGTTTTAATGCACATTTAAATTCTTCACATCACATGAATTTAACAAACTCGCAAACGTGTCACACTTCTGAATAAGGCAACACTCGTGAGCGATCGTGTTACTTTAATTGAAAACAGTACACTAAATGTATGCATAATCAAATCAATAATATTATTACATTCGGTCCGATGGATTGTTATGATAACATAAAGTAATTTCTAAACTCGTGTCGGTCTCACGTGACTTTTAACGATTTGCATTATATCAATAATTATTTTTATTCTAAACAAATTTTTGAATTTGTTATTGTTTTTACCGCACTGTCATTTAAACTATCTTTAAATATTTTTACCAACCAAAAATTATATTTATTAAATTAGGTTATTAATTATTATCTTAAAGATCATTTAGGAGTCTCACGTGGAACGAATGAATGAACATGTACCAATGTGAGCTATATGAATTATATCATATCTGCCGGCTTGATGTTAAATAAGTTAAAAAAAAAAAATATTTACTTACTATTTTCATATTAAGTTAAATGCTTGTTCTATAAAAATAGGACTAAATAGCTTTTTCACTCTTAACTTCTTAACCTTTTATATGTCATGAGCGCGTTAACACGCCAAAATTTGTATGTCGCGCCAAGCTATAAGCGTGCTAATACGCACTTTTAGACCTTGCAAACTTGCAGAGATTAATATTTTTAAATCATTTTTCCACCTGTGGACGACAGTCAAGACCCTCAATGCCTAGTCTCACCCTATGTGGTGTCTTCCATTTCTAATAGAGTTGGCAGTTAAAAGGTTAAGCATTAGACGAATTATGAACATTTGTGTGAAACGTAGGAGTGATAAGGATTGTAAAGTATTTATATGATGTGAGGATTGTCGAAGGAACAGAGATCATCCGCGATAGACTAGACGGCTCTTTTAGGAACTTGTAGTATGCCAGGACAAAGGAGTGGCCTTCTATCGGATAGATTGTTTGTGGAGTGATTTTTGTGAGGGAGATTAATTAATAAATATCTAACCATATTCGAGAAAAGAAAACAAATATTATTTTCATTTAAGTTTTTTTAGTGTGACGGGCACAGTCCAAAAATTGTATACACGTCTATCATATAGTTTCTAATAAATAAATAAACTTAGTACCGGAACTCTACTCCCCTAAAGAGGAGTAGCTATCCGGTAAGTACTTTTTTTTGTTTTTAGCACTGCTTCTATCCTACCGGCCCTTTCTTGTCAGAAAACAGGGTAATGGTTAGTTAATTAGTTATACTTTTAAAATTAGCAATATTATCTTTGTGGTTAAAATTCATATTCATATTCAATTGAGTGGTTAATGAAACAAAGATAATAAATAAAAATATAGTTAATTAGTTGGTTAAATAAAAGCATTCACAAGAAAATTAAACATGAAAAGCGAAAGTACTGTAATACATGATGACTGAAATAAATAAGTACACGTTTATTTGATTTTTCTAAAAACGGATATAAATATGTTCGACCTGAAGTGTTAATATGATACCTATAAAATTGTTTATTAAAAAAGACAATGAAAATTTTCAAGTGTAGTAATTTGATATTTTGTTGAAATTTAATACAGTGTAAAAAGAGACACCACATTAAGTATACATATATATATATATATATATAATATTTTCGGTTTGTACCTGCGAAAGTATTATTATAATGACGATATCTTCATTGTTTGGATTTGTGTTTCTAGTATTGAGTAGGTTAGACACAGGGTAGAAAGTTAGGATAATTTTAGACCCGAAGTACTTCAGAAGCAAAAGTCGGTTTTATTGTTTGCGCAATATTCCGTATTGTATTGTACAATAATATACTACTTGGGATATACTGTCGGCCTTTATTGCAAGTTGGGGCAGTTTGTCTAACGGGGTCGTTTGCCGTCGCGTGTGCGCATGCGACAGGGAGCCAATGGTCGTTCACTTTTACGCGGTGGTCCAGCAAGAGTAAGAGGCATCTGTGGGCGAGATAGTGACGTATCTCGGCCTACGGTGCTTGAGTCTCCACAATAAATTCTACAACGCCAACGACGGGGATACGGTGTGTTGAAATCTACAGCCTTTCGCGGTAAACGGGACGCTAACGATGACGTATTGTCTGTGTTGAGTCGGATATTTTCATAGGTTTAGACGTTCCCGTAACGTTGGCGTCGGATTCCGAGGCCGGCTTTATACTTGTCTGTTTTGACTTTCACTCCGAGCGCGAGTTGCAATAAGACTACAGGATTGAGGTTAGGATCACGTGTTCATATGAAGGGAGGGAGGAAGGGACATACAAGTCAAGAAATATCGTGAGATGATTATTATTATTTCTTGACGAATGTTAGTCATCTCAGAAAATTATGTGACTAAAAAAAATACTTCATATTCATTACCATGATGACTACATACATATATTATTCAGTACACGCAAATGATACATTTTAGAACTTCACCGATTCTCACGTCCAGTTAGATACAAGTGAATAACTTGTGTGAATTCAAACCTATTTATACAAAGTACTATACAATGAAATTATAATATTTGTAAAATAAATATTATTAAATGTAATTCTTTCCTTCTTTCTCAGTGCTCTGACATACAAAGAGACGTTTAAACATAACCGTGATAGTTCTAATTATACCCACTCGATTTTTTTAAAATAATTAATGGGTTAATTTTTATTAATTATAACAATTTCGCGTTAAATAAAAATTGATAAATATGCACATAATTTGCACAATAATTTATCTGAAAAAAAAGTAATTGGTATATTATACATATTTATGAGGTGTAATTGTTGTACATAAAATTGTCGCACGGTTTTTGCACAAGCGCGGCACAAACGTGCCCGTGGTGTGGTGTCGTTCTGTTTATACGGCCGTAAGTATAAATATTTCTCGTAGGAACATTAGATCTAACACTTGTGTAGGCTGTGTTGCCACAACGCGAAGGTTATGCGTCCTTATAAGGCGCACGGACATCTCTCTGCGCTCTGGGTGATCTATGCATGCACGTAGGTATGCGCCGAGTTCTTATCTAGCGTTTAATTCAATACGTACACTTTTACATAGTCTAAACTAGCCCTACCGTTACGTGGGCGCCTGTGGACGCCCCATTTTTTTCAAATTATTATTTTGCACTAATGTATTTTTGTTGTGCCCATATATGAACATGTCTACTCTTCAAAATATTTTTTGGTGGTGCATAATTGTCTTCAAGAAGGTAAATAAATATACAAGATGTAAATATTACTATAAACTATAAATCAGTATAACAGATAGTGAACCTATGAATCTTATCTTTAAATATTTATCATATCATCATATTCGAAATTTTACACTTTTTCATCAAAAAGTATATACTTACATTACAATACTACAATTTATATGTTGTATTGTCTGATTTATGACTCGAATAGAAGCTAAAATTAACTCTGAATAACGTAATATTCAATTACATTGCAAAAGATAAATCTTTAGATAGACTGTTTGATGTTGTATCCAAAATAACGAATAGGACCTATAATTGATATTAAAGGGATATCATGAGCCGAACTATATTTGCTAGAATCTCTGAGAAAACTATAATGTGTACAATGAGATGATAGATTTATAATTAAAAAATATAATTGCGTAAAATTAATTACAAATATTTAATGTTTAATTATTCTCCTCTCTTTCTTTGCTAAAATCACAAATAACTAGATATTTGTGATTAATATTATATTTCTTTTTTGAGTTTCAAATAAATGCTATTTAATATGAAATGTTAAAAATGTATGCGTTGTCTGTGAGCCCATTTTATGAAGTGCTTTTATTTTCACGGCCGATTTAATATTCTCGGAAGTGCGCACTGTTTCTATTGTCTGGAAATTTTTGATATTATTAAGTCCTAACATCTTTCTTTATTTTTGATGTCCTTATACCTTATTCCATCACCATATTGTTTTCGCCATATTATTCATTGAAATTCAACTTGCGACGCTGAAATATGATAAAATGTCTAGTTTTTCCCGCGAAATTCAACATTTGCCGTAGCTCCTAAATTCCCGACAATCATCCTGCAACGTCTTCAGGTATCCGAGGAATTGCGGATTTTAGAATTTCATTTTTATACACATTTTTAAGTGACTAACACAAATCGTGAATCCCGTCGCGATATTATTCAAATTATTATTTTTTATTACAATACTTAACGAAGGTACAACATATAAGGGGACTGTTTAAAAATCTTCAGATTAACTGATAGTGTTACAACACTACGTGTGATGCCTCAGTTAGTACGAAATTTTGTTCTGAGGTTGAATCCATATCAATGGGTGAATACTTTCAATATATACTATGAGGGGAAAAATTCCTACTTTATATGTTATACTATATTATTTTAACATATTTCATCATTTCACAATTAGTAAGAATATTAAAGTAAACCCCTGCTATATTCCACTTCAAATTAAGATATTAATCTGTTTTTAATAAATATATGTATATAAATTAAGAAATAAAATTATTTAAATGTTTTCTTTGAAATACAGATATCTAAAAAAATGTTTTCCTTTATCAAGGTGATCAAACGCTAAACTAAAAGATCAAATTATCGTCTTTTGTTCAAAAAATTTAAAGGAAATAATTATAGTATCTAACTGCATTAAATATATAATTAGTATGGAGATGAAAGATGTAATAAAATGATCTTAATGATCTGAAAGTATTACAAACATTTTAAGGATACCAATTTATTTTGTCATTTATGATATTTCAGTTAGTTTAGTTAAGTATTTGTACATATATATTTTTATTGAAAGTATCATGATTATCCAATAAATCATTTTTTACTTATAAATCTAGTTTTGAGTGATTATTCATTTTAATACTTATATTTTATAAGCATATGTGGTATTATTGTTGATAGACTGGATAGAATTTCTGGGAAAGATTTTAGGCAGGAAGATGAGAGGGGCCAGGCTGAGATGTGCGGTTATGTAATGAAAAGAACAGATGACCACTTCGTCTAAACTGCAATAAAAATTAATACTAGCAGAAGAGCAGCCTGGTGGTCAAACATCGAAATGGAGATGAAGAATGCTCGTATAAGTTAGGAAACGTCCTGGATTCCTGGTATTATTCTATATTTTTTTCTTACTAAGTAATTATATTTTAATATAATGTTGAAAATGATTAATAAACCATGTCCACCAGGTTGCTAGAAACAACATTGACAATACTTCTATCCGCTCAGTAATTTTACCAGGCTTATTTTTTTCTCTTATTAATTATAATTACGTTGGACCCGAAGTGATCGTGTACCTACTCAAGTAGCACACGCAAAAAAGACACTTACTGCGGTGAAAAAGTGCACATGCAGCCTTGTGACTGCGAGGCCGCTCGGCAGCGTTTCGAAATAAATTCACCATTCGGATGTGTTGAATAAAAAAGGTTATATTTCAAGTGTCACTCATCCCACGGAGGCAGCCTGCGCTAGAAGTAGGTCGTTCAGGAAGGCGTGGGTGGCGTTCTATGTTCGAATTTGAATTTAGAAGATTTACCACGATGCTGGTCTGCCGTCGGTCGAGCTAAAGTAACGAAAAATTTCTCAGAATTATTTTCAAAGCTGCACGAATTATTTTCTGTAATTATTATCTACTGGTTTATTTTTTGGTATTACTAATAAGTTTCTGATTAAATCTATCATTTCATGGTTCCGAGAAACTGTTCGTTTTGTTTTGTCGTTTCGTTTAACACTCGATCTGTGATTAACTTAGGAAAAACCAAAGTCAAACTAGAATTCATCGCTTCACAACATGAGTAAGCTTGCTTTCGTCATACCGAAGCTCGTCTGGACGATACAATACGATGAAGAAAAAATTTCTAAAACAAATAAAACGGAAATTTAACTAAAAAATATTACCTACTTTTTCATACTGAGGATATATCAATCGAAAGACATCTAAAGTATCCCACCCTTTCCCTGAATCGTTATAGAAGTTTTCACTTATGTACCGGAGTAACAATTTGTGATACACTCCCCTGAGCGGGAGAAAGGTATGTTTGAGTCACGCTGTCCTCTATCTCATTTCAGTCTGCTGGTCTCACACCCTAATGATCCACACCCTAATGAAACTGCGGAAAAGCGAGCAACAATTTATCCCTATCAGTCCTTCAATCATAATATTAAATTATAGTTGATAAACTTGAATAACAATTATTAATAGATTAGAAAAAGAGATACTGATATAGAGTTATTTGTAGTATGTACTATGATTAAGTATTAATGAGTGATGTTATTACATAGCGGGAGAAAGGAAAATACACACATGTTTGGGTACACAGATATATCAATCATCAACACTAGTGATATTTACATTTAGTTTGAATAAATAAATTTATAATCTTATCTGATATTTATTTTGGCCTATGTGCACATATCTAAATTCTGTCAATCAGAAAATGTACAAATATTCTATATTTCGTTGGTCAATAATTTTTTTTAAAGGAACCGAACTTTATACTGCTTTCGAGAGGCAGTAGTCCCTATCATCAGCAGATGCAAATAAGAACTGTTGATGAGAGAGTCTACATGATTGACTTAATGAAACAAATTAAGATTCCGTTCATTTTTATGCTAAACTAGCGAAAAGCAATACCACAGCCGGTGCTTTCATTAAACCATTTTTTTTATTGTTGAATATCGAATTTATTATTAAAAAAGGTAAGTCGTCAACCATAGTACAACGTTACTTAATCAATTAACTCAAACAAATTTCCAATTCCTAAAATGATTTAAATTATTAATTTACCATACCAGCAACACACGTGCCACCTGGCGAGAGAGAAGGTATATAGATTATGTTCGGACGACGATTATTATTATTATTAGCATCCTTTTAATTAATCTAATAGGGTTGTCCATACGCATATCCTTATCCTCGTTATTATATAAGGGATAACACAAAAAAATGATTATCAATAAAATGCAGAGGTCCATTTATAAAATTCTAAATAAAAATATCGGACATATTCATAGTTATTGAAATAACAAAGTAATTTCCTATTCTCGCGACACTCGTGCTGCCTGGCGACATTTATTTAGCCTTTCCGATACAATAATATAACTAGACCTAAGTCTGTTCTAAAGGAGACAAATTCATCCGTTATATCTTTCAATGAAATCTAAACAATTAATATACTATAAATAATAGTAAAAAAACTATTTATGGATACATCAACATATGTCATAGGTCTTGAAACATGTTGATGTATTAATAAATAGTGGCTTTAAACAAAGTGCTTTCTCTTATTATTTATATAATATGTTACCACAAAGTAATTTTGCAAATATTCAAGAAGAAATTAATATACTGGTTATAAAAATGAATAACCAGAAATATTAAATTATATCCTGGACTTAGCTGCCACCCTAGCGGTAATTATTAATATAACACTGTATTTAAATAATCTAATAGAAGCACGAGTGGTCGCTTGGCTATGCTAATGTTGACAATATAGAAGATCCATACGAAGGAAAATGTAAAATTAATATTCGTGATTTTGATGACACAAAATAGTTGTAACATTGCACCGGTGTGAGATAGTGCGTGAATATTTTTTAAATTATATTAAATAACGCGGTGAACGCATCTGTGGCTAATTATTGTTTTGGTGCCCGTGTATCCGGACTTTTTTACGCGTTTATTTACCGCATTGTCTGCACTTTTACTTTTTTATTTGCTACGCTCGGAGGACTCTTTTATTTGCCACGCTCATTGAATAAATAACTGCAAATGGTACATTTATAATAGCTTGAACCAGTTCGGTTTTCGCTCTTGCTCGACCGTTGATTGTTCCGCCGCCTTGGCTCCATCATGACAATCTCACAGTTTTCTCGTCAACTGCGGCCAGCAATTCTCGGACACTTGGTAAAGGGGAGTCGACAATTTTGTCAAATTCCAATGAATTGTGTATTGATTTTTGGCTACGTGTACACGTTTTTTCTGAATAGTTCTCCGGAATTCGTGGGTCGAACGTATTATGATGATAGCCACGCTTCGATACTTTTTTTACTCAACAGTAAATTTACTAAACAGTAAATTTTGCAATCAATCGTGGTTAATTTTTGAAATATCTGCTTTTGTGTAAGTTAATATTTAAATTCGTTTGTTCTTCGCATCAAAGTACCCTTTCTATTGAATTTATTGTGCGAATATATGTCAAATTCATTTTTAGATATATATACATTACAATAGATTCAACGTCTAAAAGTAGGCAAATATCTCGTTTAATCAGGTCAAAATATATATAGGTACACATATATATTTTAATATTTTCTGTGATCAGTTTAGTGGGACGCCGCATATCTTCAACCTCATTTGTTCTATATACGTACATATTTTCTGATGATGGACGGCGCATCAGAATCCGAAACGTCATCCTAATAAATTAATTACAGAAATGTTATAATACCTTTTTTAATCAAAAGTTTATCTAATTAAATTCATAATATGTTACTCTCTAAGGTATCTCGTTTTCATAAATTTACCACATATCAATACTAATAGACTAAATTTTATTTTAATTCTTATTTATATGTTTTTTTAAATTATACATATATACTTGTTTAATATAAATAAGCAATCGTCTAAATCATCTATCCATATCGTATGTAACCTTAACATCCAGAGGTAGATAAATAAGATGACCCAACCTTTTCGAGTTTTCATTTTCACCATCGTTTAGTGAGATTTAGCCATCCTTCAAAATTAGCCTAATTAAATTATTCGATTTTTTACAGGTTGGTTGTTCTTCACCACTCATCCATTCTATCTCTGTTATAACGGCTTCACCGCATTCATTTCAGTCTTACATTATTTGAGGTTCTCTTGCAACCTGAAATATTGCTTTTAAGGATCCCTACATTGTTACGGTTTGTCGTTTATATCCATGAATTACCATTTCAAAATGTATACTTTTTTCTTGCAGAAATTTGCATTTATTAGAATGCAACCGAGTACCTATATTCTTATTTTAGTTCTAAAGATCAAAGATTGTGTCATGACTGGCAGAGTACTAGTTGTTAAGTAGTTTGCGATGACTCGGTATAGCAGAAATTGGAAGGCGATCTGTTATTGTATGCCTTCAACATCGAGGAGATATATTAATGTGGACAAATAAAGACTTGTGTTCGAAAGAAGAGAAACATTGTGATTTAAGTCGTATTAAATAATTATTTTACTTTCATAATTATTTTAAAATCAAACGACATCGTTTTATTTTATAATCTTTAAATTGAATTGTTAAATCCATACAAATAAATGAGATAGTTTACAAAACGTTGCGTTGGGTCTACTGTGCATTCGAAAATAAATAAAAAGAACGTCTTGGGTCTCTGGGTAGGATACTTGTTTGCTATCACACGGCTACATCTGTTACCGCTCTTTGAAAAGGACTGCTATATTTGTTAATGCTTTTATAAGCAGTATTATTAAAAGCGCGACCAATGTCATCCGGTCATATTTTTAAATGTTCAAAATCTATATAAACAATGCCATTTAATAGCTTAGTAATTATTCGTTCGTATTTTTGGGTAGGCACATAATCACTATCAATTAATAATTCATTAGAATAGTCTAGAAAAAACGCGATACGTGTATCATATCACCCCTACCAGGAGCCGTATTAGGCACTGTGCCTAGGACCTATGAAGTCTGAAAATGAAATTTTATTTATTCTATGATCATTAAATAATACCCATCCTAATGCGGCAGCAGTCTAGATCGCAGCAGGACTTAGTGTTAACACTAAAAAATATATAAGCAGAGTTTTCGCGAAGTTTGTTTCATATATTGACAATAGTGCAATATTATTCAAAAGTATCTTAAGGTCTACGACGATCCTGAAACGGCCCTGATGAGTTTTTCTGATTCGAAAAAGTGTTCATGAATTCAGTTAAATAAATACAATTTAATTTCCCTGTCGGGGAATCGAAACCTGGTCTCTCACGTAATAAGCGAGGATTCTCACAGAGAAATACAAATGAAATGTGAAAATAGCTGATTTAAAAATATCTTACACTCATTGTTTAATATATTTTTTACTGATAACTTCACTAACATTTTTTTAATTGATATGTCAATAATAAAATATGATATTTTAAAACAATAAATCAATTCATTGTATTCCATCAGTTCAGGTCAATTTTTTGGTCATGGCACTTCAAGAATGTGTTGTGTACCGATACACGTCAATAAGTGAGCGCTATCTAAGCGAGAAAAAGACAAAGTTATGTGACCGCTTCACGCTAGATAGTAATGCAACAACGCATTTGACTACAGTTAACGCATACTATCGGTCGTGTACACCGCGCGAAGTAAATTGAACACAATATTATTATTATTAAACCATTTAAAAAAAAAATCCGAAATTTCTTGGTGGTTATCTAGTATATTAATATAATAAAATATAGGTACTGTTCACTTTTAACCAAAATATATTTTCTTCACCTACTTAGTTTCAGCTGATGAAGGACATCGACAGTCATTATTATTATTAAGATGTGATTAATATTATCCATAAAATAATTAAACAAATCTATGTACTAATAATTGTAATAATAAAAAAATATATACTAGCAACGAATTCGTCAGTAGCCGACTGTACAGTACCACGAGTAAAAAATCGACCTGTATGTATGTATACTTACGTCTATTGGTGCAATAGCAAGGTGGCAGAACGCTCGCATAGCTGGATATTTGTCGCCCTCACTTTGATTTCAAAAAGACATTGGAGATGCTTAGCATCAATCCCGGTAAAACAAAGCAGGTAAAAGCGAAAGGCAATATAAAAATATTACGATATCTCATGACGCAGTTTTCGTGACAAATTTTATTGAGGTACTCGCTGAATAGACATATGGTAAAAAATAAATACGTCTAACGTTATTTTAATCCTTTATTGTGGCAACTTGTGGTTTTTAATTGTTAACTGCAACGTTGTGGTTAGATATTTTATTATTTATTAAACCTATAAAACATACCATAATAACATTTTCTAAATAAAATAATACTAATTTGTATATTCTACTATTTGGATTTATCGCTGCTACCCGTCATGGTTTTTCTGTTTCCTCTACACGAACTAGAGATAGTTTAAAATGAGTTACATGGTGAATAGAGTACATTAATATTAAAGGATAGTTGTTAAAAAGACAAAAGTGCGCACAAAAACCTCATATAACGTGTTATATTGATAAAATAATACATGTAAAAATGACGCACATGGCAAACAAAACAAAATTTGCACTCAAGAAAATTTCACCCGTGGGACGCGGCCTCAGCGCGTCTCGGCGGTTTTGTTTCATGGCTTTGTCGTGACAATATGGAAAATAAAAGAAAATCATTTTGAAGAGGGTGCCTTTGTTTTTATCGCAGTTTTTAGCTGGTGGGTACCCACGGCCCCTCGGCGAAGTCCTCAAATATTCAAATTTATCTCCCTCCCGGACAGCCTTATGCGATGCCTATAAGGCGGTGTGTCCGCGCGCCTCTTGAACAAATCTCTAGCAGCGACTAACAAGTTTTTATTGGATCGTGCATAACATTAAGACCGCGCTATCAAAACATAAAGTTTCAGTGTATTCTACTACTAATTATAGGTAAACAAGTGTTCGGGATGGTGCAAATATATTTGTCTCGTGTAAACAGGTTGCTCTTTATAGTTTACGTGCTTTTTTTATATTTATAAAAGCAACAGAGGACCACAAAGTGTCATAAATTATAAAGCTCTCAGAATCTTTGATTTTCGATTTGTAAATATACTATTTAATAGTGGTGATAAATGTGTCTGTATATCTATATACAAATATATATATATGAACCTGTTGTCTGCCTGTCTGTTTATTCTCTATTAGAATCCAACTTTCTTTGACCGATCTTAACCAAATTTTGCATAGTTACTCATTTAAATCTTGCGCTAAACACAGGCATCATTCCATTGTTTCTTGGCTACCTCACCCTCTCTCCAGAATATACATTTCTTACCATCCACACCATACATGCACGTTATAAAATATTCCGGCATTGTTTAGGTACTTGTAAAACATATTTGCTTTTTCATCTTCTGTCCTATCTATGATAAACGACTATGGACGGACGTGACACTAGACACTAGTATCGAGCGTGACGTTTGGGCATACGTATTACGCTTACTGTTGTTGAGCTTCATCCTTGTACAAACTTGATCATTTTAAGCACTTACATGCTTCGGAGAGCATCAAAACAGAAGTCATTGTGAAGTTGTTCAAAAAGGCAGGAATTTCAAACATACTGGATGGGACTGAAGATGATGCAATTTATGAAGAAAGTTCCGATTCAGACATTGACAATATTCAGTAATAATATTTTTCAATAAAAACTTTTTTCAAAAAAATTTGTCCATATATTTTAGGGTGCGACTTATACTCGTAAAAATACGGTAGTTATTCTTTAGAAACCTGACAAAAACAGGATATCCCACCTCCCCCTGGCCATCCCATTCCCACCCTTCAAAATATGTGTTTAAATATAATTATTGAATGTCATCCGTTCGATATTTTGCTCAGTTACACTGTAGGACCCTGAATAAAATATTGTCACTTTATCAAAACCCTTCCTTTGTACATCATATCTGACATTTTTGTCTGCCTGGACAAAATATTGCGTATATCGTTACTCTGGAGGACCTGTGCAAGATAAAAGTAACCCCTCAAATTATTACTATCCCTGGCAACGCCGGTTACTGTTAAATGATAAGTGTGTTCACATTTAAAGTTGTATTTTCTTTACTCGCGCGCATTCTTTGATTTCAATTAATTTACGTGCGTAACTTTACGTTATATTGCGCGCGTTTATGGTTGACACAGGTGCCTACAATTCTATGAATGTAATTGATATTACAGATCTGATATTAAAACATATTTTTAGCCGTTATATATATATATATTTATTTTTGTTTGTTAAACAACTTGTTTCTTGTTCACGACAACTTCTTCGAACACCTTTTAGGAGCACGAAATAAAATAAATAGTCGACGGCGACAAGAGACATAGTCGTTAATTCTAACCCATAGCGGTGAATAAAATGTATTACTCAACACACAAACACTTCGGTACGTATACACTTGTGTGTTGGGTCGTATCATATTTACTGAAAAGACTACACCAAATGCATCTCCTAATCTATTCTAACAACGAAATTTGAACTTGTTAATAATTATTTATAGCATCTTCAATTTCTGTACGATATACTCGTATAACAGACAATTAATATGTAATAATAATTGTCTTAATCCCTTCGAACTGATAAATAATAAGACAATTAATATGTAATAATAATTTATTTGTCTTGATATTTCTACAATTTAAATTAATCTAAAAATAAATTATTACAAAACTTTTATTACGTACTAATAACGTAGCAAAAAAAATTGCTGCGTGCGTGTGGAACAAATTATGCTTTTTTTGACTCTGTATGTTAACTAATGTATATTACTTTTTGCAAGGTTAGAAATGACGTAACTATTTTCTGATATTATCGTATGTTAGTAAAATATTTTCCTAATTGCTCTGATATTTATATAACTTTGAAAATACGCTATGATCAAGTATGTACTTTAATTACGTTTTGAAACCTTCTGAGAATACGGTAAGAAGATACTGAAAAATTATGTTGTTTTCTCTGATGTTTGCGAAAAGTTTTCGATGCACACGCATTCAAATTATTGCACAATGTGTTCAGGGATGCAGAAAATTCTGTGCCAAAGACAATATCAGGTTACATTCCTGCCCTGGGTATTTTTTTCCCTCAAAGCCTGCCTGCTGTTTCGTATTGACGCGAAGAATATTCACAAAGCGGTTCAAGTAAAAAACACAAATAATTATTTCCTTAAATAAATTAACCTTGTGCTCCGACGATAGTAGGTAATAAGTTTATCAGTTTTAAATCTTTTCAGTTATAATTCCGACAATTCAAATAGAAGTCCAGCAAGTGTTTTTCTAACGCTTTTTTTGTCGGCAAATTCGAAATGTTAATTTCGTTTGAAATACGAATGATATTAATACGTCGTAACCTTTGAGTTCTAAACTTAAAATAGAAACATTTGTTGTTTCTGTTTATTTATTTTATTTTGTATATACAGATTATCAACTGGTCATTAAAGACCCTGATACACGATCCTAAAATAGCATTAAGGCACAATATCAAAATATTTTGGTATGGGTATATGTTACGTATTTAAAAACTATTGCTCAATTTTTATATTTATAAGTTAATGTATATGTATATAAATTGTGTATATGCCATTGCCATGTCATGACACGTCATATATTCCAGACCAGGTCCTGATAACAGGAACGAACACCAAGTATAGCTTCTTGAAGGCGTACGTCAATTTACATGGAATATAAAAATCAATGATATAATATAAATTTTAATTAATCAAGAATTATCATGGTAAAGTAAGGTATATAATATATTATTTATTTGATCAATTTTCACCACTTGCGTTTACTTTCGACTTATTTATATTTTGTCGTGTGGCTCCCGATCTAGCGTAAGTTGTCTGAAGGAGAGTGACATGGTGTCTTTAATTCCACTTTCGTCTTTCACAAAATGAATATTTTAGTAGATTACATTTAAGGTACTTAACAGTACTGGAAGTGAAACATGAAAATAGTCTGATTTATTAATCACGATGTCCTATAACAGGTTAACCTCTATGTTTATATAACAAATAAATTTGATTCTAAAAAGATGGGCCAACCGCTGAATTCTATTTTTCAATGCGGTCTTCTCAATTCCATTTTATCAATTTAATATTAAGTTCTCTTGGCGTTGTCCATGAATCAAAACTCGTGGGATGAATTGTGATTTAATTTTACAAGAACTTATCCAAACAAAAGTAATCTACTTGTTAAGTATTTTGTGTGTTTTCAGATAAAGACTTTTAAATTATAATCCCTTTATACTTTCGCTCTGACGTAGTAAAGATTGCACGTCGAGGCAGAATTATTGTGTATTCTCCATTTTTATGTTGTGTTAAATTTTTCCTTTAAAATCCTTTAAATAATGGCGTCTTTCAACTGCGAACTTTCTTACAGCTAATCCTGTCCTTGTCGTGTACGTTTCCACATCATCGTTTCTCCCGTGGCAGGAGGCTGTTGAGGTACTCCCAAGTGTCATTCTGAAGAGCCGAATAATGTGTCGGAATTCACAGCGTTTGTCCGTCCTACTCTGGTACCTTGGCCCGAACCGCCAAAGAACGAGACCAGGCGAGGTGTGGTCCGAACCGTAGCTCCCTCAATTGAAATAAGCCCGACGCTTTACAGCGTACTTATCAAATCTCTGTTTAAAATGTAGACAATTTACAGCTTTCTGCAAATAAGTTGTTTGTAATGATTGCTGATTCCCCAGTCGTAATTTACACTAATGAATGATTTTAATGTATGTTTTTTCTAGGTTATTATGTTGTTTGGCTTGCATCCTGTTTCGTACTTTTTACATATTATACGTATATCATCCTAGATAATATCCACGGTGAGTAAAACAAGGGAGATGGCATGTTTTCACCTTGTTTAATAATAAACATGCATGTACCAGTGGCGGTCGGTGACTTTTTGTAGAAAGGATACTGGATAATAAGTATATAACTACTAATGATTCAATTATACAGTCACACAATTCACTATTTTCGTATACATGATCGTTAGAACACGTTGGTGAAGTAACTATGTTATCGTTGTTTATTTAAATGATGAATTAAATAGATAATCAAAGGATATTCAATGTTTCAATAATTTAATTCAGCTCTCTTCGTAATATGTATGCTATTCTGTGCATTATGCCCATAAGTATTAAAGTCGTATTTTGTACGTTGTATACTGTTAACGAAATTCGTATACAGTATTCGAAGACCTTGACAGGCGGAACTGAATGCGCATGCACGAAACTCGAATACTTTCAAACATTGTGGATACGGAACGAATGACAGAATCCATTGTTGTCAAATGCAATGTTTACGCGATTCATAGATGTTCGAATGTACATGTATTTCGACTCGCTCCGTGCGCGCGCCGTGTCGTAGTATGTGTTACGACTGGTCTCTAAAGGACAGGACGAATTTATTTGCAGCAGTCATGTTTTCGGCTAGAAAGCGAAAAGTCCAAAGCTTTTTGTCTCTACAACACAAGGGATACGGAGCATCCAAAGCATGTATGAAGCGACCGCGCCTGACATGTACCTACATAGATCGCTTGGCAAGATTTCATCAAAATTTAGCCGTTAATGTAGAATGGTGTATTTTTAGTATCTTAAGTCGACGATTATATATCTGTCGACTCCAAGTTATGCACATCGAACTCCGGGCTGTAGTCACATTGGACGTTATGCCGACTTTATTCACCGCTGATAATTTACCACCTCTGACCCTTCTTTTTTCGGCGAATAAAAAGATGTTATTCTTCGTTTTAGAATTAATAATTAATATGATATTACCGCGCCGCCCGGTTGCCTACTGCTCGCACCGACTGCCGTAGCTGGCTGACCAACAGTCCAAAATACGTATTTGTTTTCTAGGAATTAAGCGATGTCATTAAATTTACGAGGCCGTTAAATGTAAAAACTTTACATTATTTTTATGCTGGGCGCTAGATTTTGAAACTTTGATGTAAGCATTTATAAAAGCAAACTCTGAAAAGAAAATAGTTGTAATATTTTTATATGTTTTCTCTAATAAATTATCGTTCGATGACAAGTCTCGTTTTTATTTCAATTAAATATTATTTACATATTTTCTGGTTATTTTGTAAAAATCTACCTACACAACATCGTTTTGGAGCCTGTCTCTTGGCAGAAAATAAATCTAAATTTATTTAAATACAATCAGGGAAATAGTTCTACATAATCATCGTTAAACCGTCTAGTTATTAATTCAGTTTTGTGTATTATTTTAACAGGTGAATAATATTATAACCCTTATTACTTGTTACAGGTTTGTTTTTGAAACATAAAAATTAAATGCTATTAGGTATTTCTTGGAAAAAAATCTTTTCGGTCGAAACGCGAGGAATTTTGATACTCGTCATAAAGAGGCCCCAAGAAGAAATAATGCCTGTGGATTCACATCAATACGCCGTATAATATTTTTAATTTTCCATCCCAGCGGGTAGGGACATACCTGGATTGATCGACTGCTTACCTGAAGCATTCCTGGATCCATACCCATCTCAAAATATTATATTTAATGGTTTGTTATAATATCTTAGATAATATATCTCAGATACCTCTTCGAATGCGAGAAAAAAAATGATAAAGGACTCCTCTTAATATAATATTTATATCACTGTTTATGTATTTATTTATACTTCTCAATAAAAAAAATTTACCTTATAGACTCACGCTTATTTACTATCCCGATATTCATCCATAGCTTTGTCTACACTTATGTTCGTCGACTATTCCGATTCCAACATCTTGATGGTTCACCTGATCAAGCCAGGTATTTCGCAGGCCTTCAACAGTCGCGTCGTACATGTGTTAACCTCTGTCATCTGTTTTTGTGTCAAGCCATTTATGTGAAGTTTTCAACTTTTTCAATCTTGTTAAAATCGGCTCGGATATGGCTCCCTATTTGTTCACATTTCACTCTACCGAACATATTATATAGATCTATCTTTAATATTCACATTCACATATTATATATCTGAGGGACATCATTTTCTCTTTCATAGCGGACTCTTTTCATACATTTCTCCAGTATTATCACCTTAAATGTAGTCTACTAACTGATTACTTTTGTGAAAGACGAAAGCAGCATTAAAGACATCATGTCACCCTTAAGACAATTTACGCTAGACCGGGAGCCACGCGACAAAATATAAATAAGTCTGAAAGTAAACGCAAGTAGACAAGTACTGCATGAATCATTTTCCATTTCAGTCCTAATTAATAATTGATGGCCTATCATCACATTTGATGGCCGTTGATATCTTACAATGAAAAATAATAATTATATTATGTCATTATAACTATAATTCTATGCGCTTCGCATCGTTCATGTCAATATCGTTAAGAATAATTCAATTAAAAATGTGTCCTATGTTTCAGGCGCATGTATCGCACAATCCCTGTAAATAATACGTTTTTCTGCTTCACCTCGTATACAGTTCATTGTATTTTGTTTTAGGTCAACCACCGTTGGCATTTTATTTCAAGCTTAGGTGGTGTTTTTTTATTTTATAGAAATATCTATTTCTTCCTCATTGATATTTCTAAAGATTCTGTAACAACGTCCCTCTGTATCTCCCTACAAATATTACATATAAAAAACTTCGTATAAAGTATCTTGATTATTAATTGTATTAGATTTAGTATTAAAGATTATTTAATTACTAACTTTTTTTATTTCCCTGGAGTAAATTTAAAAACTACCTTTTTTTTATTCTTCAAAATTTTGGCTGAATCTAACGGAACAAAACATCATCAAGCAAACTTTCAATGTTTGCAATATTTGAATATGTTAAAGAACACACAGTTACTGGATTTTTACCTATAAAGATACTGTTATTTAATAAATATCATATATCTCATAGAAACGAAGCTGTTTTTATTATATTTTTTTAATGGAAATAATATATATAGAAAATATGAGGGGTGAGAATTGGTGTATATATATTATATATCACTTAAGCCAGCCGAAGACAGGTATATATTATATCCATTAACAAAATATAATAAAAATAGCTTCATCTCTATGAGATATCTGATATTTATTCAATTTTTGCAATATTGACGTTTTCTTAGTCAAAGTATCTTAAAAAATGTTGATGAACTACTATAAACTATAATAAAATATTTTTAGCGCCTGACGTTTTTCTCTCTCACGACCAATTTATTTTATCCCTCAGTATATTTGAAGACTCTTTTTTTCGAAATATTTTTTTACAATTAAAATATGGAGTAACTTAAAATCTTCATAGCTCAATAAAACGACTAGATATTTCAGACTGTATATATAAACTGTGTTAATTTCATGGGCTCACTCTGAATAGATTTCTGCCTTATATAAGACTATGTCTAACCACAAAGTTAACGCTAAATGTATATATGTGGCGCATTTTTTAAGTACCAGATTTTTTTCTAAAGAAACGCATCATTTTTACAATATTTTACTTTCTTCGGACGCTACACACCTTAAACTATTTCTCACCAATTTTTGTATACCTTCGTCATATAATGACGTCGCCTGGGATGAAAACCTTGTATGTACACCATTTTTGAGTTCATCGTCGTCATCAAAACGCTTGCCACCAAGAAACCGCTTCAGTTAAAGGAATTTATGAAAATCACTTGGCGCCAAATCAGGACAAAACAGGACACACTTGGCGATGAATGTCAGCCGGTTCAATGTTTCGTGCATTCAAGAAACGAATCACGGACCGTATCTCACAGTCGGCGGGCTGATCTATTGTCTTGAACATTTCACCCACTCCCTACAAGACGGCCACACTGTGTGAATGTCTTTAACGTTGCATGTGGCGAGTCAACAGAAGAAGGAAACCATTGCGCATGTGCAACATCGCAACCGCAGCGAATATCGGTACTTACATAAAAAACGTGCCTCATACATTAGATTAAACATTCACAATATGTTACGCACTTTATTAATTCGCTTTTTAACGTAGTTTCGTGACATGCCTTTACCCAGGAGTCCTCCGAAAAATATTCCACATTAAAAGAATCAATGTATATAAAACAAATTAATTTTTAAAGAGATATTGTGTGTGATCTACGCAATAATGAATTGTTTTTTAATCGCCAGCTATAATATTTTGATTCGGTATATTTCAAACAACCCATGAGCATATATCTTGTACCACCGCGGTGACGACACCCGACACCGACTAACAGCCATTTAGAAGAAATATAAAGAACGCTAAGAAAAGATCGTCGATATAACCTCGCCGTTATAATAAAGTTGTGTTTGCCAAAGTGGTCGCAACTTGGTCGCTATTATAATTTGATTTATTTATGACTAATGATATTAATTTTGACTATGTTTTAGTTTTTTTTTATTAACATGAAAGACACCGGCGACAGAACGTGTTGAATATTCAATGTTATAATGTTATCCTTTATAAAGCTCGTCGCGGTTTTAAATAGTTTACAAGTAAGCTTAGATTAAAAAGACAATTTTCCTCGGAAACGTGATTTTTAATATTTTTTTATTTTGCATATTAAAAATACATCTAACATAAGTTTTTAAAACATTACTAAATACTTAATATGAGACCTGTTTCACCTTTTTAGAAAAGGTATTTATAACTCATTTTAATTAGTAGACCCTAAAAATATGCACATAGATAATGTTTAATTAAAATTAAGTTTTTCAAACGTAAACTGACTCAATTAATATAAAATATTGTATACAAACTTTATTCTTGCTTCCTTCATTTCAGTGCAATGCTCCTCCACAAGTCTTCCTTGTCCTAAAATTGTATCTAAAAATATTTCGTTTTCTAGGCTCTCATATTAACGCATAATATGGTCTAAAACTAGTACTTTTGTTTACTACCGTTGATCAGTGGCGTATTATCCTAAAGGCACGATGGCCTCGCGCCTAGAGCTCCCGCCGTCTTGTAGCCCCCCAAGCTCAGCCGTGCGCAATTGTGATTCACGGTAACGTGCGACAGTGTAATAGCTGAATAAAAAGCGCGTTGGAACATAGTTAGAGACGCGAGAAGTATTTTATTTTCTTTTCGAATACACAGTGGAGGATATCAAAAAGACGAGAAAGGATTCTACAATATTTGTTACTTTATATAATTTTATTAATTATTTTAATAACATTTTGTGTACATGTAATATATAATTTATTGAATTTGATTATCATAATTCAACATGGAGTATGTCGGTTCAATAATACTTCTATTCTGTTCTGTTATAAAGCATCGCGTATGTATTGAGTGCCGACAGTAACAAAAAATATAAATTTCAAATATAATAGGCTTCTCAGGTGCGAAGTGTCCGTAACACAAAAGGCGTTCTATAATTCCAACAAATTTCAATAATAATATTGGATAATTTGTATAGTGCCATTTTCGTAAAAACTTTCTCCTCGAAGGTGCTTTACACATAAACTGTTTATATAGTTGAATTTTGAAATCGCACCGATTGCAATCTATTACAAGGATATGATTTAATCCAACCATGTGCATTTCCATCTACCCCAAAGGTTTTTTGCAGTCTCTCGAGCAAGATTTGATGATCGACTGTATCAAATGCAGCACTCATATGTACAAAAGCAAGCAGAACCAGATGCTCCGAGTCAGTAAGTGTTATAATGTCAGACAGGACCCGAACCACCCCTGTTTCTGTAGAATGATGACGTCTGTATGCAGATTACATTTTGGGAAATAAAACATTTTCTGTTAAATACATATTAAGACGACATGATACAATCTTTTCCATTATTTTTCGGGATCTAGTGTAGTCGAGTCACGTGGGCCATTTTCATAAAGTTGGAACGCTTGATGTTTCTAAAGATTTGTTCAGTAAATCTACCAAAACTTGAACAATTTTTAAATGGCACCCTTACGTAACCATGTCAGTATTGGATCTAACGCACATTGCTTATCAGATAAGCCCTTGATTATTTGGATTATTTCGGCGATCTAAATCAGCGCGAAATGTCATTGAACTATATTTCTGGTCCAGAAATATGGTTCAATTATAATAAAATTTGTTGGAATCATAGTACGGCTTTTGTGTTACAGGAGCTTCGCATCTGAGAACCGTTTTTATATTTAAAACTAATACTTTGTTAACGTCGGCACTAAATACATGTATGCAATATTTTTTCGACGCAGTGTTTTATTACTGAACCACCACAAGAGGAATTTACATTATTAAACTTAATTCAATAATTTCTGGGATATCGGACATCGGACTCGAACCGTAAATCTTCTTGCGCTGCGTTCTGCGTCGGCGCACCACAGGTGCGCACTGGTCTAACGGGCACGGTGTGAGATTGCGGGGGAATGTTATTGGCTGACCTTCTCGCTTTCCGAATTGTCTTCCGTCTACCTGTTGAACGGTTTCGTCTTCTCTTAGATCGCCGATTAGACCGATTAGTTCTTGGCCGTCGCGTCGAGTTTGCGAAATGGGCGCTGCTACGGGCTCTAAAGCCATGTTAAAATTTTGATCACTCGATGTCAATATTTGTGATATCTCACTATGTCGTTATAAAATATATGACGAAGTACCGCACCTTGACCGATTTCCGAGGAAGTTCCATTATCTGGTACATTTGGAGTAAACGAAGTTGAAGCCTGCGAATGGATGCTATCGACAGTCGTAACACAAGGAGTTTCCATTGTATCTGACATTGAAAAGCAAATAAGATATTTTTTCTAAATACAGTAAGAAAACAACGTACATATAAATATCACAATAATTTATTATTTTTTACCTTCGCAAAGCATGTTCTTTGTTTTGGTACATTCAATCAATTTCGAATATACTCTTTATATGAATAGTTATTAATCGGTAACTTGTCTACATTGTATAAACTTTCAACAAAATGGGAAGGTATATATCTCAATTATTAAAATTTAAACAAAATAAAATTTATACATTGCAGTTTTCCAGTACAAAAAAAACATAAAGTTCTAGAGAAAAATAAAAATGATTTACTTTAAAGGGTTATGGTTATAGGGTACGCTGGAGGGGGGGCCAAAAATTTACTATTTTTTAAATTAATAATGATGTCTAACTACAAAGTTAAAACTTCTTCTACTACTTCTTCAGAGTATTCATGGGACTCGGAATTCTATGACCGCAGTCACAATAGAGCGCGTACTCTTGTACTCTTGCAGTTTTGTCTCGATATCATCCTCTCATCTATCTCTTGGTCTTTACCTTGGTCCAAAGTGTGATGGTTCATCAGAATATCTGAAGCGGTATACTGTTCCCGAAGTTCCAGGTTCTACAATGTTACTGCTGTAAACATTCAAGAAAAAAATGTAACCTTAGTTTGAAAACAATTCTAAAATAATCCACGTCACCTGGTTGGCGTTTGGCAGTTAGATTTTTTCAAAGTGAACAAAGTAAATCAAGAAATATATACACTAGCAGATGAGCAATCGGCTATCGCCGAGTGCTTGCTGCTAGGACTAAAATGACATCTAGATGATGATATAAGAATCGCGAATAGACAATAATAAATACAAAAATGTTATTTTATCAGTGTAATGGGCATTTAAATAAAGACGCAAACGGATGAATGGTTTTTTCAGTAGATTTTGACAAATATTAGGTCGCAAACATATCCAAAAATTATATCATCATGGTAAGAGATCTTTCTTACCATAGACATCATAGATAAGAAAAGATGATAGATCAATAGACTTTCCAGACGTCTCGTCCAATTTCGCTAATGTATGTTTTTTCTTACTCGTAATAAAGACAATGTACATTTCATTTCAAATTGAGTATATACCTAGAGATATCAAAAACACGTTTGACATTTTCACTTCTATGGCGAATTTTTGTTTACTGGCAAATGAAACTGCAGTTCAAGACATCCAATGCAGACTAGTAAGTCAAGATAAAATATGAGGAAGCGCAATGTATAATAAGGATTTAATTCAGTGTCCACGCGAAGTAAGTCAGTCAGTACAGATTTCTTTATTATTTATTAAAGACCATCTCGGCCCTTTTGTAATGTGATTGTAGGAAAGAACAGAAAATGTTAAACACGACTGAAAAATGGCGTCAGATAGCTGATGGATAGGCAGTTCCCGTTCAAGATCACAACCTATACCAGATCGGGATGATTATGTTTAACCTAATGATAATACGCTCGCTGCTCGGGACGGACAAGATTGATCGTGAGTTCCTGATTGAAATCTCGGCCCGTTTGTTCTGGATGTTATTCAAAAGGGATAAAATTTAGCCGCGTTGACCCGGCTCGGTGCGTTCGCACGCCATGCTCTCTTCCAAATTGTCCGGACCGGTTTCAGCAGCGCGGCCGCCAGCGATGTTCGTGATCTGCTGTGATAAGGTGTCGTGTCGTCTCGTCCAGGGTGTCCCAGCCTCGGTGCGACAGTTCTTACGTCCGGCCTACCTCACGCAGGAATCGGGCGCCGTTCAGGACTCGAAGTGGAAATTTTATATTTATTTTTGTATAGTCGTTTTTTTTACCTAACAACCATCTTGTTTAATAATATTTTGCCATTAATTTGACATTGTCGTGTACGTTAAAAGAATTTATTTTCACATTGTGATATGTATGTAATAACTAATGCATCAATCCAATATGTGCCTGCAAATAAGTTTCACTTTAAAAATGGTCTAGTGGATAATCCAAAGTCGACGCTTTCCTGGCTTGAAACCGCATAAACAAATAAAATATTATCAAAATAGATTCACGTTTAAAATCATTAATCTCACGCTGCAAATAACAAGTCGCATCAACACGGAGGAACACCCTGTATATTTATTTGAACCTTTGAAGCAATTAGTTCTTGGCTCCAGCGAGAATGAGAGGAACAGTCGGACCGCTAACTGACTCGTGTTTGCCTATCATCTAGATATTTGATACATCGCGCGTGATGTGTATTTTACTTAAAATATAAACGTGCGTAATGTCTACGTGCGCTGGTAACTCCTTACGTAATGAATCCGAGCTATTCTCGATCAGATAGATGTCCTGGCATCCAGGCTGACTTATCTGATGTCCCCATCGAGTAGGCGCGTGAGTTGCTGAATGCGACGCCGAATACATCATCATGTGCAGCCTTTTCCGCAATCCATGATGGGTTCTATCGTACCGTCGGTTCCATAAAAATCTATTTATTTTTATTGTATAGATTCATACAACTTCATATAACACTGACTATCTCAATTTTTTAACAAATTAAAATATTTATATCATTTATTTTGAATTTTCGCGGGAAATCGTTCTATATCACTAGTTTCACGAGAGCGTTCGCTAGGAGCGTGTAAATCAAAGAAATGTAATCACCACATATCATCTGTAACCTCCCTGTCAACTAGGCACAAGTCAAGGGAATCGTACCTAAGTTTAGTTCAGTTTCAGTTTAAAAAAAATCATCCGCTCCTCTTTACAACTCTAAAAAGGTAAGTAATTGTACAAAAATCATTTAAAAGTAGTTATGTCTCTTTCTCCTGTAAAGTCCACAATTCTTTTATGATATGTGGTGTTGCTGCTGACGGTGACGATCATCCATGCAACACACCCGCACCCTCATGTACATATCTATTTTCTGCCACATTCATCTTTAATTTCAAAGCCACAAATTGACGTATACTCAATATACTTTTTTTCTATTATTCTATCAACCCGTTGGTTATCCGTTATACAGTTACAGCGAAATTTACAATATAATCTGAATATTAAAATATAATTATTATTAATTTAACGCACAACAAAATTATTTTCGGTCAGCTGAAGTAAACCCTTATACTAAGAATAATGAAAGTTTTAACCGCTATGAAAGTTTGGCGTTGATTTTCAGATGTGAAAAGCATATTAACAAACATCCAAAGTCACGTGATGCGTATAATTCTAAATTGTATCTATATTTATCTTTATATAAACATAGTTAATTATATATACAATTTTGAAATTATGGCTAACCACAAAGTTAACGCTACAATCATCAACAAAACATACCTATAATTCGTTTTACGTGCATTTGAATAATGAGAATTTTGATTTTATGCTGCTCATTTCGAGATAGGTATTTCATTTTATCATATACATAGATTTATTTATACATCGTCTGACAATATTATGCATTCCTTACGCCTAAAGAATTAGAGATTCTTCATTCACTCGTATTTATTCAATGGATTAATACCACAAAAATCTATCTTAAAAAAATTACCTTTGAGTTATATATGCATATTTATTTAGATGATTGTATCCGTAATGCAATCCGTAAAAAAGTGAAATATGTAATCTAAAACGTATCCCATGAGTTTAAAGTAAAAAAATTAACACAAGACGCATCACCTGACACACAGTCGTGTTTAACATTTCAGTATATTTAAAAGAGAAAATGCTTTTTATATATCTGTTAAAATCAGGTTTGCTTATCACTGTAAGTTAGATAAAAATCAATCTTCAATCTTGAAAAAAACTTGTTTTCCTCTGTTCTGAAAACTTGACAATCTGTAGATAGGTATTTTAGTTATTAATCCATCGTATTACGGCTTTAAAATCTCTCATTATCTGTATCTTAATTTATTTTTCATCAAAATCTTACCGCACATTCCCTTTAACAATCTCATTTTATCCTGCTTTCATACTTCCTCTGCACCTCCTCTTTGTACCTTTCATAAAATACTTTTTTCACAACTCTCTACTACTGCCTTTCTACTGTTCCGATTCTTGTTTAGCAACAAGAAACAGCTAAACTGTAATTACCTTAAACGGGCGTTTCATGCTGCGGCGGTGTTTTAAATGTTTTGGTAAAAAATTAAACATACGCTGTCAACACCGAAGCATGTATGATTTCGGGAAAATGCACCATTCTGGTTTTTAACGGGCTGTTCACCACCTCGCCAAGTTACAAGCATTCGATAAAAAAATAATACCACATTTTCGTTTTCTGTTGGACTACAGCTTAGATCCGATCACCTTAAATTCCTAAATATATTCGTGTTAAAGAACAAGGAAAACCAAAGCTCTACTCACCGGAGAAGTTTATTTTTTGGTTAATCGGGTCGTTCACATTTTACCACTTTGTTTCTATCAATCTAATAATAACTTCATTTATTTTAATCTATCTAAGAATATTTTAATTTATTTTTATTAATCTGTGAATACAAGCCTTCAACGTAATCTACTTTGGCTCAAACTATTTTCTAGTGGCGAACATTGTGTGTATCTTCTTACATAGGTTACATTTAATGCTTTTAAAATACTAACAAACATTTTTTACTACTGAAGAGAAGAAAATTGGTTGTTTAAATTTATATTTACACGTTTAAAAATTCACGCTTTTATTAATGTTATAAAATCTACAAGCTCTAGATATGTATTTATTTACAATTCGGTTCACTATATCATAATAATGATTAAATTAATTAACGTAAATAATTTTACGTATGTTTATATTGCTAATTTCAAACAAGTCTGGCTTATTCTACTCGCATACCATTCACACAACATTTGATATTGATAATATTATTGAATTATCTTCATATGATTTTAATTTAACCTGGGACGACGAGATGCCTATCAAAATTCCCTCTTCTTCAGGACTGGATCACTCAGTATCAATTGCATCACTTTCTCTCTGAGAACCTTAGACTCGTCTTCAAACTCGTTCCTAATACGGTAGTGCAACTTTTTCCATGCAAACTATCAAGGGAGCGCATTTCTACAGTGCCCGTTCTCACCAGACCCTCCAGGCCGGCAGGCAGACCCTCGAATATCCAGAGCCATGTAAATAAATTAAAGGAAAACCTACGCGATATTAAAAATTACACGACAAAGTCTCAAATGAATGCAGAACAGTTGCCTAAAAAATGCAACCAGATAACCTTCAAGACTTTATTACTTGCCGTATCCTAAGTGTGTCCTTTGTCTCTCCGTTATTCACGTGCCGTTGGCATTTCTCCGTGAGCTTACCCGTTTCAAACAACCATTTTTTGTATAACGAGTTGACATTAACAAGTCTCTAACTTTTTGCCAAGCGTTTAAGGGAATCAAACTTTATTTATGGAAGATAACAATTTATTTTTGTACAATTATTTAATATATCTTAAATCTTTCATTGTATAAAATGTACAGCACAAAAATGAATACATTTAAATAGGCACAGTAATAATTTTAGCTTAATTGTGTGGACGATTATTCAACTACAACTAGAAATGATTGCGTTTGTATTGTTCTTAGCTTGAAGTGTTAGAAGACATGTTCGGTAGACAAGCATTACTACGAAGCAATTTATTGTCTGCGGCTTTAACCTTTTAATAACTAATACAGCGAGAACTGAACCTGGGCGTTGTTTTGATACATTATTCCTATGACTAATACGTTCCTCTTCCAATTTGCATATATTTATAATATTTTAATTAAATTTATTATTTAATTTTATATTTGGAGAATAATACTAAATTTGATAAGATCAGTCCTAGCTAATTTCGTAAAATAAAAAATATTAATTTTAATAATTAAAAAGTTTATTTTTAATAATAAATTTTAAGATTACATTATCTGTATGTGATAAAGTTGCCGTCAACAGTACTTATTAGGTATAAATAAATAATTAATACTCACTAACGAGTTTTGCGGATATATATATAAATTCTTATAATGATTATTTTCCACGGTGATTTTAAATAATTACATTTTATACTTAGTTTTCTATCGTTTTCCTATGCAAAATAAACTGTTATCATCACATTAGATTCAAATTCCTTCCTCTTGGAAATATGTTTTCTCCTTGAGATTTTAAACCAGTTTACATAGTAGATCTATTTAATTCGTTGTAACGTAGAAGTTGTGTCACATTCAAAGGCCTGCAATAAGTCAACATGTTGATGATGCAGTCCTCACTGTAATTTATGAGGGATTGTGCTAGACTTTAAACGGTCAACTGTAACTGAAAATCAATAATGATTAAATTAATGTTCTACAGACATACGTGACTACGTTGTTATAAACTTTATATTTCTTTTTGTGAATTAGACTAAAACGATGTAAAATGTGTGACAAATGTAAAATGCTATTACTTACATACATCGTGTAAAAACTACTAAATTTCAATTTCCAAGAAACACAAAATAAGGTTCCATAAAGTTTTTTCGTCGTAATCTTATATGTGAAAATAAAACACTTGCTTTTTTTATTCTATTCGTTTAATTTACTTGAGACGCGTTTCGCCTTGCAAGGGCATTATCAATCTAACAATTTAACTCAACAACTTATATTTATATTTTTATTTTTTATCTTTGTTTAATTAACCACTAAAATGAGTTTAAATACATCTACCGGTTTCGAAAAATACCATTTTCCTCTTCAGGATGTCATAACTAACTAAAACATATATTGTTTCTTTGACAGAATCTATTTTAAAAAAATCTATTTTTAAAAAAAAAAAAATTTTTTTTTTTTTTAGTACCTAACTCAAATCATTACTTAATACAAATTTACTCGAATAATTTTTAGGAAAAAATTTTAGAATGGGACTCGTAGTTAAATTTAGTTGGTTGTTTATAATTTTTTGATTAGTTTTACACGCTTTATTTATCTCCAACGATTCCAAATTATTTAATTTGTGACCAACAACGTTTATATGCAAAATTGACAATCCCAATTTTTTATCAAAATCATGACCATTTTCTATCAAATGATTAGCAAATTCTGAAAAACTTATATTTGTAATCATAATGGGGAACAGCTATACAATATTATTTGCATGGGATAAAAATAGATAATATTGTTCTTTAGAATTCTAAGGATTTCCATACATTTTATTCAAGTAACCATTCAGTTTCAACACTAATGATATTTTAATGTCATGAGTAATTTGTAGAAAAGGACAGATATATAATTTTACAATCTAAGAAGACAATACGGCAAGAGAAACATTTTTAGTTATAAATACAAATTGTTAGATTGATAATGCCCTTGCAAGGCGAAATGCGTCTCAAGTAAACTAAAAGAGTATAATCAAAAAACAAGTTTTTTTTTCGTGATTATGGGGTTCTACAAACTAAAAAAACAAGTCGTAATCTCATCAAATATTTTTGGTTTTAGATTTTCGGGTAATATTAACACTGCAATTGCATATAGGAAAATAATGTTTAATTTGGAATGTGATATTTTTTAATTAGTCCATTTTTGCTTTAGTATATATATCGTCAACTCTTACGAAAATTATCGTAACTATTTAACAAACATGTTGTTTTTATAGTTGATCTAGCAGTTTTTTTTTTTGTATATTGCATTTTATTATTTTCTATTAAAAACATATTTTTTTTAATTACTGCCACTTATACATTTATCGAATACACGCCAAGTTCTTGAACAAGATGTGACCCATTATTTATCATAGAAGATAATTTTGTTGTTCTACATACTGTATATGTTTTTCATAAATGTAATCTTGAAATACAACAAGCATTGTAATAGTCACGCGATATTGACATTTATTTTGTAGAATTCGATTCCAGACGAAATAAAAAATATATAATAGTTATTATTTGATTTTATAATGTTTTTTTTTTTTATGAAAGTGTGAATTTTTTCATTGGCGATAACGTTACCATTAGGCATTAGGCAATGCTTTAAATCGTACATTAGCCGTGGATGTCCTCTTTCTCTCGCTTCTGACGCTGTTGGTCAATCCACTCACTTTGTTGACGTATTGTATTTTACGTAGCTATTTGAAATTTCGTTAACGTTGCGGCGAGAATGTATCGCTTTCAAAGATAATGTGAATATAGCCTCGAGACACAAAAACTCTATTTATAATGCAAATTATTAATGCAGAATGCTATTAAATATTCAGAAAAACACAACAAAGGAAATTATAACATAACAATATAACTCGTAATCCTGACGCTGGCTTCACACTCGATTATTGATTGTATACGCTTTGAATATTACAAGAAGCTAAACTAAGCATTATATATATTTAGCCTTCAGCGGTAAGTTTGAACGTTTCAGCGAATAGATATCCAATACTTTTAAAAATTTTTGCTCATGAGTTCAAGTAGTGCAATTTTTAATTTAGATTTCTATAAAAATATGTTCTCTAATATACTTGGTGTGGAAACAAGAATTCCCCTTTCTAATGCGTCAGTATAATTATTGGACTTATCCGACACCTTGGAAAACATTTTCATACGTTATGTATGTGTAGGCAGTTTTACAAGTTTAATAAAACGATATTAATTTATTATTACTAAATTATATACGCCTTACGAGTAAAACGGGCAAGTCCTCTGTAATCAATTATAATTGTAACATCTTACATTTTCTGCTATTTTTAATTAAACCTACTGCATACGTATTATAATAAAAATATGCTTTTTCTGATATAAAACTTACTATTTATTTCATTTACTTGGCGACTTGATATGATCGCTTTCTATTAATTACTAAAGAGGTCTGGCTTAAATTTTCTTATAATTATAATTTTAAACTCATAATAATAATAATAATCATAAACAAGGTCCATGACATATGTAATGACAAACGATACTTGGAAATTTTAACCATACATGGCTTACTGAATTCTTCAAAATTAAATGTGACGTACGAGTTAATTAAATTTTACAATAATATATTTTATTTTATTCCATGAAATGAGTACGCGTATTATATCTTAAAAATGTGGAAAATACTTTGATGAATTGCTCTAACTTACAGACTTATTTTTATAAGAAATAGAGATACGTTAACATTAGATTAAAGTCAATTGTACTCATGTTGTGGACAATCTGTTATACCCATAAATTAAATTCACTCGGTAAAATTAGAGTTGTGTGATTGCACGATTTGTTATGCAAGTCAAAATTTGACTGTACTTGAATGTAATAAATACTTGATTATTCATAAACGCATCAAGCCTAAATAAACACGGCCCCCACTTCCTTTACAATTCCAAAATACCAAACTATCGAAAGTTTGGGCAGTGAAAATACTTAATCTGATACACCCACGCTCTTAATTACTTTCAAATTTGGACGTCTATTTCCAAATTGCATCCACACATACGCGCGCAATCTCTTACTCTACCAGCGTCACCCACTCTAACGCTAACGCACGTACGCCCATACAATTCGCAGTTACGCTCACGCATGTACATACAAAGCCTTAAAAATATATTATTAGACCTACTCAGAATCTGAAACAAAATATAATCATTTCCACGTCTCGGTTGGACAAAAAAAGATATTATGGCGGGCTGTACAAAGTAATTCAATATTTTTTCCATCTCTTTCTACGTACATATATTAAATACCACAGACGTACATATATATTAAATAAATGTGCGTGGGTTTTATTATATGATAACCTTTTATTGTTTTCTGATGAGTTTCTTAGAATTCAGCCAATTATTGAAAATTCATGAGAATCTTTTTCTTATTTTATTATCTTTCTAATCCCGTTATATCCAATCCGTTTTGTGTCATCGTGAAACGGCTTAACGGTCATCTTGATGTTTTAACTGCCAATCATATTTGACACGAAGGACACCACGTATGGTAGGCGCACGCTTGAGGGTGTTGACTTACAATGTCTGTTAAAAGCTATGAACAGCATTCGCAAGTGGCATGATTTCAAATATATGACATTGAAAATCGTATTTAATCGTTTATCTGCAAAGTCGAAAAGTTCTTGCAATAACGCTTGTGGCTTGACGTGACTCGCAAATTAGACGTGTTAACATGCTCATGGCATTTAAAACGTTGAAAATTCTAATCTTGATTATTAAATTAATGTTTTAATGTCAATAATATTATTAGAAATACAAATTTATGATTTTGTGAAATTAACTTCTTTTTTTTTTTACCAAAATAAAGTTTAAGGAAAATATCTCTCCGCGTTTTGTGTAACATTGAAATTTTGTTACAAAATAGTATATTCTCCTCTGTTATTTCATGGAAGCATCACTTCCATTGAACGCATCTTCAGATCGGACAGAACGAGCTTTGCTCGACGTGACTTTCACTGAACGATTCTTGCAACTCTCTGTATTCGTTGATAAGTTCATCGTCGGTTAACTATGGAGCACGCGACGGATTAGGAAGTGTACAATTGGACTATGGAGGTGTACTTTCGTTATGATGTTGAAGGAAAAAACAGCGGATTATAGTAGTTATCGGATTAGCGAGAGGGGACTGTATTTCAGTGGCGTGCAACACAAATTTTGTGAAACTGTAACATTTTTTTACGATTGATGCCAACGGCATTTTAAAACGGCAAGATAAAATATGGGCCCATCGCTCGTTTCTAATCTATCCACACTAAAAAAACAGAAGGCACAACAAGCACAATAAGACGTGCACAACAATCAACGGATGGACAAGCGGACTATTTCTGTGCAACGGAGCCGCTCGCATTCCGGATTACATCCGTTAATATAACCCAGATAAAACGGACCGTTAGCGTATATGCATGGAACAAAGATTTATCTACATTATACGTGCTTACATACACACTACACACACAGCCAGCATGTGAAAATGAAAGCAGCAGACCCGACGGCAGGAAGTGACGAGAGAGACTGCTTTTTATGCTTAATTAAATTATTCAACCGGCTTTTAGCGGCGCTTAGATCATTATTCTCCTGCGCACGCCACCTTTGCGTAATATTAACATGCAAAAAAAAAAAAAGGTGTTTGAACCTACGCATCATAATATCTTTGAAATAGGTGGCGCAGTATTCACTTGCATTGTCTTTATATATTATTCATATTATCAACGCACTCAATACCGTAATACCGTTTCTTTGATGTCATGTTTTTTTTTGACAAATAATAAATATTTCCCCTAATGCCCGAATCGCCGTCCTAGGATGTCTTTTAACTCGTTCTTCTCCCATATTAATTTAACACCACAAACACTTTTAAATAACCAGCGACTTGGAACGTTGAAGATTTAAGGTAAACTTAATAATAACTACCTCCAATTTTATTTTTTGACAATGTGGTTAGATGGACTCTTTTGTCTACTATTCAGATTTAGGTCAGAATATGTTTATTCGGAACTAAAATGTTACGTAACCACATTTCATAGAACATCAAATGAAATTCCTACTTGCGACTAACAGTATTTTTATAAAAATAAAATAGCTTAGAAATTTTTGTACTGATTTAGATAATTTCTGTACAATGTTTAGAAAGAAAATAGGGTCATTTTGTATTCATCCATCCATCATGGTACTACTCCTTCCTCTCTGAGCCATGTTTAGCCAATCACCGATCCCAAGAACATCCAGGTTCCTCCGGATTCCGTCCAGGGTCGGAGTCACTGTCTATCGAAGCTCCGTTCCCCCCTATGTGTTAGGCGCTCACATGGTGAAGGCTCTTCCATCCGACCTAAGATGCCCGGCCCATCGAAGTTGAACTTTAAACTTGACGACGTCAGACTCATAAATTTTAATGTTGTAGTAGCGACACCAAATATTACCTTTCCAAATCGAGTTATAATAAAAAACAATTCCACACATACAGTTCGTTTACTTACAGAAGTCATATTTCATACTTATTGAGAATATAACAATATAGGTGCGTTAATCAGAATTTCAGGCAAATCTAGCAAAAATTATATCGTTTATTTAAATTAAAAAGAAAATTCACCTGTCTACCAAGTATAGTAGGTAGGTTATTTTTTTAAATATATATTTACAATAGAAAAATTCTGTGCGTCCAAGTGCATTTTGACGGAGGACAATATCAAAAGCTTCTAGAACCTGCGAATCTATCTATGCATTAGGATAAATAAGATGTATGGATGCATTACGATAAGAGGATATTCGTTATATTTTATTATATTTATGGTAATAGTATGTATTATAGAAATGTATGCAATGTCTCATCATGTACCTAAATATACCTTGGAGGACTTTAATTTAAGATCTTGCCTAGAGCTTCAATTGTCTTAATCTGATTGCATCGATGGACTTATATTACTTATATCAATTAATTACAGAACTCGCGTATTACTGAATCATCTGGCACCTGCGACTACGGCAGTCGTGTTGTACGAAATTACACGAATATTGTTTTCCCCTACCTTTTCAGTAATCTAACACATTTATAGCATCACCTGAAGAAGACAACATGGCCTAAAGCGAGACCATTTTTGGTGAAAATGTGTTTTAATGTTGAGGGCGTGTCCGCTTGGCGCCCTTTGGTTAACGGCGCCCTGGGCAGCCTGCGCCGTGGCCGGACGGCATATTTCACATTCCTGGTCTCGCTTTATGGTTCAGAGCTGTGCTAGCGCAGAACACGAACAATCACCGCTGTACAATTTTATTGCTTTCACGGTATTCCAGCGAACGGGCTGGACTATATTACTACGGAGTCGTAATAATAATAAGCGACAAACAATATTGTTCTCGGTGCAGGGCCGTCCCTAAACAGTATGCCCTTAGGTAAGCTAAAAATGCCGCACTTATATTTCTTCGAGCGAGTTTTGTTCAGAATGTTGTATGTGCAGAAGTTGAGAGCCTTATTTCTCTCAGCGCTCCATTATGTTCGTTTGAAGATGATATCGCGAAGTATATACGTGTGGATGTGTTCGTGAATGTGGCTGGAGCAGGTTGGACAATAAAGGTTACTTACAGTTGATAGACGTATAAGCCGGACAAAAAAAAATAAAAGACCGGCTTGCTGGACGACTGCCCGCGCATATTATTGTTGTCAATATCTGGGCGAGAGCTTATGGTATTGCCGGGTACGTTCAGGTACCGTCGGCGGTGTTGGTTATGGAGGTGATATACCTTCACAAATTAAATAATTAACAAAAATTGGAATATTATGCGCACTTACTATGTCACAAAAACTAACATAATCATTAAAATATTATGTCAACTAGACACTTGAAATAGAATAATTCAAATGAAATAGATAAAATGCGACGTAATTTTTTACGATGCAATTTCAAGCCTTTTACAATCCTACGAGTATTTATCCTAGAGTCAGAACTTTCGACATTAAACTCTTTGTTTTGTGTTCAGACATTTTAAATGGTGTCTTTAAAATAAAGTAAGTATTTAATTAGTTGATTACTTTTATCTTAACTTATATCTGCCGCCCTTCGAAAGTGATGCTTTAAGAGTTTGTCTTATTTGCCTGTCGGTTGGGACGGCCCTGGCTCGGCGACATTCGAAGTACGGTTGGCGGTGGGAATTCTCAATATTCATGTTGCAGGCAATTGAATACTAGGTGTTATTGGCGAACGGCGAGAGAACGATACAAGAAATCGCGTCATGATATAATTCTACTGAAAGAACTCTGGCGATGGGGTACAAAAGAGACTCTGGAAGCAACGCTCATGCATGGAAGTGAATCGTGCAATTTCCAAAGGAATGATGAATGCGGGTTGTACTTTGTTTGCGGTAAGTTGTGGTCGTATCGTGTAAGACCGAGGAATGTACCGGAGCAAACCGGAACGCCGCTCGGCCGGCCAAACATATATATGTATGTATACAATTTCTGTAAGTGTATACTTTTTCATCAAAAATAAGTGTCAATTTCCGGATAATATTGACAGAAAATTTTTAAATGATTTCAAGGAAAATCATCCAAACAGCAACCGTGTATCTGTCCAATATTTAAAAAGAATACTTAAATTAATTAATATGTTTTCGACGCTCGTTCATATACTAGATGTATTATTTTCATTCATTCATCTCAGACAATTAAGACGCTAGTTTTAAAAGTGATACTCGTGATTACAAAAAGGCTTGCAGTTAATCCCTGTATAACGTGACACTGCTCTGGTTTAAGTACACACTGTAGTAAGCAAAGCCTTCTTCATTCACTCCGTAGTCCGAGACCCTTAATCATTTTAATCACAAAGGCTGTATCTAACGCCCAACGCGGTCAAACGGCCCTCTTTGAAAAATATGTCGTAGGTGTTTTTAGAGAGTGCACCAGAGCTACTACTGACGTCTGTCGTAACCAGTGACGTGGAACACTTGGCCGTCACGTGGCCTCTCGGAGATCCACCTACGTCATAGGCCGGGAGAAAATCACCAGATCGAAAGCGTGCCTTCGTAAAAAAACGAAGGCAGTGTATTTTTTGGTCCCTCTGTTGAAATCGTTTACAGTTAGAAAACGCGTAATGTCGGGCGGAAGCGATTAAAACTCTCCTTCGGGAAATTAGGCGTAGAAGAGTCTATATATGTTATTATTGTTTGGTATACGTACGCATTCTTGATTAAAGCCTCTTGTGACATCATAGTAATGAGACAAGTTTGATTATACTGATTATAAAAATTTCTGAGTCCATACAATACATATTATTAATGAAAAAGATTAAATTTTATACCGGCCAAAAACCGTTTTGTCAATTAATTTAATCACTAATGAAAAATATGATAAAATTACTAATTACATACCTATGTAGACTTAACTTTCATTACAACCCTAAACATTACTCAAAGAAAAATTTAAGTGGCCAATGTTTAGGATTGCAATCAAATTATTCTAACATGTTTTAAATTAATATAAAAAAGACCAAATACAAATCTGACAAAAATGTGTTAAAATGCATAATTTAATATAAAACAAAATATTATAAAACCAATGTAGATATAATTGAAAAAAAACTTTAATCTAAATTAGATGCAGTAAATTGTTACTGCATCTAAAACTCCCACCGTTGGTCGCTAAACGTCATTGGAATGAATTGAAATCGCCCGAAGAATAATCAAGATGGCGTCAATAGTAGATAAATTTACCTAGTTTCATTACAATTTACAATATGTACTATAATTTTAACCCTGTTATACATTTTTACTCATGTACACGTAGAAACCTTTTTAACTTAAAGAAAAACTTAAGAAAAAAAAGTTTTTCGTGCTGCTATACATGCTTTCAAATGATATACATACATATTTTTAAAATATTTAATAAGACGTCCGTGTTCTTTATTACATTGGTTGTTAGATTTACTTATTATGTTGTGCAGCAAACGAGTGGGGAGTCACGAAATCCCTGCAGGTAGTACGTACGAGGCAGAGGTTACTTTTGAGGAAAAAAATAATACAATACACCACGTCAAGTTGTGCTATCTTAAATCTGAAGAATTCTGTTGTCCGTATGCATAAAAAAAGCTTTAGCTGCGAAATAGCGCGCTCATCTGCTGGGAGCTTCTATTGTCGGGAGAGACGGCGTCTGGACCACTTTTGTTGAAAGTCAGGTATCTTTTGTTTCTAAATAGATATCTTTCAAGTGGGTTAAGATACCTATTGCTGTGATAATTTTTCTTGTTAACAATGTTTGTAACGCTTTTGCTTTATGCTTTTCTATGAAATCAATTATTTTAAATTTCGTCGTCGTATTTTATTTTAAGGTAAGTAAATATAATTTTTGTTTGAGAAATTTACTAACGCGTTTTACGTTTTTAAACAACATATCCAATTTTATTGGAGTCATTTCTCGTGAACTTTAAGAAATCTTTTTGGTTTACGGTTGTAATGTTATATTATATCGTCTCATTTGGCAATGTGCACCTTTTTCAACCGCCTCAAACTGACTACATTAAGATAGTATCACTCTGAGTAATGAAATTTTTATTTTATGTATACTTTTAAACGTCGCCAAAATGTTAGTAATTTTCCGCGAAATCTGTTTGCCTTTTATGGTCATTACTGACAGTGATGTGAGTTGTGTTTTTACGAGCATTGGATATTATTTAAAAATAAATTGATAACAATATATTGTGAAGAAAATATTAGATAGTTTCGATTTCTACATGCCCGAATACTCGAAAATATTTAATTTAGTGCAGACTAGACGTGCTTTGAGTATGTATTGCAAATGAATTTATTTTTTTCAAAAAGCTTTTTCATTTCACGAACTGTGAACGCGCGTACCTAACTTAACATTTTCAATTATGAACTGAAATAAAGATGTAGGTAACTTTTTAGTACGATATCATGAATATAGTAGTTTTATTATAATACGATATCACGTAATTTTAAAGCCCACTTGTATAATGTATATAACTACGAATTATTTATACTAATTAGAAAGATATACATATAAAATCAATTTCATCGAAAAATAATGTTGTTGCAACCGGAATTCGAACCTGGATCTCTTTCAAAACCGGGGAAGGTGCATTATTCATATCATAATGGAAAGATAGATCTTTTATTTTGAAAAATGTAACATATGGGTTCGAAAGTTTGTCGTCAAAAGTACTGTCGCTGTAGCATGGGTAGATAATGCACCTTCCCCGGTTCGGAAAGAGATCCAGGTTCGAATCCCGGTAGCGCAACAACAATATTTATCGATGAAATTGATTTTATATATATATCTTTCTAATAAATATATTTAATTAGTATTTAAAATATCACAGACCGCCTGTTCTGAATAATTACAACTTCACAATAAGAATGTGTTCTCCTTAATACTCTATTAGTTGTTTGGTATATTTTTATAACCTCCAATTTAGTTTTTTTATAGTTTATTAGGTTACTATTATTATAAAACATTATTTAATTATAATGAATTCGAAAAACTTTCGCATCATAATTAATTAAATTAAGTATTTACTTAACATATAAAAATCAAAATAAACTTACCTTCCCAATATTTCATCAAAACCCTACAGTTTTCGGGTGAGGAACGTGGCTCAGGTATAATGTAAATGTGTGTTTTAAAAATCTATGGTAATATTATACCTGCGAGTGGATCAGTTGTCAGCTGCCCGAAGTAATCTGAGTTCTCGATGATGAAGATGTTCCTATGCGTATTAGCAATTTAGAGTTTCGGGAAATGGACCAGTTCATCAAATACCACATTTAAAGCCGTTCAGTTAGTTTAGAATTATTTAAATAAGTAAATAAAGTATGTTGATCAGATTTTAAACTGTTAAAAGGTTTTCAGATATTTTCATTAGCTTGAAACATCTTTGTCGTAAACTAAATACTTACAATTCTCTCACTGTACCTTAAACTCTTTCATGCAGATTAAAACGCATTGCGAATATTATAACGTCGTCAATATCCGCTCTTGGCTCTGTTCCCACACCTGTATGGGCGTATGTTTTCAGTGTTGTATTTCGACTTGTAGTGAACCAATTTTATCAAAATTAAATTACACAAAAAAAGTGAACACGCTTGTTTGTCAATAGTTTGTTCAACGTTCATATATTACTCGTAATAATAATATTATATGAAGTCCATAATATTAGTGTCATACCATTTCCGAATCAAAGCGACTTAAATGATATTTTAAATACCTTATAATATTCTATTTTTTTACCATTTTACATTATTACCTATGTGATATATTTACTTAATGTACATTACAAGATTCGATTCACAATTCGAAGGCTTTGGGTCGTCAAGTGAAGAGGTATATGTTAACGTACGAAAAATCTCTGCGAGCCTCGAATAAAAATCCAATTACAAATTCCTTTGAATATTACATCCAACCGCCCGGAGAACCGAACGAAACCTTCATTTATAGTATTATCTACCAAACTATAGAATTACGTGCCATGGGGCATTGGGTATGCTGTTCAGTAAATGCTTCATTTCAATACTTGAACTGTCTTATATGTGCATCGTATACATTCCACATTTTAGTAGGTACTTGAACTGTTTTATATGTGCATCATATACATTCCGAATTTCAATACTCTAACTGTCATATATGTATCATTTACATGTATGTACTCCATATCTCAACAAGATTCTCTATTAAAAGTATTATTAACGTTCTTAATTCTGATTATCATTTTTTAAATTCTATTTGCAGTTTGTTTGTTATAAATACTAAAAAAAACGTATGGAGATTCACTTGGAAATGGAACTTACAGAATATTAATGAACCACCAACTAGAAAATTTAGTTGAGCAAGAAACAATCGTAAGATTCTGTAGGTACCAAGGACCGCGATGGGCTGGTAATGTTGAAAGAGAGCCCGTTGACAGGGCACCGAAGATAATGACTGCGTAGTTATAGAGGCGACCATGATAGAGTTGTGTAGAGGAGAACTAGAGGAAGAAGGGAATGTCTGTGAAATTGGACAAAAATGGTCAGGGATAGGAATCGGTAGAAAGTAACACCCTGCCCTGGATGTAGTGCCGTGGAAGAGAGACTCGCATTTTATTTTACGTCAGATTTATAAAAATATCTGATTTAATTTTTGGCTATTACCTATAATCTTCTTTCATTTCAAATAACAGTGTTGTTGACGGTGCAGTTCTAGCTACACATCATCGTTCTGGACAACATGTCTACATTCGCTTTACTCACTATCTATTAAATTTATTTATGTCTAGACCTTTCTCTCTATCGCCTTCCCTCAATTAAATATCTGAGATTTTGTCTGAAAATGTGACCAATCCATCTATAAACATTTACTTTAGTACTAATTAAATGTATTAATTATAAAAATATACATATAAAATTAATTTTATCGAAAAATATTGTTGTTGTGCTACCGGGATTCGAACCTGGATCTCTTTTCTAATCTGGGGAAGGTGCATTACCAACTATGCTACAGCGACAGTATTTTTGTCGACAAATTTTCGAACCTATATGTTACACTTTTTCAAATTGATACATCTGTCGTTCCATTATTTGAAAGCCATCTACATTGTTTTTACGGAATCTCAAATACATTTGAGTAAACCGATAGCAGACGTCAGAATTAACAATTCATTTTTATTAATTAGTATTTAAAATATCACAGAGCTATGTTCTGAATAATTACAACTTCACAATAAGAATGTGTTCTCCTTAATAATTTACTTTGATTTTTGTGAGTACGCAGAATCATTCTTTTTTATTCTCGTCTTCAGCATTGTTCTAATGCGAGAATTTGATTGGTTATTAAAAAGTATAATGAGTATTTCAAGGATTTTTTTTAGATTAGATCACCATACGGCATCCGTGTAATTGAGACATCTTTCCAAAAAATATTTTAGAGGTTAGTTACCTTGTAAAGTCTATAGTTTTTTAATAATATTTAGTTTTATTTTCTTGCAACGCATGAAAACAAAACGATTAAAATTTGCCTGAGCAGAAATATTTTCTGACGCACAGCAAGTAAAAGAATTAGAAAGAACATTATCCATGTCCAAGAATTAAACAGAACATTAAAAGTATTAAAAAGGCATGAAATATTTCGAATAATATATATTTATTACAAGTTGATTATTGAATTTTGAATATTTTTACCTTCATGTTTCATATAAATAAAGAAACACCACCATTTGTTAAATTAGCACCACATTATCAAAAAGGTATCGCTTGTGTTGCGTCATTATCCTGTGTTGGTGAGGCTTTGTTTTAAATGTGCATTTTACTACGAGCTCTTCTCTGCCTCTCGACTTGAACCGGTGCCAGTGGAGTGTGGTCTAAAATAATCTATCTCATCCAATACTCCATGTTGTATTTACCATTAAATATAATTTTCAAACTTTAAGTGCGAACCAAAAATTTAACATTTCCACTTGGAAATTACATCATTATTTGCCGTTTCTCATTAAGAAAATGGTTTAAAATAATATTCAAAATCTAAAGGTTTAAAACATCGAAATGTTTAAGTACAAAATATATTTGAAAATCATGTTTTTCGCTTTTCGCATTCGCCTGAGTGGGAACGGTATTAAAACTATTTTCCAGATATTTAAAAAGTCGTAATTTTGTTTTTATTTATGCTTGCGTTTTTTATTTTAGTATACATTGTTGTATAGATGATACCATATGTATCGAAACATGTTGATTTATCAATAAATAGTGGCTTAAATAAAGTGTTTTATCTTATTATTTAAATAATAATTGATAGTTTCCCCATCCCTTCATTCCTCGCACGCCACTGATCGCGCCATGGGGCGTGCTTTGTCTAAAAACACCGACTACAAAATATTTTAGCTAATACCCCGGCACTTAATAATTTAAATGGGCACCAGTTTATCCAAAATCTTAACACTTGTCGGCCGGCCTATGGGGAGTGAGCATCTATCATACTATCAGCCACAAGGCTTTCCTGCGTGTACCCTCTATTGAAATACGTTAGCATCGGATGATAAAAAATCACGTGCAATTTGATCGATTTGGTTTAGACGCCATTAGCGGTGTCGTCCAATCAGAAATAAATAATCAAATCAAATTATTGTTTCTAATTTTTCATTGGAATTATTTTATCTCGCGTAGGAGAATCAGTGTACTTAATTAAATTTTCAGTATCGGTAATAACGACTTGCGCCAGTTTTTGTTTCTACGTGTAATACAATTACATCAGGTATTGCGACAATGAAATTTAGGTTTCGAGCGATATATGAAACATGTAAGTAAGTAATACTATTTCTGTTACATTAAAATAATTGTATTATTCTTCGATAGTAAAATAATTTTTTAGATAAAGATTTATGGCTTCGACTTTTCACGCGATCTGATTGAAGTTTCGCAGCAATATTTTGTACATAAAAGGACCTATACAAACTTTATCCTGTTAAAAGTCAACTGAAAGACTTGTCCATGCTCGCATTTTATAGCATACTTCGTTACAACAGTGTATAAAAAAACAAAAAATGTTTGAACTTGTTAGATAAAAATTATATTTTTAAGGTCTCTGTTTATTATCGAGTCAAAGACAACTACATTTATATTCAATCAGAAAGGGAATATGGTAGCAGGTTCTTCTGATCAGTCAGTATAGGATGTTATACTTCATTTGTTTTTCAATTTTAATTCATATAAATTAAATGTTAAAATACATAAATCATTGAGTTTTTTCAAAACAAAATTTAATACGATTATGTAATAGTACAGTAGAAGACGGACAGGCCTTCTCGAGTTGATACAAATATTTTCTTCTTGAAAAATGATTACGTTGAGACAAGCGCGAAACCTACATAGAAAATAACAAAGCACATATCAGATTCTAAGACATTTAAGCTATTATTATATATAGGTATTATTTATAACATTGTAGATTACCTTTCAGCATGGCCCTTTATATCTTCACTACCCGCGCATGTTTTCAATTGGTTTGATTATGACAAATTATGAAATAACGTTTTGTACTGGCAATAACAGTAACACAATATATTTTTTTGAATTTATATATAATGTTTTTTATGTATTATTAAAATTTTATTTAACGTTTCTACTTATTCGTTATTGTGTCGCCACGAAGACACGTACCTAGAGAGTTTTTGAATATGCTAAAAACAATGTTGCTACTGAAACATTAAATGTAAATTAAACCGATCATACAATATTTGTCTGATAAGAGGGTCAAGTTATGTTGTTTTGAAATATTTTGACATCGAATATGTATATTTTATAAAGAGAACAAACACATTATCATTTGTGAAGTTGTAGTTTTTTCAGAACATTGTTCTGTGATATTTTAATACAAATTGAATGTAATAGAAAAATTGATTTTATCTGTGTGTATAGCATTCTAATCGATACGTTTAATTTGTATTAGAATATGCTTATTCAGCGGGTACCCCAGTAAAATATGGCACGAAAATTGCGTTTCAATTTATTCTCATTTTTACGTTGTTTTATTACTGGAGTCTCCATACTTTTTTTAAATCAAAAACTATTTTGGGAGTACGATCGAGTATCGATCACGCTAACCTCTCGCATTCTATAAATTGACCAATACATAATTCTACTGTAATATCAAATTATCGTATAAGTATAAAATGCTGCTTTTTTTTACATTTTTTATATATTATTATTTATACATTCTTAACATCAAATGTTAATATGATATTAAATTTTAATTGAAAAATTGTTACACCTGTATTTTGTAACAAGCTTAAGATATTTGTAAACGTCTTATTTGCGTTCCTCGGTAGTGTAGTGGTATGGTTCTCTGCCTGTCATGCGATTTTCGGATTTTTTTAAAATTCATTTAACCGATTTTACTAATACTTTTTTCAAACCTGAAAAACATTTTCCTTGCAGCGACGGTATGATACACGTGCCTGTGACATGTAACGCATTTTTTTTTCTGTACAGCACTTCTCAGACGATCAGCATCTACACGAGATGGTCAGATTGTATTGGCTCAAAACGTTTTTTTTTTTTATTACCAAAGAGACTCAAATGTTTCACTAAAGATCATTTTATCCCACACGTGACGTGATTTTGGATGATGAACATTAATATCCGTCGAATATTATTATGTTTTTTTTACTGGAACAGAAATAACTAACAAGCTTATTACATTCGGACGCTGAAGTCAGTACCGCCTTCCTCGTGGCGGCACACTTCAGTCATCTACCTGTTGGAGTTGAAGTGCGAGCAATCAAAACGTATCGTAAAAACTCTGCACATTCCAACAGGGAAGAGGAATTAACGAAGCCAGTAAATTATTCATTTATTTCTCAGGTATTCAGGTTACATACAGAACTTCTATTGTACATTGCATAGAAATAGAGATGACTCGTGATACGTGTATATAAAATACATAAAGCGATATTCGAAGAATTTTTGAAGTAATTTTTATGATGTAATTATTTTCGCGTATTTAATTTTTTTAAATAGACAGATTATTAATAGTTCATTAATGACTCTGATAGACAATCTTACATTTTAAGATAACATGTTATAGAATACACTTGTTAGTGATTGTAAAATTAAAAACACTGTTAAAAAAATAAGATATGTTATATTTCACATTGGCAATTGAGGAAAATCAACAAGATACTCGTATTAACTCAATTGTAAATCTATATTTGTGTTATATTTCGTAACAATGTGGTGTTGGCTTTAAAAGTGAGTGCGTCTTGAATATACACGGGAAGATATTTCTAAAATATCTATTATTAAAACAAATTACTCATTGATTAATTAAATATTTTTCGTTAAATTTGATTTTATATGTATATCTTTCTAATTAATATATTTAATTTGCATTTAAAATATCACAGACCTGTGTTTTGAATAATTACAACTTCACAATGAGAATGTGTTCTCCTTAATAAAAAAATATTTAGTTACCACTGGGATTCCGGATTCCAATCCGGAACTTTCTCTTTCCGGAAGAATGCAATACCATTACACCACTTTATTTATTTAAATTTACTTGTATTTATATCAGACACCTTTATTTCTATTTTTTTTTCTGTATATCTCTAATTGATTAATCTAATTTGTTCTAAAATTATAGCTTCATAATAAAATGTGTTTTCCTTAATATATATCCTTAATATATCTATATATAATCCTTATTATTCACATTCGCCACTGGGTCTGTTCCTTCCAGTGTACCAGTTTATATCCGGCATAAATCATAGGACCTAATTAGACGAATATAATCAGGATTCAATAGACATATGTTAATTAATTTATATACAGCTAGACACCCAGTTTTGTAAACATTGCAGCTACATAACTAATTACAGAGTTTAATAGATTGTGACATTTGTTTGTCTCCGTGTACATTGACGCAGGGAATCATATACAGCGTGAATATTATGTTTCAGGCGGATTTTGGTTGGCCGCTGTTTTGTTTTGGCAGACATTTCTCAGTTCGCATTTGGTAATCCCAGAGAATTGTTAATTACAATTTATTATGGAATATCTAACGCCTTAACAACGTATTGATATTATTAAAACATTTTATTTAAATAATTAACTATTAATGGTGATCGATATCGTCACATGTTGGAAAACTTCTTAGTGCGACCTGTGGACGGTGCGACCTCATATACAGCTCGAGCTACGCTTGAAATTTTGCGAGAAATTTTCCGCATAATGGCCTCCTCGATCACTTGATTTGACGGCTTTCGATTATTTTCTGAGGGGGTGCTTGGAAGGAAAGATCTACGCCAATGAGGCAACAACAATGCCGATGCTGCAGGACAATATTCGAAATGTAATTTCTGAAATAACACGCCAAGTGTGCGAAAATGTTATGAAAAATATGGTTAAAAGAGCACGTATCTGTATTGCTGCCAGAGGCGGCCACTTGGCCGATGTCATATTCCATACACAATTGTAATAAACCAAATAATAGATAAATAAAAACCAAATTAAAAAATAGCGTTTCATTTCTTATTTATTCAAAAACGCAATCGGCCTGGAACATAATATTCACCCTGTAGTACCTAGGTTGTTGGCTTACATATATATTTTTATGGCAATGAAACAGTCATTATTAATTTATATTATTAATAGAATCGGCGTTAACTTTGTAGAGTTCATCATAATAGATATATTATTTAATACTTCACCTGTCGATGAGAGTTACTATTCTCTCGAAACTCGGGTAGTGCTAAACTAAAGTAGAGCAATAACATTGTTTCATTTATATCCATCCGTTATTAATTTAATTTTAACAAAGAACTTGACCTTAAAATATAAGACATATTTTTGATTTCTAGCAAACACTATTTTTTTCTGCACATACATATAGCACTTTTACGTGTTAGTAAAAACATTGTAAAAATTGAATATCTAAAATATTTAATTTTACTAGGACCATTATTATACTGATAGGCAAATTTATTTACTAACCCCTCAAGATAATCAAAACGTTGATATTTTAGGCGTATTTTTTACATGCCTGCTTTTGGACGCTTCCATAGATGGGTTCAAAGCATTTGGTAAACGCACGAACCAAGAGTCGCTGCAGGCGCTCTGGCTCGCTTGGATTACAGTTATTAGGTAGAGAAATCGGATAAGTTTCTAGGCAAATCAATTATTCAAATGAGCTCATCCCGACTCTCCAAACACACTGAACCCTTCAGAGGTTATTTGGATGCTGGGGACGAGATGCAATCCCGGGACACGAACACGACAATACTGAGAATTATGTAAGTTGTGTTCGTTAATCGTAAATTTTAACTTGAATAATAATTTTGAACAGCCATGAATCCATTATCTTGGGATAATTTTAGCTTAACTTACATTAAATATAACACTCTTGAGCTATCTTCAACGTTTATCTAGAGGTGAGTATGATTAGTAACGGGTAGTAAAAACGAAGATTGCAAAACAGGGTAGATTTGAAAAGCATTTTCGTACTTTTTTTTTAGTATTCATTATTTTTACTGGATTGTTTAATTTACCATCTAGTTTACATTACACTTATATAAAAATTCTACAAATTGAATGTCTGTCTTGTCTGTCTGTACAATTATACCAATGTGTAAACCAAATTTGATATAGTTAAACTTTAGGATCCTGCACAAATCATAGGCATCAATGTCAAAATCAGTCTACTAGAACTCGACTCCATGGCCACCTGGGCCAAGCCCTTTGCGCAGCTACGTATTTGGCTGCCTAAGCCTCACCCTGGGTTGTATGCCTGTTGATGATGACAATAACGCTCACACATCCTGAAAATGTACGTTTTACTAGTGTATATTTAGAAGTCTTAGATTTTACAGTTCATTTCAGAACCGATAAATCTGGATTAATTGGTAAAATAACATTTTGATGCACAGTATTGTGACAATACTTTTTTACACATATTAAAATATATCAGCTAGATATATATATATCGAATTTATTAAACGTGACTGTGGCTGATAGACATATATAATGATTTAAATTATTTTTTTTACTAAATCAAGTTATTGTGTGCAAGAATATATTTAACCTTTCTTTTACGGTGTAAAATAAAAACGCGCGTTCCATTGTTGTAAACTCAGTGTACATGTAGACTTTTGCGATTTTCAAGTGGGATAAATATGAATATGTTACATTTATTACTTATATTAATCATTAAAATAATAGTTGATATATATATAAGTGACTATATATATATATATAAATCAATTATTGTGTAAAAGTTCTAAACATGAAAAAAGAACATTGATCATCACGAACGACAGCATAAAGACGCACAAGACACGTCTAGCTCGGCCAGCGCACGCTCTGCCACTAAAGTGACAATCGGCATCCCGCGCCCCGCGCACTGCACATACACGTATTGAGAAATTCACGTCAAGTTCTTTAAGAAAACATTTTTTATTGTTACGTATGGTGAATACTTATATATTGTAATTATTTTATTCAATACATCAATATATTACGGAGGAATACCTAACATATGAACTCTGTATTTAGTATATTTACAGAGATATTCAAATAATTAGATGCAATATCAACTCAATTTACATCATCGGAGAGGAAAGGTTAAACACGAAAACTGGAGATGAAAGAACGTTCTAAATTTATAAAAAACTTATTCTTTTTTTTTGATAAACGTATAATAAATTATATTTTACAATGTATTCGTTATAACCTGTTCGCAATAAGCAGGAACGCTTTAGCACGTTCCTACCTATCAATCAAAGAATGACGTCGGATGGGGCATTCAACATCTGTCGGCATTAGGAAATATTTCAAGAAACATTTTGCATTATTTCATCCCATCGCTGGCACTGTACGGAGATAAGTGTTGAGTAAGCAGTCGGATTTGGGTGTAACTTGTGCAACGAAGTCTGGTGATTTTTAGGTCTGAACGCAGATGTTTCAAATATATACTATGTTCTCTAAATATTTGAAATATGAATGCAGTTTTCTTCGTGTATAGCTTTCACGCGTTGTGTTAATGTATTAAAAATCAAACATAGCTTTTTTTATGTAAATCGGTAATTCAAAATCGGTCGCAAAGGCAGTCAGTCGCCTTTGCCCGCCGCCATTTACACTGGGATTTAACCAAAGCAGTCTTCGCTACTCTAGAATTTAAATGGACAGCCAGTATAGAAACAAAATTAATTTTTAAAGAAGGTGTTGCATTTATTTTGTATTTAAAACCAGGCTGTAGCGATTATCATTTATCATAATAAATATATTAATCTTCAAACACCTTCGTGTCTTTCTATAAATAAAAAAATATGGAGGTAACAGAGTTTGCAACTGGTACTCTTCTATATTTGAAATTTATTTCAATTATATTGTACTATTCGAGCTCGTAGTGTTTTGTGTACAAACTAGAAGAAAAAAGTCCGTCAATGATGACGGTAAAAAAATAGTTATTACTCACTTGGGTATGTGTAAATATCGCGCGTGTGTATATATTAGGCGTACAGTTCACTGGGAAGGATGAAAATTATTTTTGGATTTTAAATTTCCATCTGTTAGAAAACTGTTTTTTTTACTTTGCACAACTTACTTTTCTTTGCATTAGTTGCACGCTATTCTTGTATTTGTTTGATTAAGATAGATTAGAGTAGGTTAGATTAAAAGTTTGAAAACTCTGTTAAAATGTTTATTAAGCACGGCAAGCAGTGCTTAATGGATTCGGACAACCGCTTCTACTCGCTTCGACTCCTTTTAAATTTGGATTTCCATCCGATTATTGATAAGACCCGCCGTGGGTCTAGCCCCGAAGGTGAACATGCCTCCTCTTTGTCGGGTCCGGCCACGGCCTGGCCGCTCACGACCGAGTCAAGATCGGGACCATAAATAATCTTCAGATTATATCGACGGGCATAAACAACGACCGCCAATGATCGGAGTGCTATGAACAATGGCGATGATCCCGAGAATATACGTTGAGATGCATATTTCTGTTGCTCTGTACCGGGTCTAGTAGTCGGTCCACGCGCTGAGGAATACAGTTAACGCAGGCAATTGTGGAACTCGATTGTTTATTTATTTATTGATTTCTCTGGAGAGGGCCGAGAACCTGCACTTGACGTACGACTCTGAATAACTCTGAAAATTGTACTGTCTGCGAAAAAAAAATCACTTCGAATGATTTTGTATTTCAAACATACCTTATATATAACGAAAGAAGAATGAATGAAATATAAATAAGATGGCTTAGGCGTATATGTGAAAATCTTTTTATGACAGAGAAATTAGGAGAGAATCGTAAGAAAGATATATGATGCAAGTGTTGATGGCACCAGAAATAGATGTCATCCACGGTAGACTTAACACAACCAGGTAAACCAGGTACTGGAAGATGGTCCTGATAAAAGCCTCGATAACCGACGAGCTTGCATGAAAAGATGTATGAATGTAAATGAGGCGAGAATTGTGTGTCAGGACAGAAGAAGGGTGTGGCGCTCTATCTGCCTACCCTCGCTGAGAAACGGCGAAACCCACATATTTTTATTGCAGGTACACAGTTTTAACCAATTAATTGTGCTTTAACAATTAGACATATCCATTCAATCTTTAATGTCAATAAAAATGCGATGAAATGCCGAAATCTTTTAATTTACATTATTTGACAAAAAATTCCCTATTTAATCGGTAATTAATCAAAACAAATTATATACAATTACCGGAAATTGAACCCATCACTTTATATTTATAGCAAACGTATCATTATCGTCACATTTGATTTATAACTCTCAGTTATTGTTAAATATTGCGATAACTGGTTAGTTTGTTAGTTAGTTACCACTTTCATTTTTAAAAATTAGTATCTCAACAAGGGTAAAGCTATATTGGTAATAAACTAAACTTTATATATATACTACACACGCCTTGGGTTATTCCATCATTACTATAGTTTCGAGAGGTGCTGTTCTTCTCATCTCATATATAAACTAAATACAGTTAAATTTAATAACTTAGAAATCATCTCAATACAAAAGATTGATTGAAATTCGAAAAAAAGTATAGCAGTGACAATAAAATCTAACGTATTGATATGCAGTACAAACATTAGTTAACTAAAATATGAAATGATCATGTTGCACTACAAAGTAACCGTCATGTCAGTTAATGAGGTAGCCAGTTAAAATACCGATTAAATAACCCACCCTAAAAGCAGTTTTCTTACGAAGTAGAGCAAATAATTGTTGCGAAATATATATATATATATATATATATAATTATAATGGTTATATTTGTACCGGATGAGCTAATTACCAACCGCGACTGTCGTACAGATGTACTCACGCGTTTGTGGGTACCGTGTATCTATAGGTACATCATTCCACAAACCCATAATTGACTTCGGAGGTCTCCGCTGTCGATTTTAGTTTCTGGACACTTAAAAAATTCCTTAGCTCGCGCGGACCCTTTGACCTTATCGCCGCGGCCACTTGTACTTTAAAAGCTTCTTGAATCTTGTATTCATAAAAAAATAATAATGTTTTACGAGGTCCGGTTACATATAAAGTTTATCGGCGGTCGCGGTGCATTATTTGATTTGAATTTTTCAATAATGCAGACCAAATTTATTTTAGTGCATGCCCATCTTCTAAGTTCGAAGAATGTTTAATTTTCGGTATGTAGGGATAAAGAAATTTGGAATTCTTCCGATTCATGAGAATCAACATGAAGTCAAATTGATGAATGTATTTATTTTCATTAGTCGTTACGATCAAATTCATTTGAGGCTTCATTTGAGGCTTCATTTGAGGCTTCATTTGAGGCTTCTGGCAATTAAAAAAAACGACATGCGTGTCGAGCACGCGCATTCTAAATGAAACTTGTTTGCGTTTTATACGTTGATGGAGCAAAATATTTATAATGTATGAAAAACACAGCGTTTAAATAATAATAAATCGGTACACTAATAATCGAAAAATAGCTTTCGGCGCGCGCTCCAGTCGTGACCTCCCGGGTCAATATAGAAGCTCGTGAGATATAGAGCCAGCGACGGGTGCCGGTGGTGTAATAACTTTTGTGGCACATTTTTATCTTCATGGACGGAGTTTTAGCCGTACGTGAATTTTATGTAGATTGATAAAAAACAGATCGTACGGTACGTTAATTTCAAACTCCATCTATTCAGGCTTTAGGTAGATTTGACTATATTTTCTTCAGTTAATCGCTATTTATTCACAATTTTTATTCTGAATCACGGTAATATATGATACTATATAAGCGATTTTATAAATATTTTTTTAAATCTGTCCTTCTTTATGTAAAGAAACAAAATAACTTTTAATTATTACATGTATGGCACCATTACTGTGTACCAATTTCACATTTCTAACAGAAGACATACACTTGTCTGTTTTTTATTTGAAAAATGTACACTCAGATGATAAAAAAAGTGTAATATGTAAAACTACTTAATTCGGAAATTGACACTTCATTCCAATCAGTATTCTTTCAAATTTCTCTACGCGTTAAATACATTGGAATATCTATCATATACATACGTATAAGATATTGTAATTGAGTACAAGTTCGGAGATCCACATGTTCAAATTATGTCAATAAAATAAATAAATAATTTCATTTCGGTGATCCCACTCCCGTCGCCGGTATGCGCAAGTATTGCTAGTGATTACCTTGAGAGATTCTTGTATTCAAAACATCGTTGACCCTGTTTGCACCAGCCACTCGGCTCTCAATAATATACAAGTATACAAAATTGCCGAACGATGCGTGATGCTATACGGTGACGCGTGATGGACAATGAAGAAAGCCCACGAACACAAAATGTGCCAGAGAATGAGTACGTTAGGAGAAGTTTTTAAATTACACCGAAAGGGAGAAGCCAGGCTGGGATGATACAGTCATGTAATAAGCAGACCAGATGATCATCAAAACTGTTGTTTTGAGTAAATACTGGCAGAAGACAACGAGGTAGATCTCAATTAACTTGGTAGTCAAGGGAGAAGCCAGGCTGGGATGATACAGTCATGTAATAAGCAGACCAGATGATCATAAAAACTGTTGTTTTGAGTAAATACTGGCAGAAAACAACGAGGTAGATCTCAATTAACCTGGTAGTCAAACATTGAGGAAATTAAGGACGCCCGTATACGTCAGGAGACGGTCTAGGACAGAGCGTTAGGGCCATCGGGCATTGGGGTATGTTAGTTAGGGACCCAAAAAATTCGGACTAATACTTTTTTAAATCACAGCTAGGAGTGAAATTATAAAATTTTATTAATATTTTCTCGCGGGTATTACGAAAACTTGCGTTCACCGCTATTGTATATATTCTGTAATTTTTCCCATTGTACAACTATTATTCGATTTTTAAGAATCAATCAACTTTATATTGCAGTGAATCACAAATAATTTTGAGTTAAATCTGATAGGAGACGCCAGAATTAAATGAATTAATCCATTTTATTAAATTTTGATAAACTATGCTATAACTTATATATTTTTTAAGGAGACCACATTTTTGTTTTGAAGTTGCATTTTCAAAATATAGTTCTGTGATCTCCTAGCGGATTCACGTTTGCTATAGCTAAAGGTTATTGTGCTTCCTCGCATTGGAAGAGGTCCAAGTTGGTTCATTTAATATGTATTAAAATTAGAACATAAGAACAATAAAGAATTTTGTAAGAATAAAAAATCTTATATACAATACACATTCAGGAGGCCCTTACATTTTGCATTGAGTCCATTGCAATTTTTTTCATTCTGCATTTTCCGAAATTGTCAGGATTACAGCGAACCGGCGGGGCTGCGAAGGTTGGAGCGGGCCTGCACGATGATTGAAACCGCGAACCGGTCACGAGTCGGTCGTGGTGCAGCCCGCCCAGACTTCCACCTTCCACGCTGCGTCAGTCCAGAATAAACCTTACGGCCACCGCCAATAAAGAACATTTTCCGTTGCTATCTCTCGTACCGATCTTTCTTTGCATTCTAAGCTGAACGGCTCTCGAGAACCTGAACCAAAAGCCTCCACTTCCAGGTGTTAGCCTATTTGTATAAACCACGTTGATTAATTGAACAGCGGCCGGTTTCAATTCCACTGTATGTTCGTCAGAACGGATGTGCTACACTAACTGACGGTGTAAGACCGTCCCAATGAATCGTATTGAAATCAGTCGATATGAAATTAATCAAGATGGTCTATATATAAAGTTTGTTAAAATTTTCATAAATGAGATTGTGAAAATATATCGTACAGGATTGAAAGGTCGCCGATGTGACGCCAATAAATTGATGTCTTAAGGACAGTAAGGGCAGTAATTTAAATATACCATATAATCATCAGCAGGTGAAATGGTGAAAAATATTAAAATGAATTGAATGTATTGTTTGTGTCTGAAATAAAACCAAATACACTGCGAGCGGGAACGTATTCTTGATTCTGTCACCGCAGTGTCCCTAGAAAGAACACAATTCTGTGTTTTATTTCTTCTGACCTCATCATCATCATCAGTTGAAAGAAGCGGAGATCGGCGAACCACTCTTGTTTTCTTGTGGCTGTTCGCAACAGGAAAATATGTTCACTACTATTTTAATTTTGTTGAACCCCACTAATTGAAAATATTTATCAACATCTTACTATTGCTATTGTCAAACAACGAAAGAACCGAGAATATATGGATTAGAAATTTAATCAATACATTAGATAATATGCCACTGATAAAATTGATAGTGGAAATGGCATGAATTGCTTTAGGTCGATTTGCTTCTAACTGAGCAACGTTGTCCTCCAACTGCTTGCCTTCGCGATCTTGGGCCTTGTTTTAGGCTCCAATCATATCTCGTATTTAGTCTCTCTACCTTGTTGAAGATATGTTCCCCGTGATCACCAACTTCTCTATCTCTTCAAGCGACATGACCAATTATTTTCTAGCATTTTGTAGAGAATTTTTTTTTAGTGCGGAGTTTCTGGAGGATTGAGACATTCGTTCGTTTTGCACTCTATGCGACGCGAGCATCACATCTCGAAGGCGTCGAGTATGTTCCTTTATTTCCTACTTATAGTCAAAGTTTCGACTCCTATATACATATGTCCTCTACTTCTTTCAATACACCCTAACTTCCCTATTTCTGCCTTCATCCACGATGTTGTCTAATCCTTTGATATTCAGTTCATTCGCTATCTTATAATGGCGTTAGCACATACGTTGTTGAATATATATGTTCTTAACCAAAGTTAAAAGTAACAAATAAAATATATAAATAATAACGCATATATTCACATTCAATTTTATCTGTACTGCTTCACATTGCACAAGCGTCTTAAAACACTTTGACTAATTTTCGATTGATTCATATTGTTTTATTTTAAATAAGGTTTCATTAAATCATTATTGTGTTAGTGCGGAACGGAGGATTTTCGCATACTTATTTCTCGCAATTTAAAATGGTGACCTTAATAGATAAATCGTGATTCATCTATGAATTTCAGAAATTGTTATTCAGAAATTCCGGTGCTCTTACGTTTGCGTCTTCATCGTGCTTATACGAAGAGCTTATCATAAACTAAATTTGTATTCTCCATTACAAAAATGCCAAGAATCTGACTCTGTTATATCTAAAGTGGACTTATATATGTTTGTTCTAGTGGTATGAATCAACCCATTGAAACCCGCCGATTTTATAAACCATTCAAATGTTTATTTGTCAAGAATATCATGTTGCGTGTTTATTCAATCACACTCTTTTAGAGTTCTGACACTCAAATGGTACTGAATTTGTATGTCTGATACTAAATTTGACACAAACTGTCAACAATTCGACCCCTCAGAATAACAAGGTTCCATCTGACACTGACAATGTTTTGAGATAATGAGCTCAAAAGTGTTGATTCAATTTCAACATACATTCATATATATTTTGTTTTGAGTATGCAAATATAATCAGTTTTGAGGTCTCAACTTATTTTCAGTATTATCAATGACCACTGTGAGATGAGGGAAATTAAAAATAAATAAAAACATTGCAAATTAACAATAATAATCCATAAATTGAAATAAATAACTGATGCAGTTGGAGCTTTCAGCTCTTGATATTTTTTTTAATATCCGTTACATAGAGTTCGTATGTATGGAAGAAATAAAGGATAATTCATGAACCCTTTTCATGCAATAACTCAAATTTGCCCAAAATGTTAGTTGGAACCTTGTCAAATTGATACTGAATTTGTAGGTTTAAAATGAGACCGTCTAATAATTTATGGTGTAATCAATATTGACATTTATTCCGAGTTTACTAATGTAAAGTGTTCAAAGATAAATCTGTTATCAAAATTTCAACTCCATTTCAAGAAAAAGTTATGTTTAATTAAGCACAGCTTGAGTCAGGGGCGTATCAGCCGTATAAGGGAGAAATGACGGTGGGCTTCAAATTGTTTTTATTTTCTTCTTCTTCTCATGTCTTTTCCGTTTAACAGACGTTGGCTTTTATATTGGCTCTATTTACTGATAACGATGTACGATATATGCAAGGAAAGCGACCTTATTATGAATGTCAACAAGTCAAAAGTGGTGGTATTCGAAAAGGAGGAAAGCAAGATACCGCACAAAATACTTGTAGATAATGAATGTTTGGAACAAGTTGATGAGTTTATGTATTTGGGAAGTATGTTTCATAGAAACGGAAAGGCTGAGAAAGATATCGAAAAAAGGGTGACTGCAGGGAATAAAGTGAACGGCGCATTGAATGGAATTATAGCTAATGGGAACTTGTCAACTGAGGCAAGACTAGCGGTTCACAATGGAGTCCTGGTACCGAAAAGTTGACTGAATGCAGTGGAAATGATATCACTTAGGCGAATATATGGCAAATCCATTTATGACAGAGTGAATAATGAAGAAATAAGAAAATAATGTAAAGCTGATCTTAGTATAATGAGTAACATTAAGAAAGGATTACTTAGGTGGTTTGGTCATATGGAACGGATGAATGAGGAGATAATGGTAAGAAAGATATATGACGCAAGTGTTGATGGCACCAGAAATAGAGGACGTCCGCGGAAGACTTGGCACGACCAGGTAAACCAGATACTGGAGGATGGTTCTGTTAGAAGCCTCAACAATCGGCGAACTATTATGACAAGATGTATGAATGTGGATGAGACGAGAAGAGTGTAGTGCTCTATCTTCTCTGCCTACCCCCGCGGAGAAACAGCGTGATGATAAGTAAGTTGAAATTCATCCTAAACTAGTTGACGATAACCAAATGATTCCAAATAAGTATTAACTTTTATTGCACCTTACAATACATTATTTATTTTTCTATTATTTTGTACATGCCAGATGAGAATGATAAAAAATAGATTTAAAAGTATTACTAGTGACAGTACACTAAAAGCATGTATGTCCATAGAGAAAAACATAATGAATGAGATTAGTAATGACGTAATTATTGACCTATTTTAGACTTTTTACGGTTTTTTAACTAATAAAAATATTATATCGGTTTATTATATCAACTATATACGAAATGCGTATTTCACAATGTACTATATTTTTATTTAATCATATTACAAATAATACCAATTAAAAATATATTAATACCACCGAACTATGTAAACTAACTACCAGCTTTTCGTTTATTATTTCCTACCGGCAGTAAAAATTTCACTGTTACAAAAACCATAAACGCTGCAATCCCCAAATTCCGTAAAACGTCTAATTGAACTGGCGCCAAACGTCTCGGGAAGTCAAGAATCAGAAATTTGAGCTCCGGACCGCACTACGCACCGGGTGCCCAGTACTGGGCCGTACAATTGTACGAGTGATCGCAATAAAGGCGCCAGGTATAAAAATGAACAGCCTTTCCCAACGGTCACACATTTCTGCATCACGGATTTACCTTATTTTTCCCTTTTTTTAATCTTTTTCACCCCTATGGGTGCTCGAGCGACAAGGTAGCGTCGTATTTGACTTTTACGACCATTCCGTCAATATTCAATTGTCCGCCAGCACTTGAAAGGTGCGTCGTAAAAATTCTGTGCGGTTTCGCACCGCCTGGCCGGGTTGGGTGCCACTCTATTTTTTCTTCCCTATTTTTATTTGTAATTCTACTGGTGTATGCCACAATGTTAAAATGTTTTTGTTTGTGGTACACGCCTTATTATCATCTCCCATTTATATTTTGGTTTTTTCATTATGTGTTCGGAGTGGAAATAATTTTTTTAATACAGAAAATTTAACCGTTTAATACATCGGGCACGTTATTGGGTAGAAGTGATTCAACCTGCATCATTAAGTGTGTCAAACTATAATTCATTTTAATCCAGAAGTGATGAAGTGTGTCAAATTATAATTAATTTGCGTATAGAAGTGAGAGAACTAGCGTAATTAAGTGTATCAAATATTTATATTTTATATTGTTAACTTTGTCTTATTAACCACTTAATGAATTAAAATACATCTACCGGTTTCGAAAAATATAATTTTCTTCTTCAGGATGTTATTAACTCATTATGTATTTTAATGCATTAAATGGTTAATAAAACAATGTTAACAATTTAAAATAATGGATTTTAACCACAAAGTTGATTTTGCTAATCTTTAAAATATTTTAGGTAGACTTCAATAAAAATACTACAGGTCAATTTTTTACTCATGACACTGTACAGTCGGCCACTGACAAATCTGTTGCTAGTATAAAATTTTTTATTATTACAATTATTAGTACATAGATTTGTTTAATTATTTTATAGATATGGATTGAAATAATATTAATCACATTTTAATAATAATAATGACTTTGTCGACGCTCTTCATCAGCTGAAACTAGTAGATGAAGAAAATATAGTATACATATATATATTTTATTATATGAATATAATGGGTAACCACCAAAAATATCGGAAAGTTTTAAAAATTGTTTAATAATTATTATTATCAATGTGTTAAATTTACGTTTTTTTCATTTCTACATTTCTATATATTAAAGGCGCAACTTCGCGTTGTGTACACGACCAATATTATGCGTCAACTAACGTCAAGTGCTCTGTTGCATTACTATTTAGCGTGAAGCGGTCATATAACTTTGTCTCTTTCTCGCTTAGATAGCGCTCATGTACACATTGACGTGTATCGATACACAACACATTCTTGAGGTGCCATGATAGGTCCCGAAGAGGCATAACGAACTTTGTGGACACGGCAACTATTGCAGTTCTCGTCAGATTTCATTAATTGAAATGGCGGTTACTTTGTAGCGCAACATGATTTTTTGTTTCAATCAACTAAACTTTGTACTACACACACATTGGGTTTTTTCGTTACTATTATAGTTTCGAGGGGTTCAGTCTAATACTTAATTCTCTTAGTAAACTTAGTACAGTTCCATATCTAGCTGAAAATTAAGGAACGGAATGGAAGCGGACACTTACCAATAAAACGATAAGGCGACTTGAAGCATTTGAGATGTGGATCTACAGAAGAGTGCTTAAAATAAGCTGAATGGATAGAGTTTCAAATGAAGATATTATGGTTCAGATGAATAAAGAAAAATAAGTAATTAATACAATAAAAATCCGAAAACTTTAATATCTCAGACATATAATGAGACATCCGGAGAAGTACGAGATCTTGCACCTCATAATGCAGAGAAAGATCGTTGGAAGTCGGGGCCCTGGAAGAAGGAGGACATAATGATTGAAGAACCTGAGACAATGGTTTGTCCAGTCTATTGTGAGCTTTTCCGGGCCGCAAAAATAAAGTCCATTGAACGGATAGGGCAAAAGAAGAAGAAGAAGAATGTTATTTATTAATTATTACCTGATGCACCTCTCGAAACTGTAAGAATAACGGAAAAACTCAACATATGTTTAGTTAATTGAAGAAAAAAAACTTATGTAACTTTCCTGAAAAATTGTTAGATTGTAAATATTTCAAATAAGTTTGTTAGCAAGCCTGATCTGGCGTCTTGTTCAAACATCTTAATTGTTCTTGTCTTGTATTCAAACATTTTAATATGTATAATTTTACAGTAATTTAATTCAAATCTCTGACTATCCTGGTACATTGTACACTTTAAATATTTTAATTATTCAATAAACTGTGACGTTGGAAGAAATGGGCTTAAAATTGGCAACAAATTTTCTAATATTTTAAATAGTCATAATTACATTTGTTTTATAACTCGCGTGTCAGGAAAACAATGATAATTTTTTTACTACTTCACAAATATTTGATTTTTTCACCTGTCAGCTAGCACGTGGCAAGTGGATTACCAAGTAGACGCATTTGATGCACCCTCGATTTCTACTCGACTAAACTGTTTAGTTGTTAGGAGTGCGCATATACCAATCGATCCATTATCAATGAGATTTCCCAACATTCGTGTGCGCGCTCCCATGCAACTGTCGACTGTTTAATCTAGTGTGTGCGCACGCCAATACACGGCAATGTACACAAATGTCGACCAATAGTTGTTCAGCTGTTTTGTCAAAAGATAATCGATGAAGTTTTTTGATATTTTTAGCAACTATCGCGTCGGTAATATACGCACTTCCATATGATGCGTATGCGTCTAGCCTTAATATTTCACAATCAATCAGATTTTATATGATTTGATTTTCTGCCAAACATTACACGATGGTGAAAGATGTTGTCGGTGTCGTAATGGTCAGAGCGTGCGTCTCGAATCACTTCGTGTAGGAGCACTTTTAGGTCTAGTTTATATAAATAATATCTAAGGTGAGGACTACACATTAAAGCCCCGAAATGCCATCGCTGCCGGGGGGGCACGGCCAAATGCTCCGTTTCATTTGTGCCTATTGTGTGTCTGGGCCCGTTTCGCTTTTAGAGTTTATCATAAACCTTAATTAGCGCTCGCTTATTTGGGCGCGAGAGGCTTTTTAGAGCTGAGGCAGTTTTCGACTTGAGTTTTAAGTTTACTTTTTTTTAAGTTTACATGTACATACTGCTTAAGGGCGGAAAATTTTAAGAGACGGAATATAAGTAGCAGATGTAATATAAATATTTAAATGAAATTAACAAAAATACACTTTGTTTAACACCACTTTATTTTTGGTATCACCAACCGATTTCGGAGCCACCGTTCCTTCTCCCGGATAAATTAGATACTACTACTTTAACTTTACAAAATATGGGCAATCATGTATTAGTGTCAGGTGTTAAAGTGGCAGTGGGGGGAGGGAAAGAGACAAATGATATGGTGATTGAAAATTGAATTTTTGTTAATATAATTTATAATTAATAACCACAAAGTTTACAAATATTTAGATTACCGTGAAAGTGTACGAAAAAAGTAGAAAATAATCGGCAAGAACTGTGAATCTAGGCTGTAAAAATTCGGCAAAAGATGGCATAATTTACCCAGGAATTTAATGAACCAGGGCATAACGTAATACAATTTCTAATGACTGAATTTAAACAATATACGTTACAGAGGAAGGTTAGGGATAGATTAAAAAATAGTAGAGGCGGCATATTAAAACCTTTAAACACGCATCCAACAAGCTAAACTTTCTACAAACAAATCATTATATGAGAAGACAGTGACATCAAATAGCAACCAAAATTATCTTGTTTTACAGAGAACAACACGTTATAATTGGTGAAGTTGTAATTTTTTTCAGAACATGGTTCTGTAATATTTTAATACAAATTATATTATATTTTTTCGATAAATTACATTTATCTGTATTTCTAATAGATGCATTTAATTTGTATTAAAATTATCTAGGTTCACACATTTGTCATTACAATCTCCGTGCATGCAGCAGTTTGTCCGACTCTTCACGGATTTCAAAGTGCCAAAAATAATAGACGTATACAATCTTCTTAAATTAAATATTAGAAGCGAATTCCGATCTACAAAATTTAGAGACGAAATTGATAATCCAAAACTAAAATATACCGCAACCCAAAATCCCTATATTTATCAAGTCATCAAATTTTTTAACAATCTCCTCATCGCATTAATTATAAAAATTACAGATTACTATAAATTAGTATCTGAAGTCTAAAAATATGTACACAAACTAACTGACACAAAAATTATACTGCTCTATACATGAGTCTCACTCTCATAGAGAAGAAATAAATGTTAAAATAAATATATATATATATCCTACTCATTATTTTTAAAATGTATTATTTCTTCCAATATTAGAATAAAAATATATATATATATATATATATATATTATGATGATTCGTAGGCAATACGTAGGTACCACTATTATAATACGATTTTTGATCCCGTCTTCTTCAGCGTAGTTACCAAGTCTCATAACGTGTCGTAACGTCTCATAACTTGTTGCTTCCTTTACTTGCATTCCCAATTGACAATAATAATAATTTGAAACATAATTTTATCACTACCAACGTACTCGTAATTTAAATATTTTTAAAAATTGTTATGTTATGTATTCAATATAATATAGTACGTAACCATACTGGACTGATTAATTAAGTAATTATATTAGAGAAGTAAAATTATACAAATTGTCATCCAGCTATTCGCGAAATTATTTAATCATGTATAATTTCATTGAAAAACTGAACCCAAGATATTCAAAGACTCTTCCTTACCTGCACCCAGCGACCAAAGCCTGCATCGAAAGGTACACCGTCTGCTTTCACAAGCAGTTCTTTGTAAGGAGACCGAACAGGGAACAAAAAACACCTCTGCAAGATGTTCGTATGTAGTATATGAAAACACTATTCGAATTGGACCCGGTCCGCGCGTCCGCAGTCAAGTGCGGAGACTCATGACTCAAAACTGGGAATTATATTATGTCTTTAATAAATCCGAGCAATCAATATAATTGACCATTTTTTTAAATATTGCGTTTCTTTTTTTCGTAGGCTTTTCTTGTAAAATGTGTCACGAAACTGTAATTTTATATTATTTTAGATTGTTAACTTTGTTTTATTAACCACTTAATGAATTAAATACATCTACCGGTTTCGAAAAATATCATTTTCTTCTTCAGGATGTCATTAACTATTCAAAAACATATGTTGTATTGTTTCTTTAACAGAATCTATTTGTAAAAAAAATATATATATTTAAAAAAAAAATTTTACTTGTAAAAAATAAATTGTTACTTGATGATACAAAATTATTAGAATATTTTTTTTGGAAAAAATTAGAGTGGGACTTGGAGTTAAATTTAGTTGGTTGTTCATAATATTTTGGTTAGTTTTACACGATTTATTTATTTCCAATGATTCAAAATGGTTTCATTTAACACCAACACCGTTTACATGTAAAATAGACAATACCAATTTTTTATCAAAATTATGATCATTTTCTAACAAATTATTAGAAAATTCTGAAAAACCACTATTATTCAAACAATGATATTTTTCGAAACCGGTAAATGTGTTTAATTTATTAAGTGGTTAATAAAACAAAGTTAACAATCTAAAATAATGATTGATTTTGCTAATCTTAAAAATATGTAATTTTATAATTACATAATAGAATGAGTAGTTTCGAACCACTTTATTATATACATACACTAAAGTCAACTAGTTTTAGTTGGACCCAACCATCTTCAGGTCAATATAATATAGACTAACGGAGTAAGTGCGACATATAAATCATCAATAAACATACACTTTGAACTGTTCTCAAACTTCATAACATTATGCTATTCCTAATTTAAGTGTTTAAAAATCGGAATGTAACCTTTTAGGATAGCTGATGCACTTACCCCAATTTGTATTATTTCTGACAAATTGTGAAAATGTCTGCTTAATGACAATATGGATTAGTTATTTTGGTCCTTAATGACGGGTAAAATGTACCGAGCTCAAAAAAAATCTAGTAAAATTGCTAAAACGGGAAAAGTGCATACCATGATGGAACGATTAAATGTATTAATATCAAAAAGGTAACATATAGGGTCGAAAATTGTCGCTAAAAATAATGTCGCTGTAGCTTAGTTGGATAAAGCACCTTCCCCGGTTAGAAAAGAGATCCAGGTTCGAATCACGGTGGCGCAACAACAATATTTTTCGATAAAATTGATTTTATATGTATATCTTTCTAATTAATATATTTAATTCATATTTAAAATATCACAGACCTATGTTCTGAATAATTACAACTTCACAATAAGAATGTGTTCTCCTAAACATATCATAGTGATTGTTTTTGAAATTATTATTTTTTTTTTTTTTAAATTAATGGAACTGTATACATCACTAGATGAGAAAGTTTATATACAAAAATATATGGGGTACCATACCAACCACTGAGTTGATGCACTCCCCCCACGGTGTAATATTTATGGGGTAAGTTTATCTATACTTATAAACTGCAATCCGCGGAAATAATCACAAAGTACAATTCAAAATTAAGGTACTCTCGAAATATCAGCTTCCTGGCACAACATATTATCGAGATATAGGAAAGATTGAAAAGACATACGCAACTCGCAAGTTGACATCAAACAGCTGTCATCATTTGAAATGGTATCAGAAGCAAGTTTGCACCATCTCTGGACTGTCTCTTCAAATATTGATTTATAACATTTCTTAATAGATTGCGGCACTGAAATCCATTTTCTAACGTAATTAGAAGACTCAGATGCACTTACCCCGACTCACCTTACAGATATTTAAATAGAATGTTAAGAGGACAGAGCAACAGCATATCAGAGTGGGACAGAGTGTGTATTAGGTAGGGGGTGGGAGAGAAGGGTAGATATTACATAAACTTTATTATCGGACTATTGGATAAATTTGTTTGGTTATTTAGTATCTGGCTATTATTACTGATTGATTTATTCATCTCTAATGCTTCTAAATCGTTATGGCGTAAACCTGTTCCATTTTTATGTAACACTTGTGTCCCTGTATTTTTATTAATTGAGTGTTTGGTAAATCCTGAAAAACCTATACTTGTTAAGCATCTGTAGTATATTGTGCAATAGATGAAATAAAATAAGCGAAAAAAAGAACACTATTTGAACATGAAGTAAAGTTCAAAAAATGCAATACAATGATCTGTATACGAGGGTGAAGCGGGACTTATATGCATGGGCGATGTGATATTTTAATAAAGAATCTATAATGAGTTAGAATGTATTTTTTTTAAATAAATATGTGTATGTGAAATACACTTGTTCTGTGAAAATAGGACTGGCTAGATAATTTCTCGGAATGAAGCTCAAACCATCGACCACCTGTAACGTTCCCAGCATTTATAATGCACTATTTCAATTCTTCAGTTTTTTTCTACCACCTCATCCTCACTACTACTACCCCTTTCTCGAACCTGTTATTACGATTATTATTCAAATACGTCGCTTGTGTGACGTCACAAGATATGTACATGTGACCACTGATCATTTAAGAAATATTAATTATTGTATTTTTTTGCCAAAGACTTCACATAGATAGGTAACATACTAAAAATAATAATGTTTGCGATAAAAATACATTCATTTTTATTCTACTTTGATTTTATTTAACTTTGACGTTTCGCCTTGTAAGGGGGTGCTATCAATTCATTATTTATCAACTTTACGATAACCACATATCTACAGAATTATGTACTAATATTCAATATTATTTTGAATTCATTTAAATGAAATGTGATTGTATTACAACTATATATATTGATAAATATTGTTTAGCTCCTCAGCGCGTTGAAATTATTTTAGATTAGAATATTGCGCATAACTACTATATTGTAAAATTAATTATGTATATGGAAGCACTGCACACGTACTGAAATATACAGGTTTATGACAAGCTGATGAAATCTTTAACGACGTACGTAATATAAACCAGTTATAACATAAATCTCTATGTATGCACCTCTGATTTTTACCGTCAAATTAATATTAACTTGGACCATACGGTGTCTGCCTTACACACCGACCGCTTTCAACGTTAACAAATAGTGACGCGAAGTAACACCACATCAGTGCTAAAAAAATAACACTTGCAATTTTGCATGCGACAAAATTAAGTGGTCATATACGTATAAAGTTATTTTGTATTAATTACTGATTATTATGATTATGTTTTTTTTTTTTGGAGGCTTCCCGGGTTAAATGTGACACGAAAATACATTAAAATAACGCGTTAGAAAATTTCGTAACACTTTGTAGGAGATTCTCGGATGAGGATGCTATATAAGAACGTTGTTCCGTTATTTAGTATCATTTGTAGACACAAACGGGTAAGAATTATATAGGAAAAAACGTATTTGTCCAGGGTTATATGATGCATGTTTCCGAGACTCGTAATGCTTTTTTTTATATACATTGTTTGATATGTACATTGAATTTATTTACAAGAAATATTTCAGTAAAACATGAAGCTTGTGCGTAATCGAGTGTGCTAGGAATTCAAATGGGATCATAGAAATTAAGTAATATTATATGTGAGATAATCGTGCAAAATATATTTAATTTCATATGTAGGTATATACAAAAGTTAAACGTCCACAAAAATCATTGAAATATTTTGTAGTTGCGACTCGAAAAAGTTTGAAATTCTTTTCTCAAATATCCTTTGAACTATGAAAGCAAACAGGCGGAGAGGTCCATCGAAATTGATACAACAGAATGGTGAAGTCTTATCGTAATTTCTGGACACTCCGTAACCGAGGGTGACTCGAGCGCTCGTCGAGAAATATCAATCTTTGGGATACTCTCACCATTTTTACTGGTGGGTTAATTTTAACTGTTATGTACCTGAGATCTCGAATGATATTGGTACTAACGCACTGGTTGTGAAACGTGGTGTCGCGAACTATCTCGTTATTCATTGTCGTGCCAGGTGTTACAATAATTTCATGTGTTGTATAATTAATGCTTTATGTTTACATTGTGAGTGTATTTGAAACATTGATTTAGTGCCAAACTTATTTTATTTTCATTTGTAATCTGTTAAATACACCAATATATATATAGAATCTTTTTTTATTTTCCGAAGAAAAAACTTATAAATCTGACAAGTACTTTATGGGTGTTTTAAATCGAAGAAAAAAGACCTTACCTAAAGCAATTAATTCTAAATTTCTTAATTTATTATTATCTCTGATTAGCATATTTTAATGTATATTTTTTAAATAAATAGCCTTGTACGAATCGATGACGTTATTTAAATGCACTTATGTTTTTTCATGGCTTTCAAATGATAATTAAATTTCTTCTAACTTATTCAGCCTCATAGATTTTTGTCGTAGCCGACGTTTCGGGTCACATTATATTGGTCAACATTAGAACTGATAATAGTGATGCGCTAAACCGTTATTGTGACTGTGATTATGAAATTTGCGTTCGATTGTAATGATGTTTAGTAATTGATTATTTGTAATTCGGCGAGCCATCACAGATATAGTGGAAACTAAACCTCTAACAGTAAAATATCAGTTGCCAATCATCGGTATAAAAGATATACCAAACGCACAATCACAGTCACAATAACGTTTAGCTCATCACTAGCTGATAATACAGAATAAATTTTATTATCAACATTATATTTACTAACTTTTATACAGGGTGTAACAAACCTAGTCCATAATGTTTTATGGGGGATACCTGACTATATTACGAGTCGAAAATGTTCAATATACAAATTCTGTACCGTTACGAAAAATAATAATACAAAGCATTAAGTCTACATTCTTCGAAATAAATATGTGCGAAGTTGACCCATTATTGTTCTAGATTTTTCCTTCAGACTAAATCATCTAACAAAATATTGAGGAGAACACTATTATTGTGAAGTTGCAATTTTTTTTTTGATATCTTAATACAAATTAAATGCATCAATTAGAAAGATATATAGGAAAATTCAATTTATCGTAAACAAATTTTTGTTGCTATCGGGATCCAAAAAAATATTTTTCGATAAATTGAATTTTCCTGTATAATAATTGATACATTTAATTTGTATCAACAAAATATTGTTTAGTCACTTGAAATTTGATGTATTTTTATTATGTGTTAAATATATAATTGATAATTGAATATTTCAATTATAATAGATAAAAACGTAAACAAGGCTTTTTTTTTAAATATATTGCAAACATCAACATAAGATTGTTGAGATTAACTGCATGTAGCTTAAAAATTTTCGACTCATGTTTTTAATTTGTTTCCTTGAAATATTCAGGCCTATTCTCAAAATTGCAATATTGAAATGAAGGTGATTGTTACACCAACCCTCAAAAATAGACAGATAGTTTTGACAGATTATGGTACGTTTATCTCCCTCACTCCCTCACTCTCTCTCCCTCTCTCTCATTCAAATATAACATGGACGTTAATTTACATACTGTTTATTTTTGAGGGTTGGTGTAACAATCACCTTCATTTCAATATTGCAATTTTGAGAATAGGCCTGATTGTGCACTAGGCGTGTTACAGCCAGAACGTGTATATAGCATGCTGTCCCATATATCAGTGACGAATCACTAATATCAACTAGAAATCGTAGAAAAAATTATAATCCTATTTCACTAACTATGCGTCCTAAAAATAATTTTAATTTTTTTTAATTAATACACATCTTTTGCTGTAAAACCAATAACGATTTTGTTTTTAAATGTTTCGAAGTTTAATGTACGGTTAAAAACAAAATAAAACAATTTTTATTTTGTAACAGATTCTAAATAATTTCAGTCTTTTCGCTTCTCTATCTTTTTCAATAGATACAATTTATTATTTATTAGCATCCGAGCGGTGCCGCCGACACAGTTGGTGTTCCTACCTGGCTGTGGGCGTCCAGCCCCCCCTCCGCCCGGCCCCCCACACCCCTCTCACCCCCTCTCTCGTGTTGCAGGTCCGGCGGGCGCCAGTGAGCAATGGAGCCTCGCACTCGGAGGCTGTGTCGCTGGCGGCGCATTCCGCGAGATGTGGTGCTGCCTCACTGCGTGTGGTGTTGAAACCGTGTGACCCGTTAAACATCTGTGACAAAGACGACAGTATTTGTGAGGTTTTCCAGGATTAAAACAGTGATTGTTATTACGCGGGAGAAGTCCCCTGTCATGGTGAGCTGATACGACGATGTTGGGCAAAGCGTCTTTGGGCTGCCTCCTGGTACTATCGCTGGTCCGCGTCTCGCTGGAGGCGCGCGGCTCTCATCACCACTATCACAGCCCTAAACCATCGTCTGAGTTTGTTAAGGGCAAAAGTAAGTCTGGTCATCATCCCTCTTATCACTCGTTATCACGTTGGATTCTTCACAACTTCTCAACAATCCCTAAAACTAATTTTTATAATAATATTCATTATATGACGACTATTTTCTAGTTTTAGAGTGTTTTTTTTTTTAATAATTGAGTCCACTAGAAGTGAGGCGAACCGAGTTTTTTTTAATGAACTTTTACCTTATTTTTTTAATGAAACTTATTAACTAATTAAGTTACAACTTTTTGCTAATACGTCAGTTGGTTCATTACTCCTCTAACGGGCTCAATTAGTTTCCTAATAATGTATATATACCTGCCGGCTGAGTTCCTCGGGTTATCAACAGGTAGCCTACAGTACTCCTCTAGGTACGAAAGACGAGATCTCTCCATCAGCTTCTCCAAAGGACGCATTCCTATTTTCTATAAAATCAGACGTGAGCTGGTAGGAGAGAGAGGCCCTTGTTCATGTTTTTTGTTCATTTGTTCATATATAATTTTTACTCAATTTGTAATAACATCATTTTGACAACAATTTTTATTAAAAATGTTAATATTTTTAATGTCACCCCCCCCCCTCTCCCCTCGCCCATTACAATATCTCTTTTGTTAATAAATTAGAGTCCTAAATAGTCCGTGTAATAAACATGTGCATGTGTAAATGCGCACAGTATGATTGCATGTAGTATTAAATATTAATTAAGTGGACAAAATTGTAACATGATGATAATAAAACTGTAATTAATTATGTAATTACATTATCGAATTCTAAATTAATAACGACTGATTTTCTAACACGTTTCCAAATATGCTATTTTTGATTTATATGCATTTTTTTCTTTGTTAGTTCGACCATGTTTTAGTTGGATGATTTTTAAAAGACACAATACTTTTTACTACGCTGGTACACGTGTCCACCGACACTCATTGGTTTCATATTATGACTATAGTTGAATTCTTACATGTTGCGATGTTTATTGTAAACAAAAGTGTGTAATATGTTTAACCTCCCGACAGGTGGAGAGCGGAGGAGTAAAGAAGTTTAGTAGTTTATAAAATGAGCAGATTTTTCGACTTCCGCCCCCGCGCTATCAACCTCCAAACCTTGCGAGTGTAATAGTAAATTCAACTGAAAAACACTTACAAAATTCTTGTAAACTGACTTTCTATTTGTGGCTTTTTAGTATTAATGTTTTGAATTAACGTTGTTTTTTTTACCAAAAAAATATTTATCTTCATTATTTAGTGTTGTCAACCAAAACACACAAAATGCAAAATAATATAAAATAAATTCATTTAAACATTCCTTTCGAGACTTTTAGTTAATATTAATAAACACTATTTAAATATTAAGGAGAACACTATTTTTTTTTTTTGTGAAGTTCATTGTCGGAACATAGTTCTGTGGTATTTTAATAAAAATTAAAATGGAGAACGCGCTTCCTCGGATAGGAAGATGTCCAGGTTCGACTCCCGGTAGAAACTAAATATTTTTTTGTTTTTTTCTATATATCTGTATTATGTATGTATTTAAATATAAATAAATACATAATTCAATGTTGCTCATGAAAATACTGGGTTTTACAGTAGTAGTTTTGGATGTTAGTCATTTTATTGCAACTACTGAAATGAAGGCACGCTTTTGATGTTTCGATCACTATCTTATTTGTTATGCACAAAATGATATGAAATTTCAATTCCTTACATTGCATATTTACTGTGTGTTAATATCTATTTAAAATGTTAAAATAATATTTGAGGCCTGTCACTTATGTATACAAACTATCTATTATATTTTGAAAATGATAATATTATTATGTTGAGCCATAGTTATTTGCCGTTCTTAAAAATTATATTGTAACATAACCAAAAATAAAAGCAAACTCAAAACATATTATGTACATTTATCATTCGGGGGCGTAGACACCGCCAACGTCAATCACTGCTTCCCATGTGCTTGGAAGACGGTCAATTCCGCGGGTGAAGAGGCACTGCTATTTGAGGCAATCCCGTATCTCGCTAGTGATGGATTCGATCACACGACGTTCGACATGAGGGCGAGCGTTATCGTGGTGGAAAACGATTTGGTTATTTTTAACTGAATGGCAGTATAAAAGCGTCCAGGGGTTAGGTACACGTCGCTGTTGATGTTGTACAGCCTTTGACCATTTCTGATTGGGATTTTCACTGTCACTTCTGACGCTCATCGATGTCATTCCAAAAACGGCAAATAATTATGCATCAACTTAATATTAAGGATGTAATTATTTCATAGTTTTCAAAAATAGACCTAGTACGTAGACGTTAGCCTTTTGTACATTTCTAAATCATCGTCAAGAGTACTACTGTTCAGAACCCTTAACTTGTCAATCCTTCTCTACGGTGGTGCAACATGAGCTCTGAAAGAGTGGTAGTAGATATACTACAAGAAACGCCACGGACTAGAATAGACTACCCTGGCACTAAACTAGGAAAAGATGTAAAAAAATACTAACAGTTCGTGGTATTTAAAATATACCTGAGTAAAATGTATCTTCTTATTAAATAATAACTAGAATATGACCTAAAGAAAGCACTTATTATTTTCTCCAGTGTCAGCCGTATTTCAAGACGGCTTTACGACAGGGTTTGATGGTTTTCAAAGCCGACACGTGCTATAATCCGTGCATGCCTTTACGCGTGCAGTACTGAGGCCTCCATTGTCCGGTGGTATTGCAACGTGAGCAAAGTTTCGATAAAATTATATCTGAAAGTGATATAAGAATTCTTAGTCAATTAATTCCCAGGCGCGTTTTTTGTCTTGTACTTCAATATCACAATTTGGTGCAGCTATAAATTATTGTACACGATTTATGTTCGATAATTACATCTGATTAAAAACTAATTTGTTTTTGTGCTTTTATTCTTTCTCGAATAACAAGCAAATTTATAAATATAATATTATAACTTTTATTAAAATTTATTTTATGTACATACTGCACAATATAACTATTATATTTTTTAGCACAGATTAAATAGTAGATGTAGCCCTTTATGTACAAAAGCTCGTTATACCGAATTAAAGATAAGTTTATTATATATCTACCTAAAACATCAGTTTGTATGAATTGTAGTTACATTTTGTGATGTCTACTCACTATCGTGGAGAAATCAAATTGAAAACAATTTAAGATTACTCGTGAGTCCAACCCCCGGCTTGATCTTGCATGCACAAGTTTACAAGAAATATTAATGTCACACGGTCGACATAAATTATTTAAAATTTAAAACTATTAGTTTCAGTTTTTTGTTCGTCTTTTCCGTTGTGAATCTAGAATCGAGTTTTTTTTTTTTTTTCAATTCTCACGTATTATTTTTTTAAATGTCACAAGTTGTTTTTCGTAAATTTGCGAATCACAAGAATCTGTCAAAAGTAACTGTGTTTTCGCGATTCTTTGAAATTTTAGTGTTTTTACGTATCAGTTTTATGGCGCGTATACAGGGATGAGATTTGTCTATGAAACTTGTTTCGAAAATGTGTAATGGTCATTACAGAGATAAGCTCAAAGCTAACTATGATTTGGCGCTAGGTTGGTTAAGTTAAGAGCTAAGATAAATTTTGACCCCAAAGAGGGAAACTATATATTCTATAACGCGATTAATGTGTATTGACAATGTTACCATTTTATATGAAAGATGGTGCTTTTTTTACTTGGGTTTTAGTCTGTGTCCATGATGAAAAGGGTTGATTAATATTTTTTAACGTGGTAGAGAATTTTATAAGAATAGTTTTTATTAATAATCATTGATATACTACTGTGGTACTATCCGAATGTAGGCACGAGACCATCGAATGAAGAAAACCTCGATTCACCAACTTTTTCAGCGTGGCTTGTAGAATTTTTTTTTTCACGATTTTTGCACGGTTCCAGAAGCAATGGCGTAACTATGTATGTGGTGCATTGGGACCCACGTTAGATAGGGGCCTCTATCACATTAGGGATCAGATCGTCAATGCAGTACGAACATCGATAAATACTCCAAAAACATACTTTTGCTTTTTTACAGGATTACTATTATGTTCTTACTATTTAAATGGTAAAACTCGTAGTGGTAAGATGACCTAATCTTATTATTCTGATATCATAGGTACGATATATATACGGGGGGCATTTTTTTCCATTTTGCATTGGTGCTTAATTTTTTTTGTTACGCCACTGTCCAGTAGATAGATTTTTGAACTGTGCGAGAAGCGCCAACCGGGGCCCGCGGCCTGAAGAATAACTACAATCGGCGTCAAACGGGTTTGGCAATGCTGCCTGTCGCATATCTATATTGGGAAATGCCCGGTACAACTTTATGCCCTTACGCTTTCAATCTTACCCCGAGCGTCCGAGGCGCACCCCACCAGACAACTAATACGAGTACAATTATCATAATACAACTGGCTTGGATATACACCTCAAATTAGCGCTCGCTGTTCCGGTTCGTCACGCGCATAGGTGATACCGTTCCGTTTCGCTCGTCAACGGGCGACTTGATTATTATTAGAACACATTCTTATTGTGAAGTTGTAATTATTCAGAACAGACGGTCTGTGATATTTTTAATACTAATTAAATGTATTAATTCGAAAGTTATACATATAAAATCAATTTTATCGAAAAATATTGTAGTTGCGCCACCGGGATTCGAACCTGGATCTATTTATTTTTATAAAATAAGATAGATGTCTCTTTTAAATAATGGAACGATTAAATGTATTAATATCAAAAAGGAAACATATAGGTTCGAAAATTTGTCACTAAAAATATTGTCGCTGTAGCATAGTTGGATAATGCATCTTCCCCGGTTTGGAAAGAGATCCAGGTTCGAATCCCGGTGGCGCAACAACAATATTTTTCGATAAAATTGATTTTATATGTATCTTTCTAATTAGTACATTTAATTCATTTTTGAGATTTGATTATTATTAAAGAAAATCATCCTTCAAAAGCTAAACGCATTTAAAATAAAAATATACCCAATTTGACAGCTGATTGATCCGGTGGAGTATCTGGTTAGTATGTAGTAACTAACCCGCTATCCTGGATAGAAGCGCAAAGTTCGTATGTAGTTTCAGTGCCGATAAATCGGCATTTATTTCAAAGAAAAATTCTTTTGAAGCTTGCATCAATATAAACATTTTTAAATAACTAATACACTATCAAGCTGAATGGTAGACGTCAAACTCTCTAGTCAGCCTCTACTACAGCCGCAAGAAGAGTTGTAGAACCGACCAAGCGTTGCCAAAAGTCTAAATTTAGTGAACGGTCGTTTGCGGTGGCAGGCCCAAAAGTGTGGAACTCTTTGCCCTCCGTCATAAGAAACAGTGCATCAGAGACTTTATTTAAGATGAAAGTAAAAACGCACCTTTTCAAAAAATCATTTCCATAAGTGAAAATAACAATTTTTAACTATAAACAGTTGATGTGTAAAACGCCCTTGAGGTGAAAGTTTTTACGAAAATGGCGCTATAAAAATTATCCAATATTATTATTATTATTACGTTTTATTTATATGCAAGTCTGTTGGCCGCTTCCTACCTCGCTAGGTACGGATAAAGTACCTGTTCTGAGATTGGTAGCCATTAAGTTCCATTATCTATATTATATGTAGTAAGTAAGGTAACAAATTAAATAGTAAAAAACACAAAAATCAAAAAGGAGACAAGTTGATAATAAGTATAAGGAATAGAGTAAAAAATTTGATACAGACTAAAGACATTAACATTAAAATACATGCATATTAAAGAAATGGAGTAAAAAATAATAAGTAACAGGTTAAAATAAGCAGACATGACAAAGAAGTAAAAAAGCACAGTAAAGATATGGTAGAAAAATCAGAGTACAGAGTTAAAACAAGGTCAAAAGTAGGAATTTTTTGTTATAAAAAATAGAGATGCGTACACGTATACATGTCGCATCAATATTCAAACTTTTTCAAACTAAGCCAAATACTACTAAAATAGGACTAACTTGCCGGTGTCCTGGAACGAGGCGCGAACCCCCGACCACTAGATCACTCGGCCAGCGTTTTAACCACTGCACCAACAAACTACTCGATTAGAATAGAAACGAGCGGGGAGCAAACAAAACATGACACGAGGTAGGATCTAAGGACAGAAAATAATTAAATAGAATGAATAGCTTTGTTATACCAGTGCTTTGACAATGGCATTGCTATGTTTCAAGATGAGATCCAAGTTGTGCCAGATTCGCTTTCCTATATTTTATTTCCTGTCATCTAATCTTCTCCCCTTAGACATATTAAGTAAGAATACGATGACGTCTTTCGTTATTATATAATATATTTATATAACGTCTTCTGCTTTTAATGCTCATTCGCTTAACTACTAACATTGGTAATAATTCTTTTCTTTGCAGCAGCTCGAAATAATTAGACTGGACTTCTCAAACATCTTGGATCTTCCAGGGCCTCTTCTGCTATATAGAAATTTTACCTTAAATGTAAAACATAGGACGTGTTGTTATTAACTTCACAATAGAGCGCAAATGCGAAAATATTGTGAACTTCGTCATTTTATTTATCTCCTCATTTATTAGCCCTTGACGACCCAGTGATTTTTTTTTAAATAAATATTTAATTATAGCATCTGGTTGTATTATTATTTTAATTTTATCCCTTTCTGTTTCAATAAATATTCAACACAGTTCGTGGATCATGTGTGCTATGTGTAATCGTCCTACTCTTCATTCCATTAGACAAGATTAAGAGGAAATTAATGTTTACCCCTTATTATATATAATACTGAAAGTATCCCCAAATAAACAATGTTAAATAATCAAATTAACTAATATTAATTATTTTTCAGAAACTTATTTTATTTATGTATGTCATGATTGAGTATCTCGTCATTATATTTTTGATTTTATTATTTTATGACTTTAATTTAAGTTATTTTTGTGAAATCATTCAACGGTAACAAACTTTGTATAAATATTCTATGTATTCAATTGGGCTTGTTATCTGGGATCTTTATATTCATCATGTATTTTTTTTTCAGTAATATCAATACCCATTCGTGTGCTATTTGCAGGAGTTATGTACGCACATTGTATTAATTCTCTTTTTTTGTTTATTTGCAGTATGCATCGGCACCAACGGACGGATGTCCGTCCCGTCCAATCGGGACCATCATTACAGGAATCTTCGGGATCGATTCACCAACTGTACTTATGTGGACGGCAATCTGGAGTTGACATGGCTGCAGAACGAGACCTTGGATCTCTCCTTCCTACAATATATTCGGGAAGTCACGGGATACGTGCTCATATCTCACGTGGACGTCAGACGCATAGTTTTACCCCGGCTACAAATCATCAGAGGGAGGACACTCTTCAAACTGAACGTCAGAGACGAAGAATTCGCATTGATGGTGACCTTATCCAACACGCACTCCCTAGAGCTGCCAGCACTGAGGGACGTCCTCAGCGGAAGCGTGGGGATCTACAACAACTACAACCTGTGCCACGTGAAGACGATCAGCTGGGACGAGATAATCACCGGCCCGAAGGCGGAGTACGTGTACGTGTACAACTTCACATCCGCCGAGCGGGAGTGTCCTCCGTGTGACAAAAGTTGCAGCGCGGGATGCTGGGGCGAGGGTCCGGAGAACTGCCAGAAGTTCTCCAAAAACAACTGCAGCCCGCAATGCTGGCAAGGCCGCTGCTTCGGCCCCAACCCTCGCGAGTGCTGCCACCTGTTCTGCGCCGGGGGGTGCATGGGACCCAAGCAGAGCGACTGCCTGGCGTGTCGGAACTTCTACGACGACGGCCTGTGCACGCAGGAGTGTCCACCCATGCAGCGCTACAACCCCACCACCTACTCCTGGGAGACGAACCCCAACGGCAAGTACGCGTACGGCGCTACTTGCGTAAGGAATTGTCCCGAACACCTGCTCAAGGATAACGGTGCCTGCGTCCGTAGCTGCCCGCCCAAGAAGACCGCCGTGAACGGAGAGTGCGTGCCGTGCGACGGGCCCTGCCCCAAGACTTGCTCCGGAGTCAAGTCCGTGCATTCCGGTAACATCGACAACTTCAAAGACTGTACTATCATCGACGGATCTCTAGAGATTCTTGAACAATCGTTTAAAGGATTTCAGCAGGTTTATTCCAATTTTTCTTTCGGTCCGAGGTACCCCAAGATGCACCCCGATAAACTGGAAGTGTTCAGTACCCTGAAAGAAGTCACCGGTTATATAAACATTCAAGGATACCACGCCAAGTTCACTAACTTGTCGTACTTCCGTAACGTCGAAGTCATCGGCGGTCGACAGCTGATGGAGAACTTTTTTGCGTCTTTGTATATCGTGAAGACGGCGCTCATATCCTTCGAATTGAAATCCCTTAAGAAAATAAACTCTGGAGCCGTCGTTGTTCTGGAGAACAAGAACCTGTGCTTCGCCCGGGACATCGCTTGGGATAAAATCAAGAAGTCCACCGAGCACGCGTCCCTGCTGCAGAATAATAAGGATGAAAAAGATTGCAGTAAGTCATGGTTCCATCAATACCGGAGATGTCACACTTAACGGAATACCCCGTTGTCAGTTTAATAACAAAAACATTTTGTATTCCGATACGTGTGACATCTTAACTTTCTCTGCTGATTTTGCTTGCGAATTTTCCTTTACATTTTTTTGATTAATGTGTAGCTATTTGAATACTGTATATACTTTGCCTAATAAAATATATGTATATCTTAAAAGCGTAAAAAAAAAATCTAAATATTTTTTTGTTAAATAGTAATTTCATTATTTGACACGGCAAATTGTGAAACGTCGATTTTTGAAATATTTGAAATAAATTTTCACTTGTTGATGAGAGGGAAAAAATATAACTCAAAGTTTTCTTATAGAAATATTGTTCCACATTTTATTAGGATGTCGTAGCCTGATCTAGAATGTCTTTTATTTTAAAAAATTGCATACTTATCTGTTTAAAAAAATAATAATGATTTGCTGAATGTGTAATTCTGTGTTGCTGTGGGTGCACGTTGGAGAATTTGCTAACTATTGTGCTATTGCTTCGAAAACAATTTTACGGCGAACTTTAATTTTTTTACTCGCGTAAAATTTAAAGAGTGCCAACAAAATGAACAATGACCTTATTGTGCAACGATCCCCCAAAATATTATTAAACGAATTATGATCCAAGTGTGTTTCAATTATTGTGATCTAAGGTCAAGATACTTCTGTAACATTTCATAAGCTGCGCTTGTTAGGGGACACTGTTCATTTATTAATTTATTATTGCTGATTAACTGCGACTTACCTTGAGCGACATTTTATATTTTAGCGTCTGACTTTTGTAACTTTATTGCGTGAATTGATTCAGAATGAATTATGAAGATCGTGTCTGTTATTATGTTCGCGTGTAATATTGTTTGTTGTTGTTTTGACCAACAGAAGCCGAGGGTTTAGTGTGCGATCCACAATGTTCTGAAGAAGGCTGCTGGGGGCTCGGCCCGGATCAGTGCCTTTCTTGCAGGAACTACCAGTTCGGCGACACGTGCATCGAGAACTGCGATACCTTTACTGGGTATGTATTTTAAAAATAAAATCTAAATTTCGTATGTGAACTACACGATTTCAAACAGTAATTTAAGGCGATGTTTATAACCATGCTATCTTTAGAAATGCCATTAAAATTGTTATTTTACCTTTCCTAAATTGCCTTTTTATATATTATTTAATTCGCAATTTTTTTCACGGGGAACAATTATTGCAAACACATTATTCTCATTTAAAAGAGAAAAATGATTAAAGTCTTTATTTAAATTTACAAACATAACAATTATGTCACATAATAAAAAATTAAACATTCTTCGTGTAGATACATAATTTATTAAAGTTTGTAAATTAGGGCTTTGGCGGTGTGCTCAAAAAAAATACTAAATAATGCTATAGTCCTAAATTTTAAAATTAGGTACTTATTTTATGAAATATCCTAATATTTTGCGAGTGGCGGTTGCTGTATTGAGTTTTTGCGATTATTATTAAATTACTAGATAACCATTATTTTTTTAATTCATTGCCTCATTTTGAAAGTGCCTACTTATGTTCTTAAATATATTATTTTCACATTTTGTGAATACCTACCATACACCTGCATGTTCGGTTGTTTCGAAAATAAAAGTCGATTGTAACCTTCAAATTGAACATAACTTTATAGTAAATAATTATTTTTCAAATAATTCACATTCTAATACATAAGTCAATATTTTAGTTTAATATTTTTCTTCATTAATGCAATCACGCATATCGATATGTATTTACGTTTGTAGAGGTCATAAGATTTGCTGAATATAGGAATGAATCAATTCCTCGTGTTAATTGATTTATAGTCAAACTCTAATGTGCTGTGTTAGCTTAAGTTTATACAGGATGGCCCGGAAAAAGTTACTTGTCAAAAAATAACTGAAAACCTTTACGGAGAAGATTTTATCGACTTTTTTCAATTACTGGATACCATTCTGAACATTTTTAAAAATTAGGCTTTTATTTAAGTTTTAAAATCATCTATAAATATATATTGTAGAATATAATAATATTCTACAATATGCTACACAACAAAGTGCTCATTAAGTTCTCTCATTAGTGTCTGGGCCTATTCAGAAGATTTCACATGTGTATATAAAAATCATTCAAGGGTTTGAAAATAGATAAAGAACGCATACATACTCGTTTGTTTATTGTTCTATAGTTATTAGAGTTAAAATTAAATTAAAGAATTGATTGTTAATAAATATTAGATAAATAAATATTATTAATCTGCTATCTACTAGATAGAGAAATATTATTTTTCTACTGTCTATTTTCTACGTCGTCGAAATTATTAGATAATAAATATTATATTGTATTTGTTTATTGTCCAGTATTACAAATTGACATTGGAGATCAGTAGTATCATAGAGATTATGACTTTTATTTATATATTCATTAAATAAATAAAGTCACAAAACTCAAAAATAATAAAAACAAACTGATTTTGACAACAAAACTATTTCAGGATCATCCTGTAGATATATCTTTAAAGGAACCCTAAATCATAAATACCAATAAAGAATTTTTTTCCATTTCAGAATGTACAAAGCTGGTCCCAAAATATGCAAACCTTGCCACAAGGAATGCGCTTCAACGTGTGATGGGCCAGGACAAGGAAATTGTCCTAAATGTAAACACGCCAGAGACGGGCCATTCTGCGTTCCTACATGTCCAACAACCAAATATCGTTCAGAAAGCGGAGAATGTTTGCATTGTCACGAGAATTGTGTGGATGGCTGCATGGGTCCATTTAATACAATTGGTCCAAGTGGATGCAATTCGTGTGAGAAAGCTGTGATAAACTGTGACGTAATTGTGGAAAGGTGTTTGCAGAAGAATGAATCTTGTCCAGACGGATATTACTACGAATGGGTGGGTCCTCAAGAACAAGGCCCTCTGAAGCTGCTGGAGGGAAAAGCCATCTGTAGGAAATGTCACCCTCGTTGCAAGAAGTGTACGGGGTATGGATTCCACGAGCAAGTGTGTCAAGAATGTACCAAATTTAAAAGAGGAGAACAATGCGAAGATGAGTGCCCACCGGATCATTATGCGGATGAAGAAACCCAAATATGTGTACCTTGTCACCTTGAATGCAGGGGCTGTGTCGGACCTGATGTTTCACATTGTTTGAAATGCAGAAATTTCAAAATATTTGTGGACGGAGAACCTTCCTCCGATAATACCACCGCTTTCAATTGTACAACTGGCTGCCCTCCGGATTTGCCACATAAAATATTTCCTAATGAAATCACAATTGAGCCTTATTGTTCGGCTATACCAGTCGGCTCCTTCCACCTCAGTGACACGGCTGAGACATCTACAATACTAGCCGGTGTTTTAGTATGTGCGTTAATTATTTTAGTGTTCCTAGGAGTGATCGGGTATATATGTCGCCAAAAAGCTAGAGCCAAAAAGGAAGCCATGAAAATGAAAATGACTTTAGTTTTAACAGGGTGCGATGACAACCAACCACTTCACCCCTCTGATGTTAAACCAAATCTTGCCAAACTGAGAATAATCAAAGAGGCTGAACTGAGGAAGGGTGGAATTCTGGGCTTCGGTGCATTCGGTAAAGTCTTCAAGGGCGTCTGGGTACCGGAGGGTGAAAATGTAAAAATTCCCGTAGCAATAAAGGTATTGAGGGAAGGAACTGGTGCCAACACGAGTAAAGAATTTTTAGAAGAAGCATACATAATGGCAAGTGTGGATCACCCAAATCTTTTACAATTACTAGCTGTATGCATGACGTCACAAATGATGCTCATTACTCAACTCATGCCGTCGGGTTGCCTTCTTGATTATGTCCGCATTCATAAGGAAAAGATTGGATCCAAAGCGTTACTGAACTGGTGTACACAAATTGCTCGCGGCATGGCATACTTGGAAGAAAAGAGACTTGTTCACAGAGATTTGGCTGCCAGAAACGTGTTGGTTCAGACGGCCAACTGCGTAAAGATAACTGATTTTGGATTGGCTAAACTATTGGACATCAACGAGGATGTGTACAAAGCGGCTGGTGGAAAGATGCCCATTAAATGGCTAGCTTTAGAATGTATCCAGCACAGAATATTTACGCACAAAAGTGATGTTTGGGCCTTTGGCGTAACAATTTGGGAGTTGTTAACGTACGGAGGAAGACCTTATGAGAATATATCGGCCAGAGATGTACCGGAGCTTATTGAAAACGGACTGAAACTTCCCCAACCCAATATTTGTACTTTAGATATTTACTGTATTATGGTATCTTGCTGGATGTTGGATGCAGGTAGCAGACCGAGTTTTATACAGTTAGCAGAAACTTTCACTGAAATGGCTAAGGACCCAGGCAGATATCTTGTTATACCCGGAGATAGATATATGAAACTACCATCCTATTCTCAACAGGTTAGTTCTGCTAATTAAAATATAAACTAACTAACTTACCATCACAGAGACAGAGATGATAGAGCATAATTTTTGTCCTGACAATTCTCACTGTGCATATTCATTAGTGACGGTTTTATCGTTATTTAAACTGTTATTGTGACTGTGATTGTGTTCGATTGTAACATTGATTGGTTACTAATTATTCTCAATTCTTCGAGCAATGACTGGTACATTAGAAAGTAAACCTCCAACAGTTATATCTCAGTTACAAATCATAGTCACAATCAGTAACATAACAGTTTACCATCACTAACTTGCATACATCTTCTCATGAAGGCTCATCTCAGTTCAGGCTTCTAACAAGATCATCTTCCAAAATCTGGTTTATCTGATTATGCCAGGTTTTTCACGGACGCCCTCTGTTTCTGTTATTGTTCTCTATTCCTCTGTTCTCAATTTTCCTTATCTATATACTCTTCTTATTCTTTCGTTCCACACGTCATTCAGATAACTCATAGGCTGGAATCTAATTACTAATATTAAGTTTCAGTCTCAAATAGATTAAGTATTTTTAAATTATAATAAATTATCAATAACGTCCAGTGATTAAAAAAATGGGTTCATTGTTGTCAATTGTGTATAATATTCAAGTTATAACCCAACCAATAAAACACATAATATCAGACATTTTTTTTAACAATATATATAATTATATGTATAACTCCAATTGTCTAATGGTTGAAACCTGATTTCCTAATCCAATTCAAATTCAAGTAAAAAAAAAAAAAATTTTTCTCATGGGATAAAGCACTTTATTATTCACTAAATATTTTTTGTAATGATTTGTTTCTCTGCTATTTTTTTTTTTTAAATAAATGTGTATTCAAATAAAAACTAAAATTGACATTATATTTCTAATTCCAGGATGAAAAAGAAATAATAAGACATCTTTCCTCTGCCATGGAAGGACCAGAATCGTTGGTGGAAGCTGATGAGTACTTACAACCAAAATTCCAAGATGATACGGTGGCAACCAACTCTCTGTCTATTGGGGCGGCATCAAATGATCCTCAAAATAAGCCTTGTTCATCGAGATCATGGCAAAATGCTACAGCTTCTATTTCAGAGAGCATTCCTCTAGAAAATATTTCCCTGAGAAACCCCAACCATTGGGACAGTGAATTGCTTCGCTATGCCCAAGTTACAGGTATCGATATAAATGATCTACGGCAGTATTGCAACGGAGGTATGGTCCATTCTGACAGTTCGTGCTCAAGATATTGCGGTGACCCGATGAAGATTACCGAAAAAGATGACATAAGCTCAGAGGACACCTTTGATTCAGTGTCAAAGTTAAAGGAAGCTCAAGTTGGTAACATAAAACTGAATTTGCCACTCGACGAAGATGACTATTTAATGCCGTCACCTCAACAGAATCCTAATGCTTCAGCATACATGGATCTCATAGGAGATTCAAACAATCAGGAAACTTCAGAAAATCATGGAAATTTTCAGAAATATCCTGATTTTCTTCCTGTCATTAAAAAAGGCGTAGATAATCCAGAATACCTCCTAACAACATCGGAAGAACTGAACCCGGCAACAGATATTATACCAAAGAGCCCAGATGCAATGGAACACAATAGTTCTTCTGCAAGTACACCTACTTTGCAGAGCCCTGTTGGTAGTACGCCGGTTACCTTTGTGGCACAAAAATCCATTGAAGAGGAGTCAATTTCGGACCATGAATACTACAATGATTTACAAAGAGAGCTTCAGCCTCTCAGACGTAATGAAACTAAAGTTTAAATGTTTCGCTTCGAAAAGTTTTAGTGGTTTAGACAGTTTACCGTGTTTTATGAATGTACTCAAAAAAAAAATTGCAATTCAGCGGTCTGAGACTTAATTTTGTGATATCGAGATTATTATAAACGATCTATAAATGATCGAACTTGATCTCTATTCGCAAGGACAATACAGTATTATTTAAGTTTGTAGTGGGAATGTGTAGTGGGTTTTATTATATCATTGTGACGATTATATGTGGAGTGACATTCATAAAAGTTTGTGCCATTCTAAAGATATGGCTTGTGTAAATAAAATTATGATATTTTAACAAGAAGTAATATGTGAATGTTATTTAGTATAGTTGCCCAACATTGCCTGTAAAATTTATTATGTACAAATTATCTACATGAAATGCAACATAACTTATTGTTATCTTTAATTGGATTTAATATAATTCTTGTTCATAAGTCCTAAAAAATGTATATATCATTAAATATGTTTTATGAGAATTTATAGTTTCTTGTTTTATAAAATATAATCCACTTGATCAGAATGTTAATTGCCTTCAATAAACTTATGAGTAATTGTTTCAGGCTACGTTTCATTGAAATATAATATTTTCTTGTTTTCAAGTTATGACGTTGCAGAGGGTTTGTATAAAGTTGTCTGGGTAACCATCTGCACTATGGAATGCAGCTTGCAACAGTTATTAATCTGTATTGTAACAATTACTAATCTAAAACGATGAACATTGATTTATAAATTTAATTACTCAGTGATTTTTATAATTTAGAATATATTTTCTGAAATACTACCGTTTTCAATCTGGGTATAAATTTTGATTCTTAAACTGTGTCAAAACAGTGTATGTATTTCATATTGTCAGCCATTATATATTGCCTCTATATACATAATTTAAGTTTAGACTGTGATAATTAAATGTAATGACCTGTAATAGATTTCTTCTCTAAGTTTATGTACTAATTTGATAAAAAAGAATTGCTAAACTATTTTAATATTTAAGATTGTTCATGACTAAATTAATGCTCCCATGAAATGCTTTTATCATCTTGTGTTCAGCACGGGACATTGATAATAAAGTAAAGATACTTTTCTGATCAATTGGCAATTGAAGAGTGCTATTCAGATACTTCATCAGAATACACAATACAATCTCCAAATTTAAGAATGTTGTTTTTCATTTGAACTGAATGTTCTCCTATAAGCCATACTTCGATCTGCAATTAAAATAATACAATTTTTCATAAAATATTTTCATTATCTGCTTTGTTCAAAAATCTGAAATTATAATAACCTATTATTCAAGAAATTTTAAAATACACTATAAATAGATTTTTAAATCCAGTGTTATATGGAGCGGTGTTTCCATTATTAAAATCATTGCTATAAATTTCGTTCAAAAACAATTGTTGCATGTAATAGAACCCCTTTTTGATAATTCTACTGCTGGGATGTCAGATTTAAAATAAGCCAAGTGAATAAGGTGATTTTTCTCAACAATTTAAAGTAAAAAATTTTCTTATTGATCAAAATTAATGAATTCATTTTTATACTTCATTTGGGGTAACTTAAACCGAATAAAGAAAACGCAAATACATTTTCGAAAAATAGATCGCAAGAACATAAATTATTTAATATATTCGCTCAAGAATTCAGAGTGTACACGAGACATGACTCGGGCCAATCAACGATAAAGATTTGTTAAAAATAAATTGCTTTGTGACTTTTTTCTACACTGTGACTTGCATAAAATATTTTTTATTAACTTTAATAAATAATCGGTTCATAATTTACCTGCGACACAGGATAAATCACTTCTGTGCAAATATTATGGGACATCTGGCATCCATGTTCTGCCGTGAGTCAGTTTTTGTCATAGGTTAAAACAAAAGCATAGGCTGCGAGAATAACCTAGAAGAAATTCAATTATCAACTGACGGCAGTGAAAACCTATAAGTGATTAATAAATTGGAAATACAAATTGTCTACAAAATTACAATTTGTAATTTTTTTTATAAAGGTGCAGTTTAACATTCAGGGTCTAAATATATTAACAATACATATTATTAAAAAAATATTTTAAATTTAATAGAATAATTGTTTGGCCACATTGTCTGTATACTACATAAAAAAAATTCAAAATAAAAATAATATTAATAGATCTGCTTTGGTTCATTTTTTTTCAATTTAATTAAAGGTGACGTTTTTTAATGACTGCAAACATAATAAATGTATATTTTTTTGTTAACTGTTTAATAGTATATTTCCTGAGTTGTGTTATAAATGTTAAAAAAGTAGCTCACTCTCGGACAAAGATTTGTATACCCCTTTGAGATGCGTATCAAAAAATGCATAAAAAGCAAGGGTTAGCAAAAATTATGGTCACCAATTTGTATTTTGGTATTTAATTACCATAGATTTATGGCACCATTATTTTCTTCCATACATTAAATACTACTTTTTCATACATCTATAGTTATTCACATACGAACCTCTGTCCTGATTATCGTGGTTATAATTACATAAATTTTAAACTGTAAAATTCTATCTGTAATAACAATCTGAAAGTAAAAAAATGGGTTAAGAATTGGAATAAAACAGGTTAAACAAACAATTGAATTATGTGTCGTGTACAAACATAATGATATAAAAATGTATAAACACGCCAACTATAAGCAGAAGAGATAGAAGAAATAATGATAATAAATTTGGGGATAAATTATTATTATCAAGATTGTCAGTCAGGACAGTGGTAAACATGGGAGTAATATTGTACATATAAATTCTAATGAAAAAGCAGGTAGGTAGAATATTTTGAGATAAGGTGCAGACGTCGGTGTTGCCATAGTTTTTTTTTAATAAATGTAACCTCTGACATGTGCTTGTTGGTATCTCAAGCTCGGTATTTCGTTGTTTCCAAATTTGTTGTACATAATAATGCCACAATTTTCTTGGTCTATTGAGTTATTTCATTGTCATGTTCATCTGGAACATAATCACAATGTAATTAATCTAGAAATGAAGCTTATTTTTTAACGGTCAAAAAGCTACTGTAGCTTACATAAGATATTGTTTTATGGCTCTTTCAAAAGATATCATTTCAATAATTTTATATTTGTAGATGTTTATTTTTAAAAGCTATCCGAACAAGAGCTCAGAAATTGTAAACTAATATCAAAACACTGAACACCGAACCTGATAAATATAATGTGAATAAATTATGTAAGAAGTGTTATTGAAAAAAATATTATGTCTTACAATTAAACACTATAAATAAGTGCCATGATCCTGTTGTGTTATTTTTTTTTTATTGTTGTTCACATTTTTTTCTGAAATTTAATGTAAATATCTTATGTAATATTTGCTGCATCCTACTGTCTGCGGCGTGTAAGAAATATCTCAAAATATCAAGTATAATAATTGTTTTATTTATACAAATTTTATATTCTATGGATTTATGTAATAAGTTAACCTTATATAAAGTAGCCTGTGGCATCGGTAGAATATTATTAAAGACCATCTGTGTACCTTGGATTACAAAATAAAATGATAATTTAATTATTAATGTTTTTATCAACACCTTCTTCCGTACATCAAACTAGCTTTACAAAAATATGTAATAGTAATTATTTTATAGCTCTCTTTACCCAGGATGCATGTGCAGTCGATATCACAAACTATTATAGGACAGCGGAGGGCAGATTAGAGTGGCAAAAGTTACTTACCCATACTGGAGTGCTACGCCACTCATAAATAGTTCTCATATCACTCTGCGATGTTCTTTTTTGAAGATAAAAATTAAAAATATATATTAAAAATCGCTTCCGGCACTGGACATAAGAATTGGGTAGATTTTGTCTCTGTGTAAGCATGTTTATTACTTTCTTCTCTAGGTGCAATATTAATTTAAGCCAGAAAAACCTTAAACATTTAGCTCAGAAAAGTGTAAATTTTATACAATTATAAAAAAATTGTTTATTAACTTGCACAAACAAAACACACATGACAAGTACACGATGAATTTCTTTTTTCACTCACATTTTATAATAAAAAATTAAAAATAATAAGTCACATATAAACTAATAAAACTGATCATAGAACACAGTAATACCGTGAATTTACACATTAAACTTAACATTAACAATTAATTAAGCGCGCTTTAATGAATCCTGCACCCGTGTATTGTATAGTAGAAGTTACTTATATACCAAATAAATGGCCATGACATGTTAGACATTCATTCTGCAAAACCACTAAGTTTTCACAGCACAATCTTTCAACTGAATTTGAAAAATTGTAAGAATATTAATATGATGTAACCGCATCTTTATTAATAAACTATCTAAAATCGAAATGTTAAAAATTACTAGGTCCTCTAAAACTGTCCGAGCCCTGTGCAATTTCAGAAGTGTCCTATTATTTATAGTTAGAAATTAAAAAAATCTAAAAATAAGCGATACCGCAGCAGAACATGTAAATTCTTGTAGATAGACAACTATGCTTGCAATGCATTTCCCGATCCTTATGAATTTTATCCTGAATGAAGATAATCGCATGAATTATAATATTATTTTACTCAACGTGCAAATCCATTTGGTAAACTGGCGTACACTCACCTACTCAGGATATTTATCTGCATTGTGAGGATCAATCATTAGCCCCAAGCCAAAAAACAATAATGCGGGTTCATGCTGCATTTTAAAATTTTTAAAGTACCGCACTAAAATGCAATATTAAAGACTACCTCCAACTAATGACCATATTCTTACTCAATAAAAATTGGTAACATTGTTTATACAAAAATTAATTTATGTATTTAGAACATGCTGTTGCGATCTGGTTTTTAATAAAAACTACATATTATCATGTGATCGTTATAATGCCAAATTCAAGCAATGATAGTGAAAGTGTTAAAAGGAACATGGGACAGTGCTTAGTTTAGAAATTAAATTAAAAATTATTGAAACAATAGAAATGAAATAGGCAGTAATTTTGCAGCTGCTGGCAGACAATAATTTAGCAGAGTCCACTGTTTGTATGCTTAACGGGATCATCTGGTAATACATTTCCCATGTTATGCCAGGGGTCATCTGTATTACATTTATATTAAAGTGGCAATGCACAGTGAATTGCGAATTAGGTGGACATGTTTTCGGTTTTATAATGATGTTTTTCGACTGATGCTACTTCACTATTTATTAGTTAATTATTTAAATTGTGTCCTCTGCATGGCTTTCGCATCTGTCTAATAAGAATTTACACCCTTAATAAAGGGTTTTAAATTCCAGTGTATATATTATATATATGGTGTTCAGATATTTTGTGACATTATAGAGTGGAACCTTGGGTTACAAACAAAATCCCCAATGAAAAAACGCCTTGGTTAGCAAATAGAATTTCGGTTTACGAACAAGCAGTCATGTGCTGATTCGGGGGCCTTTGAATATTACCAACTTTCTACATTACATTTATTTTTATTCTTCTTTTTCTAATATTTTTTTAGTTGTTAAAAATAATGCCCCCTCACTAGGATACTGTGTCAAGGTTGGCTAACTACAAACTTGTCACTTTGTAGAAAATTCATTCTTCGGTTGGCAACCTTTGGTCAACACATTTTATTGGGATCCAAAGATGAGGATAATAAACCAAAGGAGTATTTATGTAAAGAAAAATACTCAGTTTTATTGATAGTATTTAAAGACATAAAGTTACATTATCTTACCTTTAAAGAATAAATTACTCAACTGTAGAAAAATAATCCCTCTACTATTTCAAAAGATGTAAAATATGACAAGTCATGAATAGTCAACAAGAAAGAAAAAAAAAAAGTAAAATGTTTAAAAAATAATGAATTTTATCCACAATGTGTCGAAAATATAAGTGATAAAAGTTGTGCAAAATTTACTACAAAGTTTACTTGGTGCCCGGAGAACATACATGAATGAATGTGAGCACAGAATCCTTCAAAAAAAAATTCCCATCTATCATATATACAAATTAGCAAGTCTGGTACTTATTTCTCGAAACATTGTCGAGCATATGTCTTACATTCTCTTGGATACAGTTATATTATATTATAAAATCTTTATCCCTTCAGCTCGGCTTTTAATTTTGGAAAAATCTAGAAATCACAGGGAGCTATGTCAAGCATATCACTTTTTTGGCCAGAAAGTTTCTCATTGACACTCTAAATTTCGTTCACCCATTTTTACCCCAAAGTTCAAAGTATCTGACATTTTCCCGATTGCTAACTAGCAATTGACTATCAGTTTGAAATTTACACCCATATCCATTCAGTCGCAAATACTCACGTGATTTTAAAACAATTATTCTACAGGCGACTACACTGCCATCTCGGGAATTAAATTGCCACACCATATGTATGTCTTAAAAGCTGCGATATTGTGAAATATTGTATACAGTCTAACTGGTAGCAACATTTTTAACATTTTAATTTAAGAACTCGCCTGGCCCTCCAGACTGCAATAATCACAATATTGTAAAATAATAATCTTCATAAATTAAAATGTGAATTTTTCCAATAGGTAAAGGAATTTGGTTTATGTAGGGCCAAGAAAAAACTTATTAAATTCTTTTGTTTATACGTAATATTCATTTATTTATAATTAATAAATAGGTATTAATCACAATATAAATTGTTAAGTGTGATACATATTACACACATTACATAAATACTATTTTAAATACATTCTTGCTAAAATTTAAAACCATGCTTCTATAATACACAGTAAGACATAGGTACATATATACAATACAAAATTCATCAAGAAATAAAATGTCGTCACGGGTGCAGTGGCAAAAATTATATTTCGATATCAAAAACATAATTTCATTTTTACCGATATATTTTCCATAAATTAATTTTTACACAAACTTAAACTGTAATAATAAAACATTACTCTTCAAATGATTAACTTTCGATCGCTTCAATAAAACTGTTACCTGTACATTTCCACATGGCGCGCTGCACCCTAAATGTTAAAACAATATTTTATTAAAAAGTAAAATGCTTAAAATTCAGAATATTTTAAACAAGACAAATTGCACAGTGAATTAGAATGGAATCTGAAAAAATGCAGCATGTGTGCACTGTTCTTATGTGTAACAAATAAAACATTTACAATTATAACAGTGGGGGAAAGGTTTCTACTTTCTTTTCATTACAGCAACTTTATAACTTATGAAAAACCTACTATTAATACTATATATCATACAAAGTATTTTCTTATAAACATCCAGCATTAATTAAACATCAGACTAATTCAATTTTAATAATTAAAGTGTTTTCAAAATATTTCTGCAACTTAGACAAAAACTGAGTATGCTGCAAACTTCCTAACTGTTATTTCTATGGAAAGTGATTGGAAGAATTTGCATCGTTGAGTTATTTAACCACGATAATATATGTGGTGTACCATACATACGTCCGGCATCCATACAAGGTGGCGCACGCTCTGCAGAATCATTCATGGATCCAGTTATGGAATGACTGCAATGACATCCTTTATTTTTTAATCTGGTTCTCTCAAACTTAATACACTCCCACACAGTATCTATATTATGCCTCTTTAACTCAATATCTCCTGTGCTGAAATAACATTATTTTAAAAACTAACTTTTAAACAACACCACAATTTATAATTACATTGGAAAAAAATTGTACAATTACATTTAAAATAGTACACATATATTAATATTTTACATATTAAGTATATAAAAAAGTTTGGTGCTGTTTTTTTCCAAACATAGATAGTATTTTTTTTTAAATACAACTCAATTACAAACCGAATCCCTGTTTCACAAACATTGCAAATCCCCTCTAGAAAGTAGTTAAACCATGCCAGTTAAAAATTGTGAAATTTTTGCTGTTTGGTAAGGACATAATCAAGCAACTATGCACATTGTATAATAGTGATGACTTACAAAATGCCATAAAATAATTCAAATTTATGTAAAAAAAAAAAAAAAACTTTAAAATGATGAATATATTATTATTCATAAAGTATTTTTGCATTCAGGCCCGGTTTTACAAAGTAAAGTGAAAGTAGACTCGATTATCCAGTGGTTGGGAATAAAAATTACAATAAGTGTGATGCGCCTGCCCGCTCTGTGATTAAGTAGTTTCAAGATCACCCCCGGCTACCCATGAGCAATTGTTTTCAATGTGTTCTCAATTTCAACAGTTTTACTTTCTGTTACTATGTATTTGAATGCAAAATTATGTTTACGTGTTGCAATAAATTTTGTTTTATTTATATTTAACAGACTTTCGGATAAGTCACTCACGAACACATGATAGAGACGCACTATGTTTTTATTGAAACATATTATTAAAGGACAAGAGATTTTAATGATATATTCCGGTGACCTGTGCAGTTTTTTAAACACACATCTGGTTTTACTAGTCTATTCAATGTCAACGGACAGTTATAATGTTAATATTACCATATAGGGCAGGCCTATATACAAAATTTTGATATAATATCAAAAAATATTTTTAAAATTACTTTTTTATAATTCTGGTTAATCCAACCCTGGCTAATCGAGAGTATGCTGTAATTATCAACTTCGCATTTTTCTCATTATTTCAATCTTATTTTTGTATCTCACAATTTTGTTACAAGAACTGGATGTCAAGTCTTGTGACATTTTTCAAAGGACTCAAAACATTGAAAAATCAAAGAACCTCAGAAATTCTTAACTTGCATTTTTGGCAATGGTTGTCAATGTTATATGCCTACCAAAAATGTAACAAAATTATTATATGTAATTTTTGAACTACTACTAGTACATAGTAGTCAAAGGTCTGTGATCAAATGAAGTGCACTTTGCACATTTAAATGTGATGTTTAGATATAATTGATTATTAAAATACATAACCTATAAAAGGTTGTGAGGTGGATTGTCAAAATTTAAATCAATGGCAGAAGAAGGCCCCAGTAAACGATATAAATGTGGAAAACAAAAAAATTGATATTTTTGCTTACTTTCTTAACGTTTTTAATTCAGGGGGAGTTATTACAATCAACACCAAAACTTCCTAATTAAGTAAAAAGGTAAAATCCCTGTATATATTTCTAAACATGTTTCTACTATAGAATTTAATGGCATGTTATTGGTGAATGTCATGAAGATTTAACTACAAATTAAAAAAAAAAATACTTTTCAATGTAAAACTGGGCCATAATGGAAAACATTAACATCACATCTCAACATATTGACTTCCTGCTTGAATTTACATACGGTGGGTAAAGATTTTAAAAATATTAACTGTTGTACATTAATATTAAATATTTCTTCCATACAAAATTATCATTCTCAAAATCTAAAACAAAAAATCAACATAGAACTACAGTCAAACAATCGAATACCCTGGGCAATGGACTAAGCGATGAAGATGTATGTGTATTTAAGTAGAATAAATGTAGGTAGAGTGGAACCCTGAATTCTGCAACTAATGATTTCTAAATATTACTCAAAATAAATGTGGCAACAATAGGCATGTTCCTGGATTTGTTTAATATCATAATACTTTTTTAAAAATGTAAGTAAAAAAAGAGTACATTTTTCTTTACTAACACAAAACAGAAACAATACTCGGTCACCCTCCCCCACACATATTATTACAATTCATTTATAAATTTTGAACTTCTACAAAAATCATATCAACCAGCAAATATTTACATATCATTACAATTCACTGAGCCGAATGATATAATAAATTTACATTATTCAAAACCATCACTGGCGTTTCAATTGGAAAATAATTTGCTTAATTATATACAATTTTGTTTAGGGCTGAATTCTGGTTAACAATATTCCAAATGTACGTAGCTATGTATCAATGTTTGGTCCGCTATGTTCCTGGGTCAAAGTCAGTTCACTCCGAGGAAGGTAAGATTACTCTATACAAACCATAGAGATTTGAAAATTAAAACATTACAACTTTTAAAGAATAATAAACGCCAAATATTTAAACTGAAAATGAGATCTGGTGTTTGAGCGAGATAATTATTTGTTTATGATTTAGGTCATAATCAAAAGGTGACTCGTTACAAGATTTTATAGAAACGTGGATAAGTAACTTTACAAGCACACTACAGTTTGTATTAATAACTACTAATTACTATAATATAAAAGTAACAAAGAAGAAAATAACACAAAAAGATTGTATACATAGACAATATCAGCATGTAATGAAAACTTACTCGGTTGTTCAAATAAGTGTTTCGAAAAAAATCCTTTTGCCAATTATACATTACATTTTTGAGAAATTTCGGGAGTGTTAAAACCCGAGACGTGTAAGTGAGTTAGATGGATGTGTCAGAATAGGAATGTGTGGCGTTCTACGAGAATTTGGCGCACCAATAAGTACGCATAACACACATCGCCCAAAAGTGTCAAATACATGTGGCAGAACACCCTAGAAAATTCTACACAGGATACAGAATGTTTTTTTTAAGAAATAAATTTTGTGAAGTAAAAAAAAAACAAGTCGTAAACATTTTGTGATAAAATAAACATTTATTAATCTTTCATACACATTAAAAAACATTGTACCATTCATATCTTTCCAGTGAAAACAACAAGTTGTGTGTTAACTAAATTTGAGTTCATTTTCTTTATCAGTTATGCAAATAATAATTAAATAATTGTTTCATAGCACAGGTACAAAATAAATAAAAATGTTTGTATATTAAAATAAGAAAAATCCATAATTATTTAATTTTTTTGGAGAAACCCATGTTTGTGTGATGAAATCACTTCAATTAACTTTGTGGAATTTCAAACCATTTTTATTAAATTTCATTCAAGGAAAATATAAAATTTGTAATTACATTTGATAAATTCATTTCAAGTTCAAAACCAATGTTATAAATGAGTTGCATAGTTTGAATGCATTTTATGAAACATTATTTCGACATTTGCATGCAAGATAAATATGATAAACAATACGGCCGATCAGCCCTAGCCGCTCACGTCGGTCTTTCATTAGTCACGAACATGTCTTTCAATACATATAGTTTTCCACACATTTCAATAAACAAAAATGTTGAGTAATCCACTGCTTACTGCATAATGTACCGTGCGAATTATAGTTCTAAATTATTTATAATTTAAGTGTGATTGACGGAAAACAAAATTTACAGTGTGCATCGGCAATCTCTGATCATCATTTTGAATACATCTGTTATAACTTTTGACTTGACACTGTTTTACTTTATATAGTTTTAATAGTGTTTTAGTCTAAACAGTGGCTTGTAGGGACCAAAAAAAAAATTGAAGAAAGATTTTTGTTGACACGTTTTATGGAGCGGTCCCAGCGACCCAATGTTTGTTCTTATTTTACAGTCTTGTGAGAAAATATGTCGGTTGCTCAATATTCATAACTACAGTTTAATTATAAACACTTAGTAAAAAACTACGAGTTACAGCAATAAATTATAACAACACTTGAAATGATTAGATATAACTCTAAATATGAATATGTATACAATTATACTTCAAATCATATTACAATAATATAATTCAAATATTACACTTTGCAGCCCGCTGGACCGCGTCCTGGAGATATAAGCGTACAATATAAGACAACAATCTTAACAATAAAATAATAAGCAATGTCAGTTCAAATGATAATTCATTTGAATAGTGGATTTGGGTCATTACTCTATTATATTTATAAATATTCAGGAGATTCCCTTTTCTATTGAAACAATTCAAAAAATCACATTTCATCTGCCAGTAAATGATCTACAAATAAATAAAGGCTTTACATAGGTTATACTTCGTACTCAAAATACTAAATTATATATTCTCTAATAAACAAAGGAATATTAAAAACTTTGAGGGCTTGAAAGGACCAGCTGGAATTCTTCAAAATAAAAAATTGATCAAAAGAAATCCAGATTTAATCCGTAAACATTTCTCTTAGAAGAATTTCAAACAGTAAATTCAAGCCCCCTTGTAAACATCAATCATTATTATTCATATAAAATCGATTAAGTAATACTCAAACGTGGAAAAATTCTATGATCTTTGGAGGTTATTCTCTGAATCTGGTTCAACGTAATTATTGCGTAAAACAATAAAACACTACCATAATAAAAAATATTAAATAAGCAAAATCGCTTGTGAAAATTTTAAAATAAAACAATATAAAAATGTAGTCAACGGCTCGGGAAGATTAATTTATCATGAAAATGTCACACGTCAATATAACAGGATTGTGACGCATGCTACCATCTCAATCACACCGAGCATTCATTTCATTAGTAATCTGGATTCTGGCATGACCATTATCTGATATGTGATTTATTTGGTCACGCTGACACTTCCGTAGATAACTGCCTCTACTAATCGGTTTCACATTCATCCCTCACACTATACATTCTGTATGGTGGTACTAGACTACTTTCACTCTTATTTGCAAAATTGAAATTCCACACTGATAAAACACCACTAAAAATACACTTCTCCAAAGTTTCCATTGCGCAAATAAGAAGATCAAGGCACCATTCAATTATCTTCAGTCACCGCTACCGTGACATATTCAGATCTTCAAAAAACTGTACAAACATTCCCACTTGAACCATTAATAAAAAATAAAAAATAATTTTTACAATAATAGACCATTTGCACCATACAATAGGCCAACCATATGTACAACATCTAGTATAATATACCATCATAATAACTTAATAGCATGGTCTATAGCCAAGAAGGTCTGCTGATGGGGTCATAGGGTTGCCGAACTCCCAGAGACCCTGGGTAGCCGGGAGGGAAGATGCCCATAATCTGGGAAGTTGAATGTCGTAGAAGCTCCTCCTGGTGCCGGTGCAGGTACTGCTGGTAAAGAGCGGAGGAAGGATCCATGCCCATGAGAGGGTAAGTGGGCCGAGCCTGCGGATGTCCCAGAAAAGGATAAGGGCTGGCGCTGGTATGAGGAATGGCCTGGTGCGCTGGCTTAGCACACTTATCCCCACCATCAGGGGTGCTTCTCTGATGTGCGGCGGCTGCAGCTGCCATGTAGTTGGCCGCCATGTACTGGTTAGTGGAGGAACTCCTCAAGTCTTCTAAGAAACTGGAACCGTCGCCATAGAGACCGGAGGTCAGTCCAGGTGGCCCGAAATTAAAAGCACTTCCTGGAAGAATGTTTGTTGATTTCAAAGCAATGGCGGCTTGTTCAGTGGTTGTTGAAAGTCCAGATTTGAGACTGCCATAAGAATGAAAGCTTTGGTTGGAACCTGTCACTGAAGAAGAATCTATATTTGTTTTTTTCTTCCTAGACTTGGTTTTCTTTTCCGTTTCTTGTGGCACTGAATCAATAGAGAGATTGTGTACACTGGTTTGAATATTCGGTGAGTACGCAGTCTCTCTACTGAAAGGCATCGGCATTGAAACCGGTTGAAACATTGGACTTGAGGATACACTACCGTGAATACTTTTATGATAAGCCAAAGGCATACTTTTGTCATGGAATGATGTGGCTACTGGAGTTGGATACGCACTTAGCATGCGTTCATCTTTGACATATTTTTCCATAATTTGTGGAATGTTCGGTATATTCCGTAGTGACGGATCGATCGGATGGCTTGCCTGTGATTTATACGTACTTCCGGCATTCAAAGGTACATTACGATCAAAACTACTCTCACCACTTTTTGTTGGATGAACAGGCATATTCAAATTAACATTTCTTGACCGTGAACTATATTCCGCTTGACCAGGCTGTTGATTTTCAGGTTTAATAGAAGACGATATTTCAATGATTGCACGAATAATAGGTATCCTCAACTCAGACTGTAATCTCTGGAGAGATTCATCGGAATCATTAGCATTTGTAGACTCGTAGTTCAAAGCATCAGATATCATTTTTTGACTCATACTCACAACTGCCGGCGGTCCAACTTGAGATACACAAATTTTGTTAGAATCAGATTTGCTTTGATTGTCTTTATATGCTGATAAATTATGCACATCGGTATTTTTCTTAACGGTTTCAACGCTCCAGTCTTTATATGTCGGTACTATTGTCGACCTATGAACATTTTCTTTGATGGCGTTCATATTTTCAGGGTAATTTGACTTTGTCGATGTATCAGATCTTATGTTTACATTAATAGGTAGTGGGTCATTATTAATTGTTCTACAGATGTCAATTGAGGAATTTTGATATTGCAAAACAGAATGCGTTTTTTCATAAACCTGTTTTTTGGTTTTATCTACAAATTCACTACTCGGTGCAACTTTTAAAACACCTTGTGTCATTTGTTCGGCTCTGCCTGAAAATGGAATATTACACGCCATGTTGTACAGATCGTAACTCCTTTGACCTTTGTCCTCTGCGTTGGAATCCATCTTGGAGTTGTGTGTGGATATTTTATTTTCCATGTTTCCCGAATCTGGAACCAAGTATCCCATATTTACCATATCTACATTAATATCAGTCACTTTTGTATTTTCAATAAACTTATTGTTGTAACCCATATTAATCATATCGATAGACTTACTTCTCATGGAAAAATCTTTACTGGCTATTTCCGTTGCATTTTTCACTTCACTAAACAATGTGGAGCCACTTAGATGTTTTGCTATTCCTGTGTCTTGGTATATACTAGTACTGCTCTCAATGTGGGATTTTGATAAGCCCACTAATGAAAAATCATTTATCTGACCTTTCCGAGCTGAATAATCTGACGCAATGTGAGCTTTTCTCTCAATATTTTCAGATATGAACTTTGAAAATTTCGGAACTTCTTCTGTGTCTAACAGTTTAGAGGCGTAAGAATGTTGCATTGATTTTGTTATGTTTTTGGAATTAGCCAAGGTTATGACGCTGGGATTATTATTTGGGACCACACAGGTACTGGAGGTTACAGCTTTCTCGTCATCAAAGTACATCGAAGGTCCACCTCCTCCCGTCAAAACTATAACTTTATCATTGACTTTAGATACAGACTGTTTTACATGATTAGTGGAATCAATTTCTTGAATTCTTTCTGACGAATGGTCATTATAGGTCCTTTTCTTGACTGGGAATACAGTTGACTTCTCCACCACAGTTCTGTTTTCTGTTGATTGTATGACATTGCTCACTGTTGCAGTCTGACCAAATGTTTGTGGAGAATGTTGAACGTGGGAATAAGGAGAGTGCTGGCTGTGATGTGAATAAGGAGACTGGGCCGGTGAAAATGGTCCTGCAAATGGTGATGACGGTTGTTGATAGATAGAATCGGGGCCAAAAGCCGTGTAATCCTCTTGGCGTAAAGATTTGTTAGGTTGATTTCCTTTAGCAGTATCATAAAATGATGATGGTTGATTTTGTACGTAGTTAGGTAACGGACTTTTGCACGGTCCTTCAGTTACCATATTGTGTGGTTGATTGGTATTATTGCTGCCATTACCTGAAGCGGCATACACATGTTGAGAGTATGCAGAATATGGAGATTGTGGTGCTTCACGAGGACTGCAACTCTTTTCTGGGCTACTTTTCACCGAAGCTGTATCTTGATAGAAGCCAACCCTGACCGTCACATTCATCAAAGGATAGGTCTTTTGATGATCTTCAGTGCGCGGTGATGCCGGTGAACGTAATAGAGGGGAAGGATGAGATGGCTGGTGACGTGGAGAGTCTAGATCCTGACTGAATGAAGACCTTTCAGATATGGAGCTTCCGGTACTTGTACGACGAAGCCTGCTGCCAGATGTTAAATTAGGGATAGGGCTGTCACCGCCTTCCGGAATCAGAGAGTCATCCACACTTTGTTCATTTTTAATATTATCTGTGGGGCTTGTAGTTTTCCCATCTATTAAGTCTTCTTGTTCAGCATCATCAGATTTTTTCTTAGATGATCCACCACTCTTCGGAGCTCCAAAGGCTTTGAACCAAGCACTTAAATTTGGTGTTGCTTTTTCCTGACACTGTTTTGCAGTAGCAGTGGGTTTTTCCTGTTCAACCTCTGTTTTGGGTGCTTGCACATGCTCGATAACACTAGGTGGTAAAGTTATCTCTTCTCCAGTCACATCATCATTCTCGCACGTCATTGTACCCGTGTCTACTACTTCTACTTTGACTACATTTGTTGTGTTTTCATGTGTAAAGTTATGTTGTTTTCCTAAGCCGAAGCCAACTGTGGGTAAAACAGTGCCCAAGCTGAGTTTAGGGCTGCTTTCGTCGGTTTTCATGATTAGTGAACTCTTTACCTCCTTTGCTTTATTAGTGACACTTACAATAACATTGTCTTCTTGCTGTTTAGGACATGTTTGAATACTAGAGATGAGATTGCCCTTACTTTTTCCAGGCTGCAGTCGCTCTATCGTCCTCTGAACCTCTTTTCTTCGTGATAAACTTTTGGTTGTATCTTTATTATGAAGGCGCTTCTTAATGCCATCTTTTTTCACAATCCCACCCTTTTCTTTTTCCTGTTGGCTACTGGAGTTGTCATCATCAGGTTTAGTGGCTGTTGAAATGGATTCTTCTGAATGCACAATTTGCATTGGTGAATTACTGTCAGAGCTGAACTCTGTTAATTTCGGAGTATCATCCAACCATTTACTAATATCTTTAACAGCCTGCTCCAATGCTTCTGTGGCCGATTCATTTTTAGTAATGGATTGTTTTTTAGGTAATTTTTTTTGCGGAATATTAATGTGATCTCCAATTTTAACATCGTTTACTTCCGCCTTAATATCATCAATAAACTCATATTCATCAGTTGATTTATTGATTATCTTGTCAGATTTGACGTGAACATCTGTATCGTTGTATCTCTTTTTCTCTTTTTTAGAAGAATTTACTTTTGTTTCAAACATGTCGTCGTATATTGCGGGACTGTCATTTTTTTCACTTTTGGCCTTGAGCTTTTCTATAGTTTCTTTCAACTTTAAATTTTTATCTTTTTCCGGTAAGATCAAATTAGATTTGGTTTTTTCACTTTTCACGTCAGAATAGGGGTCCAAGTTGTTTTTAGAAGAGCCTCTCCTTCTCTCTTTTATTTTATCAAATTTGTCTTTGTAAAAATCTATTTCAGGAGACTGGTGTCGCTTTTTAGGAACCGATTCTTCCTTGGACAAATCATCTCGACTACATCCACTACTCCTCGATCTTTGGGATTCAAAAGAAAGTCTGCGAGAACTCTTTTTTTTCTTCACTCGCTGTTCATCATTGTTATATTTAGAATGCTTTCTCTTTTGTCGAATCTTTTTGTTAAGTCGTTTTTCTTTACGACTTTTTGAAGTCTTGAAGCTTTTAGTCTTTTTTCTTTTTTTAGTATGTAGTCGTGACTTTTTTTCTTTCTTTTCCACTTTTTCAGACATTTTATGTGAAGAGTCATCCGAGAATTGGTTGGAATCGGCGCTGTCGTATTCAATTTTACGTTTCTTGCTTTTGTGTTCTCCGTCTCGAATTTTGTTTCTATCGTTTCTATCGTATTTATCGATTTTTTTCGACCAGCCTTCGGAATCTTTACTGTCTTCCCCTGAAATTATGAATAAGTATAATAAAACTAATGTAACAATCAAAAGAATTGATAACATGTGCTATATGATGCAGTGTAACCGCGAGCAGATCGTACGACGCATGCAAGGAAAATGACATTTGATGAATGTTGGCAAGCCAAAAGAAAAAAATAATATAAAGTGTGAAATATCGGTAAGAAATAAATGTTTGACATTGACAAGTAGAAGAGTTTTAGTGATGAATGAAGAGGCTGAGAAAGATATGGAAAGTTGTCAGTCAAAGCAAGAGTAACAGTGCATAACGGAGTCCTGGTATCGATATCGAAACCTTGAGCTGGCAAAAAAGAAATGCGATCACTCAGTCGCATACATGGCAAATGATAGGGTTTTGAATGAACAAATTAAGAGTGAATCTAAAGCTGAATAGAGTAGCTTGGGTGGTTTGGTCTGGTGGAACATATGAACATAAAAACCTTTACAATTAACGAGCATACAAGAAGATGCCAGTAGAATATGGACAGACAAGCGTTATTTGTCTACAGAAAAGTATGGCACTATAACCTCTCAAAATACAATGAATATTTTTGGGATGGAGATTCAAACAAAAATCATATAGCAATATTAAATCAATAGCTAATATTAATAGAACATAAAATTATGTCAGGTGTCTCAAAATTAAAAAAATACTCACCTTTATTCTCCACCCGTTTTCTTTTTCTTGGCTCTTCACTTTCTTGTGGAGCTGACTTTTCCACTTTCGGTTGTTGTTTTCTGGGAGAAGGGTTTTGCATGGGATATTCAATGGCTATTTCATCATCTGATGATGATAAGCGATCAAAATAACGTTCAGTCAATTTGTTAAATGCCGCTTCAAGTTTATCTACCATCTCTGTGTACTCTAAAATTATAATGAAAATATAGACATCAGTAGGAAAAATATTCAGAGTAAACAGTTCATACACTTTTACAAAATATTGGGTACTAAAATATTTTACATACATAAATACTGTCTTAAGAGTGAGCTTTTTTTTCCAGTTTGAAATTTGAGAAATTATACACAAAGTTTATTTTATTACATACATTACTTTAATGTTTTCATCAAACATTCACAATTTATCATATCTTTCTCAATTCTTATTAACAGATAAATTTAATTATTAAAAGTTTTAGAAATACAGTAAAACCTCGTTATTGCGAAATCCAAGGGACCAAAAAATAAAAATTCGTAATAACAAATTCCCACATATATAGCGATATAAAATAAAAAAAATTTCCTACTATATTAAAAAGTTCATAAGTTCCGCAAACAAGATACCCATTGTAAGTTTAATATGGAATATAACATAATAAGGGAATCTGCAAACAAAGGAGGATTTTCTGTATAAAGAAAACTCTGAATAATCTATTTAGTTTTGTTGTTTCAACAGATAAGCAAATGGATAATAATTAAGAAATCAAATTAAAAACATTTTATGAAACAATATAAGATAACCTAAAATTCGGCGATATTTTTGGAAATTCTAAAATGTCATGCAAATATAAAACAACATTCAATTTTAACTGTGTTTAATTGTAGAGCCGCTACAAGTATTGAGAGTTTCGCATCGGTCAATTGATCTTCATATTTCTTTAAATCGTAGAGAGACGAATTCGAAATTATAGTTTTTTGTCGAGGGTTAAAATTTTGCAGGAATTATCATGACTTGAAGCCATTTTAGGGTTTCACAAAATAATAAAAAATGTACTTTAAATATTAAATTATGGAATGCTAGTACATATAAATGTTGGTAAACAAACACACAAAAACAATTGTCAAATAAACACATTAACAAAAATGTTGTACGCAATATTACCATTCATTGGAATCGATGTAAATGTTCAGTTATAATGTAAAAAGTGACATAAGTTGACGATGATAATTAAGATAAAAAGTGAAGATTGAAGAATTGTAGTCATCTCGAGCTTTGCGAGCAATACCATACACAAAGCTGAGCTAAAGTGTGACTTCGGTTTCGATTTCGGGGGTTTTTATTTTCTTCAGCTGGTCCAGATAAGACCCGTTTTTAGAGGAGTGAACACATGTACACTTCAGAGCATGGGAAGGGTGTCATTCTAACCTATTTTGACAATGGGCAATAAATCCAACCTTGGACAAGTGGAGATTATGCCAAATAGCTTTAGAGAGCCTATTATGATCCCAAGAAGAAGTTTTACAAGAGCACAGCACACGTAGATGGTTGGTATTTTTTTGTACGGGACAAAAATAATTTAGTTACACATATTAACGAAATTTCGTTATATAAATTCATTTTTGTATGAAAAATTGATTGTAGAGAATTAATTTTGAAAAAAATTTCGATATAGGTAATTTTTTGGTATAACAGGGTTCGTTTTAACGGGGTTTTACTGTATAGTGAAATCTCGAACAATTGTTCCTCGAATATTCGTTTTCCCGCATGTATTGTTTATTTCTTCTGAATTAATTTTATACAAAACACCCAAAAATAGATTGCATGGATTGTTCCTCTATGCCTATTCCTCTATTTACATGTGAAATACGTATCTTTTTTAGAATATGTGTTAAACGTTTATGTATGAAAAATTTTACTTTTTTCTATATTCCCGCATTCAATTTACTTCAATAGGTCTCTTCAAAAACGATAGATAGAGGTTTCACTGTATATTAAATATTTTAAACCTTTACCATTATCTTGTCCATTGTATAATCTGCAGTTGTTAACTATCAAATTGAAATCATTCTTGAACATAGAAAAATTTCTGTAGTATCCCTGGTCCAAACGTTCTTCCATACGCTGTAGGTCCATAGGACGCCGTATGACACTGTAATAGTTTGGAGCGTAGTCTTCCTCAACTGGGTCCATAAAAGGCCAGGCATCCTCATGTGATTTCAATTGTTCCAATACTTTATACATGTCCGTTTGGACATCTTCCTCCATAAGTTCATATCTACAAGAAAAATCAATATATTTGTGAGATCAAAATGGTATTTTATATTTCCTACCAGTATTATAATCTTCTGATGAGACCCCATACTATTATTTAGATAAAGACAAATTAAAGATTTATGAAATTCATATTCATAAATTGAAATTAAAACATTTGCTGGTGATTGAAGATTTTAAATTGAATTAACAAATACAATATTTATAGGAGAGGTAAAAAAAACTATCTACATAACAATGTTATATTAAAATATCTCATGTTTACATTTATTTTAATCCCTCTATAGCAAAAAACTTTTCACTTCGGCCTGCATTATAATAATCCTGTGTGGCGTAATTTATTTATCTGATACAAAAATCTACAAAATCTGATTAATTGGTCAGGTTGGGTCAGATATTTCGCGGACATTATATGTTCCTGTTCCTTTACATCATTAATTTTCCGTGTCTCCTTTTAACATACCTCATACCCAAACTATCTTATCATTCATCTTACCCCATCGACGTACGCACACAACCCAGACAGAATATTTTAAGTATTAAACGTGTTAAAGTAAGTATTTGACTCACATTTGTGATGTTTTCATCTTCTTCCTTGTTGGATTGACCTGTTCCTGTACATCGGGTATGAGAATCTGTCCAGTAGCGCAGGCCAAGGAGTTATTAGTCTGCCGACCGGATGGCCTCGGGGCCTGCACAGGGGAGGCACGAAGCTCCCCACCATCTAACATTTTCTTTCTTTTGGTTCTCACATCCTTCTCTCGCGAGCCGCTCCGCGAAATGGGAGAACTGGAAGAGACTGACTGCGACCTGGAAAGTATAAACAATTTGTCTCATATAAATAAAAGCCCAACTTGTGTCAACATGCAAGGAAACTGATCCATTATATGAGAGTGAAATGTCAATCCTTTTAAAATATGAGTTAGGTGGGTGGTCGTGTGCTTTTTTGGTACTGAAAGTATATATTTCAAATGAAAAACCAACAACTTCATTTCAAAATTAGAATTTAATAAAGGATTTTTGACAACATAGTCTATTGTGAACTGAAATTTGCACATGTAGTTATTAAAAGTACTGTACCAAATATTTTAAGAATATAAACATTATGTTACAAATGATCATGTTTAATATATCGATAATATTTTACGCTGAAAGATTGTTAATGGTTCTTTTTGGTAATAACATTCTAGCAGCTACCTTTCCGAATTCATTTAAAGTGGAATTAAAGTGACAAAACTCGTTATTTTATTTATCAAAGTAATCAAACAAAAAAACATCATTTATCCTTAAGTGAAACTCGCTGAATAAATTTTCATTTAATATGATTTCCCCCAAAAAGATAATATTTTGAGGTTCCGAAAAATCCCGTACAAATGATGTGTTTAATAAATTTTTCACCCAAGTGGTCAAAATATATATATATATATATCGAACTTACAATTCACCCTTATAACATGTTCTCAGCACATGAAAAAAGTTTGCCATTCTTAAAAATGAAAGAGTAACTTTTCAATAGGTCCAATAAAATATGCCGTCATTTAATGTATTTGGCATATCGTACAGTAAAATTGTACCTAGACTAGTAAAATTGATCAAACTTACCCCGCCCTGATAGCATTAATGATTGCTGACAGCCATGAAATATATATTAGAAATATGAAAAAAAAATTATATTAATGTGTTCTTTGTATAAAGTTTGGCCTTGTCTTTGATATTTAGGTTTTTAATATACAAATATATTTATTAAAAATGTATATTTCATTTTTGTAAATGTTTAAACGGGGCCGTTATTAACATTGCAAGTAAGACAATATTTTTGTCAAATTACAATTCGGTTACAATAGCCGGGACGATGTTTTAAGTGTCCTTATTAATTATATAAAAAATCACCAAACAGATTTTATAAGTGTGCATTCTTTCCTGAGTTGACCAGGAAGAGATAGACAATACACATCTTCAGAAGCATTTGGTAAAAATCCTTGCTGTAAACAAATGCTGTAAATAAACATTTTTACATCATTCAAATCTTTGTTTCATTTTCGGGTGATTTATCAACTATTCATGTGGATAATATTTTATAGATAAATATATTATTCAAAACATTTTTTTATATACATATAGTCAAAATGACAGATTGGTAATCAAAATGGAATTATTCTTACAAAAATCGAAATTGGTTATGTAGAATGTACATTGGTACAAATTACGTATGTCCACAAAACCGAGTCTGGAACTGACGAGAACGTTAAAATGTACATTGTTTTACCTTATTTTCTCCCGGCGTCTGGCCCTACTCTCTCTCATGGTATTTTCTGGATTGCCCTTATGTTGGGTTCTTACTGTGTCCGATTGCCTTTCCCTTTGTGTATCTTCCAGATGTTTTTGTTCTTCTTCCTCCTTTTGTTTGTTCTTTGATTGTACACGCGTGGATGTACGTCGAGGCACACACTCCAGAAGCCTAAAAAACCATAATTTTTCTAACAAGCACCTAGAATATTCTAGAAAAAATACAATAATGAGACTTTATAGATATAAAGTCAACATAATGTAAAAATACTCTTATTTAGACCTGAATTAATTATTACATAGAATAAATAAGAGATTCTACAAAACAGGTGTTTGAAGGAGATAGATAAAAATGAATTGTAGGTATTAGAAACCCCCTAATACCTTATTGTCTCTCATATTCTGCTTGTTCTATAATAACATAAGAAAAAACTTACATCACCCAAATCACAATTTTTATTTGTGGTGTAGGAAGTAGTATTAATTATTGAGACAAATTTTTTTGTTCAGGTTTTAATATTTAGAGCGATCTCACAATAAAAATACAAGTACAGTAAAACTTCGTTAATGCGAAATCCAAGGCATCAAAAAATAAAATTTCGTCATATTGAATTTCCACATATAGCGAAATAAATAAAAACTTATTTCCAAATATATATTCCGCACCGTAGCCATAAAAATATGTAGCGCGGCTTTAAAAAAGTTTAAAAGTTTGTAAGTTATGCAAACAAGACACCCCTTGTCAATTTAATATAATAAGGCATTCTGCAAACAATGGAGGATTTTTTATATATAGAAAACTCTGAATAATCCCATTACTTTTTAATTTCAACAGATAAGCAAATGAATATTAATTAAAAAATTCATTTAAAAACATTTTACAAAACTATATATATATATATATTCAATTTTAATTGTGTTAAATTGTAGAGCTGCTACAAGCATTAAGAGTTTCGCATCGGTCTAACGCGTCCTTCTATCTTATTTTTTTAAATTCAAAGAGAGATGAAATCGGAATTATAATCTTTTGTCCAGGGTTAAAATTTTGAGGGAAAATTACAACTTGAAGCCGTTTTAGAGTTCCAAAAAATATTCAAAAATGTATTTTAAAGAATAAATTATGGAATGCTAGTACATACATATAAATGTGAGTAAACAAACACGAAAACAATCATCAAATAAACACAATAATGAAAATGTTGTACACAATATTACCATTCATTGGAATCAATGTAAACATTCAATTATAATGTAAAAAGTTATGTAAGTTGACAATGATAAATGATAATGTTCAAAGCGGACATGTGAAGTGTGACATGCCAATCGTGATTTTCGGGGGTTAAAGTTTTCTTAATTTCATTTTCTCCAGCTGGTCTAGATATTTAGATACAATTCGTTTTTAGAGGCGTGGACACGTGTACGCTTCACAGAGTGGGAAGTGTCATTTTAACCTATTTTGAGAATCGGCAATAAAACTAATCTTGGACAACATGGAGATTATACAAATGTTTTTATAGAGTTTTTTTATGATTCCAAGGAGAAACTTTACAAGGGCGCAGCGGATTGCCACGCCGAAAAGGCAGTAAAATAATTTAACAAACATGATCGTAAGGCCGACGGCAACGCTTTCAAAATAATATTTTCATTCTATACAACAATTTTTTTTATTATAAATTTACGTAAATGTTTTAGTTTTTTATCACAGGACAAAAATAATTTTGTTATACATATTAACAAAATTTCATCTTTGTATGAAAAATTAATTGTAAGGAATAAATTTTGAATAAAAATTCGATACAGCGGGGTTCGTTTTAACGAGGTTTTAATGTATTATGCAGATTTACCTCGACTTTGATGCCCATCCTGTACAAAGGTATCAATGCATGGGTCGGGTTACAAATTTAAATAATGAATCAAAATAATATGCTGAAGATAATCATTAAAGGAAATAGCACTGAATCTATCTAATGAATCTTCAGATATACCATAATATTGAGTTTCTTCTAAAAAATTACATTTGATATTGGATGTACTTGATGATCTAGTGAGACAGTAGATCGCCTAGTGAAGAAGGGGTCGAGCCTCATCTCAAGCGTTTTTTGGCTTAGTTTTAAAATAGTGAAAAAATTAACGTGACTTGTATTCCATGTACACATCTTTATATAATAAAATCAAAAATATTACATATGTATAAATATGCTTTATAACAGATATCATCATCAATATCCAATAGAAAGAGAATGAACATTAAAAATGTTCCAACTTAGTAATAAAATTGTGTTTATTGAAAGTCAATGTCAAAAGTCATAATCATAATTTTTTCATTAATATTTTTAATTTTATTATATTTTGCCTAGGTGCAATGATGTAGAAAATCCAGACAATGAATCTTCCGATCATTGTGGCAACTGATAACAGTAATACAAATTAAGCTATATAATTATAAATCCATTAAATAATAACAAAATTTAAGTAATCTGTTCAACATGATCCATCGCTTTGAAAATATGCATTAAAAAAAATCCACCATTTCTCATTGTTATAGTTACAGTAAACCCGACCCCGGTTAATTCGAAATTCGGGAGACCAAAAAAAGAAAACGTACAAACTGCGTAGAACCCTATTATTTTTTATGAAAAATGTTATAATTTCATGAAAGATATACCATATTGTATTTTCGCACATCTCAAAAATTCACAATAAACACTTAATTTTATTATAGCTTTGTTATTAAAATTTTACAAAATTGTTTATGGCACGAGGGTCCGAAAATTAATTTGTGTTAAGAATTATCAGTTTTTTTTAAATTATCGGGGTTAATCAACCACAAAATTGGCAATTTGGGTTCGAAAGTGTTTGAAATTTTTGAAAATACTAATTTCTAGTCTAATTTCAAATAAATAGGGTTCTATATTATGAATATTTGTTATTGTGAGCAAAGTGTGATATTGATATTGAATGTATTCTCAAAGTTTGATGAACTTTGTGAATCTATGGTATCAAGATACTGACTCAAGTGACTTCAATATTATCAATGCAGTCACCAGGAATACCTAACATATCAATTATAAAAATAAAATTATATATGAAAAGGAAAAATTGAAACAGCAAAATGATGTTCAACAAAAGCCAGCAACGCTTTATATAACAGAGCAATAGACGCATGATGAACGCAATGATTTATGAGGAACAAATGGATCAGAGGACTTAAAAAGGGGAAAAAAAATGGCATCGAAAGTAACAAGTTGGATTAAAGAATCTAAACAATTTTCATCAATACACGCAATGTAGGTCGCTGAATAAAATCACGCTAAAGCAAATTGTTATAATACAATAAAATGCCTGAAAAAATTGTATTCAGGTAGAGCAAATAAATGATTATTTCTCTCAAAAACATTTTTTAGTGTTGTCTGTGCGTTAAGAGATATAATCATAACAGATATTTATGAATGTCAACGTTACATGAATCAAACAGATTACATCAGCTTTTAATACAAACTAAAAATCCAAACCGTAAAGTTTAAAGAAACTATTTTACAATTTAATTAATGTATTGCTAGTTGATAATTATGATCACTAAAATGAACAGTTTTATTTGCATTTCCTTAAATAAAATATCAGTAATATATTATACTTCCCTGTATTTAAAAAAAAAACATTTCGCAAATAATTATATTTAGAACACATTGTATACCTTTTTCTTTGAAGTCTTTCTTTTTCTTGAAAAAGTCGTGGAATCTCGGGAAGAAAGTTTTCAGACAATGATAAATACAAATCTTTCTCAATTCTACTGGTGGCTCCTTTAAATTTGTCTGTCAAATGAGTCCAGTCAGATTCTGTGAAACAGACCACTTGCCAGACTCGCTCGGTGTCATCTTCTGGTTGAGAGCTATCATCCTTTTTTCTATGTCTCTTTTCTTCTTTGAGTTTTCGCTTTTTTCCCTTTGACTTCACTTTGTAATCCTCTCTATACAAACGCGTGCCGTAAAAGTACCAATATGCTGATGAATTCTCATCCCATCTGAAAAAAAAACATAAATTAATTAGCCTAATTAAAGTTCATTTATATATTTTTTATTTATAATAGATATATCTTATTTATTATATAATACATTCACCAAAACTTGTTTGTGTACAAAATAAAAACCCCTTTCTTACTCATATTATGTAAACCATATTAAATTATTATTTTAATATTTTGCAATTATAAAAATAATCTATTATTATTAAAATTCATTGTTTATTAAGAGTAATAAAAATATGTACGTAGATATTAAAATTATAAAAATATAACTGTTCAGTATTTTCCTAAATAATATAACCCAAACAATATTTTTTACCTGAGACAAAATGTTAAAAGCACAACCTGCCACCAGCCCCTGCCAAACGATACTGCCTAAATGGAATTGAATGTCGCAATTGAATGGACAATTGAAATGTTGTTGCACAAACATGGCACGTTTTGTTTACTAAGCATATTAGAAAAGTATTGCACAAAAAAATTCAAAGTAAACTGTTGAAATACTACCCACAAAGTCAGTAAATTGGGACAAACTTCAGCAAGAGATCATAATAATATAATCTGAAAGAATGCAATGTCTTATCCCTAGATATTTTATCACATCCTGATAGTTTTTAACCTTCCATATTGATAATTGTTTTTCTGTGAAAACTTTGTATTAAAAATTTCATTTAAAATATAAAAAAATATCATATTTAAATATATCTTAATGGAAATATAATTTACAACTCCCATAAAATAAAATTATAATTGCAAATGTACTAAATGAAAGTTTATAAAAATATATATCGCTAATTTCATTGTGCACGGCTTGTGAATCAAGTCATATTCACAGTTCATATTTTCAGTTGAGTGTAATAAAATTACTGTCATTATCACTTTCAGTTATCAGAATCGGTGGTGAGTGATGTAATATCAACAACAACTATCAACAATTTCAAACAAATTATAACAAAGTCGTAAATATTCTTTATTCTAATAAATCGACTTTTTGATCCATGTACATCTAAGACCAGAGAGACAGGACAAACACGCCATGCCATTTATATCCGGTAAAATGTCACCAGGATATGGTATGTTCCTGTATAAACGTCCCGAGGACCTTATCATGTAAAAAAAAAAGTGTTTAATATTTGTTGATTATCGATGTACTATTATTACTTTTACTGTGGCAGATTACTTAAAAAAAACATATCCGTGTAAATATACTTACCCCAATGGTTCTACCCTTAAGCTCTCCGCTTCTAAGTTTTTAAACAACTCAAATACATCGTCAGCATCGAGCCTAAAGTCGCATAAAGCATATAAAATTTCAACTTTTGTCCTTAAGGGCAAAAACTGAAAATCTATATCAGTATTAAATGGGTTATATCGACCCGTTTCTTGACATTTTTGACGAAACAGTCGTCTCAGGAACATCTGTAATTTAAAAAAACACAGTTATGAAAACAATAACACAACGTAATATTATTAGTCACAACTGTGACATTATTATTTGTCCTATTTATGCTGACTGCACATAAATTAAAGATGAGGAAATGTTATGACCAATGTTGTTTACTTTTTTAGCACGGTGGCATTCACTATCAGAAAGGCTCTTCTGTTGACCTCATTTCCTATTTAGATAGACTGCCAAAACAAATAAATCAAAACAAAGATTTTTCAGTCATTTCTAATTATAATGCATCAAACATTTTTTAAATATTGAATCAGATGTATGAATGTACCTGATAATTGAAGGCAGAGATGTCATTGTTGCCCAGACAGCCGCACAAAAGCCTTACGATGAGCTCCGTCAAGAGAGAACTGGCGCACTCTTCTGTGCCATCTGTCAGAAGAGCCTCCTCTAGTTCCTAAAAGGAAAAAAGCATTGAATTTCCCTGCATGACAAACTGTGGTAGCATGATGAAATGTAATATCAGACCGAGAACTTTCCAAAAGATGGTAAAAAAATATATTATTTCAAATTGCTCCTATGTTAAAATTATAGGTTTCACGGTCTTGATATATTAGTATTATTTTCCTAAGTAGTAAAAAGATAGTAAAGTTAAAAAAATTGTGAAAACGGGTTGTTCGGTCATTGGTAAAAAATATTTACTTCTCACTTTGATACTGAAAGTTGCAGTATACGACAATGAATCATTAAATATCCCACTATTTTAGTGATGAAAGTTTGTCTGATGATTTTCTCGCTGTTTAATTTATATAACCGAAGATTTTTCGCCCGTAGAGTGATACATTTCGAACGCTGGGGTGAATAAAGCCATAAAGCATAAAATTGTATGTATTTGATGATTATTCACATTACCACACTACTGGGCGGGATTGACTTAAACTTAGTAATTTGACATATGAACAACCCGCAAACATTTTTTACCACGGGCAATGACAAAAAGTTACTACAGTAAAAATTTACTGCTGATCACACAACTGGCCCTTAGTGATGTTAAAAATAATACTCAATTGTGCGTATAGTGCAAAGTTAGGTTAATTTTAAAAATTTAAAGAATCACGTTGCACCACAAAGACCTGCCATGAGACTCATACAGCATGAATACTTATAGTTGCTGCATATTGGTTTCCAATATTTTGGGCTGATAAATGAAAGAAAAATGAAATAATCACTCTTAACCGCTGGCCGCAGACCTCTTCTTATAAATCGTTGGCTCAAAGAAAGACTAGTAACCGGTGTCTAGATAATGCTCAGTCAGAGCAAGTTTCTCCGGATGACCGAGTTTGCCTTTCCTTTTATGTCCGCTCAACCTCTTATTAATAGTAGAAGTGGTTCGTTCCGCATAGACTTTGTTACACCCTTGACAACTGATCCATCTGTTTTTTGGAGTTCACTAAGCCTTTGTTCTCAGTCCATCATATATTTTCAAAGGTTTTTTGAAGCATTTGCGACATGTTTTCTTTTCCATGAATTAGGCAATGTGGGTAGTTAATTTCTTTATATATTTTTAATGCTCACACACAATACACTAATGGTTAATGACAAAACAATAATGAAAATTGGATCAATAAAATAATGCAAAAATCAACACCATTAATAGCGCAACAATGAAAACTATTTTCACTCACAGATACTTAAGCAATTATGCAAATATTGCATGTGTGTCAGTACATTCAAATAAACAGTACATAACAATATATTTTGAGAAATATTACTTGAATATTCCAAAATGAAATACTTGAATTTTCTAAACTTTCTGGTTAAATATGAATGTAGGGACTCTGCATTCCACTACAATATTATATGGAATGGTATGAGTCCATTTTAAAATTTAATATGATATAGTATACGATCTGAGCGGAATTGAAGAGTAGTTATAACATATGAATACGTAATGATACGTGCATGATAGTAGGGGGATTTATATATTCATTGTATAAATATTACAGATAGGATTATTTTCCTCCTTAGGCATACTTCGGACACTTCATCCGATGTTACAATTCCATTCAATCTTTGCAGGCGTTGACTCCCCATTAAATAAGCATGACCACTAATAAAACCGTCAGTCAGACTTTTAAACGAGTAGGGCTATTCCGTGGGTAATTGTATGTAGTTTGCACCGGGGTGCATTCAAATAATGGGTTAAAGGTAGCGATGAGATTGTATGATTGGTGTTTGATTGCAAGGATGATTGGTAATCGCTTACTTTCGATTGAGAATAAAATTGAAGCAACGTGACCATATTGCTACACAAATTCTATTCCTGTCTATCCAGATTCTATAGAACGAAACTACAAAAGGAATAACTGTGGAATCTAAATATTTATGTTTATTTTCATTGAAACTACCGTAACAGAGAGGCTAGTTTGTTATGAGAAACTATGTTTTCAGAGGTGGAATTAAAACAAAGAGTGATGGATAATCAGGAAAATAATACATACATGTACATATACAATCAACAAAAACATTATGAATAAGAATGAACTTTTTTTTTTAAATATGTTAAAATTTCAACCTTTGCGGCTTAACCTGTTTCGTTAACTGAATTCTAGCACTTTGTTAACCTTTTAGCTGCCCGGAAAAATCGTAGGTGAAACACCATCATGCCACCATATTGGCGCCAAAATTCTTAAAATTCACAATTCACAAGATAGTTTTTTCGAATTTTATTTTTTTGAAAAAACCATGAAAAGGTTGGGAAATTAAAAAAAATACATGGGTTTTATTTCACCATAAGCATCCATCAACCGCGATTTCATACGGTTTTGAGATGACAAAAAGGAAAACATAAAAGTTGATAGTGTTGTCAGGCCATAACCCTTAGAACATAATTATTATTATTTTTTTGGAAGGACGACATCAGATTTTATTAATATTATTGTGTTTAATGTGATGCTTTAAACAAAAAAATATTTGCACTTCACATCACAACTACATACACATTACATATAGCACTAACAACACGCATAATATGATGCCGCCGCCCGCGGAAATGGCCAATGCTGCCTAACGGCGCACTAACTGTATTTATAGTAAAACATTTGTATATTAATTAGAATTAATAACTAAAAAAAATAATATCTTATTCACTTGAATTACTTAACAATAAAAATGAAAAATATCACGAACGTACATCAAAATCTAGCTGGCAATTTACTCAAATTGGAACGTTCTAGATACTTTCCAACTTATTGTGTCCTTATCATCATCGGACTCGGCGGTAGTGACGAGCATATTGGGAATATCTAGAAAATCAGCAGTCTCCACTAACGAAATAAGTCACCCTCCTCCATTTTGTGAAGTAAAAATAAAATCAAAAAGTTTTTGAAAATTTCACAACTGTAAAACTATCAGCACTTTGACATCGACATGTGTGTTAAATTTTCAAACTTGATAAAATTGAGATCGGGCAATGTAAAAGTAAGCGCCAACTGTCAATTTTGTGTGAAGGAAAAATGACCATTTTTTCAGATATAATTCGTTGTGTTCTTGAGTTGAAACAGATTTCTATGGGGGCACCGTACGATATCATGTGTTATTTGATGGTCATTTTCCGTGATAAATAGAGGCCGCGGAATGTCACGTGGTTGTCCGCTGTACTTACGATAGCCAACTTAAATTCTGACAGTTCTTATTCTCTGTCGAAAACTTGCGATATGGGCGGCCAAGGTGTTAAAAATTTTCAAACAAATTACAGGATGCCACAAAGTTTTCTGTAATTTCTTCAGTTTCTTGTGATTTCAAATGCTTTTTGTTAAATATGAGTCAGAGATATATTGTGACATATCATCGATCTAAAGACAATATTTTTTTCTACTGCAGTACATTTGTAAATTATTGAGATGCGTTGACAGCTGTCTGTAATGTTTTGAACTGACTTTTTGAATTTTGTTCGATTTCATTCTGGGTAGCTCGTTGGTGTAATGGTTGGATTGGTAACGGACGCTGGCCTAGTGATATAGTGGTCGGAGGTTTGCACCTCGTTCCAGGACACCAGTAAGATAGTCCTATTTTCATAATACAAGGGTTTAGCTTAGTTTGAAAATTGTAATAATATTTATGTGATGTATTCCATGTACGAATCTCTAAAAAAAAAAAAAAAAATCTGGATGCAGTGCATTGTATGAATATACGACATTGCACTCTACAACATCACACCGTAATGTTTCAATTAGTTAGCTTTGTTGTATTGAATTTTCATAGCGAGAGGATTCGTTAAGCAAGATATTACCATATTTAGTATATATATATATGTATATATACACCATAATATCCACAACACTGGTAGATTTCCATCATGGATGTAACTACGTTCAATGCTACATGTATTTAGTTTGTGCATAAAATGTAAACCTATTTCGCTTGACTCCATTGCTTAATCAAACATTTCATATTCTACAACTTCTTTAAGACTTTGATTTGAGAAATAGTAGTGATTGGCGTAGGCATGTACATGTAAATGGAAAAACAAGCACATGGCGGACACGACAAGTGAAAGTTTAGTCCTGCCCATCTAAACATTCCAGGGATACCGTGTACAGCAGGAGTGTGTACTGCATATAAGCAAAAAAACTGTTCATCATTCTAGATTCTGGGAAATAAAAATAAATAATCCTTATATTATGAAGACCCTATAAAATTCTAGCCGTTATTATCCAGATTAGCGTAATCTACAGCTACTTTTGTCTAGCCTTCGGTAAGGATTAATCTGTGTCTTCGAAAGGGATTAATCCTTACTGAAAACAGCATGCAATGACACCTACATATTTGATTTGTTTAACAGACTAAACATTTTGTTTTCATAGATAAAAGTTATATATGTTTGTCAATGTATTATCTATCAAGCAAACGAATTTATATTTTTTGTAATATTATGAGTTTTAGCTACGGTAATCTGTAAAGCTAATTACAGTAAAACTCCGTTAATTCATAACTCACAGGACCGAAATTTAAAAAAAAATCCGAATAACGTGAACAATTTTTTTTTAACACATCCAATACTGATTACAGGCATACAGATTTTCACTAGGTGCGTTCCCCTATTTCTATAGCTAAATTATAAATAAAATGTATTACCATCGTCGAATATCTTATATAAGGACCTTAGCACACGACATCAGTTTAGTATACATCCATACATCGTACAATTCGGTCAAAATCATTTGTATTATATATTGGTATTGTAATGGTGTGTTTACACAAGACAATAACTATTTTTCTACACTGAATTATATTTCATAACATTTTATAAAACTCTGAACCTTTATTTTTTAAACTCAGTGAAGTATATTTTGTGTGCATAATTATTATTCTTGCATTTATATAGGACAAAGTGAATTTATAATAGTTTTTATCGTGATTACTTGTTTTATAAACTGTGTAGTGATATTTGTATGTGTGTTTTTCTTTTCCAATCAATCTATATTTTGAAATTTTATTCTAAATTTACCGAGTGAAGTAAAATAATAAAAAAATGGATCAGCCATCATCTTCTAAAAGGTTGATACTGGACGACAACATTGATGAAATCACAATGGACAGCGAATCTGATTCCGAATGTGAATTCGAAATCTTCAGAATTCGTCTTCGGCGAGTACAAGTCAACAATCAAGAGAATGGTCTAATTCACCGAAATCGTCAGCCAGTATTCCATTTATTGGAAATCCAGGTATAAATATCGACATGCCAGGAAGAGAGCCCGTAGACTTTTTCAATGCAACCGCAAACACTGACTTTTATGTAATGATTGTAAAAGAAACAAATGAGTACGCGGTAGCCGTTTTATCTATATCTGAAGGAGATAATAGCAGGATTACCAAATGGAAAGAACTCACTGTAAACGAGTTGAAGATATTTTAGGGCTTATATTCCATATGGGGACGATACAGATAAATCGCATTAACGATTATTGGAAAACACACCATCTCTTTAACTTTTCTCAATATGTCTCGAAATAGATTTTTTATAATTCTAAGGGCACTACATTTCAATAGTAATGAGAAAGAGTCGTCAAGTTTAGGAAAAATTCAACCCCTCACCGATTTTTTTAATAATCGGATGCAGGTCATATATTCTCCTAATAAATATCTTTCCACCGACGAGTCGTTGGTCCTATGGAGAGGAAGACTTATTTTTCGCCAATATATGAAGGGCAAAATAGCCAAATACGACATAAAGTTATACATATTAGGGCAATCTAATGGAATAGCTCTAAAAATAATTATTTACGGCGGTGCTGCAGACACTGAATTGGGTGGACAAGGCTATATCAGTAAAGTTGTCAAGAAACTAATGGAGGGGAAAACTGGATTCGGCCATAGTTTGTATATGGTCAATTTTTATAACAGTGTTCCTTTGACAGAACATTTACTTTCTGAAAAAACATACGCCACTGGGACGTTGTGATCAAATAGAAAAGAAAACCCGAAGGAAGTCACCGAAAAAAAATTGAAAGCCTATCAAGGGATATGTGAATCAAAATGGAAGAATTTGATGCCCAAACAACAAAAATAACTAATCGTCGTGGTAGAGAAGTTTTAAAAGCAAAAATGATTGTCGAATATAATAAATATATGGGTGGCGTGGATTATCACGATCAGATGTTGGCTTATTATCCATGCCGATGAAAGACACTGAGGTGGTATAAGAAACTGGGAATTCATATTTTTCAGTCAATGCTTCTAAACGCATATTACCTTCACAATTCCCAAAGCGAAATAAAAAAGTTTGTATGACTTTAGACTGGCAGTTATTGATAATTTACTCGGTCCTCCATATTTCTGTATTCCTCGTCCATCGGCACCAAATATAAGACATCTCCAAGCAATGTGTGTAAAAAACGATAAAGGTAAAACTAAATGAAGGCAATGTAAATATTGCTGGGAAGAGAGACACCTTCGGAAATATTCCATGTTTTGCTGCAAGGAATGCCCTGCAGGACATTTCCTGACTTTTGTTTAGAACCATGTTTTAGAATTTACCACAATGCCAATAACTTATAATAATAACAATAGTGGGTATATTTTGTTGTTTCCAATTTATATCTAAAATACAAATTTTGAGTTATTGTACCTATTTATTCCCAAGGCTAATTCTACAAAGATAATTGTGGGTAATTCTTTTCAATCTAATTCATATACCTGCGGAAGGTTTTGTTATTAGCCTTACATATTTGTATTATTTTATTGACAATGCTACCTGGAACTGACCCTTTTTATTATTCATATTTTACATTCACTGTTATAACTTGGTATATCCATGCAATATAATAATCCTATTCTGTTTAGAAATAGCATTACAAAATGTACAAAGATAATTGTGGGTAATTTTTATCAAGCAAATTCACATAGGTTTATTATTTATTCGTATTATTTTATTACCCATGCTATCTAGAACTGACCACTTCTTATTATTCATATTTTATATTTACTGTTATAACTCGGTGTGTTCACAAAATATAATAATCCTATTATTATATTTAGAAACAGCATTATAAAATATAAAGTTACTCTCGGAAACATAGGGAGGACACCAGACTTCTTCATTCAAAACGATTGTGTAAAAGATAAAGTAGCAACTTTTTTACATTTTTCAAGAGATGGAGGTAAAGTAATGGCAAGTGTAAACTCGTCATTACGACGGGTGACGTAGTAACATCTCCGTTGGATTACGCTATATACCTACCTACCTGCGTATATGGCATTTCTACTCAATGTAATCAGTAAAGAGGGTTGTCAGTAATAAACATTACGCGCAATTATGAGTAATTTTACATTTCTGGTGATTTAGTAACATTTTGAAAATCCTTCATTTTTGCAGCACATCACCAATTCCTATATGCCGCAGTGAATGTGTTAAAGCAACATTAGAAAGAAAAAATTTTAAATGTGTCAGTTTACTGTGTCCGTATTTTTGCGCGCGCCACCGCTGTTGACATCTTGATTTTCATATTAAAACAATGCGACTGGCTATTATTTCAGCTTTTTATGTGTAGAAATATTTATCAAATAATCTATTTCTTTTGAATAAGGAAAGTGTGTGGCGAGTCCAATATTAAAACAGTACTTTACGCAACAAAAACACAGACATTAATGTGATTAGCTGTCGAACTCACCTTTTCCATCAAAATTGGGCAAAAAATTTGAATATTAAAAAGCGTATGAAAAATAATGATAAACTTTTAAATCCCCATGCTTCGTTGAAACTTATTACTTTCCTGCGATTTTTCAAGTACGAACCCAGGGAGGTATTCAGATTAAAATTTTTCCGTCAATTTTATCTTTGATACGTTTATTCATTTTGTCTGTTTTTAAAATAAAAAAAAGTATAAAATATGTTATGTATGCAGGTTTCAGTTTCTTTATTACATTAAATAAATTGCAACATTTCATAAATAAAAAACCCTGATATAAAATCAATAGAACTGTTACACACAATTAATTTATAAATTACAAGATTCAATGAAAACTGTTCTTTCAATAAGTGAGTAGAAATACATAATTTACAATGCGTGACAATCACTGTCAAAATAATAACAAATCTTATAAAATGGACTGTGGAATTTGGTATACATATGGTAACTCAGTTCGACACCAGTCTGAGGTCTGAGCGTGCTGTTATTACGATAAGGACCAACACCTTTATTGGCTAGAGGATGAAGACTAGCTACAGATGTTCACAAAGGGATTATGAATGCGTAGTTGCGCACGTTTGGATTTAAAAACACGTGAATATTCAAATTACGTGAACAAATTATTTACTTCGGGTATTAAAAATTCATACGAACTGTGAATAATCAGGTTTTATGAATTATTGGTAGAAATTAATATGAAATTTGATTTTCAGGGTTAAATTTTTTGAAAAAAGTTTGGATTACGTGAAAATATGAAATATGGGTAAATGAATTAATAGAATTTGACTGTATTCCTTTTTCTATCCTAACGGTATTTAAAGTACCATCAACTTTATATAGTCATATATCTTACTGTGGTGTTAATTCCCTGATGATACTACTAAGTCTATGTAAATAATAGTCTACAAATTTATTTAGACTACTAACATTAATTTTTTTTTGTTACGTCAACGCTGGGGCAGGTTAAATGTCAGTTGCGCATTATTACAAGGTTAGGTTTGACGCATTTGTATTCTTTGTGATTATTAATAGATAGTTATTTTGATCTAATTTTTTTTCTTAAATTTTCAACTATTCTTTAATGTTTTAGAATATTTTTTTCCTATGTTTTGTACTATACTATATATTTTTATTTTTTGTGTACGTCATGTAAGGTCTGACTGTACTTAGAAGTACCATACATTATAATTACTAATAGTCTTTCAATAGGGACACTCAAAATTTGTTAGGTTATAGCTATGTTGTTAAAGTGACATCTGTCAAATTTGTTGTCAATTGTTTAGTAGTGTGCGGCAAATCACCATGGAAGGTTATGGTGTTGAACAATGTGTGTAAATCATCAAATTTTATTATCAAAGTCACTGTTCCGTTCGAGAAACGTTACGCGCAATACGTGATTTTTATCCTCGCCATAACCATCCTGCCAAGTCGACTATTCGACGTTTGGTGGTCAAATTCGAGTCAACCGTTCAGTAAATAATCGGCCAACACCAGTAGGTCACCGAAACGAGGGATCTGCTGAAAACATTGCTGCTGTGAGTGAGAAAGTACAGGAAAACCCAAGGCAGTCAATTTTTCATCATTCACAAGAACTTGGACTTTCTGTGATTTTAACTTGGCGAATTTTGCTTCAGTTTTTGGGTCTGCACCCGTATAAAATCCAACTAACCCAGGAACTTAAGGTAAACGACGATAGACAACGCCGTATATTTGCTGATTGGGCTCTGGAGCAGTTGGAAGTTGACCCAAATTTCGCCAAAAAAATCATCTTTAGCAATAAGGCCCATATGTTTATATACCTAGATTTTTTTAAAATTTTCTATCACTATTTACTTTTTTTATATTTGAAGAATAATACAAAAAATATACAGTTGATAGGAAAAAATGTAAAATTTCATATTTTTTAAGGGCACAATTTCAATACTAATTAATTTTTTACCTTTTTTATGAAAACATGGGTTTTTGTTATTCATTTATATTAGAAGATATACTGTTAGGTTTTTTTTACTTACTAGTACGTAATTTTTAACCAATTGTGTTATAAACTTACAGAACTGTATTTACTCAAAAAGAAGAATTGTATTTACTCACACGCTTTTAACTAGTATTTACAACTATATTTTGTATCGAAAAATTAATAATTTGCTTTTAAATAATATTTTTATTGCTTATGAGACTACCTCTGCAAAAACACTGTATATCGTTTTTGGGCAGATCTGAGTTAGGAATGCATATGCGTTGTATTGGGTGGTAGGAAAGTCACGATGCATTTTTTGTTTTCAAAATCATTTATTCATATAAAGAACAAAGATCAATCAATGATATATTGCCCGTTTTGTTTGATAACCTTTCGCCATCTTTCATTTAGCTTCATAATTCTTCGTTCATAGAAAGACCTGTCTTTATCGGCGAAAAACTGAACAAGGTGCTGATATACGGCCTCATCGGAATTAAATATTATACCATGCAAGGAGTTTTGAAGTGCGCGAAACAATTGGAAGTTTGACGATGCAAGATCAGGCAGAGTATAGTGGGTATGACAACATATTTCATCCAAGCTTCAACAATTTTTGACAGGTGATCAAACTTTTGTGCGGTCTCACGTTGTCATGATGAAACACTCCTTTAAGATTAACGAGCTCTGGACATTTCTGGATTACGGATTCCACAAGGATTGGACACTATATATTCAAATTGATTGTTTGGTTCTTTGGTAGGAGCTCAAAAAACATGACACCTTTAAAATTCCACCACACTGAGAGCATAACATTCCTCTGATAAATCTCTGCTTTCTCTGCACATTGTTGTAAACAATTCATTTCTCATCACCAGTTATTAGTCGTTTCAAAAAAGGATTGTTTTCTTTATGTTTAATGAGCATATCGCAGATGTTTATACGCGCTGTCAAATGAAATTCTTTGAGTTCATGAAGTATCCAAATATCAAGCTTGCTTACGTATCCCAGCTTCTTCAGATGATTATGAATGCTTGAATGATGGATGTTCAATGTTTCTGCAATCTCTCGTGTCGTGTAACGTAGGTTTGACTCGATTAATGCCTTGATTTTGTCATCATCAACCTCGATAGACCTCCCTGACCAAGGAGTATCATTGAGATCAAAATCACTAGTACAAAATTCTGTGAACCATCGTTGGCTCTGATAATCTTATAGAGCATTGTCACCGTAAACTTAACCGTATAACTTGATGCGAATTCTTCCCTTTAATCTGTTCTCAAAACTCAATACGTGGCTATTTTAAATCTTGAATCTTGGTGAGATTCCAATGCATTAAACCTAAATTATTTCTATATATAAAAAAAAATTATATAGTATTACTAATTGCACTTGTATTACTAATTATATGCTCAATTTTTGCAAATAGTATTTGACGGTGCAAAAACCTTAATTGACATATGTATACTGTCTATACTTAATATATAATAATAATATATAAGTCCTGCTTAGTATGAGTCAAAGGATCTAGAACGAATTAAGGATGTATACTGAGATACCACTGTATTGTGAAAAAAAATAAAAAAATCTCAGCCTAGTTAATACGCACAACCAAATAATAGAGTATGCTGTTTATGCTCATTTTTTATTAAAGAAAAATAACCACAAAGTAAATGAAAAACAATATTTTAAATTTTAATTCAAAACAATGAAAAAAATATTACTTTAAGGGCTATTTTAAATAATAATTCAAATTTTCGCATTTTTTACAAAAACGTGGATTTTTATTATTAATTTATATCAGAAGTTATACACTAGATATGATTATTTTTAAAAGTATTACTTAGATTGGACCTTGACACTAATATAAAACTAATAAACTGGATGTTATTTACCATAATTAAAACGATACAAGCATTATAAGAAAGACCGCGACCATTAGATGCATTTTCCGCGTGTTACAAAATTATTTTAATATGGTATATTATTGTATAAACGATATATATTTTCTTATAAACTTAAACCCAAGATTACAGAGACAAATCGACAAGAGTTATAACCATTCAAAAATACTTTGTTTTAGTGAAAACATAAATTTTTAATAATATATTTTCAGTCTTATAAAAGAAGATAACTTTAATTGTCCATCGATCTTTCAATACGCCGCTCGATCCGACCATGACGGTCGTGGAATCTTTGTTGTCATGTTGTCGGTTCAAAATGCCGAAAATATATGTTATCACGCATATTTTATCCACAATATGAATTAATATTGAACTCATTCACAAGATTAATAGCAAATTTCATATATTAGATGTATTTTTAATGGTTTTAAGAGAAAACATTTTCTTGAACAAAGTAAACATTTTATGGATATTATTTTAATGTAAGTCGGAATTAAATATTTTGTTTATATATAATACTGTTGCACTTTAAACATAAGCTGTCTGTTTCAAAAATAGTATATAATTATGAAACAGACCAAACACCGAAACGGCTATGAGGCGTTTTAAATCGATAATATTAAACAAAATAATAAATTGAAGCTGTCATAAAGATTTTAAATTTAGAATATTGATTTAAGCGACCATCGAAATATATATAGGTACTTTGTCTGATTTAAAAACATATTCATATATATTAATTAGGTACTTCAAAAAATGATTTAATTTTAGATTGATTAATTCAAATTACAACACCATTGATGTTACATGTACTCTGTGTACGCATCTCTATTTGAAAAAAAATTTAAATAGGTCGAAAATACTCCCGACACAAGTAATGCTTGTAACTTGTATCAAATGCGAGAAAATCAACATTTTTAATAAAAGAAAATTAACATAGTGGTACTACACAGCATATACGTCATATATATCAAATTTAGTTTATAGATGGTGTAGTGGTATTCGAAGCGAGTCCACATACTAACATATATACAACTTTTTTTTTAAATTTGATAAATGTGGAGATTGAGGGGTAAGAATTGATGAACGATATATATATATATATATATAAAGTGACCACTTAAGCCAGCCGAAGACCGGTCGTAAGACCTGTAATTACCCCATACATCCATATATTTTCCATTAAATATAATAAAAAATATCTTTGTCTCTACAAGATATCTGATATCTGTTTAATATTTTTTTATTTGAAAGTCTATATTTTGCTGTTGAAAACTTTGTAATTTGATAATATAATGTTTCATTTGATCTATTTGATTTGTGGAACCCAATCATAAATTTCTATGAAAACTTACGGAAAAATGTGATTCGATTTGCGTTATTTCGATGTGCATGACCCAAATCGGAACATAGTGTATGCATACTTGTGTGTGACGTAGCACTCGTGGTCTGTTTTTAAACACTGTAAGTACTGGTAATTGATACCCTCGATTTGCAAATAATGTTTTACATGAAAAATCAGTTAACATTCAAAAAATATCACAGTCCTGACAAAATGCTATGTAATTTCATAAAAATATTTTTTTTAACATAGGACCTAAAAATATACCAGCCGTATTATCATACCAAGCTTTTACTGTTTATGATTCAAATTTCTATTGACTGGGCCAAGATATGATAATAAACAATAGAAGGTGCCGCTTGCCGCACAACACCCTTTCTATTTTAAACTATGAGAATAAGCATCAGAATTGCCCAACTGTTTATGATTTAACTATGTATGTATTAAATAGGCTGGCATTAGTCAATAAAAAAGATATCACAAAAATTAATCTACAATAAATTTTTATTATGATGCAAGTGTTGATGACATCAGAAATAAAAGACAACTGCGGAAGACTTGGCACGACCAGGTAAACCAGATACCGGAAGATGGTCCTGTTAGAAGACACAATAATTAGCAAGCTTGTATGATATGTATGAATGTGAATGAGGTGAGAATTGTGCGTCAGGACAGAAGAGTGCGGCGCTCTATCCTCTCTGCCTACCCCCGCGGAGAAACTGTGTAATGGTAAGTAATTTACGGATCGCATCTTATATTTGTTGTTGTTTTATATATATCTTCAATTAAATCTGTAGTAAATACCTTATATCTATATAATGCTACAGTGATTCAGCAGACTTGCTTAAATGGCCAGGTCTGTGAGACGTGATTGTGACACAAAGTAACGCGTTTTTAATATCTCTAGGTTAAGATTACTTAAATGTTTTCTCTTTTATATATTCAATTTGAAATGAAGTGTACATTGTAAATCAAAACATTCCGAAATCGTACGATTTTGACCTATCATCTCTCTATCTATGGACATCTCGCGTCGTATCATAGAAGCCGTGAATGAAATCATACCATTTTTTCTATGGTCGTACTTGTCAAAGAATGATATGACCCTGACAGTTTGTAATATTTACTATTTACGTGTTTAATAATCATTTATGTAAACAAGACCTCAGTTTTTTCAAGAATACGGTCCCGCTGTCAAATGCAATGCGAGATGTTAAATGTTTTCTCTTTTATTATGCATTACATTACAGTCAAAAATTAAAACTGGTTATGATAATATAATTTTTGGATATAATTGCGACCTAATATTTGTCAAAATCTGTGCAGTTCATTATAACTAAAAAAAAATTATATATCGTAAGTTGAGTAAGAAAATCATTAATCTTAATACTGCACATTATACTAATAAAAATAGCAATTTAGTGTTTATTATTGTCTATCCGCGATTCTTATACATCATATAAATGTCATTTTTGTTAGTTTTGACAGCTAACTTACAGGTGGAATAATTTTAATTACATTAAGATTTTCGAAAGCTCTATCATTGAAATATAGATTCTATTGAGACCCTACAGCGTAGCGGTCACTAGTCCATTTTGATTTTTACGTCAACGAAAACATTGGTTAGTTTTTTATCTAATTTCTTTTAACATGAAAAAATATTTCTTTATCCACGGTTTCATTTTATCCGATTTCCACATATATCTACAAACCAAAGGAAGTATGTTACGTTTCATGAAAAAGTGGAAATTATTGGTGATTTAAATTTAAAGGAGAAAAATCCAGTGCTGGAAAAAATCAAAAACAGTACTATTCTGTTTTAACGCATCTGGTACAAAAAGGAAATCTAAAACCTCAATGCTTCAATACACTTTTCAATTTACAAAAAATTTATAAGAAAAATTAAGGTACAATTTATCAGCATACTTATACTAATAAGTAATCCTTAGTCGGTTCAAATCCAAAATTTAATCACTTCCACCTCGCTCGCTAAAATTAAATTTTCTTAAAGAACGAGGCACAACAAAATCATACAACAGGAGTAATAAAAGTTTATGTTAAAGTGTAAATACTGTAGCTGTGGAAGGAAGTAGAACTATGGCAATTTTAATGTGAAGGATTGATAAACCAAAAATAAGCAAAGAGAATTAAAGTAAATATATATATATATGCTTATATATTAGATATGAATTACAAAATCATCTCAAGAACACTCTGAATATCCTGTGTTATCTACAAAAATGAAACAGCTGTTAATAATAAACTAATTTTTAACTATACATTGAAGTACAAATTCACTCAGAATTTTTTAATGCGGAGTTTGGCGAACCCTATGGCAGCTAAAATGGGATACAAAAAGCACTTCAGAAGAAATCACATTTTACTCCCATATATTTCAAAACTATGCTAATCGTGTAATTTGTAACATTGTATGGATGACAAATGCCTGAAGATTCTTAAATTAAAGGAAGCGTATTGTTGCATTCCTGTTTTTGACACCTGGAACGTAAATTAATACTCAAAATGCAACTCGAGTAGAGAATGACGTTTGTTGATGGTATGCTTTTATTCCATAACTATTTAAAATAGATGTTGAAAGAATATTTTTGATTGTGTACAAATAAGATTGATCCATTAAACAATTGGATCCAAAAACATATTAATTTGATAAAACTAGATATTTCAACCAATTATTTGAGCATCGCAAACGAAAGTACATCGGTATCGTTCATCTGTCCAAAATGTACATAAATGCTAACTTACCTCGATGTCGAAATCCAACAAGTTAAAGGCAGCCCTAAATAATGAACAGAAATGTGCGATGCTGGGCACTTCCCACCATGATTGTATATCTAAAACCATATTCAAATTGTGAGATAATATCCAAATTGGGGTGTACTGACTCTAAAACAAAACAGTTTGACTGCGAAAAAACTCACCTAAAATCCCAATGAAGGATGGAAACATAACCTACTAATAGATTTGCCCAATTGACGAGCAAAATCCAATTTCGGGAAACGAAAACTCACTCGTGATACATCGTAAAATATGGAATTACCATCCAATCAATCCATACGCCCAACCGACCGCGGTAAAGACGAGAAAATAAACGCCATGTTTACGAGTTAGTGATTCTTAAAAATCATCTAGGCAAGCACATCGAAAGAAAACATTATATTTATTGTAAAAATATTATTTCTTTTTTAAATTTATATTTTGAGTTTGAAATTCATTGTATTACAACTTTCAAATTAATATACGTGTTTTGACTCTTGTCATTTGTTCTTCCGTAGATAATTGGAGGGAATATTCCGATCGGCATTTTAGCCGCTTATAAAATGAAAGGACGAGCTCCCATTGGTCACAAATGTATCACGTGATTTCATTTATTCCTGACATTCTGACCAATACGGCAGCTTAATTTTTAATACTAGACTAATTAGTGCATATTATTATTCTCTGAAGAACAGATTTCCAATTCTGATATTCGTCCACGATGAATCTAATTTGACAGCAAATAACAGAATAAATCGCCGGACTTGGATTGTGCATCCTTTTTTATCCCTAAAATGACCAAGCACCGCTAATTGTATGGAAAAATCCCAGTTTTAATGACCTGTCCTGTCCATCTACGTCTCATGATTCTTATTCAAAGAAAAAATAGAAACCCATCAATGATTTTCAGAAATTACGACCAACAAAAATTAATTATTGAAGGACACCTGTAGAGGTGAAATGTCATATCTTTCCATATTCTTCTCATCCAGTGATAGCATGATACATTTCATATTAGATCTAAAAAAAAAAAAATCTTATCCGTTTGATTTAAATATCCGTAGATTTCAAACCGTGTATTTCTAAGGTCTTACAAATTTGAATAAGGAAACAACAATCAAACACATCTAGATCGCAATTTAATTTTTTTCCATTCATCTTGATTTTCTCCCTCCGTAACATGTCAATACGCGTAAACGTGGATGCTCGACGATTAGGCGTGAGAAATTTTCTTAGTTTGAGAATAATTTAATTTTTAAGGCGACACCTTCAATAATAATTAAAAATTTCGCGATTTTTTATGAAAATGTAGATTTTTTTATTCATTTATATCAGAAGTTATTTAAACTGTTACTTAGATAGAATCTTTATGTTATATGCCATTATTTAAACAATATAAGAAATACCGCGACCATTAGATGCATTTTCCGCGTGCTACAATATTGTGTTAATATAGTAAATTATTGCATAAACGAAATGTATTTTCTTATAATCTTGAAGCCACGATAACGGAGACAAATCTCAATTGAGACAAATTAACAAAATGTTAAAAATTAATAGTGTTATAAATCATTCAATTTGCAGGACATATTACCAATTTTCGACTTTTTTAAAAATACTTTGTTTTAGTGAAAACGTATGTTTTAAAATAATATATTATATTTCTTCACATGCTTTGAAGATTCAGCTACTATTTAAAACTAAGATATATATCAAAAACACAATAATTAGTTTTTAAATAATATATTTTCAGTCTTATAAAATACGATAATTTTAATTGTCCATCGAACTTTCAATACGCCGCTCGATCCGACCATGACGGTCGTGGAATCCGCGCTGTCATTATTTTAGTTTAAAAATGCCGAAAATATATGTTTTCACGCATATTTTACCCCAGAGCCGCTACAAGAATTGAGTTTCGCATCGGTCAAACGCATCATCGATCTTTTTTTTTAAATGGTAGACTGATAAATTCAGAATTACAATTTTTTGTCGAGGGTTAAAAGTTTTGCGAAAATTGTCACGACCTGAATTCATTTTAGTTAGGGTACCACAATATATTAAAAAATGTACTTTAAAGAATAAATTATGGAATGCTAGTACACATAAATGTCAGTAAACAAATACACAAAAACAATCGTCAAATAAATACAGTAACGAAAATGTCATACACAATATTATCATTCATAGGAATCAATGTAAATGTTTAGTTTTAATGACGTCTAGTCTGCGCTATATATATGTTATCACGCATATTTTACCCACGGTATGAATTAATATTTAACTTATTCACAATATTAGTAACAAATTTTATAAATTAGATTTTTTTACTGATTTTAAGTGCATTTTAAGCCAACGTGGCGTTTTAAATCGATAATATTTAACAAAATAATAAATTGTAGCTGTCATAATAATTTTAAATTTAGACCATTGATTTAAGCAAACATCTAAATATATGTATGGACTTTGTCTGATTTCAAAACATATTCATACATATGAATTAGATACCCAATAAATGATTTAATATTCGATCGATTAATTCAAATAATAACACATATTTTTATTTCATTCTATATGATTCCATGTGTCAATATGAAAATATGAGTTATGTTTACAAACATGAGTTATGTTTAAAACTTGTATCGAATTTTAATGTCGTCTCTTTCAATTCAAACATTCCTCTCTCGCTTGATTTACGTAACAAATAACGTCATTAATTATTTATCTGATACTTGTAATAATTTAACTATGAGCATCATCTTGAAAGCATATGTAATTAGTGTGAAATTTCTCGAATTTCAAACTGGAAAATTAAAGCTCGGCCTTAACACTTTTTGTTATTCCAACGACACATTATGTACATGTTATGCAGTACTTGTTTCATTGTAATTTTAGTTTTAGTGCAATTTTATTTAAATTATTTTAAAATTTTTAATTATCTTCAAAAAACGGTTATTTAAGATTTTCAGGTGTCTGGTTCAATAATTTATGCGAAAAACTTGTATCCCCAGCGTGTTCCTGTCAGTTGAACAGATTTAATTGAATTTCTTAATTTTTTTAAATTTTCTTTAAAAGTTCCACAATAGATACATGGTTTCAAAAATTAACCCGTACTATTGCGTGTATCAAAAAATCCTTGTAGAAATTTGTATTTAACTTTTTGTACATTACAATCATAGCTTATGGAGAAAGTCGAGTGGGGTTACTTCTGGTGATTTTTTACTCTGCGTCTGGTAGCCCTGTATGAGAGAAAATGTAGATAATGTAGAACGCAATGAGGTTAAACTCTTTGGTAGAACCTAGAACCGTACCAAATAATTTTTGACAGCTGCACATGGTTTGACTGCGCAAGCGCCTCAAAATCTTAATCCTTATGCTTTGCGATTATTGTCTCACATTCTTACAAATCATTGGTGTTTTGGCTCATTTTTAAATGACCGTAACATGCTTGATCCCTTCGAGTATCCTTCGTAGAATTTTAATTCAGAGAGTGTGCCATGGAGTGTGCATTCATATTAAGTCATACAGACCGGAAATCAATCCTAATAAATCGCCATTTAGATCAATAATTTAGCCACACAGTGGCAGCATTGCTAAAACGGTTGATGGCATAATACCTATCATATATGCTAAACTGGATGACGGTTAAATATACCACTATTTAACGAACTCAGGACAGAGATGATATTTTCCACAAATAAGTGAACGAGAATCTCTAATAAAAACAAATGAATATCGACTGCTATACATAACAATCCACGACAAAACGATCTGCCGTTGTTGACATACGCGGTTTCCATTTACAGAAACATACCCAAAAGCATAAAACATTCAAATAATGCCATGAAATTAATTTGCATACAACATACACCCAATAACGATGAAAAATTGCTTTATTAGTACAAAATAAAATAATTCTTAAAATTTAATAAACAAAAATGTCAACTTGTGCAAATCGTGTCTTTATCCTTTCCAAAATCTTCATATCTATAATTTTAGCTTCAACAACCTTGGTCATGGTATATTTCCCTTTAGCGACACTCATTTCCAGGTTCATGCAAAATCAACAATCATTTAATGGTCTAGACTCACCGAATCTCGATTTCGACATCTGATCCCAATGTATAATGTAGATAATTCAATTTATTATAACTTAGTGTATGAACGTTTATATCAGTTACTAGTAATATGAAATAGAATTTTAAATATTGTGTATGCATCTATAATTTTATGAATAGAATATGTCAATAAAATATTTTCTGACTTTAAATGTCTGTGTATTTCGTTATTCGTATATAAAAATATATTTTGGTATAATTTAAGTATGTATATATATTTTTAGATAAAACTAAAATCCCATATTTTTTTCCTTGAGTCTTATTTTATTGTACATATTTTGTGCAAGTAGTTTGTATGTATTTGACTTTCCATGTCATTTGCAGAAAACGCAGAAAGAAGACAATTAGAAAATACCATTTACAGCTCTTTTACACTGTAAACTTTCAAAAAAAATTTAATTTCCTGTCTTGAATGTGAATTGCCAGAGATTTTGTTTCATGAAAGGACGTTTTTCCTTGAAAATTTAAATTCCCGCCACCATTTGCCCTGGGTCACGTGATCTCTAATACATATCACGTTGGTAGGTTGGTACGCAGATCTGCTATGCGGTGTGCTCACAGACGCGGTGCATTAATATTGTATTATGTCTATGGGTAGGGTGTATCCATAGACATATACTTCGCCAATCTGTCGGAACAGCGGTTTCAGACCAGGTAGAGATGAATATCGAAACATTGATCCAGGTACTTCAGGAACCGGTTCCTCGAATCGAATTCGTTCCGAAATATTGCATACACCGCGAGGCGCGGTGCTATATTACGCGATACGAGCATACAAGAATATATAGGTATACAGCATAACTTTTGATAATATAAAGAATGAAAGAGCACATTTAAATAAAGTAAAAGGAGTCGGTATTAAAAAGTTTGCACACTATATGATTCTTTTAAGCCGTTTAGCTGCCCAGAAAAATCGTACATGAAACAGCATCATCCCACCATATTGGCGCCAAAATTAAAAATTCACAGGCTAGCTTTATCGAATTTTATTTTTAAGAAAAAAACATGAAAACGTTAGTATAACTAAAAAAAATAATATGCGGGTTCTTTTCATTATAAGCGTCACCATAGGTTTTGATATGAAAAAAGTTGAAATACAGGAAAAAATAAAAGTTGATAGTGTGTCAGGCCATAACCCTTAGAATATAATAATTAGTTTTTTTAATATTATTATGTTTAATGTGATGCTTAAAACAGAAATATATTAGCACTTCACATCACAACTACGTACACATTACATATCGCACTTATATAGCACTAACAACACGCATAAAATGATGCTACTGCCGCCCGCGGCAATGGCCAATGCTGCCTAACGGCGCACTCACTCTATTTATAGTAAAACATTTGTATATTAATTAGAATTAATAACTAAAAAAATAATATCTTATTCACTTGAATTACTTGACAACAAAAACGAAAAATATAGCGAACGTACGTCAATTTACTCAAATTGAAACGTTCCAGATACTTTCCAAGTTATTGCGTTCTTCTCATCATCGGACTCTGCGGTAGTAACGAGTATATCGGGAATATCTAAAAAGTCGTCAGTCTCCACTAACGAAATATGTCACCCTCCGCCATTTTGTAAAGTAAAATAAAATCAAAAAAGTTTTCGAAAATTCGATAACCAAAAATATCAGCACTTTGACGTCGACATAAGTCTTAAATTTTCAAATTTTATATAATTGCGATCTGCCAATGCAAAAGTACTAATTGTCAATTTTGTATGGAGGAAAAATGACGATTTTTACACTCGATTTCAGACGTAATTCGTTGTGTTCTTGAGTTGAAACAGATTTCTATGGGGGCGCCGTACGATATCAATTTGGTTAAAGATCCGATCCGCGGCGCCGGTGATATCATGAGTTATTTGATGATCATTTGCCGTGAGAAATAGATGCCACGGAATGTCACGTGGTTGTCCGTTGTACTCACGATAGCCAACTTTCTGACCGTTCTCATTCCGATTCTTTCTCCGTCGAAAACTTGCGACGTGGGCAGTCAAGGAATTAAGGCGGCGCCTTCAATAATAACTCAAGTTTTATAATAGAATTTGGGTCGGTATTGGACAACGAGTGCCTAATAGAGGAAAAAAAATGCACACATAAGAATATCTTGGTAACAAACATTTATCCCTCTCTCGCTACTTGAAAATTGTTTTAAGTTACTGAGTCATCTGATCGTGAATCACAAATGCATCGTTAATCGTTAGCAGATGGACCTCTAGTATTTGATCTTTCTTGTCGTACCAAGGGCTAAATCGTTTTTGTGACTGCATTTTAACCACTATTGGTAACTGAGATTTAACTGTTGGAGGTTTACTTTTTAATAAACCGGTGATTACTTGCCGAATTAAGAATAATTAGTTAACAATCATTCTTACGAAGGAACATAAATTTCAAAATCACAGTTACATGGTTAGCTCTTCACTAAAATCTAATAACTGAGTGTCCTGATGGCTCTTTGTCGTATCCGGTTAAAAGTCACCGGTTCAAATATCAAACGTCTAACACCCCTATGAGTTAACAATTAAGGGTGTGTTGGTAGGGTACATAGCATAGAAAATATGCATATTGTACGTATGGGGTGGGTAAAGGTGTGTAAGTGGAGTCTAAGGTAGTTCAATAATAGTGGTTAAGCGTCAAAGCCGTCAAAAACGCAAAATATTATTTTAAATTTAGATAAATGTATTAGCTTGATATGTGCTACATTTGATACAGTTTTATCTTTATTACGATTTTTAATTGAATATGCATTTGTGATAAATCAAATATTTTTATTTGTGAATACATATATATATATATATATACATTTTTGCATTGCAATAAAACCGAGTAAGATAAACCGATCGAAGCGAAAAAATAATTGCGTTGTATGCTGCATTTGCATCTGGTTCTTAGATATAATGAATATATAGACAAGAAATACTGTTAGATATATAATATTTCAAATTTTCGCATTGATTGTTTGCGATGTTTAGGTGTGTTTTTAATTGTTATAAGAAGGCACCATGATTAATAAAATAAAAATTGACATATTATATTAAAACTAAATATTACTGAATGTATATATTATAATAGATTGTGTGATTTGTGTTTGATTTTTTTTAATATTGAATTTATATATTATAATAGATTTGTGTTTGGTTATCCCGCATTTTTAAAAAAAATTTCTATTAATGCATCGTTTCTCTAAAATAAAAATGTTTTGTTATTAATGTCATGTAAAAATGTCGGGAGTTTAAAAAACATTATGAAATGATTTAAGAATGAAAATGCTTTAGATTTAACATTGAACAATTTAATCAAAAATTTGAGAATTAGGAAATGGACCGACGATGCTTATGATTCATGACTTATTCATTGGCCTCTTTGATCTTAAATTATGGACCTCTTTTCCTACACTCTCCTCAATTGTAATTTTATTCTTTCAATTCTTCTCCAGCACATCTTGAAAGCTTCCTACCTATTTCTTTCTCTCCCGTTACTCATCCTTTTCACTCCCGTAAAGTGTTATGCTACGGATATAAGTTTTAATAAATTATTTTTTCGTCTTTCTGTTTATTTGTGATTAGAAGATATTTTTTTTGTGTTACTAAGCTTATTTTTATATCCAATGAGTAGTTATTTATTAATTTTTCATGTAAATAGAAAATAAGCGCTTGATGAAAAATATGTGTAAAAAAATAATAACCAAATTTCACAAACATTAAAAAAAACAATAGTCTTAGGTGCTTACAGTCAGAATTAGCAATCCATTGAGGAACAATTTATATTTCAACATATTACGGATGTATTACTTAAAAAATATATGATGGTTTTGGTAAATACAACTACACTTCGCTTGAAAAAGATGTTTGCAATGGCAGTAGCCATAAGTATTGTAATTATACTTTTGGTATGGAATTCATCATTGAATAATATGCAAAGGTAATGTATAATAATTTTAATAAACCCGTCTTGCATCAACTGTTTATTTTTTAATGCGAAATATATATTAATATAAATTATTTATAAAAATAAAACATTTACTTAAATAAACTATATTTAGTTTAAAATTAAGGAAATGTTTTAATTTTTAATGCGAATTGTCAAATTCTATCATTCTGTCAAGAATCTACCTAATCATATCATACAATTCCAACAAACTTAGATCTCAAAAAGCCTGTCCACAGATTTACATCTATTAAGTATCGTTTAGTGTATATACACAGAAAAGATTGACTCCTACTGTGGACTAGCTTCGTGAGACCAATGTTTCATTGTTTCCATGGATAATGCATGCTTGTGCTGCAAAATTAGCGGGCGATAATAAAAAATAATATTTCTGATTATGCGCGTTTTGTTTAATTCTTATAGTATCGTTACATCTTGTTCATATTGCATTATTATCTACACTTTATAATATAAATGTGTTGATATATTGATTATGTATGCTACAATAAATATTTTTTAACTCAATAGACTTTTCGGCATAATGAAATTATACTACGGAAAAAATAAACCCGTTCATTATTACAGACGGGTGTCTGGCGAAGTTCTCAGAGCATTTCAAAATTACTAATTAGAAGTGTTCACCTTGTTGAATTTAATACAATGCATTTTTCTGAAATAAATATGTACAGAAAATTCTTTAATAAACGAGGCGGTTAAAAACATTTAAAATGTAAAAATAATTTTTCATTCGACAATGTACTTACATACCAGAAAATTAATCTGATGAAATTGATAGTATGTATCAGAAAATAAAACGGGCAAAATTGCGAACACGTTGACCAGAAAATATTATTTGGGTGCACTTTGATTCACGCCTTATTTGGGTTTTTTTTGACGCAAATTATCTGGGTTTTGTTTAAATTATGTGAAATAATTTAATTTTTACATTGTCACTGTTTTTTTTCCTAATGGTTCTCACGATAGTTGCAGTTTCGTTCATGTGAAAATATTTCCTTATATTGATCGTTCAGTTGGTAAAAGATCTAAAATTTGAATCTTCATTTCTTAAGAGATAGCTTTTCTTTCCTTCTTTTGTGCGAGCAAATTCTCCAACAACGTAATAATAATCAATAATTAATTTAACTTATTTGATATTACATGTACAAAACATCAACATTTAAATTATATGTATATTGCACACACAAAAAATCGCTTTCTCGCATAACACGTCTTAACTCTTTCAACTGTGAAATGAAAATTATACACTACATTCCGTATTAGCTGGTACAATTTTAAATCCCGGTTATTCTAATTATCAGTGGTTTCTAAGAATTTAAGTTATTTAAATGTCCACTCTTGTGTTATGGCTTTCTTCAATATTACTTATAATTCGTGCATAAGTACAGAAAATATGCATTTTAACAGAATTGAATTCAAATGAAGATTTCATAAACAAGCCCCATTTGAACCGCATTATTTCAAATAATGCTGTATAAAACTATGTTATTTCAAAATGATGTAAAATGATCAATTTGGATATTGTATAATAAATTAACATATTTTTGAGTTATTAATGATCTTAGATATCTTGTGTAATATGAAAATGCATTTTTGAACCAATTTGAAAGAGATTAATCTATGTATTGATATTTAAATAAAGTGATATGTTTCTCTCTTCAAAAATCAACAGCATACATAAGTCATATTGAGAATGAAATTAAATATAATTAAGTGAATATGGTTAATAACATGTTATATTAATTGTATATTGTAAATATTTTTTCAGGTACAACAGGAAACGTGATGATAATTCTGTACCGGGGACACAAATTTGCTCAGTGAACATGCAAGACTTAAGGTCAAAAATTGACAATGATGTTTCCCTTAATATGATCTATTTCATCACACCGACATATTCATGACCTGAGCAATCACCTGAGCTTATTCGACTCGGTCATACCTTGATGCACGTTCCTAGAGTTCATTGGATTGTTGCGGAAGATAGAAAAATATGTAGTCCCGCAGTTGGGACCATACTGAGGTAAATTATTTGAACTCTTTTAATGTTGTCTTATTCTGAATTATGCTTTATATTATATTTCACATTATTCTACTTTGATTACTAATTGTAAAAGTTTTACAATCATTGTATAGGCGGACAGGACTTCCGTTTACTCATATGACTAGTCCGATGCCAGAACACTATCGAAAAGTTTCTATTCCTCCTAGAGGGGTAGCTAACAGAAGGGCCGCCCTTGGATGGATTCATGACAACATTAAGAATGGTGTAGTCTATTTCGGTGACGATGACAACACTTTCGACTTACGATTATTTAATGAAATAAGAAGTACCAAACGCGTTTCCATGTTTCCTGTTGGACTCATAGGTGAATATGGTGTTTCATCGCCTGTCGTACATAATGGAAAAGTTCGTATTTCTGCTTTTAGCTACATATTTTAGTTAAACCTATAAACATAATAATTCAATTTACTTTATTTTAATCATTCATTATACATATATATTTAATTCAGGCCATTTTTTAAGATATTTTAAATGAGCATTCATATCCACTTCTTTTAGCAACTTTCTAAAATCTATCAAGGCAGGAATGCTATCCATTGTATTCCAATATAATTAAATTATTAATAGTTTGGAATTGACCAATTATCGTTCCATGATGTATTTGATATTAATAACTTCCAAGTAAAAATACTGTACAAACAAGCCACCCCAAATATGAAAGCATTTTTTAAAGCAAGAACCTATTTTTGCCTTTCTTTCAGTGGGACAGCTTGTAATCTTTTCATGCTGTTTGTATAATATGGAACAATTATAATTTAGATTTGATAACTAAGGCTATCTTTTGGGCACCGAATTATATCTTAGAAAATGGCAATATAATCTTTGGTTCCCTAAAACATACTTTTTGTGCTAAGCATATTTTGAAAAAGTCTTATGTTGATTTCCACGAAAATAGCAAATTCTTTTTTTTGGCTTTACCAAAGAATGATTGATCCTGTGTCTCTTGATTTATGATGTTAGTTAAATTTATGGAATGAATATTTAATTTTTAGATCATTGGATTCTTTGATTCATGGCCAGCAAAACGTGTCTGGCCCGTAGACATGGCCGGGTTTGCAATAAACTTACAGTTTCTGAAGCCGAATGCCTCGATGCCTTACAAGGCGGGCTTTGAAGAGGATCAGTTTTTAAGAAATAATAACATAACATTGGAAGACATTGAGCCCAAAGCCAATAACTGCACTGAAATATTTGTGTGGCACACGCAAACAAGGAGAAAGAGTATATCGAAATTGTTAATGAACATTAAGAATGTCGAAGCAAATCCCTTGCATTCAAATTTGGCAGTTTTAATTAAAGAAGTCACCCATCAAGGTATGGGTGTACTAACATCTTCCAAAGGAGCTATTCCATACATAACAAAGGATGGTAAAACCAAATCACTGTGATCATTCATTTGCGTGATATATTCACCTAGCTACATTACCCAAAGGGTTTAAAATATTACTTCCACTTCATATTTTGACGTTTAAAAATAATTTCTTTTCAATGTTTATACATGTTTACTCTTTTTCGCCCACACTTAAATAACAATTATAATATGAGTAGAAACTAACTGAATTTTTGTTTCTCTTTCCCAAATTCCATTCTACTGCCAAAATCTATTGGGACTGTTATTTTTTTGCCTATCAACCTTCATCAATCCCATCTGAAGTGGCGGATGAACCTAAATAATTTTAGCAAAATATAACCAATACAAATCAGATAAATCACTCTGAAAGATACACGGAAAAAAATCTATCTATTACCAGGACTCGAACCCGGGACATTCTATGGATTTCATCCAATTGCAGGCTGCTAAAGCTGAAGGAGGCATAATTTTTTGTAGGAATAAATAACACGAAATTAAATTTATTTAGCTCTTTATTTCAGAATATTGGGAAAATATATAATAACTACATATTACAGCACCATTATAATTACATAATTAAACTTTGCAAAAAATTTATAAGGGGATATTACTGAATTATAAAGTAGGGATGCATCATAGAAATTAAAGTTGATGATGATGATGTGACAATAGAGATGAAATAAATTGATACAATTAATTAAATTATTATGTACATATCAAGCTTACTTCGAGCAGTATTTTATCTGGGTAGATTAAAACTATATAATAATCATATTGAAAAAAAAATTTAGACTGCATCAGATTTGGTAGTTTTCTTCATGCATGTCCAGTATCTTTCTAATTCGACACCTTCCCAGTTTGTGTTTTTAACTGCATTGAGAAAACTGTAAGAAAAATTGAAGTGAAACACGTAAAGCATGCATCAGACAAAGTAGTCAGATAAAAATTGGTGAGAAAATTCTGAAGAATCGTGAAGACATGTGTACTTGTTGACATTAAGTACCATCCCTGAAAAATATGATTTAAGTGCAAGCGCAAACTGTCGTGATGACGAGGGCTATGATAATGTATGGCAGTGTGCACACTAATGACAAAATTTTCAAATGATAGAACTGTTTTGTCTTCAGTGTGTGCCCGCTTTAACTTTTTATCATCTTTTTAGTTTATTCATATTTAATTTTTACACTCACATTTTTTTATTACTCGGTCAACAATCACTTTGGAATTTTTTTTTAGTAAATTTGTAAGTGTATTTGTAAGGTTTTTCTAAACTAGTGCTAATTTAAAGACAATAAATAATTAAATAAATTGTTTCTCAGAAATATATTATTTTTTAGTGAGTCTAATAATTTGGCAAGTTATGTAATAAATTGAAATGTTTATTGTTAAAAAAAGCAGTCATCAGTGGCTGTTTTTAATATCATCTAATACTTTTAATTCATCTCTTAGTGTAGTTCATGAATATTGCAGTAATTTAGCATAATAGTATAAATTCTTTAAATGATGTATATTAAAAATCAACATTATTTGAACTATAGGAAATAAAAATATTATTTTTAGATAAACATTGTTTTAGTAGAATTTTTTTTCAACAGTTAATCATTTATTTATTGATAGATATTGATTTAGTGATAACACTATTTATGACATTAAAATTATGAGTTATTATAACGTACTTAAAACATATAGGTAATTAAGCTTGGTGCATGTTATTCTGAAGAGCTTGAATGGGAATTAGTACGATTGCATTATCTTTATACTCACGTGACATTTATTTCATGTAAGGTGTCTTTCTCTATCTGTGACAAATCATGTAGAAAAACTGACATATTATAGTCCAGAAATTTTGTATTGCTCATTCCTACTAAATGTGTCATCACACCTTTCTGTTGAATGGCGTGCCATAAGGCGAGTTTACCTAACTCCACCCCTCGTTTCTGAAATTAAATAACCGCATCAAATTTAATATTTACAGCATATTTCACGACGCCATGATAATTATCAGGGTGATGAAACAGGTTTTTTAGTCTTACATACAGCGATTCGTTTTATAACCGGGTCAGTGGCCATTAAGTGAGGACTGGCTGTACTGGAAGCACTGATTGAAGGCTTTAGTTTTATGTGATTGTGGTATGTTGTGAGCCTAACATACAAAAATTGCTCAAAAATTTGGCACACTCAAGTGGCAATGGGCTGGACATATTTGTCAAAGATACGATGGACAGTAAGGAAGGTCCTAGGGTGGACACCTTGCACTAGTAGATGTGTTGGCCGACATGAAGCTTTATGGAACAACGATGTGAGAAGAGTAGCGGGCAACAGATGAATGGTAGTCCTACATCCAACGCTGGAGACACATGCTAATATGATAATTAAATTTATAAAATCATTGCTAAATATTCATGCCAGAAAATAAAAAATGCTAAATTCTCTATTCTTTTACATACATTCTTTTGTATGGCGGCAAATGTACTATTAAAATGAGTTAAATTTCCATACAACCTACTTATATACAATATATTAAGGAATATACATTTTTGTTGTGAAGTTGCATTTTCAAAACATAATTCTGTGGCATTTAATACAAATTAAATGAATCAACTAAAGATTTTTTCTGTATTTCTTTCTAGTTTATTAATTTAATTTGTACTTAATACAGTGGAACGTCGACTTTCGAGTATTTCGAGATACAAATTTAAAAAAGAAATTGATTCGATATATGAGCAAAGTAATAGTATTGCGTAACTTAAAAAAACTTTATCATTCATTTATGTAGTACGTGTGCGCCAGAGTTGTCACAAATAAAATATTTTTGTCGAACACAACTTTTGTCATGAGCCGCAATCTATTCTATGCTTGTGTCTTTCTTTTTATGCACAGACTGCCAAACATGAGAATTCTCGTTACACGCTTGCAATGTGTTCACAACTTGAGCCAATGGTTTTGACGCAATTCAACCTGCGCTGCGAGAGAAAGAGATTGTTAGCAGTGATGGGCAGTGAGCTACGTGCTCCATACGAGCCAATGTGATGTCACATTTTCATCAAATCCTCAAAAAGAGGCAAAGCAAGTGTCAATTGATAGGTTCCTGATTAAATTTACATGAAAAAAAAAAGATTTTATTGAGCCATCAAGTGATTCTGATATGAATAATTAATAAATTTTTATTTTATTATATATTTAAATATATAATATAAAAAATGTATGTATATTTTGTATGAATTATTTTAATATGAATATTTTTGGATCTTAGAACAAATTAATTGAGTTTCCTTTATTTACTATGGGGAAATTCGCTTTGACATAAGAGTGCTTTGAGATATGAGCATGTTTACAGAACGAATTATGCTCATAAGTCGAGGTTCCACTATATATTATTTTCTTTATTCGATGAGCTAGGCTTTGGTTGAAATACAATTATGCCTCGCTTTGAAGTATAAATAAGTACAAGTTTGAAGTATAAGTACATACAACAAACAAATATAAGTGTAATTATCTGAACACTTAAAATAATCTACCTTGCAATAATTAGCTGCTTCAGTGCATTTATCTTTGACGTCTTTTGTTGCTGGATGCCAATTCTGAGGTCCATTATTAGTTAATAGACCCATGCAATGACTAGCGGCACAAATAATTCCCAAATTTTCATTCTGAAAAATAAACATAGTTCATACAAAAAAAAAATCCAAATTTCATACAAATATAAATACACATGAAAAATGTTACAAATGGAAAAATTAGCAATAATAATTTAACCATACTAAGCCAACGAAGGCAATGAATCACACCGAATGTGTATATTTAAGTAAAACTCTTAGAGTTGCCCATCGGCCTCTAGAGCGTGTGTAATGTGACATTGTGCGTATGGCCATGCTTTAAAATCTACCACGAGAGATAAAATTATTGACATATTACAAATTAATTATATTTTAATATTTATCTCATATCAGCACAGCTCATTGCTCATATTTGTGTTAGTTAGTGTTAGTGTTGTGCATGAGATTTGATCGTATTTCTTTGTTTACAATATATGTATTTAATGTTTTACTTCATTAGAATCATGGAACACTTTTAAGATAAATAAATTGTAAATCTGCTGGGTGATAGAAATCATAAATCTGTATTCGTAATTTGAATTTTTGTCATATTGACCTTTACCACCAAATCTCTGAGACGAGAAAGAGCAAAGTCTCGTCCATATGCATGCACAATTAGAATAGCACTTTATAGAGAAAATGAGTTGTTGAATGTATATGGCTGGATATTTTTTACAATGGATGTTTTATTATATATACAAATATCTTTTTTTTAGTTTTTGTTGTAAAACAATGATAAGCAAACACTTATAGACAATTAACAATACATGTAATACATACCTGAAAATAACTGATGTAGTTGTCCAGTGAGTTGTCAATAAGCGTATTTCGACAGTATGTAAGAACAACATCCAACTTAAATGGAGAATTGACGATTGCTTCCTTTAAAATTGACAGTGGATAACCAGTCACGCCGATAAATCTTGCCTTACCCTCGTTTCTGATTTTAGCAAGGGTTGGCAAAGTTTCTGTGAATATTATTTGTAATGAAGGTGCAAACTCTAAGTCATGTACCTAAAAAGATAACTAAGATATAACATCCACATCAAAATTTAGTGGCTGTAAAGTTTATTATCCACAATATGCACAGAAGTGAAAAAAAATTTACATTAGTGTATTTGTAAAAACGATGTAGATTCAAAGCAATCAAATAATGCATGTAAATAAAAATGATGAATTTGTGGATATTATGAACTAGATGTTTGGAAAATTTTTTTTGAGATGTATCTTTGGGCCGGTAGTAGAGCCATGTAAAAAAAACACCAAAACGGCATGTATTATCAGTTACGTATTTATTTATCAATCACACATATATACATAATAAAATAATAATGCGTATTAGGAGTCAGGAATCTTCTTTATGACATTGTCAAGAGATTGTTGAATGCCACCCTTTTTTTTCTTTTCCTGATAAGAGTTCTATAACATGCCGTGTCTCTATTGATTGCCCTACATACTTGAGAGATACGCTCTGTATTGGGATCACATTCATCCATGATAGCTAAAAAATTATCAAGATGCATGAAGGCTTCATTCATATTTTTTATTGTGTCTTGACAATGTCAGCCTCTTCTCCTTAGCCTTCATTTTTATTTCATTTGCTTCTTGTTGTTCAATTAGGTATTCATTCGATAAAGGCTCTGAATGAGATTCGATTAATTCATCAACATCTTCATTGTTGATGTCCATGTTTAGTTCATTCATCATTGAAACTATTTCATTTGTGATAGTTTCCGGAGATTCTTCAGGGTTTAGATGATCGCCTATCATTTGTGGACATAATTTTTTCAAAGATCCTTTGAAACCCACCAAACTTGTTTACATACATTTCAAGGAGAGAGAGACAGGGAGTGGAGGAGAGGAGAACGACTGCACGCGAGACAAAAGTGAACATTATCGGAAAAAATGTGCGAAATAGCGAATTGTGTGTAAACGTGCGAAAGTCGAGGGCCGCCTGTATATGATATTAATATTTTTAAGATAATAAGAATGGTAATACAGGTAAACCTCCTATAATACGGTATCCAACAACACTGTTAAATTGTATTTAAGACACAACATGCAAATGACCGATTTACGATGTTTGCTTGGAACACAGTACGACGCGTGCGCACTTACCTACCACTACGGTGGCAATGACAGAGTTAACACATCTCTGTTTTGAGGAGTTGGCTATTCAGGATGTTCAAAATTTATTAATGGAAGAAATTGACGAAGCGGATTTGCTGAAAATGGCTTCAGAAGTTATACATCAAGTCCATTTCGAAGAGAAGAACAGTGATGAATATTGCATAATTAATTAATTAACTTTAAATAAATTACGGGAAGACCTAAGCTTAGCAAAAAATCTAGAATAATTTTCCTTGTATGCAGACCTATCCGCTGAAGAAGCCGAAAATTCAAAAGGAAGCAGGAAAATTGTGTCCTATATTAGGAAATCCACAACGAGCTTTTAATCAACAGCAAACAAACCAAAATTACACACATTATTTTAAAGAGGGCAGAAGGCGCAAATGATGAAAAGAATTCAGGAGTGAAGATGACATTCAACGGAAAAAACCTTTACTTGTATCAGTGTATTTACTTGGTGATGAGGAAGAAAATGACTAAATTAAGATTTAATAAATTTAAAAAAATGTATTTAATAAGTTTTCGAAACCTAACCCCACTTTTTGTACTGGCTCTGGGTCTCATATAATACGGTTTCACATAACACGGCATTTTCTAAGAACCTGTCAACCATGTTATAGGAGGGTTAATGTACTCTATTAATTATGACATACAATGAAGAATGAACGAAAATAAATAATAAATCGCTTGTAATACACTTAATATATTTGAAAAAAATTAAACATTGCATACCTGGATAATATCAACACATTCAAGTCCAAGCCTCTTAAGACTTAAGTTTACCGAAGATATTGTTTTCTCACTTGTAAAATTAAACATCGACTCATAATCTAATTCATAACGACCAACTTTAGTCGCAATGTAATAGGCTTCTCTAGGTACATCGGAGAGTGCCTAGAAATATACAATTGATCAAAGCATTGATATCTCATTATTTACGAAAGAAACAATGTCAAATATGAATTAAATATATTAATTAGAAAGATATATATATAAAATCAATTTTATCGAAAAATATTGTTGCGCCACCGGAATTCGAACCGAGGAAGGTGCATTATCCAACTATGCTACAGCAACAATATTTTTAGCGACAAATTTTCGAAGCTATATGTTATATTTTTGATATTAATACATTTAATCGTTCCATCATTTGAAAGAGCCATCTACCTTATTTTTACAGAATCTCAAATACGTTTGAGTAAACTGATAGCAGACGCCAGAATTATCAATTCATTTTTATTAAATTTTGGACACACTGATACAACTTTATTATTAGGAGAACACATTCTTATTGTGAATTATCTTACAAACTAAAAACTTTACTTCTTCAATAAATGCAAATTTATTTTGTAATAACATTTTACATTAATAGTGAATTTTTAATAAATCGCTCTGTGGAAGCAGAATAGGTGTCCACGATGCTCAGTCATAAGCACATCGACTGGGAGACATAATTTGTAATGCCTCAATTCCTCGGTTAAACTTAAATAAAATAATATGTCTGAAATGTTCATTTCTTGTACATGATAGTCCACTTTATTTAGCCAACAATTAATTTTTTACAAATTCAAAATCAAGACGAATTCAATTAAACAATAGCGTGGAATTAAAATGACATTGACACATGTCAAAATTTTTTTTGTTTTCCAAAGCACTCTTACCTTGGAAAAACAAAAACGTTTATAATCAACCCAATACTTCACACTCTAGCATTTCTAGGTCCTAAACTCAGTTCAAACAAATTTCATTCAAGTAAGTGTGGAAATGTGTCTATTAAAACATTATGATATATAGACATTACCTTTCCTAGAATGATTTCCGATTGCCCTTGACCGTACCATGGTGCAGTATCAATATAATTAATTCCCTGCTTTATCGCGCTTCTGATCGTCCTAATAGCCTCTTCTTCATCAAATTTTCTGCAAATATTTATATCAGCTATGTATACAACGAATATTAAACATACATTTTGGTTTTTGATTCTCTTGAATACTGAAAAAAGTAATTATAAAGTTACATACTCGTACAATGGACTGAATACGCCACCTCCAAGAGACAAATAGGAAACTTTGAGTCCAGTTCTTCCAAGAACATTATATTTCATTTTCCGCACACTATTTTCATCATGAAACCCCTTTACGAAGGTAGGAGGAAGATCAGACATTTTCTCAATATGATTGGACACGGATTAGAAGCACACCTCTTATCTATGAAAATGAACTAGGAATGCAAATTCTTTGAGAAGTTAGATAGGTATAGCGAAAAAGTAAGATAAGGGGAATTAAGATATCTATGGTGTATATTATTCAAAAGAAAAAATAAGAAATAAAATATTTGCAGTAATACAATTATTGTAAGAATGATAAATTTTTCATAAAACATGTACGCACCATGAACTAAAATATTATTAATTAATTAATTAGATTTAATAATTTTGTAATGTAGCAGTGCCCCACGTGTGACGTTCCATTGCGTAAAATGTTGCGTCAAAAATAGTTCCGAACGCTACCGCGTTCATATTTCCGTATGAATGTAGATATTTTAGGCTTAATTTGTTATAGGGTGATTCTGTCAACTAGCGGTGCGTCGTTCGCTAACGAACCGGCTCACTGAGCCAGATCTTAGCGTTGAGTCGGTTCAACGATTTACCCACTCACCGGATACAACGCATCGCAGAGTTATCTTGTACTCGAGTGTTCGGTTGCAAAACAAACCGTTTTTAAAACTGAATTATTATCAAAATATTTGTTTCAACTACTTACGTTCTCAAATATTAGCCTATTTAACGTTATTTAAAAAATAATTATGAGGTCACTAAACGACTGAAACGTTTAAGACAAATAATAATATTGCTGTATCAGTTAGTATAATCTTCCAAAGCATTTTTATTTTAAAGAAAGTTAATTTTTGATTAATACAGATTTTCGTTTATGTTATTTTTTAAATATTGTTTGGTTGTAGAAGAAATGACTCACTTTCTTTTATATGTACATATATTTATATTTTATAATTTATTACCACATAAAAACAAATTTAGATCATGAGAGTTGATTTTTACTAAAGTACGTTAATATTAATTGTTTAAGATAATATTTTACATATCTTTGTTTTTACAAGTTTTCTTCTGTAGTGATTTTTATCATTCTGGGCAACAATTTGTAAAAACCAAATATTAACAATGGAAAATTAATAATCAAAGATGCCAACCGGAAGTAGTCGAAATAAAACGTAATATAGGAAAATAGGTAAGAAAGTAAATTAGTAAACTATTTAAGCTATTTTTGATATAGTTAAACTAATTTTGATGCAATTATATTATATTTTACGAAATGTTCTCACTTTTTTTGGGCTACCCTGTACATGGAATTGGTGTATCTTCTTGGTTAAATCGCGTTTTTTTGTAAATGATTTCCTCGAAAAAAAGTAAGTCGAAGTTTCGGCACGGCAACGCATGCCATCGTCAAGGCATTGTCTCAAATTTTTATGGTACAACATGGGTACAACTGAACTTGTTCACGGGAGATATAAATCTCCCACAATTGAAATCTAACCTAGAAGAGATTTCAGTTCCATAAATAAAATACAAAATTATACATATAAATTATTGCCACTTAAAAAATTAATTAAATATGCAAAATACTAGAACTAAAAATGACCTATTTGTTCGTTGTAAAACTTTACGTAGGATGGCTCGATGTATATATTTAGACTAAAGCTTTCAAGCTTTGCACTCCCGATGGTGTTCAATTATAAATCAAAATGCTCCAGTTCATATTTGACATATTCATGATCTGTCGTATTTTATACAGAAATACGTTTATTTTTGCATTCACAGTTGAGTACAATGACTGGGATATTTTATAAAACCTTTAATAGCAGTATGATAATCATAAAATATGAACGCGATCAATGATTTGACGTTGCAAAATTAATAAGTAAGAAACTGAATATCGCCGTTCTTCGAGTATTTGGTTTCTATATGGTGATACATATTTCAGTTCAGTTCTGTAAACAATCGATTACAGTTTTATTCACTAAAATGAACTTAAATATATAATGTGTAAAAATGTTTGAGGGGGAGACATGCAAATAAAAAATTATGAGATCTGGACTTTGGAAAAACTTAAACATAAATGGCAGGCGAGTCGTCAAATTAAATTTTCTAATCATTCGCTAATTAGAATTTAGGCACTAGAATTTTAGATATTCATCGAAAAAATAATGAGAATTGGTCTAGATTGTTGCAAAATGTTGTTTGTTGAAATTATAGTCTATTCTATACTATCCTACACATACATAATACTATACTACACATACACAACACTACACAGAATATACATATTCTATTTTATTTAAACTATAAAATAATAATTGAATGGTAGTAAATCATATTGAGCTGTCTCTTTACTTTTGCTACCTCAGTTTTTGTAGTTGAATTACTGAGTAAGTAATGCGAGTAAACGTAAAACATTACATAGGTCGTAAATTTGGTTTAAGTTGTTTAATTTAACAAATTTATAAAGTGAAATGTGTAATTACTTACTCATAATCGAATACGAAATTAAAAAGTTTAATCCAATAATATTTTCCTAGAAGATCGGGCATACACGCTAATTTTTTAATATTAATTTTGAATTAGTATATGAGTGATGTGGTAAAATTGCATTAGTCGCGAATTTTTAAATGTTGGTGTATACAAGATTTACATTTAAGCTTCCAGATCTTTTGTTAACCAATGAAAAAAAACACACTGATTTAAATAAAATGAAATACATTATCTTTAATATTGGATAAGTTTATAATCACCAATAATTATTTTTACAGATGAAGGGATCCTTTTTTCATTTTGCTCTCAAAATACGAATAAAATTCATACATTTCAAATTTTAGTAGTGAAATGAATAGTTCCTTGATTCAGAACGGCGAAGAAGAGTTCGTTCAAGAACAACTACCTCTGATTATGTAGTTTTTATGTTCTGTGTATTTATCTATGGTTCTGTGTCCTTTGTTATGGTTTGACGTTTAGGTCATGTTTTGCGTCGTTCCAGCTGACGTTTTCGGGTGAAGCGGTTTTTACTTTTAAGATCGAACAGTCGATCTACGTTTTATATAATTTCAAATTAGCAATAAATTTACTACTCAGTGTTTGCCGATTTCCAGTTTGCCGTTTGGTGAGCCATTTTGAAATATTATTTGAAAGGTATTTGGGTTCGGTTTCTTTCTTTACTCCCGGATTAATGTTTCGCAGAATAAGTGAAAATATGAATTAAGCGAGAAAACTCCTTTGTATTGTAATTTGTTTGTATTCTTTACATGTTGTAATTGATTTCATTAAATCTGTTTTAAAGGAATAGTTGCCTATTTTAGAAATTTTACATATTGTTCCGTATTGTACAATGGTACCTACGCATAAGGTTATTGTAAACCGATAAAATGCACTTTACAACTTTGTGAATTATTGGCACCATAATTTTACGATAAAAAACCGATTTTAGTACATTTCATTCGGTAATCAGCCATCTGGCAATACGCATTATATACAACAACTCAATACATTGATTCATATAATATCAGATAATTCTTCCAGCATTGACGTTTGGAAAATTAAACACCCATTTTCCTTTTGAAAGTACTTAACTTTTTTTACTTCACTGGAAGATGATTTATTCTGTACATATTTTAAGATTTTTTTAACAATGTGTTTTTTAGGTGGTTGGTCATACTTTATAAGTGCAAAATAAAGATTGACATGATTTTCAACATCAATGATGTTGCTTCATATTTAATAATTGTTTTGGTATATTTTAATTTTATAAGATTTTTACACTCAATTTCAGACGTAATTCGTTGTGTTCTTGAGTTGAAACAGATTTGTATGGGGCGCCGTACGATATCACTACTGGAAATAATAATTTGGTTAAAGATCCGTACCGCGGTGCCGGTGATATCATGCGTTATTTGATGGTCATTTTCATGGAGAAATTGGCGCCGCGGAATGTTCACTGTACTCACGATAGCCAACTTAAATTCTGACAGTTTTCTTTCTATCCCTTTCTCTGTCGGAAACTTGCGACTTGGGCGGCCAAGGAGTTAAAATAATTTATACATGTTAGATTTTAAATAAGAAGAAAATTAAATTTTGAAGATCACAGTGAAGTTGAGAGAAATTAAAATGTATTATACAAATGATTAGTATTTGCAAAATAATAAGAATTTCTGGACCTGTATTAGAAAAAGGAATGTATAGAATAAAAATGCACCACAAGCTACAAAAATTTATTGAGCAAGAATCATAAGATTTTGTAGGTCCCAAAGGGCCATGTTAATAGAATGCCAGATGACATGATCAAAATTAAGATATTAGCTGACTCTGTGGAAGAGAACTGGAGTAGGATGGGAAGGTCTGGGAACTGGAGAAGTATGTCCAGGGATAGGAGTCCGTGGAGAGCAGCTGTGGAGGAGGTTAAATCCCGCTCTGGGATGTAGAGCCACGGAAGAAGAAAACCTGATGGATTCACATTATTTTAAAATTATTTCTAGATATCAAAAAAATTATCTGGCTGTTAAATTGTCGGGCAGAGAATTTCTCACTTAATTTTGACTCCTTTTAAAAAAATGTTGAATGTTGAAAAGTTTATTTGTATTTTGAAAATGTTCAATATGTATAGTATTTATTTTGAGCATTAAGAAGTAGGGAATTTTTTTCTTTAAATCAGACTTTTATAATCTGCTTTAATATTTTGGAATAGACTTTTGTAAATTAAACTCCGAGTAGGCTAGTATATTACTCATAGATCAGCATGTTAAGCTTAAATGGAGACATCTATAAATTTTGGACTAATCCTCTTTTATTCTATAAATAAGCTCTGTTTATTTTAGAATCTTTGAATCTATTAATTTTTCACTTTCTTATATTATTTCTGCAACACTTCTGTGTCAGCCATTATGGCCTGTGGGCATGATTTTCTTAGTGAGACTTTGATCTTCGAGAGTTGGTAAAGGTATGTGTGTACTCAATGCGCCATTCTAATCTTCGAGCAAAACACAAGGTGATGATTCATAGATTACTTTGTGCTGAACTCTGAACTGGTTTTACACCCATTCAAGTGTCTCTTAAGAATCTCTGGGTGAAATCTCATCCTTGGACACGGGCAATTAGAGCTGAAAGTATTTATAAAAGTAATGGCTTCTTTTGAACTACAATATTCCTTAGACCAAGTTTGACATATTTGCGGATACTTTGATTTGATTGACACAACCGTCGTCTATCAAATGATTTGAATTTATTGCTTGTGTAATAATTTAACATTTTCAGTATTCTTACAAAAATATAACAGCCGATGAGTGTTTCTTGGGTGGTATCACCACAGTGATAACAGGAATGAATGATAAGAGAAAATGTGAATCATTATTTATAATTTGTGTCAACAGAATGAATAACTGTTATGGAATACACTTGGTGATTTGTAATAAACATTTGTCATAGTGTTGCAGTACCCTGGCATGCCAAAGTCACTTAATGCACTTTAGCGAATCATAACTCACATGACCTCTACATTGGTAAATCATTTTCTTTTAAATTGATTGTAAAACAACTCTTCAATACACTGAATACATTACAATATTCACATCATTTTTTAAACCGTGCTTGTGTTATGAAAAATCCTAACTTATTGGTCTCTACATGAGGAACGAATCTTTATAATGAAGGAATTTCACATTGCAGAGTTAGTCATAGATTTGGATTAGTATTATGTTCACTACTATCTTGTTTGTGAATTCATAACATTTTATAATATACAGCCAGGTTCCATTCCATCGACCTGGTCGTTAAGCGATTTGGGCGGTAAACTCCTCATTATTTTATTGGGTCATCCCATAAATAATGCGTTTTTTATACTTCTTTTATTATTCAAAATTATGACAATGTTCTTTTTTAATCTAAAATATACTCTTCTTCATTTTCTATAATGCTCTTCCATTTTTCTGGTAAACTTACAAGGCCCCTCTTTCAAAATTCGCTTAAACGGAACGAAAAATACTCCTCCAGTACTGTTCTGACCTTGTCTACATAATTTGTATTTTTTCCGTCCAGTTGATTTTGAAGACGGCAGAATAAATGATAATCAGATAGGACAATGTCCGGTGAATATGGTGGGTGGGGTATCGTTTCCAAAACTGGTTCACCTTCACTCTCTGCATGCGATTGTTTTGTTTTGTTTGTTCCCTGCTTGTTTCTTTTCTTTCATGTCACTTCTTACATGTTTTTAGTCTGTATCAAAAAAATTTACTCTTTTCAATTTACTTATTATCTCTACTTGTCTCCTTTTGATTTTTCTATTATTTACCATTTAATTGAATTTGTTACTTTACTTCCAACTTATATTCTAGCTTATGGAATCTTATGGCTACCTACCTCAGAACAGGTACTTTGTATGTACCTTGCGACCAACAGGCTTGCGTGTAAATGAAATGTATTATAATACTTGTACTAAGGATTTTTATATTGATGCAAGCTATACAAGGAATGTTGTTATAACAATAAACACCGACTATCGGCACTGAAATGATGATGATTAGACTGAAAGTTTGTAAGGAAGTCATTGACCCAATTTGCTGACTTTTCCGATGGCACGCAGGTGTTGATGAATGGTTAAATGACCAAATACTCTACTAGTTCCTCAACAGTTATGACGGGATTTGGTTCCACCAGGGTTTGCAAAACGTCCTCGTCGAGCTCTACAGATCTTCAAGGACGAGGCTCGTCTTCTAGGCTGTAGTTTCCGGCTATGAATTTCTGGAACCACCGTTGACACTGGCTTACACTTATTGTCTGATCTCCATATACTGCATTAATATTCCTCGCACTTTCCATTGCGTTGTTGCCTGTATTGAACTTATAAAGTAAAATATGCCAAATATTTTATAACTGTTAAAATCGAGCTGCACTCTTCAAACCTTGCACTAAGCATAAGTTACTACCAGCTTTTGAAGACAAATATTGATGGTCTACTGTACTACGAAAAGAAAAATAATTCCATTTTATATCATAAAAAATACATTTTTTTATTATTCTGTTTCATTTATTCCATGCCACGATATTCTGCAATTCAAAAATTCATTTGACTACGATAATATTTGGGATTCAGATAATCGAGGTTCTACTATTTTGTCTTAATTTATTTGTAATTTTGAATATAAATAAAAGCAATAATCATTTTGATTTATTAATGTATTGTAAAGATCAGATTTATAAATAATATAATACATAATTAATATGTAATACATACACTAGTTAATCCAAACGAGTACATAATAAAATGTATTATAATTATTTTGGAATCATCTAATAGAACTTTGTTTGATTCAGATATCAAAATTAACAAAACTTTAAGGATATCTTTCAGTTTTTTGTAAAAAAAAATGGAGACCTGATTTTAAAATACATTATGATTCTGTTTAAAAATATTGGAATCCAAATTTAATTGTAAATTTTACTAATAAATGATTAATATTTTAGATTAAGTTCCATTTGTAGGTAATAACTGTGTAGTATTGCTAGATAACATTGCTCATTTGCGTTTTCAAACAATCTTGCTTAGGTATACTATGTTTTTTTAAAATTAAATTTAATAATGCACTATTGTTTTGTGTGAATTACCTTAATAATACTGAAAGTAAAGAAATTATCAGTATAAAATTAAATACCATTATTCCTCCATACTGTGCTATGTACACTATTAGAGAACGTGAAGTTATCAGTAAATACATAAAAAAATGTACTATTTTTATGATGTATATACTATAACATCCAGAGGTGTGCAGTCTATGCATTAAAAAAAGTTGTACACAATTATGTTTTCTGGAAAATAAATCAAAATGATATATTTGGCAATATTTTTAAAACAATAATTATTCACATTTTAATCTAGTTTTCTTTGATGCTCTTTTTACGACGTTGTATATTATCATATAGCCACCTTTTATATATTATCATCATCATGGTACTATAGCCCGTGGTGGACCTTGGGCGTCTCAAGTAGATTTATTTATTTCTGAGGCATATTTCTTTGAGGTTCTGTAATAGGATAGGATTTATGAGGTAGGGTTTTTATCCCTAAGCTCGACCCCTAACCTAGAGGACCAGATATTTTCTGTTGAAGATTTCCTTCCTCTATACTCTCCATTTTGAGGTGCTGTAAACTCACCTTTCGCCCTCTTCCTATCTGCTATGATATTAAGGTGACATTGCCTAGGATTCGCGATCGTGGACGCTAGGAAATTAGATTTGTTGGTTTAGCACTTTGTAATATTTTATAGAAGTATGCAAATTTCACATACCAACTGTTCCAACCCTTATATATCTGTGGAGGTTTATCGCTACCACAGCCGCTGATGACCCTTGAACGCACCTCACATTTACCGTTGTGTAAAACTAGTGCTCTTAACAGTTGCAAAAATATGCCCAGTACCGATGCCACGATAACAGATGTTGGGTGCAATAACATGCGTCTACAACCATCTGGAAGACCCACTTGTGAGCTTCTCCCCTCTCGCTGCTAACTTCCAGATACTATCTCCAGGAAGCGCTCCTCCTTGTAGTAATTTCATTACATTTGTATGTTTTTAATCTGTAACTGTGCTTGACAGTAAACTTGTGTCTACCATCCTTCTCCAACATGCCCTGGCCACTTGCACTCCACCATCATAATCAAACAAATATGTGAATGAATGGGTGGTTATTGGGGCACTCGCATTCACACTACAGCATATCCTTCTGATTCATCTGCCAAACCCACAAACATACATTCATCTGCATTAACCAACATACTTGCTTCACAGTGTCGATACACACATTAAAGCATTTTTTTTTTCTCTTCGTATATCTATCTCTGTCTAATGAAAATAGTGTAACATTGTCTCGGAATACAGTGTAGTTTTAAAAAAACATAATGTCTACCAAGTGCAGGTATCAGAGTAGCGGCACACTGTGGTGTCTATCGGTGTGAATTTAGAGTTGACTGAAATTTTTTTCTAAAGAATACTTAAAAGTAAATCTCATTTATTATTATTATTATTCATTTCATGTATTCAAAATAATTAATTTCTTTAAAATATTTATCACTTGTCGAGTTACCATTAAGATAAGAATTTGTTGCTGATTGTTCAGTGAAAAATGGATGCCTATAAATGTTTTAAGTTCATTTCATAAACAACATGAGATAAAATGACATCATATTTATTAGCTATAGTTTTGATTTACTGTATACGTTTTTTTATCAGATTTGCTGTATACATTATTTTATCAGATTTGCTGTATACATTTGATTCATAACTCATTTTATATCTAGCCAGTATATGTAATTGGATTTGTAATATACATGTATGTACTTAGGTATATCAGGTTGTCACATAAGTCGGTTTTTAATGTACATACAAAATGTACTCCTCGAAAACAAAATATATTTTTAGTGTTCTTTTGGCATTTTGTAACGGTGGTTGTGTTGGCAGCATTTTTATTTTCATTTTCAACCCTGAATTGGCAATGGCACATGAGATAAATGAATCCCAAATACACCGCACGTGCATTTAAAAAAAGCAGACTTACGATACAACCTGATATACATGTATATATTTATATTGTCAGAGGAATGAAAGTAGGACTGAATGCAGTGGACATGAGATCGCTTAGGTGTATGTTTGGCAGATCCATTTATGACAGAGTAAAGAATGAAGAAACAAGGAAACAATGTAAAGCCGATCTTAGTATAATGAGTAAGATTAAGAAAGGAACACTTAGGTGGTTTGATCATATGGTATGGATGAATGAGGAGAGAATGTTAAGGAAGATATATGACGCAAGTGTTGATGGCACCAGAAATAGAGGACGTCCGCGGAAGACTTGGCACGATCAGGTAAACCAGATACTGGAGGATAGTCCTGTTAGAAGCCTCAATAATCGGCGAGTTTGTATGAGAGGATGTATGAATGTGGCTGAGGCGAGAACTGCGTGTCCTCTCTGCCTACACTTGCGAAGAAATGGCATGATGGTAAGTTAGTTAGTTAGTTGTCATTATATGCTGAATTTTCTCAACATGATTAATAGAAGATTGCTTGCATAAAAGATGAGAAAATAAACTTTTAAAATATTTACTTGGAAGTAATTAAAAATAGTAAAAGGTTAAATAATAATCTGCCTACACCCTTAGAAATGTAAAAAGTTTACGATTTCTGGTATTTTATCACATTTTTATCCAAATATTTATTTAATACATTCATCAGGTCCGTATCCCTTGCATTTAGATTGGTTTTGCATGTGCAACAAACAAATTACTTTTTTTTTATCTTCCTTTTAAAATACCATTTTTCAAATTCAATTTTGATATTTATGTTAGTTTTTTTAGACTTAGTTTATTCTTTTTGGTCGCATATTCGTTTCATTTCTATAAAATTGTATCAGTTGTAATCGTAATTCATAATCATTTTAGCGTAATTAATGTTACATATAATACATTTTCATTTCAAATAAAACACAGTTACTAGTGGATATTTGCTAGTGGTTATCTGAAATAGTACAGGTCTTAATTTTGATTATTACTGTAAAGTTTCTAAATTAAAAATTAATTGAAAGATATATATTAATACATTCATGCTTATTTGATAGTTGGCACTTAATAGCCATCGGTCTAATAAAGTTGCCTGGTGATAAAACTAGTCATTGTGAAATGTTTGCTAATAAAGGTGTAGTAATTTGAGATTATATGTCCCTACAAAAATATGATTTCATCTAAACTGTCATGTATTCTTGGTAATCTCAATATTAATAATCGGCTATGAATTTCCAAACTTGCGTAAACTTTCCTGAATATGACGCTATAGCTATCATTGTTTTAAATGTTCAATGGTCCCGAGAAGTGTCCTACTGCATGCGTTATTTATTATCTAGTGCGTTTAATTAATTTTTATTTGAATAAAGGTTAAATGGTTAAAGGTATCAATTTTTCTTGCTAATATCCACTTTATTGCATTTATTTTTTCTCTAAATTAATTTTAAAATAGCTTTTTCCCTAATTTAAAAAAGGATTAAAGTTATTTATTGTTATTGTGTTCAGTTTGTAGAACTCTGTGTTTATTTTTTAGGAAATTTAAAAAATCAAATTTTTATTATTGAGCTTTGCTAGTTTGCATAGAGCATTATTTATATGTTACAACTGTTTCGGTTGTTATTAAGTTTGAAAATGGCCTTGACCGCTGAAAAAAAAACTTCTGATAAATGTCCAGGAATGTGTTAACTTGTCAATGTTAACATACTACCAAACATTATAAATTATTTTTGATATTATAAGTCAGTTTTTTTTTTATGAAAGTCGTATACATACATTTATTAAATTTTCTCTTCATATTCTATAACAAATTGATTTGATCATATGTATTTTTCAAAGATTAATTTTATTGCAGGAGGAAACATTGTGTTTTTAAAACAATCTTTCACATGAAAGTTTTCTTATTTAGAGAAATCTTTGGGCAGATCATCATTCCAAAAATTAGAATTTTAGATTTAATGATGGTGGTATGCTAAGAATGCGGGGAGGACAGTATTTATTTTTGATATTCATCAATGATAACTATTTCGTTATAACTGTGCGATTGACACATTGATGATTATATTTACCTTGTATTTGCGTGGCTTTTTATGCACTATTTATAATATTGTAAGAATTAATCTTTTCTAAAATTGTACACATTGTCTATATTTAATGTTATTCAACAGCTTACATAATAATAAAATTATACTCATATTATCTATGTATGTACTTATTTATCGTGACTCTGTTTTCTTTGATGTAAGCAGAGTGGATATAATGCCACGCCCTTCTATTTTATCAAACAATTCTTGCCTTTTTTTTTTTTGAGCAAACCGAACTTTGCACTATACACACAAGTGAGTATTATTTTAACATGGACATAGTTATGAGATGTACAGTCCCTCTCATCAGCAGGCGTAAATAATAACTAAATTAAATATAGTCAACCTATTCGGACAAGTTAAAAGGGGCGTCGAAGTGGGTAGGAATAACCACACCTTCCCCACTCTTCTGCCTGAATAGGTTGTCACCCGACATTGTACTTAATTTAGTTATGTACACTTGATGACGAGAGAAACTATATATAACCTCTCATAACATTCAGTTGTGTGCGTAGTGCATAGTTTGGTTCAATTAAAAAATTAAAATAATCATGTTGCACTACAAAGTGCCTGTCATGTCAATTAATATAATTCGTGCATGCTCGGTTGACGAAAAGCTGTTGATGATTTTATCATTTTGCTAGATTATTTTAACAGACATTATTTGCTGTCTTTCCTCACTTTATTCACCCTTTTCTGATCATGTTAACTATGTTATAGTCAGATTGTCATTCACTCCTTATTTGTTAATTTTTCATTCCATCATATTAAGTAGACTTATATAAATAACTAGATTTAATTTGTATATACTTTGCAATTCCTGTCAACACGTTCCATGCTGACAACACGTCAGGCGCATTCTTTAAAAATTGGTCCAGTTGTGTGCAATAGGTCTGGTTCAATTTTATGGTCATACTGATTTGCTTATATTACAACATAGTAGAGTAATGATTAAAAAAACATTTATTAGATTGTTGGAAGGCAGTACAATTTTTTAATATAAACTCTTCCTATTGCAGTTGTTGGACTATTAATTTGTGCAGATAGTATTTCACGATGGCGTGGACACGGTACCAACAATTTCTGGCAATTCTCCTTGTTATTACTGGATCCATAAACACATTGGCAACCAAGTGGTCGGATAATCTTTACTCTAAAGGATCTGATGGAGAAGTTCGGATATTTCATCATCCCTTTCTACAGGTAATACATTTCTAATACAGGTTTAATTAATTATAAATTCTGTTCCCTGTTATTTACCCTATCCCTACCCTTATTTTAATATGCAATTTTTTTTTTTTTTGTTGTGTAATATGGAAGAATGCCTACGTTGCGGTAGGTGGTTTAAATAATTAATTAAACAGCTAAATTATCATATTTGATCAACATCGACTCTATTTTAGCATACCTTGATTTTCATATCTTGTGTCGCATTATAGTAATGATTTTACAGAATACAGGAAGTGAAAGCATTCACTCAAGTATTTTGTCCCCTTTTGAATTAACAAAATGAGCTGTTGGATTTATTGAAAACATAAAACAAAATCATCACTTTCAGCTCCTAATGTAAGAAATCATTTAAATAAAATAATGATGTCCTTTTTTTGTTCTTCAATGTTAACTTCCTGAGGACCCGTCATTTACTGTATTATCATGCAGTAATAATCTTTTTTATGAACTCCCGAAAACCTTGTACTAATACTTATTGTAAAATACATGAATCTAATTCAAATATATAGTATGAAGGAGGAAAAAACTGATCAGAGATAGCTTAAAGTAGGCTAAATTTGTTTTATTGTATGGACTTGGCACGTCATAAACTTTACCTTGTCGAATGTTAATTTTCACATTGCGTACCTAATTTTATTGTTTGTTTCCATATTGTATAAGTACTTTTTTTATCAATTTTCTAATAACATCTACATCCTTCTTGACTTATGCTCTTCCACTTTTCTGGGCATCCTGCAAACCTTAGGGCTGTCACCAGAGGAGTGCCTGTCGCTTTTTTTGGTGGGGGATATTTTTCTTCCTCTTCGTCCTTCGACGTGGCCCACCACAACCTATCCAATCTCCAATCTGTCTTCTCTTCTTGCAAGATGCCCAACAGATTGAAAGATTTGTCTCAGGCTGCAGGTTGAGAGTCTGTCCTTGATGTATAATTCCTGCAGAATGGAGACATTTGTGCGTCTCACCTTCCATAGTATGCGCAACACGTATATCCAGCATTAGATCTCAAAGGCATCAATCCGTTTTTTCTCTCTTTCTAATAACAAACTGAATGAATTTCTATTAAAAGTATATTTTATATAAAAATATATCATAAGTTAAAAATTTTTTTGTTGGAATTTCAGAATATGATTTTTTTACATATGGAATGACTATATTTAACTTTATTTAAAATATTTATATGTACTTTTAGTAATCACCAATATGTTTTATTACTTTTCAGGCTTCAACAATGTTTTTAGGAGAGATGTTTTGTCTTCTAGCATTTAAATTTATTGTTTGTGGATTGAATGGAAGAGTTTCAACCTCAGAAAATACAAGCAACCTTATTCGAGGAAATAGAAATTTCAACCCTTTCATTCTTACGCCACCTGCCGTGCTTGATCTGGTGAGTGTAAAAATATATATATATATTTTTTTGAAGATTTTAATGATCTAGTGTAAATGAAATCATTGAAGCATATAAAATATAAAGTTTTCAATGAAATTTCACCATTGTATTAATTTATGTGGTTTGTTCCATAATATTTATTAAAAATACTTTTTTTTGTCATACACACATACTGTATGACAAAATTTGAGTACAAGACGATCCGATGTTAAATTTTTTAAGGTTTTAAAAATCGACAGTACAGTTGAAGTAAAAAAATAAACAGAAGAGGGTAGTTTTTTTTTAAAACAATGTTTTGTATAGTTTATTATTATGATTCTGATGTATTGGGTATATACAATTATATTTAAAACAAGATATGTTTCGGCATTTAGTCACAAAAAAGTTTTTGACCTCATTTGAACACTTTGAATTCCCATGTTTGAATTTCCATTATACAACATTTGTTAAATTTTTATTGTTTAATAAAATTGTTTAAAAATATTTTAGAAAACATGACGTGGTAAGTGGCGTAAGCTGCAGTTTATATTTATTGTTTCTAAAGGGTAACAAATTTCTCATCTTGTACTCTAGTACATATATACGGCATATCTGCAAGATTTTACATTTAGTCTGCACGACAATCATTAAAGTAGCTCTTTTAAAAGTTCTACGTTTTCATTAATACTATATAATATTTAGTTTACACTCAATTGGTATTATGAAACAGAAAAACGTTTGACACCCCCTGCAACAACATTGTAAATAGATTTTTACAAATGTTGATAGATAAACAAAGTGTCGGCCATCTCAAATGATATACAGTGTTGTTGCAGGAAAGCTCACTTAACATTTTTTTTTTATTGTTTAATTTAACATTGCATACCCAAGAAGATATACAATGTTGTGGCATTCATAACACAGATCTGCCCAAAACCGATATACAGTGTTGTTGTAGGAGTGGTCTCATTTATTGTTAAAAAATTATGAAATATTCATTATGTTTCAGATTGGAACATCCACAATGTATATTGGTTTAACGTTAACGTACGCCAGCAGTTTTCAAATGTTCCGAGGGTCCATAATTATATTCACAGCGGTACTGTCAGTGGTGTTCCTCGATAAGCAAATTCATGTGAGACAGTGGTGTGGTATAGGTAAGCATAATAAGAGTCTAGATACAAGTTATTTTTGACACTTGTATAGAATGTGAGAAAATCAACAATTTTATTGTCGTCTCTTTCTATTTAAGCCTTCCTCTCTCGCATGATTTATGTAACAAATAACGTCATTAAGTATTTCTGATTGAATATTACTATTAGCCTCATCTTGAAAGCGTATGTAATTTGCATAGAATTTCTCAAATTTAAACTGGAAAAATGAAAACACGCCCTTAATAAATGGCTTACACTTTCTTCTTCATTTTCAATATCTTTCACTCTCCACGACTCAACTTTATAATGCGAAGTTAAACTAGCTAAAAAGAAACTGTTCATTTTCTAATCAGAAAATGCACTTGAAAATTATGTAGCAACCATTGTTATAATATTTCTGGATTCCGTTATTTATTTGATTTCTTAATTTGTTCAAAGAGCCTGTTGGTTAATAGCTGTTTTCCGATAGTTTATATTGATGTGGTATAAAATAGGCATTTATGTAATATATATTTATTTTTACTTTTTCAGGGACAATAATAATTGGCTTATTGATCGTAGGCGCCTCAGACTTCCTAAACAAAGACACTACTCAACATTACAGCCGAAACAGTATCATAACGGGTGACCTCCTCATTATTTTAGCACAAGTCATTTCGGCATCTCAAATGGTTTACGAAGAAAAATATGTGTCAGGTTTGTAAAAGTTGCCTTTGAAATAAATAATTATTTAATTATCTACAATTGTGTTTGAACACGGTTGCAGGTGCACTGAGTTATACCACTGGCGTATTTGCCGTAAGACTCAGACAGGAAAGCTCAGTCTGGAAAGTCTCTAATTAATATCATAGTTGTGCAACAGCATTTAGGCTGAATTTTGTTCCGAGTTCAAGGTTGTGTAGTGTAGGAGAATTGTAACATCTAACACCCTCTCAATGTTATACCAATTAAAAGTGAAAGCTGGAAATAGACCTAAAAAAAATACCGAATGCCATTAAAATATAATGCTAGAGAAAAATGCCGAAAATTAGTTGGATGGATAAGAAACAAAATGACAACATTTTGAAAGAAATCGAGGAAAATTGATTTATCCTGAGATCGATAGTAAAAAGATGTGGGAACTGTTTAGATCACATCCTGACACAACACATTTGTAACCGCAATGGCAGAAGGAAGTAGAGAAGTCATTGATTGAGTGGAGCAGACACAGAAGTTTATATATATGTATATACAATATATATCCCGGTAGCAACTAGATATTTTTTCGATAAATTAATTTATTCTGTATATCTTTCTAGTTGATTTATTTCATTTGTATGAATTTTTAAAAATTATAATATTCAAATTTTGCCTCATTTTCATGCCAAAAACTGGATATTATTTTGATTTAAAATTACTTAATAATTATATCAGAAAATTCTAAAGTAATCAAATGATGATGACAGAAGAAATATCTAACTTCACATATAAACATACATCATATAGTTTTTTTATTTTCAGGCCTTGATATACCTCCATTGCAAGCTGTTGGATGGGAAGGAGTTTTTGGATTTAGTATTTTGTTTGTCCTTCACATTGCTTTCTATTTCATCCCGGCACCCGCACCCTTCAATGACAATGCAAGACACACTGTGGAAGATGCTGTGGACGGATTGGTTCAAATCGGTAAATAATCAAATATACTACTAAACCAAATCTTCCTAGATCAAAGTTGTGCTTTTCTTATTAATGTGCAGTTTGCGTTGCTTAACATATTTTTGGAGAAGAAATACGTGAGGAGAACATTTCTGGAATTTTTGAAGCCTTCCAATAGAACACATCATAATTTTTGTTAATTTTAAATGACATTTTATATTTGCTGTCTTCCATGCGAGGTTCTGGATTCTGCAAGGTCCATGCATCATGTTTTCACGCTTGGAATTTATTATAGGATCATTGCATCGTTCACATATATTTCTAAAATGTAATACAATTTTTAAAAAGATACCTATTTAAAAAAATAGATAAGTATACAAAATTCAGTTTATCGCACATACAAAGATATAATACTTGAGTTCAAGAATAATATTCATAAGTAATAATACTTGTGAGAAATTCTAAAACAAATTCTAATTTTGAAATTTCTTCAATGAATAGAAACGTATCCATCTAATTTGCATTTTAAAGTTGACACTTCACCCTGAAGCACTGCAACAGTTTCCATTCAAATTTGTCTTCACAATTTATGTGTGATTGTGGATTTTTTCCATAAATACATGAAACCTTTCATGCAACAACACTGTATATCGGTTTTTATGTATGTTGACCATCTTGGATGATATACAGTGTTGTTGCTGGGAAGCTCACTTAGATATTGTGTTAAAGGGTATTTTTATTTATTTTATATGGTTTAATATACTATTTGATGCCCATGAAGATATTATGGTATTTATTCATAATTTAGATCTACCCAAAACCGATATACAGTGTTGTTGCAGGGGTGATCTCAAAGAATATATTATCCATTATTTAGCATTCTACAGAACCATTATGCTGATATTAACTATATTTTATTTATATTTTGGTGATAGCAAAGGTTTTCGTTTGCAGGAAATAATGGCTTGTTGCTATTGGCCGTATTGGGAGGAATAATATCCATAGCCTTCTTTAATTTTGCCGGCATAAGCGTCACTAAAGAAATGTCGGCAACCACAAGAATGGTTCTTGACTCCGTCAGGTACGTACAAGCATTGACATAGCTTCCTAAAAGAGTTCAAAGTAAAGATAATAAATTTGCAAAATGGTGTTTAAAACTTTTAACTTATGCACTGGAGCTGAAATTTCAATTTTTAAATATATCAGGGTGATTGCCATTTTTAGTAAATTAGTATTTAAAACCCATCCCGGGATATTATTTAAGCATTGCTTTTACATAAAATATTAATAAAAAAAAAACTTTTTAAATGAAATGTTAAGAAAAATAGTTTTTCTTTGAAAATGGTCATTATGAAATAATAATTACCTAAAATTGTATTTATGGTTAACTTTGTTTAAACCACTGTGTAAGTTAAATATAAATACAATTTTAAAATTATGTCTAACTACAAAGCTAACGCTACAAACATCAACAATAATAATTACCTACCTACGTATACAGTACACGGCGAAAAATATTTACTAATTAAAAATATTAAAATTATTACCACAAAATCAGTTTTTAGTCAGTAAAACAATTCATTTGTTATCTCATTTTTCAGGACATTGATAATTTGGGCCGTATCATTGGCAGTCGGTTGGCAAAGTTTCCACTGGCCCCAGCTGCTGGGATTTGCTGTGCTGGTGCTCGGTATGTGTGTGTACAACAACATTCTGGTGGACAAGATCAAGTGGCTCCAAAGTCGGCAGGAAGTCGACGACCCCATTGTGAACCATGACGCGGGTGTGGAGAACTACAACCAAGAGACTTAGAATAAATTTCACTCGATTTTAATATGATTAAAATATAATATTTGTACACATGCAGTCCCCGGGATATTACTGTAATAAATGACTTCCAGGTTTGGTATTTGATAATTTTACAGAAATATCATTTTCTGAACTCTGACTTATTGGTGTGATTGGTATTGGTTGAATCAGTGGTTGAAAACTGTGATCATCATTTTACAATAATGTCAAATTAAATAAATGAACAAATATTTAACTATGAATTAAATATATTAATTAGAAAGATATACATACAAAATCAATTTTATCGAAAAATATTGTTGTTGCGCCACCGGGATTCGAACCTGAATCTCTTTCCTAACCGGGGAAGGTGCATTATTCAACTATGCTTCAGCGACAATATTTTTAGTGACAATTTACGAACCTATATGTTACCTTTTTGATATTAATACATTTAATCATTCCATTATTTGAAAGAGCCATCTACCTTATTTTTACAGAATCTCAAATACCTTTTAGGTTAGGAAAGAGATTCATGTTCGAATCCCGGTAGCGCAACAACAATATTTTTTGATAAAATTGATTTTATATGTATATCTTTTTAATTAATATATTTAATTCATATTTAAAATATCACAGACCTATGTTCTGAATAATTACAACTTCACAATAAGAATGTGTTCTCCAAATATTTAACGTTTATTGTAGTATATTCAATTATAAATACAAAAACCGCGATATAACAATCCAAGGGTCCAAAAATAAAAATTCGAATAACGATTCCACATATAACGAAATAAATTTAAAAAATTCACTATATGTTTACGCGGCCGTCGCAAAAAAAGATGTTGCGCGCTTCAAAAAAGATCGCAAAATTCTGCAAACAAAGAGGAAGAAGGCCATAGGAAAACCCCTGAATACCTACATATTTATATAGTTATTGTTTATTAAAACAGATAAGCAAATGATAATCAAAGAATTCAAATTAAGAACAGATATATTCATCACCAATTGGAAAAATATTTTGTAAATTTCCAGGAATATTGCAAACACAAACAATATTTAATTGTGATTAAAATGTAAGGCGCTTTCAAACATATTTTTGGGCATCAAAACCTAAAAATAATTCAAAAATAAAAAGTTGACAGTTAATCCGCATTTTTAATAATTGAGTACGATATAAATTACAAGGTACTTACGGTAACGCGCACCACTTCAAAATAGATACATGAACCCAAGAAGAAGTTTGGAATTGTTTTTACTACCTTGTCGCAGCCCGCCGCGCACCGCCGAAAAGGCATTAAACCGTCGCAATACGCAGATGCAAGTGGCGCGGCTTGTAAGTGCAAATACTATTTCATCTTTTAACAATTTTTATTCGTTATAAAATTTACGTAAATGTATTGGCATTTTTCGTACGGACAAAAATGATTTTGTATAAATATTAACGGGATATCGTATATTAAATGCATTTTTGATGAAAAAATGTTTTTAGGGACTAAATTTCGAATTTTTTTTCATATACTCATTTTCGCGATATCGGGTTCGTTATATCGCGGTTTTACGGAACACTATTATATTAAACCTTTTCCTAATAAATATCTTATAATCTAAATAAAATTCAAAGCAAAATCTGTATAGCATCCAGGAACAGTTTAATTTTTTTATAAAATAACTGTGTATTTTAGTTTGAGACAAATTTGTATCTCTATTTTACAATATTTTGTTTACATTGCATTATTTAGTGTGGTTTAATATGTTTTCTTTCTTCATTGTACTAACACAAGGGCGGTGTTGAATTGATCTTCTAATGTTGATCGCACTTATAGTAAATGATAGTTTTTTGTAATCAATGCGGTTATTTTGTTAATACATATATTATTTTTATTAAAATCTAATTTTTGACATTCTTTACTACAATTTAGTGTAATTATTTTTTACATTCTGACTCAAAAGGGCATTAATAGTATTTCCTTTATCTTGTGCATTGATTCTTCCAGATTTCATAGTTCTCCACAAAGTTTTCTTCTTTTTCCTACTTTCTATTTAAGTGATGTGTTGAGTATTTTCTGCTGAGTCTGTCATTATGGCTACTGTTATGAGCTGTGTTAGGTGCTGGTTGACGTGCAATTTAATAATCATAAAACTGTAAACAAAATTATGCACAGCAATGAAAATCTGTAGTTATCAAGTTAACACATTAATAACAAGCTATTTGATTTCAAGTTTTGGTCTGTTGCAGCATGCAGTCATGTCAACAAGTGCATCAGATAATATTATTTCACAATCTAATTTATTTATGCTGGTGTAGTATTTACAGTAAAATCCCGTTTATTCGAAGTTGAGGGGACCGAAAATCAAGAAAAAATATAAAAATAAAAATTTCAAAAATTTGATTCCTTTTTACATACTAACTTTTTTCATAGCAACTCAAAGTAATTATATACACCTATATCCACACATTTAAAATTAACAAACAAGGTGTCAAAATACAGTGTAAACAAATCACAATATTATTATTTTAAAAAAACACTATTATAATGGACTATTTTTTCGCACCATTTTTAATAACGACGTAATAGTCGAACTTGTCAACCCGCCATTTCTCCGCTGAAGTTAGCGACAAAAGTTTCCAGCGCTTTTAAAACATTTGTTTTGTAGTGGTCGCGGCGACATTTGGCACTCGCCTTTCAACGTTAAAGTTCTTTCTGTCATCATGTTTAATATTGTCGACAACTTCATTAATGGCGTCGCGTATTTTTCTGTTAATTTTGTTTTGGATAATATTTTTTGTCAATCTTTTGTATTAATTCGGCGTTTTGTACGAGTTTCGCATTAATGCTATTATCGAGAATATAAAAGTCAAAATTATAAAAATGTTTTAATTTATATTTAATGAAATATGGAAAAGTCTAAGGAACGCAAACCACGCATTCGTGAATTTCAAAATGTCTAACATGTAAATATTAGAGAAAAACAAATAATGTTCTTTACATATAAAACAATGGCACTAAAATAATTAACAAGATACGAGAAAATCTGAGAAACGTTAACTACATATTCTTTAAAATGCCTTGACACTAAATTTAAATAGAAAGAGAAATATCTGTATTAAAATTAATACAAATTAAATAATTTATAAAACACGGAAAAGTCTAAGGAACTCAACCACGTACTATCGCTTGTACAACAAAATATACAAACGCTACGTAAACAAAAATAGTGATGGTAATAATATGGAACAGAAGATTGGCATGCACTGACATTCGCAGCTAGCATCTGGGAGAACTAGAGAACTGCGTTACCTATAAGGTTGCGAAGATAATATTTGCTATCTTTTTCTAATGTAAAGAAAACGAACGAGAGAAAAAAAACATGCGACCTTAAGTTAAAGCGTCGCGGTAAAAAATAAATATTTCAAATCGAGGACGCACAAGATATATTTGTCATCTTTTCTAGTATACTGAGAGTGAGTAAGAAAACAAACAATGAGAATTAACTTTATGCGTCGTGAATCGGTATAGGGCGGAACTACCCATTTTGATGGTCTTGGACTTTGGACAGACACATCGCATAGCGCATGTGTATTTTCCAGATTGCTGACATCTGACAAAAAAAAATCGAATTAGTCGAAAAATAGATCGACAAATTCATCTGATAGGGTCCAAAAATAGCTTCGAATAACGATATTCGATTTATAAGTACAATTTAGTATGAAAACTTTCCAGAGGGACCACATTCTGCTCTAAAACTTCGACTTGCAGCGAATTTTGAATAAACGGGGTTTTACTGTATATACATATTCACTGTATATTTTTATAGAAAATGATTTGACTTTGAACTTGATTTGTAAATGACTGTTGAGAACTTTACTAATAATTATATTTTGATTACTTAATTTTTATTTGATCTTCAAACTGTTTATTGTTTTTAATACTTCATTTTAGTAAAACATATAATAAGTTTTATGTAAAGTTGCTGCCTTTTGACTTATATTATAATCTCAAAATTGTCTGCGTATATGTAATTACAATAAAAAACGTATTATACGTTTCAATCACGTTATTTATACATACCACCCCCCTATATAGAATATGTTTTTTTCTATAGCTTTTCCTTGGTGTATATATATATTAAATGCCTATAAAAGCATAATTATATCCATCTGCGAACTTCCTATAAAATATTTCTAAAATTGTATTTTTAATATTATAATAAAACATATTTTTCTTTAAAATCTGAATATTGTATTTTTCTGTAAGGAAACAATTGGATAAAATTTTTCATTACGATTGGATAAGTTAATAATTAAAAGATGAAATTTTTTATAGCTCACCAATAAATTTTTGACACAGGAATTTGATGAACATTGTTTTAATTTTAGATTTTTTTGTTTTAAATGAATTTAAAAAAAATATATTCTGCGATGTAAACAGAACATTTTATCTTAGAACTGATGGTTTAGAAGGTGACAAATACAGGTTGACTGTCCCTGTCGAAATAGGGCCAGTCGGGAACTATCCACCTTAACGCGGTGATTGAAAACTGTTTTATTAATTAATTTAATTGTTTCTATAATAATGGAGAATAATTGTAATAAATGACTGAATTTTTCTTTAATCTTTCATTGAAATATAAATTTTGTGTTAAAAATGTGATAAAGTAGAAATTAAATATAGTAGAGTCCTGGAATGTGAATAAATTTAACAATGTCTTAAAAACATGTTGCATATAAATATATAAGTATATTATACATAATTAGATATCTACATATTAAACTTTTAAATTTTTACCAAAGTTCATAATTATTAATGGCTTTCATTTCGCAATGCTTGTTTTTGAGATGAAACAGAACTTTCGTTCACAAATATTTACATTATTTTATTTTAGCGGCTATCTAATAGTTTGTACTTTACAGGAAATTTCAAAAAATGTTATGCATGACATAATATTTATTCACTTTTATATGTAATTGGTAGCATATAATTGATCACTATGTAAATACATACTTTTACTGAAAAATGAGGAAAATATTAGTGCTATAAAAATATGTGTAGACAATTCGATACACAAGAATTATTATCAGCTAATTTGGTTTTAAATTATTTTGTACATTAACCTTTACCATACCATGACATAAAAAACCCTAATGCAGCCATGCTGTCAACTCGTGTTACCGTAAATAACAGTTAGAAAAAATGTTTTTATTAGCTTAAATGGCTTTAATGGCACGAATTTACTCTAAATATTGAGCATTCAATTTTGAAAAAATAATGAACATTCATTAAGTCGTATACAACATGTACTTCCTTCTTATCTCTCTTCATTTAATTAGTGAGAAAGAGACAATTATATTTGTATGTTTGTTGTTCTTTTCACTGTGAAAATAGTGTGTGATCTTTGTATTTCATAACACAAATTATATTTTTACCAACAAATTAACTTTACAACGGATTGAATGGAAAAAAAAATTGTTTTTTATGATTCCCTTTTCATAATTAGTTTTTCACTAGTCATTCCTAAGTGCTAATATTTTCTTAAGGAATATCTAAAATATGAATTTTATGTTGCATGTATTTACTGAAATATTACGGGTTTAATTATGATGGTAGACCTGTGTGACAGCATGGTTTGGGAAAGGTTAAGTAAAGAATACATTTTGTGAATGGAAATCTATTTGCCGTTAAATGGTTATATTGTGTAGATAGTTTTTGTTTAATTTAGGCTATTAATTTTCTACAAAATATTTAAGTTGATTTCAGTGATTATTATTTATACTTTCAATTTCAATTATTTTATGTTTTTTTTTATTGTGGCTTAAACAGCTTTGCAAGTCATTTTAATCAATTGTTCACACATGTATAACTATGCCATGTTTTGCTTAAACAGGTGGTGTGCATTGTTAAATTTTTTAAATTAACTAAACTGAACAGATTATTAACTCTATGAAAGGGACTGCACCTCTCAAAACTAGTCTTGACAAAATTAAAACTGTTGTGTGTGTGTGTAGTACAAGGTTTAGTTTATTTAAAAATTAAAATAATCATAATCACAATGTAACTGCTATGTCAAATAATGATATATATTACGGTTGCGTGCAGTCCATAGTGAATAAAGAGAACTATGAAATAGAATTAATCCAAATTATGAATTATATTTTCTATTATTAAAATAAAAACAAGTATTTTTACGTGAATTGTTATTAATGAACCTTTTTACCACTATACACTTTATGATATACACTGGACTCTCGTTTTACATGGTTTCGAAATAACACGATGCTACATCCCTTGCATGTACTCAGTACTATGCGCAGAAAGGTATGCGGAAGGGGGCTAGGATAAAGCGGGGCCACCAATTTGGCCAGAATGTGTTAAAACTAACCAATTAGCCCAAACATATAACTGTGGCATGTGCAATTGGTTGAGAATGCTTTGAAGAGCTTACAATTGAACATATCACTGAATTGACTGCTGATGAAGTTCTCAATGAGGAAGAAATACTTGAAACTGTTTTAGAGGAGCACACCAGCCTCAAGGAAATAAGTGACAATGACGAAGGAGACCCAATAACAGCGTATTCAATCTTTGAAGGCCTGCAACTGGCTAATGAACTTGGAAATCATTTTATAACAAAAGATCACAACGTAGAATGAGCTCTACAATTTCAACGTGATTTGACCGCTTGCATGGCTCTTTACCGAGAGTCATACAAGGAACTCACAAAAAGCAGTCACAGCGATCAATAACAGAATTTTGTTTAAACCCAGTAAACCCAAAAATTTTGAAAGAAATTCTAAACTTAAACCTTAGGTCAAGTATGCGATGCATTTGGGCCCACGTTAGGCAGGAGCCCAAATTTAATATTTAAATTTACATTTTTTAAAATCTGAAAACTTTTTATCTATTCTTAATAGTTTTCTAAAATTATTGAGGAAGCATATTACATTACTAGAATTACATTAAGAAAAGTTCCGAAACTTTACTTAACCACTTTTGTAAATTAAAAAAAAAAAATTATATCCATCATCAAAGTAATATTAAAATAAATAACAACTTTTTCAACACAAAATACTTTTTGCAAAATTCCTGTTCCCAAAATATAAAACATTTACAAAAAAATCTCAATTAATCAATTAATTAAAGAAAATAACACTGTAAAATTTGAAACAAGCACATAATTAAAGTTTAAAAATAACTTTAAAATCCTTAAATATAACACCAAACATGCTGTTTATTGTACGCCAATGATGCAGTAGGTACTAATGGCGAACAATGAACAAGACTTCTAGTGAGTAGAATGTACGATATATGCAAGGAAAGCGACCTTATTATGAATGTAAACAAGCCTAAAGTGATGGTATTGGTAATGAATTAGAACAGTAGAAGGTTAGAACAAGTAGATGAGTTTGTGTATTCGGGAAGTATGTTTGATGAAAACGGAAAGGCTGAGAATGATATCGAAAGAAGGGTGACTGCAGGGAATAAAGTGAATGGCGCTTTGAATGGAATTATATCTAACAGGAATTTGTCATTCGAGGCAAGACTAGCGGTGCACAGTGGAGTCCCGGTACTGACACTGATGTATGGAAATGAAACCTGGAGTCGGAAGTAGAGGAAATAAAGTTACTAATGAATTTTTGGAACAAGTAGATGAGTTTGTGTATTCGGGAAGTATGTTTGATGAAAACGGAAAGGCTGAGAATGATATCGAAAGAAGGGTGACTGCAGGGAATAAAGTGAATGGCGCTTTGAATGGAATTATATCTAACGGGAATTTGTCATTCGAGGCAAGACTAGCGGTGCACAGTGGAGTCCCGGTACCGACACTGATATATGGAAGTGAGCCCTGAAGCTGGCAGAAGAGGAACGAAAGTAGAACGTAAAGCTGATCTTAGTATAGTGAGAAAGATTAAGAAATTATCACATAAGTAGTTTGGTCATATGGAACGGATGAATGAGGAGAGAATGGTAAAAAAAATATATGACGTAAGTGTTGATGGCACCAGAAGTAGAGGACTCAATAATCGGCGAGCTCGTATGCGAAGATGTATGAATGAGGATGAGGTGAGAATTGTGCGTAGGACAGAAGAGTATGGTAAGAGATGGTAAGTTAGTTAGTGTATACAATACGCACACGCCGCTGCTTTCGACACTTGCAAACTTTTCACACAAGCAGAGAGTAAGTGTGTTCAAACGACAGCATTGTTTCCGGTAATCTCCAACACTCGATCAATCTATCGGTGTAAGTATCTCATTCGCGATCCGAGGGAAAAGATTAACGAGCGAATTCAGAAGTAAGTCTGGCGTCGTTAACATTTCATCGCTGCCATTGTGCTTAAATGCGAGCTCTTGTTGTATCCGGCAAAGGCGAGCCCCGGCAATGGTTAGAATGGTTACCCTATTCGGAACATTCATTCGGTCATACGAATAACCAACAAAATAATTAGATTGTCAACTGGATAATCATTTTGGTTACGGTGTAATCAGAAAATACAGTCAATTGACGTATTGATGCAATTGAAAATACAATAGTATCAACACGTAAGCAGTGGTGTAGTGCTAAAAAAAGAAGTATCGGAATGCTACTCCCCTACTTAGGGTAGTACTAAATGAAAATAACGTTTGTTTTCTTTTCTCGGACATGATAGGTATTTTTCACTTTTTAGTAGTTAAATACTTTGACGTCAAATCAAAAGCATTAAAGCGCACAAGACTAAAGAAATTAGGTAGGTGATGACGAACCAACTCTCCAAACTCAACTAAATATTATACTTTTCCATTTTGATTTATTCGAGTTCGACGCAATAGAATGAGAAAGTATATTTCGAATCATATTTCCCGCTGTTATTTATTGTCGTATAAAATGTATTCAGGTTCAGTTTAGAATTTTAGCTTTCTTAGAAAAATGTCGTAAAAGGAACCGGTATGGCGACACCATTATTTCTGGAATGTATGCAAATACACACATGCACACGTTCTGTTCTAACAAATCGTACCGGAACGACGTTCCGGCCCCACTACACCACTGCCGCCAAGTAGCAGGGGCATGAACTAATTTTACGTGCTTACCTTTAAATTTGAAATTCCGGTACAATTTAGAATTTTGCAATGTAGAGGACTTATTGTATAATAATAATACGCGCTATCGATATAGCGACTCCCGAGGTCAAAATGCAAAAAGAAAAACACAAATAATATCAACTTCTGAAATGTCTTCAAATGTTAGAATGAAGTGTTTCAGCGACACTCAGGCCTATTCTCAAAATTGCAATATTGAAATGAAGGTGATTGTTACACCAACCCTCAAAAATAGACAGATAGTTTTGACAGATTATGGTACGTTTATCTCCCTCACTCCCTCACTCTCTCTCCCTCTCTCTCATTCAAATATAACACTATTTTTGAGGGTTGGTGTAACAATCACCTTCATTTCAATATTGCAATTTTGAGAATAGGCCTGACTATGTCTCCCTCACGACCGCCTCTGTTAATTGAGAATATATTCATGTTTTTTTAGAACGTATCATTGAACCGGATTTAAAAAATGTATTTTTGAGTTAGGTCGCATATTTAGAGTCTACACGAGCACATGTGAGAACGAACATTCAAGCTGGAATATTACAAGATTTCCCTTTGCAGACATTTAGCGAGTTTTCTTTTTCGCGGGAACCCTTTTCTCCGAATTATGTCGTTGCCGTCTGAACGCTTCGGTAATGAGCGCAAGATGGAGTGCGCTCCCGGGAGGCCGAAACACGCTTCCAGGATTATTTCTCGTCCTAAAAGGCATTTCATTGGTGCAATGACAGGCCAATGAGGTGCCAAGATATTTACTGCAGCTTCTTGCCGGGACCTCGTTGACAACTCGCTACATGACGTTTTTTCTTATACTGGGCACTTTTCGTGCAACTAGTTTAATTATTCTTTTTAGTTAGATTGTATTATAAAATAAAACGTCAGTTACAATGGCTCGTGAACTTAGTGTAAAATAAGTTATATCAAATTATGATACCGATGTATAGGAAATAAATAGATAAATAGAAACGTAAAAAGTTTATAATAAATCTGAATTAAGGAAACAGTGTAGTATTACGGAAATTAGTGTACAAATTAAATTTATTAAGTATATATTTTACTTGAAACTTGGACTTTTTCCTGTTTGGGGAAATGCGCATATCTTTCTAGTTGATTAATTAATTTAATTTGTATTAAAAATACCACAGAACTATGTTCTCCCGCCCAGGAATGCAGACCTAATTAGAGTAATGGGACGAATCTTGTTCTATGTAAGGTATTTATTCGGGTATGGGTGATTCGTTGGAGCTCCTTAGGTGGGTAGTCAGGTCGGCTTATGTGGGTGGGACTCCACCCACTCACATACCTATCACTCTCCATGCCTCGTGTTTTTTTGCAACTCCGTTAGTCTGTCCGTGTAAGTGTGACTCAATCATTTTGTGTCTCGTCCACTGTCCCTCTTTTGGGAGTGTTTTTGATGATTTGATCCCTGAGTGTCTGCCTTGAACAACTGCACCTTAATTTTCCATCTGCATGTAATACTATGTTTTTTATGGATTTATGTAATATGATTTTTATGAATAAAGACAGCACGTAAGGGAAGCTGGAGTGTTAAAAAAAAAATTAATTGCTAATAACCATCTTGAATTTCTTCTCCTTTTTTGTTTTGTAATTGTTAAAATGTAATTGAATTCTAGTCGCGTATTTTTTTTTAGCCTTGATGAGTGGGACCGACAAGGGAGCCCTAGCTTTTAAACCGGTCCCGGGAAAGGATGCCCCCCCCTTCCAGCTGTTCTTAATAAAAAAAAATATATTTTCTGAAAAACTACAACTTCTACTTCATCTCCAAAAAAATTAATGAATGTACACTAGTTTGATATTACAAAAGGTATCTCCGTAGCTGTTCAACTTGTACATGGATAATTGTTAATGTTCCCTCTAATTTCGCACTCAATTTGTTTTTTGAGTAATTTTAAGTAAGGACCAATGCCATTATTGTGCGCTGGGGGAGAAAATAAGATAAATTACTGTACCAGTGTAAAGATACTGGTACGGCCTGGGTTTGCCACATCACTAAGACAATATACACACAAATAAGTCAACACAACTTTATAACATTGGCGACAAATTTTCGAACCTACATGTTACACTTTTCAAATAAATACATCTATCGTTCCATTATTTGAAAGCCATCTTCTTTATTTTCATGGAATCTCAAATACCTTTGAGTAATCCGATAGGAGACGCCAGAATTAATAATGCATTTTTATTAAATTTTGGACGCATTGATACAACTTATATATTATTAATGAGAACACATTCTTATTGCGAGGTTGTAATTATTCAGATCATAGGTCTGTGATATTTTAAATACTAATTAAATGTATTAATTAGAAAAATGTACATATAAAATCAATTTTATCGAAAAATATTGTTGTTGCTACCGGGATTCGAACCTAGATCTCTTTCAATCCGGGGAACGTGCATTAACTGATTATGCTATAGCAAAACAGTGAATTGACGGCAAATTTTAAACTTATATTGGAAACTTATCAACTGACACAAGACTAGTGGTTCGAACTAACTAATTATAGGTTTGGGAATGTTGAACGAATGAATAATGAACGAGGATAGAATGGTAATAACAATGTATGACGCGAGTGTTGATGGCATCAAAAATAGAAGACGACCGCGAAAGACTTGGTGTGACCAGGTAAACCAGATACTGGAGAAGCCTCAACAATCGACGAATTGTATGAGAAGATGTATGAATGTGGATGAGGCGAGAGTTGCGTGTCAGGGCAGAATAATGTGGCGCTCCATCTTCTCTGCCTACCCCAGCGAGGAAACGGCGTGATGGTAAGTTATTAGCTAGTTAAAGTCATAAAATGATTGAAATTGTGATAAACTGATTAGAAAATTAAAAGGCTCTAGGGTTGAACATTGAATAACTGAAAGATTAATAAAATACCAAAAAGGAATATGTAGTACAAAACAAACTTTAAAGTAAATTCCTAGTTTCAAGTTCAAGTAAAGTTCCAGTAGTAAATTGTTACTATGGTAACTTTTTACTAACGACCGTGGTTAAAATCGATCGCGGGTTGTTTGAATGCCAAATTTACTATTGTCAAAGCATAGATGATATGTCTATAGGCGCGATAAATAATCATAAAATATCTTTTATTTTATGCTTTATCTAGGCATTTTTCGCCTCTGCGTTCGAAATCTGTCACTTTGGTGGTGAGATTTTTTCGGATTATGTGCTAATGTATATTAAACAATGAGATCATCATCGGACGAACTCTCATCATTAAAATATCGAGATATTGAATGATTAATTGTTGAATACTGCAACTTTCAAAGTATCAATGTGTCGGATGACTTTTGGAACAGCTGTGAATAGTCCGCCATATTTAACTATCTCTTCTCGTTTTTACTATCGGATATCGGAGAGTAAAATGAATTTACTACGGGATGTGCTTTCGAGAAGTAAATATTTTTTTACCAACGATCAAACAATCCGTTTTCGCAAAAAATACTTTAGAAACTTTTTTTACTAAAGTAAAAAGTTACTACTGATCACATAACCGGCCCTTACAAATTAATTCTTTGTAATATTTAACATATTTTTGAAAACATGTTAACATTTCTACTTAATTTTTGGAATGTAATAAAAGTTAATACTTATTGCCGACTAGTTTAGAATAAAATTTAAAATATTTTATTATAAAATAAAAATATACAAAGATCGAAGCCATCGGCCCACCGGGTCCCGCGGGCCTTACCGCCCTCGGTGGGATATCGTTTCTTAGTATTTTGAAGAATATTGGAAGGCGTGGAAGATGAATATGACAAGACAACAGCCTTTTCTCGGAGTTAAGTATTCTATAGTCTCTTGTCCTGGCCGCGGCGAAACACAATGATCGTGATTGCAATCATCATAAATATCTCGCAAAGCTCTGAAATTATCATAAAAAAAACATTCTGATATTCCTTACTAGTCAAGATTCCGCATTATTTGCAATCACAACAGATGACCTCAAACCATATAATATTCCTGTTTGTTAATATAAAAGCATATTTTGCAGTAACATTGATTACATGTGTATAGAAAAACATTAAAGAGCAAGTTTCAAATTGTACGTTTATGCAATATTCCTCACGTACGGGAATGTTACAAAGAATACTGACTACCTACTAAAGTATCTATGTTTTGTGATAAGAACTGTGAAGGATTTCAACTCATTTAAATCGCTTATTGTTTTATTCTAAATTTTTATATGATGTGGAATTATGGTTCCTGAAGGCAAATGAAAGAAGATGCCTTTTAGATGTGATGCTGGAGACGCAGACGCGAGACGTACGAATGTCTCCATTCTGCAGAAACTTAACATCAAAGACAGACTTTCAATCATTTTCCTGTGATGAATCCATTAATTTTATGGGCGTTTTGCGAGAAAGGAAGATACCTTGGAGAAGCTCTACGGGCCATGTTGAATTACGAAAAGAAAGAGACCGAGAGAAGAATTGAGGACCATAGCGGAGAGGACTACCTCAGTTATGCGAGACCGGGACGGATTTGGTAATTGGTAATTAAATTATAATGATCGAGATATAGTCCTGAATACACCTGCGGAATGAAAACCCAACCGCAACTGTGGGATGTCAGCCACACGCTAATGCAATCACCGGCCGATATGATTTTGTTTTAAAAACAAAGGAAAGCTTTTTTCATGAAAATGTGAATATTATATGAGACAATATTATCTTATTTTATCTGGTCGTGCCAGGTCTTTCGCGAGCGCCCTCTGTTTCTGTTGCCTTCAACATTAGTCTTATATAATTTCTTTACAATCCTCACTTCGCTCATATGTACGTTTCATATTCTTTAATCAATCAACTATGTTACAAATAATGCTACGTAGATTTTCCACACACGTGCAAGTGACCGCATTCAGTTTACTTTCGTTCTTTTTTCATTTCGTTAATATTCTTATATGCTATATTTTAAAATTTTAAAGATATGATAAGTGACGATATAGGTAAGGCTTGCGGTATAAAAAGGGGCAATGATAAAATAATTAAAAGGAGCTGCTTAGGTAGAATGCGCTCAAATGCAAGTCGAAATGTTTCAGTTGCGTAAAAGCATAGATGCCGGAAGAAATAGGATATTCGGAAAGAGGTTCGCACTTACCACAATCCCGATCTTCTGGCACCTCCAAGGTGGACTGTAAATTTAGGTTTTGTAACACAATCTTCGTTCAGGGGTCCTAGTCCTTCAGATTGCACTGGATTAGACACGACGTCTCACTTTAATATTATATATATGCGATGTCACTCGTTACCGTACCGGTTCAGGGTCGCCGATCGACTGACGCGGTGGCCGGTAAGGAAGGGAGGGAGGGGAGGTGGAAGGCACAGTACACTAGTTTCGTTCAAGCATAAATATATGTCCCAAACAGTTTCCAATGCCATTGATTTGCGTTATCCACCATTATGGACCAGAATGGCCATCAGTTTGAACACCTGCGATAACTCAAATAAAATCGGAATTAATCTTCTTTAATTTAAATTATAATAATCCGTGAATTTATAACTCTCAAAGTACTTTTGAAGCCCCCAATACATATTAGTCCAGGAGCCCTTCAAGGGTAAACTCATGCCTATACAGACGCTCTAAAAATGTGGTGCCGGTAACAAAAACACAGTTGACAGCATACAATATTAAATTATTAACCGTAGATGATCTTAAAATTGAGCAATATGTTCTACTAGCGGTCTATGTCTGGTATTACTCGGGATTTAGTGAAATGTTTGGAGTAGGGGGGGGGGGAGATGCCATTGTTTTATTTATTCTTAATATAGTATATACTTATGTATGCATAATTTGTCTTGCACATATTAGGTTAGTTTAATTTTGAATCTATGTAGTTTCTCCTTCTTTATTTTATCTCTGGCATTTCATTAAAAATCTTGATTGCACTATACATCATCGATTTCCGAGATTTAGCATTTTTCCTGAATGGCAGTCTCAGTCTATTTTTTCCTTTAATATGATGCTCGTTGTCAGGTTGATTTGCATATATTTTTAAAATTAAGTAGAACACATTCTTATTGTGAAATTGTAATTATTCAGAATATAGCTCTGTGATATTTGATTGTATATTTACATCTTTCTAATTAATACATATAATATTTTTTTCTTATAAATTCTGCCGATATTTTCTTAGTGAGGATTAAAACACATTTATATTACAGTGTAGGGGTGAGGCGGGCAGGGGGTGGGGGATATTTTGCGCAGGATTTTAAATTTCTTTTAGATCAGCTAAAGGGTGTAGAATAGTATAGAAAACACTCAGATCGACATTATTTCGTACTCGCACACACAAAGAAAAGCCTTGCATAACCACTTTTATTTAAATACTTCATAAAGCGTATGGACAATATTGAAAGAGTGGTGTTACAAGATGTAGTGAAGGGTTAGCAGGTGTTTACTGGACTGATCTGATAGAGTTCATCAGTTCGGTCCAAGAATGCGTGGATGTACTGGTAAATATACAAGGAGCTAAATATCATAATTACCGCTATCGTTTCAGTGGCTCATCTGCAATGACAGAACTTTGGTCTCAAAACTCGCGTAAAGAACAGCTCGCCGTTGAGCGTGGAGCTGGCGTTCGTTGACAGAGAGAATAAAGCATTCCGACTTTCACGCATTGTTACATATGTGTACACGCACTCTGATAGCTCGTGTCCACGGATGAGAATTTTATGAGATTTTCGACTTATTATTAGAAAATGTTTGAAAGAATTTCAACATACGTAGTGTTTCTATTATAAATAATTTTAATTTGCTTTGACACGTCTTGAAACACTTTTAATTGTATCTGTTGTTGTTTTATCACGTAAATGGACGCCCAAAAATTGAGATAATTCACGTACATATGATTATTACCAATTCATTTAAATAATCTATAAGGCGCAAGGATAACATTGAAAGAATAGTGCTTCAAGGTGAAGTGAAAAGTTAGCAGATAGATGCTGGACTAATCTGATAAGAATCCACCAAGAGTCCATTCAAATAATGTGAAGATGAACTCGTAAATATATAAAAAAGCAGAAGCACACGTTTACATAAAATAATACTTTCTGCAGTTAAGCTGATTACACGAACATGCAATATCTCTCACGTAGAGCAATGTTATAAAGCACACTCAACAGAGCTATGAAGAACGAGTATCTCGGTTTTGTGATATCAAGAATATCAAAACTACCGCTGTTGTTTTAGTGGCTCATCTGCAGTGTACAAAAGACAGAACTTTGGTCTCGAAACTTGCAAACGTTGGATCTTGCCGACCTTGGAGTTAGATGCGAGGGCGATCCATGACCAGGTCTTGTGGAGCTGCATTATCAACCGAGTCTCACCTGCTTAAGGCCACGATGTATATTTATTATTTAAAAATATATTCTTACATCTAGTATACAACATTTTATAAAACATAATAAAATAATGAATTACATCGTATATCATTTAGCATTTAAAAGTTATAAATACAAAAGAAAATAAACACACATTAAATGATCAGTTAGATACTACATATTCTGCACTTAACCTACGACAAGTAGCAAGACTAGTTGCTTCCTTCACATTTGCTGGCAGTTCATTTAACAATTTTTAACCTATATAGCATAAACTGTATTCCTCCCAAATTAGTTTGCGGAAGTCTAAAATAAAGCTGACAAGAATGAGGAAATCAGACGCACACGTTTGCACATCTGTGAATAAAAACATTAAATATCACGGTTTAATTTGCTGAAAACGCAATTTTCCTCATGTACGGAAATGCTACAAAGCACACTCAATATAGCAATGATGGACAAGTATTTCTGTTTTGTGATAAAAATACAGTATAAAAGGCTTCAATTCTGACATCGTAGATCATTAAGTTCCGAAGAGTTCAATTGGCAGTACCAAAGATGGCACTTTATTTTTCTGCCTGTCGATGCCTCGTGCTGCTTTTCCTGGTCTTTCAGGTAATATAAATACTTTTTCTCTTTATTTAAAGTTTATTTTTAAAACTTTTCTGATACAATAATATAAATTCACAATGTAAAATACGTTATCATTAAAAAGTAGATATCGTGTAATTTATTAACATATTCTGTCGAGATTTGTAGTAGTAGAATTATATGACTAGTGTTTTTCAGTACACTGTAGATGTATATATTATTTTTTTGTTTCTCTATTTATGGTTTTATATTTTTATTTTTATATATGTATGTCTTCAATCAAATATAACTTTTAAACCTAAGAATTGTTTTGTATGGATTTATGTTTAGATGCTTTGTATAACTAAAGACAGCAATTAAAAGACGCTGAAGGAGCATTTTATTAACTTTTGCGAAATTTTTAATAATCCCATTAAATTTCTTTTGTGTTTTCTTCACAATATTTATGTATATTTTTTGTATTCATGGTACACTTATGTTATTTAACATATTCTGCTACTTTTGTGGACCTGCATGACTATCATCTTGGCACACTGGAAGCTCTGAAGCCAGACGATGTGCGGCGGTCTATCTCGGTAGTATTATTTTGTAGTCCCCGTGTACACACCACGTCTCAGAGAAACGAGATATTTTATGCTCGTCGTACGACTAACGCCATTATCGATATATTCTATAATTTGTGTTCTGATTCTAATAATCTTTTCAGATTATATATGCCGACCCGATAAAGTTCGGTAGATTTTCAATGAGACAACCGAAACTCAGTCGTACGCAACTTCCAAAACCGAGAGCCGCCCGCCCGAATCTTCCTAAACAGAAGGTAGTGGTCGACGTCAGCCCTCTCGTGGAATCTCTCTTGGATTCAGCCGTCGCGCATATCGTCAATGCAGCCGTACAACCCCCCGCGATCTCTGAAGAACATCTCTCGACCGAGTCCGGCGCCTGAAAAACAACCCTTGCTTATGAAGCACTATAATATATGGGACACTGTAATAAATTATGGAACGACATAATATATATTTCTTAATAATAAATAAATAAAAACGTTATCATTATTTTAATTGATCAATGCTACAACAGGCCATGAGGGCCAATTACCGTATGAGAAGCCAGCACCTTGACCACTGGGCTACGAGTGTCGCCATATTTTGGTGTCTTTAAAATATTATCTTTTTTATATACCTGTATCACTATATTTGTAGATTTTTTAATAAATGATGATCTTATACACACATTATCACAGATTTTTCTTTTAAAAATAATCAAATTTGTTGACGATTTGTTTTTAGTTAAAATTTCACGGATGGTATTGCGTGCTCCTATGTATTGGAAACGGAGTGTATATGTGTACACTTATTTACGTTCTATATACCATGGGCGTGCACTGCATACAAGCAAACATGCTGTGCAACACTAAATATTCTGGGAAATAAACAAAAATTGAATGATAATAATCTTATGAAAAGATCCTATAAAATTCTAGCCGTTGTTACCCGGTTAGGGTGACCCAGGTTATACTTTTATCTAACTGTGGCAGAACTTTGGTCTCGAAACTCGCAAATGTTAGATCCTGCCGACCCTGGAGTTAGATGCGAGGGCAATCCACGACCAGGTCTTGTGGAGCTGCATTATCTCTCGATTAAGGCCACTATGTATGTATGTATATATATTTTTTAATTAGATGTAAAAATATTTTCTTACATCTAGTATACGACACTTTATAAAACATATGAAAAAATTAAATAACATCGTATATTACTAAGCATTAAAGAGTTAAAAATATAAAAGAAAATAAACACATATTAAATAATCAGTTATTAAACTACATATTTTACGCTTAACCTACGAAAAGTAGCAAGACTAGTTACTTCCTTCACATTAGCTGGCAGTTCATTTAACAATTTTTAACTTATATAGCATAAACTATTTTGTATTTGAATGATTTGTTTGTGAAAGTATAAAATCCCACCGACTTCGTGGACCTCAAAATTATATATATTTTGTATATTTTTTTACTTAGTCGTCATTAATTTTAGCTGTTTTATCAAATAACTTATTCTTGTATGCCTATAATATCTTAAAATAGTCTTTATTGCTCTGTTTAATTAATAAAAAAATTTTCTTCTGTTTCATTTTTCAAAAATAGTACTGTTGAATAAAAATTTATATGCGGAATGACAATGGAATAGTAAACTAATTTCTATGTTTATATTTTACGTTTCATTCTGATTCTGCTTAAAAAACCAACATTTTTCCCAAGATTTATATACATTTAAATATTATATAAGACGCAAGGATAACATTGAAAGACTGGTGGTTCAAGATGAAGTGAAAAGTTAGCAGATACATGCTGGATTAATCTGATAAGAATCCACCAAGAGTCCACTCAAAGAATGTGAAGATGAACTCGTAAATATCTAAAAAAGCAGAAGCACACGTTTACATAAAATAATACGTTCTGCAGTTAAGCTGATTACACGAACATGCAATATCTCTCACGTAGAGCAATGTTATAAAGCACACTCAACAGAGCTATGAAGAACGAGTATCTCGGTTTTGTGATAAGAATACAGTATAAGAATCTAAATTGATCAGTTCCTAGATCATTAAGTTACCATGACTTAAACAGAAAGCATCGAGATGACTCTTTACTTCTCAGTATGCCGGTACCTCGTTCTGATTTTCCTGGCCTTTCAGGTAATATAAATACTTTTCTCTTTTTATTTAAGTTTATTTATTTAGCTTTTCTGATACAATAATATAAGTTTACAATGTAAAATACGATACCATAATAAATTATACTAGTGTATTTTAGTACATTGTATGTTCGTTTAAGGTTACTGATCCTCGCTGACGTCGTTGTTTTGGTTCAATATATTCATGTATGTAGTTCTAGAATAGAAGAATGATTGTATATAATTATATACGATTCACGTGTAATATAATATTAAAATCCGCCCTATTTTTCATCATGTTATTTATTCAAACATTGCTTACAGTTAGTTACAAGAGTGATTCAGATGTTTACGGTTTTTTTTTCTTTCTGCCAAGACATGACAAGTTGCGATGTATAAATGTCAGGACGTCTAATGTCTATAGTCACTTTTATTATTTTTATGCTACACTTATGTTAGTTTATAGCTTTGTGAACATGCACGACTATTCTCTTGGCATGCTGGAATCCAGACGATGAGCCGCGCTGCTTAGTGCCCTCATTTCAATTATTATTATTGAACGTTGACTATCATGTTAGCTATCATCACTTTGTTTGCTGCGCAACCTGGTAAAGCTCTACAGTAGACTGGGCGAACAATTGCCTTAGATTTTACAGACATAATGTTGTACTTCTTCCTTTTATATCTATATATATCTTTTAGTATATTATATGATTTGGGTTCTGCTTTTGAATAAACTTTATTTTTTCTTAATTGAGAGCATTCATTAAATCCTACACTTCCTGTCCTTCCTTCTTATCTCTCTTCATTTAATTAGTAAGAAAGAGATAATTATATTTTCATATTTGCTGTTCTTTTCACTGTGAAAATATTGTGTGATCTCTGTCTTTCATATCACAAATTGTATTTTTACCAACGTATTAATTTTACAACGGATTGAATGAAAAAATAATTGTTTTTGTACGATTACCTTTTCATAATTGATTTTTCACTAGTCATTCCTGAGCGCTAATATTTTCTTTAGGATTGTTTAAAATATGAATTTTATGTTGCATGTATTTACCGAAATATTACAGGTTTAATTATGACGGTAGACCTGTGTTACTGCATGGTTTGGGAAGGGTTAAAAAAATATGATCCGTTAACTCTTTTGCACCAAACTGTCTTTTTTGGAGAATGTAAACGTTTTTGATGACGTTCTCTAGAATTGTTCTGGATTCAGTAACGCATGTTATACTTATTTACGTAACCATCTATATGTAAATGGGGTTAATCACTCAACAACAAGTGTCCAAGCGTTCTTTGTGTCCGGAAACATTCTAACATTGTTTTTGCGTACGTCTCTCATAAAATATAATCACCGCCATTATGGTTTTGAACCTTGACATATTTTTTCAAAACCAAATGTACAGTAAACTTTTTAATGCCTGTGGTAGCTGCATCCTTTCTTATCGACACATGCCACATGCTCCGGTGTTGCTGCCGATGTTGATGGTCCTGGAGGACTTTACAAAATAAGATCTTGTACCGGTTGAATCTTATAAGAATACATCTGAAATTCTTGATTCAAAATTCGCTGTAGCGGTGTGCTTAAAATTCCCAACTGAACACCTCGTCGACCATTTACAGATATCTGGGTTCTGAGCTACATTATCGGTTACATCTTCAATGTTATCATTTAATCGTGAAATTCTTGGCTCACGTGCTCTTATGGAATTATTCATTGATCCTGACTGTTCAAACTTGGCCACCAACCTCTGTATAGAGACGAATGTGGCGGAGTTCAGGAGTCTAACATTAAAAAATGAACGATATTTTCGTTGAGTTTAGAAACACTCCTTTGGCTTTCAAGGTAAAAAAACAAACAATTAACGGTATATTAATTAATTTTTTAAAAGTAGTCATTGAATTTTAACCCATTCCCCGCGGGTGACTCATATATGAGTCGCGCCCTACATTATTTGGAATCTTAAACCTACCGACATCTGTCGATATTTGTCAAGGTTTATAAGCCATCTTAAAAACAAACACGAAATAATAAAAGTTCTGGCATCATCCAATATCGCTCGGTTATTCAAATTCTCAAACTCGATTTACGCGTGTAGAGTGTAATGGGTTTCAAACTATAGAGTTAAATTTAATGTCAGTATTTAGAAACTTGTAAATAGTGTGCATTAGTCTCAAAAATCAGCGCTTGCACAGAACACTACATCACCTTAGTACGTATCATCACAAATGGCGCTGGTGTAGGGCATTGTTGTGTTCTCTCATGGATAATTTTGTTTATGTCATTTTGTAATTATGGTTCTGATTTCTGTATTTGTTAATGTTCGTGAGGATACTTGAGAACCTTTGCTATCGATTTTTTTTAAAACAAATCATGAATTTGTCGCATTATCGTAGTGTAAAGTCGTATATTGTAATGCCACCAAAGAGTGCCGCGTATGGAATATGTCATGCGTATTTATGAACGCGATCAATGGGTTGAACATATGCACAAATTTATTGGCCACCTGTATATAAATATGACAAATTAGTTTTATATGAAGCGAGGCTAAATTTTAAACTATTTAACCGTGTATAAAAAATTGCAACAGAGAAAATTCATTTTAAACGTATCGTTTGTCCCTGGTGTGTGCCATGGAATTACATCTGTAAGCGGACAACCCACAAGCTACTGCCTGAGGATTTCGTTATGTACTCACCGTGGGATGGGTTAGCTACCCACATAGCGACCCTTTCACATAGATTATGAAATGTATAAGGTTCTGTAATATTATAAATAATATTTGATTAAACAAATACAAACTAAATCCCTGCATTATAAAGTTTATATAAATAGTATAATAAATTTATTGAATATTAATCAGTGTTGTTATTCAAAAAATTATCAACCAGTTTAATAAATAATTAAAAAAACTATCAAGTTACTAATTTTTTATTAATATTTCTGTGTAGCAAATGAATATAACTTTATTTTTATTTTTATCACACAGATTTTATTCCCTATCCCATTTTAATTTACCTTTCCCTTCACCCAATAATTCTAAATTTTCTTATTTATAACTTTTATCTCTCCTCTGTTCATATTTTCATTTTCTACTTTTTCTCTTACTTTTCTTAATCTTACTGTTATTTTTTGTATTTCTGCAATAGAGAAGAAAGTTATCATTCCTTTATTTTTTTTTGCAGCGTAAAATTCGTTTCCTATTATAAAGTCTTTATAAGCTATTATCTATTTAATAAGTCTTTTTCAAATAATTGTCTTCACTACATTAAATATATTGTTATTTTAGAGAAAACATTTAATTGATTAAATTATTGTTACACTTTCATTATGACTTTTGTTTATATCGATTAACTGTTTGTTTTCCAAATAAATAAAACACAATTAAATTAATGTACATAGAGCAAACTGAAGATAAAATAGAATAATAATAATAAAGTATATATTTTATATCATAAAATAAGTAAATATGGCTTTAGGATAAAAATATATTTTACTTAAAAACGTAAATATGCAATTATTATTTCCCCCGACTGGTGGACATTATAAAATGTATACAATATATTTTAAAGATACCTACCATAGTTTCAAATATTTTGGATAATAGACATTACTTTTGTCTCAATTGCTGTAATTTGTATTTGTACACTCGAACCGGTGCAAACCCACAAGGATAAGTCACTGATATTTGCAAGAAAAAATTAGTACAATTCATAAATTGAAAATGATTGAAATAGATAACTTCAGTTATAACTAGTTTGCACATCTGTGAATAAAAACATTAGATATCACGGTTTAATTTGCTGAAAACGCAATATTCCTCATGTACAGAAATGCTACAAAACACACTCAATATAGCAATGATGGACAAGTATTTCTGTTTTGTGATAAGAATACAGTATAAAAGGCCTCAATTCTGACATCGTAGATCATTAAGTTCCGAAGAGTTCAATTGGCAGTACCAATGATGGCACTTTATTTTTCTGCCTGTCGATGCCTCGTGCTGCTTTTCCTGGTCTTTCAGGTAATATAAATACTTTTTCTCTTTATTTAAAGTTTATTTTTAAAACTTTTCTGATACAATAATATAAATTCACAATGTAAAATACGTTATCATTATAAAGTAGATATCGTGTAATTTATTAACATATTCTGTCGAGATTTGTAGTAGTAGAATTATATGACTAGTGTTTTTCAGTACACTGTAGATGTATATATTATTTTTTTGTTTCTCTATTTATGGTTTTATATTTTTATTTTTATATATGTATGTCTTCAATCAAATATAACTTTTAAACCTAAGAATTGTTTTGTATGGATTTATGTTTAGATGCTTTGTATAACTAAAGACAGCAATTAAAAGACGCTGAAGGAGCATTTTTTTAACTTTTGCGAAATTTTTAATAATCCCATTAAATTTCTTTTGTGTTTTCTTCATAATATTTTTTGTATTCATGGTACACTTATCTATCTATCTATCTTTCTCGGTAGTATTATTTTGTAGTCCCCGTGTACACACCACGTGTCAGAGAAACGAGATATTTTATGCTCGTCGTACGTCAAACCCCATTATCGATATATTCTATAATTTGTGTTCTGATTCTAATAATTTTTTCAGATTATATATGCCGACCCGATAAGACGCGATGTATTTCCAGGAAATTGTATAAAACCGAATGCACTGATAGAAATCATGAATTTATACATCTCACCTATCCTCAATCAAGCCGTAAAACCCCCCGAGATCTCTCAGGAATACATGTTTTCCGAGTCGGCGTCTTAAAAACAACCCTTGCGTATGGAGCACCATAATATTATATATGGGTCACCATAATAACATATGTTTCTTAATAATCAATAAGTAGAACGGTTATCGTTAATTTTTATCAATGTCATTAAAATATTTTACTTTTTATGTACCTACTGGTCATTATGGATTTTTCAATAAATTTTGATCTTACACACACACTATCACTTATTTTTATTTTTTTATTAAATTGATATGAATATGATGATTTGTTTTAAGTAACAAGTTCATGGGTAGTGTTCAATGCCTTCTCTAATTTTTGAATCAGTGTGCGCATAAAAATCTTTTGTGCAATTTTAAACACCAGTGCTTTATTACTTGTGCGCTGGGAGAGAAAATAAGATAAATATTACATTACCTGGAAGGGTAATATTAGTGTTTTGTACTCTATCGACGTGAGCTAAAGATCTCTTTAGTTGACCATATTATTATTAAGTCAAGAGAAGTAATAACAACTGGCAAGGAAAGCTGTATATTTCGAACACATTCTCCGCAATGAAAAATATATTTTACGACTCATGAAGGCATCAATGGCGTAGACAGAAAGAAATTATCTTGGTTGCATTACCTCAGAAAGTGGTTCGATGTCCAAAATGCTGTTGATCTTATACAAGATCAATCAATATATTGCAATATGGTTACCAACCTTCGATACAAAGAGGTGCAAAAGATGAAGCCACTCTCTAAACTTTGTCTGAATTAAAAACATATATTACAAATTAAATATTTGAACATATTTGATTAATTTGAATTGAATTAAAAACATATATTACAAACTAAATATTTTAAAGATATACAGAAAACATCAATTTATCAAAAAATATTTTTATTGCTACAGGGATTAGAACCTGGATATTTTCCTATCCGTAGAAATGTGTTATCCGCTTACTCCACACCAACATAGTAAGTTGACGACAAATTTTCGAACATATAATATATGCTGCAGCTCTTTCATATTGATACATCTGTTAATCCATTTTTAAAAAATAAATACCACAGAACTATATTATGAAATCGTATTAATAATGTGTTTTCCTTAAAAACATATAAATTATTACAAACACAAAAGATTAAAAGCAAATGTCGCCCTCATAGCACATTATTTTAGTATATGTCGTTCCATAATTTATTAGTGTCCCAATAAATTGTTTTTTTCTGAAATGTGTCAAGTTTCTTCCTCACAATTTTGGAATGTACATATTATTTATATAAATACATATATATGCACGGGAGCATGTTATAACGCCCGTTAACTTTTAACTAAAAACAAATCGACATATTCGTACCGATTTCATATTTCTGCGATTTGATTATTTTTAAAAGAAAAATCTGTGATAATGTGTGTATAAGATCATCATTTATTAAAAAATCTACAATTACAGAGATACAGGTATAAAAAAAAGTATAATATTTTAAAGACACCAAAATATGGCGACACTCGTAGCCCAGTGGTCAAGGTGCTGGCTTCTCATACGGTAATTGGCTCTCATGGCCTGTTGTAGCATTGATCAATTAAAATAACGATAACCTTTTTATTTATTAATTAATATGAAATATATATTATGTCGTTCCATAATTTATTACAGTGTCCCATATATTATGGTGCTTCATGAGCAAGGGTTGTTTTTCAGGCGCCGGACTCGGTCGAGAGATGTTCTTCAGAGATCGCGGGGGGTTGTACGGCTGCATTGACGATATGCGCGACGGCTGAATCCAAGAGAGATTCCACGAGAGGGCTGACGTCGACCACTACCTTCTGTTTAGGAAGATTCGGGCGGGCGGCTTTCGGTTTTAGAAGTTGCGTACGACTGAGTTTCGGTTGTTTCATTGAAAATCTACCGAACTTTATCGGGTCGGCATATATAATCTGAAAAGATTATTAGAATCAGAACACAAATTATAGAATATATCGATAATGGCGTTAGACGTACGACGAGCATAAAATATCTCGTTTCTCTGAGACGTGGTGTGTACACGGGGACTACAAAATAATACTACCGAGATAGATAGATAGATAGATAAGTGTACCATGAATACAAAAAATATTGTGAAGAAAACACAAAAGAAATTTAATGGGATTATTAAAAATTTCGCAAAAGTTAAAAAAATGCTCCTTCAGCGTCTTTTAATTGCTGTCTTTAGTTATACAAAGCATCTAAACATAAATCCATACAAAACAATTCTTAGGTTTAAAAGTTATATTTGATTGAAGACATTATAAAAATAAAAATATAAAACCATAAATATAGAAGAAAAAAAAAGAAAATATACATCTACAGTGTACTGAAAAACACTGGTCATATAATTCTACCACTACAAATTTCGACAGAATATGTTAATAAATTATACGATATTTACTTTTTAATGATAACATATTTTACATAGTGAATTTATATTATTGTATCAGAAAAGTTTTAAAAATAAACTTTAAATAAAGAGAAAAAGTATTTATATTACCTGAAAGACCAGGAAAAGCAGTACGAGGCATCGACAGGCAGAAAAATAAAGTGCCATCTTTGGTACTGCCAATTGAACTCTTCGGAACTTAATGATCTACGATGTCAGAATTGAGGCCTTTTATACTGTATTTTTATCACAAAACAGAAATACTTGTCCATCATTGCTATATTGAATGTGCTTTGTAGCATTTCCGTACGTGAGGAAAATTGCGTTTTCAGCAAATTAAACCGTGATATTTAATGTTTTTATTCACAGATGTGCAAACGTGTGCGTCTGATTTCCTCGTTCTTGTCAGCTTTATTTTAGACTTCCGCAAACTAATTTGGGAGGAATACAGTTTATGCTATATATAATAAAACCGGGATATAGAAGAATTCATAATATATATAACTCATAATATATACAGTACGTATACATGCAATTTTAGTTACCAAACTAGCGTAGAGAACGGTAGCTGCCGGTTAAGTACCCACTGAGGGTGCAGTACTGAAGTCTCGTTCTCCATTGAATTGTATGAAAATGATGATTGCGGACTGATCAATAGTATTAATTGAAGCAATTTTTATAAAACAATAGGATGTAGGTAACTACCAACCCAGCCGCAAAATATCTGAGTATCTATGGCAAAATTCCATCCATGTATACGAACCCAAATTGACGTTGAAATATTTTAGACTGCTAAATTAAAGTATATTTGTAAAGAAGATATTCGTTATAACTGAAGTTATCTATTTCAATCATTTTAAATTTATGAATTGTACTAATTTTTTCTTGCAAATATCAGTGACTTATCCTTGTGGGTTTGCACCGGTTCGAGTGTACAAATACAAATTACAGCAATTGAGACAAAAGTAATGTCTATTATCCAAAATATTTGAAACTATGGTAGGTATCTTTAAAATATATTGTATACATTTTATAATGTCCACCAGTCGGGGGAAATAATAATTGCATATTTACGTTTTTAAGTAAAATATATTTTTATCCTAAAGCCATATTTACTTATTTTATGATATAAAATATATACTTTATTATTATTATTCTATTTTATCTTCAGTTTGCTCTATGTACATTAATTTAATTGTGTTTTATTTATGAAGTATAGGATTTAATGAATGCTCTAAATTAAGTTATTAATCATTTTTTCAAAATTGAATGCTCAATATTTAGAGTAAATTCGTGTCATTAAGTCCATTTAAGCGAATAAAAATATTTTTTGTAACTGTTATTTACGGTAACACGAGTTGACAGCATGACTGCGTTCGGGTAGTTTATATCATGGTATGGTAAAGGTTAACCAGAGACAAATTGTCACTTTTGAGGTTTATTGCCATATGGTTGATGAGTTTCTGATGAGATACAACAGAACGCAGTTTCAACAAAACGGGACAACTCTACACATCACTACGGTCTCGACGGAGAAGCTGAGGGCAATTTTCCTAAGAAAATTAATAAGCGAGTACAGAGATATACCCTGGCTACCTCGGTTGCCAGATTTGACGCCTTGTAATCTGTGGTTTTGTGGGAATACCTGAAATCTAAAGTCTACAGTAACAGTCCTCGAACAATACGGGCTGTACAAGAAAACATCCAGCGTGAAATCGCCGTCACCAACCCAGCATTTTTTTCTCGCGTATTTTCCAACACGAGGGTTCAGTTAAAAGAGTGCACTGCGAGTGGACGTCACTTGGACGACATAATTTTGAAAAAGTGAAAACCGCCTTGTAAAAATTATACAAGGCAACGAGTGCGATGCATTCTTATAATGTTTTAACATTTTATTTTAATGTTATGTCATGTTTTGTAAAGATTTGTTTATCATGCGAATTGGGGAATAAAGTGCTCTAGTGATTTGATACTGATTTTTAAAATTGGTTTTTTGATTTTAATTTTTTTTTGTTGGCTGCAATGATTTAAATTTGCTCAAGACTTGGCGATGTGTCTCATTCCGACACGCATCTTTAAATATTTATGTATTATATTATATATATTTATATTGCGATGAGTCCCAAATAACTGATTTAATCTTGCGGCTCCTAGCGTGTATTACTCAAGGGCAGATCTATATTTCGAAGGCTTCTTCAATAACTATAAAGGTTCAAATTTCCACATAGTACAAGAGAACTAAGAATATATACACAGCAATATTGTTTAACATGTATGACATCCTGAAGAAGAAAATGGTATTTTTAGAAACCGGTAGATGTATTTAAACTCATTTTAGTGGTTAATAAAACAAAGATAATAAATAAAAATATGAATCTTAACCACAAAGATAACATTGCTGATTTTAAAAGTATATGTATATGTGTATACACGGAATGTATATGTACATTAATATATATGTATACATGATGTGATGTTACATTTCAAAATGCGGGGGAGACCGAGCGCTGCATTACCGACCAGAGTAGACGCGGTCGAGGAGGGAGAAGGCTAGAGTGGATGGGGAACATTTTGATAGGCTGCTGGAGAGGTCGGGCGCGCGGAGACGCGGAGAGCAGATACGAAGCCTGGAATCCGTGGTAAATTTGGGAGAGTTTGGTCCTGGGCCCCGACGAGATCAAGGCGAGAGGACAACAGCAACACCCGGTTATAAATCTGCGGTTATGGCGCAAATTCATGGAAATGCAGGAGGGAGAGTTTTGTACTGGACGTGGGACGAACACAAACAAATGATGGTGGTTAAGGCGTGTGACGCCGAGTCATGAGATTTCATGGCGGAGTCGTCGGCTGCTTCGAGCGGAATGTACCCCTAGAACAATTTCATGTGACTTGTGTAACTTTGATGTGTAAATATAGTGTATTTAATGTATGAATGAGGGTTGTTATTGTTTGAGACCATTCTCATCCACCCGAGACAGACATATCGACACCACACACACCTTATCCACAGAATGAGTCTAGCCGGTGGCGTGTTGCGCTTGCGTCTGATCCATCGGTGCCAGCGCCCAGCGTAACAATATATATATAAGGAAAAAACTTCAGGGGGATGCGGTGTACACAAGCCATACAGCTGTGCATTACTGAAAATTATTGACAACAAATATAAATTAAATAATCCATATACTATAATCGGACGATTTATTACCATTATGCTAGCGCCATCTGTGTACCGGTAGATTCTTCAGTTCTAAAAACTACCACGACTACCCGGCGCAAACAACCGTAGTGCTATTGTCGACTTATGATGCATTTTGAGCTAATACGATTGCTATCTTCTGTTTTTAAGGTATTGTTATTATACTCAAGCCATACATTTGGCTACCTACTTAATTGAAAATTCCTTTCAGCTGATCCATTTATTACGGAGTCCTTACTTATACTGTTTTTTAACAGAACAACATTTGAAAGGTTTTCAGCTTAGCTTACAGCTGCGTGCGAATCATTGAAGTGTCTACTTCCTCTTTTACTAACAAGCAAATTTTACTTTCTTACTGTTGTTTACGTCCTGTTTTCATGATCGTTCTTTGCGTTCCAGGTACATGATGGGTTTGTTTGTGATTTGGAAAAAACAAAAAGCAATCGGCAGAACTATTTCCTAAGTTAATCTTTAATAAAAATAATAATCATAAAAAGTGATCTAAAAAAACGTCCAGGCCTGGAATTTTAAAGACATTATGAATATTACTCAAAATTTGCAAATAAATAAATAGTAGGGTCGTATAAACTAAAGAGTATCCAGCGGAAAAATTTCAGGATTAAATTGTGATTGCTCGTAAACCATCAGAGTGGTAAGTGAGAGGGGTACTGTCCGACGCGCATGATTTTCGGATTTGCCAGTCGCAATGGTCACTGGTCACAAAGTGCAGTGATTTATTGGTTTGTGCGCGTCGCGCTTTTTGTACTTACTTTAATATTCGATTTAACCAAATTCCTCCGGGACCATCGACGTCAGCAGCGACGTCAGAACATGTGGCTCAAGTTCAACGCGAAATTATGCGCAATCCGCGTAAATCGATAAGAAAGATTTCAGCCTGTACTGGAATAAAAAAATTAACAGTGCACGTTATTTTGAAAAATAAACTATAGTTACACCCATACGAACTGCAAATCGTGCAGTTTCTCAACGAAAATGACTATTCTTTACGTGAAACCTTAGCGAAAACGTTGCTGGAACGTTTTGGAACAGCACGTATGCTTGGAAACATATTGTTTACTGACGAAGCACATTTTCATATCGATGGCTATGTTAATAAACAGAACATGAAACACTGGTAAAAAAAAACGTTTGCATTGTCCAAAAACGACAGTGTGGTGTGCAATTTCTGCCCGAGGGATAATTGACCCTTATTTTTTTAACCAGCGAGAGACAGTCACTGCTGACGTGTGTTGATGAATGATCGACGAGTTTTTGGTACCGCAACTGCAGTTGTTTCCCGGGCCACTCCACACTCAGCTAGAGTTTCAATGGAGAACCTGAGGGGAATTTTTGAGGGGGGACAATTCAGGCACGATCACGTGTTCACGGCCTTCCTGCCATTGAACCGACGCTTTGCACTAGCGTGTTCGCAAATTTAAGAGTCCGATTGCAAGAGTGTCTTGAGAGAAATGGACGGCATTCAGACGATATTGTTTATAGAACGTAAAATACGCATCGTTAAACTCCATTTTGAATAAATAAAATATGAGAATAACATTGTAGTTTTTTTTTTATTATATAATATTAAACTTGAAAATTTTTCGCTGGACACGTTTATAATCCTATGTATAACATATATTGTATCACATATATTATATATGATTGGATAATATCATTGGTAACACCACAACCTAAATCTATACCTATGGCGTTCTATTCTCTTCACCGGCACCCTTCACCCTCCACTGAGTGTATTCACATTTTATATGTATCGATTCTTTGCAACATGCAATTGTCTTGGGCAAAAGGTAATTAAAAATGTGACAAATTTTAGGTGAAATATTAACAAAACATTGTTTCCTTACAATTTATTGTGACCATAAAATATTGATATCATGTTAAAAAAATTAAGTAAATAAATTTAGTTCATTAGGTATTATGCAATTACCTAGATTTGTCCGTAGGTGTTATGTAAATTTGCATAGACAAATACGATAACTCAATTATGAATAACAGGTAAATGAGCAGTTTTCGGTAAGGGGAGATAAAATAAAGCCTTTGAGCCTTCCCAGTTTGACCCTTTTCAACTGGAGAGTAAATTCGTACGTGGAAATCACGCCGAAAAGTTTCGAACCATTCCTGAGTACGTAAAGTAAAAAGAGTCGAAGCGTTAGATTGGTTCAAATTACCATTAAGCAGAGTTACAGAGAACTTTTACTTAGTGTCGGTTGTTAAGGTGAAATACGGAATTTTCACAGTTCTCAGATTTACAGTAAGTGCTTTATTAGCATAACAGAAGAATTATTCGTAATGGCAATATTGATCGAGGTTTCTAATCGATAAACAAATGAATTTACGATGTTACGGTAACATTTCGTATTCAAAAACTTGTAAATTAGGATTAATCCATACGCAATTTACAAGAGATGTTAAAACTACCTGTATCTGAAATTCAAGAATAACATTTCATAAAGTTTTAAGTCTAAAAGTTGGGATCTAAGATAATCAGTGGTATAGAATAATTTATTTTTATTATACATTTGATTTCGGTAATAAGGAACGTTCTTTTTAAGAAGATCTCGGTCGTAACGAGCGAAAAACCCCACTGATTAAATTATACGCGTATTTCCACATTAATTATATTCCACAGAAAAATCAATATGTTCCGCGAGTTCTTCGCGGATATACCGAACATTTGGTGTCCACTGGATCGCTGTAAATATACGTAAGTAAGTTAGTTCCCAATTCTTTGAATAATTTTTAAAAAGGTGACTTAATGTTTATGATTGCATCGGATTACGGCCCAGTTAATGACCTAATCGAAGTGTACCCGATATTTTTTATATTTGTGTTGGCGACCGCTTTATAATGATTGGCCATTTCCTAAATTTACATCGGAATTTTCCAGCATCCTTGAAAATTTGGTTATTTTAAAGCAAAATTGTTATCAGTCTGAAACTAACCCTTGCGTCGAAAATATGTCTGCTATTAGTAGAATTATAATAAATATGTCTGCTATCAGTGGAATTATAATACATATGTCTGATATTAGTGGAACTGCTATTAAAGGAAATTGCCTTTTAAATTGTGAAAATGTCGAATTTATATTTCTTTTCCTTTTTCAACATAAATATAATTTTGTAACTTGTATGTATTGTTTATAAGGCAAATCGGATCTTGCACAAACAACCACGCTAGAATAAACTAAAATAGCGATTGCAACTATGCATGAAATTTTAATGCATAGTTGGATAACTGCAAGAAATCGAAATAAAGTATTTTTATATAACTTTATTCTAAATGATCTTACGACTAACCGGTATAAGGTTTTTTTTTTAGAGGTATACAAATTTCAAATGAAATAAAACACATATATGCTACTGACCATATTATTGGCTTTTTTGGAAAGATAATTTTATGCCATTAGTGCTGAAATATGATTTTGCGCATATATCGGCAATAACGCATCGAATGTTGGCTTCTAAATCATCTATCATCTCTGGTTTATCGGCGTAGACTATCTACTTCACATATCCCTACAGAAAATAATCTAAAGGTGTTAAATCACACGATCTTGGAGGCCAATTCACAGGTCCATTACGCGAAATTATGCGCTCATCGAATGTTTCCTTCAATAAATTGATTGTGGCGCGTGTTGTGTGGAATGTTGCGCCATCTTGTTGAAACCACAGCTCTTCCACATTTATACCATTCAATTGGGGAACGAAAAAGTCAGCTATCATGGACCTATAACTCCCTCCATTGACATTATTTATGAAGAAACAACAGCTTCTTCGTTGCGCCCTGTACGACGTCTCTGCGGATGCGTATTATCAATTAGAGTATGCGTGGTGCGAAAACGATCAATGGTTATTCGAATTATTTGCTCGGATGGACGATTATGTCGACGAATTATATTCGCGAACTGAACCACGATTTTCGAAATAAATTTGCACAATTTGCAAGCGTTGTTCTGGCGTAAGTCTATTCACGGTGAAATGGCAAACCAAACTGAACACAAATCAGGTGTCCGTTATCAAATTGGGTGTCGTTGGAAAAAATGTTGCCAATTCGAAAAAACAAACCTCTGAAAAAAAAACACCTTTAATAAATATGACAGACTAAAATGAGATATTTTGTATTTTTATTACGGCGAATGTGATTGATTTGATTAATTACCAAAAAGTTTACTCGGTATAATATTTATATTATTTCCAAAAGAGATATTTAAAGAACAACAAAATCTGTTGTATAATTTGTCATTTGATAGATATTTAGTTTTGGCTGTATGGCGACAATTACTAAAATTGTCATAAATGTAGTATTTTTTTTTATGAAAATCGGTTGCCTTGCAATAATGCTGCGGATATGAAATTACTATTATTTTTATTTATTATCTTTGTTTTATTAACCACTAAAATGAGTTTAAATACATCTACCGGTTTCGAAAAATACCATTTTCTTCTTCAGGATGTCATAACTAACTAAAACATATATTGTTTCTTTGACAGAATCTATTTTTTTTTTAAAAAATAAAAATTTAGTACCTAACTCAAATCATTACTTAATACAAATTTACTCGAATAATTTTTAGGAAAAAATTTTAGAATGGGATTCGTAGTTAAATTTAGTTGGTTGTTTATAATTTTTTGATTAGTTTTACACGCTTTATTTATCTCCAACGATTCCAAATTATTTAATTTGTGACCAACACCGTTTATATGCAAAATTGAGAATCCCAATTTTTTATCAAAATCATGACCATTTTCTATCAAATGATTAGCAAATTCTGAAAACCCACTATTGTTCAAACATCTCAAATGCTCCCTTACTCTTATATTAAAATTTCTACCCGTTTTACCAATATAAAATGCAATTATAATTAATTTAGTGGTTAATAAAACAAAGATAATAAATAAAAATATGAATCTTAACCACAAAGATAACATTGCTGATTTTAAAAGTATATTACTATTATCTCATAACTTACTTTTTGATATTGAAATATTAATTACCTTCTAAATCACTGTAGGAGTATATTGTAGGCACAATATGGACTACGTAGTGTAATACATAATCAAACTCAATCTATTACTCAAATTATGTAATTAGATTTTTTGAAAATGTTGAATTGAAATTAAAGGTTTTAATATAAAGCTCTCCGGGAAACACCGCAGCAGGTGAAATGTGGTTATATATTTTTTGTCCGTGGGTTCTAGCTCTCCGGCTAATCTCCAACCGCACGCAACGAGCCTCCCGCGGTTGCAAACCCTCGTAAATTTGAGCCACCAAACAAAAATTTTCTAGAGTGCTTTTGATGGTATTAAACGTTCAGGTACCGACTGGGATTTCTCGTTGAGTAGAATCTTACCAGTGCCACGGTCAAAGGATTGTTCTCCAACCGCGACTGCTCGCAGCGGGGAGAATCTCTGCTGGAATGTAAGCACGTTCCACTCATATTTTAAAATTGCATAATGTTATGCACTCGTAACTTGATGCAATACCGGGGTAAAGGTAAAATAATTTTCAATGTTAAACCGTATTTTACTAGTTTTATAAAAATGAATACTAGCTCACTGATAAGGGCACCGTGCACTCTTACATTTTCTACGTACAATTATATTTTCAAAGGAAGATTAGTCAATTGAAAAAAGATACACGGAAAAAATACATTATTCGAAAAATATTCTGGATTGATTCAGTTTTTACTTATTGCATACTATAATACTGATAAATGATTGAAAAGCAAAGTAAGCATCTTATTCTATGACAATTATTCATTTCAACGATGCGGATGTCAATTTGGTCCCGAAATTATTTAAAATTCATAGAAAAAATGTTTTGAAAGAGAAAATAATCATTTTAGCTTACGTCACTTTTGACAGTTCTAACCTAATTGTTAGTAAGAAGAAACGGAGATGAATTTGTAGATGTTGAGTAATTTTCTCATTAAATAACTAAACTGGCTCTTAAAATGATTGTTAGTCAATAATAATTTTAACACATTTTTGTTGTTAAGTAGTAACAAAATATTTTTTTATGTACATCTTTCTAATTTATTAATTTTATTTGTTATTAAGGGGAACACATTTTTATATTTGAAATACATATTAAATGTATTAATTAGAGAGATATACATATAAAATTAATTAAAAAAAATATCTAAAATAAAAATATTTAAAATAAAAATCAATCGTTCCTTTATTTGAAATTCGGATTGGATGAGATCCAGGTTCGAATCCCGGTAGCAACAACAATATTTGATTTGATATGTATATCTTTCTAATTAATACATTTAATTTGTGATTAAAAGTTAATAAAAAATTTAATACATTTCTTCTGTACATCTCTCTAATCGTTTAATTTTATTTGTATTGAAAGGACAATAAATAATACATTTTATAAAATAATCTACATATAAGATATACGATCCCATTACATTTGATAGAAAAATACGTTACTTGGATACTTTTCTTACGGGAAATAAAGACAGTGTACACCATTACCAATGGATGCATTTCTAATGCAATATGTTTGATTTTTTATATTATTGATTAGTTCATCTTAAATATTAGTATGTTAATACTTTTAATGACAACAAAAATACGTATTCATTTAGATAATTATTCCGATACAAAATTCAAATTACACATTTTATTTACCAATATGATGAATGTAGTAGATTCACAAAAATCGGGAGATATGACAAAACAAAACTACGACAAAAGTATCTCATTCCCGCATACAAGAAAAGCTGGTTACCGTCCAACTAGTAATTGTATTATTATTAGAGTATCATCTCATTTTAAATACTTAATATTAGGAAAGGTAAACGAGGATCTTAACCAAAAATATGGACATTAATCCGACCCAGGATTGCGGTTATTTGTCTTTTGTAATTTGAACAAACAAATATAATGATGACAAAAATGATGAAAATAAGCCACATTGTCGGGGTGAACAGAATAATCAAAATAAGAGTATACTTGTCTCAAAACTCGCGTTGTAATTCTTTATCTATTGTATTTTGCACGCAGAGAAGAATGGCCAAATGATGCATGTATTGAAATGGAAAATTTAACTAAACGGAATAGGCGATAATTTATGTTACTATTAAAAAATGTCGAACTAAATCCCGAAAAAGTAGATTTGACGGCAAAAACATTCGATCACCAGCAATTATGTAGCTTCAACTTGGTTTAAGATTGTGTTAACATTAAGTTTAAGAGTGTTAACGGTTTAAGAGTGTGTTTAACATGTGGTAAGTGGACTTATTCTCCTTAGTAGAGTTTTAAAATTTTTGAATTCGCTGTTTATTTTTGATTTTCATTTTCATTTAAAATTGCCGTCAGCCCTGAATAATGGATCAATTCAACACAATGACTATTTTCATAGGCAGGTCCGACGATTATATTAATTTTAAAAAAAAGTAATTCTCCAGGTTCGCAATTTGTTGATAAATAATAAAAGGAGCAATATTTCCATATTATAAAGTTCTAAATTATAGTGAGACAATTATTCACAATTTTTGGGACATGCCCAAAATGAGAATGATTCTAATTCACTTGCTAATTGAGGCTGTTAAAAAACTTGCATTAAAAGTTTTGTATCACCCAAGACAATTTGGCTAAAATGATCAAACCTAAATAACCGTACAGCGTTCATAAAATGGACACATCCAAAGTGAATGGTTGGAAAACAGCTACTGTGTCGATGAGTAACGATCTTAAAAAAAAAAAAAAACAACGAAAAAGTATTGTAGAATGAAGTGAAAATTATCAAGTTTGATAAATCGACCCCCTAATTAGGCGTTTTACAAAACATAATACCTTGCAGAAGATATTAAAGTAATTGACATAGATTCAGGAAAAGATTACGTGTAGGATACCAATCACTTACTGATGGCTCACCCAATGCTTATGATAGTTGTCCTAAAATGTCACATTCTTAGGTACATTTTAATTCCAGCTCCATATCATAAACTTTACAGTAATCTGAAAGCTCTATCAATCTTTAAAAAATATTTATTATAAATTTCTTTCTAAATTATGCAAATTTCGTGGTAAAAACAAGAATCGGCGTGGAATTGAATGAATAGATTGAACTTCTCTCTTTTTTTTTTAAAATAAATTTATTACGATATTTCATTTTTATCGTGTAACAATTTACTTAACTTCTACTTATTATGCGTTTTACATCACTTTTATGGTATCAATATAATGTAAAATACACTAATCTGTTTTTAATATTTTACTTACAAAGTCAAATTATTATTAAAGTATCGATTCAATACAGTGAAAAGTTGATTTCCTAAGTTTACTTAATAAATATTTACAGAATATGTTAGAAACTAAAACAAAATACCTTTATAAGCGAATTTTATGCTGTATTGAACTAACACAGTGATATATTGGGGAGGCCCTTTGCAATTTTGAACTGGGATTCAATTTTTATAGTTATGCCAATGATATTAAATTCTGCATTTACAAGTTCAACAGTTAAAAAGGGCGCAGCTCTGACGGCTACAGCGTTCTATGTACAAGTGTGATATTTATAAAAGTTGGATGGTAGGTACCAAAATAAAATCCCTTTTTAAAACGGAGACTTCTTTAAATGGCAAAGGCTTTGAAAACTACTTGCACGTAATATAATCGTGCATTGTTTGTAATTATTTTTCCGTTCTCGGAGTTTTTCAAACGTTAAAATAAACACGTCCGGGGAAGTGGGGGGAAGGGTTGGCCGAGAGGGGTAGGTTTCCTTTGTTGGGCCGGGACCGGCGGTGGGTGGGCACATAAAATATGCAGAGTTCATTTCACGGCTGTCGTTATGTCGAGACAAACTTCCTTCATAATCAAAGTGTTGCAAAAAAACACACATTTTATTAATTTTACGTAAACATTGTAATAAACACTAAAAATCATAAAACACCAATCCAATTAGTTTACCTTTCAATGGTCATTCGCGAGAATCGGACGAACCTTTGCGCGCCACCGCTAGGGATAAGATTTTTGAGTAACATTGTAATTAAAAAAAAGTCTCATCCAACGGGAAAAAATAATGTAGAAATATAAATAAATAATCGCCTCATAAAGCAAACATATGTAGTTGAAATTTGGCGATAACTATATTCAATCGGCGATCAATATTTTTTTCGTATACTACATATTTTTTTCTGTGTATCTATCTTTTTAAGTAATTTTTCTAATTAAAAAAAAAATAGCATTAAAAATGAATGAAATTAATTACGTTATTTTCTGTTAATAAAATTGACTCCTAGCGCTACCTAGTAGGTTCCACTCAAAGATATTTGAAAAATATTGTAAACAATTGAAAAAATGGTCGTTACCAATAGAAAAAACGACGTCTCACTTAATAAAAAATGTTTACGGATGTGGACGAAATATAATGATTTCTAGATAGGATATCAAAGGTTATTCGGTTAAGTTTGATGTATACGGGTACTAAATAAAATATGTATTCACCGTGATAACAAATATTTGTACAAAAAACAAAAATTTGAACAAATTCAAAACAAATTAGAAAGATATACAGAAAGAATATATCAAAAAAGTATTTTGTGTCACCCGGTGATATACGAACCGGGAAATTTTTCTATCCGGAGAAATGCGTTACCATTTCGCCACGTTAACCATTTATGTTTCCGATAAATTTAGTATTCTGAAGCTTTTATAAACAATACATGTTTTATTCCATTTTAAAAGCAATCATTTTTATATTGCTTTGAGTAATATATGTGACGTCAGGATTGAATCAATCCATTTTATTAAATTTGGAAAATCTTTGATAGAATAGATCTGTTATATAGGGTACAACAGACCTAGTCCACAACATTTTATAGGTGGATACTTGACTAAATTATGAGTCGAAAATATTAAAGAAGTATATATGTACAAAATAAGCAAGGAAAATATTATTGTATGAGATTTTTACAAAATCATATCAAGCTTTATGTCTACATACTTTGAATTAAATACAGGGTGAATATTATGTTATTTTTAATAACTAGGAAATGAAACACAATTTTTTAATTTGGTTTTTATTTATCCATTATTTGGTTAATTACAATTATATGAGGAATATGACATTGGCCAAGTGTCCAAGTTCACAGTTCGCGTGTTATTTCATTTTGAATATAGTCCTGTTGTATCAATATTGTTGTTGGCTTATTGGCGTAGACCCCCACGGAAAATAGTCGGGAGCCGTCAAATCAGGTGATCGAGGACTTTTTGACATTATGCGGCCGGGAAAAAATTCTCGCAAAATTTCAAACGTAGCTCAGGCTGTGTGTGAGGTGGCACCATCTTGTTGAAACTACATGTGTTGCAGGCCGCCAAATCGACCCATTTCGCCCACTATGAAGTTTTCCAACATGTGAAGATAGCGATCACCATTAATGGTTAAAGCATTGCCATTATTAGTTAGATAAAATGTTTTAATGACTTCAACACGTTGCTGAGGCGTTAGATGCTCCATAATAAACTAAACCAAATGCGAACTGACAAATGTCTGCCAAACCAAAATGGCGACCAAACAAAATCGTCCTGGAACATAATATTCATTCTGTACTTGCGAAATTGTCCCATTATTATTCTATACTATATTAGTTTCAGGTACTAAATCGTCTAATAACTAATAACAGTTCAGTCGTGTTAGATTTTGGTTAGTTCAATAAGCTTTTAATTTTTGTATTCAATATATAATTTGGAATCACAGATTACCAAATAAAAATATAGACATGAACTAACGCAAATTCCTTGTTTCAATATTTACATTTTGGCATCACTTATATAAATTAATCAAATAGCTCTGCGACTTTTTAAAAATATACGACTTGATTGGAATGAATATTTAAACGCTGACAATAAAATATGCATTAATGTAAAAAATGCGTCTTGTTTACACAAAGATTTAATTTTCGAAGAGTAAATACTTTTACTGTTGCATGAATGTGTCATAAACTATCGAATTTATGTTTCCACAAAGAATGTTTGTTCAATGTTCCAAGCCCCTCCCTTATATGTAGACTTTATTTCATGTCTATTCATTTACTGGTCTGTGTTTGGAATCAATAAAATGTTTCTAGTAATCAATTAAATACGCAGTTTGAATGTTTTCATCTGTTTTCAACACACCACAATTTACATTATTTTTTTAGATAATTGATAAATTTAAATTTGTTTAAAATTGTTAATGTGTTTTCATTAATAAAAATAAATTAACCCGATTATCACAGGATTTACATACATAAAGTAACAGATTTGGTCCTAATTTATTGTTTTTCCGTTACTATTTTCGGATCACACGCAAATTTTTCAATCTGTTTTTAAAACAGTACCCGTTTACAGCGATTAAATCTATTTACTCCCTCCAACAATTAGACTGCAAGTTGCCCAAGTTCTCATTTATTATCACATCACATTGTTTTGCTTTAAGCGGGAATTCTAAACATTTAAAACAATTCCCGCCCCCAGGAATAATTTATCCTGGCCAAGTTATGCTTTGCGGGATACTTCACCGCCGGGGACAGGCTAGGGGAGGCTTTTAAAAAAGTTTTCAAATAACGCGTCGCACGGAGGTAGGCGTTCTTTTGTTAACAATTTAGACGGGTACCTGTTTCTGAATTTAGACGGGTACGCAAATTTCAGCTGCCAGAAGGCTCAATAGCGGCGGTGTTGAAGAATCCGTATCCACGCTTCCATAGTGGTATTACGGGAAATATCACTTTTGACATGGATACCGATAAGACGCGTCTTGCAACCCTTATTTAAAACCGGTGGTGAGGATTTTGCTAAAAGCGGTTTTTAAAATACACTCGAACTTGGGTATAACGAGCATGGATACAAGAAGATCACTGCTAAAACGAGCAAAACTTAATAATGGTTTTGATTTACGTATATTTTCGTATAGCCGCTCACTGTTATAACGAGCATATTTCACGGATATATAGAGTAAATTTTGAAAGATTTGATGTGGCAAACCGCCTTCATATAGTTGACCCGTTATTTGTGTTTAAAATGTTTTGATATTTGCCTTGGATTTATTGTCAGGAACATGCATTAAGCAGAGAAGCACAACACTTAGTCGAAATTCATTGAACTTATTGTACGGCTTACAACAACTACGAAAAGAAAAGTACATGTATAGGTTGAAATGATATCGTCAAGCTCCACTGTGTTGATCTCATCATCATAATTGCTTGGACGGTTGAAAAAACAATTATTTGATTAAACATTAATGATTACCCGTAATGGTCACACTATCTTAATTCAGAAGTATTCTGAACTGAACCTTAATTTATTTCAAGAATTCTAATTTGTACTTGTTAATTTTTTTGTGTTCTCAGTTTTGCTTTTGCGGAAAAGAAGCACGGATGTTTCTGTGATTTAAAGCATTTTGAGATACGGATCTACACAAGAAGATAAGATAAGTACATGGGTGGATAGAATAAGAAATTCAGATGTTTTGAATTGGTTGAATAAGACTAGAAAGTTGTCAAATGATTTTAAATCCGAAAAATGTAATATCCTGAACATAATATGATGAAACCTCCAGAAAAGTATTAGATCCTACATCTTAAAATTCAAGGAAAGATTGATAAACAGAGTGACCCTGGAAGATACTAAAGAATCTATGACAATGGATTATACAAATAAAGGTGTAGATTTTCGGTCGGTTCTAACTATAGTCAATGCACCGGTAATTGGATGAGAAAAATAATATTTAAAAAATAATAATTGTTATATACAGATCATTTCATTAGTGTTTCAAGTAGAATCCGTTAGATACAAACCCTTCCACCGGAAAAATGTCTGCTAATAAACAAATGTGTATTGACACACTTTGATTTACCAAATGGTTAAAATTATTCATGAAATAGAATCATAAATATCAGTCTGAAAAAAGAATTCGTTATATTATTTTTTTATCTTTTTTGTAAAACATATTTCACCTAGATGTACATTTTACAATATAGTAATATTAATAATTAAAAAAAAAAAAATCAACCTATAATATTCCTTACTCTGATAGTGATCAAATTTATCCTTTTGCTCCTAATAAAAAAGTTCGTCTGTATAAAATATTTTTTCAAGATTTTATATTTTTCTTTAAAGTGTATTGATCTTGCAACAAACCATCTTTCAAGTTATTATATTTTGTTCTACAGTTCGTATAGATACTCTTAATTCACAAAAAATTAAGCAAATAAAAAGATATAAACTTATTTATTATTTATTACTGATTATATACAGTTTGAATATTTAAATTACGAAAGTTTAGGTTTGTTTTGTATTCTGGTGTTATACTATTATTCACATTTTCAGTATCTAAAAAAATACCTCATGCAAAGAGAAACAGGTCACACAGAAAAAAAAAGCCTCAAATGTGTACAGAATGTAAATAACGAAACTTTTAATAAAAAAGCTTTTAATAATTTCATCTTTGATGTCTGAAATTTTGTTGTACTTTTAGCAGAACTAAAAAAATGTTTGAGTTGTGTTTTCTAGCATGATATTTTATTTTCAAGCTATGAAAATAATACATTTATTATTTATTTTAAACTTTGTTACGGTCAATTTTTACCATTCGTATTGCATTATTATTTAAAAAAAAAACTAGTATTTATTGGGTCAGTATTATTGATCAGAATTTTAAATTGTTTTAAATTGGCGAGTATTTAAATTTTTTTGTTTTTTTTCTTTCGTTTCATAGATTCGTTCTAATTTTTTTCAGTTGCACTCTAAGATCCTGTGCAAAAATCCCCCCCCCCCCTGCTACCCCCTCACAAGACCTATCTCCGCTTAATATAAAAGTGTGTATGTTGAGTGTCATCCGTTTCAAATTTTTCTCAATTGCACTCAAGCATCCTCAGACATCTCTCCGTACCCGTTTTGCGTAGATCGTTTCTCTTTAAGGCCCGCGTAAATCACACTTACCCCCTAATCCCTCTAATGTGAAATATGACTAAATCTTAATCTCGGGCAAAGGGCCGGGCACGGACCGCTAGTTAAAAATAAAATCACCGAATTCCTACACCAAATTATAATATTTTATCATCGTTCTCTAGCTAGAGCGAGATAAACATACGTTCACAGACGTCGTAAAATTTATAGGTTCATTTAATTTAGAGCCATCCTTATTCCGCGCGCGTGAATAAAGGAGAGACGACATATTTTTTGGGGGTCATATTTCATATGATTACGACGATAACGAGACATATTTATTCGACGCATGTTGTTCATCTTGACTAACAAAAATCGATGTTTTTCTTAGCTTTTTATTGTCTTGGAAATGTGTGAGAATTGTGTAAAATGGATCTTTTGAGGTAGTTAGTTGGGTAGGTTAAATTAAGTACCCACATTTATATTGTAATATATGAAATTAGTAAGGGTAACGGTTGAATTTTTTGACGTGACAACGTCTTATAAATCGATGAACGCCCGCTGCACGCACGAAAAAACATGACTCATTGTCCCGTTTGTCGCGTTACGCCGAAGGCAAGCGTGCGAGCGAGAGCGCGGATAAGCGATAGAGAGGCACGATCGGCCTACCGTTCGGATTGTGCCGCATCTATCTCTCTTCCACTCGATTGGTCGATGCGTCTGAGTAGAAAAGAGACAGCGGCAGCACACAACTTATACACCTACAGTACCTACACGTGATCTGTTTACAACTGTTTATAAAGTGAAGTGAAATGTCAATGTGGTTTTCATTGTTTATATTACAACAACAATTGCGGCAATAAAGGTAATTAATTCTTGCATATTAAAAATCTGATTAACGTATAACAAATATACTTTTAACAATAAATTATCAACGATTTCTTTCGCAGAACCGCCTAAAGTCACACCATGGCAGACCAACCTGACGAACCTGTGAATCTCACGGATCTCCCACTATCGTCAAGGAGTAATGTACCCATGGAGGTGCAAGATGCTACCGCATCCACGTCTGCAACGCCATTCGCTGGGCCAACAATCGCTGCTCCAAAATCGAACGCGCAGAGACAACGTGAGTACAGGCAGCGTATTGCAGCATCCAGAACTTCTGCACAAGCTACAGCTGCGATTTCATTTCACTCCTTCTTCGTATCCATACAAAATAATGATAATTCAATAAAAATGATTCCATTTTATTCATAAAAGTATGCAATCATTTCATCAATGTTTTTTCTTTAATTCTTAGAACTCAAACGTGATTGAAATAAATAAATAATTATAAATATAACCAGCTTCTTTTCCTTAAACGTGTGCTGAACGTTTTTGATACACCTCGACACATAATTTCTCTTGGTCTTGAGTCGTGTTGATCGCAGCGAGAGCACCCTGTTAACTCCATTATTTGGTCTATCCGTCTTATAGGAGACCGTTCTTTAACTCGCCCTTTCTCAACTGCCCCTGTCGTTCTCATCGTTCTCATCTGTCCATATCTAAAGTGTGCGAGGATGCAGAGGTGAGTTGAAGGGGTCTCGGAGGGGTTCGCGCAAGCGCCTTGATAAATTTGACTTAGGCGGACCCTTGTTAAAATAAGAAAAAAACAATATTCTCATATGAAATCAGTACCTAATTGCAATTTTTGTAGATGGTTTAAATGTATTAAGAAACATAATAAAAAAAAGTTATTTTTATGGTCTATGGTCTAAAAATGCTTTAAAACGCCGATGTTTGATATATATATATTACTTCCAGATGTTTTTAGATGTTCAACGCAACATTTTTGTGAACGATGCATTATCCTTCATACTTCACACGTGGACATTTTTTTCCCTTTACCGATCGTGATTGTAATTTTGCACAGTTTTCAGGACATTTCCTAATATTTATTACTTTGAAGCATTATTAAGGAGAGCTTCAGTTTCAATCCAGTGTTCAGTTTTGAAACATGGAACTGCAGCGAAAAAAATAATACCTATTTATGCGTCAATCTTGAAACTCTTCACTTTTACAATCTTCTAAGGTAGGTAAGTACATTTTTCAGTTATTGATATGAATTATTTTACGGCATATTGCATAGTGTTACATGATATAAGTATATTAAGTAACATTCGATTGCTTTATTAATTATTGCGTATAATTGTACTAGAGTGACAAAAAAAAAATTCGCCCCTTCTCCAGAATACAGCGAATAGCTCTGAGATTAAGCGAGATCCTTATTAACCTTTACCATACCGTGATAAAAAATATTCGTAAACCCCATGCTGTCAACTCGTGTTACCGTTAAATATTAAAAAAAAATTGCATTTTTAATGAGAAAAAATACCTGTACATAATTAATTATAAAGTAAATCTTACAAATCACTAGTCTATTCTAAGCGTAAATAATTTTATATGGCAAGTTAAAATATTAATTTTGTATGTATTTACGGAAATATACAGGTTTAATCGGGGCGGTAGACCCGTGTTACATCATGGCTAGGGAAGGGTTAACGTATTGACTGATCCAAAGTACGCAAAAATGTATATATGTATTTATTTTTATTTTTTAAATAGAGTTTAAAATAGAGAACACGGAATACATGTCACATCAATATTCTTACTATTTTCAAACTAAGCTAAACGCTTGTGCTATGAAAATAGGACTAACTTGCTGGTGTCCTGGAACGAGACGCGAACCCACGACCACTAGACCACTACACCAACAAGCTACACTTACTATTACACCTTCCTTATTTGATACTATTTTCTCTGTCGTTTCTAATAATTTATTTTTATGACATTATACTGATTTACTGGTTTTGCTACCTGTCCTTTTCAAAGTCATTTGTTTTTGCAACCTAGGTTATAGTTTTCCCTCTTTTCCTCCCCCAGTTACAAGATGTTGTAGAAATTGTATAATAGTATCGGCACATTTCAACCCCCACGGATTTGTTTTCGTTACTTAAATCATGAGATATAACTAACACCCTGTTAACTAATTTTTAAAAATGTTCGTTTGATTTTTAATAATAAAGCGCTGAAAAGTTCATGAAATACGCAAATATTTCATATTTTTATGAAAAATATATTGTCGTCATATGACAAAGTTCTAGAAGTATTTAATGTCAATGACTATAAAATCGCTTGTGGCCAAATCGATCACAATGACCTGGGTATAATTTAATTCTATTAATTCCTAAATTACCAACTAGCTTTATTTTTCAATCCAATGTATTTCAAATTCAAAATGCTATTTTTTAGTACTGTTTTCTAATTATTAAGTTTTTTTTTGCATTTTGGAGTGGATTCATAATCTGTAAATTTAGGTATTAAAATAATACAGTTTATTCGGAGAAGTGGCCAACCAAAGATTTTAAAATAATAAAAAATAGATATTGTTGCGAGATTTATATATGTGAAAGCAATTTTTAGATTATATTTCACTTATATTATAATAAATGAAATATTGTGAAAAGTTTATCAAGAATTTATTTAATTTTTTTCATAAATCAACTTTAATGTCTTGTTTTGCGGCCAGCCGCGGCGTTCTGCAAACCTCGATATTGAAGAGGCGAAATAGTCTTAGACACCTTAGATTATGGTTACGGTACTGTACCAAGACGCTGTGATGATGCTTTCGAAGACTATTACATTTAAAATAGATATAATAAAATTAAATAAAATAGATAAAAGAGGTAAAATAATGAAACTAATGCACGTTTTATGAAACTGTTTAAATACAATTTATTTCTTGTCTTGAGAAAAATGCAGTTTATTTAATTGGACCACAATCAGAAATTTTCGGTCATGACATCGCAGTCACTCCGTCAGACGAACGTGCGATCGGCATGAAAGAACGCGTACCGGCGATTAGTATGAGGTGTGATGTAATTTTCGTAACATGACTTCGTTTCATTTGTGTATTTTCCAAGTCCAAGTCCAAGGTTGCTTTACATCAAAAACAGTAAATATCTCGTTTTCCCGAGGATGTCGAAGAATAAAGTTGGAAGACGCCTGCAACGTTATAATGGTAGGTGTACAGTGTTTGCGGAGAAGGGTTGTAATTTAAGAATTCCCCGATGAAGGCTTATCGGGGGTTGGTTTTAAGTTGATGATTTATTTATAATCGGGAAAATTTTGAAATTTGAGGGCGCGGCCTTCCGATAGAAATTCTGAAGTTTTTGATGAAATATGGATATCGCGAGGTAAAAGAAAGGTGGAGAGAAGTGCCGCCGCTTATGAATTTTTGATACCATTGTGAGGATTATTTATGATTGAAACTTTTCCAGATTTATCGATCACCGCGTCGAGGAGGTTCCTTTGGCTATACTCGTACGTTGGAGACGATAAATAAACGCTTGTTTATTGCGCTCCAGTCAAAACTTTCAAGTGTTTTTGTTAAGACGGTTGGAGGATTGTAATCAAAATAATTAATTAATGCCCCTAAAACTTTAGAGGCTTAAAATATTGAAGTGCTTTGAAAAACAATTCTCTCCTCGTTATGTATTATTTTGTTAGCAGCTACGATTTGCAATCAAATATGCTTGTTAAACGTGGCTGTAGGGTAAACGTGAATATGTTTGAGGCACTCCAACGTTCTTACTCCTTTGTTAGTTGCATTCATCATCACGTGATGTTATCGCACGCATAACACTCGGCAAACAGTTGTCTATAACACTCGTCGTGCCCGCATCTAATAACAAACTACGCGTGGACGGCATATCCGCGGCGACACTTAATCTTTCAGCCATTATGAGTGGAATCGTTGGATTCGTCTCAACGATATCTATTAGAAGACATAATCTTTCACGATTTATGCTTGTACTTTTTGTCGCGATTTTTCACTTAAATTTTGTCAACTATGTCTTTGCACTTCATTTGTATCGTATGGGGAAAAAATGCGTAGCAATGATTGCCAAGAGTCGAAAATTTAAATTTAAAATAACCCCATTCGTGACACGGGCCATAACGACTTACCAAAACATTGGCAGATTTAAAAATGAGTGACAAACATACTAAAACATGGACACATGTAACAAACACAAATAACTGTGAAATGTATTGTATTTCTTGTATTATGTAATGTAACTGTTATTTTTATACACCTGGCGACAGGTGGCGTACCGGACGCTGAAGTTCAAAGGGCCCCCACATTGTAACATCTAAAATAATAGATTCTTTCGCTACTTCGGTTTATGTATTAAAAATACGTTTATAAGTAAAGACAATGCAGTTGTCCTGCGCACTCGCTTCTGTCGCGTTTCATTCCTTTTCTTGCTCGCTGCAAATCTGCAAAAAGTGTACCTTTTCATTAAACAAACTGATTTTCAATAAAGTAGTATTTTATTTAAGTTTTTCTTGGGGAATTATTGCTCGTTATTTTCAGAATTGCTGAAAATATTTTGTAGGTTAGAATTTTAGACAAATGGCTGTAGGTAGGGTTCATATACCCTTTACCAGTCATCCAGTATATATAATGCCACTTTGAACATGTCTCGGGGGACCCCAAAACCATCATCTGTCGCTGAGCCTTTTCATATAGCCCTTCCGGATATACATATTTTGTTTTCTATAAATAATTCATAATATATAATATTTTCTTTATGCACATATTCATATAACAGAATATATTAAAAGTACATACTGAATATCATTTATGTTTACAATTTTACAATTGTAATTACAATACATATTGCACATGTAATGTAATGTAAGATTATAAACATATTGTTTCTAACATTATTTTTAATTAGCGTAATGTAACTGTACTTATTATTTTTGCACTTACAGTATAATTTTTTCATTAATTTAACTCTCATAATTATCATAATTTTACACAATCTATCATAATGTAAAAACATAATGCGGTAAAAATTATCGTAGCATACAAGGCACTGATAATCCTCAGCAATAATGCTATTGAAATTCATACTAATAATAACATAATAGAAGAAATAAATGTTAAAAGAAATGTATATACATAGGGTGTCCAGCGGAAAATTTTTAAGTTTAATATTAAATTAAAAAAAAACACTACAGTGTTATTCTCATATTTTATTTATACTAAATTGAGTTTGACGATGCGGATTTTACGTTTTATAAATAGTATCGTCTGCCGTCCATTTCTCTCAAAACACTCTTGCAATCGGACTCTTAAATTTGCGAACACGGTAGAGCAAAGCATCGGCTCAATGGCAGCAACTTCACGGCGGATGTTTTCTTGTAGGACCTGAATTGTTCGAGGATTGTCGATATAAACTCTCGATTTAAGGTATCCCCATAAAAAAAGTCGCACGGTGTAAGGTCCGATGACCGAGGTGCCCAGGGTATGTCTCCATACTTGCTGATTAATTTATTGGAAAAAAAACTCTAGCTATGTTTGGAGTGGCCCTGTCTTGCTGAAATTCTGTTTTGTCGTTGAATATGGAAAATGGCTGCAGTTGCGGTACCAAAACTAGTCGATCATTCGGCAGTACACGTCAACAGTGACTGTCTCTCGCGGGTTAAAAAAAGAAGGGCCAATTATCCTTCGGGCAGAAATTGCACACCGTATTGTCATTTTAGGACAATGCAAACGTTTTTTTTACTAGTATTTCATGTTCTGTTTATTAACATAGCCATCGATATGAAAATGTGCTTCGTCAGTAAACAATATGTTTCCTAGGGTTCGTGCTGTTCCAAAACGTTCAAGCATAGTTTTCGCTAAGGTTTCACGTAAAGAATAGTCATTTTCGTTGAGAAACTGCACGATTTGCAGTTTGTATGGGTGGAACTGTACTTTCTTTTTTAAAATAACGTGCACTGTTGATTTTTTTATTCCAGTACAGGCTGCAATCTTCCTTATCGATTTACGCGGATTGCGCATAATTTCACATCGAATTTGAGCCACATGTTCTGGCATCGCTGCTGACGTTGATGGTTCCGGAGGAGTTTGGTTAACCATTGCCCCTTCTTGTCTGAACTTTTGAACCCATCACCGGATAATTTACTTGCTCGGCCCGTCACTTACTCGTCGAATATTAAAGAGAGTACATAAAGCGCGACACGCACGAACCAATGAATTACAGCACTTTAAAAATTGCTCAACCGCGAACGCGCGGTGCGCTCCCGACCAGTGACTCATTGCGACTGGAAAATAAGCAAATCACGCGCGTCGAATAATACCCCTCCCACTTACACACCCTGATGGTTTACGAACAATTACAATTTAATCTTGAAATTTTTCAGCTGGGCACCTTTATATCCCACTGATTATTCTAAAAATATATTATATTTTCTAATATTAAAATAAAAAATAAAATAATAGAACGTTCTCTATCAAAAATACTACAAACTATAAATAAGTAGATTATTAATTATAAAAATGATTTGTCAATTTATTAATAAATCGTTAGTCTTATAATCCGGAACATAAACATAAGCGAACGAACAGTGGAATAATAATAAAAAAGTTCTCTCTATAGGTACTTGATTTTTTAATATGACTGTTTAAAAAAAGTGTAATAAATAATTATAACGTATAGATAAACTAAATGTAATCTAGTAATTTAGCTTGTTTTCAAAGACCGTGGCCGGATTTTATAATATATTTTTTCCCTTTGAAAATAAATCTTTTACCAAGACGCGTAACATTCAGGCACATTTATCTTCATCCCCCAGGGTGGTTGTCCTGTCAGGTGTTCATGACTCGGACGATGGGCAGGTAAAAGGCAGTCCTTATCCGGCGCTGCCTTTGAACTTGTAATGCCTCCTAAATCGGTCGTGACACATTAACCTTAGCATTCGTAAACAATTCTGAATTTTTAAATCTAGATAAATGGTGGGCCTTATCTGGCACTGCTTTTAAATTCTCAATCTTTCTTAAATTAGTCGTGGAAAATCACCCTGAACTGGTGGAAGCTAATTAAGATTTTTTATCTGCATTAAAGTGCTATCGTAATCTGGGGTGGATAGGGACACGTTTCAGTGTTACCATTGCTATAAATCGAATATATATATACAATCAATGTTTTTTTATTTAAGTGTCACCTAATTTGGTTTGATCATGAACTACAGAGAAATTTCCATAAATGAGCTGTCCCTATTAACCTTACGACTGGGGTCAATAGGGACAGTACATTTATTCTTTACCTTTAATACTGATTTATGGAGTTAAATAAAACAAATTATTTACTAAACCAGTTCTGATACTTATTGTACAACAATACATTTTTTTACGAGATTAAAATAGCCTCTTTAAGTAAAAATATAACGTAAAATCAAACTCAAATAAAGAGAAGAGAAAAACATTTTCAATCGTCGTTTAACCGCGGTAGACACACATAAAGATATTATAATTTCGTTGCAGGACTCACAAATGCACTCTTTTAAATCATTCAGGAGTCTAGTAAGGTGTCTAATAGCCTTTTACGATCTAACAACACTTTTCCTATTTTATTGAAACCTGTAATGGTTTATTTCAATTTTGGCTATTCAAGATGGGAAGATGTATGAGGAATAGCAGCTTCTTCACTGCCTTCATTCTTTTTCCAACAGCTTTCTAAATATCTTCTTCCTCGTATTTCAAATATCTCTGTCCACTTGGATAAGCTTTATCTACTTGTCTTAAAGTACAGTGACATAATACTAAAATAATGTAACTTATGCAGTGTGTTTCTATTCAGCCAATAAAGTTCCGCACAGCTACGGGCCCGCAGGGCCGCGACGATCGCGGCCCGGGAAACGGTTTAATGCGGAGTCCATCTTTCCTACTTCACGAACACATCTCGCCCGTCACTCTGCGTCGCTGGAAACCCTACGCCCCTGCGCTCGGCGGACCGCCGGGTGGAGGGGATATCGGCCGCCACGAGACTCCGCCCACTCGACTGCGGCAGTATTATATTTTTATATTATAGTTTTTATGTAATAACTCGTGTAAAAAAATGATATAAACATGTAACTTTGGTAAATAAAAAGAGTTTAGAAAGGGCGATCGCCCGGAGATAATATTATGCACCTTAAAAATCATTTAATGGATAAAAACGGATTTTTTAAGTTTAAGGTGCAATAATTAAATTCCCGGGCCATTGCCCTAGGTAAAACCTACCAGGCATCGCGAGGGAGATTGAAATCTGTGAGATAAAATACTCGCGACGCTTGAGGAACGAAAAATAAAAGTATAGCGCGAAAAACAGCGTAGAAATCTCAGATCTGCCGGCCCGGATGGGACGGCAGATAAAATGAGCTGATGTTTGGAGTCTGGCCGCCAGGGTATGGCGGCGCTGGACCAAATCGGGGTGGCGCGGGGACTGGCCGTTCTCTCCGATTGGTTACCAGTAATACGGGGGGCCTCACACGCCCAGGATTTCAAATGTTAAATAAATACTGATCCAGCGGCTGCAGAGAGCGTCCCCCTTCTCTTCTCTTGCCGCTGTTCTCTTAAAGTCAAACTGTGTTTTTATTCATCTATACCTCGCTTTGACCCTGCTGAGTTTACTGGATACACCTTTGGACCGAACCTGGAAATTTCTGACTGGCTGCTACAATGGACAATCGATTTTGGAGCCCCCTGGACCATATCGACGTCCGAAGACACCAGAGTGAACTGACGAATAACCCCTGCTGATCTACAGTTCTTGTTTCCTGCACGGAACACATAACATGTCCCTATTTACTCCACGATTTGTCCCTATTCACCCCGAAACTAGGTTATAAGCGACACTTGATTGTAAAACCAGTATAAAATATTTATAAATGGGAAATATTACTTGCAAAAAAACCACCAGCGTTCAACGTAAAATTCTTCTTTGGGAATTATTAAGATTAACCGAAAAACCTAATTGTTTAATAGTTTATAATATTATTGAAACCAACCATTCTTCCAACAACCACTATCAAAAATTGCTCCACTCGGTACCGTATAGGGAAATAATAATAAATAAATATAATAATATCTGAATTCTGAAAAAACATTAATAAACAGCATCCCGTTTTCCAATACTTCACTGTTACTTTCAATGTATCCAAGAAATAATAAAGCCACTTCCACCCTTACGTACGCCATCGCTCCATAGCCAACTGTATTTAATTTAGTTTATTTTACACCTGTAGGTGGGAAGGACTGCTCTTCCCGAAACTAGTAGCAGACAAATTGTGTGTGTATTACAAAGTGAAAATAAAAATAATATTTTTAAATTAAAATGTTACAATCCGAAGTAACTGCCAAATTAATCAATAATATTATAAAATAAATATCTCATAAAGACGGAGCTTTTTTTAAAATATTTTTAATTATTTTTATTATATTTAATGAAAATATATAGAAGTATGGGTAATTACAATACTGGTCAAAATAAGAAAATATATAAAATGCGTTAAAAACATTTTAAAGATAAAGAATATTATTTTAAATAATTTCAAAAAAAATATTAAATTCTCTTTATGACATAAGGAAATTCATTATCAAATTTAGTCCATAGATAGTGTAGTAGTACTCGAAGTGTTTCCACATATTAACATATATACAACTTTAAGAATTTTGATAAATATAGAGATTGATTAATGGATGAGAATGGTGAACGTTACATTTATATAAAGTGATCACTTAAGCCAGCCGAAGACAAGTCGTAAGGCCTGTAATTACATTTATTATTTGTTTAATAATAAAAAGGTTAAATATCTATTATTTTTTTAATAACCGTGCCTTTGTAGATGAAAGTACAGTAATTGTGTGTTTTTGGACTTATTCAAATATTGCTAATAATATTATAGTTATATATTTTCGATAGAGTGATCTCAATTTGTTTTAAACATATATATATAATTTATTTAATTCAAAACGTCTCATATGCATTTCGACTGCTTAATAAACCACAAAACAAAAACTTCCAGAGGACAGATTTTTCCTCCCTCCTTCATGTCAGTACTCGTATTAACATATAGTGACCTTAATCGAATAAGACTCGGTTAGTAATGCACTTCCATAAGTCAGCATCCTGAGGTATTCTTCCAGGTGTTTTTTGGTCTAAGGATAATCGTTATTTACGTGAATGCCTTCGGCAGCTGTTGTTCCCGGGTGTCCTGTTGATAGTATGGTCATGTATGAAGAATGAAAATTACCACTAACCTTGATTGGCAGTAGCTGTTTCTCTGCTCTCGTAGGTTGGTCCGATATATAGTTCTTGTTATCTTTGGGTATTATTCCGACCGATCGAAAAGCGCACTCCGGAAGCGAATTGAGAAATCTTTACCGCAAATTAAAGTCCGATCGTAGTTTGACAGCAATCCTTCAGCTTCCGAATGCGGCAATATTCATACAACATAAACGACTGACACTAATCAACAAGAAAGCCCAGAGGTGCCAGTAGAAGGAACAAAAGGTGTGTAAACAATCATTTTATAGGCTGTCACTTTAACGCAAAATGTGCTTTTGTGGTTGTACTGTGCTTGGATTTATTACAAGATTGAAGTATTTATTTTCATCTTGCAAAGGGCTCGTTTTATTTTATACTGATTATTTTATACCGGTTTGATTACATTAATTATAATTATAAACAATGATGCTTGCAATTTATTTATGGAATTCAAATAAATTTCTTGTTTATGAAATACATTGTTCCTTGTAATGATTAGATAAGGAAACATTTAGTATCTATCTACTAGCATTATCATAAAGCCCGACATATTTGATGGGCACTTACACTAGTATTAAAGCTCGTTTGGCTTATTCATACGTCGACAAGTAAAACACGTCCGTAGTTTATAGAAAATAGCCGAATCAGTTTAGGGCTACGTTATATCGCTTGTTGCTCATATACATTACACCCTGAACAAACAGCTAGGGGTTGGGTTAGGGGTTGGTACTAAGGGACGCACCTTTGCAGAGAAATCGATATTACGAATCACGTTACGGCAGATATGAAGCTTTAAGGGATGGAGAAATACAGCCATATTTTTACATAAGTTTTTTATGGTCGCCGTCCAGGGAATGAGACACCATAAGATAAATCTCCGAGATTTAGTTTGAGATAAATCTCAACAGTTGTACAAATCCGTTTTATCGTGTATTTCTGAATTCATGAGGTATATTAGTTTTAATATATTATTCATTGTCCTCAATTGTCAATTTGTAACATTTTTAATTTTATTTTTCGTTCCGGATTCATATCCCGATGTATACCAAATAGAGATATGGTATCAGATAGTATAGAACCAAAATATATTTCCGATAGATAGATTTTTTTCTTCTAATTGATTCAATAAATTTGTTTTAATATAACAGAACTATGTTCTGAAATTGCAACTTCACTGTAGAATGTGTTTTCAATAAAACACTGTTTGATTTGTTGGTGCTAAATATTTGTTTATAATTACTTTCATGTTCCCGTATGTCATTACAGGGTGAATATTATGTTCCGGGACGATGTTGTTAAATAAAAATTTCAAGTGTAGCTCGGGCTGTGTGTAAGGTGGCACCGTTATGTTGAAACCACATATGTTGCAAACCCAATCGATCCAATTCGGGTACCAATAAGTAATTACAGAATTACCTTTTGCACACAGAAAGAAATAGGCCCCACGACTATGTTGGCTCATATGGCGCACCATACAGTAACTCCGCGTGGGTATAAAGGTCGCTGGTGTATCAATTGAGGATTTTCAGTGCCCCAATAACGGCTGTCGAAATGAGCTTCGTCGCTCATGATGATTTTTTCCAAAAGTCGGGTATGTGTTTGTTTTAATGTTTTAATAATTTTAACATATTGTTGAGACATAAGATACTTTATATTAAATTGTAATTAATTACTCTCTACGACTATTAAACATGAATTTACATATATTTGCTTAATCAAAATGGCGGCTAAATAAAATCGGCCTGGAACATAATATTCACCCATGTATTATATTAATATAATTAGCTTAAGGCTTCATGTATTTTGCATTGAAATTTGATCAGATATACAATACTGTAACATCTCATGTATGTATATATATATTATATTAGCAAAAAAAAGAAGTAATTTTAATAATGTAAAATACTTAATTCATGTTATAAGAAAATTGTAAAAATGTCAAATAAAATAAAAAATAAAAATATTTGATTGTCAAAGCACAATGTTTACCCACTGTAATATCTATAAGCTATAGAATTTTTAAAAGATTTGATGACCATATTTTTAATGTAACTCATTTATTCTAACTTGTGTTGTAACATTAAATTGTTAAAGCTTTGCATAATATATAAATGAGTATAAAAATACTTTTAAAATTAGCAATATTAACTTTGTGGTTAAAATTCATATTTTTATTTATTATCTTATAATAAACATAACTAACTAAAAACATGACATCCTGAAGAAGAAAATGGTATTTTTCGAAACCGGTAGATGTATTAAAACTCAATTAAGTGGTTAATAAAACAAAGATAATAAATAAAAATATGAATATATAAGTAATGTTATTCCACTTAAATTTCTTAAAATGTTTTCACATTGTAGGTTTGTCTATCATGGTAATTAACGACATGTAAATCAAAAATAAACAAATATTTTTGAAGTTCTATCTCACGTAATTGTATGGTGTTACAGTAGGTATACATTCCTTTGTATTTCCGCCGCGCGTTGGGATAATATACGCCATAAATAAATTGACACCTAAGTTGGGAAATTCCCGTTTATTACCGAAAGGGTCTATCCATTGAGGCTCCCTAAACTATTAATAATATTTAGAAAATGTTGATTATTAATATTTATTGAGATACCTCGGTGTGTATCTCCGCTTCGACTCGAAATAAACACGACTAACATTCGGAACTAAAGTAATTGTTCACCAATGATTAATGGGCCCGAATATTGTTATTTCGCTCCAGGAAATTATTGTGTTGAAATTTCTAGAATTCTTGCGAAAGATTTCTCGATAATATCTATTTGAGAAATTATTGTAGCAGTATTTAAGCCATCAATTTCGCATAACTGATTGGTAAAAATTAATGATATCGATATAATATCACATTTTGTATTATTACTTTTTATTAGCTATTTGTGAATTTGTGAAAAATAAAATCGAGTGAATACTCGTGTATAATGTACTCTCATAGAAATGGGCAAGCATCGCGCATGTGTGTGTCTTGTGTGTACAGTTTACTGAGGAGGAAGAAAGGAATACAATTTTTGTTTTTTTGTGAAATCACGTACATATGCATATATTATTTTTTAATTAGCTACCGTGTAGGTACTGAATAAACAAATAAGATTTTTACCTACCTACCGGGACGTGAAAGAACATATTAATTTTCAAACATACGAGTGAATTTTTAAAATGTGTCAATGCGTAAATTTGATGTTAATGAAGATATTTGTTTGGTCGTATTTTCGATTAAATATGTTAGTATGGTTAAGCTGGTAAATAGTAAGACATAAGTTTCCAAGTGTTTGTAAGTGGTTAAATATAAATATGAATTAAATATATTAATTAGAAAGATATACATATAAAATCAATTTTATCGAAAAATATTGTTGTTGCGCCACCGGGATTCGAACCTGGATCTCTTTCCTAACCGGGGAAGGTGCATAATCCAACTATGCTACAGCGACAATATTTTAAGCGACAATTTTCGAACCTTCATGTTACCTTTTTGATATTAATACATTTAATCGTTCCATTATTTGAAAGAGCCAATGCACCTTCCCCGGTTAGAAAAGAGATCCAGGTTCGAATCCCGTTAGCGCAACAACAATATTTTTCGATAAAATTGATTTAATATGTATATCTTTCTAATTAATATATTTAATTCATATTTAAAATATCACAGACCTATGTTCTGAATAATTACAACTTCACAATAAGAATGTGTTCTCCTAATAATAAAGTTGTATAAATGTGTCCAAAATTTAATAAAAAGGAATTGATAATTCTGGCGTCTGCTATCAGTTTACTCAAAGGTATTTGAGATTCTGTAAAAATAAGGTAGATGGCTCTTTCAAATAATGGAACGTTTAAATGTATTAATATCAAAAAGATAACATGTAGGTTCGAAAATTGTCGCTAAAAATATTGTCGCTGTAGCGTAGTTGGATAATGCACCTTCCCCGGTCAGGAAAGAGATCCAGGTTCGAATTCCGGTGGCGCAATAACAATATTTTTCGATAAAATTGATTTAATATGTATATCTTTCTAATTAATACATTTAATTAGTATTTAAAAGATCACAGATCGTCTGTTCTGAATAATTACAATTTCACAATAATAATGTGTTCTCCTAATAATAGGTTAAATATAAGTTTCAAAGTATTTGTAAATGCTTAAATATAAGATGGTGGAGAAAAAAGTGTCGTATGTGTGCGTCTTAAGATATTCTACCATTTACAGCGATGTGGTGATATCGATGTATCTAGTGGTAAACAATAAAATATTAAATACAATTATATTAATCATTTTTAAGTGGAACATATTATTATTGTGAAGTTGTAGTTTTTTCAGAACATAATTCTGTGGTATTTTAATACAAATTAAATGTGTAATGGTTAGAGCATTTCTCCGAAATAGGAAAAGTTCCTTGTTGGCAACCAAAATATTTTTTCAACAGGTTGAGTTTATCTGTATATTTGTCTAATTAATACATTTAATTTGTGTTATATGAATCAATTAGAGATATATACAATTGATTTTTATTTTAATGTATTTTATTATTTATGCAATCTTAATATCATATTATAATACTAATATTTAATTTTATTTAACCTTTTTTTTCTCAACAGTATAACAGTGAGTGGTAGAGTAATTTTAATATTATTTATTTAACTGTATTTATGTATATTTTTTACGAACCAGTAAAATAGATTTTATGCAGGGGTGTCAACGTCCGAGATATTTAATACTTTTCATTTCGAACGTGTGTACACAGCAAATATTATTAAATTTAAATTTATTTATTATACTTTGAAAGAAAAAGAATCATGTATGTATCAAATCATTGGAAAATATTACTTTTCCAATCTCATTTCTAAAATGTATTTTTATTACAAATATAAATGTTTTTTTGCAGGTACAAACTTATGATTGCAAACGTTAAAATACTTAATCGTTGTTTGTTCCGTAATAAATGTCCCCGTACATCGCGGGCACCTACCTTCCGAGTTGTTTATCAACTTTGCCGCGCAGTCTCGGCCAATAACAGCTGTCAAAAAGTAAAACAATATCTTCAAATCTCACGAAAAACTTTCTACAATTTTCCACCCCCTTCCCCCCCCCTGCGCCGCACCGCTTCCGCCAACCGTTTGCACCTCCAAATAATTTTACGCCATCGTTCTCATGCGCCAGATATGTTCAAAGTTTCGTAACTTCTTAAAGAAAGGACTAAAATAAGTATAAATTGTGTCAGAGTGTAAATACATGTTATATATATGTATGTTAGGTATTTGTTTACGCATATTGATAATAATTCCTTTATTATTTAATATCGGTTAGAAAATTATTTATAATCGTTTTAATGCGCTAATATTATATATAGGACGGTTTATGTTTGAATTTTGTCGATGATTCTTTCTGGATTTTTTGTCCACCTCGAATAATATATATTTTTTTTTAGAGATATGCACCCCAAAATAAGAAAGGTCTTGAATTATGGAGGTGGCTTTCAACATTTATATAATACAAGATCAATATAAACTAGATGTAAGAATTTGAAAGAAATGAAAAAAAATATACATACATCTATAATAATACAATATAAAAATTCACAATATATAAAAATGTTGAGAAATTGATCAGATTATAAATATGGAAAGAAAATTTTGAATACCTTTAATCCATTTTATCACTTCTTTTTGTAAACATTTATATTTGCTGATAATTTAATTGATATTGGCAGTTGGTTATACAGTTTAGGAGCAATGTATAATGCATGTCTCTTTACTTTTCCTAATTTGGAGTTTTATAAAATATATTTGTAGTGAATTTTTATTTTATTATCTTTAAAAAAAAAAGAAATATGAGAGTTTTTTTGTATAAAGAAGATAAATTCAATACAGGCAAATCTTTAAAAACTTGTTTGGTTAGGTAATCTCTAACCTTTATTAAAATAATTTTTATTATTATCTCTTGAGTTGTAATTATTGATTAACTATATATATTTTTTTAACAAATTTTAGCTCGGTATGCATCGGTTGGTCAATCTGTCTTGCTTACAAAATACAATAGATAATAAATTATAGCTCTCTCCACAAGTCTGCTTTATCATTTACGCGAGTTTCGAGACAAAAGTTTGAATCTTGTACATACAGGGTGAATATAATGTTCCAGGTTGATTTTGTTCGACCGCCACTTTGCTTTGGCAGACATTTGTCAGTTTGCATTTAATAATTATATTGAGAGTAGTTGATTACAATATATTATGGAGCATCTAATGCCTCAACAACGTGTTGAAGTTATTAAAATATTAAAACAAACATAAACCCGTAATTTGGAAAAAAATCATCTTGACCGACGAAGCTCATTTCGACTTGGCGGGTTTTATTAATAAACAAAACAGCCGTTATTGGGGCACTGAAGATCAATAACTTAAATGTTGGGGGTTAACTTTCTAGTGTACCATTCATTACGAATATGGTTACCAATCATCGTTTAAGCAACGGTTTAAACAACGGCTTATACAACGATTGAAATAACGATTTAAATAATAGGTTAAACGACGGGTTAAAAATGGATTAAAGAATGTTTACGACTATCGGTACACAATGAAGTCCTGGTACCGACACTGATGTATGGAAGTGAGGTCTTGAGCTGGCAGAAGAGAAACGAAAGTAGACTAAATGCAGTGGAAATGAGATCGATCCATTTATAATAGAGAAAAGAATGAAGAAATAAGAATATAAAGCTGATCTTAGTATAGTGAGTAAGGTGGTTTGGTTATATGAAACGGATGAATGAGGGGACAAGTGTATTTTCGAGGGACTTAATAATTACAAATTCACAAGTAGTTGTATTAATACTCCAATTTGTACTGCCAGTATGGAACCGAAACTTAGCTACGAAGTGTCGGTGTTTATTTCATAACCTCTCGTGGGGTTCAGAGTTTGCTTATTGTCAATAAGCATTGTGTCGGGCACCAGCGACGCGCAGAAGTTGCGAGTTGTATTAGCGAGAATGAAAAACCAACATCGCAGCAGAGGATCAAACACACTGTTTAAAACAAGTAAAATCACGAAATTTGTGAGCGTTTTACATATATAATAATACATTTCACACTTTAATTCTTCCCGTGTCGGGGGTGAGCGGGCTAAAGGTGAGGCTGTAGTTGTTTGTCTTGGAAGTGAAGCGCGGCGAGGCAGCATTGTTTATTGGATTGTTTACTCGGAACTCTCATTCTCTTTTGGGAAAGTCGAAAATCTGCCTGTCGGGTATCATGTTTAGTTTCCGACACGTGTACATTTCTCGTTGGCTTGGCCATTTCTGCAAAGGTATTATGTGTGTAAAGTAATTAACAGAGACATGAAACAAAAATAAAATATTAAGAACATATTCTTATTGTGAAGTTGTATTTATTCAGAAAATGGATTTGTGATGTTTTAAATACTAATTTAATGTATTAATTATAAAGATATACATACATTTACATATGCATATAAGATATACGAATCTCAAATACGTTTGAGTCAAGCGATAGCAGACGCCAGAATTATCAATTCATTTTTGTTAAATTTTGGACACATTGATACAACTTATTGATACTGACGCTGTAGCATATTTGGTAATGCACCTTCCCCGGATTGAAAATAGAGATCATGTTCGAATCCCGGTAGCGCGAAAACTATATTTTTCGATAATATTGATTTTATATGTATATCTTTATTATTAATACATTTAATAATAAAATATATTTTCAAAGAAAGCAAACATGTTGTGGCTTGACATTGTTATTAAATGATAGAATGTTTAGTTTTAAACCACTTTATTATTTACATACACTAAAGTGAACCACTTTCAGTTGGACCCAATCTTCTTCAGGACAATATAGTATAGACTATCCTAAGTACAAATATTTAAATAGAAGGTTATGAAGAAAGAGTAATTCAGTAAGTAATGGTGTGGTTTTGACATTATGGACCATGTACATGATGATCTTTCAAAAACTTTGATCTTTAAGAGTCGGTAAAGGTACTTGTGTACTGGATGCGTCTTTTTGCTAGAGAAATGTGATGATTTTGTGAGGTGATGATTCATATTATATATCGTTTCTCATTGATCTTCGTATTGTTCTTCACTCGAGTCGAATATCCGAGAGAAATCTCAGCCATGGAAACGCGTCAATAGTTTTTAATAATAACAATTATAGCAGACTATGTCTTTATTTAAAAAAACATAACTTTTTAAAAATAACGAAATATCCGTCAACTATATGTTTTAACGTAAAATAAATCCTACATAGGGGGATCCTACATAATATATAGTACCAATCCTTATGTACGTCCATCAGTCAGTAGAATACAATATATATAATAATAATAAAACAAAGAGACGCATAGTAACAAAAAAAATTTATTATCAATATTAAACAAACAAAAATTGTTGTCAATTATCTTTATCGCATCAAATAAAGTAATTTATTTTGTTTTTGTATTTTCGGTGAATTTAATAAATGAAGGTTAAAAAAATAATTTTTCCTCATTATTAATATTGTAGAGGCTGTAGTTGTAGACTATTATTGACACGTGAGGATCTTAATTCTGTGATCGATATGTGTATCGTATCAGAAGGTTTTGTGCATGGTGAGACTGATGCCCCTAACTATCATCTAGTCTCACGCGTGTTGGTGCATGTAACAGCGTATATGAATGTGTGTGTAAGGGATTATTTATGCTGCATCTAGAGCAAGGTATTTAAATAAAAGAGAACTTACAAAAGTTGGCGGGTTGTATGGAAGTTGGATGATTTACAATGACAGGTACTACGAGTATAAAGTTAATTGCACGAAGAAAGTTGAAGGCTGGAGTGGCTCGCTTGAGATGTTGACGAAATTATGGTCTCATGAGAAGTGAAACTCGTCCGTCATCATGTATTGGCATTAGCTTATTGGTCAGTTCGTTTCGGCCCTATATGACTGTCACATGAGTCCTTACACGGCCATGTCTGTGGGGCGTCTGCAGGATCACCACAATAAATTATTACTAACTATTATAAAAACAAGTGTATAAAACCCGTCCTAGGACGACATTGAAGCGTCGCTTTTTCTCAACTGAATACCAGAACACCACAATGACCAACGTCTGGAAACCCTAAAAAATAGTTTGACTTTTTTATTTTGAAAAAGGTAACTGTTAATTTATATAACGTATAGTGACATTATGGTGTGCCAATTTTAAAATTTATGATAATTACGGACATATTAGTTTACTTTAAAAATATATATACCTTAAAAACGAAAATGACATATCCACACTTCGAAGAAAAATTTATTTTTCATTCATCAAAATATTAGGGTTGTATATATAAGATAATGAGGAAGTATTCAAAAAAAATGTTTGTCCTACATATAAAGCAAGGTCACAAAACTGAACAAGAAACCAGAATTGCTAATTAGCAGACGAAGAGTATTTTAATACGAGGAAATATTGTGACCTAATTAATTAAAAATATTATTTTTATCGATCCAATAATAATTACAAAAACATCATAAAAAGTTTCAGAAAATAATCTCTTAATTTTACATCGGTGTCCACATATCCAATATGACATCAATAATACTTGTTAAAAAAAAAGTATTTCCAGGTGATTCACTATTTTAAAAAGAAAAGGGGTTTTAAACCAAATACTAATAATTTTCACTGCTCTTTGCTCGGCTGTCCCATTCACAGAGGAAGTTGTAAAATTCAGAATACCCCCCTTGAAAACCTGTGAGCATTGCAACAACTTTCACGTCAGCACATATTCCACGTATGCAAATTTTTTCTCAAAACAACCGGTTTTATTAAAAAACTGTGTTTGTAAGATTTTCGCCTCTTTATTTTTATATTTAATAAATGAAACACTAACGCAATGTCATGATTTTCAATAGAAGAATTTGATTTGAAATTATTAAGGAGAACACATTCTTATTGTGAAGTTGTAATTATTCAGAACACAGATCTTTGAACATCTTTTAAAAGTAAGTGTAAAGAAAACCGACAAATGAAACTTGTCACAGAGGTAACATCACTTCCATTGTGGTACTCAGTATATGCTGCAGTCACGGTCCATGATCGCATGCTTATCCGAAGGAGTGATTGCTGGTGTTTTGGTAAGGTTTCACGACCAATAACTTAGCTGTTTATGGTTAGATTTGAATGCAATGACTGCATTCAACTCGTCTGACTGAATTCAATATAATGAACCTTAACAAAGTCAACAACACCGAGATCACCATCGATTGCTTATTTCTTAATTCCCTATTAATTCCCTCATATGCAGCGGGCTTCTTCGCATCAATCTATTATGAGAAACGGAGCCTTTCGCGATATTTTAATCTCCGGAAGACAGAGTATGCATGGTTTTCGTCTAAACCTTTGTCGGTATTTGATTAGCTTCTTATTTCTTTTTAACGTCTTTTTACACTTTAATTTCCGCAGTTTCCGTTTTCCGTTCGCCCTACTTGGTTGCTTCGAACCCTTACGAGAGATTCCAAGTTGTCTCGGATGCTTCCTCGCATTTTAATCGAAGCAAAAACCAAATACATTGTACAGACAGAAGTCGACTACATTTTTAAAAATAATAATAAAAATTGAAAAAAAGTACACAAAAAGTAAAACAAAAGTGTCGTAAGTAAAAAAATTATACTTTTATTTTTAAGAACGCATTATTATTGTGAAATTGCTGTTTTTCAGAACATAGTTGTGTGGTATTTTAATACAAATTAAATTAATCAATTAGAGAGAAATATTTTGGTTGCCATCGGGATTCGAATCAAGAACTTTCCTATCCGGGAAAATGCGCTGCCGTTACACCACGTTAACCGAGTAAGTTAACGACACATTTTTGAACCTATGCGCTACACCTCTTTCAAATTGATCCATTTTTAAAAAGCTATCATCTTTTATTGCGACAAATCTAAAATACTTTTGAGTAATATACGGTAGGAGACGCCAGAGATTAAATCAATTCATATTTATTAAATTTGCATAAACTTTGATACAACTTATATGTTTTTATTACCGTGAAGTTACAATATAATACCAATTAAATGTATCAATTACAAATATATACACATAAAATAAATTTATCAAAAAAATATGTTGATTGCCACCGGGATTCGAACCGGGAACTTTTCCTATCCTATAAATTGATACGTTTAATTTGAATAAAAAAAAACAGAAGATCGAAAATAAAAACGAACCCTTTTTAAAGTTAATAACTGAAGTATTATTTGTCGTAAGATCTTAATTGTTTTATTTCTAAATAATGGATTGATACACTTATAAATTTAATCTACAAGTATCACAAATTTTACTGATTTTTGCAGGGAATAATGAACAAGCTGTACCGTTGAGATGTTATATATGGGTCCAATCGCAGTGAAGTGGTAAAAAAACATTAATTCGGTAGACATGGGGCATATACAAAAGAATTTACTTTACGGTTGCAAAATAAAATTTAATAATTAAAAAATCTATTTATCGAAATACCACTGGGATGGATACGAAGGTGGAACTTTTCCTATTCGGGGAAATGCGTTACCATTTTCCAACGTTATGGCCTTAACTAGTTCCACTTCTATCGTCAGAAATTTGAAAATTGTAGTACTGTTGTACTATATTTATTTAAATGATGTTTTTTCATAGATATCTTCTAGTTTAGATTTTTACAATGCCATCCCGTGACCAGAGTTGATGACCTCTGATCCGCTGGTTATGGTATTGCTTCGCGCCGCCGCCGAAGCGCCGAGATGCCGTGAAAAATAATATTTAAATGTGGAGATTGGTTGGGAGACGTTGCACATTAATGCATGGACACGCTGGATGAAATGCACTCGTTCTGGGGGAGATCAAATATTTAGGCGGCCTGGCGGGGTTCGTACGGCTGCTCAAAGATAATAAATACGCTAGCTAACGGCTGCAATAAATATACCTGCGTTCTTGAGGGCAGGTATGCTACAGTTCAGAGAGTGCTAGTCGTGGTGCGAAAAGCGGTGTTTGTATTAAAGGAAGCAGGGTACTGCGACGGTAATGCAAAAAGTAAAAATATTTTATTAAGGAGAACACATTCTTATTGTGAAGTTGTAATTATTCAGAACAGACGGTCTGTGATGTTTTAAATATGAATTAAATATATTAATTAAAAAGATGTAAATATAAAATCTATGTTATCAAAAAATATTCGAACCTATCTTATCGTATTCTATCAAAGGTATTTGAGATTCCGTAAAAATAAAATAGATGGCTTTCAAATAATGGAACGATAGATGTATCAATTTGAAAGTGTAACATATAGGTTTGAAATCTGTAGCATAATCGGTTAATGCACGTTATCCGGATTGGTAGAGATCCAGGTTCGAATCCCGGTAGCAACAATATTTTTCGATAAAATTGATTTTATATGTATATAACAGTATACTTACAGTAGACATGATGACGACTTTTAGTGACTCTCAGAGTCTCATTGAGATCTCTTCATTGCGGGCCTTGAGAGTCAGTAAATTATATTGGAATGAGCAGGCCGACGAGGCATTCAGGGAAGAGTATCCGACTCTGGTGCGAGACGTGGCTTTTGGGTGGGAATGCTCGAAAAAAGGACAGCGGGTCGGTGAGCGGTTCTACGGAAAAATATGGCGGCCAAAGACCGCGGTGGACCCAGTGATGTATGGTCCTGGTCCACCCGCGATGATGATTGATGAGAGACCCCGCTACAACGAGGAAGGAAGTAGAATGCGAGCGATATCCAATGGATGGGTGTGATGGATATGGCTGAGATGGGATGGTGTCCGGCCTATACCTGGAGTAAGAGATTAATTCTGGCGCGGGCGTGTGGCGACCCGGGTCCTCAGCTGAATCGGCATCCCTCGCCCTCCTACACTAATATTGACATCCTGCAGATTTGAAGGCTGTCATCAGAGAAGTACCTGTTGCCTTTACCACTTGGTCGATCCAACGGGTGGGGGATTTTCCTTTTACTCTCCGCCCTTCGATATGGCCCGACACAAAAAGCTTTTCCAAGCTATATTTCATTTTCGCAAGATGCCAACAAAATTGGAAAATTCGTGTTAGGTATATGGTTGAGAGACTGTTCAAGATGTTTGGAGACATTCATGCGTCTTGCCGTCCACGGTATGCGTAACATGTGTCTCCAGCATCATATCTCAAAGGCATCAAACCGTATTTTCCTCCATGCCTTCAGAGTCTATAAATATTGAGTGCACCTTAGAGACTGCACAAGCCTGACATCGATTATTTTGGATATACCGCGGTCTTTCCATATCTTGTCAAGACTAGTCAAAGAATACTATTCGACATGGATTCGATATAATTAGAAATCGTGACCATTTTAAGGTCTAGAAGGACATCTGTTCTGAAAGCTGTCGATCAACGATTATTACTTTCGTTTTTTACTTGTTTATCTCTAGGTCCAATTCTCAATTTTTTTCTTCACTGCGACCGAACAGTACCGTCATATAAAATGAAAAATTAAATTGTTGTGTTTGGATGAATGTAAATTTCTATAAGATAGTGTTTGCGCTAAAACGCGCGGATTTTCGGGCCGCGTCACGAACCCTGGTGCGTCCCACACGAGCGCCCTTAACCGACGGTATAAATCATTCACCTTAACTTATTGGTTTCATCCGAGAGGGAGAATTCTCGTCATTGATAAACGTAGTTTGTCTTCCTGCTGGTGGCGCGAGCCATTTGTACACTTCACACCGGTGCCGGTACCGTCTTGTAGTTGCAGCTCGCGCGGAGTGGAAGGGCCGCACTCGTTCTGTACCATTTTCTATGCGCCTAGAAATTATCCGACTCACGCTTAACATACAAAAGGATTAATAATTAAAATCGATTTTAGAAATATTGAATGGTTTTCAACTCGAGGCTATTAATTAATCACGACCTCATATGTTTTGCGGATTAGAATGATACATCCAGTACATACGTATCTTTAGCGACTCTCAAAGATCATTGAGAGCTTATCGTGAACACGGGCCATCATATTTGATTGTTTGGAGCTTTAGTATCACGCACCTCACTTCACACCTGTTACACATAAAATGTCAGTCCTTGAACTGCTTGCCCCGACTCTTCGCAATTTTGGGTTAGTGCAATGTGTACGATTATGATTCGGACTTGATCTATCCATTTTATTGGAGATCAACCTCTCGCCCTTCGTCCTGGTATGTTTTTGGAGAATTTCCTGTTGCATGTTTCCGCATTCCATTCGCCACCCTTTATCTTTGTAGATAGGCATAATGACAGCTATTCTCCTATATAATGGCGTGAAGCTTACCAAGAATTGATAACTTATGCGCCAATAGCAAAATTATCAAACCCCATATGCTTTATTGCACACATTATTTCTTCAATTTTCACAGATAATACTAATTTAGACTATGTGTCTAGAGATTATCTCATATTTTTAAAAACATTTAATTATTGGTCAGCGGCTAGTTATCTGTAATAAATATATTATTTTTCTCCAATAAAGTAATGATAGTATATATTTGACTAAACTATGGAATAAAATTATTTTTTATGAAAACAAAAACAAAGCATTAATTTCCGCAAACGCAGCATATTTTGGAGCCAAATGGAAAAATAAAAATAAACACTGCATAAATAGGAAATCAAAAACATGCAACCAACCAGGAACAGAATCCAGTAAAGATTGCGAAAAAAATTCATAGTTTGTATTTTTTGATTATCCGGGAAGTATTTTTTGTGGATTTTTGGTATAAAAGATCGAGTGACAAACAGCTGCTACCAGTATTCAGTTAGTACTAATTATAGTTATTAGTGATACAAACAGTTGTTAAAGATGGCGTTCTACTTCTCCGGCTGTAGCTGGGTTCTTCTACTTCTGTTCGTGATTCTGGTAACATATTTAATGATCTCTACGAACTCTCGCCCTTTTGACCATACTCTTTCACTGTCAACAGCAGCTATCGGCAGTAACTAATATCTATTCGATAAATATATATTTTCAGTATATCATTTAATTTGTATTAAAACACCACCGAATTATGTTCTGAAAATGCAATTTCACGATAAAAATTAGTTCTCCTTAAAAATATTTAAATAACTAGCTTTACAAATTGCCACAGCCGAAACAGATAGAAATTTATTTAAACATGCCAAAAATGCAAACTCGCTCGTATAATTGACAAACAACGGTACATATCTCGGTCAGTTTTCGGAATTTTTCTAAGCGAGTATGCTTACATTGAAGTAAAAACATTAAGCATTTTTCGAAAATTCCAGGATGGTGTAACCCCTTAAATCAGCGGTTCACAACCTGTGGTACGCGTACCATCGGTGGTACGCGAGTGGATAGTTGGTGGTACGCGAAAAATAATCAGTAATGGCGGACATAAAAAGTATAAAAAAAATCAGTCATAAAAATATCATTTAAACTATTGTATTTTTCCTATAATTTTTAATTTTAATTAATAATATACAGTACAGTTGATAATATTTACAGTCGATGATCGAAAATCATCAGAAGAATTCTTACATTTACCGTGTTTAATTAATTTTATATACATATATTTTCTATTAATATCGGTAATTTTTGGAAAAAAATTGTCTGCGGCGCATTTCATTTTGTTTTATACAAATAATTAAATTTAATTCTATGTATTTTTTTTTAATAAAAATTAATTGTTAAAAAAATACTTCTTTAAATGTCCTGGTTTTGAATTTCGACAAGAAATGAACTTCGGCACCTTTTATTTAAAAAAAAACATTGTGATATGTAAAGTTCAAATGTCTCATTTTTATCAGAAAAAATAAAACCTTTGGTATTTTTTTATAAGCTTAAATAATTTCTGGGAAATATAGTCACCCTATAAAATTTATAATGCAAATAGAATAACAAATTTCTCGAATTACAATCATTTTTACGAAGTGGTACAATCAAGCGTGATGTACTACCAAGTGGTACGCGAGCCAAAAAAGGTTGGGAAACGCTGCCTTAAATGCATCTTATTTCAATGTACTAACTGCTTTTCGCTGCTGTCAGGGTCACTAAATGTTGATAATTTAGCATGAAGAATAACATAAAAAAAAAAACTTTAATATAAATTTGCTAAATTAGTCAAAAGTATAAGAAATCTGTTGTTTTTAGATGATTGATGCTGCTCCGATATTCACAATTGAACATACATTACACGTAAGTTATTTTAAACAAACCGATTTAGAAAAATATTATTTCCTTCATCAGGATGTCAAATAAACTAACTAATCTATTATCTCTTATATATGCAAATAAAAAGATATTGGAGTACACCACGAAAACAAAACATTAAGTCTGTTAGCAAATCAAAATTTGTAGAAAATGTTATGGTATGCGATTTTTAGTAAGGATTAATCCCTTCAAAAGAAAACAGAAATTATAATAAATTAAGATGTCTCACAGAGACGAAGCTATTATTTTTATATGAGAAGTATGGAAGTCTTGGGCATTACAGGGCTTACGACCTGTCATCGGTTGGCTTAAGTGATCACTTTACACAATGTAAAGTTCACCTATTTACGCAACACAACGCTGATGTTAGTATAAGAAAGGATCACTTATATATATTTCTACAGTTTTACATTTTACATTGCTTGAATGGAATTATATTTAATGGGAACATGTCAAACGAACTAAGACTAGGTAAGGTACACAATGGAGTTCTGGTACCAACACTATTGTATGGAAGTGAAATCTGGAGCTAGCAGAAGAGGAACGAAATTAGACTGAATGCAGTAGAAATGAGTTCACTTAGACGTATATGCGGCAGATCCATTTGTGACAGAGTAAAGAAAGACGAAATAAGGAAAGACTTTAAAGCTGATCTTAGTATAGTGAGAGGAAGAAAGGATTTCACTTAGACGGTTTGGTCATATGGAACGGATAAATGAGGAGAGAATGGTAAAAAAGATATATGACGCAAGTGTTAATGGCACCAGAAATAGAGGACGTCCGCGGAAGATTTGGCACGACCAAGTAAACCAGATACTGGAGAATGGTTCTGTTAGAAGCCTCAACAATCGATGAGCTTGTATGTGAAGATGTATGAATCTGAATGAGGCGATAATTGATGTCAGGATAGAGGAGTGGCGATCTATCTTCTCCACCTACACTCACGGGGAAAGTTAGTTAGTTAAATTATTTGAAAGTATTGCCATTACGGAGCACATAAATTATTCGAAATTTTTCTAAATAATCCAAGGCTAGATAAAATTCTAGCCACGGTTGTCATTAATGTCTTTAACGGTAATTTTTTTAACGGGTATAATTTTATAGAATCATAAGATAAGGATTATTTAATTTATTTTTATTTCCCAGAATCTTTAGTAATGCACGGCTTTTGCTTTTGATTGTGTGCAGTATACATCAGTGGTAACTTAATATTTTGAAAATAAAGCGAAATTAAAAATTTATCCGACGGACTTATTCGATTAATATGATAATAATTATGAAAAGAATAATACGACATACATAATTTATTTCGTGGAAATTTTAGTTAAGTGCACCTTATTTCGATGTATTGACTGCACGTCGCTACTGTCAGGGTCATTAAATGTTGATAATTTGGTTTGATAAATAAAATAATTTAAAAATCTGTTGTTTTCAGAGGAGTGGTGCTGCTCCGAAGGCCATATACGAAAACACAGGAAACCAGACTTCTTCCCGGAAAAATATTCTCAATAGGTTCCTTTATCTAATGGCAAAACTTTATCCGGTATTGATTCCAGGCATCGATAACGTATTTTATTAACTGAATAAAGAATTTTAGAGCTCTCGTGTGTTAATCCAGCGCTCTGCCAACTTAACCAATCCCCCAATGGACTGCGCTGTCGAATCGTCACATACATAAAAATGCAGTTTCAAGTAACTATGTATTATGCCGAGTTTTTATGTCAAAATTAGATGTTTATTTTAGATATATATTTGTACTTTAATAAATCAAATTTCAATATTGGTATTTAATTTAGTTATTTGAATATTAGCTACCTACCCCTAATGAAGTTTATGTATGGTAATATTAATAAAGATATTTGTAAATACTTTTTCGTGTTTCATTCGTAGTGCAATAGTTAATATCCTCGCCATTCAGTTCTCCGCCATAGTATATGAATATATTTTTTTTAAATATTTGACACATTTTTTTAAATGTCACTTTTATTCCAAATAATGTTCATAGCTATGTACAGCTTATTTGTTATCGCATATCAGATTGGCTGACGTCGCAGTCATTTTGACAAAATCATTAGAAATACTCCAAGAATTGCTAAACGATCTAAATAAATTATTTAAATTTATTTGTTAGTGCAATAAATTAATGGTAAATGTCCATATTTATATTCTATACCTCGCGAAACAGAGAAAACACTACTGTCTGATCTATACACGGACCTCGATGATAGGACATCCGATGATCATAATTAGGAAGAGAATTAACAACTTCTGACAATCTGAGACAAGAAGTTGAACCAGCAATTAAAAAACAAGGAAAAACAATAATCTACTAGACTAGACTTGTTCTTGTCAGAAAATCTTATTAATAAATATAAAAATATTTCACCTGAATCATCAACAAGAGTACAGCTACGAGTAGATAGCAAATGAAGTAGAACCCAGCTATCAGGATCGGAATTGGCGAAAAAGCCAATTATTAGAGCACCAGAGATTAAAGAAAAAATTTGAGTGTTATATTCGAATTTATGTTTAAGTTTTGAGTGGTGTGAATGTTAATGGCAGATATACATTTATCAGGTAAACCAAATAATGGGCAATGGTTAATAGTAATAATAATAATAAAGATAATAATGTATTTATTCCTGCGTGATCAGGTTGTTCATGTAAGACCTACTTACAATTACAATTATTCATATGCAAGTTGAATAGCTATGCAGACATATCGCAACCCTGCTTGACATCTTTTCAAATTAGGTTATGAATGGTCCATTGATTTTTCCACACGCAGTACTTCCTTTGTCTAGGGTTGTGATTGCGACTATAAGTTTACTACTATTCACTCTGTAATCAGACGATCCATACATTCCTTCCCACCTACAAAAGGTCCTTGCACATCCTTAATCTTTTTATTTAAACCGATCTCAATGGACTAATAGCCCTGTGGTTTCCGCATTGCATTAGTCACCCTTTATCTTTGTAAAATCATCCATAGTAAAAAGCATATACTTAAAAATAACTTGAGAATATATATGAGTGCACCAATACTGGCTCTAACCATATAATAAATCCAAGTTTTAATATATAATTTCATGTTCTTGGGACAATTCAATTGATTTAAATCTTTTAGCATTCTATTAAATAGTTGAGGTCCAAAATATTTGTATTTCTTTTGGCCATATGTTGTATGTGATCATGGGATTTGTAGGTTATTTGTATTTGTCCGTGTGGAAATTATGTTTTGAGTTATTTTAAAATGTGTCTGTATGTATTTATATATGTATTTAAGAGTCGTATTAGCGTATATTTGTCTTATATCAAAGACATGGAATTTATTAAAAATTTCGTCAGTGCTCGTTGTGATTGGGGTTTTGAGGATAACTTTTAATATAATTTTTTGAGTTGCTATTATTGGATTAATTGCAGACATAATCGCTCCACCCCAAGCAATTATACAATGCTCTATGATTGATTAACAGATAGCGTAGTACGGCATTTTAAGAAGTTTTATATTTATTATTCTACATGTTTCGATACCTATGGTATCTTCTTCAGGAAACAATGTATACTAAAATTAAAAATACGTTACATTACATACATTAGTTCCGACTTATTTACCCACCCTTTATAGTTTTGTTTTTATCTATGCTTGTATTTTTAATTTCAATATACATTGTTTCCTGAAGAAGATACCATAGGTATATAAACATGTCAATAAATAGTGATTTAAACAAAGTATTTTGTTATTAAAGAAATATTAGATAGTTTTTACTATATTTAATGGAAAATATATGGAAGTATGGGAAGTACAGAGCTTTCGACTTATCTTCGGCTGGCTTAAGTGGTCACTTTACATAAATATAATGTTCAGTGTTAATATTTGGATTCTCTTCGAGTACCACTACACTATCGCTATCTATGAACTAAATTTGATAATTCATTTCCCTGAAACAGCGTATGTCACAATGAGAATCAAATTATTATTTTTTTAATTATTGAAGCAATATTCTTTATCTGTAAAATGATTTTAACACATTATACTAGAATACGCCTGAAAAATCAATATTTTTCAATTTTATTTTTATTTTTACCAGTATATTATTAGCAATATTTGAATATGTCCAAGAACACACAATTACTGGATTTTCACACAAAGGCACTGCCATTAAAAAAATTAGATATCTCATAGAGACGTAATAAAATATATTATTTCTTTAATAACAGTGCCTTTGTAGGTAAAAATCCAGTAATTGTGTGTTCTTGGACATATTAAAATATTTTATCTTATTATTTATATAAAAAGAGGCCACAAAGTAATTTTGCTAATATTGAAGAAGTGATATATATTGTAAATATGAATTAAATATATCTTTATAATTAATATATTTAAAATATCACAGACCGTCTGTTCTGACAGTTCACAATAAGAATGTGTTCTCTTAATGATATATATTGCTTTACTGAAATATGGTGAAACCCGGATATTAGAAATGAAGAACTAGGCTTTTATTCACATCATATTTACAGATGTGACAGAAACGCACACAACTAGTAACAAATTAAGAGGGGGTGGAGCATTAGTATCTGTCAGCGCTAAGCTGTCGTCGGAGAAATTAAAATGTATAAATACCAATATAGAACAACTGTTCATCTTGGTATAATCTTAAAAAGAAAGATGTATAATTGGATGTACATATATACCACCATTTTATGACTCATATATATAGACAACACTTTCAAGATGTGGAAACTATGAAAACAAAATACTCTGATGTTACAATTATTCTTACTGGAGACTATAGTTCACCATACATTGAATGGGATATTAACGATGATAAAACGTTTACCAGTGCCATGAAAAAAAGTGCTCGTGAAATAATTGAGACGTCCTGTTGTTTAAATCTTCTCCAGGTAAATTATTTTGACAACGAAGATGGTCGTCTTCTCGATCTTGTACAAACAAAACCCTAAAAATGTCCTAGATCTACAAGTCCACGACAATATTTTAATGACTGATTAAAATCACTCGCCTTTATTTATTAAATATTATGGCATTGAAATCAATAATTGTAATTGTTCAAATGATGTATTAAATTTCTCTAAAGCAGACTTCTTCAAAATCAATGATTTTCTATCATATGCTAATTGGAATTTTTTACAGACATGCATTGATATAAATCAATTAATTGTTCAATTTTACTAAATACTTAACAAAACGATTAATTTATTTGTTCTAGTAACAAATAAAACAAGAGCATTGTATCATATATGGTTTACCAAATAGGTTAACCAACTGAGAAAAAATTACCCCATAAAAAGTATAAAATAACACTTAATATAAATGATTTCTTAGAATTCCGCAAATTACAAAATAGAGTCAAACATTTATCAAAACTCTGTTTTAATAATAGCATTAACAATTTTGAAAAATCTGTAATAATAAAACCGCAAACGATCTTTAAGTTCTCAGAAATTTTGAACAAATAAGAATCAGATATTCCTACTATATACAATGTAGTATAATGGTTAAACGACTAATAATCCTCAAGGTGTAATTGATTTTTTCGCCGAATGCTTTGCTGAAGTCTACAATGATACTGTTATCATTGATACGCATATAGTATATTAATTAACCAATAAAATTGATAATAATGATTACAGCTTCGTAGAACAAGATGTGGACAGTAGGTTTAGCAACTCGACATAAAAAATCAGCAGGCCCAGAAAATGTTCCTCTATTTTTAAAATTAAATGTAGAAACCAACTTACGAACTTTCTTTGGAGTTCGAAGTATTCTCCGATAAATGGAAAATTAGTTATATATCTTAAATTTTCAAAAAAGGATATAAAAATGATACAAATCAATACTAACAAACTTACTCTTATACGAACAGTATGTCAATAAAAATATGAATAACTATTTGCAGATGGACGCGGAATATACGGACTTTATCAAGGCATTCGACAAAGTTTCACTATTTTTTTTCAATTTGAATCGTCTACTGGACCTGTTTTATTTTTACTATTCATAAACGACATTGTTGACATTTTTAAAGGAATTCATGTTCTATTGTTTGCAGATGACCTTAAAATATATAAAGCAATTTCTAATATAAATTACAGTATTACTTTGCAAAACAACTTAAATCTGCTTTATACGTGGTACTGTGCTAACGAACTGTCTTAATGTAGAAAAATGTAAACAAATAAGTTTTAATAGAAGTAAAAATCAATTCCTTTTTTAATACAGCATTAACAATATTGATCTAAGTAGAGTCGCAGTTATGAGGGATTTGGGTGGGCTCTTAACGAAAAATTGTCATTTATTCAACATTACAACGAAATTTGTAACAAGGCGATGGAATCCTTAGGATTTGTGTTAAGGACAGCCAAATACTTTAACTCGCTCCTTTATATACATCCCTCTTTATAGACTCTGTGGCCTCCCTACTATAGCTCATATATTAAAAAAATCGAAAAAGTGCAACATAAATTCCTAAGATTTTTCAATTTTAAATTACATATTCCGATAGAAAATATAAATTACGATTATTTAATAAGTCTACTTCATTTGATAAAATTAGTCTGGAGAAGAGATGTGAGCGATATAGTATTTCTATATAAAATTATCAATAGTATGTTGGACTGTCCTGAGTTGATACAAATGGTTTCGTATAAAGTACCAACTCAAACGAGATAACATGAAGTGTTCTTTGTAGGTACCCAAAGAAATAATTATGCTGTTAACTCGCCAATAATACGGATGCATCGGCTTAGTAACAAGTTAAATTTTGTCGACATTTTTCATTGCAGGAGCATACCTGAATTGAAGAAATATTAGTACGTGAATTATTTAGTCACGAGATAACTTATGGACCACTAGCATTGATAAACTTGAAAGCAACATTATCATACCCACAGCCTTACTATTCTGCGTTTGCTTTTTTACACAATTTATTTATTTTATATTGATTCCACTCATATAGTTTTCAAAATTCACGAGATAACATTTACCTACATGTATGTTTGATAATATGAATAGAAAGAGAAGGTGGCAAATAATTTTTATTTAGCTTATAATATCTGATTACTTTCAAATAATAAAAAAAACTCATATCTTAGCTTAGATTAGACGATTTAATCTAAATGAAGGCTATCAAAACATGATTTTATTTTAAATTTTCTATCGGAAGATCCTTTTATAAAAAAAAGTACATTTTAATATTACCCAGAAAGATTATACAATTAAAAATCAATAATTTGGTTCCTAAAAATATTGAAAGTCCAATATTACCCAACTATCAATCTAAAACGAGACCACCTATAAAAACAGGGTTTTAGTCATGTTTCCAGTATTTTAGTAGATTTTGTGGCCAAAATTAATTAAATGAAGTTTTATGAACACCTAATAAAACAAAATAATCACTGAAAACATCTCCAAGTGGTCCAATGTTACCCGGAATCACGGTACATATTTGATTAAACTATTTCTTAAAATGATTTTTTATGAAACATTCAACCAAAGCATTCATTTTCGCATATACAGCATGTTTTATAACAACATTGAGAAAATAAAAATAAACAAATATAAAAATAGGAAATCACAACATGCCAACCGGGAACAGAATCCACAAAACATTAAGCAAAAAAATGCATAGTCCACATTTTTTGAATATCCGGGCAGCGTTTTTTGTCGAATTTGGTATGAAAGAACCGAGAAACCAAGAGCTGCCATTAGTTGTATTACTTTTATTCAATCACTTAGTGATAATTATAGTTAGCAGTAATACTAACAGTAGTTGGCGCATGGCGCTCTACTTATCTGCCTGTCACTGCGTGCCTTCCACTTCTATTCGTGACTCAGGTAATATATTATTTATGTAGTATTTAATCTTTCGCGTCGCTTCCTAATTATACGTTTCTGATCTTCACGAACTCTCGCCCTTTTGACCATACTCTTTCTCTTTCAACAGCAGCGACCGGTAGTAACTAATATTTTTTCGATAAATAGATCTTTTCTGTATATCATATAATTTGTGTTAAAATACCACCGAACTATGTTCTGAAAATGCAACTTCGCGATAAAAATGTGTTCTCTTTAAAATATTTAAATAACTAGCTTTGCAAATTACCATAGCCGAAACTCATAACAGATAGAAATTTATTTCAACATTAATTTTATATTGACATAAATCTACCCACAAAATGCAAACTCGCTCGTTTGACAGATAATTGACAAATACCTATACATATCGTGCCGTGCCGTCATTGAACCTTCATATCTCGGTCGGTTTTTGGAATTTTTCTAAGCGAGTAAGCTTACATTGAAGTAAAAAAATTAAACTTTTGAAAAATGTAATAAAAAGGCATTTGAATATTAATTAAATATATTAATTAGAAAGATATACATATAAAATCCATTTTATCGAAAAATATTGTTGTTGCGCCACCGGGATTCGAACCTGAATCTCTTTCCTAACCGGGGAGGGTGCATTATCCAACTATGCTACAGCGATAATATTTTTAGCGACAATTTTTGAACCTACATGTTACCTTTTTGATATTAATACATTTAATCGTTCCATTATTTGAAAGAGTCATCTACCTTATTTTTACAGAATCTCAAATACCTTTGAGTAAACTGATAGCAGACGCCAGAATTATCAATGTTAATTATGTTTTGGACACATTGATACAACTTTATTATTAGAAGAACACATTCTTATAGTGAAGTTGTAATTATTCAGAACATAGGTCTGTGATATTTTAAAATTCTGAATAATTACAACTTCACAATAAGAATGTGTTCTAATAAATAGGCTTTTTTTTTTAAAGTTCTAGGGTGGTGTAAGTGCATCTTGTTTCAAATGTACTGACTGCACGTCGCTGGTGTCGGGATTATTAAATGTAGATAATTTAGCATGAAGAATAACATAAATAAACACTAGCTTTAATATAAATTTGTTAAATCAGTCTAAAGTATAAGAAACCTGTTGTTTTCAGATGATTGATGCTGCTCCAGTATTCATAGTTGATGGTGCATTGACATGACCAGGCGACTGCAAGCAGAATATACCTGACTCATCCCGAGGATAATATTATCAATGCGGCTCTTTATCTAATAGAACGATATTATCCAAGGATAAATTCTGGTGAGTAGAATCTTCACAATTCAGGGGATGGTGAGCACAATCTGTTAAATCCGTTATAATAGTGATAAAATATTATTTGGTAGTGGGCAAATATTTTTTCTGTACATAAAATTTACATTAGACAGTTTCGAATCCTTTTTATACTTATATATTGTTTTATTTACATCTTTAGCCGTACCGGGATTGATTTCAGGTACCTGCAAAGTATTTTTAAATCAACGAGATAGAGGATTTCAGAGCTCTCGCTCTGCCAACTTAACCAATCATTGCAGTGTGAAATTACCATATATATGAGCATATCGAATTATCATATATTATGCTGAATTTTTATGTTAGAATTTAATTAATATTTTAGGTATATATTTATACTTTATTATAACAAATAAATCAAATTTCTGGATTGGTATGTAATTTAGTTATTTGAAAAATAGTTACCCCTGATGAAGTTTATATAAGGTAATATTAATAAAGATATTTGTAAACACCTTTTTCATGTTTTATTGTAGTTCATCCCCGCCTGTCACGGGGTAAATTGGAATTCAGATCTCCGCCAGGGAGATTATTATTTTAAGGAGAACACATTCTTATTGTGAAGTTGTAATTATTCAGAACATAGATCTGTAATGTTTTAAATACAAATTTAATGTATTAATTATAAATATATACATATCAAATCAATTTTGTCGAAAAATATTGTTTTTGCTCTACCAGGATTCGAACTATACTGGTGCTACAACACAATTGGTAGTGTACTTCCCCGGATTGGAAATAGAGATCCAGGTTCGAATCCCGGTAGCACAAAAACAATATTTTTCGACAAAATTGATTTTATATGTATATATTTATAATTAATACATTAAATTAGTATTTTAGATTATTATTTAATTTATTTCGTTTATGAATATTTTTTGAAGCAGATAACTCGTATGCAGGGGTGGTGATAATATCTGTGTTTGATACGTGACACATTTTTTAAAATGTCACTTTTATCCCGAATAGTGTTCAGAGTTAGGGATAGCTTATTTATTATCGCATATCAGATTGGCATACGTCACAGTTATTTTGACAGAATCTTTAAAAGGACTCCAAGAATTACTAAACGATCTTTATAAATGACTTAAATTTATTTATTAGTCTTCGAATGGTAATGGTAAATGTCCACATTTATACTCCATACCTCTCGAGCAGAGGAAGCACTTCTGTGTAGGTCTATACAAGGACCTTGATGATGGGTCATTCGAATATCATAATTGGAAAGAGAATTAACAAATTCTGACAACCCGATTCAAGAAGTTGAATTAGCAATTAAAAAAAAAAAAAAAACAATAAGCTACTCTAGACCTGCTTGTATCAGAAAATTTTACAAATAATTATAAAAATATTTCCCCTGAATCAGCAACAACAGCATAGCTACGAGTAGGTAACAGAAGTATCCATCTAAGTGAATTGCGATCACTGAATGAAGCGAATTTTGTTTACATTTGATGAAAATATTAAATAAATAATAATTCATATTAAGGCGGACTGACAGTGCCACCTGACGCGGGTCAGCCGAGGCGCGATAACACGCCTTATACCAGGTCTAACTTTCGCGAACTGAACCAGGCTTTTCGAAATAAATTTGAATGCATTGTTCTGTCTATTCATAGTGAAATGGCAAACCAAATTGAGCACAAATCAGCTGTTAGCTGTTGTTGGAAAAAGTGTTATCAATTCGAAAAACAAACCTCTAAAAAAACACCTTTACATATATGTATATATGTTTGATTTAAGGTTTCCGCGAGCACTAGTATATGGAACCGGCGTCTCCTCTAGGTTAGATCGCGTTACTTTTATATATGGTTTCTAGGCCGACATTTCGGGGACTCAACTGTAGAAGATTTATATTTCCTGAGAAAAAGTAAGAAAAATTACGGTTGTATCTTAATTTTATGTATCTCTAAGGAAACATCTACAAAATACGCTATTTACACTACTAGAAAGGACGCCAGTTCGATATGTTATTAATATAATACATACATGTAAATGTTTTTAATATAATACATAATGACAAGATCGTGTCAGCAGGAACGCGGATACTTCACTTTTCATAAGTCAAATTATTAAACCAAACAAAATCGTACTTAACTCCGTTGGCCTGTACCGTGTGTGGTGTGGGGTGACTCATACATCACTGTGTTTCATCCGAGTCCCTTCGTGGGAGAGTATACTTGATAGTTAGCCCTTTAATGGCTGTCTTGTACCCGCTGGTCTCTTTACTCCCGTACATGACACTTGATTATCTGTTTGTTTGTAATGTTGTTATATACCTGTATTTCAAAATGAATAAAGATAGCACTTAAAAGGGCGCAGGAAGGTTTAAATTTAAATCTCTGTTTGTTTTCGCAATCTCTTACATTAGCTTTTGTGTTTATTAATTGTACATTTCGCGTACATTCTGTAGTACTGTAAGTGGAACCGATCAAAGAAGTTGAAACTTCCACAACGGTTCCGGGAAGGGTTGGGTCCCCCCCTTCTAGCGCCCCTTTATTAAGTGTATAGATAATACGAAGACGCATCCAACTAGCGAAATTGCTGCGAAAATTACGTTGGCGTACAATCATAATACTTCATGCAGCAGAGACGTGTACAATCCGCAATAGCGACAAACGTGAAGGTGTTACAAATAACAGAACAACGCACTCAATCTCTATCCACGCTAATAATCCTAAATCTTGGACACAACTTTAGATACGGACGAGTATCACACGGGTGGGGATATATGCGATGCATCTGACTAGAGAAACTCTGGAGTCAGCTATGAGGGCGACCTGGGACTCACCACTGATTGTCTTGTGGAGGTGCATTACGAGTCGTGCCTCACATTAAAATTAATACAATATGTAAATAAAACACTTGTCAAAAAATGGTTGTACAAATTGGCGACATAAATTGTATAAAACATAAACGTTTGGGAAGACTTTAAAATTATTTCGGGGTAAGTGTTGATAATTTCTCTTACTTACTTACAATCACGCTGTTTCAGTAGGCAGAGAGGATAGAGCGCTGCACTCTTCTGTCCTGACGAACACAATTCTCGCCTCATCCATATTCATACATCTTCTCATACAAGCTCGACGATTATTGAGGCTTCTAACATAACCATCCTACAGTATCTGATTTATCTGGTCGTGCCAAGTCTTCCACGGACGTCCTCTACTTCTGCTGTCATTAACACTTGCGTCATATATCTTTCTTACAATTCTCTCCTCATTCATCCGTTTCATATGACTAAACCATCTAAGTGATCCTTTCTTAATCTTACTCACTATACTAAGATCAGCTTTACATTCTTTCCTTATTTTTTCATTCTTAACTCTGTCATAAATGAATCTACCACATATACGCCTAAGTGATCTCATTTCAACTCCATTCAGTCTACATTCGTTCCTCTTCTGCCAGCTCTAGGCCTCACTTCCATACATCAGTGTCGGCACCAGGACTTCATTATGAACCGCTAGTCTTGCCTCAATTGACAGGTTCTCATTAGCTATAATTTCATTCAAAGCGCTGTTCTCTTTATTTTCTGCAGTCACCCTCGTTTCGATACCTTTCTCTGTCTTTCCGTTTCTATCGAACATACTTCCCAAATACACAAACTCATCTACTTGTTCTAAATATTCATTACTTAAATCATTTCTCAATCAAATTATAAATAGTTTATTTAAATATTTCTGTATTTATGGTATTGTGCACATCCAGTTAATTTTAAATAGAACACTGGAAAATAATTTTCTAAACAATAATTGACGTCGACATTCCGTACCCTTACAGTGAAACCTGTTAGTTTCCTAACTTACTGCTCGAAAGGGGTTGATCTTTCGTGAGTTTCCTCAACCCTCGAGACTTACTTCGCGGGGCCCTAATTGATATTTATTTGGCCATTCGATTCCCCGCTACATCCTAAATATTGGTACACGTAAATACTAAAACAGAGCGACGCGCACACAGCACTAGTACACTTGGAAAGCTTTCAAGGTCGCATGTGGACATGGACAATTTAATTATTCATATCATGTGTGTATAACCATTTTTTATGCCTGAATTTTTATTTTTAACACCGGCCTCTGCACTGGGCTGTTTCTTGCTAATTTACTGATATTTTATATCCTCGTTTTCCTTCAGGTTTATTATTGAGCAGCCATTTTAAGGGTTGCACATTATTCACATTGCCGAGCTATCAAAGTTTTCCTAATTTTATGAATTTTGTGACCTTTATGTGTATATATAGTGTATAACAGATCTGGTTCACGATATTTTATGGATAAATATCTACTAAATCACGATCCGAAAATATTCAAGTACACAATTTTATTGTGTGAGATTTTTACAATATCGTGGTAATCATTTACATACTTCGAAATAAATATTTGCGAAATTGACCCATTATTATTCCATATCTTTGCTTTAGGATCTAAATCATATAACCAAAAATACTCTGGCCGCTCGATGGTCGAAAACCTTTTTTTGCATTCATTACATAATTTAGAATCAATTTATTGAAATATTCGCACATTGATAGCTGACAGCTGATTTGCGCTTAGTTTGGTTTGCCATTTATTTTACTATGAATAGACTTACGCCAGAACAATGTTTGCAAATTGTGCAAATTTATTTCGAAAATCGTGGTTCAGTTCACGAAACTTACCGTGCGTTACGTCTATTTTACGGACGACATGATTATGTACACGTAATACGATGTCGTACAGTGCGCACCGAAGAAACTGTTGCTGCAGTGGACCGTAGTATTGAGGAGGACCCTATCGTGTACAGCAATTGGAGGTGTGTCCATTCACTTTATGGAAGATTTTGCTGAAAGATCTTGGTTTAGGAGCTTACAAGATCCAGCTTGTGCAAGAATTGAAGCCGCTTGACCATCATTGAAGGAAACATTCGATGAGCGCACAATATCGCGTAATGGACCTGTGGATCTGTTAAGAAGCACCCTTGAGATTAAGGTTTTTACGAAAATGGTGTTATACGAATTATCCATTATTATTAATTGGCTTCCAAGATCGTGTGATTTAAAACCTTTTGATTATTTGTTGTTGGGATATGTAAAGTCGCTAGTCTACACCGATAAACCTGAGACGATAGACGACTTGGAAGTCAACATTTGTCACGTTATTGCTGATATACGTCCCCAGCTACTCCAGAGAGTGGTCGAAAATTGGAATTTCAGATTGCACTTTATTCGAGTCAGTCGCGGCATGCATGTGCGTATTTAAACCATATTTAAAAATTAATGGTATAAAATTATCTTTCCAATAAAGTCAATACCATTGCCATTACCACGATTTTTATTTGTTTTGTTTCATTTTATAATTCTATACACTATACTATACTATATAATGGTAATAATAATCAGTAAGTACTTACGTAATCGTGTTTAAAAATACATGTTTTTTATTTTATTTCGAACTGACATAATTTATTTTTCAACTGTTTTAAATTTCATTGTTTTTTCATTTGACCTTTTCGTATGGCAGTAAAAATTAAATTTAAAATTTTGTAGTTAATAATCGACTGTACGTATCATCAGGATGGGCGAAAAAGCCATGCCACATTATTAAAGCACCAGAGATTAAAATAAAAAATATTTAGTAAGTGTGACGATAATTTGATTGTTTATTTAGTGAGTTAATAAAGTTTAGAATGATATTTACGTTTAAGTATCGAGTGGTGCGAATGGTAATGGCAAATAGAAATGAATTAGTTAATGGATGATGGTTAAGAAACTTGATAAAATATAAGATTATGCCAAGCTTTAGGGTTCGCTCCACGAACACATTTTAGGTTCGGGATTGGCGTTGAGATTAATACATAGTGGTTTGTTTTCTACAATCGGACACTCATTTCTGATGATTGTTATTGTTAGCGTATGTTCCACGTCTTAAAGTTCTCCTGGGCAGCGTGCATTGACTGAAGATCGGAGTGACAGACTTCACTATTTGGTTGCACCATAATCTTTGATTTGGACCATAAGTTTCTTCAAATTGTCAGCATCACGGTGGCGATCAGCATCATCATCGAATCGAGGCACGCGATGAAGGTGTAGTGAATCTCTTTCTCTCAGTTGATGTGCTGATGCCTGAGTATCGTGGTATTTTAGTCTGCTTCTACAGCAATTTTGCGATCTTGGGTCTTGTTTAGTGTGACGTGTACCGCAGTTTGTATTTTTTGAGAACTCTCAATTTCTCCATCTCTTCTACATAAGTACACTAGGATTCTTTACCTGTATGTCACGGAGAGTCTTTATTCAGTAAGAAGGTGTACGTAACATGCGACGCCAATAATAATCTCGGAGACGTCATGTTTCTTGCTTTCCATCTTTCAATATTTCAACCCATAGAAAGCCATGGATAACACTAGGACTGAAACTTTTATATTTCTTGAGATATGGATAAGATATTTTCTGAAATTGATATGTATGAAGGTCCATTATCCATGGTATACTGTCTATCACCATATCTTTTTGAAACTTGAAGGGTCTATGATTCTACATCCTGAGGAAGAAAACATTGTTCTCGAAACATGCAAATTATATATCAAATTAAGTGATATAAACAAAGGATAGATATAAATAAAACAATGTTATAACTCTACTTGAGTTAATTTGCACTACTCGACTTTCGAGAGAAACAGTAACTCTAATCGATTCGAGTGGTGCAAGTTCCTGGCATCATTTGCATACATTAGTATTGTTACCAGAAATACACTCCGGTATACTATTCTTATTGGTGATAACTGCGCTTAGAACATCCTTCACTTTGTTTCCTGCAGTTATTCTCCTTTCATTATTTTTCTCAACCTAACCATTTCTAGAGAACATACATACCATATTTGTATTATACATTGCAATGATTAATTAAATTATGACTGTTTAATTAAATACCTTCTAATTGATACCATAAGCCATTAAAATAAATTGTCTTTTTGTTCCAGAAATATAAAAATAAATTATACATTTAGAAGCGTGAAACATTACTTCAATTTACGGTTTACCCAGAGACTCCTGCCTTACACAAAACACGGCATTGATTCAAGGTAATATTACTTCAAAATTCTATTTCGCTTTAAAAAAAATATAGCCTGAAAAAATTAAATACAGTGTGTTTAACCTGTAATCAGTGGCGTAAATACGATATGCGGCTTATTGGGGCCCGAGTTCCGCGCCCCACAGCATTGTACGCGAGTGTTGATATATTTATAAAATTCATCACGAAAAGTAATTGAATTATAAAATTTAAAAAACTCTTTTTTTACGTGCCGGGTTAGCATTATCGCTAAGCAAAAATCGCCGCGAAGCAATTTTTTTCTGTTACTGTCTTTTTGTTCCTGAAATAAAATAAAATTTAAAAACGAAAAAATGCTTAAGAATACATTTTTTTCGTGAGTGTGAATATTATATGAGTCAAGTTATCAATTTTGTTCTTACTATTTAATAGATAAAACTGCGGTAAATCAAATATTTTTAAATATGAATTAAATATCATAATTAGAAAGATATACGTATAAAATAAATTTTTATCGAAAAATATTGTTGTTGCACCACCGGGATTTGAACTTGGATCTCTTTCCTAACCGTGCATTATTCAACTATGCTACAGCGACAATTTTCGAACCTATATGTTACCTTTTTGATATTAATATATTTAATCGATCCATTATTTGAAAGAGCCATCTACTTTATTTTTACAGAATCTCAAATACCTTTGAGTAAACTGATAGCAGACGCCAGAATTATCAATTCATTTTTATTAAATTTTGGACACATTGATACAACTTTAATATTAGGACAACACATTCTTATTGTGAAGTTGTAAATTCAGAACATAGGTCTAGACTAGAATGTGTTCTTCTAATGAGTATTTTTATGTACGAAACAAATACGAGGAGACTTTTTTTTCTCATTTTACATTGAGGCCATTTTTTTAGTTACGCCGCTGCCTGTAATGCGAAGAATTTTGTCTGTATGTACAATGGTTTCATAATGAAATTAGATCAGGCCCAAGTAGACAAGGTACACATTTTTTGGTAATTTCTTAACCTTGTTTGAGTTTGCTTTTTTAATTTAAATGCTTAAACAAGTGAATTTTTAACCCAAAATCGCCGATTTTTAAAGAAAATATTTTTAATTACAATTTTTAACATCCGCAAGCGCCGTATTATTGTCGTGCGCCTGTTTTATATTCATAAGCACGTATTATAAAATATTAATAAAATGCCAAACGGCAGAATTCAAATTTCGCGTTGGATGTTTGTCAAACAGTACGGAACGCTGTAGATTGTGAACAGTGCAAAAAATGTATGTACTTTTTATGAGAGTTCGTGTATAATGTTATTTAATATAACGTTCACATTCGCGTGCTTTATTACGGCCGCGAAATATGGAATTCTGTAATCGGCTAATGCTTTTGGAAAAATAATTTAAATTATTTTCATTCCCGGTCGCTTGAAACTATATTATAGAATTTATGGATATTTTTTTGATTTATATACATAATTTTGTTTTATTTTAATAGGAAAATATACAGCTTTACAGTAAGTAATACTTAAAACAAAAATATATATATACAACCAAAAATTGAGTCAATTACATGTTTTTACTAGATTACTAGATTACAATAGTTCAGTAGGTAATGAAAGTACTTTCTCTACTATGAAAAAAATATTATCCTTCATATGCAAAGTTCCTGAAAACCGTATGCATTCGTTCATTTAGCAGTCCATGGTATACGCAGCAGTCTATGCCAACACCACATTTCGAAGGTATGTTCCTAAGGCGGAGAGCGCGAGGCCCTTTTCACTGATTCGGTCTGTGGAAAAACTTTAGTTAAAAGTCGAACAACGAATCACTGTTGCCTGTGAAGCGATAATTATATTTTTATGATAAGTCTCTGAAACATTTCAAATGTTAATATCTCTCCTTAAGGATATTTATTATTGTGGAGGTCTATCGCCTCCATAATCTGCACTCACCATGCAAGTACCTGGGTGCGAATATGTACACAATGTAAGAAATATTCACTATCTCCTTAACTAGACCGAAGTGCTAATGGAGACAGGTTCATTCGTTATACATAACAATACAAATGTAAAACAGTTAATTTAAATCTAAATCAGAAATATTAAATAACATAATTGAATAAACCAAAACATATATTTTTTTAAATAATAAATATTATTTAAAAACTATAATATACTCGCTTGCCCATGATTGAAATACAATACAAAGAAGAAAGTTAGAAAGAAAATGAAAAAAAAAAAATAATAAAAATTGAAAAATCATGTTCCATTCGTGTAATCATTTTCATTAATCTTTGCTGTTTCCATTCTGACAACATCCAATAACCAACTTTTGAGATAAAATTTGAATTTGTTCATCGAGAAATGTTTCAAGTTATTTGGAAAAATGATGTAGGCTTTGGAGGCCAGAAAAATATGTAGGGAAGATTGGCGAAAGCGCGTTCTCATTTTGGACTTCACGGTGAGCCTATCTTCTTTTAGTTTCACAGGATAATTTTGTGATGTGATGGATATTTGTGAAGCAGTAGAGCTGTTGTAGATTCTGAAACGGAAGATGAACGTCCAGAGTTGGATGATACAGTAGCGAAGGATGCGGGAGGCCAAAGCCTGAATTCAAAAGTCACGCGGCGCAAATACATACAAGAAAAGGTGCAATGTCTGTAAGTAAGAAGAAGTGATAGAATTGATTTGACAATATATCCGCCCGGAAAGTCAACCCTCGCATTACAAATACTCACAAACATGTGACATGATTTATTGTTGCACACTGGGCTCTGTTTGGCCCGAAACAGCGTAGTTAGGCTGTTGAAAGTTTCATTGAATCAATTTCGATTGTTGGCAAACAAAAGTGTTTTGGAGACTTTCTCATCATTGCCATCCCCTTCTCCCCCCCGTCGCCACTCCCAGTCGACCCGTTGGCGGGCGACCGTAAAAAGCTTATTTGTTGAACCCGTTTGGAAAATACATTTACAGCAGAAAAACTTTTCCGATTTCATTTAGATAAATGATGTTAAACAATAATTAAGATACTTATCGTAAACTTTCATTCTATGATGTTTTATAATAATTTTATTATTATCAAGCTACATATACATAGGAGTTACACAATGACGGTAGATATATATAACGTTATACATATACAACGAATGCTTTTGTTATACGAAATATAAAGATTAACATAGTGATGTCACGCACTGTTAAATACATAAAGCGATCATTTTATATTATATTTATTATTAAACATAAATATACAGTCCGCTTATCATTCGTACAAAGTTCTAGTAGTATATCGAAAGTGACCAAATGAACTGAATTTTATGGCTTTAAGAAAAAATTGTAGCTATATGAAAAAAATCTTAATTCTTTATGTGCTTGATATTTATATTATTCTTACTATTCTTCTTCTTCTTCCACTGCGCTATACCCCAGGATGGGATTTGTTCCTCTCTATCCCTTACTCATTCTCTTCTATTGCTGGTCATTCTTCTCCAGTTGCCGGACTTTTCCATTCTGCTCCAGTCTTCTTCCACACAGTTAGTCTTCCTTGATCTGCCTCTAGGTCGCTCTTTACCTGAGGTGTCATGACCTTTGGTTTTCTGTCATCTGGCATTCTTTCAACATGACCAGCCCATCGCAGTCTTTGGGACCAACAGAAACTCACGATTGTTTCTTGTTTAATTAAATTCTTAATCATGTGTCCGAATATCTTATCTGCTTGAGATCTAATTGAGATTTTGCATGATGTTGGTAGCATTATTGTGTGACAGCTGCTTCCAGCATCTAACCTAACTTTTTAGTTGTATTTTGAGACAATTGAAGATGGAAAATAGTTGTTAATCTATTACCTTGAGAATGACGTGCAATAAGCAGAAATGCTTTAAAATAATTTATAAGAAATAGGACGTGTACTGTTTAATGTGATGTTTGTGCATTGACAAGATGTTAATGTATCAAGAGGTGCTTTATTGTGAGTAGATGAATGCTCCATTATATTTCACCCATCCACTCACGTGTTAGTTTGAATTTTAACGAGGAGTGTGTGTGTGTGCGTGTGTGCGAGTGCGAGGATGAACAACAAAATACTAGTTACAATAGATCGATGTTTATTGATGCTTATAACACAGTTACGGATACAAGTATAAGCAGTTAATGTTCTACAACGTGAAGTATTGGTTAATGAACTTTGGAAGACTGCCGCGAGAGAAGTGGCGTAAAACGGGGAGGCTATTCGGTCGGTACCGGTGTAATTTTAAGGTTGATAAGAACCCAGTTTTGCACTCAGGTATATGCAGCGTGCGTGCAGACTATGGAGGCGATAGACTTCCACATATCTAATATGTATTAATTACATGAAATAATATAGGTAGTTCAATGAAATATTCCATTAAACATTACATATTTTTGAATATTAAATTCTCTCTGTAACTGTGCTACAGATATACATAACATAAAAGTATCGACCGAGGAAGTTACTTCAGTCTAGCCAGTATTTCCGACGTAATATATTGCATTAATTTATGCATTGAAAACATTATTGAAGTCGACTATACAATCTCTGAGACGGAGATAAAATATCGAAACGTCTCGACTCTTTGATATGTTTATACAACTTTTTTTTACATTTTATGAGGGATGCTAAAAACTGAACTGACGTTGAAGAAGACTCACTTCATTGGCAGAATGCTCAATACGTTTAGAGGGCGGAGTATTTATGACTGTTTTTCTTATCGATTCTTTGCCTCCCGACTCGTAAATGTTTTTGAGGGCTGTTTTTGAAGAGAGAGGCGAGGTGTGAGGGGTTGATTTGGGATTAAGGGAAACTACGCAAGGGAGCTTGTCTACAGACTAAGTTACATGAAAAATATTTACGTCCCGGCCATGTTATGTGATGCGGCGATAGTGGCGAGAATCCCCCGGCACGACGGGATTCTACATTCCACTGCATGGGTAATCCAGATAATATCGCCTTTATCGCTTTTTACACCTTGGCGAAAAAAATTGAAAATGCAATCTTAATATATCATTTGGTAATAATTTCTAAATGTGGCGAGATATGAGCAGATCAAACACGCAGGTGTTCTAATAATTTAGGACATTTTAAAATACGTTATGCTGTCAACATAAAAACTCACCCTGCATTACTAAAATCATTTATTTTCCCAAAAAGATTTTCGAAAAAATGAAAATGTTTTTGTTGTCACACTGCTAAATAAAAAATCATATTTAACTAAATTCAAGTTTTAGTTACAGTTTTCAAACGTCTTTTTATTTCCCGTTAGTAAATAATAAACATATAGAAATTTTTTAAAGGTATTGTACAAATAATTTTTTTTTTCACTGAAAAAAGGCGTTTCGTTCTTAGAGGAATAAAGAAAATTTTAAAACATGCGCGATCAGGTAAACCAGATAATGAAGGGTGATTCTGTTAGAAGCCTCAAGAATCGGCGAGCTTGTATGAGAAGATGTATGAATGTGGATGAGGCGAGAATTGTGTGTCAGGACAGTGGAGTGTGGCGCTCTATCCTCTCTGTCTACCCTCGCTGGGAAATGGCGTAATGGTAAGTTAGTTATGCATTTCCAAATATCAAAACACAGTTACACCATCAATATCGAGATTTTTAAAACCAAAATACATCTAGTGAAATTTCTGCATAACACTGTGGAATGTAAACATGGATATAAAGGAAAGGAACATGTTGGACGGTTTCGAGATGTGGTGCCGGATTCTGAGTGGACCAAGTTCCAAATGTATCAAGGGACCATGACGCGCAGTATCGAGCGATGAAGAAGAAGAACATCGCGTATAAATTCAAGCCCAGATTTGTCTAATGCTTTCTATTTGTAGACAAATTTAATAGGAAGCTGATTGAAAAAGGAACTGAATTGAAAATATATCCTTTTTGCGCTGAATGTACATTTATACTGTCATTGACATGCTTGATGGTCTAGTAATTAAATGAACTCGTCTTTAGGCCTGGGGTTCGAGCCGCATCCTTGGAGACCAACAAGTCATACTTTCATAGCAGAAGCGTTTAGCTTAGTTAGAAAATCGTAAGAATATTGATGTGATACGTTTTACATGTACACATTAAAAAACAAAATGTACTGATTTTTATGAGTTCAAAATTATCGTATGGTATTAAGTCGAAAGATTTTTGAAATGCTATTTTGTTTTTTTGTGTTAAAAAATGACATATTATTCGATAGTTTTTTTTCTGCTCTAAAACGTCTGTGTCGGCGTTTTCCTGTATTTTATAGTTTTTCTTAATTTTTGGACTTAAATAATGGAGAATCAAGTTGAGAAAAACGAACAATTTCGAATATATTTAACTTCTTTTCGTCTTTAATCGAGGTTAAAATGGTCATCCAGGAGCTAAACTGTAAAATTCTGTCTCGTCCATCCAACAATTCCGACCTCGCTCTGTCAGATTATCACCTTTTTTGGTTGCTCTCCAATCAAATGACGCTGTCCTCAGAATCAATAATTATTTCAATAGCAGATTTTTACGGAAAAGATATCAACAAATTGGTTGAAACAAGGGATGAAGTCTTGAATAATAATGGAGAATACACCATTGATTGAAATGTTGTAATTATTGTATAAAATTTTTATGATAAATTGAATAATTGAACAAAACTGCAAAGACTTATTGGACAATCCAATATAAACAAATTAAAAATTATATACATAAATAGGCAGCATAATTATTGATTCTACAAATTGACCATAGCTCGTAAAATATTTTGTATTTGTCTTCATCATGACCGAATCGCGAACATATATCTCCAAAGATCTCCTCCCCTGAGTTTTGTTAGTGGGGGTCAGAATTTGAATAATCATGACTTTCTGTCCAGTGATCCTGTGTCTGTAGGTTTGGGCGCTATTGTGCTGGTCCGCTGCGCAGCACTGAGCAAGGTTCTGGTGCCAGATTCAACTACTAATGACTGTCTACAAAAATAAGTGGTTTCAAAATTGAAATGAATTAGATGGTGGTGGTCTTTTGAAAATATCACTAAATTAATGAGATCCGAAAAACGTATTAATTTCTTCAATGTTTGCACAATAACTTTGTGGCCTCATTTTAAATTAAAAATTAAATAAATATTACTATTTATTGATTATTCTACATGTTTCGATACCTGTGATATTTTCTTCAGGAAACAATGTTTGCTGAAATTAAAAAATACAAGCATAGATAAAACAGAACTATAAAGTGGTGAATAAGTAAGAACTAATACGAAAACAAATTTAAAATGTGACTATATGCAAAGAGGTTATGGTTATTTATAATATTAGTTATAAATATAATTAATACATTATTAATTGTTTATATATAAATTTTCATATCACTGTCATAGTCCAAAATAAGGAACTACTGAACTACTTTGAAAAGAGGATTTGATTATTTATAATATATAATTTGCTATTAAAATATTTTTAGGAGAACACATTCGTATTGTGAAGTTGTACTTATTCAGAACAGACGGTCTGTGATATTTTAAATATGAATTAAATATATTAATTAGAAAGATATACATATAAAATCAATTCTATCGAAAAATATTGTTGTTGCGCCACCGGGATTCGAACCTGGATCTCTTTCCTAACCGGGGAAGGTGCATTATCCAACTATGCTACAGCGACAATATTTTTAGCGACAATTTTCGAACCCATATGTTACCTTTTTGATATTAATACATTTAATCGTTCCATTATTTGAATGAACCATCTACCTTATTTTTACAAAATCTCAAATATCTTTGAGTAAACTGAATCCCGGTGGCGCAACAACAATATTTTTCGATAAAATTGATTTTATATGTATATCTTTTTAATTAATAAATTTAATTCATATTTAAAATATTTTTATTATTTATCTCGGGCAATGGTAAAAAGTTTTTAAATTTACCATGGTCAAAATTGAATACTGATCACACAGATGGCTCTTAATATTAAAGTTCATTGAAGGAGAACCGCTAAAGTTAACGACACCTCGAGACGTGAAAACCTTAAATTAAATAAACTCGATCGCCAGATATAACACGTGCGGACTTGTGGGTTGATCGATGGGAAGAAACGTAAAACTAAACTGGTATAGTACAATTTTTACATCTAACTAAATCTCCGTTAATCTATAAATAAATAAAAAAATTCGTAAAACTATTTACTAATTGTTATGTAATCTTAAAAGTGCGAATCTGAGTTTCATTTTTAACACTCCTTTAAATATTCTTTCAGAACAGCATCTAACAGAATAAAGAATTATATTTTATTTTACTGTGTTAATAAAAAACACATGCAGATATCTGAATTGTTAAATGTATTTAAAAGTTAGTTAATGATTTAGATATTGTCAACGTTACCATAGTTGTAAATTGTCTTGACATTTTCAAATTGAGTAAAATAAAATAAGTAGACAGGTGTATGTTGTTTCAGATCGGCTTTTATTTACGTTTCGACCCCATGTACATTTCAAAAATGCCACACTGCGGAATGTTGGAACACTGGTACTTCTTTAATTTTAATTTTTATTTTTAGAGCCTCTTGAACTTGGGTGTTATTCGCTATCTAAAGGATGTTATCATCATAATGAAAGCCTGCAAAAACAGTTTTCAATGTATCGTTATTGCGACTTGCTTTCAACGTTTATGTAGCCCGCATTTGGCAACACTATCGGTACACGTTTTATATTTTTGAAGCACTTTGCGCTCAACTAATTCCCGCGGCCCATTTAACGGTGGTTGCCCAAATAAAGGTGAAAGTAATGTCTCTACAAATAAATGCCCAGGGTAAGGGCTGTTGAATTATTATTCCCAGATATAGCTCCATGTACTTAAGTGGCATAAATTTCGGTACACGGGGGTAGATTTTCAAAATTCAACAAGTTAATAACGAAAAACAAATTTTGATTTAAATGATTTTCTTTTAAACAAGACCGTATTATATCTAATCGATTTATTTGACTTTTGAATGATCTTAATGTATGTATATATATTATATGTTAATGAACAATGAATTAATTTGCCACGTAAGCGATATTTTAACACAGAATGTGTTTTTTCATATAATACGTCACGACCCTGTTAAAAAGACACGTTGCACAAGTATAAAACATATGCAATCGTTTAAATTTTCCAACAATATAAAATAACATCGATCAGGTCGCTAATAAAGTTGAGTCTTTCTGTAGGCTTTATTTATGTTTCGAAGTTATTCTTTGACTGTATCGACATGCCTGTTTAACTAACTAACTAACTTACTATCCCGCTGTTTCCCCCCGCGGGGGTAGGCAGAGAGGATAGAGCACCACACTCTTCTGTCCTGATACACAATTCTCGCCTCATTCATATGCATACATCATCTCATACAAGGTCGCCGGTTATTGTGGCTTCTAACAGGACCATCTTTCAGTATCTGGTTTACCTGGTCATGCTGCGACTTTCACGTACCTGTCAAAACAGGCAATGGACGTCCAGGCATATGACTGTTCATAAATATGGAGTTGCTATCGAAGCAGAATTAAATGTGTATTTTTTTTTCCTTCCACGGTGCTACACTCGAGGGTAATATTTGGCCTCTTACATAACTCACATATACCTGGTCATTCGTCTCTAGTTCCCGGACCTTTCTATCCTGTTCCCGTCCTCTTCTGTATATCCCATCACAGCCTTTGGGACCTACAGAATGTAACAATTACATTTTTGAGCTCATGATTCATTTGTGTTCTTTAAATTCCATTTTTAAATTCCATGTTTCTAAGAATTTTGTGTTTATAAACTGCAAATTTATTGTCTTCGTTTGCCACTTTTCGTAACCGTAAGTGACCGCTGGTCATATTATTATTTTGTGAATTGGTTAGTTTGCTTCGTTGGGTTGATATTTTTGAGGCAGCTTGTATTAGATACTGATTTGCTCTGTGTATCTAATGACTCCGCGGGTGAAACTTTGAAGGCAAATGCAGATGGATAGGGGTTGAATCAAATAAATATATGAATAATTCAAACGGGCGCAGCAGTACATCACAGAAGGCGAGTATAAACCGACCATCGACACCTGACGACTTCCGGCGCAGCCGCCATGAATTCATGGCGGGAATTATCATGGTGCAGAGCCCTTAGGCTTATCGTATCCACCCCATCACACCCCATTCCAATATACGCCACAATAAGCCCCCGTCTGTAAATAACGGCAATCATAAGACGTTTATGAAAACCGAAACTAAAGCACTGCCTTATGTAACCACCTTCAAATATTTTTCCCTATATCATAATAACTACTGGTGGCTTTGAATGTCTACTAGGGTGAGACTCGAGAATATTAGGGACAAAAAATATTGTTTTTAAACGAAATGGGCGTTTTATTGTAAATGATTCGTATCCATGGTGATCTACCAGTGAGACTTTGATCTTCAATAGTTAATAAAAGTAAATATATATTCACGTTGAGCTCGGGCTGACCGGGTATCTTTCCATATCACGGATAGAACGCCAGGATCCCGAGCTCCTCGTCACCGGTTGATCTTTAATCGGTACTTACACATTTTTGGGTTCTTGCCAGGTAATGTCCACGGGCCGCTACATGAGAATTATTTATGTTCACATTATCAACTATAATTACAATTACAACTGCCCACACTTTTCACACAAGTTATGCACAGTTTTTCTAGTCACGTGTCATTCTAATCGGAAAGAATAATAATTGATTGATTGCATCACGCTGGTATCTGATATCTTGAGGCACATTCGAGACAAAAATCTAATATAGTTATATATTATCATATAAATTAATGATAAAAAACAAAGTTTTCATACAAAATTCGTAATGAATCGTGTAAAGTATTAAAGTGTACATATTTTGTTGAATATTCTTCTCCATAAAACAACTGTTTTATTAGCGCAATGCTCGCTATGTATCTTTCAAAATTGCCTGTAGGCAACTTTTAGATAGATGAAGTCCTTGCTCATGATTTGGTGGATGTGTTTTTGTCTGGATCCTCGTCTGCCTATTATCCTCAATCTTTCCCTCTATTACGTTTTTAAGGTAAGCATCTAGGTATCAGAATAGGTCTTATCTATTTACCGCTCTGATTTTTGATGGTGTCTATTATGGAACTCTTGTCTTGCAATGTCCTTAGAATCTTTTCATTTGTAAGTCTCTCGGTACAGCTTATCCTTTTCATCCTTCTCCAGCACCACACCTCGAATGCTTCCAATTTATTTTTTTGTCTCTCTCAAAGGATCGTCCAGACTTCGCTTCGTAGGTTTTGATTAAATCAAGGCCTTGTCAAGATTGTGCCGCCTTTATGTAAGCTAGAATATGTCTCATTTATATTTATATAAAGCCTCCAAAATATATTAAAGATTTCATCAAATATTTGCTCTTTTTGCACTGCATCCACATTTTATGTTTTTTCAACTTTTATATTAAACTTACTGCCCTTTGAAAGTGCCGTTCTAAGGCTATGTTTTTTGTCTACTGATTTGGTAGGTACGGCTCTGAATGAAGTAACGTGCCTCATCCGTTCATCACTTTACCATGATTTTTTCCCTTTTCCAAGGTCCCAATTCTTCTCATACTTCTCTGTATATCTCATTACATGTCCGAGATACGTATTAAATTTTTTGGATTTTCATTATCTGAAATATTTATTTGTCTTTATTTATCCGAACCGCAACATTTTCATGCATAACTTTATCCATACAGCGTATTTTAAAGTATTAGTAAACACTAATTGGTATTTAATTTCCTTTAAAAGTTAAATGTTGGTGCGACGTAGAGCGTCACTAACGAGTCTACGTATAAAATTGATTCTAACCCCATAATTGACCGTTTCGCAGTCAATATTGCGGGACCCCCCCCCCCCGATTTACCACCCCTCCCGGGAGCGTTAGGGTGTGATTGATAAGGTTCATACCCTTCTGCGCTCCGTCACTCGGAGGTGCTATACTTTCATTCCACCGGTTCTGTTCGTTTATCGGCGGGGGGAGACTGTAGACGAAAAGACGTATGCTTCGCCATAAGTCAATATTGAATTACCTGCAGTCCGGTGATCGCAGGCTTTAATTATTAAACACCTTCGGCCACGCAACACCGTCTGCGTCGGGGGGTGAATGACGCAATCGCAACTGTCTGGCCCGACGTGTCGCGGTTCTGTTTATTATTGGCTAGTTGTTTAGCCGGCCCATGACGCTGCGGTCAGATAAAACACTTTTTGTTCATCAGTTCATTAGTATGGCGTATGATTGAATCGCCAGTATGATAATAATGTTGACGATATTGAATGATGTAGGAATGTGCGTGTGGGTATACGTTGCATCAGAAATATGAGACGTGCTCAATGTGAGAGTGGTGGATGCCCCAATATTCATACACCACTTTCGTGTGTATTGTGTATGTGACAATCAGGGCACAAGAGACGCAGTCTTCCGACGGCAGCCAAGCACAATTTTTTTTTTGAGAAACTTTAAAAATTTTCTATCCATTCGTTTTCCTCTGTGAACCCTCTGGAAAACGGGCCAGTAGTGACTTGCGCGACTTTACTATGCACCGCCACTTCTCGATAGAGAAGCTTTTTTACATTTTAGTACGTTTTAAAACACCTTCGTATCTCACTTTATCTATCCAGGAAAACACTCGACGGATCTCGCCGAACGTGTCAGCTCTGCGCTGTCTCGCAACACCCGGTTCGGATCCCGGCGGTCGCGGCCGGGTCGCCTCCCCCTCCCTCGCCGCCTCCCGCCGTGGTCGCGCTAGCCGCCGCCACCGTACAGAGCGTGCCTAATTTATCAACCGAGATGGCAATAAATGTTTGCGTGTACATTTCGAATGAGCCCGACCACCCTCCCCGACCCCACCCCCGGCCGCTAGTAAGCAGATGTCGATTTTATTGCTCTATTACGTTATGGCCTGCGTGCTCCGTACAAAAATGGAGAGAAAAATGCCCGCTTGAAAGCTTTTAGAAGACTCGGACGCTGCGGTACAATTCCGATGAATGTTAATAATAATTTAATAATGTGCGCAATGGTTTGGTTTCTATGGTGATGAAGTAGACAATCTGAAATTAGTTTAAAAAAATAATTTCCCCTTAAAAATAAATAAATAATATAAACAAGCGAGAGTGTGAAATTAATCCAAATGACATAATAAATATTAGAAGCCTAATAATGTTATTGTTGGGACAAGGAAAAAAAAGGAAAATTCTCAACACCTTTAAGATATGGTGTTGGCATCGTATAATGCGAATGTGGACTGCGAGGCTAATGAATGTCTGTTAACTGAACTTAGTACACTCGATACATATCACTTTATTTAGTAAAATATGTACCAGCTTATCAATAAACTTTATTCAACATTGAAATATAGCTTACCTAACTTAACTTAAAATATCGCTATTTCACATCCAGGGGTAGGTAGAGAGGATGGAGCGCCACACTCTCTGTCCTTACATGAAATTCTCGCCTAATCGACATTCATACATCATACAGAGTCATTTTCCAGAACATGGTTACCTGGTCGTGCCAAGTCTTCGCCAAGCCGCGGACGTCCTCTACTTCAGGTGTCATTAACATTCGTGTCATAAATCTCCCTTACTATTCTCTCTTCATTCATGCGTTTTACGTGACCTAACCAGTTGTGTGATCAGTAGTAACTTTTTACTATGTTAAATTTTTACTTTAGTAACTTTTTACTAACGCCCGCAGTAAAAATCCTTTGCGGGTTGTTGATACATTAAAATTACTATTGTCAAAGCATACATAGATGGAGATGTCTATAGGTGCGACAAATAATCATGAAATATGCTTTATTTTACGCATTATCTATGGATTTTTTCGCCTAGGCATTTGAAATCTGTTAATTTTTTTCGTATTATGTGCTAATGTATACATTAATATATTTAACAGTGAGATATCATCGGACGAACTCTCATCACTAAAATAGCGGGATGTTGAATATACTGCAACTTTTAAAGAATCAACTTATGGAACAGCTGTAAAAAGTCCGCCATAGTTAACAATCGTTTTTCGTTTTTACTATCGGATATCGCAAAGTAAAATGAGTTTACTACGGGATGTACTTTCGAGAAGTAAATATTTTTCTACCAACGATCAAACAACCCGTTTTCGCAAAAAATAGTTTAGTTTTTTGCTAAAGTAAAAAATGACTACTGATTTAAATAATTCTAAATTTAATTTTAAATCCTTTACATTTAATTTTAAAGAAATAGTACCTAAATATTAGCGTAGCTACTCCAGTTAGCACTAATTTGCTAGATGTATATTTACGTAGCATGTGATAATGTCCGCTTACTCGCATCCCGTGGTGTTGTAATACCACATGGACATATGGACGTACTCAATCCGCACATTTCAAGTTGTCCAAGCCACGTGGTAAAAGGGAACTTATCATTTAGTTGTCAGCTTCATGGACACGATGAGTGAATCGTGACGTTCTGCGCGCTCCTCCCCGTCGAGTTAATTCGACAATCGAAACGCGTGTTGTATCGGCCTTTTCGTACATTTGTTGTTTCACAGTTTGATAGGAGTAAACCGCACCCATCACGGATACGGCGAAAATCGTAATTTTCCAATTGGTTGAGTTTTTAATACACGTGTCAAAATCAATTTTAACATTATTTAATCGAAAATTTATGAGTATTTATTTATATAAATAAAATTTTATTAGTCTTGAAAACGTAACTTTTTAACTGCAAACGTTATTTGTAACGAAAGACACCCACATAAGCTTTCAGAGTCTTGATTTTATAATATCTATCAAAAGCTGGGAAATAATTTAAAAAATATAACTTTCATTTCTGCGAGATTAAAAAGTGCGTGTTATCACGCATATTTATCTGTTATTGTGCAACTATCTTCAATAAACGCCTGCCAACTGTAAGGTACTTATTATTTGTTCCATCTGCTCTAGCCACATCTACACACACACACACACACACACACTGTGATATCTTCTTCGTCTGAACATAGTGGAGAGCTGGGAGAGGTATAGGGCCGCAGAATCTACAGATCGTTTATTCTGATAATCACTCATAACCACACTAATTCATCTCTCACTCTTTACTAGTGGAATTCGCATAAACTGCAAACTCATATATTACAAATTCGTATAACAATATTAAAAAATTAATTTCACATATTTATCATCTTTCAATTTCACATATTTTTAAGTCAGAAGAATGATATCAAGTGTCAAGTAAAATACATAACTCCTTTCCTTCTATCTTAATTATCATGTTTTTATTCAAGTATGATCACAGACTAGTAAATGAATAGACATGATATGAAGTATATATATAGGAGAGGGGTTTGGAACATTATTGCGGGGCGAGGGGCATTCTACACGCATATATCCAACGAAACATAAATCCGATAGATTATGACACATTTATGCAACAATAAAATAGTGATGGTAAACCATTACATGACTGTGATTGAGTCGATGATTGGTAACTGAGATTTAACGATGATTGGTTACTAAGATTTAACTGTCGGAGACTTACTTTCTAGTGTACCAGTCATTGCTCGAAGAATTACGTTAATTAGTTATCAATCATCGTTACACAATAACAGCTAAAATAACGGTTTAAATATAGATATTACCTTCACTACAGTAAAAGTGTTTTTTTAAAAAATTAAATCTCTTTGTAAACAAGACATATTTTTTTTACATTAATACATATTATATTTTCGTTACAATCGGGTCATATTTAAAAAAAAATCGCGGAACTATTTGATTGCTTAAGTGGTATCAAAGCGATCACGTGGGTGATGCCAAAATAAAAATAATGGGGCAAGGAATTTGCGTTAGTTCACGTCTATATATTTGGTGGTCTGTATCTAATTTTGCATATGCTAATTTGCTAATATCTTCATTTTCACGTTTCCATTTATTCAATGGTATGATAAGTACCGTAGAATACGAGATTGGTGTGTGTGTGTGTTGCGACCTATCGGGTGTGGTTTATCGAGCTTTAGTGAATTTTCGGAGCTGTGCGCCGATACAATTTATTGTGCACCATCATTTGTGTTAATTGTTTTATCTTCTGGCGCACATGTCCCGCGGCTCGAGTGCGGCCCTGTTTATTGGAGTCGCAATTTTTTTTTAGCAAAACGGAAATAACAATTTAACCTTTTGGACGCCCTGAATGCCCACACGCTGTTGTGACAAACATAAGAATACGATTTATAATCAGAGAGAGAGAGAGAGAGAGAGAGAGAGAGAACATCAATTGGTGAGATAATGTGAACTTAATATATTTGTTTCATTATTTTTTTTCCCTTTTCTATTTCATTTTCTTTGTTGTGTTCTAAAACATAGGTAAATGATAACATTTTACAATTTTGTCATTTGTATATATTAATTGAGATGAAATTTGTTAATTTTTTAATTGATTTAACGGATGAGTCTTCTTTAACGCAGACTTGTGTCTAGTTAAGGACGCAGTGATCATCTATTTGTAAATATATACCCGAATGCCTTAAATAATAAAAAAATATATATACATTCCATTAAGTGTGTCTTCGTCCTATGTTACTTTACTGTACTGTTAAAAAAAATATATATTATTTTATAGATTGGAGCTTAGCAGTGATGCAATCTTGTCTGCAATTCTTGTATCTACTTCTTAGAGGGTTGACGTGACGTCATGATCATGTTGTAGAGGAGCCCTATCCCCGGACCACATAATCTTCCACATATTGTGCAAGTGCACTATCTGGGGTGGGACGGATATTTCATTTTTTATTATCTCATTTTTTGGTTATTGCAATGTTAACGTAACAGTGTTTAGGGTCTAGGTCACTTCTGTTCAGATTGGCCTTCAGAGTGTCTTTGCATCATTTCCCTGCTCCTCTCCCCCGTCTTGTTTAACCATGAGATGATACCATAAAATGCCACCTGGAATAAAAATATTGTGTCTACCACAATTTCCTATAAATTTACTATGATTAATTGCTGGCTTAGTTCAACTTTGTTGCGTTCTTGAATAGTTTATTAAATTATTCGAGTTATCTCAGAATGAATTTCATTTTCTTATATTCAATATTAAATCCAGGGGTCAACATACAGTCAGCGTTGAGTAATTTATATAAATTTGTTGCATTTTATATAAACCAACTTATATACAAAGCGTGATAATTTAATTCCCGTAATGGCCGCGTAATCGCGTGTTGACCGTGACGTAATTGAATAAAAATATTTTAAATATGAATTAAATGTATTAATTATAAAGATATACATACAAAATCAATATTATCGAAAAATAAAAACATTGTTGTTGCGCTACCGGGATTCGAACCTGGATCTCTTCCCTAACCGGGGGAGGAGCTTTATCCAACTAAGCTACAGCGGCACTATTTTTATCGACAATTTTTCGACCTTATATGTTACCTTTTTTGATATCAATACATTTAATCGTTCCATAAATTCGTTGGATAAAGCACCTCCCCCGGTTAGGGAAGAGATCCAGGTTCGAATCCCGGTAGCGCAACAACAATGTTTTTATTTTTCGATAATATTGATTTTGTATGTATATCTTTATAATTAATACATTTAATTCATATTTAAAATATCACAGAACTATGTTCTGAATAATTACAACTTCACAATAAGAATGTGTTCTCCTAAAAAAAAAAAAAAGAATAAAAATATATATATAAACTAATACGTGCATAAATTTAGAGCTGATAGAGCCAGTTATTATAGATAGCCATTGGGAAGGTAACAAATATTTGTGTGTGCACTTTGGCACCAAAATGGGCGATCGAAGTTTGGAACAATCACAGTTCACTCACCGTCAGAGACTTTCTAACTAGAACATTCTGTCTATTCACCTGACTATTTCCTGTGATTTTTGGCTTGTTCCAAAATTAAAAACTGCACTGAAGAGATGTTGATTTCTAATATGACTGATATCTTACAGAATACGTACTCAGTAGTCAATAGTTTCAGGTCTGCTTACAGAAATGGGAACGTCATTTAAGTCAGTGCATTGCAGTCCAGTTGGTATTTTTTAACATATGGTAAAATTAAATCAAATGCATACAATAGTAATAGATAAAATATGCTCACAAGAATGGAGGCACTGAGAGGGATAGCTAATGGCTGTTAATTAATCCCTCACACATTACTTAAAGGGAAACAGAAGACAATATACAAAAACAAAAAAGGTTCCTTCCGGGAAAGGAAAATCAGAGCCGGTAGATATTAAACCGAAGGTTTTTCGAGCAAGAATGGGAAAGGCGGATAATCCTAACACCTGACTGTCTCAAAATATCTCCTAGCGAGACACCCATACATCCACAAACTCCGGAAAAGTCCGAAATTACTTTTTTTCCTCAACAGATCATCGTTCCGAGCTGATAACGATAACCTGCCATATACAATCCCGCGAGCATATCCTTTCTGGCGTCCCTCATAATTTCACACACCCAGAGTATGTACTCCGGCATCCGTCTCGCACGGTCACAGACGCACCATCGGTGAGTCCCAGTTCAGATAATTTGGTTCGAGACCACCTGCACCGCATGATGATTAAACGACGGAGGACACCTCGGGCAACAGATACATTACGACCTTTACCGATAAAAGTCTCATCCGTGTAAATGCATCACTACGACGAGTCTCGCATTCAAGAATGGTCCAATCTGTAAGATTTATGATCTACGCTAGAACATGTCGTGAAAATACATTGAGATGATATTACAAAAATGTGACGACTACTGCGTGCGGCTGCAACTGCCCCGGCGATTACCTGCGAGACGTCGGCTTAGTTCAGAATGTGGCGATAATGTGCAACAAAGAATGGTGATGCCGCGAGTGCAATTTGTCGGTTTGGTGGGCAATATGCAGCCCTCGGCCTCGCTGCCGTCTGCTTTATCGACTAAGCAAAACCACTCGACTGTAAAATTTCTTTGCGAATAAAGGCGGGGTTACAATATATTGTTGTCGATACACTGTTTTTGTATTTTGAGCAATATTATTCACCAAGTATCGAGTCATCCTGGTATCAACACCGATGGAATTGAACCCTAGTGCTGGCAGAAGAGGGACAGAAGTAAATAGAATGTAGCGGAAAGGCCTCATTATCGATCGCCTCCCAAATCTAACAAAGAATAATTCCTTAAGGGACTACAAAGAGCTTGATGAGTTTATAGTATACCCAGCTAGAGGTGCTCTCATTTTAAAACATGGAGGACGTGAATCAGACATCCGAAGACGAATTGAAATGGCAAAATCAACGATGACCAGTCTGACGAAGAAGTGCTGTAATCGGTGCCATCTTAAAATACACAAAAATTCGTCTGGCGAAATCTCTGGTGCTTTCCATGGCATTGTATGAAATGGAAATTTGAACTCTAAGAGTAAGAAAAATAACACTTTCGACAACATGCATTAAAAGATTTCTTACGTAATTTGGACACGTTGCCAGAAGATACGACGAGTCTCGAGAAGCTCGTGATCACATAAACAGTTGAGGAAATGGCTGGAAGAGGAAGGTCTATAAGATAGATAGATTAATCAACAAATTCAAAACTGGGAGGAATGGAGACATATTGTATGCCAGATACTTCAAGGGACCATGGCGCTCCGCAGTGAACATACGGAAGAAAATAAGGCACACGATAGAGTAAAGCATGAACAAATTAGGAGAGAGTGTAAAGCTGATCTTACTATAGTGAATAAGATGCTTTGGTCATGTAGAATGAATAATGGTAAGAAAGATATGATGCGAGTGTTGATGGCACCAGAAATAGAGAACTTGAGTAAACCAGATGATCTTGTTTGAAGCTTCAACAATTGACGAGTTTGCGTGAGAAGATGTATGAATGTGGATGGAAAAGTGTGGCGCTTTTATCCCAGCGTTCGTTAGTTAATTAGTCATCGATTGAAAACCAATCGTGCTCACGATTTATATCATTTTACAAAGCATTAAAGTCAAAATATAACATTTATGTTCCGTTCACCGATCTCTATTTCTCTCACAATGATGATGAGGTCAGAATAAATGAATCAAAGAAATATGTTCTGATAAGATCGAGAATGCGTCCCCGTTCGCCGTTTACTTGGTTTTATTTAAGCTACAATTAATACATTAAATTCATTTACATATTTCATACCATTTCAGCGAGTTGGCAGTAACGGGCTCCAGCAAGACTTATTTTTATCAAAAAATGACAGTTTTTGTCGAAATCTATCTCACATTTTTCTGGCTCCCCGCTAATAAGTCACTGTAAATATATTTTTAATAATCACCTCGTGTCCTTATCAAATCAATTTATTTGAGACACTTCGGCGACCTCTTAATCCTGTGTGATATAATGGAGGTGGTTCAAAACCTGTACTGCATTAGCTAATTTCTCTAAATACAATACAGTCGGGCTTCTAGAACGAACGTAATTAGTTCTATAACCTCATTCTTTATAACTGTTCATTTTTACGTACATTGAATACTCTTTCTTTGAAAATGTTGTTGCTCCATCTTAGACTGGCATTAAACAAAATAAATAGTACACTGTTGTAGGGTTTATGCCAAATTTAATGTATTAAAATCGGCTCAAAGATACGCCTCAAAATTTTTCTTTTCTATAACGTCTAGTTCACACTCAATCTTTTTAGTCAATATCAATGTTGTGACAGTACAAATAATACAAAATAATTTTGATTAACTTTTATAAAAAAACAAACAAATCTCTAGTTACGAGTGCGTCCAATGTTAAAATCTAGTGCAAATTATAAAAATATCATAAAACTAAACGGAAAGTCCCCGACACGTCCACGCGTCAGTCAAAAGCTTGCATGCTAGGTCGGCCAATATTAAGTACAATATTTTTCAATGCATTGTAATAGGTAAAATGGGTCTCTTCCATTCAGCGGCAGCTTCAATCAGTGAATATGAGAATGCGTTACTTGCAATCAGAATCACTTACTTACCTTTACATGAAAAATTTACGTCACTTGTGGAAAAATTAAATGCTATAGAAATATTCAGAAACGTAATAGATATGAATCAATGAAAGAGATTGAGTTATATCTAAATTTATAAATAATAAAATAAAATACTTTGTTTTAAACACTATTTATTGATTATTTAACATATTTCGTTACCTATGGTATCTTCTTCAGGAAACAATGTATACTGAAATTAAAAATACAAGCATAGATAAAAAATAAAACTATAAAGTGGTGGGTAACTAAGTAGGAACTAATATGAAAACAAACTTAAAAGGTGACTATTTGCAAAGACGATTTGGTTATTTATTATATTTAGCTTGCTATTAACACTTTTTCTTACTTCTAAAATTTAAAATTTACCATAGTTATCGAAACATGTCGAATAATCAATAAATAGTGGTTTAAACAAAGTGGAACTTTGTGGAATTATCGGGAGATAGATAAAGGATGGGACTTACTTGTAAATCTCTATGGAGCTGGTTCTAGTTCCTCCCTGGGTCCACCAATTCACTCGCGACGCAGAATTATGTAACAAAACACTTGTTGACACTCGCGTTAAAGGAATTCTTTGTTTTTATTAGCGGGATTTAATTATAATTATTTTCTTAATTAATATAAGCGGTAGTAAAGCGGATTTACAGCGACGGTAGAGTGCCGTGTTCGGCTCCAATAAGCGCAGTGAAGTCGTTCGGACGAATTAGACTGTAGAGATATCTTCTTTCTCACTCGTGCCTAGAGATAGGTTAGGAAGGAGAAAAGGAAAGGATATCTTTTTGATAATTTATCACAGTGTGCGTGTGTATGTGCGTGAGTACATTAAACGGCGCTAACACAAAGTATTTTGTCTTATTATTTATATAAAATGTGGCCACAAAGTAATATTGCTAATATTGAAGAAGTATCTAAATTTGTTTAAAAAATAATCTAAGAAAGCATTTAAATAGGTATATAAGTACATACATAATTAAAAGTATGAATTATTTACCCCTTAGTATATAGATGGAGCATGTAGCATTCCATTATATATATAATAATTTAGAGTTTACAGCCGTCCAAAAATTAATTATCGTGGTTAAATTGTAACGTCACAGCGCGCTACGTCTGTTGTAGTGTTCGTTGTTGTCCGACTGAAAAACGACTACAAAATCAAATTGATAGTAGTTTATATATTTTCAGGTATAAACAAACTGGCATGGTTTGTAAGCAAATAGAATACATAGAACGCCTGGCAAAGGCAATACAGGATATACAAAGAATGCCCGAGCCGATGAAAATGGAAAAGAAAACCCCTAACAGGATGTTTACGAAAGAAGGGTGCAATGGATCCGACTGTAACTGCATGGATTGTATCGTGAGGTTAGAACCTGAGAAGAAGTCTTCGTGCTGCGGAATGCGGAGTAAGACTTCTATAAAAACTGACGCCTCGTATTCCACTGGAGGCAAAGTGAAATTCATCGATAACGAACTGTGCACTTGCTTGTCCGAGGAGGAAGTGCCCACGGATCAGACGGGAACCTGTGGTGCGACTGTTCAGACCGACGTGTGCTCGCCCTGTTCGAGTTTGGACATGTGTGTGGACTGCGGCTGCACCGGTGAGCAGAGCAGAGGTACGGTGGCTCAGGGTCAACCTTGCGGCAGTGCACCGTCCCCCAGCGCGTTGAGAAGAGGAGCCGGCATGGTGGCGAAAGGTGCCGGGGCGGTCGTGTGCGGAGCCGGTGCGGCTGTCAGAGCGGTTGGACCGAAGGCGTACAATGCCAGCAAGACGCTGATCCGTTTAATTTTTAAAGTCGCCCTGAACCTGATCATTGTCGGTTTGACAGTGATGATATTTCTGATGGATATCTTCATGGTTTTGCTGCATTTCTTAACACACGTGTATTGGTGAGTAAGCAATTTTTTTTATTTATGTTTTGTAAAATTGTAGTGTGAACTAATACCTACTGTCAACTTAACCTGTATTCCTTTTGTGCATCTATATTCTGACGTAGACGAAAATAATTTTTCGGTAAACTGTTGAATACCTGTCTCACATTCTGTTGGATGTTAGTTGTATTAGAAAATATTTACCCCTTTAGCGCACCTTTTAATTTAGAAAGTAGCTAAAGATCTCACAAAGCTAAGTCAGGCGAACTTGCGGCCAGAAAGTATCTCGCATTGAGCGTACTGTAGCTGCTCTAAATCCAGTTTTACGCCAAAATTCAGAAGCAAAATTTATTACCTTTCTAATAATTAACTAATAAATAGTTTTATCAACTTGAAATTACGCACGTATTAGTTTAAACACGAGCTGGTGGGTAATATATCCCGTAGTAAACTGTATTAATTCTAGTTATTGCTTGTTTGACGCAACCCGATGTGGATTAAAAAGGACGGAAGGAATACCTTGATCTCAATCTCATAAGCTGGACGCCGCTTTTCATTCATCAATATATCTCGGCGAAACTACACGCGTGTTGACTCTTTGAGAATCGAAATTGCACTCCTCGCCGTCCGCCCAATGCGACCGGGTGAGATGTCAGTCAGAAAAAGACTGGATGTACATCGTGACAGAAGTATTGGAATGAAGAATATTACAGTTAGCATTCGACTTGCGTTAACACGAGCTGGTCCCGTGAACTGTATCTAGAATAGTTTTAAGTATTTGACGCAAACCGAAATGGAAGTCTGAAGGAACATAAAAGAAAATGGATCTGGCCTACCTTGCTTTGAAGTCTTGGGTTGGGTATCGACTGCACCTCCGGTTAACGAGCACGTGTATTATGCCGAACCGAGATATCTATCACAGCACTTCCGAAATCTGAAATCCACTTCCTCTGTGCGGTCCAAGCGTTACGCACGGCGTGAGTGTAGGGTGGCTGAATAAACCACAAGTACTTAATGCTTCGCGATCGAAGCACAATAGGAGAGTGATCCTGGCGGCGAAATGCAAGTAATCAGCCAGAGCGGGACAGGTATAGATTATTGGATGGACGAAAGAGGACAGGGAATGAGTATTCGACTTGCGTCAACACTAGCACTCACGTACTATTTCGTCAATTAAATAGTCACACCTCGTACGAAAATGAATCTTGTTAAATTAATCATTTATGATTTGGTTTTTTATTTGACTTTCTCGCCTTTCCTTTTTCCAATTACTTGGGGTCGGCTATATCCTGGATGATTTTTTGACATATATGGGCATCCTTCGTCTGCTTCTCGATGTTCGACTAACAGGTTGAAGTCTTTCTCTTTGTCAGTGTATTTTCTTTTAACGCAGTTTTGACGATATTTTTCTTGGTTTCCTTATTACATTACCATACCACAACAGGCTGGCTGCTTCTCCCATTGTTCCGTACAGGAAACAAGAACTGTATGCAGGGGTGGTTCGCCGGTCCGCTCTGGTGTCTCGGATGAGATTATCTGCAGCGTGGTGCAGCGGTCCAGGGGGGTCCAAAATCTTATCCAGTGTAGCAGCCAAGTCGTGTTGTATTTCCGGTTCCGTGTCCAAAGTCGAAGCAAAGTCAGGAAGCCAGAAGATCCAATAGTCCAATAATAATAGCAGGGGTCCAAAGATGAGATGAATGAAAGACGAAATTTGCTTTTTCTAAGTCCAGCGGTGCAAGAAGCGAGAGTAGAAACGAGAGTGATCTTTGCAGCCGCTGGACCATTATTTATTTAACATGAGAAAACACTATGAGCGCCACAGGCTCCCGGAGATCTCCTCCAATCACAACGCCGGATCCGTCCCCCTGCCGCCCCGCTGCGGTCCAGCGCAGCCACCCCCTGGCGGCGAGATCTCGAAACTTGGTTCATTTTTCTCGCCGCCAGATTGGAGACGGCAGACTTCGGATTTCTCCGGCATTTCCTCTCTCCTCTTTACAATTCTACTTTTTCAGGCACCGCGAGTATTTTATCTTATAGTCTTTATTTCTCGCGATGCCTGATAAGTCTTACCCGGGGCGATGATTTTTGAGGTGCGTAATATTATCTCCGGGCGATCGCCCCTTTCATTCTCTTTTTATTAATATGACATATATAAGGATAACAATTTCCTACGACTAGTTATGCTAAAAAATAATGTTTTTCTTCCCGCGCGCTGGCGGGGGCGGAGTCTCGCGGCGGCCGCTTCCCCCTCCACTCGGCGGTCCGTTGGCGCAGCGGCGTGGGGATTCCAAAGGCGTAGGGTGCCGGGCGGAATGTTCCTGTGACGCGGAAAAGTGGCCCCTTTCTGTTTGTTTATTTTCGGGCCACTTTCTATCGCGTCCGTAGCTCGCAAAGCTGTGCGGAACACTCCCCCCGTGTGGCTCCGCCGCACTCCACAGGCAGCACAGCTAGTCGTCATTTTCCTCGTCGAGCCTCTGGGTCGGCAGGAGGATCACCTTTGTGGCGGGCTGGTCGTAGTCGCCCGCCGCCGTCCTCACCCGAACGGCTCGCACCTGCCCGTCCGCCGCAGGCCGCGCCTCCGCGATTATGCCCATGGGCCAACAGTTCCGTGGCAGCGCGGGGTCCGCGACGATGGCCACCGCTCCTTTCTGGATGGGCGGTGCCGGCTCCTGCCACTTGCGGCGCTGCGCAAGAGTGGGCAGGTATTCTTTCAGCCATCGGCGCCAGAAAGCGTCGGCGATCTGTTGCGCCTCCTGCCACTGCTGAGACAGGTCCGCTCGTCCAGTGCGCCGTACACGGCCAGGTGCTGGTATTGGCCCGAGGTCCCGAGCAGCAGATGGTTCGGGGTCAGAGGCGCGCCATCACGTGGGTCCACCGACACGTGGGTCAGAGGACGGTTGTTGACGGCGTATTCGGCCTCCGCCAGCGCCGTCCGGAGAGTCTCCTCCTTTGGTGCGCGCTCCTTCAAGGTCGCCCCCAGTGCGCGCTTTATTGAGCGCACCAGACTCTCCCAGGCCCCTCCCATGTGGGGGGCGAGCGGCGGGTTGAAGGTCCAATTGGACCACGCGCCGCTCAGGTGCTCCTCGGTCGGAGTAGAAGTGGCGCGGATGGCCGCGGCGTGCTGCCATCCGCCGGATGGCCATGATGGCTGAGTCCGCCGATAGGGAGCCGGCCAATTCCATATGTACGGCGCGCGTCGTCATGCAGGTGAAGAGCGCGCCGTATCTCTTCTCTCTCCTCCGGCCGATGGTCACTTCCATCGGCCCAAAGTAGTCCACCCCGCAGTGGGTGAACGCGGGAATGTGTAGAGCCAGTCGGGCTTCCGGCAGTTGTCCATTGAGTGGCTGTTGTGGTCGGCTCTTGGCGACCCGGCACACCTGGCACTCGAACTGCACCCGGCGCACCGTCGGCCTCAGGCGGAGGACGAAGAAGCTCCCGCGGACGTCACTCACCGTCCTCTCGGTGCCCGGGTGTTGGCTCTTCTCGTGCTGATATTTAATCAGAAGGCGGGCGTAGGGGTGGGCACCGTCCAGCAATATCGGCGCCCGCAAGCCGGGGGTGATCTCCGTGCTTGCCGCCGCCTTCAAGCGGGTGTCCATTCGGATGACGCCGTATTCATCACGGTACGGCGTCAGCGGGTATAGGCGGCTGTCCCTGGGGAGGGGCTCCCCCCGTCGCAGCAGCTGACTCTCTTGGTCGAACATTTGCGCCTGGGCGTGTATGACCCAGGCGCGCTCTGCTTGCTCCTTCTCCTCACTTGTGAGGTCCGCGCACGGCGCCCCACTCCGGGCGCGTCGGCAATTTGCCGCGAATCTTCGGACCCACGCCGTGGCGCGCACCAGCCGGCTCCACGATGAGAAGCGGGTGATGTCGGGCAGGGCCCCGTCGGTCGTGGTCGAGCGCTCGGTGAGCGCCACTGTCTCTGGCCGCCGCTCGAGCTCCTCTCGGCTCGGCTCGGCCCGTGCGGATTCCCGTGGCCATGCTGCCTCCGGCCCTCGGAGGAAGTCCGGTCCGCTGAACCATTTGCCGTCCTCGGTTAGGTCGAGCGGCTCGTTCTCTCGGGTGCCCAGGTCGGCGGGATTGTGCCTGGTGGGCACCCATCTCCAATCGGCGATGTCAGACAGTTCGTCAATTTCCCCGAGCCGGTTGGCCACAAAGGCCGAGTAGGCCCGGGGATCCGTCCTGATCCACGTCAGGACCGTGGTGGCGTCCGTCCACAGGACGGTTCGTGCTATTGTGCACGAGTGCTCCCGCCTTATCGTGGCCGCCAGTCGGGCGGCCATCAGTGCTGCTTGCAGCTCCAGCCGTGGAATGGACAGCGGCTTGAGCGGGGCCACCTTGCATTTCGCCGAGGTGAAGGCTACGTGATTGCCGCCCTCTCCTGCCTCGACGAAGTACGCGACCGCGCAGCACGCCTGCTCTGACGCATCGCAGCGTTGGCCGGCTTCTCCGGCCCCTTATCGCTTGTCGTGGCACTGCACACTGGCTAGACCTGGCTAGCCGGTGCCACGCTCTCCATCTTTCTGCGTGCTCGGGATGGATCGGCTCGTCCCAGCCGACCCCTGACCGCCATACCGCTTGCAGTAGGATTTTCGACCTTACGAGCAGGCAGGCTACGAAGCCCACCGGGTCGAAAATCCGCATCACCGCGCTCAGCAGCGCGCGCTTGGTTGGGCGGTCCTCGGCGTGCAACTCTGGCAAACTCCCAAATCTGAACACAAATTTGTCCGACACCGGATCCCAGCTGATCCCGAGCACGCGTTCCGTCGTCTTCTCTTCCCCCAGTAGTTGCACCGGCCTGTTTGACCTCAGGTGCTCGGGGATGTGCCTCAGGGCCTCCGGGTCATTGGAGGCCCAGTTTGCCAGGTGCATGTCCCCGCGACGAAGCACCTCTGCTACGTCTCGCGACATCTGTCGTGCCTGGTCCGTGGTGTCCACCGAGTCCAAGTAGTCGTCCATATAGAACTTTGTATGGATGGCCTCGGCGGCTGCAGGGTATCTTGTGGCACTGGCGTCGGCTATCTGGTTCCTGCCGTACTGTGCGCTGCTTGGCGAGCACGTCGCTCCGAACACCATCGACGTCATGCGGTACGTACCGGGCTCTGTCTCGCCCGGCCGTCTCCACAGGAATAACTGCGCATCCTGGTCCTGCCGTCTTATCTGGATGCGCAGAAACATTTCCTGGACGTCGGCCGCCAGCGCCACCTTTCCCTCCCGGAACCGGAAGATGTTGCCGAGCAGCGATGACAACATGTCTGGTTCCGTCAGCAGGGCGTCGTTCAGCGAGGTCCCTCGGCACCGGCTGGCGGCGTCGAAGACGACCCTTATTTTGCCCGGCTTGTTGGCATTGAATACCGCGAAATGAGGCAGGTATCAATGCCGGCCGCCTAGCCGTGACACCTCGCTCTCCTCCACTCGCTGGGCATATCCCTTCTGGAGGTATGGTATTCCTCCAGCTTGGCTTTATACGCGGCTGCGTACGCCGGGTCTCGGCCGCACCGCTTCTCGATGCCGGCCAGCCGGCTCACCGCGCATTGTCTATTGCTTGGTAGGCCGGCGTCGCTCCGCTTCCACAGGAGCCCTGTCTCCCAGCGGCCGCTGGGTAACTGGCGCGTGGTTGCTGCCATAATTTCGGTGGCCCGGGCGTCCTCTGTATTTACCCGGGCCGCGGTGGTCACCCCCAGTGAATCCACCGCGTAGTGCTGCCGTACCAGTGCCTCCAGGCGGGTATCGGTGGCCGGGCTCGGCACTCCGGCGAGTGCCAAAATGGTGGCGCTCGCCTCGTTTTCTTGCGGCTCCGCGGTGCCGTGTATGGTCCACCCCAGGGCCGTACGGGACAGGATCCTTGACTCGTGCGCCGGCTTCACCTCTCGGGTGACGATAAGGTGCGCGTGATCCTGCCCGATTAATAGCTGCGGCATAACCTGCTTTGCAGCCTCCCGGCCCGCGCGCGCCCCTCTCTCCCGGGCCGGCATTGTCCATTGCGCGGGAAGCGCTAGCCCGCGCACCGTACTCGCCCTCAGCGAGTACTCTCCGCCGTCACCCGTCACTGACAAGTGCACTGTCTGCGAGCGGGCATCGGATGAACACATCCCGCTCGCCCCGTGAATCCGTAGTTCACGTACCGGTCCTCGGGCCCCGACGGCACTGGCCACCTTCGCATCGATGAGTGTCACTGTTGAACCCTCGTCCAACAGTGCGTTCACTTTTACTTGCCCCCGGGGACCACTGATTTGTACCGGGATCACCTTCAGCAACACTCGGTGATGTCGGCGGTCTCCGGTGAGACCCACTAAATCGCTGCTTGGTCCGGCGTACCCCTCTGATCGCCGGCGCGTACTCGATGCGGCGGCCGGCGTCGTCCCGCCGGGCGCGTGCGATCCTCCGGGCGCGGCTGTGGCGCGCGGCGCCCCGTGTAGTAAGCGATGGTGCGGCGCTCGGCACCCGCTCATGCCGCATCGTGTCGACCGGCACTGTGGGGCTCTGTGCCCTGGTTCGAGGCACACAAAACACACGCCGTGCTTTCATACGATCGCCCATCGGTTCGTGTAGGGTTTCTGGGCGAACTCTGTGCAGGCGGCCGTCCCGTGTCGTGGCGATTTACACGCCGCGCACTGCCGCTCTCTGTGGCCCGTGGCTGCGCTCGACCTGGCGGGCGCGCTTCCCTCGGGTTCTCCGTCCTCCTCTTGAGTGGCGTGTACTTGGGCGCTTCGGCGCCCTCTCTGTGCGTGCGCCGCCGGCTCCAGGCACCCGGTATGCGGTGCCTCCGCTGTCAGCTCGGTCAGCCAGGCGGAGAAGTCGTGCACAGTGACTTCTTTTGTCATGCCGCGGCGCTCGCCCATCCAAAACATTTTGTAGCAGGTTGGCATCTTCCCCACCATTTCCGTCAGCAGTTGCGCGGATGCCAGCTGTTTGCCATTAAAGTTTTCCACAGTGGCCACCACGTTCCTCACGGCGACCGCGTATTCTACGATCGCCTCAGTGGTGGCCGTGTCGGTGAGGCGGGGATGGCGCCTTACCCGCTCCAGCATGCTGTCCACTATTTTGTCTGGCCGGTCGTACACCTCTCCAATATGGCCATGATTTCGGGTACATTGCGGGGCTCAATCAGGAGCGCCGCAACCGATTCTCGGGCCCACCATTTCAGGGCTCTCTGTAGGCGCAGCAGATTTTCGGCAGCCGACAGGTCGCACAGGACCGTGGACTGATCGTACTGCGCCTTGAAGGTCGGCCAGTCTAGCGGGTCTCCGCTGAACGGCGGCAAGTCCTTTGCCACCGCTTGCCGCGCAATGAAGGCGTTCATGCGCGGCTCGTCCTGGCCCGAGTGTGTCCTCGGGCTCTCTCCGATCCTTGCCGACCGGATCGCATCGGAGATGGCGCTTGCCACCATTGTCATCGGGTCCCGCTGGTCGCGAACCCACTCCCTCGTGAATGAAGTGGTACCGTGCGCCGCGGCCCCATCCGGCGGCGGTGTCTGCACGGTGTCATCCGAGTGAGCCCGCGGCGTCCTGCCCGTGGTCCCGATGCCTCCGATGTCTAGCGGGAAGACCGCCTGCTGGCCCCCAGCCGGCGGCGCGGTCCGTCCCGTTCCTGGCGCCGCGGATTGTGCGGCGCTCGGTCCTGCTGCCCAAGCGGTTCCTGGCGCGGCGGGCCATGCCGCGCTCGGTTCTGCGCTTGGTGCTGCGTCCAGTGCAGCAGCCCTTCTCAGGGCCGCTGAATCGTGGTGCTCCACTGCCCCTCTCAGGGCCGCCGATTCGTGTTGCTCCACTGCCCTTCTCAGGGCCGCCGAATCGGGGTGCTCAACTGCCCCTCTCAGGGCCGCCGATTCGTGTTGCTCCACTGCCCCTCTCAGGGCCGCCGAATCGGGGTGCTCCACTGCCCTTCTCAGGGCCGCCGAATCGGGGTGCTCAACTGCCCCTCTAAGGGCCGCCGAATCGTGGTGCGTGGCGGCTCCGGCCGCCACTCTGCCGGGATTCTCGGCGCCGACCGTGACTGCCTGTGCTCGGAGTATCGCCTCGCCGTGGTCACGCTGCAGCTCCTTGATCAGGCGACGATGCTGTCGCTCACTCCGACGGAGTTCCGCCCTCAGCTGGCGGATGGTGTCCTCGGTCACGGTCGTAGATGACTCTCTCTGCGAGCCTCGGTCATCCTCAGACTGGCGTTCGTCTGAGTCCGATGGCTCGTGTCTCTGCTTCTCGGTCTCCATCATTTTTCCCTGCTCCTCGGCGTGTCCCGATCGGAGTCCAGATCGAGACATGATGTGAAATATCTGCTAGTTGCAGAGCGAAGCAGCGATCCGGCTCGAAGGACCACTTGTTCCGTACAGGAAACAAGAACTGTATGCAGGGGTGGGTCGCCGGTCCGCTCTGGTGTCTCGGATGAGATTATCTGCAGCGTGGTGCAGCGGTCCAGGGGGGTCCAAAATCTTATCCAGTGTAGCAGCCAAGTCGTGTTGTATTTCCGGTTCCGTGTCCAAAGTCGAAGCAAAGTCAGGAAGCCAGAAGATCCAATAGTCCAATAATAATAGCAGGGGTCCAAAGATGAGATGAATGAAAGACGAAATTTGCTTTTTCTAAGTCCAGCGGTGCAAGAAGCGAGAGTAGAAACGAGAGTGATCTTTGCAGCCGCTGGACCATTATTTATTTAACATGAGAAGACACTATGAGCGCCACAGGCTCCCGGAGATCTCCTCCAATCACAACGCCGGATCCGTTGCCCTGCCGCCCCGCTGCGGTCCAGCGCAGCCACCCCCTGGCGGCGAGATCTCGAAACTTGGTTCATTTTTCTCGCCGCCAGATTGGAGACGGCAGACTTCGGATTTCTCCGGCATTTCCTCTCTCCTCTTTACAATTCTACTTTTTCAGGCACCGCGAGTATTTTATCTTATAGTCTTTATTTCTCGAGATGCCTGATAAGTCTTACCCGGGGCGATGGCCCGGGGAATTAATAATCGCACCTCAAACTTAGAAAACTCATTTTCAATGCCTAAATGATTTTTGAGGTGCGTAATATTATCTCCGGGCGATCGCCCCTTTCATTCTCTTTTTATTAATATGACATATATAAGGATAACAATTTCCTACGACTAGTTATGCTAAAAAATAATGTTTTTCTTCCCGCGCGCTGGCGGGGGCGGAGTCTCGCGGCGGCCGCTTCCCCCTCCACTCGGCGGTCCGTTGGCGCAGCGGCGTGGGGATTCCAAAGGCGTAGGGTGCCGGGCGGAATGTTCCTGTGACGCGGAAAAGTGGCCCCTTTCTGTTTGTTTATTTTCGGGCCACTTTCTATCGCGTCCGTAGCTCGCAAAGCTGTGCGGAACACCCATCTTATTTGAGAATGGTGCAATCATGAAACTTTCCCCGATGTACTCGTACCTTTTAATTAGTAAAATATTTAAACAATTTAATTGTGGAGACTTTACATTATGTACCTACTGATTGTTGATATGGATTATTACCGTCGGGCTTTGTGATGGACCCTGTTACGGAATTTATTTTATTTTATATTGTTTAATACAAAGCATTAAGAATTTGATGGTACAACATTAGTTATAATAAAGCGGTGTCATTATAAATATGGTTATTAGACTTCTTGAAAACATTCATCACATGCGTTTATTGTAATATGATTACCAGTGGCGTGCAGTAAGCACACACATAGGTTATACTGTTACCAACGATGCTCACTAAGTATACAATATCAATTTAAATTTAGAATATAATCGTGAATTTATTATTTTAAAAACGGTAAGTTCTTTTATTGCTCTGTGTTCCACGATTTCTCCTTTAGATATCGTATTTAAAATGTTTCATTAACAGTGCTCAAAGACACATTTAAATTACTAGCTTTACAAATTACCATAGCCGAAACAAATTAATTTCATTAAATAATCTAACTTATGTAATAATATCCAAAAAAAAAATGCAAACTCTCTTGCTTGACAGGTAATAAATTATAAACTAAAACTTTTATCTATGCAAACACGTTGACACAATGCTGTTGGACTTGGTTGGAATACATCATGAAACCAAAACTTTTAGTTTGTTTGCAGTTTGCAAATCAAATATGGAAATGTGTACAAGGTATCACTGCACGTTGTTTTCAGTGAGGATTGATCCATTTCGAAGACAACAGAATTAAGCATTAATTGTTTGAAAAATGCAGAAAATTAGTAGACGTATAGATGCCAACATAAGTTGAGTAAAACTATATTTAGTTCAGTATGATTGTCATACGAATTGAACAGACAACTTAAATGGGCAACAAACTTACGTGCTGGTGAATTGCCTACAAACGTCAACATGAAGTTGTTCACAAATGATTCGCATTTTTTTTAATAACCCACGGCTAGACAAAAGTCGTGCGTTATGCCATAAACAAGGTTATGTTAATCCATATTTATCATAAAATAAGGATTATTTTATTTATTTTCATTTGCCAGAATTTTTAGTAATGCACAGCTTTTTTGCTTGTATGCAATGCACGCCCCTAGTGACTACCCACCGTAGCCTGTATATACTCGTACTGTAGTGGGTATGAAATATAATGTGTTACAGTGATTGTATAAAATATAATTTCACTGGCGTTTTAGTGAAATCATATCCGAATACACTTTTCCCGGAAGGCATTTATTTGTACTAGCGAAAATAAAATTTAACTGATAGGCGCTAGTGAAATTGTATGATACTCTAAATCTCTTAAACTGTCAATTTGATAGTTGTGAAACGGACATTTGCGTGTTTTTGTTTTCGCTTAAAATACGCGCTTATATCGATTAAAAAACCAAAAAGTTTTCAATCCGAGTTATTTTGTGGTCTAGCTATCAAAACTTATTCAATTCAAAATTTATTCAATTTCACTGGTAATACACATTTATTGTAACATAAATACAAACATGCTATAGTATATATCTAAACAGATTGATTGTTCCGCTTAATTTATCCAATTAGTAGGTTAATGAAATTCAGTTATTTAGTTAGTAGATATCGAGCTCACATATATTATGTACCTACTATAGGAATGAAGATTAGGCTTAAATCACGAGTGTTAGGTTAGGTTAGGTTATAACGATGGTGATATTACTTATAAAAATGGTGTGTTTTCTTGTTTTAGTTCGGCGAGGAGTGGCTGGAGATATCGGACGGTGCAATGGCAGGAGAATCGGAAAAAGGTGCAAAATCAATGAAAGCATTTTCTGGTGAACACAAACCTCTTGCAAAATGTTTACAATTAAATCAATTGATATCCAGATATAATTTTTGTTAAAATTTTATATTAGTTTGAAGAAATAAAATAATTGTATTTTTTGTAATACACAAAACAAATTAAATTGATTCAACAATATTGATGATATCTAAATCATTTTTATTTGGTGAAGTTGCGATATTTGGGAACAAACTAAGGGATACATTTTTTAAATTATTACCGCGGCGTGTGCGATACTCGTGGTCTGTTTGCCAATCTGAAAAGCAAAAATTTTGAATAATTTAAGAATTCAATGTGTTTACACGCGTTTGATATCCATTGATTTTTAGCCCCGGTTTTTTATATTGTTGGTTCGCCTGTTTTTTCTCTGTGGACAGAGGGCCACTGAACTTGAACAGAAAGTGTTCAGCCGGTCCGCTATCAAGAAACGCTCAAGAAAGTATATTCAGCATACATGAGGAATTTGTGGGAACCGACCAAGAACGTACAACATCGGAATTAACCAGGATTCAGCAGAGGATCAGCCAGCAAGCCAACACTCTAGGTTAGTGGTGATCTGTTTTACCAACGATCAGAAATTAAGTCGGAACACAATGAATCCGAAATATTAAAACACCAAATCGGTTGATACAAATATCAAATTAATCATGATTAATAAAAAATACTAGTTCAGATTATAATACGAATAGACATAAATGTAATGACAACACATCTTATATAATTCTAATTAGTAATATTGTTACACTATCGAAATTTTATTGACCTTTGTTAAGATGAAGATGAGACATATGTTGCGCATATCGTGGACGACAAGATGCGCGAATGTCTGCATTCTGTAGGAGTTGAATATCGAGGACATACTCTTAATTATGAAGAAAACCCCAACGGGTCCCACCCTGTCCGGGAATCGTTTTGAGAGTTGTTCATTCTCGTGTCGATTTCACTCATCAAAGCAACACGTGCAAAATTTTACAAAATCTTAAAGCTTGTTTTTGGACTATATTTATAGAGCAGTTAGTTAAGTTCCGGCAGTTACTAAATATTTATTGCTTTCCTTCATATTAACTTTTTTTTCCTTTCCTTTATTATTGTAATTGATCAATATTATATATATATATATATATATTATTTTATTACATTCAGTTATTAACATCTTAATACCACTATAGATTGGCTCCGGTATCATCATACCAGAACCATACCTGTACAATTTGGCGTGAGACTCTTTAAATCACATTAAATTCAGAGGGCAGTCAGAGAGAAACTATAGAAATCATGCACCATCAAAAGTGGAGGGTAGACATCACATTTATGTGTTGCAGTCGTAGAACTCGGTCACAGTTCGGCAGAAATTCACACTGTCCAGGTCGCAAAAGGTGCAAGAGATAGCCAGTAGAATGCTCCGTTAAGTCTCTATAGCCACTGCTTTTCAGGGCATAGTCTCATTCCAGCAACTCCCAGCGGGAGACCCACACCCTAATAAATCCTAGAAATATCCGAGATTTCTTTTATTTCTTAATATGCCATCGTTCCAAGGGGATCTGGGAGATTCTTAATTGCTAATACGAATTCTTCAATTTTTTGGGCATTTTGCGAGAAGGGAATATATCTTTGTGGAGGCTTGCTCACGCCTCGCAAACGTGGCTACTTAGAATTAATACTTTGTAAAGTATACAGTGCTGAAACGCACTGACTAATAGCAGATATCAATATATCGTGACGGACGAGTCTTAGATGCCAGCGAAGGCCAGCCACTTCTCTGAAGACCGTTCTTTCAACAACACCTCAAGCGAGCGACTCCAGTCTTCAACATTGTACCTGCCATTGTAAATCGTCCCGCAATAAACGACAACTTTTATAAGTTCTGTTTTTTTTTAAATACCTTGCTCTAGACACAGCATAAATACTCACACGCACATTCATATACACTGCGACATACACCCACACGTGTGTGATATTGAAGAGAGTTAGGATCTTCAGTCTCACCATGTACGAAGCCTTCTGATCCGTATCGCATAATCCACAAAAGTCGGTCACTCCATTCGAGTGACTTGCCAATTCAGATCACACATATCGATCACAATTCGTTATATAATAATAACTCCTACAACTCGGAGAAGCTTATTGTGTCGAAGGACGGAGAGAAAGATCCCCCACCCATTGGACAGACCGAGTGGAACAGGCACTTCTCTGGTGACGGTCCTCAGATCAGAGAAAAGTAGAAGAGCATAGTCAAGAGGGCAGCAGTTCATAGAGATCACGATCCTCAGTCATGAGAGGCCGACGTGGAAGATAAAAACCTATGTAAAAATTTGACGTTGATAGACAATGCATGTTCATATTTTAGTTCTATATTAATGTTCAAACACCTCAAGCAAGTTAAGTGTGTTCAATGTTTTAGTAGTTTCATTTACGATGAAAATCACTTAAACAATATAACTGCTCTTGAAAACTGACGTTTTTATGTTTAAGAACCATTTTCACAAAAGCATGTTGTTTACACAAGGGATGGGGAAACAGGATGTAGGAAGGGTGATAGGAATTTGTTATAGGGACAGAAGAACCAATCACGAAGAACGACTTACCTGGACCGACTCTCCTAAACTTCAGGAACAATTTCGCCGATCCACACGAAGCACTTGGAATACAATAGTAGTTTCGGCAAGTACCAATAGATATAGTATCTGTACAATAAGACCAGTGAATGAACGAGCACATGGCAAGACATTCGCTTGTTGACAGTTCACAAGTCATAGATAATACACACAGAAAAAGTCGTACTCTGTGGGTATAGGATGGAAGAGGGGAGGACCGATATAGTAAACTTAATGGAGCATCTACACGCGCACGGCCATCGGCGTTCTGTGGATCTGTCATAAACACCGAACACATGTTAATTTTAAAATATCCGCTCCGGCTATAAAATCAGCTACATATCGCAATTTCGTCAATTGGATAGTGGCAGATTTTTTCTGAACTATTAATTTCACAATATCGTATTATAACTGTAATAAATATGTTATTATTTAATACTTTAATTTATAAAATGATATACAATTTAGTGAAACTGAAAATCTATACCGCTATTTAATGCGCTTGACCAACGACGTTTTGTATATAATAACAAATTTCACACTTTTTTCGTTTTTCCAAAAAGGTTTATCCGTTGCTATTCTTCTTTTCTTACGGCTTCAGTTTGTAAGGATTTTTTCTTACAAACGTCATCGATCAATTATTTTTCTGCGGGATTCAAATATGTATGAAAATTAACTAATTATGCTGAGGAGTTGCATTTAATTATTTATAGTTTTCATGTACATTTATAAGATAATAATCTGTACCTACTTATAATAAAGTTATTTAAGTTATTAGTTAAAATTTAATTATTTTTTAAAAGACAGAATATATTCCGTGCAAATAATATACGACACGTTTTATTTGGTCATAAAAAAATCCTCTTTATCCATCCAAAGCTCGGAACACGATCCGGTCCTTTCAGGATTAGGGATATGATTAAATCGCATAATTTGCACACATAATTTATCCATGTATTATGTGGTACCATGATATTATAATAGAATACTGTGATTCAGTGAAGAAGCGGTCCATCACTTGGGGTGACCATGTGTGAAATTTAAATATAAAATTTGCATATAATTAATTGCATTACGGTCTTAAATACGTGTTTTTTTTTTTTGAGGTTTGGATATAGTCATTCAACCAGCCCTAGGATATGTTCCTGATTGTTTATGTATGTTTACTTACCATCAATGTTTCTTCTAATTTTGGATCAGGGTGTGCACAAAAAAATGGGTTATGCTTTTTTTTAAGAAGCAATGCTATATTTTTACACTGGGGAGAAAATAAAAAAACTTTGCCTCACCATATAAGGTTACTATGGGTTGACCACATTACTAATGAAGATGTATTAAGATGCATAAATAAATCAATAGAACTAATAACAACCATCAAAGAAAGCTGCATACTTCGGACACATTCTCCGCAATGAAAAATATCATATTTTACAACTTATTATGAACGGGAAAATAGAAGGTAGCAAAATGATGGTGATTTTATACGGTACCTAATGCAACATAGTCGCTAACCCTCGATAGAAGACGGCATATATTTTTTTGTGTGCGCTATAATGCCAAATGCAGGGGTAGGCGCCACACTCTTCTGTCCTGACACAAAACTCTCGCCTCGTCCACATCCATATATTTTCTCATACAAGCTCGTAGATTATCTTCCAGTATGGTATACCTGATTGTGCCAAGTTTTCTGCGGACGTCCTCTACTTTTGGTATCATCAAAACTTGTGTCATATATCTTTCTTACCATTCTCTCCTCATTTATCCGTTCCATATGACCAAATCGTCTAAGTGAAACCCTTTATTCCTCTCACTATACTAAGATCAGCTTTAAAGTCTTTCCTATTTTTTCTTTCTTTACTCTGTCACAAATGGATCTGTCGCATATACGTCTAAGTGATCTCATTTCTACTACATTCAGTCTAATTTCGTTCCTCTTCTGCTAGCTCCAGGTTTCACTTCCATACATTAGTGTTGGTACCAGAACTCCATTGTGTACCTTACCTAGTCTTACTTCGTTTGACATGTTCCCATTAAATATAATTCCACTCAAGCAGCGTAAAATGTAAAACTGTAGAAATATATATCTCTATAATATAATATGTAATACACAATAATAAAATATATTAAAAAATAAAATATAAACGTAAATTTAAATACAAGTTGTCCCAAAAGTATTTTTCATAATAAAAATTCTATAATAAAACAATAGAAGGGTTTAACCTTTACCATACCATGATATAAAATACCCGAACGCAGCCATGCTGTCAACTCGTGTTAGCGTAAATAACAGTTTGAAAAAATGTTTTTATTAGCTTAAATGGATTTAATGGCACGAATTTACTCTAAATATTGAGCATTCAATTTTGAAAAAATGATTAATAACATTATTTAGAGCATTCATTAAGTCCTATACAATGTATCCTTTCTTCTTATCTCTCTTCGTTTAATTAGTTAGAAAGAGACAATTATATTTGTATGTTTGTTGTTCTTTTCACTGTGAAAATAGTGTGTGATCTCTGTCTATCATATCACAACGAATTAATTTTAAAACAGATTGAATGGAAAACATAATTGTTTTTGTACGATTCCCTTTTCATAACCGGTTTTTCACTAGTCATTCCTAAGCGCTAATATTTTCTTTAGAATTATCTAAAATATGAATTTACCCATATATTACAGGTTTACCCAAATATTACAAGTTTAATCATGATGGTTGACCTGTGTTACTGCATGGTTTGGGAAGGGTTAATAAAAATGCGTTTATTTTGCATTTAAGTGCAGTTCCTGGGAATTTAGTTAATACAAATTATGTTTTCTAAATGTGATCCATTATTTCGCTGGCACTCTTCTAAACGGGAGGCAAAATATCTGAGAACCGCTCGGCACGTATTGTACGTGATCACTGCCATTTCTTCTCGGATGTTATCTTTTAATTGGTTCAGTGAGGGAGGGTTGTTGCTGTATGCCTTAGATTTAAGGTAGCCACATAGGAAAAAGTCCATTGGTGTCAAGTCGGGGCTACATGGAGCTCAGTATATGTCACCTCGTCGGGATATAAATTTTCCAGGGAAATTTTATGAACAACTGGTAAGGACACGCTCCATAGCGACTGAATTCCCAAGGTCGCGGCTTGCGATCGGAATACCTCCCGCCCCTCTACCGCTCATAGTTGGTGCAGCGAATGAACCAAAATAGAAAAGACTTTTGGAACACACTGTATGGTATATGTTTAAAAAATTAATTAAATCACCTAGAAACAGAAAAAAAATATCCCATTATGACTCGGATCTGGAACATTATCTTACAGAGAAAATGAGTTATCCATTAAAATACGGTAACCATTTGCTATCTGGTCGATGTTTGAAGTTATATGTTATTCCTTTTATATTATAGTAAGACATCTATTATTTAATAACTCATTCTTCCGGCTAGAGACAGTTCCGGGTTTGAGTCCCGGTGGTAGCTATTTGGAAGATAGATTTTTTTTGATTATGGTCTTGGTGTTTTTCGGTCTTTTTACTCAAGACTATGAAACGGTTCAAATTTTAGGCTAATACAAATAGACTTCAACAACATCCTGCTCACAGTGTTGTGTAATATTATACAACATTTCGAATGGAGAAATAAACCAAGTCCAGAGTAGGTAGATAGTTGGGAACACATATTGGAGGATATATAAATGTGCCCATTTTTGTGAACGTGGTCTAAGTCATGTTTATTTCGTTTTAGATATTTAAATGTGCGTTTGAATAGAATAAAAAATATTTTTATATTACACAACACATTGTTTTAAAATTTATTTAGTCTACTAGATTTATTATTTATTTCGACACATAAATGTTGTATGCAGCTTCTAAAGAAATAAACAATTTAAGGTTGAAATGATTTATGTACTATTATCAAAATAAACACTGATCCTCGTAACAATACACTGAATATAACGCATAAAATTTTTCACAATTGTTACAATTTGCATCATATTATATTCATTTAAAACAATGTGACGTGAAATAATTGCTAAACTCATTTCTTGACTTAGACCGCTTTTATATTAATGTGCACACATATCAACGGGATTTTGTTAGTCCAACTAGAAACTTTTTTCATTATATAAATAAGAAAATAATAATTGTTCGATCATTGTATATGGTTGAACTAGAATACATACATGAAGGAAATGAATAAATAAAGTTACTAAATTCCCGTACAGAGTAATAAACTTTGGCGACACCATCTTCATCCCCTAAGCCGTAAACCCACCCCTGGTATTGCACGCGGGCTGTGCAAGGATGTTTTCATATCAAGATATCCACTTTATAGGGGGTGGAATCAATTGGAGCCCTTTGGGGTCTATAAAAAACGCGTCTCCTAATGCGGAGTTTCAGTGGTAACACCTTTATCCCCGGATGTACTTTTTTACATCAAGCACAAATACACTTCTTCACACGTTGTTTATTTTGTTAACAATATTATTTATATCTTTCCTTTTTATAACAGCTCAAGATGTGAAAAGAAATATATTTGACGTAAAAATATTTATAGCAAAATTGTTACCATTGTATAAAATAGTCAAAAAATAATTCAACATACGAGAAGAGATGCCATTTTTTTTATAAGAATTTGATAACAGAAGAAATCGATTAGCATAGAAAATTAGCTAAGCAGACAAACAACGCTTTTTGTTTGCGTTTTTACAAATGTGTTCATTTATTATATTAAATAGATAAATTATTTGAATTGATCTGTCAATTAGTTGCCAGTTGATTTTTTTTAATTTCAAAAATATTAATACAGTGAGTGAGTGAAACTAAAAAGTAATTTTTATTATAAATTTAATTGTATACCTAATATATTATGTAAATTATTTTTGTGCATTTAAAAAATTGTTATGTTTTAGTATTTTAGTGGGAATATATTTAGAATCAGGAGAACACATTCTTATTGTGAAGTTGTAATTATTCAGAACAGACGGTCTGTGATATTTTAAAATTCTGAATAATTACAACTTCATAATAAGAATGTTTTCTCCTAATAATAAAGTTGTATCAATGTGTCCAAAATTTAATAAAAATGAATTGATAATTCTGGTGTCTGCTATCAGTTTACTCAAAGGTATTTGTAAAAATAAGGTAGATGGCTCTTTCAAATAATGGAACGATTAAATGTATTAATATCAAAAAGGTAACATGTAGGATCGAAAATTGTCGCTAAAAATATTGTCGCTGTAGCATAGTTGGATAATGCACCTTCCCCGGTTAGGAAAGAGATTCAGGTTCGAATCCCGGTGGCGCAACAACAATAGTTTTCGATAAAATTGATTTTATATGTATATCTTTCTAATTAATATATTTAATTCATATTTAAAATATTTAGTATCATTCTTGACTCTTAGTTTTCGTTCATTAGCTGAGAATTATCAATTTTTGGAAGTTTATTTTGTGCATACCGACAAAGTAAAAAGCTCTTAGGAGGTATATTTAGAAAAATAAATAAATGCTGGAGGCTGTCTTTATCTGGGACTACAATTTTATTTTTTTGCATATCTAACCCAGTGACACTATCCATTCATATCCAATATTGGCATTGCGTGTACGTAACTAACATCAAATTTGTATTAATTTAATAGTTAGTAAAATTGCACCAGTGTACCAACGTGGAGGCAAGACGATGTCATAAATTTAAAAAGTTGAATTGTTCATTACAATTTTTTTTATTAGTCTGGATAGGTTTGAGCGTGTTACAATACACGGCGCTGGCGTGCAAGGGATGAAATAACATTTTTATATTGGCGAAACCAATATTATTGTTTTGGGCGGGAATTCCCATAGGGGGTGCAGAACGGGTGTTCCTGTACTCGGGTGGTTTTAGGCGCCGCCGACGCCTTTAGCCGAATATTTATAGGGGTGTGGATATTTTTACTTCACCGTGAAGAGTATATGTATTGTAATAATGTAAAGGGAAAAAAAAAGGATTTCTGATATTCTATAAGTCAGCGCGTCTATTTTGTTACTTACGGTGACAGAGGTCTACGTGATGCATTGTTATACGTACATTGAACGTTGACGTATCTGATACCTTTTAGTCTACCTCTGTTTCTTGCTACTTCTGTAGAGAAATTCGTGTGATCATGTATGATTATTGTATCACGAGGTTGAGATGGGAATGTCAATCCGCCTCCAGAGTCGATTTACCTTTCTGCGTTCGTGTTGGTATCGTGAAATATATATCACGTGAGATGTAAGCAGACAGTATTGACGACAAGGATTAATAGAACAAATGAGTTCTCACGGTTAAACATAGAATAAAATAAAAATGTGGAAATGTACTGATCGATTGTTAGCGATGGGAATGGAGTGTGTGACACAAGCTGTTGATGAGTCCGAGAAAGAGAGTGAGGAAGCGAAGCTGAGGCACTCGCGCATGTGGCTAGTGTCGGTTGGTGACGCGCATGTGGCTAGTCTCTCTGCTATGGGGCGCTTTGGTTGACGATCTTTAGATGGCGATAGGCTTCTGCAATACTTCTAGCGTATAATATACATATAAATAGACCAGAAAGATTATTAATTCATATAAAACGCGTGACTTTGATGAGGTTTAAAAAACAAAAGGATTCAACAGGTTAAATATCTAAATAACAAAAGAGAGATCGAAAAATTCAGAGTAACGTAAGGAGATACAGGGGAAGAGATAGGAAACGAAACGTATGGATAAGAGTGCAGACAAAAGTGGTCGATATATTAACAGAATCCAATACGATCATTGCACTACCGCCCGGGATGGGTCGTGGCCATCGACCTCGAAAACAATAAATATAATAGAATACGTCAAGAAAATAAAATGACAATGGGCAGACCACATCTCTCAGAGGACGGACAATCGTTGGATAAACACAAAATCAGACAGGTCTCCCAACAACCTGCTTCTCTCTTGTGGCCTATCCGTTCAACAGACGTTGGCTATCATCATACTCAGGTTCTTTAGCCATGATGTTCAATGTTTGATTGGGTCCCAGTGTGTTTTTCATTTCTTTCTTTTACTCTAACTAATTTACGTATTTTAATTTACGTTTTCATGTGAATCAATCTATAACGTTTTGTAGTTTCTTGTTTTCCTTTGGGCTATAATCTGCCAGCAGTGGTGTTCTGATTGTAAGTAAGATTGTATTTGTTTATGTTTTTGTTTTGTCGTTTTTCTCATGTGATTGTGTTTTAATCTTCTTCTCTACTCCCCGACTAAAGACACACATGTTTATTTGTTTCTACTAATGTTATTTATTTTTGTTTTACTTTATTTCAGTGTTACTTTAATCTGTTATTTATGCTTTTGCTTCTTTGTTTTTATATATATTGTGTTATCTTAATGACGTGTCAGTTGTCAGGGTTAATGAGGGCAATTTTGTGTTGACATCTGTGCGGCATCGCCCTGTCACTATTGTGCGGGACGTCGTTGCACAGTTGTCATAGTAGCATTAAATAAATGCCAACCTGGCGGCGAATGAGCAGGATCATATATGAGCTTTTACTTATAAACGGTCCTGGGTAAGCGTTGGGTTTTAAGTTTCGTAAAGTTGAAAACCTTCTGGACTGATGGAATCATAAAACTCTTCGTAAGTACGTAGCGGTGAAAGAATACAAATAATAATGGCAGAAACTTGGGGAAGTCTTATTCCAGCGGTGGATTAAAAAAGGCTAATGATGACGATATATCAGGCCGATATACGAAATGTCGTGTAAAAATTTTACGACAACAAATTAATGATCAAGTGAATGGCGATGACATGTTGTACTGGTTGTCGATCTGCAGAGAACTTTGAATAATTAAATTCGCAGCCGTCGTAAAAAATAGCATTCACGTAGACAATAAACAAACTGCCCTCTTAAAAAATGCAGACAGTGAAACATCCCAGGAATTTTCCATAAGACTTCACACTAGTATCAAGTAGATGAGAAAACGGAGAGGTTTTTAACAGACTTCAAATTAAAATCAGCTTTAAATTAATATCTATATATAAATAATTTTATTTTTAAATGTGAATTAAATATATTAATTAGAAAGATATACATATAAAATCAATTTTATCGAAAAATATTGTTGCTGCGCCACCGGGATTCGAATCTGGATCTCTTTCCTAACCGGGGAAGTTGCATTATCCAACTATGCTACAGCGACAATATTTTAAACGACAATTTTCGAACCTATATGTTACCTTTTTGATATTAATACATTTAATCGTTCCATTATTTAAAAGAGCCATCTACCTTATTTTTACAGAATCTCAAATACCTTTGAGTAAACTGATAGCAGACGCCAGAATTATCAATTCATTTTTATTAATTTTGGACACATTGATACAACTTTATTATTAGGAGAACACATTCTTATTGTGAAGTTGTAATTATTCAGAACATAGGTCTGTGATCTCCTGATAATAAAGTTGTATTAATGTGTCCAAAATTAATAAAAATGAATTGATAATTCTGGCGTCTGCTATCAGTTTACTCAAAGGTATTTGAGATTCTGTAAAAATAAGGCTATAGCACTGTTCCGAAAAATGATAATAGTTATTTTGGATTCCATGGTGTGTAATATTTTGGTTTCTCTTTTCATTAAGTGGACATGCAGTGGAAGTGGTTATGATGTATACATTTTGTTCTGCAATTGATCATAAAACATTATTTAAATGTGAGATAATACGATTTAAAATGAATAAATTCGCTAGTGTGAGGAATAGCAGACAAACGTAAGTTAATTCTAATGATATAATAAATTTTGTCTAAGAATATGATTGTTTTGTAAATTGTTATTCTATTCTCAGTTTCTTTCATAGAATTGTTAGATTTAATTAAATAAATTTTTATCTTAATAAGCTAACCGTTTCGTGTGGAAGAGTGAGTAATGGAGAAGAACGGCCAGGGATAGCTACTTAGGAAGAGCATTTGTAGAGGAGGCCAAATCCCATCCTGAGATGTTGTGTCGTGGAAGAAGAAGAACTTAACCTTTCATTATGGTAAAATTAAATTCATGTTTTCAACATTCAAAAATATAAATGCGACCCGCCTTATTTGAAATGGTTCACAAAAAAAAACTTCTCATCTATTTCTATATATATATTATTTCTCTTATATATGGCTCATTTAAAAGAGGCGTTACGCGTATATGTTTATTAAAAAAATATCTAATTGCATAGAATATAAACAACTTATCTTTTTAATAAGTAATTTAATATTTTTTAATAAGTAAATTTGTTCGATTTGACTCGAGTTTCTGACATGTGAAGACGTGTTTTGATATCGTATGTTATAAGACAGATTGTGGATTTATTTGTTCAAAAATCAACACATTATTTGCGCATAGGAAAAAAAAATTAATAGCTTACCCGAAAACATCAGGAAGATAAATGATAATAAAGAAATAATCAATTCTATTAAAAAACACTAAAGATAAAGATATACCCCGAAATTTATGTATTAATTTAATATATTATATTTCATTATAAGCTAGTTATTGTAAACGATAATTATTAATAAAAAATAAAAAATTCTAAAACAAAACGGCAAACTAATAAACTACAGACGAACACGTACGTCATTGCACGTTGTTAAATTTTCTAGCGGGATCATGATATCTACGGGTCATCTTGAAGGTTAATAAGTGCCATCGTCGGTTCAGATAATTTTCCAGTGGTGATTTTGACTTATCCGTTTTGACTTATCTTATTAGCGGGCGACCCGCCGAATTCGATAATGATGCTGTGAAATCGCTGGTCGAGTCGGATCCACGGTTGGCCGTGCAAGGTCATTGCTGACACACTCGGAGTCACATTGCTGACACACTCGGAGTCACATTGCTGACACACTTGATCGATAGTGCAACGAATCAATGTTGCAAAAACAACCCAATAAAACAGAATAATTGGAATATTTTACTGCTTCGGGTCATCATTTGTTTAGATTATGGAACATTCCCTTATTCACAATTTCGAAATGTCAGTCGTTATCAATTTTATTTTTTTTCAACGCAGCCGGTTCATATTTATAATAAAAGGATTATAACATTTACACAAAAAATGATAAGAAATGATAATGATAAGAAAATGATGGTAAATATATTATTGATTAGAAATTTAAAATGTGTGACTTATGCATGAGATTAACTCATGTGAGGTAAGTGAAAATTGAAGAAATTTTTTTTTTCACATCGTGAAATGAGAACAAAGTAATAAGGGTAGAAAACTGATTTTTAATTTATAAAAATGTGGTTAAGTCGCAGACTAGTAAATTAATAGACATGATATATGGTATATATATATTGGCTATATGTGTGTAGAATGCCCCTCGCCCCGTAAATAATGTACCAAAACCCTCTTCTATATATATATACACAAACATTATTTGTGGAAAAATAAATCCGATATGACACATTTATGAAACGGTAAAAGTGTTTACTCTTCTAGAATTAAATTTTTGTGTAAACAAGACGTATTTTTTACATTAAAGCACATTATATTGTCAGCGTTTAAATTTTCGTTCCAATCGAGTAATATTTTTAAAAAAAGCCGCGAAGCTCTTTGGTAATCACGTGGGTAGCATCAAACTGAAAATTTTGATACATGCAATTTACTCATGTCTATTTATTTTTTCGGTTCGTGGGTTAAGAATGATTTTAAGTGCATATTAATAAGTTTAGAATAAGGAAACCATGCTACGCTGTACTATTTTTATATGAATAAATAAGATTTTTTGATTACTTATTAAAATGTTTATTTTTCTAAAATAAATAATGCATTTTGTTGCGAGACTTTATTACGAAATTTGAATATAATGTATACACCGATTAAGTTTAAAGGCATAGCAAAAGAGCCAAAATATACGCAAAAATAAACTCAATCAAATAAAAAAAATAGAGTACAATAAATACAATTATAGTTATATGTAAACATCGTGAATTTGTGTATTTGGGAAGTATGTTTGATAGAAACGGAAAGGCTGAGAAAGATATCGAAAGGAAGGTGACTGCAGGAATAAAGTGAACAGTGCTTTGAATGAAATTATATTTAACGGAAACTTGTCAACCGAGGCAAGACGAGCGGTACACAATGGAATACTGGAATCGACACTGATGTATGGAAGTGAGGCCAGGAGCTGGCAGAAGAGGAACGAAAGTAGACTCAATGCAGTGGGAATGAGATTACTTAGGCGTACCTGTATGTGACAGATTCTTTTATGACGGAGTAAAAAAAAAAGAAATAGGGAAAGAATGTAAAGCTAATGCAGTGAGTGGAAGAAATGTTTTCACATAGACGGTTTTGTCATATGAAACGGATGAATGAGGAGAGAATGGTAATAAAGATTTATGACGCAAGTGTTGATGGCACCAGAAGTAGACGATGTCCGCGGAAGACTTGTCATGACCGGGTAAACAAACCAGATACTGGAGGATGGTCCTTTTAGAAGCTTCAATAGTCGGCGAGCTTGAATGAGAAGATGTATGAATGTGAATGAGAGTTGTGTGTCAGGACAGAAAAGTGTGTCGCTCTATACTCTCTGCCTACCTTTGCGTGGAAACGGCGTGATGGTTAGTTAGTGTGTGTGTGTGTGTGTGTGTGTGTGTGTGTGTGTGTGTGTGTGTGTGTGAAGAGATGTTAATTACCGAACACGTTAGTGCTGTGACATTTCGAACACGTGAATGCATATTTAGTTTTTACTGAATAAAATATGTAGCCACGTGGTAATGAGTTTTACTTGTTAGATCATTTTTCGTCATATATTTTTCTGAGATTACTCTAGTACGAAACTTTTGACGGTTTTCAGGCGATTTTGGGGTGGAAGAGGGAAGAGCGAAAAAAGATGAATGAATTATTTTTTAATTGGGTCCTCGATTAGGTATAATTATTAAATAACGAGAATGACTAAAAATTAATCATCTTTCCAACATTGCTATTAATGCAGATAATTGTTAATAATGAAGACCCCTTATTAGTTTTTAGTTACCTAAGAAAAATTATAAAGACATCAAGCGATTTAATTTGAAATTAAATATAATATATATGTAAAAACGAAATTACAGCAAAAATTTCATGACACTTTTCCACCAATGCACGATAAATTTAATATATTGAATTAATCATCTCATCTACTCCTATCGTCCAGCTTCACTTTGATCTGTTTTGGGTTGCATCTTTGACCATGTTTAAATCTTTAACGACCCGTGTCCACGGAATGAGACACGAATGGTATATCTCAGAGATTTAATTGAGATAAATCACATGTGTCGATAATTTGACCTCAGCTGTGAAGACGACCTAGGTGCAATACGAGCCAAGTCTCATCTGATTAAGACTAATAAATATATGTCAATACTGACATAAAAGAGATAAAAAAGAGGAAGTCTATATTAAATTATAAAAATCGTGGGTTTTGTCAAGGATCGATACTCGTTTTGGAGATGCCTGGTATTTGATACCGGTTCTGATAAGAGAAAATAAAATACAAAGTAAAATGGCCTCGGTCTCGATAGATGTATCATTCTAATCCGCGAGCAAGACGCACACACTGAAATCTAAACTGTTCTTTATCTCGGAGAGAAATCTCATCCGTGAACACGGGGCATAGCGCGCTATTTTGAATGTAGTGTTCATAATAAATTTTGCTGAGAGACTCGCTGAATAAATATTCTATGTTGAGACTATTTTCCTGTTGTTTGGTACTTCAGAAATGTATAATAATTAATGGAAATAGTATGTGAATATCAAAATATTTCATATTTTTATTTATTATCTTTGTTTTATTAACCACTACGAGTGCCATTTCCTTAAAATTATTCGAGTAAATTTGTATTAAGTAATGATTTGAGTTAGGTACTAAAAATTTTTTTTTTTTTTAAAAAATAGATTTTGTCAAAGAAACAATATATGTTTTAGTTAGTTATGACATCCTGAAGAAGAAAATGGTATTTTTCGAAAGCGGTAGATGTATTTAAACTCATTTTAGTGGTTAATAAAACAAAGGTAATAAATAAAATATGAATCTTAACCATAAAGATAATATTTCACTTTGTTTGTGTATAATATATTTATATTTAGTTTTATAGCGTGACCAGTATTATACTATATACAAAAATAGTAAAGAAAAGTGTTCTTTTACATCTTGCATGAATTCTTTATAACGTACGAGTCCCTACATTTAGCGGGTTCCCATCGGCGAGTATTTTCTGTGATGCGCTACTGAAAAATAGACATGGAACGCTCTCGGTCTCGTCGAAAAAAAAGAGTTTTCGAACAATAAATTGTTTGCCGTCGTTTGATCTCCGATAGACTAGGAATAGTATGCATAATTGACTACGACGTTAGTATGACGCGGCTCAGATAACAGGAAGGCTAGTGGGAGACAAAATGCGCGCACAAAAGGAGGGAGAGAATCGATACAGAAAAAAAACGGGAAGACAAAAGATCTGGTAAAGAAAATCCTGGGGAAAATTTGATTCAGTCGGAGAGTGGAGACAAACTTTCGCAAATTTGTTTCGCGACGTCATAACGTTGTTATGTAGTTTACGATTCCTTTGAAGCCAAATTCTAGAAGTGGGTGCGCTGTGACAGAGAAATTACTGCGTAGGAGTATTGGAGATATTCTACATGAAAACTGGGCTATCTTGTATATAAAATCCCTATGTCTTCTGTGCGCCAGGCGGGTAACTTGAATGGGAAGTGGATCCATTTCATTGGAGTGAGTCAATTTCAATAGTAAAAAAAAGATTATATTATATTGTCATAAATTTTAATATTAGAATTGAAATACTAAATACTTAATATTTCTGATATAAATATTGTGTAGATAGGTAATTATTATTTACTTAGCATTTTACCCATTATAAGACGTGATGGTGTATCTGACGCCGTCGGATATCGGTCAGAGAGGTGGAATACATTCGACAAAACAGTACAGAAAACTTATCAAACCGTGAAAATATTAAAATATTAATAATTATTTTATTTAATTTTATGAAAAAAAGTATGTATAAAAAGAGTGCCCTTTTCAAATATTTATTTTATTCAATTTTATATCTTAAGAAGACTACACCATAGTTAACAGCGTAACAAGACAGAGGTTTTATTATAATTGTATATTCATGAATAATTTTTCAGGAATCACAAAAATATTTAAAAAAAATCTAAATTTAATTATTTGTTTCAGTTTACTCAGTTATTCTGACAGTAAAAAAAATATGCACAGTAAATAAATATGTACGTCGATAATTGTTGTTATAAATTATGCACACTGCTAGCGCCATCTATGATTGCTTACACAAAATACCAACCCCTTTTTATAAACGGTTTTTTAAATTAACTTATTTTATTTTATTTCTCGCACGGGAATTGAGATTTTATCTGGTTATGTTACACAGAATATTTATTATAAATTTAAAATTTCACTCTTACAAGTTTTAGTTAAATTAATTATTAAATGTAATATTTAAAACTAGACGCCAATTGCATACATTTAAATGATAGTAGGTACTTGAACAGTTTACATAAAATATTTATAAACATACACTTAATGTTTATGTCGTATAATAAAACAGACCGCCACTTATATGTGCACGCTAGAGTAGTTTTTTATTTCTTTCGTTAGAAAAATAATACAATTAACTTTGTTTTTAATCATGTAAGTTTTATATTAATAGCCGACCAGTTTCTTTGTAGGGTTTCTAAACTACTCCACAATGCAGTAAAATTTTATTTCACTCATCTAAGGAACTTGGTACTTTCTTTCCCTGGAGACTTCATAAGTGATGCTCTTTTAATTTAGAATATTTTAATTTTAATTGAAAATATTAAAAATAAAAATTAACGGCTTAGTATACAGCGTACATGGTTGGATACATGGTCGGAAATAATAATAAAATTATGATTTGCTGTAGGAATAAATTAGCGGTTACGAAAAATACTTTTAAGAACTTGTTGGTAGTTTTTTGGGGTATATCTGGACGTAATATAACATACCGAGACTGACAAAGGGTAGGTCATATTAGTTTGAAGGGAGGACTATGGAATTTATACGAAAAATTGAAGTATCTCAACATGTGGACGAACATCATACAAGAAGAAGAGATATAATGAGACGTCATTCAGGAAGAAGGCTAAATCTCAGAAATCAATGATGTACAGTGCGATGAAGATTTTAAATGAAATGCCAAATGACAGGAGAAAAAATTACATAGATTAAAAATGAAACAAAGCAAATATGTGCAAGATATAAAATATATAAAAGGAAAATATTGATATTTTTTATATTAGAGCATATTATATTAATTATAAAATATTTTGACTAATTTTTAAGTAAAAATAAGTAATCGAATTTATAGCAATATGTTCAAGAATGCACAATTACTGGATTTTCACCTACAAAAGCACTTTTATTAAACAAATTATAGATATCTCATAGAGACGAAGCCTTTTTTATTATTAAGGGAATACATTCTTATTGTGAAGTTGTAATTATTCAGAACATAAGTCTGTGGTATTTTAAATACTAATTAAATGCATTAAATAGAAAGATATACATATAAAATCAATTTTATCGAAAAATATTGTTGTTGCTACCGGGATTCGAACCTGGATCTCCTAATCTGGGGAAGGTGTATTAACCAATTATTCAAATAATTGATGCATTAATTTGAAAAGTATAACATAAGGGTTCGAAAATTTGTCGTTAAAACTACTGTCTGCCGTAGCATAGATGGTTAATTAGTATTTATTTTTATTATATTTATTGGAAAGATATGGAAGTATAATATAAAGGTCAAAATAAGAAACAAAAGAAAAATATAAAAATTGATCTTTCAGGCGTATTCTAGTATAATGCATTAAAAACATTTACAGATAAAGAATATTGCTTTCAATAATTAGATTCTCATTAGTTGACATCTGTGCTGTTTTAGGGAAATGAATATAAAATTTAGTCCATAGATGGTGATAGTGTAGGTGTACTCGAAGTGTTTCCAAGTATTAACATATATACATCTTCGAAAAATTTGATAGATAAGGAGATTGATTAATGAGTGAGAATGGTGAACATTATATTTGTATAAAGTGATAACTTAAGCCAGCTGAAGACAGATCGTAAGCCCTGTAATTACCCATACTTTCATATATTTCCATTAAATATAATAAAAATAGCTTCGTCTCTATGAGATATCTATAATTTGTTTAATTGTATTTATGTTTATAAAATTATTATTAAAAAACTAACAAACTAAACATGTTACTTGCTATATTTCTTCAATTCAAAGTCAATCTTATTCATCTTCATGTGAATTTTTAGTGACACAGCACTCTTCATTAGTATCGAGCAGAAAAGAGAAAAAGTTGAGAAAAAAATAATTTAAATGGGTTTCTTTCTCTTACACGGAAACTTGTCATACAACCCTTATATATACACTTATTTCTGAACTAGATTAAGAATAAATAAATACTAGAATTAGGACAGCAACAACAATAGTAGAATAATTCAAGAGGCCGAAAGATCGTCCCAAAACCTTCCGAATTGGTGTATCATCAAGTCCTGTTGAACACGTACCAGTGGACAACGATTAACCGATATGAAAGATACTTGAGAAGGTCGTCATGCAGCGATGAATAGAAAACGGCTGTTAATATTGAAGTGGGCAAATGTGTTGCAAATGATTATAATTTTTTAAAACTAATAGTCAAATCAGCTGAACAGGCTTGAATTTACTAACAACGTATTTGAACCACACGGTGGTGGCTTGTAGAATTTATGGAAGTTCCCCTGGCAAGCGTCCCGTCGAGGCGCGTCAAGCATGCTTTGATCTCGCAGGTCCAACGGATTTCGGCTATGTAAATTTTCAGTTAAACTCTTTAACAAGTTCTGACATATTTGCACCGAAACTTGTTTCCGGCGAATTTCTTGTGTAACAATTTTATTCAAGGGAATTTTTGTCAAAGTTTGACGTTGGTAGAATGGCGTGTGGTCGGCGCGCTTCAAATTTCAAAAGTACAATGTTTAAAAAAACATGAAAGTTTAAATGTAGCACTAGACCTGTTTGGAAAAATTATAAACAAGGATTTAAAATCCGCTTTGGTATGTACTTTTGTAATAAAATTTTACTGTTTAGATGATGTCAATTGACATTCAAATTGATCAAATTCCCAATTAACTATTGAGGGTAGTTGTTGCAATCTCAGCAACCTCTATATTTTTATTCGGAGAGAAAAACTTATAGGAGATTTAAGAATAATGTATTTATTAATGCACTTACCATTATTAAAGATAATCGCTAAGTCTGGTTTTTAACACCTTTTTTCAAAAACAAGCTAGTTTCTTTATTGGCGATTATTTAAATCCTAATATTAATGACGGCGGACAAAAGCAACCGACACCGATTTTGAATTCGATGTTTGATTGTTAATGTATTAACAGAATGCATAAAAGCTATACAAGAAGAAAGGTGCATTAAAAATTAGAAAAATAAATAAATTTGATGTTGCTAACTTTGCAACATCAAAACTTGCTAAATAGTTTGTCCTTGGCAACTTGGAGCAGCTCCTCGACGTCTCGCAACCGGGACAGTTTATTTTTACACTACTATCATTTGTAATCTATGATTCCTTAAATCATTGTTCACAGGGAGTGATATGTGTGTACTCGTATTCAATACTAATTCTTACGTATTGACATGTTGCCAGAAGAAATTGTGAGTGTCGAGAAGGGATAGTTGAGAGTGAGGGAGAGCAAGCAAGAGGATGGTTGAGTCTCCTGCATGATGGATGGACCAAATAAAGGAGTTGACAGGGTCTTCTTTGAAAGCTGCCATCAACATGGCTCAAGAACGGGAAGAATGGAGACGTATTTTTCACCGGGCGCATTGCTTAGCAGTGAACAAACGAAGAAGAAGATTCAATAATACATTTCTTATTCCTCGTTTTTTGTGAAGGTATTCAATGACTGTTGGTGCTAGTATAACATATTAATGGTGTCCATAATATCTATCTCTGTTATGTCATCAATATTTAATAATTAAAAAATAAAATCCTCATTATCTTTGTTAATAAAAAAATTATGTCGTATTTAGAAAATGAACGATTTCAAAGTTCGCGCCAACTGTGCAAACGTTGCAGTCTTATCGATGACGTTAGCGCTGTACCGCGAGCCACTACGAGATGGCAGCACCGCTAGTCGTACATAGCTATACGAAAGCGCTCCTGATTGCTTTATATACGCGCGACTTGTGTGTCGCTTCACATCACACACCACGGCGGGGCGCTACACGCGCTCTGCCGTGACATCACATTACTCATCACATTCACACGAACGCCATAGGTCATCATAAAGCGAGGAGCCGCGCGCGGCCGCACCCGTGAACGGGAGCGGTCGGGCGGGCACCTCGCTGACCCATCACAGACATGCCATAGAACACTCATCACAAAAAAGATTCAGAGAAAGGCTTTGCCTGCAGTAGGTTGTGCATTGATTTGTGCACCTGCTGGAAGCAAGCCTTGAGGGGACGACTCGGTGTCGGCGGCAATCTCCTTTTAGAGGAGTTACTGTTTACCGAGTACCAGTCAGTAGAGTCCCGGTAGTTTACTAAAGGGAAATATTAATACGTATGTACATTTAAACAAGTACTTTATTTAAAGCGAGGATAGGTTGGTATTTTTTATTAAACAAAGATATATTTATTTATTGTTCATTTTTTATTATTGTAATGCACATATCTCTTAAAATAATTCCTAGTTAAATCGTAACCGTTTACTAAATAATATAATATTTAAAAATTCAACTTTGTGGGTAATATTAATTTTTATATAGATTATTTAACTTTGTTTTCAATCATTTAATAAGTTATTTTAATATACCAACCAATTTCGAAAAATACTGCTTAATTAGTAATAAAAAATTGAAAGAATAAATTCCATTGTATAAATCATTATGGATAATTTAAAGATTATTTGACAGGGTAAAAGCATCATCAGAATAAAAAATTGGGAATAGAAAAAATAAATTATTATAAACCTACAATCATTGTGATATGTTAATGGGAATTTATTCCCTATTTTTTTAATAGATACATCGATCGTTTTTAATAATTTTCTTATATAAATACCTTCATTATTTTATTTACACTCAGCGTGTATTACTTAGTTGAAATGTAATTAATATAAAATATTAGAATAAATATAGTAACATCACTACCTATTTGATAATAAATATTATATATATCAAGAATGTACAAAAATCAATATATATATTATTAATCAGTGATAGTATATCAATGCGGTGCGTTAGGGCCCACGTTAGATAGGAGCAGGGATTGCAAATCCGTACCTGTTTTGGAAAATCCGAATTTTCGGATTTCTTGAAACTGAGCAGATTTAAAAAATATATTAATAATTTTTATTTAAAAAATAAAAGTTTAAACTAAACACTTGTGCATAACTAACCAAGAACCAAGTAGATACATAACGAGAAGCAACACCATCATCTTAAGAATTAATAAGTATTTATTATTAGGAACTTTATCGAACTAATTTGGTACTATTAAATGTATTTTAAACCAACAAAAGTAAATCTTTCTCATAAAAAATAAACAAAGATTCTAATTCTTTTCTTTCTAATCAATATTATAAATGTTTAAACATTAATTAAGAGGGAGTGTAGAAAGGCTTTAATATGTTTGTTAGCCTGTTGGATGCGTTCATTTCATAAGAAATTACACTGCAACAAACTATTTTTTTTCTAAATTCCTATTTCAATAATTCAGAGTTCATATTAACAAATAATACGAATGCTGATGATAACTGTTCAAAGGTTTTTGCTGAAACTTTGTGGAATTCCATGATTATTTTGCAAATTGAGTTAAAACACTGTTTTATTCCACTATATTTTATTGTGTTAAACGTTAAAAGTTTTCGGGAACATCTTCCCATTATCAATATTATAATTCAACTAAAATTAAAAACACTTTCAGACAGTAATGTATTGTGTGTATGGAGTTAACGGAGGTGGGGGTGGGGAGTTAAAATGGATAAGAGAAAGGATGATGATGATGATGATGGAGTGTTTTTAATTTTAGTTGAATAATGTTATTGATAATGTGAAGATATTCCCGAAAACGTTCTAACGTTTGACACAATAAAATATAATGGAATTTGTTCCACTGTTTTAACTCAATTTACAAAATACGAATTCCTCTGTAAAAATTCCGGATTTTCGAACTCCGGATTGCAAATCACTAGATAGGGGATGGTGATAGGTTTGCCGCTGTAATACATTTGGTATCAATAGTTTTGAAAGTATCGACACTTTTCTCAGCGTCAATATATTCTTATATTTTTTTAAATCAACCACAGCAAAAAATGAAATTATAAATTGTTAAAAATATTTTTTAACGAGTATTTCGAAAACATGTGAAATTATTATCATTATTATTATTATTATTATAATTATGAAAGCGAAAGGTTTTTTTCATTAAATTATTTTAGGGGACCAACTTTGTTTTTTTTATTTAATGGATAGAACCACCTAGTACTTAATATTTTAATATTTTATAAAACCCACAGATACACAGAATAATTTTTATTTTGGTATCACACGCGTCATTACTTTGGTACCACTTACACAATCCAACAGCTCCACGAATTATTTTAAATATACGAAAATTGAAACGCTGACATTATAATATGCATTAATGTAAAAAATACGTCTTGTTTACACTAATATTTAATCTTCGACGAGTAACTACTTTTACTGTTGCATAAATGTGTCTATCGGATTTATGTTTCCACAAATAATGTATGTATCTCCAATATGTACACTTTATTTCATGTGTATTCAATTACTGGTCTTAGAGGCTACCAAACTTCTTATGGTTACGTCACCACAATTAATGGTTTAATTGTATTTTTTCTATACAATTTATGTGGAATTTACTTAAATATGTATCTAAACTAATACAAATACATGGCGTGGCTTAAAAAGCAGGATAGAATGAAAAAAAACAAAAAAATACATATTTTGCTTTGAGACGTCTCCTTGGAAATGTGAAAATAATGATCAGTCAAAAGTTTGTCTTTTAAAATGTACATTTATTGTGGAAAACACATCGCCTCCTTCCTGCAGTCGTAATCAAGACCGTATGGGTGCTGAGAAAATCACTCCAGCATGCACTAATGGCGTCCACTTGCATCTACAAAGAGATGCTGGAAATTCTCACTATCTATCTCGTAAATAGATTCTGCCTCCCGCATGAGGAACTTCATAATTTGTCTAGGAGAGAGTCGGAAGAACACTGACCACTCGTATTTATGTTGTGATAGTTAGAAGTGAAGGTGGCCAAGGAAAAAAATGCTGCACAACATACTTTAGTCATACATAATTTCTATATTCTTCTTCAAAAATAATTTTATTTTTCATATTAGTCTTGTCAATATGTTTTCATATGTAATACGTGTGTGCGAATGGCGATATGGATTCTAAATCTTCGATCAGTATAGATTATTTTTAATTCTTATTAAAGTTTTCTTTCAACCAATTATTGAAGCCCTAAAGCGTGTAAGTGAACCACAGACCACCAAATATATAGATATGAACTAACGCAAATTTTTTGTTCCAATATTTTTATTTTGGTGTCACCCACATGACCACTTTGGTACCACTTACGCAATCAATATAATATGCATAAATGTAAAAAATACGTTATTTTTGCACAAAGATTTAATTTTCGAAGAGTAAATACTTTTACTGTGCATAAATATATCATAAACTATAAGATTTATGTTTCCCGCAAGAATGTGTGTAAAATGCCTGTCGTCCCGCAACTAATGTTCCAAATCCCTCTCCTATATGTATACTTTATTTCATATCTATTTATTTACTAGTCTGTGAAGTGAATACACTACATGTATTAAAATCATTAAAGCATTTTAAAATCATCAAAAAATGATATAATGTCAAGCAAATTTAATGATTTATACCACTTATTAATCTATAACATTTTGTGAATTTCGTAAGTCCACATTTATTTTGGAATTTTTGGGTTTGTAGGTATAAGAAAATATATTGATTTTTCAGTAACTTCATATAAATTTTTCTGGCACACTGATAAAACGGGTCTTTAAATTAATGCCTATAATATAAATAATATTATATTAGATTAGATTTTCCTTCAATATATTTTCGTAAAAAAAACGCGAAAAGACGAGTAAGTATTGAGTGGCTCTCTCTTAAGTTTTATTGAACTATATTTTTTTATAAATGAACAATAATAAGGATTAATTAAATGTATTGATAAATAATTGAAAAGAGATCCAGGTTCGAATTCTGGAAGCGCAACAACAATATTTTTAGATAAAATTGATTTTATATGTATATCATTATAATTAATACATTTAATTAGTATTTAAAATATCACAGACCTTTGTTCTGAATAATTACAACTTCACAATAAGAATTTCTTCTTTTTTATAATATAATAAGGTTGCTTTATTCAGTGTTGTTAAAATTTGGTAATTTCCGCAAAATGTGACGTGACGACGCGTGACGTCACGATCCGTCATTGTACTCCAAGATTCCATTACTCTGGAAAGTCTGTCACTGCGGGCGCAGTTTGTATATACGGAGGGTGCATCTTTAACTCACTTATCATAATCCGTTTTGCCGAGGGTAGGCAAGACACTTCCTTTATGCATCCTCCCACACCCCCGCCCTGGCCACACCGTATTAAAGGAAGCCTTGCAGAGGGTGAGCGATGGTTCAAAGGAGGATGTATTTTATAATGAAAACAAATTTGATTGCCGTCACGCGGTGAGAGCGGTGACATTTTTAGATCACGGGGATATATTTTTCATAAATTTAAATTTGATGTGTAATAGATTGAAATAATATATGCAAGACGCGTTTTTTAAGTAAGTCCTTGAATTTTTTTTCAAAGTAACACAGCATCATTTATTACAACACTTTACTTTTTTCGGACGATACATACCTCAAACTTCTTCTCGACATAGTCGCCTACCCATTATTAAGGCACTTGTTGAAAGGGGTACCGATTTTTGTGTACCTTCGTCATGGAACGACGCCGCCTGGGATGAAAACCGTATCTGTACTCCGTCTTTGAGTTCATCATTGTCATCAAAACGCTTGTCATCAAGGAACCGCTTCAAATTAAAGAAAATATGGAAATCACTTGGCGCCAAATCAGGACAAGATAGGACACACTTGACGATGAATAATTTCATATTTCGTGCATTCAAGAAACGAATCACGGACCGCATCTCACAGTCGGCGGGCTGATCATTTCAACCACTCACTACAAGATGGCCACACTTTGTGAATGTCTCTAATGTTGAACAACAAATGAAAGAAACAATTCTGCATGTGCAACATTGCAACCGCAGCGCTACACCGGAATATCCGGTAACGGTACGCGCTTCGTATATTGAACTTACCCGTGTAATCGGAAGAGATCGTGTACTTGCGAAGTATATTTCAGTATAAGTACAAACTTGAGATTAAAACTGCTACAACAGTATCTATATATTAAATTTTAAATATGAATTAAATATATTAATTATAAAGATATACATATAAAATCAATTTTATCGAAAAATATTGTTGTTGCGCCACCGGGATTCGATCCTGGATCTCTTTCCTAACCGGGGAAGGTGCTTTATCCAACTAAGCTACAGCGACATTATTTTTAGCGACAATTTTCGACCCTATATAAATAATATATATAAATAATAAAGTTGTATCAATGTGTCCAAAATTTAATAAAAATGAATTGATAATTCTGGCGTCTGCTATTAGTTTACTCAAAGGTATTTGAGATTCTGTAAAAATAAGGTAGATGGCTGTCAAATGATGGAACGATTAAATGTATTAATATCAATAAGGTATAGGGTCAAAAATCTTAGTTGGATAAAGCACCTTCCCCGGTTAGGAAAGAGATCCAGGTTCGAATCCCGGTGGCGCAACAACAATATTTTTCGATAAAATTGATTTTATATGTATATCTTTATAATTAATATATTTAATTCATATTTAAAATATCACAGACCGTCTGGTCTGAATAATTACAACTTCACAATAAGAATGTGTTCTCCTAAAAAATATATATTAAATATTGAATTTTTTACTCTTCTCTGTAGTTTTGTTAGTTATACTATTTAACTGAACTTTTTTCAATCGTTTTATATTGAGCATTACAATTTTACATAAGTCTACTTCATATTTGTACGTTATTAACTTATTTTACACACCCTTACTTTATATTTGTATACTATCACAAGTCAAGCTCGGCCATTAGCCATGTTCAATTTTTAAATTATCCGCTTTGATAACTGAGTTCCTCCAAATATGTTCGATATTCGTTATAATGTATAGATAGCCAATTGCCATCTCGCGTGCATCTTTTATCTTTTTCTGTGGTGTTGTTATCTATGGTTTATTGGATCAGTTGATGTTGAATTTTTCAACTGACAGATATCGGTTTGCAGTGGTACCGGTAGGCTGTAAAACCTGTGTGGTTCGGTTTCTCGCTGTGCGTGCCGAAACCTATATAGACGTCTAAGAAGCAGCAAGACACAACTTATTTTTCAACAAAGATTGAGTACGGTTAGATTTAACGACGTTTCACGATTCAGTCGACTGCAGAGCCACTGTGGCCACTTTTGTCATCACTGTACAACTAAAATTGTATAGCATCATGAAACAACTCACACAGTTGCCGCGGATAATTTATAGGAGGATGATGTTGAGATGAGTGTTGCTGTTTGTTAGTAATTTTTGTGTATTTAAATCAGAATCACGATAATCCCAGGACACTTCATTCCCTTTCCATACGTCATGACCACATTTACACAAACAAATGCAAAGACGAAAATATTACCCCTTTAAGCAGATTCGCGTTTGATAGAAAGTGTAAATCAGAAATAATCAGTATTTTCATCCCTCGCAAAAATCAGTGCGACTTGTGTTATTAGTATGAATTGAAGAACGTAACAAGTGAATTGTACGAGGCTCACCGCATTCGCAAAAGTTAGCACAAGACGAGAAAGCAAAAGATAAGCCGTTAGCTGAAGTACGAAATTTTTTTGAAATTAAAATTTGTTCGTAAGAGCACAAAACAAAAAAACCACTCGGAATTCTTTAGCTGAAGAAACGTAAACGACTGTAGGATTTATCATACTACGTTAATACTTGTATTTTATTGCCAAATTGGTTATATTAGCCATACCTACCTAAGATGGTAATTTTTTATTATATTTTTAAAAAGAGTATTAATTTAATGATGTAACGTTAAGACTTAGATGCTTTGAATAACTAATGCCCGTATTCAGAAAGCTTTAGTATTTTTTATTTTTACAAGTATTTTTAAGTCTTATAAAGAGAGTCTACTATTTCTGATTGGTTAATCTTAAAGACTGGCTAAAGCTCTTTGAGTACATGCCTAAAAGAATACTATAATTAGGCCTTAAGACTATAACTAGGAATACTATATACAGTTGAATTTGGTTATAACGAGCATGAGCGAACCCACTAAATTTGCTCGATATAGCCATTACTATTCTATCTACAATTGCTACACGTAAAATCGTTTTTTCCAAACTGTTTCGCGAATTTTCCACCTGTGCCTTCAAAATTGGCCCGTCAGCAGCAAATCCGGCACTTTTTTTAATGCTAAACTATTTTAAATATCAATTAAATATATTAATTAGAAAGATATACATATAAAATCAATTTTATCGAAAAATATTATTGCTGCGCCACCGGGATTCGAATTTGTATCACCGACCGTCTGTTCTGAATAATTAAAACTTCACAATAAGAATGTGTTCTCCTAATAATAAAGTTGTATCAATGTGTCCAAAATTTAACAAAAATGAATTTATAATTTTGGCGTCTGCTATCAGATTACTCATTATTTGAGATTCTGTAAAAATAAGGTAGATAAGATCCATAGATACTTTCACATTTACGATTAAACGCAGAGAACATCACAGTCTAAGCTTAACTCGAGATGCACAGTTTAAATTTTCCCCAGAATTACAATATATAAAGCGCTTGCTTGATACTTTTAGAGACGATATAGATTTTATTTTCTGATTGAAAATGAATTCTCGCCTTTGGCGGAGCCACTTCTCACGGCGAAGAATATCAGAAGACTGGCGGCCTATGGTGATGCCTCCCTTAAGGTGCATTTTCCTACCTGACTAAAGTCACGTTCGCCGCATTTCTTTATTGCTGTACCCACGCTGTGTCGGTACACCTGCGTCTAACAATACCGAGTTTTTATAACCGTCCATCTCTTACTTTGACTAAGTGCTTTTGTATCCTTGAACAAAATATTGTTTTGGGTAATTTCGTATTCTAACAGTAGGCAGAGAGGATTAAGCGCCACACTCTTCTATCCTGCCATACAATTCTCATCTCATCCACATTCATATATCTTCTCATTGAAGCTCGCCAATTATTGAGGCTTCTAACAGGACCATCTTCCAGTATGTGATTTACCTGATTGTGCCAAGTCTTCTATTTCTGATGCCATCAACACTTGCGCGAGAAAAACACAAATGTAAAACGGGAATGATATTGTAAAATTGAATTCTTGGATGTATGTTTTTTATTTGACATTTTTTGGGTGGGATAAAATCCCGTGGACTGTAAGTCTGAAGGAACACAAAGGCAGATGGATCTGGCCTACCTTGCTTTGAGGTCCTGGGTTAGGCGTCGACTGCACCTCCGGTTGACGAGCACGTATATTATGGCGAAACGAGATATCAATCACTGCACTTCCGAAATATGGAATTCACTTCCTCTGCGCTGTCCAAGCGTTTCGCACGGCGTGAGTGTAGGGCGGCAGAAGGAAGTACAAGTACTTAATGCTTCGCGATAGAAGCACAATCAGAGAGTGATCCCGGCGGCGAAATGCAAGTAATCGGCCAGAGCGGGACAGGTATAGATTATTGGATGGACGAAAGAGGACAGGGGATGAGTATTCGACTTGCGTCAACACTTTTGTTTGATGCTTAATAATAAGTTATACGCGTCAACACGATCAAAGTTTTGACGACCGGATATCTTAGATAATGTCATCAATTATATGACCCAATTCTCGGTGATGGTCAGTGTGATGTCTTTTACATTCATTACTAACATTTTTCGAGAATTTTTTTTTAGTCCCAACAAGCACAAATATTAATGTGTTGATCGTATTATTTGTTCGGTAACCGAGAAACAAGCTCATTAAAACAGTTCACTTTTGTATGAAAAATTGTGTAAACCAAAATGTCAATGAGTTTTTGTTCACTATAACCATAAACTCGCTATACCCGAGCTCGTTATAACCAAGTTTGACTGTATATGCTAAAATAATTATTCTTTAATTAAAAATATTTTTTAATGTTTTTCAATGTTGTAATATTAATTAATCCTGAACTTACATTTAAATTAAATTTTTCTTTTGTCTAAAACATAACCTAACTTCACAAAAATCACTTATTTTTTTTTTTTTAAATAATTTCCTTTAACTTAAAATAATCAATTTGTATAATAATGTTGAAGTATTGAAATCCAGGTGAATAAGTTGACAAAGTTAAAATAAAATAGTTTTTTCTATCTGTTGAAAAGTTATCAAAAATGACTTATGTCTTTATGTTTCTTAGACGTCGATATCTTGTTTGTGTGCAATCGGTTTCTTGCTACCGTGCGTTCTGATTTAGTGCTTTCATGTTGCATTAGTGATTGTTGTATGACACTTCGCGCTATTACCGAAGTGTATGTCCAAGTGTCGTATGGAACAACGGAGTACACGTCCTGGAGCCAGAAAACCTGCGGATGCAGTGGAAAAAGATTCAGGTAACGAAAAGAGCATTTCATAGGTGGGTTGTGTTTTCTGGTTTCCTTAAGTTCCCTTTTCTTGTTCCTCTTCCAAATTCCATCCACCCTTTCAACATCGCATTATCCCCAACCCTCTGTGTTCAGACAAAATAAATAACTTTTGATATATATTTTTTTATTATTGTAATGTATATTTTATTAATTCGTTATTTCATATCGTAATGTCAAAAAATCATATGTTAGTACCTCCATTATTACCGATAATTACCGGAATACCGGTTTTAACTTCACATTTCACCGATTATGCCATTTCTCTGTAATTTTCCATGCCCTAGTCGAAATCGTAAATAATGTATTTTAGACCACTTTGATAAATTAAAAATTAAAAAAATAGGTTTTGTCGAATCATTGGCCGTGGCCATGCAGCGACTTGTGGCATACACGGTACATGCTATATTAATCAGACGGTTTATTTTATATTTATAAATAGCAAGATAACAGTTATTCTAAATCTTAAATTAATTGCATACATTTTTAAAAATATTTTTTTACAACACATAATATCAAGAGTACCTACTGATGTTTTCATATCTAAAAATATTCAGCCACCGTGTAATAGCGTGGACATGCTCGGGATGACCTGTAATAAAACAAAAATATTTCAGTCACTACCCGGGGTTTTGTTCACCCTCCTAATTCGTTTTGTCCCTAAATGTAATTTTCTTAAACTTACCTATAATACACGATAACATTAAATTACTTCGTGCCTTTCACAGCATCCAAACACGCCATTAAATTTACGGTTAATAAATTTCGGGTACAAAATTATAAAAGGGTTAAACATTTTGTCCCCTGTCGCTTATATGGTGTTATGTTATTGTCCTCTTTATACCGTACCATGGTCGAGAAACCCTACAATATTTTGCACTAGTAAACTCGAAAAAAGGTATTCATGAACAATTCGAGGCGCAATATTGCTGATCTTTTGTATCCATGTAAAATTGTTAATAATCCAGTCGACAGCATATTGATAAGCAGAGTAAGGCTTTATGCAAGTGTCAAATTGTTGAGGAAACATGAAACGTTCAGATTCGATACCTGTCATAGTAATATCGCGCACCTTAATCCTGTTTCATGAATGTATAGATTGTATAGTGACATTAACCTTCACCATACCATGATATACAATACCCGAACGCAGCCATGCTGTCAACTCGTGTTGCCGTAAATAACTGTTACAAAAAATGTTTTTATTAGGTTAAATAGCTTTGATGGCACGAATTTATTCTAAATATTAAGCATTTAATTTTGAAAAAATGATTAATAACATAACTTAGAGCATTCATTAAGTCGTAAACAATGTGCCCTTCCTTATTATATCTCTTCATTTAATTAGTGAGAAAGAGACAATTATATTTTTAGGTTTGTTGTTCTTTTCACTGTGAAAATAGTGTGTGTTATCTGTCTTTCATATCACAAATTGTATTTTTACCAACGTATTAATTTTACAATTGATTGAATGAAAAAATAATTGTTTTTGTACGATTCCCTTTTCATAATTGGTTTTTCACTAGTCATTTTCTTCAGGATTATCTAAAATATGAATTTTATGTTGCATGTATTTGTCGAAATATTACAGGTTTAATTATGATGGTAGACCTGTGTTACTGCATGGTTTGGGAAGGGTTAAAACAGTAAATTATGTATGTTGGCGCTAAATATTTGTTCATAATTATTTGTGTTTCTTTATAAAAAGTGTTTTTTTTAGAGGTATAGAACTTTACAATGAAATAAAACACATCAAAATTGTGCTAATGACTTTATTGGAAAGATCATTTTTGCCATCTGGAAGTCCAATTTTCGACCACTTTTTGGAGCAGCTGGAGCCGTATATCGGCAATAACGCGAGGAATGTTGGCTTCCAAGTCGCCTATCGTCTCCGGTTTACCGGCGTAAACTAGTGACTTCACATATCCCTACAAAAAATAAATCACACGATCTTGGAGGCTCATTACAGGTCCATTACGCGAAATTATGCGCTCATCGAATGTTTCTATAAATTGATTGTGGCGCGCGCTGGGTAGCACTTTGCGCCGTTTTGTTAAAATCACAGCTCTTCCACATTAATGCCATTCAAACACCAATTTTTCGGTGCGCACTGTACAACATCTCTGTGGATGCGCACTATCAAAAAGATTATGCGTGGTGCAAAAATAATCCATGGTTATTCAAATTACTTGCACGGATTGACGATTATGTAGACCGTAAAATGGACGTAGCGCACGGTAAGTTTCGCGAACTGAACCACGATTTTCGAAATAAATTTGCACAATTTGCAAGCGTTATTCTGGCGTAAGTCTATTCATGGTGAAATAGCAAACCAAACTGAGCACAAATCAGCTATCATCTGACAAACTGGCTATCGCTGGAAAAAATGTTGCCAATTCGAAAAACAAACCTCTAAAAAAGCACCTTTATTACTATGTTCATATGCATTGATTACTTTATTTTCCATGGCAATATGTTCATGTACTGTAAGAATGATTATCATCATCCACACCGGTCCCATGTGACTAAGGATCATGATCTCCATGAATTCCCGCTCTCTTGACTGCTCCTCTTAGGGCCGTCACCAGAGAAGTGCCGGTCGCATTTTCTACTTGGTATGTCAAACGGGTGGAAGATCTTCCTCTTCCTTTCTGTCCTGCGACATGGCCAATAAATGGAAGAATTAGTCTCGAGCAAATGGTTGATAGTCTGTCCTTGATATTAAACTCCTGCAGAATGGAGACATTCGTGCGTCTCACCATCCTCGGTATACGGTATATTCATATTTTATTATCAATGAATGCACTTTTTTGACGGACGTGCTTGGTGGTTTAGTGGTTAAGCCACTCGGGTTCGAGTTTAAATAAACTAACTTTTTTTCCACTATATTACATTACACAAGAGGAATTTTACAAACACAATTTATTAACACTTAACATGTTCACTGACCTCATCAGATATATAAATAGAAAAAGTAGTGTACGAAGAGTTGGCCTAATCAATTGAAAGATAAGACGTAAAGTCATAAACAGTGAACAGTTCGGTGTTGACATGATCGGCAGTCGGCGAAAGCAGCCATCGGCATCCACGTATTGATTGTTAATTATCAAATGTCATCCTTGTCAAAAGAACGTTGAGTCATAAAGTCATATACAGTTTGGTGACGACGCGTAGGCAGAAACTATATCTTTTCTTTTGAGATGCGATTTGTTTGAACTGTGCACGTCTCACTAGAGAAATTCTGTATCGAGACGGGCATAGTTTACAAGGAATTGTACAATTAATTAGAATTACAAGTAGTAGAGAGAATTACATTTATTACTATATAGCTTTTATGGTGTATATGAAGAACAATTTTAAAGTGGACTTAATAAATTAATTTTGGATCACTTTGTAGCAATAATTAATATAGACATGAGTCAATATGTTTGGGTAAGTGTACCAATACCTGGCTCTACCCATATTACCAATCCAAGTTTTAATATATAGTTTCATGTTCTTAGGACAATTCAAATGGTTTAAATCTTTCAGTATTATATTAAATAGTTTAGGTCCAAAATATTTGTATTTCCTTTGGCCATATGTTGTATGTGCTCTTAGGGTTTGTAAGTTATTTGTATTTGTCCGTGTGGAAATTATATTTTGAGTTGTTTTAAAATGTGTCTGTATGTATTTATATGTGTATTTAAGAGTAGTATTAGCATATATTTGTCTTATATCAAAGACATTGAATTTATTAAAAATTTCATCAGTGCTCATTGTGATAACTTGATCCTTTGAGGATAACTTTTAATATAATTTTCTGAGCTGCTATTTTTGGATTAATTGCAGATATAGTCGCTCCACCCCGAGCAATTATACCATTCTCTATGATTGATTGACAGATTGCGTAGTACGCCATTTTAAGAAGTTTTATATTAAGGAAATTCCTAATATTTCTAAAAAAAATAATTTTTTTATTTTATTTATTTGTAATGAGTTGTGTATGATGACTCCATTGTTTCGTGTTAAAAGAAAATCACATAATATTTTGTCGGGACCGGAATATTTTCTTACTAGCAGATAGGCCCTGCGGGCTGCTATTATAGCGCTACGATCTCAATAGAATCAATATTCAATACGGGAATCCCTTATTATAGTAATGCATCAATTAGTGTACTTTGTTATTAATATAGTTTCTATTAAAACCTTGCTACCATAAGCGGCCACTAGAGCCTCCCGCAAGCCTATTAACCATAGCCGATTGCTTTTCTTAACGTACATCGTGTACATTGCTAGTAAGAAAAAATACCATAGTTGCGAGATCGCGTGTCTTATATAAGTATGTCGAACGTATTTAATCATATTTCTAGGTTCAAATTGCTTAAATTATTTCTTTTTTATATATTTTAATAACATAACATATTATACATTCACATAACAGTACGCAAATACATCAATGTAACGTTTATTTCATTTAAATCATATGTCAACTAAAAGAAAGGGGTTTTTTCAGGAGGTTTCCCCAAAACAATCCACACGTACATAAAATGTCGATCTCGTAAACAAAATTATTCCACCTTTGTAAGTAGCACTGTTAGCTGTCAAAACGAACAAAAATGATGATATAAGAATTGCGGATAGACAAAATAAACAACAAAAATGATCTTTTATCAGTGTAATGTGCATTTAAGTAAAGACGGTAAACGGTTTTCTCACTCAACCCAACACATTGAAAATTTTGGTTATGACGAATTATTTCCACATAGATTTTAATTACGTCGCAAACAACCGAAAATTATTTTTCATAACCGACAATGACATAACATCTTGCGTCGCTTTGACATAGCGACTAAGAAAGTGCTTTTTTTATGGTATGAGATTTCTCTTACTATAGACAGCAAAGTTAAGACAAGAATATACTTGCCAGTCGTCAAAATTGGGACGATTTCGCTAATGTATGTTTTTTCCTACTCATGATAAAAACAATGTACACTTCATTTCAAATTGAAAAAATATTTATTCAATTTGAAATATTTACGTACTGTTGTTAACACATTCGACATTTTCGGTTACTTTGGTGAATATTTTTTTTTACTGACAAATGACACTATAGTGCAAGACGTCCAATATTGTCCAGCAAGTCATAGATAAAAAATATGGAAGTGCAATATATAATAAGGATGTTAATTTTTCATACAGGGTGAATATTTATATAGATTATTGCTTTCAAGAATCCCTACAAAAAAATAGTCGGGACCAGTCAAATCAGGTGATCGAGTAGGCCAGTCTATATTACAACTATTTGACATTATGCGGCCGGGAAAATATTTCTCACAAAATTTCAAGCGTAGCTCGAGCTATGTATGAGTTGGCGCCGTCTAATCGGCCCAATTTGGCCACCAATAATTATTGGTAACAGCATTGCCATTATTATTTAGACAAAATGTTTTAAACTTGTTGAGGCGTTAAATGCTCCACAATAAATTATAATCAACTACTCTCTACGACTATCAAATACCAACTGACAAATGTCTGCCAATCCGTAATGGTGGCAAAACTAAATGATAATGTAAATATGAATTAAATATATTAATTAGAAAGAAATACATATAAAATCAATTTTATCGAAAAATATTGTTGTTGCTCCACCGGGATTCAAACCTGGAACTCTTTCCTAACCGGGGAAGGTGCATTATCCAACTATGCTACAGCGACAATATTTTTAGCGACAATTTTCGAACCTATATGTTACCTTTTTGATATTAATATATTTAATCGTTCCATAATTAGAATTATATATTTAATTCATATTTAAAATATCACAGAGCTATGTTCTGAATAATTACAACTTCACAATAAGAATGTGTTCTCCTAAAATGATAATGATTAAAATTAAAAATGCTGAACTGTATTTGTAGGTTACGGAAGGTAGAGTCACATTGTAGTAAATGCGTGTGATGAGTATTTATAAGATGTTTAATAAACATATTTTATTGTAATTTAATTAATTCGTACCTACGCTCTATCATCAAACTGTTTTTCTTGTCCGGTTATCGAACGTTAGCCGTTATGCTAGTGATCATTATTTTATTTTCAGCAGCTCGAAATAATTGGGTTACACTCTGGACTTTTCAACAGGTTTACTGCCGCTCTGACAAGAGTGAAGGGTGGGAAATGGTGATTTTTTTCCATGCTCGTTTATGATTTTAGTCGAATATTTTATGATTTAAAATATTTAGACATGTTGAAAAACGGGAAAATGAAAATTACGCGCTTGTACGTGATATGCATTGGGATTTCAAGTGCCGTTTTCGCAATTACGCGTAGTGTTTTATTTCGTAATAAAAATGTTTATTACATTATAGTTTTAACATTTAAAATACATATTAATATCTAAAGAACAGAACGAATACTCAGTTTTAAAATAAAATATTGTTTATATCAAAACCTTCGTAGAATAGGTATATGTAAATTTTATTAAAAGAGATTACATTCTTATTGTGAAGTTGTAATTATTCATAACATAAGTCTGTGATATTTTAAATTAATAGTAGATTTAATTTGTAATTAAAAAAATAAGTAAATTTGTTTGTGATAATTAAAACTTGTAGATTAGTATGATACTCTTAAAGGTAATCAAAACATGAGTTTGTTTTTGCAAATATAATTCATTCTCTTACATCTCTGTCCGTAAGGATATAATTCTTGGTCAGTTAATTTACTTCTCTTTGGTCCTGAAGAGCCTTTTTCACTATCCGCATTTAATTCGAAAATTTTTTTACGTTAAAGAGTAAAACAAAAAACAACGGCTTTGTATGTATGAGCTACATAACGTTCAAGCTCAGTGCCAACGCATAAACATCTCGCAATGACGGTTGCTGGCGGCAAACTGACGAATAGAAGTAGCATATTGTTATCACGCGTAAATGCGTGATCGACACCCTGCGCACTCCCCCCATCACGCACAAACACGTGATCGGCAGTTGCCATAGATTTTTTATTCAGGATGTCTTTCATATAAAAGTACAGGGAAGACATAGCATTTAATCATTTTCATTCGAAAATATAAGTCGTCCCTGAGCCTTGGCCCGTAGAACGGTTCCAGTTTTCGTTTAATCTGCAAGACAGGTAGACTATTTTATTTATTCCTTTCATTCTTATTCCATCTGTACACCCCACCATAATCCATTTCATTTCGTTTGCTAATGATCATGTATATTGACTTGTTTGTGTTTAGTTGGAGACCACACCGCTATGCTTGCATAATAGCTCGTGTCAGTAGTACTCGGTGACCTTCCATGGAGTCCTCTAGAATCGCAGTATCGTCTGCGTAATAATATTTCATTTTATTTTATTGAGGAATTTTGACAGTGCAAACTTAATATGACAAACATAATAAATATTTAATATGTGATACTATTTATGAGAATTCACAGAAATGTACATAAGTATGTTTAGGTGCAGAGGATAAACATAAAGAAAAAAAGAGGGAGAAAGGGTGGGGAGGTTGCAACTATTGTTGCGGTAAAGGGAGAGCAACATGTGTTTATAGGTAGAATGATTGACCAAAATTGAGATTGTAGTTGGTGTATTTAAGCGTAGTAAGGCTAGTGTTGAAAAAGTAAATTTCTGTAAAGTTCTATTATGGTATTTACATGATCGGTGATGAATGAATTTTGCATGTAAGATGTTCTACTTCTAGGAATGTGGAAGAGTGCAGATTGCCGGGTCGATCTAAATAGTATATGGTGAGATATTAATTTGAATTGGCTGGGACAGTCAATATGGCCTTGCAGTAGTTTGAAGAGAAGTATTTGGTCAGCACATGTTCTTCAATGTTCTTAGGTTTTCATATGGTAGAAGTTTGCTGCATCTAACTAGGAGTTGAATGATAGATTAGATATAACAATAATATATCAAAGAAATCTATTTTGCATTCGTTCTAATCTCGCAATATACGAGTATGTAATCTGCTATGGGCTCCAGATTTGAGATGCGTACTCTAAGAGACTATGAACAAATGCGTGATGCAGTATTATGAGGCAACATGGATTTTGGAAGTGTTTGCAGGTTCGAAGTATGAATCCTAGCATTCTATAGGCCTTGGAGATTATTGGTCAATGTGGTTTTTGAAAAAAAGTTTGCTATCGAGCTATAAATAAATAAATTATCTAGTCGATGCACTCATTACTCTATTCGTTTCACTCCAATATTAGTGAATACGTAGCACCCTACTCGATTGCGTTTCGGTCCAGTAATTGTGAAGCGGACTTAATGGTGAATTTATTTTTCTGCACACATTAATCAGTGTAGGTTCCCCCCAGGACCAAGAATTATTGCGGAATGGAGCTGTCCGGTAATGGAAACATTCCCCTTCGCGATGATGGCGTTTCAACACCTTGTTTCGGCGCTTCACAAACTTGGTTGCCTTTCTTCACCGTGCCTTTTTTATGAGGTGAGAATATTTTTTGATTTAACCTGTGATTTTGAAGCGATTCCCGCGGAGGTAGTGTTAGGTTATTTCTCTTCTTTCTGCCTCGGCTTCATGTCCAGGGGGAAGGCATCTAGCCTTACTGGTTCTTTTTTAAATATTGACAAATCAAATGGTTATGAAATGAAATAATATTTTTATATAAGAAAATTTATTATCTATATTTTACGATACTTGCATGTGTTAAAAGTGGAAAATGAGCAATTTGCTTGAACACTTATTAATAGGGCTATTCTAACATAATTATATTGAAATTAATATTAAATATGTGTGTTCATCATGCCAGCAAATTGTCTATGTTGACGCTTATCTGATGTAGATTATGCAGGTCCCTCACGTAAGGGATTACCTCTTAGGATGGTCCTGGATCCTGGAAGTGAAGTGTGGTCAGCTCCTTGTGGTGACAGCGTAGGGTGACGGAGTTCAGGCTTGTAGTTGATTAACCACAAGACGATGCCCAATTATCCAGGCAAACCGGGACTCTGGATGCGATGTTCTTATGCAATAGCGACAGTCTGTTCTCGCTACACCAAATTATATTGATCAACTTTTTATAGATCCACCGGGACCCTTTTTGATACTTTCACATCAACAATTAAACGTAGAGTACATCACAGTCTAAGCTTAAACTCGAGGTGCATGGTTTAAATTTTCCCCGGAATCACAATCTATAAAGCGCTTGCTTGATATTTCAGAGACGACATTGATTCTATTTTCTAATTGAAAATAAAATCTCGTCTTTGTGGAGCCAGTTCTCCCGGTCGAAATTCTGTCCAGACTGGCCCGCCTAAAGTGATGAATCCCTTATGGTGCATTTGCCTACGTGACTTTAGTAACGTACGCCGCATTTATTATTGCTATACCCACGCTGTACCTACGTCTAACAATACTTGGTTTTATTAGCCTCCGTCCCTTACTTTGACTAAGTGCTTTGTATCCTTGAACAAAATATTATCTTGGGTAATTCCGCATTCTAACAAGTTGTCCTTTTCTACGTATAATTATTAATATGACAATAAATAAATAAAAATATATCATATTAATGAGTTGTGATCAGCGTTAAAACAGAATTGTTACTTAGAATAAATTAGAATCGTGCATAAATTTATATAAACTCTCAGAATTAATGTTTCTCTTTCATCTCACGTAAATACAATTATATAGCTATTATTTAATATAGATTGACTAACTAATACAAATTAAATGTATTAATTAGAAAGATATAAAAAATATTGTTATTGCTACCGGGATTCGAACCTGGATCTTTTTCCAATCCGGGGAAGGTGTATTAACTGATTATGCTATAGCACATTGTACATTTGACGGCAATTTTCAAACTTATATGTTACACTTTTCGATTAATACATCTATTATTCCATTATTTGAAAGCCATCTTCTTTATTTTTACGGAATCTCAAATACTGGAATAATAAATATTGAAAAGAGATCCAGGTTCGAATCTCGATAGCGACATCAATATTTTTCGACAAAATTAAGTTTATACGTACATCTTTCTAATTAATACTTAATAATTAGTATTTAAAATATCACATACCTATGTTCTGAATAATTACAACTTCACTAATACAAATTAAGATAATTAACTCGAAAGATATACAGAAAAAAATATATTTATCGATAAATTATTTTTGTTGCTACCAGGATTCGAACCTGGACTTTTTTCTATCAGGGGAAAGGCGTTATCCAATTTCGGCATATCAACTACATAGTTTCACGACATATTTTAGAACTCATATTCTATAGCTCATTCAAATTGATACATTAAATCAATCATTTAATTTTTATTAAATTTGGAACTAATATATTTTAAAGGAAAATATATTGTTGTGAAGTTACAGTTGTTCCGAACATTGTTCGGTAGCATATTGACTAACTTGCCATCACGCCGTTTCACCGCAGGGGTAGGCAGAGAAATATGTTCTGAAAAACTTTAACTTCACAACAATAATGTGTTCTCCGTAAAAACAACTTAACTAACTTACAATGATGCCGTTTCCCCGCGGGGATAGATAGAGAGGATAGAGCGCCACACTCTTGTGTCCTGTCACACAATTCTCGTATCATCCACATTCATACATCTTCTTATATAAGCTCGTTGATTATTAACATAAATATAAGTTGATTAGTTAAATTGTTTGATTGATAATGCCATCGCAAGGAAAAAACGTGTCTCAAGTAATTTAAATGAATAGGATGAAAATAAGGTATTTTATTTTCATATATGAAGGTGTCGAACAAATGTTTTGTTTTGCTGAGAGGAAAAAATCTCATTGCGAGATCAACGTAGATATGAGTCTTAAATTAAAAATAAAGACGTCAACATGAAATAAATACCTATCGCAAAATAAGCCAGCAGCATCTAGACATTGAATGCTAAAGATATTTCTCAAGAGATTCGGTCCGAAAGCCGGTTTTCAAAGCGAGGAAAGTACACTCAACGCGGCATTGTATCCCGAAAAATGTTTACGTCTTCTTGAACCGTGTAAATCTGGGATGTAATCTTCGCTACTGTCGTTGGGTAATGGAAAAAGTTCGGTTATGTGGATACACGTTTCGGAACCTCTGTAAGGAATGTCGCTGCATATTGTTATGTGTGGAATTTTGACGCGATAAGGGAGGGCGCACGGGGGTAGTGGGTAGGTAGGATAAGAGTTGTCGGAAGGGTGGCGAAAAGGGTGGAAACCACGATTCATTTTTCAAAAGTTGCAACTACCCACCACCCGAAAAGAATGTACTTTTAATTATGAGTAGGTGCTTAATGAACTATATTGAAAAATTGTATGATAAATTATTGTTCAGTACGGTGCAGAAAAAGCGTATATTTTTTCAATGTATGTGTTTGGTATTAATGACAGACTCACCGCCGACGGCTGTGCGCGTGTGGATGCTCCATTATGTTACTTTATCTGTCCCCCCCCTCCCTATACCCTACCTCTTTGAGCACGACATTTTTGTGTATTTGTCTATGACTTTTTAACTGTCAAAGAGAGTGGATGTGGATGAGTGAGATGTCACTAACTTACAGTTTTAGTAAAGTTAATTGTTGCTAGTGTATTCGGCTCCTCGCGTGTGCGTTTCAAAACCGCTATTGTGAAACACAATGCTTCGTGCTGACCGTCGAAAGTTTCTGAAGTTCAGAAGCTGAAAATTCAGGTTGTCGTGGTTCCTGGTTGGTTCTTGAGCTTTGTTTTGTCTCCCTCCCCAATACCTACCACCCTTTCATTATATTATATTCCCCACCCAGTAGTAGTGTATGTGTATATTAAAATTTGCCATTTTATTATTATAGAAAGACGCCGTCATCATTAACGCCATTCATCGTAAGATATCAATGTTTTGAAACCGTTAAACAGTTTAAACAGCTGAGAACAGATGTGACAGCAGGGTAAAATTAAGAAACGTTCGTTACTTTGCTTTACAAAAATTTCTGTCATCCAGGTTGCCATCACAGAAATGATAGATTAATCTGTGCGAGTAGATAACACTGATAAAACCGATTATTATGAAGTAAATTTACAGGTCTTAGAAAATAAAATCTTTCGCAAGATTTTCTGCTCAATTCGTGATAACTAAGGCGGTGAATGAAGGAGATTAAGGAGAACTTCAGGAACTGTAACCGCCCCAGATATCGTGGTGAAAGATGAAAGCAAGGAACCTATAGTAGGGAGGATCTGGTTTGGTGATTCTTCCAGACACAATCTTTCCGGACAATGATTTTTGAGGACACTTATTATTCCGGATAATACTTTTAATATTATATTTTAAAAATATATAATTTAACGTAAACATTTGAATTGTTAAATTTTCAACCCCCTAGTTCAATGTAACCTAACCTAATTTGATTGAACCTAACCTAACCCAACCTATTGTTTAGATAGATAGATTTTTTAAATATATCTTTCTAGTTGATTCATTTAATTTGTATTACGTATTTTTTACATTAATACATATTATATTGTCAGCGTTAAACTTTTTATTCCAATCGAGTCGTATATTTAAAAAATGTCGCGAAGCTATTTGATTGCATAAATGGTACCAAAGTAATCACGTGAAATAAGGAATTTCGGTTAGTTAGTCTGTGCTAAAATGGAACAAATTTAAATAAGAAAGCAAAATCTATCCAACGAAAAAATATAAAATAAATCACCTGACACGACCTCGGAATACTTACCTGTTAAGCTAAATATCAACATTCATACAACGCATTAGGATATCAACCCTGATGATGGACACTGCAATATGATCGACCAGAAAATATCAGACGCACTGCATAATAGCTCAGAAAACAACACAGTATACGGGTATGTATTAGAAATTCTGTATTCTCGACTTTTTTCATTAACGACATTTTTAAGTCTCGGGAATTCCCGGGAATCGAGACCAAGAATTTTATTTAATTAAAAAATATTCATACTTTTATAAATATTCATTTGTATTATGTATAGTAGGTATTAGGGATATAATCTCTATTAAATTGAATAAAAATATTTTTGTAATAATTATTAGTAATTTTTTTAAATGAAGTTATGCTTACATTATAAATTGATTACAAAAACAAATATAACTTTAAAAACTACAAAACACAGAGATATATATTTTTTAAATATATAAAAAACCAATTGGTAAAGAATCATAATAATAACCAATTTCAAATAATTTCATATCATCCAAATTTTGTTTCGTCAAAAGACGACACGATTTTATATTAAATATTTAATAAGTTATTTAACAATGAACAGAATATTCTTTTTGAACAAACCGACAAAACTATACCCTTCAGAATCTTTATAGCGGGCCACTAGCCGCTAGGTCGCTACCTGTTGTACCGCAATTGTCAGCAAGGTAAAATATTTTTTCGATAAATAGATTTTTTAAATATATTTTTCTAGTTGGTTCAAATAATTAATTTATATATCTTAACTTGTTTAAAATGAATAAAACTAAGAAAAATCAGAGTTTCGGGTTATTTTTATTTAAATTCCCGTAATTTGAAAAGGAAAAAACCATTAGATTCTCGGATTGTCTCGACACAGAGTCCCTGGTTTGTGTGCTAAGTGAGATAATGTGAGATTTATTTCTAAATCATTGTGAAAAAGTGAAGAGCCATATTACTTGACTTCAACATCACTTATCCACATATTAGGACTTATTATTGTGCCTATGAAATTCTTTGGTAGTGAAAATTCGTAGGGGTTCAAATTTATTAAATGCACACCTAATGAAGATTTTGAAAACGGTTGGCGTTAAACGATGAAACTAAACTATGTTAAAAAATTACAAATATAAAAAAAGTTTTGTTTAAACATTGTAAAATACTCTAATAAATATTAGGAGTGGATATATTAATACCGAAACATTTATCTAAGAGCAATTTTGGTCACCCTTAACGGAGAGGGCAGAATTGTTTGAATGGTATCGAATTTTCACGGAGCATTTCGCTAAAAGTGTTCAGCGATATGACAAGATGACAGCAGAGGAAAACGGAGCTTATGAGATATTTTGATGGAAGCTTTCTGTAATGGCACCCTTTGTTTTTATAAAGTACACAATATAGTTTATTGATAGACCCGTCGACTTAGTACAGTTATTGATTCGAGGATAACTTGAATTATACCGGAGACTACGACGGAAACGTATATATCGATTACATTAATTTTAAAGCTTGAACAGAAAAATAAAATTAAAACGTTTCTCTCTCACTCGATGTGCTCATGACTGAGCATCGAGGTCCTCTATTCTGCTTCCACAGCGCGAACAGCTTGCCTCTACTCTTCGCGATCTTAGGCCTTGTTTAGTAGTGATGGTAAACCATTTTATGACCATGATTGTAACAATTTTCGGTAACTGAGATTTAACGACGATTGGTTATTAAAATTTAACTGTTGGAGATTTACTTTCTAGTGTAGCAGTAGTTGCTGGAAGAATAACGAATAACTAGTTACCTATCAACAGTCACAATAAAGGTTTAAATAACGATTTGTTTAGTGCGACGTGTAGCGTGCAATGTTTCTTTTCATTTTGAATCACGGTGTGTGCATTAAGAATATTTTGTGCAATTTCAAGGGTGAATTTTATTATTTGTGCGCTGGGGAAAAAGTTAAGAAACACGTTACCATACCAGTATAAGACTTCTAGCACCCCTTTATATTATTATCTATGGTATCTGCAGTCAATGGATCAAAGTAAATTGGAGTGAAGTGTAAATTTCGATGTGTAATGTCTTTGTATTAAGTAGATATTTTTAGAATAAAAAACAAAGTACTTTCTTTCTGCTTCATATTGTTATGATCTTTGTAAGGAGTGTTTTCTTAGAGGTATAAAACTTTAAAATAAAATAAAATACATGAAAATCGTAGTACCACGATTTACCATGGTATTGATTTTATTTGAATGATAATTTTATGTCATTAGTATTTGAATATGATTTCGCGCATATGGGCGCATATGGCTGGCACAAATAAAGCGCAATCTGGGAGTCCAATTTTCGACCAATTTTGGAGCAGCTGGAGACGTATATCGGCAATAATGCGACGAATTTTGGCTTCCAAGTCGTCTATTGTCTCTGGTTTATCGGCGAAGACTATCGACTTCACATATCCCTACTGAAAATAGTTCAAAGTTGTTAAATCACAAGATCTTGGAGGCCATTTCACAGTCAATTACGCGAAATAATACAAATTATACCTTAAGAGCCCTCTTTCAAAACTAATCCATCTATTCGCATTTTTTACGAAAATGTGTGTTTTTATTATTCATTTATATCAGAAGTTATACACTAGATTATACATTTTTTAAAACTAATACTTATATAAGTAACTAATAAACTTAATTTGCCACAATTAAGACAATACAGGATTTATAAGGAAGGCCACAATCATTCAATTTATTTTCAGTGTGCTACAAAGTTGCCCTAATATGGAAAATTCTTGCACATACGAAATATTTTTTTATTATATTCTTGAAACCAAGATACGGAGATAGCACAGCTTTTGGTTTGTCTCGAATGCGAGAAAATCAACCATTTTATTATCATATCTTTCTGTCAAAACCTTCATCTCTTGCAAGATTTACGTAACATATAAAGTCCTTTAGTATTTAGGTGTTATTATAAGTAGTTTAACTATTAGTCTCATCTCGAAAGAGTGTGTAAACAGGAATAATGAAAGTACCCCCTTAATGTTCTAAATTTACAACTATATATTTAACAAAAATATTTATATTTAGGTATACTACCGTCTTGGCAGATATCAATCTTAAACGCAAAATATAAATTTAATAATGAAATAAATCCGGCGACCACCCCAGCGGTAATTCTGCCGATCCACTCCGGTATTCACTAAAACCCTAACCCAACCCTACCTAGACTTGAAGAGAAAAGACCCTAAAAGCACTCTGGCCCGTTAGAGTAATAGTTTTTTACAGTTTCACAGAACGATCGACTTCCAACCAGACACATTCGGATGAAGAAGCCACACGTGACTGGACTGCCGCAACAGACCTGTCCAGGGCCGCTCGGGCGGAATGTGTCGGGCGCCGGCCGAAGGGTGAAGGAATACTTTTCAATACGAATACATATGGCGCGGGGTAGGCTGCCAGGGGTTGATACCCGTCCCTGTTGAAAATTTTGAAAAAAAAAACAAATTTTATTTGATGTTACTGCACTGCAAGAAATAAAACAGACAGGAAATGGAATATATTATAGCTGCTATTATAAATTGTTAATGATGATATTATAGATTGTTGGTCTTGTGATTAAGACGTTGTATACAGTAAAATCACACTAGAAAATAAATTAAAACATTATCTTTATTAACTATTTGTTGTAAGACTTGTTGCCATTTCTGTCTATCTGTGACATCTTCTTCCAGTTCATCAATCCCAGAACACGACAGTCTACTCCCACTCCACATCAAGTATCATTGAATATTATTAAACCACACAGTTGTACAAAACTATCTTGTTCTTCCTCGCATAGCAAGTTTACTAGTCAGCGTAGTTGTACAATTTTAATTGATTCATATCATAGAGTTGTGCATTATATTATATCTGTGACTTTTAAAATCGGTTCGAATACACTGCCTTCCAACGCTAAGTGAGTTGCGTACTTTTTGAAATGAAATTTTAAATTTAGAAACCAACAAAGACACTACAAGAAAAGTAAAAAACGTAAGATTCATATTTGGTGAAAATCATCAAATTATATTGTTATAATACAAAAATCATCATATCTTTTATATTTTATATTTTGTAATTGAATAATTTATTGTTAAAAAATTTTTGAAGTCTTTTCAAGCAAACAATCTGCTTAAAACTAAACCATTGTTCAAACAAAATGTTATTATAAAAAATCATTATCACATTGCTAAAAAAAAAAAAATTAGTTCACTCTTTCACTAGAAAGTATAATTTGAAAGTGTGACTTATTTCTATTTTACCTATAACATTTCATTTATAATTATTTTTCACAATCTTATTATTTTTTGGTCCAACCTCAACATCACTAATATTACTTTGGAATGAGTCTAATGTAGACCAAGTATGAGTAAAAAATCACAAACTGTGATTCAATCACCGATTTCTTAATGTCACAATCGCAATCTGTGATAAAGCATCTTAAAATATTATGATTTATAAATGTTGGCATTATTGACATTTGGTGATATTACTGACACAGTTTCGAATTGATATAGAATACATACGACTTTGAATACATACGACGAATTGATATAGAATACATACGAATAATATACGACTACTACGATATTGTGATATTGTAATCGCAGTTTTAAATCACCAATATCATTTAAAACTCTTTAATAAATAATAGGAATATATCTCGTCACTCTGTGTTACTCGGAAAACATAACCATTCCTGCACGCGTCCGTCCCTTTCTAATCTAGCCTCTCACTTTTTATGTTTTTCATAAAGTGGAAAACCATCATTTTCTCTTTTAGGATCTCACGTACTACATTTAATATTCTTCCTATAAACAGGTTCTTTAGATATCACAGTTATGGAACATTTTTAACTCATATTTAAAAAATGATTATTATGGAGAACACATTCTTATTGTGAAGTTGTAATTATTCAGAACATAGGTCTGTGATATTTTAATTACTAATTAAATGTATTAATTAGAAAGATATACATATAAAATCAATTTTATCGAAAAATATTGTTGTTGCGCTACCGGGATTCGAACTTGGATCTCTTTCCAAACCGATGAAGGTGCATTATCCAACTATGCTACAGTGACAGTACTTTTGAGGACAAATTTTTGAACCTATTTGTTACACTTTTTCAAATTAATACATCTATCTTTCTATTATTTGAAAGCCATCTATTTTGATTTTTCGGAATCTCAAATACCTGAGTAAACCGATAGCAAACGCCAGAATTAACAGATATATGTTTTGAATAATTACAACTTCACAATAAGAATGTGTTCTCCTTAATAATATATAAACTGTATCGATGTGTCCAAAATTTAATAAAAATGAATTGTTAATTTTGGCGTCTGCTATCGGTTGCGCGCGGTTGCGGTTTATCGTTAATTGTCTCACTTTAATTCAAGAAAAAAATTACATGTTAATCTTCAGTCAATGTCAGATTTCTAACTGTTAGAAGCTTAGAAATAAATGTTGATGGCACCAGGAGTAGAGGACGTCCGCGGAAGACCTGGTACGACCAGGTAAACCAGATGCTGGAGGATGGTGAGAAGTCTCATTAATCGGTGAGTTTGTATGAGAAGATGTATGAATGAGGATGAAACGAGAATTGTGTGTCAGGACAGAAGAGTGTAGGGCTCTATCTACTCTGCCTGGCGTGATGGTAAGTAAGTAAGATTTCTAACTGTTAACAAACTAATAAAAACAAACGAATAAATATTAATTTATCGGCCATTATTTTCGGAAGAACCCAATATTTCGCTCGAAAAGACTTAAAATCGCTTGACATTTATACTTTGCACTGCAGTTGCGTCGGTATTTTTAAAAACGAGTAATTGTGATTGTTAAAGAGAATACATTATTATTGTGATGTTGTATTGTTCAAAACGTACTTCTGTGATATTGTAAGTATAAGTTCGAAAATTTGTCGTTAACTTACAATGTTGACGTGGTGTAATGGTTTAGCGCACTTACCCGGATAGGAAGGGTTTGAGTCTGGGTGTCAACATAAATATTTTTTCAATAAGTTGATTTTATCTGTGTATTTTTCTTATTGATACATTTAATTTGGAGTAATTGTTATGCACATAGCGAATTGTTAATTAGACTAATTAATTATTTATATGTTATACTACTACTAATTATGCAGCCTGACAACAACCTTGTGGTATTTATTGTATAAAAAATATATAAAAATACTTACTCGTATATTGCAGAAACAAGTATCCTCGATATCATACATAACAATACAGTTGTGGTATTCCAAAACCGTTACAAAATTCAAAATATGAAAAATAACTGAATGATCAATTATGAATTATGTCTTAATGTTATTCAAACGAAACTAAACGTCGCGTGTTACGAGAATTACAAAGACTTATGGCTGTTAGAGCGGGGATCAAACCCTCGACCTTCAGGTCCGTAGGCAATGTCATTCGGTCATCCATAAATTTATGGTAAATAATAGCCGGCCTGTGATATATAACGTCAGTTTGCATAAATTTACGTAATTTTATCCACTAAAAGACGAGTATATAATGTGGATAACTTACGTTATGTAACGAGTGAACGATAGTTACCTCCAACAATTTTCTACCATCAGTCGTGTTCTTATATATCAGTATTCAACTTGGCTTATAGTGAGGAATAAATTATTAAACATCGGCGTGGCATGAGTAAAATAAGTACTTACATGCTTTATTTGCACAATATGAAAACCCTAAAAACCCTAGAATATCGAAGAACATGTGCTGACCAAATACTTCTCTTTAAACTACTGCAAAGACATATTGACTGTACCAGACAATTATAATTAATATCTCTCCACATACCATCTAGAGAGACCCGGCAGTCTGCACTCTTCCACATTCCTAGAAGTAGAACATCTTACATACAAAATTCATTCATTCACCGTTCATGCAGATACCTTAATGATAAATTTACAGAAATTGACTTTTTCAACATCAGTGTTACTATGCTTCTTTCTTTCTTTCTTCTTTCAAATAGGCAATCCACAGTGTTACTACGCTTAAAGAGTTATTTTTATGAACCACAATCTCAATTTTGATCAATCATTCTACCTATAAACACATCTTACTCTCCTTTTACCGGAACAATAGTTGCAACCTCCCCAACCCTTCCTTCCTCCCACCTTTTTTCTTTTTATTTATCTTTCGGACCTAAACATATATATATGTACCTAAATAGTTCCACATGTTAAATATTTATTATGTTAAATAAAAATTATTAAAATTTATCACTAATTAATTGAATGCGTGTTATAATATTATAGGCAAATATAAATAATGAACGAGTGAGTGAAGTTAACCCTTAAATGGGGCCTAGTGAAGATGGTGATGTTAAGGTGCTAGTTTTATTTTATACTCACAGATATCACTACGTATCCAGTTCACCATAATACTACATGATCAGTCCACCTCAGCCATAACTCAAAATAAAAAATTTAATGAACCGGGAAGTAAGATAATTTCAAAATTTTACACATATTTTTGATCAAAAAGTAAACATATAGGTATATAATACTACAATAGATGTAATAACAATACACATGTATGCGCTGTGTTGGTGGTTAACTGATGTCTAATTTTATTCTAGGAGGGTTGATATTTCTGAATAATGATACTTAACAAAATGGAGCTGTAAATGAAATTTAACAGATATCACGAGCCGTAGCTATATTTGTAAGAATACCACAAGCCAGTAGTATATTTACGAGAATTCCACAAACGAGAGAGGCGTTCCGGTATGCTTTGGTCCATTTCGAACCCTGAACTTGGACAGTGTTGGGTTCACCAAATTTTGCGTCTAATTCGCGGTTGGCAGCTTTGTTGTAAAGTTTTCAACTGTTGCGATAGCGTAAATTAAATAAAATAAAAGGAAATATATGAACCTTAAAATAAAATTAATAATGCCAATTGCTGACATTTTTGGATCCATAAACACGTTGATTGAATCACATTGTAGACCACACACATTAAACGATGTTTTGCCAATTAAGCGAAGGTGTTGCCTGCCCTGCTGCTCGCGTAATAATTATTCACGTATATTAATGCACAATAAAATCGTTTTAACGACCGTGTGTTAAGTGAACAAACAATAAAGAACACAAGGATAATCTCGCTCAACACATATTAATATTTCTGTGAAGGCCCGCCCCCGAGGATAGGCTCCACTCCCGAACGCTGAGCTCTCTTGATAAGCGCCGAATTAATTGCTCTGTTGGTCAAGCGGGACGTGATGATGTTGGGCATTCCCTTTCAAAACGTAGTCATGGAAAATTCGCAAGGCAAGGGATTACATTTAAGGTGTAGAGTGGCTGTACCCATTATGTTGTATTTTGTAGTACATTTAAGAAGCTCCCTGCCAAAAAATTCTAGATATACAATTACGTGCTATATATTTATTTATTATATTTAGCTAAGTCACATAATTCAAGGGAGACTTTCAGTGGAAGTTGGTGACTTTTTGTAGAAGGGATGCTGGATAATAAATTTAAACCCATTATCAAATATATAAATCTATAGACTAGTCCACAAACACTCATACAATTCACTATTTTTGTTTACAGCATTAGAAAACGTTGGTGAAGTATTTATGTTATTTTCTGTATTCATTTTTTATTAAAAAATGATGAATTAAATAAATAATCGAAAGTTTCTATGCTGTCAAAAATGCGTCACATAAAGAAATTCCTCAAAACAATCCGCTCGTTCGTAATATGCATGTTATTCTATGCATTATACTCATAAGTATTAAAGTCATTTTTTGTACTTTGGATGCTGTTAACGAATGTGTATACAGTATTCAAAGACCTTGACAGGCGAAACTAAATGCGTATGCGCGAAACTACTTTAAAACATTCTGGATACGGAACGAATGATAGAATTCACTGCTTGCTGGTATTTGTGTGTTTACGCGATTCATAGACGTTCTAAAATTGAGAATGTATATGTATTTTGACTCGCTCGTGTTTTATGACTGGTCTCTAAAGGATAGGACGAATTTATTTGTAGCAGTGCTGTTCTCGGCTAGAAACAAAAATCCAAAGGTTTTTGACTCAATAACACAAGGGATGCGGAGCATCCAATGCATGTATGAAGCGACCGTGTCTGGAGGCTTTAGTTAGTATATTCTCTCACATAAAATCCTTTTGCGTGAACTACATTGATTGACTCCGTTTCCCTGAAAAGGTTGAATTTACTTGACTTGTTCTTCACGTGCTACCCTCTATCGAGAGGTGGCGACCATGTTGCAGTATATTGATTTATCATATAACATCATTAACATTTATATTATATTAAACCATTTTCTGAGATTACACTGACAAATTTGGCAGCACGGATAATATAAGATTCCTTTTGCATGAAATATATTGAATCCGTTTCCTTGAAAGAGTTGAATTTAAATCGTGCTGGTTGATGTACAAGGCGACATATAACACGGCGCCTCTCTATCTGCAAGAGCTACGAATCCCAGACAATTTAGTAGACAATAAACTCTCAGGTCAGCCTTTGATTCAGCTACAGGAAGGATTGTAAAGCCAACCAACCAACCATTGCCAGAAGTCTAGGTTTAGTGAACGGGCATTTGACTTAGTAGACTTTATTTAAAAAGTGACTAAAACGCACCATTTCGAAAAATTGTATCATTAGCTCAAATTACAATTTTAAATACATTAATAATGTAGGAATATAAACAGTTTATGTGTGTATTTATGACAGGACCAGATCGCCGGTCGCCGTGAGCGTGTGTGGATGCTCCTATAGGTTTACTATATATATATATCTGTTCCCTCACCCCCTACTCTCTTACCTTAGAGCACGACTTTTTGTGTGTGTATTATCTATGACTTTGAACTGTTAAGAAGTGTGAATGTCCTGTTACGAGCTCGTCACACGGATTTGAATTATTATTGTGTTTCGGTTTCTCGCATTGCATGCCGAAGATTTACAATCACCATTGGATGATACACAATGCTTCGTGCTAATCATCGAAGAAGTTTCCTGAAGTTCAGGAGGGCTGTGAATACAGCAAGAAAATCCAGGGAAGTCGTGCTTGGTTGGTCCTTCAATTTTTATTGTTTTGTCCTTATACCCAATTCTTACCACCCTTGTGTAAACAGCACCCTTGAGGTGAATTTTTTAAATTAAAATGCAGCTATTAAAATTATTCAATGTCATTATTATTATTACACATAACACAACGAAAATAAATAAATTTGAACACGGGGGATTATCATGAATACAATATTTATCGGTGAGAGAAGTTTATCGAAATACTGTAAGATACTTATATTTTAATAATCTATATATAAGCATAGGTATTTTATATTTTAATGGAAACTGCTCTAAACTAATCTTTGCACTATAATGTATCGCTAGTGTAGACCGTGTGTATATTTAGTCGCATCAATAAATAACCCGAAGTACACATTAAATTTTCTCTGCTCACACAAGATCATTTAATGTATTAACGGTAAGATGTAACTAATCTTTGGTTGTCGTTATCTGATTAGAGGAGTGAGGATTGAGATGGAGAGACAAAACACGTTTAAAGGAAATAATTTTGAAAATTAAAAAAAATGTTTTGTAGCATCATATTCGCCCCCGTATTCTAAGAGAGTCAGGGGCTTACGGTGATGCCTTCCATCGTGCGCTCAACGCACCCAGCAGCACGCAAAGTGCTGGGCATATCCTTGGGTGGGTCCGTGTACGTCGCTTCTTTCTGGTTCCTGCGTCTTAACAGCTCACTCGAGGTACTCCGCGCATTTACTATTAAGTCTCAACTATTGTAACTTCACTCTAATAAACTCAGTATATAATCGTGATTACATTGTCATACTCAACTCAGGTACATATTCACACTGCACATATACCTACACGAGTCAGAGGCGGGTCCCCTTCGTAACTATACCTTCTGATACTCAATACATCTATATGGAGAACATCTACTTTTTAAGTCTCTCACAAAACAAAACCTCTTTAGGCCCAAATTTTCAATAATGTGCTTCCATCTCAATTCATTCAAGAACTAATATACCGACTATATTACTGTCTTTCTCAGCTTAGTCTGAGGCGACTCACCCTCCATCCCCCTGGGCTACCTTTCCAGCGGAGTTGCTAAGAAGATACAGCTATACATACTAGCTTGCCATTCCTTTGGCAACATTTGCAAAACGTGTTCAAGACACCTTAATTACACCTCTGCAATGAAGATTTTCAATGAAATGACATAATAAAGGAGAAAATGTATAAATTTAAACCTAGTTTAATAACTCATTTTGGCAGTCCTGACTTTTGATCTTACGTCGTGTTGCTACGAATTATTATGGTCTTGAGATTAAACTCGGATATCTTTATCAACGCACTACGAAGGGAATATAACATCCCACTAGCAGCCTCGATTCTTCAGCCTGTATCATTTTCATCTCTTGCCTTCCGAGATATTTTAACTTGTCAACTTACTGGATTCTATGGTGCACTGCTTTTGGTGTTTTCCTATTACCATTACCTCCGTTTTTGCAGTGCAAATTTTTATCCCTACTTGAGTAAACTTTTCACAAAAATGATTTATCTTTTGTAGGTTTTCTGGTGTAGGCGCCAGCCTTGCCACATTGTTCGTAAAGATTAAGGAATCAATTGCCACGTCTTCTATTCTCATAGCATTCGCTGTTAGCTTCTATGGCTTACCCTGTCCATAAAAAGGGAGAATAGAATCAGTAAAAGCGAGCATCCTTTATTCGAACTCGTAAAACTGGTCTGAAATTGCGCTGTTAATTCTTATTAAGTCTTGTGGCCGTGTCCACGAATGAGACTTTTAAGAGATTTTTGACTCGAGGCAATCTTTGAGATATCGATTTTGCTCTCATGAGATTCTTTGGAGACAACTTTCAGCTTTTTTTGTCCCCGTGTTCTCACCGTCTCGCGCCTTACTTCACGTTCGTCGTACGTCAAGCGTCAAAAGTAATCGACGTTTTAACTGCTGCTAATCTCCATAGCAGCATTTAAAATAGAATAGATATATCGCACAGGATTGAGATGTCGCCGTAGTGATGCATATTATTTTGATGTGTTAAGAACACGAGGCAGTAATTAAAAAATATAATTATCGGCGGGGCGCTAGAAAAACGTGTGTATTGTTGTATCTGAAATAAAGCCAAGTACATTGCGAGCGGGAACGCATTCTCGATACCCTCGCAGCAGTGTCCCTAGAAAGAACATATCACTGTATTTCAATTCTTCTGACCTCATCATCATCATCATCGTCGCCAGGCGAGAGAAGCGGAGATCGGCGAACTACCTTTGTTTTCTCATGGCTGTAATAAATGTTTATAATTTGATGCCTTATATTAATATTAATGTTTAAAAGACTATGATTAACTATTTAAAATCTTTATTGTAGAGATCTAATGTGATTTTCGATAGCCTTTGTGTGCATGTGCTGAATCTGTGTATCAGATCGTACGTCAGTTGTTGTTTTTGTCTGTTTCTCAAGCTCATACTTAAGAATGGTAGATTTTTTATCTGGTTTATTAGAGATCATCCCCAAATCAAAATCTCAATACATGTGAAAGGTATTCCTTAAGTACGTATCAACGTCATCTAAAACCATAGATATCTACAACTATTTATTTTAAAAAGTCATAAATGCATGGCGGTTACTTTACGGTGTAACATGATTATTTTAATTTTCACAACAAAACTTTATATTACACACGTTGGGTTATTTTCACTACTAGTTTCGAGAGGTGCAGTCCCTCTCACCATTTGATAACCACATATTTGTAACAAACCACTTCTCCAAAACTCCTAAACTTCTCCACTCGGTACCTTATAAAGGATTAATAATGAACAGTTTGGAAACCGTTGAAATACAAAAGAATTTAAATTCGGAGAAAACACTAATTAACAACATGATATTTTCTAACACTTCGCCTTTATTGTCCATATTACCGTTAACGACCGAAAACTCTCCCCTCTTCTCAAGCCCCGCCCTATTGCCCGAATATACTACAATAATGTATTTAGTTTAGTTATCACCTGATGATGAGAGGGACTGGACTTCTCGAAACTAGTAGTGAAAATAACCTAAAATGTGTGCAGTGCAAAGTTTTGTCGTGAAAATATAAATATTTATTTTATCTTTATATCTGCAAGGTCGATTCAAATTCACCCAACTGATAAACGGAACGTCAATGGTCAATGGATTTGATATTTGACATTCAACAAGCGTGAGCCGCGAGATGGCAATTCTTTGAGACTGACGTGTACATGATGGATTACGAAAGACGAGAGTTGTCCAGTGATTGTTTCGAGTCGAAAATCTCATAAAGATCTCATCCATGGACACGGATAATAAGACAAGGTGAAAAGAGACTAGAAAGGCTGACCTGAGAGGGAGAAGTAGACCAACTAACATGATTAATTCGAATACATAATATAATCTATTAAATAATTTAAATTATAGTTTTTTTTTCAAAAGTACTAAATGTGGATTTGGCACTTTGCGGTGGTGATTTTCTGGTGTTCCGATCATAACAACGTGTAACAATAAACTTAAATTAATATTAATATCTCAACGTGGCGTACAGCATATATTGATTTAGGGTTAATCCAGAAGTTAGTGTGTAATAAGTTGTACGGTATAAAATGAGCGAAATACCTGTGTCAGGAAAGGGATGTAAATATTATGTGTGTGTTATTTATTAATTTATCAATAATCTCTTCGATCTCCGCTGGCAACGCGGTAAAACAGACAATATAATATTTAACACTTACATTACGTGCCGACAATCATTAGTTTATTTTGATTAGTTAGAGACAATTTTTTATACATACAGGGGTGGGATGGAGGAAGCTCGGAGAGGCTCGTACAAGGTCCTTGTTAAATGAAGGAAAAACAATATTCTCAGATCAAATCAGTACCCAATTGCAATTTCTGCAGATCGTTTAAATGTATTATGAAACATAAGACTTTGTTGCCTTTGAAATTTAATGTAAAATACATTTAATTCGGGTGCATAATAAAAGAGACCTAGATGTTTATTGTCTTAAAAACGTTGATGTTAGATATATATTGCTTCCAGATATTCTACGCATCATTTTTGTGAACGATTACTTCACACGTGCACATTTTTCCCCTTTACCCTAATTGTGCACAGTTTTGAGGACAGCTCCTAATATTACTTTGTACCATCATTTACTAAGATGAACTTCAGTTTCAATCCTGTGTTTTGTTTTGAAACATGGAATTGTCACGAAAACAATAGTATCTGTTCCGTACAGGAAACAAGAACTGTAAACGTAGGGGTGGTTCGCCGGTTCGCTCTGGTAGCTCGGATGAAGATTGTCTGCAGCGTGGTGCAGCGGTCCAGGGGGGTCCAAAATCTTGTCCAGTGTAGCAGCCGTTGTCGTGTGAATTTCCAGGTCCGTGATCCAAAGTCGTTGCAAAGTCAGGAAGCCAGAAGATTCGGTGGTAGTGATGATAGCAGGGGTCCAATGATGAGAGATGAATGAAAGACGAGATTTGCTTTTTTTCTAAGTCCAGTGGTGCACGAAGCGAGAGTAGAAACGAGAGTGCTCTTTGCAGCCACTGGACCATTATTTATTTAACATATTATAATCCTACGAGCGCCACGGGCTCCAGGAGATCTCCTCCAATCAGAATGCCGGATCCGTCCCCCTGCCGCCCCGCTGCGGTCCAGCGCAGCCACCCCCTGGCGGCGAGATCTCGAAACTTTGTTCATTTTTCTCGCCACGAAGTGGAGGACGGCAGATTCTGAATTTCTCCGGCATTTCTCTTCTCCTCTTCACATTTTTACTTTCTCAGGCACCGCGAGTATTTTTTCTTATAGTCTTTATTGCTCCTCGCGATGCCTGATAAGTCTTATCCGGGGCGATGGCCCGGGGAATTAATTATCGCACCTCAAACTTGGAAAACTCGTTTTCAATACCTGAATGATTTTTGAGGTGCATAATATTATCGCCGGGCGATCGCCCCCTCCATTCTCTATTTATTAACATAACATTTTTATAAAATATAATTTTCTACAACTAGTTATTCGTAAAACTAAATGCGGCATAGTCTGCGCGCCGGCGGGGGCGGAGTCTCGCAGCGGCCCGCTACCCCCTCCACGCGGCGGTCCGTTGGTGCAGTGACGTGGAAAATCCAGTGGTGCGGAATGCCGGGCGGAATGTTTTTGTGACGCGGAAAAAATGGCCTTTTTTGTCCATACATTTCTCGGCCACTTTCTACCGCGTCCGTGGTCCGCGATGCTGTGCGGAACACTCCCCCCGTGTGGCTCCGCCGCACTCCTCAGGCAGCACAGCTATTCGTCGCATTTATTCCGCCTGGGACCCGGGTCTCCGGGTCGGCGGGAGGATTACTTCGTGGCGGGCGGGTCGTAGTCTCCCGCCGCCGTCCAGCTTGGCCTCAAGCGCCCGCCGCACGGCGCGTATGAGGCACTCTCTTTCCCGGATTTCTCCTACTGTGGCAGGAGCTGAATCCGTATTTTTTCGAATCCCGTCCGGAGCGACACGCGCCTTCCTGCGCGCTCTCCTACGCGGTCTCGTTCCGCGCCTCCGTGCGGTAGTGAGATCTCCCGTCTGGGTTCTCACTCGCTCATGCGCTCCCGGCGCTTCCATGTCCCGAGTGAGAGCCACGGCGCTCGCTCCCACCGCCAGTGGAGCAATAGCGCCTTCCTGCTCTCCCCGTATGTCGGCCGTGTCATTCGCGGTGTCCCGTAACACATGAGCGAGAGCTGTGATCTCCGCTCTCGCTCGCACCGCGCTCGATGTCCCCGGTCCGTCACTTCTCGCCTGCGCTGGGCGAGCTCGGGTCTCGGACGGCTCTCCGCTCGCGGTTGAGTCCGACGGCTCGCTCACTTCCAGGCAGGTCCCATACGCGGCCGCATATGCCGGGTCTCGGCCGCATCGCTTCTCGATGCCGGCCAGCCGGCTTACCGCGCACTGTCGATCATTCGGTAGACCGGCGTCGCTCCGCTTGCACAGGAGCCCTGTCTCCCAGCGGCCGCTAGGTGACTGGCGCGTAGTTGCTGCCATTATCTCGGTGGCCCGGGCATCCTCTGTATTTACCCGGGCTGCGGCGGTCACCCCCAGTGAATCCACCGCGTAGGGCCGTCGTACCAGCGCCTCCAGGCGGGTATCGGCGGCCGGGCTCGGCATTCTGGCGAGTGTCAAAATGGTGGCGCTCGCCTCGACTTCATGCGGCGCCGCGGTGCCGTGTACGGTCCACCCCAGGGCCGTACGGGACAGGATCCTCGACTCGTGCGCCGCCTTCACCTCTCGGGTGACAATAAGGTGCGCGTGATCCTGCCCGATTAATAACTGCGGCATAATCTTCTTTGCAGCCTCCCGGCCCGCGCGCGCCCCTCTCTCCCGGGCCGGCATCGTCCATTGTGCGGGCAGCGCTAGCCCGCGCACGGTACTCGCCCTCAGCGAGTACTCGCCGCCGTCACCCGCCACTGTCAAGTGTACTGTCTGCGAGCGGGCATCCGATGCACACATCCCGCTCGCCCCGCGAATCCGGAGTTCACGTACCGGTCCTCGGGCCCCCACGGCACTGGCCACTTTGGCATCGATCAATGTCACCGTCGATCCCTCGTCCAAGAGTGCGTGCACATTCACTTGCCCGCGGGGTCCTCGAATTCTCACTGGAACCATTTTTAACAGAATCGATGGATTCTCGTCCCAGGTATTCGCCACAATGTCCGCGCTTGATGTAGCGCTCTCTGCCCCCCCCGGGGGCGCGTTCGATGCCGCGGCCGGCGCCGCTGCGCGCAGCGCCCCGTGTAGCATCTTGTGGTGCGGCGCGCGGCACCCACCCACACCGCATCGCTTCTCCCGGCACTGTTGATACCGGTGCCCCGCGTTCAAACATATGAAACAGACGTGGCTGTCCCGCACTATCGGCCACCGGTCCGTCTTCGTTTGCCGGGCGAAGTCCACACAATCGGCGAGACCGTGTTTGGCCGACTGACACAGCGAGCACCATACACGTGTATGAAGTGTCTCCTCGCCGAATGCACCCGCGCTTGAATAGTTGCGGCCCGAGCCTGCGCTCGCCTCGGCGGGCGCACTCATGTCGGGCTCGCTATCCCCCTCACTAGTGGCGTACACTTGGGCGCTCCGGCGCCCTTTCTGTGCGTGCGCCGCCGGCTCCAGGCACCCGGTATGCGGTGCCTCCGCCGTCAGCTCGGTCAGCCAGGCGGAGAAGTCGTGCACAGTGACTTCTTTCGTCATGCCGCGGCGCTCGCCCATCCAAAACATTTTATAACATGTTGGCATCTTGCCAACCATTTCTGTCAGCAGCTGCGCGGATGCCAGCTGCTTGCCGTTGCAGTTCTCCACTGTGGCCACCACGTTCCTCACGGCGACCGCGTATTCCACGATCGCCTCAGTAGTGGCCGTGTCGGCGAGGCGGGGATGGCGCCTCACTCGTTCCAGCATGCAGTCCACGATCTTGTCTGGCCGGCCGTACCACCTCTCTAATATGGCCATGATCTCGGGTACATTGCGGGGCTCAATCAGGAGCGCCGCAACCGATTCTCGGGCCCGCCCTTTCAGGGCTCTCTGTAGGCGCAGCAGATTTTCGGCAGCCGACAGGTCGCACAGAACTGTGGACTGATCATACTGCGCCTTGAAGGTCGGCCAGTCTAGCGGGTCACCGCTGAACGGCGGCAAGTCCTTTGCCACCGCTTGCCGCGCAATGAAGGCGTTCATGCGCGGCTCGTCCTGGCCCGAGTGTGTCCTCGGGCTCTCTCCGATCCTTGCCGACCGGATTGCATCGGAGATGGCGCTTGCCACCATTGTCATCGGGTCCCGCTGGTCGCGAACCCACTCCCTCGTGAATGTAGTGGTACCGTGCACCGCGGCCCCCTCCGGCGGCGGTGTCTGCATGGTGTCATCCGAGTGAGCCCGCGGCATCCTGCCCGTGGTCCCGATGCCTCCGATGTCTAGCGGGAAGACCGCCTGCTGGCCCCCAGCCGGCGGCGCGGTCCGTCCCGTTCCTGGCGCCGCGGATTGTGCGGCGCTCGATCCTGCTGCCCAAGCGGTTCCCGGCGCGGCGGGCCATGCCGCGCTCGGTCCTGCGCTTGGTGCTGCGTCCAATGTAGCAGCCCCTCTCAGGGCCGCCAAATCGGGCTGCTGAACTGCCCCTCTCAGGGCCGCCAAATCGGGCTGCTGAACTGCCCCTCTCAGGGCCGCCGAATCGGGCTGCTGAACTGCCCCTCTCAGGGCCGCCAAATCGGGCTGCTGAACTGCCCCTCTCAGGGCCGCCAAATCGGGCTGCTGAACTGCCCCTCTCAGGGCCGCCAAATCGGGCTGTGTGGCGGCTCCGGCCGCCACTCTGCCGAGATTCTCGGCGCCGACCGTGACTGCCTGTGCTCGGAGTAGCGCCTCGCCGTGGTCACGCTGCAGCTCCTTGATCAGGCGACGATGCTGCCGCTCACTCCGACGGAGTTCCGCCCTCAGCTGGCGGATGGTGTCCTCGGTCACGGTCGTCGATGACTCTCGTTGCGAGCCTCGGTCATCCTCAGACTGGGGTGCGTCTGAGTCCGATGGCTCATGTCTCTGCTCCTCGGAATCCATCATTTTCTCCTGCTCTTCAGCGTGTCCCGATCGTAATCCAGATCGAGACATGATGTGGAATATCTGCTAGTTGCAGAGCGAAGCAGCAATCCGGTGTCGAAGGACCACTTGTTCCGTACAGGAAACAAGAACTGTAAACGTAGGGGTGGTTCGCCGGTTCGCTCTGGTAGCTCGGATGAAGATTGTCTGCAGCGTGGTGCAGCGGTCCAGGGGGGTCCAAAATCTTGTCCAGTGTAGCAGCCGTTGTCGTGTGAATTTCCAGGTCCGTGATCCAAAGTCGTTGCAAAGTCAGGAAGCCAGAAGATTCGGTGGTAGTGATGATAGCAGGGGTCCAATGATGAGAGATGAATGAAAGACGAGATTTGCTTTTTTTCTAAGTCCAGTGGTGCACGAAGCGAGAGTAGAAACGAGAGTGCTCTTTGCAGCCACTGGACCATTATTTATTTAACATATTATAATCCTACGAGCGCCACGGGCTCCAGGAGATCTCCTCCAATCAGAATGCCGGATCCGTCCCCCTGCCGCCCCGCTGCGGTCCAGCGCAGCCACCCCCTGGCGGCGAGATCTCGAAACTTTGTTCATTTTTCTCGCCACGAAGTGGAGGACGGCAGATTCTGAATTTCTCCGGCATTTCTCTTCTCCTCTTCACATTTTTACTTTCTCAGGCACCGCGAGTATTTTTTCTTATAGTCTTTATTGCTCCTCGCGATGCCTGATAAGTCTTATCCGGGGCGATGGCCCGGGGAATTAATTATCGCACCTCAAACTTGGAAAACTCGTTTTCAATACCTGAATGATTTTTGAGGTGCATAATATTATCGCCGGGCGATCGCCCCCTCCATTCTCTATTTATTAACATAACATTTTTATAAAATATAATTTTCTACAACTAGTTATTCGTAAAACTAAATGCGGCATAGTCTGCGCGCCGGCGGGGGCGGAGTCTCGCAGCGGCCCGCTACCCCCTCCACGCGGCGGTCCGTTGGTGCAGTGACGTGGAAAATCCAGTGGTGCGGAATGCCGGGCGGAATGTTTTTGTGACGCGGAAAAAATGGCCTTTTTTGTCCATACATTTCTCGGCCACTTTCTACCGCGTCCGTGGTCCGCGATGCTGTGCGGAACAGTATCTATTTCTACATCAAACTTGGAACTCTTCACTATTGTAATCTAAGGTAGGTGAGTACATTTTTCAGCTATTTACATTAATTATTTATTTTCTTTGTTTTATTAACCACTAAAATGAGTTTAAATACATCTACCGGTTTCGAAAAATACCATTTTCTTCTTCAGGATGTCATAACTAACTAAAACATATATTGTTTCTTTGACAGAACCTTGCATTTATACTGACATGATTGATCTATCTTTTGACATTTATATTTTTCAGATAAATTGAATATAGATATTATAAATTATATATTTCTTATAAGACATGCATTAAATAGATTTGTTTATTTTGAAGATAATAATTAGACGATAATAATCCATTTCAGTGATGAGAAATAATATTTTTTTGTTATAAAACATCGTATCTATAAAAATATTTAAGTGTTTCGTAAATCGCAAACTGATTTGAATTACCGATAAAATCATAAAATAGTAATTGGGCTATAACGGGTTTTGCTCCAAAGTCATTTACCCATAGTCACGTTTCATCTCTAAACGAAATATAAGACTTCAGAATAATCTTAAATCAAGTCTAAAGACAAGATTTTATTTATTTTTATCTGTACGTATTTATTATAGAAGAAATTCAACGTCTTTTTTTGATAAAGTATCTCGCGTGCTATTTGTGCTATATTTAACTAATATTTAAATAAATTAAAAAAAAAATCCTTTTCATTTCTGTGGTTGTGATTTTTTAAAACAAAGTTCTTTGATAATTCAAATGTACTTAATAAAATGATTAGAAACATACACAGAAAAATAAATATATCAGTAAATGACATGTTCGAGTCTTTATGATGACTATATTTTGATACAAAATACTATAACAAGTCTTCAAAAACTAAAGATTGCGTTATATTGATCCGTTATTAATCTGGACCATCTTCTAATAACGGTTTACGCAATGTTAATGTTTTATATTGAACACACGCACTTCTAATGTTGTTATCCGGAACGTTAATCGATGCCCGGTGTGTATAATTAAAATATTTCTTTTAATCGAAAAATAATACTCCAGCTGAGACGTTCTGTGATGTGGAAGCCTCCCGTACAGAGGTGGCGCAGCGGGTAAGGCTTGAGGCCAAGTGGGAGGTGACTACCTAAATCGGACGAAGATATTGGAAGCATTAAAACCTTGCACGTGTTTAAGAATACGCGTGGATGTTGAAGAATCGAAATGTGTACCGAATGGTGCTTTGGTAGCTCCGCCTACCGGAGAATGTAACCAGTTTGACCAAGATTTAAATCTCTCGTTTGATGTGCTCATGACTGAGTTCTCTAATCTGCTGCTTCTACAGCGCGATCCGCTCGCCTCCACTCTTCGCGATCTTGGGCCTTGTTTAGTGTGACGTGTAGCGAGGCTCCGAAAATATCTCGGACTTGGTCTATCCATCTTATTGAAGTTCAGAAGTCTCTTATTTTCGTATCTTTTTTTTCACTTAAAGGGGTTCTTTAAATATAGATGGAAATGCCTCTTTCAGTGCCAAACTCTTGTACGTTTTATGTACAATGAACCTGTATATAATTATTTTATTGTGTACATCAAATTGATGTTATCCCAATTATTATGACTTGCTCCTTTTGGATGCTTATATATAATAATATTTTCTGCACTGTTCTGATAGTGAATAACTTTTTTACTGGTAGCCGTGCCATGTTGCACTGCTATTATTATTTGTCGCATTGTAGAATAAAAAAGTTATATTATTTTAAACTTTATTAACCACTTATTGAGTAAAAATACATCTACCGGTTTCGAAAAATATCATTTTCTTCTTCAGGATATCAATAACTAACCAAAAACATATGTTATTGTTTCTTTAACAGAACCCATTTATATAAAACAATAATTATTTAAAAAAATAATTTTGTTAGGATTGTTACTTGTTACAAAATTACTAGAATAATTGTTAGGAAAAATTTTTAGTATGTCATTTGTTTTGATTAGCTTAACATGCTTTATTTATCTGCAACGATTCCAAATTATTTAATTTATAACCAACACCGTTTATCAATCGACAATCCCAATTTTATATCGAAACCATGACCATTTTCTGATTAGACAAATGATTAGAAAATTCTGAAAACCCACTATTGTTCAAACATCTCAAATGCTGATTTTCTCTTTTATTAAAATTTCGACCCGTTTTACCAATATAAAATGCAGCACAATCATTGCAACTAAGTTTATAGACATCAGAATTGTTAAATTTATCACCATTGTCTTTAGAATTTATGAGTACATTTTCTATATTATTATTTGTATAAAATACCAGTCTAATGTTTCGTGGTAGGTGGATTGAAAATTTATTTATAAATTTATAAAATAAAAAAGTTTTTGTTTTGTGGAGTTGCGAAAAGCGAATATTCTGACTAAAACGTATTAGGGATGCTAGCCCAAGCCTTTATATCTTTATGAAAGTAGATCAGTTGGACGCCCATGAAAACGAAGAGTCGATACGGGAAGAAGTCTAGTCGGGTAGCTTAGTTGGATAAAGCACCTTCCCCGGTTAGAAAAGAGATCCAGGTTCGAATCCCGGTGGCGCAACAACAATATTTTTCGATAAAATTGATTTTATATGTATATCTTTATAATTAATATATTTAATTCATATTTAAAACTAATTTAATGTATTAATTATAAATAAATACATTAAATTAGTATTTAAAACATCCTAGACCGTCTGTTCTGAATAATTACAAATTCAGAATAAGAATGTGTTCTCCTTAATAATTAAGAAAATAAATATTTAGCACCAAAAAGTATCGTGTAAATATTTTTTGTAGCTTAGTAATGAATTTGTGAATTTGCTCAACTTATTTACCGTGTTAATATGATTATTTAATCTACACATTAGTGAAGTCATATTAAAGTGTACAGGATTATTAAAAATGATGAACTCAATTTCGTAACTCTATATTTCAAACTGCGAACGATTGACAAATATGAAGTAAATTACATTTGATAATACTCGTAATAATGTTAACAAATACAGTTTATAAATATTTAATGTGACCCCCTTTGGCTACACAGTAAACATCTAATCGGTAGCTGAACTTGTTCCAAACCCTATGGAGCATGTCTTGTGTTACTGAGTTCACCACAGCTGTGATACGGTTCCGCAGGTTGGCCATGGTTGTTGGTAGAGGTGATACATAAACTGCTTCTTTTACGAACCCCCATAAGAAAAAGTCACCAGGCGTTAGATCAGGTGAGATAATGCGATCTATACCTGATCTAAACCCCGAACATCCAATGAGGTGGAGCGTCCTGTTGAAGTATGAAGTCTTCTGACTCTTCATTTAGTTACTGAACTCACGAACACAAATAAATTTGTGCTGTATTGTAGCCATTTTACTCACAGCTGACGCGAAATTTCAGCGCGGCGGCGCGAGAACTCCAGCAGGTTATTGCGTAACTATGAGCGATCTATCAGAAGGATTCAAAACTTTCGGACCTCCTCTATCAATTGCTATGTCGATAATTCACATGCAACGTATTATTCAGGAAATATAACAGTATGAAATAATTGAGTCAATCATTTTGTGTAACCCTGTATTTGATACATATTTACTTGTGCAGCAGTTTTAATAGCTTCTTCATTCTCATTACGGATATAAGTAGCTTGATTTTGATACTTAACTTGAACGCAAAACACCTATAGTAGCTAAATTATTTTTATAAAATTAAGTTGATACGGATATTTTTTGGAATTTTGGACAACGCGAAATTTTTTAATGTTTTTGTGAAAGACAGCCTACGCGTATCTCTGAAAGTGGAGGATGATGTGCTCAGCTGCCGACAAACAATGGACTAACGTCTGGAGCCTGGACAGTGCTGGCTGGACTATTTACTTAACGTTCGCTTATTTTAATATTCCGCTTCCGTAAAGGGCGCAGCGTAATCCGTCCTCATAAAAAGCAGCTTAACTCCTGACCCCCACAGCGGAGGTTCATTATTAGTTCATTAAGCGCGCCATGGACGATTGAGCTCTTTAAAGCGTTCCTTTGTTATTTAGCTTCAAAGCTCAAAGAGGTTGTACTCCGGAGCAATGGTCATTTACTTTGATTGTTTTTCAAATGCTCCACATTCAAACTTTTACTAACCATGCGGCCTTTTGGAAGGTGAAACATGCACACAATCTTTCCTAACCTTCCTAGTTATTTAACATGCTCTCGTTCTCGGTACTGCTAGGGAGAATCTGATTCATGTAACTTACGTTACATCAATGGTCAATTGACTGAAATTTGACGTTTTATTACAATAAGTAAGCGTGCGAAGCTCGAATCTTTAAGATATGGTTGATCATTCTAAATGCGGTAGCACGGGTAATATATGAAGTTTTTAAATTATCTCACATAACATCCCTTTTGTATGAGCTATATTGGATCCCTTTCTATGAAAAAGTTATTATAGTTGACGTACAAGACGACACTTAACATGGCGTCTCTGTATCTCTGTATCTCTCAACATAGCGTCTCTGTATCTTCAAGAGCTTTGCATCCTAGATAATTGGAATAGTAGACATCAAACTCTCGTTCAGCTTCTACTTCAGCCGCAGGAATGGTTATAGAACCGACCGCCCGTTGACAAAAGTCTAAATTTAATGAACAGATATTTGCAGTGGCAGGCCCAAAAGAGTGGAACTCTTAGCACTCCGTCAGGAGAAAAAGGGCACGAGAGACTTAATTTAAAGAGACTAAAAACGAACTTTTTCTAAAAATTATTTTCATAAGTTCAAAAAACAATTAATTCATTTTAAATACAAAGATAGTGTATGACTATAAACAATTAAATATTTGGCCAGTACTCAAATCATATTGTCCTAATATATATTTTTATCTTCCCATACCTCGTTGAATAATAGATTGTACGTTTGATCTAGATGTAGATTTCTCTCTGAAGCTATATATTTTTTCAAATATACTAAAGCCTTAACCCTTAAATGGTGGCGATAGGGTCTACTGTGCCCAAGTTTTGCAGCTACCTCAGTGCAATAAATCTGTATAACCCGTAGGACTTGGTCTAGGAATCAATTTAATCCACAGAAGGACACAATCTCAGAGATTAATTAAGATAAATCTCAATACCGTGTATACGTGATGAGATTTTGTTCTGGAGATAAACTCAGAGATCAGATTGAGATTATTTGAAAGAGACAAAAACTCAAACCATTGTACAGGGCATACGATTTAAAAGCGAGATTTGATACGTGCACAAAAACGTCACCTAAAACTGCTATAGTCCCTATAACTGTCTATTCTGAAAGATATGTATGTCTTTAACATTACCATTAACATAAAGTGTGTGAAATTACAAAATTTATGTCATGTTCAAAATCGCTCCATCATTATTTTTAATGCCAATTACTTTAGTAATCACGAATAACTCCCTCATGTTGGTAATAAGAGGGGGTTTCAAGGTTATAAAAACGGTCGGAGTCTATGGTTGAGATTAATTTAATTTTTCGCTCGGAGCTGTCGGAGCGTCGGAGCTACGTGGCTTGCTGCTGCGACCAGCGAACCAATTTATCAAGAGTCCAACATATAACCATAAGGATCCAACATATAACCGAATGGTAAATACTTTGATTATAATTCAATCCCTAGTGCACAATTTACTGTAATTTATTTAAACCTAATCACACAGTGAACAATCTTTTCAGGGAACGAGATTATTTTCCTTCGGTCTACATTAATTTTAATTACAATTCTACAATTCTTTCTACTAATCCTATTGCGTCGGCTTGGGATGCCGAGATAACTAGCTTCGACGATGAATCATGGAAATTCTCTACTACGATGGGGTGTACACGGTCGAGCATAGATTTGGAGGTTGTGCCATCTTTTATAACATTTTAAATCTCGTTGTCACCAGCCTGACTTGAAGAACGTCGAACTTACGCTCAACCCGACGTAATTGAATTATTTAATTTAGATTGTAATTTGTTATAATTTAACATGTGTTTTTTTGATTAGATTTCATTAGTTAAGGTAAAACATCTTTTCATTTATCTCTCCCAGGTATTATTAATAAATTTTCCCAGTCTAGGATGAAGGCAGAATGCGATAAATTAAGGTGGGTATGCGTTTCTGAGGTGAAAAACCCGCCGTTCTTGTGTTATCCACTGACTAGTCGGTGAAGAGGATAGAACGCCGTTCTTTATCCCCAGAAGCGTTAAATTTAAAACATTGAGGAGATTCAAAATCATCCATATGACGAATATGAGAATAATGACATTTGAGGCTTAACATACGCGTGAGGCAAGGCGCGAGACGGTGAATCTCTGAGACACGGTGAATACGAAAGCCGAGAGTTATCTTCAATGAATCTCATGGGAGCAAAATCCGTACCTCAAAGACTGTCTCGAGTCGAAAATCTTATAAAAATCTATTCCGTAAACACTCTTGTCATAAGATATGTAAATCATTCTAAAAAAATGTGAAAAATAATTTTACTTCTTCTATCTTTAGTGAGATTTGTAAACTTTAAAATTGATATTAACACATAGGAATGCTTACCATCTCGACCAACCACCCCTACCTCTCAACAGACGACTCATATTTCCTCAATTTCAATTTCATCCTCTATGTATCTTTATATCACAAAATAATATAATGGTAATATTATATATATTATGACGTATGAATGTCTCCATTCTGCAGGAGCTGAACATCAAGAGCATACTATCACCCATTTGCCTGAGACGAATTCTTCAATGTACTTTGCGATGGTTGACTCAGTTTCCAGTTATGAAATGAGTAGCTATGGCCTGACATATAAAATGTATATTAATAAAATTAAACAGTTATAATTAAGATTTTTATAACTTATAGTAGATAACAGAACGAAGTGTTTGTATAAATATGATTATTATACATTATTTATAATATGCATAATCTTACCAGTTGACCAAAAAGTAACATATAGTATAATATTAGAAGAGAAAAGTAAATCATGTAAATATAAATACTGACTGTAAACTCTTTAATTGCTATGTGAAGGGCTAATCTTTGCCATAAAACTGTTATGCAGTTTGGTAAATATAAAAAATTATAATGTATATGTAATAAAGTTGAATTTTTTTTTTGGATAAACGCTTGGTAGACCATGTCGAACGACGGAGAGAAAGAGGAAGATCCCCAACTCGCTAAACAGCTTATTTTCAAAATAGTAATAAATATATTGATGTGACACGTATTTCGTGTATGCAGATCTATTTAAAAAAAATGACATTTCATTCCGATGTAAAACATGTGGAGGTATATCGTCTCCATAACCAGCAATACTGCTGACAGGTCTTGAACGCACGTAACTGGGTGCGAATTTGAATCACTTAACGGTCATATAATCTCTCCAGGTACCGTCCATTTGACAATAATAATATACGCAGGAAGCTGCCCAGCAAACCGACCTTTTAGCATCACTTCTGACTCTTCACATTCTTAGTGTGTTGTGTATTTACCTGTAATTGTGCAACTATCTTGGTTAAATGACATCGATATAAGTTACTTATTAATTGTTTCACCTGCTTTAGCCACAGCCACATCCCCTCACACACACTACGTGATACCTTCCTCATGGCATCCACTCATTGATCTTTCCGATAATCACATAAGCCGCTATACATAACACCTATACTAGTGACCAATATTAAAGGGAAAATTGCTAACACACACGATTTGGTATCATAGCGCACATAAAAAAAATAGCGCGCACACAATTTTTAACAAGACTTCTTCTTCTTGTGCGTTGGCTACTATGTTGCAATATATTGATTTATGCTGTACAAGATCACCTACATTTCGAGCACTGAGCCACTTTCTGAGGTTACACAGTCAAGTTAATCTCCTTCTGTTTATACCTCTGCTGCCTTCAATCTTCCCCTGCATAATGAGTTGTAAAATATATATATTTTTCATTGTGGAGAATGTGTCTGAAGTGTGCAGCTTTCCTTGATAGTTGTTATTAGTTATCTTGGCTTATTTATGCATCTTAATACATCTTAATTAGTAATGTAGACAACCCAGATTCTCCCAGTAACCTTATACTGGTATGGTAATGTTTTAATAATAACACGACTCCTTAAAATTACTGTTATGTGATCCAAACATAGAGGGAACATTGCCGGTGACACATATCGACAGCCCCTTTAAGTATCTTTCTTATTTTGCTGGACTTTAATTTACATTCGATTAACACCTCACTACTTTCGGGTTAAGATGCCGCGCGCAGATGCCGCGCCAGCGGTCGTCGGTATGGCCGGACCTTTCTACCGAATAAATAAACACGCTCGAGCCAGTCGATCATTCGGTGCGGTGACGTCACAGCTGCCTGTGAAATTCTGCCAATTACAGCCCCAGCGCTTGTCATACCGTCCATGGCCCCACCACGTGGGTAGATTCTCATGCCTCACAAGCGATAAAACACACCGTCTTATACTTGTTTTCTGAATATTCACAGTCATTCGTTTAGCATCGTCCGGCGAGGCTATCCACAGCAAAAACCACTCCAGATAGCTAGGCTTAACTTTTTAAAACACTGTTGAAATGAATTTTTGGATTTGCAATAAACTGAAATCAGATACCGTGTACTATTTATTGTCATAGATGGGTAAAATCATACCCGTTTGCTTACCTTAAATAAACATTTTAATAGTTAGCAATATTTAAATATGTCCAAGAACACACAATCACTGGATTTTTAGCTACAAAGGCACTGTTATTAAACAAATATTAGATATCTCATAGGGATAAAGCTATTTTTATTATATTTAATGGAAAATATATAGATATGGTTTAATTACAGGGCTTATGATCTGTCTTCGGTTGGCTTAAGTGATCACTTTATATATAAAGTGATCAATTCTCACCCCTCAATCTCCACATTTATCAAATTTTTGAAAGTTGTATATACGGTAGTATGTGGACTGGTTTCGAGTACAATTACACCATCGCCATCTATGGACCAAATTTGATAATTCATTTTCCCTTTTTAAACACCATATATGTTATCACTATGAGAATCTGATTATTTAAATATTATTTTTCTGTAAAATGTTTTTTAAACATATTATACTAAAATACGCTTGAAAAATCAATATTTTTAAATTTTTTATATTTAACCATTTTACCATTAAATATAATAAAAAATAGCTTTATCGCAATGAGATATCTGATATTTGTTTAACAACAGTGCCTTTGTAGGTAAAAATCCAGTAATTGTGTGTTCTTGGACATATTAAAATATTGTTTTAATACTTATTAAATATTATAATATGAATGCCGGTCATTGATCCCAGAGTCCTCAGAGAAAAATACTTATAGAGGATAAAAAATAATGTCATTAAAAAGTTTTTTTCTGAATCATTCTCCATGTTGATTAAAAAACAACACAAACACTTTTTGGCATTTCTAATATTAGACTTATTTGTTTTCTCTATTGAATAATGGACATACAAAACAAAAATGTCACATGTCAACATTTGACACTTCACTCAAAATGAAAAGAATGACCTGCGTTGTCTTGGAAATACCGCGGTCATTCATTTTTCATATTTTGTCAAGCTTGGACATAAAACTTTTCGCCTTACCAATGCGTCATGTAATTTCTGTCTCAATATGGATATATTATATATATTTTTATCTATAATATTATATTTCCTTTTATCTCGTTCAATTCAAAAAGACTAGTTCCTTTCTGGTTTTTGAAAACATAATCAACAGCAGATTAGGTTTAATTTACTCATCACTCCCATGTTTCAACAACACTGAAAACATTTTGGAACACATTTTTTGGTCCTGCTTCTTCTTTATCTTGATAGAAAATCGGTCAAAGTTAGTTATTCGCTGCTAGTCGTGGTCCTTTTGCAGACCCCATCGGATTTGCGGATCTAAGGACCCCAAGGAACAACTTGAGGGTCTTCAAGTTTAGCAGCCTCGATTTTAAGATTATAATCTAACTGAGAATGCGATAGTTATCAAAACATGTAAAAATATACTCACCTTTATTTTCGTTTAATGTATTTATTTAACTATTTCATGATCTGTTAAATTAGATGAGACCGGTTCCAACACTATTAAATCATAAGGTCATTTTTTAACAGTACGTGTTGCGGTCACCTCATGTAATGTGCGGACACACAGGTCTTCAAACGGTATGGGTGAACTTGTAGGTCTTAAAATTAATATTTGTCAAAACAAATTTTAATTTACCTAACCAGATAAAAGAATGTCAGAATAAAAAGATATAAAGGATAGCAAACAAGGTACAGAGAATTTCAATTTTCAGTTTTATTTGACGATGGTATCCATGAAAAGTAGGTACCTGTAATCACACAATATTTTTCTGTTTAGTAATAGAAACTCGTTATCGAGTCTAGTACCAACTGAAGGATGGTAAAGAATACTGATAGTAGACTGAATGCAGTGGAAATGTAGCGTATAGCGACAAATCTCTTTATAGTGATTAATAAATTAGTAGTAAATGCATGCTGAATATGTTAAAAAAATAACAGTTTAAGTGATTATGTATTAGAAATATTTTTGATAGTGTTGATGGTATCGGGAATTGAAGTTATCTGGTATGGACCTGATTAAGAATCTTGTTCGATCTTTATGAGTTATGGATCATCGATCGCCATCTCGCGCGCATGTGAACGAGACATATAGAATAGCTCCTCTGCATTACATACCTGTTACCTCTTTCCCTACACCCAGAGCACGACCTTTTCTGTGGTGTTATCTATGGTTTTGGACCATTGAATGTGTACGTTTACCATTAAGTGTATTAGACTGCAGACTTAAGTTATCTTCCTGCCGTTTGGGAATAATAAATTTGAATTGTGACTTGTCATTCTGTTGTGTGGAGCTGATAGTGTAATTGCTTGCTTGCTATTATGCTTGTGTCATACTTCATACCACCAAATAAATGTGAGTTCGAAAGTACTTCGTGCGGAACAACGGAGTACATGTTCTGAAGCCAGAAGACCTGTGGCTCCAGCGGAAGAAGAAATCCAGATACCTAAAGGAGCAACTCAGGTGGGTCGTGTTTAATTGTGGTATTAAATCGAATAAAATTTGTTTGATAAAATAATTATTAGTGGTTTTATTAATTGAAATTAAGCTGACATTTATAAATTGATTACAAAAAACAAATACATCTATAAAAATTATAAAACACATACTTAGATACATTTTTAAAAAATGTGTACAAAAACTAATTGATACAGAAACACATCGGAAGACAATAACATATATATTTAGTCAAAATCAATGACGAACTGAAGTCCCCTAATAACCTTTTTTAAAAAAAATTTGGTTTTATCTTTAATATTTACATCACATATTACAAGGAAATATAATCCCCCGTTTGAACAAACCCACAAAACTATTCCAGAAACATATACAAGAATTGACACACGCACACCGTTCGCCGCTGGCCGCTAGGTCCCTACTTGATTTAAATTAATTCAATTAATTTATATAACATAACTTGTTTAAAATGAATACCAAGAAAAATTAGTTTCATTTTTTTTTTTTAAATTCCCGTGACTCGAGACAAAAAACCATGCGATTCCCGGGTCGTCTCGACACAGAAACCTTACTGACAGTGGAGTTGTTCCGGGTCGCATTAAACAAAGCCAAAACGATAGTCGTTCTTACAAGTCTTCAGGGAGCTTACAACAAATTGCTGCTTTCTTTGTGAATATTACAGGAATATCAAAAATTGTTATTTTTTGGTGTAAAATACCTTTTCTCTGCAAAATGGTGGGTGGCAGCGTAATTTCGCAAAGTGAAAGATGTGCGAATGCGATTGGTGTGTCAGGCAGGAAGACTGTGCCGTTCTAGAGTGTGGCGTGATGTAAGTTGGAAGTTAAATTGAATGAAGTGCTGAGGTCACCTTCATACTATACGTCACGTCTGTACATAACAGCATCCTTCTGAGAATCCGTTGCGTTCTCGTTAACGAGTTAACAAAATTCCTCTTGTTATATCGCTGTCGAACATAATACAATATAATTCCATAAGGTGCGAATATATTACGTAAAGAATAAAGTATTATAGAATACAAGTACAAAATTTGGTCATTTCAGAAAAGGTCCAGGTTCGAATGTCGGTAGCGACCAAAAATTATTTGGATAAATATTTTTTTTCTGTACATCTTTCTACAATAGCTGATTAATTTAATTTGTTTTAAAAATATCACAAAACTATGTTCTGAAATTGCAACTTCACAACAATAATTGTATTTTAATTTGAAATTAAAAACTTATATTACACTGTTAGGTATAGGTATAATAAAAAATATGTTATATACTATTTATATAATTGAGACCCTTCCATTCTTGTAACAACGCTGTATATTGTTTTTACAAATATTGATAGATAGACGGAACATCGGCCGTATTAGACGATATATATGATTGTTTAATGTATTATTCGATGCCCAAGAAGATATACAATGCATATGCATTCATAACTCGGATCTGCACGTAACGATAGCAACCAAATATTTTTTCGATAAATATACTTTTTCTGTATATCTTTGAAATGATTATAGCCTCGTCTCTATGAGATACTATTATTTGTTTAATAAAGTGCCTTTGTACGTAAAAATCCAGTAATTATGTTTTCTTGGACATATTTAATTTGTATTAAAAATTTCATAGAAAGAAATGTTCTGAAATTACAACTTCACATCAAATTTTTTTAATATTTGAGATTAATAACTATATCATACTATTAGGTGGGTAGATAATAAAAAATGAGATACATCTTAATATAATTATATCTAAAATATCTGTTAAATTATCAAAATATCTTAAAATTCTTATAAACAACATTAAAGTATATATATTTTAGAGACACCCTTTTGAAATTTGTTCATAAATAGTTAATCGGTATGAGTCGCTTCAGATTTAAAATTAATATAATTTTACTAATATTTATCAATTTCATACGAGATATTGGAAACAACCAATTATTGATTTTATCCTGCTCTTTATTCCAAGATATTTCAATTATTTAATTGATTGCGGTATGTTAGTAATAATAAGTTAACATTTAAAATATGTTTAAATATTATTCCGCTATAATATCCTCTTAATATCGGAAAACTACTCCGCATTCTCGCGTGTCGTGTCGGGTACCTTCCGATGACACCCGATCATATGCAGATAGCCGAAATAAACGAGCCTCGCAAATCCTGCGTCCGAGTATCCAATTTATTGCCTTGTTGGCTGTGAACCCGCCTTAACGCTCTGGTGTCGACCAACTGCCCGAAGGTTATTTCATACTAGGTTCATTCGGGAAATAAAATAACAGTTTTTATTTACGGTACGGTATTTTTACCAGTGACAGTAACAGCTGGAGCTGATATCATTTTGATCAATTTGAAAATAAAATAGTTTGGGTCAATAATAAATAGAAGAGGATTAATTATTATTAAGTGATGAAAACTTTAAAGTGTATATTAGTGAGGTGCGCGACGATAATCTGTATTTTGGTACAGTAAACATGTCATCTGTAGTACTTTTTGGTGGTCTCGGTCATTATTACATATAAATTTGTGTGGATGAAGTTCGTGATATAAGTCGAAATGTGTGTGTACTTTAAGTTGTCGAGTCACTCTGATAGAGTTGGCTGACGTTAGAAGGTTATGTATTTCGGATCAGAAGGTTTTGTACATGGTGAGACTGAAGGACCTACCTCTCTTCAGTTCTCACGCGTGTGGATGAATGAATGTGGAATGTGAGAGTGAGTATATATGCTGTGACTAGAGCGAGGTATTTAATTAAAATACGATATAAAAAAATGACGTTTATTGGTGGTCGATTCACAATTTAATGTACAACAGTTAGAAAATTTATTTGCACAAATAAAATTCGTAACTAAAAATGCTTGTTTGAGGTGTTTCTGAAAGGACGGGCTGCGAAGAAGTGGCTGGCCTCCGCTAGCTTTTAGGACTCGTGTGTCGCGATGTATTGTTAACTGAATTTATGCGGGTACCAGGCGGACCGATGTGGCTGTCAAGTGTCTGGATTGACAGCCAGGTACTGTAAGGCGCGTGCAGGTCGCCTACAAATTTGTATATATGTAGCGCTTAATTCCAAAACGCCCCAAAACGGATTTTGGATAATTTAAGTTAAATATGCAGTTTTGTAGATTTTTCCGTAAGCTATACAGAGCACATTGTTTCTTGTAAATGCCACTTGAATCCATTGATATTGTTTGTTCAAAATCAGGGTTTGTTCCAAAATACTCCAAAGCCGACACAGTATAAGTTGCTATTCCCCCTAAAATGAAATCAGCCATCGATGATCACGTGATCTAACATTCAGTATTGCTGCCAGAACGATATATACAGAAAAAAATTACATTACAGAATTGTCTCTTTAAAAATTGCTGATGTAAAAACAAACATTTTGTATATTTGCTTTCAAAATATACGTTTTCATCCATAACTCAAAAACACATAGTCGTTATAGGGGGTTTTGGAATTAGGCACTACGTATAACATATATATATATACTGAGGCGCTTTTGAAAGTTTAATCGAATTATTAAAAATGTGATTGCATTTTGGTGACTAATAACACGTATTTATACAATTTTCGACTCGAGACAATTTATGAGACATAGATTACGTTCATGTGATGAGATTATTTGGAGACTACTCCCAGTTTTCGTAGTCGCTCTATACACATCACGTTTCAGAGATTCGCCACTTCATGTGACCATTGATGTGCCGTTCGTCAGTTGGGTGAATTTGAATATCCCCAGTAGCAGTCGAAACGGAATAAATAATAGTTGTTGGTGATGATTGTGTACACGTGTCGAGTATCGCTATCCAATCGCACATGGGTTTGACGTTAGTCACAGTTAATTGATATCATACATATATAGTTTTTTTAACAAGTATTTTTCCAACCTCTATTTGAAATCAAAATGATGAGACACTCTTAAATTCTCGGCAGTAATACAGTACAAAATGTGCAACAAACAAAGTGTTTCTAAGTGAAATTTATTTTTATACCCCATGATTACGTATTTCAAAGGAATTTCAATATGACAATTAAAACACGGCCCGCCTGTGCGACGCTTAAACCCGCCCAAAAGGTTAAGCATTCCTCGCGGCGATGATAAGCCGTGGTTTACGACTACTGTCGCCGTCCTATGACGTGTGAGCATAACTTTAGTTTTCTTGTAATTTGTATTTTGAACAATAATTTAATTGCAACGATCCATTCGTCAATTGCGAACATTGATGGCGTATCTGCATCCTACTGCGCTGCCAGCTTTTGGGCCGATCTTTGCATAATTTCGAGGGGTGTTGTCCCTCTCGTCATCCGACGATAACTAAACTAAATACAGTTTTGTGTTATCTAGTACATAAACATACATTTTATGTCCAATAAACCGAGATTCGGCTAGGCATCATTGCGTATGTTCGACTAGTCAACGCGCCAAAATGGACTTTGCCGGCACAACTAAAATTTGTTCAAGTTTAAGTGAAAGTGTATCAGTGAAGTTATAACGTCACCTATTTCTGCCACTGGCTCTATTCCCACTCTTTTTAATAAACAAATTTTTTAAAAATACAAACGACACAAACAGATTAAATCTACGTAAAAAATTGTTAAACAATAAAAATGGTATTATTACAATAACCCCTATTACAGTTACGTGCAAACATCGCGTGTGTATTATATGTACAGTTCACCGGAAACGAACAAAATAAATATGATTACGTTTTAAAATGTCATTCATAAGAAAACGCAAAGTCTAGTAGTTTACTGTTCATTGGTAGGAACTCGGTAAATGTTATTTTTTTATTAATCTTTTAGATAGATACTTTTTTTATCTACCTATTTGAAAATATATTAATGTGGTTGTTTTATATATAAGAATTTCTTAAGAGTATCAAAATGTAAGATTGACTTTAATGGATGATGTATATGTATTTATCGTGGTTACGAGTGTGACGTAATCGTCACATGTGTTTTCCTGAGATTACTCTAGTATAAATTTTGGTAGGAGAAGGGAATTTTTGTGAGAATTTACAGCCTGTTTTGATAGTCGCTTTCAAATTTCATTTCATACCTGCATTAGTGTTTTTTTGTAGAAGTCCGTCAACATCTGTTACTCTCAATATTTTTCTTAGTACACTCTACGCGATAGAGGGGGTAATGTAAGTCGTGAATTAAAATGAATGGAGGTCCACATCGGTTGATTGAAACAATCCTTCCCTTTTTTAGACAAGCATTCAACACGGTAATCCGCAAATCGAAGGGCGCAATAAGGGTGCAAACTTGAAAAATTCAATCATCAATCATCCTCCGTGAGATGATTAATCTGCCCGGCGGGGCACTGTGGCGGACGCGATGTTAAACGGTTGCGGGTAATTTATTTCTCCCCAAAAAGTCCGGGAAATAAATGGAAAACAAAAGAGACTTACTCTAGACCGAACGTGAAAAATGCCCATAATTTGTTACGCTTCATTTTGCAGATATAGCGGTAGTGCACTTCACTTCAATATTTCAACTTCTAAAATACCTACTCAACATAGATTAATCTTGCAGAAAATTTGTGTGCGCATTTAAATAAATAAACTTTCCTAGTCCACCGAGTACACGCCGAGTCTCAGAGATTCGTCTTCTTGCATCTCACTTCACACATGTTATACCGATACGTCAAATGTTGTTATTCAAAGTCAATTGATGTTTCATTCGCTAGTTAGATGAATTTGAACCTCCCCAGTTAAAACGGAATGCATGTTTGCAATTTAATGCTTTCTTTTAGATGACATTTGCGTATTTGCTCGTTCGAGTGTCGCTATCAAATCGAACTTCGTGTACACAATTTTATCTCTTTATATCAATCTCAAGCTGATATCTAAGATTGATTCCAGATTAAAATTTCAACATGTATACTGAGATTTATCTCAACTAAACCTCTGAGATTTATCTTATCGTGTCTCGTTCCGTGGACACGTGCCATTAGGCTCAGTTATTTAAAAATATTATGTTCAATAAGTTATCTAATTTTTAGTACTAACCAACTGTAAATTGATATCCATCTCAATAGCTAGGCCAGCTACAAGAAGCGTAAAGCTTTATATAGATTAATTGATCTTCTTTTGGTACTATTAGCTTACTTTTTATGTAAGTATAACTTTGGAAAATATTTAGAAAAACTGCTCCACCTTAAATAACGTGAATGTCCAACGATATTTATTTATTTATTTTACTATCTATATAATAAATATGATTAATTGTGTTTGAACTGTGCCTGTCTTACTAGATAAAGCTTTGTTGAGACGGGATATAGTCGTGGTGTTCTCCATAGTTCCATATGGAGTCCAAACATGGACCCTGAGAATGAAAGAAAGTAACATGCCCGTATCTAGATATGATGTCTTACTTAATTTTTTCGTCGGCTGGATGCTCGCTGGTTCATAGATTTCTTCTCCTTCACAGGTTACAAGCGTTGCAGCGTGTTACACTTTCCAAATGATTATTAAGCATAATTATCGAAGGATTGTTAATATCCGGTAATGGGCGTTGAACACCTTAGCGACGGTATGAAGCTGTGAAATTGCTGCGGTTGGTAGATTTTTAATTATTGCAATATTTTCTTTCTTCCTTGTGCTTAAAGATGGTTAATAGGAAAAAAAGGGAAGAATATACGTAGGTTAAAATTTAATGAGGTAAATAACGTGTAATAATATTCGTTAGTATATGATAATTGAGTGCATGCATGAAGCAATAGCTCAAACTCCAAAAATGATTGGAATTAAAAATAATTAAATTAAAATGGCGCTAACAATATTGGTGAAACCTTTTTCCTTTAAGACTCCACATAAATTTATCCCACAAAGATGTGTTACTCTATCTACGTGAACATAATTATGCTAAAAAACCTCGTGATAAAACAAAACTGTTCCAGGTATCAGTGATGGGGAGTATTCTAATAAAATATTCAATCACTAAAGTAGATATAAAGTTTAAAAATTATAAAGTCCCGAGTTAATTTCTTTTAAATTGACTAAAATTGCTGTTTTGTTTGTCAACAATTTTTTAAATTTATTTATTTTTTAACTTCTTCTGTATGCTCTTACATGCATATAATATAATATATAAAAATCACCACCATCTTCTAATCGTTCAACGCCGCGCAAACAATGTTTCCAAATGTTTATTTATCACGTGGTTCTAGAGATCCACTGCACTTATTTAATCTGTTAAGATGCACATCGAATCGTACCGATGCAGACCAGATTTTCAATCTTGTGTTGTTGACGCAACGCACATCGAGTCGGTGCTAATTAAAACTAGTGAATTCTATTTTTATATTGTCCAGAGATAATTTGATAACATAATACAGTTACAGAATAAATAAGATACAGTAAAAATATCGTCATCGATTCTTTAACAATTGTTCATCACATGCGCAAAATCAAATGGTCAATTACATGAAAGTATATTACACATAAGGAATGTGTAGGAGAAATAATTATAATTAATATTGAACATCAATTTAAAAGTTTTTTTGTCACTCAAAACGAAACGAAATATATGTCCAACTCATTTACCGTGTTGTCATTATATTGCGATTAAGCGATTAGTCCTTAATATAAATTATATCAAAATTTCCTATATATAATAACTTATTTTACACATAAATATTAATTTAATGTATATATTTAAAATTAATACATTAAATTAGTATTTGAAACATCACAAACCTATGTTCTAAATAATCACAACTTCACAATAAGAATGTGTTCTCCTTAATAATAATATTTTACACATATTTGATTAGTTTAATTTCGAATTTATGTAATTTCTCCTCACATCATCTGACATTTCATTGAAAATCTTTATTACACTGTACATCACCGATTTAGTCTTCTTCCTGAATGGCAGTCTCATTCTATCTCTTCCTCTTGTGTGATGTACGTGCTCATGTTGGTTTACCTTAATTTTTCTTATAAATTGTGTCGATATTTAAAATAATAAATATATATATTTTATGTTGAATGTTTCATGCTTCATTAATAGTCTAGTACTTGTATGAAGCTTAACACTGAAGCTCAGTATGCTATCGACTAGATTATTAACATTTTTGAACACATGCAAAAGATCAGCAATATTGCGAATACTCTTGAGCTTTACAAACATTTTTTAACGATTCACTATATGTTTTCAGCTTAAACCTACTTTGAATGGTGATATTTTTATAATAACTTTTTTAAACAGATTATTGTTAATAAAGGCACCCACAGACCAGTTAATTAATAAACATGAAATAAAGTATATATATACAGGAAAACGATTCGGAACATTACTTAGGGGACGAGGCGCATTGTGCACACATTATTTGTGGAAACATAAATCCGATAGTTTATGACACATTTATGCAACAGTAAAGGTATTTACTCTTCGAAAATTAAATCTTTGTTTACATGAATGCATATTATATTGTTGGCGTTTGAATTTTGGTTACAATCGGGTCGTATATTTAAAAAAAAGTTGCGGAGCTATTTGATTGCGTAAGTGGTACCAAAGTGATCACGTGAGTGATACCACCATGAAAATATTGAGATAAGGAATTTCCGTTAGTTCATGTCTGTATATTTGGTAGTCTGTGATGGGCATCATCTTTCTAAATGCATTAGTACTCGTTTGTAAATTCCTTTTTACTCATTGTCAAATCTTATTATATTTCTTGTTGCTTGAAGTGTGACGTAATGCTGTGGCTCTTCCTTGAATCAATGTTTCCAATTGGGTAAATACGCTTAATTAGAGATTCACTTGCCTCAATATTAGATTAGCTGGCTGACAGCATGATCCGAGATCTGGTTCATTTATGGTTGCCGACTGGACAGTGCCTCGATGGTGTTAAGGAAGACACTTAATCGTATTTGTGTAAAGTGGAAGTTACATCAATTGCAAAACGTTTCTAGAACCGTGCAACCGGAGAAAGTTGTGAATGTGATTTGTGCCGTCAAATATACGAGTGACTTTATTAATCCAATATCAATAATGCGATAATTTATCGTGTTTAGATTTGAAAAGTTCCAAGATTTTACTGCACACGTGTTAGTGAGGGATATTTTAAACTCTGTGAATGCAAACGTTTAGTTTAGTGGGGACACTCGTTTAGTAATCAAGAGGTTGAAATTCGTCCCAAAAATCACCAAGTTAGTCCTGTTTTCATAGCACAAGCGTTGATGTGACATATTCCGTGTGCACATCTATAATATATTTTATTTTATTAAAATCGTCGTCTTATTCATTTTACCCTAGGAGGGTTCGGGGCAGAAAGTCTCTACAAGGCGCTCCCATCTGAAGATCAGGTCCGATCCAGTCTGTCGTTGTTGCTATTCATACTAATTTAGTCTGGGGTAACCCACCGGTCAATCTTCTTTTCAGAGTTGTTTAGAAGAGTTGCCTCTGCCATTCGCAAGATGTGTCAAACGTTGATCTATTCACAATACGGGCTTAATTATTTATATAACGCTGAAATTATTCTCCTTTTTTAAATTTATTTGTATCTGCTATCTTCTGGTACCTTATTCGTTCAACGAATGTGAACTATCGTTATTTAAAAACTATACAGTAGATTGGCCAAACAATTGCCTCCGGTTATACAGCGATGCTCCGAGGTACCGATTTTAAACTATTACTGTATCAATCTGAGATATTTACGTTTTCAGATTCTTATTGTATTAAATACTTTTTTTTTTTTAGGAGAACACATTCTTATTGTGAAGTTGTAATTATTCAGAACATAGCTCTGTGATATTTTAAATATTAATTAAATATATTAATTATAAAGATATACATATAAAATCAATTTTATCGAAAAATATTGTTGTTGCGCCATCGGGATTCGAACCTGGATCTCTTTCCTAACCGGGAAAGGTGCTTTATCCAACTAAGCTACAGCGACATTATTTTTAGCGACAATTTTCGACCCTATATGTTACCTTTTTGATATTAATACATTTAATCGTTCCATCATTCGACAGAGCCATCTATCTTATTTTTACAGAATCTCAAATACCTTTGAGTAAACTGATAGCAGACGCCAGAATTATCAATTCATTTTTATTAAATTTTGTTATTAAAAAAATTTTCGAATCCCGGTGGCGCAACAACAATATTTTTCGATAAAATTGATTTTATATGTATATCTTTATAATTAATATATTTAATTCATATTTAAAATATCACAGAGCGTCTGTTCTGAATAATTACAATTTCACAATAAGAATGTGTTCTCCTAAAAAATATTTAAAGCGATTCGGTAAAAATAATTAGCTGTATGTTTCATCGGGCTTAGTATTTAGGATTTATGTTATAAAGGGTACATATTTATACCAGCGGCGGTGGCAGCAGATGACGGAGATAGATCATGTCAACGATAAGACTTAGACCCGTTAAAGGAAGAGTATATTAGGAACATTGTTCACCCATTATTCTTGGCCTGGAAAATTAATCAACGAATATATTGAAGAAACATATTTTTGATAAATGTGACTTTTTAGTCATTTACAACTTTTTTGATGTTTAAAATTAGAATGGATTATTCCACATTTGCCTAAAGCTGTATTTTTTAGTTCTTCTATTTTAATGCTTAGGTAATGTTATGTTATTTCATTTGTACTGTGTTTTATTAATAGGTATTTGATTTCATATACCATACTGTTTTGTTACTCCATTTTTATAAATTTATATGTACATGTATGTATTATAAAGTAATATGTGGATCGCAAACAATAATTGCTGCCAGGAAAAGTTGTGGGCGAAAAAATTTCCTATATTCAAGGAAGAGAGTGAAGAAGATGAACGAGAGGCTTATATAAAAAATGATTACAGCTTAATGATATTTTCAAAAAATAAAACTAAGATTTTTGACGAGCATGTATAATTTCAGTCAATGACCATGAGAATTTCCGATCGATTTCTAAAAGTCATTAGCGGCTATATATAATACTTTCACATTCACACGCATTTGAGTGACACAAGGAAGAAATTTGTAACGTACATGGGAAAATAGGGATGCTTTATTCAGTACGGAAGGGTTGATCGGGGACAAGGGTGAATTCGTAAGTGGGATTAACAAAGGTTTGCTTTTTCCGGTCAGTACTTATACATGTATTTCATTTTATTTTGGTAATTAACCATAAATTGACAATATATTGACTTTTATAGATAACAGTGGCGTAATAACTTCAATTTTTTAGCTTTTTTGATACAATAATACAAGCACAATATAATAACCGTCTCATAATATACAAGTTACAAAATAACAAGAGTAACCAATAAACAATGCGGCACATTATTATTATAATGCATTACAGGGCCTACGTAAAATAGGGGTCCAAAAGAATCGCGCCCTATAATCATAATATATTAGATAATCACTTGGTATCGATACTTTGCCCAGAGCCAATATAATAATTTCATATAATATAATTTTTTAAATCCACCGCTGCAAGAAATGAAATTACAAAATAAATATTTATTATGAAAATATTTGATGTATAAATTAGAAAATACCTCGCTAATGTTTCAGGATAGGTGCCAGATCATTGCCGCAAAGCAAAACAAGTTTTTTTTTCAGTTGTGCGTGCATATATTGTAAATGCCTAAAATCAATATTTTATTTTAAATGTATTGTCAAGAGATAGTGTTATTTACACTATTTAACTAAACCGTGTTATAAAAATATTAATATATTTTACTTTTTACATTCAATATATATTCACAGGCGCCTTCGATTTTGCATTGGGGCCCGATGCCTTTTTTCCAGATTTGCATTGGGGCAATTTTTCTAGATACGTCACTGAAAGGTATAATTTTATTATAGATGATTACTTCAGTGGTTCAACCTTTTTCACGTCACGGCAAACTATTCGAACCATAAAACCTTTGCGGCACGCGTACGTACCTACTATGCATTAAGGGTACTTACCTGTTACCTACCACCGTATCACGTTTTAAAAACCCTTAAATTAACATATCTTGCATATTTCACTTGAAAAAAATAACCAGATACAATTTTATGTAATAGTCCAGTTACTGTTGTATATTATAGAAAAGTATAAAATCAAGGAAATGAAATCATTTATTATTAAGAGAACACATTCTTATTGTGAAGTTGTAATTATTCAGAACATAGCTTTGTGATATTTTAAATATGAATTAAATATATTAATTAGAAAGATATACATATAAAATCAACTTTATCGAAAAATATTGTTGTTGCGCCACCGGGATTCGAACCTGTATCCCTTTCCTAACCGGGGAAGGTGCATTATCCAACTATGCTACAGCGACAAAAAAGTAACATATAGGTTCGAAAATTTGTCGCTAAAAATATTGTCGCTGTAGCATAGTTGGATAACTATACTATTTATCATTTTTATTAATTTTTTTAAAAAGATATTCACTGTATTTTAGTTATTTATGTTAGAAATCACGTAAAAAGTGTAGTAAAGGAAATGAAAAATAAAAGTTGTTTTAAAACAGTCTCCTTTAAAATATAAATTGTAAGAAAATCCGGAATAAAAATATCTTATACTAGTTACATGTAATAGTTTATTTAATAATTACAATGAAGCCTATAAAAAGGAGCGATTTCGTTCAGTTCTGAAACAATATTAATTAATTAATTTAGTAAATATATGTTTTGTTATATATATGGAACCTAATAAACAAATTTAAACACAAATTAAATAAGTCAATTAGACAGATTTTCTTTTATATATATATGAACACCGTGAAACTTTGTTCAAAAATTGCAACTTAACAACACCAATGTGTTTTCATTAAAAATAAATTTTAATTAGATATCTTTTTACGGAATAAGCTAAAGAAAAATGTAAAAGAGCTTGAAAGGCTGTCGCCGCCGACTTTCGCTTGCATTTCCGACCAATCGCCTTAATGCATTATATTATGTAATATAATTTAAAGTGTGATAATATTTTATCAATTTATTTAGTAAAAAAAAAATTGATTTAAGCAGAATAAAGTCAATGCAACATCTTGCCACTAATCGCTCGCCCTACATTGTTTTGAATCACTGTATTAGATTCTATCTAGTTTAAAGTTTAAAAAATAAAATCTGTTAGAATCAAAGTATGAATTGCTACAATATTACTGCAAAACCGCGATCAGTTCTCAAGGGTTAATTTTGCTTGGCTGTCAATCTTTGCACAAATAAAAAATTCCGCTACAAATTTAGCTTCATCCAATTGAAGCAAGATTAATGCACGACATCCGTCGCTCGCGGCAGAGTATTAGGAGATGGTGGCGGTGTTGACCGAAGCTGAGACGTGTCAAGAGTGTCAAGACTGGAGACGTTACAAATTGCACACCCAAGATGAAGAGCAACAAGCACACCGAAGGCGTCTTCTAAAAAAGTGCATTCATTACATCGGACGCGATCGTGTTAGAGGTTTTTTAATATTCACATTTTTATCAGAACCATTGGAACTGCATTTTTTTCTTGATTCATCGATACCGGACCCACACGATTCGAGTTGCCTTTGAACGTGTTTCGTTCGAAGTAAAAAGAGCTTTCTTTCTTGTCGGGGGATGTTTGGGTGGGTTGGATTTTTATCGCTTTTTTGGCGAGGCTGTCTCCATGCCGCGTGCTGCGTGTCGGCCAACTAATGATTTGGCGGATTACCGGGAATCGGAATAGATTTATACGCAGCCGCCTACCCGTGGTAATTGTCATTTTGGACGCACAATTAAAATTCTCGCCATGCGCGACGCGGCTGCGCGGCGACAGCATATGACCACGCAATAAAATGTCAGATGAAGAAAAAATTCCTTTCAATCTTTCAACCGCCTTTCATTTCTGTAATGGGTAATTAAGAAACATACCATAGGACGCACTTTTTTTCTTTTTAATTTTCTTTACGGACTTAAAATTGGGTCCGAAGGTAATCAATTTGAATAAGTATCAAATTAAATATTTCGCCCGCTTATATTTGTATGTATTTAATTTTAATAATTCATTCATTTTACTTTATTTTAGTTATTATGTTTCTTAAGTATGTTGGGCGACAAAGAAATGTGGGGATAAGACGGACAAGAGTAGTAATATAATTGAATATGCAAAGAAACTTGGAGGATGGAAAATCGTTGGACAAATCTATTTATCCTGTGATCATCATTTACTATGGTCCCTCATGACTGAGAATTGTGATCTCCATGAACTACCGTTCTCTTAACTATACTCCTCCACTTTTCTCTAATCTGAGGGCTGTCATCAGAGAAGCGACTGTTGCCTTTTCAACTCGGTCTGTCTAGCGGGTGGGGGATCTTCCTCTTCCTCTTGGTCCTTCGACGTGGCCCACCACAACAAGCTTCTCCATGCTATCTTCCCTTCTCGTAAGATGCCCAAAAAAATGTCAAATTCGTCTCACTTAAATGGTTGATAGATACCCGGTATGCATCCTACGTACATACAGTGATACATCCAGTGATACATCCAGTGATACATCCAGTGATACATCCAGTGATACATCCAGTGATACATCCAGTGATACATCCAGTGATACATCCAGTGATAAATCTAGTGATACATTCTACGTATATCTAATGATACATCCTACATGCATCCAGTGATACAGTAGAGGAATTAATAGACGAATAGACCACCCAAAACCCGATTGTCTGAAATCGAAATCTTTAAATTCTATGGAAATACGTGGCAGCGATTAATAATGGATACAGAAGAATGGAAGACACTTGGGGAGGCCTTCATTCAACAGTTGGGATTTTGTGCTGTCCACATCACATCCCAATCCAATGCATCCATCTTGTAGCGCTTCTAATTCCTTGGTGTCTATTTCACAGCGGCGTAGAAAGTGGAGATGACGAGTGTGTTGATCATTTAATTTTTATTGTTTCAGTGACGTCACGCTGCCGCCATATTTGTTTCAACTTCATAAAATCATGGATACAGTTATATACAACAGAACTCGGATACTATGTTGTAAGCTATACATTTTATTTTTCATGTTTTTCTTGTTGTTAAAATCATTTTAAACGATGTCGAGCTCACCGAGAAACGAGGATTACGCAGGTAATCGAATATGGCTCGTTATTTTGAATCGATTTTCAACTGCGTGACTCGAAAAACGCCCCATGAAATCTTATAACATTGATCGTATTAGTGCGATAATTGACGGAACACGTCGCAGCCTCTACGAAGATGCACTAAGATGTAAGGCTTTATGTGACCTTTCCTCTCCGTCAGGCGCAGCGAGGACTGGGGCGCATCTACAACCTTCGGCAGGTTGTGATTGAAAGTGGGAATAAATATTTGTCAAGGTATAAAATAGCAATCTTACTGAATGTCGACAGAACTCGCAAGATCTCTTCCATACCTCCTGCTGGGAGCACGCCAAGTTCATCCTTACGTACAAATTCTGAAGAGAGGTTTTTTCGCGCGAATAAAAAGCGTTTTGTGATATTTCGCGTAATAATTTACGTCGACGCCACCTCTTGCAATGAGCCAGGTAAAAATATGACATAGTTAATTAACAAAATACGCCGACCGTGAAAATTTATGCAATTTATTTTAGTGGAACGAGAAACAATAAAGATGGAGCATTTCACGACTGCACGGCGGGGATATATTTGTTTTATCATGATTTTCAAAATTCGAGATATTACTTAGTAAAAGTTACGCACGTATGCGCGCGTGCGATTCAGCAATCTCGGCGATTAAAAAGATGCAACTAGTTAACTGTTCTGATTCACAATTCTCGCCTAATTTACATTGATACATCTTTGCATGGTCGTTGATTATTATTATTTTTATTTATTTATTTACACCTTTTTCCGAATCGTTTTAAGAGTTGTTTACACTCGTTTCGATTCGTGAATATTGTTTTAATTTTATTATATTCACATCTTAATACCATCATCGGTTGGCTCCGGTAATATCGTACCAGAGTCATACCTGTACAATTCGACGTGAGACATGTTATCACATTAAATTCAGAGAACAGCCAGAGAGAAGGTATATAAATCATGCACCCTCAAAAGTGGAGGGCAGACGTCACAATTATGTGTTGTAGTCGCAGAACACGGTCACAGTCCGGTAGAAATTCACCCTGTCCAGGTCACAAGAGGTGCGAGGGAGAGCCGGTAGATTGCTCCATTAGGTGTCTCTAGCCACTGATCTTCTCGGCATCGTCCATCCCAGCAACCCCCAACGAGAGACCCACACTCTAATGTATTCTCTGGAATGTCCGAGATTCCTTTAATTTCTTAATAGGTTATCGTTCCGAGGGATCCGATGACCTATTCTTTCTAATCTCGCAATCATGATCATCTCACGTGCATCATTCATAATTACACAGTCCCAGAGAATGTGCTCCGGTGTCTGCCTCACCTGAACGTAAACACACCATTTATGTTACATTTAAACCATCTACAGAAATTGCAATAAGGTACTGATTTGATCAAAGATTTAACAAGGGGCTCGCCGGCGAATGTTAAATTCAACAAGGAGCTCGCGGAAGTCCCTCCGTGCCACCTCTAGCCCACCCCTGCCTATGGAGGTTGGAAATTGTGACTTATATTTGCTCTTAATAATAATTGTCAGCTGCAATGAAGCTTGAGTTATGTTCTTTCATATTTTCCTTTTACTCTCTAATCCTAAAAATTTAAATAGTGTTAAAAAAAACTGACAAATTGATTACACTGTCTATTTTTATCATCCTATACTGGATTATCAGTTCACAAATGGAGTACTGGTACATGATACGAAGCCTGAAGCTGACAAAAAAGAATTAAAGTCTGAGAGCAGTGGAAATAAGGTTTCTCAAACGTATGTATGATTTAATGAAGAAGTCACAAGAAGACAAAATGGATTGTACCCTACCTACCCTATTGCATACCCCTTTGGGATGTTTTGTACTAATAAGAAATGTTAAGTAACAAATTTTTATTTATCAATATTTCATGTCTCTAGGTTTTAGGTTTATTTAGATAAAGTAGTAAGTATTCAACAAGTATTCAATAATTTCAAACTGTTAAATGAAAATGTATAAAATACTATTTTCTTCTCTCTAATTAGACTTATTTATTTATGTGTAAAACGCCTACTACATGCATCTAAACATGTACCTCGTCACCACATAAATATTATTAAATATTTATGAATGAATAAATCGCCACTAGATGGCGGTACTTTCGCGCATATTGACTACGTTTATGAAACGCGACAGAGAAAGTACAGTAACAAATTGCTCTACGAGATGGCAGCACCTTCGAATACAACTAGTTCAGGAAACGATGTAGAAAAGATAATACTAGCAAATATTCGTCCTATTGTGCTGCCATCTCATAGAGACATTAGTTACTATTTTTTAAATATCTCCCTATATAATTTTAAATATCTTCTATCACCTGTAATTATGAAATTGAATTTGAATATAAAATATATTCGTTTTGCAAGGATCTTTGCACGCTAATTTTAAATCAATATCGATAAAAGCATCTGTGGTATCGTGTATGGACTAATGAATTGTATTTATGCTGGCACACTAATATTTTAGGTGGATAGAATATTATTAATTCTGAACGCGGTAGCACGGATAATATATGAAACGTCAAAATTCTCACATATACTATCCCTTTTACGTGAAGTAGATTGGCTCGGTTTCTTTGAAAAGTAGACTTTAAATTATGTACAAAGCGACACATAACATGGCATCTGCATCGTAAAGAGCTCTGCATTCTAGACATCGTGGATGGTAGACGTTAAACTTTCAGGGTCAGCCTTCTATTTCAAAGAGTTGTAGAATCGATCAGGCATTACTAGAAAACTAAGTTCACGGGTATTTTGCGGTGGCAGGCCCAAAAGCAATAAACTTTTTGCCCTCCTTATTAAGGAACAGTCTCAGAAAATTTATTTGTAAAAAAAATATTGAAAACGTGCCATTTTACAAAATCAAATCCACAAGTTGAAATAATATTTTTTAATTTTAAACATTAATGTAGGATTAAATGTTACCAATTTATGTGTAAGGTGCCTATATATGTATGTTAATTTTTTTCTTTAACGGGTTCACGGGACTCGAAAGTCCATGACCGCAGTCACAACCCTTGAAATCGTCTCCGGACACCCAACCTCTTGCAGGACTGTCTTAACATCATCTCCCTCTAAATGGTTTGCAATACTTTATTTTCGAAGACAGCAACCAATTATTGTGCGTTATTTATATAACGTTTCCTGCTTCTATCCTGCTTTTTATTTTTTGTTGGATGCTGTGCTATCCAATAAGAAATATTGAGTGCTAAATATTTGTATGTTTCTGTATGTTACTATGTTCATGTGTATTACATTACGCCTTCATGTATTTTGTATAGTAATCTGTTTAGATATATCATGTAACGTCTCTGTAACTTTATATATGTATAATATTTTATAGAGAACACGTATTATTTGTGAAGTTGTATTTTCAAAACATAGTTCTGTGGTATTTTAGTTTAAAAAATGCATCTTCACGACAAAAATGTGTTCTCTTTAAATAATATATAAGTGGTAGTATCAAAGTAAATACAAATAAAATAAAATTGATTAATTAATTTTATTCTGGCGTCTCTCATCGGGTTTTATTTATAAGTATTTGAGATTCACGGAAATATAAAGTTGATTGCTTTTAAAAAGTATCAATTGTAAAGATTACAGAATATTATAGCGAACATTGTGAACGCACGTCCCTGGATAGAAAGAGGTCTAGGTTCGAATCCCGGTAGCAACTAATAATTTTTTCGATATATATATTTTTTCAGTATATCTTTCTAGTTGATTAATTTAATTTGTAATATATTATATTTAATGTCAATGCACAATTCAAATAATTGTCATTCACATTGATTGCACAAGTAGTATCTATAGGCAACGGTGGGTAGTTACATTATAGTATACGCATGTGATAAGAATTTTCATAAAATAACCTATGTTGTATCATTAAACCGTTATACTTTTAAATGCCATGAGAACGTTAACACGCCAAAATTTGCATGTCACGTCAAACTATAAGCGTGGTAACGTGAACTTTTTGACCTTGCAGGGATTAATATTATATTTGTTAAATAATTTTGTCATCTGTGTTCGACAGTTCCCAGTTTTTGATAGATTCTGTACCCTTAAAGCCTACCCTTACTCTATATGGTGTCTTTCATTTAAAATACGGTTGGCAGTTAAAAGCTTAATGATCTTAATAATATAAAATACAATTTGATCGTGATATTTGTTTCCTGTCACATTTGTTCCTTGATATTTCAACTATTTAATCGTTGATTATCCAATGTTATTATTATTGACGGCCGATATTTGGATGTTGTATTAACAATAAATACTAGGTATAAGTGATTAAAAATTTATATCAATTCGAATGTAAATTAAATGGCTTAAGAGAATTAAATGAGCAAATGAATAGTCGTAAAAGCGTAGTAGACACGTAGACACACTTTGTTTTATATTTCTAAACGTTTAGTTTAATGAAATTTGTCGTCAATTTTTAATGACTTTAATTTATTTCGCCGTAAAAGTGTATTTGCACAACGTCTTGTGAAAAATAACGACCCGCGACGATATTAAAAGGCGGAAAGCTTAAATTTCGCAAATAATTTCATTGCCTCTTCAACAGGGGTGGCATTTGCACTTCTTTAATGCCAACAGCTCTTGGAAGTGTATTCTGTGCATGAAAGTAACTTGATATTGGGCGTACAAATTAATTAATTCAATTTAAAGAGAATCGACTGTGTTCAGAAACAAAACTACAAACGAAATTGATACAAACGTAGTTGTTTTGTTTTTGATGAAATGTTTCTAAAACTCCACTACTATTCTCGGCATCCTGTAGATATGAAAGCCGTCACGATCGAAGTGCCTATTGTTTTTGGGAGATCTTATTCTTACTCTCCGTCCTTCGACGTGGCCCACCACAACAAGCTTCTCCGAGCTATCTTCCCTTCTCACAAGATACCCAATAAGTTGAAGAATTAGTCTCAGGCAAATCACTGAGTAAATTGCCATTTAATCATTTTCAAATACATACTTAAGGAGAACACATTATTATCTTATTGGGAAGTTGTAATTATTCAGAATTAATTTAATTTATATTCCAAAAGATATACATATAAAAGCAATCTTCCAATCCGGGGATAGTGAATTAATCGATTATGCTATACCAACACAGTGCTTTGGGGACAAATTTTCAAACTTACATGTTACACTTTTCCAATTATTACATCTATCGTTCCATTATTTGAAAGTAATCATCTACTTTATTTTTACTGAATCTCAGATACCGTTGAATAATCCGATGAAAAGCCAGAATTAGTAATTTATTTTTATAGAATTTTGATCGATTCTATCGGATTACTCAAAGGCATTTAAGATTCCGTAAAAATAAAGAAGATGATGGTATTCAAACAATAGAACAATAAATGCATTAATTGGAAAAGTGTAACATACAGGTTCGAAAATTGGTGTTGGTATAGCATAATTGGTTAATGCACGTTTCCCGTATTGGAAGAGATCCAGGTTCGAATCCCGCTAGCAACAACAATATTTTTCGATAAAATTTATTTTATATGTATATCTTTCTAATTAATACATTTAATTTGTATTTAGGTATTTATATTTTTATTTTTCGTCAATGGGATGTGGCGCGTTTGTTTCAGAACCTCTTAATTAGTACTCTCATGGTTACATGTAGGTAAAAAATTGCCCATGTGTGTTTTATATATATATATATATATATCTACAGATGACTGATGTGGAATGAAGGAATCCAATTTTTTAACAATTATTTAGACATTTCAGTGTTAGAAAACGGTTGCAATAAAACATATTATCATGTGGACCGAATGAGCAAGGACTGATAAAAATACCGTCAAGTGTATAAGACAGATGCTATCTAGTATGAGCAGGTAAACCAGGAGTTTAGATGCATCAGTGTGTGAAACAGGTAAGAGTTGTGCGCAGAACAGAAGAGTTCCGCAGAGAAGCGGTGATACTCATTTAATACCTGTAAGCATTGACATCTCCTTACCGGTTCACACCGGTTTGCACGAACCGGTTATTAAAATTGAAAACAATTGCCGTACCGTTGGCCATATTCTGTTATAAAATTAAATGTTGAAATATATATGTTTTATATAATATTACGATTACAATGTTCAAAATCAAATCATAAAAAAAACGATTTTTCTAACGTGGTCCTCAAAACAGGACATACTCGTCATGAACGAGAATAATAATGAATAATGTCTCTAGTGGGCATATGAGCGGTTATCAAAATTATTTTTGCAAATGGGTTGAATATTTTTTTAGGGACATCATTGCCTATAAGTAAGAAATAATTTTACAATAATAAATTTGCAATAGTATAATTGAAAATATACTTTTTGCCAAATAATTTGAATAATGCACTTATCTCTGATTACATAGAATAATAATATAAAATAATATAATGTTTAGTAAAATATGAATTAGATATATTAATTAATACATATAAAATCAATTTTATTGAAAAATATTGTTGTTGCGCCACCGGGATTCGAACCTGGATCTTTTTCCAAACCGGGGAAGGTGCATTAACCAACTATGCTACAGCGGCAATATTAAAGTAATAATACAATTGTATCAATGTGTCTAAAATTTAATAAAAATGAATTGATAATTCTGGCATCTGCTATCAGATTACTCAAAGGTATTTGAGATTTCGCAAAAATAATGGAACGATTAAATGTATTAATATCAAAAAGATAACATATAGGTTCGAAAAGTTGTCGCTAAAAATATTGCCGCTGTAGCATAGTTGGATAATGCACGTTTCCCGGTTTGGAAAGAGATCCAGGTTCGAATCTCGGTGCCGCAACAACAAAATTTTTCGATAAAATTGATTTTATATGTATATCTTTCTAATTATTTAATTAATATTAAAAATATCACAGACCGTCTGTTCTGAATAATTACAACATCACAATAAGAATGTGTTCTCTTAATAATGTTTAGTTTTAAACTACTTTATTATGTAGATATTTAATGTACTTTAGTCAACTAGTTTCAGTTGGATCCAACCATTTTCAGGACAATATAGTATATAAACTAACCCAAGTACAGATATTTAAATAGAAGGTTAAGAAGACAGCAACAGCATATTAGAGTGGGACAGAGTATGCGGTAGGGGGTGGGGATTACATGGGAACAAGTGTAATATTGGTTTTTAGATAAATTAATTTGATTATTTAGTATCTGGCTATTATTATTGACTGATTTATCCAGGCGTAAAAAAAATATAACAATTGAATTTTCTCAAAAAAATGTAATAACTTAATAGGGGTCGTCTTTGTCAGATGATTCATCTTATATAGTGTTTTTATAATCATATTAAAAATATTTTTCTTTATTTTGTATTCATTAAAGTATGCCACAATTCTGCAGGAATTTATGAAATACATTATTTTTATATTAATTGAAGCTAATAAGCAAAATGTGAACTATAGCGCCATCTATTAATTTTAGTTTGAATTAGTAATTTGTTTAATGAATCGTTAACTAACAAAAATACCTGTTATTTTTAATTGTTTTGGTATTTCGCATATTTTATTTTATTTGGAAAACACAGCTTTTCAGTAATACATAAAATAATAATAAATATTTGAACAAAAAATTTAACCAATTACATGTTTCTTATAGATTACAACAGTGGCATAGTGTGGGTTTAATAGATAATAAAATAATGAAGGAAAATTACATAAGTGACAGTATTTTTTAAACATAATATAATTATTTATTTTATATATTATATTTACTACTGAAAATGACTTAAATATTCGTTAGTTAGTTCACATACATACAGGGTGAATATTATGTTCCAGGTTGATGTTATTTTTGAATAACTAAAAAATAAAATATATTTTTAAATTTTTATTTTCATTTATCAATTGGATAATTTATTACAATTATGTTTGAAATATAATATTGGCTATGTGGCTATCTCTGGCAGCGGAACAAATGTATACTCTTTTAACCACATTTTTCATAACATTCTCGTAAACTTCGCGTGTTGTTTCAGCAATTTCATTTCGAATATTGTTCCGTAGCATCGAAATTGTTGTTGGCTTATTTGCGTAGATTTTTTCTTTCAAGTATCTTCATAGAAAATAGTCGGGAGCTGTCAAATCAGGTGATCGAGAAGGCCAGTCGATATAACCACTTTTTGATATTATGCGGCCGGGAAAAATTTTCCGCAAAATGTCAAGCGTAGCTGGGGCTGTGTGTGAGGTAAAACCGTCATGTTGATACCACATATGTTGTAGGCCCAATTGACTCAATTCAGCTACTAAGAAGTTTCTCAAGATGTGACTATAACGATCACCATTAATGGTTACAGCATTGCCATTATTATTAATGTTTTAATAACCGCAACACAATATTGAGACATTAGATGCTTCAAAATAAATTATAATCAACTACTATCTAAAACTACCAAATGTGAACTGACATATGGCAAATAGCGGCCAAACAAAATCGGCCTGGAACATAATATTCACCCTGTTTGTTCGATATGAGTGAATTGAACATGACTGTATTAATAGCTATATATAATATATGATAGTTACATTATGCAAACATTTTTTAATCTTCTACCGCCGATCAGCATCAAGTGTTGAATGTAGGTCTTTCTATTTTTTATTTTACACAGCTACCTCACATGCGTTTTTTCTTTCCTTTCTTCCAATTTTACCATACAACTCTCAGAACTGGTAAAATACAAGTTTATAATCTTCACGTAGAAGATATGATGTTATTGTATGTTATATATTAAGTTTCCAATCTCATTTAATTATAACTGTAAAATTGAGCACACGTACATACATACTTATCCATTGAAAATAATTAAATATTATTGTTGCTATAACTTTCTCTCGCACGGACATTCTTTTCCGATGGAGATTCACACCGATACTTTCCGAATGGATGTACAAGCAACCAGATACATTCGACCTGCCCACGTACTAAGAAAATCGAATAAATATAAATCATCCACTGTTTAAAATGACGCATTAAGAAACCTCGTATTTACATTGTATGATCTATGACCATTCCCACTGTGGTGTTTTAACAATTTACAATAATTATTGAGTCGAGAAACACGATAACAACGTATGGGCCATCTTCAAGGGTGTAATTAAAATTTAACCAGCCGATTTCGATCGGTTTATCCTACCTACCGAGTAACCTTCGTTCCCACAGACGGCCGGAAGAGGCTCAACACATGGATAACATTGTTGAACATTAATAAAAAATACTTCTTCGCCGTACTCTCTACGAACTGACACACGTGTTTAATGAACAACCTCTTTTACAAATACCTTATTCCGGTTAATTCTTTACGCGTTGAAATTAAATGTGAGATTTATGTGTTTGTTCTAGGGTTTAAAATTATCAATTTTCTTGTCCATTTAAAAGAATACCTCTTCAAATAACGTGACTTGTTCGTTTTATTGTCGGTTGGTTGTGTGTATATCATCCATATTATATTTATAGTGTACCTATCAAAATTGAAAATTTTTATTTTTAACCCATTCGCACATCATTCATTTCAAGTTATACCCTTAAGTTTTATAAGTATAAATATATTTTACATAGTAATATTTTAAAGCTGGTTTTAACTTGGTTTCGAGCTGGAGACGAATGTTGTGTATATCATGGACGGCGAGATGTATGAATGTCTCCATTCTGTAGGAACTGAACATCAAAGGCAGATTCCCAACCTGCAGCCTGAGATGGATCCTTCAATTTTTGGGCATCTTGCGAGAAGGGAAGATATCTTGGAAAAGATTATTGTGGACGAAGAGGAAGATAAAGATCCCCCATCTGCTGGACCGACCAAGTGTAAAAGGTAACAAGCACTTCTCTGGTGACAGCCCTGAGATCTGCAGGATGCAGAGGAAAGTGGAGGAGCACAGTCAAGAGGGCAGGAGTTAATAAAGATCGCGATCCTCAGTCATTGGGGATCGACGTGGATGATTTTCAAACTAGTTTATTACTTCAGATGCTGCAGTAAATGTCTAAAACGTTTTAATTTTAATTAAGGTGTAGTGTGAAGTAAACAATGTTGTGTTTTGTTTTATTAATTGACTAATTTTTCAAAAAGTTAATTCAAATTATTATTTAAAATCCGTCGTGGGAAGGGTATCAATGTCGTACATACGGTTGTTTTGTACTAAAAATGCGCAACAAAATTGTTTACAAAATAAAAATATCTATATACGTGAATATAATACCTTAATGCTTCCATGATGACGATTTGTCTCGATACATGCGCCATATTTCTAAAGTATTTTTTATGTTGAAATTACGGTGTTTTGTATAACTACTAACTTACAAACTTCAGGCATAGTATTGAAACATTTACTATAGTACTGTGATATTTTAACTTTGCAATACAATCGTTATGTTTTAAATCAAGTAATTAAATACCTACTTACAGAGTCCACTTAGTAGTGCACTATTAGAATGCACAATAATTATTATTTTGAAAATTTTACAATTTTGTATAATATATGGGTTACTTAAATCTGTTACAAGATTAAAAGTTACATATGTTTGTGAATCGCTGTACCTCTCCAAAAAAGAGACCAGATCTTGTGCATGAAGAGGGACTTACACTATAGTCTTTTAATAGAGTTATATAGAGAAGTTATATATTTGTTATCCATAATATTAATTATTATGTAATTGTGTACTTCTGAAGTGTTCATTTAATTTCTTTTTTAGTTCTTTTATATCCTTTATTTTCTGTAGGGTGGCTATTGATTTTTTTATCCCAAAGTATATAGTAGTGTTTGGTGTTACATTTAGGGATTTAAAAATCTTAATGATGTACTTGTTTCAAGTTTTACAATATTATTTTCTTTGAGTAATTGATTAATTGATATTTTTGTAAATGTTTTCTATTTTAGGAACTGGGAATATTGCAAAAAGTGCTTGTGATGAAAAAGTTGATTTTTGTTTAATATTACTTAAATAAGTTCAGTAATTTTATTGTAGTTGTTTTTATGGGTGATTTTTATATTGAGCGGAGTTAAAGACTTTTGATTGAAAAGAGAATGTAATAAAGAATGTAATAGAAAGTAAATTATTATGAAACCAGTGTGTTCGTGACGTTATTTGCTTGTTCATTTGCAGTGTTCCAGTCGTGTCCGTTTACAATAATAGCGGTACCGTCGGCATATGATATAATTTTTCTGTTCAATTTTATTTTGAAAATATCGTTGACATAAATTATAAAAAAAAGTGGGCCCGAAACTGTCCCTTGCGGTATACCAAATTCACTGATTAGTGGTTGGCTTAGGGTTTCGTTTATTTTAACGTTTTGCGGTGTTTCACGAAGATAGCTTTGAATCCAGCCTAGTGCTTTGTCGTTCATACCAACGGATTTTAATTTTAATTTTAGTTTGTACTGGGATATACTGTCGAAGACTTTTCTCTAGTCCACAAAAATTACAATACATTTAAGAGATTTGTCTAGAGATTCTTAACTATTGCGTCTGGTGTGCTTTTATTTATTCCATAAACCTAGACTGGTTTATTATATTACATCAATTACTTTGTTTATTTTAATAAATTGAGACAATATTTTTTAAACAATTTTTTTGATGATTTTTCCAATGTTTGATATTAAAGAAATTAGATTATTTGATTTATATATGGAAAAAATGATGGCTCGTTTGTAGCATGCTGGGAATATTCCTGTTATGTTTAAGTTCATTATATGATTTAAGGGTTTAGATGTTTGTTTTATGGTAAACTTTAAAGTCAACGCCTAGTTATGATGGATATATACGAGAGCCAAGTAAAAAATAAGGTTCCTTACGCTGTACACTCGCCACGCGAGATGCTAGGCGAAATCCGGCAACACCGCCTTGATTGTTGGTCCCTTAACTACATCCCCACTACCGGGAGCAAACGCTGCGACGCTCAGTAAAGGCCTGACAGCCATCCGCTATGGAACCCGCCATCGCCATTACCGCCAGGTGTGAAATCCGTTCGGTGATTCGATTTTTAAACGCGAAGAAGCTTAAACCTGTTGAAATTCATCGACAGTTGGAAGAAGTTTATGGCACAGCTTGCATCAGCGTCCAACACGTCCGCAAATGGTGCAGGGAGTTCTCCGAAGGACGCACAGACGTCCACGACGAGCAAAGGAGTGGGAGGCCATCGGTGTCGGACGAAGTCGTGGCGAAGATTGAGCGCATTCTCCTCGAAGATCGGAGAGTAACGCTTCGGGAGCTTGCTGTCCAGGTTCCTGAGGTTTGTGAAAAAACCATCGACAACATTTTGACCGATAAACTTGGTTATCGCAAGGTGTGCGCGCGGTGGGTCCCACACATGCTTTCAGAAACCCACAAAGACAATCGTGTCAAGTGTGCCGAGGGGTTTCTTCGAGAATGCGCCGAGAATACCGAAGAATTCTTGGACTCCATTATTACGGGAGATGAAACGTGGTGTCACTACGTCACTCCAGAAACAAAAGAACAGTCTAAACAATGGCGCCATCCTGAATCGCCTAGGCCGAAAAAGTTTAAGCAGACGCTTTCCGCAGGGAAAGTGATGGCTACGGTGTTTTGGGACCGAAAAGGCGTCTTGCTGACCGAGTTTATGCCTAAAGGGACCACCATCAATTCGGACAGGTACTGCGAGACATTGACAAAACTCAAAAGAGCCATCCAAAATCGCCGGAGAGGAAGGCTGACCAAGGGCGTTAGGCTGCACCACGACAACGCTCGCCCGCATGTCTCTCGACAGACCACCGCCCTACTGGACAAATTCGGCTGGAAATTGCTTGACCATGCCCCCTACAGCCCTGATCTTGCTCCCAGCGACTTCCACTTGTTTCCGAAATTGAAGCAACACTTGGGTGGACAACGCTTCAATACAGATGAAGAGGTGAAAGAAGCGGTCACCAAGTTCATCGGCGGCCTAGCGGCGGAATTCTTCGAAGCGGGTTTTCAGAAGTGGATAACTCGTCAGGAAAAATGCATAGAAAAATCAGGAGACTGTAGAAAAATAGAATAAAGTACAAGCTTTCAGATGGTTTACTTATTTATTGCAATAAAAAATACCTTATACCTGAAAAAAATGTAGGAACCTTATTTTTTACTTGCCCCTCGTATCATAACCTGGCGCTGACCCCCTTTTCCTACTTGGTATGATTTGTTCAATTTCCTCAATTATTGTACGTCAGTACTAAAGTTCTTTATGATTTAGTAAATTACTAAAAATGTTTGCCGTTTCCTGTTTCCTTTTTTTGAATCGTCATGTATGTGTGATGAAATTTATTTTTTCTTTTTTTGATTGTTTTTTTTCCTAATTATTTCATTAATGATGTTTCATACTTTCTTACTATCTTACTATCATTTTTGCACTTTCTAGATTTTTTTTTGTATTTTATCTTTAGTATTTTTTTTTATTAGGAATAAGAGTTTTTTCCTGTATACTTTTATATGTCTATTTAGTTGCTCGTTATTTGGTAGTTTTTAATTTTTTAAAATTATAAATTCTTTATGTCTGATTGATACGATTGGACCATGAGTAATCTAGGGCTTTATAGGTTTGTATTTAGAAGATTTGCATTTAGCTAAAGTATATTTAGCGGCATTTATATGTTTATTATTTATTGTTTGTATCATCAAACATGTTGCAACATTCGTTGACATTATTGCATACGTATAAGTTAGTCCCTTTGTTTTTTAATTAATTAGTTTGTCATTTAATTAATATTTATATTTTTGTTGTAATTTTTTTCCGTTGTATATTTATATTTGTAATTAAATATAGAAATCAATGACCTCTGTATAAACGATACCAGAAAAAAACATTATTTATGTCTGAAATGTTATAATGTATATGGTAAATACAAGAAGGTAGTTGATTTTTTACGTTTCTAGTATATACATTTATACATGACATAAAGTTTAATTCAGCTAGTATATTTAAGTAATTATCTTTATTATTAAATGATTAGTCGTTAGATATATTTAAATTTATGTTTCCTACAATAATAGTTTTATAATTTTTTAGTTTTAATAATATATTTTTAACTCTTCTATAAATGTTATTATTGATAATAAGTGAATTCTATAAATAGTTAATATGTATAGTGAATTACTTTTGTATTTGATTTTTAATTTTAAGATGTTTACATTTTTTATATTTATTTCTTAGAAATTTAGTACCGTGTACCGTGTATTTTTGTTAATGATGTTCTTAGTTGCATAGTCCCTTTTTGAGAGTAAAATGAAGATGATTATATAATCTTAGCTTACTACAATTAATTCAATCCTTTATAATATATATACAAAAGTAAAAGTATGCAATAATTTATTGTAATAGATTTATAACAAATTTGTGTCATAAAGGATGATAAATAATCAATGAAAAAATTGACAAAATATCTTGTCTCATAAATGTTATTTAATTGATTAACAAAAACACTAAGAATGATTTATTAGTCTTGCGTCACATCAAATAATTAATCACACATTTTCTTTTGATAGCTGGATGTGATTTATTATCGATATAACTCATTATTAATTTTGTGAAGAGGTGCATTGTGAATTTAAAGAAAAGTGTTAATCTAAATGTAAACTAAATCAATTTATGTAAATTACATAAACCCTAAATAAATCATTCAGAATGCAAAGGGATATGTGCCTTCATCAATTTCATTATCACGGGTGGGGCTGGAATTATTCCACCAAATGTTTGATCGATTTTTAATAATGAATTTATCGCATTAGATTAAAAAATACTAAGCTTAATCTTGGAAATTAAAAGTAAAGGCTATGTTAAAAATATTGCATACAAATTAATGTTCAGCTATGTATCTAATGACCACGAATAAGATTTTTAAGACATTTTCGATTCATAATAATCTCTGAGATATGGTTTTTGCTCCCGTTACTCCCCACTTTCGTAGTACACACTTCGCCATCGTGGGTTTCACTTCACGCTAAAACGTTAATTGTCATTGTCATTCGTCAGTTGGGTGATTTTGAATCTCCCCAGCATCAGTTAAAACGGAATAAATATTTGTAATTTATTGCCTTATATTTATGAAGAGATCCAGGTTCAAATCCCGGTGGCGCAACAACAATATTTTTCGATAAAATTGATTTTATATGTATATCTTTATAATTAATATATTTAATTTATGTTAATGTTCAAGACTTATGTCTAACTTTTCAAAATATATAGTTGTAAGTGACGGTGGTTTTAGGCCACGTTTCTGTGCAGATGTCGAATCTCGCTGTCAGATCAAACGTCGTGTACACTGGTTTGAATTGTTATCTTTCTATCAATGTTAAGCTGATCTCTGAGTTTATCTTGAGATTAAAATCTTAACACGCGTACATGGTATTTAGATATATATTATGTTCATATTATAAATGATGAATAAAATTGAACGTCGATTTTAAAAAGGAAATAAAACGACTTTTTCATTGATTTTGTGATTGGATTTTTTTTAAATATCAAAGCGCACACTCTCCGATTAAATATTAAAAATATGTCAGATAAATGGACACCTCAATTTTGGCTGCAAATTTTGGTCCTTTTCACTAAATTTTCGACTACTATTTCGCACAATTTCTAATCAATTTCATCAATAACAAACAAACAGTTGACTACCTCAATTTTTAATGTCGTCAAGTTTTTGTGGATTGCTGGCATTGACCTTAAATTTCAGATAATCCCACAAAAAGACGTCGCACGGTGTTAAATCACAAGATCTGGTTACGCGAACAGGAAGTTGTTGGTGCAGTTAATAAATGTGTTCAAGGTTCATATCGAACAGCTGTGCCAAAAAATTGTTGATACCATGTCACGGTAGCGATCGCCATTCACAGTTACCGCATTCACAGTCGCGCTTTCAAAGTATACAGTGAAACACCGTAAGTGACTCGTTCGAGGTGCATTTGCTTCTTACGAATCTGCCTCAACGCTGAAGATGATTTTTCGACCAAATTGAGAGTCCACTTCGTGATGCTTTACAAACTAAATGGTAAACTGTCGGCGGTTGGAATGGTCAGGAAGAATGTTCTAATCGGATGAGTCGTAGATTATAACTATTAAAATATCAAAGTTATCAACCGCAAGACAAAAAAATAGACCGAAGTTTAAATCCGGCGTTCAATTCAATACAATATATGTTATTTCGTTTAACCAACGTCTTTGGACAAAATAAATCCGTCGTTTATACGACCCTATCATGTATTTATTTATAACTTTAGAGTACTGTTAATAGTGTTTTAACGTAAAGTTTTAACGTAAAATAATACTTTCTTACCCATATAAAAAATGTATGGACTTTTAAGTACACTTTCTTTGACTAAACATGATTAATTTATTGTTTGAAAATACTTCACGTAATAACTAAAGGAAATAATTATTTTTATTAAAGGTTAACATAGGAAATAGTTATGCCAATTGGTTTTTGTTTTTCTCAAATCAAAAGCCAATCCATGCACCAAATTTAAAGAACAATCATGAAATCAACAGGTTAAAAACAGTAAGATAGTAAAATTCGCGAATTAGTAAAAGAGGAAGTAGACACTTCAATGATTCGCACGCAGTTGTAACCCTTTCTAATGTTATTCTATTAATAAACAGCAAAGGTAACGAATCCACACAAAACGGATCAACCGAAAGGAATTTTCAATTCAGTAAATAGCTATATATATGACTTGAGTAATTCACTAGCTTAAATACAGAATTGAATAATGTGAATAGCACGATGCGGCGAATAAAAAAAGAGCGCTATGAGTACAGCGGTAAGTTGCGATGAGTTTTTAGAACTAAGCAATTAAAGTCTCTTCTGGTACACAGATGACACTAATTGCAAATAATGTTTTCGTTAATGTTAATCCAATTTTTTAATTAATATTTGTTTCACAGAATTTTTAGTTATGCACAGCTTTTTTGTTTGTATGTACTACACGCCCTTGCGCATAGGGTAATATTATAGGAAATAGATACATTACATTTCCCTTTTAAATATACGAATTAGGTGAATACCTGTTTCTTCTGAAGGTCATTTTTCAAATGGAAAATAAACAAAAACATTTCAGTTGTCAGAAATTTCATAATTGGTACAATGTAAGTAGGTAATTATTTTAACACTTGTTATTTATAAAAAAAAAGTATATTCGTGCAGTGAAATTGAAAAAATCAGACAAATAAACCAAAAATGCTACCATAGTGAATACGCATGCGTCTTTAGTGTGATGAGGCTCAGGTGGGATAAACTTCTAAGGGTGGTGGTTGACAATAGGAGCAAAAGGGAGTTCACCCATTAAAGTTTATGGTATCAAGTATTTTTTAAGGTATATAACAAAAAATAGGTGATTATGTAACGGAGAAGAAAATTCTTTTAATGGTGTTTCGTTTTTGTTGATGATATGTGGGGGTTAATATAATCTATACCATCAGCAAATAAATCTCTATTATTTATTCTGTTGACTCTATAAGTTTATTATTATTATTATTTCTACTTCTCAGATTATTGTAATGATTGAATAGTATATTGAAAACGAGACGTGAGACGCGATGGTTGAAAGTGAGTGAAATAGAAAGAAAACTATTTATAAAAAAGATGCACGATAATCGCTGTAGTTTTAAGCTAATAAATATATATACAATATTTCATTTTCCATTATGTGAAGTGAACCGTGTTTATTCTTTATGAAGCCATATCCAATATTCTGTACCTGGCGTGATCGATAACAGTCTTTGTTAGAGCTCCTCGTGTAATATTTAAATAGGGCTGTTATATTCGTAAGCTACCTCCACTCACTTTCTTTCATATTGATGAGCTTTTTGTCTAAATTATTGTAGAGCCTTAAGTAATCTATATATATCATGTTATGCTTTATTATGATGACTAACATCTTAGCTGTCTTAAGACTTGATGATCAGCTATGTTGTGGGATATGGCAATAGAAAAAGAAAATGATCCGGTGAAATTTTAGCTATCATAAGAAATTTTAATGACGATAAAACACAAATGTTACATAAGAGGTGATTACTTTATTATATTAATTATTACTGATGGTATCAAATTAGCAGTTACCACGTAACTAAGAAAACTTAACATTAAAAATATTTTACTTCATTTATTTTATTTTGAGTTTTCTGGGTTGTTCTGCAGTGTGTATCCTGCGTATCCGACCTCTCTTGCAGACATTTTGGATTCCATTGCATGATCCCATCATGTTGTCGCTGATGACATCCTGTCAGAGTCAACATCCAACATTATTGATCATGGAAATCATGCGCTGTTGTACTTGGGTGGTAGTTTTATTATCACATTAATTTTCCTCAATTATTTTAATTTTTTTTCTAATTTTGCAACCATAAAATGTGCATTCTGTAAAATTGTATTTACTACGAAGCCAAATATATAGAACGACAGCTTTATATAGAACTTTTGCAGGCTTTATGTCATGCCTTATTAATAGTAGTATTATCTTCGTTATTTTATATTACCGTATAAAAAATAGTGGTGATTTAAAAAATGTCTACTATAAAAGTATGGAAACCAGAGGGATTCAATTTTCTCCAACCAATTAGGTTGGATCATGGCTGCCTTCCTCTTTATAAATAATGCAAATTCTAAATAAGTAGTCTATTGAAAATAAATGTGCAAATAAAATTAATAATATTAAAATTATAACTTCGTTCAACGGGTCACATCTTTGTGAATAGCCTTTGAAATTATTGTTAACTGTAAATTGATTTCATATACCTATACATTTTTTTGTTTGTTAAATATTATTCCTTATTTTTAATAGTATTAATGGTGTATGAAATATTATTCTTTTAAATACAAATTAAATATATTAAATAGAAAGATATACATGTAAAATCAATTTTATCGACAAATATTGTTGTTGCTACCGGGATTTGAACCTGGATCTCTTCCAATCCGGGGCACCACAGTGAATTAACTGTGGTGCTATAGCATAATCGGTTAATGGATTTTCCCCGGATTGGAAGAGATCCAGGTTCGAATCCCGATAGCAACAACAAAATTTTTCGATAAAATTGATTTTACATGTATATTTTTCTAATTAATATATTTAATTTGTATTAAAAACGTCGCAGACCTATGTTCTGAATAATTACAACTTCACAATAAGAATGTGTTTTCCTTAATAATATTATTCTTTTGTTTAATAATTAATAATTATTAGTAATAATAAATTTAGATTTTTTTTTCGATAATTGGGTACATTTAAATAACATAATTATCTCTTCACTATGTATATACGAACATATTAAACTGAATTTTTCTGTTTAGACGTGAAACGCTTGCCTGATTACAAGTATTCCCGTTAGTTCATAAAATATTACCACGGACTTAATAAATAAACATTAAACGAATTACTCAAAAAAAATTAATAATATAGACAAAAAAAAATAAGCGAATTATTTCCAAAAATTTTAACAATTAAATCTGTACCATAATATATTTGACAACACCATGTGTTTGAAACTTTGATACAAAATGTTTTAAGGGTTTGGTACCTACTAAAATCTATTGTTTATTTTATTTGTAAGCTGAAAACCACCCCCCAAATATTCAGTTCACTTTATAGATTTGAGGCGTGGGATATAAAGATCGGAGTCGTTTAAAAATGTACCGATTCTGACTCCGATTCCGACTTTGTCTTATGGACAAAGAAAGAAACGCTCTTCATGACATGCGTCTTCATGCAGAGCGAGAGAACGTAATATAATTCGCGAAAGAATGACCGCCCGTTTAAATATATCCGGTACATCGATGATTCGCTCTCACCCAGACTTCTGAAGCATTCTTTTTCGTTAATTTATAATGTACCCCTGACACGTACATTAACGATTAGTCAAAACACAGACATATAAAAGATAGAGGGGATATTGCTGGTGAGTGTTTGAAGTAAGCGAGTCAGTTTCATTCTACAAACCTTTTCGTTTTAATAATCAAATATTAATACGAAGTCAGAGTGATTGATTTAAGAAATAAACAATCTTTGTAATTAACTCGAACAGTAAATACTTCACATATTGTGGTAGGCGATGTTCGCGATCGTTTGCAGAATAAATTGAAAGTAAATTATGCTGAGTGTGGTGGGCAGGCTCCCGCGTGGCCCGCGGCTGGCTCTTGCCTGCCACCTCGTTACGTGCCGCGATGGACCGGCTCCAGCAAGACGATACTGAGGAGAAACTGACTATCTTCGATGCACAATACCAGGGTGCTTCTTCTTCATCTTCTCAGACACCATTCTCATTTCTACAAGTTCTAGAAGAACTTATTTATTTTCCAGAATACTATTGAGTACCGGTGACTTTTTGTAGAAGGAATGTTGGATAATTAATTTATACCTACTCTCAAATATACATATCTATCTATACTATTCCACGAACACTCACACAATTCATTATTTTCATTTACAGTGTTAGAACACGTTGTTGAAGTATTTATGTTATTTTCTGTATTCATTTTTTGTATTTAAATGATAAATTAAATAGATAATCAAAGGATATTCAATGTTTCAATAATTCGGCTTCTAGTATTCAAGCCAAACTGTCAAAAATGCGTCACACAAAAAATAATCTCAAAGCAATCCGCTCGCTTTGTAATATGTATTCTATTTTGTGCATTATACCCATAAGCATTAAAGTGGTTTTTTGTACATTGGATGCTGTTAACAAATGGGTATACAGTATTTGAAGACATTGACTGGCGTGCGCATGCGCGAAAGTCGAATACTTTAAAACTTTATGGATACGGAACGAACTATAGAATCTAATGTGGCTGGTATCTGTGTATTTTTGCGATTCATAGAAGTTTGAAAGTTGAGTAAGTTTATGTATTTTGCCTCTTTCCGTGTGCGCGCCGTATCGTAGTGTGTGTTGTGACCGGTCTCTAAAGGACAGCATACATTTATTTGCAGCAGTGCTGTTTACGGCTAGAAACAAAAAATCCAAAGCATGTTGGAAGTGACCGCATCTGTTGAGTACCTGTCTTAGATTTTGGATATTAGTTAAGGCCCGGGTCCAATGTTTTGACAGCGACACTCGACGCGTGCATACAAACGTGATATAGAACCATAGATACAATTATTTATTCTGAAAACTTTGATTTGTTTAAAAGGCATTAAATTACTAACATCCATTCCGTTTCAACCGCATCTGGGAAGATTAAAATTCACTCAGCTGATGAACGAAACATGGTCAATGGACTGATATTTTTTGATGTACAATAAATATAAAGTTAAGCGCGAAACAGAGAATCTCCGAGACTCGGTGTGTGCACCGTTAATTACGAAAGCCGAGAGTTGTGTCGTGTCGAAAATATTATGAATATCTCATTCATGACCACGGACTACAAGAGATTATATTTTTCATTGCGGGGAATATATGTTAGGGTGTTTCAACTTTCCCTAGTTTGATAGTAATTATTATTCACTTATTAGTGTCTTAGTATTTCTTCATTAGTAATGTAGTCACATCTCAAAATGCCTCCAGCCTTTTACCAAAGTGCCACTTTTTTATTTGCACCCCTCAACACACTTCAATGATAACTATTATATTGAAAATATAAGAATTTATCAATGGTTCAATAAAGTCACAGCGACTTTGAAAAAACAACATAATTATTAGGTACACTTCTAAAAAATCTGTATATTATTGTTCATACTTTCATTTCAAAAGTATAAATCATACAAATATGTAATGTTTACTGTTTGTTTAAGTAATATATTTACAATTTACTTAATTTTTATGCGCAACTCTGCACGCACAACCATGGTTAGCGCGCTCAATACAAAAATGAAAAGAAAAATGGGCATTTGAAACTTTTTAGAAGACTCGATAAGAACTCGACCATTTTAGAATACGACTTAAATTGAATAAATTCACTAACATATAAACTTGCGTAAGTGTGAAATATCAGAAAAAAAGAAGTTAATCGAAGTCACATAAGAAATTTTTAGAACAAATTATATAATGTTATTGTTTTTTTTTTACAAAATCGCCGGAGAGGAAGGCTGACCAAGGGCGTTAGGCTGCACCACGACAACGCTCGCCCGCATGTCTCTCGACAGACCACCGCCCTACTGGACAAATTCGGCTGGAAATTGCTTGACCATGCCCCCTACAGCCCTGATCTTGCTCCCAGCGACTTCCACTTGTTTCCGAAATTGAAGCAACACTTGGGTGGACAACGCTTCAATACAGATGAAGAGGTGAAAGAAGCGGTCACCAAGTTCATCGGCGGCCTAGCGGCGGAATTCTTCGAAGCGGGTTTTCAGAAGTGGATAACTCGTCAGGAAAAATGCATAGAAAAATCAGGAGACTATGTAGAAAAATAGAATAAAGTACAAGCTTTCAGATGGTTTACTTATTTATTGCAATAAAAAATACCTAATACCTGAAAAAATGTAGGAACCTTATTTTTTACTTGCCCCTCGTATTTTATAATTATCATTCGATTGGTTTCGGACTTCCTCTATTTCTAGTGCCGTCAACATTCTAAATTAGTCGTGAATAATATTTGAATTAAATTAATTCTCTTAGGCGAAGAATTTCAACGCGGAATGGAGTGATCTCTGCCTTGCCATTAGGAGACACGGGTTAAAGGTAGGTTTGTGCATCCATATGAAGAATTTCACAATGCTGAAGCTCAAATAAAAATATAATTTTGTTTAAATGTACCTGTAATAACACAAAATAGACGCGAGGTAATAAACATACAAAGGATTTTGGTTTTCGGTCAAGATTTTCATTCTACGTCTCTGTAAAATTAAACTTATTATGAAATCAAATATTTTAAATTGTTTTCTACGTTGTGATGTTGTATGAATGCATGTAGCTGATAGAGCTATAAGATTGGACGAAATTCAAAATGTTTATTTCTGTGATTCCTGTATTCAAAAAAATATATATATATCATCTTAGATGGATGCAAAGGGAGGAATGTCGCGTGATTCATAAATGTCATGAGTTTCGAGCCCATTATAAAAAGACCGGGAAAACCACGAACAACATGATCAGCTTCAGTCAGTCGCTATATTAAAGATTAAATGGTCGGAAATACTTACAAAAGATTGTGAACAATGATAATGGGCATGAGGCGGACAGTTAACGCCATCGTTGTCCCTCCAGCCGAAGGACATTGGGCGTGACCTTTGCCGCATGGTCAGCAGGGGCCGCATCACCATATCAGCCACCATAGCGCAGAGACCAAGAAGACGGACCGACGTCTTGAGAGCCGCCATTCCCTCTCGTGTACCCGGCTGAACTAGCAGTTTTTAATGTGTTCTATCTACTTAGTTAAATATTGAACATATTACGTAAAATCATCGTGTCCTTTAAATCAGACTTTGTGCAACCAGATTGAATTTCCAAATAAACGGTGAGACAGAATCACAGGTACGTGGTTCTTTACTTACACAGCTATGATGCTTGTGCTCATCGCATAACCCACTGTGAGACTGGAGTCTGTATCTGTAAATTTAGTGGAATAACCTTGCCAATCGTTGATCATTGGATAACAACAAATCAACATCCTCCACTAAAAGTGGTGATCTTCGACATCTCATTCGCTCCGCTAAAAACCTGAAAAAACTGGACCTTCAAATAAGTATTCAAGTATTACTATACGAATGCGAAACATGGACTATAAATGTGATCATAATTAAATGAATAGAAGCAATTGAAATGTGGATGTTCAAGCGTTTTTGATCCTAAGACAATGCGAATTACTTACTATAGGGTGTTCGAAATGATAGTCAGAACGTACCTTCTTGGACAAGGATTGAAATTTGGAGAACTTGGGGGTCCCGATAGGTCAGAACCAGGAGCACATCAAAGTGGTGGTCGACGACGCCTCACATAAAGTAAGACACTAGAAGGAAAATAAAACAATGAATAGCTTACTAAATTGTAGATCAAAGAGGTTCTGTTATATCGTAAAAATATACGAAAAATCAGTGCAACATCTGTTTTTACGTAACAATAATATTTTTAGTATTGAAGATAAGTATTTGATCAAATGATTTTTTAAGTGTGTAATAATCGGTTACAGTATTAAGTATTTAGCACATCATTTTTATTAATTCGTATCTGAAATTTCTTGTAACTTTCTGTTTAAAATTTATACATGTATAATTTTAAAATTTCAATTGATTTTAGGGTATTGTAAAACGTGATTAAAAACCCGAACCCATTTGATATATGGCCTCCAAGAATTGTGATCTCCAGACAATAGTGACAGGAAATGCTAATTCTTATGATCCTCAGAAATTATGACGAAATTCATTTACATATTCGCTGGTATTTGTATGTTGGAATCTAACGGAAGTAACGAGCGACGTGCATTATTTAAATCTTTGTATTTTTAACTTTTCTCCGCATGTATACATTAATTATTTAATTTATTCAAATACAGCAGTTCGCTTTTATGAATGTCACAGACAAAATATTCAATAGTTATTTCAACTACACAGGTTTTTCATATCTGTTCATTTTTTTATTAAAAATATATATGTATATTTAAAAAAAATTATGTTTGGATGTAATAACTCAACTAGATCTAGGAAACGTTATTGAGATCAATGGATAATGACGAACTTAACATTCAGTCACGCCGTTAACATGAAGAGGTAGGTAGAAAGGATAGAGAGCCACAGTTTTCCAACCTGACATACCATTTTTGCTACGTCCATTTTTATACATCTTCTAAAGTGCACTTTCCGAATTTTAAAGCTTTTAACAGAGGCGTTTCCCAATATAATTATCCGATGACGCCTTCAGGACTCGCCGAATATATTTTCTGACTAAATATCATCTCTTCTCTTATACGTTCCAATGTTATGACTAAAACATTTCAGCGACTATGCCAAAGATCTACTTTAGCTGCAAATCCTAACAGTTCACTCTATCGTATAAAGATTTATTAAACACGCACCTGAGCGATCATTAGTGATTTCTACTGCATTCAGTCTACATTCATTCTTTTTTATGTTAGTACCATAACTTCGTTATGTATTCCTAGTCTTTCTTCATATGATATATTTACAGTTGCTGTTGGAGCACTATTCAATTTACTTATCTTAGTCACCCTTCATTGGATAACATTCTCAACATTGCGTACCTAGTAAAAATAATTCCCAAATACACAAGCATATTTACTTTTCATAAGAATGAATTATATACTATTATATCCCATGTAGTCACAATCCATCACATTCGATTTGCTAATATTCATCAGAAGTTTCCGTTTCCATGCATATATCTTAGACTGCAGGCATTGCAGATCATCCCTAATACAAAATATACTCGTATATACCAGAGGCGTCCACTTCATACAAGCAAAAAAGCTGTGCATTACTAAGAATTCTGGAAATTAAAAAAAATAATCTTTATATTAAGAATAGACGCTATAAAACTCTAGTCGACATTACCCGGATTAGCGTAACCTTGTCTATTTTTGTCTAGCCGTGGGTTATTTATAAAAATTACGAATCACTTGTAATAACTTCATGTGCATGCTGATCTAAAAATTGCTTTCACGTACGCGTTGTTTGCATGAAATTTGTTTATTCAATTTTCATAATAATAGTACTGAACTAAATATTTTCTTACTGAAGTTACGTTGGCATTCTTACGTCTGCGACTATTCTGCACTATTACAAACAATTTATATTTAATTATGTTGTCTTCTAAAGGGAATAATCCTTACTGAAAACTGCGTGTAATGACATTTCTATGTACTTGTTTTGCTTGACAGACTAACGTTTTGTTTTCATAGTGTATTCCAACGTCATTCCCAGTCATTCCGTATTTTGGTGTTAGCATAGATATAAAGTTATAGGTTATTATTTATTATCTTTCAAGCGAGCGGATTTGCGTTTTTCGGGATATTATTAAGTTAGATTATTACTAATATTATATTAAATATTAAAATAAAATAATTTTTATAATGAGTTTCGGCTTTGCTAATTTGTAAATCTACTTATTTAAATAAATATTTTTGAACACTGTTTATGAAACATTTTAAGTCCGTTGTCGGAAGGAGAAATTGTAGAAAATATTTTAAGCGAAATCTAAAATAAAAGAACTTGTCCTTTTTAATGTAATAGATTTACAATTATATTCTAAATTTAAATTGATTGAATTGTTCTTTTTTGACACCTAGTAGGTATATATCTATTGTATACAATACTTAGTATCGTCGGTATCAACATAATCTAAGTTTGTACTTACTACACGCCACTGATATATGCATATATACATTTTATGCAATAATTAAACGTATGTAAGACAGTTTTAATTCTTATTTTTAGATTAAAATTTTAATTTTAATTTAGCAAGCAAACATCTGATATAATTACTGATAATGCATCTATTAAGTATATTAATGAAAATATACATCTACGAAAAAATACAGCTTACGAGAATACCTTACTAAAAATAAAGTAATAATTTCAGTCGCAATTTCAGAACATCGTTTAGTGATATTTTAAATAAAAATTATATTATGTTCAATGAAAGTGACATACAGAAAATATACATTTATCGAAAAAATATTTCGGTTGCTAACGGTGTACAAACTCGAAACTTTTCCTATCCTAATTCTTACTTTATCTATGAAAACATGAGTTGTGAAATATTAATTACATACCTACATCATATTAATTTCAGAAATACCTATTGCTGTTAATTAAAATATCTACCTACCTACAGCACTGAAACTTGCGGTGTTTCAATTTTCAAATTTATGACAATATACGTCTTTTGTTAGGGCGTGTGTATTTCAAAATTGTTGATTTCATATACATATATATATATAAAATATATATAAATATATATATATATTAACAAATTGTGTGGAATTATTGTATAGGTGTATTTCGAATTTGTTGATTTTATATACATATATATATATATATATTAACAAATTGTGTGGAATTATTCACTGTTGAAAAATGATAAAGAAAAACTTTTTTTACAGATACCTTTTGATTTATAGACAATGTGAGGTGTATTTAATTCATAAATATGTAAGAATGACATATCGAAATAAGAGTGGTTACGTTGAAATGTTTGTATGTAATATTATTTCATTGGAATAAAATTCAGATATGTTTGTTTGAATGAATTAAGGGCATGTGTTTGGGCAATGTGAACCTAGTCGTAATTGAATTATTTCCAAGAAACGAGACACGCACTTTTGAAAGATGGATCACGTTTTAAGCGTCTCGTCATCTGTATATTCGTATTTACAAATGCTATCAAAGAAAGGATATCCATTTCTATGTCTATTCAATTTCACTTTGAGGCATGCAGCCAGACATATGAGCCAATCGGACAGAACAAAACAAAATTTGCAAAAAAACCTCGCGAGATACCGTAAAAATATAAAAGAGAAGTAAGTTTAATAAAAAATGCGAAATATGTTCAATGTAGGGGTCCAAAGAGATATGCTCCTCACTGGCTCTTTGTGCTGGCTGTTCAACCAGCGCGACCCGCATGCTTTGTGGTAATCACAAAACAGAGAAACCGCCAAATAAACACGGCAATAGCGATGCATTTTTATTTCGATGTAAATGGCGGACGTTTGTGGCATAACTTGGTTATACTGACTGCGAATTAATTGTAATGTTGAACTGCCGACAAAAAAAGGCGAAAATTGCATTGTTCGCGTTCATATGTGGCTTTAAAGAATGGTAATAGTGCTGGAGATAAAATATTATTACAATAAATATTGGATTATAAAATGTAGGCGGGGTGACATGTGTTCATGTTCATGACACATATTATTACATGCTTCTCGTGTATTTATGCACTGAAATATAAATGGTCTGAGATTTAAACTTGATACCGCATAATAGTAGGTACTTTACTATCTGTAGTGTGCGTCCACTCGTTCCGTATGTCCGAACCAAATTTTTACACCGGCACAGAAAAATCATTATCTACTGTAATACAGTTGTAAACTATAGCAGCAAACAAGGCAAATATATATACAGGTGAATATTATGTTCTAGGCTGATGTTGTTTTTGAATAACTAGGAAATGAAACAATTTTTTAATTTAATTTTTATTTATCGATTATTTGGTTTATTACAATTATGTATGGGATATGACATCGGCCTTTGGCAGCGGCACAAATCAGCATTTTTCCTCAACATTCTCGCACACTTGGCGTGTTATTTCAGCAATTTTATTTCGAATATTGTCTTGTAGCATCGGAATTGTTGTTGACTTATTGACGTAGACATTTATTTTCAAGTACCCCCACAGAAAATAGTCGGGAGTCTTCAAATCTGGTGATCGAGGAAGCCAGTTACCAAAATTTCTCACAAAATTTCAAGCTTAACTCGGGTTGTGTGTTGCAGGTCCAATCGACACAATTCGACTGACTACCAAGAAGTTTTCCAACATGTGACGATAGCGATCACCATTAATGGTTACAGCATTGCTATTATTATTTAGATAAAATGTTTAGGCATTAACTGATACGAAATAAATTGTAATCAACTACTCTCCACGACTGCTAAATATAAACTGACAAATATCAGTCAAATCAAAATGGTAACCAAACAAAATCGGCCTGGAACATAATATTCACAATGTATGAAGTATTTACATTTTTGCCAAACTCTCTGAAAAAACATTTTTTAGCGATATATATTAACATATAGTTCTAACTGTAAGAATAATCAATTATTATTCAATTTAATCCAAATTATCATTAATTGATACAGCATGTTAGTAAGTTAATAGTTATGATTAATATTGTACAATAATATTATCGGTTAGAAGTGAAATAATAAATCGAAAAGTGTATTTTTATCGTTCTGAAATAAATCAAATTTCTGCTCACAATGATTTTGCGTTTATATACTTATAATACTTCATCATCATCCGTGTCGATTCATCATGACCCCAATTTTCTCGGCAGTGTACATCTTAAGGCTGTCACCGGAGAAGTGAACATTTGGTCGATCCAACGTGTGCGAGACCTTCCTCTTCCTCTTCGTTCTTCGACGTAGCCCACCACATCAAGCTACTCCAAGTTATCTTCCCTTCTCGCAAGATGCTAAAAAAATTGAAGAATTCGTCTCAGGCAAATGCTATAATATTGCACCTAGGATTAAATATATCATGTTTTTTTACCCATTTAGAAGTTTATTATTTGTGTCATAAAACATCGTTATTTATTTTATAATTAAGCCACTATTCTGATTTAATTCTCTATTTATTATTTCTCTATAGCAGTTAGCCAAAATGTTAAAATATGCATAGAAAATCGAATAAATTCAAATGATCGTTTATCCTCATTTTTCAATAATCCGCGTTTGTCATTAAAAATTTAATTTGGCAAAATGTCAGCCTGTTTTCGCTTTTAATTGAAAATATGGCAGATAGTTTAGTTACTAGTTGTGGTGTAACATAATTTTTTATTGAATTTAAGTTTATATTGCTAACAATTGAGTATTATTTGGTTATTACAGTTTATAAAAATTACACATGTTGATATGAGGAACTACACCTTTCAAAAATACAGTCGCAATAAAAATATTTTTAATAAATACCAATGATATTCATTATCACACGTGTATCTTACGGAAATGGCAATGTAAAAAATCAAAACTGGCAAGTTTACTATGAAATATTTTAAAGATTTTTGATTCCATGTAAGTAAGGAAATATTCGGAATGTAGAACTAATTATATATATCTGATTGAAAACTTGACTTGAATATTAGAAATTTTTGTAAATGCGAAAGTTGTCAGTGAGAATCAGATTCGTTTGAACCAATCACAAGTAAAATAATACATGGTTATACGACCATTATCAGTCTGCAGTTTAAAGACGATTTCTCATATTTATGATGTAATATTTTTGTTAAAATGAAACATAAAATAGAATAATAAATGCATTATTTAATCAAAATTACTTACATACGTTTCACATTTTTGGAATCTTAAATGATTAATAGTGCAAAATTGGCAAAGCAATTCAAAAGTTCTGCGTTCGATTTCCTGTGGTTAACGAATATTTTTCAATTATGAATTAAATATATCCATCAGAAAGATATATTAATTATAAAGATATACATATAAAATCAATTTTATAGAAAAATATTGTTGTTGCGCCACCGGGATTCGAACCTGGATCTCTTTCCTAACCGGGGAAGGTGCTTTATCCAACTAAGCTACAGCGACATTATTTTTAGCGACAATTTTCGACCCTATATGTTACCTTTTTGATATTAATACATTTAATCGTTCCATCATTTGACAGAGCCATCTACCTTATTTTTACAGAATCTCAAATACCTTTGAGTAAACTGATAGCAGACACCAGAATTATCAATTCATTTTTATTAAATTTATTTATTTTACTCAAAGGTATTTGAGATTCTGTAAAAATAAGGTAGATGGCTCTGTCAAATGATGGAACGATTAAATGTATTAATATCAAAAAGGTAACATATAGGGTCGAAAATTGTCGCTAAAAATAATGTCGCTGTAGCTTAGTTGGATAAAGTACCTTCCCCGGTTAGGAAAGAGATCCAAGGTCGAATCCCGGTGGCGCAACAACAATATTTTTCGATAAAATTGATTTTATATGTATATCATTCTTATTTAGGAGAACACATTATTATTGTGAAGTTGTAATTATTCAGAACATAGGTCTGTGATATTTTAAATATGAATTAAATATATTAATAATATATAATATATTAATAATAAATAAATATAATATATTAATATAAATAAATATAATATATTAATAATAAATGGATCTGTTGAATATACACTTAAGCGATCTCATTTCCGCTGCGTTCAGTCTACTTCAGTTCCAGGTTTCAGTTCCATACATACTTCAGTGTCGGTACCAAGATTCCATTATGGACCACCAGTTTTGCCTCGGTTGTTAAGTTTCCATTAGCCATAATTTCGTTCAAACCGCCGTCCAATTTGTTTCCTGCAGTCACCCCCCTTTCGATATCTTTCTCAGTTTTTCCGTTTCTATCAAACATACTTCCCAATACACAAACTCATCATCTTGTTCCAAACATTAATTACCTTGTATCCAAGTATTTTGCTCGCTATATTGCTTTCCTCCTTCGAATACCATTACTCATCGAATACATTACCAAAGCACCTCACGGGAACAAAATTCATATCTTAGAGATTCTCTTAAAAATCTCATTCGTGGGCCATTATTTGTGTATCCAATCATCTTAATCCGGCCCTGGTTCACGACAAAGGTATTCAAATAATAAAATCAGCGTCGGACTGTCGGAATCCAGAATATTCACCCGATGAATGCTTGCACCAGCACCCGGTCGAGATTTCTCGCCAATCACGATTTTTCCAATACCGAGGGTCTCCTGCTCCGTAGGCTCCGCTTCCTCGATCGGCGTGGACAATCACTCAAAACCGTCGAGCTGAAGTGACGCTCCCGGTACATTAATCACAGCCGGGCCGCTAATGAAGGAGCCGGCGATCAATCTACGTCCGCGTGGCAACTTCGGTGGCTAATTGAATCCCCGACACTCGCGGCGCGGCCACTTTTTCCAAAATAGTTAAACGGAGACACGCTGTTTGCACTGATTTGCATTTGCGCTAAGGGTCTCTGTTTGTGACGTCACTCAATCGGACATCAGGCAGTCGGCGACTCGGCCGCAGGACTGTCTGGTTATCTTCACCTGCCGCGTATAAACGGAAAACAAACAAAAGCTGGCAGCGCCTGCAGTCTCGCGATATTGAATATTTACGGTTGCCATCAGTAGCGTGACTAAAACAGTTGGGCCCCAATGTAAAATGGAAAAAAGGAGCCCTTATGTAATATGGATCTTATTTTAAGATGCAACTTTGTCTGTCTTTGTATATATATATATATATATATACAAAGATAATACAAATTGAATGAATCAATTTGAAAGATATACAGATAAAATCTATTTATCAAAAAATATTTGGTTGCTACTGGGATTTATGCCTGGCAAGATGAAATATTTTAAGCGTACAGTAAAGGGCTTACTAGAGATGATTTTTTTCAAGACAGTTAACATATGCTTATAAAAACCGATATATTTTTAAACAAATTATAGATATCTCATAGAGACGAAGCTATTATTATAATATTTAATGGAAGATATGGAAGTATTAGCTTATTATATTAGGCTTACGCCTGTCTTTGGCTGGTTTAAGTGATCATTTTATATAATCACAATCACTTTATTTAATCAATCTCCATATCTATCAAATCTTTGGAAGTTGTATATGTTACGAAGTGGAAAAACTTGAAGTACAACTATACTATCGTCATATATGGACTAAATTTGATATTCATTTCCCTGAAACAGCGTAGATGTCACTAATGAAAATCTGAATATTTTTGAAATTATTTAAAGCAATATTCTTTATCTGTAAAATGTTTTTAACACATTATACTAGAATACGCTTGTAAATCAATTTTTTAATTTTTACATATTTTCTTATTTTGATCAGTATATTATTAGCAATATTTGAATATGTCCAAGAACACACAATTACTGGATTTTTACATAAAAAGGTACTGTTATTAAACAAATTATAGATATCTCATAAAGACGAAGCTATTTTTATTATATTTAATGGAAAGATATGGAAGTATGGGTAATTATAGGGGATACGACCTGTCTTCGATACATTTTTGATATTATTTTATTTGGAAAATAAACAGATGATAAATAAATGTGAAACTGTAATAAAAGTGTAACAATTAATTAAACCAATTACATGTCCTCTAAATTTACAATATACTAGTGATATAATAAAAGACAGTATTTTGATTAAGACTTATGTATAAATTTAAAGTAATAATTTAATGTACACAAGGCACAGTAAAGGGCTTACTATAGAGATATATTTTCAAGACAGATAATATAGGCTTATCAGATCTAAAACATTTTTGATGATGAAATAAGCCGGGGGGATTTTGAAAATATGTAAATGTTTCTAGATATTACGTGAAATATTTAGATTGTTCTATCGTTGTGAGTTTATGATGTTGAAATTTTCTACCAGCGCAATCAGTTAATTTAGTGGATCTTTAGGGCGTCTATATTGCGTGGGCCCCAATGTACCGCATTGACTACATTGGCGTAGTTACGTCGCTCGTCGCCATATCTCGAAATGTTTAATTAGGACAGTATGATTTAAAATGTATAGCAAATTAGAATATGCTTGAAATTAAAACTTTATCGAACGCGAATCGTCGATAGTCAGACCTATTCTCAAAATTGCAATATTGAAATTAAGGTGATTGTTACACCAACCCTCAAAAATAGACTATGTAAATTAACGTCCGTGTTATATTTGAATGAGAGAGAGGGAGAGAGAATGAGGGAGTGCGGTATAGTTGTACCTTATCAAGGCGGTATAGTTGTAAAAATTGCCCATTTGGAATTTCCATCGGGTTGCACAAATCACGCAAACGACGTCTTTCCATTCTCGAGTTTCGACTAAAAATATAAGTTTTTGGTTAAAATAAGTAATAATACAGTATTCAAATTTCACAGAAAAAGGTTTGTTCATAAATTACCTATTGATTTCCTCATCCGCAGCGTCGTAGTGAAGAATCACGGCCAATCCTGTTGCCATTTTTATGTTTTGACAGATTATGCTACGTTTATCTCCCTCACTCCCTCACTCTCTCTCCCTCTCTCTCATTCAAATATAACACGGACGTTAATTTACATACTGTCTATTTTTGAGGAATGGTGTAACAATCACCTTCATTTCAATATTGCAATTTTGAGAATAGGCCTGAATATCCGTAATCTTAGTTTTGATAAAATAAAATGTACATTTGTATTAAACCTAAGCACTCGTGCTGCTCTATGGAGTTAAAATAATCCATCATTAAAAGACTGGATGCCTTTAGGATGGACCATTGTTAACGAATGTTAAATATATCCTGGGTTGACCACATTACCAATGGAGAGGTACTTCGGTGAGATTTTTCGCAGTAAGAAATAATGTGATCTGTGATCATTATACAGAGGTAGAAAGAGTTAGAATCTTATACAATTTGAAAAGGATTAATAAATAAAAAATAAAAATAAAACTGTAAACTGTGAAGGAAAGCAACGAGATATAATTTAGCAAACTGACGGAACAGAACTAATCGAAAATTCATTTTATAATAATATCTTAATACGTTTTGTAGATTTTGATAATTACGCACGCGTTGCTTTGCTGAATGGAATCGAAGCGGGGATGCACAACTCCCATAATGATTTCTGGATAGGGTGAAACCCATATGGAATTCCTTTATTGTGTTGTGGTGATCCTGCACATGCCCCCACAGACATGGCCGTGTAAGAGATCACCTGACAGCCATATAGGGTCGAAACGAACTGACCAATAAGCAGATGCCAATACATCATGACGGATGAGTCCTAAGAGCTAGCCGACCACTTTTTCGCAAACCGTTCTTTTGTCAATATCTCAAGCGAGCCACTCCTATCTTCAACTTCATACGCGCAATTTACTTTATACTCGTCGTACATGCCATTGGAAATCATCCCGCAATAAAGGCCAATTTTTGTAAATTCTCTTCAAATACCTTGCTCTATACAGCATAAATACTCGCACGCATATTATTATACACTACAACATGCACCAACACGCGTGAGACTAGAAGAGAGTTAGGGGTTTCTTAAACCTTCTGATACGATCACACAATTAAGATTCTAACGAGTCAATAATAGTCCAAAAGGACAATTCCTACAATATAAATGATAAATCTGCACACTGCGACCATAGATAGAAGATGGCAAATGAATGTATTATAGCATTACAAATCGAGGCATGGCTTTTTAACCTCCATGATACTCGGTCTTCTGCTGTCTATTTGTAATTATTTAACACCTTTGGCCCCCATCATTATACTGTCTTCCCAGGTAAAGCCTGGCACCCATCATTACACTGCCTCGGTCTTCTAAATCAATATTTTCCCAATTTCATCACTTATTATTTTTCGCCCTGTTCAGAGTAGTAGTTGTCCAAGTCAGACGTCGGACAAGACAAGGTAAAATGAACAATTTAAAATTGTCTTATAATTCAAGTTTAGCAATATCTCATAGATATTCTGTCAAGGCTGTACGGCTAAAATTTACTCCGTTGCTTGTCAGAATGCCAGTTTAAATTACTGAAAAAAGATACCTCAGCAATAAAATTTTAATGACACCACAATGATTTTACTGTCTTTCTGATTCTTGATTACATCAATGAATACATGGAGATATTATGATCGTTTACTGTTTCAGAGTTTAAAGACATCTTATATCGATTTCCTGATAAAAAATACCCGTGAAATCCACTAATATCGCGCCGGCACATCAACTGACAGCAGGTTAAAACATTCATTAGCGACTATTATTTAATTAATACCATTAGAAATTAGAATTATCTAAATAATTTTCGATAATATTGTGCTATTGGGGCGACATCTCTTTTTATTTTTAGAAAATTCTGATAAAATTCAGAACATTACTGACATATTATATATGGGTGTTCATTAAATAAATAAATAATGGAACGATTAAATGTATTTATATCAAAAAGGTAACATATAGGTTCGAAAATTTGTCGCTAAAAATATTGTCGCTGTAGCATAGTTGGATAATGCACCTTCCCCGGTTAGGAAAGAGATCCAGGTTCGAATCTCGGTGGTGCAACAACTATAATTTTTGATAATTTTATATGTATATTTTTCTAATTAATATTTTTAATTCATATTTTAAATAAATTATTTAATTACTCATTATTGTATGGAGTTAAGAATTATTTGTTTATACCTTATATACTTACTTTATAAGAAACAGACAAATCTATCACCGGGACTTAAATCCGAAACATTACCTTGCCGATAGAATGAGTAACCAAATACACTATGTTAAACATGTCTTTTGACGACGAATTTTCTATATGAATTACTTTAATAATACGAAAACACTTTATTTATATCACAGTTTATTGATAAATCAACATGTTTCAAAACTATAGTCCCTTCTTCGGGATACAATGTATACTAAATTAAAAATGCACCATAGACAAAAACAAATCTATAAATATAAGTGGTGAGTAATTAATTAGGAACTAATGAGAAAATAAATTAATATGTAAGTGTTTGAAAAAAAACAAAATATAATGTTTTCGTATATATAAAATTTCTAATTTATCTAACTGTAAACCCCTGGTATTTGTATGTAAATTTCTATAAATATTTCTAAACCCTTATTAATGTCAAAAGTAATATCGTGTAATGTTGACTGACACTATTGGTGGGCTATTTATTATTTATTTCACCTATTATAAGAATATAATTTATAGTATGTATTTGATTGTTGCTAAAAAACAAAAATATGTAAAAAATTTGATAATTATTAATTTAAAACAAAATATTTGTTCTGCCAGTGAAAAGGCATGTATTGAATGGCTCGGAATAAATGATTCTAATTCACCTGGAATCATCATAAAAACTGAATTATTGGATTTTAATGTTATAATTTGCATTTCTTTTAAACGGTCCCAAATTTTTGGAATCGCCCTTCTCCAGACATGTAAACATTAACTTCAGATCACGAGATTAGCGCGGTACGGCAGTATGATGGCGCCAGAAAAATTCCTAATTTACATAGGCATTTGTAGTAAAACTATTAGTGTTTATTACCGATATGAAGTCCTGGAACTTTATAAATATAGGTCTCCAACATTTCTTCCATAAAATTTTAGACGTACTTGACACTAAACTACAAGATATAGGATAAACAGAAAGTATTTGTATCCTGTTAAATAATTTATTTATTTTTATTGATTTATGTGACCCGTTTAATTATATACACGTGAATATTATGCTTCAGGCTGATTTTGTTTGAACTGACAAATATCCGCCAAACCAAAATGGCGGATATTTGTCAGTTCACATTTGGTAGTCGTAGAGAGTAGTTGATTATAATTTATTATGGAGCATATAACGCCTCAACAACGTGTTTATGTTAGTAAAACATTTTATCATCCTTTAAAATCGCAGTTGTCACATGTTGGAAAGCTTCTCGGTAGCCGAATTGGGTCGATTGGGCCTGTAACATATGTGGTTTTAATATGGCGGTGCAACTTCACACACGGCCCGAGCTACGCTTGATATTTTGCGAGTATGATGGTGATATTTGTAGTAATTGGATATAACAATATAGGTTTTGCGCAGATATCTCACGGCAATAGAAAACAGGGTGGGCCGATGAAAAGATTCAAAGATATACTGAAAACGAATCTGAGCACATTTGGCATAGACCCTGAATACTGGAAAACTGCGGCCGATGATTGAGGACAATGATGTCAAAAAGTACATTGCGCCAGGGAAACATGCGAATAGAAGTGAATTGATGCAATTACCGAGAAAAGGTGAATAAGGAAGATTTATCTCTCAAAATCCCCCTGCCCAGCAGATGCACGTACACAACATGTGAAAGGGTGTGCGGTTCTAGAATTGGGCTCCTCAGCCAAACTTGGACTCACAATTGATATACCACGGCAGACGACATTCTCGTAAAGAAGGACCGTCGAAGAGGAAGATGTTCTAAGTGCCCCATATGGGGTTAGGTTTTAGGTGGCCTAGTAAACGAGAAAAGTACTACCGATAATGGAATGTCTTTGCGAGGTATAATAATAAGAAATTAAGATATTAGTCGTAGAACCAAAGTAGTATATATATATATATAATATGTAGTTTACCAGATTACAAAACTGAAATGGATATAGTGTGGGCATGTTCATCGAAGTAACAAAAATATTTTTTAAAGGGTGGAGAGAATATATAGAACGAACAAAGGGTAGGTCGTCACTTAGCTCGTTGGACCGAATAATATAACAATTTTTCAGGAAGCAGTTAAATGTGGAGGGTAGATAACATACCCCCTTGACGATCAAGAGAGATCTTTTTCTCAGGTTGGAGGAAGATTAAATTTTTTTTTTCAATCAAACAATTACATCACAGTGAACTAGTTTTTCTATTATCACTCTACTATATTTATTTCTTATTTTAGTCACTAAATTTAATTCAGTAAGTAAATTGCGGTCATGAGAATAATGCTTTATCTATCTGTATCTACGGATGAAATTTTTATATTTTTTTTAAATTGAGACTACCTTCAAAACAGGGATTATACTTCTACGAGATTCTTTGGAGAGTATATATCAAGTCTCAAAGATTCAATGTATCACGTCTCACTTATCGCAAGTCAAACATAAAACATCAGTCCATTGATCATTGTCTAATCTCTGATTTTATTTTCAGATCAAAATCTCCACACGTGTACATGGTACTGAGATTTATCTCAAATAAATCATTGAGATTTGTAAGGGTCATGAAATATCACTTTGTACATAATTTCGGTTGCAGATTAAATTAATTCTTGAATTTCTTGAATACCAATATTGAAATTAAATCATTTAAAATCTGAAACCTGGTAAACGTAACTATCCTTGCATTGCGTCAGGATGTTTTCACATAAAATAAAACTTACCTAGGAACAGGTTTAATCATAATTAATAAAATTATATTTAATCATAATTAATTAATAAAAAATATTATGTTGAGTATGTGATTCTACATAAATATAAATATTGTCGTTTTTATAGTACGCTTTTAATAATGGCCCGCGAGCGTAAGTCTTATGCACGCATATTTCGAATAAAATAATTCTATAATCGTCTAGCACTTTGTCACTCGGCCGGATGTGAATAAATTCTGCTCTCCGTACGTTTCATTTTTAATAATAAATGTTCCAACAATCATTAAATACCCATGTGATCTATAATAATTTAATTCGATACAAGAAAACAGGTAATACGTATCTATCAACTATTCTGTGATAGTTAGAAATACCTATGATTTTTAACCCTTTCATTATCAGTTTAATAATTTAATGTGATTTATTTGTCTAGTGGTAATAATATATTCGCTCGGTAATGACGTAGAAGTCTAGGATTCGAACATCGTTCTGTAAGACTACCAAGTTAGTTCTATCTTTCATAACATACGCACTTAATTTAATATTATTATAGTGAGTTTATACGGATGAGAGTTGTCTTGGAGTCTCGCCTCGAGAGCGAGTAAAGGTCAATAAAGTATATTTTGCACTCATTTTGATATATACAACAAATCTCTGCGACTAATTGCAGCCATCACCCACATTGAAGATTTATAATCTAATCGTAATTGTGTGTAAACTTCTATAATCAGTCAATATAAAATATTATATTTCATGTCTACGTAAAATATTAAATACCTCTTCTCTAGATCACGATTCTCCCCCTTTCTATAGTGCAAGTAAAAATAAAGGAGTATTCTAGTAACCCTATGTAAATTCATATAATTTAATTTTCCATAAACATTTTTAACAAAATACAAACACCCCGTTGAAGAGAGCGTTTATGTTTGTTAGTGATAACTGCGTCGATAAGAAGTACGATTAGAAACAGGATAAAAAGCTAAAATACAATATTTGGTTAAGAAAAACCCTTTGGCATTCTTGACGCTTGACTTGTCCGACGTAACCGGTACTGTGGCCAGGCGCGGATCAATGTTAACATTTTTTTGGCTGTATTTGAAATAATCTGTGATTCTTCAAAAATTATATAACGCGCACTGAAGATTTCACGAACCCTGAGGTATTGATTCGATTCAATTTTAAGTCTGCTGATAAACCATTACTTTATCAGTTTAACAGGTTTGTGTCGAGCCTCAAGCAAAATATTTTTACGCTTTCTTCATTTTTATTTAAATTTTCAATGTTTTCTTATTCCGATGATATATACAAAGTTAGAAAGAGTTGCCTGGCTATTCAGATAAACACAGCAAGGTTATATATGTGAGTGGGTAGGAACTATACCTGTACACACATGAGTATTGTGTATAAATATGTAATTTAAGAATATATCTATGTCTGATATGCATGCAGAATATGAGAGTATGTTTGGATGGGGAGAGAAGAGTGCAACGATTGCAAGAGAGTAAGTGCAAAAGGAAAAATTATGATAAAAGTAAGAAGAAAATCGGTGTATGAAGAGATACAATTAGAATTTATGTACAATTAGAATATGCATTTACGATAATTAGAATTGGCTAACAATTCTGTGAAGATATCAAATAAATAGTTATAAAAATAGATTTTAATGTTCATTTTAATTTTTTTCAATAAAGTGATATTAAAGAGGTAGATTCAGTATTGAATGAAATGATACATTTTGGGCACAAATAGTTCTACTTCTTGGTATATAGAAAAAGATGATCTAAATATAGTATAGATATTATTTTAAGTTGACTAGTACAATATTTTTTTCTTGTAATATGTAGTTTAACAAAATTATTTTTATTAGTATACGTTCTTCGATATCCTACAGTTTATTCGCATGCTATAAAAATCTATTAAGAAGAAGATTAAATTAGTTCCAATATTAAAATGATACAATTATTACACACGATAACCTTTATATACGGTATAATATTATACGATAAACCTACCATGAGTTATAGAATCGAAAGCCTGTCTGATACCGTCAGAACTGTCTCCGCATTAAGAACGTCAGAAATTATAATTTTTCACCCCGTCTTTGTAAATATCCTCAGAGATAGAATACGCAATACCATTATATGAGAAACGTGCGACTTGGAGAATATCGTGAGATGGGGCAGAAGCAGAAAATTATACTGTAGAGACCACGGTGGAGGACCAGATGGTGCACATCATGATAAATGAAAAACCGGTGAGCAGACGATCAATAAGCATACCAGCCAAAACTAGAAAAATACCTGGCAGTTAACATCAGCTAACCAAAAAAGTGAAATCCCCAGACCTAATAGTGTAAGCATTGTTTGGCATGGTTAATTCTTACTTTGTCTTATTGTATTTTTTTGTGTGATCCTTGTGGAAACACGTAGAAGTTAGTAAATATTTGAATATAAATTAAATGTATATACAGATAAAGTCAATTTATCGAAAATATATTTTTGTTGCCACCCGGACTCGAACCAGGAACCCTAAATTAAACCACAGAAATCTCAAAGAACTGTGTTCCGAAAAACTGAAACTTCACAATAATAATGTGTTCTCCTTAAAAATATATATTTTAAAAAAATATTTATGATCCAGCGTGCAAGTACTTTTATTATCGTGATCGGTCTTGCTCTCGCACCGGCCCTGCGTGACATGTGTCTGCGGCGGTAGGCTCGCGGCCTATTAAAATGTTCCGCTCGACTTGCGGCAGTGGGAATATATCAACCAGGGCACCACCCCCATCTGGAGGAGGCAGGGTTGGAGCTGGTCTACACGAGCGTCGGAAGCTGCGAAGTGTCGGGTTTCCGAAAATAAAAACGTCATTTGACATCTCTCGGAAATGTGGCTTGAGAACAATATTTTTTTGGTGCAATGAGAACAACAGTATTTATACTATTTTTACCTCACTAAGAAGAGTTCCCACCACGCCGTACGAGTGGAAATACTATGTCATAGGTCACGTATGGTATACAAAGACCACTATATCACACAAGCTCCATATATCACATGTATCGTTCGTTCAATATATCAAAAACACATTGTAAATATTTTCATAGCAATGAAACAATGCTTGAACAGCGAGTTGCTAAAATAAAATGATGTTGTTTAAATACAATTTTAACACATTTTATTGAATTGGCAATCATAAGTATATATAATTTTATAATATATCAATATATATATATTTTTATTTGGATGAATAGAAGGACTGAGTATTGTAAACATAATTATTATTAAATAAATCAAAACGATGAATTAAGAAAATACTAATTACATTTTAGGCAAGAACTGTAAAAAAAGATTGTTAATTAAAGTTTAATAAAATTACATGGTGACTAATTTTATTAGTATTATTTTCTAAATTTGTAATTTACTATATTATGTATACATTTCACAATGGGTGAAACTGTTCCGAATTCGTCTCTTCCGATACGGGATTTTTTTGGTAGAACTATAAAAACAAAATGATTTAAAAAGAGTTTGTACCACATTTTTCTTACTATTGAATGAAAAATTACTATTTATATTTTAATCACATAATTTAATTAAATGGATACAAATAATGAATTTTGCTACACCTACACAATTTGCGTCAAGATTCCACATTCGTGGACCGTGTGTAGATAGATTTATTTTTATACTCAGCTTGAAGTTTGTCTTGACCTTGCAAAAAATATGATCTAATCTAAGTCATTTTAAGTTTCATTTTAGGTCTTAATATTTTCTCGTTGTAGAAATCATACTAAGATAGATCTCTTTTTTTACGTAACAGAGATAGCGAATTGACTAGGTAAAAAAGCGTGTCTTCAGTAATAAATAAACCTTCTTTCTTATTTGAATTTCGCATATTTATGAACTTACGAACAAACGCTTGGTAAAAACACGCATTGAAAAACTTTTCTACAAACTTGGTCGCATATATCAAAACCATAAATCTTGGATGTCTTTATATCTTTAAGTTATGAAAAATTCTTTATTTTTAATAAATTATCATATTAAAACTCAAGATAAGAACACAATAATAAACAGGAAAACAATTGATACACGCGAGACGTCATTGGTCGAGCTAGTTAAAAATAACACAGCATTTCAATTTCTCGAGATTTTAAGTGATTTGAATAATTGAAATTATAAAATAAATTATTTAACTTTATTTATATTTGTTAACCACTTAATGAGTAATTTTTAAACAACTACCTGTTTCGAAAAAACATCATTTTATTCTTCAAGGTGTAAAATCGACAAAAACATTAAAATGACGTGACATGTTTTGGTTAGTTGATTTTACATCCTGAAGAAGAAAATTGTGTTTTTTTAAACAGGATGATGTTTAAAAAATTACTCAATAAGTTGTTAATAATAAACAAAGTTAAATAATTTATAAAGTAATACTTACGTTAATTTTGCAAATATTACAACTTTTTGATTCAAAATGATCGGTATAATCAATTCTATAAATTCCATACGTTTTAAATGATATTCATTCTAAATAGAAGCAACCAATTACGCATCCTCGCTCTATTTTTATTCTTCTGCCATTTCAAAATTTTGTTTGTTGTTTCGGGAATAAAATAATGTCCCAATTATAAAAATTTACGTATTGTTTGAGTCGTTTTTCGCAAGAGTGCTATTTATGGATCGTGAATTAATGTTAATGTTTTCGGTAAAGAAAACTTTGTTAAACGGAGAAAACAGTTTTTTATCGTAACAGTACTTCTACGAGTATTTACTTTGTATTGTTTCATTGACGATTCGACGCTCGTTCAAGTCTTGTATATCTTCTTTTTTTAAGTATTGTTTTCTCTATTTATAAGAGCCTACTTTCGATATGTTCTAAGTAATTTTTTGCATTTCTTTTTACGTAAATATAAATTTTTGTTATTATTTAAATAAAAATTTAGGACTCGATTAGTATAACCGTTATATAGCTACAACAATATTATAAAATATTGAAATACCGCGACCATTAAATACGTTTCCTGGGGCCATTGGAGTATGAACAAAATATATTCCTTTTTATATATTTAACACGAAAGTTCTAATGATAAATTTGTACTAAATTTCAAAAATATTTAAAAACAATTGAGCATTGCACCAATTTCATTTGCACGATATTATTTCATGTGCTTCATTAATTTGGTTTAAAAATAATTTATATAAAAAACCAATTTTAAAGACTTATGACGTATTTACCAGTGGCGTGCACTAGGCATAGACTTAAATTGCCTTCATCTGAACCGGAGGCGCTTTACGTGGGAACAAATTTAATCTTTTGGTCTTGTTGTATAAAGAACAAGTATGGTAGTTATTTTCTGTTTTTGAACTATAATAATACAACATCATTTTAAAGTAATTTTGATATAAAATAATACCACGTTTATAATATAATGATACGGTTCATTGAAGTATGCTTTAAATACATATTTGCGCAGTGAGGTTGAAAACATTTGGAAATACGTCAGTTTAAGTGAAGATGTGTTCGTCCAGTTGGTACATTAGTGAGAACTTAAAAGAACCTACATACATACTAAAACTTAATATAATTTATAAAAATATACAGTTGAGAATTTTTAACGTTTACATCAAAATCAACATGAGTTCGAACATCATACAAGACGAAAATATAGACTAAAACTGCTATTCAAGAAGAAGGCTAAATCTCAGAAATTGATGATGTACAGTGCGATGAAGATCTTTAATGAAATGCCAGATGATATAAGTGTTTACACAACAGGTGGGGAATCAGGATGATAGTAATTTTGTATAGGGACAGGATAATAAAGACTCGAGGATCAACCGAGAAGAACACGACTTATCTTGATTTTCTCTCCTGTAGTCAACCGAATACACACTAGTAACAAGTAACTTTACAATAACTTAAGATAACTTAGTGATGAGCATATAGCAGGAAATTCACTCTCATTGACAATACACACTGAAAAGTCGTGCTCTGAGGTGTAGGGTATAGGGGGAGGGGGACACAGATAGGTACAGTAAACATAGTGGAGCATCTACACACGCATACGGCGATCCGTGGATCTGTCATAAATATCGAACAATTAGAAAGGAAGAGAAACTGCATAGATTTAAAATGAAACTAAGCCAATGTGTACAAGATGTTTTAGTAAAAAGGAACATGTCAATCGTATTTATATTAGAGCATATATATATATTTAGATATGTATGAACTATATTAAGAAGAATAAATAAAATAAATAAACAAAATCGTAAAGTACTCTAATGTCCGTTGGACACAAATGAAAATTGAATTTCAAATTTATACATTTCATTGGAGAAGTGACAAAATCATTTGAAAGTATAGGTGTATGAGATCTTTTTGTAGAAACAAGTCGAAAGTAATGGTATTAGAGAAGGAGGAAAGCAAGACACCGTGCAAGATAATTGGAGGTAATGAATGTTTGGAACAAGTAGATGAGTTTGTGTATTTGGAAGTATGTTGGATTGAAACTGAAAGACTGAGAAAGATATCGAAATGAGGGTGACTGCAGGGATCAGAGTGAACGGCGCTTTGAATGGAATTATATCTAATGAGAATTTGTCAACCGAGGCCAGACTAACTGTACACAATAAAATCCTGGAACCTACACTGATGTGAGGCCTAGAACTGCCAGAAGAAGAACGAAAGTAGACTTAATGCAGTGGAAACGAGATCACTTATGCGTATATGCGGCAAATCCATTTATTACAGAGTAAATAATGAAGAAATAAGGAATGAAAGTAAAGCTGATCTTAGTATAGTGAGAAAGATTAAGATAGGATCACTTAGGTAGTTTGGTCATATGAAACGGATGAATGAAGAGATAATATGTATGAAGCAAGTGTTAATGGCACCAGAAATAAAGGACGTCCGCGGAAGTCTTGGCACGACTAGGTAAACCAGATAGTGGAGGATGGTCCTGTTAAAAGTCTCAATAATCGACGAACTTATATGATTAGTTATATAAATATGTGACAGAAAATATGACAGAAGGGTGCGGCGCTCTATCCTCTCTGCCTACCCCCGCGAGGTAACAGCGTATTGGAAAGTTCATTTTTTTTTTAAACAGTAAACAAAGAAATCTACTTTTAAATATTTTAATAAATTGTATTACTGCATTGCTCCCGTAAGGTGATTAAAACTAATACGGATTAAAAAAAAACAAATTTAATTAAAATGTATAAATTAGAAAGACATACATATAAAATATTTCTAATTTATACATTTTAATTTGTATTAAAAATATCACAGACCTATGTTCTGAAAAATTGCAACTTCACAATATAAATGTGTTTTTAAAAATAATCATTTCATTTTATTAACATTAACAACGGTGAATATAAAAAAGCTAACGTGGTGTTAAGTTTCATTAATATGATGATACAGTTTAGAAAAACAATTTTTTTCAGAACATGGTTCTGCGGTATTTTAGTACAAATTAAATTTGGAATAATAGATGTATCAATTTAATAGAACTGTAGCAAATATGTTCGAAAATTCATCGTCAATTTACTCTATTGGTGTAGTTAAATCGGTTAACGCGTTTCCCCGGATAGGAAAGGATCCAGATTCGAAACCCGGTAGCAACAAAAATATTTGTTTGATAAATTGATTTTTCCTGTATACCTTTCTAATAAATACATTTAATTTGTATTAAAATAGTAAATCGTCACGCGCTGTAATAACGTCAGCTGATGTTCACTACTACGTCAACCGTCTTAGTATTTGTTGCGTACAAGCATAGATGCCTGCAGAATTCAGATACGGAAGGAATAGACACTCACCACAATCCGGATTCTGCTGGCACCTCCAAATATGTGGAATGTATATTTTAATCACTATTTCTTTAAAGGTTCCGATACAATGTAGATGCGAAGTTTTGAATTAGTATCATATTGTAATCTGTACCGTACACGTATAACCACACTGGCTGAAGGGGAGAAGGCACAGTGAATAATTTTCGTTCAAGAATAAATATATATATATATTTATTATTTATTAATATCAAAAAGGTAACATATAGGGTCGAAAATTGTCGCTAAAAATAATGTCGCTGTAGCTTAGTTGGATAAAGCACCTTCCCCGGTTAGGAAAGAGATCCAGGTTCGAATCCCGGTGGCGCAACAACAATATTTTTCGATAAAATTGATTTTATATGTATATCTTTATAATTAATATATTTAATTCATATTTAAAATATATATATGTATTTATGGTAAAAAGTATTTTTATATTTAATAGGCAATCCTACACAAACCTATAGACAATAAAATTGAAAGTGACAGCCGTTCAAAATGCTCTTGAAATAGGTGAATATTTTTTCTGAAACTAAATCCACATCGCAATATACCACATGGCAATAGACCACATGGCAATCTGTGAAATGTAAAAGTGGCATACCAAATCTGTACAGTTGTGAACAAAGCGTATGCAGCTGTACCAATTATGATAGTTTATTAATTTGACACCTTGGCAACACCAGAACTCTTCGTCCTACTGTTGGAAGGGCACATGGTGCGGTGATTAGGGTGCTGCCATTTTTTTTCTCCGGAAAGGGCAGATGTCTGAACATCAAACACGAGACAGTCTAAATTGGGTATAAAATACTAACATCGTATCGGACAATATCATAAGTATTTTTTAACAAGTGTTTTCTCTTAGAATTGTCATATGGTGTTTTATCATTTATTGTTTTCAATGTATGTATTTCAAATATAATTTAATATAAATAATTTAAAATTGATATATTGTTAATGTGCGTTCTGGCTCCTGCGGATAGAACGCCAGGGCACCACCACCAGCTAGACAGTGGTTGACGTGAGAATGTGGGTTCGGCTGGAATAGAGTCCTGGGCACTTACCTTCAGCTGACGACCTTTCTTACATCTGTGGTAAATTGTATAATTCGGATTAGGAATCAAAGCTATTACTAATGAAGAGGTTAATTTACAACAAGATTGTTTAATACAAAATAAAGATCGAGTAATTGATCTCTCCTTCTGCATCTGTACACTAATTATGACAAGGAAGTGGAACAATAATAAATCCAATATTGTAAGCACGAAAGGGCATACACAACTGAGTTAAAATGATGGTCACATAACCTCGAAATCCGTGCGCCGTAACTACTGCACATCCTTCATCCTCCATCGTATGGGATCGTGAGCGTCACGCTAGATGTGTCGAAGATTCCTCCATCCCAAAAATGGATACTGCCTTTTATCGTACGTTCCAGCTACCCGTGACGCCAATTCCAGATTAGAACCGGGTGCAGTTAGCCCGGGGCCCAAAAGAGGCAATTGACATTTCTGCATAGGAAGAGAGTACAATGCGAATTAGATACTACAATATTCTACAGATGATGCATTTGCATCAATAAGATCTAAATCTTACTCTGTTATTCCCTCGATCGTGTACGAATGGAACCGCGACCGCGGCCATGCAACGCGCTACTTCGCGCGTGTCCCCGAACTCAAGTGGCGCTATGAACCGAGCGGTCCCGCGCGGTGGTACCGATCGAACTACTTATCTCTGATTCAGTGTTTAACTCATATAAACGTGGCGAGTTGTAAAAATTACAATTTAAAGGATTAAATTTTAACAAGAGAATATATAAAGTCCCAATATTTTGTGTGTATCACAAGGAAGTTGTAACACTTTATTAATAAATACGAATGAAATGTAGTATATTAGTAAATATAAAACTTCATAAAATTGAGAAAGAGAATTGGAAAAGTTGAACAAGGGGTTGGGAAAATACGGGATGTAAAAACAGTGAAAAGAATTCGGGAGAGGGACAGAAATAGGGAACAGGAGGGCTGGAGGATCAACCAGAACCAGGAAGAAACACGACCCACCTGAGAAATGCTCCAATAGGTATGTGAATTTTCTTCTTACACTGGAAAATTATACTTAGGTGATAGCGCGAAGTAGAATGACACGCACTATGCATAATAGCAAGATGAAAGTATTAATAGGTACGCACGGTAGCGAGAAACCGATTACACACAAACATAATACTATCAGTCCCACACAGCAGGACGATACTTTACAAGCCAACAATTCGTTCCCACACGGCAGGAAGAACTTGGCGACAGTCAATGCACCCAATGGTAATCAAATATCAGTCTAGTGAAGTTAGAAAAAAAGGCCATGCTTCAAAAAAAAAATCTATATGTCGCGTTCAGATTTGCGAAAGACGGCGATCGGCGATCCAGAATTTTTTACGAAGATCGAACAATATCTAATATAATATCGTGTAGGTAGGTAATGAATTATTATGTTTGTCTTTCCAATCTTCTTGACTTGGACAGTCCGCTACAGCGACACGCGTAAAATAGACGCATTCGAAATGTAGTGTTGGAGAATGCCTCAATCTTGTAACAAAGCCAACCACAGCGAAGCCCGATTCTTCTAATTGTTGTGCATCAAAATGACAGCCTAGAAGAGGCGATTATCTTGGGGATACAACTTTGGACCGAATAAGGCACTTCTGGAAATGAGCCACAACCGTGGATACATGCGTTGTATCTGGATGGAGAGACGCTGGAGTCAGATGTGAGATTCAGGACCGGGACATGTGGAGGTGCATTACGAGCCAAGTTCCATCTGATTGAGGCCACTATATGTCAACACTGACATGAAGTAGGAAAAAAGTAGAAGAGGTAATGATTATTTACTACACGATTTTAAACATGAGAGAGTTTAATATAAAATATCTGATTTATGCCTCACGCTTTTGTTTGTAGACATATTTGAAAGAAAATTGACTGAATTGAAATGAAGAGTCAATTATTCATTGAAATAGGTAGTTGGTGGATTGATATATTGACAGTACAAACGGTTTCACTTCTACTGTCAGAAATTGAAAATTAGAACATGTTTCTCGATAAAATCCAGAAAGGGCCCCTGACATGGCATGGGCATGTGGAGTTTATGAACGAAGAGAGGCGATTATATGAGGCGAGTGTTGAAGACAACAGAAACAGAGGACGTAAGATGACATGATTAGAAAAAACAGAGGCTGTTAGAAGCTACAGCGATCGACGAGCGTGCATGACATGATGTATAAAAGTGAATTCTTGTGAGTGGTATGCTAGAACAAAAGAGTGGCATTTTATCCTCCGTACTTGCGCGATGGTAAGTAAGTATTGTTGAAGTTCTGTATCGATTATTTTAAACAATCAAGTTTCAAAAGTTTTATTATTATGTATTTCAGATCATTGTGACCCTTAACTTTTATTTTTCTTCTTCTGTTGATCTACGTCCAGTGTTGAATGTATTGAATTCATTTTTTTTTTTCAAAAAAATGTTAAAATGTTCGTCATTTACATCTTAGGACGGGTAAAAGTCAGTATAATATAGCAGTCTATAAATAATACAAGTCATTTTACATATTTTCTCAAATAATCTGTGATAATTACACTTTAGATACGGCCCGTTTTAAAGGAAGTTATTTATTGATTGTTCATTTATTTGATTACGTATTTACTTTTCATTTACAAAATTGCCGAGTGATCGGGCTGATATAATCGCAGTTTTTGGTTGAATGGATTGATAATTGTTTTAATTGGAGCTCGACCCTTTTGTGAACCTCCTGTATCCAAACCGGATCTACAGTGCGTTCGGGCGAATCAGCATTTTGAAATGTGTGTGTGTACGGGGCGCCTAAACGTGAACTACGTGAGTCGTGTTTATCTATATTTGCATTTCCATATCCGGTTAAATGGTGAGTGTGGCAACAATGCGATGCCCTCATCGCATCGGATCTAGTCTCCCTTTTTGTGTTTTAATTGCGAGAACTTGTTAAAATATTCAGTTTTATATTTGTAATCCCAGAGCGCCGCCCAAAAATGCTTTGTTTTTCTTGCGGATGATTTAATATTTACGCCAAATTCGACAACATTCGTCTGCAAATAGTCTAAATAAAAATGTAATAAAAACGGCAATGGAACAATTTTAACAAAATATGAATTTTAATATGTTGGGTTGATTACCAAACCAAAAACGAAAATTAACTCAGAACATATTATGTTATATTGTCACCACAATGTCAATTACTACTTCCTATTGCTCGGAAGACGGTCGATTCCGCGGGCAATGAAGCACTGGTTTTTTGAGGCAATACTCAATTTGACACCCTCTATCAACTCCAGATCGTTATAGACTTTGTCAATAGACCTGCCAATTTTTCAGAGAGCGGTTAATGTGGTAGTCCGCGGGGGCCTCAGTGAGAGAGTAGGACGGATGGGGGAGTAAATACGATGTCTCGCTACTAAATGGATTCGATCATACGGTGTTCGACATGAGGGCGAGCGTTGTCGTGGTTTCGATTTGTTCTTTTTGCGCGGTCTTGTAGGATTCGCCACTCCTGACGCTCATCGTTGTCATTCTAGCAGTGGCAGTAGCGAAAAACGTCGGATAATTATGCATCAACCTATCAAAATATTTTCCATCTCGGCCGAGGTTCAGTTTTTTTCCTCCGTGAATTAGCAATTAGATGAAAATCAATAAAATAATAATTATAAGTTATATTTTTTTGATTAAACAATCTACGATTCATTTAGACTTGTTAGAATGCTTGATAGTTATCTATACCGGGCACGCGATTATGATATACCTTTATCAGAAGAGGTATGACGCGTGTACCTCTGTAAAATTATAAAAAAATACGTGTTTACAGGTTTACAATTGTTGGTAATAATTATCATCGATCCAATATGTACTTTTGTTGTGTTCTAGTTCTAGAGTAGACAATCTCAGTAAAATATGTGATTTGGTGATTTATGTGAAAATTTTACAAGGTACTAAATATTTTAATAAATATTTTAACATAAATCACTAAATATATATAAAAAATATGTCATACTCGTTACCATAATGACTACATATTTTATCGAACTAATGATTTGACAATTTTCAGATATTCACATGTAATACTTCTTTATAAATTTAGTACATACATGATACCTACGGAAAAATTAAATTAAAATATATAATACACGCACACATATATATGTATAAGTATACACAAAATTCTAAGTAACTAAATAAGTTTAATAAAATGTAAAAATAATGCAATTGTATTGTTTAAATTTTTCCCAATGAACTGCACACATAACAATCACATGTGTGATGTTTATGGTGGCCTTGAGAGTACAAATGATTGTAATCAGTCGATTTTTTTATTATTTAAACGTGAGAACGAAACGTTAGGTCAATTTGTTGTTGCGAATGGTGTGATGTTGTATTATGGAAAATATATATAAATAATCAATCTGTTTAAATGTATCGTGAATTGTTGGATTTTAGATAATTTAGTATTCAGGCCATGGTTTATCTGCACAATGCGAACCAGATGCGGACCGATATATTGCGCCTAATTATAAGCAATTTGTAAAACATATTAAACGTTGAGAGCAACCAACCAAACAAGTATATCATATATTCGATTAGCAAAGTAAATAAAGTGGGTATTATAAATTCAATATCAAAGTGCAATGTGAATTTAATATCCGTCCCTTATCCACACAAAAGTGTTATACAATTAATACTAACGGTCCGTGTCCATTAAGTGCGGCATGATGAGACAAGACTCAGAGATTTAGTAGAAATAAATCTCAGTGCAGTGTACACGTAAGATTTTAATCTTGAGATGCACTCTGAGATCACGACTTGAGATGGATAGGACGAGACAAAACCCAAACCATTACATTACAAACAATTATTACCTTCAGATAACCTCTAGAGAGATTCTTATTCAAGCGAGGAACAAACTGTTGATGGCCGACGCACAACATTATCACATTATGACGTACAACTATTCAAAAAAAATAGTTACGATTTGATTCAAATTAATCCAACGTACGACAGACTGACTTTAGACGTTTGAATAATAAACAATAAGGATATCTAGACCAAACAATAAAAAAATTAAATCTTAATCGATTAAAAAAATCTTCTATATAAATACAAATTTTCTGTAGTGGACAAATTCACTTAAGGGCGTTTCAAAAATAATTAATATATTCGCGTTTTTTACGAAAATGCTAAATTTGACTTTTTTAAAACTATTACTGAGATAGGATTTTTACACTGATGTAAGACTAATAAACTTAATGTTATTTGCCATAATTAAGAAAATACAAGCATTATAAGAAAGTCCGCCACAATGGAATTTATTTTTCGCTTGTCATAAAATTGCCTTAATATAAAAAGTTCATGCATATATGAAATATATTTTCTTATAATCTTAAAGCCAAGATTACGGAGACAAATCCGCATTAAACCAAATTAGCAAAATGTTAAAAATTAATAGAGTTATAAACCATTCAATTTTTAGTACATATGATCAATTTTCGACGTTTTTAAAACACTTTATATTAATGAATACAAATTATTTTAAATAATATATTACTTACATGCTTTGAGGCTTTAGCTACTATTTAAAATTAAGTATTATATCAAAATTACAATAATTTCTTATTAAATAATATTTAAATACCATTAATGTGTGTTTTTATTGTGTTTTAATAGGAGATTAGAAATAAAAAAAAAAAACAAAAATAGTGAAGTAATGCTCTATTGTCTCGTTTTATTAAAAAGTGTGCTTGATCTAATTATTTTCTCCTGATATGTGCTTGTAAAAACATGTATCGTCGGTTTCTTTAGTTCCGGTGCACACAAAATATTACATTTGTATTCCCATATTTGAAGTTTTACGTGGTCGGTTATGATATAAAATATGTACCTACCTTAACCCTTCCCAAGCCATGTAATAACACAGGTCAACCATCATATTAAACCTGTAATATTTTTGTAAATACATGCAACATAAAATTTATATTTTAGATAATGCCAAGGAAAATATTAGCGCTTAGGAATGATTAGTGAAAAACCAATTATGAAAAGGGAATCGTACAAAACAATTATTTTTTTCATTCAATTCGTTGTAAAATTAATACGTTGGTAAAAATACCATTTGCGATATGAAAGACAGAGATCACACACTATTTTCACAGTGAAAAGAACAACACACATACAAATATAATTATCTCTTTCTTAAAAATTAAACAAAGGGAGATAAGAAGGAAGGATACAATGTATAGAACATAATAAATGCTCTAAATTATGTTATTAATCATTTTTTCAAAATTGAATGCACAATATTTAGAGTAAATTCGTGCCATTAAAGCCATTTAAACTAATAAAAACATTTTTTCTAACTGTTATTTACGGTAACACAAGTTGGCAGCATGGCTGCATTCGGGTATTTTATATCATGGTATGGTAAAGGTTAAGCCCCCTACGCTTCTTTAAGGTACCTTCTGTGGTAGTTTTCTGGGTATACAATCGCCATCCAAAACAATCCTGCGATTTCGTTAAACAACTGAACTCTTGAAATTTAGTGGTGTTTATTATTTTGCAGTCTGCAGCCTGTTGAAAATATGCCAATACTTAGAATTTATTAGAACTCTCGAGATGTTGGAGGATCAATCGTAACCCCAAAGCTGTCAATTCAATTATACTTAATTTCACATTCAGCGCGCTGTTTCAAACTCCGAAAATTCTTTTAATAAGGGCAACATGTTTGCCAGCTTTCCAAAATTTTAAGATTGGGTAATTATTTTTTGTTAGTAAAATATTGGAATACTTATTGTGTACAGTTGATTAATTAATAATATATATATATATTTACAGGCATCTCACATTTCGTGCTTGTATGGCTCTGAAAAATTTAATTTATTTTCGAAATTGCATCGCACACGTCACGTAGAGTCACGTGAAATGCGCGACAATACTGAGCAATTTTCGGTGTCTTTTTATTTATTTTTAGATATGTTGTAAGGAGTGAGACTGGAGAGACTCAGATCTTCACCGTCAGCTTCATCGACGAAACATTAGAAAAATGTGTTCGTAACGTCACACTCATTTTTAAACAACAATATTAATAAGAAAGATAGCATAGTTGGATAATGCCTTCCCCGGTTTGGAAAGAGATCCAGGTTCGAATCGAATCGATAAAATTGATTATATATGTACATCCCTCTAATTAATACATTTAGTTAATATTTAAATTAACACAGACCATGATCTGAATAATTACAACTTCACGAAAAGAATGTGTTCTCCTAATAATAAAATTTCTCTCGTTCACTTGTGGAAAAATAATAATTATTAAAATATTTTATCTATGCAGGTGGGTAGCAAATATTAAAAATTGAAAGAAATTTGTTTTCACAAAATTATATTATTACCAAAATAGAAAATAATGAAATCAATGGATGACTTTCAGAGGAGATTGTTACACAATATACAACAGTTTATGAACTCATGACGAACTAAATTCTTAGCATTAAAAAAACATGAATCTTCGATTTTCAAAATTACTAGTCACATAATACACTTAATTTCTCATTATACTTACCTATATTCATCCGTGGATGTTATGGAGATTATTCTCACATACAAAACAGGGTACAGTTACACATCAAGACCAAATTAACTGAAGAAAAACGCCATGATGTTACCATTAAAATCGCGGAACCAAAACATGTCCAGGTCACTGCCAGGTGATGATCAAATTGTATGATGCGTCAGGGTCTTTTAAAATATACCAATTTGCCACGTAAATGCAATGTGGTCGCAAAAAAAACTTTCTTCCAAGCCTTGCGGCCGAGCTCCCCCCTCGCCCCCCTCTGCCAAAGTTTGCTCTCGTCCGCCGCGGAAATGTTTAAAAAAACGAAACTCACACCGCGCAAGCGCGAACTCTAGGGATGCCAAATGTAAAATGTGGCATTGACAAAAAAATACAAAAGTGACCTTATTTGTAACGTATTGTAATGTATTTTCTGCAATATTAACAACACATCAAAAATAAAAATTATATTTGCTTTTAGTTCCTATGTAATGAATTATTTACACTAAGTTTTCTACTTGTTTATATTTTTAATATCGTTATGTAATTTTCCATAAATAAACTTACCATTAATTTTCCATAAATAATCACAAATCTGTCTGTAAGGATATTATTGTTTTTATAACACTTTTGTTAATGGTATACCGTATCGTAATATAACTTATCTTTCACATCTTCTGTGTAGAGTTTTATGGGGTGATCTGTAGTGTAAATATACACATGTACATATTTTCTTACATAGTTTCGCAAGGGAAAAACTTTTTAAACAAAGATTGCAACCTTTTCTTCTAATATGAACATTGAAAATGATTTTTCTATGATAAAATTATGAGTTTGCGATTCAAATGTGTGTTTATAAGCGCTATAGAATGACTTACTCTAAATATTTACTATCATACGTTATTTTGTCAATTTTTCCAAGATGCTGCCCTTGCTTCTACACCCCTTACATGATATCTATCCAAAACACATGTAACTTTAGCGGCTGTCAGAGATCAATGTCTCATTGAGAGATCATCGTGGACACAGACTTTTAAGATGGATCTGCATGTAGTAGGCGAGTGCTCGGTAGGTTGGACCACAATGGCGACTTCAATGGCAGTGAGGACGCTAAAGAAGAAGAAAATTTAAATTATGTATTATCTACTTCTCTATATCAGTTGGTTAGACGCCAGAGCTATGGAGGCTATAGAGCAGTATAAGTCACATTCATAGCTGCCACAGCCGGAGTGCATATTTGATACGTGTATATGGATTAAAGGGGTCACCCCAAGCGAGCGTGAAGCAAACGTATCCTGATGCCCACCCCACCCTATCTACGTGAGGATTTTCAAAAGTCGACATGGTCAGAGTCAGAGGCTTTACATTAAATATGAAACCTACCTGTACTATAATATACACACCGCACTATAAAAGAATAAGAGATTCTGAACAATTATGTACTTAATAATTAGACAAAATACTTTGTTTAAACCACTATTTATTGATTAATAGTGATTTAAACAAAGTATTTTGTCTAATTATTAATATAAAATGAGGCCACAAAGTAATTTTGCAAATATTGAAGATATTTTTTACTTAGCTAGCCTCTCACAGTAAACTGTACACTAATATATTTGACGTAAATTATAAAATTGAATAATAGATGTATCAATCGGAGACTACAATAATGTAAGTTCAAAAATCGTCGAAAACGGTCTATAAAGCGAAAATGATAAACGCATTTCCCCAGATAAGAAAATGCATCTAATACAATACTTACAGTAATATTTCACTAGTCCTACAACACTCCCACTACATATATTTTTATTTTATTTTTACTTTTTTATACATATTTTTAATTCTATTTTTATTCCTGTCGATGATTTAAATAACACCACAACAGTACGAAAAAAAAACTGGCTACTTTAACACATACTTCAGTCTAGCAAAGTAGCCAGGATAACGTTGTATATTATCAGAGGTGAAGTCTACTCTATCCCATACAATAAACTATGAGTATTATGCCTTATGTTTATTATGTATAATATATTCACCTCTGTTAGAACAAAAATATGTGTCATCTAATAAATAAATAAATAAATAATGTTTCTGTATCTTTCTAATTGATTAACTTAATTGGTATGCATAAGTCGCGGTGTGCATTCGCTGTAAACAGTTAAATAATTTACACAGAATTTGGAGCGGATGCGTCAAAGAGATCTCGAATAGTCAACTATCAAACGAAAAGCCTAATCAAATAACATTTTGCAGAGAATTTAACGTGTAGGTACAATATGATTTCCATAACTGTTCCCATTAAACAATTTCAAATTGGAATTCCTGCATCCAGAGTTTAATAATTAAGTCGGCTTTGTTACCACCGACCATAGGGGGCTTTCGGATATCCGGAACATCCAGGTGGTCGACCATAAGTATGTCGGACTAAAATTGATTCATCTGCACTTCTTTCCATACACGACTCATGTGCATGATTCTCGACATTTATAGTTTATTTTATTAAGTTACAAATCCGCTAGTTAATATGAGAAGATGACAAACAAAGATGAATAAATACATCCTTGGAGGAGTGCAGAGTATATCAGAGTAGAAAGATTTTATTTAACTAACAAACTAATTTACCAACACGCCATTTCTCCGCGGGGGTAAGCAGAGAGGATAGAGCGCCACACTCCTCTGTCCTGACACACAATTCTCGCCTCATCCACATTCATACATCTTCTTATACAAGTTCGTCGATTGTTGAGGCTTCTAATTTAATCTTCTTCCATTATCTGGTTTACCCGGTCGTGCCAAGTCTTCCGCGGACGTCCTCTATTTCTGGTGTCATCAACACTTGCGTCATATATCGTTTTTACCATTATCTTCTCATTTATTCGTTTCATGTAACCAAACCACCTAAGTGATCCTATCTTAATCTTACTCACTATACTAAGATCAGCTTTACTTTCATTCCTTATTTCATCATTATTTACTCTGTAATAAATTGATTTGCCGCATATACGCATAAGTGATCTCATTTCTACCGCAATAAGTCTACTTTCGTTCTTCTTCTGCCAGTTATAGGCCTCAGTTCTATACATCAGTGTAGGTTCTAGGATTTTATTGTGTTTAGTTAGTCTTGCCTCGGTTGACAAATTCTCATTAGATATAATTCCATTCAAAGCGCCGTTCACTCTGATCCCTGCAGTCACCATCATTTCGACATCTTTCTCAGTCTTTCGGTTTCAATCCAACATACTTCCAAATACACAAACTCATCTACTTGTTCCAAACATTCATTACCTCCAAGTATCTTGCACGGTGTCTTACTTTCCTCCTTCTCGAATACCATTACTTTCGACTTGTTGACATTCATAATTAGGTCCCTTTCCTTGCATAAATTGTACATTCCATTCACTAGAATCTGTAGTTCTTGTTCATTATTGGCTTTTTTTTGCGTTATTTTTTTTAAAGATGATAAAATAAGTTATTTGAATAAACATAATATATAATTCTTCAATAATTGCAAAATAACTTTGTGACAACATATTATATTAATAATAAGAAAACACTTTGTTTATACTACTGTTTATTGATAAATCAACGTGTTTCAAGACCAATGGTCCCTTATTCAGGATACAATGTAAACTAAAATTAAAAATGCAAGCAGAGACAAAAAAAAAACTATAAATATTAGCGGCGGGTAACTAATTAGCACTTAGTTAACTTAGCACTAGTTTAATTTATTATTTAACACTTTTAAATATTACTATTTTTTTTAATTTATCTACCTGTAAATCCCTGGTGTGTAAAATTTCTAAACCCTTAGTAATGCCTAAAGAATGATTTTTTTCCAAAAGATAATAAGAAAATTCAGAATAGTTGTTGCTATTTTGACATCTCAAGTGCTCCTTAATTCTAATATCAAAATAATTGCGATCATTGCAAATTAATTTGTAGACGCTTGATTTTTTTAAAATATCATCCTCATCTTTGTTATTTAATATATAATTCAATAATAAAAAATATCCCAAATTCTACACAACTAACTTTCTACACTAATAACAAATTAAAGAACCTGAATTGAAGAAGGGACCAATGGTCTTGAAACACGTTGACTTATCAACAAACAGTGGTAGAAATAAAATGTCTTTATTATTAACAAAAAAAAAAATGTTTATGTTGTTAATATGTTGTATATGTAAGATCCAATCCGCCATAATAATTACATTGGATACAAAGAAGACATGTACAAAATATACAAAATATGAAGTGAATGAGGATATAATTAAGTATATGTACATATTTCAATTACACAAAAAAGTATATAATACTAATAATTCAGATTATGTTACGGCTATGTTTCTGTAACAACGATGCCATTATTTGATTAGGTATCAAGCTCTTCATGAGAATTCTCTTTCAATCAGAGAGTTGGCGCTGTGCTCCAGCCGCCGCTTAACACCAGCAACATAATTTCTCAGGAGCTCAAGTAATTCATGGATATGATCATCGGTACACACTATAGAAATACTACAATAACGCGGAACCCGAATAGTATTCTGTACGAATTATTGTACTGAATTCGTAGATGGTTAAAAATGTTCTTAGGTTTACACGGCCGTTAAGATTCTTCTGTATACAGTTTTCTGGGCTAACCTGCCATGTATATCTGACCTTTCTTACCTACGTTTCGGATCCCATTGCCGGGTACGTCTGCCCTGTTGATTCGTACGGTTGTATGTCACTCGCTTATGATTCGAGCATAGCTCGCAGGCATGACAATAATAAGTGCTAGATTATTTTTACTGGATTGCTGAAATACTGGAGGATAAATAACTCTGATCAGTATGGCGGAAAATACTTAAATTGGTAAAGAAACCACGAAAAAGATTTTTTTACGCACCGTGTATCACATCAATGTTATTATTTTTTATAATTTAAGATAAGTGTTTGTGTTATGAAAATATAACTAATTTTGCGATGTGCTGAAACGAAGATCAAACTCCCAACCCCTTGATTATCTGACGAGACGACATAGACAGACAATAAGAAAATGTAGTGGTAGTGGGAGAAACAGCAGGAACCTTGGGCTTTCTGGTCCATACTTCTATTGTAATGCTTCTCAAACGGTGGTTTAATTTTACAATTTGATTCGACTTAGACATGGTTTATCAAAAATGAATATAATTAAATATATTAATTATAAAGATACACATATAAAATCAATTTTATCGAAAAATATTGTTGTTGCGCCACCAACATTAACCAAATTTAATAAAAATGAATTGATAATTCTGGCGTCTGCTATCAGTTTACTCAAAGGTATTTGAGATTCTGTAAAAATAAGGTAGATGGCTCTGTCAAATGATGGAACGATTAAATGTATTAATATCAAAAAGGTAACATATAGGGTCGAAAATTGTCGCTAAAAATAATGCCGCTGTAGCTTAGTTGGATAAAGCACCTTCCCGGTGGCGCAACAACAATATTTTTCGATAAAATTGATTTTATATGTATATCTTTATAATTAATATATTTAATTCATATTTAAAATATCACAGACCTATGTTCTGAATAATTACAACTTCACAATAAGAATGTGTTCTCCTAAAAAATGAATATAATTAAGTCAAAACATTGAATAGTGTGTATTTTAATTACCCATTACCTGTGGCGCTGTCTACGACTTGATAAGTTACATATAATAATCAGAAATAAGCACATATATCACATTGATTCCTAATATATACATATACCTATGTGGGTACAAATAAATCTAAAATACATTTAATGTTTCTTTTAATTTAATGAAATTACAAAACTTTTTTTATAAATATTTAAATATTAAAAGGTATCACCACTTCTTAAAAAAGTTATACCGGTCCCTAGGTAACACAAAAGGATATATACTGATCCACCATACGAAATAGTTTAAGTAGCACTACATAGGACTTTATTGCTATCTAAATAAGTGGTGCTCACATCTACTGCCTTCATACTGCTACAAGTGCTGCATGAATGTCACAGCAGTCTATGATTTCAAATAGATGAAAAAATGATAAAAATATGTTAAAACATGTCATGGTTGAATTTTTTTCTAGCGCAAAAGTTTAAACACGGTGGATTATTAAAGCAATATTATTTTGTGATTAAATAATGATGTAATTCGATATTGTTTTGTTACGTAATTCTCAGTCCTATTGCGTTGCGGTCACACCACATGCGCCATAGGGTGAACTGAACGTGTATGATGTTTGTCATTGTCATAGACCTCCTCATCCTCTTTGATGCATCTCTCATTCAAAGGAACATTCGATATGTATTTTTTCTGCGTCCGTAATATTGCAAAATTTTGAATTCTCCCGGGGCGACGTAATTCTAACTCTTTCATACATTTAATACAAATAATCAGGCTTTCGGGACGATGTTTAGTGGATACCGTTTTTTGTACATCACACAAAATGGTAGACAAAAAAGGAAACGGGTGTTCCTGGAGGCTGGTGCGGTTAAAACTGATGGAAAATTCGTTTGGAGGGGTGAACATGGTCAAATAAATATTTTTTCATTTTTTCGTATTCATAAGGGGGTTGGTACGGACAACTCCGCTCATTCCGTCATCCGCGAAAGCGTCAAAAAACAATGAAACTAATTATCGCATCACGATCCGTCGGCGTAGACAGACAAAGCAGTGTCGTAATTGAAAGATGCCACGGTTTATTTATTCATTAAATACGTGCAATTTAGGGAAGTTACAATGTCTAGTAATGCTTTGTATTGTTTCATCTATGGGAGAGATTAGATCATGACATAATGTAGGGAATATAAAATCAACAATGAGTCGATTTTGAATGGCCTTACAGAAATTCATCATAATTCACTGAAAATAAAAAATTAACAACTTACTAAAGATAGAACGCCGCATTTTTCTGTTCTGAATCATCATTCTTGCCTCGTTCATTTACATACATCTCACGAAGACTTGGCATGATCAGGTAAACCAGGAACTGTTAGAAGCCTTAATAATCAACGAGTTTGCATGATATGTATGGATTAGAAGGTGGGTAGGTGATTACCAAATGTGTTGTGTGTAATTTCTGTCATTATTGACGGGCTTTCACGTAGTAAAAATGTAATTAAAAGTATTTTAATCCCGCTAAAAAACTAAATTCTAATTAAGAGTATAAAATGGACTAGGGTTAAATAAAAATATTTTTTTAAAAGTAGCTTTATTATCCTCTCTGCCTACCCCCGCAAAAAAACGGCGTGTAGATAAGTTTGTTAGGTAGTTTTATATATATATATACCTATATATATATAGTGAGTGGACTCAACTATGGTAGATTTATATTTCCTGCGAAAAGTACGATTCTACCGTATTTTTTAAGTAACGCCTTGAAAATGGTATGTGTTACCGTGCCGGAACGTCAGCCTAGGAAACCATCAACAAAAACGCGATCTAACGTAGAAGAGACTGCAGTTCCATACACTATTGTTCGCGGAAACTTTAAATTAAGCATGTAAGAGTATATGGATGGTTTACTGACTAATACATTTTTTTTTTTAAAATACAACACATTTTTGTTGTTAAATTGCATTTTCAGAACATAGTTTTATGGTATTTTAATACATATTAAATTAATTAAATAGAAAGATAAACAGAAAAAATATTTAGTTGCTACCGGGATTCGAATCTAAACCTCTTCCAATCCGAGAAAGGTTTAATTCTGGCGTCTCCTAGCGTATTTTATTCAAAGATAATATAAAGTTGATTGCTTTTAAAAATTGAATAATAGATGTATCAGTTGGAAAGATACAGTACAAGTTTAACATTTTTCGAAAATGTATTCGATTGCTATAGCGAAATGGTGAACGCGCTTCCCCGGATAGGAAGAGGTCCAGGTTTGAATCCCGGCAGCAACTATTTTTTTTTATACATCTATCAAGTTAATTAATTTAATTTGTATTAAAATAATCATTGATAATTTTTTTGACTAAATATTGAAAAATTCTAATGAATTGAAAACCACGAGCCGGAGTTATAGTTTATTTATTATTTATTATTATTATTATTATACACGCCCTATTCAGCCATTAACATACTTTGTAAAATAATAGAAAATTTCATCAGAAGTGCAATACAAAAATAAAAAAAAGATATAATGTTGGTTCATAATCAAAATTAAAATAAATATAAAATGTAAGTAAAGCAATTTATTTAATTTATCACCATTGAGTTGAGACACAAAAAATTGTAATAATTTAGTCCTATAAAGAGTTAAATTTACAACAAAAAGGACTACCTCGGTATATTAATTCCACAAATAATGCAATATGGGGACTGCGGAGTTAGCTAATGCATATGTTCTGATATTACCACTGTAATAGAACAATGAATATTTATGAGAAAACCGTGTTCTAATCCGTGCACTGGTCCTATGTACGCTGTTTCTTGATTAAATAGATTGTGAGCGTTCTCTCAAATTCTGAGAAACGTTGAGGTCATCTGACATTACTGCCAGTGGCGGCGTTGATAGCGAAACGGTATCGGAGCGGATGGCGAGCTCCCATGGCGACCGCCGCGACGCTGGAGCTTCCTGTTGATTTTTGGCTACTACCCAAAATATATGTTTCCATTGTCGGTCCTTTATTCAATTTCTGTCACGCTGGAAGAATGCATTACTCACTAGTTGCCTATTATCTTTATAAAACGATGATAGTTGTGTACTGTTTGTGTGGAAAATATTTTAAATTGTTCGCCGAAAGACAATTGGGTGGGCGAATGAAATGCTTCACGCTCAAAACATATTTACATTTGACGACTTGTAATAATGAATAATGATTTATATCAAATATACAAATGTGCTTAATAAGATGCCACACGCCCGTTCTGCAAATACACAAAAAAATGATTATACGGACTGATGATGGATGACAAAAAAAAAACTAAAAAATAATTATCATTAAAATATTGTTATCTTTGTATTTGGTCTGTGTCGTTACTCATCACTCGTCACATGACAATATGCGTGAATTTGCAAATCAAATATTTTAATTATATAATTGTATATTATTATATTTATATGTAAATATATCGACCCCTCCTTCGTAAACTATCGTAACTATCCGGCCATCTTTAAATGTTCTAGTATTTTGCATTCTAGCATTGATATATTTTTAAGTGGCAGTATTATTTTTACATGTTGTGCTCGATAGAACATAATACAATACTGTACTAATAAAAGATAATTACTGCAACTTAAAATATGTATTAAATATATGGAAAATATTATAAATGATCTATTTGTTATTTACGATACTTTACGTAGGAGGGGGCGATATGTATGTATATTATAGCGTACGCATGTAAAAAAGTTAGTACTGTATCGTTAAGTACTTTTCTTTATAAAATAAACTTTGCTCGCCGAAACGGTGACTACATATTTTATTCAGCTTCACCTTGTCCACTTTACATTTGACACATTGAAATTCGCGTGTTCGAAAAGCCACAACACAAACATGTTAAAAAATAAAAAATGTCATATTACCTACCCAAAGATTTGAATTTAAAAAAAGTATACCTGCACGTAGTATAAAGCTAAGTAACCGTTTTCTAACAAATGAAATTTAAAAAATTCAACAATAAATATAAAACAATTTCATTTCGTTCTTCCTTCCTTCTCAGTAGACACATTTGTTTACTCATAACCTTGAGAGTAGGTACTAATTGTACTTATTTGTGAAACTTGGCCGTCTCAAAGAGATCCGTCGATCTCGAGAGCATGCAGTTCCTCTAGATCTAGATTTAGCCTATCGAGCCGTAGTCTATTGATAACTTATAAAATATTAGGTGCGCATGGTGAAGGGTCTTTCATTCGACTCAAATGCCTAGCCTATCAAATTCGTTGAATGACGTCATATTCTTCGAAGAGCTCATAAAATTAACGGTAATTAACTAAAAAAATTTAAATAATTAGATTCTCATTGTGTTTTATATGGTGTTTCAGGAAATTAATTATTAAATTTAATCCATAGATGGCGATATTGTAGTGGTACTTGAAGCGTTTCCACATATTAACATATATACAATTTTCAAAAATTTGATAGATATGGAGATTGATTAATGGGTGAGAATGGTGAACGTCATATTTATATAAAGTGATCACTTAAGCCAGTCAAAGGCAGGTTGTAAGCCCTGCAATTACCCATACTTCCATATATTTCCATTACATATAATAAAAAATAGCTTTGTCCAGTACCTTTGTAGGTGAAAATCCAGTAATTGTTTGTTCTTAGACATATTCAAATATTGCAAAAAAATTAATATTGCAAAGCTGAAATTTTACGGCTTGTGCAGTGCGCAGTACACAGCAAATCTGATAAATCGGGTTTGTGTCCCTGTGGTAACAATATTTCTTTGGTAGATAGATTTGTATCATTTTAAATAATTTATTTTTATTATCAAGGAACTATATCACTACTTTACAATAAAAATGTAATTTATTTATAAATTTATACCAATGAGTACATAATTTACATTTAATTATAAATAAATAATTAACTCCGTTTTTAACCACTGTGAGCTTATTATATGCACATAGACATACGGTTATAGTTAGTTTTTTCATCAAAATTAAATGAAGATATACAGAAAAAATATTTTAATTGTTATTGGGAGAAATAAATAAATAAATAGATTTTTTTGTATATCTTTCTGGTTGATTAATTTAATTTATATTATTAAAAATGCCACAGAACTGTATTCTGTAAAACTACGATAATGGGTTTCTCAGTAAAAAAAACAATAAAATTTAGCTAAATAAAGTTTTGAGGTTTTGTTGGTTAAATAACAATAACAATATCATCTTGTACAGTATCTGGTGCATTATATATATTTATATGGAGCAAAATCATGGACCCTGAAGATAAGATAGTGGAGAGAACACAGATTGACGCCTTTGAGATGGGGTGCTGGAGACAAATGTTGCGCATACATAATGTATCCATTCTCCAGAAACTAAACACCTAGAATATACTTTTAACCATTTGAAGGTAGCTTAGAGAAACTTGTTGTGATGGGCTACGTCAAAGGACGGAGAAGAAGAAGAAGACTTGCCACACCTTGGACAGAGAACTGCAAAATGCCAAAAATAGTGGGGGAGTATAGTTTATTTAAAGAGACATGCCATTGTGAGATTACATGAGAGACCGACGCTGAACAATATCAAACTGGAATCAATTTTTGATGTTAATTTGTGTTTCTCAGACTTTACCGCGACGTATATCACGTATAGTGGGTACTTAATGTCAATGTACGTAACCATTGCAATATGTAATAACCATTGTGCCAGTGTATTGGTAAGATAGGCGTCTGCACATAAATGTGTCTAATTGTTATTAAGCTCGAGGCGAATTAACGTATGCGTCTTGTTAAATTAATATATGTATATAAGTTTAGAATTTTTTTTAAAATTATTATATTCCCTATACATATACTTTACATTAAATAAAAATAAAGTTTTTTATACATACGCGGTTTATACAAAGCTAAATATAAATACAATTTTTATAAACAAAAAAAATACAAAGGTTTTACTAAATAAAATAAAATTGTTCGTTGCATAACAATAAAAAACAAATATCTATTGATTCGAATAGCAACATAAAACAAAATTTTGTCTCGTGAAAGTAAATTATTTTTCTGTTGGATTTATGTTACTTAAAAAAAATTTAAACATGTAATTTCTTTATTGATGGGATATTTTTTCTCTTAAAATAATGTTAATTATTCAAATATAAAATTCACACATACATAGACTGCGGGTTTTGGAAATTCATTCAACAAATTTTTACATGAATGAAAGTAAATTATTTGACTATTGAATTTTCGTTAATTTTTTAAATAATTGAATATTATAGCGGTTAATATTGATAGGTTTTTTCTAGTTACATATGTGCTGATTATTATGAAAGTGGTCTAAGTTATGTTTCTTTCTTTCCGAGATATTTAAAGATTTGCGTTTGAATTGATTATAAAATATTGTTATATTACACCACACAATGTTTTATAATTTATTTAGTCTACTAGATTTATAATTTATTTCTACATATAAATTTTGCATGTAGCTTATAAGGAAATAAAAAACGTTATGGTTGAAATGACTCACTCCATTATCAAAATAAACACTAGTGGAATACCGATGAATGTCGTAACAATACACGGAATATGACGCTTCAAATTTTTCACAATTGTAATAATTTGCATCATATTATAAAGAGTGTCCCAATAAGAGCGCCTTTTTTATTTTCGCACCATATTTTTTACAAAGTAGGCTATTCAAAAAATTTAATATATTTCATTTGTCAGTCTTGCGAAGTAAATATGGAACGATACACGAAAGAATTATTATTGTTAAAACGAAGAAAAGAGCGTTATTATTGTTAAAACTCATTACAAAAATGGAGAAAGTTTTAATGAAACATTTTCTAAACTTAATAGAATTTCGGTCGAAATTATGTTCCAAATAAGTCATTAATTAGAAGATTAATTAAAAAAATTGAGAAAACCGGTTCGATTGTAGACAATAAGTCACACATACGTCGTAGCCGCAGTGAGAGAATGTGTTACTGAAAACCCAAGGACATCAATTCGCCATCGTTCTTGACAGTTGGACATTTCAAGAAGCACCTAACAGTGAATTCTCGTGAAAGACCTGAAGCTGCATGCCTACAAGATCCAATTGACTAAATAACTCAAACCGGCAGATAACTTTAAGCGGAGAGAATTTGTTAATTGGTTGATAGAACATCAGCAAGTGAATGAAAATTTAGCTAAAAACACAAAGATTGTGTGATTTAACACCATGCGTATTTTTAAAGTCACATGTATATGCTAATAAGCCATAAACAATCAGAGAGCTTAAGGCGGATATCCAATGTGTTATTGCCTCAATATAATATATGCCTCAATTATGTAACGATGTTAACTTAAATATCAACAAAAGAGTAAGAGTTCGCAAGGAGAGCCGCGGCGCGCACATGTCTGACATTTCATTCCATACATAATCGAAACATTTGTAGTTTACGACGAAATAAGAATATTATCACTTTTCAAATAAATAATGTGTTTAATTAAAAAATTAAAAAAGGCGCTCTTTTCCGGACACCTTTATTAATTTAAAAACAATGTGACGCGAAAGAATAGATTTTTTTTTCATTATCTTGACTTAGATCACTCACATAATAATGGGCACATATATGCATATTTAATTTTTCCATCTATTTGCTTTATAACTAAAGATCATAGTGCGTTCAATGTCTTGATGAAACCTGACGCTGATACTACCGAGGTTCCTGTTGCAGCCTTGACTTGATCTATCCATGGTTAGGGTCCCTCAAGACTCAGGCATTTCATTAATCAAGTCAAGTCAATTATTTGAATTCAGTCGAACAGCTCACTGAATCTTGAGAAACATTCTCAACACCACATTTCAAATGCAACACTTTTTTTTCTTTACCCTACCTTGAATGTCCATGCTTCAACATCATGTAGAAAGATAGAGAGGACCAGGGTGGGAACAATTCTGAATATTAGCTTTTTATCATGCCAGTGTGTAAATATATGTAGCGCCTAATACCAAAACGATGTTTCTGATATATAGATGAAAGTGTATACAGAATGTTTGTTTTTATATCAGCATTTTTTAAAGAGATAAATCAATAATGGATTTTAACATCAACGAGTGTTGTGATTCATTTTAGGGGGAAGCCAACTTATAATATTTTTTTGCATCATAATTAGTACATAAGAAAAAATAAAGGTAATTACTTTACTAGACGTGGTCTGTTCTAATTCAATTACCATACAGCTTTTAAAAGCTGTACTTGTTTAGAAGTAAGTAAGTATGATGTCAAGTAAGTTTTAAAAAGTTATGCGAAAAGAGTACAATCTGAAGTTATAAAATATTATTGAAAAAAAGCTATAAAAATATTATTGTCTGTAATATACAATAGTTGGAGACAAGAATGTGTAAGTAGTTAGGTTAGCACAAATGAAATATTAGATACATTTTGATTTCTATCTATATCAAGTAACCACTTTGTTATTTTTGGTTTGAAGTCGTTAATCACTTTAAACCCTTTAAGTTATATTGACAATTTGTTAAATAAGAAAGTTTTTTGAGCGAATTTAGTATTACATTTTGGCACTGAAAAGCATATCATAGGCTCCTAGTTTCCTTTGGATCGAATCGTGGAAGTAAAGTATTTTTTTTTAAAATAGTTTTAAGATTGCTCTGGTAAACAGTTGTCTTATATCCAAAACTTGGAAGGATTTAAAGAGTTCTTCAGAGTTATGTCTAAATGGCCTCTTATTTATTACTTTAACGACCCATTTCTGAGCCTTAATTAGAGAAGCCATTGAAGTAAGAGCTGCACCGCCTCATGCACATATTGCGTAACTGATGAGACTCTGACAAAATGAATAGTATATCATTTTTAATAAAGTAATATTCATGAAGCTGCGTAAAATTTAGAAAATATAAATATTTTTTTTCTCTTTGGAGCTATACGATCTGGAGCTTACTTAATCTCTCTGCTTTGGGGTATTTTGGAACTAACCCTGATTTTGAACATGTAATATCAATGGCTTTTGCGAAAAACAATGTGTTCTGCATGTAGCTGACAAAAATCTACAAAACTGTATATTTAACTCAAATTATCCGAAATCCGTTTTAGGCGGTTTTAGAATTAGGTGCTACATACATATGGAAAAAATAATTTAACATGAAATCATGTAAAATATATTTTTTTCGTGTTATACGAACTTCACGCAAAATAAAACGAAAGGTGCCGATCTAGTCAAACGAAGGTAAAAAGTTAATAAGTCGTAAAGCCATAAACACTAATCAAGTCATAAATTAAAACGGTAATATGTAAGTATGGTGTATGACAAGCATATATATTGTTTATTATCAGATGTCGGCCTGGTCAATACATATTTTAATCATAAAGTCATAAAAAATAAACGATTTAATGATGATGTGACGGCTGGTACATTATTTTATTTTTCAATGATGCGAAATCTTTTCATGTTAAAACAAAATAAATGTATGAAAATACATAACTTGTCGATGGATCAGAATATTTAATCATGTTAAAAGTTTTCCATACAATATATGTACATACATATGACGAATCATTCAAATAAACACAGTGTTTCAATGTAAACGCCTTACGTTATGAAGACTAAGTGATTAGATCATAACCACGTGAGTAAAAGAATTAGGTGTAACGAAATAAAATATATTTATACTAAGAAATAACTTAATTAAAAAATTAACATAGTGTTGTAGTTTGCATCAAATTGAAAAGTTAAAAAGAATGAAAATATTAATATATATATATATATATATACTATTTGTTTTGATTATGTAACTAACGTCAAACTATGTATACATAATATTTTATCAGAGAACCTAGAAAACCTATATCAACTAATATTGATATATTGTAATTTAAGTTTTTATTACTATAATGAAACAATAATTGAGGTTACTTGTTTTAAAGTAATTATTTTATTTTTTCTAATTTTTAATGCAGTTTTCTTCTCACATAGTTTTTATACAATATGTTACTTTATTAGCAGTCAAAACTAGGTAGTTGGCTCTATTTGATATAAATTGATAATTCATAATCTGTGTTAGTTGCAAAATCAGTTGGTTTTGCCTGGAACGATTTATATTAGCTTTCAACCATTAGTATTACTCTTTATATAGATACCCTGAAATATAAATGGCAACCAGTATAAAAACTAGAATTTTTTTGGAAGAAGGTGTTGCATTTATTTTGTACTTTGAACCAAATTATCATTCATAATAATAAGTGCATTAATAAATACATCGTTCTTCAAGCTCCTATCAGTTTTTATCCAAATCAAAAATATGGAGGGTGCTGACATTGCAACTAGTACTCTTAATTTAAGTTTTCAATAATATCCAAAACTATATTATGTTTCACAAGTAATTACTCTACTATCTAGGGGTTGGGTGGGGATGAAAGTGCTGCGGGAAGAAAGTTCCATTGCAAATATCTTATAAACGTTACATGTGAACGAATATGTGAACACCGCGTGGTGTGGTGATATCTCCTGTCTCGCTTTGCACTTCGTCAGTCGAGTAAATGTGCTAGTCGGAGGTGCACACGTCTATACTTTGTTTTTATGTATTGGCGAGTTTAATTTAAAAATTGCATAATTTTTGGTTTCGTGACTACATTTTATTCTACTTTGTATGACAAGTAAGTTACCCTATTCATTTATATATTTATTTAGAAATATAGAGTGCATTTTTAGCCATAAGTTGTCTTTGTATTATAATTTGATATTTGTTTCGATATTTCGGTATGGGGTTAAAAGTGCCGAGGTGGCATTTTCTATCCCACTCCCGGTACTATTAGTACAAAATATGTACACTCACATTAGTTTCTTCTTATTTGCAGAATAAGGACGTACGAGAGAAAAACTGCGCGGTGAAACACTTCCATCAGCGTTATGAAACAAGCTGCTGATTTGGTGATGAGGGAAAATAAATTCTTGGCATTCTGTTTTAAACAATTCGATATTTGTAGAACGTCACTGGAGAGATTCATAAATCGGTTATAAGAAAATCTCGAGACAGCAGCGCATGGGGCGGTTATAGACAACGAATAAAAGATTTTGGTACTGGTGGTACTTGTTACCCCTATCCCTATACCTGAAATTTTTAACCCCACTCGTGGGGTTAAAAGTTCCATCTGACTAATCAGATTGATTTTTAAATAAAAAGAAAACTCATATACGCCTAAATGATCTCTTTTTAATCGTGAAATCTTATTTATGCTATCAATTATGCTCAGGTTATATTATAAAATGATCTAAATATGTATTATATTAAATATGAATTAAATATATTAATTATAAAGATATACATATAAAATCAATTTTATCGAAAAATATTGTTGTTGCGCCACCGGGATATATTTGATATATTTAATTCTTATTTAAAATATCACAGACCTATGTTCTGAATAATTACTTCATAATAAGAATGTTTTCTTCTAATGTATTATATTGTTAAATATTTTGTACGCCGATGATGCAGTACTGATGGCGAATAATGAACAAGAACTACAGAATCTGGTGAGTAGAATGTACGATGTGTGCAAGGAAAGCGATCTCATGATGAATGTTAACAAGTCGAAAGTGATGGTATTCGAGAAGGAAGAAAGCAAGACACCGTGGAAAATACTTCTAGGTAATGAATGTTTGGAACAAGAAGATGAGTTTGTATATTTGGGAAATATGTTTCATAGAAACGGAGAATGATATCGAAAGAAGGGTGACTGCGGGAAATAAAGTGAACGGCGCTTTGAATGGAATCTAACGGGAATTTGTCAACTGAGGCAAGACTAGCGGTGCACAATGGAATCCTGGTACCGATACTGATGTCTGCCTGGAGCTGGCAGAAAAAGAATGACAGTAGACTGAATGCAGTGGAAATGAGATCACTTAGGCGTATATGTGGCAAATCTATTTATAACAGAGTAAAGAATGAATAAATAAGGAAAGAATGTAAATGTGATGTTAGTATAGTGAGTAAGATTAAGACAGGATCACTTAGGTGGTTTGGTCATATGGAACGGATAAATGAGGAGAGAATGGAGAGAAAGATATATGACGCAAGTGTTGATGGCACCAGCAATAGAGGACGTCCGCGGAAGACTTGGCACGACCAGGTAAACCAGTTAATGAAGGATGGTTCTGTTAGAAGCCTTAACAATCGGCGAGCTTGTGTGAGAATATGTATGAATGTGGATGAGGCGAGAATTATGTGTCAGGACAGAAGAGTGTGGCGCTCTATCCTCTTTGCCAACCCCCGCGGGGAAACGGCGTGATGGTAAGTAAGTAATATTTTTGTAAAAATTAAAAAATCGATTTAGGACGCAAGCGAAAGACGTATCAAATTTTAATAAATGCCTTCTTTCCTAATAAACTGCACACATAACACTCTCACACACACTCGTTGTTTAACCATGAGAGTAGATACTAATTGTAGTCATTGTATTATCTGTGTTTATCTAGCATGATAGGTGCTTTCGTCCTGTTAAACGAATGAGATGACAAATGACGACACACAAAATCAGCTGGTTCAATCATTGTTCAGTCTTAACGAGGCGAAGCGTTATCGTGAGCTGTCCGAGCCAGGAGTATAGAAGCCCCGAGTAAAAATAATATACCAACTTTGTTATTCCTTCATTATAGAGCGTTATCGTGAGTAGTCCAAACTCAGCTTACCTAACACAATTCTGGTTAACCGCGCTCGGAATGGTCGTGTTACTTACATCGCTGGCCAAAGCGGTATCGAAAACAAGACTATGTAGAGCACATTGATATATGTCTAAAAATACAAATTTTTCAAAATTATTCTTTATAAATTTTTCAATATTTATCATACATTACAGAAACCGAACATTAAAAGGAAATTTAGATATAGACAATCTACAATTTTTTTTTGTTTGAATAGTCCGGACACGTGACACGTTCCAATAAAAAATATTATATTAAAAAGGATGCGTTTTTTTTTTTTTGTTTTTTGTACTACCGAAAAAAATTAGACATTAGCGTGCTAAACAGATTTCCGCAGATTTCTCTGCCTACCCCTGTGAATTACGGCAAGACGGTAACTATGTAAGTACATGTAAAGCGAGTATGTACATATAATTAATTAATTTAATATCCGTACCTTCCGTGCGACGCTCGTAGATGGCGCTATCGTCGCCCGAGCCGGCAGGCGCGCTCCGCACGCAGTTCGCGGCTCAGTTGGAACCGCGGTAGGCCGGTTGTTTGACGTCCGTGTGGCTCTGTCGCCGTCTGTTCCGAACATCGCGTGTCGACTTTGACGAACAAACTATCGAGTCGATACCGCCGTAGTATAAAAAATCGTTATTTTAACTGTCGCAGTGTGAAAAGGCTATCCATCATAGCTTTTGCGTGTGTGTGTGTGTGTGACGGATTGAAATAACTGACCAAAATATATTCGAAAAAAAAAATATCTGACAATTATTCACATATAAGAGAATTTTACCAAGTGTCGTTCTATAGTGTAGCGTAATAATTAACTGTGGGATATTTTAAGTATACGAATAGTATTTAAACGTAAATTTCCAGTATTTTGCTGCTGCCAGATATAGTAGTTAATCGGTAAAATATTTAATTAAATATTAATAATTAATTAAGTGGCGTGCATAAGTAAGTTTATTCTTAACCATAATAGCTGTAGTCGTTGTGTCTGTTGTGTAAACATTTCTGCACTAATAACTTAATTTGCCATTTATTAATTTAAAAAAGTTTAGAGAACATAATTAAAAATTGGGAATTTTAAACGAATCAGATGCCCAGGCCCATCGTGTTTGCTTAGAAGTAAAAGGTAATTATTACATATTTATTATTAAAAAAATAAATTATTGTTACTCAATTTTTTGTATTTGATCGATTTTTTTTTAAGTTCAATGATTTTGATGAAATTTAAATATTTACTAATTTTTATATAATATTTTCACGAGTTATGTAAAATTTACGATATTTAAATGAGAGCTTTACAATAATTACGCAAAAATGATATACGAATTTCTGCCTACACGAGAAATTTGTACGTGTAAGTATATTTAGTATTTTTAATTTTAGCACTCCTGAAAAATAACATATTTAGTTGTTTTAAGGTTTATGTCAGAATTATGTGTTGTGTTTCAGACCTTCATTGATTAGGTATATTTATAATCAAGGATTTTAATTTTTCTCATAGATTTTCGTAACGATTTTTAATTAATACATTCTTCGGCAGTAATTATATAGCTACAAATTCATAGCTAACTTTTACAAGATTAAGCAGCGAAAAAACCAGTTATTTCTAAAGCTATATAATCAATCTATTCGTGTCTGAAATGTAATTTGTAATTAAATTTGTTTCATTAAAAATCTCGTAAAATTAACGAATTTTATTAGTTAATTATCAGTATTTAGTAGCAGCTATATTCTAAAGTAATAATATTAATATAACTATATTGAATAAAATTTTATTTAACGTATAAATTTCTCATTAAAATGATTTATGCAGGTATTAGTAATATATTACATGTCTACGTGTTTTCCTTGATATAATCATTTCTATATCGATTAACGTCAGAATTACGTGAAAGTGGTAAACATTAAATTATTATGTGTCTATACGATTTTATGTGAAATTTAACTATTGCATTAAGTTAATATTTTTTTCTACGAATTTTGTCGTATATGATACAACCTTGAAAACTTTGATATAATAAGTTATAACCATTGTAATATATTATACCTGTAACAATTTTTTATAATATTATCATTATGTTATACAAATACGATCTATAAGAGGGTTTAAAATACAATTCTATTCCTGTACATGAAATATATTTAATTTAAAAAATGCAAAAAGTAATGCCATAAAATAATGTATTTTTTAATATGATTGAATATCGTATAAACCGCATCGGTTTGTACGGCCGCTTCAATTGTGGTTTTCTTAATGATGCAACTTCCAATACGATGTGATTTCTTAACAAAGATATCCTAAAGACAATTTATTTCACATTTATTTTAATACATGTACATATATTCACAAATGTTTCTCGCATTGTATAACGTTTTAGTGATATACTCCTTGTATTGTATGACATATTAGTGAATGTACATACGGAACAAATTGAAGCAAAAGCTGAACAAACGTAGAGATGTAGGAAATACGGATATTTTGTTAAAATCTTGGTTTTTTTGTTTCCCTCCGAAAACGTCGCGGGTCTCCGCGCGGTAGGTATGCGGGGGGTACTGTGCCGCGGATAATCTAGATATTTGGAAAACCGTATTATCCTTTCTTTCGTTTTCTTTTGTCGTTTGCCGTCACCTACATCGTCATTTGCAAAGCGTTCATTGTGCTATAATAGACCTGTCATTTTAGTGAGATGAAAAAATCCAGAGAGATTCTTTTTATTCGGTTTGTTTTACATTTCACAACGGCTTCTGCACATCCGATTTACATATTAGACATATTTACATCTGTCGCATGCTTTTCAGGGTTTAGAATTTGCCTCATCTATTTATTAATAATAAAAATTTAGTGCCGACACTTCGATGAGAGTTTTCAAGTTGAAGCAAAACTTGTACGCGACAGTGGAGATGCGACATAATGAATAATAGATACACATCGGATGGTTTAGTATATTACGCATGTAAAAAGCAATAGCAACACCTTTTAAATGATTTATTCAGTGGTGCCTTTTAACATCGCTTACGGCGAAGTGTTGTGCAAACCATTTTTAGTTACATAATGTTGAACGTTTTGTCAATTGTAAAATATAAAGATTTAATAGTAAGGAACTAATCTTGCTGCTTTAACGATGTATATATTGTCATTTGAAAGATATGATTTATTTAGAATTATTCAAGTTGCAACATTACAGAGACGTAAATATCTACGTCCTCAGCCTTTTCTTTAAGAAATATTATTTTTCAAATAAACAATATTTGATACATTATAATATTTAGATAATGAAAATAAATATTATTTATGTTTAGCTCCATCTAAAACGTCCAAGCGAGTTTTATCTCTAAAAAAATAATTGCGTAACTAATGCAACTGTAATGTGCTTAGTTGTTTAAATATAATGGTAAAGACGTTTCGCTACAGTATGCGTGACAAAGGTGACTACTTTTTATTAATATTGACAAGTAGTTAGAAATTATTGATACATTTTTAGTATTATATGATACAAGACCTGCAGTAGCAAAAATACAATCAAATAACATATATGTTAGAAATAAATTTCCATTGTAAACTACAAATAATTGTTTTTGGATGTGATGCTATGGGTATCGTCTTGTTACGGCTACTTTTACTATTGTCTGTGCTAAAGTAGCGAGTTTTTTTGTGTGCTATTGATCTGAAAATCAGCTGTACTGAGAAAATCAGTACAGCTGATTTTAAAGTATTTGTATGATTTAAAAATTGTGCTGATTTTAAGAAAAATAAATGTTAATGTACAAAAATGTTGCTATTCTTATCTCCTACCACTAATAACAAGATCCATTTGAAATGCGGTAAGAAGTGTTGAGAACCTAACTTTTTTATTGTATTTTAAGATATCTGAAGAGCGAAAATACTAATCTAACTAAATAAAATCAATAATCTGTGGTATTTATTTAATTGATTTAAAAATGTGTAAAATGTACCAATAATATTTTAACACTTCTGATTTTTAAGTCAATTAAAATTTTTGATATTAATTAACTTTTTTTTTTACATATCTATTACTCTACACACTACATGGATGCAGCATAAAATTTCTCACGTCTACTTCCAAAGTACCTACTCACATATTCCTATTTATCCGTCTTTTACAAACTTGAGTATGTTTATTCGCGACATATATTTTTATTGGTCTCGGCGTAGATAGCACTCGCGCATGTTTCAAGGTATACATTTGGTAAAGAAACGCTTTCGGCTGCCAATAATGTCCAAACTTTCAATATTTCATCGGTCGGGAGACATTCCCGGATCTCGCGATAGCCTAAAGTACGCCAACTGCACTAAAGAGGCACTCGCAAACATGCTGCTTCTAAACTTTTTAGATTACCCACACTCATTGCTCGTGATGCAATAGTCTCATCAAAACATGTTTGCTGGAAGTGGACATTTCATTCGAATTGAAACTAAGACGTCAAAAGTTGCGAACAGTACACAGTACAATACACTTTTTTGTAATAATGACGATTTTTTAATATTAGATTTTAACGCGTTGATGTATATTTTTGATATACCTATATTATTATTTCGACCCTTCCTACGTAAAGTGTTATTGAAGGATACATCAGTCCGAATGATGAACCCTGCAATAGGATCGGAAACGTCGGCCAGAAAGGTTATATATACACGGCAGATTAGCCCAGAAAACTGCATATCTACAAAAGTGCGTGTATCGTATCGCACCTGCATATAATATGTTTCTTCTGGTTCCCTTTATTAATACTAGCTTGTTTCAAAATTTAACAGGAGTTACTAATTTTTAAAATAAATTTATTGTTAATAATGTACCTATAAATCAACCCTTCCTGCGTAAAGTATCATAAGTAAAAAAATACATTTTTAATCATTCGTTTGATACTTATTTACGTGGCAGATTAAAAAAATATATAATTTTACGCGATACGATACAAGTACTTCTGTAGGTATACAATTTTCTGGGTTAATCTGCCGTGTATATATAACCTTTCTGGCCGACGTTTCGGATCCTATTGCAGGGTAAATCATCCGGACTGATGTACCCTGCAATGGGATCCGAAACGTCGGCCAGAAATACACGGCAGATTATAGGCCAGAAAACTGTACACAAAAGATTCCTAAGAACATGTGAGTTGTCTTTCACTAACATTGATTACGTAGTGTAAGAAGTATAAAACGCACATAATTTATTCAATTCAGTTATTATGGTTTTATATTCCATCACTGTTTAAAGCGCTTGTGGTTAAGAATGTTATTGTATCTATAAGTAGTCATGGATGGGCCATATTTCAAGATGCATAGATAATTAATGGACGAAAAAACGAATGTTATGGGAGACTTTCATTCAGCAGTGGACGATGACGATAGAAAAGTTGGCTTCCACTCAGTACAACAGAATTGCTGGAGAGTATTCTACCAGTATCGGTAGGTATATAATTAGCGAGTGGAAAATAAATGAGAAAAATCATATTTATATATAAAAACGTGCCACAAAAACAGTTTAACTGTACGGTAAGGCAAAAAGCAAAGTAAACCGCAGTAAAACATTATACTAATTTATGGGACGTATCTGACAAGGGAAATATGTCTTCAATATGAAACCGAAGAATAAATGTAATCTCATGTCCAAATGAGTCTTGTTTCTTGCTTAACGTATATCAATATAAAAAATGTTACCGAAAAAATCAATTCTATGACTTGACGACCACATTGTAATAAAAAAATCGAAGAGTACAATTAGTAATCTCATAGTTATGTGTGTATATGCTACGAATAGAGTTCACTGGGAAAGAAGGAAGGGATACTTTTACAATTACATTTCTTTTTGACATTTTAAATTATAATTTGTTTGAAAACGGTTGCATAGCATTGTAATTTGTATAGGTAAGTGAATTGAAATCAAAAATATTTTTTTTGTCTACCAACAGGGATGTGGTGAAACATATTTCTATTTTGTAATACGTGAGTGCTGTGGCTTTTCGAACATGTATATTTAAAAACAATATGTACTGAAAAAAAAAATCGATTATCAAGAATGACGTATTTATTTAGTCATTTTTTCATCACACATATTATTAAGATTACATTGTATTTTTCGAAAAAATATGGTAAAATTAATCATTTTAATGGGAACTTTGTTAATTCATTCATTATAAAAGTGCGTTAAAAATAACGATCTAGAATATTCTATTTCTCTACCGCTTATTATTATTATTATAATTACCTGTACATTCTGGTTACCCACATGCGATGATTTTAAAATGCTTGACTGAACACTTCGACAATTACTAAATAATATTGTTTTTGGGATTACGATTACAATGATTTAAAACACTATATTAAAAAAGTTATGTTAAAGAAATTTGGATAAATTCCAACATTACGTTTTCCAACACTGAATTATGATATTAGAAATAGCCCAACATTTTTGTGTATTTAAATGAATTTTTAAAAATAATTATGGAATTATAATTTCCCATTTCCGAGATTAATATGTTATTTTGTTTTTGATACTTATGTAGTTCTAATTTTTCTACCTGCATATTACCTACCTTTTCTACTTACATATTTTTTCTTTTGGAGTACTTTTTTATTTCAACAAAGAGCATTAGTAGTTAAGAAAACTATTATACTAAATAAAATTGAAGGAATAATAATGCCAAATAAAATCAACACCCCGTATCCCTCATTAAAAAGTTTGATATTTATTTAAATTTGATATTTGCAATTTCATTTTGTTTAATATTATACTTTTATAACGTTTTAATATCGTATTATTAACGTAGTTTAGTTCATTCTATAACAATTTTATTCATTATTAGGTGTAGATTAGATTATTTATTCTATTTTCTCTTACGCATATTAATAATAATATTAATTTGGATACCGCCCTCTCGTTAAAATAAATCCATCTTCAATAAACAATATGTGTTTAACTAATTGTTGACTCTATTATATCTAGTTTGGTATATCCAAAAATATCCAAATCTACTTTTTATAAAATTAGCAGAACCATAAATTTTACCATAAAAACTGTCTAAATTTCTCAAATTCTTAATGAATTTTGAATTGCTTTTACATATAAAATCATCCCATATTCATATTAATTTAGTTTCAAAGTTTGCTAAATCCGCAGTGTTAATGGAAAGCTTGTCAGTCATTTGTCATTATTTTGTTGGTTTATGAATTTTTTAAGTATTCCAGTTCCTCTTAATTAAGTATCAATAATTCAGTCTATGTGTGATCAGTGATTACTTAATCTATCTCGTTTTTAAAATTATTTCAGTTAATATTGGTAATAAATATTATAATAGTATGAAAATATATATAAACTCTGTGTATATAATAAAATAAATATAAAATATTAGCAGCGAAATATATATAATTAAAAAACCAATAAACTAGATCTGAAAAGTATTGATACAGACACATTTTAATCGATAGAGAAATAATACATTCTTGGTAATATTTGAGTATAGTATAAATATATTACATACAATTTTTTAGATTTAAATTTAATTCAGTACTCACAAATGTGAGCCATTTTCAAACATTTACAGCACACAGGTTGTATAAAATCAAGTTTTTCATCACAAATAATCTTTTAATTTGCAATTACACACGTAGAGAATAAAATTCGTTACTCTTCAGTTACACTACAATACTTCTGTTATAATAGGAAGAATGACTTATTACTGACGAAAATAACTTTATTTAAAATAAAGTGTATAGACATTGAATAAATATATTATTCACGTAAGCGACGATTTGTGGAATTTTTCTCCTTCAAAATCGCTTAATTTTTTGCAATCATATTTATGTTTCTTTCATAAATAACAATCCCTTAACGTTGGCCGGTTTGGTTCTCCGCTAAGAGCACTCTGTTTCTGACGTGGCGCTCTTTTTTAGGATTTATATCCGAAATGCATTTGGCCATTTAATCTCTGGAACCCGGGTGAGTTATGAAAACAACGGAAGGTATCGGTTGTATTATTGCGCGATTTGGGTCCGGTGCAGTCGTAAAACTTTTTAAGACAGCTTGGAAGATGACGTGACTCGGAAGTTTGATGCACCAACAATAACATCTAACAATGTGCTTGACCGAATAATGAATAGTGAAGTGTCAAATGGATAGAAATAATTGTTTTGTTGAAGACGGAATGCGGAAAACGGTTTGTAAATTTGGTACTCACTCCAGAATGTTACAGCATGTAATGAATAATTACATTAAATATGGCGAGTACAATTAGTTCTCTCATGATTATGTGTAAACAACACGCGGCTGTGTTTTATGTATGTGTTCTATATACTGCAAAAGAAAAGAAATGAAATTTTATTACATTCATTCTTTAGAACACTGTAGGTGTGTACTTTTATGTAGATATTAGGTAAATATGAATTAAATATATTAATTATAAAAATATACATATAAAATCAATTTTATCGAAAAATATTGTTGTTGCGCCACCGGGATTCGAACCTGGATCTCTTTCCTAACCGGGGAAGGTGCTTTATCCAACTAAGCTACAGCGACATTATTTTTAGCGACAATTTTCGACCCTATATGTTACCTTTTTGATATTAATACATTTAATCGTTCCATAATTTGACAGAGCCATCTACCTTATTTTTACAGAATCTCAAATACCTTTGAGTAAACTGATAGCAGACGCCAGAATTATCAATTCATTTTTATTAAATTTTGGACACATTGATACAACTTTATTATTTAGGAGAACACATTATTATCGTGAAGAATGTGTTCTCCTAAAAGATATTAGGTATGTATTATTAAAAAAAATTTACATAGATATTTTGTAGAATGAATTTAATTCAAAAACCTTTATCTACCTACTGAAGGAAGTGGTTGTTTGACTTTTATGGGTAAAGTTTTGACCATGGTGACTACATATTTTATTATCTTGAGGATGAGAGAGGAAAGGGGGGAAGGGCTAGCTTAGATACACATCAAAATATATGCTTTAATTAATAATTTTTCATTATTATCGTTCATTGTACATGGTGATGGTAAATCGTTCTTATTATGCTAATATACTTTAATGATAAAAGTAACTTGTAAAGCCGAAAATCGTACAGCACGTGAACATATATGAATTAAATACTAATTTAATGTATTAATTATAAATATATATATATATAAAATCAATTTTGTCGAAAAATATTGTTTTTTCGTTACCGGGATTCGAACATGGATCTCTATTTCCAATCTGGGGAGGTACACTACCAATTGTGTTATAGCGCCAGTATTTTTCATGATGAATTTTCGAACCTATATGTTACACTTTTTCAAATGAATACATCTGTCGTTTCATTATTTGAAAGCCATCTACATTGTTTTTACGGAATCACAAATACCTTTGAGTAAACCGACTGCAGACGCCAGAATTATTAATTCATTTTTATTAAATTTTGGACACATTAACACATTGATAGTTATATCAATATATGAATTATACCTTATTTTTTAAATACGACTCATATACAATACAGTACATACAAAATATAAAATGTTGTAAATTTTCTATTGAAATTAGTTACACCGAGTATCGTATTGTAATGGACTTCCTATTTAACTGAAACAAAGTATATAAGTGATTATGAATTATTATTAGGAACATAGCAGGATAGTTAAAAAGATACAAAATGAAATAATTTTTAAATTCTGAAATTCGCGAAAGGTTCCCGGCATGATGTTTCAGGAAAATATAACAATTTGCTTCCCCCTCGGTACCATAACACGGCCGTACCATTTCCACTCTCGGTTCCAATCCGCATTAAATGGATCGTGAGCTCGATGTAATGGGAGCATTGCAATAGAATTTCCTATTTTTCAATTGTTCATAAAAGAATTATTTTCTCTATATCTGAACGTGATGTGGTAGAAATGACGTTTCTGAAAAATATTGCATGAATTATACACAGTGCAACAGGCTTATTCTCGTATTTTTCCACAATATGCCACAATACAATCTTCATTGTTTGGAACACAAGAGTGCATTTCTGATCAGCATCCCATTTCATATTTGTGTACAGAGTTTATTTTAAAAGTAAAACAAAGTATATTTTTATATTTAAAATATAATAACTTTTCATTAGGCGCAGTATTTATTACGTATGATGTATTAAACAATATTTAAAAAAAATGGTTTGTATATATTTCAATATTGTAGAAAATATTAATTAGCCCCGCAATACTAAACGAGTTGATCGCTAATTAGAAAAATACTCGGATGAATAAGGTAGTACTAAGATACCTATACTAATTATTATATGTATAATTAATATATTATTAAGCAGAACATATTCTTATTGTGAAGTTGTAATTATTCACAACATAGGTCTGTAATATTTTAAATACTTATTAAATGTAATAATTAGAAAGATATACACAAAAAATAAATTTTAACGAAAAATATTCTTGATGCTACAGGGATTCTAACCTGGATCTCTTTACAATCCGAGGAAGATGCATTAACCAACTATGCTACAGCAGAGTACTTTTGACGACAAATTTTCGAACCTATATGTTACACTTTTTCAAATGAATACATCTATCGTTTCATTATTTGAAAGCCATCTACTTTATTTTTATGGAATCTCAAATACCTTTGAGTAGTCCGGATAGGAGACACCAGAATTAACAATTCACTTTTATTAAATTTTGGACACATTGATACAACTTATATGTTATTAAGGGAACACATTCTTATTGTGAAGTTGCGATTATTCAGAACATAGATCTGTGCTATTTTAAATACTAATTAAATGTATTAATTATAAAGATATTAAGAAATTGATTTTATATGCATATCTTTCTAATTAATACATTTAATTCGTATTTAAAATAATATATTTTTTATTATTTTTTAAATATTTTTAATTTAATAATTTTTTTTTGCTCATGTTGTTGATTGGTTGCGTGATCGGCACCTACTGATATTTTTTTTTTCATGCGTAGAATTTAGTTAAATGAATGAAAATAAGAACCGAAGACAAAAATACAATTATCGGCAAATAGTCGGGCTGTGGACTGGATGCAGAGCCCACTCCTAGAATGTACAAGAAATACTATGGACCGAAATAGGTGGCGACGGATCATCCATGGCATCATCCCTCAGTAGTTGATGTTCCATGATCACAAATTCTCCCATCGAGAGTATGACAAAGATGGATGTTCTATATTAAGATATTTATAAAACGTACGCAAATTTGTTTACGACATTGGTAGATTTTAATAATTTTTGTAAGATCTAAGGTCGAAAATTATAACAGCACAGTTCTTAAATTTAATATACTGTTAGGTTATTTTTTCTTTCTACCTCGGCTTCATATTCAGGGGGGAGGCATCTAGCCTAACTGGTTCTTTTTTAAATATTGTCATGTTATGAAATGAAAGAATATTTTTTTATAAGAAAGTTTATTATCTATATTTTATGATACTTGCATGTGTTAAAAGTGGAAAATTAACATTTTACTTTAATACTTATAAATAGGGCTATTCAAAAATAATTACAATAACATTAACATTAAATATGTGTGTTCATCATGACAGCATAAAGTGATGTACCCAATTGTCTATGTTGACGCTTGTCGGATTTAGATTATGCAGGTCCCTCACGTAAGGGATTACCTCTCAGGATGGTCCTGGATCTTGGACGTAAAGTATGGCCAGCTGCCTGTGGTGCCAGCGTAGAGTGATGGAGTTCAGGCTTGATTGTAGTTGATTGACCACCAGACGATGCCCAATTATCCAGGCAAACCGAGACTGTTTGACGCGATGTTTTTATGTAATATTTGCGTGCCTTATAGGATACCGTCTGCCCTGATAGCGACAGTCTGTTCTTAGTACACCAAATTATGTTGAATAACTTTTTATAGATCCACCGGGATCCTTTTTGATACTTTCATATCAACGATTAAACGCAGAGAACATCACAGTCTAAGCTTAAACTCGAAGCGCACGGTTAAAATTTTCCCCAGAATCACAATTTATAAAGCACTTGCTTAATATTTCAGAGACAATATTGATTTTATTTTCTAATTGAAAATTAGATCCCGTCTTTGTGGAGCGAGTTCTCTCGGCCGAGATTTGATGAAGACTGCGCGCATATGGGAATGCATCTCTTATGGTGCATTTGACGACGTGACTTTGGTCACGTAAGCCGCATTCCTTATTGCTGTACCCACGCTGTATCGATGCACCTGCGTCTAACAATACCGGGTTTTATTACCCTCTGTCCCTTACTTCGACTAAGTGTTTTTGTATCATTGAACAAAATATTATTATTTCGCATTCTAACAATACCTAACTCCGATGTTTTCAAAACGTAGTTTTCCATAACGTGGGATTTAAAAGTGTTAACGTTCACAATTATTTTTGCGTAAAAAACATGATGTACGTACGAATAGTTAGGTAAAATTAATTTAATTTAGATTAAACAACACGTATAATTTATTCAACGTATGTACGGAGTTGATAACTTCCCACACGGTTATACGAAGCAGTTTCTAATTTATATGTAGACAAATAGAGAATAATTATATATTTCACGCAACGATATAATATGTATTTTCGTTGAATCCACCACTCTGTATCCGTATCTCGCACAATGGATTCTACCGAACCACATGCGAATAATTAGTTTGCATTATAACGTCACCGCGTATGGGTGTCAATACGTAGCGAATGAACATTATCCATTACAGTATTTAGCAATGATTCTATAATTACATTATCAAAATCCAATCGATACACATATCAAAATAGTTATCGAAATTGAATTTGAAAAGTCAATTTCAATTTACGTATTGTTCTTTTGGTTCACAATCAATAATCTTTTTTCTATTATGTGTATGTTACTTTGTACTTATGGAATTAAAAAAAGGTTTTGGTTATATGATGATGCAAAAATATTCACATAATTTTGGAACTTAACGACTAACACTTTATTGCACATTTAATCTTTATCAAAAATACGTAAGTAACTGTTTTTTAGTATATACAAATTATAGTAAAAAACTGGATTACCATAATGTATTTATATATTAACTTATTATTATATTTAAAAAATACACTAAATTTAAAAAAAAATAGTGGTATAAGTAAATCGTGTAACTAAGCTAAATAATAAGCTTTATTTACATTTATACATGACAACTAAAATGGTGATGCAGAAAAACTGATAGCTTTATATTATAATATTTAAAATGTAAACAAACCGATTTAGCGTAGGTACTTACTTACATATCGATCAGTCATTTAAAAAAAAAGTTAAACCATTACCGAAGCTAACGTGCGCCAGAACAAAATTGACTCCGTGATATTTTAGCGTTTCTTCCAAAGCAATATCGTTAAAACAAAATGGCGTACCCATGTGAAAGAACGCACCGTAATTTCCCCATACTCGGCAACAATAATAATTGCAAAAGAATCGCGGCACTATGTAAAACGGCTCCCGCTGTTTTTTCGCAACTCCCGAGGGGAGACTGGCAATGGGGTGGTTTTTTGTTTCTTTCGCTCGTTTTCAGGCGGGTCGAATTGCGCGGATTAGTCCCGGCAGCAGGTTTCCTTTGTCGGCGGACGTTTACCGGGGAAAAGTGTTTCTTGATGGCCTTTCCCGGTAAAGAGTGGCGACATGAATCGGCGGTTGCCGCACCGGTTGCCCGCTCGGGGAGTCCAAGTTTTCCCCGCCGGAGCTAAGTGTTTTTGTTTTAAACTTTCACGCTCATTATAAGCGTATAAATAAACATAAATTCTCGTATGCAACCTGCCGAGTACAATTGGTGAAATAAAATAATTTCATTTATGTTGATTTAATAACTCGCTACTTTTTTGTTCAAGAAATTCTTTTTTTTAATTACATTCTTAGTAAATTCTTAATTTATGAATATTTTTATTGTTCTTCTTTTCTACTCCGCGTCGGTCCCTCCCTTCTGGCTGATAATTGCGATCTTCATTCCTCCTCTTTTGTCAGGATCTCGTCACCAGAGAAGTGCCTGTTGCTTTTCCACTTGGTAGGTATGTCGAAGAATCCTCTTCCTCTATGTTCTTCGACGTGGCCCATTCTCTTCAAGACAAGCTTCTCCAAGGTAGTTGGAGGATACGCCTCAAACAGTTATTAGCAGAGTGTATTAAATAAGCTCAAATTGTAGTGTATTAAATACACACACATTTAAAAATATATTTGTGTATCTTGTTGTCCATAAGTATGTGCAGTCACTACACCTTAAGACAACAGTAAGCCTCTATCATATTGATATATTGAATACACAAGTTTGACCTAATTATATCGCAGTCTCTCCTTACTTTGTCAAGTTTGGACAGAGAACTCTCCACCATACCCGTTTCTTAACAAATATGTTGAACAAATACGCTTAAATACGTTTGTGGGAGCGAGACTAAAGTATACACTAAAAAAAAATCTTATTTCCTTTTGCAGCATGATCTCCTGAATCTGTCACAAATGTTTATAGAGAATTTAGAACATACATTAAAATAAGTCGTGCAAAACTAAAAACTCTGGAAAAAAGGAAATTATTACCCCAATTCGATCTGAAAAATTAAAATGTTAATATAATACAATAATATTTGCCATTAGTTTATTTTCCAGCATTTCTATTTAAAAAAAATATATATAAACTGCACGCCTCTGCTGCGTTAAGACCATATCCTAGGTACCTAGATAAACCGTACCACACAAAGTACGACCGCCGTAGCGTTCATAGAGTCGAGTTATTAGCGTAATAGCTTTTATTTTTTATAGCATATTTCATTTTCATTCAGCTAGTTTTATTTTAACAATACTCTGTATTTTAAAATAAAACAAAATTAGTTAGACGTGAGTTGCGTTATATTTTATTTACATTTACATCAGCCAAGCACACGACTGTGTTAATTCCAATAATAGCGTCTGTGGTCTTTAATAATAATAAAAAAATGTTGTATTTTAGTGAAATGAATATTATTGAATTTTTGTAAACTAAACGAATTTATAAATAATAATAAAATCAAATTTGTTACAACCACTATTACAATAATTAATAGTGGTCATAAAAAAAGTGTTTTCTCATTATGTATATAATATGTTGCCGCAAAGTAATTATGCAAATATTGAAAAACAAAACGAAACTAGATTGAAACTAGACAGATCATTTCACCTTGAAGCAGGAAAATTTAGTATGAAAACGTTTGTAACATTGAAATATTGTTACACATTGCGGGAATGTACGGACAGCATGTGTTCTCAAATGGAGACTTTGGACGTCGAATAGGCCTCATCTCATAGAAGTCCGCCACATAGATGGGAAGACGACGCCAGCGGTGGAGAAGAATGGGAATCCTATGTGCAGCAGTGGATTGAACGCCACTCATAAATTTTCTCATTCCCGTTACCAACTGCAGGAACATTTTTTTACATTGTAACACGGTACTGTATTGGTTTTCATCTATTTCTGATGCCATTAGTACAACATTATTCTAAATATGAATTAAATATAAAGATATACATATAAAATCAATTTTATCGAAAAATATTGTTGTTGCGCCACCGGGATTCGAACCTGGATCTCTTCCCTAACCGGGGGAGGCGCTTTATCCAACTAAGCTACAGCGACATTATTTTTAGCGACAATTTTTCGACCCTATATGTTACCTTTTTGATATTAATACATTTAATCGTTCCATCATTTGACAGAGCCATCTACCTTTTTTTTACAGAATCTCAAAATACCTTTGAGTAAATCTGATAGCAGACGCCAGAATTATCAATTCATTTTTATTAAATTTTTGGACACACAACTTTATTGTTGTATCAATGTATTGTTGTAAAAAAAAAAAAACAACATTATTCTTACCAAACTCTTCTTACTCAAATACAGTTTACACGACCAAACCAATCATTTTGTTTTCCTTTTCGATTATTCGATTTGTTCATTCTTCACCATATCCCAAATGAATTTGTGTCGTATATGTATATACTTGAGCATTTTTATTTGCACTGCATTTCTCCTATGTACTGTCATATTCTATACCCTTGCTCATTTATTCTACATTTCATCGATGACCCTGAACGCATCTTGCATATATCGGTGCGTAAAACAAAACTCTCAACAGCCATACACACTTTCAGTATCGACGACAGGCAACAACAGCATACGACCAGCAGCCGCCTGGAAAACCGTTTTGTGAGCTCCACTCTTCTCGCCACCGCCTTCCAGATAACATCTCCAAGAAACGCCTCTGTAACTCTCTACATGTAGAGATTTCATTGTACAGCTATATCTTAACCTGTTAACTGTGCTTAACAATAAATCAAGTGTCAAACGTAAGTAGTTTTCGTTTTTTAACCCTTTCTGGCCACACATTCCACGATCATCAATCAGGTGAGTGATGGGTGATAATTGGGATGCACACAATTCACACATAAGTAGATTCATCTTTCACACAATCTGCAGATTTTTCTGGTTGATACAAAACATACCCACACATTTATAATATTCACTCCACATACATCCCTGCTCATTTGTATAATAATATAAATAGGCATAGAATTTATGCCTATTAAATTATGATATCTTTAGTTTCTAATTTAGTTATGCTAATATTCTAAAATTTTACCATGTTGGTTTTTTAAATTTTTAATTGCATACTATTTTGATTATTTTCGACCAAGGTTATTATTGCGTTGGTACCTACATTCATAAAAGCGAAATGTTATTTTAAAATAATTTGTCCACGAAACTCTGACTTACATCTTCTGTTGTCTGGCTTTTTGTTTCTTTTGTTACATATTGTTCCAATTTAGTTCTGGCAAAGTGAGACTATTCTGTTAGCAAACACTTGTACACACTTAAAGTGACTCTGGCCGCCCATATATTTCTATAGTGAATATTTCTCGCTCTCAGGAACCACGTTGGGCCAATTCACGGAGACGGGCAACATTCAAATCATATCCGCAATGTAGAAAAGACCTTACATTTACGCGACGGATTCGTTTGTAACATTTTGCGAAAAGTATATTTTTATCAAGTGTCTTCCAACGAATTTTGTCGCCGTGCTGCCTCGACTTCACGCGTATGATTTTAGTATCGCAAGAAATAAGTTCATTCGTGGAGTCATCATGTAGCAACTCCTATCAAAAAGACCACACATTTAAGGGAAATACCACCCATATTGTGGTTCCTTTGTTTCTGAAAATATTTAAACACAAAGTTCTAAAGTAATATTACTTTAACATAGAGCCTTGTTTGAGTATTTAGACTTGTATATTCGTGTGTTAGCTATAGCTATATTGTAAACTTGCAAGGTTGTGTACTGCAATACACACCATGATTTTGAAGCAAAAAATTTAGTCCTAAAAATACCTCTACATTAGACATTATTGCAAGAGCTTTAACTACACTTTATTAACTGTGTGACAATTGGTAGCAATATTTTTGCGAGGATATTGAAAAATTGAAGCAGTGAGATATTATTCAAAGTCCTTCATTTTTTTCAGCTGTTTTTAAAGCTACCCAAATTTCGCTTTTTGGTATAGAAACAAATTGAAAATTACACACATGTATTATAATTTATATCAAAGACCACCATTTGGAATTATAATATTTTTCATATTTGATGTAATTTTAATTATAAAAAACGCAAATCAAACATATGGTACTTGACGTAAAATATTATAGAATTATACAAATATGACTACTGCGAACACACTTCTAATAAACACACGACTGTAAATAAATGAGCAGGCTCGGAGTATGAATACCAAATCGGATAATATTCATTAGATTTCAATTTGCAATAGACTTGCTTCCGCGAGCAGCGGTTTAAACCCTCGCCCTTGTATAATTCGGCTAACAATTTGGAATATTTAATATTCAATCGCCTTATTCGGCGGTCTATCAAAGGCTTGACGTGAGCACCGCTCCGATTGACAAACGGATGGTAAAATTCAACCACTGAGTTAAGATGATCAATTTAATAATATTCTGTTTCAAATGTGGTAGTTAAGTAGTTAATTAAAAATTCTTGCAATCCTTATATTTTAACTTATTTATTTAACTGCAATAATACGATTGTGTAGTTTTTGAAATATCAAAAACCATAAAAGTGAACATTTTTCTCCACGTATGTATAATAGAATCATAACATCTTACTAAGTATTTTGTAAAATGAACTGTTCAAAATGTAAAGAATTATTACGTATATATATATATACATTTTATCTGCATATCTCTTAGATTAGTCCCTAAATTAGTGATATCGAATTTATGAGAAATCTTTGTTGATGCTATCGTAAATGTTGATGGCATTTTGATGAGTTTTTTCTCAGTTACTAAGAGTCACTGTAACATAATTTTTTGTAACCTAGATTAGTAGGTAATTACTTTTGTCTGGAATCCCTTAACGATGGAACGTAATCAGGTAGGCCCAAAGAACTCTGAGGAATAGTTCGATAGATTTTCCGAAATCTAATGTTTTTAAAGAAAGGATTTGAAGCGTGAATTGATGTTGGGCTCAATAATTAAAGTCTCAATTTTTTAATAATATATTTTACTGTAGTTCGATGACATCTTAGTTTATTATTTTTATTGCAACTTTTTTTTTCATATCCTGTTATAAATGTTAATTTTTTCATTGGTTAATAAATAGCAGGGGACAACAATAAAGGTAAAATTGTCTCTTCTGATAGGGGAGAGTCCAAGGGGGAGAGACAAAACCAAACAAAAGAGAGACACCAAAACTACATATATCTAAATTTATAAATGTAACACATTTATTAAACTGTGTTAATGTAACAATCAATATATTATAAATGTATGATTTACATCAAAATTGTAACATATTTGAATTATACTCACCCTTACACGGTGGCTGTAGGATGGTAAATTTTTGGGGTGCATTTATGGACCCCTGTAGACTATTTATACAATGTATTTTAAAATTATATTTGTTACGAAGCATTGATTTGTCAGTGTTGGATACACTTTTTATGAAGTGTCATTTCGCTAGATGGAACGGTACGATCCATCCGAACGCTTATTGAGACAAGTGTGAATACCAATATTGCTGTGATGAATATTCAACTGAGACGACACATCGGATACGCATAAAAGTTTATTAGTGACTGCGTGATAGTTTTCTGTCTCATGTGTCGGCGGTAAGTAGATTTATAGATTTCCGGTAAGGTTCTATCTGGCAGCGCGGCGAATTCTGAGTGGGTGGCGTCGGTCGTAGAAAAGACTTTCGAGGTCATTAGGGAATGGGGGTGGTTTCCTATTTTTTTCAAAAACAAGAATTCAGGCGAATATTCTCGCGTTATCGAAACGTCCAATCTAATATTCATTTCACTAGTTTAAATTTATACATGTGTTGAAAGTCTATGTATGGTAGAGTGAGGAATGGACAAATTATGAAAGAATAATCGATAGAATAAAGAAATTAACGTTCAGATGATTTGGTCACGTGGAAAATAAGATATACCAGACAAATATTAAAGGTTTAATATATAGTAAGCGCTCGCGAAAAACCTGCTATAATTAAATAAACCAAGATGATAATAATAAGTTAGTTAAATTTATACACGATATACTCCACACCCATAATTATTAATAATATTTTCGTCTTTCCTAGTAATCCCCCGATATCAAAGATCATGATCCAAGGGTTGTAAGTTGTTGATGGCCTCGATGATATTTCTCTCCCATCAGTTATTTAGACAGCCGTTGCAATAGAATAGTCAGTAGAGTTTTTGATCTAGTTGGTCCAGCGAGTACAAGATCGCCCCCTTCCTGCCTGCCCTTCCATCTTCAATTTTAATATTTTAAATTAAACAAATAAAATATACTTTTATCGTAGTCAGATAAAAGCTTCATTTTAAACTTTAAAATAGCTCAAAAAAAACATAGAGGATTTAAAAGTCTGTCTAAAATTATAACAGTAAAAATATATTAATGCATATTTCTCGAGGTTTAGTCTCAATGCCTCCTATTTTTGATAATTTTGTTTCTCGGGCTGAGATATCAGATGTGTGTATGTATGTCAAGGGACGAGAAATGCCAGCGCGTATGATTATATCTTTATGTTTTCGTATATTCAAGACGCCATTGTGAGAATGATTTAAAAGTTGGTCTTATCCTCACAAATTTTAGTGACAGTATGTATTCGAAATCTAAACTACATTCGAATAAATAAATAAAATTATTTATTTAAGTTAATTAATTTATCCTCAAAACAGTATGAAAATATTACTTAAAAAAAATATCACATATTAGAAGTAAAAAGCTATTGATTTTATATTTTTAAATAAATAAAATCAAAATATATATAATCCATCGATGACTTCTCCTTCTGGTGACCGGTTTCGTCTTGCGACATCATCATGCTGTACACTTCTAAGAACTAACCTCAAACAATTTTTGGCGCTGTATTATTTGATTGATAGATAACTTAAGTAGAGGGAGATGGGTTGATAAGAAAAATCTATATTATTTGAATAATTGTTTTTTAGGCGTCTTGAAATTCCAAGTGGGACTCTTAATATGTCGATACTAAATGTTGATCTTGGTATCTTCCAATGAGACGATAATAATTAGTTTAATGCCTGATGGTTAAATCGGACTATATATAATAAAATAAGAGAAAATTTATTGTGAACATGAAATAATTTAATACAATCATATTATAAATAAATTGTTATTATTAATATAATTAAAAACTTTGCTTAAACACCAATCAAGTGTGTTTTAAAGTGAGTAAAGGGAATTGTTTTCAATTAGATTAATAATGAATAACCACAAAGTTAAAGCGGAATACAACAGTATAACATTGTTATTAATGTACAAATTAATTATTTTTTGAGTGGAATAAAGTAGGATACGCGTAGAAATGATAAATGAATTCTTTGCAACACTTTTGTCTATGTTAAAGTAGCAGAACATTTATAAAAACTTTATGAAGCTCGTGCGCTACTATGCTCCTCCAAGGTTAAGTGCAGTTTTAAACGATGTTGGGATAGGAGACGCGCACATTTTTGGTTAACTATCTACGCGTATGGGTAGCACCACACGTATTGTATTGTTGGCGTTTTCATTAGCAATATATTAATTTTATTCCTTGTTCTGAATGGCCGAAATGAGCGTTGAGGGTTATTACGCTCAATTAAATAGCCACATTCTCAACACGACCACCGATGAATTCCACTATTCCACTTTTCATACACGCTCCCGCGGTAAATTGTACCCCTATAGGCCATACATATAATTTTTACGTAACAAAAATACATTTTTCATATACGGCGGGCACGCCGTTCGGCAGTTACATCGTGAAACGGCCTCGGAACACGAACACGCCGTGTTCTTCCCTCGACCATACGCGGGGCATGCCGTCACCCGGGGGTAGTAGGGTAATAAGGGTAGTGGAGAAATAAGTAGCAGTTGATAGAACAAAAATTACTTTAATAGAATTACGTGATGATCACAAGAAACGACACCGCGAATTTCAATTTAATAAAAATAAATCAAAACTCACATCACTTGAGCCCGTATATTACCGGATTTATTCATCAGCAGAAAATATCACGTATTTTCTCAGACAATGTAGACAGATACACCTTCTCGTTCTATCCCATGGTGCCAGGTTTGTTCGTGGTCGCTTCCAGTATCCTTTCATGACTTCCTCAATGATTCACTCTTATAATATAAATGTAAGTACGGTGTTAAAATTTGGTGACACTTTCACAGAGGTGGTAAATAAAATCAAGACAATATAAAAAATGTAAACATACGTGGCGCAGTATTATATTATTTTTTAATATGTTAACATCTTAATAATTATTATTCACATGATTAATTATTATTAATTACTGATGTCTTTTGTGACCATTATAATGATAGGTATTCTTTAAATTCTTATTAATTCTCCTAATGTTATATTTAAAACATCTCCAATTTCTGCATTTCAATTTTCTATATGTAGGGAATTTTGACTATCATATATGACACCATGCTATTTGATTAACTGACTATCATTATACATTCCAGGCATACAAACCATCTAATTATACAATTCTTCATCACATTCATACACTCACCTTTCCTTTATTCATTTTTTCGAACCTTTCTATACATTCTTGTTATTCATTTTATTTTTAACAGATAGATTATCAACTGGTCGTTAATGACTTTGATAGATTATGAACAGGTCGTTAATGACTCTGATAGTATGACATAAAAATACAATTTAAAAACATTTTATGACAATTAGAGGTATAATGAAAGTAATGTGTTACAGAATACACTTTTTATGGTTTATAAATTAGAAATGCTGTTAAAAATATATTTATTACAGATTGAAGGAATGAATATTATTACATATTAAAACTAAATACACAAGTACAAAAGTTCATGGACTCCAAGGTCTGCTATGTCAATATAACAAAATTACGTTATAATGCGTTTTCAGTCTATTTTCACATGTGGTCTGCTCTACATATAATAAGTCTGTATTTAAAGAAAATATCAATTTTAACAAAATATGTACATAAAAAATATGTTGTCACACGAAATAGAGTTTCGATTTTGTTTTGTAGATTCGACCTCGAACATTTAGATAAATAATGACAGACAGTTTACAGTAATCCCAAAATTAGCATGTTCATAATTATGAAGCTGCTCGTAAATGCTAATAATGTCAAATACATAACAACATACAGAACACAAGTTGTGGAAATCAGCGGTGTCTATAAGTTTTCAGGAAAGCAAAACACGTTCCGTTTTACATCACATTTTATAATCAAACTCACGAATTAAATCAGATTTTGGTATTACACGATCCAATTTTTCTGACCATGTTTTTAATCTAGATTCTGGATGAGATTCTGTCCCACACAATTTGATAGGCCTCGCTCTTTGGTCCACGATTAACGGAAATGAACCTAAAAATGTATTGAGATTTAAAGATTATTTTTTAATTATATTTGTACAAGAAATCACTACAATTTGAATTTCACGACAAGAAAGTTCATCTAAAAAAATCACAAAATTGATCTTTAAATTAAACTACATGCTAGCTCGCTTAAGGTGTATTTAAAGTTATAATATGTTGTTTAAACACTTGGCAAGAAAACAATTCAGTATCGAAAACTTGCTTGATAACTGCTTGCTTATGACGAGAACTAAATAACGGTTACCGACATAGTACCTTTGCCTATAATTATTATATGTTGTTAGAAACATGTAAATGAGTTTTTTAAAAGAATTTGTTTTTTAAATAAGTTTCTATGTTTAAATCGTAGTGTTCATATAAATTTACAATCACAACCTCCTCGGTTCTAGCGTCCCATATAGGAGACATAAAACAGTTTCAGAAAATCAAAAATATTCAGTTTGCATCTTAGATAAATCTTTTCGAAAATAACTGTTATAATCAGACAATATATGAGTTTAGGCAAAACAAATTTTAAAATAAGGTGAAGTCGACTTCTTCTATACCATTATAGACTTCAAAAATTTCTGAAAGAAGAAGTTAATTTGACCTTATATTTCAAATTGTTTGGCCTAAAATCATCTATTGTCTAATTATTTGCAAAAAGATTTATCGATGATGAAAACTGAATATTTTTGATTTTCTGATTCTGTTTTACGTCTCCTATAGGAGACTCTAGGATCAAGGAGGTTAATAAGGCTGTTGCAGTAGCACTGATGAAATTTAGCGACTGTAAAGAACATCATAGCTTAATCGATTAAAGTTCTATATTGGAAATATTAAATTTCGGGTTCGAGACCCGGTTACATATTTTTTGACAGATTTTTTTCTGTTTATCTTTTAAATTTATTTTAAAAGAGTAATGTTTTATTTGAGCATGTTATTTCTAGTTATTTCACATACTTACAAATAGGTACTTAAGATTTTATAATGAAATTATTCACGAAACATCACGCATCTGTGATTATTCTTTATTATATGTATTTATTAAATATGGACACTTTTTGAGTTAGAGTAGTAGTATCTTGTTATTATTTCATACCAGCTGTTCACTCGTCGTAATATAACATATACATGGAAGGATTTGTTGAAATAACAGTGTCAGAACCTTATCGTGAAAAATAATATTAGTAGATTGCAGGCTGCATATTATTTTTAAGAATTATAATAATATTCATCAATTACAATTTCGTAATTATTATCTTTGTTAACGCTTACATTATGTTTATTATAAAAAAAAAGTATATACAATTTTGCAAAATTAATTGATTTGGACTATCGACTACTAATATTTTGAATACCGACACTTATTTTAAGTGATTTTTTGAAAAACTATTTGTTAAATATGACATTTTACGCAGTTAGAGGTCGTTGTGTTAACAATTTAGGTTATCTAAAATGTCTGTGAAACGTTTTGCAAAGAGACACGTACTTATTTAATTGTTTTAAAGATTAACAGTGAAATTTGGTATTGTATGAGTATAAAAGCAATAATAAAAACTCGACCAATGCCTCGATCCTATATTTGATAATTTTCACAATGATAAGTTCCAGGAATTTTGCTACCTTTATATTCCTAAACATCCAATGTAATAATAGTAACGTTTGACGGTTTCATTTTATGAAAAAGGTAAAAATGTGTATTTCTAATAATTTTCCAATCAGCTACTCGTAGTCTACAATCAAAACAATGTAATCCAAAAATCCCCCGAATTTGGAAGTTCGAATTCCAAGTTGCGCGAGGGATGCAAATTTTTGGGCACCCTCCTCCATGGAACCACCCCGGTTGCAGTGGATGTTTGAGCGAAGCAAACAATCCAACTTTATGCTCGCCAACAAAAGCTTTTGTTCGCCATACAACTGCGAACAGATGTAACAATGTGTACATTCCGTTTCATTTGAATTTGGAATGTGTATTTAATTGTAGAACATCTTTCTTCCGGCGCCGTTTAAGGGTTGGGAGGTTTCTGCCTCTGTGTTGGACCCGTGACTGCTTTAGTGGATTTCATAACGTTTTTAAAAAGATGACTTGCGGAGGTGTCATAAAGTCTGATATACATACTTACTTACTTACTTACCATCACACCGTTTCCTCGCGGGGGTAGGCAGAGAGGATAGAGCGCCACACTCTTCTGTCTTCATTCTCGCCTTATCCACATTCATACATCTTTTCATACAAACTCGACGATTATGGAGGTTTCTAACAAAACCATCCTCCAGTATCTGGTTTACCTGGTCGTGCCTAGTCTTCCGCGGACATCAACACTTGCGTCATATATCTTTCTTACCATTTTATACTCATTCATCCGTTCTATATGACCAATCCACATAAGTGATCCTTTCTTAATCTTACTCTTTCTTTTTTTATTTATTTCTATAGTATATTAGCAAATATAATATATATAGAAGAAGAATATATGTATCCGTAGATATTATAGGCTACCCAATGTTTGTTGAAATATTATCACGCGATCTGCGTAAAAGTTGAAAAAATCATTTTTATTCAGTTCTGGATATTAAACTTGGCAAACCCGTTTTGATTTGTGAATGTTTCTATTAGCGGCTATGTGCCAGAGAGAGTTTTGTAATATTAAATAATTCTGTATATTAAGAATTCATGTCAATGAATTAAATAAAAATACTATGAATTTCACAAAAAAGATTACACATAAAATGTTAAATATATATTTTTATTTATTATCTTTGTTTTATTAACCATTTAATAATAATAAAACAAAGATAATAAATAAAAATATGAATTTTAAACACAAAGTTAATATTACTAATTTTAAAAGTATAAATGTTAAATATCTCTTATTAAGTTAATAACTATTCTATTAAGATAAATATAATGGAATAATGAAATTATTGATATGAAATACAGATTTGAATAATTTCAAATAAAATTTCGAAACACGCATTGTACTATAATAATTCATTATAATGGTGTATTATGCATAGGTACATCCAACTCACTATAATTTTATAATGAATAATATATTTATATGTAAGAAATGTTAATGATAAATTAAAAATTATGTTAACATTGGTCAATGTTTTAAATAATATATAATATGTATATATTATTTCTAATATTGTGGTAAAGTAAATGATTATATTTTAGATGCGAATCATTTAACTCATTTATTGAATAGGTATATTCGTTAAATTATCACTGAAGAATTTATTTGAGAAATGAAGCGTCCATAGAGCAATATTTTTTAATATCTAGTCAAGTGCACGATGGTTGTTTCATTAAAATTTATATAAATTATTATAAATTTTATTATAATTTCTGAACGACGTACATACAGCGATAATTATTTCAAAGTCGATATTGATCACGCGCCATACAAACTTACAACTGTTGTTTTAACTGAAAAACTGTACTGATAGTATTTATTGTTGTCGTTGGACAGTGAATATAAAAATGTGAGTAGTGGTTATTTCATGGCACGACTTAAAAAAGTTTTATCAGTATTATGAGCAATTTAATATTTGTTTTAAGTATCTACAAGATTTAAAGAAATATGCTGGTATTTTTATAACTGTCTTTCCAGGTAGTCTTCGTTACCGAGACTCCCATTATCTCGGCTCTCGAGTCCCGGGGTAAATAAAGGCACAGTTTGTTCGTCTTCATCCACTTCACCCCTGTATTTTAATGTATAAATCCTGTAAGATTATCTTCCTTGATTTTAATTAGTAACAGGGGCTTCCTGTGAGTGTAAACATCTAAATGTATTTGTCTTTCTGTGTTGAGAAATTCAACTCGTCAAGGCTTTTCAAAGCAAAATTCTCTGGCCCGTGGTTACATATTGGGTTACTCGTTTATAAAAGTGGCAGCTCTCACTCAAAGAGTTACAAATTATTAAATATTGTCAAAACTCTTTCTGATGTCCAGAATTTAATAATATTTTAAGTTTTATTATGAACTTAGAAGCGCTATTAGGCGGTCATCAATATTTAATGAATTTAATTATTGGAAAATATAAATCCACGATTAATTCTTTTTAAAAGTCAAATATTGTTTTAGATACTTACTATATAGTATTTTAGTCTTATCAAATATATCTTTATTGGTCTTAAAATGCATGCTTTTTTAGATTAGGATACTGGTCTTATTATTGTTTAACACATCCCTGAGTGCGCTGAGTAATCTTCACTTGAAGTAAATTATTTTTTTATGTTATTTTACATAACAATGCAAATGTAAAACATAGTATATTTCTCTGCTATATTTTCGTTAAATAATGCTGTACATTATTTATAAATATTCATTCATTTTAATGGTTCCAAATATTAATATAACGTTGAATCTATATATCAAGAAATTAATAAATTTTTAAAAACCTTCTTTTCTCCCAATTCATTAATTTTTCCTTGATATTTTTTTATAAATTATGTAGTTATTCCTTAATTAAGATGTGCGTTCGTACATGTACAATATATTGAAAATAAACATTCATAACCCATCTATTATTCCTATAATGATGGTATGTCTGAAGCTATCGCAAAAGTAATAAATATAATTATTTATGGTCTGCGATACATCATTAAACTGTTCAATACATTTGAGGTCGTTCGCTTGATTATATTTTTTAAACGCTCTTTTTAAATGTATTATAATACATTATAGCGTAATTAAATAATATATTTATATTTTATTTGATAATATTGCGATTCTTCAGATCGTATCGTTCTCTTTAATTAAAATAATGTATGATTTAAAAAAAATTGTCAGTCAGAAGATTTAGTCAAAGGAGAGCATTGTGTAGTTTGTAGAATATTGGGTCATGATTCATAACGTCAAAGACGTTATGAAGAGACGTATTCATATTGTTTTCAATGTATAATGTGTGTATCTATATAAAATATAAAATTTCAGTGTTTTTAATGACGCGGAAATAAAATCGGCGAAACATCAAATTGAATTTACGGAAGAATTAGTATCATTAAGTAAATACCATAATTCGTTTGATAAACTCACGTTCCGTTAAGTGATTTATTTTATCTATGCGTACTTGATTCGTTATCATCAAAGGTTTTTTCCGACAGCCAGTTTCAACGGTTATGTATTGAAATATGTAGGAAGTTCTTTTTATTTGACCTAAAATCAAGTTGACAAAATTTGACTAAAACCTTTAAATTCCGTTAAAATTCATTATATTTTGATTAAATGAAATAATCTGATCCGGTCTGTGTGATATGATTGTTCATATTAATTTAGAATAAGGCGAAGATAATTGTATAACAAACTGTATTATTTTTCTGTATCGGTATCGAAAAGTGAATCGAAATATTTATTTAACGAAATACATATGTATTTCTTTATAACAGTCATTTTCCTTTTACAAATTAATGATATACAAAAATAGACCACATTATTCGATTTCACGTACAAATATAAATATTTTTCTTTACATAATACATCTTAACATTTTATTTACTACATGAAACCTGACCTAAACTAATCTATTTGAGCTATAACTAGAGTAAATAATCAATTTGAACTATAACCGAATGAGTAATAAGTCTTTGGTTAGTATATCAATTTGGTGTTAAATAAATGTGATTGTATATAAAGGAACTTCTATATGTTGTGGGTTATATGTGTGATAAGTAGTTAAAAAATATCATAAGGTATTGGAAAAAATATGTTTTATGAAACACAACAATTTTATATATTTGGTTCACTTTTTCTTTATGTAAATTTAAACATGATTTTAATTTTTAAACATATATAAATATCTTAAGACAGAAAAGTAATAGGAATCACCTTTTAAAATTAATATTCATTATATGATGGAAAATAATAATATTTTATGATTATAAACAAAATATTTTATTATAATTATAATGCAGCCAAGAAAAAAGATACTGGTAGATGCAATTATATAAATAACATTTGAAAAACAGATTCCATCTTATTATTTTCCAAGAGGTTAAGAATTTATTTGGTCCCGAGTTTGCAGTAAAATCATGATGATGGCTTTTGAAGAGATGTAAGAAAGAAAGATCTGCATTGTGTTTCTCCTTTTTGTATTTTATTTAATCTTCTTCGCCCTCGCTCCTTGCAGGGGTAGTAGAGCCTCCATTCAGGAGCAGGACCTCCTTTTAGATGTCAAGAAAAGTGGATAACACGACTGAGCCAAGGCCTAGCGTTTTGTTCGGGACACGTAATTTTTATAAAAGAATATTAGATTCCAGCGAGTCCTGTAGATTGTGAACATGCAAAAAAATATTTTAATCAAATCCTTGTGAATTTACTTTCCAGATCGATGCGCAGGGATTTTAATAACGCGGTGCATTTTAGATTTTTAATAAAAATTCATGAAAATTCTTTACCCCTCAAATGCCGAGAATATCGGGACGGTATTTTAGAGAAGTATTTGGGCGTAACCATGGCTATGAATCATTGTGTGACACACTTTAACAAAATATTGAATTTTTCTCTTATGGAGCGTTTTTTTTTCTAAAGTAGTCACACGCCATGTTATCACGTCATATCAACATTTTAACTATTAGGTTGTACCAAAAATCATGGCCTATTTTAATATTATATTATTTTGAACGTTCTTTACCAGGAATATATTTATGGTCATTTCAAGAGTTATAAATCTGGTAAATTTATTTATTGAGTCGGGCATGAACCACTCATGAACGAACGTGCGGCGTTGATGTGGTGATAAGTTTAGGAATGGAGGAGTAAGTCTTAAAGATGAAGAGATTTGAGGACGTCCTGCTACTATTAAAAACGACGAATTGAAAGCTTAGTGGAAGAAAATATATGACAGATAACCAGCATTGATTAACGTCTCTTGTTTCAAGACAACTTCCATCTTTTTAAATACCTCTTTACTACTATTACGGCAAAAACAAAAATAATATCAGAGAAGCAGCAGTAAGAATTCTTGGATCAAATTATTAGTAGAAATTAAAAAAATAGGCTGCGTTTTATTTTACAGGTATAAATAAGGTTGTAATTCGTTAGCAAAAATGTGCAGAATCAAATAACTCTTGTTTAATTAAATGATGTTTATTTACTTTATAGTTAATTTTAGTTTGTAGGTAAAAATCGGTCATTATTTTTTTGTAACAACCAAATATTTTAAAACCATATGAAACCTCTTGACTTGCGGGTGGGTTCACTGAACTTCGTTGCCGCAGGGAATCATTCTATTCAGCCGATTATATTTAATTTTATTTTTTATTTTTTAGAACACATTCTTATTGTGAAGTTGTAATTATTCAGAACATAGTTCTGTGATATTTTAAATATGAATTAAATGTATTAATTATAAAGATATACATAAATATTAAATGTATTGATATCAAAAAAGGTAACATATAAGGTCGAAAAATTGTCGATAAAAATAGTGCCGCTGTAGCATAGTTGGATAAATGCACCTCCCCCGGTTAGGGAAGAGATCCAGGTTCGAATCCCGGTAGCCGCAACAACAATGTTTTTATTTTTCGATAATATTGATTTTGTATGTATATCTTTATAATTAATACATTTGATTATATTTAAGCCTACCTAATAAATTTTACTCTGATTGAATTTTAGAAATGTTTCATGGATTGTTTTAACGTTTCTCTTATTCAGCTCGACGAAAGAGGACAAAGAGCATTTTATTTGTTCAAAATTAGTTCAGTAGAACTTGAGCAACGGTGACGATAACGCGTTACGCGCTTCAATATTTACCGCTCGGGACAAGCGGCTGCCACAGACTGGTATAAGGGGTAGAATAGAGCCTGCGACGGACGTGGATGATGTTTAACTTCTGTGACGCATTCACATCTCATTCATTTTAGCTGTGTATGAATTCTATGTAGAAGCCGGAAAAAAAATCACATAAATATCCCTTATTTGGTTTATTTAAAAATATACCAGTTTTTGGTCTGGTAGTAACACACTTGCATAGAGACAAAGTTAATATTTTTTCTGTAGCAGAAGCGTTTAGCTCAGTTTCAAAAATAGTAACAATAATACTATTTTTATTAATTATCTTTGTTTTATTAACCACTAAAATTTTAGTGGTTAATAAAACAAAGATAATAAATAAAAATATGAATCTTAACCACAAAGATAATATTGCTGATTTTAAAAGTATAATAATACTATTATTATTTTGAAATATATTCCGTGTACGCATCAGGCGCGGTCGCTTTATACATGTTTTGGTTGTTCCGCATCCCTTGTGTTCTAGAGTTAAAAAACTTTTGACTTTATATTTCAAGTCGAATACTACATTGCTGCAAATAAATTTGTCCTATCCTTTAGAGATCAGTCATAACACACACTATGACACGGCGTGCAAACGGAGCGAGTCGAAATATATATACATTCTCAACAGCATACACATACATACCAGTAACAGTGGATTCTTTAATTTGTTCCGTATCTACAAAGTTTGAAAGAATTTGAGTTTTGCGCATGCGTATTCAGTTCCGTCTGTCAATGTCTTCGAATACTGTATACGTATTCTACATTAAACTACTTTTATGTTTATGTGTATAATGCACAAAATAGCATACATATTATGAAGCGAGCGGATTGTTTAGAGATTTTTTTCTGTGACGCATTTTTGACAGTTTGGCTTGAATACTAGAAGCCGAATTATTGAAACATTGAATAACCTTCGTTTATATGTTATATTTGATAGTAGGTATAAACTTGTTTTCCAGCATCCCTTCTACAAATAGTCACCGACCGCCACTGGTACGTACCTCTTCATCTTTCCTTCTTCTTATCGATATTGACATATACTGGCCTTAATCAGATGAAACACGGGTCGTAGTGCACCTCCACAAGTCCCGATCCTGGGTTGCCCTCACAGCTGACTCCAGGCTATCTCCAGCCAGATACATCTCATCTATCCACCATTGCATCACTCTTCCAGGTTTTCTTCGGCTCATGGTTGTGCCCAGAATAATCTATTTTTCTTGGCTGTCACTTTGACGCATAATGTGGCCAAATAATTGGAATAAACTTTTTGTTAACTGCTGTGGATAAGGCTTTCTGTGTTTGGATTTGTTGCAGATTAGATGTCCACGGGATATGTAACATCATTCTCTAGCAATACATTTCGAAGGTGTCTATTTGACTGTCATAACTATAATATTTGCAAAATAAATGTAAATAAAATATATATTAGATATATTAAGTATGTAGATCTACGCGAAAATAATTCAGTTCTCATGTTAACGTGTCAACTGAAACCGTATAACTAGCGGAAGAATTTAAAATCAACAAATAAAGCTGCGCATGTGTTTCTTTGCAAAATCTGTACCACACGTATACGAACTAAACGCAAATCTTGCACTGCGCGCTGGTCTGAATACACGTATTCGCTTTATCAGACGTGTTGAAAAATTATATGCGTATGCATTCCAGTACACTTTAAACGTGGTATTATTTTATATTATAAAATATTTTAGCTCCTTTAGTTGATAATTTTTAAAAACTTCCCAAGAATATTAGTAATAATACACACTCACACAGGTATACTGACACAAAAACATGCTTTTGAAAGAGTGAACGATGAATACAAACTCTAATGATAATACCCATCGATATTAGCAGCATAACCTAAATATCTATTTCTAAACCATGCTGCTTGCTTGTATTTTTTGTAAAATGAATTCCAGTTCAATCTCTGTACTAGCCGCACGCGTGAAGCATTTATATTTATAAAAAGAAGGCTCAATAATTAAAATCTATTTAAATAAATAACCATTCGATGTCGTCTCCACGAACGCAATCACTGTTGTTATGTGTGTAAGATTACCTACTTAGCAACCGATACAATGAGAACTCCGTGGAAAAGTGGTATAAATCAGCCGAAAGCCGTTAGACTTGTCAATACAGTGGATCCACTGGACCGCAGTCTGCATCGATCTTAATTGATTTTACTTGTTAGTGAATACCGACCGTGCCTCGATAAATTGGAGTAATGTTGACGATTTATTTTATCCTGTACCAAATCGTGAACAACTTTCCTCACAAATAATCCTGCGCCATCCCTCCCGCCGGTGCTCCCGCCAGATAGTTAATGAATATACTTTGTTTCAACAGCGCTTTCTTTCCACTGTCGATGGATAAACACGCTTGCAGTATTTTTTTCTAAAATAACCTCATGTGTCAAGGCTAGTTCATTGAGTAGGTTGAATCCACATAAGTTAAAGTAATGTATAAATAAAATCCTAAAGCACTGTAATGTCTGTTTGTTATAAATCGAGAATTAAATCTGAAATTCATAAATTTCACCGAAGAGAAGCGTCAAATTGGTTTATACGACATTTGTCCAAAGTTACAAAGTAAATAAAAATTTCATCTATATTATGTCAAAAATTTAAAAGTTGTAATTGTTGTAAATTACTGTCTTTTTTAGAATTATCCTGTTCATAAAAAAAATACACTTACCGTCAAACCATTTTTCTCAACGTTTCAATACACTAGTTATCAAAAAGTGTTTAGATACGATATTTAATTAATATGAAAGAAGATCCAATTAAGAAAAGTAAGTTGTATTTTCGTAGAATTCTGATATCGGATAGTATATTCGATATCAGAAATTTAAATTACACACCTATGTTGTATAGCTTAGTTGCAAAGTTCAGTTGATCCACGTAATTAAAAAAATAACACTCAGAGATTGTATGACAAAGTGCCAGATGATTACATAATTGTTTTAATCGAAATATGCGTGTGTACGTCTTACACTCGCAGGCCATTATTACAATTGTGGTGACTAATACGACTCATACATCACGAAAATAATTATATTGTTTTAAGTTTAATCTGTACATGAGAAAGGTGTGCTCTATTGCATCTATTTAAGTGATGTAGCACAGAAAATAGAGGTTACACGAATGTGAGAAAAGGGGCATAATTTAAGATCAGATCAATAAACTTACCTAAGTTATTTAAATCTTCCTAGTGAAAGATTCAATGTGTGTACGTACACGTATGGGATAAGTTAATATATGGTGTAAGCTGTTTCGGCAGAGGCGTGTGTCCACCGATCCTGCGATGGAGAACCTTTTTCCACAAGTGGAACGCACCTCACATTTAAGGTTGAGTAAAACCAAAGCTCCTAGCAGCCGCAAAAACACGCCCGTACCAACGGCACAATAATGCGATATACAACAATAAACAGCACGATCAGTAGCTGTCTGGGAAGCCGGCTACTGAGCGCCTGAGCGATATTGTATATCTCTCAATTATAACATTAAACTTGTATAAATCGTAAGTAATTTCTCTTATCCAACCTGTTCTGGTCACACATTCTGCGATCATAATCAAATGAGCATGTGAGCGAATGGGTGGTAATTGGAGCACGTACATTCATCTACATATCTACTCCACAGTGTCGATACATACATCAATTCATAATCTATATACAGGGTGAATATTATGTTCCAAGTCGATGTTGTTTTTGAATAACTATTAATAAAAATATATTTTTTAAATTTATTTTTTGTTTATCAATTACTTGGTTTGTTACAATTATGTAAAGAATGTGACATTGACCAAGTTATCGTATCTGGTAGCGGCACAAATGTGTGATATTTTAATCATATTTTTCATAACATTATCGCACACTTCACGTGTTATTTCAGCAATTTCATTTCAAATATTATTCTGTAAAATCTAAATTGTTGTTAGCTTGCCCTCACAGAAATTAGTCGTGGCACTGTTTTGTTGAAACCACATATGTTGCGCACCCAATTGACCCTAGTCGGCCACCAAGAAGTGATAGCCATTGCTATTTAGATAACATGTTTTAATGACTTCAAGACGTTGCTGAGGCGTTCAATGATCCGTAATAGATAGTAATCAACTACTCTGCGAACTGAAAAATGTCTACTGAAGCAGAAGTCTCTTAAATATTTGAAATAAATTGCATATTTTACAGTAAATAATATATTTCAATGTCATTTTCACGCAGTATCAGGCAATTAGGATCTTCGACAACCGGCCCATGTGTAGAACTACGAAAAGAATGAAAAATAAACATATTTATTCTTAATTAAATATATTTTTCCTAACATAAGTACACAATTCGAACTTTTCCCGCGTGTCACCAAAAATGGTTTGCGTGTCACTAAGCGACGCGCGTGTAACAGGTTCACCATCGCTGGTCTATCCTATTAGAATTTTATATATCGTCTAGCGAGCGCGCTTATCACGGCACCAAATCCGTTGACAAATACATACATTATATGTCTTTCGTGCAGTAAACCCTGACGGGCATTCTCTGTAAAATGATTAACTCTAAGCATTTATATATATATATGTGTTAAATTTGAGGTTTTCACAGGTTGCGTATAATGTTAGAGAATAAGTTTCTTGGAATGGATTAGAATATTTTTTTTACAAAAAAATTATCCAACTCACTGACAAAAATATTGAAACCCCATTAGCATCGAAAATTTCTCAGGACGGGAAATTTATCGCACAAACAAATAACAATAACCTCATGACCAGAGTTAAACACCCTAATTATATACATTAATTGATTTCATTTAGCGCTGATTTGCCGGCCTGCAAATACATGTTTCACGATCATTCTAGAAAGAAACTTCAACGATAAGGCAGCCACTGAAGATAGGTAAGGAGATTTACCAGAAACGTTGGGACAACTATGGTCCTTCTTAGGACCAACAGACACAGGATAACTAAGAAACTTTCATCATTTATATATATAATACATACATATATATACATATAAACAACCATTCGACATTATTAATTTGTACAAATCCTTTGATCTACCTCCGCTTCGTATTCTTGGCTCTTGTTTACCGTAAAGTTCCGGTCATTTGTCAGATTGGGTCTATCCATCTTATTCTAGATCTTACCTTTCATCCTTATGTAGGAGCTGTCATTGTCGACTATTATTGACTCATGATGATCTTAATTGTGTGATCTAAGTTGTAAAATCACTAGAATGGAGCGACCGACGGTTGTATGTTATGCGATTCGGATCAGGAGGTTTTGTACATGGTCTCACGCATATTGGTCCATGTCGCAGTATATATGAATGTGCGTGTGAGTATTAACGTTATGTTTAGAGCAAGGTATACAAATAAAACAGAACTTTAAAATGTTGGTGTTTATTGCGGAACGATTTACAATGGCAAAGGTACTACGAGTATAGAGTTAACTGCGCGAATAAGGTTGAAGGCTGGAGTAGCTCGCTTGAGGTGTTGACGAAAGAACGATCTGCGGAGAAGTGGTTAGTTCGTTTCGGTCCTATATGACTGTCAGTTGATTCCTTACACGGCCATGTCTGTAGGGAGCGAGCAATACCACCAAACTTATAATATATTCTCAAAGATCACTAATTTCTCTAGGCTATTCCTTCTAGTAACACGCCCGAAGTACATTTTTTCTGGCATGTTGTGTTGTCGAGTTCTTGAAGAATATAGGCATACATACGTTCGTCTCGCAGTCCACGGCATACCGTACGCCGCCTACAGCACATCTCGAAGATGTCGAGCTTGCATGTAATAGTCTATGATATATTTGGTTGTACCGAAAATGTTGTAATATAAGGGGGAACAAAGGAAATATCGGTCGATGTGCTCATGCTCGAAGCGAAGACCGCAATGTTCATTCTTGAACATCGCGGTCTTCAATTTTGCCTTCACTCTTCGCAATCTTAGGCCTTGTTTAGTGCGACATTTAGCGAGGCTCCGGTCATTTCTCGAGACAGTTTTGCTGACGGATACGAATTTTCTAAACTAAATTGTATTTTACGCACATTGATCGGTGTTTTTTTTCTGCTGATCTCGCGTGGCAAGATTTGCAAGTCTAGATTTTGCAACCTCGCCAAAATATCTCGAGTCCAGTAGAGCCTTTGCTATTGTAGAACATTGGACAATCATTTGACAAAGTGCTTCATGGTTTGTATGTCGCACACGGGAGATAGTCAATCAGCCACATTAGTTGGAAATGTACACAGAGCACGTGGCCCCTCACTAACCTTTTCAAGGCACGTCACTGCTTTCTCAGTAGTGAGTAGTTAGTCTGTATTGTGTTAGAATTATCTAGGTGTCTATTTGTTGAGTTGGAATCACTCGGCAGTGTTTCCATCGATGAAGTTATGGTCTTCGAGCCAGAGAGGATGATGTGACTTAGAGCGTATATTAAGAAAATCGGTCATGCCTAAACCTCACGTCTGTGTATGTGTTGTGTGAAAGTTCTTTCACAGTTCAGTTCAGTATTACTTAGAAGGCGGTTGCTCACCATTAAGCTTTGCGTAGATAGATACTGGATACATATTTTTAAAAATCAAATTTTTAAATAGGTACTTAATTCACAAACAAGTTCTTTACTTACCTACCCACTAGAAATATTTTTAGATAACATGTTTACACATTAAAAATTTACTAGACATTGCATCATTAATATGTTATATCGGATTATCGTTTGACGTCTGACTGGATTCTGGCCAGCAGCGAATAGCGCCAGGTCGACGCAGTTAATTCACAACACGCAAAGGAAGGAGTGATCAATAAAAATAAAAAATTTCAGCATAATTAAGTGTTTAATTGGCCAATAATAAATTAAAGATTTGTATTTTTTTCATTTTTTCCAGGAATGTCCTCATCTCATATTTTGCCGCGTTAGAAGCGACCCTTTCAAGGAAGGCTCATTTCTCAGCGGTACAACGCTCGTTTTGAAGTATGTCATAATGTTCCTCTTAAAAATAAATATGAAAAAGATGAATACGCGAAACCCTTTCAAGTGCCCTTTAGATTCGTACGTATTTCAGAAGGCTTCACCGATCACCGAGAAAAGGAAAGAAAACCTTCAATATCCGCCCTTGCGTAAATAAACATCATTCCGTATCCTGGATACTTTCGTCCAGTTATTGTTAGTGACTTCTTTTTCTGTAGGCATAAAACATATTTTTCATTTGTCATTTCGATTGTTCATTTCCTGGAACACGTTCTGCCCTGAATACAATAGTAATTTAAGATACCTTTTGTACTTACAATTCTACAATATATTGTACAATCGTTGGCAAATTTAAGTACGTTATACAATTTTAAACATATTTTTTCATAAAATTTATTAACAAAGTCCTCTTGTTCTCAAATTATCAAATCAAAATGGTAGTTATAGATTTGGACCGCTAGAAAACATTTTTTGATTAGATCGGGGCAGAAGCGAATATTTCGCAAGCGAGTGCGGGAAGTACATTGAAATAAGCTATACGTAACCAAATAAAGAGTAATAAAATTTTTTCTGAAATAATATTATATGCATAAAATAACATTATAATAATTATGGTAAGAATATTACGGGATACGTATTTTATATTGAATTATTTAGCAGAAATTCTAGCTTATTTCAAAGTACTAACTGTATGTCGCCGGTATTTCGTTAATATCTGATTAAAAACATCAGACTTTTTTAAAAATAAAGATGTGTACACGGAATACTTGTCACATCAATATTCTTACTGTTTTCAAACTAAGCTAAACGCTTGTGCTATGAATATAGGACTAATTTGATGGTCTCCTGGAACAAGGCTTGAACCTCTAACTACTAGATCACTAGACGAGTATCGTAACCACAAACACATTATCCCTGATCATAATTTATTATAAATATCTCCAAACTATCGCCTATTTTCGTTTGAAGATGTTCGATAGCATGAAAAATACTAACAAAACATTCATGTCACATTTGACAGCGACGAAAGAAACCAGAGTGCGACGCAATATGACCATGAAACATAGATGAGATGACAGGAGTCTCACAAACCTGGCCGTATAAGCAAGTACTTTACAATCTATTGATGCAAATGACACTAACAAAGTCGTCACTGCCACAGAAGTCATAGATATAGACGGGGAATATTGATTCCCCTCAGGTACCACTGCATGACTACATTCGACCAATCTGTCATCCGAGCGATGTGGCGTACTTATTGTCATTTCGTTTTCTTGGCATATTCTATTACATCGTCTATTTTTGTCTGTTCTCTTAACCACATATTTGCCTTCGTGTCTTTTGATATGGTGCCTAATATATGTCTTTCTATGCCAGTCTACGAACATATATTTTGTTGACAGTCTATACTTCGCAGCAATGTTCCCCAATCATTGTTATATTACAGATAAATAAATATAATTTCTATTAATTTATTCATGTTTATATACATATTATATGTTAATTTTATAATTGCAACAATTATATGCACCACAAAATATACCTTCAAATCTTACTAATAAATCTTCTACGTCAAGGTGGGCAGTATTCTATTCATTCATGTGAATATATAAGTTAAAATAATATAATTAAAAAAAGAATTCGCATATATATTTCCTCATAATTCTGTCAGTTTGTGTAGTGCAGCAACATAAAACAAATAAGCTGTCATTTCTATGACGTGAAAGAATACGCTTATTGCGTAAAATTTTTAAAATTTTTATGAATTTTTTAAAATAAATAATGGTTTATAAAAAAAATATATTTCCTGAAATTATTGACGGTTCTTAAGAATTATAAAATAAAACTGAATTACACCAAAACCTAAAAACTTGTCTAAAATAATTTTACATTTAATTCGAAGGATGCTTTCATTTCAAAGCACTGATTATAATTAATACAATTACAAATTATTATGTGTAATTGTATTATGTGTTGGCGGTAATTGATTTATATATTATAACACTGTGTGTATTGGTCTGATATCTATTTTCTTCTTTTTACTGTAATAATTGGCACACTTCTATCCGCAGCGCCCTACCGGCCGCGGTGATTGGGGATCATCCCTTTTTACGAGCCCATTCGGAGGTTCACGCTCGATTAAAGGCACTAAAGCAAGATGGATAATCTCCCCCTGATATCTGAGCGGAGGTTCCTTTGTTTGTGTGGCCGCTACTTGTGAATATGAGCGGTTGTTGGCGGGCGACTTCCAGCAGCGACGGCCCGAGATTAGTCGGTCTTTGAAATAAGTTTTTCGGCGAACTCGGAATGGTCGCTACCGTCTCATTCCGGTGTAAATGGGAGGTCCACCGGCCATATTGCACTCGGAATGAACATTAATTAAACGATCTTTTTTTCGTCTCAACATTTTAGTTTTATCTCGGCCCGCGATCGCGCCGGCAGACGCAGCAATGATTTACTCCGAAAATCTTCCTGTGCCAGGCACCGCTGAGCATCGGTCGTACACGTGTTTTGTCATTAGTACCCACTGTTAGTTTTTTTTACATTTGTTTGGCCTCACCCAACAATCTTATTCTATACCTACAGTACTGCTTCTGAACAGAGTTTTATATTTTGTCATTTATTAACCCTTCCCTCGCCACGCTACATACACAGATTTCGCCCTAATTATAATGAAATATTTTTGTAAACGTGTGTAATATAAAATGCACATTTTAGCTAATCATAAGCGTTAATAAATAAAATAAAAATGATATATTGCCAACAAAATTATTTTTGAATTCCGTTTGCAAGCCGTGGAAAAAAATCATTGTTTATACCTGTCAAATAAAGTTTCTGGCAACAAACGATTTTTTAATTGAGATGGAATTATAGACATTTAAATCACAGTAATATTCTAATGTACTAGTATTACTTTTTTTTTACTTTTTCCTGGCTTTTAAGAAAATCTCTCTCAGAATATATTAGGTCTTATTAATTAAATGAAGAGCTATAAAATAAGAGGTCGTGTTGGATGCGACTTGATGAATAAATGCTCCGTATCATATTATTATATTTACCCCCTTTTCAAATTGAATGCTCAATATTTTGAGTAAATGACTGGCTATTTTAAAGCTATTTTATTTTTTATTTGTTAAAACAGTGTAATTTCTTACGGTTGCCAGTTTGCTGCGACACTGCTGAATCGGTATGTTACGCATGTGACCTGGCAACTTTGGAAAATTTGAGTCAAGGAAAAGAATATCAATAATTAACGACATGATTTATAATAGAATTTTTTTTTTTCTTAACTTATTTTATCAATTGTCAAAATAATTGTCTTAAATATGTAATTGAAAATAATCTCCCGAGATCAGTGTTTCAGCTTTTCCAGGATCATCTGTTAGCAGTTGTATCATCGGATAGTTTGTTCATTAATCTGTTGTTTTCATCTGTTCTAACCTCACTTAGTCAGATAGTTGTGTCAAGATGTCATCTATTTAATCAGGATCGTTTGCTTGGTGTATCTGCTCTCTTCCATCTTACCCGGGACATCGTCAGCTGCTTCATGGATAGCTTCTCCTTGATATTATCTAAGATGGCTGGCATTGCATTTCTACCGTAACTATTTTAATAATTCTTAAATCATACTATAAAAAATAAATGTACAAATTGAATCGATACATTGTTGAAACCAACGGTCATTTAAATGCTTGGCTATTTATCACCATTCGGATTTAATGTCTTTCAATAAATAAATAAGAAAATGTTACCAAATTAACGAAATAAAGTTCCATCAAATGAACACTATTTTTGATTTAACCCAATCACCAACCGATAAACACAATCTTCCTTTATAAAGGAAGCGCATTGAAGAATTTCTCATCCCTTAGCTGGCCTTTGCCAAATTTGTAATCACCATCTTTCGTCTGTTCTCAGACGTCTTGTAATTTGTTTTTGTCGGGAGCAAACTTTTAATGGCACCGAAGAAGATCATCCAAAGGGGTGGCACAAACACCCTATGTCTCCATGGGGCGGGCGAGCCAGGGAGGTTTTCCGAGGAATGAAAACAGTAGCCTCTATATTTGGGACTATCTGTTCAATACTACCGATAATGAGGCTTTCAGATCAATAATTAATAAAAAAAAATATATACATATTTAGCTCAGGTATTTCGTCTAGCTATATAACTCTTGTCTAGTTATCGGGAATCGAATCCTTGCCCCGGAACACCAGCAAGTTGATCCAAGTCTTCATTATGTTAGCTTAGATTTAAAAAAATGATAAGATCTAATATATTCTGAGACAGGTTTTCTTAAAAGCCAGGAAAAAGTAAAAAATTAGTAATAATAGTACCTAAAAATATTACTGTGATTTAAATGTCAATAATTCCATCTCAATTAAAAAATCGTTTGTTTCCAAAAACTTTATTTGACAGGTATAAACAATGATTTTTTCCACGGCTTGCAAACGGAATTCAAAAATAATTTTGTTGACAATATACCATTTTTTATTTATTTATTAACGCTTTTTTAATCCACAATATAAAGTTATTTTGAAATAAAAATACAATAGACCATGAAATAAATGATTCTCCGGTTAATTTTTCTCTACGCTCTTTGAAGCACGGACATTAAAAACAAGTGAGAGAGATAAAATTGATGCATTTGAAATATGGTACTGGAGGCGAAGATTATAAAATTTCTTGGGCAATCCACGATTTATCTGAAACGCAGATGATATTCTGGAGAAACTGAAAGGTCAGAGAAGTAGAAGGCGATCTTCAACTTGATAGGCCGACCAGCTCAAATACAATACTGGGTATCGTGTTGCAGTCCGATCTATGGGCTGCGGACATCAAAAGGGCACAACTCACTTAATGATTAGTAATGAAGAAACTAACTGAAGAAGATGTAAAATAATATTTAATTAAGTGTTTAGTAATAATACACAAAGAATACTAAATACACAAAGTGTGCGAATGTAGAATGCAACACCGAAAGTGAGAGCTGTACCGGTCGAGCGATCAAGCAACGATTTTTAAAAAATACAGACATGAGTTCTCCTAAAGATAACGAATGGTAAAAAGGTGTCACCAAACCACCCGCCCTTTTTCTGTAATGCCACCACCATGGCAGTAAACCACCCCATCTGTGTCTACACGAGAAAGTATTCGTAATATGTATTGCAGTTGGAGTGTATTCACTTATGAAGCCGCCGTAAGGCACATCTATATGTTTTAAAGATTGTTGTGATCGGTCACTTTTGACTGCTCAATTAAGTATGTACATATATAAGAACTAAACAACTTTTCAAGAGACAAAATGAATTGTGCATAATTTTATACGTTTATTGAATAGTGAGAATTTATCGCTGGATACTTAAATCAGACCTTCGAGAAACCCCCTGTGAATATGATTTCTGTGTGCCCCACCTTTTCCTCGATTCCAGGGGCGTAGCCAGAAACTGTCACAGCTAACTAAATAAATTCGCGGCGACATTATTCAAATTAATCAAAGGAATTCATAATTGGGTGCGGCGCCACCCGAAGGGACGTCCCACCCGTCGTCCCCACCCCAACCCCTGCGGAACAACAGTATAATATTTATTGGACCGGGTTTTCTAACGCGGACTTTTTACAAAAATCTTCTAATTATCTTGGACCATAAACAAAGTAATTAACCCCAAAATAATTTGGAGTTTTTGATTCAATCAATATGATCTTGTTGCTATTGTTACCGTGGGAATATATGTATATTATGTATTCATTGAAATATATATTATACATGTAATATATGTATACATTTAAAAAAAATGGTATCTTAACTTTATTTGTTTGTGATCACTTGAATTTTTAAATATTATGTAATAGTTTAAAACAAGTACTCATGCTAGTTGGTTCAGCATGTCATTATGTATCATCATTATCAGCTACTGTCGGCCTTCACATGACTTACTTTATAGATTTCGTGTCACTCCCACTGCTCCAATAATTTAATGTATCTATCGATTTGGGTATTATCTAGGTACCTACTGCTATACTTAATGATTTACTAAAAAATAATATTAGTACAAAAAATTACAAAATCATTAAATCTCCAAAACTCATTTATAATACTATCCACAATTTACGTAAAAATATAAGAAAATATCGAAATATGCTAGTTTTAATATTTTAACAGATAAAAAACAGTTTTAATCGATACATCTTCGTACTTTGGTCAATAATTAAAAATAACTAATTATCCTACCAGAACTATAATATATTCTTTGAATGTGTGTACAAGAAACAACGTCCTCATTCTTGGAATTGAATTGATATAATAGTTTTTTAAAAACCAGATCACAGATATACTATAATTCAATATCCTGAAAGTCAAAACAATCCTAGTTCCGAACTACCATTGTAAATCAAATAAGGCAAATAAGAACGGAACGTTGGTTTGTGCGGTGAGATGGCACGGAGAGGTGCACCGTCCGTTATCGGATGCTGTATTCTATTGCGTTGTTTGGGAATGGGCTGTTTATTAATATAATGTTACTAAGGGCTTTTTTTTAAAGGATAACACATTATTATTGAGAAGTTGCAGTTTTTTTCAGAACATAGTTCTGTAGTATCTTAATACAAAATAAATGTTTTAATTACAGAAAAAATCTATTTATTGAAAACATATTTTTGGTTGCTATCGGTATTCGAACCAGGATCTTTTCATATTCAAGAAAATGCTTTACATGTGCGTGAAATAATATTGAAGAAAAAAATTTTCTTACTTGAAATGACAAACACAATCGAGATGAACGATTTTCAATGATTTTGTTTATGCTTTTACATTGAATACAATATAAATATTTATATTTTTTCTCCAACTTAGTTTATTCTGTTAAATACAAGGAAAATACTGCCAATTATAATACAAATCTTGTTCTAGCGAGATACGGATCCTATATTATATTATGTATTTAACATAAATATAATAATATCGACGCATTTCGTATTGCCAGTCATAGCCGAGTTGAAAATCCCGATCTGCCTCCAGGCAGCATCGCAGTTGTGTATCGTTGTACATAATGTATTTTGATAATTTATAACTTAAAAAAATAGGTTTTACGGAAATACTGACCGTGAAGTGACTACCGTATAGCAAAGGTACACTCGGTCAAACCGATTGATTTCTGCTAATATTTTTTTATAAAACCGTACATTTTTTGACTTATTATAAACATTAGTTTTCTTCTGTATCGCACAATATACTAGAAGAGCTCAACAGGCAATCTATTTTAGGCACATCTTCCAATTCTTCGAATTGCTTTTAGGAAGATTATGGAAGACGAGAAAGATCGCCAAGAGCAAAGAGCATCTCGTGGGGATCAAGATTAGATAAAAAAAATATATAATCTTCGCCGAGTCCAGTTTAATATTATACAGTGCCTTCGTTAATTAAATTTCGACTTGTTTATTTATGAGTAAATTAGTGAAATAATAAAATTACCAATACAGATGCCAAATCGTGCGCGAAAGTACATTAATACGATAAGTACGAATGGGGTACGCAAATTTCTGAGAAAAAAAGCACTTTTAATTAATCTCTTCGAAACTTGGCAAAGTTTCCTTTGCTTGGAATGAATTAATCGGACAGGCGTAAGTTATTCCACTCTAGATCTGAGTGTCTAAGGAAACATGCAAGACCTTAAATATTTATTAACGAACTAGTCTCATGTTCCAATCCGTTTACTATTTATTACTTATTCAGTTGACAGCTTCGAGGCGCCATTTCTTACTTATCGTAAAGTTTAACTTAATTATTAGCTATAAATGCTAATTTCAGTTGGTTATACTTAAATTTATATTATATCGAATGCCTTCAGAAGGTGTTTAACAAGAAATGAAAAGCCTCATATTCAATGATGTAATTTGAATAAGATTTATGAACTTAAAAATATTGTTTAATTAAATTTTGTACTACACACAAAATTATTAGGAATCGACATAATAATTAAAAATTAAAAACAGTAATGTAGTGGTTTTATCAGAGTGGTAAATTTTTTTAAAGAGAACACCTAATTAGTCTAAGAGCCTGTAATAATTAAATTTATACGAAATTGAGTAAAAAAAAACTTTAAATTGTATAGGCGTTTATTAAATTTGTTCAAAATATTATATATTAATAATACATTTTCATCAATTATTACTGAACCGTAGAATCGTCGATACGAATACAGAAACAATTTCTGCCTTCTTGATTTACTTTGCTTATTTTGAATAAATTTTAATGTCAAGCGTCAACTAATATATTTATTACCATGAACACGTTGACAAATGTCAAAATGACATATTTAGGTTCATTTTGAACAGTTATAGTAAATATTAGTGATATAGTAAATATTGCGACCTTTTAAAATTTAGTTTAATCATTTCCACTCGTTCCACAAATTCAAAATATTATGTCGTCTGATCTGAACTAATGATTCAAATTAAAAATACCTGCATCGGTGGCATAGAATCCTAGATAGATGAAATATATGGGTTTAGAACATGAATATCTAAATAACGGAATATATATACAAGAAAATATATCTTGTTAGTTCGTGATAAAAGTGGATGAAATGTTTTTTTTTCTCAATAAATCGGTTAACTCACCATATTTCAAAAGCGTCAAGTTTTTTTTTCTCTCAATGATAATGTTTCTAATCCGTAGAGATATATGTAAAAAAACAATGAACTTAACTAGTCCATAATAACATGGCTAATAAATCTTGGCACTAAGGATTCTGAACTATGTATGTATTATTTATTAAATATTCAAAAATAATTATAAATTTTGATAATATATAAATACCTCACATACCTCGATTTATGCGGTATACGTTTTACGCGTTTTTTAAATCAAATTGGAGATTTTTTATTTCAAATCGCCGATTAAAAAACACATTTTCAATTGTAGCTGAAGCCTCAAAGCATGTAAATACATAAATATATTATTTTAAATAATTTATATTCACTAACACAAAGCATTTCAAAAACGTCGAAAATTGATCATATGCACCACAAACTGAATGGTTTATAACTCTATTAATTTTCAAAATTTTGTTAATTTGGTACAATACAGATCTATCTCGGCTTCAAGATTAAAAGAAAATATATTTCGTATATGTGAGAATATTTTATATTAAGGGAATTTTATGGAACACCGAAAATGAATTTAATGGTTGCGGTATTTTTTAAAATGCTTGTATTTTCTTAATTATGGCAAATAACATTCAGTTTTTTAGTTATCATTAGTGTAAAAGTTCTATCTAAGTAAAAGTTTAAAAAAAGTCAAATCTAGTGGATAACTTCTGATATAAATGAATAATAAAAATTCATATTTTCGTAAAAAACGTGAAAATATGATTTATTTTTGAAAGCACACCTTTAAAAGCATTTGCGCGTAGTATTACGAAATTTAAATAATTTATTAAAAATGAAAACACAAAAATTCGTTACAATACAATTTAATCAGGATTAATACAGAAGAATCTGCTGCTGGATGTGAATCTGATGATAGTGGTGATTTCGAGCCAACCCGAAAGATTAAAATAGTTTCATTAAAATATAGCAGCGAAGAGGAGGAATAATAAAATTACGATTCTGTATTAAATTATGTACGGGTTATAAATTTATTTTGAATTAATAAAGCTACATATTTTATAATTTTTTTTCTTTCTTATGTTAATATACCTATATACGTCTACGGTATGTACTCGTTTTAGGCGGTTTATTGGAACCTATCTCCCTATTTTATATGAACTTTAAGTATCTATCTTTCATTTTTGTTTGCGTTTTATATTTCGATTTACGCGGTTTATCTACCGGGTTAATCGAGGGATGAGTGTATATATATATATATATATATGTTTGATTTCAGGTTTCCGCGAGCACTGATGTATGGAACTGGCATATTTTCTAGGTTAGATCGCGTTTTTTGCTAGGCTGACTGACAGTTCCATATATTATATATACATATATGTATATTTTTTAATATTAAATTAGGTGATGTGATATTGATAAGGTGACATGCTTAAAACAAACTTATTATTAAAAGTATTGTAAATATTAAAAATATTGTTGCTGTAGCATAGTTGAATAATGCACCTTCCCCGGTTAGGAAGGAGATCCAGGTTAGAATCCCGGTGGCGCAACAACAATATTTTTCGATAAAATTGATTTTATATGTATATTTTTTTATATATATATAATATATTTAATTCATATTAAAAACTTATTATTAATTCTCCTTTTATTTATATAAATAAACTATTAAATAATGTCGGTTTGTCATGTTATTCCTACAATAAAATGTACACAAAGTCTGCCCTGAGACGGGCGCTGTCTAGTAGAGTGATTTAAAAAGTACGTAATTGTAATTATATGTATATACATTAATAAACTTATTTAGTTATATAAATAGAGTGTATTTCAAAACTTGGATAATTTTTCAGATACATAAATAGAACGCTCTCGAATGTACATTTATAAAGCACCAGTGCGCTTTCGGCGTTATACGTCATGGCGACTGGTAAAAACCCAAGGGATCGCTGTTATGATTAGTTATAATTAGTAACGCTACTTGTCCCCGTCTGCCAGCTGACGTGCTTGCCACGTAATTGATTGTTTCACGGATTTCATTTGCAAAATATTTACATATATTTTTATGATGAACGAGCGGTGCATAAGCAAGCAGGACGATGCATCATTTTAATAAAACATTGCAGGCATTTCGCTGCTGCGTCCGTCCGAGAGACGACTCTCCCCCTTGTTAAAATTCTGCGGAGGGAAATGAAGCGATACTTGTTAGGTTGAGAAATAACAAAAAAAAAACCATACGGAAATCAGTAATTATTTGCAGAAAAGTTAAAGTACAGTCATAGACTAAAGTTCGCATGGGTTAGCAGATAAGATCCCGGCGTTTGCAGGGGCGTACAATGTATACAATAAAAAAGCTGTACATTACTATAATATGGACTTTTTTCGAGATTTGCGAAAAATATTTTTTCTTGTATAATTGAGAGCCCTGATTTCAAAAATTTAAAAAAATATATATCCGGTCCGATTTCACTTAAAACAGATAAAACATGTATGTTTTTGATTATTTTGTAGTAGTATACCGTAATTTATTGGAAACCACGCTTTTTCAAATGTCATAAATAATTATGGAGAAATTTCGGAACTTTAAAGTATAATAACTTTTTAAATACTTAAATTAGGGCGCTTAATTCTATAGATGAATATATTTATGGAAAAATTTGATTTTCGATACATGCCCTATAATATGTGCGAAGTAAATCTATATAATTTTTTTTTTGATATATCATATTAAGTACTCGTATATAGGTCCACGCGCAAAATTCTCATATTTATATTTTAACTAGAACCATCTAGCGAAATAATTTAGAAATAACAAATAAATAACATGTTTTTTTTGCAAAACCTTCCCCAAACATATTAGAACTAAACCCAACTGTTGCTAAATGCCGTAAGTGTGTATTTGAAGCGGCCTTGAACGTATGCGTTCCAATACACACGTGGACGTGGTATTATTTAATATTTTAAAATATTTTGAGACCTTCACTGTCCAAGAATATCTAATAGAAATAATATTAATATTTTTCAATACAGGATATAATCCCACATAGGTATGGTTTCAAAAAAAACATGCTTGTATGTGAATATAACTTTTAACGACAGTACCCATCGCTTATACAGTATTACCTATGTCTATGTCTAGTGCACGTCACTGAAGTTTTGTAATTATTCTTATGCACGTTCATGGGTTATTGAATCGACTTTGCAATATATATTTTTTATAATATCCTAATTTTAAACCCATTACCCAATCTTCATTTGTATGGCCTCCAGCTTTATATCATTAACATCACTCATACAATACACAGGTATACCCAAAATATCTCAGCAATCATCACTTTTTTTTATTACTTTCATTAGTCTCCATTATGTATTATTGGTCTTGCTTCTTGTTAACGATTGCTGCCTTCAATGCACCTTTTAATTTACTCCTCTTTTTAACATTAGTTTTCATAAATTTAATACTTAACTTAATTCAACGACCTTACAGTAGATATTTAACATTTACGGAACACAGACACATTTACTTGTTCCAAGCATTAATTATTTATTTTCATAGGAAGAAATCACTTTGTGGTTTGACATATTATATTAAATAAAATAACAATCACTTTGTATGAAACCATGAAATTTATTGTACGTCAACTGGTTTGACTTATCTCAAGCTTCATCAGGACATATTTAAAACTGATCATAAAAAGTGTATTTATATATACATATAGAGGGAGATAGAATATAACAATACATGTGAAAGAGAGAGATTTATTTTCCCCTACCTTAATGTTCCGTCTATCTGTGTATGTATTCTGTCTCTCTCTTTCACATGTAATTTTATATTCTATCTCCCTCTTTATGTATATATAAATATACTTTTTTTGTATTTATGATGAGTTGAATCAATACACCCTGATGATGTTTAAGATAAGTGAAACCAGTTAACCTATAATAAATTTCGTGGTTTCATACAAAGAGATTGTTATTTTATTTAATATTAATTCTTTTTTTCGTCTCTCTTTATTTTTGTAGTCTCTAGGCACTGTGAATCACATTCACTATATTGTACTAATGCTGGTGCATCAGTGACATCAGTCCTGTTGATGAACTCTGCCATGGGATCCGAAATTGTGACTATGAGTCATGTCAGAAAATTGTACACATAAGAATATATAATTAATACAATTTAAATGTTCAATTATAAAGATATATGTGCGCATCAAATCAATTTGCAAAAATATTTTTTCGATAAATTGATTTTATCTGTATTAAATATCACAGACCTGTATTTAGAAAAATTACAACTTCACAATAAGAATGTGTTCTCCTCAAAAATATATAATTATACCAATATTAAAAAATATTACTCCAGCGCTAGGTATTTACATTTTATTGAGCGAGTTAACATTTATTATAATCCGTCAATTAAAGTGTAAGGGCATGGTACGTAAATATTAGTAAAATATTTCACACAAATCATTATACGTAATTATACATTTTGGAGAGAGAAACTGAGAAGATATGTGTAAAAGGTATAAATCTGCCTCTCTACCAAATTATCAGTAAGTCTATATTATATTACAATACAATACTAGTAATACGATGCTATTTTTTTTTTCGTGAACTGAACATGATTAATGTGATAAATAAAATTCAAATTATTATATTATTATAAATGACAAAACAAAATTATACTGTCTAATGTTCATTATATGAAAATAAATCTTGAGAAATTTAAATACAACATGAGAAAAGGCAAATACGTTATATTTAAATCGCGCGTATTCGGCATACACACACTTTGTTTTTATTTAAATAGCTTTTAATGAAGATAGATAGTTCATAAAAATTATTCAATAAATGGTTAATATACTTCAAATAGCATTATAATAATGCCATTTATATTTTGGCGACTGTTATTTTATTTCAAAGTGTTGTCATTAAGAATATATTATCGTTAACATATTTAGAACATTTTGTACAATAAGATTCAAAGAAAAACAATTGTATAATAACTTAATCATATTTATTGCAATATTAATTTGAACACTGAAAATACCAACTTCCGATGTAAAGTAGCTCTAACATAATAATTATTATTAACCACGCTAGAGCAATACAAATATAATTAATTTATATTTTTTCATCAAAATTGTTCTTTTAAATGTTTTTTTGAATTTAGCATTCACAATTCATAAGTTATATGATGTTATATTTATAAATAGATCACAGAGGGGGTGTTCGGTGCTGTTAATGACGTGTGGCCTAGTCGGTCGGATAACGAATTCGCAATGATGACGCGTTCAGCATCTCGCGGGATAGCGATCTTTTGCCATAATACCTTTCCGTTAAAATTAATTTAATTAAAAATTCCCAGTGCGAAATCGCTAAGCATTACCTTTAAAAACGTTTTCGGTGAAGGTTAATCTATAGAGAAGATTAATAAATGTTCCGAATTATTTTAAAATTATTTTTTTTCATGGAAGAAAAAGTTTAAATGCGGCTCGAAGAGCAATGGGGCTCACCCGCTATGGGCTCTCACGAGACTGTTTAATATAAGATAGTGACTACCACCTGGACAGTTAAATAATCAGTTTCATATGCAAATGACTGTCGGACGACGCATCTTACGCTAACTATCAATAAAAAAACTAGTTTTATCAAGTTAATTCTAACCTTCCGTGACTATAAACATCAACATAAGTACCATAACATATTTCTCCAAAACATTTTATTGTCCATATAACACGTAATTACTTCTCTTTTTATGCAAACACATTGTTGTGATAAATTTTTACAATATTTTGTTCTCTGCAAATAAATCAACTGAGATTGTAATTTTAAATACATTTTTCAAAATGTGTAACATTTCTCAACATTTATTCTTATACCAACATTATTAAGGTATTCAAAATACACACAGAGCTTTGTAAATGACCGATATCAGGCGTTTACCGTAGTACAGATTTAATAAAATATATATAATTGTCTGCACACAAACTTTTCATGATTGTAAATAAATATTTTTTCTATTTACATTTAATAGCTGTTATGTCTAATAATTTCTCTAATAAATAAAGAGTCTTTCGATAGTGAACAGTGTTTCCTTAATCTAATTGATGATTTAATCATAATATAAGATACTTTAATTCAAGTGAGCGCTCACTGACTCTTCCTTCGTATATTTTTGCTCATTTAATTAATTTTAACAAAGCATTTTTAGCGAAATTTTAATTTTAATTTTTTTACATTACAGTTCTGAATTTTCCCGGATAGCTGAAAGCTATCGAGTTTCTAATTCAATTATTTTAAATAAATCTTCGCCCGTAGGCTTTTATCCCAAGTAATTGCAGGTTATTCGATATTCAATATATCCTATTATCTCTTTTTTGCATATTATTTTAATGCCCTAGCCGTCTCAGGCTTTTTAAATTCCCTAACTTCATTATGATACATTAATTTATGCGGTATCTTAAAAGCCTATCCAGAAATTATATTACAATTTACAAGAACAAAAATGATCATACCAGGAATCAGGTTTAATATAAAAAAGCCGATATTTTTTATTTTGAATTTATGTAAGTATATTTAGAGAATATTATAGACAGCACCTACTTGTTTATGTACCTAAACATATTTTTTCTCGAAGACCATTGATTCATTAACGAATTTTCACCTTTTTCACTCTTTTATGAACGAGTCATCCATCTTAATCTTTCGTTGATGCCGGTACTCGTTTCCCTGTACTGTAGATCTGCTTTCTATTAATTTTAGAATACCTATCGTTAATTTTAAAATAACACTTAAACAGAAGTTCTGATGGCATTTCAATTTTAATTTCCGACGTCTTCTAGATTGCTATATATATATCTCATCTCTACTTCAGAATACCTAATTTTAAAAAAAAACCTATTTTGATTTTATTTCTGGTTCTAGTTTCCATCAAAGTATTCTTATTACATTCTACACGCTGTTTAAAATAGCGTTTCTTGTACTTTTACCATTTTATTTTGCATTATTAAGTGAGAAATGTACTTAATTTTATAGAGTGTCGTGAAAAAAATCGCATGTCAATCCATGTACATCATCGTCATCATCAGCAGCCCTACAATACAGAGTGTGTTTTAATTTGTGGTCGTTCCCTTCTACCTGTGTTATTTTTCTTCCAATTCATTGCTCCATAGCACTACCATATTACAAAGATATCTCAGCTTCAGTCGACCTATTCTTCTACAGCAAAATTTTCCTTTTGAGTTCTTGGTTTTCTATGCGATGCAAGTACCCCATGACTTTCTGTAATGTAATTATGGCCGTATAGTTCTTGATTAAACGGATAGGTCTGTAAAAACGAACGTGTTTTTATTATCTATAAGTTAATATTTTTGCAAAACCGTATATTGACATCTGTCATCTTTTCTTCTGTCTATGGTTAGGAAGAAATCATACCATAAAAATTGTCTATCCACGAATCTTATATTACATTTTTGTTCGTTTTGACAGCTAATTTACAAAAATGGAATGATTTTAATCGACATTTTATTTACGTATGGCTTGTTTTGGAGAAAACCCTATCATTGAAATATTAATTCTATTGAAACCCTGACCGCGCAGTGGTCACCAATGACCGCGTAGTGAACACTAATGGCCACGAAGCGGGCAAAATAGCTGTCCGCAGAGACAAGCAGCAAGTAATCGGCAAATGGCTCGAGACCCTGACCGCGCAGCGATCATCAATGGCCGCGTATCGGCCACAATAGCCACCCGCTGGGCTTAGCAGTAAGCAATCGGCGACGGTTCCTCATTATAGATATGTCTTCAAGCTCCGTAGTTATTTATGGGGCCGTAAATTCTACAAAGAATTAATCTTTAAAAAATGCTACATTTCATTGTATTTTGTCAATATTCAAGTTTCCGATGACAGGTATTATGAATAATTTATTATTTTTGAGAGTAGACGATGGGCAATATTGAGGAGGCTAAAATAGTAATTCACTTACATAACTTGATCTATATTTTAATCAACCCTTTAGATTTTTATTATGATAATAAAATAAAATACACTGCACTAAACTGGCAGAGTATCATCAAAGTCGGAAAACTTACCTTTGATGCAGTTTTATTACGAAACTACTCAACTTAGTCCAGCTTTTTCTTGAACGGTGTGACGTTGGATTTTACTGTAGATAATAATTAGATCGTCTTCTGTATAAATTATAATACTTTTGCTTTGAATTACAGTGCCCACCATAGGTCAAATACGAATATTATGAAATAAGTACGTAACATTAATTATTTGGTCGTTGAAAATAAACTTATATAATAGTTCTCTTCGATTAAGAATATACTATTAGAAATAGAGGGATATTTAATTTTTGTTACATAAGGAAATACCGTTAATACGTTTAAATTCATTTTAGAAAATAAATCTGGAGTTGTTCTTGTTACCTATAAGAAAGTTTAATTTTGCCTAATAAATTTTCTATAATGATTTGGATTGTATATATGTATTATATAAATTAAAGATTTAATTTGATCAATCTATTAATTTTAAATGAAGGTTTGAAATTGCAGCTAGTACTTACATAGATTTATTTAATTATCACAATTCAAATTATAATTATAATTAATCATTAAAAATATATATACACCTGAGTAGATTTTAATGTCACAGAAATTACCTCTTATATATGTGGATTCGGGTATCTGAATGAACTGGAGTAATCTGTTGTATATAATATATATAGCATTGTAATATATATATAACTGGTATCTCTTCTGGGTTTAATCGCGATTTTAGGTGGCTTCTTTAAGAGAAACGTATATGCTTAAAATAAACGTAAGATTTCGTATATTGTTGACCTCTCCAGATCGTTAAATATATACGTTATGTATCGGTGATACTTGCGTATCATGTAAATAGTTAACTTTTTCTTTAAACACATAATACTTTCAGTGAATGAATGCGTACAGTATTATGATATATCTATGTGTATTCCTAAACAATCTTAACATTTGCAAAGAGTACCAGAAATATTAACGAAACAATGCTTTTAAAGGAAATATTACAACCTGATTTTAATTTAAGCCGGAGAACGCTTTCTCCTGAGGTCCCCGATGTCAGGATTGTGGAAACGAGCTCTCAACTGATCTCTGTTTATCCCTGGAAGATTTAGTTAAATCGTTAAGATTTAAAAGATCTTGTGGGAATTGTAAAATCTGTTTTAAGACTTGTATTCTGTATTGTTGCGTAAGACTTTAATACTTTTGCACTTAGCCATTAGTGACACACCCTTGTATTTAATACGTTAAATAGGTAAGATGTTAAACTATTTTAAAATTAATTTAAACAAAAGTAATCAATCATTCATATTGTGAAGAAATGTGTCTGATATATCCGGGTGAAGCGTAGAAAATGAATCCCTAACGGAAGCCCACAAAAAAAAAAATTGAGATAGTTATGTACAGAATATAAAACAACATGAGACATCAACATGGAACGTATGAGGATTGGAAATATTTTAGGCAAAGAGCTGCCATAATTATATATACCAAATATTGAGGGATGCCTCTAGAAGATAGAAGCTTCAACAATCAATGAACATGCACGAGAAGACGTATGAAAATGAACGAGGCAATAGTGGTATGCAAGGAGAGAGGATTGTGGCGTTCTACGATTTTTAGCTATTCGTGCAGGAAATGGCGTGACGGTTATTTAGTTTTTTTTTTAAAATACTCGATTCAAATAAGCGTACATTTTAAATATCGTAAAAACATTTTCATCAATTCGTTGATTATTTAAAGATACAACACATTTGAATACTGCTCATTGTATAGAGATACATTGATTACAAATATGATTATCCGTATTTAAAAAACATGCGACTGTCAGAGAAATTATAAAATAACTAATTTATTATTACACAGATTCTTACAGGGAAAGTTAGAGTAGAGCTCCACACTATTTTTATCCGTATATACCACATTTTCCTTTTCAATTTTCAATCATCTTCTTATGCATGATCATCACGAACAGCGCCATCTATCTGGTTTACCTGATTAAGTCATGGCTTTCAAGGTTCTTCCTAATTTTGTGTCCAGGATAGTTTAATTTTCTATGTAGTTAAATATCATCCTTCTTAAGCAGTTCATGTATTGTAAATAAACTTTTAAATTAACATAAATAGTGCTTGTCTAATTGTTGTATGATACAGGCATTCGGGCGTCGAGCTGACCAAGGACATAACAGTACGACATAACATGTAAATGACAAATACTTCTCGACTTATAATGTTAAAACATTATATAAACATAAATAGAGATTACAACTAGCTTTTAAAAAATTATAACTGACGATTCTCCAGAAACAAAAAGGCGGCATTGAAAATTCTATGAAAATTCGCGATTTTATTCTTCGATAAATTATTGGTCTCCGAGTGGTCTTTGGAGTGACGGAGAAGAATCTAATCTCCAATCTCTCCATCTTCCGTAAAAAAAATACACAAAAAAGGTCGTTACTTTACAATTCTGATACCACCGACGCGGATGCTGCCTGGACCTACTCAGAGTGTCATCGGAACTCGCATTTGTATTGGTGCCCCTGTGAAATGGGTTTTCCGAAGGGTCGCCTTTGATTTTCCTCTCGCTCAGCCCGACCTGACTAGACGTACGCATCCTCGAGAAGGTTCTTTTCAAAGAAATCCACCCCCCCTCCGCTTAAACCTTGTGGCTGTCTTCAGGTTTGTTTTGAAATTTTGTAAAAATACAACTTACTTGAATCTGAATAAAAATATTTTTAATTTATTTCTGTTGCAACCAAATAACTTTTAATATACTAAATGTAACACACCTAATGCAAAATATTTTAGAATGATGAATTTACAAATTAAACATATGAATCGACAATGCCCAAGCTGCGAAAATGTTCTAATCTCAATCATTTCTGAGATAATTGAAGAACTGATAATGCATGCCTATGTGATACTGAAAAACAGCAACCCACCAAATATGTATTATTTGAATACTTATTTAATGTATTAATTACACATAAATATATTTATAATTAATTCATTAAATTAGTATTTAAAACATCACAGACCTATGTTCCATATAATTACAACTTCACAATAAGAATGTGTTCTCCTTAATGTATTATTTGGGTGAAATATCCATTCGCATGATAGGTGAAATATTGAAAAACTATGCAACCTGTATAATGTTGACCCCTTTGTATCAAAAGAAGTGTTGAAAAATGAAAGAACTGCGGCAGACTATATAAAATATCTAAAAGCTATTGTTATAATAAAAATAAATATAAAAAACACCAATATCCCAGTGTAATTTACTTATATCAATACAATCTATGCTCTAACATCGCCAATTTCTCATGTCTAAACCTATAAGTGGTAAAATTATTATTATTTTTTATGTTTTTTTATATTATTTCTTATACATATGATATATTTTATGCTTATGATTATGTCTTATGATTACTTACTGTACGTACTTAAATTTTTTCACAAAAAATTGTAAGCAAAAGCAAAGGAAAAATAATCAACTTAAAAAAAAATCCATGTCTGAGATATAAGAATTTATATATAGAAAATAAAAAGTCATCGAACTTCGATCGGCTAGGCTGCTAGGCTAGACTTGTTAGATGATTTAGGGCTTGAAGCAAAGATAATAATGGGTCAATTTTGTAAATGTTTCCTCTAACATGATTTTGTAAAAATCTCATACAATAATATTTTCCGTAACGGTACAGATTTTGTAGGTACATACGTCCTTGAACATTTCAACTCGTAATTTTGTGGTGTATCCACCCATACAATATTGTGGACTAGGTCTGTTACTTCTACAAAACTTGATAATAGTACTAACATGAAGCAATAAATCATCAGGTATATTGCCAAAATGTTTAATTTTGTAATAAATTACGTATACTGTTAAAGTAAATACTCAATAGGATTTTTTTTAAACTTAAATTTAAAAAATCATATTAATAAATATTATTATGATTTGATTTTTTAAATTTAATTAAAAATAAACATGTAGTTCTACAAACTAAATACAATGACAATAAATAATTAATAGGAAGTTAGGTAGGTACATGCACTATCAAATTCATTCATTTTTCATAACAACTTACAAAAAAATTTTTTGCTGTCATTCACATTTGAAGTACACACTCGCAGTTTAGTTCAATAACGTTTTTGAATTTTCTTACAATTCACGACAGCCTTATATTTTGAAGTACCTACCTACATATTATGTACTGCACTGATGCAGCCGATGTCTAGAATTTTTTTTAAAGTAGAGTATATTTTTCTTTGCAATTCCTACATTTATTTGAAACAAAAAGTACTTCTCAAATGAGTTCTATCGTAGAGGATTGCTTTCCCAAAGATGTCGTCCTACGTCCATTCAATCGTATAATATAAATTATGTTATACTTTCTTCTCTTTGTTTTTCTTCAGCGCAACTACATCCACTGTTATATAAATGGCTATCTTAACGAGCCCTACTATTTCTGAACTTTGCATCCATCTTATACTACGTTTTATGGACATATATTTTACGATATATGAAGCAATGAGAGCAAAATCGGACTAACCTACAAATTTTTTACATACATATTTGTAATAACATTAAATGACAATGAAATGAAATATTTAAATTACATTAGCGGACCAACCCTGATTTTAAAAATAATCACTAGATGGAAATGTGTAATAAACAGGTTTTGCATTTATTTTATTTGTAACATTATTTAAAACATTTCTTCTCAAAGCTTCTCGGGTTTAGTTCACTTATATTTTCACTGCTTCATATATATTGTTCATCAAGGTACATATATTTAATAATACTTATTATTATTATTAGTATTATTAAATATGTGTACCTTGATAATAAGTATTATCTTTTGTAAAATAAAAATTGTTTTGATTAAACCTTTGACCTTTGATTAAAAATTAGGTAACTTATGTGCGATTAATACTGATTGAATTAGATATATGACTCAATGATTGATGATTGCTTGGCTTGACGATTTGACTGTATCACATTTCCCGATCAGGAATGTAGATTATACATACCTACATATTTCAACCCCATACGACAATTAGCCATAGACATTGTAGCCCGTTAGTCATTCAAATGAGGGGGTTTTTATTCAGCACCCAAGATTTTCTCGGATAAGAGAGACCACGACAATCTCCATCTGGAAGCTCAAATGGATCGAAGCCTGAATGGCACCCCCCGTTTTTGGGGGGGGGGGCTTTTGAAAAGGGTTTCTTGTATAGCCAGCCCTCTCTAAAAATTACCATTCTACTTCAGGTAATAATAACCCCCTCTGCAACACCACTTTTTGCAATTCAATGGCATCGTTGGGGTCCGCTTAGGCCGTGTGTCATTTACGAGTTAAAACAGCACTTGAATTATTAGTCCTTAGAATGGCTGTTTAGTAACTTAACTGTTATGTTTGAAGGGGAATCAAATAAAATAATTTTATAAATTGTAAGTATTTTGTTGCGGCCGCTTTGTTAATGCCGTAGATTGCTTGTGTGCTGTAGACGCTGGGGTCGGGTTGGTCTCTTCTCCATGGCGGTAGAGCCTTTCAAGTTTATATTTCGTTCGAGGCAATATCGCTTTCATTTATTTATATTTCCTTTTCATTAGTATTATGAAGAAGCTCTCAACACGGAGGTAAAGACGGAAAGTAAAGCGATAAACGCGCATAATGTAATTAATGCTTGTGCATTATATAATATTACATTACCACGTTCAGGCAGACTGATAATAAATTTCAGCCGTACGTTTTTAACAAATATTTTAATCTAGGCCCCAGGAAATATCTTATTTTATAATTTATTATACACATCTAGCTGAATTGTCGAATCTTTAATGTTAGTCTCAAAACAATTTCGATAGCACATCACTAATCTGTTTGAAATACAATCAAGAAACTAATCAAATTATTGGATTATTGCTGTAGTTTTAAATTATTTACAAATAACTTTATTATTGAATTACTAGAAATTATTTAATTTACACACGGCAAACAACTAATTTACTTACTAACTTTCAATAAACTCAGTATTTTAATATATTATTAAATAAATGTTTTGTGCAAGTATTATTTCAGAAATTGAAATTAAAGGGTTAGGCCAGACCTTATCCCATTTAAGTAAATATAATCTTGACCCATAACCGCTTGCTACAAAAAACAAGTACCTTCCTATTATCCTACTTTAATCTCTCCTTAAACCCACAAAATATTTTGTATTCGTACATCTATTGTGTGTTTAAACAATGTAGGAAATTATGAAATCCAAAAATCTTGTCTCACTGGTAAACTGTTGAATAGATATTCATGTTTCATCACTACCTACTACAGAAATTGTGTTCGGTATAAAAGTATTTTTATACAAGCGATGTTATTGTGAAAGTGACTTCACTAAATTAATAAAAGTTTATGAATAAAAAAAAATCACAGTTATTAATTTTTATTATATATTTATGTGATTTTTTAAAAAAAATATTTTTTATCTCTAATTTGTATTAGATTGAATGATTTTTTGTTCTCTGTTTGTTGATCTGGTACAAGGTTGGGAAAAGAACGGTATATGTGGATTAGTTTCAATAACCAAATTTAATGAGTTTTATGTGGCAAAAAGTTTGAATATAAGAAGTAGTTCACGATTTTTATCCATTACCGATTTAAAATATTTTGAAGAGGATTTGACAAGTGTTGGGTTTTTGATTTAAAACAATTTGTTTGAAAGTAAGCAATTGACTGTAACACTGAGATTTACCAAAGGATGCAGTAAGCCATCGTAACTTGGATTTAAACATAAATAAATATTAAACTATTTATAATCATGGATTTAAGAAAAATAATTTACTGTTGTATTTTCGCGCTTTCATTCAAGGATATGTTCCCTAGCAATTTAGCGCAGTGTTGTTTACACCTAACAGAATTTTAGCTCGTGTGATTTTCGATATTCGCGTTACTTTCAGAGTTCCAGTAATTTGGTCTATTCTAAAATATGGTAGAATCTCATAGCTTTGGAACTTTTGGTAACTTCCTCACCGCAGGCTGATGGAGGCCTTCATTATTCACGACGATTGCCGACTTCTTGACTTATCGCGTGCCACTCTGGACAGCCCCCTCCCCAGACCACCGACAGACGAACTGCTGCCCAAATGTGATATATTATGTTTCCAATATTCAGTAAATATGTACCGCTTAACCATACACTTTCTATGATAGCTAACAACTTATTGTGCTTCGTAATAACGTTTCATTTCTGAGATATTTCTAAGATAAAATGATCTAGATTATTATTTTTAAAAGCATCTTTAGTACAAAAGACCACCTTTAGCACCATCTTATTTTTAAATATTATCTCAAACAAGACACTCGCCCGTATTGGGTGGGGTTTATTTGGTCTGCGGTACGGATATTTGAAAGGGATAGTGGGAAAGGGTCTATTAGATGGAAAAGATTAATGAATAAAAATAGTGAGATTATTACAATATTTAACTAGAATTATTTTGTTGTTTTGCATACATAATTTATGTTATTAATAAACTCATACACGTCTTCTAAACGAAGAGCCCTGTATTATTTATATTAGAAATATACATTATTAATCTTAGTTTAATAAATAATATGATAAAACATACAAAAATATTGATAAAATTAACACAAATGGCAGACACAAACGATACTAAAGTTATATTCATTGTTTAAAGGTATAAATTCAGAAGTAATCTAATTATTATATTAATACACTTCTTAAGAGTAACATTCGCACTTTTTCACGATTCTGCTAATTTAATACAAAGTTAATTCTATATCCAAGTATATAGTCGAATTAAAAACCTTGCTTTATAAATTTGTACTTCATTGAATGATTTAATGAACAAAATCTTTTTGATATTTCAATTTTAACCCTATTTAGAACCAGTTTTCAATATATTTTATCTCCCGTAGAGATTAATGTGATAGTTTTGAACAAAGTGAAAAATGAGGTCACATATCCATAATTCCCGAAAGGGGAGGGCTCACAACAATGACCTCGTGCATACGTTCCTGATATAAATATAATCTTTATTCAGTAACACATGCAAGCCCTTCAGGCAGACACTCTCCCCTTGCCCGGTTCAGGGCTGTTTATTTTTTAAAACAGCAATATAATTTTGGTTTTCTTTATACGCTTTCTATAGATTTTTCAAATCTACTGCGACGGAGCGGAGTTGATTAATAACTAATGTCATACGGTCACACCGATACTCATTTCGTTCGATGCTAGAAATGATTTACTGTCAATATCATTTGTAATGCTGTTGATTGACTGTTGAAGATTTCACTCCAAATATGTTAATTGACGTAAACGTACCGAATGGTTAAATGTATTAAGATACATTCATGAAATTAAACGATGGATTATATAGAACAAAAAAAATAAAAATATTTTCAAACCATTTTCTAATCTTGGTGTCGGTATTTTTTAGCAAATAATTAAATCTGCATATTTAAAGACAACGTAATTAAATTCAAATAATGCAATACATAACTTTTTGATTAACTGTATAGACAAAAATAATAATAATGTTTATGTAACTTAATATTTGGCGTAAATAATACATATTTTTGGGATATTATTTATAAATGTATATAGTATCCCTACTCACCTCACAAGATCAAGGTGGCTATTTTTATTCTCAAGTGTAATTTACAAATCATTGCTAAATAAAAAATACATAAAAGTAATCAAAATTAACTTAGCAATATTTGAATATGTCCAAGAACACACAATTACTGGATTTTTACCTACAAAGGAACTACTGTCATTAAATAAATATTAGATATCTCATAGAGACGAAACTATTTTTATTATATTTATTAAATAAATAAATAATTTAATAAAAATAGCTTCGTTTCTATTAGATATCTGATATTTATTTTGTTTAAAGTTAACTTAACTTAAACATTAGTTTGCATTATTCTCGTGATTAATTATAGGTTTTTGTAGATTATACTATATGCGTTAACAATACAAAATTGTTAACAAGTATGTAAAAATATAGATTTTAGACTTTTATAGCCACTGCTGGATGAAGATCACCCAAGTATATTCTACTTTTCTGTCTATTGTTAATCGCTGCCACACATTTCCGTAAAGTTTGATAATTTTGTCAGTCTACCGGATTTTTGGCACTTTCACCCTCCTGATTCCCCTTGTTTGTACAACGATTGTCCGTCTAGTGATGTATGCACTTGTAACTATTAAAGAACTGACTGAACAAATTCAAATAAGATAAGTTTCTTCATTGAATGAACTTGATTGTGATCATTTTCCAGATTCGGCTTCCAACGTCAAGTTTGAGCATTAATTAACAGTCTGTATTCTAGCGGCATAAGCGTTCGTCTTGCGCCGAACAATAGACCCTCTGTGCTACTCAGATCTTGTCATTGCTACCACAGAGAGAAAGAGAGAGAAACAAGCATGTGTTCGTAAATTTGCTTTGTAGTTCAAAATGTTACAAAGATGACGATGATCTTGATTATGTATAGCGTCTTTTGTGCGCTCCTTTGCAAGGTCGCTATAAAATGAAATGTAGAAAAAGTGATCATCTAGTTTCCTATATAACATGTCGTCCAGAATAGTCTAATGCACGAAGGAAGTTTGTTATACGAAATAACACATGAGTTGGATATGACAAGTTGAATTATATGGGCAAAATGAAACCGTCTTTTATATGACTATATATATATATCTACAATAAAATTAACTTCTTTACTATAGAAAATTCAGGCTATAAAGCTGATGAATATTTTTTAGAACACAGTAATATTATATAAGAGACCGCGCATAATTACTTTATTTAGATACCATATTTCTTACTTATCATCACGCCGTTTCCCCCCGGGGGTAGGTAGGAAATCTATTATAAGGACCTTGGAACCAATGTGATTTTGTACTTCTGCGGTAGTTTTAATATCTTGTTTATTCTCCTTAATTTGTAATGCATAATTTTTTTTAACAGTATGTCTAATTTTTAAAAACTAAAAGATGTATTTTGTATCATTTTACTTACTTCAATCAGGGTCCTGTAAGACGTCTTGATAATCTGTCTATTTTAAAAATGAATTGTCGTAAATAGTTCTGCGGGATTTTCAATAAATAAAAATATTTTAACGTATTAAAAAATTAATTTGGACATGACAAATGTGTCGTAATAAAAAATAATATATAGTTCTGATACCAGTTGTAGATTTTACAATAATGTTCATATAATTTATTTATTAATGGTTCATAAGATAATATTCGTATTCTTCCAGAGATAAATTGTGGTTCAAAAGATACACAAATGTATTATATATTTACACAGATGTTCGGTTGTGCCAAGACTTCGTGGTCCACTTCTTGCAATAAGTAAAACTCTGTTCATTTCACCTATTAAGATGATTTTATAATTCTTTGAATCATTTTATTTCCTATTCGACGCTCATTATTCTGGTTACTGATTTCAATCTCTAAAAGACTGCCGTCTTCCGAATGATGGTGACAAACATAACTAAAGTAGTTTTATAATTAGTGTGTTTAAATAAAACATAAATAACTACCCCTGATAGAAAAGGGTGATGTAGATTAAACATTTTTTCCTGTCACGGTGCATATATTACCGTCACAGGGGACGCACTATTTAATGCAATTACGGTTCCATATCCCTATTCCAGTTTGCTTTGCGGAAAAAAATTCGTAGAAGGGTTGATGTCTTTTCCATCGTACAAATGTTGATTTCTTTTGGGAATTGTGCTTGACGTTTTAATGACGTAATATCGGTGAAGCGTAGGTTTTTTTTAATGTTTTTAATTCTCAAATAAGGGACAAAGGTTCTATTCACGTCTTTTTGACGACGACCCTTCATGTGAATATCGCGGACCGCTGGAAAAAAAGTTGTGTCAATAATGATCGTAGTGTAAAGACATGTTTATTAAATTATATTATGAATGGTACTCATTGAATTGATAAATATGAGTTATTTGTAAAGCCGTATTGACACTAATATATTTAAGTATTGTCAACCATTGAATCTTTTAGTAGGTGGCTAATTTTAAGGATCGTTTATATGCTTAAAATAATATGTAACTCCTTTTAATTTAAAATAAAATATTAATATGATATCATATATTTTAATGAAATGCAGTGCGATTTATGTAGCTATTTTGTCTGAAATTTCGTTATCAAAGCGCTTATTTATTATATATTAATTACTCTGATACATTTTTATATCTAAGAGATAGTATATAAAATTAAATAAATATAAACATGGTAGAACTAGTATTTATTTAAGGAGAGGTGGGTAAAATACTGAATCGGAAAATTAGCAATAATTAATAGTACTAAAATTGTTATCTCTTGGAGGCTTTTCTTGTATTTAAAAGTATCTACCTAAGTGAAATTCTTAAAAGTGTTTATTATTTACTTTTAACATAATTTTTCTGTTTTTGCAAGGTAGATACAAATATGATTAAATTTAAAAAATGTAAACCAGAACATTTTTACTAAATAATCCGCGGTGTAGGGATTACATCTGTTCTTATACTAATTAGAAATTGTTATCTTGTCAGTTGCATCATATTTTAATTATTACACGTCACGAGCTTTTTAAAAATAATATTGTTTTTAATCTTTTGTATACAAGTACAGTCATCCCCCTGCGATAAGGACACTGCCAAGTGCACACAGAGTACTTTCAAAGATAAAGGACCCTTTGTTGTGACAGGGTGGCACTTGTGAGTGAATTAAATCATTTGAGATAACATCTGATTCTCCTCTCGAAGACCGGCTATCTAATCTGTTCATTTGAAGCTAATACTTAAAATCTTTGAGAGAATCTTTGAAATAGTCAATCTTCGTTTTACATCCTAGATATTTCTTTCACTTGTATTGTTAGTTAAAAATATATATATACGCAAGTACTAATGTGTGGAACTGGTGTCTTTTCTAGGTTAGATCACGTTTTTGTATATGGCTTAGTTTGGTAGGCTAACGTTTCGGCTGCGAACAAATACGGTTGTACCGTAACTTTTTAAGGTATCGAAAAGTAGGCTTTGGTTTCCTGAAGGAAGATCTACTTTAGAAGATACATCAGTTTCTATATGTACATATTAGGCCGGGAAAGTAAAAGTGAATTAACCAACAATTTTTCTATACAGGAGTAATGACAATAAATTTGAAATATATTAATTGAATTTAACAGTGGACTAATTTTTAAAATAATCATCAGATAGTAATGTATAGTTTTTGCTTTAAATTTATTGAATTAAAGTTAAATGACTTTCTTTACACCACTTTATTAGATATAAAATTTGATAATGCCCTTACAAAACGAAACGCGTCTCAAAAAAACATGTGATAATGGAGTTCTACAAACTTACATCGTAAACAGTAAATCATCAACAATGTTGAATTTTAAATACTAGTATAGGACTAAACAGTTTATGTATAATAGTTTATGACATCCATTTATAACAGAGTAAAGAATGAAGAAAGTAGGATAGAATCTAGAGCTAATTTTAGCATAGTAAATAAGATTAAAAAAGGATCGCTTAGGTGGTTTTGGTTTTATAAAACGAATAAGTGAGAAGAGAATATTAAGAAAGATATATGACGTAGATAATGAATTGGTAGTATTAGAAATAGAGGACGTTTGCGAAAAATTTGGCACGACCAGGTTAACCAGATAGTGGAAGATGGTTCTGTTAGAAGCCTTAATAATCGACGAGCTGATATGATAAGATGTATGAATGTGAATGAGGCGAGAATTATGTGGCGCCCTATGCTCTGCCTACCTGAGTTGAAGCTTTTACGAAAATGGCGCTATACAAATTATCCAATGTTATTATTTTCATTATTATTTATTTCTCTTTTGAGAGCGAAACTGATAATATAATTGGATACTCATTTCTTTCTTGTACATTCATCAAGCCTGCCGTCACACCAGATGAGTGTCAGTGTCTAGCGATTTGATATTTTAATATTTTTAAAAACATCGTAAAACGATGCATAATTTATTTCACGAAAACGGGGCGTCATCTCCGTTAAGCGTTATTATTATTTGTTCTCGCGTAAAAAAAAATACATATTTATTTTCCATCTTATCAACAATATCAAAAGCGAGTTTTGCGACTGAGGAACAAAACGACCGGCAAAAGATAAGACTCGAGTGGTATGACGCGATGAAAGGGAATCCATCCGAAGTGAGTATTCAAATGATCTGATTCAATTTGCCGATAGGTCGGCGGGGCCTCTTGATTCGAGCGGGGGTGACTTGTCACTTCCAGCCCTGATGCCCTTGATTGATCTAATGAGGTGTGATGGCAGTCATCGGAGAAGGGCATTAACTCACTCGATCTTTTCGTTGCCCGCGTTCATTAGTTGATCTCTTTTTATAACTTTTATTTGTGACATAATTATGACTAACAAAAGTTGTAAAAGAACAGCAAGCTTGTTTGATGTGTCTTCCGTCTTCATCGGTAATTTTGACCAATTAAGTTCCAGTATTTGTTGCTGTTTAACCCAGCTTATTCTGGGGCACCTTTCCTATCAACTTTATCGAAAAATATTATTGTTGCTACCGGGATACGAAACTGGATCTCTTCTAATCCAGGGATCATGCATTAACCGATTGTGCTACAACACATTGCACATTGACGACAAATTTTCGAATCCATATGTGGTACATCTATTGTTCCATTATTTGAAAGCTATCTACTTTACTGTACAAAGTACTGTGTGCTGTTGCATCGGTTAATGCACGTTCCCCGGATTGGAAGAGATCCAGGTTCGAATCCCAGTAGCAACAACAATATTTTTCGATAAAATTGATTTTATATGTGTATCTTTCTAATTAATACATGTAATTAGTATTTAAAATATCACAGACCTATGTTCTGAATAATTACAACTTCACAATAAGAATGTGTTCTCCTTAATAAGTTGAATAAAATACATCTTGTTAGTAATTTCTTTGATATTCTCAAAACGTGTCCAAATCTCCTTAATTACAATTTTTCTATAAGTAGACAAAGGGGCTCCCTTATATCGGTACTTCTCACTCAGTAGAATAATGATACTTCTACTACTCCCCTTAGATAGCTTATTTCAGCTGCTTGGGTTCTAGATTTTACTCTCTCCGTAAGAATGCCTATTTCGTGACCATATATGAATGTGGGCCTATATTCAAAGCTTTACATTTAACTCAACGAATTAAAAGAGTAATGAAGTGAATGAAACTAAGTCGATAATAATATAAATGACATCATTGTGAAATTGTGTTCACGGGGGGTCAGCAATTTGTTGCTACACCATTGATTAAAAATAATTCAAATTGAAGATTGATACGTGTTTACAAATATATATGTATATCCTATTTTTATTAGAAAAATCATTTCAGCTACTAAATTATGTAAATCTTAAAACAAACAGCTTATTCCAACAAAATATTATATTTTCGCAGATCGGCTATTTATCATTTGTTGACTTTGCATCTAATTAGATTAAGACAAAATTAATCCTTTGTTTGTAATCGACAGTTAATTAACGTTATTTTCTGTAAACTAATATTGACTGTGTGCTCGTACGGCAGCTTCTGATAAGCTCATTATTTATTAAGAGTAAAGACACCAGACTTTGTCGTATCATATTGAATATGTAGATGATAAATATGTAAATACGAAGATGAAAAATAATGAGAACGTGCTATACGCGTATAAAAAGTAGATGTAAACTTTATTAATAGCAGGCTCGGCTATTTCTTTCTTATTCCTTCAAATTTAACTGTCATAAAAGTATATTAAGATATATTGTTCTGACTCAGTTCAAATGGAAAGAATACTGTACTATATTCATACGCGCCTGGTCGTGTAATACATGTTTACTTGCATCGCATTAATTATATTCAACACTAAATTTTTTAAGTTTTTTCTCAACTTCGCTCAGCCTTACAGTAGTTTGATTTTACTATATATTATTTATTTATTGTTCAGTGCCGATAAATTGACGTTTATTGGTAACATTACACGCGACAAAATATAAAATATACCTAATTTATTAAAGTTTGCAATCCTATCGGCCACTACTCATCTCGCTAGGTACATATACATATACCTGTTCTGAGGTGGAATTAAATTATTGATTCCTTGGGCTAAGGGCTAATAGAGCGTGATTATAAAATGTATGAATTTGTATTTTGATACAATATAAAACTTCACTAAACAAATATCGGTAGAATTTATAAGAAAAATTGAGACAAATTAGAATGAGAACGAAAATCATACAAGAGGAAGAGAAAGAATGGGACCTGCCATTCAGGAATCGATGATGAAGGTTTTTAATGAAATGACGATGACCTAAGAAAGGAGGAGAAATTAATTAAATTGAGTGAATATGTGCAAGATAAGTTATAATTAGGTTTTAAAAAGGGAAATATTAATAGAGGATATATATAGTACGTAGGTATATATAATACGAGTATATACTTATTTATTTATTTAAACCTTCATTGACATATTTTTTTTGTAAATCAATTATATTATATTATTTTTATTTGTTAAATTTGTTTTGTTAACCACTTATTTATTGAGTTTAAATACGTCTACCGAATCTATGAATTTTAACCACGAAGTTAATTTTGTTAATTTCAAAAAAATAATATTATACACTTATTAGTTGACTGTGGGACGCAGTAGGTATCAACCTTTGATGAATACAGCATTGTCCTGGAAACTTTGCTAGACTTCCGTCTATGTTAAAGAACCAGAATTTTTTCGTGTTGTTGTGGTGTTATTTAATTTAAATTAGAAATAAAAGATTCGACAGTGATATTAAAAAAAAATAGAGAAAATAAAAAAATGTTTTGTAAAACTAAAGTGAATTATTAGTATAGTTATTCAATTGTGATTAAGTTGTAATGTTGGACAGCGATGCCTCTGACTGATCTCTACTCAATTGAATCATATATTGAGTCCATATTTGCGTAATCTTATTGGATGTGAACGATTTACAGTTAGTGTTAGTTAAGTGTGTTGTATAGTTTCGGAGCTTAAAATATGTAGTAATGTTGATAGAATGTCGATTCTCTCGAAACTAGTGTGTAGATGTTCATTCGCTGTATTGTGTACAAAATGATTTATTGCCAGGGGTGAGTTATTGTTGGAACGAAAATATTGTACGACTCTCAACATATAAACTAGTTATGTATGCACTAAATTAAGAAATAATAAAGAAATATACATATCTATGTGATTCTGTCTATAAAGGTCTAAAATGGTTGATCATCAGTTAAATTAAAAATTAAATAAATGTTGGAAATTTTTTACGATTCCTCGAATTATAAATTTGGTATATAGACCCATATTTATTACAGGCATTCTGCTTTCAGTCCATAAAAAACACCTTATTCTTTTTCCCATCATATTTTTTCCGGAAACTGCTTTAGAATTCAGACGGGACAGTGATTGAATGATTAAACAAGCCATGAATATCCCGGTAATACCATTGACCCTTGCAGCACTCGTCCGACAGATCCGACGAATTCCTGAATACTTAATGTCCCAAAATTTCATGTCGAGATCCGTTCCTCTGGCTATTTGCTTTTGTGAACTGTAATGAGGCGGGCGGCTCTTATCGAAGTGAAATGTTTATTTTAATAAGGGTAAGGCCGATATCTAATAATTTGAAAGTAGACTCGTGATCATGTAGGGTCTTAGCCTTCAAAAGGTCTTAGGAAATTATATTAGAACTCTCTACCTTTATATTATTCGTATTTTATCCTCTTTTATATCCTTATTACTATTTTAAATTGTTCTCAAATTGAAATATCATGTAATTATACATTAAAGAAGTGTAATAAATCATTTTATTATAATATTCAATCAATTTATACTTCCTGAGTTGATAGATTGAATTCTTCAAAATATTATATTTAATGTATATACCTATATAGCTTTCATTAAAAATAATAATATCACTATAATGATTTATTTTATTACACATTATTTTAGACTTAAGGTTTTTTCATTAATATATAATTATTCAAATTTTTATCAAGGGTCCAAAATTATGGAGCAAGTTTTTTGGAGTTCCAAAACTTTTTATTCAATTTAAATTTAAATGAAAAGTAATAATATTATAATAGTACAGCTGATAAAATACACATGAATATATAATTTAAGTAACAAAAAATATTATATAAAGCGCATAGTTCAGTAATTCAGATTAAAATATTATGACTACAGAGACCAGTAAATGAATAGACAAGAAATAAAGTGTACATATAGGAACATTAGTTGTGGGACGAAGAGCATTTTACATACATTCTTTGTGGAAACACAAATCCGATAGTTTATGACACATTTATGGAACAGTAAAAGTATTTACTCTTCGAAAATTAAATCTTTGTGTAGACGAGTCGCGGAGCTATTTGATTACGTAAGTGGTACCAAAGTGATCACGTGGGATACACCAACATGAAAATATTGAAACAAGGAATTTGCGTTAGTTCATTTCTATATATTTGGTAGTCTGTGAATGACTATGTTTTATAATGCAAATATCTTTTATAGTATTTAATTATTTTATTTAGATGACATTATGTATGTAACAATATTATTTGTAAGTTTGATTCCACATATAATTGTAGTTAAATACAAAACGTGAAGACACATGACATCGTGAGGGCTAGAATTTGTAAACATTAATCTTTTTTTCTTACGCAGAACACATTATTATTGTGAAGTTGGAGTTTTTCAGAACGGTAGTTCTGTGGAATTTTGATACATATTAAATTAATCAACTTGAAATATATACAGAAAAAAAAAATTATTATATTATAAAATTACGTTCCAATCTTGGTAGCAACTAAAATATTTCTTCAATATTTGCAAAATTACTTTGTTTGGCTTCATTTTATGTTTCTGTTTTATGTTTATTTAATATTTCTTCGATAAATATATTTTTTCTGTGTATCTGTCAAGTTAATATTTGTATTAATAATTTATTCGCAGTACAATTTTTCTCTCTTTACGTTTTTTATTTGTACTTTTTGCGATAACATGGATACTTTACAATATATTTAAAATTAATTGAATATAAATTATATTTTTATCTATAATACAAAGTTTTATTTATTTATCTAGGTTAGGGAGTCAACAATTTGCATACGTCTGATGCAGCGGTATGTTTTTGCATTTGAAGATATCTCTGAAACAGCTCGCTCACAGTATTTTAGAATGCAATGGTGTTAGTGTTGGTGATTTGTCTTTCACAGGCGCATTACTAATAATTTGAATTAAAAGACTGTACACACAGTCTCTGCAGGGTATATTTGCTTCCGTGGGGAAACAACGGGCAGGCTAGTAATTAATTTAACTTTATATGTAAATATAACACAAAGAAAGAAGAGATAAATCGAAATTAGTTGGGATCCGGCTGATTCACTATTTAATCACTTAACATTGAAACAACAAAATTTATATAGGACTGAGGAAGGTCTATAAATTAAAAATTTGGGTCTAAATTATGCGCGATTTTTGATTGACCATATGCTTTCTACTAAAGAAAGTAGTTAGGTACTTAACACAAAAATAATATGTGTCACTTATTATTATTAATATAGATACGCATTTAAATTTATAACAACTTGTGAGGTAAGGAATCATTTTCTTAACATGAATTTTAGATAAATTAAAAATTTGAAAGCGTGGGTTCCCTAGATTAATACAAACAAATATGGAATTAATTTTATTAAAGTGCGCTAGCATCATTTTTCCCACCCGCCATTCGATGATCAAAGATTTTAGAGTAGGATATAAAGCTGTGTTCGTAACATATTTCAACAGGACGGAGGTCTCGAGGCGTGAATCGGTGAGTAGTTGACTCGGCGGGAACAAACAACTTTATCGGCAGAGCTGCATCTCTTCTTTGTTGTCGTCGGATTGGACAATTAGCTAATATTTACACGTTCCCAGCATTCCGGTTTAGTGACAGCTAAAAGCACTCTGTAGAAAAATAGCGTGATTTGAATTAAAACGTGTCACAACTACGTTCAAGTGTCGCGAAAAAGTCGCCGCCACACGGCGATATCACAGGCACGACTCGGCCAGAACAAAAGTGTGAACTCAGCGGGATATTGAGAAGACTGCGGTGCCGGAAGTGTTCATTAAATTTCCGCCGATTTGACCTATTGAATTCATATTCTATTTCTACTTTTCAGACCTCAAAAATTAACATATAAAAAAATATAAATTAGTATATATTTTTACTGTTCTAGGCTAGGCGGATTGATTTATGTTTCGAATGCTAGCTATAAACAAAGCAACTCTGAATTAATACATATTTAAATATTTACTGTTTCCGAGGTAGTTTTGTAGAAATCTATAATCACACATTTGAAAATAAAACACTTATTTTTTTATTCTTCTCGTTTAATTTACTTAAGACTCTTTTTATCTTATATGGGCATTATCAATCTAACAATTTAACCCAACAACTTGTATTTATATATATTTAAGAGACAGCTATACAATTTTATTTGCATGAGATGAAAAGAGACATCATTATTCATTGGAATTCTGAGAATTTCCATACATTTTTAAATGCTTCTAATATTCTGTCACCTTTCTGTTTCAATACTACTTATATTTTAATGTCATTGGTAAATATGTATAAAATGATAGCTATATAATTTTACAACACGGCAAGAGAGACATTTAATTTAAATGCAAGTTGTCGAGTTAAATTGTTAGATTGATAATGCCCTTACAAGGCGAAACGCGTCTCGAGTAAATAAAACGAGTAGAATAAAAAAACATGTATTTTATTTTCACATATGTGAAATATTTACACATTTTTTTATTAAAAACCAAAATAACGAATTGAAGCTGTAATTAAAATTGAATAGATTTACAGGATGTAACAGACCTAGTACACAATATTTTATGGGTGTATTCTTGACTAAATTTTGAGTCGAAAATGTTCAAGGTATACCTATGTGCCTAATCTTAACCATGTCAGAGATATAAGCATTTAATTTATTTTTTTAATTATGCAATTATTTCTGTTAATTGAAAATTAACCCTTCATGTTCTATCTAACTATGTATGTATTCTGTCTCTCTCTTTCACATGCAATTTTATATTCTATCTTCCTCTTTATGTATATAAAAGTGCACTATTTTTGTATTTATGATTAGTTTTAAATACGTCCTGATGAAGTTTGAGATAAGCAAAACCGGCTGACGTACAATAAATTTCGTGGTTGCATGCAAAGTGATAATATTTTATTTAATCTAATATGTCAAACCACAAAGTGATTGCTTTCAACGGAAATCTTAAAAAAAATAATGAAAAATTACTTTTCATATTATTTTGCAATAAAAAAATCTTCAATAGAGCATATTTACATTAAAATAATCTCGTACAATTCCCAAACTTCCTTCAATTATAGTTCGGAATGTTTCACATTGCTCGCAATCATCACAATTCGTCTATCCAAGTCCGAAACAAACATACTGAGGCAACATGTCTAATAAATAATAATAATTTGAATGAGGATGTGTTTTACGATTGTCCTAATCCTTTCCCAGTCTTAGTAATCCTTCGAATATTCTCAGCATGTTGAAATTAAAAAAGATGTATTTCGAACGAAATAAAAATATATTAATATATTCTCGAAGATTTATAAAGTTTTCCAAAACAACATGTAATATAATGATTCATAAATTTGCGATTGTAAATATGTTTATAAACAATTTACGTTCTTTTTGAACATTTTTTATTTAATGTAATAAAACTGTCATTTATTCATTCGCGAATGTTCGTTTTGTTGTCCGTATATTAAACCTCTCAGCGTGGTTATGTGGATAAGCGATAACTTTCATATTTTATTAAGACAAATATTTTTTTACCAGAATGATACCTGATCTTCCCATACAAGTACCTGTCGTTGTCACATGCGTTAGTACACAGATAGTGTAGCATATTTTGTAAAATGATTGCTTAGTGTAATTGAGTTATGAATAAATTTAATTTTTGTACGACATTGCCAAACTTTACCAAATAATACTTATTATCTGGGTGATATAGACTATGCCCTCGCTCGGGGCGACAATCATGCACGTCTTCATCATGTTTATTAGTAATTTTTTAAAGATACATAGCTAAGATAAGCTTTATTGACATATTAAAAAAAAATACACTAGAGGTGAACATATATACATTACATTATAAATAAATAAATTAATTAATCTTTCGCAGTAGGTTCATTACTTCTGATAAATTCAGACATGTCTCGGCTACTTTGCTAGTTTTCTTTCTGTGTTAAATAAATTAATAATAAACTAATCCATCGAATATACGACAACGAAATCTTTCACTTCGATTTGCGTTCTAACCTATGTAGTTCCTTTTATGTATCTTCTAGTAATTCCCAGGGTAATTCTTTCCATACTAAGCTGTATAATCTAGAGCTTCTGGGTTAGCTTAGTATTCACTACCATATGGAAGAATTGGAAGAATATACTGGTCAAAATCGACGTTTCTTCAAACACAGTAACATGTTATTTTTAAAAACCATATTCAATCTTCCATACGTAATACATCATCCTCCCACTAATTTTATTTAAATTCCACTAATGTTCTACAAGTTCCTTTTCCATATTCATTTCATCTTCTTTCACTTCATATGTTTGTTTTAATTTTAGATCATCATGCATATCAGATGTTTTGAATATTAAGTAAAAATAATAATTAAATAATGTAATATGTGTAATTTTAAATATTTTTATAAGATATACATCCTTTATTCAAAAACCATAGTCATAAAAGTACGCCACAAACAGCTTCACAATAAAATAAATGTGTATATGGATTTTACATGAACGTTTTACAATATTTCCGATATTATATTTCTCTTTATGGCGGTTTATTTTATGGAGTTTGTCATTACGATATCCCGTACAAGGGGGCGCAGTTGTGTACATTTTATTCAATCCCAGATCTGGGGTTAAATCAAAATACTAAACGAATTGACATTTTATCTTCACACAACCATTGCCACCACATTGGATTGTTATATCTCTCGGAATGTGAAATGTTGTAAATAAATACATGTATTATAATGTTTTGAATCTACAAGAAATGTAAAATACATTTCACTGTGAAATATCTCTAGTACAATGATTGCATAATTTAGACATCAATCGTTATCATCGTTATTATTTGGAACTACGGGTCATCTAGGTCCAAGGCCAAGGCGGAAATGTTAAATCTATGTGGATCTTTCTGCATAGAATTCCTTCGTAAATCTTGTGAAGTGACCTAGAATTCTCGCTTCCTCAATATCCTTTATCTATTAGATGTCACAATTTTGAGCAAGTTACGAATATGCGAATTATTATAATTTATTTGTATTTTTAAACATTGAACATAACATTTTCACAACATAACATAACTTAATAACACTTTTACCTTGTTTTGTATCTTTTATTTTAATTTGGTTTTATTTTGACATTAACTTCATTGCACTAACTACTGTCTACGACTACACATTAAAATATACTAGTGTAGGAGGCTGGACACCGAAAAACGTGTTCTTTCTTAGCTGCAATGTTTACTCTTTATTTTTATAACGTGTATAACTGTAGTATGAATCTAAATAAATCATAATAAAAATTAAAATAGTTGGATGGTTCTGAAATTTTCCAGTACTTTAATGTTTTTTAATTTTTTTTTTGTTTTTCTGGTTGTAAACTCTTTACAATATTAATAAAATTGAATAAGCTTTGTAAATATAAAAATATATTATTATCATCAGCGGGTCCAGTGGACATTTGACCAACTAATATTTTGCCTTTTTTTCTGGATATTATTCTAATTTATTTTCTATTGCAAATATATATTAAAAATGAATATCAACAAAATATATTCTAAAATATATTTTATTTACCATCACGTCCTTTCCCCACGAAGGTAGGCAGAGGATAGAGCGCCACACTCCTCTGTACTGATACATAATTCTCGCCTCATACACATTCATACATGTTTTCATACAAGCTCTCCGATTGTTAAGGCTTCTAATAGAACCATCCCCTATTATCTGGTTTACCTGGTTGTGCCAAGTCTTCAGCGGACGTCATCTATTTCTGGTGCCATCAACACTTGCGTCATATATCTTTCCTACCATTCTCTCTCATTCATCCGTTCCATATGATCAAACCACCTAAGAGAGCCTTTCTTATACTAACATCAGCTTTACATTCTTTCCTTATTTTGTCATTCTTTACTCTGCCATAAATAGATTTGCCACATATACGCCTAAGTGATCTCATTTCCACTGCATTCAGTCAACTTTCGTTCCTCTTCTGCCATCTCCAGGCAGACATCAGTGTCGGTACCAGGATTCCATTGTGCACCGCTGTCTTGCCTCGGTTGACAAATTCCCGTTAGATATAATTCCATTCAAAGCGCCGTTCACTTTATTATCGGCAGTCAGCCTCGTTTCAATATCATTCTCAGCCTCTCCGTTTCTATCAAACATACTTCCCAAATACACAAACTCATCTACTTGTTCCAAACATTCATTACCTACAAGTATTTAGCACGGTGTCTTTCTTTCCTTCTTCTCGAATACCATCACTTTTGACTTGTTAACATTCATAATAAGATCGCTTTCTTTGCATACATCGTACATTATACTCACTGGACTTTGTAGTTCTTATTCATTATTCGCCATTAGTACTGCATCATTGGCGTACAATAAACAGCATACAATCAAATCGTCCATGTTTGCTCCTACATTCATACATTCTAATTCTTTCATACCTGGTATATTAAAAAAAATATTTTAATGATATGTCTACTTCAAATTTGAGTGATCGGTTTAAACAAAATAAATCTGGTAAATGATAAGCTAGAAGAATTCTTCAAACTCCGGACAAATGAAAGATAAAGTGTTCTCGGTAGTTCGTATTATCCTGAAAATAATATAGGTAATGTAATACATATTCAGGCGTATACAGAAAATCCCTAAACTTATTATTTTTTTATAAATACTTATTTTGTGAATATTTAATGATTTGCTAAAGGCAATTTTTTACTTTATGGCAGATGTTTTAAAATACTGATTTTTTACAAAATCATGTTTTAAGGTGATTTTTATTTATTTTGATATCGATTCAATCATTTAAATTATAAATTGAAAATTATTTTGATTTTCTTTTATTTTCGATTTCAAGAATCAGAATAAATAAATTTAAACATAGATGTGTGTGTATATATATATGTGTGTGTTTATATATACATATATATCCTCTAAGTATGGATCACGGTGTGCGCATACAAAATCTTTTGTGCCAATGCTATTATTATATTTGTACGATGGAGATTGCATTAAGACTCATTAGTAAGTCAAGACAACAAATAACAACTATCAATGAAAGCTGCATACTTCGGACACATTCTCCGCAATGAAAAATATGATATTTTTCAGTAGATTATGCAGGGGGAAGTGGAAGATAGCATAGGCGTAGGTAGATAAAGATAATTTTAGATGTGTGACCTCATAAAGTGGTTCAATGTTCAAAATGTATATGTTCTTGTACAGGATAAATCAACATACTGCAACATCATTGCTAACATTCGATAGAAGGCGGCACATGAAGAAGTCTTGATAAAAATGTGTGCGCTGATGTCAAATTGTTTGCAATAAATGAAGCAAGTTTTTTAAAAATAATTATTTAAAAAAATTGTACTTCAATACACGTTTGTTTCTTCTTATTTTTAAAAGATATAGGTCTACGTTGGATAATAAGGCACTTGCGGATACGGACATTTTGGATGTGCAAATAGTTCCCGGAATAACTTCAAAACTAACAGTGGTAAAATTATGATGGTATAAAAATAATATTTTTAACGAAGAAAATATAATATATTTTCTATTGATGACAGTGCTATTAAGAATGATATTGAAATATAATATATTTGAAGATGATTCAATCGTATTCCCGTTCGTTGTTCAGCGGAACTGCGAGATCAAACGCCGTCCTTCCAAACCGCACTGGATACATTAGTGAAACAACGAAAATAGACAATAATTGGTTTGTATCTTGAAATTCGAGTAGATAGATAATTTAGACCGGAATTGTAAGATGTAACGTAGTGAGCTCGAAATGCGGAAAAGACTATAGTCACGAATCTTGGATTCCGAAATGTTGCCAGAATCAATCACACTAAAAATTGCTCTAATACTCTTAAAAAAAGGCAATGAAATAACTGTTAACTTTATTGCAAAAATTCTTACACTATTTTACACATTTATTTTTAAAATATTGTAAATACGTATATAATCATTACTATTAAATGTGAAACTCTAAAAGTTGCCACAGTTTAATCGGTACACCATTCATTCTACCGGCAACAGAAAGTTCCGGTAGCAACCATATTTTACCAAAAATAGATTTATTCTTTTTACCTTTCTATGTGACATATCTAATTTAAAAAATATATTATACGAGACAGTGCTGTTTGTTACAAGAATATTTACAGATTCTTAACCTAACAGGAATGATATTAAAATCTACTGACAACTGAATACAAATAATTTATGTATATATATTATTATAATAATATTATTATAAGGTAAAGTGGGTGAATATGTCACCATAGATGGTAATATGCCGCGTTAACAAATTTGAACTTCTAGTTCCTTAACTAATAAACAGAGAGCGCCAAAGTCAGCGCTTCTTGTCGTTCATCGTACGGATTATCGTGTGCAGTTAGTTTGTCGACGTTTATCAAAAAAATATATAATTTATAGAGTGAAATGCAAGGTATGTGCTAAAATATTTGCCCTGTATTATTTTGAAAGTCAGTCTTCAAATGTGAGTTAAACATAGCCCATCTTTTGCAACACGTTCAGTATTATATTGATTGATTACATATCTTAAGTCATCTCGATGTGCTTGCCGGCCAGCCGCCACTGCCTCCTTGTTTGACGGTTAATCCATTTGAATGTTTACATGTATTGAGGAGTAATACGCCAGTAATACCCAGGTATAAAATGAAAGTGATTATTGTAAGTATTGCAATGGGTATTTCTATGACAAAAACGAGACAAAATGTGATTGGTTATTATGCACACCTTTGCTGGTTGCATGAAACGTGTTCACGTTTAGAAAACTTTTGTAATGATTGTTTTGTTTAATTATAATTTACTATCTACTTGTTACCATTGATTTTTTTTTTCTGTGCATAACTTAAAACATTTGTATGGTATTACTTGCCACTTGCCTTTGATTTTATATGTTGTACAAAAACATTATATTACAATGATATTGAGTTCAAATAATCTGGTGTTATATTAGCCAAGTTGGTGATGCCATATTCCCGAAGTCCGGGATAATACGGCATTTTCCTTTTTTTTTTAATATACCAATTTTGTTATTAATCGTTCGATTTCTTGATCAGATGACTATTATTTGTCATAGTTTAAGTTAACTTCACAATAATAATGTGTTATTCTTAATATTATTATCAGCCTAACTGCGTCATGGTTGGACATAGGCCTCCCTCTTTGCCTTTCACGACCCCCGGTCCTGTCCGGTTTTTGACGAAATTGTCAATATTTTTCGCAACAATTTCTTTTATTGTTGAATATCATACTAGCGTACCTCTAATACTCTATTACTTTCGATGAATTGTTAAAAAATACAAAAAAACTAAGTATCTGTATATATGTACAATTTACTTAATTACCATCACGGATAGCCAGTTAGGATAGAGCGCCGCACTGTTTTGTTCTGACACACAATTCTCGCATCATTCATATTCATACATCTTCTCATACAAGCTCGCCGGTTATTGTGGCTTCTAGCTGGACCATCTTTTAGTATCTAGTATATCTGATCGTGCCAAGTCTTTCGCGGACGTCCTCTATTTCTGGTGCTTTCAACACTGGTGTCATATATCTTTCTTAACATTCTCTCCTCATTCATGCGTTTCATATGACCAAACCAAGTAAGTGATCCTTTCTTAATCTTACTTACAATAATAAGGTCAGCTTTACATTATTTCCTTACTTCTTCATTCTTTACTCTGTCATAAATGGTTGTAAAAATGTTCTAGAAGGGTAGTGAGAGAAACACAAGATGTGTCAGGACAGGAATATGCAGCTTGACGGGTTCGGTTCCAGCTTGAAAGGCTGGAGCGGTCTTTATAATTCGGGCTTGACTGCCACGCACGCACCGATCACACCCCTCCACATGTGTACGTACGTATGTATGCACATCCAATCGGAAACAAACGCCTGAAGCGACGTGCCGAGATTGATTTATATCTTTGAGGCAATCTGTCAAAGTTATCACCTATAAACAATTTATATGGCCGGCGCTATTTGTATTGTACATGTATAGATGTATTAATGATGTCCTAAAGCGTTAACATTCTGTCCCTTTCACCCCCGCTTCACTCGCCTTTTGTGCCGAAGGACCGACAATTTATGGAGCAGATGCTAAATGACGTCCGATTGCGATTCACCGGTTTTATTACGAGTTTATGTTCCCTAACATATTCATGGTTTTCGACACCTTTTACTGGTGTGTATTGAATAATAATATTACTTTTTTGTGGATCAAAGCCGCTTTCGTGGTAATAGAGCGACATAACCTAAACGGAAATTATCTGTATACATTTATAAAAACTTCTCATACGTCTCATAACGTCAAATGTAACATTCTTTGTCTTTGAAAAATTTTCAAAATCAAATTACTTCATATTATACTTACATTATTTTTAGATTTACAGTGGAACCCCGATTTTACATGTCCGGAATTAACGTTTTTTCTCCATTTTACGTTTGTCTTTCTGTCTGATATCAATTATGTTTATCTTCTTAGGTGTCTGAAATTGTTAAAATTATCAGTGAGACGTGCGATGTCCGATCTTATATTTCTATACAGGATCATCAATGGTATGACAGACTGCATCCAAATTGTTGGTTTGCCTGACTTTAACGCATTATTCATTGATCTATTACAGTGGTAATGTCAGAACACATGCATTAGCTAACTCCGCAGTCCCCAGATTACATTCTTTGGGGAATGAATATGCGGAGGTAGTCGACATTTGTACGTAAATTTAACTCTTTACAGGACTACATTATTTGTGTCTTAACTCAATGGTGACGGATAAATTACTTTACTACACATTTTTTATTTATTTATATTTTTAATTTTGGTCGTGAAAAAACATGCAGGTATTATATATTTATTGTCTTTGCGTATTGCACTTTTGATGAAATTTTCTAGTATTTAAAAAAATTATGTTAATACCTGAATAAGGGCGTGCATAATAATAATAATAAATAAATATCTACATATAAACTTGCAGTTAACTTTGAGATTTAAATAATTTCGTGATAACAATTCTGCTTTATTTCTAATAGAAAAGTACCGAATGAAACTATAATACCTCATATTGAAAAAATTGTTAGATTATTTAAAAAGTTGAAATTGATTTTTTTTCTATGTACTTTTATTTAATTTAAACTTATTTAAAAAAATTAACATTATAAGTTGTATGTAAAAAAGTGTTTTTTATACACAATTTTTAAAATAAAGAGTTTTATTATATTTACTTATTTAAAAAAAACTAATTTGATAGACATGTCATTTTTATATCTGTTTGTATGGATACTATTGTTTATATAACATTTTTGTTTATATATAAATAATGCACGCATCTTTATATAAATAAATAAACAATAAAAAACAAAGTATACAGTAAATATTTAAAAAAAAAAATTTTTTTTTTTCAAAAATGTGGGTTTTTAATTATTCATTTATATCAAAAGTTATACAATAGAATTGATTTTTAATCGGTGATTAAAAATAAAAAAAAACAATAAAAAACAAAAATTGTAATTTAGAACTTCTACATTGTTGCGCCAAAGGACGAAAGTTAGTCATCTTAGAGAATTTAGAATTTTTTAATAATAAGAATAACAATAAGAAAACAATAAACATCTAAATACCTCCCATTACATCCTCTGTCTTATCCATGTTTACTCCCTTAACTCCAGACACACTATTAATTACTGTCTAAAAATATTTTAAATTTTAGTTGAATTGTATTATTGATAATGGGAAGATGTTGCCGAAAACTTTCTAACGTTTAATATAATAAAATAAAGTGGAATAAAACAGTGTTTCAACTCAATTTACAAAATAATCGTGCATTGTGTTATTTATCAAATTACATTATCATTTTTTAGATACACATATTTTTATGTCAGGTATGTAGTTTCATAAACTTAATACGTTAAGTAATTGAACCCAATTTTGCTCAAAACAATCTACATATTTACGTAAAACATAACATTTTTGTCAGAGAAAATGGAGTATTCCACGTATTTTGCACACGTAAGCACGCATATTTGAATTTCGTACATTTTGGAGTCTATACTTTTCGTTACTGTTTAATTTCCCGTTGCTGTCTAATGCGAATTCACATCAAAACATTTATTCGGTGATTTAATTTTTAAGCCGCTTAACACATTTTTTTGGAACATTTTTGGCTTTCGCGAAGTATAATATATTGTCTTATTTTCGAGTCTTTGAATATTGAATCGAACTATTAAGGAGAACACATTCTTAATGTGAAGTTGTAATTATTCAGAACATAGGTCTGTGATGTTTTAAATACTAATTTAATGTATTAATTATAAATATATACATATAAAATCAAAACTGGCATCTGCAGTCAGTTTACTCAAAGGTATTTGTGATTAAATAATTTAAATAATTAGATGAGAATGTGTTATTTCACTTTATATTTTAGGGCAGTCACTGGGGTCTCGTTTTTTATAATATTTAATAAGTCTTTATTAATTTCAACACAACACATTCTCTAGTTCTCTCACTGTTTACACATTGTTCGAGATCGGTACTCTTATGGTTCGACCCGACGATCTGGTAGAATATCTATGGTGAGGGTCAAACTAAAATAAAGAATTAAGAAACAATCTCAGTTGTTTGGGTATATGATATGTATAAGTGAGAAGCGAATGGTAAAGAAGATATAATATATGAGGCGTGTGTCGAAAGTAACAAAGGACGTTCGCGTGATATTTGCCACGATCAGTTATAATTATATTGGGGGACATCCCTGAAGTTATGAAAGTGAACGAGAAAAGTGTGTTATTATATCCTCTCTGCTTAACCCCTCGGTGAAACGACGTGATAATAATATTTGCTTATTAATTACACAAGCCCTTTAATGTCAATCGAATATGGATATTAAAGAGAACACATTCTTATTGTGAAGTTGTAATTATTCAGAACATAGGTCTGTGATGTTTTAAATACTAATTTAATGTATATATTTATAATTAATACATTAAATTAGTATTTAGAATATGGATATCTTGCGAAAAATTTATCTTGAAACAATGGTTCAATTCACTTTTTTAATTTTATTTTTTCAATTTATTTATCTTTTTCCGTCGATATTCTCATGACAGAGTATCGTAGTCCTCTAATCAGTCTCTAGTCAATAGAACTGTTGGCTTCCACTGTTAGTGATTCTGGGTCATGTTTATTGTGAGGCTGTGGTCATGTCTCGGACTTGATCTGTGTACCTTGATCGAGATCGACCTCTCGTCTTTTGTCCTTGTGCACGGTTATACAATAAATGTAATAAATTTCAAATAAGAATAGTAGTCATGTTTATTAATATTTTGACAGATGTCATTGTTATTCATATTCAGTACAGTCTGCCATTTAACATTGAAACAACGTTTACAAGTTATTAAAAGTTTTTATCAAAAACCGAGTTGAAAATGAACCTGTCGCCTAGATCATGTGATATATTTCTGTTAGAATATTTTCTGTGGGAATATGTGAAGTCACATGTTTATGTTGATAAACCAATGACAATTGAACATTTAAAAAATAACACAACCTGTGAAATTGGACCCAAAGAATGCGTTGTATCAAACGTAGTCGTGATGTACATTTGAATGAAAATATTTTCTACTGTGAATGGCATCGAATGATCTTTCAAATAAAAAAAAAATCATTGATATCATTCATATTTTTTTAAATTTAATGCCATTTTAAAGTTCTCAGTGATTACAATTTTCTCCTAGTTGTCTCTTCTAGCAGCATTCCCAGAGTACGAAAGAATTATTTTACCGCGTGTTGTGGAGACCCATTTTTTTTGTGCGTTGTTTCTGGAGAATGGAGATCGTCTCGCAGTCCACGACACGCGGCATATGACGCTAATACTGCATATTAAAGGATCGATCGTGTGTGTTTTCTTTCCATCCTTGTGAACACCAGGACTTTAGCCAGTCGGACACTTACATTCCTGGATATAGAGTAAAGTACAATTCATATCTTTGAAGAAAAATCATTATGTGCTGTTGTACATTTATCTAACTAACTAACTAATTAACTTACCATCAAGCCGTTTCTCCGCGGGGATTGGCAGATCGTATAGAGCGCCACACTCTTCTGTCCTGACACACAGTTCTCGCCTCATCTTCTCATACAATGTCGCCAATTATTGAGGCTTCTAACAGAACCATCCTCCAGTATCTGGTTTACCTGGTCGTGCCGAGTCTTCCTGGACGACGTCATTACCATTCTCTCCTCATTCCTTTCCATATGACCAAACCACCACAGTGATCCTTTCTTAATCTTACTCACTATACCAAGATGAACTTTACATTATTTCCTTATTTATTAATTCTTTACTCTGTCATAAATGGATCTGCCACACAACACACTGCCTAAGCGATCTCATTTCCACTGCATTAAATCTACTTTCGTTCCTCTTCTGCCAGTTCCAGGCCATAATTTCTATACATCAGTATCGGTACCAGGTACATTTAGCCGGACTAATCTTAGCTATCCAACTAGCGTTGGTAAAAAGGGCCGATTCACCGGATTATGTCGATCCAGTTGATAAAACGCTTCCCCGAGTAAGGATTCAAATAGGTTTGTTAAGCCCACATTGAGTGGCGCCCTAACAGGGTTACCCCGCCCCGCCCCTCTGCCCGCTACCAGATCCGACTAATTCAATCAGAGCACCCAAACCGACCGCGGAGATGCTGCAAACGGCGTGGACCCGATCGTGTTAAAAATTTGTCGTGATTGCCCATTGACAACGATAATCGGATTAATTTAATTTAACCATTCAGTAGAAATTTCGTAGTTATTCATAAATGATCAATTTATTTAACAAAAATAGTTCAATATCGCCGTTTTATCATGACTATTATTTTTTAATATATAAATACATGCGAACTAAGGAAATATTTTTTAAATATTTGACGGTCTGAAAATTAAAAAATCATTGACTATCTCGGTTGAAAGGTATTCCATGGTACAAAAATTTAATTCTAAAAATAATAAATAATATTTGCTATTTTGGTGAACACTACTACTACGGTACTAAGCAACTGTTTTCTAAGATATGAAATTCAAAAATGTTAAAAATAAATGTAATAAAATTTCATTCCTTTCCTGGGAACTGTACACAATATGTACGAGATGTTTATACATAACTATGAGAATATTAATTTTGCTTACTCAATTTTGTTTTCTAAGATTCATTAATTACTTTTTTATTATTTTACGTACATGATTATGATATCAGTTTTATTACATTCTATAATTTAGGCATTAAAAATAAATATATTATTTATGATTTTGTAATTATATTTATTTTTGGTTGCGACTAACAATCGCAGCAAATTATAGTGAATTAAATTTTGAATTATCTATAACACATTATTATTGTGAAGTTGTAGTCTTTTCTGAACATAGTTCTATAATATTGTGTTCTCTTTAAAATATATTTAAGTTGCATTAAACTTTATACAAAAAGATTAATAAAATGAAATTGAAAAATCTCTGCCTTCCCTTAGCGTATGTTACTTAAAGGTATTCGCAATAAAAGTTGATAGATTTTAAAAAAATGGAATAATAGATGTATGTAATATAAGTTAACATATAAGTTAGAAAATGTGTCATTTTACAGCGCGCTTCCCCAGATAGAAAGAGTTCCTGCTTCAAATTCCGGTGGCAGCTAAGATATTTATTCGATAAATTGTATTAAAATTAAATTTTGTTTTAATTATCATTAAAAACGAATCATAATGAATAAAACAAAACAATTTTTAAAAAAAAATGTATCTCATGAAAGATTTTGGGAAACCCTGATCGTTTGGATAATGTATGTATAAGATTTTTTGTATATTTTTATTATAAAATTGTCAAGAATCCGTTTAAAAGCCGAGGACAAACGTTATTGCATAGTGTGTTATTACAATTAGATGAAAGAATTTCCATGCGGGGTTTGCCCGTCATTCCAGACGGGATTCTTCCACTCAGCCAACCGCAACACGTGACCTGACATGAGCCTTATTTGTCCCATAACTTCAGGGCTCGGTGCGGGGAACACGAATGCGGGGATTATCCCTATGCTCACAATGGTGACAAATAGAAACCATTTAAATGTTGAATAAGACACTAGTTTTGACTTAAAACTAAATCTATGAGTTATACATCGAGGTAGAGGTTTCTTACTACAATACGATGATACGAACGCATATTATAAATCTGTTTTAAAAGTTAGCTCAAATAATTGTAATATATTTTTTATATCACTTGATTTTCTAAGACCCGATTCTGCTTCCTTTCTAGTGATCCCTCACTCCTACATCTTTTGACTATTACTTAATATTTATTTCACCACAATTTTTGAACTATTTCTCAATTTTTATTTACTAATTGTGTTGCGTATTGAAGTATATTAATTAAAGTATAGTATTTTCGATATGCCAGAACTAATAAGTTGGTATTCTTTTACTAATCATCCATATATAACTAGAATTAATTTTATACCGTTATTTTCCGAATAAATAAATAAGAAACAAAGTGCAAGTAATCAATGAATGAGTTTTTCAAAACACGTATTTTTAGATAGTGATGAATAAAAATCAATATAATAATAATAATAATAAGAAAAATAAGAATGATATCAACTGCAAAAGCATACGGATTATTAGTTTTATTAAATTTGTCCTTGGGACTCGAAGATTTAGCGATAAATATCAATATAGCATCGATCGATCATGTAAGTATTGCAGGATAAAAGTATGAATATAATTTTCCCTTAATCATTTAGAAATGTCAACTCTTTGGTAAAAAATTATATTTAAAAAAAGTATATATGCGTAATCTTAATTTGTAGGTATTGTAGTCGTTAAGAGACCTACCACCATCTATATGCGTGAACCCATGGATTTGCTTCCGTGTGACCATACTATCTATTCACCAGTGCAAAACAAAATCCTTCCGTAGCAGGGTCTATACATCAGGTTAACAAACCAAGAGACAGGTGTTGTTAAGGGATGATGTATTTGGGTTGAGGATTGGAAATAAGGGAGGAACTGTTATTTGATGTGCCTTTCCTTGACGTGAAAATATTCCAGATTATAATATCTTAAGAATATAATATGAGCAAGATAAAGAGTAGGTACCTATACAAGATTTGAAAATGTTGTCTTTAAGTTTAATTATTTAATATGTATAATATTTGTTGTATTGCAGTTTTTATTTTTATCATAATATAATCAAAGTAACAACATATTCTGTCAACAATCGACTGCATACAAAAATAAAAACAGCCTGTTAACTAAAATTGATTTGGTGAGATAAAAATAGAGTTTATCTTAAACATACACATAATATATAGTGAAAAGTAGTTGATATCACAACTCAGTGGGTATATCTCTCTATATAAATAATAATTATTATTTTATTAATTTTTATTTTTTTATTTTTTGACTAATTGGTGACAATTTCAAATAACTCCTAAATTCTAACAATAAATGGTATGACATACCTAAGTCAACAATAGATGACTAAACAATTCTATTTTAAACTTTGATACATATTTAACATGCGGTTTTATATAATATTATTTTTATCAAGAATATGTCCCATCGGCTTCTATTTTTAAAAATAAAAGTAAGACAGCAAAAAAAACTAAAAGTTCAATTTTATGAATAGTTTCAGAACAGCTGGGGTAATTTTTATTATATTTATAGTGTAATATTCCGATGTTTTTGGCACATTAACACTTTGAATAAATATTTATGAATTATATCTTTACACATAGATAATAAAAATAATATTTGTAATTATTAGTCATTGGGTTGTATAATCAATTGCATATTTTTTAGAATTATGAAATAATATTAGTTGATTTTTGTTTCAATAGCATTTTTTTCTTGTTATTTGTGAAAAAATATTATTTCATTTATCACTTTAAATATACAAAGATACCTTACCTATGTATTTTTATAATAAAAGATCCTGTGAAGGAAAATAAATACATCAAATAAAAAAATTAATATCGCAAGCGAGGATTAAAATATGATTTTGATATAATATGTATGCAAAATTAATATTTTTCTCTCCCATATTATCATTGTTTTAATGAGGCGTTACTTCATATATTAACTGTATTATACTATTGATTTTTTTTGTATATTAAGAATATACACAGCTTTCGACTCAATACTATTACTTGGGTTAAACTTTTCTACAGTCAAAGCACTAACTTTAAACACATAATATGCAAAGCTTAAATTATTATATTTTCTAAGCCCAAAATAACAGATTGGACAATACAAATAAATTTTTGAATGCTGTTAAGATGAACTAACACGTGAGAATGATCCTACCAGACTCACTGGTAGAATAATATTCGATGTGATCATATTTTATCCTCTCAAGAATAATATGAGTATTACCTTATAGGGCCACGTTACATTAAATAAGTTAAATATAATCTTTTGAAAACGTAATATCCACACCCTTTGCTGGACCAGAAATGCTGTAAATTTAGATTAAGAAATATTACGTACATACGTATGCAGTCATCGTTAGAAGAAACTTGTCACATGCAGTGGCGGGCATAAGGTACAAACTTAAGTTATGCTGTTACCGATATGTTTACAATAGGTATTAAAAAAATATGTTATAAAAATTATTATAATTTTCTGAACAATTTAAATTAAAAATATAATTGTGAATTTATTATTTTAAAGAAGGTGAGTTCTTTTATTGCTCGGTACTGTACTTTGCTTTCGATTTCGCTTAAAATATTATCTACAATTTCTTCTTCGTACAACGGATTTAAAATGTTTAATTAACAGTGCTCTATAACATATATTTAAATAACTAGCTTTACGAATTACCATAGTCGAAACTCATAACAGAAATAAATAAATTTTATTTAATAATCTAACATATGTAATAATAATATTACAAAAAATGCAGACTTGCACGCTTGACAGATAATAAATTATAACCTATAACTTTTATCTATGTAAACACGTTGACACAATGGCGTTGGACTTGGTTGGAATACACCATGAAAACAAAACTTTTAGTTTGTTTGCAGTTTGCAAATCAAATATGTAGAAGGGATCATTGCACTCAGTTTTGAATTAATTTCTTTCAAAGACAACAGAATTAAGCACGCATTGTTTGAAAAGATGCCAACATGAGTTTAGTTAGAAAATATTTAGTTCATGATGATTGTCATACGGATTGAACAGACAACGTAAATGGGTAACGAACTTACTTACTGGCAAATTGCCTACAAACATCAACATGAAGTTGTTCATAAATGATTCGCAATTTTTATGAATAACACACGGCTAGACAAAATTAATGGGTTACGCCATGGATAAGGTAACGCTAATCCAGGTAATAAGGGCTAGAATTTAAAGGGTTTTTTCATGAGATTTCAGAATTTTTAGTAATGCACACCTTTTTTGCTTATATACAGTGCACGTCCCTTGGTAGGTACAAGACAGGATTTTATATGCCGGAAAGAGTACTCAGAAATTTAAAAATTGTTCCCTGAAAATAATAGATACTTAATCCGATTATAATCACGAACTTAATTTTTAAGTGTAAAAAAAATATATCAGACTCAAGGCGTTTTAAAATTTATTAGCAGAAGAAGCTGTGAAAAATAGAGAACATCTGGGAAGTGGCGTAGTAATAGCCCCCGGGTAAGCAAGCGTGTATATTCTCGTATATACATGTTTCTCGAGTACATAATTTCACAATTATTTCCGTATTATTATCGATTTGGCTTACTTTATTTTACTTTACTTTTACTATTCTTACATGTTAAAGTAATTTTAATTAAAAATTTGAATATCTTCGCGTATTTATGTCTAACTACAAGAATATTGTAGGACATCATTAATACAATGTCAACATTTTTAGCACTCATAAAACATTCAAGAACGTGAGATATTTTGTTTAAGTAGTTTGTCAGTAAAAATAACATATACATTTCAAAGTTAAAAGTTGCAATTTAAGGTATTCAAGATTGTGAGGATAATAAAATAAAATGTAGAGATTTCTAGAACAAAATTAAAAAAATGGCATATGACAGATAGTCACTTTTTGGTACTTCATTATGTTAATTATGCAAAGATTACGAATGTTCGATTTTTTAAGAATTTAGTTTTGTTTAATCATTTTGTTCAAAGATTATGGGCCCTCCTAGGTCCCAGGCCCCTGGGTGGCTGCTCAGGCTACCAAGGCGGTAGCTACGCCACTGATCCTGTCAGAAAATCTAAGGCAAAAACTGTCCACAGTCCAAGTATCTCGAGCTGCTGCAAATATAATAAAATAATAATCACCAAAACGAATCCTAAAGCTCGTTAAGTTGTCAAGCACTCTAGAAGAAGAAGAGGTCGGAAATAATAAATTAAAATGCATTTAGAATATACGGGGCAGAGAATGAAAATATTTTTTTTGTGGGACATTAAAGTCAATGACACTTTCTCAGTAATTTTACGAACGTTTTTTTCTATTAATCGATATGCATTCTTTATCTGGTTATGTTTTAGGGAATTCGGTGAATGGTGTGGATGTAAATATATATGTATGTGAGAGCCGTTGATGAGTTCATTGACCACATGCATATGGGTGACAGGTGTTCAAGACGGAAACTTATTTACGTTAGAGTCTACCACAGATCGCTTTCAAATTGATAAATAATTGAAGATATCGTGAATTTTTTATTACTATTACTAATGTTAAAATTATATTTGTATCAGTAGTGGATAGATATACCTACAAGAATTTTTTTTACGCGGTAATTCTGACAAACCTGAAATCTTTTTATAAATTTAGAATACTCAATTTTTTCTTACATGGAATATGGTACTCCAGTAAAATGTGTCAATACTAGAAATAGTGTATTTGAAAATTTCAGAATATTTGTACTTTATTTTCACCTATACCTGATGCAGTCGCCTTCAAAATCTTTTTGAAATCAAAAAGATTTTCGAGGCGCCGAATATTGATCCCGGTACCTCTCACCATTGTTCCCTTTAAAGTGTGCACGCGCACACAATATTGCATCAATCATAGCGCACACGAAAAAATATAGGGCGCACACTATTTTTAACATGACTTTTTCATGTGCCGCCTTCTCTCGAAGGTTGGTGATCATGCATATTGATTTATCTTGTATAAGATAACCAATATTTTGGACTTTGAACCACTTTTTACGCCCCAACTACCTTCTATCTTCCCCTGCATAATGAGTTGTAGAAGATAATATTTTTCATTGCGGAGGAAATGTACAAAGTATGCAGCTTTCCTTGATAGTTTTTATTAGTTCTTTTGACTTATTAATGCACCTTAATACATCTTCGTTAGTAATCTGGTCAATCCAGGCCTTACCAATAGGCTTATTTTTTTTGCATTCTCGTAATTTCCATCCACTGCATGATGTACAAAATTCTATACGAAATATTTTTTATTAAAATATTTTTTAAATATACATACTTGAAAAGTAAGTTCCGTGTCAAGAACGTGGCAGAGCGGCGTCCTGGCCCCACTACACCGTACTATTTTCTATTCCCCCATGTCACGAATAATAGCATTGGTACTTAAATTTCACAAAAGATTGTACATGCGTACACCGTAATCCTAAATTAGAAGGAACATTGCCTCTCACATGCTAAGCTAGCGCTCTGCTAACTTAACCAAATCTCTAATGGACTATGGTGACATATTGTCATACAATTGTATAATGCTGTTTTTTTTTGTTATGCAATGCGTTGTTTTACAATTTATATATATGTGTTTTATTAATGTGAAATTATAATATTTAATTTGTTTAATTAAGTTTGAAAAATGCATACCATACATAAAATATAAAATGCATATAAGGTGAACTTTATAACAAGCTTGTATTAATAAAGAACTTAAAATATTTGTAAACATCTATTTTCTCGTCTCATTTGAATCCGTCATTAGTGTAATAGTTAGGGATCCTGTTGTTCTATATTATTTTAACTTAATTTATGAACACTTTGGTCTAATAAAAAAACACATTTTAGGCACGGAAATTTTGACAGAGATTTAAACATTTTTTATTTTATTAATTAAAGGTTGTTTCTTGTATCAGATAGATGTCTTCTTATCGTAAGGTAGATTGATTATTTTGAGGATGAAAAAAATGGACTAATTTCATTCAGTGTTTTCTGTCCAAATGTTGCGAGTAGATCAGTGCAAATATGGGCAAGAAAAATTGTAGTTTTCTTTTGAATATTCGGTTTAGAAACTTTTGTTGATATTTATAAAAAAGTGTTATAATTAATTTTGCGTTAATATAAGATCAATTAAACGTGGCAATACCCTAACGGTGCAAATAATATACAATAATTAAAAACAGTTAACAAAAGCAAATACAAAAATAATAAAATTTAATTTACTGTGTAGACTTTTTTTATTACTAATCAATCTACATATTTACTATAAGTATTTTATTTTTATTATAAGTAATTATTTTGACTAAATTTTGGTTCGATTTGATTTGTATATTATATCATTATATTACTAATACCCAATAAAAATAGCTATTCCGCTCGTGCGTGGTATAATATTTTGAATTATAACAATCATGCCATGACCTAATAGTAAAAAATGAATTATTTAAGATTCTGTCCCATTTCTCCCCCCACTACCTGAGATAGTAAATAAAAAAAATCAATAATTTTAAAAACAAATTAAAGGCACTTTGTAACAAGTAAGATATGATCTTATTTATGCATTTCCTAAGACAGACTACTAGGTTTAGACCGTTTCTTCGAGTGTCGTCTGCTCGGAGTCGAGTCTTGAGACATTCTATATGCCTCCAGTGAATAGGGCAAGGAACGTGCATATGTTCAACTAAGGATTTCGCTCGTGATTTACTGACACAGTGCCATCTGTTGGGGAACCGATAAATCAGTATAATGTACAGAATATCAAGATTTATTTGAATACTTTCAATACTTACGCGTGTAATTGCCTTGTGGTATTTTTTTTTCCCGAGACTGAGTTTATTAAAGTCAAGTAAATATACTGGAACGAGTGTAGATTGTGGAACTCACGAATAAATCTTCATATCGTAAAAATTGCGGTCTAAACTTGCTGTGTATGTATAATTTCAAGTAGACTGATTTTATATGAATGTTCAATGTACCGTGATATTTCATAGATTTTTTTCTACTGTAGACTTACGTAATATGAATTATTAAAAATTATCACCGACTTAGTAAGAAAAAAATAATTTTATCGAGTTTTAACACATCTGAACAAAAAAAAAACGAGTACAATTAGTACTGTCGTAGTTACAAGTAGGTTTAAATATAACTCCTTGGTTTATGTGGTATGTGTACAATTCACTGGGAAGGAATAAAGGAATTAAATATTATCACATTTATTTTTAATACAAATTAAATGTATTAATAAGAAATATATACAGGTAAAATCAATTTATCAAAAAAATATTGTTGTTGCTACCGGGATTCGAACTATTTTATGCTATATTTTCGATAAATTGATTTTATATTTAAATCTTTCTGATTAATATATTTAATTTATATTAAAAATATCATAGACCTATGTTCTATAAAATTGCAACTTCACAATGAGAATGTGTTCTTCTAGTAATATAAAAATAATAACTATTTTATATACTAATAGTAATATTTTTATATACTAATAGTAATATAAAAAAACCCATTTATTTTTGACATTTGTTAATTCATTTGTTAACAAACGGCTGTTTAGCATTCTAATTTGTGTAGATAGGTACTAAGTTTATTATGTATTATTTTTTAAATTCAAATTTATAGATAGGTACCGTACTATTGTTACCAAAAACACAAATAAGTTCTTTCCTTACTGTTCCATACCTACGTTATTTGTACCTCGTTATCAATCAAACGAGAATCTAATGATGTTTTGATTATATTTCATGTGTAAAATGTATATTTTAAAATTAATATGAAATCAAAAGTTTTTTTTAAAGAGATATATGTTGTATTGAAGAATTTCAAAATTTAATAAAAATGAACTGCGTCATTCAGCGTATATTACCTACTCAAAGATATCTGAGATTCATTGCAATATAAATTTAGTTGTTTGTGGATTAATAGATGTGGTGCTATAGTAACGCTTTTCTTTGGTTATGAAAAGTTTCGGGTTCGTATTCCGGTGAAGAGATTTTTTTTTGATAGATGGTTTTTTCTGTATTTTTTTCTAATTGATTCACCTTTATTCATCGAATAATATAAATTTACCATATAAACTGAACCAAATTATATATTTTTATTTATTCACCAAATATTATACATTATTAAAACTTTTTTCTGTATTTCCTTTCTAACTGATTAATTTAATTTGTTGTAAGAATACATCTTTAAGGCGTAATTTATATCACGCAATAATTACCACAATAAAACGCACAGTATTCCAAAATGTTTACTATTCAAATAATTAATATTACGTAATGTAAATCACGAATGAAAAAAGGTCGCACTGTCGCCACCAAATGACGCCTCTAAATTTAGGGGTGGCTGGCTCTATTGGTATTGTACTGCCCCAGTTTGTTTCCAAATCGTTTCAATGACTAATGACGCCTCTATTTCTAGATTTTATGTTCAACAAACATGACCCGATACACAACCATTATTTGGTCTAATGGTTATTTTTTTCGTCCACTGTAGCATTTATTATGCACGATAAAATTCATTTGTTACCCAAATTCGACTGATTACCATCAGCGAATAGAGTAATTGGAAATTTATTTACGTATTTGAATCTGATATGTATATAATGTATTTTATTTTACAATGATTTTTCATAGATAATAATATCGTCAAGGGTAGATAGATGCTTCAAAATAACTTCAATGAATGTCGCAATGCATCTATATACTCATACATAGCCAAGAAATTAGACATTCAGTGTCAATATGTTTTTTAATGATTAATATATATTAATTTAGACATATATAACATATAAGAATTGTGCAGCTACAAAAAAAAGACAGTGTGTTTAATATATTTTACATAGATTTTAAAATGCATTGCCTAACTAGGCAAGCTTGTTTTAGGGCAAATTAGTAAACAAGTTACATTTCACAAAACCAAATACCTCATAGAAAGCAAAACACAATCAAATAGAATACATACAAGGCAAGTAAACGTGAAAATATAAAAAAGAAAAAAAAATACCAATGTGTAATACATATCTGTAAAATAATGTAAGGACATATAAGGTAAATGGAAATATTCAAAATCAAAACACACAAAATACAGTAATAATAATTATTTCATTTTCTTAATCAGTTTACTCTCAATATCTGCTCTTCCTAATTTCAACAAACCAATTTGAAATATGCCTTTTAAATTGTAGTAGTTTGATTAGTGACTGAATATTAATTGATAGTAACGTATTATAATTTGCGGCATTGGGATTGAATGGATTTTGTGATTAAGATGCTCGCCTAGTAATCCAGTGGTCTGTGGTTCGAGCCTCATTCCAGGAGACCAGCAAATTAGTTCTATTTTCATAGCACACGCATTATACCATAGTTGGAATATAACAATAGTAAGAATCTTAATAATAATTTATGATACATTAATAATAATGTATACCGTATTAACAGTGGCGTAGCTACAAATTGACGGCCCCCTGAGCAAGCATATATTTATGATTTTAATAAAAGTTTTTAAATCTCCGTGCACTTATGTCTCACTGAAAGTAATATTATTTTTAAAGTTAATTTTTCTCAGAATTTATGCGCCATATTTTATTTTATATTGCTAGCAAAATTCGTTTTATACCTTTATTCAAAATTTGTAAAATTTTAGGTAATATTTGATGTAGCTTCGGCATTTTTAACAAAGATATCGGAAATTCCCTTTTTGGTATTTCATCAGGATATAAAAGTTGGATATTTTTTAAAGTTTTGTTTATGATCTTGTTTAGCGATTCCGGGTCTTCCTGGTAGGTACGCTACTGTATATTAGATGTTTGTTATAGTTACTTGATGTTGCCAGTAAATAAAAAGTAAATTGCAATCTTAAAAAAATGATTTTATTTTATTAGCTGCATTATGGTAGGGATTATAAAGTATATGAAATTTCATGAAAGGCTCCAAAAATTTTGTTGTTTCAAACCATAAAATATGTGAATTTCTACGTACACACGCTCGAACGGGTTATTAATTGAACCTGAAAATATCGGTACCATATAAATATATTTAAATTGATAGTTGGCAGGATGAATTGAATTCAATTCTTTAAGCTGTATATCTGTTATCCTACAGGATTCTTAGAAGTAAGGCTGACAGGTTGTCCCTAGTGAATTATTTTGTACAAGTATTTCAAAAGATAACTCCACACGACAGTGAGATTAATTCCTTAAAATGTGACAGGACGATATGTCTTTCGGTTACTGTTAAATTTTTATTTTAACTAACTGTTATGGATACGCTATAAGATAGAGGTACAATTATTAACTAGGTAGACATGGCCACGTATTTAGTATAGAAAAATCTATAATTTCTAATATTAAATATGTTTAAATAAAATAATTCAAGCTGGTTCTAAATTATTTAAATCAAATCCAGTCATAAATGAATGAAGAAAATTTTTTCCATACTATTTGTTCGTAATGAAATCAGTCATATTATAAAGTGGAATGTGTTTTTTCGGAGGCTCCCAAAGTAAAATGTATTAAATGATTGTTTTAAAAAGTGAGTAATATTTTATAGAACAATATGCAACGAATAAAATATAATAAATGTATATAATGTATACCGTTTTATTTTCCACAAAATAAAAGAACAACATCTGAATTGAAATAAAATAAAGTTGACAAATTTGAAGAGATCAAAAGAAAATACTTCGATCAATACAATTAACGTATCATATTCTATGCGAGGATGGTATAAATCATATGTCTGAGACGTATAAAACTGATTTTTTGAAATTTTTTTCAGTGATTTATTAAATTATAACTATCGATTGTCATCTGTCTCAACAATTTTTTTTGGCTTCGGTTGAAGTATTATATAAATATTTAAAATAGTCAACTGTGATTTGAAAATATATTTGAACAACGAACTTTCTGCTGGTAATATCTGACACTGAATTAGACCAGCAAAATAAGAATTATAAAATATTGAATGTTCTCCCGATAAAAATGTGTATTTAGTCAATCAAAAAATGGAAACCAATTTCATTTGCAATGATTAAAATTATCTGGATACCATTATTAATTCGTATAATATCATATTATTCATAAATATTTTTCTAAAACAATGTTTAAAAATATACGTAAATATTACCGAACTCTGTACATAGGTGTCATGGGTATACAAGAAAATTCCACTACATCTGAAATGGGCAAACTACGTTATTTATGTAGTAAATCCCTAAGTCCCAAAAGTAACAACCTGGCTCCTGCGACAACCCATTAGGTGCTGCGTAGCTTCGGTTCAGTGTTGAATAATTTTTAAGTCCATTTTGGGTATTAACTAATCTATGTAAGTTAAAGTTTCAAGGGTTGGGCATCCCTTGCTTTCCCAAAATATGTTTTTTTTCCTTGAAATAATTTTCAAGGTCTCAAAAGTTATTGAATTTGTTTGGCGATATATATAGTCCAACTCGAATGAAGCGATGTCCAAGACAATTTCAAAAATTTCTCACATAATTTTCCTCATAAAGGTCCTTTTTTGCAGGCTTACCTAATATTAAAGTTTCTTAAAAAAAAAAAAATTAACACATCGTATGATACGAATAAAATGCCAACAGCCAGAAAAATTAATCTTTACGATGTATACATTTAGAATTATAACATGCTTTATTTTTTTTGACTTTCTTTAACCATGATGCTATGTAACATTTATGTACATAGCATCATACACTCCCCAAATACACGTTACGTTATTTTTCCCGACCATGTCTAGTATGTCCTGTTTAGAAGACAATCGTAACTTTTTCAAAAGCTCAAGTCTCAAATATTTTGAATTATTTGAATGAACTCAATACTTCATTTTATTATAAATATTCAGCAAATAACGAGGTTTATAATTTTGATAACTAAATAATATTTACTTGATTAACTTTGTGAAAGTCAATTGCAATTAACTTAAAATAAAAATAACTTTTTAGAAAAATTAATCAGTTAACAAAAATAAAACACAACGTTGCTTACTTCACACTACACTATAATTAAAATGAAAACGTTTATTTTAATTTAATAACTATTTCACGTAAATTAGTGCAAACCCATAGAAGAACATCGCTACTTCTTAGAAAACCTCTTTAATGTGTATTCCGAAAATTTTATTAACTGCGTACCTTACGAATTACTCTAAATTACTAAAATATGTAATTAAACTTACTTGTCAGTGGTGCTTTAAGTTACAACCAGCGCACTTATGTTATATTGCATTATAATTGTTTTTGTGGGTGTGGTTGCCTAGACGGTTATTTTTTCTTTACACATAATCTAAACGACCCTCCCCACAACAACAGTTTCCCTTGTATTTCCCTCTTAGTTGTTCCTCGCGACTTGAATAGGGCCAAGTTTTTTGTCACATTAAAATATAAAGCAAGCCAAAACGAGAACGCGCCATTAGATTACTTTTCTGACGTTTCACCATTCCGTTTGTACGTTCATCATTAACTATCCATCTACCTTCTACAGTAGAAGCTATTAATCATTTTTACATTTTGTAATATTTTTATCGAGAGTACCTACATGCGGTACGATTCTTAAGTCTTGCATTGTGCGTATTCCCATAGCATGACAATCATTTCAAATAATTTATTTTGAACGTTATCTGAATCACTAATCGGAAAGAATTTTATCGCATATATACCAGTGACAACTTCTGTTCAATAAAGTAGTGAAAATGTGCGAAACTTTTGTGTTAATGTAAGTTAAAAGAAAATTTTACACTAATAACGAATTAAAGAATTATATATTAAATAACAAGGATATGGATATCAATTTAATAGATGTGGTGGCATGGGTAAATAGGTGAACGTTTCATCGTGTAAAGCGATCACTTAAGCCAGCCGATGAGAGGTCATAAGCCCTGTAATGCTCAAGACTTTCATATTTCCCATCTAAATAAAAATATAAGCTTCGTTTCTGTGAGACATCTATATCTTGATGACAATCCCTCAGGGGATAAATCTCAGTAATTGGTTCCAACAAAGATTTGGACATGCTCAAAATATTGCAACATAATTTTAGTTGCTTGTCTTTTCATATTTTCTACAGTTGGTTCTCACTAGTAAACAAAACATAGTTATCAATGAAAGTCTTTATATTGCTGGATGAAATGGGTTAGTTTTAACAGAGAATTACCTACTGCGAATACGTTATAACGCAGAATGTGTTAATTTAGTGGGTATCACATTAAGATTTGTCACGACAGCGCGTTAAAAAAATGCGTAACTTTTTTATATATTCTCACCTTGTGTTTTGTTTTCACCGATACCGGAATCGATAGCGGGCGTCTCCAAAATTTTTGCGCTCTACCATCTTGCTATTTCCCCATTTCACTGTATCATCAAATTATCATATAAGTATATGATGCTGATTGCTTTTGCTTGAATGCATTTAGAATTAATATTTTTGTACTAATTTAATGTATTAATTATAAACATATACATATAAAATCAATTTTGTCGAAAAATATTGTTTTTGCGCTACCGGGATTCGAACCTGGATCTCTATTTCCAATCCGGGGAAGTACATTATATATTTATAATTAATACATTAAATTAGTATTTAAAACATCACAGATCTAAGTTCTGAATAATTATATTAATGTACTTCCCCGGATTGGAAATAAATATCCAGGTTCGAATCCCGGTAACGCAAAAACAATATTTTTCGACAAAATTGATTTTATATGTATATATTTCTAATTAATACATTAAATTAGTATTTAAAACATCACAGACCGTCTGTTCTGAATAATTACAACTTCACAATAAGAGTGTGTTCTCCTTAATAATATTTTTGTTATACCTAATTTATTATTTTTACATACCTATTTGTAACATCAATTTTAATACAAATATTTAAATACATATGAACAATTTGTGCCGGGTATCGATCAAGCTAATTATCGTGCGCTTAGCGAGCGCTCTACAATCTTAGCTACTTTCCGCCAATTGATTTCTCTGTCAAATTATTGTAGATACCTATGAATTAATTTGTAATGTGAAAAACCTGGTTTTAAATTGTACTTCCATTCTAATATACAAAATATTTTAACGGAGACTCCTCCACAACGCTAAAAATAGAATGCTAGAAATAGCATTAAAAAAACAGTTAGAAAATATCTAAACATTTTATACGTGGTTCACGGTTGTACTGTAATATGTGGAAATATTTATGTGGGGTATTTAAAATCTTTGTAGACACCAACAAGTAATATGTTGGAAACATTTTCTATGCAGGGGTTGTATGATGCGTATGTTTGAGACCGGCGACTTGTTTTATTATTGATTAAACGAATATTACGAACATCAAAAATTCACTTTGTTTTTCTATATTGAAAAATATGCTTCCATTAACAAAAAGGACAATTGACCCCGATTTAGAGTAGTTTTCACATCTGAGTAAGTAAAATATTACAAAGCCTCCGAGATTGCTAAAGGTGTATTGTGACGTAATTGAAAAAAATCTACCTCTCTGGAAACGTGGAAAATAAATCTTTTAAAAAAATCTCTAAAATAACACAATAATTCGAAGTGGTTCCGTTTCTTTCAGAAGTAATGGTCACAGAGCGACATTACATCCTATTCAGGTGGGGTCCACGGTCTCACATAAACGTGATAAATGATGTTCACCACAAAACAAATAATTTAGAGCCATTTCTACTACGTGCCAGTGGCGTATCAGATGTCTTATTTACAAAGACGGATCGCACCTCGAAAAGTGTTGAACAATTTATAAACGTGGCCATATGTTTGAATAAATAATATAATGCGTATACATTCTGGTAGTCGCGGGATGTGCTAAGAGCAGAGGTACATGTTATACTCAAGACCCTTTCATCACGAATATAAATATATTTAATGTCAATCAATACGTACTTTAAAAAAAATAAGAAAACATTTTCAATCTCGACACTAGCCACCATCACAATACAAATGAAAGTCTCGAATATTTGATAAGTCATACCTTATAATTAATCTTCGTACTATTTCTTTTCAACTTTATAAGAGATTATATGTGTATGCATAGTGCTTACGAATCAAAGTTATTTTTAAAAAACAATATTCATCTTACATAATATACTACCCTCGAAAAAGAATATTCATATAGTAGATATTTTACAAATCGTCGTATAGCAACAGAAAACAAACAGATTTGATCCATGTCGCAAGTCAACACAATTTGCTGTAAATGCTATCACGTGAAAACGTGCAATTATTGCGTCAAAAGACTTTTTAAAAGTAAATTTAGATTATACCAATTATCAATATCCTGTTATTAACATTTAGCGATTGACATAATTAATACGCTTTTTTAGTCAATTTAGTGGAAAATTTAAATGAGAATTGAATTAATTTGTATTCTTTTGATTTCAATGTTTGTAGTTTCGTTATTTTCAGAAATGTATCATTTTCATGTTGCGTACAATAAAGGATTTTATTTAAAATTGAAATATTTTTTATTTACAGTGAAAAAAGTAAATTTCAATTTTATATTAAATTATTTTCAGTTACTTAATATTTTTTGTTTTATTTATACACTTACATACATAAGCAGTTATGTAAGCGATATAATATTCAACATGCAGCTCTGTATAATAAATATAATTTTTACCATAGGAAGTAATTTTTTTTCTTACATAAGTATATTTTTGCCCTTTTCCAGAATGTGGTATTTTATATATTTAATATTAATTATAATTATATTCAAGAATACACCCCTATTGGTCTTTGCACTGGGGGTTCTTTCCGCCAAATTATTTCAAATTCTAAGAATGGATAGGTCTTTATTTATATTCTCTTGTCACCTCAATTTGATCTTCTTCCTTCAGGTTGTGGAGATCTATTGCCTTCACAATCTGCGTATACCTGGGTGCAAAACAGGGCTCTCATTAACCTCAAAAACACACCCTAACAGACAACAACACAATGCGCCGCAGCTGCTCAGAGAGCAGGCTCTAGCGCGTCACTTCTCCCACAGCCATCTCCCCGACTAACAAATACATCACGTTATAGACTTCTTACTGCTTATACTTGTATCCGTAGCTGTGTTTAAATCATTAATAACATCGATCTACTATAATAATTTTTTATTACTCACACACACCTGCATAATTCAAACGAATATGTGAGTGAATAGGTGAAACATAATGGGGCAATCATTTACTCACACTAAAGTCATCCATCTAATTCGTCAATATTTGTGACAAATACACGCATTAAACATTACATATTTTCCCCATAAGGTTTATTATTGGGCAGCCATTTAGAAAGTTGCGAATTATTCATCCGCTGTTATGATCTAGACTTCATAATTTTATAAATTTTGTGACAGTCGGCTCATTAAACAGAACGTAAAGTTTTACACCACACTAATTTTTGACAGCTCCGAAATTGTTCTGAGAATCCTTCTTTCAAATACATTTACTGTTAGTTGAGGTTTCTGACGCGTAGGTGAGCACTTCATGTTCATACAGCATTATCTCATGTTCAACTAGTTCAACTGTTTTTTGTAGGCCAAAGTACCAACGATTAGCGCGAGTTAATATACGAGTTTTCTCTCTTTGTCAGTTTTGGTTATGTCAGTTAATAGGTATTCTAGATATGTACATTTATTACACAATAGTATCAAATATTAATATTTATTTTCATTGGTTTCAGAATCTTCTAACAGCACACGGTAAGTACTTTATGAATAATATTATTTTTGCATTTTATCATTTTATTTTACAGAAAACAAAATTAATGATTGCTAAATCATATGTAGGTATACGTTTATTCGAATAACCAAAAAATAATACAAACTTATTGATTTCGAAAGTTTTACATATTTAATTGAATGTAATAATTATGAGAAAATTATCGTTAACGTCACTACTTCTCCTTTGCAATTGCCTATCTTTCATTCAACCATACGCCAACCCTTTAAACTTGAAGATGAACGTCACAAAGTTACTTCTATCAATTCTACAACGTCACGGTAAGCCTATCCTTTCTCCTTACCAAGATTGTATACAGGATAATCACAAAGTGTTCAATTTGTTTACATTATCTTTTGTTTCATTAATAAATATCACAATTTTAAAGTAGCAATAAAAAAGTTTGCCTGACATATGTCATTGTTTGCGATTCTATCAAGCGTTTAGAAGATTAATTTATTTGCGATATTATTTATTTTATTTAATTCTACTGTGCCATGTTATTTTTTACAACTTAATTAATTAATTATAGATTTTTTTTGTATGAAACCCCCATTTCAGTGATTCTCTTTTAATAAAATACTCAAGTCTACAACTGATTATTCTTTAATTAAAAAATATGTTTTAAATATGAACTAAATATATTAATTATAAAGATATACATATAAAATCAATTTTATCGAAAAATATTGTTGTTGCGCCATCGGGATTCGAACCTGGATCTCTCTCCTAACCGGGGAAGGTGCTTTATCCAACTAAGCTACAGCGACATCATTTTTAGCGACAATTTTTCGACCCTATATGTTACCTTTATGATATTAATATATTTAATCATTCCATCATTTACAACTTCACAATAAGAATGTGTTCTCCTAAAAAAAAAATATGTTTTAAGTTATGCGACTATTTTATTTTTTTATGAACGAGTACTTATCTTTAATATAAGACCTATGTTGATTTTTGAAACTGTAAATGTTTTATTATTTTATTTTGGTAGTTATATCAGTTTTTATTGTTTACATTAGTATTATTTTAAGATTTTACTTTTATTGTTAAATTTTGAAGTATTAATTTTTGTGTTGAATCAAATCTATGAATTATATAGGTATTAATAATAATAAAAAATAAATTCTGATGAACTCGCATTCTTCTACATTAATGGGAGCAACACGGGAATTGAATGCTGTTGACCATTATTAGGTGGAGCACTGTTTTTCTTTTTACATCGCCGTTGTGGTTAAATCTGCCGGGCACTCGTTTATTTCTTAAATAACCACCTATTTACTTTTCGCTCTTCCCGTAGGTCTTTATTCTGTTGGCTTGAACAATACTTTTGTGTATATTCAAGTACCTATTTATTTACTCTCGCTACCAATGTTCCCACCAAGGTGTGCGGGTGTGTACGCGCACACAGTTTGGCATCATAGCGCGTACACAATTTTTAACTAGACTTATTTCGAAGGATGGCGACCATGTTGCAGTATGTTTATTTATGAAGTATAAAATCACCAACATTTTGGATATTAAACCACTTACTGAAGTTAAACAGCCCAGATAATCTCTTTCTACCTACACTACCAGCTTTGCTGTCTTCTTTCTTGCCCTGCACAATGACTTGTAAAATATAATTTTCATTGTGGAAAGTATGAATGTGAGTTCTCATAACTAATTTATGCGTCTCAATATGTTGTCAAGCCAGGCTCTACCAGTAGCCTTATACTGGTATGGAAATGTTTTTATGATTTTTTCCTCAGCGCGCAATACTTAAAATTGCACAGTATATTTTTTATGCGTACTCTATAATCCAAACTTAGAAGAATCATTGATCGCTATGTATTCCGTCAATGCAGCCTCCTTGTTATCATCTGTCTCAAGTTATCTGGGACGTCTCATTATTTCTACATCGTTTATATATTGGCATGTAAATTTTGCGCAAGATTCAATTTATTAGATTCAATTTAATCTTTAGATTCTGTGACAGCGACCTCGACGACAGCAATTTCCGCAAAGCAAACCAAAAAGCCTGATTTTATCCCGTTATTCATTTATCGTAAAGGCCACATTTAATAATCCAAACGAATAACACGAGATGTGGGAAGATTTGTACGTGAACTATGAACACCCGGTGAGTTTCAATAGTTACACAGTGGTTACTACCCTGTCCTACCCCGTCCTACTCTGTGCTACATACACACAGGTCTTTATTACAAGGGCCAAGTTTCCCGACTTGGAAAGCCTCCGCGCAGACACTCACACCCCGTGAAGCATTTCCCGCGTATTATTAATTCCCAATAACGGGGTTGGTGGAAACAATAGCGGAAGTTGCCACCATCTTGGCGTGCACACCAACGCAGCGCCACAATGCTAGAATTCCGCCGTGGCAGTTCTGATAAATTCGCGCCCAGCCACCGATTCAAGCCACAATCATTTTGAATGTGGAATCTGCCCCATTGATCTTTTCTGTGACGTATCGCGAATCGATTTTCTTGTTATTAAATAATTATACCTGCATACATATGAAGATAATTCAATAATTCCTTCAATTGTGTTAATATGTAACACAGATCTATTTATGACAAAGTAAGAATGAAGAAATAAGGAAATAATGTAAACATGATTTTAGTAATAGTGAGCGAGATTAAGAATGCATCACTTTGGTGGTTTGCTCATATGAAACGGATGAATGAGGAGATAATGATATAAGATATACGACGCAAGTGTTGATGTCACCAGAAATAGAGGACGTTCGCGGAAGACATCTATATCTCGTCCTCCAGTATAGTCCAGTTAAAAGTCTCAATAATCGGCGAGCTTGTATGAAAAGATGTGTGAATGTGGATGAAGCGAGAATTGTGTCAGGACATAAGAGTGTGGCGCTCTATCCTCTCTGACTACCTCCGCGGAGAGACGGTGTAATGGTATGTTAGTTAGTGTTATTAAAAAAAATATCTTCTTTATTACCAATCATATTTGACACTACATGGGGTAGAAGTAGCCTTTAATGGCCCGTAACCATGGAATGAGACACGATGAGATAAATCTCAAAACAATTGGAATATATCAATTAGAAATATATATCTAAAAATCAATCCAATAAATATTTGTTCACCACCGGTTTATGAACCTATAACTTTTTAGTGGTTACTTACCACATTTCGATACGTAGATTTTTTCTGTTAATTTTTATAATTAATCAAACAAATTTGTTTTTAATAACACAAAACTATGTTTAAAATTGCAACTTCACAATAAAAATGTGTCATTAAAATCATTAAAAAAAGACATACAAGTAAATCTCAGTGCCATTATACACATTTTGATCTTGAGAGTCTGTACTTCGGCATTTTAATTATCTAGGTGAGATTTAATTTATTAGTAATATATTGAGTAGCTCACGTTTTACGTGTATATAGGTATTAACTTTAGGTTTTATATTTTTCTTTATCTTTATTAGCAGTAAAATGTTAAGAAGATTACGCTTCTAACTCACGTGTCAAATTCTAATGCAGGCGTTCATAGTTTAAAAGTAGTCTATAAAATATAAAACTGTACTTACAGTATTTCTACATTTGTAGATGCCAGTATTATATTAGGCTTTACAGCGATATGACTGAACTAGGCTCCAAGGAATCTATCTACACGAGGCTAAGTATTATCAACATGGCGTGTTGGACTGCAGAATACTATCTGCAAACCTTAAATGCACCGCGATTAAGAATTGAATATCTAATCAAACAAGACCACCTTGGAGAAAGACATTGCTCACTTCATCGTTCATTTCAATGTTTCCAAAGAACAGTTATATCTTTTTACTTGGTTCACAGTCGCTCGACTGTTAACTCGGCGAGGTGTGGGTAGGGAATTAGACACGTAGTTAGTACCATTTACCGCCCCTTCGAGGCCTACGCGAGTTGTTTCCGAGCGAATAACCCGGGAACCTTCATTGATCGCACTACCAACACATTAGGCCAGAGCTTGGACTAAATGGCAGGCAAATCGGAGGCTCTGAACAGAAATTACATGCTTTTTTACACATCATTAGATCTGTAAATTACTTCCCTCTGTTGAAGTTCATCTGACTGTTGTAATATTACATTTATAAAAATCGAGAAGTTCAAATCTTTTAAACCAGTGTTTTATATCAAATGTACTCGTAGGTCGAAATCATTCTCATTTCGTCGCAGCCGACGTTTCCGTTCACTTTTATCTTAATGTGTATCTTTAGAGTTAACGTGATGAATAATAAAATGATAAGCCACAATCTGGCAGCATCATGTCGCCAGAATTCAAGTGCAACGTATTAAATGGCAATACCGTGTGTGAATCTTTATTGGTCTTTGATATCACCAATACTGCAATTCGCTAGTGTTCTCGCCGGGCTTTATATATTATTAATACAAGTTTTATTTATAAAAAATATTTGATGAATTGATAAATAATAGTAAATAAAATCGTATCACGTGTTGTTGTTCGGGTCAATGTCAGCTTAATCGGTAAAGCAGTCTTCTGGAAATAAAGTGTTACGGGTTCAAATTCCGGTAAGGATAAGATATTTTAAATTTATCTAAATTTGTTTTTAGTTAATAATTCATTATTACCAAAGAGAACACATTATTATTATTATAGAAAACACTGAAAGATTATTGTGAAGTTGCAGAACAGTTCTGTGATATTTTAATACATATTAAAATTAAATTAGATGTATCAATTTTAAAGAACTACGGTATATAAATTCGAAAATTTGTCGTCAACTTACTCTGTTGGTATGGTGTCATCGGTTAACACATTTCCCCGGATAGGAAAGGTTCGAATTCCGGTAGCAACAAAAATATTTTTAAATATGATACAGTTAATTTGTATTAATAATTAATTAATTAATTAAATCAATTATTTAAACGGGATAGCTGATTTAAAAAACCGTTCATTTCAAGAGTACATTTTTTTGTTAGTTCTTCAACATGTTCCAATACTGAACTCGCTCACATGCCAAAATGTTCAACGGTCCTCCACAGAAAAGTTTCCATTCACGGAGAAACTTCAATAAAGTATAAATTATTTTAAAGAGAACATATTATTATTTTTGAAGTTGTAATTTTTTCAGAACATAGTTCTGTGATATTTTAATAAAAATTAAATGCATCAAATAGAAAGATATGCACATACAGATAAAATCAATTTATTGAAAAAATATTTTAGCTGTCACCGGATTGCATTTCCCCGGAAAGGAAGAGATCCTGGTTCAAATCCCGGTAGCAGCTAAAATATTTTTTCTATAATTGAGTTTATCTATATTTTAACATTATTACGTATATTAGTTACAGCGAAACGAGTTTTATAGTTTCCAAAAAAAATATGTGTAAAGTATTACAAAGTATTTAATACTTCTTAAATTTTTGATTATTACATAGTATTTGATAATTCTTAAATTTTTTATAATACTGTAAAAACTGACAGTTTTAATTTTTTTCTCTCTTTTTCTTAGCCGATGTGCTCATGTTTGAGCGTCGTGATTTTTTGGTCTGCTTCTATAACGCCTCGTGTATATTCGCAGTTATGAGTAATTTCTCCAGGTAGTCTACCTTTTCAGGATGTTTTGTGTTGTGGAGAGCATTTATTCAGAATGGAGAAATTTATTTGTCTGTCAGTTCACGAATCTTGCATTCATAACGATCGTGAGTTTCATTTTTTGACTCACTACAGAGATATGGAGAATACTAAGATATTATTTTGTCGAATCTGTACAATTCCGTGTTGTCCATTAATGTTTGTAACATTGTCATTCCGTTCTAAGCAGGCATGAAACGGTCCATTTGATTTATTTAGAGTGATCGAGAGAAATCATCCCGTTTGCTTTTCTTTCCACTCGCCGATTGCTAATGGGACGGCCATTTTCTTTTTTTGGTGTTCGAATTTTGAATGGGGACAGCCGTACATTATTGGTGGCCATTACGGGATCCCCGCCCCCCGAGTTCTCGCTCCAGTCATCCGCCAGCGATTAAAAACGCTCTACTTCTTACTACGGCACTCAAATACGAGGGGAGTAATGATCCGTACACTTCTGCAGTGGGCGACACAGGCTCCGCTATTAAATCTCGTAGGAGGGAAGGAGTCAAGTACCCGCCGAATAACCGTCTAATTATCTCACTTGCACCCTTAATACTTAATATTTTTATTCACTTTTATTCATTTTTTGGGAACAACACACGCTGCCAAGAGTTTTTAGTTTTCGGTGTAAAAAATATATCTACCAACTTTCAATAGATATAAAGTATAAAACATACAAAAAAAGTAATAATTTTGAAAATGTACAAATTTTGTATAAATTACTTTGATTACTTTGATGTCAACCTGTTTCGATACCTCTGCATCTTCAATAAACCTCAATATTCCTAATGTAACCTTAAGTACTCAAAATTATATAGCTGCCCCTTTTTCAATAGATTTCATATAAGTAAATAAAAGTTATTGAATTTAAAATTGTTAGATTGATAATGTCATCATATGGCAAAACGCGTCTCATGGAAATAAAACGAGTAGAACTAAAAAACAAGTAAATAAAGTAAAGTCCGGGTGGCAAGAACATTTTTTTTTCGATACATCGATCTGTATATCTTTCTGATTGATACAATTAATTTTTTGTGTTTTTATTTTCATATGAGTGATTATGAAGTTCTACAAACTTACTTCCGAAACAATAAATAATATATCATTTTTAAATTCTATTGTGGACCGGCACAGGACACATAAAATAATGTCAATTTTTTCTCTCTTATACCACTTAATATTTATATTATTTTATTAAAAATTATATAAAAATATAATTATGATTAGTTGGCTTGAGTATTTTATTGAATAAAGAATATTACAATGATATTATAATTTATTTAATATGCTCATATTTATTTGCAAAAAAAGCGATTTATTTTGTACGATTTTGTGAGATATGCGGTATCAATTATTTCATCAGTCAAGATGTCTATAATAAGTCATATATGCACTGTTTATTCAATTAATTATCCCTCATGCCTTGAAGATTGCGTTATTTTAAAATATTTGCGTTATATTGTGTAAGATGCGATTTTTATGTATTTCCACAGGTTGTCGTAGAACGTCGCGAGACTTCTCACAACTGGTGGTATCGCCTGCTTTCTCTGCGCAGCAATACAACATTGGGTAAGTCATACATTTTGTAAGTAATATAACATTGGAATAATTCATTTTCATTGCAATATCGATTAATTAAAAAAAAAAAAATTCTTGAATGCGATCATGTATTATTTTTTAACTAGCAGGTAAGCAACCTACTAGTTAGACAATACTTACTGCTAGGCCCTGCGGGTGGCTATTCAAATTAGATACTAAAAAACATTCGTTTTTGCCCTGCTCGCGTCTCACAGACCTATCCGTTTAACCAATCACTATACAGCCATAATGACACTTTGTCCAATACATCCAGAAAGTCGTAGAAATAAATGGGGAAGCCCAATATATAGTAAGGATGATGATAATATTTTGGGAAAAAAAATCCCGATTAGTAACAGAATTCGAGATGGATGCCTTACGTCATTCTCGACTTATCTATAACATGGAATAAATGTATCTACTATCGCTCCACCTCGCACTCATTTATGTCACGTCACTAACGTTGATTCAGTAGAGTAAGGAACGGGTGAGAATACACACCGTTATATCGCTTACGTCGATTTTTACTGTTAAAATTAGTTGTATTTATTTTGTTAGTAACATATATGAAAAATATCAAATATTATTTCAAGTATTTAAAATGAATTATATTCAAAATATGAAAAGTGACGGGATGCTTTTCGTTCCTAGACCTTGAAACCTTGTACAGCCGCGGATGTTTTCACATAAAATAAAACGTTTTTCGTGCGAATAAACATCAAACTTTTTCACGGCACAAAATGAAATTACCAAACCCAAAAATAAGTTTGTTTTTAATTCTTAAATACGAGCTCCATTTTCTTAACTTTTCGGGCAATAAACCCTAATACTCGAAGGTACTACTTTACAATATACTTTTCTACATTAGTTGTGAATACAAAAACTCGCCCTTTAAGATGCTTGAAAACAAATTTCAAAGACTTTCACCCCCCCCAAGGCTTCGAGTTTTTCATTGATACAAGAGTGAGGTTCTTTTGTCAGTAATAAAAAATAAAAAAAACAAAGATTTTCCTTTTCGAATCAACCATTTTACTGGAATCTAAAATCTACATAAATCGAAGGTCTTTAGATAAATCACACCCATCTTATTTAGCTTTATCTAACGCAACTGTGTTTATTTATTACACTACATTCTAGGGGTTGTTAATGTATTGGGGGGTGGATGCGTGTTTCGGAATAACCTAACCAAGTTATTTATATCTGCTAAGTGCGAATTCGCATGTTTCCATATTATAAGATTCGATACGGAGCCTGCCTCTGCTTCGCGACCATTCATACAAATTCATCCCTTAACCCATTGACGCTCAACACTATTGTAAATCTAATAGCCGACTCTTTAAATTCTATTAGAAAATAAAATATTTAATTAATCATATAACTTCGAATCCCCAAACACGTGTAGTATAATTTTTTTGTTTTCATTTTATCTAATTTTATAATTTACACTTTTCGAATAGAAGATATATCTTGTTGATCGTTCCTCTGGTATTTTTTTATTTTAATTTTTACAACAAAACTTTGTATTACACACACGTTAGGTTATTTTCAGTATTAGTTTCGCGAGGTGCAGTCCCTCTCATCATCAGGTGATGACTAAACTAAATACAATATAGTAGTCTATTCGGGCAATGGGGCGGGGCTTCAGAAGAGGGGAGAGGTATGGGTCTTTAACGGGAATATGAACAGTAAAGACGAAGTGTTAGGGAATGTTATGTTGTAAATTAGTGTGTTATCCGATTTGATTTTTTTTTGTATTTCAACGGTTTTAAAATTGTTAATTATTAATCCTTTTTAAGGTACCGAGTAGAGAAGATTTAGTCTATGTGTGTCTCTCCCAACGTGTGTTTTATACAAATTTTTGTTGTGAAAATTAAAATAATCATGTTACACCACAAAGCAACCGCCATGTCAATTAATGGTAATGGTATGGTAATTAATGACTTTCTTTAGTTGCGTCCCTGTGCTGGATTCTGATCGCACCCTGCTAATGTGTCTTCCTACTACCATCACTCCTGTTTTCGCAGTGCTAATATTCATCCGTACTCGGGTAGACTCTTCATAAAAATGATGTTTCTTTTATATGTTTTCTAGTGGTGTGTTTTGTCACCGACGTGGCCACGTCGTCAGTAAAGAGTAAGGAATTAATTGCCACCGTATTCTAATAAATCAAAATTTTAAAATGACAAAAATTAATTTCGTTCCTTTCTTCCTTCATAGTGAACCGTATACATGATATTTACACATAACCATGAGAATACTAATTGTACTCACCCGATTTTTCTTAATTAATTATATATATCGCACACCTAGATCAAAACTAAGACAACTCAAAAAGTCATTTTTCAGTAGATAAAAAAATAAATACTTTTTTCTTAATTTTCTGTTACTAAAGTTATGAAACTAAATATCATTTTAGGTCATAAATGTATCCTAAAATGACATAATTCGAGATCTGGGGATAAGTTGTAATAATGCGTATATGAGAGTATCCGAATACAATAATAACTCAAAATTATCTTAGTTTAGATCTAGGTGTGCGATATGTGCTTGAAAAATCTATGTTTATGTTATTAAAATCGGACAAAGATTCTATAGTTTATTAGTTTTGATGATAATGTAGTATTTTTGTGTTTATAAAGATTGTTTATAATTAAAAATATTATGTTTTTACAGTAGCATTAAGGTGTTGAAAATGCCCGTAGCCGGAGAGAGCGACGTCTGGACTGAGAGGCGTCCAACGAGCAGGCGTCGGGGTGTTATTAACGTGTATTTAATTGATGTGTCTTGTTTTTATACGTTGTTTCAGCGTGCGAATATTTTGAATGGTTTCTTTTCTTGCGAATTCTCTGCAAATGTGTTTTTACAGCGTCTCTTTCTAGATTTATCTTTTTATTTGAGATACGAAACTTCAACGTAGGTATGCATATTTTTCCTGTTTTGTGATAACTACAAACTCTAATGTAGTTATATATTATAAAGTTTATTCTGATGTTGAAAAGATTTAGGTTTCGGAAAAATTAATTAAAATAAGCAATGACCGCCATGAAACATTTACGTGTATATAATATATATTGTATTTATGTTTCCATTAGGTTATTTTGGTCACACGATTATTATGAAATATAATTCACTAGATGCTTTCTTTTAAATATCTCCATCGTTATATATATAAAACCATGAATATTAAAAAATATATATATTTGTATACATACGGTACGCGGTACCATATGCTAATTAAAGATAAAAATACAAGAGTAAGCTTACATACAAGTACAAAAAAGAAAAGTAAAATTATAAATAATTAATTGCAGACGTAATTCACTTTATTTTCATAAATTAATTAATCCTTCAAAACTAATTCGTTTATGATAAATGTTTACCTAGGCGCCTCTTGAAATTTATTATATGTTATGTACATATTATTATGAAAGTTTTTATATTGAATATGTATATTAATTACGGATTTAAATCATTAGACAATGGATGATGGATTCGAGGGATAGTATCTGAAAGCAACTAATAAAATAGTGAATGGTGCTGCGTGTGTCTATTAGGTACTAGCAAATTAATTAAATGCAAATGTTTTGAACAATGTAATTTAACACTTAAACAAAAAGATTAAATAATTTATTAATCGTTTGTCCGATGGGGCACAGAGTTTTATATAATTAAGATTGTAAATTTAAATTATATTTTCAATTGAAATATGATGTTTAAAGTTAACGAAACGAAATGTTAGAAATAATTTCGAGTAAACGTACTCTGAGATATTAAAAACTGACCGTGAAATTTTTTGAAGCTTCACAATAATCCGCAGGAATTAGTATTATATCGACACTAGGGTACTCGACACTGATACATGATAATATACTTCCACTAGTTTTGCACTTATGTTACGTTTGGAAATTGTTCTGCTTGTTATCACTCCCTTTGGTCGCGCACCGAAGCCTTCGGTGTACCACTTCCATTATAGCACCTCCAGTATACCATCTCTAGTATACCACCTTCCGTCATCTTACAAGTTGACTTTGGCACATTGGCGAGTCAGAAAGCCTAGAAAGTACATCGCAAACAAAAGGTTGCTCATCGCTTGAGTTGGCTCTTAAAAGTCTTAAATACTTCGCAGCATCTCGAATCGCTGTACAAACACACACACATTGTAAAGTGAATCTTCAGAGATAATGTGATTTCAGATTTATCTCGGTCGAGGTCTGCCGATGTGTACACATGGGCAACCTTTTCGTCTCACTGAGATAGTTAAACTTGTTACTTAACATGATCCTCATAACAAAATATTTTGTGTTGACGTATTTCAGATCCACGCTGATCCAGGAGTTGATTTCTGTAATAAAACCAAATATTATTTTGATCAAAAATTTTTTTTTCATAAAACATTACATCTCTCAATATAACAAAACACCCTTATCTCAAATATTATTTTATTATAAATAAGATACAAAATGATTGAGACGATTAATTTGTGATTTATTTATTGTCCAACACTCAAAAATCTACTGATAACTAGTAAATATTTTGCTCTTTCGTTTTCTTCCACATCTAGATCAGAGTCATCTGTCGTGTCCAGTTGACTGCTCGCACAACTATGCTCCCAGTCGGATTCGGAAGAGAGGGTGAAATTTGAGTCTGCATCGTCGTCATCCTCATCCTCATTGTCATCGTCATCGCCATCGTCCAAATTTGACTCGGCCGACTCAGTGTTAGAGTTGGAATTACTGGCTGTTTTTTCGGAAGAATACCTCTTGGCCTCTAATGCTTGTTTTAATCCAGGATAACATTTCAAATGATCTTTGAATGGACTTTTCTCGGTGAATGGATTATCGCGAAGATCTACGTATACCAAACTTTTCATATTCTCCAAGTCTTCAAGACTCTCATCTGATAGTGAGAGGTCAAGAATTTTGTTAGAATTTAGGTACATGAACCGTAAACGATAGCATTTCAGAGCCTCGTGCGGGAATCTGATAAAATCGTTCTTAGATAAGTTCAAGTGGATTAGATTCTCTAATTTTCCAAAATCTTCCGGCAACGTAGAGAGGCGATTATTTTCGAGAGTTAGCCACCGCAGTTCTGTGAGGTCCGTAAATGATGGCGGAAGTTTTGTGATTTTGTTTCGCCTCGCTCCAAAAGTATCCAACTGGGACAGTTTTCCAAATTGTTCAGGTAAGCTTTCGATTTGTATGTTATTACACCACAAAAATTGAAGGTTTATCACGTTACATATTTCTGGTGGCAACGTCTGCAGTGGATTGTGGCTAACATTTAAACATTGTAGCTCGTATAGATTTTCTATTTCCGCTGGCAGAACTTTAATATCATTGTAATCTAAAGCCAGAATATTCAATTCACCGAGCGAATCAATTTTTCCGTCTAAAAATGTTATTTTATTTTTTTGCAAATACAGCCTTTCAAGTTCGCGACATTCAAATAGAGCTTCGGGAATAAATTCTGCTTCAAATGATGATACATTCAGATAAATAGATTTCTTTCTTTTGGCCTCGTCTATCAAATGTAAGTACTGATGCTTGCGAAGGAATTTGTAAAGTACGCTCATTATAGATCACTTGATTTTATGAAAAGTGTGTAAGTACGGCTAAATCGAAAACTATTCCATAATCCTTTATACAAATATTATTTATAATATATGTTTACACACGCATAGACTTAATTCACTATAATTTACACATAAACACAATTCTCATGACAGTTGATTATTTCTAGTTTTGGTATCTATGGTCAACAAAACGCTGAAATATTCAAATATTGAATAAAACAATGACATACTTTATTATCGTTTGCTAGAAGGTATTTTTAATTATATTTATTTACTTACCATCACGCCGTTTCCCCGCAGAGGTAGGCAGAGAGAAAATAGCGCCACACTCTTCCGTACTGACACACAATTCTCACCTCAATAACATTCATACATCTTCTTATACAAGCTCGCCAATTGTTGAGGCTTCTAACATAACCATCCTCCATTTTCTGGTTTACCTCTTTGTGCCAAGTCTTTCGCGGACGTCTTCTATTTCTGGTGTTATCAACACTTGCGTCATATATCTTTCTTACCATTCTCTCCTCATTTATCTGTTCCATATGACCAAACCACCAAAGTGATCCTTTCTAAATCTTACTTATTATACTAACATCAGGTTTACATTCTTTCCTTATTTCTTCATTCTTTACTCTGTTATAAATAGATTTGCCACATATACGTCTAAGTGATCTCTTTCGTTCCTCTTCTGCTAGCTCCAGGACTCACTTCCATACATTTGTGTCGGTACCAGGACTCCATTGTGCACCGCTAGTCTTGCCTCGGTTGACAAATTCACATTAGATATAATTCCATTCAATGCGCTGTTCACTTTATTCCCTGCAGTCACCCTCCTTTCGATATCATTCTCAACTTTCCGTTTCTATCAAACATACTTCCCAAATACACAAACTCATCTACTTGTTCCAAACATTCATTACCTACAAGTATTTAGCACGGTGTCTTGCTTTCCTCCTTCTCGAATACCATCACTTTCGATTTGTTTGTTTGATCATGAGGTCGCTTTCCTTGCATACATCGTACATTCTACTCACTAAACTCTGTAGTTCTTGTTTATTATTCGCCATTAGTACTGCAATTAGTAATTTTTAATTATAAAATATCAATAATGTTTAATTTATAATAATTGAATACGGTTACTAAAAATATATAGTTTTTTACGATACTATGTTTTGTATTATGTACATAATTGTTCGTGCAATTACTTACTGCCTGCAAGAAGCCTGTTTTATTAAATCCCTCGCGTAAGCATTTTTTGTTACATTTCCAGGGAATTTATATATATGATCAGTAGTCTACATGTTGCAATAGAAGGCACCACTTAATACCGGCATCAATGTCTGCGAATGCTAAATATGCAGTAAGTTGTTGGGTGTGCACATTGATTCAGATCTTCCAATGTATACGCAAATCAACAAAACTATCAGTGCATGCTGCCATCAACTGAGACATATTAAAAGTATTCGGAGACATCTTTTTCCTGAGACAGTCTACTTATAAATGCATTTGTTATGTCACATGTGTGGACTATTGTAACATTTATTCTGGCCTGCTAATGTTTGAGCTGAATAGATTACAATCCATTCTAAATGCGGCAGCACGGCTAATATATGGAGTTTCTAAATTTCTTTCATATAACATCCCTGTTGCATTGGCTCCGTTTTCCTGAAAGAGTTGAATTTAAATTGTGCTGGTTGATATACAAAGTGACAAAAAACATGGCGTCTCTATAAAATATATATATATATATATATATATATCTTTAAAAGTTTTATGTCCCAGACGATTTGAATAGTAGACATTAAATTCTCAGGTCAGTCCCTACTTCAGCCGCAGGAAGGGATGTAGTACCTACCAGTCATTACCAGAAGTTTAGTTATGGGCATTTGCAGTGGCAGGCCCAAAAGCGTGGAAATATTTGCCCTCCTTCATAAGATATTTTATTTAAAAAGAGACGAAAAATGCACCTTTTCAAAAACTCATTTTCATAAGTTCAAATAACAATTTTTAATCTTAAATGCAAAGATAGTGTAGGACTTTGAACAGTTTATGTGTAAAACGCCCTTGATGTGAAATATTTTACGAAAATGGCACTATAAAAAGATTCAATGTGTAATTATTATTATTATAAGGTATGCAGGATATAAAAATAACAATTTGTTAGCATTTGGTGTCATAAATGAGTGATGAAAACGCTTAGATTATTTTATGATTTAATATTTATGAACTGAATAATTTACTACTGATCTTTCTCACTTTACCTACCACAGTTGCGTACCATTAATTCAACAGTCAATAACGTGACTATAAAAACTTAACGATTCCAGTTATTACATTTAAAAATAATTAACTGTTGAAACGTCACATGATATAAAAAGTTTACAACCTACTGGAACATTTAAAAGATGGCTTGAACTTCAGCTGAGCGAAATCGAACGTTCCGTTCTAGAATAAAAATCCACCCAAGCCACACCTCGCATGTCTATGAAAGACCGAGTTTAAAAATTTACAATACTGAAGAAATGGCATGATGGATAGGTAGTTTGTTTCTCAATATATCGTACGTAAATGAACACGTGCAGCCCAGTGCTCTGAATATTTAAAAAACGTATTAAATACGAATGGCATTTTATATACAAATAGGTAAACAGTAGAAATCGTAGAACATTGCTAAAACGCAATTAATGTTATAAACATATTATTATTTATTATCTTTGTTTTATTAACCACTAAATTGAGTTTAAATACATCTACCGATTTCGAAAAATATAATTTTCTTCTTCAGAATGTCATAACTAATTAAAGCATATATTATTGTTTCTTTGCCAGAATATATTTAAAAAAAATATGTATTTTTTTTTTAGTACCTAACCCAAATCATTACTTAATACAAATTTACTCGAATAATTTTTGGTTGTTGGTTGTTTATAATTTTTTGATAGTTTTACACGCTTTATTTATCTCCAACGATTCCAAATTATTTAATTTGTGACCAACACCGTTTATATGCAAAATTGACAATCCCAATTTTTTATCAAAACCATGACCATTTTCTATCAAATGATTAGAAAATTCTGAAAACTCACTATTGTTCAAACATCTAAAATGCTCCCTTACTCATATATTAAAATTTTTACCCGTTTTACCAATATAAAATGGAGCACAATCCTTGCAACTAAGTTTATAGACACCAGAATTGTTAAATTTATCATCTTTGTCTTTAGAATTTATGAGTAAATTTCCTATACTGTTATTTGTATAAAATGCCGGTCTACTGTTTCGTGGTAGGTGTTTAGATATTTGATTCGAAAAGTTATTTATGTATAAAATTCTACACCAATAATCATTATGTTTTATCTGTGATTTATATAAAAATTGATTATTATATTCTTTTAATTTATTTTTTAAAATAGTGTCTATCAAACCTGTATTATACCCGTTATTAACTGCTATTTTTTTAATTGTATTCAATTCAATATTGAAATTGGATGTTGACATAGGAATATTGACTAAACGATGTATCATGGAGTGGAACCCTGAATGTTTGTGTGATAATGGATGATTAGATTCATTGTGTATGATAGTATCTGTTAAAGTTTGTTTTCTAAAAATTTTGAATTCAATTTTATTATTATTTTTAATCAATGTTAGATTCAAAAAATAATATTTCTAATTTTAAAAGTATAATATTATAAACATTTATGACGTGCTTATGGTCTAATAATTAGGACACTCGCCTAGTGATCTAGTTCGGAGATTCGGGCTTCGTTCCAGGACTCCATCAAGTTAGTCATATTTTTACAGTACAAACATTAAACTTAGTTTGAAAATAATAAAATTATCGATGACATGAAATATTTGGGTATTTTCAGATCTTTGTAGTCAAGCGTCTTCAATTTTTTTCGGTCCTTCAAAATGGTCGGTAACGAAGATGGCGCAATGTTAAATTCCTTGGCAACGTCACATTTTTCATTCCCGAGTCTATCTTTTCGAGTGTGGTTAATTTTTCCTTCAGCGTAAACTGACGACGTTTTTGACGATGTTTGAAAAAACCAATAAAAAAAATTTTGAGAAGTACTTGAAAGGTCGACCGATGTGTAAGGAGGTACGTCTATGCGCTCCACATAACCATTGTTTTAATCTAACCACGTCTAATCACGTCGCCGCTCGGAAAAGTACTGAATGCGAAGATTGCCGGTCAGCCGTTAAATGCATTTTTAACAATCGAATTGACGTAAATTTTGGCTAAGAAATTCGTTATACTGAAATTTTTATTCGTTATTTTGATTAATAAATTTTGTATGAAAATTTGTCCGGTCCGTCAATAAACTTCGTTATTCTGAAAATTTCGTTACTTTGGTATTAGTTATAATGGGATTTGATCTATATGCATATATAACTCATACATTATATTTAAATTTAAATTTAAACAGTTGTTCTAAATCTATTTTAATAATTTAAATAAAAACTCTATTTTTTTTCCCCGGAAGAAAAACCTACTTGACTATCTCGTCGGAAGGTTTTCAGATTAATATCCTTCTTCAGATCTACTATGTTTATGGGTAGCCAGCGAAACAGGTTTAGCTGAACAGTTCATAATAAAATAAATAATGATATGTTAACAATACTTTGGGTGATAAAGAAGGAGGATTCATGAGAAAATTGAATGGCGCTAACATTATGGCCAATTGATGTGTTTTGGAAATAAATTAAATTGAACTCATGATGAAGACTAATTTAATTACAGGTGATGTTTTTATTAACCCGAGAAACCTTCATTAAACAGAAGGCTGAATCTGTCGCTTAGATGGCGAATATACTACCTCGTACAGATTTTCCGGTATGCATGCAAGCTCCATTAACAAAATAAATATAACAATTGGGTTATTTTTGTTACGACTATAGTTTCGAAAGATTAAATCTTTCTCATCAACAAGTATAAATACATGTTTTTTTATACCTACTGTACTGTACTGCATTATAATCAAAATAAAAATTCACCTGTAGAGTGTAAAATACAAAGTTTTGTTTGTTTAATAATAAATAATCATCGTATTGTTAATTCGTGACAAAAATGTCTTTGAAATGTGGATTTACAGGAAAAGCTTAGAATACCATGGATAGTGCGGGTTATAATTGAATAGATTCTCAAAAGCACAACATATGGCCAAACTATAAAACGTTGGAAAACTTTTCTTGGGGTTTTGAAGTAAATGCTATATTCCCAAGTCGATCGTGAAAGGAGGCAGTGATATTCTGCTATGGGTTCGCATCGATTGTTAGAATTGTAAACTCCTCGCCGAACAAATTGTCGATGAATACTCGGAATAAAATCAAGTATTGAGATACCAGATACGTTTAATTATATCGAAAGTTGCTGTTTATTTTGGTGTCTTCATTACTAATATTGTCTAAAGATTTGGAACGATTGTTTCTGAAAAAAACTAATGCTATTCTTTTGAGCCTCTTCCCTTCTTCCAAGGTCTTCAAAATATGATAAGTGATATAATTATCACGTTTGGAAATAATAACTAAAATAATATTTAAGTTGTATGGGTTGGACGGGTTGGACGGGGGTATATTGACCGTTATTTATTATTATTTTAGCAAATTGTTTGTTAATTATTTTGGAGGGCGTCGCTGAAAGGAGGAGTACATATATACATAGGATAAAAATGTCGATGGTGTGAAGAAGCTCTTTCAGATGGTAGACAACTGGAAGATCCTCAATGTTCTTTGAGACTATAGAATGTGTTTTTATAGAAAACATATATTTAAAATACATTTGTTATTAGTAGTCACTTGTCAATCTAATTAGTTGAGTTAATCTCAATTAATGAACACCCTATATCTTCCTGATTTGATCGATCTACATGGCCAACTCTTCAGATGGTGTCAATGACACGACGCATTCTCCACTCACCGAATATGACATCAGAAGAGGTTAACTGGCTGCGAGAGTAAACTTCCTTTTACAAGAAAAATAAAGTTTTCCGCCTTGTCAATAGGTCCGGATTGGGAATATAAAACTTTGATCAAGCAAAAGAGATTAAAAATATTTTGCTACTTAAATTCTTCTTTAGATGTGCCTGAATCTGATGTATTTGATTGGAATCTTTGTTCTTTTCATGTTTTGCTTTTACATTTGATACAAGCAGTATCAGGTGTTCGCAGGCACTAATAAATATCCTAAACGTAGTATTGTAGTTACAGGGTTAAGATGGTTTCTGTAGGTACAATATTATTTTATTCAGGTAACTATTGAAAATTAAATTTTAATAAAATCATATTTAATTTGTGAAATAATAAATGCATTAATTAGAAAAATATACATATAAAATTAATTTTATCGAAAAATATTGTTGTTGCTACCGGGATTCGAACCTGGATCTCTTCCAATCCGAAGAACGTGCATTATTCGATTATGCTATACCAACACGGTGTATTGACGACTAATTTTCGACCTTATATGTTACATACATATACATATAAAATAGATTTTACAAGTATATCTTTCTAATTAATACATTTAATTTGTATTTAAAATATCAAAGACATATGTTCTGAATAATTACAACTTCACATTGAGAATGTGTTCTTCTTAATAATTATACTTTAACATATTTCCTTGATAATTAAAACAAAATTGATGAATCGTTTAGAAAGACACAAAAAAAAACAATCTTATGAATAAATAGTCACCTCTAGGACTTTCTATCACCGGTAGATAGCTTTAATAAATTGAGCTATGGTGACATTATACAATGTCGTCAGATTCCACCTACTTAAATAACCGGAAGTGTCAAGCAACTGGCACCTAAACATTTGATAAAAATTTAAGTACCTACCTAATAAAGATTATTTTATTTTCATTACACATTCAGTTTTTATTTTATGTATTAGATTAATAAAACTCGTTCTTTAATTAAATTACACTTTTATTTCTTGACTAGCAGCAGGTATGTATTTTAATGAGTTTTGTATAGCGCGAGGGTAATTTAAAGAATGATGAGTAGATATCTATAAAATTTTGTTTTCTGGCAACCTTCTCGTCTTTAACTGTAATTAATTTCAATTTTCATTTTTGCTTCTGTATTTTACATCACTCCATATGTTACGTATGTACAAACATCACCCGCTCGCCTTTACACCATGTTTTTAAGGACACGAGAGTGCCCGTACCATGATTCGTCCTAAAGTCGAACCTTAAGGACTCCACTGTGCTCCAGCCCTGAGCATTTTAGTGCTCCAAATTTAACAGCTTTGTTTATTTTTGCCGGTATCCGTTTAATTTTTCATTCACGTAAACAAACGCGCATGGCGGGTAGTCGTCACTGCGCATGCGCGGTCTGTTTATAGAAAATAAACATTCTCTCCTTACAGGCACTCTTCGTGTCCTGGACAGTTATCAATAGGAATACCCGGATAACAAAAAGAGTTTATAAACTTTAAGCTGTGATATATTGCCATTAAACATTATGGTTGAAAAAGTATCAAGGAGATTTTTTCAAAGGTTGTATTCCATTTTTTTTAAAAATATTTTTGGTTTATAATTAAAATTAGTATTTAAATCCTGTTCCAGAATGTCGTTCAAGCTTTTTCTGAATTGAATTTTTTCCGTATAATTAAACATTATTTTATTTGTAATTATATAACACTTGCAATTGATTTATCAAATTTTTAACAATATAAATGAACATTTTTGTTTACTATTGCTGGAAAAAATGGTTGTTTAAACCAATTTGACACTTCTTTTAAATGAAACTTGTGAATTTCTCATTTAATTTTCGATTTGTGACAAAGATTATTTGTCTTCAATATTGATAAAGATCATTCAGGATTCAGGAACAATAAATTTTTCAAATATGAATTAAATATATTAATTAAAAATATATACATATAAAATCAATTTTATCGAAAAATATTGTTATTGCGCCACCGGGATTCGAACCTGGATCTCTTTCCTAACCGGGGAAGGTGCATTATCCAACTATGCTACAGCGATAATTTTCGAACCTATATATTACCTTTTTGATATTAATACATTTAATCGTTCCATAATTTGAAAGAGCCATCTGCCTTATTTTTACAGAATCTCACATACCTTTGAACGCTATAAAATTTATAAATTTTTTCTTTACGTTTTTATTTTATTCATATTAACTTCTTTCTTTCTTTCTTTTAAAAATATTATTTTTACATTTGCATCAGTCAGTTATTTTTAGCTTCTTATGAAATAGTTACTCTTGAATATGCTGTATTTAATTAATTTGAATTTAACATATTTTACTGAAATTTTTTGACTTCTAACATTATATTCTTATACGAGAATTTGGCGTGGTAGCCAACTGCAGTGGTAAATGATTTTTAAAATTATAAACAATGAAATACACCGTATCCATTTGAAAAAAAATGAACCTACTCTCATTTCGGTCCAGTATCATAATTTTATTTAGATTTTTTAATCGGTCGAAAAAATTAAATATAATTTCAGAAGTTTTGATCAAGAAGGTGATAAATATGTTGTACACTTAAAACAATAATCGTAGTTGATGAAAATATCCCATTGCATAATCTAGAAACGTAATAGACATTTGAATTTACGACATGTCGAAGACTTTTATATTCACGACGTACGTAGAATTTCTTGATCAGTCCTTAGCAATAAAATACAAACTGCATGTAAATAATTTTACGTATAGTTTTATGATATTCGCAGGACATGAGCACACAATGCATATAATAAGATATTTTACTGCTAACACAATCCTACCATTATTGGTTTTCAAATGAATTCTGCTCAATCCTGGCGGGTGACAGGAAATGTATGCGCGCGCAGGTCCCTATAAATCACACATCTCTCAGTACTGAATAATATTATAATCTATTGTTTACGTATTATCCAGTAATAACAATAACGTCAGCACGTTTCGATTATCCGTACCATCGTGCACAAGTTTAATTCGGGTGCTATTCTATTGTATATTTTTTTTTAAATCGTTTGCCGGAGATATTTTTGTTGTTAATTTTTTATGTGATAGGATCGCGATCTTCTTGAACTCTCGGCCTCTCGAGTATGCTCGACAGCCACGTGCCTGTTGCTTTTTCTACTTGGCGTAGGATATTCCCCTTCCTCTGTGACCTTCGACGTGATCCACTACAACCAGCTTCTCTAAGCTATCTTCTTTTCTCGCAACATGTCAAACAAATTGGTTGATTCAACCAAACGTTTTTAATAACGATGTGCCATTCGTATATTGTTTTTAATAAATACAGTTTTGCAATTCCAAAGATTGTTTTTATCACTAAACATACGTATACGTAATTATTTAATACAATTTAAATTAATCTATTAGAAAGATGCACAGAAAAAAAACTATGTGAGCTCTGGTAGAAATATAATACAAGCAAGTGACGTACAATCGTCTCCGAATTCAGTACAAAAACTCATACAGAATACTGAATACTACAGACTAGCTGTGACAAAAATGTAGTATTTATATATATATATATATATATGTGTGAACTTTTCTTTTTCTCTTTTTTCTTTTCTTTTCATAACATAAATAATATTTTGTAACTTAAATGTATTATCTTTATGGCGAATCGGGTCTTTATTAAAATAATCGCATTATTATTATTATTATTATTATACAATCGATGGATTATCGCGTTGTCCATTTTATCCTTTCTTCAAATGGTCCGCAATCCATCCACCGGCGCGGACGATCGAGAGCCTATTCCGGCCGCGGGCGAAGCCATAAATCTAAAAATGAATTTAAAATATCATGAATATGAAGTTGAAATAATCGATTGTTCAATGTGTTTCGCGACACGATACCGAGTGAATAATCATTCCTATGCTTTTGCATACAGGAGTGCGCGCAGCTCGGCGCTGGTGCGGCCATTTCGGATATTGGATCGGCACATTACGCGCGAGGTATTTGACAGATTTACGGCTGTGTGTGTATCCGTCGTAAAAATTAACCACATTACAAAATTATTCGCATAAAAATTAACCGCATTAAAAATTTATCTTCGTAATAAGCCGCGATACTATATTACTTACGTATAAATTAACAGCGTTGCAATATTACTAGGGAGAAACTAATCGCATTATAATATTATCTTAAAAATATTAACAGTATTATAAAAATTAACCACATTAAAAAATATCTTCTTTATAAACACCGTTACTATATTATTTACGTATAAATTAACTGCTGCAAAAATATCTTTGTATAAAATCTGAGGCAATAGTTTGGCCAGTCTACTTCAGAGCTTTTCCGGGCCGCAGTAAATAATATGATGATAGCTAACGTTTGTTGAACGGATAGGGTACAAGAAGAAGAAGAAGAAGAAGAAGAAAAAAACACATTACTAAATTATTTACGTTAAAGTTAACCGCATCACAAAATTATTCACGTTAAAATTAACCAGATCAATAATTAAATAATCAGATTTAAGTATTTGAGTATTGGACGTTGACTTTTATTTATCTTCTCTGCACCTCTACTGTCCAAATTCTCATTAACGACTGAAACCTCTCCCTCAATCTCAAGCCTTATCCCGCTACCCGAATAGGTTACAAAACTGTATTAAGTTAAGTTATTAACTGATGATGAGACGGACTGCATCCCTCGAAACTATAGTAATGGCTGTATAACCCAACGTGTGAATTAATAACAAAAGTAAAATAATCATTTTGCATTACAAAGTATCTGCCGTATCAGTTAATGAGGTTAAAGTATTTGCCAATCTTAAAAATAATTCGACTTGCTTTAACGTTTTGCTTATTTCGCGTTTTTATAATTAGACGGAGATGACGAACGAATATTAAAAAAGATTTAATTTTTAAAATATAACAATCAAAATTATATGTGATGTTACGTTTTATACTTTATGAAATCAATGTTTTATTGTGATCACAGATTTATTGTGATCTTTGAAATTTGTGACGCACGTTCTTCAGAGCACTTTCCAATATAATACCGGTACATACGACATTTCTTCTATCATGTCTGAATTGACATCAAGTGGCCGCAATGAGATGAGACTCTGCTCGTAATGCACCAATAGGGGTTGTCAATATATGTGTCACCCAGTGGCGTAACTGCAAAAATTGGGCCCTAATGCACAATGGAATATGTGGCCACAAAATAAGTATTGTATATAAAATAAACGAACATTAGTACTGTGCGGCTTATTATTTATATAGTAAGAATAAAATTAGTGTCTTGTTTTTTAAAATATTCACATCATCGTGAAAAATACCTGTTTTATATATTATATATATTTTTATTTATATGCACTTGCAATTCAAAGAATACTTACTTCACTTTAGGGAAATTTTCTTTTTACAGCGATGGTTACATTAGCGGAATACTGCTACTGTACGAGTAAACACTGACAATATTTTCGTAATGTACATACTTGAGTAATGATTTTTATTATTCATTTTTTTACTGTGGTGGATATTCAATATTATTATTTCATAGGGAAAGATATTGATATTCGCAAAAATATCGATATATCAAAATAGCCATCGCGAATTTTAAGGGCTCTATCTGACGTGGGCCCCAATGCACCGTATTGACATAATTACGCCACTGGTGTCACCAGTATAGAGATCAGCAAATGTAGGTCACCTGTATAGGTATGTTGTAGCGAAATAAAGTGTCAAAATGTAGCTGTGTATGTGATTATTAGAAGGATCGATGAGTGGATGTCACAGACCTATTTCTCCCTCCGACTCTATTTCTCCACTATGTGCAGATATCAAGGAGTATACGTGTATAGGTATGGCCGCAGCTAGAACAGGTGAAACAAATAATAAGTATCTTACAGTTGATGTCGTTTATTCAAGATTGATTTAATCAAGATGGTTGCTTAATTCCAGGTAAATAGACACAGTAGAGACGTGAAGCGTCTGCTGGTTGGTGGTCTAGTTAGGAAGCCGGCCGCTAGAGAAGTGGATGGTTATGACTGGCTTTCGGCGCGGGTCGTACGCCTATATCTTTAAGGTTGTTACCAGCCTGGTTTACCAACCAGGTAACTGTGAGGCACGTTCAGGCCCTCAACACAGCTTACTTCAAAGTCTCTTCTGCCAAATGTAACTGTTATATTATATACAATATTAAATATAACAATTACATAAACACAAATTAAACATATTAATTAGAAAGATATACAGTGAAATCTCGATCGATCGTTCTTCGAATAATGTATCGTTTAATTCTTCCAGACCCGAATTAATTTCATACAAAACACCCAAAAAAAAATCGCATGGATCGTTCCTCATGCATCATTTTACAGCATTAATCGTTTAATTTACGAAGCATAGTTCTTAGGTAAGTGGTTTCGATTAACGGCACTCGTAAATAATGAGCGGAACATTTGATAGAGAGAGAGAGAGAGAGAGAGAGAGAGAGAGAGAGAAAATGCCGCTACTGACTGTCCCTTGACATTATACAAATACAAAGTTAATTTTTTTTTCTGTGCAGCTTTTTTTATTTTTATTTAAACACATTCATTTACATGTGAAATGTAACTTTTTCTATATTCCCGCATTCATAGTTTATTTCAATAGGTCTCTTCAAAAACGATAGATAGAGGTTTCACTGCACATGTAAAATCAATTTTATCGAAAAATATTGTTGTTGCTACCGGGATTCGATTGAATATTAAATTTTAAGATATTTAAAATAAATATCATTAAATTTCATTCCTTTCTTCCTTCACAGTGAACTGTAAGGGAAGAAAGAATGTACACATAATACACATACACACACACACACACGAGAGAGCACTGTATCAGATGTATGGGTATACAGACAGCAACAAGTTTGTCAGGTTTATTAATTTTAAATTTATTTTTGCACTTCGCAACACCGCCCAATAGCACTTTGCTTCCGAGATAATGTTATGTTGAAAATCTTGATGTTCCTGTCCATTCTAAAAAATGCGAAGTTACTGAATACTAAACCGATATGAATATTCCTCTGCACTGTGCGTGGGTGACCTGGACCCACACGGAAACTCTATTAAACGTGAATCTCGATCCAGGAATTATACTCAAAAATCATATGTGTACACACTGAAGCTGTTTATAATGAAATACAAGCGTAATTTGCGGTTTATTTATGATAATATGCGCTTGCAGAATGGCGAACATATCCTCAATGAAACATTGCAATGTTTCTAGTTTAATGCCTCCACATGTTAGACGCGACATCGGTGGATATGTGTGTGGTGTTTGAACTTCAGGACGACAATGTGATGGTTTCATTAAACGCACGGTGACATTTCGGATCGACCAACGAAACTTTACGAGTAAGTACTAACCGGGCTATGGTTATTTTGTTCAAGTTTTCACATAAATGTTTATTGACGAGGGTTCGTAAAGAAACAATGTTGGCATGTACAATACAACAAGTAGATCAGAATAAATTAAACTATCTTTTAATATCTTTATTTGTCATGGCAGTGACTGTGTGATGTATATAGACACAAACTAACGCAAATTCCTTGTTTCAATTTGGTGTTGCCCACGTGATCAATTTGGTACAACTTAAATTTAAAAACAAAAATTTATATATATATCGATTGGAATGAAAATTTTAACAGTGGTTAATGTAAAAAATAAGTCTTGTTTCCAAACAAAGATTTAATTTTCTAAGTGTAAATACTTTTACTGTTGCATAGATGTATCATAAACTATCGGATTTATTATTTCACAAATAATGTGTGTAGAATGCCCCTCGTCCCGCAACTAATGTTCTAAACCCTTCTCTTTTATGTACACTTCATTTCTTGTCTATTCATTTACTGGCCTGTGGGTGGAACACAATGACGTGTACACACGTTGAGCTATACTACTATAATTTATTAAAGTTTATATCTTATTATGAGAGGGATTACACATTTTGAAACCATAGTAGTGACTAGGTATAATAAAATCAATTAATAAATTATCATAATATTAATATAAAAAAACTCAAATCATCACTACTTGTAGCAAGACAGGCGTAATAAAATTGTATAGATATATAATATAAATGTATTAATATACATTAGCTTGGATACATCTTGAATTGGTCAACAAGTACCGAAGCGGCGAATGACAGCGTAAGATGGAAGCGACTTGTCGAGACTTTCTGCATCTGACCCTTCTACATAGAATAAGAGGATGAAAATGATGATGATTAATTAGTTTATTCTAGCGTAATCTGTAATAATAAAAAGATTTCCCTAAATGGCCTCCCTCCCATCCTCCCTGTATTATTTTATCGGTGCTAGTACGTGCAAAAAAAAGTGAATTGAACAAAGCATAAATCCTCGTAAGCGTTCTTTTCGACCATTAATATTATAATTTATGTAGGTATTTAATAATAATTATACATCTTTTTAATTGAGGTATAAATATTACGTAATTTTATTTATTTAATATGCAGTTTTCTTAGAGCTCCAAACAATTTTATTTACATCTGTGCCTGCAATATTGTGTTTACAAATGTGTATCGCACGCGCTTGCGCTGCTTAAAGAGTACATTACAGGATTGCAGCCTTATCATTGAGTGGATCTATTTTTTCTCTTTCGCTAGGCATCTCCTACAAGACGTCCCAAAAATGGTTAAAAATACAGTCGAACTCGGGTATAACGAGTTCAAAGGGACCGGCTAAATTTGCTCATTACTAAATTCAATCATATTATTTCTTAACAAAATTCAAAACACTGTTTTAAAGTTTAAAACTTACTACTACTTACTACGCACACAAAATAAACACGCATTATTTTTTTCTAAGAATTCACAAACCTGAAAGGAATCGTAAACAATAAGAAACCACGTCGGCAGACGCTGCTTTCGATTATATGACTTCTCAAGAATTAGGGTTTTTTTATACCGTGTGGTGTATTTCGTTCACTTGTTAACAATATTTTTGTACATTATATCAGTAAAGCGAGAGTTGTATGAAAACAGGCATGAATCAAAATAATAATATGTATTTCCTCATTATAACAGTGATCTCACTATAACCGTGCTCGATATAACCGAATTCGACTGTAATCTGATGCTGTGAATTTTTAGGGATCTTTTTACAAATGACCCTTGAGGAGGTGAGGACTTTGTACGTCGTGGCCGAGCTGTTTAGATAAGTGCGGCGAGTCGGAGCACGTGTGCGGTGAAATGTGCCCTCGCGATAGGGACACCATTTTAAATGCGCCCTTTTACAAAACACTTGGCCGGCTTATTTAACGGCCAATAAACGATCAATGTGCGCGTCGCGAGCACAACGAGAATGTCGCGCTTTATATACCGCGATAAGCCGTACAAAACATAAAAATGAAAGCGTGTCATTGTATCTTGCAATGTTTTATGTATTCCGGGTTAAAAGCGGGAAAAATATGGAAAATCGCAAATATTTCTGTTCTTTAAATGACACATTAGATGAATCAATTAAAAATAATATTTTTAGCAAATTTTACGTTGCGGTTTTTATTCATTGAAACAGATTATTTAAAACTTCGTTTTAACCTTTTTATGAGTTTAATTTAATACACCAACTGGTTTCGGTAAATACAATTTCCTTCGTCAGAATGCCAAATAAACTAAAACCATATATGTCAAATTGTTCTAATGTATTTTTAAAATCTATTAAAAAAACCGGCTGGTGTATTAAATTAAAGTGGTTAAAACAAAGATTTTAATAATCTATATTAAAATTTAAAATATGTACAAAAGTGCCGGGGATTTGTGATACTAAATTTGCTATGTTAACCATATAACATTTCAAAAAATTTAATACTTTTATATGCAGTCTTATGTAAATGATACATCTGTTTTTCCGTTTTTAAATACCAATTATTCAATGAATTCTAAAAATCTTTAAGTACTTTCTGTGTACAGTTTTCTGGGCCTATATGGCGTATATTAGGGCTGATGTGATGACGGACCCTGCAATGTCGGTCAGACAGTTAAGATATACACGTCAGATTAGCCCAGAAAACTGTACACAAAAGATTCTGAACGGCCGTGAAAATCTAATAATACTTTTACCATTTGAGTAATACACGCTGGGATAAATTAATCAATTTTATTTAATCTGGAATATCTTTGACACGTCATATATTTTTAATGAAAAATCATTTATATAATGAGGTTGCAATTTTAGAACATAGTTTTAAACAAATAAGATGGATTAATAAGAAAGATATTCGGAAAAAATCAAACTAACGTATAAATATTTAGTCACCGTGATAAGTCTGTTCTGGGATTGTATCCCGGTAGCTACCAAATATTTTTTTAACAGATAGGTACACATTTTCTGAAAATATTTATCTCATGTAATTTGTTTTAAATATCATAGAAACAAGTTCTAAAATTGCAACTTTACAATAAATTATTATTTCATTAAAAATATAATATAGTATACTATTACTTACTTACCATCACGCCGTTTCCACGCGGGGGTAGGCGGAGAGGATAAAGCGCCACACTCCTCTGTTCTGACACACAATTCTCACATCCACATTCATACATCTTCTCATACAAGCTCGCCGATTGTTGAGGCTTCTAACAGAACCATCCTCCATTATCTGGTATACCCGGTCGTGCCAAGTCTTCCGCAGACGTCTTCTATTTTTGGTGTCACCAACACTTGCGTCATATAACTTTCTTACCATTTTCTCCTCATGCATCCGTTGCATATGACCAAACTACTTAAGTGATCCTTTCTTAATCTTACACACTATACTAACATCAGTTTTACATTATTTCCTTATTTCTTCATTTTTTACTCTGTCATAAATAAATTTGCCACACATACGCCTAAGTGATCTAATTTCTACTACTTTCGTTCCTCTTCTGCCAGCTCCAGGCCTCAATTCCATACATCAGTGTCGGTACCAGGACTCCATTGAGCACCGCTAGTCTTGCCTGGTTCGGTTGACAAATTCCCGTTAGATATAATTCCATTCAAAGCGCCGTTCACTTTATTCCATGCAGTCACCCTCCTTTCGATATCATTCTCAGCCTTTCCGTTTCTATCAAACATACTTATTTAGTTGTTCCAAACATTCATTACCTACAAGTATTTTGCACGGTATCTTGCTTTCTTTCTTTTCGAATACAATCACTTTCGACTTGTTAACATTCATCATGAGGTCGCTTTCCTTGCATACATCGTACATTCTACTCACTAGACTCTGTAGTTCTTGTTTATTATTCGCCATTAATTTCCATTTCTTAATTCGTATTTCTTTCCCATAATCTAATTGAGTTATGAATACTTAATGATCAAAATCAGCTGTTCCTCCATAAATTTTATATTTTTAATAACCTCGTTGCGGCGATAGTGGTGGTATAATATTTACAATAAAAATAACGATTCCGCACAGCGTTCTGTCTCGCTATAGCCTTATACAAAATTTAATCAATAGGTGCATGCAAGAATGAAATACGGTGTTTACCAGGGGGGGTGTTTGAGCTTCCTCCACCCTCAGGCTTTTTTTTGTCAATGGCGTCGTCAAAAAGAATATTTAGTACAGAAAAATACTAGCATAACGTGGTTTTGTATCCTCTTATGAATCCAATTACAGGGGTCTGTCTACGACACTGTAGTTTAGTAATAAATTGCAATGATATATTTTAAATCAATTCACAATATTTACGTATACAGAAAAAACCACTCGCCAATAAGACTTCCCTGACAAATAATTGATAGAGACGGTGAATTCCGAGAATGAATGAGGTCAGTGAATTGTGAATTCCGAATGAGGACAGTGAATTTGTATAGGTTTGTAAACATGTCCAATTTGATAAACATACTGATAAGGTCGCGTTGGTTGCGAATTATTTGAGAATTATACAAACAATGTAGATGATACTTAGATCTTATTATGTGTGTTCCAAAAGTCTTCATTCGCTACACCAACGATATGCCGGTATGCCGATCTCTAGCTGCGTCCTTGGAAATTCAGTCGCTATGGAGCATGTCCTTACAAGTTGTTCGTGAAATTTTACCTGGAAAATTGATATCCCGACGAGGTGACATAAACTGGCCTCCACGAAGCCCCGACTTGATACTGGTTACCTTAAATCAAAGGTATACAGTTACAATCCTCTCTCTCTGGACCAATTAAAAGAAAATATCCGAAAAGAAATGGCAGCAATGACGAGCAGTTCTCAGAAATTTTACCTCCCGTTTAGAATAGGGCCAGTGAAATAACGGATCACATTTAGAAAACATAATTTTTAAGAAATAAATTCCCAGGGATTGTATATTAAATCTATACATTATTTTATTACAGAATTTTCAATATGAAAAAGGCTTTTGGGACACCTTGTTCAATACATTACATAACGCGAGATTGCAAGAATTTGTGTTTGTCTTCACAATATATTGTGTCAACCACTCAATTATGTAACGCTGTTTAAGTTAACTACTCGAAAACAGTTCAAAATTTACATATAACAATACAAATTAAATTATTCAATTAGGAATATATATATATAGTTATAGGTAAATGAGTAAAAACTCAATGAACCGAATGAGAAATACCGAGATAACGAAATTGTGTGAAGTTCTACTATTGCATACAGAAAGATCTCCATTGAGATGGCTTGGAAACGTCTTGCGAATGTATCTTCTTATAGAGGGCGACGGCCGGTGGGTCGCCCTAGACAAAGGACATGAGGTAAAAAAAAATAATGACCAAATAAAGAATACGTATTGGGTCTTGATTGGTCATCAAGTACTGGGGTAACCCAAGACAGGAGAAGATGGAAGTGCCTTATCGAGACTTTGGCCCTAAATACTCCTAGAATAAGGGGATACAAATGATTATGATGAAAAGTAAAATTATAAATTCTTTAAAATGAAATGTAATGAATTTCAGTAAAATATTAATATATGATAACATTAAATATAAAAGTATCAGGTCTTGGTTATTATTAAAAATATATATAATAATTAATGATAATAGCAAGAGGCCGTCATGCTTTTTTTGAACAGGGGTCGATATTATCTGTCAGACTTTAGTTAAACCTTCGCGTAATGCGGTTTTCAGCCGGTGTTACTTATACAATTCCGCGGTAAACCCCAAGACGTGAGTTTGCAAAATGCACTAGGCTCTCCATATGAAGTCTCGAACACGCTGTGTCTCCCTTATATATTATACCTTCCGTCTGGGTGGATGGTAGGACCTTTAAAGGCCAGGGGAATCCACCCTATCGCGGAGCTCGTGTTCATGTTGATACATGAGGAATGTTGCGTCCACTATTCATGGATTTAATAAGATTAGTAGCTAACATCGATCTCCAAGTTCGTTAGTCGATTCAGATCATAGATTATTATATATTATTGATGTAATTCTTAATTTAGCTTTTTTAATCCAAGTCTGTAGTTTTATTGTGATGTTCAGCCGGCTCCTAAACTCTTATAAATGCAATATTCCTCCATTACTTGCAAGGAAATACCGCTCTATTTAGTTGTATCTTGAATGGTTCAGGCTGGTTCAAACAAACCGATTAAAGTCGTCGGGGGAGAGACATTTAATGATCACTGTAAACTTATTATTTATTCATTTTTTATTTAAAATTTAAATCACATTAGTTGTTTCAAAGTCATTTAGTAAATACAGAGAGATATTTGAAATCATCTCTGCATCAGAAACACAATTAATACATCGAAACAGGGGTATTAAAGCAAGAATGGGTTTCATAAATGTTATCTTATAAATAAAATTCTAGACTTTAATTTGTTTCTCTGCGCATAATTCTTGATTGATCGAATATACCATGTATGCGATACACCAAACTATCCAGCATGATGTGATATACAGAATTACAGAATTAGGGATACTTAATTCTTTATGATCTTTCCATGATTCTAAAAGTTATCTCCTGTTTCAAATTCTCTAATATGTTAAAAATTTTGAAAAGCAATGCATGAAAAATATAAAACATTTAAATAGTGACAAGAAACTAATATCTCTCTCTTGACAAAGTCGATTTGACAGTTCATGAATATTGTCTAAACAATGCCTAAACAAAGTCTAGCGGAGAATTTGAAAACGTAAGTACGTACCTACTAAAGAAAATAATTATAGGAATTTTAATTTGAATGGATTAGAATATTACTTTAACTTAATTAAATAAATCTGAATCACCGACAATGCCGGGCACAAATCGCTAGTTTATATTAAAAATAAAATCATGTATGATTAGGGAATGGGTTTTTAATTAATTGAATTAATTTGTGGGCTAATTATGTCATCAACAATGAAATGGGAATAAAATACTAGCTGTAAAGCTGCACGTCATAGCACAGCAAAACTCGATTATAAAGTCGTTAAAGAGATCAAGATATTTCGAATTTATAAATGAGTAATGTAGATAAGGTGAATCATTCTAAAAATTAACATGGATTACGTAATAAGACAAAATTCATCAACCTTGTCGCGTTCGTTTTATTGTTACAACATAATAATGGAAACCGATCGCAATTATAAATTAATGCATTGTTATCTACAGAACAAAGATTTTGTTTTTTATTCAACTTGGAATGATAATAAAATAATCTTTCTTATAAATGCAACTGAAACATGCAAATTAAGGTTAAAATTTTATTTTGACTAAATAGCTGACTTTGAAGAGGATATTTTTCGACTCAATTAAATGTAATGTTATCGTTATTATTATTTTTTTATTATTTACAAGGTCTCTATAATCATGTTTTACTATTTTTGATGCTGACATTGCATAACATAAGAACCTGCTATCAAGTCAGTTAGTATTTATAGTAGACGTAGAGTATAGTTAAGGACTTGCTTGTCATTCTTCTGAAAAAATATTTTAAAACGTTAAAACACCATTGTAAAAAAAGCTTCTTTCGCATATGTATATTGTGGATCATATTTTTCAGTATCAGATATTTATACATGTCACAGTGAACGTGCATTATCAGTGAAGTTATATTTTCACTGGCGTTTTAGTGAAATTGTATCCAAATACATTTTCCAAAGAAGATATTTATTTATACTTACAAACATATGCTGCTCTAAACTGTCAATTTGTGAGTTATAAAATGTACATTTGCGGGTTTTTGTTTTCACTTAAAATACATGTTTATGTCAATTAAAATACGATAAAAGTATCCAATCCGAATTATTTTGTTGTCTATTTATCAAAATAAGGAATTTGTTCAATTTAAATGATATTTATTGTTTTTCAAACTAATACAATACAATTTTACCGATATGCTTTTAAATAAAAATAAAGTAAGTTACTTAAGAAATTATTCCGAATCGTTTGTTTGTGAATAAATACAGTTTTACTGATATTGCGCAGTAAAATTGTATATCAATTGTTTGATATATTTTAACAGGTTGAATTACTGAAAATATATTTATACTATGGAAAATATAATTTCACAGTAACATATATATCCTGATTGTAAAGTTGAATGCCAAATGCTCGCACAGAAACTATTCATACGCATCGAGATATCTCTGTCACATTAACGAATTTGATATACAAATGACATTTACTTTCACACATTATACACATCGGTCTTATCTCCTACGAAAATGTCTCACAAAATTTCTCTTCCAACTCCCCTTATCCAAGAACGGGCAGACCTCCCCTTTAAACAGGGTTGAAACAGGAAATGGGCCGCGATACGGCCCCGGGCCGCCGGAAGTGAGCCCTGCCGCTAATGCGGCCCCGGAAAACATCCCCCGATATAACGAAAGCGTTACAAACGTGTCGTTATATCAGAAGCTGGGGTGGGGGAGATTTGAATGTATCAAATAATTTTAGGGGTGTTAAAATTCAAGGTTTTGATATTCACATTTTTGTTATCTTTTTAAATTAGGTACCCCTAACAAAGAATGCAACCAAATTTTCAGCTTATCGAGAAGAGAAAAATACGCAAAAACATATTTCCTTCTAAATTATTTTTCCTTCATTCACATTCTTAAAAACGTGATATTTTTATCAAACAGTATTATTGTACTGTATGAAAAATTAACCAACGCTTAGGATGTACACGGATTAAAATTTTCTTTCTAACGTGAAGAACAGTAGTGTGCTTTAGAAATCATATAATAAGTAATATAAGGCGAAAAACCTTTTCTTAGCAGAATATTGTTGTATTAAATAGTATGTATATACTCGTACTATCATATGTTATATTAATCCAGTATTGTCAGTGGTGAACATTTTGTCGGCTCGCTCGGCAGACTTTGCACGGAAGGTATAGAAGGTAACGCACGTGTGTCGCATCATCGCTGAAATTTAATTACGTAGAATATAATTGGATATATATGGATTTGCTTTAAATGGTGAAGTTAAATTGTAATTTAATGTATTAATTATAAACATATACATATAAAATCAATTTTGTCTAAAAATATTGTTTTTGCGCTACCGGGATGCAGACCTATGTTCTAAATAATTACAACTTCACAATAAGAATGTGTTCTCTTTAATAAGTTAAATTGTATTGTTGTAAACCGCTTCCCTTTTTTTGATAATTAATTATATTTTTAACAATGAAAAACAGGTTTTACGGAATATATCGGGCAGCTATCACTTTTAGTTATTACCTAACAGCTAACATTCGGCGATAGTCGATCGCTTTTTACTAGTTATAGTATATTTTATAGTATATAATAGTTTCGGAATAGATAGTAAGTGACTGATTAAGGGATGCTTAGGTAGATGGATATGAGTTAGGGGGAGATGTGGCATTCTATCTTCGCTACCTACTGTCATGGGAAAACCACGCGATGTTTTCATGATGGTACCGGAGTCAGCATTCTCAACATTCGCGAGTCTTATTCATTTATACATTACTGATGCATTTTTAGTTATAAAAAATAATATGATGCACAAGAAATGTGTGCAGTAATAACCAAAAAATAAAATAATTAGTAAAATAATTATTTTCAATTTAAAATCATCATATTTTGCCTACAATAATTATAATAATTAATAAATACAAATTAAATGTTTTAATTAGAAAGATATACATATAAAATCAATTTTATATGTATATCTTTGTATTTAAAATATCACAAACGTATGTTCTGAATAATTACAACTTCACAAAAATAATGTGTTCTTCTTAATAATATTATAATTAATATTTAAATGAAATCGGTTCCAACAGGAAAAAGTAAATATCTAACTAAATAGTAACAAATATAAACAAAAGAAAATTTTACAATTTAATCATATATTTATTACTGTGGTTTAATTGGTAATACAATCTTTTGGCAATAAAAATTTCCGGGTTTATATCCCACTGGTAAGTATTTTTTTTCATGTATTTTTCTCGTATACCTAATTGTAAGACATGTGATTATGTTTGCTTCGGAAACTTGGATGCTGAAAAAACACAATGAAATAACTCATCTTTGAACAAAATATTTACGGTGATAGTATTATCTATAGACATAGATATAATGCGAAACTCTATAACATATATTGAAATGCTAGTGTGGTCAAACCACGCTGGCTGGGGCATTGCATCGGATTACAGAAGAATGTGTAGGTCGCAGTAGAGATGACGTGATGGTTTTGTACCATCATATATTATATTATCTTTAGTCTTAGCGTATGTATGTACATTACCACTAAAAAAAAACCAAATAAGTAGCGAGATCACGTGTCTTACATAAATGTGTCAAAGTATTTTTAATATCTTTACTAGGATAAGATTACTTAAATGTTTTCTATTTTATACGTTCAATAACATTTTTTATGCATTTAAATCAGTACGAAAATATATGTTCAAATTAAGAAAACCTAAGTAACGTTTCTTTATTTAAAATCTAGAGGCAAGTATATTGGCCATCTCTTATCTATGGTGTTGACAAATATCAATAGCTATCAAAACTGACAAAAATGGCATCATTAGATTATTATATTATGATCCTTTGGATGATTGTTGGATAGCTTATTGTAATGAAAATACTTTGAAAATGTCTAACTAAGCTTCTTAAAATATTATATTTTTACAGATGAAAAATATAACTTTCCGTTCCAGAATCTAACCTCATTTTTACAATTTTTTAGGGTAAACTACAGCATGTAAATGAATAGACATGATATGAAGTGTATATATAGGAGAGGGGTTTGGAATATTATTTGCGGAGCGAGAAGCATTCTACACACATTTATCCAACGAAACATAAATTCGATAGTTTATGACACATTTATGCAACAGTAAACGTATTTACTTTTCGAAAATTAAATATTTGTGTAAATAAGACGTATTTTTTACATTAATGCTCATTATATTGTCAGCGTTTAAATTTTTGTTCCAATCGAGTCATATTTTTAAAAAAGGTCGCGGAGCTCTTTGATTGCGTGAGTGGTACAAAAGTAATCACGGAGTGCTACCAAAATGAAAATTTTAGAACTTTGCGTTATTTAATTTCTATTTCTTTGGTGGTCTGCTGGGTGAACGCATTGTTGCAGAATACTATCCATATACAGGAGCTGCAAGAATATTTGGTTTAATTAGTTATGTTATGTTGTACTATGTTAGACCACAACAACATTACATTCAACATTAAAATCACATTGGCATCCAATCAACATTGGCTACGAAGCAACCACTACACTACTGATTTATCTAACTTGTTTTAAATATAACTAATGTTAACCAGATCTATATTACATGTATGTATCAGAGTCTGCTTGCTATGTTTTGGACGACACAAGTGAACTGAAAAAAAAGAAGTAATGGGGCGACAGGTTCAGGTGAAGTATCCGTGCGGCTGAATCTGTGTAACATTACTTTACCACGTGTGTATGCTGTGCCCACGTGTGAGTTTCTGAATGTGTCCGTGCGCGGCTGCATTAGAAGTAAATTTATGCATCCGCAACTCCACGAGTGCAGGCAATCTGTTTTCGAGAGAGGATGGCAAAAGGATCTTTACAAGTCAAATTTTATTTACTCCCTGGAAAATACAAAGGGATAATGAGAATTGCTACCGATATTTTAGAACACAACTCAATTCAATCACTGATAAATTTAGGTTTTATATTGGCTCTGATCACAGGTTGTTATTTGTTTGAAATTAGACGAATCACTAAGAAAGATATACAGAATAACTATCTATCGAAAAATATATTCTTCACAAGGACTATAGTATGTCGTCAGATTTTTTTTTCATTGGAAGCGACCACCTTTTTAATTAAACTTCTCAATAACCATTGCAATTTTTTGAAACCTCTCAATTTAGTTAGTAAATGCAAGAGGAAGAGGAATGATGTAAGGACGCTTACAAAATTGGTTTAGCAAACCGTTTGATACTTTATTGGTGGAGAGACAATATATTATATAAATAATAAAAAAAAACTCATTTTTTAAACCACTACAACTAAATAGATGCCTAAATAGTAATAACTATTCTGAATTTTCCAATCATCTTTTGGAAACAAACCATTCTTTTGACATTAATAACGATTTAGAAATTTTACTTACAAATACCATGGGTAATTAGATAAGTTATAAATTTTAATTTTAAGTTAATTGTTAATAGTAAATAAAAAATTATAAATAACCAAATTCTTTTTGCAACTAGTTACCTTTAAATTTGTTTTCACAGTAGTACCTAATTAGTTACTTATCACTTATATTCATATTTTTGGCTTTTGACTATGCTTGTATTTTTAATTTTAGTATCCCTTAAGAAGGGCCCACTGGTATAGATGGAAGGTATTAATAGATCAATAAATAGTCGTTTAAACAATGTATTTTTTCTTATTATTCATATAATATATTATCACAAAGTTATTTTGCAAATATTGAAGAAGAGACAATGTATTATATATATATATGTACCTATATGTTATTATAAAATGTTTATTTAAATATTCTGTCCTAATGAAGTATGATTCCGTAACTGATGTCAGATTTAAAAAAATCGGTGAGTGCTTTAAATAAAAATAATACGCCTTAAACTAAGAATTTTTCTCGTAAGCTCTGGAATTAGAAGATTTTGAATGGGCACATACCCACCAAATGCCACCTCTATTTCGGGAATGTTTCCTGACATAAAATGCACATAGCATGGCGACGTTTCCAACATGACTGTCGAAGCCCATATGGTGTGACCTCGTGCTACACAGAATGCAGTTAAATTATTTGTGTCCTCGCGGGTCTAATGATTTCGATTCACGATTGGTGGATGTCTTACACTGTACGGCCATTCCGTTGATGGGGGAACTCCTTCTCTTCAACGTTTTGCAAATCGTTTTACAATAGAGTCTGGTGTTGGTGAAGACCAAACAAATAATCTTATAATATGTGAATAATATTGAAAAAATAAGTAATCTGAATAAAAAAAATGTGTCGTCAACCTACTGTGTTTGTGTAGCATAATCAGTTAATGCATTTCTCCGGATAGGAAGAGATACAGGTTCGAATCCCGGTAGAAACAAAAGTATTTTTTAGACAAATTGATTTTATATGTATATCTTTCTAATTAATACATTTAATTTGTATTCAAAATAATTTTTAGTTAACTGCAGAGCAAATCGTATATTTCATCACCTTTGTAACTCTGCGTCCACTTTATCACCATAGAAACCAAAATATTACGCACCATGGTAACCAAAAAGCAGCGAAATCTTCTAAAAGCTTTCACGCGGCCATTTGTCTTTTAATATTTGAATGGAGCGCCCATGCCATGATTTATACTCAATTCTCCAGCAAACCTTGTCAAGAACCTTTTTAAATTCAAATAATATAAGAAAATATTAATCCTAAAATATTTGAAACTTTATCCGGTTAACGTTATTTTTTAAATCTTGTTCAACAATTTGAATGCAGAACTTTTACCTTCTGACAACCGGAGTACGAACCAAAGTTGTGCATTGGATTTGTTTGTCTATGTGTAGTGTCTACGGTCCCGAACATTTGTTTAGTCGATTTCTCTTTCATTGGGCGGAGCTGAATGAAGTTTATGAATTGGAATGAACTCGGGGAATTCGCTGAATTTGTACACAGGCCCTTTTTCTCTGACTCTGTGTGTTCATTTCTCCGACTCCTTTGTCACCAGAGGAAAACTATTTCGAATCTTCTCGATTTATTCACCGTCTGACATAATATATTATTATACAAATTACAATTTTAAAAAGTTTTTCGATTATCGTTTGTCGGGCACCAATTCAGACCAGTCAACAAATAGACATGAAATAAAGTGTACATATAGGAGAGGGATTTGGAAAATTAGTTGCGGGATGAGGAGAATTCTACACACATTTTTTGTGGAAACATAAATCCGATAGTATAAATAAAAGTATTTACAGTAAGTACAATAAAAATCTTTGTGTAAACAAGACGTATTTTTTAATGCGTATTATATTGTCAACTTTTAAATTTTCGTTCCATTCGTTCCATATATTTAAAAAAAGTCGCGAAGTTATTTGATTGCGTGAGTGATACCAAAAGATATATGTAGATGACACCAAATTGATAATATTGAAACGAGAAATTGCGTTAGTTCATGTCTATGTCTCGTATATTTGGTAGTCTGTGGGCATCAGCGTATTTACAAACATATAACATCAATTTTCTAATAGTATTCAATTAATAATTGACGCATTATATAATTTTTTAAATGATAGCAGCCTTATTATTTGTTTAACAGAATTTAGAAAAAAATGTTTTTTTGTTTGTTGGTTTTATAATTTGTCAAATTATTAATTACCTCTAACGTAGATATTTCATTATTGATTTTTTATTAATAAACCAAACTTTATATTACCTACACACTTAAATGTATTTTATAATCGATATGAAAATAATTCATTTTTTTAACTTAAATTAAGATAATCTAGCAATGTCAAATAATAACATTATATTAATCATTTTAAAATCAATTATTACGTATATTTTTTTAGAAAATAAATTGCTTGATATAAAATATAACAATGTTACAATATTTAGTATATATACGTCTTAAGTAATGAAGGCAGTATGTACACAAGGCAGAAGAGGAACGAAAGTAGACTGAATGCAGTGGAAATTAGATCGGCGTATATGTGAAAAACCTATTTATGACAGAGTAAAGAATGAAGAAATATTGAAAGAATGTATAGCTGATGTTAGTATAATAAGTAAGATTTAGAAAGGATCACTTTGGTGGTTTGGTCATATGGAACGGATAAATGAGGAGAGAATGGTAAGAAAGATGTATGACACAAGTGGTGATGGAACCAGAAATAAAAAATGTCTGCGGAAGACTTGGCACGACCAGGTAAACCCGATACTGCATGATGGTCCTGTTTGAAGTCACAATAAATAGCGAGCACGTTTGAAAAGATGTATGAATGTGGATGAGGTGAGAATTGTGTGTCAGGACAGAAAGTGTTGCGCTCTACCCTCTCTGCCTACCCCCGCGGAGAAGTAAGCTAGTAAGTAAGTAAGGTAATTTTTTTTCCATAATAGACCACTCTTCATATGTTATTAAATAAATTTATATAATGGTTGTCAGATGCGGGCGTATACCCCTGACTAAATTAGCGAGCCAACCAATTTTGTACAATGTGCATGTCACAATTTTTGGCAAAAAATTAATCGAATAAAAATTAAAATAAATATGGCATCAAAATTCTTTAAAAAGTTTTCAAGGTGCCGGAAGAGATACTGATCCACTGTGGATAGGTTCCCCGACTTTGAAAATTATGCAAAATTATATCTGTGGGGTGTTATATTTAAATATTCTTTACAAAGTCTCATCAATCAACATCAGCGTCTGTCATAAGTATTAATTACTCGCACCCTCGCCGCCTGAATAATCATTTTAACTAATAACACAAAGAGGCCACCTCAGGTCTGATAATTAACAGAATCCCCAACAGAATTAATAGAACGTAGCCGAGTTTTCCTAAATTTTTTGTACCTCCTCAGTCATTTTTGTTATTTCGCCACACTTACGTGATCCTAAATAATATTTAACCAAGTCTTCGATATTGTTTGATGATTTTAAAAATGAAATAAAATATATTTGAATTAAATAATAATGTATTTTGTGATTAAATACATTAAAATGGATCTTTAAATCTAAATGATTAAGTTAATGTTTTTAAATACTCGAGTGATTTATCCCTCGCGTTAGTTGCAGTAATAAATTGAAAATGTGCATGTGAAAGTATTTAAATTTCGATCATAATTTATAGCTACGAGGACGTAGCGTTTATTACTTTCTCAGTGGGGATCCTTTACCTACGGGCGCAGTATAAGAAACAAAGGGCTAAGAACAACCACCTTCAGAAGTACAAAGACGGGGTCAAAGGTTTTCAATAACCACTTAGCGATACCCACCGTAGTTGAATACCTCCAGGCCATTTAGCCGGAGCGGAACGAATTAATTTCAATTAACAGTAACTTGGAAGGCTGTATAATATCAAAACAGCAAGCAGCAATGCCTGTTTACCTTGATTTTCAGGGGTTTCTGGGAACTAGTTTAATTAAAACCACAACAGAAACACCGCGACATGTTAACCACAGACATTACTAATAACAAGTGAACTCTATTTGAAAATAACTAACTTAAATACATAAATAGGTATCTTATTGTCATGAAATATGTCAGTAAAAAAATAAATTCGATGACTTGTAAGCAACAGCAAAATAGCTGCTAGTGAATCTGTGTGCGATGATGAGTTAAATTCAAGTAATATTGGACTACTGCGTCTCTGTATTTCAATTAACAGGTAATTATTATCAATAAGTTTTCACCATCAACAATTTTCCGCAACACAGTTAACCCACTGTTTATTTTAGACCATGATATAATATTATCAGAATAAACACATTATAAAAAGTCTTCCCAGATGAAGGGTGTATTAATAGATGGTACACTTCATTTCCTCGAAGGAACCCTCTGTTCCCGGCTTCCGTCCTTTTGGTACAGCACAGCATCCCTTAAGATCTTATCTGTAATGAATTCTGCAAGGCGAGTTCTAATCAATGTGGGCGGCTTGTTTATATTACAGAAAGTGTCGCAAATTTCAGCCCCCAAAGGGTGGGAGGTAGTTGATTTTGGATTGAAGCTTTATCAGATTTAATTAAAAGTTTCGAATCATTATTCATCCAACGACTAAGTTGTTATTTTTAAATAAATTTCTTGGATTAAAAATAACAACGTACAACGGATTATTTATTTTAATGTCTTAAAATATCATTTAACTTTTTGACAATCCTCATTATTTGAAAACGGACTAAACATAGATTTAAATTATCTTTGTCAACAGTGAGTTTATTAAGATGTTTTAATCTGTAATCCTTCTGGTTGCTCCTTTCATTCAGAATTTTCAATTCGCGTTTTCAGGGTTTATAATCCATGCTTTTTGGCAAACAACAAACGAAATAACTAGTTAGTATTATCGTTAGAAGAACTAATAGGCTTTCATGGCCGTCAGAAAATACGTTAATATCTTCTGAGAATTTCTCATCAATCCTGATAACATATTTACTGTTTCCGAGGTAAGTTTGCAGAACTCCATAACCACATATGGGAAAATAAAACACTTGTTGTTCCATATGTAATACTAATAATAATCAGTACTGCAAAAAGTATCCCAAAAATCGACCACTCTAAAGTAACTATACTAATAGGAAGACTAATAATAATTATGCTTTACGGTCAAACGTAAAGACCTTCCTCCAGTTTTCACATATGCAGTTTATTAGGAATTGACAAGGTGAATTGAATTTTTACATAACTTCCTGTCCATAAATTCACCAATATGGATTTAAATATTCTACAGCGGACTAGCAATTTTTCTGATGAACGTATTCTAAAGAAAATATTAAAATACCTAATGTTTCAATGGCTATTGAAACACAGAGATGAATATTTTTAGATTTTAAATAAATAACTGTAATATAAGTAATGTTCTTACTAACTAAAAAAAATAATTTATTAATTTCTTTATTTAAGCATTTCCTCCAAAAAATGTCTAAATATATTGTATCACAAAAAATATACATTAGCGGATCCCTATTTAATCTTTTTCGCAAAAGAATCATTTCGGTACACCGAATCTCGAAATATTTCCATATAAAGACCATACAATTTTGTTTACAAATTGATTGTAAAAGATTCAAAGGGAATTTTTTACTTTACACAAATGAATATTTTTGCATTCGTTATTAAATATATCGTTTTAAAATAAGTCAAAATTCGCATTCGGTCTCTTATATTGTAATATCCAAAAATGTATGAAAATATTAAATAATTTAATTAAAATTTATAAGGGTACCTAGAAAATTTTATATTATTTAAAATAAATAATTATACCCTGTGCGATATATTAAACAATTACTAGAATGGAGCCTTCGGAGTCGTCGGCACCTATTTATGTTATGTTGCTTTTGTTTTTTTTATTATGAATTACTTATTTATAGAAGTCATTAACAATAGTTTCTTCTAATACCACATTAATTTCGACATAATATCATATATGTTTTAACGTATGTAATACATTATTGCACACTGTTATATACAAATATACATTGGTTAAAACGTCCACATTGTAAAACTTAACAGCTTACACTCTACATTTTACTCTTTACTAAATGCGTACGGATGAGACTTTGATCTCTTGCTTCAGAGGTTTGTCGGTAAAGGTCCGTATGCACGAGTATTAGTTGCATAACTCTAATCTGCGCACATAATACAATAATTATTGCTCGCTTCGCGCTCAACCCTATACGTGCTGACCTTGCGCGACTTCCGTGTACACGCGTCTTTATAATTTCGTTCAATGTTCCGTCTATGTATAGATTACGGTGTACGTATAATTCTTTTTATGCAATTTTAAGGAGTAATGCCATTATTTGTGCGTTGGGGAAGAAAATTAGAAAAACATTACCATACAAGTATAAGATTACTGCTAGGGCCTGGATTGACCACATTACTAATGAAAATGTATGATACATAAATTAGTTAAGATAATAATAACAACTATCACGGATAACTACACACTCCGTACGCTTACTCCGCAATGAAAAATATGATATTTTACAACTCATTACACCAGAGAAGATAGAAGGTAGCAGAGGCGTATGTAGAAAGAGATTATCTTGGCTGTGTAACCTCAGAAAGTGGTTCAACATACAAAATGGTGGTGATCTTCTACAAGATAAATCAATATACTGCAACATGGCCGCCAATCTTCAATAGAAGACGGCACATAAATAGGGCCTCTTAAAAACTTTATTTTTTATTTATTTGACATTTTACAATTTTTTTATAACATTAATTAAGTATTTTATATTATTAAAATTACATGTTTTTTTTTTCGCTTACCTCTCCAAAAAAGAGACTAGCTCTTGTGCTTGGAGAGGGAGTTACACTATAATAATTTTATATGGAGAGTTATACATTTGTAATCTATAATTATTTATTCTGAAGTTTTCATTTAATTTATATCTAAACTCTTTAATATCTTTTATTTCTTTAATTTGTGTAGGGAGGCTATTGAAAATTTTATCCCTAAGTATATACAATTTTGTTGATAGTGTTTGGTGTTACATATAGGAATTTTAAAGTTATTTTTAAACCTTAATGATATGCTTGTTTCAAATTTTACAGTGTTATTTTCTTTAATTAATTGAGATTTTTTTGTAAATGTTTTTTATTTTGCGTACCGCGAATTTTGCGAAAAGTGTTTGTGTTGAAAAAGTTGATATTTTTTAATATTACTTTGATGATTGTTCTCTGTATTATTTTTACCGAGTTCATTATATTATTGTATGCTCCTCTCCACCCAATTATTCCATGCAATATCAAAATATACATTTTTATAATTATTTATACTTTAAATGTTTCTTAATCTTATGAATATATAAATACATTTTCTTATTCTTTTCACTAATTCGCTAATGTGACTGTGCCTTTTTAAATGTTGATCAATAATTACACCGAGATATTTGATTTCTTTTTTTGGGCTTAAGTTTGTACATGAGTCGTGACAGGTAGTTTTGTTACAGTTGTCGTTATATTACATTAATAATAAATAATAATAATATTGGATAATTTGTATAGCGCTATTTTCGTAAAAACTTTCACCTCAAGGGCGCTTTACACATAAACTATTTGTTATCAATAAATAAAATAATTTAATAGTTCTACACTTTGTTTTTTTAAATTAAAGATTGTTATTTTCACTTATGGAAATGACTTTTTGAAAAGAAAAGGTGCGTTTTTAGATTCTTCTTAAATAATGTCTCTGATGCACTGTTTCTTATGACGGAGGGCAAAGAGTTCCACGCTTTTGGGTCTGCCACCGCAAACGCTCGTTCACTAAATTTAGACTTCTGGCAACGGTTTGTCAGTTCTACAATCATTCCTGTAGCTGAAGTAGAGGCTGATCTGAGAGTTTGACGTTTACCATTCAAATTGTCTGGAATACAAAGTTCTTGAAGATACCATGTTGTGTGTCGCCTTGTACATCAACCAGCACAATTTAAATTCAACTCTTTCAGGGAATCGGAGCCAATGTATCTGATGTAAAAGGGATGTTAATATGAGAGAATTTGGAAACTTCATATATTATCCGTGCAGCCGCATTTAGAATAGATTGTAATCTATCCAGCTGAAACCCACAATAAGTAGACGGGCTGCCTCAAGAGAAAGATGCCTCCGAATACTTTTAATCTGGCTCAGTTGATAAAAGCATTGCCTGCGGTATATAAATAATGACAGTTGCTTGTAATGTTTGATTGTCTCAACACAGGTTTTTCTATCGAGACATTCTATAAATTGTAGTGTAAAATTTGTATAAACGAATTATCGTTTATTGTTGCATTACTAAACTAAGAATCGTTTAAGAATGACGATGGTTTAACGAAAAGGAAAAAATGCCCGATGATTTGCTTAATGGAATGGCGCAGATTCAAACGTACAAATTTTCTCATTAAATGCACACAGGCAACAGCGAGGAGGTAATTCCCTTAGAGATTGGCTGGTTTCAGCGGAACAGAATCTCAAGTACTCTGGTATTATAGCGAGTCTAAGTGGAACACAAGTGATTCTGCATATGATAGAGGAAGCAAAATGTATGTAATAAGCATTAGGCGTGTCTGTACTTGATAATGCGTACATTTCCAACCTGAAACTACTCCTCGTTAACCAGACCAGGATTGTCAGTATCAAATGTTAGATTTTATTATATTAATATTGTATAATACACTGTTGTCAGACTGTTTGAGGTTGAACCACACCGATGCGAAAAAAATAATAACATTACATAATATCGTAGTTACAGTCGTCGAGGTGCAGATATGCAAATGTTAAAAAATATAATTATATTAATATAATAATAAAATTAATCCCGCATATGTTTAGGCAGTAAGCAACAATTCAGTCAATGATTGAATATAAATTCACATGACTATGATCACTATACACGTTGAACAGATAAACTAGGGCTACAATTAAGAAAAAAAAGGTTAAATTATAACATCGATTAGATTAGGCTAGTTTAGAGTAATACAACACAAACATTGTTTGTTAATTTAGATTAGGATTTATACACTATCTTTTTATATTGTTCTTGTATTATTCCTTGTAAGATAATATTTCTAATGTTACCACATACACCTTTGAATTCATATTCGTTTGATGACCAATTTTTCCGTGCCATTAACTTTTGATTATACAGCTGTGCGGTCACTGTAGAACCTATTTTTCAATGTAAAAAATATAATTTAATATCAAAAAACGAGAAGCGATTTACCATAGTATAACGTTAAATTAACCAAATAACGCAAAAATACAGCGAATAAGATATATCAATTTGAAAGAAAGAAACAACATATAAGTTCGAAAATTTGTCAACTTACTCTATTGGTGTGGTGCAATCGGTTAATGCATTTCCCAGGATAGGAAAAGATCCAGGTAGAAATTTTCCTGTGTATCTTTCTAATTGATAAATTTAAATTATATTTAGTTCAGTTCATTTTATTTATCGAATTCGTGATATTTCTAGATAATATTTTGGGTACCTCTACGGAAGGTGGAATACGGTAAATCAAAATGCCACCAATTTGGTATTGTCGCACGGATGCTTAATTAATCGTACTTTAAATTGTAAGGAAATTTGCTTTACATTTTATATCTTCAGAGTGATAATCCTCTGTGGATCCTCATCTCCTGACAACCCTGCCTCCGCCATAACCGGCACCTACCTTGCCCTCACCAGTACCTACCTCACATTAATCACAGCTACTTTACTTCCTGCAGACACTGATAAAGACTGGTTCACAAACGGCTCACTCAGCGCACTGTCCCCGTGTAGGCGGGGTTATAATATTAGAGCATTAGTTGACGAAATTTGTTGAAGAGCAGGCCTAACGTTTTGCTCAATTCTCTACAATTTACTTAAAGCTTCAAGAACTACTTTTGAATTCTGAATAATTAAGTTTTTTTTTTCAAAATTATGTTAATGTGTTTGCCCGCTACAAACTTTTTAGGTAACTATAACAAAATTCTAGAAAACTTATTATTTAAAGGAAATTTTTAAAATCACATATTAGGAGTAGATATAAAAAACTTGGAATTTAAAAAAAAAAAAATATGTTTAAGTATGCAAACGAGGTAAGTATAAAGACTTTCCGTAATTTTAATATTAGGTAGGTTCACTTATAATATTATTGCTAATTAATAATATATTACAAATAATACAATAAAAAATAAGGAAATAATGTAAGTATAATAAAATTAAGATAAGATCACTTAGGTAGTTTGGTCATATGGACCGGATGAATGAGGAGAGAATGGTAAGAAAGATATATGACGCAAGTGTTGATAGCACCAGAAATAGAGGATGTCCGCGGAAAACTTGGCACGTCCAGAAAAACTAGATACTGGAAGACGGTTCTGTTAGAAGCCATAATATTTGGCGAGCTTGTATGAGAAGATGTATGAATTTGGATGAGGCGAGAATTGTGTGTCAGGACAGAAAAGTGTGGCGCTCTATCTTCTCTGCATACATCTTCGCGAGGAAACGGTATGATGTTAAGTTCGTTAGTCATTAATATATTTTTTTATTTATACTGGATTAATTAACTACAAATTATTTAATATTAATTTATCAATATTATCTCCAATTGTATTATTTTCAAAATTAAATTGAATTAAAAGAAATCGTATTTTGCCAATCAAATATTTTACTCTTGACCGCGTTCAAGATGATGAATCATCCCCTATCATTTTTTTCTTCAGCCGAAGAAATCTTCTGAAAATTGAAATAATAATGCCTGAGGCCAGTTATAAAAGGTGTCTTAAAATTGTATATTACACCGATTAGTTTCACAGCTTCATAAATTATCTTGCCCACACTGTTTGAACACATCACACAAATGTGATGTATATATGAACCTACGTAAATTCAGATAATATAAGTACAGGGTGTTACGAACAAGCTGTCACTTTTTAAGGGAAAACTAGTTTTAGGCTCGAAATATTTAATATAAATTAAAATTTACTGAAGTGGAAATTATGTATTCTTAATTTTATTATTTTATGTATTCTTAATTTTTTTTTATTCTACCCGTGGAAATTATGTATTTTTAATTTGCAGTTGTTCTGGAAGATTTATTAAAAAATAATAAAACAACTAATAAAATACACCGTTAACTTACTTAAATTGTATTCTGTTTTATTTTATTTTAATTTAATACGAGCATAGTACGTCTAATGGGTAGATAAATTACTTAGTTTACATTTTACATTAGGTACGTTACTTAAAAAGTACTTGAATGTATTATTTTATCAGAAAATGGATAACCGAGAGAACTTGACTTATATTAATAATTGTAAGATGCATTTTACGTCCGTATGTGAGATTGAGAGGATAGAGGGACATTTCTGTTAGAAACAACTGTTGCCTCGTCCACATTGCATGCATCCATCTTGCATCATTGCATCTTCCTGTATTTGATTCACCTAGGTCTTTCGAACGTCGTATTTATGGATCAACATTCACCATTCACGTCATATATATTTCTTACCATCTTTCCTCGTTTATTAAGCGATTATTTATGAATCCGCTTTAGCTTTGTATTTATTTATGATTTGTTTATGCTTTTCTATTCAATCAAAAATGAATTTATCACTCATGTGCTCCACTGCATTCACGTTTAAGGAACTAATATAAACGTGTATTTACTTTAGTTCCTCTAACTTCTTAAATTAGTCAATGTCTACTTTTATAGTAAACAACGAGTAACAAAGTATAGGTAATTTTTACTGTCATTAACTGTTTAAATTTTAGCAGTTTGATCTTCGTGCCGAATGGCACAGGCGCACGGAGGAACGCTTTCACAAATATGTAATAGGCTTATTTTTTGTACGTTTCGAATTAGTTTCGCCTACTTTACATCCAGACCTCCCTGCAGACCGGAGCCTTTGAGACCTTTGCCTACAAAGTTCTTTTGTTGGCGAGAAGGGCTCATAAAATAATGATTTGTTATGTTCTAGCATATGTCCGACCCTTAGACTCTGGTATTCACTACCCCTAGCCGCGGGGTGTTGCGTTCGCAGGGGCGTGGCCGCTAGGGGTTTCGCCTTGATACATAATAAAAATTTATGAATACATTTTAGTTGTGGGAAGTGTTGATTGTAATCCGTGTATTTTTCTTTGGCACCTAATCTGGCACTATTCTACAGCCGGAAGTACATAAATACCGGCGTGACGTATTTTCATTCGAGTCGGCAGAGAGATAGATGAAAGAATAGCAATAAGGTTAAAGTTACACATTTCTATCCTAACCGTATTTGAGATTCTTTTATTTTTTTATGTATTTCTCATTCATAATCCTTACTAGTTGTCTCACAATTCTCTTTTTTAGATTCAAGTACTATTTTTGTTTCTATTTGATCTGGTCAGACAATTTAAGGCTTCTAACTTTTTATATGATCAATATTCGCTCATTCACATGATTAATAATTTTCTATCTATTTAGTCATACTTACTAATCATCTTGCGATTGTCCGTGAGGATAGAACGCTTTATCTCATATATACATGCACGCATGCTCGTTAGTTGTTGAGTATTATTAACTATTCACTTTATACTATTTCCTAATTCGTTCAACTCATCTCCCATAGTCTTGCTACAACCACCCATATCAAAACATTATTCACGTAAAGTATTACTTTTGAATTCAGTTATATTTTACTACATGTATTTGAAAGTATTGTAGTCAAAGGCATAGCACTGCAAAAGAGGTGCAAAGACTTCTGGTGTTTTATTGAATAATTAGTTAATACTTTCTGTACTTAATTTAAAATAAATCAATCGGTATACATTGTATTGTAGCATTATTATAACCAAAAATATCTAAAACGGTAAAATCATAAAAGAGTTGGAAACCATAACTTCCGGGGATCGAGTATGTCGTAATTTCCCATTTGGTAAAGTAATAATATTATTTTTACGACCATCAAATACGGTTTAAATATTAAAACATTTTTATTACGAATTGTGCTTCTACCATCTACCTCATTCTACCACCACCATTAAACGATTTAAGAAACATAAAATCTTGCTTATATTATAGAGTAATAGCTTATATTATTATTTAACCCTACGGCTGCAATTTCAATTTATGAAATAAAAAAAGCTACAATCGTGCTGATATTTTGTATTTTACATATTTTTTTAATTGGCGGCCAGCCTGAACGTGCGCACTTAGTCGAATTATTTATAATGTGAATTATGATACAGTGTACTTGCTATGTTTTTTTATACCCACGTACTACATTAAATCAAATGCTGGGTTACTGTGAACAGATGGAAAACATTTTTCTATAATTATATACATTTTATTTAGCTATAATTATGCACATGATTGCTGCACTTCCATAATACCTGTTTACACGTATATTATTTATTACATACATAAATTAATATATATATATATACAAATTATCACCTTAGAACGCCAGACACTAATTTAATTTAATCTTCTTACAAACGACGAGAGAATACAACACCGTACGTACTATTCTATTTTTTTAAATTAATTATTTTAATCTTAATGCGTGCTTAGTTGCAATGATAACATCTAGTTACTAGAGTTTTCCGATTATATTGGTGCGATGTGATAAGAGAGTATATATATGTAGCAATTGTAAAGTTTATCAGTGTAAATTTTCACTTAAGAATAATATATTTTTGACATTGATTTACACTGCAATAACGATTGTGACATTAAAAAAATGTTTTTATGACGACAATATTTCAAGGTTTGGTATGAAAGTAATAATTCTTGTGGATGAGAAAAAAAAGTATATTTTATTAATATCTTTTAATATTAATCTTTTGTAATTTTTATAACCATATATACTTTTCCTCAGCCCAGTATTCCAAATTATATACGTGAACCTTGTATGTGAGTACAGTAAGCCAGTCTTATTATATATAAAAAAAAAATTGTTAAAGAGATGATTCAAATAAATAGACACAAACACAAAAAAAACAAATGGTTAATTTTTGAGATTAAAAAGTTGAAAACAAATTAAGACAATTTAAAAATGGAATGTTACGAATTCACAATTCACGAGAATGAAATGGATATTAAATCTACCTAGAAATGCGCGATAGTGCGAACTCGGCTATGAATATCAAAATACAATTTCGCTTTTAAACTGAGCATGTCTTAAGAAAGATATGTCTCAGTTGGCGTTACCGACTTATGCAGCATTAATTATTTAAATCTATTAAACAAATTATATAACGATGTTTTTATTATTCTATTTTTTCACAAATAAATAAATCGTAACATGTTGTGAAAGAATTCATGGGTTTTAAAAAAAACTGATTATTTTTTATTAAGGAGAACACATTGTGAAGTCCTAATTATTAAGAACATAGGTCTGTGATATTTTAAATACTAATTAAATGCATTAATTAGAATATCAATTTTATCGAAAAATATTGTTGTTGCTACCGGGATTCGAATCTGGATCTCTTTCCAATCCAGGGAAGATGTATTAAAATATCACAGACCTATATTCTGAATAATTACAACTTCACAGTAAGAATGTGTTCTTCTTAATAATATATAAGTTGTATCAATGTGTCCAAAATCTAATCAAAATGAATTGGTAATTCTGGCGTCTCCTACTCAAAGGTATTAGATTTTCCGTAAAAGTAAAGTAGATGGCTTTCAAATAATGGAACGATTGATGTATTAATTTGAAAAGTGTAACTTGTAGGTTTGAAAATTTGTCGTCAATGCACTATGTTGGTGTAGCATAATCGGTTAATGCAATTTACCCAGATTGGAAAAGATACAGGTTTGTATCCCGGTAGCAACAACAATATTTTTTGATAAAATTAATTTAATATGTATATCTTTCTAATTAATACATTTAATTAGTATTTAAAATTATTTTCTGATACACAACTTTCTATTCTGTTTCAAAATTATGTAAAGACGGTGTTGCCCAAGATGAGGTCACCTTTTATTGGCTAAGGTTCCATTACTGAATTTCTTTCTACACTTGAATCAATAAAAAGTTAAAATTCCCAACACTCATAAAACCCGCTCTAGCTGTCTATCGCCTCACTATTATCTGACGCCCCATACAGACAGTAGTTAAGTTGTATTTGGAAGTAAAAATAAAATTTTATTGCTTGCAAACGACTCACAGACAGATGTACGGCAGGCGTGATAGTGCAGAGCTTAACGATCTAACATATCAAACTATAAATTATATACGGACTAATAATGTTGAGGGTTTTTACAAGAATTTTCAATGAGCAAATACAGATGATGAAGCTGTGGAATCTACGGCGAAAATAGATTAATACGATATCGAATCAATTTTGATTCCCTGTGAAATGATTAAACTGCAAATTATACACAATATTACGCGACCGCGGCTAGTTTTTCAATTTTTTACGATTGAAAATGGTTGGACACGTCTTGTTTATCAAGATTAGGGAATCCAACTGAGCCGGGATCTAGGGATGGAAACAGTTATGTGACTGTGATTTTGACGATGATTGGTATGTGAGATTTAACGATGATTGATAACTAAGATTTAATTGTCGGAGGTACCAGACGTTAATATAATAATAATAATCAGTTACTAATCGTTGTTACAATCAAACACAATAACAATTTAAATATCGGTTTAAATGATTATTTAATTATCTGTTTGGCTCGGTTTACAGTTTTTATAAATCCAAAGAAATTTCAGGTTACTAAAATTAGACCAAGACTAAATAATAAAAAACTTGCTTTGGATATATTTAAACTGTTATTCGTCAATCTTGTATTATTATTTACGTTATTTATTGTTTAAAAATTCATTATTTACTTACTTAACTACATCTTGGATTAACTGTATTTGTTATTTTTTTAAACAACACAGGACCGATCCCGCATTTCGAAATCATGGGATTGCAATTTTAATTCGAGATTGAATTCATTAACCAAGATGTATCTTCTTGGCTTGTGATGATAAATTAGGTAGTCAAATTGTATGTAATAATTTTTCATTTACATATTTGCATCGATCTGTATAATATTAACAAAAATAAAAATCGTTTAGGAATATTATTTTAATAATCATATTTTATCTCTTAAGCGATTAAAGCGAGATAAAAGGATAGCTTGGCTATTCAGATCTGGTCCCTGAATATATTGAAAATTCATTATCAAAAGATGTTTCACTTCTAAGACCCACTGTGTTGCATTCGCAACCAAACATTCAAAAGTTGCTCTATTTTGGGATCAACTTTTATAAATATGGAATGCGTAGAGTACTTATTTTGGACCCACTTATTATGAACGCATTGCAGAGTAGTAGTTCAGGTGTTCGAAGAAATTATTCATGCGTCAACACGTATGTGAGGTATTTAAATCGGTCCAGAAGTGGTTATTAAATATTTAAACGTAGTAAGTAATTGCATACCTTAAATTAGGTAACGATGAGTATTTATTCAATGACGTAGATTCGAAGATAAAATGAGAAAGATGAATATACGAAAAAAATAATTGTACGGAGATTGTATTTTTTTCATGAGATTATGTTAATTACATTATATTCTATTAATTTCAATATTTTTAAGTCAGTGGAATATATATTAATATATAATATAAACGAAGACTTTTAAGAATTTTTCAGTATAAAGATGGTTGCATCCGGCAAGACAAAATATAGAACATCCAAAATGTAAAACATATAATCAAAATTTGGCGATAATGTGTATGGTTATAAAACTTAAAAACTATAAAAATACTGATAAATAATTTAACAATGATACTGATGACAATGCCGTTAATGAATTAAATTATATACTTATGTATATGCATATACTTGATAAAAAATCGTCTTCAATTTTTTACAGACAGGTATATATTAGTATTATGTTTAATAATATTCTAGTCCTCATTTAATTCACAGGATTACCTACATCGATATCACGGTCTCCCTGTGTATAATGCGCACGCATGCCGAAAGGTGTGAAAAATGAATCTTTAGAATTAATTCTACCCTTAGAACGGACGCACAGGGTGTATGTAGCAGTATGCAGGCAGCATTCTTGGCGTGTGACGAATCCATTCGACGGGGTAGATTACCTTGCTCGCCTGCCGTAGAATCACTGGGTGGCCATGGCCAGTGTTCTAATACGTTGATACAGAATTATAATTATATATACATAATTGTATTAGTGACGAAAATTATTTAAGTATAATTATAAATGTTATTTATGTTTCACATTATCTACGTTTCTTTTCTACACCGCTATAGATCTTTGCTATAGATTTTTTCAAATACATCAAGATCTGCAATGATCTTAGCGCAGACAAGATCCGTGATTTCTGACATATCTACCGTGACATGTTACTGATGATATGGCAGAAGAAAAACTTAGTTACTGATATTATTTTCTACATAACTTTTGTACATCACATTTTTAATAATGATCTCTGACCGAAAGCACAACATTTAAAATAAAAGCTATATTCGTCTGGCGCTTTTTCGCTTACTGGGATATGAAAAATAAAGCTCTAAATATTAAAATATTTGTGTATTTTACCTACGTGGGTAGGTATTTTTTAAAATAATAATTTAACACTATACCAGAAAGTATATAGGTATCTACCACGTATTATGTGTAAATTAATGACATCTATTACATCCCAAACAAAAAAAAAAGTAAAATAACAATTTATTTCTTGTATATGTGATATTTGATGTCAAGTAAATCATTGTGAAAAATTGATAATAGACTTTTATATTATCTTATCTTAAATTTGAATATACTATTTTTTCGTATCATTATTTACTGGCTTTTACTTAGTAAGAAAATAGTTAATAGTATTTTATTACCGCTAAAAAACAGCACTCATATTAAGTGTGTGAAATTTGACTAGGGTTAATTTAAAACATCAATTTGTCTCGTGCGTCTTTCCAGCCGTTTGATGTTCAACGTAATATACCTACCAAAATTATTGTATTTGTGAAACGAGAAACGCTGATTGTACTGCCAGTGAAAAGACATGTATTGAATGCCTCGGAATAAATAATGCTACGCGGAAATTCGTTACTCCAGAGAAAAAGAAATCACTTTTGTTTGATATATTTTTATATGGGCGATATTTTCGCATCCGTGAATACAAAATTGACGTTTTTTGTCACGCTCGATTTTGGCGCATGGCTTTCAGTTTTATCTTCGTGTTATCCACGCAATGAACCACGCCAATCACCTACGCTTATTGTAACATTTATAAAGTTCGAGAAATGTGTGCGAATTGTTTGTTCGATTCCATTCGTTTTATTTGGTAATTTTTTATAGTCGTGGTGTGAACGTTTAAAGGTGCTCACAAATCAAACCCGCTAACTATCATATTGTATTATATAATATCGAAATAATAACGAAATTAATTTTTTAAATGTCTAAATATGCGTTTTATACATTTTATAAAGTAACTTATAGCATGTTCGATAAGAGAGTTCTTAACTGCATTCATTTTATGTTTTTTTACATGGAAAGGAACAGAAATGTTAAAATTTATTAAAGAGAGCAATGTAGGGCAAACAATAAGAATTATTATTCAGGACAAAGCAAAACATGCATGTCGGAAGTTACATGTATAGTCGACGTTTTTAAAGTTACGGTTTTATGCATAGATTATTATTATTGTATTCAAATTCAAGTCGGCTCAATAAATTAGTCTGGATGTACTGATTAAGTTATTTTCTTATTTAACTTCAATTCAACACATTATCATATTTATCACAAAAAATTGAAAATCGTTATATTACCGCAAAATTTTTATCGACATGTTATCCGATGTTATTTGGATAACGATGAAATTTGAAAGAAAAAAATAAGATAATGACGTCGAAGGTTGAAGGTTAAATCATAGTAATAATCTTTTTCCGCGCATCTATTTTATGAAAAATAGGAATAACTTGCCTGTTTAAATGAGGATAAAATTCCGCTTCCGACCTAGACCAAACGAGTGGTCACTAAGGTACAGCTATGTGAAACATGTAGTGATTAAGTTATAGGTACATAATAATGAAGCTGTACATAATATAACCATTTAAGACATACAAGAGACATCATCATCGATGACGTAAATCGGTTCCACGACAAAAGCTCGATATGTATGTAATGGGAGCAAGTTCCGTTGACCAAATAATACATCCGAGACGCCTGTCACTTCTCTGTCATTTGTCTCTTGAAAACTTTTTAGAAAATGTTATTAAAACAACGTCAAAACAGTTTATCATTGACCATATATAACCCGCATGCATATCTTGTTACAGCCATCGTTAATTACCGTATCGTATGTATGTAAGCGCCCCTGCATATCGAATCAATTACAATTGAACAAGCAATTAAAAACCAGATAGTCCATTAAATCAGTTGCCGCCCTGTTGTTTGCGGGGGCCCCGATACATCATCCGCAGGGCTGTCCATCGTCCGCGGGCCCGAGGAACCACCTATCCACCGAACCACCCGCTGGGTAAAAGGTGGGTATTTGACACCGAAAGCAAAAGAAAACGAGGGATGTCAAAACGGTGACTTGACCTATATTTAAATATTTTAAAATTTTATTCACGTATTCGTATTTCGCGAAGAATTGACTTTAAGCAAGATAATAGTAGGTGGTATGATGACAGTTGAAAATATTAGGGTATTTGAATGGAAGAAACCTGAAATTTTATACATACAATAAATTGAAAAGTTCTCAATTTTACCTATAAACTTATCACATGATTAAATTTCTCTACCTTAAACAGAAGCAGAAGGAATTAGTGATGATAGTATTTCAGAGCTGCTTTTGGAAATATACAATGACTTTACACTTACTAAATTTATTACAAATATATATATTATATATTGTCAATTTTATGTTGTCTGTCAAATAAATGTATAATATTTGATTTAAATCTCAGACAAAATAAGACTATCGCAATATTATTTAATATTTACTTTTCCTTAACACTAGTGTGATTAAGAAAATATTATAGATTTCTGAACAAAATTCCACGTTATATGAACATTTTGTATGGAGCACGTCTATAACATGTCTTTTAATTACTCTTTTGAAATGTGGACAGCCCTGTTACTAAATAAGGAGGTAAACCTTTTAACGCACTTGTTTCGACAAGATTTATACAGTATTTGAAGTAGGTAGTATTGTCTTTGGATGTAAAGGATCCCATTTTTTTATCTTCAGATAAATTCGTCGTATTGTATTGTGAAGGTCGGTTCCTCTTTGCTTCTCACCCTTGAATAAAAAAATGACACGTGTATAGATTATTTTGTTAAGTTCCATTTGCTAGAAGCAACTTGTTAACAAAATAAATTAGCAAATCAGCAAAATTCTAGAACATAAAATAAGTAACTAACACACCCAAACTAAATGTTGTATCGTCTTATGGCAAATTTAACGGTAATGTTGATGAAGGCTTCTGTCTCATACTTCGTCTTGCTTCCTTACTAAGTGTTAATGGAATGACACTAAACAAAGTTATTGTGTTCTCTAACAACTTCGGGAAGGTAGTATTATTTTATGGAATACCTACTCAAAATTTAACATCGTGTTAGATTTAGATGTCTTTTGATCTTAGGGATCTAAAGGATGCCCGAATCCATTAAATAATAAACATCAAACTTGTCATCCTTGAAGAATATCGTATACACTGCTAGCGCAACTTATAATAATTGCTTATTATTTCAACAATCTTATCATGTTTATTTATTTAAAATATTTATCAAGAAATTTAATAGCAGTATTACTTAATATGTCAAAAGTTACAGTAGAATAAAAATTAAAAATATGCAGATTCTTTCTAAGATTTTATAAATTACGAAAAAAATACATAGAGATAAAGGTCTGAGATAAATAATCCCAATGTTATAAATAAAATATATTCATACAAGATTAATTAGATATTTCATTCTCCAAGATAGAAATAATCACCATTTATAAATGTTTAGCTTTCAATACTTACATAATTATGTATTACGTAATACGTTCCTTTTGATTGTGAGAGAATGTGTGGGAACGACATTATTTTATTTTTATGTTTAGAAAAGATATTTTGATTCTAGATCTCGGTGTTACAATTATATATCTTCGTATACATCCTGGTTTAATTACATATCCTATGTGCATGAAATATATATTTATAAAAACATTCAAAGTTATTACAATGCATTGTGATGTACCCAAGTGAAGTATCCGAGGATCCAAAACGTCATTGACAGAAATATGGCTCATGCTAATTTACTAGAGGGGGTGATTTTGAACGTGACATTAGTTTTGTAATGTCACAGAATTTAATTATACAGTGTATGTTATTTCCCGCGATTTTTGAAAGGTATCACTGTAGTCTAAAATATTAATTAATTTATAAATAAATAGTATGTTAAATTCAAAACAAAAAAATTAATCAATTAGTATCTGATAGATTTTATCAAAAATGTTCGCACACTTCTCAGAAGTTCATTAGAATTTCAAAGAAAATCATTCTGTATTCAGAGTGTTAATTTATCACAGGTATGTCTTTTATCATAAGTTTAAAAAATGCCAGCACGACGTCTTAATAGTATCAAAGTATACATCGGCCACTCGAATCAGTGATGCCTCTAACCTTTGCTCAAAGTGAAATCATCAATCAGTCTTTTTAATCTGAAAAATTCGCATCCGGACTCTGCCCCGCAAGAATTCGGCCGGGGTCCTAGTTGTGGCCACGGCCTAACCCTCGCGGGCATAAAGGGCCCCACAAATTATCGTAAATTGAGGTTTCGGACCTTCGCCTCGGCCAGAAATCCGATCACAATGGGTGTATGCGACGGAACCTTTTTTACGAGCCGAATTCTTAAACCACTAAGTACCTACTTAGTTGTGTTGACACACCGGATGGTGGTTTGTTTCCCTGGCCAGTTCGATATAAGCTGAGAGGGTTGACGTTGGTTCCATTGCATGGAGAAACATTCCATCTTAAAGAAACTATACACAAATTTACGAAAAACAAAGCGCTCTAGAGTAAGTGGGAATGCAATTTTTAATTTGATTACTTAACTTCCTTTTTTCAAATCGTGAACAAATATTCTGGTATCAACAAAATGTCATTACATTTCATACATTTATATTCTTTTAACATTAAATGAAAAACTCTAAAAACTTTTCGTATCCTAAGAGATTAACATAATATACAGACCGTCACGTCGTCACCAAATCGTTGACCGTTTATGACTGTCTAACTAATCTTTCTGTTGTTAACAAATGAGAACATAATACAATGTAATACAAGGTTGCAAAAGGATTTCGTACTCGGACATATCAATTGTGTGATGATTTTTACATATTGAACCATTCAATTGGAAATTAATTATTAGCTTCGCGACCGAAAACTCAAACTCTTCCTTCAAACTCATATACCAAAAGTTTGTACAGTTACAAGGTAATAATATTTTTAAAGTATAGCTAGTTTATTAAACTGCACTAAAATATTGAGAATATCTAGATTAATATTTCTGTTTAATAAAAAATATATACAAACAATATTTATTAAACATTTTATACCATTTACTCGTAATTATAAAACTGATTAATTTAATGTATAATTAGCTTAAAATGTTTACACTTGAATGCGCGGCAACTGAGCTAACCTCCTTAGTAATATCACGTGTGTATATTGTTTTACTATTAGTACGTTGTCATTAGAAGACGGATGACACTTTCTTGTTTCACTAACATAAAAAACTAATTTATTAAGTGTTACACAATGTTTATATTGACAAAAAATGGTTTTTTTTGACAGATGCGTCGTGTTACCAACCATATTAATTGAACCGTAATAAATCGCAATTAAAATATTTTCTTTTAACTGATATTAAATAAAATATTAATTAAAAAATTTAATAAAATATCCAAACCAATAATTATTTATCGATTCAAAATTAATTAAGATTGCGTATTTAATTTAAAAAAAATTAAATGTATAATTATGAGTTAAAATAATTATTATAAATATTAAATAATAACTGCATAAAATAGATAATATGATAAATACTAATTACTTACTAGGTGAATTTTTTTTACGAAAATGGTGCTATACAAATTATCCAATAGTATTATTATTACTAGTTACCATATTTTACACAGTGATATTGCATAATTAACATACATGTTGGTCTAGTGGTTAAGGCACTCGCCTATGATCTAGTGATCGAAGATTCGAACCTCATTCCCAAGGAATTAGCAAATTAGTTCTATTTCTATGTGTACATATCTCTATTTAATAAATAGAATATTACAAATATTTATAATAAAAAAAATAACTTGAGTGTAATACTATACTTGAATTAATTTTTATGAAGTATCTATAATATTATACTTAGGTTTTTTTTTTCAAATATGTCCTAGAATTTATTTATAAATAATAAGATAAAACACTTTGTTTAAACTACTATTTATTGATAAATCAAAATGTTTCGATACCTATGGTATCGTCTCCAGGAAAAGTATACTATACTAATATTAAAAATACAAGCATAGGTAAAAACAAAACTATAAAAGTATAAGTAATGGGTAACTAAGTAGGAACTGATATGAAAACAAATTTAAAAGGTGACTATTTGCAAAAAAGATTTGGTTAATTATAATATTTAGTTTGCCATTAACAACTTTTCTTATTTCAAAAATTTAAAAATTATCTAACTGTAAATCCCAAGTATCTGTATGTATAAGAGATTGACCGAAAAACTATAATAGATATTTGCTTAGAGTTCATCTTTTTATGATAATTTCAGCGAGAGTCTACGTGCATATTTGGGTTCGCAGTTAATCATAAATCCGTGAAAAAGAAATCCCCCGAATCCCTAGATATCGATTTTATTAATGAATAAATGGTTCTCTTCTCTCATGCCACCTGATCCTCGTTTTCTGTTTACATTTCTCATTTCTATTTAATTACATCCATCCCCACCCTTCTAGCGAGTTCGCCCCGAATTCAAATATACAAAACTGCCTCCCATATTCCCTCACCTCTCCTCGGTCCCATTATTACTAAATCACCCATGTCCCAGAACCAATTTTGTTACATACAAGGGTAACTGGTCACAAAAAGATATTTTTAAATTACCTCTGGGGCCTTTTCATTAAATACAAATCATTTGATACTTAGTGGCAACCTTTAGATTTCTACCCCTGTTTAAAGGAACATTTCACGATGGTTGTACGTCCTCGCGGTTGTTGGATAATTAAGAAACCATAAAAATGTTAATATCATGTATATTTTTTAACATTTATCGTAAACGAAATCCAAATATTATATTCTCACTTTATTCAAGGAAATATGCGAAATAATTAATATCATTATATAATACATACATTTCTACAATAGCTTCCGGGTAAGTGTATCGAATCCCTGATTTCTTGGATACTATGCGAACGACTTACCCGCTAAAAACAACCATTTCTAATCATTTCATTATTAAAAAAATGACATTTATAAATCACATCAATGATCGGTGCACTAATTGTTAATGTTTATTATTATTATCTAAACCTTTTTCTGCCAGTTAGTTGTTCATATTTGACATGGGGGTAAATCAACCATTTAAAAAAAAAATTATCTATGTATTGGGGAAAAATATAAGCAAAGTATTTAAAAACAATACCCACACCATTTTTAATAGAACATGTATAATTTTATATAATTGTTTATTGTGTATAATTTTGCTGAAAAAATTAAACTCGGCTACCCAGAATTAAAACAACCTCTAATTGGAAATTTCTTTAGAATCTCGTTAGCCCGAATCTAAAGCAATCACTTGATTATAATAATATATAGTTTACTCATCTTTGAGTAAATATAAGTTAGTAAAATTATCATACAAATTCTCTGCTACGGTTTAGGGCATCGTTTCGGCTTTTTTGATTTGAGGGTACCTCACATTTTAATAGAGGCGCGCGGTCGAGAATTTGAAGCTCTTTTGAATACTGTGTGGGATTTTTGGATCAGTATACGATAACAACCAGCCAGAGGCAAACGAACTGCCATAATGATGGTCCATCAAAGCGAGAACATGCCTACTCTAGTGTGAAGATAAAAACGTATGGTACCGGGCATTTATGTGCCAAACATGTTGTTAACATTTACATTTTTTTAAACGCGTTGACCAGCTTGACCCTCAAACTGGCGGCGTAGGAATGATCTAGGGCTGTGATTTCTTACAGTAAATTGGATCAATTGTTTTGGAGCATTTCTAAACATTCTTGACTTATATTTTTAATATTTTCAAAATCATCCTACTTACTTACCATCACGCCGTTTTCCCGCGAGGGCAGGCAAAGAGGATAGAGCGCCATACTCTTTTGTCCTGATACACAATTCTCGACTCGTCTACATTCATACATCTTCTCATACAAGCTCGACGATTATTGAGGCTTCTAACAGGACCATCCTTCAGAATCTGGTTTACCTGGTCGTCCCAAGTCTTCCGCGGATGTCCTCTTTTTTTGGTGTCATCAACACTTGCGTCATATATCTTACCATTCTCTCCTCATATGACCAAACCACCTAAGTGATCATTTCTTAATCTTACTCATTAAACTAAGATTAGCTTTACATTCTTTCCTTATTTCTTCATTCTTTACTCTGCCAGTTCCAGGCCTCATTTTCATTCATCATTGTCGGTACCAGGACTCCAGTTGACAAGTTCCCATTAGTTAAAATTCCATTCAAAGCGCCGTTCATATTATTCCCTGCAATTCCTCAACTTTGCGGTTAAAATTATTTTTTTATATTGTTAACTTTGTTTTATTAACCGTTTAATAAATAATACATCTACCGATTTCCAACAATATCATTTTCTTCTTCAGGATGTCATTAACTAACCAAAAATATGTTTCTTTAAAATAATCTAATTACAAAAAAAGATTTTTTTTAAAAGCAATCATTATTTAAAAATAAATTTAGTAGTTAACTTAAATTTTTACTACATAGTTGATAAAAAAATTGTACAATTATTAAGGAATAAATTTTAGAATTGGACTTGTGGTTGAATTTAGTTGGTTGTTTATAATTAACAACATATTTTGGTTAGTAATATAACAAAGTTAACGATCAAAAAAAATAATCCAGTCTTAGATTTTGATTTAAAATTTTAAAAATAATACTAATTAATATGCATCACAACAAACTTCCCAAATTGCAGGATGTGAGGTAGTTTAAGATTTGGGTGCGAACACTTGTGACAGTGGGCAGGAAATTTATTGAATATTTGAATACCGAATTTTGAAACATTAAATATCCTTCGATTATATGTTATATTTGATAGTAGGTATAAACTTGTTCACCAGCATCCCTTCTATAAAAAGTCACCGACCGCCACTGGCATTCAACTAGCTAAAGTTGCTATGAACCAACTGTTCTGAATATGGAAAGCTACATTAAGCAAGCAACTAAAATTATGTTCTATGTACAGTTTTCTGGGCTAATATGCAGTGTATAGCTGATATTTCGGGACTGCAATGGGATGGGATTAGCCCAGAAAACTGTACAAATATAAATTATGTTGGTTTACACATTTATCTTTTTAGTCTTCATGAACGCAGCGGAGATCTAGAAGGCCGCAAGAGAGACAGGCTGTAAAATAGATACCTTTGAAGTGTATTGCTGGAGAAGCACGTTACGCATCCCTGTCTCATGTTTTAATCCTGCAACAAATCCAAACTACAGCAAGCCTTATCTACAACACAACAAAAAATTCTTCCGATCACATTATACGTCAAAGTGATAACCTTGTAAAGGAGATTATCCTGGGGACAACCTTGGCCAGAAGAAGACCTGGAAGAGTACTACAACGGTGGATTGATACTGCATATGGCTGGAGAGACTCACTAGAATCAGCTGTGAGGGTGACCCATGGACCGGGACTTAATGATTTGGGACTCAAGCCTGATCCACAGTGCGCCTGTGGCCGGGTGAAACAAACGCCGAATCTCATTCTCTGGCGATGCTGGAGAAGATATGATTGAAGGTTTGGTGGGAGTAGATCGGGTGTCCATCCGGAACTCCGGTCTCTTCAGCTGCAAAAGGAATCTGGATTTGTTCAGGACCTTTGTGAGAGTTTGGTTTCTAGGTGGGAATTACTTAGGGGTATTAACTAGCAATACTATAATAGCAATTTGAAATGTGTAGAAAATAAAAACATAATTTATGCAGAAGTGGTATGAGGTGCGTTTTTTATTTGAAATTGTTTAAAAAATGTAACAATCTTGTTCTAGGTTTTTTCTTATTCTAATCTAAATTTAGTTTCAATTTTTAACGTAAAATATTAATGTGTGAGTGTGTGCCGTAGGTACACTATTATTTGCACCAATAAACGCTTTGCTGTAAAAATACAAACACGCGTTAACGGCGCTGTGTTAAATTTTCTGAAAACATTGTATTAAATATGTCTTAAACATTGTATGAAAACATGTTAGCTTAACTATGTAATTGCGAGCTGAGGAGTTCGTTCGTAAAGCATGCATTTAAAAGCAACAATAAAAGCTCCGCGGACCGGAAAGTTTATCGTTGTTGTAACCACCTTCCCCGTTGGAGCGCCGCTTCTAGTTTGATAAATGGCCACACCGAAAAACGGATTTTATAAACTGGCCCCTGGAAAAAAAAGCTATTTACATTTATAAATAAAGCGAAAAACCCGAGCGACCGGCAAAAAAAACGTGTTAAAGGAAGGAGCCTTGATTTATCGCTTTGTTTTGTGTGGACGGCGCTACGCGAAATCGCGGAGAGTTGATTCTCGGTTATTTACATTGCTCTTAAAAAGGTATCACAGCTTCATAAAGATCATCGTGTTGCACGCGTTATAACAGACACCTAGATCTTAGTGATCATTCAATCCTCATTATTTATTGTGATGTCTTGGAATGGTGGGACGGTGTGTGTATGTGCGTATGTGTGCCGCGCCGCCGATGCGGGTATGTGTGGCTATAAGGACGGCGCGCAGGAATACGCGCATCTCTTTTATCAGCGGTTCATCGGCTTAATAGTTTGACCTATACTAGTGATATACCTTGTACTAAATTGTAGCTTATTGTAATAAAAGATTAATTGTTACAAAGTCTATTTCTTGGACCTTCACATTACGAGGTGTACACTAAAGACGCACTAAGAAGTCAAGTACGTAACATTTATTGTACGAGGTCTCAGTAGGATGTTGACACCAGATACCGCAAGACCTAATTTTATTCAAAGCTGTTCGATCTTTATGATATATCCATGGAACGCCGGTCACCGTGCCAGTGTCTGGACGTATCACGACTTTCTGTGTGTTGTCTATGACTTCTGTGACGTACATTACGCTATTTACTTTATTGTCGTGTGATTGGTTTCTCGCTACCGTGCGTACCGAAATCAGCTTCGTAAATTTGTATATGGTGTGGATAAGATTGTCCGTTTTACCAGCGAAATCAGAAGACACAGTATGGTTACGGCAAAATATGAAATCCAGATAAAGGAGCACTTCAGGTAGGTCGTGTTCTTCCTAGTATCTAGTTGGATTTTTAAACAGTACATACCCTTTTTTACGTTAACATTAAAGGAAATAACATGAAATCTTCTTCTTCTACTTTAATGGACAAAGTCCATAACCGCAATCACTGCAGAGCGCCAACTATCTCAATCTGCTGGGTACTTGCCAACCTCTTCCAGGTCTGTCTTGACAGTGTCCGTCCACCTACATCTTGGTTTTCCTTTCTCTCTCTAACGCTATCTTTGTGGGTGTTATGGGACTCATGTATTTTCGCTACATGTCCCGCCCACTGCAGCCTGTTTGCTTTCATCTTCCTCAGGATATCTGAGAAGGAATATCATTCTCAAAATTCTAAGTTCCTTAACCTCCTCCATTCGCGGGTTAGGTTATCTGTATTGTGCAGAACTTTATTTTAAAAAGCTTGCAACTTGCTTTCTTGCGCTAAAATGATATTGTTGTATATACGTGATTTAAATTGTATTAAGGGAAGACATTATTATTGTGAGATTGCAGTTTTCTTAGAACATAGTTTTGTGGTATTTTGATACAAATTAAATGTATTAATTAGAAAGATAAACAGGAAAATTCAAATTCGAAAATATATTTTTGTTTAAATAAAAGGGGATAGCTTTAATATTCGAAATAAGAGATATACCAATTAGAAAGAACTACAACATATAAGTTCAACAATTTGTAGTCAGCTTACTGTGTGGTGTAATGGGTTATCGCATTTCCCCGGATAGGAAAGGAACCAAATTCCGGAAGAAAAAAAAAATTTTTTTCAAAAAAAAAATTTTTTTCCTTTATATCTTTCTAATTGATATTTGTATTTATATTGTGTGTCAAGAATTTTGATATTAGCAATTTTCGTCATTTACATGCAATATTCCTAATAGTTTTTCTATTCGCAGCGCAGTTTAAAACGATCTGAATATTTTGGCGGTGTTATTTTTTTTAGACAATATTAGGTACCGAACTTAAAATATTTTTAAATTAATTCCCTAATGCACGGATGCCATATAGTCCGTGATTAGACATTAAAATTACCGAAAACAATTTTTTTTTTTTTTTAGTGAATGTTGTAATCGGGGAAATGTTTTAATGTTTATTTATCTTGTCAAAATGATGTGTGTAGAATTTTGTGCAGGTAAAAAAGGGTAAACGTACTACTCTAGTTTTGACAATTGAGCCACAGGTGGTAAACGTCAAACCACTCATAATTTTTATAAGAAACACCCCAATTATATTTACTATCTTTGTTACCTTTTCACTTGGGTTTCGCAAGTGACTATAGTAAGGGATCGTGTTAATGATGAAAAATGTACATTTTATATTTGATATATGACATAATGTTTAAAAAAACAATTTTTATAACAGAAGTGTGCAAATTTTACATACTTTTTTGTTTTAACGTAACGCGACGACACAGCCCGTCAGGGTGGGGTACATGTTATTTATTGGGATAATTTTTTAGTGTGTGTTGCTGGGAGGGTTCGCTTAATGAGAGCGCACATCGACGACTTTCTCTCGTACGGCAGTTCTGTCGTGATGGCGAACGCTATGCGAGTGTATGGCAGCGCGCACACTATAGACTAAATTTTTTAATGATAAAATAGTAGGTAGCGAATTATCGTACGACTGCTTTGTTCTCGGTACGCGTTCGCATAATATAAGATCTTTGATAACTATTGGTGTTTTATAAATGACTAAATAAAATGTATTACAATGAAAATTAGTAACATCATGTGTACGTTTAAAAAGAATAACTAACTATTAAGAAAACAATAATTTCTGTGATTATGATTGTGAAAATTATATATCTGTCGAAAATATAGGTATATTTACGACCGGGACTCGAACCCGGAAATTTCTTATACCGATTGACTGATTCATCAGTTACACTATAAAATGAAAAAAAATAAAAAAAAAAAAAATTTTGAAAAAATGATTAATAACATAATCTAGAGCATTCATTAAGTCCTATACAACGTGTCCTTCCTTCTTATCTCTCTTCATTTAATTAGTGAGAAAGAGACAATTATATTTGTATGTTTGTTGTTCTTTTCACTGTGAAAATAGTGTGTGATCTCTGTCTTTCATATCACAAATTGTATTTTTACCAACGTATTAACATTACAATGGATTGAATGGAAAAATAATTGTTTTTGTACGATTCTTTTTTCATAATTGGTTTTTCACTAGTCATTCCTAAGCGCTAATATTTTCTTCAGGATTATCTAAAATATGAATTTTATGTTGCATGTATTTGCCGAATATTACAGGTTTAATTATGATGTTAACCTGTGTTACTGCAAGGTTTGGGAAGGGTTAATGTCGAGCTTGTCGATCTCTCGAATAATTCGTTTTTTTATTTAGTGTTTTATTGTTTTAGGTGCATTAGTTGCTTCCAGTGCGTTGTAATTGTGACTTGTGTACAATAGATCGCAGCGTGTTGCTTTACTAAGGAGGCGGGGTATGCTGTCAGGGGTGGCATAGTTTATTTTTATTTACTCAGGCCAAAGTAGCATATTTTTATGAGGAATTAATGTTGCGTGACGATTTGAACGAGTCTTCTAGATCAGCGTTTCCCAACCTTTTTTGGCTCGCGTACCACTTGGTAGTACATCACGCTTAATTGTACCACTGCTTAAAAATGATTGTATTTCGAGAAATTTGTTATTCTATTTGCATTATGAATTTTATAGGGTGACTATATTTCCCAGAACTCAATTTATTTAAGCTTATAAAAAAATACCAAAGGTTTTATTTTTTATGATAAAAATAAGACATTTGAACTTTACATATCACAATGTTTTTTTTAAATAAAAGGTCCCGAAGCTCATTTCTTGTTGAAATTCAAAACCAGGACATTTAAAGAAGTATTTTATTTAACTAATTTTTATTAAAAAAAATACATAGAATTAAATTAAATTATTTGTATAAAACAAAATGAAATGAGCCGCAGGCAATTTTTTTCCAAAAATTACCGATATTAATAGAAAATATATGTATATAAAATTAATTAAACACGGTAAATGTAAGAAGTCTTCTGATGATTTTCGATCATCGACTGTACATATTTACAACTGTATATTATTAATTAAAATTAAAAATTATAGGAAAAATACAATAGTTTAAATGATATTTTTATGACTGTTTTTTTTTTTTACTTTTTATGTCCGCCATTACTGATTATTTTTCGCGTACCACCAACTATCCACTCGCGTACCACCGGTGGCACGCGTACCACAGGTTGGGAACCGCTGATCTAGATGGTTCTCTAAAAATATATGTTCAAATTTTAATGATTGTGATATCATTTAAAATGAATATTGTCAAATAATATTACCGTCGTTGAAAAATAAACCTTTGTTTTAATGGGCACGAGTATTGTGAACATGATGTTTAATGTATCTAGCTACTTTTAACACATTCTTATTGTGCATAAAGTTGAATCAATGTGTCCAAAATTTAATAAAAATGAATTGATAATTCTGGTATCTGCTATCAGTTTACTCAAAGGTATTTGAGATTCTGTAAAAAATAAGGTAGATGGCTCTGTCGAATGATGGAACGATTAAATGTATTGATTTCAAAAAAGGTAACATATAGGGTCGAAAAATTGTCGCTAAAAATAGTGCCGCTGTAGCTTAGTTGGATAAAGCACCTCCCCCGGTTAGGGAAGAGATCCAGGTTCGAATCCCGGTAGCGCGACAACAATATAATTAATATATTTAATTCATATTTAAAGTTTTTTTTTTCGGAATATTATCGTGAATAGTGGTATTAATCTTCCTCGCGCCCTTCGCCAATCTGCTGCCCCGAGTGGAAGATACTACGGATGAGATGAGCTGTGATCGTGCCTGTGATTGGGGTTTGATTGCAATGATTATTGGTAATGGTATTAGTATGAGTATATGTTATAACATCTCATCATATTTCATTGTTAATACACACTTCGCATCCATTGTAGCCATCTGTACGTAGTCACATTATAGTAAAAGTATGTTATGAACATTTTTATCATATCATATATTTTAATCTATGTTCTATCATTAAATATAAAAATAAATTATTCGTTACTCGATGAGCAATAATACCAGTCATAGATTAAATCGTACACAAATCACACTCTATCTTACCACTAAGTTTATCTATTAATGTTATGCATATTCACTTACTTCATCTACCCTAACTTAAACGCAAGTGTTGATGGTACCAGAAATAGAGGACGTCCGCGGAAGACTCGGCACGACCGGGTAATCCAGATAACGGAGGATAGTTCTGTTAGAAGTCTCAACAATCGGCGAGCGAATGTGGATGAGGCGAGAATTGTGTTTCAGGACAGAAGAGTGTGGCGTTCTATCCGCTCTGTCTAACCCCGTGGGGAAACGGCGTGATGGTAAGTAAGTAAGTAGATAAACAAATAGTAAATTAGACGTTATAAATAACCAAATTCTTCTTGCAAATAGTTTCCTTTTAAATTTGTCTTCGCATTAGTTCCAAATTAGTTACCCATCACTTATATTCATTGTATTGTTTTTGTCTATGCTTGTATTTTTAATTTAGTATACATTATATCCTGATGAAGGAATCATTGGTCTTTAAACATGTTGATAAATTAATATGTAGTGTTTCTCTTGTTATTTATATAATATGTTGTCACGAAGTAATTTTACAAATATTGAAGAAGTTAAATAATGCAATTTGTCTCTAATAAATTTTTCTGCAATATGAACTAAGCTTCATTATTACATCATGTGGATGAATATGTCAGGACAATATATGTATGCTGGTACAATATATGTGGCTCACTACTGACTTTTATGTGTGGCGAAATTCGGTCAAGTAGGCAAATTTGAAAAGATCTGATACATTACATTATAATTACATAACAAAATATCGAAAATCAAACCGATATGACTTGCCATAATTGAAATGTTACCATAGAGAAATACAAAAGTGATAACGGGAAACTCTTAAAAAAGACAGCTTTTGAGAGACGCAGATATATGTGAATTCTATGAGATGTTTGAAATGTAAATCTAAAATAATTGATAAGACAAATTTGATTATTGTATAACTGGCTGATTTATATGTATGATGTATTACATTATTATAAATCAATTGGATTTTAAAAGATAGGCATAAAGTCTTAGGACACCCTTATATTGATGTTATTGCGTTTACACTATTTCAATAATGAAGAGAAATGGGTTTGGTACTGCATCTTCTGTATCATATTTATGTACCCCCCGGTACCTGCGTTTCATTACAGACACCTGAATTTTTAATAGACGTCTGTCCAAATGAATATCGACTCAGAATAATACCGGGTTATAAATAAGGACCGAACACCAGGGGGTAATTCCCTTGTTTTCATTAAAAGGGAGGCGAAAAAAAACCAATTTCAAACTCATTTTTTATACTTCGTTATGGGGGAGATATTTCTTCCATCGGTGCCGACGGGGATTAACTATAATTGAATATTAATTATTATTTTGGGTGAAACTGTGGTGTTGAATACTGAATAAATTAGTCATAAGTTTAAACACTATTCTGTGAACAGACCCTTTAAACTTTTGTTTTAAAAGTTCAGTTGTAGATAAAAGATTACTTTCAAAGGTTTGCCAATTTCTTTGTTGAATAAAATATTTTAGAATTGAATTATAACTTAAGATGAACTTTGACTACAAATTATGAGAAGTGTTTTTTATATAATTCATAAACAAGATCATGTATATTATGTATCTGCTTAGTATGTCATAAATATACAGGAGTTAAAGTATTTTCATCTTCATTTAAAATAAAAACATTTCAAAACAAACTGACCGATAGTTGTAAAATTAAAATAAACGACGATAAATGCGGCTTAGGAGGTTAAGGATTTTTAACGAGCTTTTTCTATTAAAAAGATTTACTGTAAAAAATTACTCTTTTTATTATTGCAAAGACTGATAAAAAATAAAGTAAAAACACACAATTGAAATATGTCTTTTGATCATATGTTAATATTTCAATTCAATCTTCGCTACGTATATATATATAGGGAACTTTTTCACGCATTTGTGTGGCTTTTTTAAGTTAAGTTAAGACTATTCCTTATGACCGAATCATTTTTCATTATTTTTATCAAATCAAAACACGGTTGATAATTAGTATAGCAGACAAAACAACGTACAAAGTATATGTTATAAAGTATATGGCTGTCAAATATGTTAAAAATATTAATGTATTAAATTATTATTATTTTTTTTTTTTAAATTTAATTGAATGTTTAATATTTTTAATGCAAATGAAATGAATCGACTGGAAAGATATACAGAAAAATATATCTATCGAAAAAATATTTTGTTGCTACTGGGATTCAGACTTGGACCTCTTCCTATCCAGGGAAGCGCATTCTCCAATTTCGCTATAGCAATAGAATATATTTGCGACAAATTTTGAACATATATTCTGTAGTACATATTTACAATTAATACATCTACTATTCCATTTTTAATAGCAATCCACTATATATTACGGTACATCCCAAATACATTTTAGTAAAATACGCTAGGAGACGCCAGAATTAAATTAATTAAGCCATTTTATTAAATTTGTAAACTTTCATACAACTTATATGTTGAGGAGAACATTTTTTTTGTGAAGTTGCATTTTTAGAACATGGTTCCGTGGTATTTTAATTCAAATTAAAGATAAGATAATATAAAAATAGTTAGAAATCCAGGTTCAAATCCAGGTAGCAACTAAATATTATTTCGATAGGTAGATTTTTTCTACATGTCTTTCTAATTGATTAATTTAATTTGCGTTTATAAAGGTTCTCATTAATTAATTAAAATAGTATTTTTTATATTTAACTGTTTCTACATTTAAATTAAATTGAATTCTTTTTCCACATCCCTAGGTCAGGATTGTTGATTCTCAGAGACAGATAGTAAGTACTACAAGAGCTGAGTTGACTTCAGTTTATATTTTACATAATTTAACGTAAAGGGTATCTTGAAATATTCTTTTCGGGCGTGTCGGATGTTTAAAATATCGATTTGTACAAATGGTGTTTGGGGTTCGGGTCTCGCTGTTCGCGCCCTGATCTCACAAAGATTAATGTTGCCGATTCATAGTAGTGAAACAAAAAGGTTTGGAGCCCTCTGATCCTGTAATAGATAATGCGAAGGGGTCAACACCCAAGGTGAACCATCGGTAGGGACTAGACTGGAACCTGATAAAAACATGTGAAGTGTTGAGTAGCTACCAAACCCTAAAAGAGGTTTTTAGTAATAGCAGTTTCCACATGTTTACAATACCATAATGGTGTAGACGTATTTAAAATATCAGTTAAATAATAATAATAATGAATCAATAACTACACGAATTATTTTTATTTACGTTTAAAGAGTACGACTGATATAATAAACGTGGCTTAATGGTTGTTTCACTTATTATAATTTAAAATAATTATACTAATGAAAATTCTATTGAAACCAAATCTCAAATCAATGACAAACAGAAAAAAGTGCATTATTAAGTGCCATCGGCATCATGAAGTTAAAAGTTTTTTTTGTAAATTGGCTTATTATTATTATTATTATTATTTATGAGTGCGATTTTCAATGAAGTATTTAAACATTGTGGGATATTTTAATAAAATGAAATGTAATACACAAGCAATCAATACATACGCATATGAAAAAAAAAAAAAGAGATGTAAATAACATAGAGGCATAAAAATATGTGTTACGCACTTGTCATCTTAGTACGTCTTTAGTGTACATCTCGTTCTGGGAAGTTCTAAGGAATGGACTTTGTAACAATTATTGGTTTATTACAATATCATACAATTTTTACAAGGTATGTCACTAGTATAACTAAGCCGACGTTAACACGGAGAAAGAGCACGCACACGCACCGGCAGTGCGGCACTCATACACCCTCACACACACACATACAATTCCAAGGACATCGCAATATGTATGTATATTGTACATTTTACAAAGAGACAGGAAAATAAACATGTGGATAAGAGAACAGCCTAGAGTGTAGTTGATATTATTAAATAATAATTGATAGAAAATGAAATGATAATGGGTCGTAGAAAGGACAATCGTTGGACAAATGCAATCATCCATTCGTACCCGAGATGAATCAAGAGGCCGATACGTCATCCTAAAATCCGATAGACTGACGAAATCAACATGTTCTGCGGAAATTCGTGGCAGCGAAAAATAATGGACATAGAAGAATGAGAGATACTTGGGGAGACTTTCATTCAGAAGTGAATATAAAATGGCTGATAATGATGATGATGATTGGCTGGCCACCTGACTGGTATCTTTTTTCCGTTATAAAACATTGTTTTATGACTCAAATGGTAAATACAATACAGTTATTTCAAGATTACGACTTGTTTGGGCTTTATTTGTTGTTTCAATAAATATAGGTGTTTTATTCGGGGTTCTTTGGACAATAAGGGATGTTTTTTGGTTGGCGACCGTGCGTCGTGCTTTTACGTTGAGTTGCGTTGCATGCTCGCTTGTTTAGAACTACAACCTGGCGGTGAATGAGCAGGTCCTGGGTAGGTAGAATATCCCTTCTCATTACTTATTACAGCAGTGTATAGAAACTGTTTATAATGATAACGATTGAAGATGACGAATGTGTAATATGCACCTTTGAATTACGAATAATTATTTTTTACTATTATTGTGCAAGTTGAAATTAAACCATTCGCATGAGAAATAATTTAATAAATACGACGACGTTCCTATCAAATATTACGTTTTCGTTAAAATATGAATAAACCCCCTCATTATCACTGTTTTTCCGTTGCGTGATTTTGATTCCACAATATCGCAGGGGTTGGTATTGGAGGCTTACAATTTATATTCTGGCACACTGCCGTAAGAAATAATAATACATGCGGCGATCGTAAATAAAAAGTGTTTTATAACGTTAGTGATAATGTGCTTTGATTACTGTAATTCCCATTTTTCGTCCGTGCCTAATCTCAACACGATCTCGCGGTTTGACCGACGTAACTGTTAATTTACTAGCCCGAACCTTATTTTGGCAAAATAAATTATTTTCACAATACGAAAGAAATCAATTTCACAATCTGAATGAAACACGAACTGATTTGTTTTCGAATCACGAACTCTGAACGGGCCAAATTGTTTTCAGAACACGGACGAAAAAAGGATCGGGCTGTTTTCTAAAAACAAGCTTAAACTCGTTTTCTTCGCGTTCGCGCTATACATCGGGGTGGATGTTTTGTTTTTCAGTTTAGATTCTCACATTTATTTATCCTTCGGTGCGTGAAATTGTCCTTTTAATTACCGTAATAAATTTGTACACATATTCAGTTGAAATAAATGATTACTTATTTACATTTCGCATCCAGAACACTGATACAAATTCATCATTAGTAAAAAACATGCAAATTTGTTATTTTTCACAAACACGCCTGTGAGAGTTAGAATTTGAACTTTTTTTTTCCTTTTCATCATCATTATCTTCACATTCTTCTTTTTATTTACGTTTCACCCGTATAGAGTGTTCCTGCAATTATCGAGTAATTTTATTTAGTAGATTTGCATATGATATTGAGATAGTGTAAATATACACTTATACATACATTCTTGTGAAAATTCATTTGCATAATTAATTGTAACGTATTAAACTCTTACAGGATTATTTTGTTAAATTTTAGGAATCTCGTTAATATTTAAAAATGATTTGGTTATTAGATAATAACAAAGTTGGGATGCTGATGGGGAATGGAATTTTGTTGTTCGAAAGATCTTGGATTAAATTTGGGTATTGGTCATTGATGGGGCATCCAAAAAATTCACCCCTGTATTCTAGGATGGTTGGGGTGCTTTTATCACCGCTTCGCACTTGTTGACCAATCAAGACCCTGTCTTTATACATACAGTTTTTGTTGTTGTTTATTCTAGCACTTACCGTTCAGAGTTGCTAAAAAGACAAATCTTGGTAGTCGTTTCTTTGACATTCGCAAGACGTGTCTAAGCCACTTTAATTGAGATTTTTCTACATGTAGAAGAAAGTATTTTTTTACTGATTTACTGATCTACTTTTAACTATGCTACAGCGACAATATTTTTAGCGACAAATTTTCGAACCTATACGTTACCTTTTTGATCTTAATACATTTAATCGTTCCATTATTTGAAAGAGCCATCTACCTTATTTTTACAGAATCTCAAATACCTTTGAGTAATCTTAATTAATTGTTTTATCTGTATATCTTTGTAATTGATGTATTTATGAAATATTACAACAAGAATTTAGGCTCTAATCCTAAGTTGCCAACACACACTAACACACTAGTATATTGTTACGGTGAAAGTCTATATCTATACATAATTAAATGATCTACAAAATATGAAAATACTTTAGAATCGTTATATAAATTTACATATTTCATTAAAATAAGTCATTTAAAAGCTTTTTGCACATAAATGTATTAGAGAATATGTCCAACTCTTTTTTTAATAGCATTTATATATTGTACTATCATTCGTGAAATTAAATTTTACACTATTTCCTGTAGTTATTAGTAACAGCGATATTTTTTTATTGCAATGATTCTCAACTATATTTGTGAAACATCTGCGAGATGGCACTCGGAGAGAATTTTTTTCCGTTTTTAGTAAGATTGTAACTTGTAACTATTCTTATTTATTCTATATATCTTATATAACTTATTCTTGTAACTTTCGGTCGCCCAGGCGCATGTGTGGAACATCTAGGTACGATAGAGTAAATTATTGTGGTGGTCATGCTCGCGCCCCACAGACATGGCCACGTAAGGAATCACTCAATAGCCATACAGTACGACTGACTGGTGCCCACCAAACCAGACAACAATACGTCGAGCCGCAACCAATCCGAGGAAGCCTAGAACCGACCATTCTTCTCCAGGCCAGCTCCTCGGATACATTTACTCGCACCTCGACACCGCCTCCAGTGTACTACGTTTATTTTATACTTTTTATAATATAACAAACAAGTGTAAATTCAATCTGTAAACAAACGTAAGTATTGTTCATTGGAATAATCTACCTGCTCTAGCTGTACAAACACCAAATCACTATAATTCTTAACATTTCATATACATACTGGAGAAGTGAGGAGATATAGGGACTTCGATTCTCACCGTACACGTCTTTCTGACATAAATAATCCTTATTGGCGACCTCAATGAGTCTACACAAACATTAACCACCAAATTCACCAAATAATGAACGAATTACGAGCGAATGTGCAGAAATAAGAATGAGTTGCTGAAATGGTTTGGTCATATAGAACGTTTGAGCGAGAAGAGGTCGTTGAACCCAACAATAATAGAGAGCATCTGCGGTGAACCAAATAATAATACATGGCTTGATCAAATAAGCCAAATACAGTAAAATCTCGATCGATCGTTCCTCGAATAATAGTTTTCCCGCATGTATCGTTTATTTCATTCAGTCCCGAATTAATTTCGTACAAAACACCCAAAAATAGATCGCATGGATTGTTCCTCTATGCATTATTTTACCGCATTAATCGTTTAAATTACGCATTATTGATTTAGATTAACGGCATTCGTAAACAATGAGCGGAACATTTGAGAGCGAGAGGGAGAGAAAGAGAGAAATAATGTTGCTATTGACAGCATCTTGACATTATAGAATACAAAGTAAATTTTTTTTTTGTCTCTGCGGTTTTCTAATTTTATTTTCATTTACATGTGAAATATGTATCTTTTTAGAATATGTATTAAACATTTAATTATGAAAAAAGTAATTTTTTTTCTATATTTCCGCATACATAGTTTATTAAAACGATATATTGAGATTTCACTGTACTGAAAAACGGTTCTGTCAAAAACTTCAACAGTCGAAAAGTGCTAGAACAGAAAAGTGTGGCGTTCTATATTCTCTCCCTGCTTCTGTAAAGACACGGTGTGTTTAAAAGTAAATTCTTTTTTTGTTTAAATTATCAAGAAACTGTGCTCAGAGGTGATGTAATTAAAAAAATATTTAGACAATTTTTTGAATTTATATCTCGATAATCTTGATGGTACAAAGAACAAAATTTAAAAAAAAGTATTAATAAATAAATGCCGTCTCATCGAAGTTTACAGAAAGAAACGAATTGCGAACAGCTGTTTTGTTTCTTTATCTAAAAAAAAACAATAATAATAAAATAACGAGGCATCAGGAATGACTGATGACTGGAAGGAACATCACGTGCTGGGAAAGTTATCAAAAGCGCGTGCAGTTATCGGGCTCCTAATGGGTAGAATAATCGGAGGTTTTTCAAATTTGAAACGGCCGGATTTGTCGTCACGTCAAGTCGCGTTTTAGATATCGGCCATTAAACGATATGCCGCGTATACCGTGTGGCTCATATTAAACGGAGGCTTGCCTTGTTAAATGTTACAGGCCGACCGGATTGCTAAGCACGAAACGTTCCTTTCCTGAAATGTATATTTAAGGCGGTGCAAAGCGCTAATAAGCATTTATTATCGTGTCGGATAATAATAATTAAAATTAAACACGGCTACTATTAAAATATACAAAATGTCTGTGATTTTATAATTTAACATTTTAAAATTAATTAATTATAATTTATATAATATTTTCACTTCTTCAATATTAGCAAAATTGCTTTGTGGCCTCATTTTATATAAATAATTAGACAAAATACTTTGTTTAAACCACTATTTATTGATTATTCAACATATTTCGATACCTATGGTATCTTCTTCAGGAAACAATGTATACTGAAATTAAAAATACAAGCATAGATAAAAACAAAACTATAAAGTGGTGAATGAGTAAGAACTAATATGAAAAGAAATTTAATGGTGACTTGGGTAGAGGATTTGGAAATTTATAATATTTCGCTGGTTATTAATACTTTTTTTTATTTCTATAATTTTAAATTTATCTGTTTGTTTCGAAAAGATGATTGGAAAATTTTTAATAGTTGTTGCTATTTAGGCATCTCAAGTAAATTTGAAATTTTAAAAATAATAACCAAACCCCCTTTGCAAATAGTCACCTTACTAACACTTTCCATTGTGAAGGCTTTGCCTCAAAGGTTACAGTATACCACTGTTTGAACATCGGCCTATATGTATGTATCATAGGTTCTCTTTTACAATGATTATACAATATTTTATAATTCCCTACGTACTCGTAAAAACGTTGGCATCTTAAATCATGTGAAATTTGATCTAATGGGATATACGGTAACAGGGTAAGAAATAGACGATATGGGCATTTTCTACGGTGGTATTTCAATTAACATAAGGGTGGCATTTTCTAGTTGCTCAAGGACAGCCTTGTACATGGCATAAAATCCCAAAAATAAATAACTGCGAAAATAGAATTGATCCTCTAATCGCCAGACTCAATAAACTAATTGAATAATCTAAGGACACATTAGATATTCAATTGCCTGTAACGTTCGCTGACTCAATGGACATTTAATTAATCCAATAATGTTTTCTGCGCAACAGAGATTAAATGCCTTCGTGAAATGGATTAACTGTACATGTATTATACTTCTACGGTATACAAATTGAAGGAGAACTCAGGCTGCTTACCCGCAGGAATAGAGGCATCTGTAAATATTACTTAGGCATATTAAATTGGAGAAAGAATTTTCCACCACCACCGCGTGTTATTATCCAGGTCGTGATGCATGAAGATGGATCGCCCGCGCGAAGCGAGCAGACTTCTCCTATTATTGTCTCCCCCCTGACAACTTGAATGACTTGCCGACACGGTATCTATCTGCGCCGACTATTATATTTGGAATATTATTTCTGCTATAATACCATCGTAATATATATATTTTTCTTTCTCCTTCCTCCATTCCTCTCTCTTTCGCTAGCATCTTCCATCTAATTTGTAATATTATTTTTTGTATTGTTACGAGTAACTGGCGTGTTCAAAAAAAATTGATTTGAAAGAAGGCAATCTCAGAAGCGGTCGACGAGCTTGCATAAGACGATTTATGGTTATGGAAGAAACAAAAATTTACGTGATAATTGTAATAATAATAATGATTTATATAACAAGAAATATCTACAAAAATTAACTGTAATAATGAAATATCAATATTTTATTAAAAGGTTTTGAGACTCGTCCCAAGTAACAACATGCTGCTTGGGTGAACATGATGTAGATTTGGAGTTCACCTCGGATTAAGACTAGATAAACTGAGATGTTTAATTTATGGCGTCACTAATATTGTTATACTAACACAAAAGCCTTTTTTTTATAAGCAATTTATATATTTTTATATTGATCAAGCAATGCAATAAACTAATTTAACAGATAGAATGCCACTATGGCTTACGACTTATATTCGATCACTTCACACATCTCACACACGCTTATTGATTATTGAAGCTTCTAACAGAGTCGTCCTCCAATATTTATAGCGCCTAATTCCAAAACCCCTAAAATAACTTTATGTGTTTTTGAGTTATGGATGAAAAGGTATATTTTGAAAGCAAATGTACAAAATATTTGTTTTTACATTAGGATTTTTTAAGAAACAATTCTGTAGTGTAAAATAATTTATTTCTAATTTAAGTATATATCGTTCTTGCAGCCATGCTGGATTTTAGATCACGTTATCATCAACGAGCGTTGTGATTGGCTGATTTCATTTTAGGGGGACTAGCAACTTATACTCTGTCTGCTTTGGGGTATTGTGAAACTATCCCTGATTTTGAACATGCAATATTAATGGATTTCAGTGGATTTTGCGATAAACAATGTGTTTTGCATGTATCGGACAAAAAAATCTACAAAACTGCATATTTAACTCAAATTATCCAAAATCCGTTTTAGAGGGTTTTGGAATTGGGCGCTACATTTGGTTTAACTAATCATACCAGGTTTTTGGCAGATGCTCCTGCTTCATGTTGCTTTCAACACTCGGTTAACATGAACAAATATTCCGGTCTCAACAAAATGCTTTGTTTTTCTTACATTCAAAAAAACATGAAACAGTATACATTCTAACCATGAAAGGTTTTCACAAATCATCAGAACAAAATAACAGCCGTCACATCTTCAAATTGCTTACTGTTTGTAACTTTATGACTCAACTTTGTATTGACCAGGCTGACATCTGACAATAAGCAATACGCTGCTCGCCGAGCACTACCATTTCCATTTTAAAAAATTTCAGGATTAGCAATATTTAAATATGTCCAAGAACACACAATTACTGGATTTTCATCTACAAAGGCGCTGTTATTAAACAAATAATAGATATCTCATAGAGGCAAACCTATTTTTTATGATATATTTAATGGACATATATGGAAGTATGGGTAATTGTCTTCGGCTAGCTTAAGTGATCACTTTATACAAATATAACGTTCACCATTATCACCCATTAATTAATCTCCAAATCTATCAATTTTTTGGAAGTTGTATATATGTTAATATGTGGAAACACTTCGAGTACCACTACACTGTTGCCATCTATTTACCTGAAAATATGTTTCATATATTTCCATTAAATATAATAATAAAATAAAATTTCCAGGATTACCTATCAGCCGCGAATCGAATTTGCTGTTTGTGACTTTATGCCTTTTTATTGACTAGGACAGAATCTGTCATTTTTTAACATTCAATTTATTTTATATCTTCATATATTTCAGTCTCTATGGTTTCATGTTTGTGTATCTTGATTTCGTAATTGTATTTTGTTACAGTTTATAGTAATTGTAGATAAAAGAATACATTTCTATTTTCTATCTTATTAAATTTAATTAATGTTTATCGTAGGCTTAAATTGTATTATAAATAAATTTGTTAATATTGTGTAAGTATTACGTGTAATTCTCATTATTTTATTATTCTAACATAACATGCAGTATATTTGCATACGATATATTTCAATATTTAAATTCCAAGACCATAGATATATTATACTTGTATGAAATGCAGTATTTTATTCTTGCTCACTCTCAAACGCCTTTCAACACACCACTTATAGAAGAGTGAATTTCAATTGATGTTTCAAACAGTAGTTGTGTCATCTCTTTGGGGTAGTCGACGGAACAAGGGACTAGAATTGAATAAGTTGAAAGACTTTTTGATGTTGCATTTCCGCAATTTAATGTGAAAATAGAAATGTGTTCACTGTTCCGTGTTCTGAAGATCAACGAAGAAAAGGTATTTTTTAATGGAATCTCTTTAGTTTCACTTGGCCTTGCTTTTTGAAATTAAAACTCCTGAAGATTCCGTACTGCAAACATTGTGGAAATTTAAAGAATTTATTTTCGCCTTCGCCTTTCAAAGTTTGACTAAATTTTTGCCGGCAAAATAGTGTTTTAACTCTTTAAATAGGGTAGACGGTCGTCGACTGGAATGTTCAATGAAGCATAAACTTATGGGAAGGTTGTTCAATTATATATTTAATATTAACTAACTAATTAACATACGCGTGTTAGTATTTTGAGTTAAGCTGTATTCTGGGAAATATAGCGAAATTAAATATTTATCTAACAGAATATAACGGTATATTAAAATCAGAATAACATATGTTGTGCGTACCATGGACAGCGGAGACGCACGAATGTCTCTGTTCTGCTGGAACTGAACATAAAGGATAGACTCTCGACTAAATTTGCTTGAGACAAATCCTTCAATTTTTTGAGCATCTTGCGAGAAGGGAAGATAGCTTGGAGAAGCTTATTGTAGTGGATCACATCGAAGGACGAATAGAAAGATCCCTCACCCGTTGGACCGACCGAGTGGAAAAAGCAACAGGCACTTCTCTGGTGATAGGTGATTTGCAGGATGCCGAGAAAAGTGGGGGAGCATAGTCAAGAGGGCGGGACTTCCTGGAAATCACGTAGATGATGATAATGAACATGTTATTAATTGTAATAGGAATATTATAAAATATAAGTATTTTTAATGATTTATTAAAACACTTTTTAACTTTTTTCCACTATTTATTATTTAATGACCATTACCGATTTCAGCCCATAATGGCCATCTTTAGACCGTGCATTTTCGTCTGAGGCTAAAATATTTATACAATCCAATACAGGGGTATTCGAGTAAGTCTATATAAGTTTTAGCAATTTACGAACTATAAAATAATATATAATATAGACTCACTCAAAAACACCCCTGCATATCCCTGTACCAGTTTGAAGATGACCGTGACAGGCTGAAACCGGCAATGGTAATTAAATAATAAAAAGATAAAAAGTGTTTTAATAAATCATTCATATTTATTTCGAAAAACTTCTAGTTAAGTATATCTTATATCTTATATAGTTAAGTATATTCAAAGTTCACACTGACTGCATGCCAATGCTAATAAGGCTTCTAATAGGACCAATAAGTACCAGGTTTACCAAGTTTCAACACCCGTGTTTTATTATTTCTAATCATTTACTCCTCATTCATTCGTTCCATATGACTAAACTGTCCAAGTGACCCTTTCTTAAGCCATCCTGTTAACTATACAATGATGAGTCTTACGTTCAGTACTATTTTGTTCATTCTTGACTCTACCATAAATATATTTAATCTAATGAAGTAACTACTTGCATCCGGCATGGGTGTGTGATTGTCTTTACATAGATTATTTCCTCCATTGGCGTAACCAAAAAATATCCCTAATGCAAAATGGAAGGGCTCCCCGTGTATGTAATATACGTAAGAGTATTTGTAAGTTTTATCCATTAAATAGTAAGAACCAAATTGGTCTCTTGTCTTCTGTAATATTAATACTTTCATAAATAACAGAAGTGTGTCTTTATGGTCTCGTAACTGAATAAAATCCTTGCTTCGCTTTACGGCGGTTTTCATTTTACGACGATGGTCTGGTCCCTAACCAGACGTATCAGCAGAGTACTACTTTATACATCGTAAATGTTTTCACATGTATGTATTCAATACACGTGAGCAATGATTAATACATTTTTTAAATTCAATTCCTTGCTGTGGTGAATCTAAAAAAAATATCTATCCATATTAGCGCTATCGATATTCACAAATGTAATCTAGAACACAGACTGTATCTATCGTGGGCGCCAATGAAATTCATTGAGTAATGAAGTTACGTCACTAATTTTTTTTAAAACGAATAATGAAACAAAAATGGTATAAATGTTAAATATGTATTTAAATTTTTAATATATGATTAAAATTATATTAATTTAAATCACAAACAATTATTATGCTGTGAACAATTATTATTTACAAAATATTTTAACATCGAGCTTTCTAATAAGTTATCTTAGCTGTTTTATTAATTTAAATTAGTTTTCTAATGGTAATTTCTCTCGCCTCGAAGATTTGGCAGTAAAAGTCGGAATTCATCAGTTGGTTATTATGCTATGTGTATAATGTACAATAGTCAGTTCCATCCTAAATTCTGTACTGTCCATTACCCGAGATTCGTTTCTAGACGGGTTTCTTATACAGTCAGTACACAAATACACATAGTTACTTGTTAGTCTAATGATTAAGACGCTGGCCTAGTGATCTAGTGATCAGGAGTTCGTGCCTCGTTCCAGGATACCTGCAAATTAATCGTATTTTCATAGTACAAGCGTTTAGCTAAGTTTTAAATTAGAATATTAGAACAAAACTTATAACTTTATAAATAAAGTATGATTTCCTTAAAACTAAAAGAAGTAATTAGTTACGTGAAATATTTTTTGTCAATAAAAAGTTCTGATGTCAGTAATAAGACCTAGCAACTTCTACTCAAAGGTAAAATTATAATTAAAAAGTTGGTCGCTTCTAATTGTTAGATTTATTCAAGTTATTTGTTTAATAATTATTAAAATAGTTACATAGTTCTATTTTATTCGACTAATATTATGTTTCGATTTGACTAGTTGGTTGTAAAATATTTTTAAAATTCGAATGTTACAAATTATTACACGCGCGACACCTCGTCTCGGTCCAGTTCAATCACGGTTCATCGCGTTCAGAGAGAGGTTTGACAGCTCGCTCCTGTCTCTGCAGTCGCTTTGCAACGTCCCTGACAAATTATTGTGTTATGCGTCTTCCCTCGTTGGTGAGATGTTCCGACGTGATCCCGAGAATTCCAGTCGACATTGTAGAGATAATCAATAGCATCCCGCTTCTCGTGAACGTTTCACAGCTGATATTGTTTAAACAAGTATGATGTTCGTGACACAGTACAACTAAACTGAGTACATTCAAATTTAAAAATATCAAAACCTCAAAACGTAACATGATTTCAAAATTGTACATTTTTTGATATATAATTTTATATAAATATTAAAATTATTTTAAAAATAACATTATATATTATTTTCATTTTATTATAATCTTTTTTCAATATAATAATAAATAAATAAGCATGCCTGTGTTAAATGTAAAACAACAATTCATATTATAATATTATAAATTAAGAGTATTTTATGGTACTCTATGTTGGTAGCTTTTGATTAATTGAATAATTATTTTACAAAAAATAATTATTTTAATTGAATTTTGTGAGTTGAAATTCATCAGTATTTTTTTATTAAATGTAAATTATTCATGAAAAACGTTGTCGATTTCAAAACGGACCTTAATTTGGTGATGTGAGCAGAGGATACGATTTAATGCAAATGTACAACAAAAATGTATTCAAATGTACAAATACATATAATACAAATATTGTTTACACAAATTATTATTCCTTCGGTTGGCACTCTTGGTTTTTGCATATTGGTATATATGATTGGCCGTGCGGGTGTGAAGTTGCCGCTGTTTTGGCGAGCATCAATCGCAGGCGGCTTTCCTTCGTATAAGAACATATATAATATATAAAAAAATGCATACTTATCTCATTTTTCAGTAAAAGTACAATGAATTCATCTGTTCTTTTATATCTCCGTTTGCGTAGGTAGGTACTATGAATTTAAAATTATCCGTTAATTTATTTGATACCAGTTGCGTAGGAACTTATAAATTTATTGTCATCAATTAAAATGTTCTCACACTCAAGAACATTATATTCGTTGCATTTATTACCACCGAAGGATGCAATAAATTGTAACAAAAAAACCATTTTTTAACATACTTCATTGTAATGTAGGTATACTGAGTATCATATATTGTATATTCGATGAAATATAATAATAAGTCAATTAATATTTTTAATGAAAACACATTTTTATTATGTACATTACAACTTAGAATATATAACAGTACTTTATTTATCGGGAAAAAATAATAATTATAATAATAAATTAAGAAAAAGTAAGAGAAACTATATATTTTTTGATGCATACTCTTTTTTCTAATTTTCATTATAAAGTGATGAATCTAAATCGTTTTAAAGTAAATATTTTATCCAAATTGAATTTTGATGTTCAAGGGTTTACTTTAAAAGAAAATTTCTTAGCTTAACTCGTTAAAGTTACACACTTACAATAATAATTAACTCCCTTACTTTATACTGAAATCTGCCTAAAAGCTTTTCGGTAAATCGTGATGTTTCAGAAATTATTTCCGATTATTAAATGCTTGTGTAACGTTTGTTAACAGCTTTCAGTTAAATCCATTAATAACAAACAGAGTTTGCAGAGAAAACGGCAGATTTAAACTATTGATCCCACGATCGACAAACAACTTTGAACTCTATAAAACTCAAGACATCCAAGTCTACTAGACTTTCACAAGTTCATTTCCACAAAGTGTTTAATGTGGCACTTCGGCCGTTTGTCCAAACATAAGTGAACCGACGTAAATAACTCCCCAATAATGATTTTTAGCACTTAGTTAAATGATATGTTATTTATTGGTTATCTTTTGAAGCAATGATGAAAATAAGATCTCAGGTTTACACATCTTCTTTTTTTTAAAATTTTTATTTACGGATGTTACGGTGTTACGGTATACGGTTATCAGGATCAGTGTCCATGTATTGACTAGTAATCTCATGCTTACTATTCCTAAACTGTCCCTGTGACCACGAGCTTCTTGTGACTTTCATCGTTTCATATCTTCTTCATGATTTCGATTGCATTTTTGATACTCCTTCTCATGCATCTTTGATATGTGTGTATCTATAGTATCGAAACCGATGGACATCAAATTAATCAAAGTATTGCGCAAAGTTTGTAATTTAAAAAATTACGGTTATATCAGGTTATTTTAGATTAAATAAGAAAATGTTTAGGAGAACACATTCTTATTCAAAACATAGGTCTGTGATATTTTAAATATGAATTAAATATATTAATTATAAAGATATAAGAGATTCTGTAAAAATAAGGTAGATGGCTCTGTCAAATGATGGAACGATTAAATGTATTAATATCAAAAAGGTAACATATAAGGTCGAAAATTGTCACTAAAAATAATGTCGCTGTAGCTTAGTTGGATAAAGCACCTTCCTCGGTTAGGAAAAAGATCCAGGTTCGAATCCCGGTGGCGCAACAACAATATTTTTCGATAGAATTGATTTTATATGTATATCTTTATAATTAATATATTTAATTCATATTTAAAATAAGAAAATGATTTAGAATGAGACAGAGAAGATAGAAAATGTCTAAATACTAACACGATTGCTGAAAAGTATTCCAAATAAACACAGCATCCTGACAGATGAATGAAGTTAACAAAACGAAAAATCGTAAGTACTTACGTAGCACAATGGTATATTATATACATAACTAGCAGATAATCAATCCGAAAATATCTTATTATATCACTTTAACAATAGTATATTGTACATCCTTATTATATTGCTTTAGATGAAATATAGATTCTACGAAAGCCCTGGCTATGCAGCATCACGAAAGGCCGCTTCGCGGCCACAATAGCCGCCCGCAGGTTCTAGCAGAAACACTTTTTCTGTTGGTGCATTCTGTATTGCTCTCCCTGGAATTGTACAAAACAGTATTCTTCCGTATTAATTTTGAAATACATTATATATATATATACTCAAAGATATTCATAAAAATACTTCATTCATATTTGACAGTTCTACCATAGATAAGGAAAAAAATTGAGACCATAGAATGAGACGCGATATGACTATGAGACATAAATGAGATGACAGGATGGTTTTCTTATCTATGACCGGATGACAGATGCTCAATATATTTGCCAGCCGTAATATGATTTCGCGGATATATATTTGCGTACTGTTATTGAGTATAAGTAATTTTATCCTAGATATATTAAAAATACGTTCATGTTTACCCTGCTCAAGTCTCACAGACTTGGCCGTTTATACAGCCATAATAATATTACTGAAGCCATACCCAGAAAGTCATAGGTGTAGATGGGGAAGCGTAATATTATTATGGATATTTTTTTTACTTGGATCATTTGACCCCCGCACCTGCATATTTTCATCCCTTGATATCACCACCATGTTTACGCTGGTGGCACCAAAATGTTCCACAGGTTAAATTATTAGCCCGCGGCTGGAGGAGACTCCCATGTGGATATTCCGAGAATATTATACGCCTGATGTATGCATGTGTACATGTAACTCCCACGTACAGCAGCGTGTGGGTGATAGCAGTGTAAGTGATTTTGAAATATAACCCTAGAAATATTTCTCGCTGGTGAAATGCGGTGTTGCTGCGCTAATAAACACCAAGATACATTCTTAAAGGCCATTCAAAGTAATTGTGTTAATTGTAATAACATTGAATATGAATTTTCAGTAAGAATTCGTCACGAAAACTACCTACATTAAATATATTTCAATTCTAAATATATTTTATACTCACTTTTTCCATCTATTTTATTTTCATCTTACCAATTGATATCATGCCATTATATGTTAAGCAAGTGTTCTGCCATCTTAGCTACTTCTCTAGTAGTTTGTAGTGTTAAATTATCATATATTAATGTTCACACACTTTTGTATTCCTTCGACAGGCACCCTTGGTTTTTCTAGTTGTTGGTATTATTGATTTATGTAGTGTGAATGTCGCCGCTTTTGGCAACTGAAGGATTGTCACTGAACTGTCAAACCACGATTGGAGCACAATTGGGGTTGGAACCTTGCCATATAAACATTTCTTAATGTAATGCAATGAGTGCGTAATTTCGGTCGGTCGGAATAATATCCGGAGATCGGGGCACATGAAGAACAATACATCGGACCACAATATATCGTACCAACCCACGACGGGTAGAGAAATTCAGGTTAGTAGTGATTTATCATTCTGCATAGGTGATCATATTATCAATAGAAAACCCGGGAATAACAAGCTGTCAGGATTTCACTGGAACAATAATATAATGCTGATTTTGTGTTAGAATTTAATGTTTTAATAAATATTTTTGCTAAATTTGTTATTCATACATTCTTAACATCAAATTTCAATGATGTTATTTAATTTCATTAATAAAATTGCTACTTTTAGTGCAGTTTGTAACAAAAATTAATAAAGTGCTTTTGTTATTCGTATACTGTAATTTTCACGTCTTGCTTGTATTCCTCGACAATGTAGTATGGTAAGTGAACCCGCCTATCAATTGTGAACAATGTTAATTTTATTTATTTAAAAGCATATTTATGAATATTTTTATCGGACCAGAAAATACGTATTCTATGCAGGGGTTGTATGATATGTGTTTGAGACATGTAACATTTGAAAGATGAAATTTAATAAACTAAACCTTAGAATCTCTACTTAGGTCTTGAAATTTTAATAATCATTATTTATATATTTACTCTGTTATTTATGCTATTTAAAGATAATAATACTCTTTTCTAAAAATAATTATATTATTAAGGATGTAATTGTTCTCCAAACACTTAAAAATAAAACGTAGATTTTTACGTTCGTCCAAATTATCATTATCATTATGGTGTAAAGTATGTACGTCATAATTTATAAAACACTCAAGATTATATAAATCAAACCATTTGGGCTATTTAACAATAGACATAATTATGCAGAAACCAACTTGATGATAGATGGCAATGACAACGTTTTTTTGATAACATATCATGCACGTGAATATTTATCATCAATTATTTTTATATTATTTTGAACTAAAATGAATCCTCCGTGTTTACTTCGTTCTTGCACAAAGATCTTACTGCAAAACAACTATGTACAGAATATTGAAAGAACGGAGGCTTTGAACCAATTGTGGGGTTTCCGAACCACTGGTTACATAAGTGTAACGAGTAGAAAGTTCAAAAGTCTACCCCTAAAAACTTCTTAATAGAACCCCGTTTATTGAAATTTGTGAGTACAATTATTTTGTGTTACCGGCTTCTTTATTACCCGGAAAGCGAACATACTTTAATTAATATTCAGAAGTTATTTCTTTATCACATAATGCCTCTTTTGTATGTATCTACCTAAAATACACGAGAAATAAAAATATATATTTGTGCGTCCTGATAACGAACTGCTGGTGACGATGGGCAGGAAATTCAAAAATGCATACACCTAACTACAAATGCTATGAACCAACTGTAGAGAATATGGAAAAATAGTCACATCAGGCAAGAAATTAAAATTATATTAGTTTACACTCCAATCTTGTCTTTTCAATATTCATGTATACAGCGAGGACTTGAACAGCAATAGTGACAAGTTTAAAATTAATGCTATATTTGAATATGTCCAAGAAAACACAATTATTGGATTTTTACCTACAAAGGCACTGTTATTAAACAAATATTTTTTATCATGGAAGTATGGGGTAATTACAAGGCTTACAACCCGTCATCGGCTGGCTTAAGTGATATATTTATGTATACTTCCATACATTTTTCATTAAATATAATAAAACATAGCTTTGTTTCTATGAAATATCTGATATTTGTTTAAAAACAGTGCCTTTGTAGGTAAAAATCCAGTAATTGTGTGTTCTTGGATATATTAAAATATTGCTAATTTAATAATACTGGTCAAAATAATAAAATATATAAAAAATTGAAAAAAATTGATCTTTCAGGCGTGTTCTAGTATAATATGTTAAAAAACATTTTACATTTAAAGAATATGGCTTTAAAATAATTTCAAAAAATTATATTCTCATAGTGATGACATATATGCTGTTTAAAAAAAGGGAAAAATGAATTATCATATTTGGTCCATAGATGGCGATGGTGTAGTGGTACTCGAAGCGAGTTCACATATTAACATATATACTATATATAATTACCCCATACTTTCATACATTTTCTATTAAATACAATAAAAAAAAGCTTTGTCTCTATGTAATATCTGATATTTGTTTAAAATAGATGCCTTTGAAATGTATTGCTGGAGAAGGATTCAACAGACTGCAGGACTCACGAATGCCTCAATCATGAAACAAATCCAATCACAGCATGCTTTATCTATAGCAGTGAAAAAAATAATATTTAGCTATATTATGCATCAAAATGACAACCTAGAAAAGTAGATTATCTTGGTCACAACTTTAGGCTCGAAGAAGAGTGGCACAGCGGTGAATAGATGCGGTGCATCTGGTTGAAGAGACCCTGAAGCTAGAGTCAGCTGTCTAGTGAGTGTGACCCAGGACCGGGAATCGTGAAGGTGTATTACGAGCGGAGTCTCATCTGATTGAGGTTACTATAAGTCTATACTGACACGAAAGAGGGAAGAATGAACAAGCTGATTCGAGAACCCTATGTGTTCATAAATTTAATTGTTTTTAACCTGGATATCTTCATAAATAATAAAACATTCATCAACAACGTTCACAAATACCTGAACTGTCAAAAAATTGCCATTAAGAGTTTTATACACAGTGTCGTGTTTGGCATTTGACATTTAGAATTTTTTAATTTGAGCAAAAATTCAGAAGACAGATAAAATATTTTATTTTCGTTCCCATGCTTCTGTGATTTTAAATATTGTCATTCTGCTTTTATACACAGTAATTTATTATGTATAAAAAGTCGGCTTCTAGTATTATTTTTATTGGTTGTCTGTAGAATACTTTCATTAAAACGATGCATTTGATAAGTATGTTTTCTTTGCGATTATCTCAAAACCTGATTTATATGATAAGATTATGATACTTGATATCGTTGGCTTGATTTTTAAATAAATCTTCAACTAGCATTAAGATACATACGTCATTGTTGCGATAGTAGGAAATGTCCATGAGCTCCTCAAGAAATATCCAAAATAGGAATCCAGAAAGCGTTCTTCAATCTCTCATTCGTAGTATCCTGGTATCGAGTTGGCACAGTCTTGCCTTTACATATGAAATCTGCCATTGCTGTGTCTTTCATAAGGCTAGTTGAATAACAATCATTTTGCGGGATGGGTATGCTCCAGTTGATCTCATTCGATCGATCATCTGAACTGGATTAGTCATACAGTTCACTCTATCAATGTATTCTCAACAGATCGTTCTCTAGAATACTTCCAAAATATCCCGCGGGATTTTACTTTCGCAGAATTTGTGAATCCTGTCCTGGTAAGAGTATTTTATGGCAAAACTTTGTGCAACTTCTGAGGTCAAAATAACCTAACGTAACCTAAGCTACTACTGATTTCCTCATTAATCACCAACCTTCTCCGCATGATTCGATCCCAGGTAACGTCCATTTCAGATAATATTCGAGTCCAAATAGGCTTTAAAGTAAATCTTTTTGGTCATGCAACTATTATATAGGTCTTTTCGTTTTTGAGACCACGAGTTTCTCAAAATCTACATCGTCGTCGTAGCTAGAGCACTTACATGCACCATTCTAAAATTATTTATTTAAAACAATGCCATCGGATAAGGTTGTTGAATAATTTACCATCTGGCTAACACAGAGATTAGTAAATAGAGATGCTGTATCTATGATCCTGGGGTCCTCAAACTAAATAATTAATGTCGATAAATAATGCGCGGCACAGTGGATGCCGAGCGTCTGACTTAACCGGCGCGCATCCAGCCGACGTAAGCCCCGTCATTGACACTCCGCCGCGCCACTGAAATGTTATTTATTTATTTTTAAACGTCGCCATGACATATTACCGCCGTTTAGGTGACAGCGGTCGGAAGTAGGATTTATTTATATTTTACGCGACGAATGAAATTAACCCGTTGGAAATCAACTAACACAATGTGTTCTCGGTTATTTTAACAAGTTTGTTCTGAGACTCTCCTGAGCTGAAGCGCAGAGTGTACACCTTTGTTAGCGCACTCCAAGAAGCGGCTATGGCTTATTGAGGATACTAGTTGCAATCTCAGAAACCTCCATTTTTTAAAATTTGGAAATGAACATTGATATGAGCTTGAAGAACAATATGTTTAACAATGAATAATACAATTTAAATTAATAGAAAAAATCAATTGATAAAAAATATCGGTATTCGAACCTGGACGTTTTCTTTTAAGAACTTTAATATCATTGTTTAACATGTTTCTTTTATTTTTTTTATGTTTGTAGACAAATTATTAAAATATTTTTAACAATTGTACAATCACTTGAGTACATCAAATAAAAATTTCCTTTATTTTTAATAATTACAATTAGCTACTTATTCATTTTGATTTTATATTCACCAGCAAAGGGTTATAGGAGGAATTTGGAACCGTGCATTTTTGAACAACGAAAGAAATAAATAATTTTGTTTGTATGTATGTTCTCTATTCATTTGAAGCGTGCTACGACAGAGCAAGTGGGCTAGGTAACGATCCGACAATTGTGGCGAGCGGCCGGTGTCGCACCGAACCGAACTATTTCTGTCCTCCGGGTAAAATAAACCGCCTCCGAAGCATCTGCTCTGTGTTCACATCAAAGCCGACTCATATTTCTGTGACTCCTTTCATATTTTCAAGTGAAATGATAATAAATTCATTTCGTCGAACGACAAAAGTTAATTAAGTGTTTTGTTTGCTTCCCTAAACGCATAGATGAGAAAGAAAGATTCATACAGCTTAATTTATAAATTTAAACACCTTACGCAGCATTTAGGGGCTGTTTATTAAATGTTTGCGAATGTAAGTTGAATGTAAATAAAGTTAAATATTATTTAAAAAAATCCAAATATTTATATTTCTTTTAACGATTAGCACACAGACTTTTCAGTTTTAATAACCTGTTGGAATAAAATCGCTAAATTATTACCTTATTTCTTTTACTGTTTGGATTTTTATATAATTTTTAAAGCTTTTTGCGATGTATTATTTAATTCAATTTTTTAACATGTTTATAAATATAACATTTTTAAAACTACCTAAAATATATAATAATAATTTTATTATAATATCACTGTTCATTTAATGTAATAAATATTTGGGCAAACAATAATATTTTATTATAATGTAGTATTCTTCGTGTCGCAAGATGGAATCAAAATTGATTTTGAATAGCGATGTTGTAACATTTTTACTTTATTGTGTGCGTAATTTTACGACAGTTTTTTTTCTTCTATTTACAGTATTCAAAGTAGTAACCTTGGTAGTTAGATATTTTATTAATTAATACAAAATAATTTTGTATGCTACCTGGTGAACCCGGCACTGATATTTTTAGTTAATTAAATAAAAATATTTTAAATATGAATTAAATGTATTAATTATAAAGATATACATACAAAATCAATATTATCGAAAAATAAAAACATTGTTGTTGCGGCTACCGGGATTCGAACCTGGATCTCTTCCCTAACCGGGGGAGGTGCATTTATCCAACTATGCTACAGCGGCACTATTTTTATCGACAATTTTTCGACCTTATATGTTACCTTTTTGATATCAATACATTTAATCGTTCCATCATTTGACAGAGCCATCTACCTTATTTTTACAGAATCTCAAATACCATAGTTGGATAAATGCACCTCCCCCGGTTAGGGAAGAGATCCAGGTTCGAATCCCGGTAGCCGCAACAACAATGTTTTTATTTTTCGATAATATTGATTTTGTATGTATATCTTTATAATTAATACATTTAATTCATATTTAAAATATCACAGAACTATGTTCTGAATAATTACAACTTCACAATAAGAATGTGTTCTCCTAAAAAAAAAAAAAAAAAATATTTTAAATTAATTATTATAATATTTTTAGTTCCTAATAAGTACATCGTATTTTATTTAGTGTTATTTTTTTCAATAGTTAAAAGTTGTTGCTATTGTATTATTTTTTTAACTTTTTGTACACGTAGGTTCTAAAATGTCCCACAGTAAAGATTCTGTTCTAGCCAAGACTAAAAATGACTAGTGTTGAATAACTTTATTACTGTAATGGACAGAACAATAAATCAATCATTCGATCTGCAGTTAAACTCTGTATAATGTTTTTTATTGCTGAAACGGTTTTATATCGATGTGAAACGTATTAAAAATGTGCTCTCATCTGAACCGTTTTGTACCCTTTATTATTCAGTGCAGTGAATCTCAAAATTCAACTCATAGAGTTATAATATGATCGTGCGGCATATGGACCAATAGATACAAATATAACGTCAGCTATATCACGGCCTAATTGAAATATATATTTGTATTTTATATTTCAAGTTATTAATTTAAAAAGTTGGAGTATTACTTTTTGGTTATTTTATAGTGAGTTGAGTTTTGCTTTAGCTCATATACGAGGGGCAAGTAAAAAATAAGGTTCCTACATTTTTTTCAGGTATAAGGTATTTTTTATTGCAATAAATAAGTAAACCATCTGAAAGCTTGTACTTTATTCTATTTTTCTACATAGTCTCCTGATTTTTCTATGCATTTTTCCTGACGAGTTATCCACTTCTGAAAACCCGCTTCGAAGAATTCCGCCGCTAGACCGCCGATGAACTTGGTGACCGCTTCTTTCACCTCTTCACCCACCGCGCGCACACCTTGCGATAACCAAGTTTATCGGTCAAAATGTTGTCGATGGTTTTTTCACAAACCTCAGGAACCTGGACAGTAAGCTCCCGAAGCGTTACTCTCCGATCTTCGAGGAGAATGCGCTCAATCTTCGCCACGACTTCGTCCGACACCGATGGCCTCCCACTCCTTTGCTCGTCGTGGACGTCTGTGCGTCCTTTGGAGAACTCCCTGCACCATTTGCGGACGTGTTGGACGCTGATGCAAGCTGTGCCATAAACTTCTTCCAACTGTCGATGAATTTCAACAGGTTTAAGCTTCTTCGCGTTTAAAAATCGAATCACCTAACGGATTTCACACCTGGCGGTAACGGCGATGGCGGGTTCCATAGCGGATGGCTGTCAGGCCTTTACTGAGCGTCGCAGCGTTTGCTCCCGGTAGTGGGGATGTAGTTAAGGGACCAACAATCAAGGCGGTGTTGCCGGATTTCGCCTAGCATCTCGCGTGGCGAGTGTACAGCGTAAGGAACCTTATTTTTTACTTGGCCCTCGTATATACAATTTTAAGCTTTCATGATATGAGCTCAGCATATGATAATTCTCTTATACTTAAAGCTGGAGTCGTTAAAACCAATGATTTTCAGTTTATGATGTTAAAGCATCATTGGCTACACCAACAACATTTTTCGGACATAAGTAAAATCGAATAGTAACGAAAATACAATCACATCCAATTAGTCACTGGCTATGAACTGGCTTATTTGCTATCACTCCGCCCAGATTCTCCTACATCGCTTAATGACATTGATTCTGGTAAAGTAAAGTAGTCATATCACTCATAACTTCTGTTATAGCTATCAATTTTAATAGTTAAAAAAAAGTTTAAATTTATATCATTATATCATTTATCATTAAAATGTCACATTTTATTTCAAAATAAATACTGAAAAATGTTAAACACATTAAATATGCATTATTTTCATTCCTAAAAACGATATTTTAATATTTTTCACATTTAATAATTCTTAATAATAATATTATTTAATTAATTTTTATTTAATTTGGTAATCAAAATGTTAAACGAATATTCAAGAAAATGAAAATAATAACTTTTTTTAGCTATCATTTTCACTAAAAATATCTAGTATACTGGATAAATTACAAAATAAATATTCAGCTCTAAATTCGAAAATAACTCCCTAACTAAATATTCCTTTCATAATACGTTTGGTTGTCACTGATATACGAGTAGTGTGACACAAGCAGCTGCTAACGTCAGAATCCCTCATCATATCCTAGGGTGATGATTTGATACGCTCTTAGTGACAGATTAATAAAAATATTACCTAACGGTATACCTACTTGGGGAGGGGGCACACAAATGTCCGGAAGAGATAACGTTAGCATAGATATGTATATGATATGATAAACAAAATTTACAGTTAATTTCAATATTGCATTTTTATCCTGAAAATATTCACTGTTAGAGATAGTATTATAATTAAAATAAACTAAATTTACGTCTGTTGTTTACTAATAACATCATTGAGAAGAATTTAGTTAATTAAGTAGTAAGTAAGTTAAAAAATATATTTAATGTTTGCAGGCTGTACTTACTTGCATATACAGGTGAATATTATGTTCCAGGCCGATTTTGTTTGATTGCCATTTCGATTTTGCAATTATTTGTCAGTTCATATTTAATAACCATAGATAATGATTGATTACAATTTATTATGAAGTATCTAACACTTCAACAAAGTATTGAAATCATTTAAACATTTTATCTAAATAATAATGGCAATGCTGTAATCATTAATGGTTATCGCTATTCTCACATGTTGGAAAACTTTTTGGTAGCCGAATTGAGTCTATTGGGCCTGTAATACATGTGGTTTTAATAGGATGATGCCATCTCACACACAGCCCGAGCTAGGCTTGAAATTTTTAGATAAATTTTTCCCAGCCGCATAATGTCAAAAGGTGGTGATATCAACTGGCCTCCTCGATCGCCTGCTTGACAACTCCTGACTATTTTCTGTGGAGATACTTAAAAGGATAGATCTACGCCAATAAGCCAACAACAATTCCGATGATACGGGACAATATTCGAAATTGAATTGTTGAAATAACACGCGAAGTGTGCGAGAATATTATCAAAAATATGGTTAAAAGAGCACGCATTTGTGCCGCTGCCAGAGGCAGCCACTTGGCCAATATCATATTTCATAGATACTTGTAATAAACAAAATAATTCATAAATTAAAATCAAATTTGTAAAATTATGTAATTTTTTAGTTATTTAAAAGCAACATCGGCCTGTAACATAATATTCACCCATTACCAGGGTTATATTGTATAGGAAGAATATTAAATATGATATTTAAAGATACCATAATATAATAATTTTTATTGATATTTTTTTTATTATTAAAACATTTTTACTTCTTTATTAAATTAATAAAGAATATATTTATTTCTTTGATAATTAAAACAAAACAAATTAATCATTTACAATTAAATATATAGAGAGAAGAAAAAAACACTTTAAGATTCGTTGCCAATAAAAAAGAATATAATTTTTAATAGAAAATAAACGTCCAACTAAAAAATAAAAATAATATATTTACCTAGTTTAAATTTAAAATTGTTAAAATTAAAGAACTCTAGCAGAAATGAAAAGTTGCGTGTACTGTGAATACTGTAATTTTTTTAGATTTTCTTTCTAAGTGGTTTATATTTATTATTTGAAATAGAAATATGTTATCGAATACTGATTAAAGTTGACGAATATTATACATATATAGCAGGTATATTGTAAGATTAATTACATAATATATGAGTATATTAATATCGTTTTGGTTTTAAGAACACACTTAATTATCTAACTACAGTTCAAAAATGATTATTGTAAAAGTATTAGAAAATTTGACATTTTTACTCTGTATCTGCACATTGCTCGTAAAATGTGTAGAGGGGTATCCTTGGATAAACCCTTATTTCTCGACGAGTGGCAAACAGGAAACCCAGTGACGCGAGTTGTAATTGTTGATTTCAAAACCTAATTGTGTTTGCAACAGCCGAACGAATCCGCCGAGTTGATAGGGCCATCGGGTGAGAGGCTAGAAGGTTCCAAATATATAAACTGTCGCCGGCCTAGCGTGAAACTGGGCCAAGACTGAGTGGGATAGCTTTTAAAACACTTACCACGGAATAAAGGCTTTGTTAAGCCTCCAGCTCAAACGAACTTTGGGGAAACAAAACAAATGCTGGGGAGGCGACTGGGGGATTAAGTTTGAATTAGCCACAAACATGATCGCGATTGCGCAAATAAGAGCCTCTGTGAAGCTGTGGTCCTGACTACACTTTCTGAAGGGAGATTAAGACTATGCATCTGTGTATGACTTAAGTTAATGTATTTTTTTTGTACTATAATATGTATGTATAATATGTAAATACTACTAGCATTTAAGGTACTTGGCGCCTCCTGAAATTTTTGATATTCTTATGATTTTGGAGCCACCTGTTATCGATCCCGGTACCGGTAAAGGTGAAAATAAAATACAAGATAAATGTGAGTAAGTATAGAGATATTACGAATTTTTTAAGTGTTATTTCTAACATGGTGACAAATTTACACATTCTATGTTAAAATCATTCCAATATGGTGTCAAATTGTCATATAAGTATATAATCCAGTTTTGATTGTTAGAATATAATTAATCTGTTTATATTTTTGGTACTCTTTATTTTTTTTTAAAAGAATACTAATACTTGATTGTATTTAAATACAATACATACATCTGATGAAATTTTTTGCAAGCTGGTATTGATAAAGGGATATTTATGAACAATTATTTTCACATCCCATTTTTTCGGTTTCTCCGACCGGAGTAGGTTCCCAGGGAGGTTTTAATTTAATTTATTTAACTGTATTTATGACTATTTTTTTTGAACTAGAAAAATATTCTACGCAGGGGTGTTATGATACAATTGTTTGAAACATGTAAGGTGTTTTTTCAATAAAGTTTAACAAATCAGAATTATTTAGGTATGTACTTTTCTACTCATCCTTATAGTTTTTTACAATGCAAAAGATTCTGATCCATTGAGGACAGAGTTCAGAAAATTCCCATTTACTAAACTTAGTCTTCTGGTAATGGTTATATAACCCTTCCTGAGCCTGAAGTAGGCTGACGTGATAATTTTGACATCTACCATTCAAGTTGTGGGATACAGAGCTCTTATGTTAAATATAAGAATATGTCATTTATTTTTACATATTAACTATTTAATAATTGTCTAAAAATTAATGTAAATTCTAAAAATAATGTAACGTTATATACAATTTTATGTTATATGTTTGGTAGGCACTAAAAAATAATCACTGACTTAAGTTCATTACCTAGATATCTCAACTTCCTGTTCCCACATATCAAATGATTTTGTTTGTTTACAACTGGATGACATGACTATTAGCTCGACTAGACTTTATGTGTACGTAAAATTAACAACTTTTTGTAATACTGTTGTAACGTTGTTTACAGCCCTGTCAAAAATTCATTTCAGGTGAAGCGACGCGCGGTAAAATAAAAATAATAATGGATGAATGAAAAGATCAACCCCTGTGACGCTAATTTTTGACTGCGTGAATTAAGTCTTAAAAGCTTTGCTGACTTTTTCAACATTATATCTTCATGTGTTTTTTGTTAACAATATGTTGGATATTTTAAACAATTTTGAAGGCGATACTAAACAAGTAATAGAGCTGTCAAATAATAGTACGGAAAACTACTATCATTTATAATTTAATTATTACAAAATTAACTACGATAATTTGTTTTGTAAATATGTATCTTTACAAAATACTTTCTGGGGAAAAGGCTAATAAAAATTTAACCTTTTACGAACTACATCTAATACTTTGTTTTAATTATTTAATACTTTTGTATTTATTTCCTTTATATCTGGTGATAATATCTGCAAATGTGGATGTTATTACCATTAAAAAGTGGACGAATGATAACTTAGTATCAATTAATACTGATAGACATACTTTCTATGATTTGCTATTCAACAGAAAGATAACACTCAAATTAATATTAAAATTCATACCAAAGCCTGTACTCAAGAAGACTCTTGTGACCAATGTTCATCAATTGAAGAAAAATACTGTATCAAGTACTTAGAAATCATAATAAATAACAAGCTCAAATGGAAAGAACATAATACTAATTTTACAAACGAAATAAGAAAAACTGCCCATATATTTGTAATACTCAGAAACATCTTATAACAAAATAATATATTACGCGTTTGTCATATTTGCAATACGGTATTATTGGATGGGGAGGAGCATATATTAAACTTCAATATCACAATTAGAAATCACTCAAAAAAAGATAAAAATTATTCTAAAAAAAAAGATTATCCAAGTATACAACTCTTCGCAGATTTCAAAGTATCAAAAATAATAGATATGTACAAAAAAAATCAATAATCCAAATTTACAAAATTAAAAATCAATTAAATATTAGAAGCGAATTCCGGTCTACAAGATTTAGAGACCAAATTGATATTCCAAAACCAAAGTATACTGCAACCCAAAAGCACTATCAAGGCATCAAATTTTTTAACAATCTTTCTCCCCATCACAATTAGAAAAATTACAGACTACTGTAAAAAAGTACTGAAGTAAAAAAAAAATGTACACAGACTAACTGAAACATAAATTCTCGTATATATGTAGGTACTCCTTCTCTATACATGAGTCTTACTCTCATAGAGAAAAAATAAATGTTAAAAGATTTGATATATATATATATCCTACTGATTATTTTTAAAATGTATTATATTTTCTAATATTAAAAAAAATAAAATGTATTTACTGCTGTTGTGTTTATAAGAACGTACGTAATACACGTTTAGAAGCTGGGATAAAGAGAGGATATACAAATCAATCTAAGATCCAATTATTCTTCTGATTCGAAACACGTCCACAGTTTGGAAAGGCCTCTCATAACAACCGCCGCTCCTTTCCATTTTCTGTTATCTGCATTCAGCCGCATCCTTCAATATTTTTATATCATCGGTAAATCCACAAATTGACCCTCCCACCACAGTTTGCCGAACTAAAATACATGACTTTACACATGTTGTATGTCTAATTATTATTTATTTTACTAGGTATTGCTACCGCTATCCTAAACCACGGTATATAGATGCATCTGACTAACCAATTTACGTATTTCATTACATGTATTAACCATTTCAAAGTCTTTTCAAAAGAATCATTGCTCAATTTGGATATAAGTTGTTAAAAATGTAATAATTTCTCCATTTGGATAGAACATTTCTAAAACGGAAAATTGCTAAATTCGAATAGATCATTTCTATTGCAATTAAATTAAGAATTTCAGAACAATTCTTATAAGAAAATATTAATAAATTTTCAAATTACCTGTTAATACTTATATTGTTTTAAATTTTGTAGATAAACCGTACATAGCACATAGCCAATAACTTCTCTAAATATTCGAATTTAAACGGATATACTCGTATATACATATCGATATTTCTTGCCTGTTTGACCCTGAACAGGACAATGGGCGCAAATATCCCGCCCGCGGGTTTCCAACCCCCCGTAGACGATGCAAACAATTCTTTAGGGGTTGGGGTGCTCTTTTCTATTGAATAAATTTCCAGCGAATAAAAATGGGCATAATGGAGCGCACGGCGGCCCTTTGTGAACCTAACTCAGGCGGGCAGGGCCGGATGAGGTATATACTATATGGGCCAAGGCTCTCTGATTACAAATGGTTGTGCCATTTGTCTTTTAACTATTTGTTTTCGACAAGGGAAAACTTTAAAAGTTATTTGTGTTTACTAGTTGTATGCAGAATTTAACACTTTTCAAATTTGGCATGTTTAAAAGTGGTCTAAATATTATTATTTCGCAAAAATATTTATATAGTCATACAGTTTATTTAAAATTTGATGATAGGTATAGTTAAAATAATTTGTAGATATAGTATATAATATATAATTATAAACGATTTGCATTAAAAACGTATTTAATTTTTTTTTTATAAATGTTAGGATGCTATAGATTATTAATGAGATTCGTCGAAAATATTTTTTTTAATTTTCGTATGTGACAATATGCCGCTGCAATATGTCGCTGGTGTATTGTCTTGGTTATAGTGTTCGAGGATGACAGACAGTAATGGCAGAAAATATAAATATAATAGAAACGATTTCTAACTCTTTACACTGAATTTATTCTTGTTAAATTGCAAGTATTGGTTGGTAATTATTTCCTCAGTGGAAATGGAACTTGTATTAAATGATGCGACCGAGGCGGGAACCGGGAATTGGGACCTGTATTTCAGAAACGCGTAAGAAACGTTGTGCAGCGACGATGTGCACTGGCGTTCCTCAGTGCTCGGTTCTGCTTTGTGCGTTGGCGTTTATTGTTGTTCGGGCGTTTGTTGTTCGGGCCACTTGCTAGAATGGAGAAGATGAGCAAACTATTGAGAAGTGGAAAACTTTGCACATAATACGGATCGTTGAAGAGAGATACAGCGATAAGGAAATGATAAGATTAAGAAGTATATGACAACGTAAATCGACATGCGAGTCTAGTCGTATCTGTCACAGTAATTGTCTGCCCAATCATAATACAGTAGGTAAGTATGTGGTTATGTATAATTGGCTGGGCAGAACAAAGATCCCAAATTTCCGATGCCACCCCTGACGATCTTTTGTCTACCTGACTCTCTGGCCTAGTTGGAGCTGAAATGCATTACAAAGGACCATTCACGCGGAGTACACGCACGTGTGTTAATTCTGTATGGCACGTGGCCCGAGGGGGACCCCGTCCGTTCCACTGCAAACAGCCCACTGGAAAATTGACAAATTTCGACTTGATCTTTGCCAAACTCGCCGCGCTGACAGGGGCTTTGATTGGCATTTGAACCATCACGGATTGTCATGACTACTTCAATAGATGATTATTGGATCAAATGAATTGACATGAAATGACTGAAGACATTTTTAAAATAATAAAAAATATAAAAATAGTTATTTAAATGGTGTTGTGTTGACCCTTGAAAAAAAATAGATATCAGATTCTTGTACGAAAGGTCAAATTATTTATTTAAAAAAAAATTAAAGCAGCTTAGTCATTTGTAAAGTAATTTAACTATTTATTTATATATAAAGAGCATTAATAGTTCATATCAGTTCACAACACATAAATAATAATGGCTTATATTATAATTAATAATATAGTCATTAATCCTCTTGAAAATACTCACCACATGCGTTCACTATATTGCAATTACCACACTGTTTAATTATTTAATATATTTTATAATAAAGTTATAAAATTTTTAACTTTCAATATCTCAATTAGTATTAAGTATAGCTTAATATATTATTGCAGTATACAATACATTTATTTCTGATTCTTCTAGTACCTACTTGTCCGATTTCATCGAACGCTGTTCGTGTTGGCGATCATTACTCTATTTACAACAGCTTGAAATAGTTGGACTGTGACTTCTCGACCCATTATACAATATACCTACCAGTTTTTATACAATTTTGAAAATAATTATCGTTGATGTTTGTAGCGTTAACTTTATGGTTAGACTAAATTTAAAATTGCATTTATATTTAACTTTGTTTGTGATGTTTTTACGTCAATCAGTTTTGATTGTACGCCAGTCCTGATGAAGATATGTTAATATCGAAACCGGTTGACGTAAAAACAACACAATGGTTAAAACAAAGTTTTATATTTACACTATCAATGTTGTGACGTGAAAATAAAACGTATTTTATTAGTTGGTAGGTATTTTTTTTTAATATGCGTGCGTTCTGTTTACGTTATTAAAAGTATCACCGACATACAAATGGCGAGAATTATTTCAATGTTGATGTGTTACTACAATATCATGTGGTGCATGTTATTGATACGTAAACTGAACCAATGAATACATGCATGCACTGTATTGCATTAATATTAAAAAAACACAATAATGAATTAATAATCATTGTAAGAAAATAGATCAGTGATTCTCAACCAGTGTACCGCGAGCGATTAGGAAGTGTGTCAAAAATATTAAAATAAGATATCTAAATCGCCATTGAAAACAACATAAAGTTAATGAATATTTATCGTCATAATTTATTTGATATAAAATGCTATTTAAAAAAAAATCTGATTATTTCTTCAGGAGAAGCATCATTTATGTATGCAAAATATGTTAATTTAAAATTTAATTCAAAATTAAAGTCGACGCGAAAAAGGTTAAGACCCACTGACATATATCCTACTAAAATAAAGATAAGTTACGATGGTCTATAAAATATTTTTTATTTCTTCGAATTGCAATTTTAGAAGATTGTTTGCTGTTTCGCCGAAATACGGATGAATTATAAAAACCTTTTCTACAATAAAGCATATCGGATAATACTGCCTTAATTTTCTCTAGTGCGCTCAATGTTTAGCTGTTCGGTGAAACTTGACATATTCACAGGTATATAATTCTACCTTCAACAAAAAATATGGTAAATGCAAAGATCGATTCTACAGCCGATCCAGTCGTCAAGATCAATATACACTTAATCCTGCCTTTTGAACTGACAGTTTGTCCAAAGAGTGCCTTTCATCACTGCTTATCCCTTTCACACTCACACATGCACAAGTAATGCCAGGTACGCCACCGTAAGACTTGTGGGATAAATAAACATGATTCAACTAGTAAAAACTGAAAAGAATTTTCATTGAAAAATACAATACAATATTCTTTAACTAAAATAAATACTGTCAAATTCTATCACCAAACTAGATATTGAAACTTTTGTCTGGTAAATTATTGTTCCCGTTAATTATTTATATATGCAATAATTCATCAAAAAAAAAAAATCGCGATTAGTCTAGTTAGTTAATCTACCGAATCTTGTAATTTATTTACTCTAACTCTAACGCATGTTGATAGGCATTAGAAATAGAAGAAGTCAGCGATAGACCTGGCAGGACAAAATAAACTAGAATGACGTGACAGAGAGTATGTTCAAGCAAGTGTAAGAAAAATGAATGTGGTCAGATGAGGCTTTTATGTGATGAATATTTAATTAGATCATTGTTTTCCGACAATAAAGTACTTTATTAAATAAATTTATAAATTATAAATTTACATAGAGTAGTAGTGTTTAAAAACCGCCCTAGCATGTTATTCAAGCGTCACTTTTTCTGAATTGGATTTTCTTCCGTACACCACAAACACTTTTTGATAACTAATGTAACAAAACGTTAAGAAAAATAAATATTATGAACTGAATAAAAATAAGACATTGAATAATAATTACCTTCATATAAAATATTTGTATCAGAAAGATTAGTTACGATTCAAAATTTTCAAATTTATGATATTATAAATTGACGTTTTACTGTTTTGTAGAAAAAAAAACTTCAGAATAAAAAGTCATTTTGAAACATCTCATTAATGAAATTTAGTTTTTGATTTGTGACGAACGGACATTAGAAGCACTTTATTTATATATTTTATTTAGCTTATAAAACTTCTCTGGGCCGTCACTTACCTGGCATCTAGACGATCTTTGTTTTTTGCTGATGCTCTTAAAAATAAACCCGGTTTTTTTCTCGTGTCATTCAAACTTTTGAATTAATCTTATTTTTGAGTGCGTACTTCCTTCTTATTATTGTGCAATTGATCTCCAGGTATTTGTGTAGACCTTTCAATTGAGTCTTCTAAAAGATCGTATTATATAAATAAATACGGACGGTCATGAACGCACTCCGTTTAACCAATTGGTTGTATTTTAAATATTTAAATGAAAAAAAACAGTTCATTATTTAAAGCATTTGTAAAGCTTTTATAAAGAGTTTTTTTTATATCGTATTTGAATGATGTCATTAAATAATGATTTACGAATCCTTTAATGTAATCAGAATAAGTAGGAATTTGTCATACAAATCAAGACTACAGGTGACACAAGTAATATATAAAAATGAAGCTTGGAACAGGCAAAAAAAATGAAAGTAGATAGAATGCTGTGAAAATGAAAATAAAAATAATGATCAAATTTGGAGCGAATGTGGGTTTGTTTGTAGCGTAGTCATTAGAATTTAAAAATGATCACTGAGGTAGAGCGTATGAACCAAGAGAGTTATTAAAAAAAATAAGGTGTGTGTTGAAGGCAACAAGAAAATAGGGCATTCGTGAAAGACGTATGATCAGATACATGAAATATTGAAGAAAAGTCCAGTTAAAAACTTCAATTTGAACTACAACACGAAGATCATGCATGAACAGTTATATGAATGTGGGCGAGGCATACGAATGTACTATAGATAGTAGCGTTCTATCATCTCTTAGCCTTTCCATCGCGTGGAACCTTTGTCGTAATTCGGTGCGGTAAAAGTACATGAGATTCTGAATACTGAAATTATATTTTTTTGATGATTACTTTTAAAGACGTTACATTTCGTTCAATATCCACCTGAAATTTCTATAATCATCATCAGTAGGTGCAAAACTACAACCCAGGGTGGTTTTACCCACCTGTTTGATTTATCACCCCCAGAGCAGTACAGTCCACTATAGTACTATTTTAAGCTATCTCAGTTTTTGCCTTTCCATTCTCCTGCGCCCTAGCGGATTATTGAACAAATATTTATTTTCATGTTTTTGGTCTTCCACGAAACCCCAATTAGCGTAGTCTTACAATTTTTTCTGATTTTACCACACTGCGTATTTGTGATAGTTTCAGTGTATAAGAGCTTGTAAGTTATGTATTTGAAATGTCATCATCATTATCATCATCGGTTGTCTCTAGTGTTTGAGAAAAACTGTTGGGTTCTCTGGTGGCTGATCCTGGATCTACAAGTTCTGGTGCATTTGGGCATGATAAGACAGCGGCTGCATGCTAACTTCCACATCTTGTTTGCTCTTCTCTATCTTTGCATCTTCTCCTGTTACTTCATTATGTCACTGTCTATCATTGTTCTCTAGCTAAGCATGTCTTCTGCAATTCACTCTCAAGTTGGCCTTTACTTTTAGGGAGTCTTTGAAGTGTTTTGACCCCTATGTAAGCATTCAGGATAGCTGAGAGTATATTAGTAGTTTAGTTTCAGATATTTTGACCACGTGGATAAATATCGAATAATATTGACCTCGATGTTCATTAGTTTGGTTCCTTCAAGCGCGATTATTTTGTCATTTTTTTAACATCCTTTTTGAGCATTAGCGGTGATGCTATTTCAGAGCTTTGATATATCTTATATACATTACAGGAAACATATCAAAACATAAATAATATAGGTATACACATACTTAAAGCTTAGATATCTCAAAGGAGAAAATTGCGTATGTGTGCATTAATAATATATTATTATGGGTATTTTCGTATCTACTAATCGATATACAACTGTGCTAAAGTTACTTCTCTAGGAATAATTACAGAAATAATTATCTTTAAAATATTCATGAAGTATCACTCAAAACATTAACAGTTACCCTGTAATTACAGTGTTAATTAACCCTCGGGTCGGAGGAAGACGGCGACATCTTCCGACACTTTCATCTGTCACGGGCCACGCCTGTCTGTTCTCGGTAGCAAAGTTTAATTAAAATGCGAATGTAGATTTACACTACAGTGCCCGGCACACGGCGACAATTGTCGGAACAAACTGATGAATAGTTTTCAAAGTTTTAAGAAGTAAATTATCAAAATTTCACCTGCTTTAGAGGTGCTTTATCAACTCATATAACATAAGGTAATCTTTATAAAATTGATTGCAAAGTCAATACTAGAAATATATTAATTCTATATATTTAATATTATATTTAACTTACGAGCATTTCATCTTATTTAAATTGAAATTAAATGAATTAGAAAGATTTACAGAAAAAAAAAAACAATCGATATCATATCAACGTTTTTGATAAATTTGGAACTCACATTCTGTAGTCTTTTTTATTTATTATTAAGTAGGTATATATAAATACATACATAAATTTGGAACTTACATTTTGTAGTCTTTTTTTATTTATTATTAAGTAAGTATATATAAACATTTAAATAAAAAACTTTTTTATTTAAATTGATACATCTATTATCTATATTTTTTTTTAAACAATCAACTTTATATAGCAAAGAATACCAAATACCTTTGAATAATGCATGCTAGCAGACGCCAAAATGAAATCAAATAATTATATTATATTTGGATAAACTTTAATCAATATTTATAATATTTTTAATGTAAATACTTTTTCATTCAATATAATAATATTATTTTTTCTATGATACATAAATATTTTTCTCATTCTTCACTAGGATAGTATCAGAAATTCGTTGTGCAGAAAAGTCAGTTTACAAACTATTTTCGAAGTAAGCTTCCAGTAGTGTTTATTCTTTTTACCTTTGTTTCTTTTAAACTTGGGAATAAACACACTGTATCTATTTCATTTATTATATATTTTGATCTACTATTGTATACACAAGAACGTATAATAGAATAGGTATATAAGTTTAGAAACTAGAATAAAGAGGGTATATGCAAATCATTTACAAGATTAATTTATTCTGCTCTTTATTTATCTCACGTCCATCCACTATTTGATCAATACCTCTCATAACAACCGCCACTCCTCTCTTTACCCCGTCCCCTGCAGCCAGTTGCTTCCTGCAATATTTAAAAAAACTTTTAGTGCATAAATGTACAATGTACAACTTAAGTCTAAATAACATAGAAAACAAATTTAGTACTTACTTATCGAAATGCTTACACTGGCACAAGTTTCGACCCATTTCTACAATCAGAGTACTTAAAAGTATAGAAGTTAAAACATTTTTAAAATTAAATATAACAGAACAACAAACCTCGCTCGGAATAATACCTTGATTGCTTTCATTGTTCATATTCATGTATGTCATTGCGTCCGTCCGTATAAGCTAACATTTTACACTAAACCAAATCGGATTAGAACCTTACTAAAAACAACCAGGGTAAAAACCCAACCCTCGCCAAATCAACACAACTTACAGATTATTAAATAATACTGTTGCCCAACAGCTGCCGTTAAAAGGTAAGGTTACCAATAATATATCAATATTTATATAATAATTTATCTTGAATAAATAAATAAAAGCTTGCCCATCTCAATTTTTCGTCCTTAAACGAAGATTGAAATCTAGAATCAAATTTTTCAAATTCAATGTAAAATATAAAAAACCTCTCTCGATAGTATCTCTGGACGCTAATCCAACCCCGAACCCTTCGGTTACAAGGCGAGGCCTTTCAGCTACACCAAACAATGACTATCAAGATAAAGGCGTTAGTAGTTTCAGTCAGAAAACGGCTACCAATTGATGTCATAAATGTTTTTGTAGTTATATATGTATAACCAGGACTTTGAATGGACCACAATGAATCGGAACGCCACTCCGTTCGTGGGGTTTTCGCAAATACAGTTCTGGTTCATATAAATAGCTCTGGATCTTGATATCGTAATATGTATGTCATTATTGTCAGATAATTTTAATTGGCAGGTGGCCACCTTGAATGATCATATTTTATAATCATCATCATCATCATCATCATCCGTCGTTTTCAATCCACTGCTGGATGAAGGCCTCTCCAAGTGACTATCACTTTTCTATGTCCATTGTTATATGCGGATATTAGGGCAGTCTATCGGCCCCTTGATTGGTACCACTGGATGACTGCTTTAGTCCAACGATTATCCATACTCCCTAACCAGAGAATGATACAATAATAGCCGTGACTGAAATGTACTATTTATATTTTGCGTATACTCGTATATAGGTGTGTATTATGTACTTTTTAAATATATTTTTTGCTATTCTTTTCATGACATAAATATTATGTTGTTACTTACATGTATTATCTTTATGGCGAATCGGGTCTTCTTAAAAATAACCCGAACACGCTGGAATAAATTATATATAATTATAATTATTATCTTTTAATTTTTTTCGGCGTATACAGTTACTTATGTTTAATTAGATCAAAAGTGAATGTAGAATTTTGGATAATATCAATCGTTCCAATTTGTTAAATTTTCCATTTCTATGTATTGATATAATCCATCGCAGTGAAAAATAGTGTATTTTTTTATATAATGCTATAAACTATGTGGCGATAATAAAAAAAAATGCCAATGGCAGTCACACAGACATTAAATTAATTAATTTAAACAATTGTAATATTTCTGACCTATTTTAAACATCAAGTGCTGTCGCTCCTCGCATTCGGAGAAAAATCGAGAATTGTTCTCTCAATTCTGCTTTTTATAATTCTTTTCGTCTGGCGATTTACAATTTTACTTCCGTTGGATAAACGTTGCATCCAAAATGAAACATTAGAATGTAAGTTTTCAAAGAAAAAGTGTCGTAGTTGAACAGACAGTTGGTTGTAAATATGAAACAACCGCTGCTATCCAACTTGAAGTAAGATTTAAAAAAAACACAAGGGTGGTGGAGTTGCGCTTTGTCTTGAAAAATTCCTCCCCCGACAACTTCAAAACTTAATTGAGTAAAATGGTAAAATAAACAAGGGAAAAATCCCTTTAGTCGGGTAGTTCTTACGGTACTATTCAACAAGAGGCGTTATTTAATTTCCAGCCCTTGAGAAAAGCAATAAAGGTACATTGGATCCCTATACCGCCGACTTGTAAACATTTTTATTTATATTCAAACTAGATTTAATATGTATTATTTTGTTTTAAGGAATAATATAACATTTTTTGGATTAATTTGGCCATTTTGAATTTGGACTAAAATTTGCATTTAAAAACGTTACAATTTTGAGAAAGAAATAAAAGAACATGTATGACACCTTCGACATGTGGTGTTGTGTACTGTGGACTGCGAAACAAACGATTGTCTCCGTTCTTCAGGAACTGCGCACTAAAGAGAGGCTCTCTACATCATGCAGAAAAATAATCATTTCATATGTTTTGCGGGTATTGCGAGTACATAGCGCACAATAACAAATATTACGCGCAAACAATTTTTATTAAGATGTATTCTTCATCAAAGCCTTCTATCAAAGGTTGGCTACCATATTGATTTATCCAGTATAAGATCACCAACAATTTGAACGTTAAACCACTTTCACTCAACATGTGGTTTGACAGTTAGGATAATCTCTTTTTATCGACGCCATTGTTTCCTTTTATCCTCCTCTGCATAATGAGTTGTAAAATATCACATTTTTCAATGTGGAGAATGTGTCCGAAGTATGCAGTTTTCCTTTATTTGTTTTATTAGTGATTATTTATCGTGATCCAAAATTTGAGGGAACATTGGTCCGAAACACGACCGAAGCCTTGCTATACATCGCGCAAAACACATAATGTAGAGGCAAGTAGTTGCTCGGTCATGAGCACATCGACCGAGAGAGAGAGAGAGAGAGGATGGATATGCCGTGAGATGGCCCTATCCCTACTTATGTACAGTATTTCGTGGTCAGCTCCGCTGAATGATCCAGTTGATTTTTCTAATGTTGAAGATTAAAAGGAATTAAATGAAGCAAGATTATTTACAGTGGAATACTGTACTACATGCTCGATACAAAGTGATATTGAATCGATATTATCCGAGCGAAATGTATGCCAGGATTATATAAAGGTTAATGTCGTGAAGTCATGCTCATGTTTATGAAAGATAATTCACTTCTGATCTAACGACATTCGAGGAACGATTTGAGGTACTTCGGACAGCTGTCTATCCTCGCGCCCTGACTGCTGGACCACAGACATCCGCCTGGTGTAAATAATTTGCCCTCTGGCTCTTAGGTTCTGCTCCGTGCGTTTGCTGCGCGCTACCGGTAGGCAGATGTCGTACAACGCCCGCCACATATTCATTATTATTTTCGGCCCCGTAACCTGATTGAGTTATGGATCCAAATTCTTCATCTTCTCGCTTCTATCTTGCGTTGCTTTAGTACTTGTTGACCAAGCAGCACCCAGTCTGTCTTCATACAGCATTAACAACTTATGATAGTATTTTTGAGATGCTGGTTAAGCTGCCAAATTTACTGTAAATACCCTTATTAATTTAAGACTGTAGGGATTGACTATATTTAACTTTGATTTGTTAGGTCGCTCAGAGGGAGTGACGGATGTTTGAAGGTTATGTAATAAAGAGGACCCCATCTCTATTCAGTTCTCACGCGTGTTGATGTATGTCGCAGTGTATATGAATGTGTAATGTGCTAGTGAGTGTATATGCTATGACTAGAGCAAGGCATTTAATTAAAACAGGACTTACATCAGTCACAATTGAAAGTACAACGATCAGAAAGTTAATTTGCACAAATACGCATTTGCATGACGTATTTCCGAAAGGACGGACAGAAAAAGTGGCTGGCTTTCGCTGGTTTCTCGGAGGCGTCCGTCTTAATGTATCGTCATCCGCATTGGGTCGATAAATGGCTGTAGAGCGCTTGGATAAACGGCCAGGAATTATGCAGCGTGTTCTGGCCTCTATAAGATTATACCTATTTGAGAGTTTAGGTATAATATACAATACATTTTGTGTTATGGCGTACAAATATTTTTTATTATTTTAAACAAATTTCTCATATGTAAATAAAAATATCTTACTTAGATTATTTATTATGCTTACAAATGGCATTACTTATTTTTGCTTAGAAAATTGTGTATACCCAAAGAAACCAATTTAGGTTACTAGAGGTATACAACTGTAAAGGTAGAAAAACAGCCGTATTAGTATTATGTAGATATACAAAACCTGTAACTTCATTGAGAACAAAAAAAGACTATCCAAAAATTCTTGGATAAGTAAGGTAAAATCTGTACCAATGTTGAAGCCTTACTAAAATCTTTTCTGAAGTCGGAAATACTGAGGTGGGCGAGATATATTGACAGATGTGACTCCACTCTAGAACAATCTGAAAGGTCTTCGAAGGAAATCGGGCGGGAACGTGGCTCTTGGGACGCCCAAGAATGAGATAGTCGGTTAATTTACGCAAAGACACAATGCGGCCACAAATCCCCTACTGGAAGACCGCAGATGAAGTCATGTCTGGGAAAGATTGTGCGATTGGCTATTTTAGTAATGATTCTGAAAATACTGACAGAAAAAAATGAGTATTTTTGGCTTATGTACAATATACATATAGGGTCAGTTTGTGGGTTTACTGAAGATATAAATAATCTAATGCACTTTTCCATACAACTCATAACTTATCTTCTAAGAAATTGCTTTATTAATGCAGGTATCCAGAAATATTATACGTTAGACTATTAGACAGTGCTAGCAATATATTTAATGCAAGGGATACACTCTGTATTTATAATAAACATAGTGAAAGACAAGATTAGCACGTACGTCTATCTCAATTAATATTTGATATAGCGTCTGTGTAGTTGGACCCATTACTTGTCTCGAAAATTGCTGTGAAATTTAATAATCTCCAGAGACTAGAGGGGCAGATGATTGCGGATTCATCTAAGTAAATAGACAATGTATCTATTTCACCATCTCCGAAAAATATATTTTAATAACGACTCTGCTCTTCAAAATCGGCTTGACGAATTCTTCACTTCCAAACCACCGGATTTCTTCAGGTGTGGAAACAAAAAACTGGCAGAACGGCGGAAGTCAATAATAAACAAAGCAGGAGAATTAATTAATTTTTAATATTTACTGCAAAAGCATTATGGTGAGCCATTTTCAATAGAATTATATATTATTTTTGCACTTTTTAAACTGTGTGAGACTTATATACGAACCAATTAGTTTAGAAAAAATAATTTTCTTCATCAGGGTTTTTTATCACCATCATCACCAAAAAATTGTATTTTTTCGAAACCGGTTCGTATATAAAACTCGTGATTAAATACAAAGTTACTATATAATTTTATTATTTAAATATATTAATGATTAGAGCATGTATTTTGTTTATTTAAAAAAAATCATTTAATTAAATCGTCACTATATACTTCGATATAGTTTTCTGGGCTATACTTTTTTGTATATCCAATCTTCCTAACCGACATATCGAACCCTTTGCAGGGTTCATTATTAAAGCTATTATTGCTAATCTAGACACATGCAAATAGCTTAAAATAATCTACCCAAAATATACAGAATAGTTTATTTACAACCATTTGAATTTATAATATATACGTGAAATATTTATACCTACTATTTATGTACACATATTAATTATATTTCTTTTAAAAATAGCATTAAAAATAAAACCTTATTTTTATTTTACTCAGTAAAATAAAGTGAGCAAGAGTTGAAGTTCAGTGAATTCTAGTTATTTTAGAAAACCCAGCACTTAACATTGTAAGTACGTAGTTATGCATCTATTTACCTGCTTATATATATATATAACGTATATATATGTTATATGACGAAATACTGGAGAGTAAATACTAATTATCGGAGAGTAAGTACTTTTAATGTTGCATAAATGTGTCTAACTATCGGATTTATGTTTCCACAAATAATGTTTGTAGAATACCCCTGGTCTTGCAATTAATATCCAAAACCCCTCTCTTATACGTACACTTTATTTCATGTCTATTCATTTATTGGTCTGTGGTAAATACATACATTACACTATTTTTTATATTTGTATCTCCAATAATTATATTATTTATTCCTCGAAAAATGTAATCCTTGAAAATAAGAATGAAAGTGGACAGAACCAACAAGGAATTATATCAGACAAGATTTTAAGCTCTAGCACATCTTCCCTTCTGCCGCAGAGGGGGGGGGGGGGATCCCAGGGGTGTGCCACGAATCTTGTCTGGGTTAATTTTGATTGAACGACTTATTTGACTACATTAATTAAATAATAGTTTCTCGAGGGATCGCCTCGAGAACAAAAGGGTAGTAATACAGATATCTACTATTTAGATAAATCATTATATTCGCTTAGTACCAGTTACCAAAATATAAATAAAAAATAATAATAAATATTAGAGTAATTTGCCCATTTAATCTACTAATTCATATCCACTGAAATAATTAAATATATATATACGCAAGATTATAGCGATTTTATTAATATAAATGAAATTTTGTGGATTGTAATTAATATTAGGATTATCCGCAAGGCACGTTGCATATTTATTTAATTCAAATAATTTTTCAATTAATATTTTATATTTGGAATGCTTGCAAATTGTACTTTGTGGTTTATTATGTTCCTTTTTTGTTTATTAAAACCACTTAATAAGTAATTTAAAACGTCAACCGGTTTTGGAAAACATCCTTCTACAGTATGTCAGATTAACTAATCGAAAAACATATGTCACATTTTTCTAATGTTTAAAAAATATATATTTATGATGATGATGAAAGACGATAACAATTTATTATAATAATGTGACATATATATTTTTCGGTTAATTATTCTGACATCCTGAAGAAGGAAATAGTATTTTTCGAAACTGGTTAATATTTTTAATGACTTATTAAGTGGTTTTGATAAACAAAATTAAATAATAAACATTTTACATATAAAATCTTTACATTTGGATAAATCTTAAACTTTTATTTTGTCTATAACAACGTTAATAAAATAATAACTATAATAACGTAAATAAAAAAATAAAATGATTAACAATATATAAACAGTTTGACTAAAAGATGAACAAGAAAAAGAGAAGAAAAAGAAAGATATAAGATTTGGTAACATTGTCAATAAAATATATATGTATACGAAATTTTCTCATTCTACTGACGTTCAGCTACTAATGTCCGTATAGAAAGGTCATTCGAAAAGAGACAAACTCATATTACCATCAAAATAAATCTAGCAATATTTCCTGTTTCCTTTTATTATTATTTTTTGCCATTTGCTAACCATACCAATATTAAAGCAAATAGTACATATGTATACGTACTACCATTATGTCAAGTATCAGTCTTGACAGGGTGCTTCCATCTTCCCCTATCTTTGATGATCATTCAAAACCCAATCTATCTGCACCCCGACAAATACGCGCAGAAAACTGCGCGCAAGGCTAAAGCGCGCAGTACAACCCCGACAACAGCGCGCAGACAAATGCGCGCCGACAACAACAATAAGCCTTTTTTTGTTTTATTTGATTTCGCAGGACTGCTCATCGACAAAAATTTACTAGGGCCATCGGCTTTGATTTGCCGCTAAATTTTCAAAATTCGAAAACGGGTATATAAATTTGGTTTGCGGGTTTTAAACCCTATAATTAATGTAAATAAGGACATTTATACCTATATATTGTGTTATATATGTAATAAAAATTAAAACATAGATACTTACGTATAATGTAAAAAAATCATGAATCATATAAATCAAAAACATTCAAACTAATCGACAGTTTAAATTTAACTATCCTAACCTAATAAAAATAACTTGGCTTTCTTCGCAAACGATCTTTTTTCTGATTTTGTTCATTTAATAGGTGTTTTATACTTAACATACTTTATAAAATGAAATACATGAGAATAAATGTCCTCATTTACTTTTGTATTGCACGCTATTGCCGGCGCGCAGTTGTCTTGCGCGTTATTGTCGGCGTGCAGTTGTCTCGTGCGGAATTGTCGGACACCCCCAATTTATCTTTTTGAGGTCTTGTTACTATATACCCCGACTTAGTATGGATTCAGCCATTGGCCGACTTCTCTCCGAAGTTGTCAAGAATTTTGATAGATAATTAATATTCTGGCATTCGTAAAAGTTGTCCAAGTCATCTCAATCGCCGAACACATTTTAATTTCATCGTCCAATTGCACATCACTTATAAACTTAATAATTATTTCTCGTGTATATTTTTTTCGTCGATTCTAGAAAAACAATTCAGTTGAAAAACAACCAATGTTTTCATCTTATTTTCTATATATTTAAGGTAGCATCCACGTGAAATCATTATCTCGCCTAGATAATGAAAAAAGCCTTATAAATCTCACTAATTGGACAGATTTCCACAAAAAATACAACCATTCCTGGAGCCGTACTATAACATCCCATTCGAAGGGTGCAGAGACAGAGAGGGGCAAGTAGGCTCACATATTTTTTTGAATCAAGAGTCATCAATTCTGCTAATTCGTTATTTGTGAATTTAAGAAATGGAATAACGAAAATATTATTATAAATTCAAAAATATTCTTACTAACCACGAATTTTAATCATTACTATATAGTCATATTTAAAATAATAATATTAAATAACCAAAATTTACATTTTATTATAGTGTATAAGATTAAAAAAGGATCACTTAGGTGGTTTGGTCATTTGGAACGAATGAATGAGGGGAGAATAGTAAGAAAAATACCTGACGCAAGTGTTGATAGCACCAAAAATAGAAGATGTCCGCGGAAGACTTGGCATGATCAGGTAAACCAGATACTGAAAGATGGTCCTGTTAAGTCTCAATAATCGACGAGCTCGTATGAAAAGATGAATAAATGCAGATGAGGCGAGAATTGTATCAGGCCTAGCCTCTCTGCTTACCCCCGCGGAGAAACGGCGTGATGGTAAGTTTGTTAGTTAGTTTTAGTTAATATTTTATCGAAATAAAAATACTTCGTCATTTGTTGACGAATAGCGTATGTGTTTTAGTTAAATTTATTACTGAAGGCGGTTATAATATTTATTTATACTTAATATATATATATTACAACCCCCGCAGTATATCATTTTTTGTTTTTGATGAATCGAGGGTGTTTAAATGGGGTTCAAAAATGAAGCAATAACACGCGGTAAGTTGTCTAAAATAACTTAAATAGTCGAAAATAACTTTATATTTATATATAACAACCAAAAATATTGTCCAGCCATCTACACTTCACAAATGGTATTTGAAATTAATTATAAAATATTATAATCATAGAAAATAAATTAAAATTATCATTCAATTGCTAAACGAAGTTTAATTTTAAAATATTGAAATAGTACAAACACCGAAACAACTAATAATTATTTACATTTAAATTAAAATATTTTCAATTGTGCTAAAAATAAATGACTGATGGATGATACTTTTAATTGAATTAGTAAACTGTGTGTTATTATATTTTAATTATTGTTTTGTAATACGCACTGCAACCAAACCATCTCAGCCCGCTTTCCCCGGAGAAGCCACATCTAATCCCATGCCCGCTGCGGTATCGTTATGGGCATCTGTTGCACCCGGCGGCGTCTTGATGAGAACATTTGCATAATCCTACAAAACCCCGTTCTTCCAGAGGGGGTGTTTCGAGCAGCCTCCGATCATCCGATCCTCTGGCCCGACCAGACGGGTCGCCCCCGTCCTTGGCAATCGATGTGGTATATATATATATATATATATATATAAACATAACTTAGTGACTTGTACAATATTTATGTGCAAGAAACATTAAAAACGCTATAATGCCTTCGAGAAATCAAGCAAGATAAATAGATAAACTGAGCAGAAATAAAATATATATGCTAAAATATTGTTACGAATAATAAAATACGAAAATATATGTATAAAGTAATTTGTAAATGTATATGTATAAATGTATAAAGTATTTTGTATCGTCTGAGAAAACATATAACTGGTTCAATTATTGTTTAGCATTTATTGTAATTCTCGTATTTACTGATAAACTGTATATTTTCTAAATAAAATGAAATAAAAAAATAACATAAAATACAAAACAAAAATGGATACAGATTAAATGAATCAACTAGATAAATATACAGAAAAATCTATTTATCGAAAAAATATTTAGTTATTATCGGAATTCGAACCTCAACTTAAAGTAATCAAAGTGCTTTTCGACAAATTTTGATTTTATATTATATAATCTTTCTAATTGATACATCTATAATATCATTTTTAAAAGCTATCAACTTTATATTGCGATGAATCTCAAATACCTTTAAGTTAAACACGCTACAGACGCCAGAGTTAAATAATCCAGTCGTCCAGGTTCAAATAGCGGTAGCAACTAAATATTTTTTGAATTAATAGATTTTTTCTGTATATCTTTCTAGTCGAATTCGTTTAATTTGTATTATAATACCACAAAACTATGTTCTGAAAATGCAACTTCACAACAAAAATGTGTTCTCCTTTAAAATCAAAAAGGGGATATTTGGTATCGATTTTTCTCACTTACTTACAATCACAGGGGTATACATAGAGCATAGAACACCACTCTCGCCTGGTCCACTTTCTTACATATCCGGTCCTGGAACCTGGTACCCTATATTCATGACGCCTTCAACATTCGCTTCATACATCCTCTTTGGCATTCTCTCCCCGTTTACACGTTCCATATGACCAAACTATCTTAACTCCTAATCATTGCATTCCTCACTATACATGTAAGTTATACAATAGGTTTAATTATTTTTTTTGTAAATATAGTCATATTCAAGTTTATATATAACACCGATTTAAAAAATCGATAACGCTAATGAAGTATTTAAGTTTGTATATAAATCCAAATATTAAAAAAAAAAAAATCAAACGATGTATGTATATATTCATGTTTAGATACAACGTGGTACATGCAACTAAAAAAATCTAATTTGAATAACGCGAGTTGTAATTCAAATGATTTGATTCCGTACTTCAAAATTAAATTACATGTAGTAATAGTATACAGTAGGCAAATCGTAATATTATTGTCTGCAATTTAACGATAAAGTAATAAATTAAAGTATTATCATTTATGATTAATGAGTATTTCTTAGAAAGTATTTGTTACGCTAAGAATTTTTAACTTATTCTTTGAATTCGGTGTTTATGGTGTCTGACTTTGCAAAATAGCGGTGAGGCTTATTGGATTGATATTTTTGCAAGACTTCGTAATTACTCAGTAGAAAGACACTGGGAGTAGAAAAGAATAATCTATCTTATAGCTGTAAAACATTTAATATTGAACTAAACTCAGCTTTTTATTCGTTTCCCTGATTAATTAATTTCAACCTATGCATACTACAGCATTACTCACAAAAAAAAAATGTCATCAAAAACGACAATTTATTTCTGATAAATATATATTATTATTATTTTAGTAAACGTAAACACTAAAAAATGGTCAATGAACTTTTATCTTATCTCATCGTATGAATTCCATAGCACCGTGCATTATTGAATTTATAAAATGCCGATAAGTTTTTTATCAAGGCTTTTTCATAGCGTATTAGATTTAAAACTAATTATATTTTCGTAGAAAGCAATCACTTTGTGGTTTAACATATTATATTCAATAAAATAACAATCACTTTGTATGAAACCACGAAATATATTGTACGTCGACCGGAATCAATCTATCCATTAGCCCCATATTAGGTATGTTTCCTTTAAAATCAACTTAATATCCTTCAACACTGTATTTTCCCATTCCTTAATGTCCCATTTATTCGTATATGTATTCTGTCTCTCTCTTTCGCATATAATTTATATTCTATCTCCTTTTTATGTATATATAAGTGCACTCTTCTTGTATTTATAATCAGTCCTGATGAAGCTTGAGATAAGCGAAATCGGTCGACGTACAATAAATTTCATGGTTTCATACAAAGTTATTGTTATTTTATTTAATATAAAACAAATTAGATGAATTAATAAGAAATATTTGGTACCATCAGGATAGGAACTTTTCTTTGCCGAGAAAATGCATCACTACAACGCTATTATACATTAACTATTTAAGTTTACGATGAATTTGAGTGTATGAATCCCGAAAACCTTTAAGTATTACACGCCAGCTAGGATTAATTAATAAAATGCTTACTTTCCATGCCAGTGATAGACTTTCTGTAACGTGTTCCATACGAATGCTAGACACAGCTTATTATATCACTGACATTTTTAGTTTCTTCATATTCAACTTGTTCTTCAAAACAAACTTCTTCGTTGGTTTTTTATATCTTACGTTGCTCGTCTGCAATGTATGTTTTAACTTTATTTTGCACATGTTTGTTAATTGCTACCCTTAAGAGTTAGATCTGCCTCATATTATACATAATATATACTTATATTTACTCATCAGCATTATTGTATATGTATTGAGTTTCAGTGTTTGATCATTGTCTAAGCGACTTATATATAACTGTATTTATTATACAATGCTGTTTGTTTATTTAATTGTGTATATTCACCGCATCCAGTTAAATATTATTTTAAGTAATACATATCTTTTGGTTAATACCAAGTTTTTAAATTGTTAAAGTTCTGTAAGTTAAAACATAATAGTACATGTCGACATGTTTAAAAATATATTGCGGCTTAAGGTAAACTAACTAACTTACCATTGCGCCGTTTCTCCGCGGGGGTAGGCAAAGAAGATAGAGCGCTACACTCTTCCGTCCTGACACACTATTCTCGCCTCATTCATGCATCTTCTCATACAAGCTCGCCGATTGTTGAGGTTTCTGGTGCCATCAACACTTGCGTTATGATATTTTCTTGGAATTCTCTCCTCACTCATTCGTTACGTAAATGATCAATTCTTAATCTTACTAATTATACCAACATCAGCTTAACATTCTTTCCTTATTTCTGTATTCAGCGTGCCTAAATAGATGTAAACACCTGTAGTCCATTTTTAATCTGTGAAATAGTGTTGTATTTTTTGCTACTCTGCTCCGAGGGTCTTCACGACTTTCTCAAGCCGCCCCGCCCTTGTATCAAGATAGATCCACCATAATTGATTTAGAACGTCTCTCACTTAGGGGTAAATTTTGAGCTGCCACCCCTAGCGCACTACAGGGTAGGTTTTTGCACTACAAGGGATGTAATAATGTGCTCAAGTGACTCACTTGTACTTGAGGTAGACAGGGAAACACGTAGAAAGGATTTAAATGTACTTTTTCTCAATTTTGTCTAAGACTAAAACGAATGAAACATTAGAGAGCCAATTTTATTAAACATTTTATTTGATGAAAACAGATGAATTGGAAATAATTTAAATAAATATATAGACATGTATTTTATTTACTAATATTTATATGGAACATATCGATTTATTTATATGTATATATATTTATTAATTAATTTATTATTTATTTTATTAGATTAGTGACTATTTTTTAAGGATATTTTTTTCTTTCCTCTTTCATGTCAGTATTGATATACAGTGGCCTTAATCGGATGAGACTCGTCTCGTAATGCACCTCCACACGTCCCGGTCCTGGGTTGCCCTCACAGCTGACTACCGGGTCTCTCCAACCAGATGCAATGCATCTATCCCACGCTATGATACACTTTGAATGCCGAAGAAGACTATCCTATGATTAAGATTATGACTATGACTACCCTAAGATTATCCTATGATAATTTTTTTTCCTAGGCTGTCACTTAACGTCTAATGTTGTCGAAGACTTAGAAGAATCTTTTATACACGGCTGCAGATAAGGCTTGCTGTGGTTGGATTTGTTGCAAGACTGAGACATTTATGTATCGTGCTGTCTGGGAGATAAATACTATATTTTACCAACAATACAATTCGAATGCGTCTATTTAATATATTTAAATATATATATATAATATTTATCAATATTTTTGAAGAAAAATTATTGTGAAATTAAGATTAAATACCCATTATTAATGTTAGATTATTCTGGATATTAACGATTTAAGCAGGCCAAATTACATAATTGGCCTGATTGCAGATTCTATGAGGAAGGGTTGAAGATCCGATCGGAGCCGTATCCATGGCGTCGCTAAATGGTGGTTCAGCACTAGGGTCGTAAACTCAGCAGTAGCTTTACGTCGACACCGCCACTCTCAACTTATTAATAGTGTTCATCGCGAAACCATGCCCAAGTTATATAATACATTTTAATATCCAAGATGACTACAATTTAAACTTTTACATGGAGCATGTAGATTATGTTTATATAGTAAGTAAGTATGTATGCTGCCACCTCAACTTCTCACTCATATAGCTTTTAAAACTTGTAATATTGGTTGTTCTCTATTTGTTAGATCTTCCTCGAGCCCGCGTAACGTTTTGTTCCATTCATACTATCCTACTCTATGTTAGATGTATTCTCCTATCTATCAATAATACTACGGTCGCTTTGGCTTTATATTATTTTCCTATATCATTATTTTATATTCAATTACTCGGCGTTTTTCTCAAAGGCCAAGTTTCCATTGCGTTCAGTTTGTTTTTATAAAAGCGAAGTTATATTCAATTGCGTACCTACCTTTAACGTAATAAATTGAAGTAAAATACGAAACTATCTAAATACTTTTTGTTCGATAAAGTTACTTTCAAAACTACTAGTTTTCTTTTCTATAAAATAATAATGGCTGTATGTAATACGGGTGTATTAAATTACAGGCTTGTGTTGTATTTTGTGCAAGATGATGATGGATTATGAATAGTTTAGCAGTTCACAGGTCCGAGTGGACGTAAACTAGAAGGAACCTTGAATACAGAATAGGGTATAAATATTGTTGTGATTTGAATTCGGGTAGTATTAATGTTTGAAGTTGTTTATTTTGCGTTATGACAGGCGAGCGATAATTGAAATATTAGCAAATTGTAAACATTCACATTTATAGTAAACATTTCACTTCTGTATGTCTGATTGATACTTAACAGATAATTGAAGGGGTTATTGAATGAACGTGACATTAAACACTTTAATAACGACGATATGTGAAAGAAGAGAAATGTATTATTAGTTTAATATGTAGTATTCTATTTACTCTTCTTGCCACTGTTTTATAATATAAATTATCGTTTTTATATGTTCTAGTACTTCACATGCACGGGGTGAATATTATGTTCCAGGCCGATTTTTTTTGACCGTCATTTTGGTTCGGCAAAATATTTTTAATTTGAATTTGGTAATCGTAAAGAGTGGTTAATTACAGTTTATTATGGAGCATCTAATGCTTTAACAATGTATTTTGCAGCTCAATATCGATGACTCCAACAATCATAATCAGCGATGAATGTCATTTCGTCTTGATGCGTTTTGTTAATAAACAAAACAACCGTTATTGGGGCACTAAAAAAATTGACACCGGTGACCTTTACACCCACGCGGTGTTACTGTATGGTGGCCGGCGGAATCATTGGGCCCTATTTCTTTCAGGATACACACAACAAGAGGCAATGCTGTAACCATTAATTGTGATCGCTATCGTCACTTGTTGGAAAATTTCTTGGTGGTTGAATTGGGTCGATTGGTCCTGCAACACTTGCGGTTTGAACAGAACGCGGTCACCTCACACACATTCCGAGCTACGCTTGAAGTTTTGCGAGAAATTTCTCCCGGCCGAATAATGTCAAATATCGTAATACACTTGGCGGATGTCATATTCCATTCATAATTGTAATAAACTAAATAATAGATAAATAAAAATTGAATTAAAAAATTGAGTTTTATTTTTTTGTTATTTAAAAACAACATTGGCCTGGTGCATAATATTCACTCTGTATTTGATACATTTTTAGTGAAAGTAAATTTATTTTTACATATTGTGTTCAATATAATACATTAAAAAATATATTGGCAGTTAATGTATGAACCAAATACATGCCAAATATTAAACGACCAATAATAACTTATTAGTTAGTTACGTTATATTACGGTTGGGTTCGGTATGAGGGGTTGAATGTTCATAAAATGTACGTACCTTCATCATTTTGATAATTTGTATTCATTGAGTATATACATTATATGCACAAATTACTAAAACAGAATACCCGCAAGTGAACCTGAATTATGTACGCTTCATAATCAACTATTTTTTATTCACATCTTTGTCGCATGTTGGAGATTAGCCTTTGTAAATTAAAAAAATTCTAGAAACAGTTGTATAGACAGATTTTTGCTGAATCTTTATCCTTATCTGTGATCTCAGTGTGTTTACCTCAAATAACAGACCTCAACCGTACAAAACATAAGTCACTAATGGTAATTATAGCTTCAATATCAGTATTCTAGTATTTTTCATATTTTATCAGCCCTTGAATTATTTCTTACTGATTCTGATTATTGCTCAATGGTGACTAATGCTTGCAATATTTATATATAGATCTATTATTGTCATAACATATCATGTATCTAAATATCTTCACTCGACTTGTTTTTTCATATTCTCATTAACAAATAACAATACCACATTTATGGATATTGTTTTAACTTAAATTTCGAAATATCTGGTATATTATAAAGGATTTAAAATTATGTAACTTACGATATATCACTAGATTTTCATATACGTTAAAGTCAACCTGTTATGCCTGCAAATAAAAACAATAAATAAATTGTAGAGCCAAATAAAATTTATAGACATTACAAAGATGGCCTGGATTATTCTTCGTGAAATATTGCCACCCTCTTAACCACCAGCCCCTAAAGTACCAACTCACCCTCCCGTAGCTACCTTTTCATTTACGTGTAATATTTAATATTTATTAGGGGTTTTCAAAGGCGGGGGCATCTTTTTGCGGTTCGGGAAAGCTAGTGTAGAATATAATATTGTAGTGTATAATGTGTTCCTTCTCCGTGTATTTTGAAACCAACTTATGCAAGAATCTGATTTAATATTTGTAGTAGCAGGTATAGAGTAGAGATTTTAATTCAATTTAATGACCAGTCTGACGAATATATGTAGAAATCAATCCATCATAAAAAGAAACAAAATCCGTCTGGTGAAATCTCTGGTATTCTCCATACCACTACATGGAATGGAAATATAGACATTAAGAAATAAGGGAAATAATATGTTGAGTGCCTTCGAGATGTAGTGCTTGAGGCGTATGCTGCGTATTCCGTGGACCACGAGGCGCCCAAATATGAAAAATCCTCCAGGAATTAAGAATTACAGGAAGACGTGCAGGAGTAAGATTCTTACATTCTTTGAATTGAAGAAACGACGAGTTTCGAAAAGCTCGTGATCATAGGGACAGGTAAGGGGAAGCGAGCAAGATGATCTCCTGTAAGATGGATGGACCAAATAAAGTAGTCAACAGGGTCCTATTTAAACCATGCGATCAACATAGTTCAACACCAGAATGAATGGCGACGTATATTTCACTAAGATCCATATATCTTAGGGGACCGCGACGCTCAGCATTGTGCATATGATAAAGAAAGAAATGATCGTTATTTTTGTACCATTAATCATTTGTTTTTAATTAAGAAATGGAATCCCAAGTAGCAAAAAATATTTGTCAATACAACTCAATGTTTACTCATTCATTCTTACAATAATTTTCTTTGAACCTGTACTTATATATCTAAATCGCTTTATGGTTTTACATGTCAATGGGCTTTACAAATATAAATTGAAACATGCCACTCGGTTTCCAAATAAAAGAAAAGTCAATTAATATATTTCTAGTATTATAAGTTTCGGAAATCTAATTGAAATTATTACGAAATATTTTAATTCATTTCACAATCATTTGAACGACGAGTCAGCTACAGGTTTCAAATTATTTTCGTCAATAAGTTCAAATCGTTCCAACAGAGCTGTTCAATGAGTTTTTTTATTCCATTGAGTTTCCCAAACAGTAAAACAATTTACATTAACTATATTTTTAATCTAAGACACAAAAGTTAAAAAAATATTTTTATAACTATCCATAACATTTAATTTTCCACAAAATTTAACAAATCTCTCCCAGAAGAGTTCTAGTATAACTAAATTGTTTGTATAACTCATGTACATTCTAAGAAAAACTTATTTGCTTTTTTCATTTAGTATTTATGCTTTCAATTCAATTGTGTTTTAACTGAGTGAAATAATTGATTCATTAAAACTCCAAATATCCAATAGACGTTTAGGATAGTGCATTGCGCCTACCAGTTACTACCGATTAAGCTCTATACTCTACAAGCTCCTCGTACACATAGAAAGAAGATGGGAACGAACCCAGCGATGGGTGCTAATATTTTGCGATGGGGATGTAATAATTTGCGTGACGAGTTTTAGTCTCCAATATCTTTCGGGAAATATATTATAATTGAAAAATAACATTTTATACTACTTATTTTGTAGTGTTCAACAATATCTGTTCAAATTAGATCATTTTTATATTTGTGACTGATTCAGAAAATCAACCTGAGACGTGGGATTAAGAATATTTTCTTTAGATATCATTGTATGAGTACATGATTACACTTTCACTTTTTATATATACAGTGGTATTGTATGAAAAAGGGATGTTATGTAATTATTTCTGAAAATGTGTTAAATAAAATTTGACGAAGTTCTTAAGTTATCGATACAATAACATCTGTATCTTTATACCACTACACTATTCTGACCCTGTCCCTCTATCTTCGTGACATTTTTCACGTTTAAATATAAGATAATTAATTTTGACAATTAATTGGAACGTGGGATCTTTCCTTCTAAATTTACTGTTCAATTGTTGACGTTAATTAAAAGTTGATCTACAAAAATCACATGAACTAAGAGTATGTTTCCTGCCCATCCTATTCTTTGAAATTTTATCACGTTTTCACCAAATAAATCAAGATTTTAATAGAGGTAAAAAAGGTCATTGTATATAACTAGTTCATAATAATTAATATTCCACATTTTACTGATTTGAATAAAAAATAATTAAATTAATTATAGATTTAAATTTGACAAATTAAAATTGAATTAATAAAAAACGAATGTATTTAAAAGGTCTCCCTTTAGGAAGGTTATAATATTCGATATCAAATAAGACTCATGGCTCGGAAGTCATCACGCCACCTCGTCGAACAAATAAGGCTCGACCGACCGCAAAAGCCTTCCCGAAACAACTTACCCCCTCACGGAAGTTTCGGATGAAAGCCAGTTAATTATAATGTTTCGGTATCACTCGAAAATTGCAAATTGCGTTTGAGACTTGTACAAATATTATTTCGGTTCTTTGTATACCTGTTCCTTGCCTGTTCAGCGCGGCTCCTTGCAATACAGTGACGGGTACATTGGGCGAGAAAGGTTGAAATACATTTTACAAAATTCGCAAAGTCAATTAGTGAAAGTTTACGTTACCTTTGCGGGGATGAAATTGTAAAACACCGGCTCGGAGGCAGTATAATTGGAATTTTCTCTTGTGAATTTGATCATATGTTAAAACTGTTTGAATATCCTGAACGTTTGATGTCAAATGTTTGTACAATATTTTTGATGAAGATGTTTTGTTGAATATACCAAAATATAATTTAACTCGCAACTTTGAAGTAACAGGGAATCGGTAGAAATTTTATCATATTTTGTCCATTTATTTACAAAGATAAAAATCGATCAAACAGTACTCTCGTTGTGTGTGTGTGTGTATGTGTGTGTATGTGTGTGTGTGTGTGTGTGTGTATGTGTGTGTGTGTGTGTGTGTGTGTGTGTGTGTGTGTGTGTGTGTGTGTGTGTATGTGTGTGTGTGTGTGTGTGTGTGTGTATGTGTGTGTGTGTGTGTGTGTGTGTGTGTGTGTGTGTGTGTGTGTGTGTGTGTGTGTGTGCGTGTGTGTGTGTGTATGTGTGTGTGTGTGTGTGTGTATCGTGTACAGTAAACGAAAAGAAAGGGGGAAGGAAGGAATACAATTTTATCACATTTATATTTTGAATTTTTTTTAAATTATTTATTACTTATCTAATTTTGTATTATGTGTAAGTAGGCACTATATATGCATTATTTGTTTATTTTTTTTTTTATGTAGGTATCTTATAGGTATTGGATTCACGAATAAGTGAAAGAACAAATTGTAATTTTCGCACATGTCAGTGTTATTATTCTTTATATATATTTTTTGTGATAACACTAGTGCGACAATTGACTACCGCCGATTACCATTGCTGGCCTTACGTGCAGCCGTATTGAGGCCGCCACACGCTAGCGACCATTGTCTTTGGTTAATATTGATAGTAAAGAGACCAATCTATGATGTATCCTTTGTGCAAGGTATAACAACTAAGTGACAAATTACTGCAGATAAGATGTCATTTTAAGTCTAGCATTTTGTCACGCACTTAAAGTATGTTATATTATTACCGTATGCTCATTCATTGCGTGATATTCTCAATATACACAACATAATTTAACTTAAGTAGAAGATATGAGTTATCATTAAATGTTTGAACATTCGTCTCCGTATTATCATTTCAATCTAATATATTTTTTATAATATATCTTTCGATTCGTACTAGTTTAACGTAAAAATAATACAGTTATACCATAACAATTTTGACAGAAAATAACCGCTTGCTTCAATTCAAAATCTTTTCTAATTAGCGAATAGTTAAAACTCAGTTACCAATTTTTGTCACAATCAGTCTCATAATGGTTTTATCATCATTATTTAGTCTAAATAATGATAAAGATGGCAAAATCTCATAAATTATTGCGTATAAGGTTTTAAATGAAATTACAAATGGCAAAAAAAGAGGAGAAATTACGTAGCTTCAAAATTACCATTTCTACCTTGATGGTACTTTAAAGTATCAACTTTATCTAGTCATATATCTTATTATGGTGTCAATTCTCTGACCATACTACTAAGTCTACTTGATTTACTTCGATTACTAACATTGGTTATTTTTTTTGTTATATCACACTGATATAACAAAAAACACTGACATTATAACACTGCGGCGGATGAAATGTTAGTTGCGCATTGCTACAATGTTATATTTGATGCGCATGTGTTGCTTGTGATTATTAATAGTTATTTTGACCAAATTTTTTTCTTCTTCAATTTTTAAGCATTCATATGTTTTGTACTACACTATATATTTTTATTTTTTGTTTACGTCATGTAAGGTCTGACTGTACATATAAGTAACACAAATTATAATTAATAATATTAGTACATGGTGTAACAGACATAGTCCACAATACTTTATGGGTGAATACTTAACTAAATTACGAGTGGAAAATGTTCAAGGGATATGTGCCTAATCTCAACCACGTCAAAGATTTAAAAAATTCAAATTTTTTAATTATTTATATTAATTGAAATATTTTATTGATTTCAAATTATATAATGATTACAAAAAATAAAGTTCCTTGAATTTCGAGTTGTTGGATTATTTTTTGTTAGATGATTTAGGGTCTAAATAAAAGATACAGATTAACAATTGAACAATTTTGCAAATATTTATTTCAAAGTACGTAGACTTCGAGGTTAACACGATTTTTTAAAAATTTCAAATTATAATATTTTCTGTAACAGTGTAGAATTTGCACATATTCCTTGAAAATTTTCGACTTGTAATTTAGTCAGGTTTCCACCCATAAAATATGGTGGACTAGGTCTGTTACACTCTGTACACCAAGAATTTAAAAAAAAAATTCCATCACAATTTGCTGTTTTTATAATTGAAGAATACTACAAAAATGTACAGTTACTAGGCACTTTAATTTAATAATTCGGGGTAAAAAGGATTATAAGAAAATATGTGCAAAAAGTAAAATATTGATATTGTTTATATTAGATGATATATATGCACTATATTAATAAAATATAAAATATTTTACGATATTAAAGTTAAGTCAAAATGTACAGATGTTGTCAGCAGCTTAACACCTCCACGAATTGTTGTATATTCCATAAATACATCAACGTCCTAGATTGATAGCAATCCTATCGTGCTCTGACAGCGACTCAAAAAAGATTTACATGGCAGAGTTGATTACACAACTTTTAACATTTCGCTCGGCAACATAATACGCAAAATAAAACATGCTTCTTTGATCGAGTCTTGTTACACGTGATTGACACAAAATTAGATACATGAAACACCAAGTCTGCCGCTCTGTCAGGCATCAGCCACAGCGACCGGCAGGCATTATTCAATTTGGAATTTGCACTTTTTGACTTGAAACGAAATACGATTTTTGAAACAATGGACCTGTATTCAAAAAAATCTCTGCATGTTATAAATAATATCTCTCGGATGAAATTTGAAATTCATTTTTGGGTGATGCCTTCGGTCCCACTCGGGCCCGGGGCTCCTCCGATTTGAATAATGGGATATTGTGCGGCATTTGGGGGGTCTTGTGTGGAATTGAAGTGGTATGGAGGTGTTGAACGACTCACTTGTCAGCCAGGTGAACGGGAATACGGTGAATATAATGTGTCAGGCTCGATACTTGCTCGATGATCTCAATACATACTCGCTTTCACACTCGGTGTCAGTGGAGTGCCTCTCGATAATTTTGATCAATCTTTTTTTCCTGTTTATACGATATGTTTTATAGTATCCAGATGCGTAAAATGGAGTATTATTTCATCAGTACGACATAATAATTCATTCTTAATTAGTACAATTATAAACAGTGAAAAGTGTATGGGTGTTTACTACATTAACGTTTACCCATATTTTAGAACCGAAGAATAATTGTCTTTTTTTTTAAAACAATAGGCAATTTTAAATTTATCTCAAATTGCATTGAGTATTTGAAATTTCTCGAATATATTGATTTACGTATTTTACTGCATATTGACAAAATATATATTATTAATTATTTATTTACAAAAGAGGAATTTTTGTTATTTAATTGTTCCTTATAAACATTTTTATTATATAATTATTAGCACGTTACTGTTAGCCATTCAGTCGTGGCAAATAATCATCATTATTTATAATATACGACCGGGTAGGCACAGATTCACAGAATCGTCTCTTTTTCAAATTCGCAAACTATAATTGGACCCACCTGATATCGCTAGTTATAATGGTATTTAATTGGTCAAATCTATCAGAAAATATAATATTTTTTTTAATATGACAGATATATCTTCACAACGCTACCAAAGCATTATTTATTCTATCAAAAGTTGGCTGTAAGACCATGACGTACAGCGTGCTGATCTCTCAAATCTTTTCAAACATTGTTTGCATTTTATTCTTGAGCATCTCAGTGGCAGAATTCTCATTGACATCCCTTGTAGAAATTAGGGTATGTTCTCGGTTATCACATTTTACATGTCTAGCCCATCAAAGGCATTTCGACTTCAATATCTCTGAGATACTTGGTTGTTTGGGGACCTCAACGTGGTCAGCGTTTGTGCGGATGCGTCATCATTTTTTCGGTTTTTACAAATGTTGATAGACGGAGCGACGGCCATTTTGGTTGATTGGAATGTTGCAGGGAAGCTTAATAAGAACTTATGTTAAAAACTATTTTGATTTATTTTATACGGTTGTTTAATATACCATTCGATTACAACGTTGTTGTATATCTTCTGAAGCATTTATAACTCAGATCTGTCCAAAACCGATATATGATGTTGTTGGAGGAGTGGTTTCATATAATAAAGTAAATTTCATGCGTATATAGCTAAACAGGCTGATTTTATGTGTAGAGTATTAACTTTATTACTTTGTTAAACTCAGTTTAACATAAAGCGAGAAATTCATTCTGGTTCGAATGTATAATGCTCTTTTTGTTAATGTAGCTCCATTCATTTGATACTGTTAATACTTTTCCATACAAAATAATAAAACAAAGAGTGTAGTTTCTATGATATCATAATTTATATTTCATTTCCATTCATAGGTATCAAATATCAGTAATATTGTGTTTGCCGTTTTCCCATTGTGCCTACGATTTGAAACACCCCATGTCAACCCTCTCCACCGCTGTTCGGCCGCAAATCCGAAATATTTATTACAATTTCATCAAACGTAATATCTGACGTAACGGAACGGTCATGAAGCCAGGCCGTTATTAATTACAGGAGTGTAGCTGGTGCACCCGACCCAGTGGAGGGAAAGCGGAATTTCAACTAATTTATTTATTTTTTAAACTTGGCATATATTTTTTTAAATAACTCTTTCGGTTATTGTTCAAACCAGGACTACGGAGACGGAGTAGGAGTCGAAGTCATCAGAAATCGACAGACTTTTTTAATAATCATGTTCTATTTTAATTAATAGATAATATACACATGTGACATGGTACAAGTCTGGGTCGAGAGCGAATCATCAATACCGGATTTTTTCGTGCATGCAGATGATCTGATCGATGCTGCATCTGAGTGTTGTGTGTGAAAAAATTTTTTCTTTGATTTTCGCTCGCATGAAATCGCTTAGAGTTGAAGTTGGAGTCGAAATTGATAGATTTTTAAACGACTCCGTAGGAGATTACAGTATTATAATTTGTATATTATCGTCTCATTTTTTATACACATTAATGGTGGATTAAAGACGGTGCTTTTATATGTAAATATCTTACATTGCGCCCTTCTCAATAGTTATCATGTGACCAAATATTTTATTCAATTCCTATAAACGTCATTTCGACACATTTAAAATATTTAGAAATTACAAATGGAAACTTTTAGAAAAGTCTCAATACTAGCATGTTTTATCATTATTTTTTTAGTGAATACTTATTATTATATTATTGTTTACTTAACAAGATAAATTGATTTGTTTCATCACAATTTTTTTTTAAAAATTTTTCGCCAGTAGGTATACAGAGCAGTAGTAGGTACCAGAAGACACCGGTACTCGTATCATAGTCAACTTTGTGATGATATTGTAACTATGTCACCCGCTATTGTAACGTGTATGCTGAAAATTTACTTCGCACCTAAAATTAGGTACCTAGAAGGACCGCACAAAAAAGTTTCACGTCAAAAATATGCAGGTACGTATTCGAGATAAAAAACAGCTATTTCTACCGCACGTAAAATATGCTTAACACTTTTTGAAAATGTCATAGTACTTGAATTGGGGCACCGTGTTGGATTTTTAGGAAACTGAAAAATAAATGCGATGAATGACGCGCCGCCCTTGGCTGGCAGCGTTGCCGGATAATGGAAACACTTTTGCCAAATGAATCGGCTGGCGAGACTTTAGCCCGCCCGATATTAATGCATCCGTCAGTGATGAGCGGTGAAATATCATCGGACCTGCTTAATATGGTAGGCCGGGCTACGCTCCGCCGTTGGCTCCAGCAGTGATGTAGAATGGCAGACAGTTATAAAGGATAAACATGTAGGAACCGCTTTTTAGTATCCTATTAAATTAAACCATTTTTCTTTAAATTATAGCACAGTTCTAGCAAAAATCTAATCATCTATAAGTGAGTACTATGCATCTAAATACTTCATATTGAAAATAGACAAAATCAATTATTCGAGTAAATTTGTATTAAGTAACAATTTGAGTTAGGTACTAAATTTATTTCTAAATAATTGTATTTTTTTAAAAATAAATTCTGATAAAGAAACAATAATATATGTTTTAGTTAGTTATGACATCATGAAGAAGAAAAAGGTATTTTTCGAAACCGGTAGATGTATTTAAACTCAATTGAGTGGTTAATAAAAAAAAGATCAAGTACAAAGAGAACTCATTGATTTTGAGCGTTAGTGTTAACTAGTGTTAATTAAATAATTAACAACATCCATCTATTTTGTATATTTACAGAAAATTGATACTTCACTTCAATCAATATATTATATTTTTTTATTTTTTAGTACTTAACTCAAATCATTACTTAATACAAATTTACTCGAATAATTTTTAGGAAAAAATTTTAGAATGGGACTCGTAGTTAAATTTAGTTGGTTGTTTATAATTTTTTGATTAGTTTTACACGCTTTATTTATCTCCAACGATTCCAAATTATTTAATTTGTGACCAACACCGTTTATATGCAAAATTGACAATCCCAATTTTTTATCAAAATCATGACCATTTTCTATCAAATGATTAGGAAATTCTGAAAACCCAGTCCCATTCTAAAATTTTTTCCTAAAAATTATTCGAGTAAATTTGTATTAAGTAATGATTTGAGTTAAGTACTAAAAAATAAAAAAATATTTTTTTAAAAATAGATTTTTTAAAAATAGATTCTGTCAAAGAAACAATATATGTTTTAGTTAGTTATGACATCCTGAGGAAGAAAATGGTATTTTTCGAAACCGGTAGATGTATTTAAACTCATTTTAGTGGTTAATTAAACAAAGATAAAAAATAAAAAATATGAATCTTAACCACAAAGATAACATTGCTGATTTTAAAAGTATAATATATTATATAATTTTCCTTTTAAATTTTTATACGCGTGACACAGAAAATTTGAGATATTATATAAAATATAATATCATATGGTAAGTAACTATATTCACACGTATAAAATAAATAAGTTAGAATTCTTCTTTTATTTCGTAATATAAATACAAGTACATAATTAGATAATCTTTTATCCCTTTTATATGATGACATGAATTTTTTCACGGATTCCTGAGAAGTCTCCCCCTAACGACTTAACCAACCCCCTCGGCGCTCCGGCACTGCAAGACGTCCCCAATATTTTCGCGATTCTGATTATCCACGGGGTCTGTTGATTTTTATAATTCAGGGATGGAAGCAGGGGCGAGTTGACCCGGCGCCACCCTCGCCCCACGGCCGCACTTCCCCCACGAGTAACAGATGGCGCGCTCTTAAAGCCGCTGCAGAACGAATCATTGTTTGGCCAATTTTATGCCCCACATGATTAATCTACGGTCGACCTAATTATTGTAAGAGAGACGCGTTTATGTCTATGCTAATGCCCGCCAGCGGGTATTGATGACCGCCGGGGGGAGGCTATTTGTTAATTTATTTAAAACATCTGCTCCAGCGGGGTGAAATGCCCCTCCTAGGCTAATGTAATAGACTTGGACACGGTGCACGGAAGCTTATTACAAAGACCAGCGAGGGTCAAGAAGCAAAATACCATCCGAGGATCAATTCATTGATTCATTGCTCAGGAAACCGCAGTTTGTTTGTTTTTTGACGTAAATGCGTTTAACCTTTCCTCTCCGATGATGTTAATTGAGTTAACATTGCCTCTAATTATGTGAGTATCTCTGTAAATATACTAAACACAGAGATACAGAGGAAAAAACATTTTAGGTATTCCTCCGTATTATATTTATATATTGGATAAAATTATTACAATTTATAAGTATTTACCATACGCAACAATAAAACATGTTTTCTCTAAGAACCTGATGTGAATTTGTCAAAACGTGGATGTGTGTGTTAATTAGTGGCAGAGCATGCGCTGGCCGAGTTAGACGTATCTTAATGCCGTCGTTCGTGATGATCAACGTTTTCTCTCATTTTTAGTACTTTTACACTGAGTTTACAGCACCGAAACGCGCATTTTTATTTTAACACTGTAAGGGAAAGGTTAAAATCGATTCATGATATGAGGTGCATTAGTGATGGTAATCCGTTACCAGTTATTGCTTGAAGAATAATCCGTTACCAATCATCATTACAATTGATCACAACCACAGTCAGAATAACTGTTTACATAACTATTTAATTATCACTAGGGTGTATGTTCTAAAAAACCTGAAAATCAAATATTGGTTATGTTTTTAATGCTTATATCTCAGAAAGTATGATAAAAAAAGTGTAAGTTAAAGGTGTAAAGTCGAGTTAAGATTCGCCCCGATACGATTTGATACGCTCAGTCAAATTCAGGATGCCGTGGCTTGTGAACCGTAAGTCCGATCAGATTAAAACAAGTGATAAACGATAACTTACTCACTCCGAAACGTATAAATAAAATTAAAATATAAGAGAGAATAGATACTGTTTGTGAGGTTTAAGTGAAAAGTTGCGACAAAAAAATTAATAATGTCAAAGTATTTGTAACTCCACACTCATTACTACATATTTTATTCAGTAATCATAAATGTCAAACTTACGTTTGACACTTTTTAGAAATTCGTATGAAAATCCATTTTTTATTTTACTCACATGAAATTAATTTACTTTGTTTGCTTCGTCGCCTTGTTGACTTTTATAAACTCTTAATAATGCCATAACTAGTGTGCATAATATATAAATCATCAAACTTATGATAATTTTTATTAAATTAATATTGGAAATAAAATAGGACAAAAAAACAAAAAAAAAAATTATTAAATTATATATGCCATCGTAAATTTTTCTGCATATTTTTTTCCGGCACTTATGTTCAATTTTATTTCCAGTATTCAAATATTAATAATATTTTATACATGTTTTTATTTTTTCTTGCTTTTATGATTACAATAAAAAATCGATATAAACGATAATAATACAATACACATTTATTTTCATGGTTTTAATTTGGGATTGTCTATTTTGGATGTAAACGGTGTTGGTCTTAAATTAAATAATTTGGATTTTGAATCGTTGGAGATAAATGAAGAGTGTAAAACTAACCAAAAAATTATAAACAAACAACTAAATTTAACCACAAGTCTCATTCTAAAATTATTCTAGTAATTTTGTATCATAAAGTAACAATTTAAACTAGGTACCAAATTTATTAACGTATGTTTTTGATTAGTTATTGACGTCCTGAAGAAAAAAATTATATTTTTCGAATCCGGTTATCCGGAATCAAAGTTAACAATTTAAAATAATATTTGTTTTGCTTAAAAAATTAAAAATGATGATTATATTTTGGTATACGTAAATTCTTAATAAATTCCAAGATTTCCTGAAGAAATCGAGCACCGGTACCTCGGTTAAGTCAGGCGTTAAAACGAAACAGTGATGGATTAACGCGAAGCCTTACAAGGTTCTAGGATTGGCATTTTGATTTTAATGACACGCATTTATTAATCAACCTCCTAAATTTAATATGCCCATTGCAAAGTTGCGCAGTGAAACATCTTACGGAAGCAGTGTGAAGGGGAGAGGAGGGTTGATAAATCCACTGCCTGGTGCGTGTTATGTGTTTTATTAACGAACTTAGTTAATTATACTGATGTGACATATTTCATGGACGAGATTTGGGACTCGAAACGGCAGTGTGTTAGTTCCTCTGGGTTGTCGTTGGCTCAGTTAATAAACAATACACTTTTGTAATCAAATTGTTCATAAATAAATATGGCGTACAATTATTATTAAATTTATATTATTTCTCAAGCTAAGAAAGTGACTTTGTTAGAAATTATGTGTATCGTATATTGTCATCAGTATTCATCATCATTATCAGCCTTTTTCTATTCTATACCCTCTGTTTATGTAAACTCCTTCGATAGCTGGTCTCCGATTAACAATAAGCACACATGTGATATATGAACCGCATTCGCCTTTTTAATTTTGCTGTCTTTCTGGTCCGATGTTGTTGATCTTTTTAGCTGGGTGGTCTTCTTTAGAGTTAGACCGACTGAAGCGCGCACTGGAGGTTTATTTGGACCACTGGACTGGTCGAAGCACGGGATGTAATAAGAATGACACATGTCGATTATCGTCTTCTTAGCATCTGAAAAAAGGTGGCAATACTCGAACACACACACGTGCACATTATTATAAACCAGGAAATCCAGTGGTGCCAATCGAAGTAATACGTATATGGTGTGCGACGTCTGCGTTTGTGTGTGTGTGCGCCCGCACATGGTTTGGCATCATAGCGCACACAATTTTTATCAAGACTTCTTCTTCTTACATTGATTTATCCTGTGTAAGATCACCAACGATTTGAATATTGAACCACTTTCTGAAGTTACACAGCTGAGATTTTTTTTCCTACCTACACTTCTGCTGCTTTATATCTTCCCCTGCATATTGAGTTGCAAAATATCAAATTTTTCACTACAGAGAACGTGTCCCAAGTGTGCAACTATTCTTGATAGTTAATAATAGTTCTCTTGACTGCATCTTAATGCATCTTCATTAGTAATGTGGTCAATTCAGGCCCTACCTGTAGCCTTATATTCTTATTTTCTCCCCTAGCGCATAAATAATAGCATTGCGCAATCAATTTTTTTAGTGCACATCATGATCCAAATTTAGAGATAATATTGGTGTTGTCCCACCATTACTAAATTCCGCCGGTCAACGTTATATAAAAACATGAAATTCTAAACAAATATATGGAAATGAATTTATTTTCATACAATAATTTAATATCTTTCGTGCGCTTGAAACCGCCAGGTCGAAAAAGTCATTAACCCGGAATACAGCTCACCAAATGTATTCATTGTTATCTTAACCACACTTAACCACATTTATTGTCTTAAGTGGTTTAACGACATCCGTTGTCTATGACAATCAACACACACATGAGATAACAGAAAAGGGACCATTCATGCCCTTCATGGCGGTATATTTTACTAAGAGATTAATTCTGATGGGTCACATATTTTTTTAACACCGGCTTAAATTCAACACAAAACTGCGAGGCTTTACGGGCGTCGGTGATTTTATTAACAAAAAAAAATAAAGTGACAGTCATCAGGTTCCTACGACAAAATAATATGACTCAGCAGAACCTCATTGAAAGGGTTTATTAAGAAGTGTGCTTTACAGGAATTGAGGTCGTATTTATTTTATAAAGTGTGATCTAAGACACCCTATTAAATTAAATAAATATGAACAGTGCTCGGAAGCCGTGTTACTGGTTACGATCCCAGCTAAGCTGACAGGTAGTTTAATTCCCTTTGTTATAATTAATTTTAAATGTATAAAATATGTACCATCGCTTTTTTAAATTACTGGAGACGATAACACGGATGTGGATGAAATAATTACTGCCTTGACGCACTTTCGCCTTCGTTAACGAGTTTTAGTCATCATCCAAGACGGTTCCTCTTTACTGAGAATCGTGATTTCCATGAACTCGACTATGCTCCCATACTTTTCTCTCATCTTAGGGTTGTCACCACGTGCCTATTGCCATTTTCGCTTAGTCAATTCAACGGATGGGCGATATTCTTATTCTTCTTCTTCTTCGTTCTTTCACGTGATCTGCCACAACAAGCTTCTCCAAGCTATGTTCCCTTCTCGCAAGATTCCCAAAAAATTGAAGAATTTCTCTCAGGCAAATGGTTGAGAGTCTGTCCATGAAGTTTAGTTTATCCAAAATGGAGACAATCGTACGTCTCTCTATGTGTCTCCAGCACCACATCTCAAAGGCGTCAATCCGTCTTCTCTCCCTTGCCTTCATAATTGTATGTGGGTGCCAATACTTAACAAATTATCACATTATCAATTATTAGAAATATTCATTAAACTCTGACAAAATACCCACGTGGTTTACCATGTTCGCACACTTAAATCTTTCAACTTTAGACGAAAATAAGGTTTATGTTCGAAATATGAATATTATCCAATTAAAATAAACGTTTTAATTTTATGTGACACCTTCGTCATTACGTCGTGAGCTTGGCGAAATCATAAACGGGTTTACAACTCTGGCTGAAACACGTTCGACTAACGTAATAACAGGAAGGGGCAAGCAGCACATGCTCTTTAACGACTTTAAAACTCAATATTGCGTTTTAAATCAGGAAGCTCGTAAGAATTCTACATTCTACGTGAACAACTTCTTCGTCTGCTCCTCCGATGCATCAAAACTCGACGATAGTTCAATCAGAAACATTCCACACCTGACTTAAAGAGATCTTTCGCCTTAGGCGTCAGAGATTTGACAGGGCTACCGCACAAGATGTTGTATTTGATGATCGATTTAAAAACTAAAAAACATGGAATAAGTTACACATATCTAGAACTCTGCATAAATACGAAAATATATTTAACTTTGTTTATTAAAACCACTTAATGAGTAATTTGAAACATCAACCGGTTTCGGAAAACATCACATATGAACCACAAATTATTATTTGCAAATAATAAATTTATTGTGTGCAACGATAGGGAATTTTTATACTGTTTTATGACGTTTAAATTTGTTTAAATGTTAATAAGAATATTTAGTATAATTGAATCGTGCCAATTTTGGTTACATCTCAAATCATTTACGAACTTCCTCTTATTTATTTTTTTATCGTCTATTAAGAGTTGGCTCTGCTCGAACCGCGATGTTGCATCGTTTTTGGTTATTCGGCAATTTTATATGCTAATCTGCCGTCTTTTTCTTGTCGTTGTCAGAATATGAACTTTTGTCCATCTGATTGCTTTTACTACAACATTGAACTATTGTCTCTTTTTGCAATATCATCAGCATCATAATTTTCATATTCTTATCTTAGAAGGATGGGCCCGTCTTGCGCTGTTTCAGTACTTGTTAATTAATCAAGGCCCAATCTGTCTTCATAAAGTTTTTGCTGCTGTTTATATCAACTTATTCTGGGGTGACTTTCTTCTAAAGTTGCCTTGGTTATCATTCCGCTGGTATTTAAGAAGTATCCAAGTCCCTCAATAGAGAATTTATTATATGTAGAAGCAGAGGATCCATGCCGAAGATCTCCCTTATTATGGTACTTTTACTGGGTCCGTTAATTACTCTAAGAAACCACTGGGTCCGCTACTTCTCTAAGATATCTTATTTCAACAACCTGGATTCTTGATCTCTTGATTTGGTGACCATATATTAAAGTGGTTTTACACAGTTCTAAAAACAGTCATTTTGATATTTACATTGAATTCGGATTTCCTTATAACCGTATTATAAAGATAACGTAAAAAATCCTTAGATTTTTCTGTCTATTTTGGTGCTATTTTTAATACTAAAATCAAAATTGCTAGATAATTTTTTACACGTTCCTCGAAGAAATATACGGATTTTTTCTCGCTCAATATAATTGACAACCCTATTCTAATCTCTCACTCTCGTGTTCGCTATTGCGGGATCTTCTTTATCCGATTTAAAAAGGGAGTTTGCGTCATAAATGCCTATTCCGAAAATCTGTCATTTTTATAAGTAACGGCATATTTGCGTGGCTTATCTCGTTTCTGATTTTCGGATTTATTGCGCATTTTATAAACAATTTTATTTCTTGCTTCTTTGAATCCTGCATCAATAGAATTCACGTATTAGATCAATCTGTATATAGGTTATGAAATAATTCATTTTTATTTATTTTCTAAATATGACTGTATTGTTAAAAAAGGTATAAATTCATAATTCTGTTACTGTGTACTGTGTGTTTTGATATTTAAAAAAAAGTAATACTATTTTTGAATCATAAGTATATAAAATATTATATAATAACTTATCATACTTTTGAAATTAGCAAAAATTATTCGAGTAAATTTGTATTAAGTAACAATTTGAGTTAGGTACTAAATTTATTTTTTAAATAATTATTGTTTTTGTAAAAATATATTCTGATAAAGAAACAATAATATATGTTTTTAGTTAGTTTTGACATCCTGAAGAAGAAAATTGTATTTTTCAAAACCGGTAGATGTATTTAAACTCAATTAAGTGGTTAATAAAACAAAGTTACCAAACAAAAAATAAAAAATAATAACTTATTGATTATTTTTCTGAAAACGGCTATTTTAGAATTTTATGCAGACGCCATTATTTTAATAAACCATTGAAATAACAGCTTTTGTTCAAGGGTTGAATTTTCATAAGTGGACCTTGATGGACCGTTCAGTTTGGAGAGAAACCTTTATGTTTTTGGAGTCGAGGGATTTTAAATCCTTTCAACGCTGTGACCCAAGCCATACATTTGAAATTGTCTCTTAACCCAAGATGCTTACTTAGTTTAAAATAAACTATTCATGTTAACAAAAGATACAAATTTGGACAAATACGTGTATGATGTATTTTTATTAAATGTAGGAATACTTTTATTTTGATTTTATTGAGTGGGGTGAGCATTCAGATCCAAATTTACTATCCTACTTATGTATTTTATGAAAAGTTGTTGAAAAAATATGTAGCACGGTAGCAAGGCAACCCTTTTTGTTTTTCGTATCTTAATGCATAGAGGATTAAGATGCAATTGTTTTTCTAGCCTATGACATACCTTCAACATATGAATATATATTCTATACACTTAACAACATGTTTATTTGTATAGACGTACGCGTTTCTTTAAATGATTTCTCCTAAATAGATACAGCAATGTAATGTTGTTAGACGTAATATGATAGCACACACGCAAATCCACTTATACATCTGCGCTTTTGGCAAAAGCAAACTAAACATCCCTTTTATTTGGCACGGGGTGTTCCCGAGGGAACGCGGACCGCTTCTAGACCAGAAAGAACCCGAAATGAGCATCCCTGAAAGGCAATACAAGATACGTTTGTGGCCGGTGAGGAAAATCGTATTGGAAAATTATTTTCATTTTAAATTAAATGCCTACAAGACACGGGTTGTTTGAGGGAATTATTATTTTGATATTTGATATGTTGGACAACATGACCCTTATATTATAATTGCATTAATTGCAAAACCTAGAATTTTGACTCAATTAGTAACAGATCTTACGTATTACGTTGTTACTATATAATATTCTATTTAAATCAATACGAATGGAAGAATAATACACTGAAATATGATACTACGTGGTATCTGAGACAAATAATGCCCATAATAATTAAAATGGATAATATTGAACGTTGAATAAAATGCATGTAGGGAGCATTTAGGTACATTTTAATAAAGATACATTCTGAAGAACGCTCAAAATCATGGTCTGATAAACCAAATATGTACTGAACTTCTTTTATAAAAAACTTAACATGCGACAAGCAAATAAATATATTGGGGTAAATGATTACAGTGAAGCTAGCACTCGATTTATATCTTGTTAGATCTTTCTTTCCAAATGTCTCTCTACGAGGCATGGAATATGAATTATAAAAGTAAGGATTGCCTAAAATAATGAGTTTAAATGTAAACTAATAAACAGTCACTGTTAAATATTCGCCCCAAATAGTAGATTAGTCTAATGTAGGGCAGACAGTTGAAATTCTAAAATGTACCGTTTTCGCAAATAAGCTAGATTAACTGTTTTAATAAATTATATGCTAATTATTACAGGCCATATTAAACAGATAGTAAAACTTTTTTAACCATATGATTATCTACGAATATAATATCCACTATATAAGTCATTTCAAAATTATAGTTTAAACTTATAACAGTGGTATTTCTCATACACTTCGTCCTACATTGACCGGGCTTAAAACACGGAAAGGTGTTCTTGGATTACGGTGACCACAAATCCTAGATTAAGCGGGATATCCCGGATGGAGAAATGGCTGCCAGAATTAAATGGACCGAATAATGTAACGTTTACTTGAAAACACATTGCACACAGCTCACGGTATTTGAGAAAATTAGGACAATGAATGACGAATGAAATTTTATTCGCCATTTTTGGAGCAGTTTTGGAATGAAGTATTTTGTTACGCAAGCGAGACCCTGCAACTCTAACTTGAATCACTTATCTGTCTTCTTTTCATACCTTCTGATTAAGGCTTCCAAACCGGGTAGAACCAGAACCGGAGAACGTCATGATAAATGCAACTGAAACATAATCCATCAGCAATGCGCGAATTTCTGCTTTCATTTCCGCGAGAATATTGCTTTTAACCGTTTCACTCGCAAGTTTATTGTGAGAAACTAATGCATTTCATTCATTCAAATGCGATATTTAACTAAACTAAATGTGGATATCGAATGCTGAATAACACAGGCTTATAGATGAAGACTTTGACATCAACAATGTATATAATGTGTTTAATAAATTAATGTGTGTGATGTAATATATATGTAATGCAATATTGGATCGGTATAGTTATAATAGTGGAAAAAAATTGTCCAGAACCGGAACCGAACCCGGTACTCGGTACTTTCATGAAAAATATCCGAGAATCGGGTAACGAGTTTGGTCGGGTATTTTGATATCCTACTGATCAGTATTTCTACTAAATTAAATATAATTTGAGCGCAGGGAGAAAAATTAAGAAAAATATTACGTTATCAGTATAAGTTATTCGAGTTACATATATATATTTACAAAAAAATTATTTAAAATAAATCATGACATATTTATTAGATATAATATATTATGAATTAAGTGTATATATTACATTTGAGTTCATGTGCAAATAATTTAAAGTTCGCATTTCAATATGTTAACAATAACTATATTGCGGAAGAATAAGAATTAGGAAGAATTATCTATTGTTACAAATAAGCTACTTATGGGTTTCGCATAATCTTTTTTCAAGTTATTCTAAACCCACTCTACATACTACATGGAATACTTACCTCGCTAGCTCCGTGCGTTGTTCCTAAAACACGTACTCGCTTGAACTGATGTGTTGCAAAATGTTTTCAAATAGACAACGCAAATCTGTATTTGAAGCAGACTGGGTTCAACTGGGTTTTATTTTATGTTACAATATTTTTTCACCTTGACTTAAAAATTTGAACTTAATAAAAGTAAAATAATAATATTAATATTGTTCAAGAATATCATATAGCTAAATGCTTTTAAGATATTGCATTTGTTCTCAGGTAAAGTCAATTCAAATACAAATTAAATATATTAATTAGAAAGAAATACATACAAAATCAATTTTATCGAAAAATATTGTCGTTGCTACCGGGATTCGAACCTGAATCTCTTCCTATCCGAGGAACATGCATAATACTATTGACTAATAAAATTTTAACCAAAACAGCAAATAACGAAATTATAAACCTTAAAAACTGCCTTGTGAAATTATTTGTATACTTACTAGTACATCACTGATATGTCAGTATAGGGACCAGAGCATCGCTACAAACCAAAAATCGCTGTAACAATCCAAAGTTTTTGTTTTTGTTTTCAATTGTCTCTGCGTGTATATTCTTAAAAACCACACGCTACCAATTATATAGACATGAACTAACGGAAATGCTTTGTTTCAATATTTTCATTTTTGGTACCACTTACGCAAACAAAAAGCTCCGCGACTTTTTTAAAATATAATATATGATTCGATTGGAACGAAAATTTAAACGCTGCAAATATAATATGCATTCAATATAATATTGCATAAATGTGTCATTAACTATCGGATTTTTGTTTCCACCAAGATTGTGTGTAGAATGCTTTTCATCTCACAACCAATGTTTCAAACCCCTCTCCTATATGTACACTTTATTTTATGTCTATTAATTTACTGGTCGGTGTTAAAAACATATTTTTTTAACGTGATAGAAGTTCACTCCAGTTTTAGGTGTCACTTCAGAAATCATGACGTAACATTTGCATGATGATACAAAACAATTGAATAACTCAGAGAAAAAATTCGACCGGAATTATTTTATCTATCATTTTAACGGACATATTGTTCAGTCCCTCAAAACATCGAGTCACTGCCGCGCAGGCATAGTACGCGATGGACGGGGCTCGACGCACAGCGGACATTTGGGCGTCCGCGGAAATTTTGACTATAAATTAGTACAACTCGAAGCTCCGAGCAACTAACTATGATGCTGGTTTTCGTCTCAAATAATAGATCTCGATTGGATCCAAGCGTTGCAATGAATATAATAGATTACAATATACCAATTTCGTTTTTACTCTCATCATACAAAATTTGTATATTGTATATACAGTACATTTACAAGGGATCTTTTTTCATTTTGAATTAACAAATATTATTTGTTACACTACTAGTACGCACTATAATTATATAAATATGTGCGTCTGTAGGTATATTCGCTGTAGGAAGACCGACGCCCATACCCAGAAGTCCAAAATCGAATATGTGTATCAGAAAATCTTTACCTAAAATTCTCAGCTTTTAATCGCAGATACAACACACATTCTGTTTAAATATGATTTGAGATATCAGGAATCTACATAACCCATAATTTTCTTGCTTTCCATACATGGAATATAACATTTTAATTGCGTGCGTGTGCGTTTGGGTGTCATAAGGGGGAGTGCATTAAGCCGTCGCCTTGGCAACCGACTACAAACATTCATCCCCTTTCCTTATATTTTTTTCCAATTTATGACCAACTTTAATTACCTCCCGTTTCACGATTTTGATAGAAATTTTTCAAAATTTTCCGCTATATGTACATTTTCCACCAGATAAGAAAAATATTTTTTTGTAAAATTAAATTCAAATTGAATATGAATACCAATGATTTTTAATAATGTTAAAAATTGAACACTTATTTTTTCTTATGTTATTTTGGTATCTTCTTGTATAGTATAAGATTTTTTTAAATTCTTTAGTATTACAGAAAAAATAATTTAACCTAATAATTACCAAAAATATTTTAGATATTTTACCACAGATATAACGTTAGTTTGTGTCGACTGCAACACTATAGCATAGCAAAATAAGGGGTAGCAAAATATTGGTTTGTACCTTCGTTCATTGAATATGGATGGTTGTTTTTCTACGAATGTTTGTTTTGTGTCATACGCGCATCTGGTGGCACACATGCTGCAAAAGCTTTGTCGAACACCTTAGCTCTTCTAGTAGAAATTCATCGAATTCTAATTGCGGTCACCATGCAAGCGTTGTATACTCTTATTTACAGTTCACGGTAAACGATTATTTAATAAACATGATTTGATTATGTTAACTATATTACTTATTTAACGTACTTGATGATCTAGAATCTAAGTAGTTAATTTATTAGTTAAGTTAGTTTATTTTTATAACATGCAAAATATAAAAATTTAGATATGACACGGTTGCACCTCAAATTAAACTATTTAATAATACGAGTAGTTACTTTATTTTAATTTTATATATTTGTAATTAAGAAATATATTTTATCTTGGTCACACCGTAATGACTTACAAAATATTTAGCTGCTTCAAAGACCAGTTTCAATATATCACAACATATATGTGGATAAGGCGTTATAATTTCATTTATCGTATTACTACATATTTTATATTATCGGCCTACACCCTAGGAGAATGTCGTAGTATTTCTTTTTTAATATAACAAATCTTAAAACATTAACATAGTTTTTTTAAATATTTTAATCCCATGTAAATAAAATATATTTACGATAAGTAAGCCTGAATATTCTTAGAATATATAAAAATATATTTTTCTCCGAATTTGTATACTCCAGCTTGGTACAAGTTAGCTTTACAACGTGAACTTTTATCTCCTTCCGAGCCTTAAAAACACCTTCGTTTTTTCCATATTATTGATGTCTATGTTTTTATGATACACCCAAAGATAGATCTATGATACGGTTATTACCGCATATAAAATTTATAGCACGCAGTTCGATACACATATATCATCATTTTGATAAAGGTTTATTACAATTCGTATTCAATAAAGACAGAAAGAAAGTTTATTGATTATTTATTATAAATACACAATCAGTATCCACGGCCGATTTATTATTAAAATTAGAGTCGAAGGCAATTAAATACATTATTGAACCTTACTTATAAAATAAATAATTCCATTTTAATAATAGTTCCTCAACGATACGATACTTTACTACTTACAACTAGGTATTTATACAAAATTTCAATCATTATTAAAGTTTACAAAGATTCTTTAAACTAGTTTGTAAATATATTTAGGGGAAGACATGTACATATACGAATGTATTTATTCATATTAATTTATCAAGTAAGTATTTAAATATTTGGGAACTTTCATATAATAAATTCATAAATTTGAAGTGAAAAATGATAAGCACTATGTTTGTTTAAGTATTTGTTCAGGTATATGTAATGTTAAACACATGCAGTTATATTTAGTGGGTTAAAGTAAAAATGTAGTTCTTGTATTAGGTCAATAGTAAAGGTATTAGTTTTTTTGATAGTTGTAGGTGTTCTCAGAATATTATATTTATTACCTTTTTAACTTTTTTAAGCAGTGACTGCACGTAATTGATTAGTAATTTGAAATTCAAGTATACAGTAAGAATATAGAAATTCTGAGAGATGTCCAATATTGGCAAATACATCAGAACTATATGCATTTTATTGCGTGTAGTAAAGGTACAGTTCATAACAAGCGACGCTTGAACGATCTCATAAGACAGGTATTAAATACTAGCTATCACTCTTTCTGATATCACTCTTTCATGAAAAACAAATATTTTTTTAATTTTAAATCACGTTTTTTATTTTTAACTTTTTAATTATCTTTTCATTATGATGACGTACTCTTTCCTTTGCGTTATTCGGTTGTGGGTTTAGTTTTGTAGTTACAGTCGCAACTTGTAACCTTTACGACCTTATTACATAACATTACTGATAAATGTTTATATAAGTTGTATTCTACTTTATTATAAGATATTGAGTGGGTTCATAGAAAAAAATAGTCTTAATCCCGGAAACATGTGCATCTCTGAAGCTTATTTTAAATAAACATATATGACAATTTGGATCAATGTTGGATTTTTAGTTCGCTACATGTTCGCTGTTTTTCCAGTTTGTTAAAATAAATATTAGACAAAAAAAATGGTCTACCGGAAAAGAGAATCCCAATGGGCATATATCCGTTATTGAAAGCAGATGGTAGATCATAAAATAAGTGGCAAAATTATTTTGATTATTTGTACTTTTAATCTAAAATAATTGTAATTTATGTATTAACTTTATAATTAAATTATAGCAGTGGGAAATAGTAAAATTGGATAACCAATTTTTCGTACACGAGTACATTAATTTGAAATATATGAATTTAATAGTAGCTCAACTCTATTTTAAAAATAATAATGTATAATTTACAGTTTTTGTGTTTATTTTATTGATATTGTATTGAATACAGATTGCTACAAAATACAAAACTTCTCGTAGTTAGTCTACTTTTGCTATAAACTATCTTAATTAGTGATGTATTTTAATACAATAAATTAGTAGCACAGAGTAACGATGAAATAAATATTACCCATATTAATCAATATTATAAATTAATAATCTTACACACTTGCGAGTCTACGTAAATCGAGTTAAGGATAAAAGAATTAAAAAATATCTAAAATTATAGAGTTGATTGAAATGATTGAGTGTTTTCTTTTTACTATATTCTTAATCTTATTTGTAAGCATGTTCTTTCTCGTTTTATTCTCAGTAAAAGTAGTCGTTATTATGGATCCTGGGGGTGATCGATGATCGTGACAGTAAAGATGATCGCCATTTGTTAAGCAACGCAGAAGCGGTGAAGTGATCAACAGTTCAGTCCTTCATTGGCGACCATCTACGTGTTCTTTCTATTCTCTCTTAAACCACAAATTTTTCCATGATCTCATGTCCAAAGTCATCGCATAAATTTCTGAGGATTCATTTTATTGATTTTTAGGATACACCATAAAACTTACTAAGACAATTGCATAAAAAATTGACAATATATTTTTATTTTTCAGATGGGCTCAATCTTGAAGGAGAGTTTCGGATTAGCGTTCTGTGGATTGAAAAAATAGGTAAGTCAGTTTTATATTATGTACAATTAAAATAAGATAAATATATTTTTCGTGAATTCAAAGTAAAATAGAAATCCCTATTAGTTGTAGTTATTAGATTAATGAATTTGTTTTAATAGTTATAGTTTTAAATATGAGATTACCTCGAGCTAGAAAATGAGTAAATATACATTTTGAACTTCAGTACAATCAAATAAAGACTTTTTCTTCTTCTTTGTCGTAAGCTCTATGTTCATTCCTCCTAGTCTTGAGCCACGTTGATCGCAGCGTTTAAAAAGGATTTATTAACTTCTTTATTTAGTTTAACCGTCTTCTAGAAGACCATCCTCTTCCTAGCTTTCCCTCAACTGTCTCTATGACTACGAGTTACTCGAAATTTTCGTTGTGTTTTCTGGCAACGTGCCCAAAGTATGCAATGATTCTTTATTTTCTTTGCACACAAATATAGTCACGGGTAACTAATTATTTTTTAAGCACTTTTGACCTTGGTGGACAATTTACCGTCGGCTATACAATTCAGGTTGAGTTAGGTTGTTATGTATTTATATTTTTCTAACCCATTAGTGTAATTTAGAATTATGTGTTTTTATGATCTATTTCATCTGTTAGATGCGACAGACTATATGGAAAGATGCGAAAATGTATTAAATGAATTATTATAATGCCTATTCAGATCTGGTCACTGATTAAGTAATTATGGATGGCAGACCCGCAATAGGGTGGTATGGACAACGAATTATTATTATATATAGACAGGCGCATTATCACTAATCAATAATCAATTCTACCCACAATAAAAAATGGAACTATCGTTACAATATTTAGGACTGAGATTACATCCCAGAACATGGTCTTGTTGGGAGAATACGTTACTATTACACCGTGATAACCCTCTTAATTTTATGACAAATTTAGACTTTATTTAATTTTTAAGTGAAACGTCAAAGTTATCAATTTTTATATATGTAACTAATCTCAAAAACCTTTATTGCTATGCGATTCTATGATTTAATTCAGGAATACCTACATAAATATTTTTACGAAACTATTTTTTTATTTTATTTTAAATATTAAAGATCTATAATATTCTAAAATTGCATTTTCATATTAAAAAGCGACGTTTCAATAAATTGTTTTATCTATTTACATTTATATGTGTTTAAGGAATACATGAACCTTGAGACAGAAGACGCATTTTTAAATAGTAATTAAATCTGTTTAATCATTGGTTTAACAGATAGAACATTGAAAGATTTATGATTATTAAGCAGTGAATCCCTTCGCTGCTTTTCTTGTTACTTTTTTGATAATCACACTGTCATAGTAAATAATTTACAAATCCTAGATAGGTACCCTGTCACAAAAAATTAAGTATTACGAAATACTGTATACATATTATGTTAAAATATTTCTCGCGCCAAATGGAGGTATTCAAGTTTCCTTATTTGTATGAAGAATAATTCCAACCCCTATTTGGGCGGATTAATAAAAACCGTTTTGCCGAGAGAAACAAAATGAATTTTTAAAACTTCCACCTCGGGGTGGGAAATGAAATCTGTGTGTTTTGTCGCGTGTTTTTATTTTTGTATCAGTATCTACCGCAGGAAGGGAGCATCTTGCAAGGCGTGGGCCGTAAATAAGGATGAAACTTGTTGCAAAAACACCAACTTAATGGGCATCATTTAGCCGTAAATGATTATTCCCTATGGCTTTACATCCCCCCAGGTCCCCAGGAGGACGGGGCGAATGCTAACTGGGGACAAGTTTTTTTTACATTGTGAAAATATATTTATTGTTGGTTTTATAATTGAACAAGATTTGAAAACTTTAGTGCCGCCTTTGTGCAGTTTATGAGTTTTTTTATTATTTATTAATTATTTAATTTAATTAAAAAAACTATTACTCCATTACTAGCAGGTAAGCAATCGGCTGATTGCTCCGCCGATTACTTACTGCTAGGCCCTGCTTCGCGGTCAATAGTGGCCGCTACGTGGACATTGGTGACGTCGTGGTCAGGTTCTCATCGGATATCGCTGATTGCTTGCTGCTAGGCCCTGCGGGTAGCTATTGTGACCACTACGCGATTTTTGGTTACCGCTACACGGCAGGGTCTCAATAGAATCTATATTTCAATAATAGAGCTTTCCCCAAAACAAACCACACGTGTAAATAAAACATCGATGTAATTAAAATTATTCCACCTTTAAGTCAGCTGTCAAAACAAATAAAATTACATCTTGATGATGTATAAGAATCGTGGATAGACAATAATAAACACAAAAATGCAATTATATCAGTATAATGTGCATTTAAGTAATGATTAATGATTTTCTCATTCAACCTAGTAGAACACATTAAAATTTTTAGTTATGATGAATCATAACCAAAAATTATATGATCAAAACCAACTATTATTTACGGCAGTTTTAATTTTTTACTGTAGTGTATTGTACAATAAAAGCGAAAATATTTAACATCTCGCCTCGCAAATGACAGCGCGACCATAGAAAAATTCCTACGATTCATTCACGACTTCTATGATACGACGCGAGATGACCGTAGATAAGAGCAAACACAATTAAAATCTTTCAATTTCACTTCCATATTTCCGTGATCTTAAATACAAATTAAGTTTGCATAGGAGTAATCTACATAAGTTAATGTATAAATAGCCTGTATCTATTATTATTCTGGAACACCTACGTGGAATACTTGCGTTAGTATTTTTTTCACAGGTACTGAACATGTTAATTTACATAATTTTAGCGTTTTATTAAACAAATGACACTTTAGAACGGGTTAAGAGTGAATAAATAATGAATTTATATATATTTGATCACAATCATCTTCATCTATTATCGACTGGATGTAGGCCTCCCCATGACTGCCAGTCTTTTCGGTCCCCTTCTAATCTTTGTCATGTCACTCCCACTGATCCGATAATTTCGTCTACGCATGGAGACCTTGGGAGTTACTTGTCGTAAAAATAGTAGCTTTTTAATAAATAACAAAATAAAGCTTTGTTGGTTTAGTCATGTGGAATAAATAAATAGAGAGAATTGGAAGATATGTAGCGCCTAATTCCAAAACCTCCTAAAACCGATTACGGATAATTTAAGTTAAATAAGCAGTTTTGTAGATTTTTTTATCAGCTACATGCAGAACACATTGTTTTTCGCAAAAGTCACTAATATTGCATGTTCAAAATCAAGGTTATTTCCAAAATACCCCAAAGCAGACAGAGTATAAGTTGCTATTCCCCCTAAAATAAAATCAGCCAATCACAACGCTTGTTGATGATTGTGTGATCTAATATCCAGTATGGCTGTTAAAACGACACATACAGAAAATAAATTTCATTACAGAATTGTCTCTTTAAAAAATGCTGATGTAAAAACAAACATTTTGTACATTTGCTTTCAAATACATGAATTCGTTTTAAGGTGTTTTGAAATTAGACGCTACAAATATATACAACACAAATGTTGATGATGAACCAGAAATAGAGAACGTGTGTGACCAAGTATTACATATCAGATACTAGAAGACGAATCTGTTAGAATTAATTAGCCTACATATATATATACGAATATGTATGATTGTGGATGACACATGAGTTGTATATCGGGATAGAAGTTTAGCGCATTGTCCTCTCCGCCTGCTCATGTAAGTATGTCATTATTATCAATTGGTTAAATTATAATCCCAATAGCTCTATCTGTTGCTGCAATTATTTATGTACATACATTTTTGTTCTGGAAGACTATTTAACTTTCTCATCTACAATACATTATTTTTAACAAATATTTTATTTTAATAAAAGCAGAAAACACGAACATGCATTCGTATTATTTTACTTAATAATGTTCGACGGTGTTTTCAATTCTTAGTATAAACAAAGGTGTGAAAGTTGTACATGCAATTTGTCTTTCAAATATGTATGTGGCTTTGGCAAATATCATGAAATGTGAAATATTAAGCGGCGTACATAAAAATAATTGAATAAATATATCACCCTTTGTTAAACATAACGAATTTCGTAGTTTACATTGCAGCGATGCTACATAATATTTCTATAAAAATATTCCCATTCAAACATAAGTATCGAACTTTACAGTAATAGTTTGGAATTATTCCGAAGAGGTTCGCGATTTATTTTCGAAGAAAATTGAGTTTTTGTAAATTACATTATATTTACTGTTTCTGAGGTAAGATTTTAGAACTCTAGAATGTTCATACATTTTGAATACTTTATTATAATTATTGGCAATTAGAAGCATTCATGTATGGAAATCCTTAGAATTCCAATGAATAATGTTGTCCCTTTTTATCTTACGCAAATAAAATTGTATAGCTGTCCCCCATTATAGTTATAAATACAAGTTGTTGATATTTTTATTTGTTAACTTTGTTTTATTAACCACTTAATTGAGTTTAAATACATCTACCGGTTTCGAAAAATACCATTTTCTTCTTTATTGTTTTATTACCAGAATATATTTAAAAAAAAACAATTATTTATAAAATAGATTCTGGTAAAGAAACAATAATATATGTTGTTCGTTGTATTGACATCCTGAAGAAGAAAATGGTATTTTTCGAAACCGGTAGATGTATTTAAATTCAATATAGTGGTTAATAAAACAAAGTTAACAAATAAAAATATGAATTTTAACCACAAAGTTAATATTGCTAATTTCAAAAGTACAAGTTGTTGAGTTAAATTGTTAGATTGATAATGCTATTGCAAGGCGAAACGTGTCACGAGTAAATTAAACTAGTAGAATCAAAAAACAAGTGTTTTATTTTCTCATATGTGACTGCATTATAATTTATTTTTTAAATATTATTTAAAATAAATAATTTGGATATATGGAATATGACGTCAGAGTATTTTGTAAAATAATTTAGATATCATTGATAAAAATTATTACTATTTTGGTACCTACCATCAAAATTTTTTCACGGATTTGGTTTGTTAAGTGTTTTTATTGTAATAATAAAATATATAATCCAATACATAATTTTGTTATGTCGCCGTCCGTGTTGATTAGCAATATAAAATGAATAAGATCAGTCAAGTGAAAATTGTACATTATTTATTTATTTTAGTTGATTTTTAAATAAATTGAAATATTAAAAGTTATTATAAAGTCTTTACCGTCAGGTTATGTTTCTAATATAATAAAATGTGTGTAATTATATACAAGTATGTCACTATCAAATAACGAATGATGAATGTATCTATATATATATATATGATGAATGCAAAATTAAATTAAGTCTTACAAAATATTACGTAAATATTCTCTAAGTATATATTAATCATGCATGACTTTCATATCCACCGAAACATACGGTTACATTTAGGCAATGATACTTGGCCCATTTGGCATAGCCGCGCGAGGAAGGCATTAGGACGGTGGGCGGTCGGGGGGTTGGAGGGTTAATAAGAATTTGTGGTCCCGGGGGTGCCATAAGGGTCGGCGCAGGTGTCTCCGCTTCCCAGACTCCCGTCTGCTCCTCCCTCCCTGCTCTCCTGCTAGAGACTCGGTCCACCTCCCTTTCCTCTAGTCCCTATGGCTGACTACCCAGGTTTCCTTTTATGTTCGTTTTTATAAAATAAGACATACATTCATCCGCTTTCGGGCAATGGTGGTAAATGCACTTGATAAATTATTCAAATACAAACATATAACACAATTTGTATTTATGATTTTATTCTTGACTCATACACAACGTAATACACTTAATTTTATTTTAAGAAATCTCAAAACCTCAAAAAATCAATTGCAATTTACCAATGATTGTTAAGTAATAACGATAAAATAGCACATTAGTTGAAAAATCCCATTACTTTTCATTGAGATTTTTTTATTAATAACAATATACAAGCACAATTTTCGTTAGTTTGCTAATACATTAAAATAAACTTCCTAAATAGTAAGGATTTGGGGTAGTTCAAGAGGCAATTTATTTAGGCTCGTTGATCCCGAACACTGGTGATAGTGGACAGGAAATTCTAAGACATATTCAACTGTCTCAAGTTCCTATGAATATGGAAAGACAACGACATCAAAGAAGCAACTAATATTATGTTGATTTACATTAGGGCATGCAAATTTACCGGAAAATGGAATTACTGGTAAATCGGTAAAACTCTGAATTTAATACCGGTTTACCGGTAATTATGAAGGTGTCAAAAAGTAAATATTATAGTATTATATTATTATATAAAATAACAAATTGAAAAAAAACATTTAAATAAAAACTATTAACACTAGACACTAAAAAGTATTTGTCGGAAGAGCCGCCAATGGATGAATAATTATCAATAAAGTTACGGTACTTTATAGATTGACTAGTTATTTTTGCGATGATTAGTCTCGGACCACCAACGCACGTGGGCGCATTGTATTACATCGGAGAAAATTTCACGATATTCCGAGTAAACAAATCATACAACAAAACATTCAACGATCCTGCTTTCTGTAAATATCGTGACATAATATCGTAGTGTAAAAATATTATTATATAATTTTTTAAGAAGTGAAAAATGATTTACCGAAATTATAATTAATACGTTAATGGAATTTAGACATATTTACCGGTAAATCGGTAATGCATGCTCTAGTTTAAATCCTTTCTAATCTTTATAAATGCAGCGACAACTTTGCAAAAATAGACAACTTTGAAATGAATTGCTAGAAAAGAACGTTACGTTTCACGACGCACAAAAGTCGCAATTCTGCAACAAATCCAACCACAGTATGATCTATCTACAGCAATGAACAAAAAATTCTTCCAATTCTTCAGTTACATTATGCATCAAAGTGATAGCATAGAAAAAGAGCCGAAGATGGCCTGGAAAAGTTCATTATATCTACCTAGCAGAGTCAAATGTGAGGGCGATCCAGGATCAAGACTAGAGGAGTTACAGTCTCATCTGATTGAGGTCACTTCATGTCAATACTAACATGAAGGAAGATAAAAAAATATATAATACGCGAATATATTAAAAAATATTGCACCGATTTTTGCTTGTCTTTAAATAATTTCTTAACGAGTTAATGTAGATAATTCATCCCATAAATATATCCCATAAAAAAACTTTAATTAAATTATGTCATACTGTATTGTATTTTATAAATCCAAAAACTTTAATTAAAATACTAAAGTAAAGGCCGACATTATTACACGAGAAGCAGATTTTTGTCGCACATTACAAACAATGTAAAGTGACATTTATTTACATTTAATTAAAAGGTAGTTAATTAACAAAGTTTTTATCATAAACAGAATAGATTACCTTTTTCACTTAACAGAGTAGGTAGTACTTGACACTCACCCCTCGCGCCTCGCCGAGGAACGCCACTGTATGCCTTTTAGTCCCCCGTGTCTCTTTTGTTTTACTATCCAGCTACGCCCATGACCAACACCCCGCTATTTAACTCCCATCACCGGAGTTCGAGGCCATTTCGCTAAAACTGTGGACCGCAAATATTACTTGTTGAATTTGGGGTGGGGAATGTTTTCGTGTTGTTCGGAATCATTTAGTTCGTGAGGCTTGATTCAATTAGCAAACGAATTTAAAAAATCCAGTTTTCATATTTATCTGATTGCCAAATTTAGGTGACGTAACGCCAACACGTTTGCGATTAGGTAATCAAATTTATTTGTGTTTGTAATTATGCGGTCATTTTATGGTACTGTAATGAGAAAACTAAATAACTAAATAAATTATATATCTGTGGTTGCGTGTCAAAAGGACATATCGAAAATATTTACATTGACATAAATAAAGATCAGTTTTACCGTTAGAACAGCGGGACAGTCTTCTACCGTGATTGAATATAATATTTTGGACCAAAACAAAAATATTTTTTTCGATAGACCTCTTTGTCGTACAACCATCAATATCACGCCGTTTTTCCGCAGGAGTAAGCAGATAAGATTTACTCTCTTCTATCTTGGCTCACTACGATTGTCTAGTCCACTTTCATACATCTTCGTATGTATGCTATTCGGTTGTCGAAGCTTTTGATAGGATCGTTCTTTAATATCTAGTCTATCTGATCTCTTTTATTTCTCCTAGCTCATACGTCCCACGTGACCAAACCATTTTAGCAACCTTTTCTTATTCTATCAACTATGCTTTAAATAGACTCACATTTGCTCTTATTTGTTCATTCTTTATCCGCATTAGTCTACTTCGTTCTTTTTTTTGCCAATTCCATGCTTCACTTTTTGCCGAAATGAAGTTATGCGTGTATTATGTTAAAATATTAATGGATCAGAAGAATGCGCTTGAGTGTGAGTAAATGAATGCTCCATTATATTTCATCCGTTCACTCACATGTTCATTTGAATTATAATTATGTGCGTGCGAGTGTGTGAACAATAAAAAACTACATACAGTATATCGATATTTATTGATGCTTGTACCACAGTTACAGATACAAGTATACGTAGTAAGAAATCTACAACGTGAAGTGTTTGTTAGTGAACTAGTTGGCTGCAAGAGTTGTCTGTTGAGGGTCGGTACCAGACATGTTTTTGAGGTTGATGAGAGCCCCGTTTTGCACCCAGAGTGCGTGCAGATTGTGGAGGCAATAGACTTCCACAACTTCTATACATTAGTGTTGGCACTAGAACTTGATTCATATTGGCGATGATTACATTAATTCACTCTATTTACAGTCAATCGACAAAAAAAAAACAATCTATTGAAATAATATGGATTCGATTTTAGAACTATAGCCAGTAGACTGCTTTACCAACTATGGCGCAGTATACAATATAAATTATCGTCAAATTTTTATTACTTTTTTATTCAGAAATCTATTTATTCCCCTTGAAAGCGACTATTTTTTTTAATACCTTTAAGTAGTCCTGCTTGAAGATGCCAGTTATTTTTTAAGTGACTTTTCTTATAAATTTGTTTAAATTATCAATAAACTGTTTTATAAAATCTCAACACATAATACATGTGATTTAATTATAAAATGTTAATATGATTAGTTGTGTTCTGTTAATATATAAGATTAGTGTGGATCGTGTATTAATTGATTTATATTAAGATTTCAATACTCTGTTTAGTGAGGGAACATAATCTCAACCACTCTGTACCAAAAACATAATAACCTTTTAAATGGCTGTATTAAAATAAAATAAAGGTATTTACTGAACGTTGAATTGCAGTGACTTGATGTCGTCTCACTTCTATCAGAATTTTGGTTGCGAGATGCGGGAAGGGGGTGTTTTATTTGTAAACCCCCTTCCATCTTGGCGCCATATTGTCTTTGTATTCCGAGGAAAAAATATTTTCCCTGCAATTTTTTTCTTTTAATAAGCCCCGCGAACGGGCAGGCAAGGGTAGGGGGTTGGGACGGCGTCTAAATTGAAAGAAATTTAACGATGTCAATAAAGAAAACATTTTATTTTTCCCATTCTGTCCGTGTAAGCGAGCTTGGGTTCATATTTCCCCTGCGAAATACTCAAATTACACTAAAAACACCCTTGTAATACAAGAAATAAGATTGCGGATACATTTTCTCCGTTACACTTTCTATGTACAGGGTTTATACACAACGAAAATAGGAGAGATTACAACCTGTCTGTATTTTATAACATTATGAAAAACTCTGACCTATTTTTAATTAGTGATCCATCTCAGCCCCCGAGTCTTCATGTCTTCATGCGAATTATTAAAGAAAAAACACATTTTCTTTAAATGAGATAATTAGGAATTATTTAATTAAACCGAAACAAATATGCGAATAAATTAATGCAAAAACTGACGCATGTGCGTGAAACCTTTTGAAATAGATTGCTTTCCTGGCTGAGCAATATCAGCATTGGTAATCTCGCCAGGTTTGTTCTATATATGTATCTTACTTCACCTATTACTTATTTATTTAAGTATATTTAATTTTTGAAAAGATCCCACTAACAATACAATTAGTTATCAGTAGGTTTACTCTATATTTATAAATATTATATACAATTTTTTTATTTATTTGATTTGTTATTTGTTCATATAAATGGTTACCTAAATAAATAAACATAAAATTAATTTATAAATAAAATTAAATAATAATAATAATAAAATGAAGAAATTCAAATGATAATAAATATTTCTGTCGACGAGACTGAGCTGTTACCATTAATATTAGATTAAATATTGTATGTATTGTTTCATATATACACACTGTTGTACATGCTTAACAAATATATTTTATTTCTGTAAATGAATTCTAATTAAAATTCTTATACAACGTGTCACCAAAAAGTTCTTGTGTACCCGGTACATGCATTTATTAAATATTTTTAATATATGATTTGAAACAAAATGACCATTCAGTGAGTTATGTCGCTCTGGATGCTTTCAATAACCTAAAGGTTTTTTTTATACACTTGAGTGGTAAACTTTTAGTATCCAATAAAGAAATAATGTCAGTAGGCATTCGACTCCGGTAATGGTCACCATAAACAATATCGAAATATTATTTTCTATTATAAAATATATGTGCTCAAAATAATGCTCAGAAGACTGGATTTTTTAATCTGTATTATTTTGTATCTTAACATCGTTTTACGTGGTATTAGATTCCTGCAGAAAACAATTTAAATTCACAAAAATAATATTATACATGCCTTTCTTTTTATTATTTATACTATATTAATGCCTACGATTTTTTTCATTCCTTTTACTATAATATTTCATATTTTTTTATATTTATTAATTTACCAGGTCATTTGGCGTTCAAAATAAATATAGACGTCTAATACCACAAATAAAGCTGACGCTCGTTAGCTGACACGAACGAGATTTTCATATTTTCATATTTTTTAAACGCTTTATGGTCCGAAAATACTGTATTATTTTATGCATATGATTTCACTTCTATAATAGTAATATTCATCATTATTTTGCTAAGTTTCAAGAGGTGTCTGAAACTTAAAAAATTAAACAAATCTTTTTCAAGATGCTAATTTTTCTGTGAAATTAATTCTCGGAGTGATTTTTTTTTACAATTTATGTTACTATTTTATTTTCTTTTTGTTTTTAATTGTGGTTTATTTTTACTTAATTATTGATGGTATTGTGTACCGTATATATACAAATAAGTATAAATAAATTAGGGGTTAAGAGTAAACATTATTAATGCAATCGGCATCGTCTCTCGGATAGTAATCAGGTGCACGTACTTACGGAGTACAAATGGAAATGTCCTAGGGGGATTTGCACCGAAAAGTGCACGGAAGTAGGTACCCAGACATCTTGCACAATAATGGATTAAAGTGGTACAAGACTGTGCCAGGGTTATATGGGTGCTGCCGCTTTACGAGCTTCATCAGCTTTTATCTTTATTAATCTGGCATATCACGCTATAAATCGCACGGCTGTACAGATATGATTAATAGTTCCATTTATAGGTGCCGCGCCGGAATACGCGCGCAGGAATATAGGCAGTAAAACGACCACTTGTATGGGTTGTTTTTATTTGCGGGTTGAAGTGTGCTATCGAATCGGGTGGAATTGGTGTCGTTACTAATATTTTACCGCAGTGAAAAATATTTTTTAATTTAAACTTCTTCGCCGTAGCCTACGTATACACGACTTACAAATGAAGACTAAAATGCGTCACGCATCCGTCAGCATTACATCATCCACATCCATTTTATTTCCACCCTTGTACCAGACTGTGCCAGTCTGCAGCGCGTGACGCATTATCGAATCTTCGAGTTCTGGTGAACCAATGTTGAAAAATCAGACGCCTTTCTTCAAAATAAAGCGGAGCAAAAGTATATTTTTGGAATCTTTTTTTATATAATTTTAGATAACAATCAACACATAAAATAAAAAAGTCGATAAATAAATTACTATTCTCATAGTAAGTGTAAACATTGCGCGTATTCACTGGGAAGGAAGGAATTATATTTTATTACATGTATATTTGATATATTATATAAATTTAATTTGTTTTAAAACATACTTAACATTGTACATTGTAAAAGTAGGCACTAGGTAGATACGAGTAATTTTGTATTTCAAATTTTTAGCTAGTTAAATTCACAAATAAATTGAATATCATTAAATGACGTGACAACAAAAAGATTTACCAAATTTGTTATCTTGAATTATTTAGTAAATTATTATTGTATTTATACGAAATGTATTTGGATGGTAAGTTTAAAAAATTGATACAACTAAAGTACAGAATAAAAAATGGTGCTAATTAGTATTATCGATTAAAGGAATTTGAGCTTATGACAAGATTAGCGATAATATAATATACCAAAATTGTCGTATCTGGATTGTCAATGAATGCAACTTATCGAATGCTTCACATTGAAAGGTAGGTATATGTATACCTCAGTGGCGTGCAGTAGGCACAAACTTAGATTATACTGTTACCGACGATGCTAAGTATACAATAGGTAGGTATACTATGTATAAAAAAAATTATAGATTTTTTTTAAATTTAGAGAACATTTAATTCTATTAATTTCAATATAGACTATAATTGCAAATTGATTATTTTAGAATAGGCTAATTCTTTTATTGCTCGGTACTGTAATCTGCTTTCGATTTCGCTTAAAATATTTTCTACGATTTCTTCTTCCGACAACGGATTAAAAATGTTTCATTAAGTGTTCAAAAACATTTATTTAATTAACCAGCTTTTCAAATTAGCATAGCCGAAACTCATAACAAAAATAATTGTATTTTGACATTCTGTTTAATATATTGGTAATAATCTAACTTAATAATATCCTGAAAAATGCAAATTGATGATAAAATATGATAAATAACCTATAAATTGTATCCACGCAAACACCTAAATATGGAATAATTGGTTGGAATATACCAAAAACATAAAACGTTAAGTCTGTCAAGTAAAACAAATACGTAGAAAAGTTATTCTGCGCAACTTAAGCACAAATTGTTTGAAAAATGCAGAAAATACGCAAACATCAAGATGCCGACACAGATTAAATAAAACAATATTTAGTTCAGTACAATTATTCTAAGGATTGAAAAAAACAAGTTAAGTTTATTAAAAACCTAAGTATGAGCAAATCGCGGAACAGAATGCACATGAAGTTGTTACAAATGGTTCGCAAATAACCCACGGCTAGACATGGGTTACGTTATAGACAAGGTTACGCTAATCCGGGTAATAACGGCTAGTATTTTATAGGGTTTTTTCACAATTTAAAGATTATTTAATTTATTTTTATTTTCCAGTATTTTTAGTAATACACAACCTAACATAACCTAACCTAGTTGGCCAAACTAAGAAAGAGTAGCTTAAGTGATCGGTCGGATAAGTCGATTATATGAACGAGAAGATTATAGAGATTTTATGCACAAATAAAAGCCGCGAAAGACCTGGTAACATCAGTTAACCCTGTTAGAAGTTTGTTTTATCGATCCATGAAAAGATTTGAGAAAATGGTTGAATCAGTAGCGTAACGTTGTAAGATGTGGCGTTCTATTATATTTGTATGCTCCTGCGGGGAAACAGTGATGTGATAAGTTAGTTATTTGAAAGACGAGTGCTGCAGAAAACGTGTATAACAGTGCTTTGTTCTTTTCTCTTGGAAATAATAACTTGTCAAGAATATCACGATCTTTGATCTCCTTTACCATTTGAAGCAAATATCATACAAAGATTATTAAGTTATTTGGAGGGCTTGAACATACATTTTTGACATTCTTTCCTCCTACCTACAATCCTATCTTCTTCTGTCTTCCGGAAATACTGCTTGTTATTTACGAAATTTTTTAAATGGTAATCCTTTTACTATTTATATGAGAAAACTTGTGTAGATTTACTCTATAAGTAAGAAGTCATATTGCATGCACACGTATTTAAAAAAAAATACAATTTACACAAATTAAAGATATAAAAGAGTTTAGAAAAAAAATAAATGAACACTTCAGAAACACATCATTAGAAAAATAACAATATTACAGAACACTTCAGAAGCACACAAATAGACAATATATAAAATTATTCAAGTGTAACTCCCTCTCCAAGCACAAGAGCTAGTATCTTTTTTAGAGAGGTAAGCGAAAATAAAACAAATAATTTTAATAATGTTAAATAAATAAAAAATATAAAAAAAACTAACGTTATTTTAACAACCTTGTAATACTTAAGACATTTTTGTTTTTTGGGTACGTAAAAACTCCGTTTACTCAATTCACGAGATACGATGTCAATGGACTTCCATTAATGTATTTATATTTAACGTTATGTTCAATAATCGTCTGACCCGACCTTTACGACGAGCATGTTCATAAGTATGGATTAAAGTGATAATGTCGGTGCATATGTGACCGACAAAATATATGTTTATTGATATGGGTTCGGAGATGCTTCGAGGCATTCCAAAACATGACATAAAATTTTTTTGAAATTAATGTCTCGTGAAGAAAATTAAAAATATGTCTCTTTAATATGTAAGTGATAACTTTAAAATTTTTACGTAATATTCAAAAGTTATCGAATAACAATAATTCATAGGTTAGGAATTTTTGAAAATGAATAAATAACTGAATCTGGGGTTCCTATTTAAATCTTAAAGCTTATAATCAAGCGATCAACCGATTAAGATCTTGTTTTAATTTATGTTAATTATTACGTCAGATGATAAACAAATCTATACATCATTATTATCTATACTTAATGTAAAATTTTAATGATGATGAAACTTATCAGTATTTCAACTGTATCAAATATGCATATAAGAGACAGTTAAAATAAGAACAGAACAGAAATTAGAATCACAAACATTTTCCTGCCATTATTGACGAAATATTTTTAATTATTGTACTTCAATTTTACTAATTACGAATATCTACTAGAATACGTACTTTAATCTCTTTGTTAAAGTTATCAAACAGATAACCAATAATGAATTTATATAATAATAACCAATGGGCTGCAAACTTATGGATGAACTACTACGTTAACATCGAAAAATTAACAAAATTATATTAAGCTTTTAGACAATTGAGGCAGTTTAAAAGGTCATGTTTAATATTTATTTATTTTTATGTAAAAGATACAATGTTTTTATAGTATGGAATATTTGAGGGTACTAGTTGCAATCTCAGCAATCTACATATTTTTATTTGATGAGAAACTGAGCTTGAAGAATGATATATTTATTAATGTACTTCTTATTATGAATGATAATCTCACAATATTGTATAAAATACAAAATAAATGCAATGCATTCTTCCAAAAACAAGCTATTTTCCATAGTGTCCATTTAGATTTTTATGTTATTAGTTGAATTCTAATATCAGCAGGCAAAATAAACTGATTTTGTAACTAATACCGATTTTGAATAACCATTTTACATCCAAAACAGTAAAGTTTGACTATTAATAAATTAACACAATGTGTAAAAACTATATGAGAAAATAACTGCATCAAATGTTATTAAATATAATCAAGCAAGTTGCTGATTTGCAACTGTATCCTCATTTATAAGTACCACAATAGAATTTAGATAATATGAGTAATAAAACAGAGAACACAGTACCCGTTACTATATCCTTTACCGTTATCTTCTGAAGAGAGGTCCTGTTTTTGATTACGGTCCCGAGTCTAGACACCTGTTGTATGTCGGTAAAATTCAGGATACAAGTTTGGGGCATGTCCGGGATTTAATATGCCTGTGGACCTGAAATGGGAACATTGGGATATTAAACTACAATATATCACAGCTGATCCCCGATGATCGGGAACGGGCACGTTTTGTCCGATTGTATATTTATGCGTGTTTGTATTTAACTCTTGACGAGAAACCTAAACGCATTATTGATATTTTTATTTAAGGTACAAATACTTTCCGATATAATAAATATTTTGATAAAAATATTACAATTGGATTTGTTGTTTTTTAAAAACATTTTCCGATATATACGTTAGTAATAACATAGATATCAGAAATATCATATTTTAAGTAAACTTTAAATAATGTAAACTTAACCGACCACTGGTGTAGAAAAATGTAGTTAACTTTTAATATTATAAAATAAGAGGAAAATATACATAACATAACAGCTACCTAAAGAATATATGAAAAGAATAACTGAAAGATGATAAAAGATAAAAGAAAAGACATGAAAGGAGAGGCAGAAATATATTAACTAAACGATAATCAAAAAAATTTACCTGAAACTATTAGTTGCGCCAAAGAACAAAAATATATGGAAAAATATCTCAACTAGAACAATGTAGTAATGTTTAAAAAAAACACTAATAATAGATATTTAATGATTTATATATAACGCAATTCATTCATAAAAAAACATTATAATTTTAACCATTGGTATGTTAATATTGTTTAAATTCACGTTTTATACTTGATTTTCTTAGACGTGTAAAAATAAATCATCGTATACTTGAAATGACTCAATTATTCGGTATTTGGTAGACATTATTATATATTCACCAGCTGATACAGATGTCTCCAGAAACATGTGACAGGCGTCTAATAAATTCCACTCTCAAATCGTCGTAGTGTGTTTACAAAAGATCAAATAGTAAATCAACAAAATTATAAATGTACATCGTTAATATAGAAACAGGCGCTAACATATATACATGAAATATTATGCGGAAATGTAAATCATTATACCTTTAACTTTCTCTAATATTTCAGAAAGGGATCCGGAATCAAAATCTACATTTCGAAAATATTTCGATTACATAATAAAAACTGCGATGGAATGTCGCTTACGGGCAGAGACCATACTGAGGCGTCGTATAAGAGTTTTTAGCCAGACATTCCGACTTTCAAGCGAATCTATCCAAAACGAGCATCTTAAAGAGAAAAGTCAAGTTACAAGTTCTTAGAATAAACCTTGTGAAATAGAAAACGCGAGCGAATTGGGAATTGCGATAAATGTTAGTAAGTTATTCCGATAAAAGTGTTTAAATAAAAATTACACGAAGTTTACTGAGTAAACATATCATGATCCGCAAATAGTTTGATTGTAACGTTTTTATACATTTTAAATATTAAACATAAATTCAAATTCAAAATATAAATTCATAAACAACTTACTTTTTGTCCTCAAACTTTTCATATTGTCGACAGTATTGAAACGGTGTCCTTAAAAATTCATTTACACGATCACAAAAGTTAAGGAATTGCTTCAATTAGACTAGATGTAAAAAATAGTACAGTTAAAAGCTTGTTAAATTCAATTCGACGGCACACGAAATTTATGAAAATGCTTACTTATAAAATCATCAATGACAATACTTGATGTTGTCAATAATCAATAAAAAATTATACAAAATAACAATAAACTTTATATCGTAAATGTAAATGCAACTATTACTTATTTCGACGTTGTTGAATAATAATAACATTGGATAATTTGTATTGCGACATTTTCATAAAAAATGTTCACGTTTACACATAAACTGTATATAGTCCTACATTATCTTTGTTTTTAAAATTAAAAATTGTTATTTTCTCTTATGGAAATGATTTTCTTTTCCAGTCACGCGTAACAAATGAACCGGATGGAATGTTACTAACTTGTTAATTAATTAATTAGCATACAATAATGCAATTTCCCCCTGGGGGAAGACAGAGGGTATTAGGACGTCACACTAATTTAATTTAATTCATTCTAATACACAATTCTCACCTCATCTATTTTATTATTATGCATTTAAATACCTTCTCGTATATGTCCGTCAATTGTTGAATCTTCTAAATAATCCATTTTCGATGTCCTCTCTTTTTGGTACCACCAACATTTGTATATCTTTTGTATCATTCTCTCCACATTAATAGTTCCACATGAAACCACAAAACCACCAAAGTGATTCATTCCTAATCCTGATCATTGTGCTAACAACTTGCTCTGCTGTTGTTCACCGCTGGCTCTTCTGCACCCTCAGTCACATCCCTTAGTCCCACTAAGTACAACCTACTTATATGTAGAACGTCCAGTACGCCGGGTTTTTACTGATTCATGATTACAGTGGTGATTAGAGGTTCTTACGTCTGTAATTCTATTTCATATTTTGAATTTTACAATTTTCCTCAATTGACTCAAGTATCTTACTCTCAAACTTATTATCAATATATTTATTTATTTTTAATATAGTGGATACATAAGTATATGCTCTAATATAAACACGATCAAAATGTTCATTTTTAGTACAACTTATCTTGCACACGTTTGTAGTTTCTCCTCCTTTCTTATACCTTCTGGCATTTCATTAAATATCTTGGCAGTCTCAGTCTATCTTTTCCTCTTGTATGATATTCCTGTTCATGTTGTTTAGCATCAATTTTAAATAAGTACCATAACGTTGAAAAAAAAATTCTGCTTAAAGGTCATTATATTCAGGTCTTTCAACATTGCACTGATCTGAGTACATCTATTTTTTCTGAATATTATTCTCTAAGCCTTATTTTGCAGTACCGATAATATAACAAATTTTAGTCAGATCATATTTTCAAAGAAATCGTCAGGAAGGGCACGTGCTAAGTACCATCCTTTAATAGCTGGAATGTTTTATGATCGCCCATGAGGGTTATTATTCCAGCATTAAAGGTCATTAGACGCCCAACGACCGACTGTTTAAGTGTGTAGGTACTAACTAACAAGGTGATCCTGATTACGAAATTGTTAAAAAAGTATGAGTAAGCAGTATTTATTTACATGAATACACGAGAGGGAGAAAGCTATATTGAGCTTATCTTATATAATATTTGTTCAAATGAAACGAGCTGCGATCGTATCTCGCGCTGTGTCGCCTATAAAGCTGAGCTCGGGTGTATCTCGCACTGTGTCGCCTATAAAGCTGAGCTCGGGTGTATCTCGAAATGAATGGGAAAACTATGGGTTTACAAATAATCGTATTAAACCAGTCGGTACGTTGTGAAATATTTTAATCTGACGCTACCTTGATTAGTCAATATTTTGATTGTTAATTGAAAGATAATTTTCCTATTCAAAAGATAACAAAATTCACCATAATATTTGTATACTTCGTCATACTAAAACTTTTTAATTATAATAATACATAATAGTTAAAAATTTTACACAAGATGTTTCTAAATAAGTATGATTTATTTTATTATTAAATATTAAGAAACTGATGAAATATCTTGTTATAATATTATTCTTCATTATGCCCTTGGAACAAATATCATACCGAGATATTGAGCTTCAAAGATTAGAAAATATATTTTTTACAAAAGTGCTGCTTATAATTAAGAGTAATATAATAAATTTCCAATTACTATTTCTAGTTTCCTCATTCATTTTATTTATTTTCAAAACAACAGTTTTTATTTAAAAAAAAATTACAAGTGTTACTGAAATACATATTTGTTTTATTGTTAACCCGCTAACTTATTAGGAAATTAAATATGTCTGTAATAAAGTATTAAAGGGAAAATTATTTTAAGAAATTTGATATAAAAAAGTCAATTTTGACCAAAATTTCAGATGATATCTTGTTGTTCTCAGATAACGTTAAATCAAAGAATAATAACCAAGTTACAGTAATCTTATTTATCCCGTGTAAGATGTATATTATATCACCGGCATTTTGGATACTAAAGTACATTCCTCTTTTTACCTACACCTTTGCTGAATAATACTTAAGTTGTAAAATATTATATTTCTCATTGCGGAGTATGTTTGATCGTTGCTATTAGCAGTTCTTTTGACTTAATCATGCGTCACGTCTTCATGTGTAATGTAGTCAACATCTTTAGCATATGTCAATACAGCTACATCCCAAACTTTTAATTGTAGTATCTTTTAACTCCGACTCTACAACGGTACAGTATGTTTTAATGAAATAATGAAATTAAAAAAACAATTTAATTTAATTACTAAGGAGAACACATTCTTATTGTGAAATTATAATTATTCAGAACATGGGTCAGTGATATTTTAAATATTAATTAAATGTATTAATTAGAAATATATACATATGAAATTAATTTTTTCGAAAAATATTGTTGTTGCTACCGGGATTCGAACCTGGATCTCTTCCAATCCGGGGTACGTGCATTAACCGATTAATACATTTAATTTGTATTTAAAATTTAATTTTCTTTCAATTTCAAGAATTCAGAGACCATTTGATTCGTGGTACACAAAGATCTTTGTAAATTGGTCTGGTAGAATTCTAAAACTGTCACAAAATGAGGAGACGCCCGCTAGTGGTACTAGCAGTACTTGACGGAGGCTGGTATGTGCTGATGCGAATTAGGGATAACGTGTTTACTTCTATTATCCGATTCTACGTCGTAATGCTGCGGATTTACACCGTGTCAAAAATTAGATAAAGACGTTTCACATCAAAATACGGATAAATTTGTGTTAGTTTTATTCACACGTCAATTTGTTATCTGTATAGTTTGTGTAGTTTGTATATTTTCATTACGGTACTTGTAACCTTTACGCGTTTCTTAAATTGTTATTTTTCTGATTATTCTTACAGCCTTTAGCATGACCAGCGCAATCTGAGGTAAAAAACTAAAATTATTTGCATATCTGATATCGTCGAATATGATTTCATTTGAGCAGGATTTCTCATCTTGAGTGTAAGGGAAAAGAGGTTGTAAATTAATTTATATAAATATACATTTACAAGTATAGAAATTCATCGGATTAATATTTTTTTAAAGTTTTTTTAATACGAAGTTACGTATAATGTACATGAATTAATTAAATTATTTAATCGAAATATTTTTTTCACTTCAATATTCTTACTACTTTCAAACATGCTGGTGTCCTGGAACGAGGCGTGAACCCCCGATCGATTAAAATCTGTATTTAAAAATATCTTTCTAAATACCTTTATTGGCTCTAGCATCCGGGGAAAAGACTAGTAACGAAAGTGCTAATATTATAGTTGTGTCACTCAGATACACGATGTTTCAAAAACGTGTCTTAGAAGCGAAGGTTATTAAAAGAAGGGTGGTTTGTTTCATAATCTCGACAGCCTAAAATCATGACAAAGGTAAAAAATAGTTACTTTTTATATGAGTACTATATTAATCTAAACTGTGTGATTAATTCTGTCTGGTCGATATCACGTATTTTTATAATTGGATTTTGGCTTATGTGCTAATTTTGAATTTGGAATTAAACATTTAAATTAATACATGTGATTGAACAAGGGGGTTGGGAAAATACGGAATGTAGGAAGGGTGGAAATAATTTGGGTGAGGGACAGAAATAGAAAACAGGGGGGCTGAAGGATCATCCAGAACCAGGAAGAAACACGACCCACCTGAAAAATGCTTCTTTAGGTATCAGGATTTTCTTCTTCCACTGGATTTCGGCACGCACTGCGTTAACGTATGCGCGAGACGGCGATCGGCGATCCATGAATCATAGGGATCGAACAACATAACTAACTGTTGCCTTATTTTCATATTTCTGACCTGATATAAGTACCAACACTTAATATACATAGTGTGTTTAGATGTCGATGTTTGTATGGTAAAAGGATCTATTGAAAAATACTTTTTTTGGGTTCGTCGTTTTAACCTCTCCGGGAGTATGGCTGTTAAAGGCCGGCCGATCGAAATTTGTTACAAATGAGTGTCGCTGGACCCTTACGCCGAGGCTGTCATTGTGGCATCTCTGGGTATATTAAAAAAATATACATCCTATTGCCATCTATAGATAATTTGTAATAATTTTACAAATTTTTCAAGCAGTTAGAATTTTTACCGACGTCACAAATATAAAATCAAAATACATGTGGCATTGTCAACGGTCCGCCGTCAGTTGTCAACATTTTTCCGTGAGCGGCAGTTTGTTTACGGGTTTGAGTGATAGTTTATTGTGCTATGTTCAAAAAATCTGTTTTTGGTTACAAAAGTGAGTATTTTCATTATGTTTGTAAGTTTGTAACAATTTTGAATGGGATCTAGAAAAATGTGTTATTTTTTATGTTTTGTGTGAAATTAATTATTTATGTTTTACTTCTTGTGAACAATATTTAACATTACGTTATGTGTCTTTATTAAATAAAGTTTCATCTTCAGTGTTATTTATTATATTTTATTGTTGGTGTAAAATAACAGTCTCATTGAATGAACAAGATGAAGAATGAGAACGTATTCCATATAAATATAAGTCCACAAACCCAATTATCGAAATACCTTTCTTCAGAGTCTTGTTCTTGGTAAGTGAATTTTTTCTTGGTAGAAATGATCTGCTCTGATGCAACCGATGGTTGACGAAATCTGGATTAGGCTTGCAAATTAACATCACTAAACCACGTATATTGGTAGTGATTAAGTTTTTAATATACAATATATAGTTTTCTATAAAAAAATAACATTTTAAAAACAAAAAAAATTACTCCTCACATACATTTTATTTACAAAAACCCACTTAATAATAATTGATTAAAAATATCCCACTATTATAATAATGAAGTTAATTTTTATGTGTGTTAGAATATAGAAGTTATTTTATAGAATAAATGAAAGACAACAAAAAATCTAATGTATTTGGTGTAACGTTTGATTAATTTTTATTTAAGAAACTTTATATTAACTACTATGTGAAATCTGATACGGCTGTTATCTATCTATCTAATTTAGGATATTATGTAAAGTGTCATAAATAAAAATAAAAATCTAAAGTTAAAAGAAATCATCTTGGATTAAGTACATTTTCTATTTTCTTATTGAAACGTCACACGTCAATCTCGTAAAGATGGCGTTTGACGCGAAGCTCGACATGCCTTCCCGTTTTTGTTCAAACCGCAAATCCCCCGTAAGCCTTCGTGGTGACGCTCCGGCGGAGGGGATGTAACACACTTTTGTTTGGGAGGCTGTTTACGTGTTGTGGTTTAACAGAGCCAGTTGTAACATGATTGGCATTCTTCCGATTGACTGAAAATAACTATCTTCTTTTGATTGACTGAATATCCGACTAACTTTTCTGCCTACTCGACTATTTTTGTTATCGAAAAAATAATTGAAATGAAATTATCATAGATATAAAGCACAGAAGAATTAAAGATTTATGATTTACGGTGACTTTTTTTTAAGCATTTGTCTACGTCCCTATTGCTCTACTGAAATTTTATATTGACATGTTGTGTACAATATTCACTGTAATTATTTTCTTGCTGCGAGATATAAAATAATTCTGCGTACGCTGCAAGTCTAAAATGAACTGAATAGAATTAGGGCTCATTTTCAGGTAGCTAATAAAATAAAAAATAAAAATATAACTTATTAGATACAGAACTAATTGAAATTTTTAAAACACACCCCATATGGTAATGTAAGTGCCAATTATTATCGTCCATAGTCTAGATACTTATCGTTTTATTTTATAAGATTCTCATTTTTATAAAAATATTGAAAACAATTCGTTTATTTTTTGTGTCGTATATCTTTGGGAAAAATTTAGGGAAATGTTTTGATAACAATATTTGAATATGTTAAAGAACACACAATTACTAGATTTTTACCTATAAAGGCACTGTTATTAAATACATATCAGATATCTCATAGAGACGAAGCTATTTTTATTATATTTTTAATGGAAATTATATATGGAAAATATGGGGGGTAATTACAGGGTTTACGACCTGTCTTCGGCTGGCTTAAGTGATCACTTTATATATATATATAATGTTCAACAATTCTCACCCCTCAATCTCTAAATTTATTAAATTTTTGAAAGTTGTATATATCTTTTTACATTGCCCATATTTTCTATATATCATTTCCATTAAAAATATAATAAAAATAGCTTTGTCTCTATGAGATATCTGATATTTATTTATATTATCAGAATGATGCGTGGAAATTTTGTGACGTGCAGGACAATATTTATGGGCTACGGGCCCGCGCATAATTGAAATTCTGGTCATTCGTAAAATTAAAAAAATATATAATATGTATAAACGCATTGCATAAAATACGTTTTTTAGGTTCGAAAAAATATTTATAATTTCAGTTCACGTGCTTGTTGGTCTAGTAGTCTAGTGTTTAAGAAACTCAACTAGTAATTCAGGTGTTTGGAGTTCGAGCCTCATTCCAGTAGACAAGCAAGTTAATCCTATTTTCAGAGCACAAGCGTTTAGCTTTGTTCGGAAACAGTAAGTATATTGATGTGATACGTATTCTATGTATCCTCTTTATATAAAAAAGAATTAAACCCCAGATACTAACTATTTAACGCTACCGGGAAATCAATAAGGTATTAATAATAGTAGTTTCATCAATCAATCAATTCAACCTTTTTATTAATATTAGCTTGTTGTAAAGTTTAATTTTTTTAATAATTTATAAATTGTGTTTTAACTTTTCATGTATTTATGATGTAAAATGTAATATATTTTTAAACATAACAGATGGAGCAATAAATAAAAATAATACAACACTCAAAATTTTCAATTATTATTAAAAATTTATGTTTGCAATTATTTATATTTAAATTGTTTCCGCCAACGCGATGCTGCGAAATTAAAGCCACACCGAGTGTTTGGCATTTTCTCTTTACAGTCTGTCAGATTTCAGGGCAGTGTTTTTCAGCGATAAATAAGCTGAGATGTCTCTCTCCCAGACACAGTGTCAACCCGATACAAATTGGAGTTATAAGGATTGTAAAAGTCATGCAAATATACCCATCACCAAGACTTAGTTCAAGTATCAAAATGTTTGTACGAATAAAATTTATTTAGCTCTGGTAAAGGGTGATTCTTTTAGAAATTTATTTGAACATTATTTAAATTGAATGATTTATACGAATTTTGATGACTGTTTTTTATTTACATGTAATTGATAACATTTTTTAAATTACTCAATTTTCAGGGTATAAATGAAGTACTAATTAAATGTATTAATTAGAAAGATATACATATAAAATCAAATTTATCGAAAAATATTGTTGTTGCTACCGGGATTCGAACTAGAATATCTTTCCAATCCGGGGAAGGTGCATTATCCAACTATGCTATAGCAGACAGTACTTTTGACGACAAATTTTTGAACCTATATGTTACACTTTTCAAATTAATACATCTACCGTTCCATTTATTTGAAAGCTTTGTTTTTACGGAATCTCAAATACCTTTGAGTAAACTAATAGCATACCTCAGAATTAACAATTTGTTTTTATTAAATTTTGAACACATTGATACAACTTATATATTATTATGGAGAACACATTCTTATTGTGAAGTTGTAATTATTCAGAACATATGGTCTGTGATATTTTAAATATAAATAGATGGCTCTTTCAAATAATGGAACGAATAAATGTATTAATATCAGAAAGGTTCGAAAAATTGTCGCTATAAATATGTTGTTGTATCATACTTGGATAAAGCAACTTTCCCGGTTAGGAAAGAGATCCAGGTTCGAATCCCGGTGGCGCAACAACAATATTTTTCGAAAAAATTGATTTTTTATGTATATCTTTCTAATTAATATAATAAATTCATATTCAAAGCTATTAAATTAATTTCATATTTTAACTATGAATTTTAAAAATCCAGTTATTATGTAATTATGCTTTCAGTTTTATTTTAATTTGTCATTTTAAATCGTTCGATATTAGTAGTTTATAATTTTAACAATTTGTATTAAAATAATCCACTTACAATTTACAATACCAAGATTGCATTGTAAAATTCATAAAATCACATATTGACAACCAACAGGTTAGTGGAATGTTCAAGACAAAAAAAATAATATATATATATATATATATTCAATTCTTTATTAAAAACTGCTGCTCTATATCGAGAACACTGCCAAATGTATTATTCAATTCTTTTTCATGAATTTGGAATGTATTAAAAAATGTTTAATGTAGTAAATTAGTAATTAATAGTAATAGTAATTACTAAAACATCTGTCACACATATGTTAGATCGCGTCGTGATGTATACTAAAATAAATTCTAGTCCAATAAATCAAAAATTAGAATATCACACAGCAAGATAAAGACGTAGCATATCATTGTAAATGATCAAGTTTAGTATGTTTGCAAAGTATAATGCTGAAAAATCGTTCTAGTAAAAGATGTTTGGTAATATCATTGAGAATATTTTCCGAATTTATGTAACTTTTTGTAAATAATTTTATCATTTAAAATGAAAGTTTGAGTTGCTATCTTTAACCTATCTTAAGATAGGCGTACTGCGTTTATTTCTTAAATAATTCAAAAGTACCTTTATATTCTCATTTTTATATTATGTTTATTATTACATTATTATGAATGATAATCGTTATAATTTTGTTTAAAACACAAAGTAAGTGCAACACCTTATTTCAAAAGCAAACTAGTTTACATACTGAAGGCCACTGAAATTTCAGAGTAGCCAAGACAGCTATTTGTAAAATCCTAAAAAGCAACTGACTTCGAAACTAACACCGATTTTGAATAATCAATTAGTTTAATTTTGTTTTAGCTTAGTTTGGTTGTTAATATATTAACATAATGCATAAAAGCTATATGAGAAGAAAACTGCATTAATAATTAGAAAAAATAAAAATGGAGATAGATTACTATATAAGTTGTCTGACAAATGCACATTAGAATATTAATGTATATTTAAACCCCAAACAGCCGTCCTAGGATGGGATAGAAAAAATATTTATTACATAACTTGTTACAGGCTCAATTGAAGGCTTGTGTTTATTTCATCCGGTATCGATTTCATCTGAACCAACAGTCTGAGCTCAGTTGCAAAACGGTGTCAACGGATCTTCGGAGATCGTGTCATCCACTCGCGACGAGACTACAACCGTGAGCGTGTCGTGACCGCCTTACACAACTACACGTCTCGGCGCTGCGATAATTCTCATGCATTTGAATAGAATGGTCCCGTCGTGGGTACGATCAATCTTTTAAATTTGATATTTTTGTCAATTGTAGCACGTAAGAGTCGTGTTGTGTAATCAAGCCTTTTTACGTCCATCTTTAGAATTCAATAGGCACGATCACAGTTAATATTCTTCAAGGGGAAGCCTGGGTAGGTGGGCTAGGGATTAAAGTTATCAGTTAGTTTAGAACAAGAGGTTTGGGAAACGGGATGTAGAAAGGATGGAAGAAATTTGGTACAGGGACAGGACAGTAAGGGTTTAATAACCTACCAGACACCGGGAAGAACACAACTTACCTGGATTTCTTTGCCTGATATTACACGAAGCGCAATCGTAACAACTTTCGGCACGCACAGTGAGAAACCGAACACACAAAAGTAATAGTAATGGTATTTAAAGTCAATGTAATTAGCTCGCAAGCAGACTGTTCACACAGTTTTAAATCATAGACAACATTGAAAGTCATACTCTGAGGTATAGGGGGGGACAGATAGGTATAAGGTCAACATAATAGAGCAACCAGACATGTGCATGGAAATCGGTAATTCATGGACCTGTCATAAATATCGAATAAAAACTTCTTTTTTTTCATTGGTCCCCCCAAGTAAAATTTATTAAATTGAGTTAAAAAGAGCCCGTTAGACCATTTACATTTTTTCTCACTATAACCTTGTGTTTCATTTTAGCCGATCCGGGATCGTTACCGAAATATTTTTGAAATCGTAGGTGGGTATCTCTCATATGTTGTTTTTCTATCATTTAAAAGCTGATGTATAATGAAATGCTAAATTTTAAGGGAACCATTAAATGTATTAATATCAAAAAGGTAACATATATGTTTGAAAATTTGTCGTTAAAAATATTGTCACTGTAGCATAGTTGGATAATGCACCTTCACCGGTTTGGAAAGATATCCATGTTAGAATCCCGTTGGCGCAACAACAATATTTTTCTATAAAATTGATTTTATATGTATATCTTTCTAATTAATATATTTAATTTATATTAAAATTTTATTTGTAGTTGAAATTGTAATATGTATAATATAATTATTGTAACTACAATTTCAACTATATTTGTACAAAAAATCTTTAAAATATTGAAGTATTTCTTGTATTTATAGAAGTATATCGGTGAAAATAAAATAAAATAAAATTCTCCTCATTTACAAAGAGTATTAAGAATTACAATCTTGACAAAACTCTGTTCACATTGATTTAATTCATAATCTAAAATTAGGGAGCAAGGATGATATTATAGAAATAATAATTCATAAATCTATATCATCATACCATGTATAATATAATAGATTACTTATTATTAGATCACTAGAGTACCGTAGACTCCAGGAGTTACTTCACCATGACAACCCATGCTCAGATCTTCTCTATTTTTTTTATACTTTTCAGGGTTGAACGGAGGAAATAAGACGTCGTGGGCGGAGTAGTGTTGCCTTTCTTAATATTAAAAGTAATTTAACTAATCCTTTACATCACTATCCTTATCCGTCGCTTGGATGAGTCGTGCCTTACAATAGTATGACTTCTTTGTGTTCGTTATGTCACAGCTGTGAATCATGTGAATGAAAAAAACTTTGATGAACTGTGAGAATTCTAAAAAATAATGTTAATAAATCAAGTACCATAAATCATACATTTTTTTAGTATCGTATTTACACATTTTATTTCTTAGATCTAAGGTTCAATAACTGCATATGATTATTTTAACTGTATTGCCATGAATAACAGCACAAAAAAATTTGAAACATTATCTGTGTGATATAACAGTTAATGGGTAAACTCACAGTTTTACAAATATGTAATTCAAATAAACAGTTTTTTCAAGATAGCACAAATGGGTTTCTATTTGTTTATGTCAAATACGTGTTTCCAAACATACACATATATACAGAGTGAATATTATGCTTCAGGCCGATGATGTTTTTTAATAACTAGGAAATGAAACACAATTTTTTAATTTGCTTTTTGTTTATCGATTATTTAATTTATTATAATTATGTATCGGCCAAGTGGCTCACTTTGCGTGTTATTTCAGCAATTTTATTTCGATAATTGTCCTGTAAAGTACCTCCACAGAAAATAGTCGGGAGGCGTTAAATCAGGTGATCGAGAAGACCAGTCGATATTACAACTTTTTGACATTATGCGGCCGGGAAAAATTTCTCAAAAAATTCAAGGTTATGTGTGAGGTGGCACCGTCCTGTTGAAGGCCACCAAGAAGTTTTTCAACATCTGTCAAGATATCGATCACCATTAATGGTTACAGCATTGTATTATTATTAAAATAAAATGACTTCAACACGTTGTTGAAGAGTTAGATGCTTCATAATAAATTGTAATCAACTACTCTCTACGACTACAAAATACGAATTGACAAATATTTTCTTAACTAAAATGGCGGCCAAATAAAATCAGCCTGGAACATAATATTCAACCAGTGTAAATGTGTTTTAAAAACTAATACTTTGTAATATATAATACATATATTACAAGATAGTATACAAGACATACCTAAGGCAATCTAACTAAACCCATTCATACTTAAATCCGTATTGTATCATCCCGGCCGTGATACATGTCCGCCACGTTTTATAGTCAAAAGGCGACTGCCGCGCTTCGAGGTTTCACCACCAGGCTTTTATAAAAAATTGACCAAAAACGTAAAAATAAATATAGTGGTTTATGTCTTGGCTAATTATTCGGAGTATTCACCGCTGGTACGTGATTGATTGCATGAAATTAAAGTAAACAATTTAGGTTTCAAAAATCACCAATATTTTTAAATAAAGTCGCAGCCGGTAGGATTCGAACCTACGCTTCCAGATGGAGTCTGATTTATAGTCAGATGCCTTAATCAATCTACCATGGTTGAAGATACTAGGTGTGTACATATAACCGTATTTATATCTGATAATATGTACTTAAACCAAATATTTTTTTAACGTATTTTTATTAAATTTTACGTTTTATTGAAATTTTATGGTAAATATACCATTTTATTAAAGTAGATTATCTAAATCTAAGATATAAAATAAAGGAGCCAATACAATATGTAATTACATAAAATATAACTAGTAATTATAATAATTTTACATGGTACAATAATTCCTTTATTAAATACATGATGAAATAGCCTAAAATAATAAGAAATAGTTATTCCGTCAGTTAGCTTTAAAATAATTAACATATATTATACTCTATTTGCTAAGAAAATATATTAATCTTTGACAAAATAAAATAGACACACCGATATTTCAGAATTATAACAAACCTCTTAAATTTTACGAATAATTTAAGTATTTCAAAATGAATAAGTGCGCAGGATAATAAATTCTATTCTGCATTTATGTAAAGATTTAGCAAAGCTGGCATTCGTTCCTTCACACTAAATGTATAAATTATTCACAGCAGAAAGATACGACCATGCAGTGTACACTGAATATAGCAGTGAATTTTTCAACATCTATTACTGCAAATGCACTTCCTTTTACAGACCGGTTTATCAATCGGCAGTGAAATGGAAATTATGTCGATGCGTGAATTTATTTAAATTATGTTTTTTTTTATGACAATACAATAAATGTTATATAATCGTCTTTGAATGTCGTTTTAATTGGATTTCCATGTTGATTAAACATAACAAACGTATGTTTATAATTTCACGTTTTAACTTTAAAAAAAAAACAATCTATTTGTTTTACATATTTCTAAAAATAGAACCTTAAAAATATTAAATCCTACTTACAAAATATTTGTATCAGAAATAATACTATTCCAATTTCAATTATTAAATTTTTTGACAATGTGAATTGACTTTTTTGTTTACGATTTTTAAAAATGTAACATACATCAATTTTCATAGGTATGACACACAGAAAAATATTGGAATTATATTTATATAAATATACAATTTGAATGGTAGACGTCAAACTCTCAGGTCAGCCTCTACTTCAGCTGCAGGAAGGGTTGTAGAACCGATCAGCCGTTGCCAGAAGTCTAAATTTAGTGAACTGGCATTCGCAGTGGCAGGCCCAAAATCGTGGAACTCTTTGCTCTCAGTTATTAGAAACAGTGCATCAGAAACTTTATTTAAGAAGAAACTAAAAACGCACTTTTTCAAAAAATCATTTCCATAAGTGAAAATAACGATTTTTTAATTTTAAAAAACATATTATGTGTAAAGCGCCCTTGAGGTGAAAGTTTTTACGAAAATGGCGCTATACAAATTATCCATTATTATTATTATTATCACCTAAACCTTTATTGTGACTGATTGCGTGATTGGTATTCGATTGTAACTATGATTGGTAGATGAGGTTTAATTGTTGGAGATTTAATTCTTAGTGTACCAGTGATTACTCATTGAATTACAAATAATCGGTTACCAATCATCATTGCAATCGAACACAAATCTCACAATCATGGTCAAAATAACGATTTTGTTATAAATATTTGATATACACTTTACTCATAAATTCCAACAATCAATAGCAGCAATAATTTCTTTAATATTTTCTACAATTAACTATTTAGACTGTAAAATAAAAAGCGTTTTATTCCTTATTCATTCATTCATCATTCCTTATGTTATTAGAAAATTAGTTATAAACATCTTTAAATAATTCAGATATTTCGAGGAATTCTGAAATATTTACAATATTAATGAATATGCAAATTTTATTTATCATATAATATTATTGAAGATTGTAGATGAAGATTTAATACATACAAATTTTATTTCTGATCTATTTAAGATTAGAGATAGAGTATGTTGTATCTACATATCTGACTTCAAATTTCTTTACGTACTCGTTAGTTGTCGCTATTATGGTATTTAAATATTTAATGAAAAGTATACATACTCGCAAGTTGGTACTATCCCCATAAAACATTGAATTTAAGGCACATTTAGGTGCGCAATAATTGACTGATCTAATAGGTTAAAGCAGAAGTAATTCCATGGTTAGTAACATCAGGTTAGGTTTTGTTGCTCAGGTAACATGAAGATGGTAAGGCATAAGTATTTAAATGTAGTTTGTTATAATTAATAATAGATTATTTAAAGAATTAAATATAGTGTATTTTATTACGTTTATTTATTCAATTTACAATAAATATCATACAACACACACAACAAAATTTAATTTGCAAGAAAATATTGTGTAGCCATGACCTAAATTTAAATTTGCAAATTATGATGATATGACTCTACGTTTTCTCTATGAAATGAAATCGTTGATATTTTCTGAAACAATAACTGATGAACCGAAGCTACTTAAAGCATTTGAGATCTATAGATGACCACTGAAAAAAGCAGAGCTATTAAGATCATTAATAACACTATGTCGATTCGAAAGCGAAAGGAAAAATAATAAAAATCTACGTACATTACAATATTTTGACTTTTATTATAGAACATCTAGAAAAAATTCATGATTAGTTCAAGATTATAAGAAAATATATTTCGTATGTGCAAGAATATTATATATAAATCGTGGAAAATAAATTTAATGGTCGCGGTCTTTCCTATTCTATGCTTGTATTTTCCTAATTGTGGCAAAAAACATACAGTTTATTAATTTTACATTAGTGTTAAAATCCTATCTAAGTAATAGTTTTAAAAACAGTCAAATATATTGTATAACTTCTGATATAAATGAATAATAAAAACCCATATTTTTGTAAAAAAAACGCGCAAATTGAATTACTTTTGAAAGGTAAGCCTTAATGTGAATGTATAAAATTACATGATTAACAATAATTTCACGTGTAATACGAAAATATTATATTGATATATATCAATATCTATTTGCGTGGCATATATAACTCAATTTACAGAAATTTTCATGAGTTCTGATTATTAATAAATAAGTACGTAAATATTTACGCTCAACATGAATACAATTGGATTTGGGGTTAATTAAAATCTTAGACGATAAATTTACTGACTGTTTACGAGGTAACTTTGTGGAACTCCATAATCAAATATATGAAAATAAAACAGTTGTTTTTTTATTCTACTCGCTTAATTTACTTAGTTACGTTACCAGTAACCAGCATGGTTACTTAGAATAATTAGAAGCATTCAAAATTTTATGGAAATTCTCAGAAATCCAATGAATAATGTTGTCTCTTTTCATCTCATGGACATAAAATTGTACAGCTGCTACCCACTATAGATATAAATACAAGTTGTTGAGCTAAATTGTTACATTGATAATAAGTAAAATCAAAGAACTATGGGTTTAATACAAATTAAATGCAGCAATTAGAAAGATATAGTACAGAAAAATTCAATTTAACGAGAAAAAAAAATTTTGCTGCCACCGAAATTTGAACCAGGATCTCTTCCTATTTTTGGAAGTGCGATAACAAATCCATAATATCTTATTGGATTTTGCGTTTGATTCCTTACACAACTTAATCAAAATTTTACAAAAAAGTAAAACTGGACTCACAGTTAAAAACCCGCGCATCTTGCATACATCATCCGATTACTGTCAGCTTAAGGCTTCACGATTTAATTCGTGCATAATGGTGGGGATCGAACAGGGCACAGGCCTAGGGCTTATGATGGGACACTACCTATTGGGAGTATTCAGTTACTTAAGGATTCTTTACAGATACCGCAATTTTGTGAAGAAATTGTGATTCAATTGCATTTTAATAAAGGTCTTCATCTTCCTTAAAAATACCCGTCAATGATGTAAAGGGCAACCAATCCAACACTTATTAGATAAAGTGGAACCAAACATCAACGATTGAGAAGATTAACAATTACTGTGCTGTCCTTGGAATTGTAGAGATGTGTGTGTGAGCGCCGCACCGCCGGGGCGGGTTGCGTATCTGTGGGCGTGTGCGCGGTGATAAAAAGGGCGACGCGCGCCAGGCGCGCTTTCTCTCTGCGTGCTCATCTGCCTTATCGTTTGACGTACTAGTGTATCTAAATTGTATAATACTGTAATAAACGTATAATTGTCACATGGAGTTTCTCTTGGACCTTTAACATTTACGAGGTGTACACTGAAGACGTACTTCAGAAGACAAGTATGTAACAATTACAAAAATTCATTTTATAAAATGAGCAAAAACAACAAATGTTTTACTATTTTTTGAATATTCATTCTTTAGACCTTCTTTATCGTTAATTTTTCGCATTTGCTTGGGTTCAGCTCTCTTTGTTATTGACTGTCCGGGTTGCTCTGTTCTGAATGGACGTCATCTCTTTCTCGATGTTTGACCATTAGGTTCCTTAAGATCTTCCTTGTTGTTTTCTGCCAGTATCTATATTATAATTGCGCTTAGTACCCATTGTATCCCATGTTGCATTCTATGTCAGTGTCATCCATTTTCTATAGAAATCAGCTAGTTTACTAATAATGCATTTTTAATGTTAAATCATCTGATCTCCTCATTACCTATCCATACCATCTCAGTTTGATTTCTCTCAGATTCTCTGTGATGATTGCAGTCTGGAAACTTTCCCTGATGCACTCATTCTGAACTCTATCCAGTCGTGTCACTCCTTCAGCCTCCAGCCCATCTGTGCATTTTGAGTTCGATGGTGTTCACTATTGTTCGTGGGCTTTTTCATTGTTCAGCACTCGGCGTCATGTATTGCATAGCGTAGTCTAGCATCAGAATCATAGCATTGCAGGTCGTATGGCCGTCTTGCATACTCGATCCCTATTGTAGGGTCGTAAAGAATACCAGCAAATGAGCGCAACTCATTATTTACACTAATTTAACTTTTAATTAACAAATCAGTTTTAATTCTGTCTCCTCGCTTAAGCAGAATACAACTGATTCTAAATATTTTCTTCTGCCATTACTGGCCTAATCATCTCGGTAAAAATCACATAATAAAACCCATTGTTATACCGAGGGATTTGTTACATTCTTTTAAATGTCGCACCACAAAATTATTGCTTCAATATTACAAACAAATTAATCATTTTAAAATTTAATTAAAACTAAAATTAATTGAAATAATGGTTAATAAATAAACAAAATCACAAGGTATGTATCACAGTATGACGAAGATACGACAATATAGCAAAACAATTACCACAAAATCATTATCAAACGACGTTCACATACTTGGATTGATTTCTATACAATAAGCTCGTTTTAAACATTCTAGATATGTACTGACTTTAGATAATATTGGTGACAAACTTACAGTACAGTAGAACGGTAGGCAACTTTTGTTAATTTAGCACGTGCAGCGTACAAATCAGACGTTTTCTGTTAACTTGCAATGTCATGCATATAGACACAAATGAAGAAATGAGTAATTTTTACGTCTAATTTAAAAATTAGATTTTTTTGTGTTGATTAAAGTTACTTACATTTTATATGAAAGAAACCCCAAAGAGTCTCACACTATCGCTTTGATTCCACCAATAATTTACAGAACCTTCAAAGCTTTTTAGAATATATATTTTTTATTTTAAAAAAATGTAGACTTGCGTACACGGAATACATGTCACATCAATATTCTTACTGTTTTCAAACTAAGCTAAACGCTTGTACTATAAAAATAGGACTAAATTTCTGGTGTCCACTAGATCACTAGGCCGACGTCTTGACCACTGCACCAACAAGCTACTCAAAGTATTATAAAGTTAGATCAGTTAGTTATTAATACCTTGTGGCTTTCCTATTTTTTATTAGTGTTGTTTAGTAAACACAACACACAACTGTTGTTGAACTTGAAACTAGACTTTATATAATATAATTTACAGATTTTTGTGTTATGCTACCTCCCTATAAGAGAAACATCATATCATATCATAATATGATATATTTACGTAGTATACATGATTTTAATATTAATATTTAAATAACTGTATAAACTACGTAAACTTTCAATAATTCAGACTACAGTATCATTTGATACTCTGTGATCTGTTGTAAATTATCTCAAATTGACTTATGTTGGTTGTGTGAATTTAACTCTTTCACGGGCCTAAAATTAATAATTACTGTATAAAACAACACTTGAAATTTACATCACTTTAAATAATTTTGTCCTATTGATACACGCGTTCCATTCCTTTTTGACATCTTCAATCATTAACCTGTCGAATCAATCTTTAATGTTACAGAAAAATCTTTTGGTCTAGCGGTAAGGTATTCGCCCAGTGAGGTTATCGAGCCTCATCAAAAAAGTAATATTTTCACAGAATAGCTTAGTTTAAAAACGGTAAGAATATTAATGTGACATATAATTCGTTTTCGCAACCCTATTTTAAAAAAAAAAGTTTATCAGATTTAATTCTTTAGATAAGTAATCAATATTTTCGGGATATTTTATGACAATATGAAGAACTTTACGACGCAATATAAAATATCAATTTATTCAAAATGCTCACTGTAAAAAATGTATATACTAAGAATAATAACATGGTCAGAATGTTTTTTAAATCATCTTATCATTTTGATATCATTTAAAATCTTAACATTCTCTGTGATATGGAAAAATATTTTTATATTATATTCTCATAATTATTTGTCTCTAGTTTTCAGACGAGATTAGAATAGTTTCTGCATAAATTATTACGCATAGGAATATCTACGGAACCTTCTCACGCGTGCGTTTGGGTAAGGTAAATTGTTTTATTTTATTTTTATTTTGTACGCTTAAATTTAAAACTAGTTGTTATGCTGACAGGAAATAATGCAATTAAGATAATTCCACATATCAAGCACAACATACGGACAGCGTGCGATCGTGACCGCTAATCAAAGTCAGAGCTGCACCTACCGGCTTAAAAACTAAACTATATTCAGATAATTATAAAAACATATTTGTTATTTTATTTACTCTTTAATAGGGGGCCACTTTGAATAAAATGATCGTTTCGTTTCGGTAAACAGATAAAGTTTATCAGAAACACGTTTTCATTAGACCGTTTATTATGGGCTGATTACTTTTTGAGCTGTCAAGTTTTCACGACCGTTCAAAATCTTTTGGACCACGCAGCCTCGTGTGTACGATCTTTTATGTTGACGTTTCCGATCCATTGCAGGGTTAGTGTCACTTGAGATAAATAGTAACGTCACGTGACGTACAAGGCAACAGATGAACCTCGACAACTTGCCAATTGCTACGCCAAATTCTGTAAATGTTGTACTTGGTTAAAGGTTATATAAATACACCGCAATCAGAAGTACATAATAATATGGATAAACATTTTTAAAAAAAAATGTTTCCGCAAAAAATTTAATTAGATATTTATTAAAATAATTGTAAATTAATTTTAGCATAAGCTGCAAGGTAAGTTTACTTAAAATAAAATTATATAATTTTAATGAACACACATTTTTATTGTGTAGTTGCAATTTCAGATCATACATTTTTTAAATATTTATTCGATTTTTTCGGTATATCTTTCTAATTGATTAATTTAATTTGTTTTCTAAATGAAATGTAACTAACTGACTTACCATACGAGGAAGTAAGTAGAGCGAATAGAATGCCACTCTTCTATTCTGACATACCGCTCTTGCCTCGTTATAATCAGTACTGATGATATAAATATTTTGAAATGTGATATAAAATTATTTAGTTTTGGTCAAAAACTTATTACATATAAATTTCATAACAGTTATTTGATTATTTTGTACACTCACGCACACCTAAAGTTAAAAGGTTTTCAATGTCTTGCCAAAGGGCTGTAAAAATGACCCAGCAGGTTAAGTTTAGGTCCCCATATGAGGCATTTTTTCCATGTATTTGGTTCCGCGCTATGTACAGGGTGAATATTATGTTCCAGGCCGATTTTATTTGGACGCCATTTTGTTTTTACATATATTTGTCAGTTTGCACTTTTTAGTCGTAGAGAATAGTTGATTACAATTTCTTTAATTTATTAATTTCTCATTTTATCTATATAATAATAACAATGCTGTAACCATTAATGGTGATCGTTATCATCACAAACTTATTGGTAACCGAATTGGGTCGATTGGGCTTGTAACACATGTGGTTTCAATAGAACGATGCCACCCCAGACACAGTCCGAGCTACGCTTGAAATTTTGTGTGAAATTTTTCCCGGCTACATAATGTCAAAAAGTGGTGACATCGTCTGGCCTCCTCGATCACCTGATTTGACGGCTCCCGACTATTTTCTGTGAAGGTACTTAAAGGAAAAGTTCTACGCCAATAAGCCAACAACAATTTCGATACAACAGGATAATATTTGAAATAAAATTGCTGAAATAATACTCGAAGTGCGCGAGAATGTTTTGAAAAATGTGGTTAAAAGAGCACCCATATTAGTGCCGCTGCTGGATACGGCTACTTGGTCAATATCATATTCCATACATAATTGTAATTAATTAAATAATTGAAAAATAAAAAATAATTTTAAAACTTTGTTTTTCATTTATAAGTTATTCAAAAACAATATAGGCCTGGAACATAATATTCATCTTGTATTTGATACATTTTTAAGTGAAAGTAAATTTATTTTTACATATTATGTTTAATATAACATAATACAATACATTTAAAAAATATATTGGCATGTAAAGTATGAATCAATATGCAAAATGATATCTCATTGATGATTTTTTTAATTTTTTTTAATTAATATTAAAAATATAATACAATTTGAATAATCAGTGAATAATATATATAAACATATGTTTCCTATCTATGAGAGTAAGACTCGTGTATAGAGAAGGAGTATATACTAGTCAATTAATGTTTCAGTTAGTCTGTGTACATATATTTTTTACTTCAGTTACAAATTTATGATAGTCCGTAATTTTTCTAATTGTGATGGGGAGATTTAAAAAAAAAATTTATGCCTTGATAAATATATTGATTTTGTGTTGCGGTATATTTTAGTTTTGGGATATCAATTTGATCTCTATATCTTGTAGATCGGAATTCGCTTCTAAAATTTAATTGATTTTTAATTTTGAAAATTTGAATTTTTTTTGTATATGTCTACTATTTTTGGTACATTAAAATCTGTGAACAGTTGTATTCTTGGATAGTCTTTTTTTTTTAGAATAATTTTTATTATCATTTTTTGAGTGATTTCTAATTGTGACATTGATGTTTTATATGCACCTCCCCATCCAATAATACCGTACTGCAAATGTGAATGTACAAACGAAATGATAGTCTCATTAATATCTCAGTTGACATGTCACCCGTGAGATAGCGGCTATAGGATTTGAGTGTCTTCAACTCAGGAGTGAAAATGATGAGAAACTTCCAGGTAATGCATTGTTTTCGTTTCATATTACGGACGGACAGTCGACCGGAGACGTAACGTGCGCGTGGGTCGAAGAAACCATATACGGGAAGATCATATTGTTATGTTTGACGATGAAAAATATTCGTTTTGCAAATCCCCAGCCTATAAGTCCCGGCCGGGAATTTGCGGCCACTTTAATAAATGCTGCGATAAATCAGATGAAGTTGCAAGGCAAATGGGAAGATCAATATTTATATCTTGACGTACCAAAGAATGTAAAAATATTTGTAGCCACAAAATGACACTCGTAAAATTAATACGTAGCAATGTGTACATTTATGTTTGGTGATAAGAAAAGTTTAATGTTTGAAAAAATATATTTCAATCTAGCTAGATGCTGACAACGGAGAATAAAATTAATTTATGCAAGAGAAAAGAAGAATGCGAAGAATGAAGAAATTAAGAGCGAATGTATATCTGTTTTTAGCATGTTTGGCAGAATTACGAAAGGGCATCTAAGATAGTTTCAGCATGAATAAGGTGAGTATAGTAATGATAAATATCAGGTCAGTTTAGTGATGATTGGTAGACATAAGAAAAAAATATACCATAAATATCGTATTACATAAAACCAAGGAGAAGAGAAAAAAAATCGAACAAAACTATGTAATCTAACTATGGGTCTAAATTTTTTAACTGCATTACTTCTTTGAACAAATATATTGCATTAAAGTAGCGTATTTTATTAGCTTTGATGAATGTAATCGAGAAGGGAGCCCTAGATTTTAAACCGGTCCCGGGTAAGGGCGGGTCCTCCCTCCTCCCCCTTTTAATGTCATCTTTAAAAAATAAAATGCCGATTGGTATAATAAGATTTTAATTTAATAGCTTGTAACGACATATTTTTATACGTTACAAAATATATCAGCAAAATACGTATATCGAATTTATTAATGCCGGCCACTGCCTACCTCGCTAGGTACATAACAATGAACATATTCTGAGATGGGTAGCAATTATTGATTCCTTAGTTCAGTATAGCAACTTTTAAAATAATTAAGAGCCACAGGAATAGAGGAATTTGCGAAAGAGCTGTTCTGAGACCCGATCTGTTTACTTAGATATTAGTATGGCACTTTCTCTTTGATTATTCCCCTCTATGTATGAAAATGCGTGTTCATCTGGTTCAATTTATTAAATTAAATAAAATATGACTAAAATATTATTTATTAAGGAGAACCCATTCTTATTGTGAAGTTGTAATTATTCAGAACATAGGTATGTGATATTTTAAATACTAATAAAATGTATTAATTAGAATGATATATTGTTGTTGCGCTACCGGGAATCGAACCTCGATCTCTTTCCAATCCGGGGAAGGTGCATTATCCAACTACGCTATAATGACAGTACTTTTGACGACAAATTTACACTTTTCAAATTAATACATCTATCGTTCCATTATTTGAAAGCCATCTACTTTGTTTTTACGTAATCTCAAACATCTTTGAGTAAACCGATAGCAGACGCCAGAATTAACAATTCATTTTTATTAAATTTTTTGGACACATTGATCCAAGAATGAGAACAAATTCTTAACACAGTACTTTTGACGACAAATTTGTCGTCAAAATTTCTTCTACTCCCAACATCTAAATCTAAATTGAGGCGCGCACTGTAATAACTTCATTATAAAATTGAAATCATTTATTTTGATCTACCTGTCTACGTTCTGATGTACCTAGTATTATATAAATAATAATAGTGTAAACTCGAAAATCGATTTTAAGTCGTATTATTTTTACCTTTTACATAAAATGAGACGCGAGTTGTAATTGTTTATTTCTTAAGTAGTACTGATGTAATTTTAAATAAATAATAATTAGTTTTATAGTTTTAACGTTCCGCTGTGTTGCGGTGTCGGGGCGGTATTGTATCTAATACAGTTTTTCATTGAGACAATTAAGTGTGTTCAAACTCTGGTTAATTTTGTATTTATGAATATAACGTTTAAATCACATTTGTGGCATGTTTTTTTTAAGATATTTAAAGGTTTGCGTTTGAATTGATTAAAAAATATCTTTATATTACACAACACAATGTTTCAAAATTGATTAAGTCTACTAGATTTGTTATTTATTTCGACATGTAAGTATTGCATGTAGCTTATAAGGAAATAACAAATTTAAGTTGAATGAAATGAAATGACTTACTCTATTATCAAAATAAACACTAGCGGAATACTGTTGAACATCGTAACAATACGCTGAATTACAATTTGTGCAAGTTGTCACAATTTGCATCATATCATATTTATTTAAAACAATGTGACGCGAAATAATTGATAAACTCATTTATTTCAATTTCTTGACTTAAACCATTTTCATAATAATGGGCACATCTGAAAGTTTATTAAATTTTACCATTTTCTATAGAAAATGGAACGAGATGAAAAAGAGATGCAAAACAAGTTGCATTAACATTAACAATGTGTATTCAAACATCGACCAAGATACCGAGTTTAGCGTTCAATAAAAAACACACAACGTGTCATTATTTTAATCTGCATTCGCACTCGGGGTTCACGGTGTCGCAATAAAATGAGAAAAACAAATGTAAACAGCTGGGGAGGGCAGATAACGAGGACGCCGTAAAGCAAATGATTGATGAACAAATAAAAAGTCGAGACAATAATAAAACAAAGGTTGCTTTGGCGAATTATACGGGGCCAAGTTATACTGCCCTTAATAAAACGCCGTGGGGAGCCTTGGTTTGATTATGCGTTGACACGGACGTGCCGCCAAATTTGTGAAGGGTTCTGGAACCTTTTCTGCCCACCATCCTTGCCTGCGTTCGCAAGATCGATCCTGATGGACGGTCATGTGTTGTCCCGTTAAATTCAAAGTTCCACTCCACTGGAGGATTGAAATCATCACTTATATTTGAACTTTAGAGGCAGCTGCTTTTAAAGTGACTGTGAACTGCGACGGAACCAGTTCTTTAATAATGAGATGCGTTTTCTCTTAATTCTTCCCCAATAGTGACTTGAATTATTATACATACACATACATAGAGATCAGCACTTTTTAATCTTTTTCATTATCCTCTTTCGGCACCATTCGAAAGCTTTTCTCTTTTTTGTGATGTCTTGGGTTAATACCCATGTTTCAACTCTATTAAAAGTACTGACAAGGTATAGAAGGTCTATTATACAGTAGATCTCGTATTTTGAGAAAACTGTTTCACGCCATCTGTAATCTGAGTGATGCTTTTAATCATTCAATCAATTTTGACCGTATGACAATCTAAGAAGAATTTCTAATTTAATTACTATCCTAACCTAACTAACTTTCCTGAACACATATTAAGTAACCTAATATTCTTCCTCATATTTACACCACACTTACGTGCGTTCATTTTATTATATCAGAATCTATAATTGTCATGATTGGACATTTATAATTATTAGACATATCATTTTTATTATAATTAAATGATTATTCTGAGTCAATATGATACGTATATATTTACAAGCATTATAAGTTGTTGTGGAAATAATTGGTAATATAATACAAATATACCAATGTTACTTAACACAATAAAGTCGTAACTTTTAACGTTAGCTATTTTTGTCATTGGTTAATTAACATCACGAAGCAAACGGAGAAGTTGATTAACCAACATATCATCATTCTATCACAATCACATTCAAATAATACTTCATTAAAACAAAAATTGACGTTTAACCCGTTGTTTTTATTGCTTAAATTGGCAACATAATGTCTCGAATATAATCAAACCCGTACCCACTGGATTACGAAGCACGTGTTCACTTTTTTAATTGTTTGTGTATTTATTTATATAAGATAAATATGTCATAATACATCAAAGAAGTTAAAAAATATTTTTAAATCTTTAAACAATATTTAATTCTTAGGAAAACACATTCTTATTGTGAAGTTGTAATTATTCAGAACATAGGTCTGTGATATTTAATGATTTATATTTATATATATTACTCAAAGGCATTTGAGATTCTGTAAAAATAAGGCAGATGGCTCTTTCAAATAATGGAACGATTAAATGTATTAATATCAGAAAGATAACATATAGGTTTAAAAATTGTTGCTAAAAATATTGTCGCTCTAGCATAGTTGGATAATGCACCTTCCCCGGTTAGGAAAGAGATCCAGGTTCGAATCCCGGTGGCGCAACAACAATATTTTTCCATAAAATTGATTTTATATGTATATCTTTCTAATTAATATATTTAAAATATTTAATTCATTATTCTCAACGAGTGCATTCAACTTTTCCACTGGACTTATTTTTGTATTTACGAATCAAGGAAAAAATCTCCGACAGAAGATGGCGAATGACTTGTCTTTTGTGACAGATGTGTTTTGACAGTCGAATACAGTTTGCGGGATTCTTTCCGAGTTTATAATCAACCTGTCAGTTTTAATACATCAGCGGGTGTTATGTGATCAGATATTAATACAAATACATATAAGATTTAGTGTATAATCCGACCAATGGAGATGAAAAATACATTTACAAATAACAGCTGCTGTGTAGTGCAATGGCCGAATTTAATGAACGTAATGATAAAATTAATTCTTCGTATTATATCAAAGGCTTTTGTTACTGACTTATGTACATGTTACTTAATTCATGTATATATTTTTATTTATTTGCTTGACCAAACAAATACATATTTTATTCAGTACTCGATACTCCAAACTTACGTTTCGACACTTTTTAGAAATTCGCATGTTTAATACCTATACGGTACCTACATAAAAAGTACCTACCTAGTAGACGCGGTCGCTTCATACATGTTTTGAATGATCCGTATCCCTTGTATTCTAGAGTCAAAAAGATTTGAACTTTTTGTTTCTAGCCGAAAACAACACTGAGGCAAATAAATTCGTCCTGTCTTTTAGAGCATCTATAAATCGCGTAAACACACAGATACCATCAACAGCGGATTCTATAATTCGTTCCGTATCCACAATGTTTGAAAGTATTCGACTTACTTACTTATGGCGAATGTTTATGGGTATAACGCACAGAATAGCACACATATTACGAAGCGAGCGGATTGTTTTGAGGAATCTGCTTGTGTGACGCATTTTTAACAGTTTAGCTTGAACAATTCAAGCCGAATTATTGCAACATTGAATATCTTTCGATTATCTATTTAATTAATCATTTAAATAAAAAATGAATAACATGGATATTTCACCAACGTATTCTAACGCTGTAAGCGAAAATATTGAATTGTGTGAGTGTCCGTGGGCTATTTGTATTTTTTATAGTAGGTATCCAGCATCTTTTCTTTAAGAAGTCACCGACCGCCACTGCTACCTAGTACCTATCTGCAGATTGTATAATGCCAAGCAACCGTTTTATATCAAATGAAATTTTAAAATGTCTAAAATAAATATAATTCTTTTCTTTCGAGTGAACTAGTGACACATACATATACGCTCGATGTTTACACAACGCACCAATTAATTGTACTCGTTTGATTATTTTGATCTGTTTATTTGTTGGTGCCAGATCACCGATAATGTTTGACGCTAGATCTAAGAAGATTGAACTTATAGATCCAACGAAAAGACGTAATTAATAAACAAGATAATTTTTTTCAATATTATATTTATTAGAATACTCTAAAAGCAAAGTGAACTGAATCAGGATTCAGAAATCGACATATGGAATTTTTAATTTCAGTTTCAAATACAATACAAATTATGTAAGATATATACGCACATTTATATGTAGGTACAGCTAATATATATAATCATTTTTATATAAAAATATTATTTAAACGAATGATATATAAATTGAAATTAAATGAATGATACATAAATTGAAATTAATAAATTCCAGTCCATGTAAAACTTTTCAAATACTTACGTCATTATTACAATCTGAGTATTCAGATATATATAGTTTAATGTTTCTGGCGGGAGTCCTCGAAGGAAAAAATAAATTTGAAAAGAGAAGCAGTGTCGTAACTATGCCAATGCACTGCATCGGGGCCCATGTTAGACAGTGGCCCAAAAAGTTCGCGCCTACAATTCATTTGACATTGATATTTTTACGAGTTTTGATACCTTCCCCAGCGTTAATAGTAATCCACTGCAATTGTTTCTCACAAGTATTACGAAAATATGTGAAAACATTTTCGGTGTATACAATTGCATTACCCCGCTAATATGTCGAGTTAGGGATCGGACCGTCGCTGTAAAGTGAAAATCGCATTAAAGTAAAGCGAATATTTTAAAAATTGGTAATTTAAATTTATATTAACACATGGATAAATCACGCAATACTAATATTCACATATCTTAGAGAGAATAGTAAGAAAGATGTATGATGTAAGTGTTGATGGCACCAGAAATATAGGACAACCAGGTAAACCAGATGGTCATGTTAGAAGCGGCGAGCTTGTATGAGAAGATGTATGAATGTGAATGAGGAGAGAATTGTATGTCAGGATAGAAGAGTGTGGCGTTCTTGCCTCTCTGCCTATCCACGCGGGGAAACGGCGTGATAGAAAGTGAGTTTGCTAGTTGGTTATGTTATATAATACAGTACTAATTTAGGGGGCCCTTTTCTCATTCTGCATCGGGACCCAATTTTTGTAGTTACGCCACTGGTACGAAGCCAAATTGAACTATAATATAAAACTCCATCAGAGACCCATAACCTGGTTATTTTTTGCCAGTGATATTTATGACTGTCGTAGACCCCAAGGCACACAAATGTTATAAATCCTGAAGTTAAGGATTACACAAAGACTTTCAACATGCGATAGAAGAATTCTTACATGCATTTGGACATATAACCAGAAGAAACGATGAGAGTCTCGAGAAGTTCGTGATCACGGGGACAGTTGAGAGAAAGCGAACAAGATGACGGTATCCTACAAGATGAATAGATCAAATAAAGGAGTTAACAGAGTCCCTTTTAAATGCTGCTGTCAACATGGCTCAAGACCGGGAGGAATGAAGACGTTTTGTGCGCAAGTTTCGAATACTTGAGGCGACCACGAAGCTCAACATTGGGCTCACAAAGAAGAAAAAGATTTATGACTTTACTAGAAGAAGGAATTTTCGTTGGACTATCAATTTATCGACTTCGTTGTATGCCGGTATTCTGCCTTTTGGTCGCCTGAACAGAATAATCCAGATTAAGGTCATCTCCGTTGAAAGCTGGGTCAATCGCATGATATAAGGTTATTGTTTAATTATGAAGAATGGATATGCTGTGACTTGGTCATAACTCAATTGTTACTAATGATGCATGCTTGTGATGATAGGGGCACTTGAGGGTGTGAGGAATGTGTGAGTGCTTATTGTGTCAAGTACAATATTGAACGACTCTACAAGTGTGAGATAGGCTGAGAAACAAACATGAGTAGAATATATTAGGGATATGTATATCTCATAACTTTATATTTTATTGTCTTTATGTCTTAACATTTTTGTTAAAAAATTTTAATATTATTTTTTTACATTTATTTTATTATTGAATTTTAATAATTGTCTTAAATGTGCACGCATATTTCATAATAATTATAAAAAAAATAAAATTCACTGGATACGAAAGAATAGTGCTTACGGGACATTCCTTTGTTTTTAAAGAATCAATCAGTTTTGCATATCCATCTAGATAGGTACCCACCTTCCATGCGTTTAATAATAATTTAATTCGATACCAGTATGCATACATGCACCTACCAACTATTCTGTTCAAATTTCAGAACATGATCAAGTCATTTCACGATACATTATTATTTATTACTGATAATTGAAATATAACAATTTCTCACATTTAATCGACCTTATTGTACCTATATTACAATATAGAGATCTAATAATATTATAGAATATAATTATAAAATCTAACTTAATTAATTATCTTAAAACGATATTTTCTTAGTTGTCAATGCATTTTTTTTGTGTAGATTTCTAACTCTCGTACAAGATTTTATTCATTTATATTTTCTGTGTTATTTAAAAATATAATTTTATTACGTAACAAACCCGTTGTGAATTTTAAGTTAGTCGCGTAAAATTAGATAAAAACTATGAACGGAGTATGTGAAAACTCTGAACGTCTAATTTTATAAAGTGAGTGTACATAGAAATCGCTTGCAATGTCAAATGACTATTATTAGACAATACAAAAGATTCATTGTATTCCCCTCCTGATCAGAATGACCGAACAGTTTCATACAGATTCGAACATTCGATTAAATGTTCAAAGAAAGGTACTTAGACACGGACACCACAAGTTTCGGAAAGAATGTTCGCGTTTTTGTTGCAGGGTTATGCAGTTTTTTGTATACATTTCTAAGAAAATATTTTAATTTTATAAGCGTAATATTTTTAATAAACTAATTTATCTACCATTTTGCCATTTGTCCGTAGGTAGAGAGGACATAAAATCAAACTATTCTATCCTTGCAAATTACTCTTCCCATGTCCACATACATCTTCTCATGCACGCTCTTCGGTTGTTAAAGGCTGTAATGGATCTGTTCTCCAATATATGGTTTATCTGATCATGCCAGGTCTTTTTCGGATGCGATTTGTGCCTGTTACCTTCAACTCTCACCTCATATACATCCCTCTTCTTGCTCATACGAGAAAACAAACATAATTTCATTTAAAAAAATCGAATGGGTATAAGTTACGTCCTTTTAAAATCAGCAATGTTATCTTTGTGGTTAAGATTCATATTTTTATTTATTATCTTTGTTTTATTAACCACTAAAATGAGTTTAAATACATCTACCGGTTTCGAAAAATACCATTTTCTTCTTCAGGATGTCATAACTAACTGAAACATATATAACATAAACTCATTTTAGTGGTTAATAAAACAAAGATAATAAATAAAAATATAAATTACGTCAATTGGCATATTATATGTATATCATCCACATCGGTCCTCCATGACTAAGGACTATGATCTTCCGCCCTCTTAACTATGCTCCTCCACTTTTCTCGGTATCCTGTAGATCTCATCAGAGAAGTGCCTGTTGCCGTTCCCACTTGGTCAGTCAAATGGATCTTTCTCTTACTCTCCGTCCTTTGACGTAGTCCACCTCAACAAGCTTCTCCAAGGTGACTTCCTCTCTACTTTTCTCGGCGTCTTGAAGATATTTGAGCTGTTCTTTGCACTTGGTCAGTCCAACCGGTGGGGGATCTTCTTCTTCGTCCTTCGACGTTGCCCACCACAAGAAGATTCTCCAAGCTATCTACCAATGATTCGTCTCAAGCAAATGGTTGATACCAGTATATATATGTAATATATAGATTAGGAGAAACATATTTTTATATAGAGATGCCTTCACTGAATACAATATCAATATTTCGAACCAAACTAAGCGCTCGTGCTATGCAATTAGAACTAACTTGGCTCTCGGATCGAGGCTTATCGACGATTACTTACTATTAGGCGAGTATGTTATCGTTATTCTATGGAAGTCATTTAATTTTTCTATAATAAGTTTTTTAACTATAAAAATAAGACTAAATTCATGATCTGCCAGAATGAGGCTAGCCACTTAGTCACTGAATAAATGTTTTACTATCGCAACAAACAAGCACAAAAATTATCATGTAATTTCAGTCAAAATTGACGGTTTAGGCAATTGGTCAAAATGCTTTATAAATTATAAAATTCATTGTTTTCGATTCATACAAGCCCATTAATGTATATGATATAATACCGAGTTTTGATTCGGAGACCCTAGCCTCAATGATCACACCCCCCTTTGAGCACGTGACACGTATAAGGGATTCTATTGTGTAAAGAATTTAAAAGGGTTGTTAATTGCGCTTACGGCAGCATTTGTCCCGCAGTAATTTTCCTTTTGTAAAGGAAAATACTAACACAATGGGATACTCTATACATTTGATATCGCCCTGTTGCTCCCGCAAATATATTAAAATGGAAACATCATTTTTAATCCTCTTTTTATTTAATTTATTTATGTACGATATTTGTTTACTGCTATACTGCAATAAATTTATTCCATATATTTCTGTTGGAATATTTATTTATTATTTTTTAATTTCTTCCACTCAATTCAATACTTACTAAAAAACATTATTTTTAATTTTTATTGATAATAAATTTGAAGTATTACGAATAGAAGTGTATTAATGAAATCACAAACAGCGGCCGTAGCTACCGGCTGGGCCACAGGGGGATGCAAAATCGTTGAACAAGATAACTTTGTAAAACTAGAAAGAGATATATCCAACTTTCATAATTTTGAATATAATTATTCCAAATGAAGTACGAAAAAGTAACATTCAGATGTTAAACGTCGACGCCAAGTCAACTATCAAATTTTGTTTGCAACAAGTTTTTTTTTCCCGCTAACAATGTGAAGCAAAATATGACATACTTGAAAGTTTTTCATGTACTGAAATGTTAAAATTAAAAATATTATATCCTACTGGATAACAGTAAGGCATAAATACGTGGAGATATTAAAAGTTTTAATTTAAATTACTCTAAAAAGCCAGAATGCATTTTATATTAGTAAAACGGCTAGAAATTTTAATATAAGAGAAAAGGAGCATTTAAAATGTTTGAACAATAGTGGGTTTTCAGAATTTCTAATAATTTGATAGAAAATGGTCATGGTTTTAATAAAAAATTGGGATTGTCAATTTTGCATATAAACGGTGTAGGTCACAAATTAAATAATTTGGAATCGTTGGAGATAAATAAAGCGTGTAAAACTAATTAAAAAATTATATACAACCAACTAAATTTAACTACGAGTCCCATTCTAAATTTTTTTCCTAAAAATTATTCGAGTAAATTTGTATTAAGTAACAATTTGAGTTAGGTACTAAATTTATTTTTTAAATAATTGTTTTTTTAAAAATAGATTTTGGTAAAGAAACAATAATATATGTTTTTAGTTAGTATTGACATTCTGAAGAAGAAAATGGTATTTTTCGAAACCGGTAGATGTATGTAAACTCAATAAGTGGTTAAAAAAAATAAAGTTAACAAATAAAAATATCAATAATAATTAATTGTGGAATTGTGTTCTGGGGGAGGATATGGGCCCGGTATACATACTTGCCCTGAGGCCCGACAATTTGTTGCTGTGCTACTGAGTACAAATTTTAAAACATGTATGGTCAGATGCAAAGAGTAGTGGTAAATCACTGATAAGAGTGTAATGATTAAGTATCTTGGAGCTATGTACCAATAGCACTATGTGCAGCTCTAGTTGTGACGAAAAACGTACAAATCTGGTTTAATAGTGCCGGTGATCAGAAGTGTCTCCATCCTCAGAAATGATAGCACGATTGGCAAGAAGATAATTGTATTGATTGAATAATTTATTACTGGCTGCAAAAGGCAATGAGGTAATGGAGCATGTCAGCAATGAGCTTTTGTATTATCGTGACTGGTGGAATAAGATCCCGCGGACGGTATCGATTACAATAATTAATGATTAGTTAACGCAACCCGAAGTGGATGAAAATAATGGCAGATGGATCTGGCCTACCTTGCTCTAAAGTCCAGGGTTGGACGTCGTTTTCACCTCCAGTTGAGCGTCAACATTGACTGTAACAATAAGATATCAACTGACTTTTATGTACCAAAATTCTTACAATAAATACTCTTTAAAACTATTTTTAAAATTTGTTAAATTTCCATATAGTTTAGGAAATAGCAAGGTAACAAAGTTCAATTTAAGTCACACTACTAATATTTCTTAGAACACGGTTCCATTTGCTATGTAAGGATAAGTGGGCACCATCAGCAGTAGATAATTATTTTACAGAGCAATAAGTTTCCGTTTGCATCGTTACCGGTTACGCCGGTGAGCTGTTTAATAGATTTTCGATAACGCAATTTTGCAAAAACTAATAGAAAAATAAACCTAAACTTAATTCATATTGATTTTCTGAAGATTTGAATATAAATAAATGTTTGAGTTGAATGATTTAAAATTACTGTGATCAAATTTGCGATATACAGATATTTGCCTAATTACTTAATTAATTGACCTAATTAAGATTATCATCTTCTTGAAAATGATAAATGCGACTTTATGAGCTTTTTACGAATGAAAGCGTGGTGTATAAAAAAAACTTAACGGGAGACTAAAAACTAAAAATAAAAAAATATATATAATATTTCAAAATCAATATTCGATTTGAAAAATGTAATCAAGTACCCGAAATCAGAAATAGCTCATTTTATTACCAATGAAAATTAAATATGTGCAACGTAACCGCATTCTACATATCTGCAGAGATCAAATACTGTGCTTTGTGGACGGAAACAACATCGGGAAGAACCAACAACGACCTTGCGAGTGCTTTCAGAATTATTTTAGAATAACATAGTAGAAGAAAAGGAAGTAGTAGAACTTATTACTTTGAGTTATAAATGTGCTTGTCAGAATAATAGTTTTATGGTTTATTGCATTTTATATATTTTTAAAAGTAATCGTCTCATTAAAAGAATAATATTATAGTATCCAGTTGATAATGTTCATTCCCAAGTTCTATTTATTCTATTGTAGAATTTTGTTATTTTCTTGAATTCACCAATATATTGCGAACAAAAAAAAATCCTTTAATCCAAATACAACCAAATAATTATATGAGTTATGGTGGTTGATCCAAAAAACTTATAAAAGCATTCCATTTTACAAAAAATGGTGACTTGATTACGCACATACTCATTTTAGTCAATTACAAAAATTTATTTGGTGAACAAAAATTAAAATTTTTTCATGTCAATTAAACGTCTCTAAGAAAAAAAACAATATTTGATGAAGATAATGAAATTTATAACAACTAATGATAAATATTATTATATAAATTGATTTTATATGTATATCTTTGTAATTAATACATAAAATTACTATTTAAAACATCACAGATCTGTGTTCTGAATAATTACAACTTCACAATAGGAATGTGTTTTCCTTAATAAGATTATTGTATATTTAATATAAATATAAAATAATTATTTTCTTCAGCAAAACTTTTAAGCGCTAAAAATTGTATTATTATTCTGTTAGAAGCCTCCTCATAGTCACATTTAAAATTTGTTTTCATAGTAATTCCTACTTAGTCATCCACCACTTATACTTTATAGTTTTGTTTTCATCTATGCTTGTATTTTTAATTTTAGTATACATTGTTTTCTAAAGAAGATACCATAGGCATCAAATACATGTTGATTTATCAATAAACAGTGGTTTAAATAAAGTATTTTGTCTGATTATGTATTTATATAATATGTGGTCACAAAGTAATTTTGCAAATATTGAAGAAGTAATATGTTTTAAATTACAACTCTACATTCAAATGATTGGTTTATCAAAAAAATAAATATGGTAATATTTATGTCAACCTTTGCAAGTAAATCACATCTCATATCACATCTCATATCACATCTCTAAACTTGTTACTTATTGATTGAGTGATGATGACGAGTGTTGTTAACATTATCCGCGTATATACAAATGACGTACCTCAGTTAACTATTTTCGGTCAGTATTGTATGTTTAAATTTGTATTTATCATCAAATAATATTTATCGTGCTATTTTTATTTTTTTATAAACTAACAAATAAAATAATTGTATTTTTGCTGTATGATTGAGAATGATGATGGTACCGCATATACTGACACACGGGCGAACTATTATAATATTGGTAGGATAATGTACAAAAAATGCAAAAATCTGAAACAAATGTGGACCTTTCTGTAAATTTGCTTGCCTTGTAATAACTCAAATCTACCCCGACGGTGTGAAGGGTTTGACTAAGACTGATCGTAATTCGCTATTTGGGGACCACTGCCCGTGGAAAAGCGTTTTGACGCTCACATAGAAGAGATACTTAAACTGTAATGGCTTCCTTTTGACTCATCAGGCTTCTTTTGTGCAAGAGTCATTACTCAAGTGGTGGCCGTCTTTCCCTTTTCACTTTACCCCATTATATGCCTTTCTACACTGTGTCCACATAAAATTGACGGCCTTTTATGAATAGATTATAAAAACTCTTAATTATTTTTCTCAAAAATTTTTTCCTTTACGACTTTTGGGCGTAAAAGATATCTGACATTTAAAAAATATATATTTCGCCCAGCAAAAAAGAAGAGTGAGGTTCATGTCATACGCTGGATGAACATCGGATCGGATGGTGGTGGTACAATAGGTCCAAGCCAAAAAAATATATATACATATATATTGGAAGCATCAACGCTAGCGTGTCATTCAAGCAAGAACAGAAATAATAATTATGTACATTTTGAGTTGATGCTGCATAAAATATAATACTCTTTTTACATTAGAATATATTTATAATAGGCCAGTTTCACTTTTATGTCAAAACAATATTTTTTCATTAAAAATAATTTTACTTGCTTACTTACTTACTCACTTAACATCACGCCGGGTAGGCAGAGAGGATAGTGCGCCACACTCTTCTGTTCTGACACAAAATTATCGCCTTATGTACATTCATACATCTTCTCATACAAGCCCTCCGGTTATTGTGGCTTCTAACAGGACCATCTTCCAGTATCTGGTTTACTTAATCGTGCCAAGTCTTTCGCGGACGTCCTCTAATTCAGGTGCCATCAACACTTGCGTTATATATATTTCTTACCATTCTCTCCTCATTCATCGGTTTCATATGACCAAACCACCAAGTCATCCTTTTTTAATCTTACTCACCATACTAAGATCAGCTTTACGTTATTTCCTTATTTCTCTATTCTTTATTTATTCTGTCATAAATGGATTTGCCACATATACGCCTAAGTGATTTCATTTCCACTGCATTCAGGCTACTTTCGTTCCTCTTCTGCCAGCTCCAGGCTTCACTTCCATACATCAGTGTCGGTACCAGGACTCTATTGTGTATCGCTAGTCTTGCCTCGGTTGACAAGCTTCTATTAGCTATATCACTTCACTACTTCACTTTATTCCCTGCATCCATCCTCCTTTCGATATCTTTCTCAGTCTTTCCGTTTCTATCAAACATACTTCCCAAATACATAAACTCATCTACTTGTTCCAAACATTCATTACCTATAAGTATTTTTCACGTTGTCTTGCTTTCCTCTTTCTCAAATACCATCACATTCGACTTGTTGAAATTCATAAGGTCGCTTTCGTCTTTTAAAATACAATTCTAAAGTACCTACTCTAATATATGTCAGTCAATAATTACGTAAATGAAAATTGATTGGGAAATTTATTCATTTCATTGAAAAGATGTGTCTAATTCTTTTGAAAGCATATACAAGAATATTTTTGTTCTGACAGTTAATTTTTTCAAAACAGTCAAATAATAAAATATATGTTAAATATTTATATTAGAATTGGAACATTGTAATGCTGCTGTAGGGTGATCTATATTATAATGGATTGAAAATAATGAGTAAATCATAATAATCTAAATTTTATGTAGATATCTAGATAATAATTATTTTATTACGATTGGTTGTCAAAATTAAAACGATAAATTCAGAAAAACAGCAAAAGTGTAGAGTTCGATAACGTAATAGTAATAAGCATTCTGTGTAAGAAAAATGTTTATGCGCAAGAAGGGAACAGAAGGAAAATAAACATGCAACTGATGTTTTCTACTAATCGAACTGTCCTATCTTTTTGCTGCTCATCCTAGGACGTGGTTTAAACGCTAGTAAGTAAATAAATTAAGTAATAAACCTCGTTATTCAAATCCCGCGTAAAAATGCTCTCGTATAGGTATATGATATTTGTATGAACATTTTTCCTGCAAAATCATATTGCATTTACCAAAATTCGGTTTTGTAATTAGAATATGATGATTTTTTTATAATGAATTATACAATTAAATGTTTTATAAATTTGTCGAAAAATTACTACACAACTGACCCGTAAAGCTGAATATGTTTTATTCATAAAGTGTGCCAAGGAATGCTGAGACATTTTCGCTTCTCGAGTTTTAATATAATTAATATTACAATTCTTAATTAGTACAGAGTTTAAATATAATATAATAATTGTCTTTCGATAAGGAGTTATTATTTCCGTGTTAAATATGTATGTCAGTGTTTGGAATTATGGAATATCGAGATCTAGGTACATATAATACGGAAATAATCACTCAAGATAAATGTTATATCTGTGTAATATAAGGATGTATTATACGTACATTGTTCAGAGTTTGATAAACTGAAATTATTCACCGAACACCGCAAATTTCTGCTTCAGTATTTGATTTGCTCTATTTGATTTCTTCTGGACTACTTGTCACTGTTTCTATCGCTTCAACGATCTTCGTTCAGGTCGCCATTTCGTCTAGAGTCGACTCGAAAAATATTTGAACCCAATATAAAAACCGATCACTATGGGTATTTAAATGTTTTAAACTATTATAAATACGATTAAGCAGAACACATTTTTATTGTGATGTTGTAATTATTCAAAACAAAGGTCTGTGATGTTTTTAAATACTAAAGTTTTCATGGTCCGTTAATTGAGTTTTTCAAAGTTTTTAAATACTTACGTATTGTAATTTTACAACTAAACTTTGTACTACACACACGTTGGATTAGTTATTCCAACGTGTGTAGTACAAAGTTTAGTTGTTAAAATTAAAATAATCATATTACACTTCAAAGTTATCGCCATGTCAATTAATGATACCTAAAGCATTGTTTCATTTTATTTCCAAATTGATTTTTAAAAACATCAAACTAATAAAAAATTTAAGAGTGAAGATATTTCCGTCAAAGCAAAACTTTAGCTCTTACGGGCAATAGTATAATTTTTGATGTAAAAAGTATCTCGAAATTGACGTATTTGATTAAGATATTTTAAACATAAAAAATCTAAAATATTAGTTTTGAGACAGCATTACATATTAAGACTAGAATATATAAAGACTAGAATCCTTAAATTTAAGATTATTCCATTTTAAATGTTTTCTTGGACATGTTTATTGATTTTGTTTTATATTATATTTTAACCTTCAAAGACCTACTTTTCAAAATAATCCCCGTAGACGTCCAAGCACGACTAAGACCGAGAGGTGACAATTCCCTTATTGAAGAAGTCTGCTATCTATTTCTTGAACCAGTTGTTAACAGTTTCGTAGGGACCGTCATCAGCGTTTTCACCCAATTTTCTGTAGTTCTTCTGCCCTTAAGCTAACTTTTTAAAATTATCACTACCTTTGCCCATTAATAGTTTCTCCTCGAGGGAGATAATCAGGAAAACGCCTTTCCGGTCTCGAACGAATTACGAAACGGAAGAAAAGTTCACAATTAGCGGAATTATGATAGACATGGTTAGACATTGAGAAATGATGTCAAAACTGATAGGCAGGGTTACAGACAAGATATGACAAGTTTCTGACAAAGTTTTAGTCCAATGCACCGACTCACGTTATTACTTATACCTACTTTAAAAATAGCCTTTGTATTATTCTAAAGACTTTTAAACATTAATAAGTATTTGAAGTTTTCTCCCAGATATATTCACGTTATATTAAATAGGAATTAATTATTTATTTGTTGAAAACTTAACTAGGATTCTATGGTAAGTTTATTTAAGAGATTTTGCAGAATAAAATGAATCGTGAAGATGCCTGCTTTTTATTGAATTGTCAAGGTGTGACGTCAAGATAAGTGATGAAAATATTTAAAAAGTAGCGTTTATAGAATATAAATAAATATGAATTAAATATATTAATTAGAAAGATATACATATAAAATCACTTTTATAGAAAAATATTATTTTTACGCCACCTGGATCTCTTTCCTAACCGGGGAAGGTGCATTATCCAACTATGCTACAGCGAAAATATTTTTAGTGACAATTTTCGAACCTATATGTTACCTTTTTGATATTAATACATTTTATATGTATATCTTTCTAATTAATATAATTAATTCATATTTAAAATATCACAGACCTATGTTCTGAATAATTACAACTTCACAATAAGAATGTGTTTTCCTAAGAATATAAATACTTAATGAAAAATAAATTAAAATATAATAGTGCGCAAAAAAATATTATAAAAGACCACGAAAGTAGCGTATATGTGGACTATATTAAAATAGTATTTAAATTACTTTACGAAAGCTCTAACAAAGCAGAATATACGTAACCGTGCCTTTAATTATTCTGCCACCGCATTAAACAGCCATATTGATCTTCAAGTTCATTGCCAACGTCACCAAACCTTTAATGCAAAACGAATGTATTCTTAATCGGATTATGTATGGAGGTGCAATTGAGAACCGATGATATTTTCAATTAAATCCTCCGAGGGGTGTTTTCAAATAAAGTTTTAATATCATTATTTTCCAGATTGTACGATTTTGAGAATTGCAAAGGCCCATCTGAATGCGTAACCAAATAAACGGTGTGGGGTGCTTACCGCCTTTAGTTCCAGAGGGAAAATTCGTTTCGCGGGGAACTAACTTCCGGTCTGTGCCTCATTCGAAGCTCAAACACATTTTCATGTTTTTATATACTGAATTCGTATAGGGGATGTTAATTATTGCTTTGGCCTACAGTTATATAATATATCAGAAATAAAGATTCTCCGAAGAATTTTAGGGAAGAAAATTTTGTGTAGTGCAGGCATTTAGCAAGCTCGTGCAACCTTTACCCGCCTGAAAAGTCATGATCTCAATCTTAAATTACGAATGCGAATCGTCATATACTATTTGTTTTCAGTATTATTTTATGGAATGGAAGCATAGATATTTTCCAAAGAAATGATATAGACACTTGAAGCATTTGAGATGTGGATCTATGAAATAATGCTCAAAATGAGCTGGATGGATAGAGTTACGAATGAAAATGTTATAATTTGGATGATTAAAGAAAAAGTATTTAAAACAATACAAATCTGAAAACTTTAATATCTTCGACAAGTAATGAGATATTAGAGAAGTATTGAGATTGCTGGAAGTCGGGACCCTAAAAGAAAGATAACATCATAGAATATTAAGAACTCTAAGCAATGGTTTAGCTATCCTATTTTTGAGCTTTTTCGGATCGCATTAAATAGTGGTACTCAACACGACAGCCAACGTTCATTAAATGAATAAGACATGAGAAGAATACAGGCATTATAACCGGAAAATTTACTACCTGAATAATGAGCTGAAAGTCACAAACTTTATAAAATTATGAAGACTTCAATGCCTGGGCCATATAGAGCTTATGAAAAGTTAGTTAGTTAATAATATGTAATTCTGAAATGGCTACTCAACAATAAACCTGAAGGAAGATGAAGAAAATGAGGTGGAAAAATAAAATAAATAAATAAATATCTGTTAATTCCTGACATCAGCAATTGGCGAAAAGCAGTCATAATTGTGAAGCTGAGTTGTATGGTCAAATATGATGATGATTTCAGATAATAATTTCACACACATTTTCGGATATTTATTTTATTTTGTTATAAATTTCCACTTAGAATTTACTTTTAAATTTTGCGCGACTATCTCTTTGAGAATGCTATTCATCGATCTCTTTATTCAGATTATTTTGTTAAAAATTCTAAGAAATATCTTTGTTTCACATTACAAACATATACCTAAAATATCTAATCAATATTTTATACAAAATCTAGTTTTATTATTATTTTATTAAATGAATTAAAGCAAGGACGTATTAATTTACTTTTTGACATTAACACATTCTGTGAATGAACAGAGTTGAAAATAGCTTTCAATGGTTAGAACAAATATCGGGAGACTTTGTATTCAGAGTACATTCATAGTCAATTTCCGATAGAATAGTCATCCCCCTCCTACCCAGCATCTAAACCGCACATTCTGCGGGGAACTTTTCGATTCTTCCCCTAAAATTTCAGACAGAAATCAGCGGTATTGTTGTCGAAAAGGTGCATGAAATGTTACGAAGTTTGTTTGTCCTAAGCCATTCCGCTTCACAATTGTACTGGGTAAATACAAAATAAAAAATTTAAATGTAGTTTATCAAATTTTCTTCAGATGGTATGACAACTTCTTTTCTTGAACAAAAAATGTACTAATTACCAGATTATTCGAGATGGAAAGACAAAAGTTCCCTTATTTTAATTAATGTAAGTCTATTCATGTGAAAATATAATTATTTAACAAGTCTTCTAAATCTATGTAATAATTTAAACAATCCTAAATATATATGATTATTCAGTTAATTTAAATATCAATAATAATAGGAAAATAATTTTAAAATCGAATGTTTACAAATTAATTTGCAATGATTTCAATTATATTTATAAAGGTAAAACATGCAGAAATTTTTATATTAGAATTAAGGGCACTTGAGATGTCTAAATAGCAACAACTATTCTGAATTTCTAATCATATTTTGGAAATAAACCATTTTTTTGACATTGATAAGGGTTTAGAAATTTTACATACATATACCAGTGGTTTACAATTAAGTAAATTTGAAGTTTTAAAAATAAGAAAAAGTGTATAGCAATTTAAATACTCAAATCATTTTTTCAAATTTATTTCACCTTTTAAATTTGTTTTCACGGTAGTTTCTAATTAGTTACTCACAACTTATATTTATAGTTTTTATTTTGTCTATGCTGGAATTATTAATTTTACAATAGTATACATTGTATCTTGGTCTTGAAAAATGATTTATCAATAAATAGTGGTATAAACAAAATATTTTCTTATTATTAAAATAATATGTAGCCATAAAGTAATTTTGCAATTATTGAAGAAGAAATTTAAATATCTATAAATATATTAGTTTTGAACATGAATTAACGCCATGAAGTTTAATATTTTTTAACATATATTTAAATAAATATATATATATATCACTCTTTACTTCATATGAATCAAAATTCATTATAATATTATATAAAAAAATGTGATTGAAAAATATTGTCATACTTTATTACATTTCTGACTCAACCAAAACTTAAATAAAAAATATTGAAAAAGTGAGAATTAATTTTGAAGAGAAACATTAAATTTTATCACGTTTTGAAATCTACATTTGTGTTGATAATACGACTTATTTGATGGCACTGGACAATGTTCGAAGTGGAGTATAAATTCGGTCAATTGAACTTTAGTTGTCCAATTGTAATCGTCAATAATGAAAACAACTGCCTATTGTCTTCAGTAAAGTGAAGACCTGGCTGTTATATACATTTTATTAACAAAAGTTCATATAGAAAAACACTTTTACTGATATATATTAAAAATAATTGAAATAAAACATAAATATAATATTAACTAATGGGTGAAATTTGCTATGAGAATTGTTTCCATAAAATTATTTACCGCTCAAAATCAACTCCAGATTTCTCTTAAAATTTGACACGAATATCCTACAAATCACAGTGCTGTACTGTAAATAAGCATCAGCTAATATAATAATACAATTACGCATATAAGAGAAAATGCGTATGTATAATAGTACGATATTGCTGGGCCTTTGAAATAAAATCAAAGTGTCAAATACTTCGTTAGTCACAAACATCCGAGAATAGATTTTAATGTCAATAATATATCGCGCGCTCTAGGAAGGGATCACATTGTTTAATGCCGACGTCAAATGTCAATCATTTTGACATTCTGAAAAAGGTACCCCATTCCACTTTGCACAGCTGACAGGCGTTGTGTAAAGTTGTAAGAACACATTGCTTTTAATTATCGAAAGCAATTTATTTGTTCTCTCTCGCCTATCGCAAAATTGCGTTCAATATGTTATGTAATGTTCGGTCTTATGTCATTGTTTATATCTACGCTGGGAATTTCTTCGTCATGTTCGCATTCAAGATTTTATACGTATATCTTTCTAATTGATAATAATTCTTCACTCTTATCGTACACGGATTTACCACAAAAGCCTACGACTGAACGACTTCATACACATAGAATCATATTCAACAGACGAATCATATTATCCCACGGCTGAAGAATGTACGAATTAGAAAGTCAATCGGTATGAGAATAAGGTATCGACGAATTTGTGAAATAATACACATTAATTTTTCGATGAACGCTAGAAATGTGTCTCCGACTGAGATACTTGGAATGATTTTGATGTCAATATCTGCTATTATGGTGCGTGCATATGGATCACTCTTTGATCTCTCGTCACAGACATTTGTCAATAAAGATCGGTATGTATCATTCGTGTACACGTGCCGTTATATATATTTTTAATACAATACACAATACATATCATATCAAAATCCTTTATTTAAATTATTTTGTAGCATTTGTATTTGTACAAATCATTTGTAATAATTGTTTAGAGAACAATAATTAATTTTTAACTTTAGTAGTATATAACTAATTAGGTATCATTGTATTGTCTTACAGATAGATACAGAAATTATAATCATATTGGTCACAATACATGTTTATCTTGGAATATATGCATAGTACAATAGAAAAATCTTCTTATATATAATAAAATGCCGTTCATATTTCTGTGCATTACTCGTAGGGAAATTGGAGTGAAATGTAAATCTCCCGTAAAATGCGGATATATGATCTTTTTGTTCTGAAGAAACACTTTTATTTAATAATTCTATTGTTTGAATTTAAAAATTAGAGCGCCGCAATGTTGTGATATTGTAAATAAACAATTATTACAACATTTTTTTTACAGAAATTGAAATCTTAGTGTTTTAAATACTTGTTTATAAATATTAAAAAATGTTATTACGTTTTTCACGTCCGTTCAGATCTTCTGTGTACAGTAATCTGCCGTGTATATCTGATCTTTCTGGCCAAAGCTTCAGATCTCATTAAACATTAATAGGGATCACAAATACGCAGTGTACGGCGCTTCAAAGTCGAAGAATTCGCACAGATAGTGATCCGATGGTATGTGGAACTTATACACAACATTTCACACAATTGTTTTGGACACGGCATTGCTAGCCAGTACCTAAAAATGACACACCCGGCTTTCGATATGTTACAGTACTTAATTACAATACTAAAAGTCATAAATCACATCAACCCTGATGATGGAAACTGCAATGGGATATACACGGAAGATTTGCCCGGAAAACTGAACACAAAATATTATAAATATTTGCATATAAATAAAGATAACCTGTTATATTTGATACTTTGTAGCATTTTATACTTGCTGTTTACCCCTACGGAGAAATAATATTATAAAATATTTAAAGAAGCACACTGGAAAATATAAATATATTATTCAGTACTAAATGATTTGCAACTGCTTTTGTTGCGGAACTTCTATGTTTGGTTCAGCGGCCAAGTCTGTAGCATCATTTCCAATCGATAACTTGACCACAATGTTAGATCATCGATCACTCTGAGAGGACGCTGGTGCCGCAGGATATTTTCATCGAGGATCAGCCGTCACCCGCCGAACACGTGTGATGAATTAAAGGGTCACGCTCGGTGAGTGTCTGGTATCGGATTTCAAACGCTTCCAGAATCTTCCATTCTTTTTTCGTCTAATAGAGAAAACATAGGAATCCAAAATGAAAAATAGCTGCTAGTTGACTCCGACCCGCGACCGAAGTAACCGTTTCCGCCCAAGATATCAAATTTGTGACAGAATAATGGTTTATTTTGGGTCGAGAGTAATTTATGGCAGAGAAGCATTCACACGTTATGTCGTATAGTCTAGAGAGAACTGACATTTTTGGTGAATATTAAAAATCATATCTCAAAGCGTAGTTGTCCTTTTTTCTAAATATATAATATTTAAAATAGTAGCTCAATAATATAGAACTATACACAAATAGATACAATAGTAGTGATTTAAATACAATAATATAGTACAATAGTAATAGTGATTTATATAAGTGTCAGAAAAAATGGAATAGTGCCTCCGTAAAAAATATTAATTATTTATTTTATTTCAATATACAGTGAAATCCCGATTTTAAGTTTTTGAAGAGACCACAAAAAAAAATATATAAATAGGGAAAATGTAAATTGGGAGGCATTAAAAGAACATTAAATTTATTTTTTATTGAAAATAATTAAACAATTTTTTTTTATGTTTATTTTTTTGTAGTTTTAAAATAGTTTTTTCAATATTCTGGTGGTACATTACTAACACTAGTAATATGTGCTATGAATCCTTCAATTTGCCCTATGGTATCGTCTCTTGTAGGAACTAGATTTATGGGATGAACAAGAAAGTTCTTTTTCTGTCAAGTTTTCGTTTATACGACTGTCCACTATTTAGTTAATTTCTACTACTTCCGATGTTATTACGTTGGAGTTAATGTCTAAGTAAATCAGTAAGGGTTATTTCATAAATTCTTCCCAGCCATCAATGTTTACTATCTTTTAGGCAATTTTCTTGCTGATTCCAGCTTGTAAAAGCTATTAAAAAAAAACCAAACGTAAAAATTAATTTAATTAATTAAAAGAATAAAAAATATATATAAATGACAAACAAACAACCAACACACTCTAGTTTCGGCACACTTGCAAACTTGGCTCTATAGCGAATAGCGAACTGGCTGAATGAATTTCAATTAATTTTAAACTTAAATCGCGGGAAAGACAAACGTAAAATAGGATTTTTAATGTACTGAAATGACACAGGACTGCAAAAATAACACGCAAATGGAGGGAAAACGCTATATCGTTTCATATGTCAAAATATACATTCATCAACGATTTATAAAATTCTTAAAAAAATAAAATAAATGTAATGAATATAATAAACTCAGTGATTATGAAACAAAGTTAATGATTTCTTTATTATTAAAGTGAATTACCACGACGTGTTTGCGTTAAATTTTATTTATTATTAATTTTTGCTGTGAAGTTACAATTTCAAAATATATCTGTGCGGTATTATTAACAATTTCTAATAGATTAATTTAATTTGTGTTTTAAATACCACGGAACTATGATCTGAAATTGCAACTTCACAACAAAAACGTATATTTTTTCGATAAATAGATTTTCTAATTGGTTTCAATTTTTAGCATTAGAAATGATTATATTTTATTATTAAGAGAACACATTCTTATTGTGAAGTTGTAATTATTCAGAATAGAAACAAATTTGATGGCTCTTTCAAATAATGGAACGATAAATGCAATAATTTGAAAAAAAGGTGCCACATATAGGTTCAAAAACTTATCGTCAAAAATAATAGTAAACATAGTTGGATAATGTTTGGAAAGAGATCCATAAATTTCGACAAAGTTTTCGATAAAATTGATTTTATATGTATATCTTTCTAATTAATACATTTAATTAGTATTGATTATATATTTAGTTATTGTATCAAACTAACACGAAGACGTTCGAATCATTGTTTGCTTCGTAATAATGTTTCGCAGCCGTATGCACGTCTTAATCAACACTCCAAAGATGTTTAGGTGATGAGATTAGCTTCCTCTCTCATCTTCCGTACCTTTCATGCAGACGTGAGTCTTGATGATTGTGAAGCGAATGCTTTGAATATAAATTGCAGTTCGTTTGAAACAGTAATCTTTCTTTCCCATGAGAAATAAACCATATAATTAGAAATGTTACGAGCCGACCTCAGCTCCGCCTCCGCCGGGAGCTGACGCGTCATGCCGCCACCCGCTCACGTATTTGTCAAGAATCAGAGGTTATTAGATTATTATTAATTATTATTAGTAGCACAGCGACGCGTGCGAAATTAATTTCGACGACTCCCGCGACAACGCCACGCGTGCTTGACAAATGGGCTTTCAAAAAAATGCAAGAGTATGTTTGATTATGTCCATCTTTATATTATTTACTATATGTAGTAGTGAATAGTTTGGTCATATGAAACGGATGAATGAGGTGAGAATAGTAAGAATGATATATGACGCTGGAGTTGAATTCGCGGAAGTCTTGGCATGACCAGGTAAATCAGCTTCTGAATGATGTTCGTATTATCAACGAGCTTTTGTGTGTGTGTCAGAACAGAAGAGTGTGTTTTCTTATGATGGTAAGTTAGTTAGTTGTAATAATCCACGGGCATCATGTGTCTTTACGTTTTGTATGCGTAATTATATTAAATCGAACATATTATTAAAATCATTTAAATAATAATGTAATTAACCGTTCCGGGAAGGTGCACGTACCTACGCCACCTTGCTACAGATCTAATTACCTGTCTAGCTGCTCTGCCGGAGATTTTTTAAAAGTCTGCTTTTAAATAATGCGGTTTATGTCTTGGCTGTGTATACTATATCGTACGAGTAACTTGCAATTTTGGAACAATATTATATATAAATTTAAATTAAATTTTTAAACGTTTTTGGGAAATTAATGTTTTAACAAACGCCCTAGTTAAAAAAAACTTGCTTTTGGTGGACTTTATAACTTTGCTTTCAGTGATAATCTGATTTCTAGTCAGATGTTATAATATTTATAATAAAAGTGTTCACTACAAAAAGTTGTTAACGTACTTATATTTAAATATAACGCTTTACAAAATAGATTACTTGAGTTTTTGACTTACTGTTCCGTCTTAATAATGTGACTTCTGCTACTCTCCTAAGGTAACTCATTTCGGCAGTCTAAATTCTTGATATAATCCACTTCGTTAGGATGCATATTTGGTGACAGTCAAAAACAGTCAGTTTGATCATCTTTTTGTCTGTCTTTGCAAGAGAATTCTAATCTGAGGTACATTGGAACCGCGGCTTATGAACGACTCTGTTTACGAATAATTAACTAACAGAAATCCTGCCTAAAATATTTCATTTTGCGAATAGAATTTCGATTTATGAATAGACAGGTAGTCTCAGAACTCACTTCGGAAGAACTGGAACAGAATCTTAATGAGCAGCGAAATACGATGACAGAGGAAGTATTATTTTCAAAGACTGATGAACGAATGGAAGATGTTCCTAGGGTCCACGATCCACTAAATGTGCGCGAAGTAGAGTGAGATAAAATATTTTATAACCCTGATAAAACTGGAACATTATACAAAAGCAAGAAGAAACAAATATCGTTTGATAGATTTTTCGTTAGACAGAAACTTGGTGAACTTCAAACACCCGATGTTTTCATGAAAGGATAGTCCCCTTTCAAACAATAACACTTTACTATATATTTAAATCTACATATAATAAAGTTTGTTTTTATCTTTATTCTTTTCATTATATTACTTTCAATTCTTTTTAAGTAAAAATCATGAATTTGTATTGCTTTTATAGGATTTTAAGCAAGAAGTAGAAAATAAATATGATAAAGGGTCATTTTCTTGGGGTTTTAAACAGATTAATACATTTTACATAGATTCTTACTAGAATAATTGTTTCGGTTCACGAACAACTCGGTTTTAGAACAGTTTTACGGAACGAATTAAGTTCGTATACCGAGGTTCCAATGATTTGAATTTGTTGACTTGATTCTGATTGTACACTGTTCTCCGCTTTTCCAATTCTGGTCTTCATCCGTACTTTAATATACTAAACAATTTATACACTGGTGGGTCCTCTTAAGGTAAGAATGTTAAATACAGTTATATTTACTATGGTAAAATTAATCATCTTTTCAAATCAAAAAACCGGACTAACATTTGTAAGTCTTCAATAATCTGCGATGTTTATTCAATTTGTTTTCAACGAAGATTTCCTATTCGATGGTAGACTGACTTCAAATCACGATGGCAAATGGAAATAAAATTGATGTCGCGGTTACCAAAGCACGTTACAAATCTAATAATCTCTACGGATTTAGAGATTTAGTCCATTATGTCGTGTAGGTTATCCAGATTCAACAGACAATTACATTCGGTGATTTATTGTGAAATATAGAACTGATCGGTATATCTATTATACGATATAAGAGATGTAAACGAAACGAGCTATTGATTTATCACAGTAGACATGATACATAATTGTTGTTATTGAACATTCATCAATGTCCACTTAGGTGTCATCAATGCTGTTGGCAAAAAATAAATCAGTAACGTTTTTAAAGTGAAATTAATTGGTAGCCAAATAGGACAATTAATCATATCATATAGGTTGGTTTTACTACGAGTATAAAATGAGATTCTAAAAAATTAACATACCTAGATATCAGTTTTCTATTCATTGTTGGATGAAGCAATATGTCTCCAGTTGTTAACGTTTTTCCCAAATATTCAGCCAAATTGTACAATTAATGATATATTACTTAGTCTTTTAAACCACCTTTAATTGTTAATTATACACCAACCGGTTTTGCAAAATACATTTTCCTTCATCAGGGTGTCAAAAAAAATCATCGTAACAAGTATCATAAGTCCGGTACTAGATTAATTTAATAAATTATTTAAAAAATAAAAATTTCACTGATACGGTTTTAGTTAGTTTTTTGACATCCTGATGAAGAAAACGGTATTTGTATAATAAACCGATTGGTGTATAATTAAATTATAAAAGTATTTTAAGTTAATAAATAATTACAATATTAAAATGAATAAACATATCGTAAAGTACGCGTTAAATTTTAAAATTAATGATATATAGGTTGGTTTTACTACGGAAATTTGATCCTATTAAAATATCGTTAAAAAATAATATATCTAGACATTTATGACTTCATCTTCAGCTGTTTTCTATCTACTCCTGGATGGAGATTATCTTGTTTTTCTTTGTCCATTATAATTCACTGTCAGGTATTTGTGTAGATGATTCTACACAGTTCTACTGGATAACTGTATTTATCCAACGATTGTCCGTGTTTCTAGCGGCTGATGTATTTACATTTAATTTTGTTGGCGTCTTCTATCATATCGACTGCTCTTGTCTGTTTTCTTAATCACATGTTTATTTTCCTGTCTCTACGTGTGACGCCCTACATACATCTTCCAGGGCTCCTTTGTGTTACATTTTTGAACCTCTCTTTTGTTGAGACTCCATGATTCGCCGTTATACGTGAGCACTAGAAGTATGCATTCATTGAACACTTTCCGTTTAAGACACAGTAAAAGTCACTTTTTGAAATTTGAATGAAGACATTTATGTACGTGATCTGATTATAAAATAAATTAACAAGAATTATGTGACTGATATGTGATCCGATTCCAAAATCATTAAAAAAAGTAACGTCAGCATAAAACAACTTCACATAAAATGAGAAAATAAAAATGTAATAATTTTAATAAATAACTAGACATTTAATGCTATTTATGTGCAATTCAAGGTTTGGTATAAAGACCAATATCGCCGATGTGAGTCCATCATGAAAGACATTCCTGCAATTCAATCCAAAACATCGACCGAAGAAGTCAGCCAGAGGTGTGTTCAGCAAACGCTCAACGAAGGTCAGTGACTCAAATATAATGAAGCCATAGATATGGCTAGTAGACTAGTTCTTCGCCATATTATCGTCGCGAGTAGCTGAATCCCCAGAAAACCAAGAAATCTCCCTGTAAAAGAATTTTGAACGCCGCGAAAACCTAATATTGACTTTTAATAGACACTAATACAGTAGAACGCTGATTAATCGCGGTCATTGTAGAAAACCCGAGCCCGGATAATTAAATTAAGTTTTTATTGAGTTAAACATACAAAAATAAGTGGAATTTTGGTGGTATTATTTTTTATTCGTTTGTATTTATAAGCCTGCGAATTTTCAACACTCCACACTAATATAATATCTTGGCTTTCACATAACATTTTTGCAGCTGTTAGGGCTTCGTTACAACACATTTTTCAAGTGCATAATTCGCCATAATCGTCTTTTTTTTTAGAAATTTTCCATTATTTCATCATAAATCAATTACATAATATAAACTATGGATTTTATAACAGCTGCGGTCCTTGTTATGTAATTTTCAAAACGTTATTTTAAAATATTAATAAAATATTTATCGGTGTGTAAAAAAAATAATCTACAGACTGAGGACTACAGTTAATTCAACTCACGCAAAATTAAGCCCCGAATAATGGCCTATGGATTGGTGTATAACTACAGTTTACAGTTTTACACATATCATTTTATTACATAAGAAGAAAAATAGTAAGATTAGATATTACGGTACCATACTATGATATGAACATTATAATAACTTCTACAAGAATAAAAAAATTATAAGTTTGGATCGTTGCAAGAAAATAATTTCAACCTTCGGCACGTTTGCACTGTCAAATTTTTCCGGTACTAAAAATATAATAATAAAGTTTTATGATTTATGCAGCTCAATGTTCGAATAAATTTCACCTTAAGAGCGATTTGCACGTGTCATTCTCTTTAGTACGACACTAATACTTGAAATTAAAATAATGTATTTTAAATTATGGATAAATTTGGATAAAAACGTGTCCATTCTCTGAACATGGTTTCAAAACAGCGGTTGCTGTGTTCAACAATCTACGTGCGGCTGATCTGAAAGTTTGATGCCTCTCATTCAAGTCATATTATTGTGGGATATTAAAAGCCTGTAATATATAGACACCATATTATGCGTTTGCCTTGTCATCAGTCGTCAGCCAATAAAGCAACGGAGTTTAAATAGTAATTTTGATTGCTAATCGCATATACCTAATACCATAATTTTTGATTATGGTAATGATTATATGCATACATATTATGATACTGTTGAAAATCATTTACGAGGGCTATTTTTACAGTATCATTTTTTTGTAAACTCATACTAATTCATTGTATTAAAAACATTTAAATTACTTAAAATGAAAATATGTCTTAAACTACTTTTCAATGTAATCCGCGTTGACGTCCAAATATTTTTGAGATCGGGAGACGAGTTTGACAATCCTCTCATTGGAGAAGTCTGCCGCCTGCTCCGTGAACCAGTTATTGACAGTTTCGTGGGGGGCGTCATCGGTGTGCATGAAGGATGGTCCAGTAGATCCCACTCAAACATCTACAGCTCTTCTGCTGTGATTGGCGCAACGTGAGCATTTAAAAAAACGAATCACTGATCTCACTTTGCAATCGGCGGGATCAATGATAGACATGGTTAATAAAATACCACTGAAAATTGCTTTTGACGCATTGTAAATGAGTTACAATGAGAACTTGTTACGAGTATACAAAAACGATTCTTACTTTAAAATTGGCCTATCTAAAAGGTTTCCACATTGTGTATATTTTTATTTTGCATCATCATGTGTTGTTGGATGTCTTGTGTTTGGAATTCATCAGCCACCAAGTAACCTCAGCAGAGATGGTCGAGTCATGGAAGAAAATCGATTGTCGATTGTTTTCCAGTTGAAGCGGTGGGGGAGAGTCTACTGCGAAACAATACAATGGCGTCGCCGTTTTCGTATAGGCAATATTCCTGAGGGAGTGAATAAAAGGGAAGTTATATTCACCATCGCCGTGGGAAGGAAACACGGGGGTACAATGCAGTTTTCAATCAAACCCAGCGCAGCAATACCGATGTGTGGCGGAGACAAACAGTCGCCCTCGAGCCGCCTCTGTATTTGTAAAAATGTAAAACCTTACTCCGATAAAAATATCCAATAAAATCTTCTTCTTGGCGCATATTATTATTGTACATGCGCTAACATTTCTAATTTAATTCTGCTTTGTATTACATGTCATAATCAGTCATGTTATATATTTTCAATAGGTTTACTTGGCCGCTTGGTGACCGGTGTTGACCACGAAGTTGCCACTATCTGGTCGTCTGATTTCTGATAGTAATCATGTGAATAAACTAATTACGATTTTTAAATTGATTCTTTTTTCTATAAGTAATATACTAAATTACATCATTTTTCCAATTTATTAAATTCAAATGATTTCTAAAATTAGCATTGCTAACTATTTTCTAGATATGTTAGGAAATTTTCTGACAATAACCGAGAATTTGCACATGGATCTAATGTCTTTTAAAGTATCGAATCGATAGACCCTCTGCTCTTTCAAAATGGTTGAACGGTATTCACTCTTTCCGAGGTAAGTTTGTAGAACTCCATGATCACGTACGTGAAAAAAAAAACATTTTTTTAATTTACTTGAGACCCCATTATAATTATTAATACAACTTGTTGAGTTAAGTTGTTAGATTGATGACCTTACAAGGTGAAACGCATCTCAAATAAATGAAACGAGTAGAATAAAGTGTTTTATTTTCACATGCGTGATTGTGAATGGTTTTAAATCATTTTGGTAAGGTGTTGGAAACAAAAAATATTAGCTATTACACATTAGTAATATATACAAAGTATTAAATTAAGTTGTGTAAATTATGTGCGCTCTATATATTTTGCGTGCGCTATATTAGCAAATCGTGAACAGCTCAGGGAGAACATTGTTTTTGATTGTGAATTTATATCATAGTTGGCGAGAATATTAATTGTGAGGTGTTCATGGGACGAAATTCCAACGTAAAAACGTCCGTACATATGATTTATGAAATCCTTTATGGAACGAATACCCGAGTCGTGATGTAATAAATATAGTTGTGTAATTCTAATCCACCGAGGAACCTGAACCACTTTGATCAGTAAAATTTGTAATCTTCCAATATGTGATTTATCCTCATGACTCCAGATGTGTGCTTGTAAATGTAGCCTGTGTTAGTATTAACTATCGGAATGTATTAGGGATGTCTTATCATTTTGGTTTAGTATCATATAGTAAAAAAAAAAATTCCACGCCTTCACGCTTCACGATACTTTAAGCCGTGTAGGATTGGCAAATATGTCAGTCATTTTTTAAGCAAGTACCGTCGCCGGATTTTCCCGGTGTAGCGCTGCGGTTGCGATGTTGCGCATGCGCAATGGTTTCATTCGTCTGTTGACTCACCACATGTAACGTTAGAGACATTCACATAGTGTGACCATATTGTCGTTCTTGTGTCCGGATTTGGCGCCAAGTATTTCAATATGTTCCTTCATTGGTGACAAGCATTTCGATGATGATGATGATGAACTCATAAATAACAAATAAAATGAAAACAAATAACTATGGCTGTTAGTCACTGAGTCAGCATTGGTCAGGTTAAAGTTGCGCGCATTCGCTCTACCTCACTCTCGTTACAGCGAATAGCAGAAGACTTAAAGCTTCCTTTATAAACTAAGTAAAAGATAAATAAAAAGACTGTCTATATCTATAATAAAATAAAATATAGTTTCTGTGATGTAGGATAAGTATTGCAAACTTAAAATGTGTTTCTTTGAAAAATTTGGTATTTTGGATATATCTATATATGTTTTATATAAATGGTATAACAATGCTAATCAGATATAAACACATTACGTCAATTCAATGATATTTCCATGAACCAATACTATATAAATATAGTATTCAACGCAGTTTAATTTTATCAAATTTCCAATTTTAGCTTCCACCAACGAAAGCGAAAAATTAAAATAAAATAGAGCAAGTCATATAGTCAGCTGGCGGATTCATAATAGTTTCTAAAATTGCAATGACATTTTACGTAAACATTTCAATATCGAAGTTCTACTATTTTACATTGAAAATAAAGATTTCAAACACCTGCCACAGGTGAGCCAGGCAACATCGGAAACAATGCCGCCCAAGATCTGCGCAAATCCCCTCATTTGAATATTTCATGTAAATTATTTTTCTTTTATTTGGCCCGTCTGCCTCCCCCCCCGGCTCTGCGCTGATGCAACCAGAAATCAGAGCCGGCGCAGGTGTATACGACGCCAGGAGATATATCAAACTAAATACGATTCCCGAATTATTTTTGAATTTCAGCGGAAAATATTTACATATCTGATATTAGATATTTAAATATTGATATTACGTTATTTATTAGCTCAAGATTGTATGCATAGTTAGGGAACTTATACATGCACCTTTGACGGCGCGGTACATGTCACAAAGCTAATCAACTTCATTCGAAATTCGATGATAAATGGTCGGCGTGATACTTACAATCACTTCAATGATTAATTATATTTATTTAGTATATCGGTTTTTAACATGGCCTAAATATAAAAATTCGGGACTTCGTGATTACCAAACACATAGTCTATAGCATCACCGTTAATCCATCTCTAAAGGAATCGTGTATCTTGTCAGCAAAGTGTGGAGAGTTATTTATTATGTTGAAAGATGAGAAACTCTTATATTTTGTCTATATCCAGATGTTGAAAAATCAAAACTGTCCGACAATTAAACAAGGGCTAATTACCTATATAACGTATGCCGCTCCATGGAATGGATTACTTATTCGCCGAGTCAATTTTTTAGAGGTAGCAATTAAAGAACAACGTTCAATCTTGAAATGACTTTTACGTTACAAACGCCAAGACTCCCAGTACCGGGGATGGTGTACAGTCTGTATTTTTAATATTTCCGCTGGCTACGTTGCACGGCAAGATGGAACAGTCGTTAGCTCGACATATTGACCCTTGAATATTAAACTTTGGCACATGTGTGTCACCATCGGAACGGCACATAACTGATTTTAAGAATGAGTCTGGGAATTTGTTTAAATTAATTATAATATTCTGATAAATAATTTATTACGCTGTTTATAGTTAAAATAATAAAAGGAAGAGAAGAGGAACTACGAGACAGATTTATGTTAGAAAACAGTATTTCTGCTTCTGCTGTTGCTGTATCAAGACAAATACGATTTAAGTATTATTAATAGTGGTAATTTTTTTTCTATACAATTTCAAATATTTTCATGCCGTATTCGTTTGCCTGAAGGATGGAATAAATATTTCTCTATATATTGTAGACAATCTTTCTTCAAAGTGTAATTTCTGAAGAATTAAGGCATTCCTTCGTCTCGCAGTCCAAAGGTATGCGCAGCACGCAAGGCCAACACCATATCTCGAAGGAATCGAGTATATTTCTTTATTTTCTTCTCAAGGTCTAAGTTCCAACTTCACACTATTCAATTATTACATTTTTCTCTATTTTAGTAAATTATGAATCTCTTCATTCATTTTATTTGAATGTGATTTACTCCATACTTGGAGAAAATATTTGCAAACAATAAATGTATACCTACATTAGTATATGTTAATTATTTTCTCTATCGTATAATGAATGATATCGCCTATACCCAGGGGCGTGTAGTCCATACAAGCAAAAAAGCTGTGCATTACTAAAAATTCTGGGAAACAAATATAAATTAAATAATTGGATTAACATAAACGAAAACATTACATTGTTTAGTTCTAAAAACTACCACGACAACTCACCGCTGTATCCATGGCACTCTTTGGTATTCGCCGCATCGAGCTATTCATATTACTCTGTTCTGTATCTAAGCTAATGAATTACTCAAATCATATAAATAGCTATTTACTGAATTGAAAATTCCTATCGATTGATAAGTTTTGTATGGAGTCGTTTCCTATGCTGTTTTTTAACAGAATAACATGCGTGCAAATCATTACAGTGTCTACTTCCTCTTTTACTAATTCGCGAATTTTACTATCTTACTTTTTTTATCGTGTTGATTTACGATTGTTCTTTAAATTTGGTGCATGGATTGGTTTTTGATTTGAGAAAAACAAAACCAATTGACAGAACTATTTCCTACGTTAACCTTTAATAAAAAATATTATTTCCTTTAGTTATTACGTGAAGGATTTTCAAACAATAAATTAATCATGTTCAGTCATAGAAAGTGTTCTTAAAAACTTTCATACATTTTTTTGTATGGGTAAGAAGGCATTATTTTATGTTAAAACTTAAACTTTAAAAACACTATTAATAGTACTCTAATATTACAAATACATGACAAATAAACGACGGATTTATTTTGTCTAAAGACGTTGGTTAAACGAAAGTATATATAGTATATATGATTGTATAATATCATTGGTAACAGTATAATCTAAATCTATACTTACTGCACAGCACTGCTTATACCGTATATATGTAGATACGGTATTTAGTTTATGGTAAATTTTGTACTTTTTATCTTTCTACTATGTTCAATATTCCCACTATCCTCTCCCCTCACTACCCACTCTGCCACATGAACTTTTTAATTTGTGATTAATAAAATAGATGATACACGGGGTACGTGTCATATCAATATACTTCTGCATATTTTCAATTCAAGCTAAACGCTTGTGCTATGAAAATCTAAAATTATAGATCGAGGCTCAAATTCTCGATCACTAGGGGAGGTATCGTAATCACTAGACCATAAGCACGTCAATTACTAATTAACTTTAACCGATCCTCCACAGGGGTAGGCAGAGAAGATAGAGCGCCACACTCTTCTGAGTCCTGACACACAGCTCAAGTCTTATCCACATACGTACGTAGTATACATAAATACTCTTGCTAAGTCTACCAATACTCTGGTTCACACACTCAGCATATTACCATTATCTATTCACTATTACGTTTCAGGTAACCAAAGCACTTCAATGACCCTTTTTTAATCTTATTCACGATGCTAAGATCAACTTTACATTTACTGATGCTTCATAACTCGTTAAAATATAATTGAATTAATTAGAAAGTATAGTGATAAAAAGTAAAACTTCGTTGTGTCCACAACAAAGTTTGTTTCGCTCAAGAAAAATAAATATAGTCTGTTTACTTTCAGTTAATAATAAACTGTCGCTGTCTTTATTTTAGCACAGTACATGTTGCAATATTAAAAATAATTTTTTGTTGCATTATTATTATTTATTTATTTATCTAGACATGGTTAAACTCGATAATATTTTGTTCTAAATAAAGCATTTTATTAATTTGTCTTCTTATTTTCGTTTCAATCAATTTATGTGACGCGTTTTAGTCGGGTGAGAATTTTGTAGAAAGTGTCGGCAAAAAATAGTATAATATCTACAATATATTATTGGTAAACCTTACTAAATTATGAGTTGAAAATGTTCAAGGAGTTAAGGATATAAATTTTGTACCAATACGAAAAATATTATTATATAAAATTTTCACAAAATCATGTTAAACCTCATGTTTACTTATTTATTTGTAAAATTAACCCATTATTCATATCTATTCTATATTTTTGCCTTCGGCCCTAAACTATATAGTTCAATGACCTATCAATACATAATTTGAGATCAATAGAATTTTATACATCTAGTAATCAACAAAAAAATCGCATAACTACGATCTTTTTAAAATGGTTATATTTCTGAGATTGTGTAAAAGAGGACTGAAGCAGGATGGAAGGGTCTAGGTCCAGTGATAGGTGTAGATGAAGAGCACTTGTAAATGAGGCCAAACTCCATCCTGGGATGTAGTGCCGTAGAAGAAGAAGAATAATGTATTTCTGGCATGTTTGATATTAGGCATTGAACATTTTCTACTCATATTTTTAATTTAATAGGAACTAGGTATGTTACACCTAGAATGTAGGTATAATATATTATTGTGAGGACTGCCACTCTTATGTGTGTGTCAGATGAATGGTGGGCGCCATGGGATATAAAAGGCCGTCACTAGGGAACGGGGCTCTTTTCCCATCGTTCCTTCGCATTGGCAATAAGCAATATCTGAGTATGTTATTGTACATTGCTGTAAATATATTACTGTAATAAACGGGTGTTGTTACACGTATCATACCGAGTTTCACTACAAGCAACTGGAGTGTACAATATGAGGAAATAACCCAAGGGAATCTGTGATAGTATTTCCAAAGGCACCACACTGGTGCAGTCAAATTGGGAAAACACTACAATTATAATAAAAAATATATATTTATTGTTTAATTTGATTAAGTTATATATACGAATGTACTACTGCCAGAATGATGGAATTCGGGTAGTCGGGTGGCCGTAAATCTTAGGAGGCTCAGACGTCCGACAGATTCCATCCGAATCAGCGGCGAAACGTATCAAAGCAACGTGTAATTTGGCTCTTGAAGAGTGCAAATCCTTTGTGGTGCTAAGAGAGATAAATTCCTTTTCCAAATAACCTTACCCATATCGCCGCATGTCCTAAATATGCACAGTAATGATAATTGTTGTGCCCGAGGGAAGACGAAATACATGATTTATTATTTCACATATGTGTATTTTTTTTTGTGTTTACAGACACATTAGATTAAGTTAAATAAGAATTCGCCTTGCAGGACAGATTGTAAATACGTGAAAGGTGGTAAGGACCCAGAAGACAATTTTACAAAAAAAACAGTGTAAGTAATCAAAGTTTACACAATTTTCATTAATTATAATATCTTTCTCTTCCAACAGTTACGTTTTAATAAGTTTCAAAATAAACAAGTCTATTAAAATCAAACTGTTAATTTATTCATTTTTTAAATGTCTTCAATATATTACTTTCAAATTCAGTCAAGTAAAGCCGAAACATGTAAAAAAAAATGGCATCAGTATCAACAAGTCTAATCCACATTACGTGAGTATGAAATGAAAATTATTGACATAATAGTAGCCAATCGGGACGCTAGAAAAATATCACGTGAGAGAAACGTCAAGCATTTTTAGTCATAATGAGATTGAGTATCAGAGATGGTTAAATCCTTATACATGAGTATCCATGCAATAATATCAATAATGGTGAAATACAAAATAATATTTTAATTTATCTGACCATTTTTCATCCTAATCGACTCAAAATAAACCATATCTTAACTAATGTAATTAATTGTTTAATTGTAATTTTGACATAAGTATATTCATCCAAACTACTTGTAAATTGTCGTTTTTATCTCATCCGTATTTTATATCTCCGTTTAAAGAATTTTTTTTTTTTTAAAATCCAAAATTAAAAGAAAACGTGTAAATATTATATTTTTAATTAAAGATAAAAAAAATACCTATTCCTTATAATGAAGAGTGAAATATTATGAATTCCAAAATGTTTTTACGTTATTGCTATAATTTCACATGAACCTTTCATATTTCAAACAGTTTAAAGGCTCTCCTGTAAAATTAACAAAACGATCCGATGTTTTACAGTTATGTATTAGGGTGGCGATATTTTATTTTATAGTTTATTTACAATTGTTTTTAAAAAGCAGGACATGGGCCTATTTTGCTTATTTATGAGATTGTTGGAATCAATGCTCCTCTAGTTGTAGGATCTTGCTTATAAAACGGTTAATAGTTTTATATTAAATAAAAAATACATTATGAAAAAAAGACAATAAACAACTTAAATGATGTAACTAAATTGTGTATTTTAAAGTTGCGTTTCGTTTATATTTTGAATAACATCATTGACTTAAGATTCATGTTTTGATCAATAATTATTTTTTGTTAGTGTCTTATTAAAATTTCTTAAGCGCTATGTTGTCAAGTCTTACGCACGCATACACAGCTAGAGGAAACGTTGATAGTAATACTACCGAACCATTTCCAAACTCCTAAAAAAGCTACACAATATGTTAGTAGCTTCTTTAAGAGTTGTACCATTATTTTTATCTTTACTGAAAATAGCACCATAATAACAGTTAAAGGCTTCTAGTTCTTCAAATGCAGTAAGGGGCTACTACTTTTATCGGTGGTAACGTTTCGGAAAACTTCTTGCAAGTCTAGTGAGCTTTGGATTAAAGTGTTTCCCTTACCATGGCAGATGCCGCAGAAATCCCAGGGTTCGCATCTCGGGGGCTGTCCGGTCCCTTTACAGTCAAACGTCTGTAATTATCGACTGACTGAGAGCCTTCAGCAGCTACAGAGATTCTCAAAAGGCACAGCCCTGAGCTAATTCCCGAGAGAATTCTCTTGAGAATTGTGTATTTTTTTCTAACTGCCTAACATTCAATCGGTTATCATTAATAAATAAAATTGCTAATATCATGTCGACTACAAATACTCATGCATAAATCACAATTTTATAAATCCAAATAGTCTTCCAACACCTTCTCCACTAATCTGAGATATAACATTTTTAAACAAAAAATATATAACAATAAATTAAAACGTTAAAAAATTAATTAATTACATCTATGTAATACTACAAAATCTAAAAATGTACCCTTTATTTCAGCAATGTACACATATTTTTTTAAAAAAAAATTTCAGTACAAAATAATTACTTATTTTATTTTTTACTCTCTAATATTATACTATACAGAGGATACATTGTTAAGAGCTTTATTAAGATATTTCTTTCAGTCGTAATGATATAATAAATTGCTAAATATTTTGAACTCTTCTAATTAACTTATAATATATTTTGTGACACGTTGTAACGCAATGGTTAAATCTTTTACGAAAATAAACAGATCTGTCTCTCTGTAACCGGTAGACTGCTCTTCCAATTGAACTACACTAACTCAATTAACATGCGTCAGAGTTATGCTTGTTTATTTTTGTTTTTACCAACTAGAAAATTGATGATTAATCTTAGATGCAATAGTTTTCACATTTGACTATAAAAAAATTCTAAATGAATTAATTTAACCGTAATATTTTGAACACACCTATTTTATTAGGAGAACACATTCTTATTGTGAAGTTGTAATTATTCAGAACAGACGGTCTGTGATATTTTAAATGTGAATTAAATATATTAATTAGAAAGATATACATATAAAATCAATTTTATCGAAAAATATTGTTGTTGCGCCACCGGTATTCGAACCTGGATTTCTTTCCTAACCGGGGAAGGTGCATTATCCAACTATGCTACAGCGACAATTTTCGAACCTATATGTTACCTTTTTGATATTAATACATTTAATCGTTCCATTATTTACACCTATTTTGTTATTAATTATAAGAATGAACATATATATACAATGTTTACATTTTTACTGGATGTAATATCATTGCTCGGTGATTAAATAAATAAAAATATGTCACTTATAAATTAAAGGAAGGAATTTAACTCACGCGAGACTTTCGCTATAAGGTGAATAGTTGAAAATTGTCCCATTGTAGGTATGACAACGGTGTCTGCACTATAATTGCAATATCTTTCTGGAAACTGGGAGCCAACGTGTGCATGTTGAAATCGCCTAGCGGAAGAATGTAGTTTGCGAAGTCACTAATGACATCTCTATCCGCCAGTGCGAAAGTAATGTTGAGCAAAACTTGGTATCGAGATGATGCTGCAAAAATCCTAGCATTTTAGCCACCGCTACAGAGCATATACTAAATATGTTAAAATATTTCATCTGTAATAATCTATTCAATTCATTATTCCTCTGCCACCTAAGAATTGTGTACGCTACTATGGTCATGTTTTTAAACAATAACTGAGGAGAATCAAATGTCTAAAGCGTCAATTATTTATTTAAAAAAGATATCGCAAATTTGTTTGTAGTAATTTTAAATTAATCAAAAAACCATCAAACACCAGTAGATCCTACTTAACTTTAATAACGAAAATATGGTTCGTCAAACCATACTATAATTTTTTTATCATTTCTTTATTTAACGACATTAAGCGACAATATACGATTTTACATTGCTTAAAACTTACTTAGTGATTAAAAAACACTTTTAAGTGGTATCTTAAATAGTAATATAATATTTTTCTGTTGTCGCAATGGAATCTTTAAATTTAATATTTTGCTTCTGACAAAATGAAAAAAAAAAGACAAGAAACGTTGCTTCCGTGAGTTTAATATTTACGGAATGAATGTTAAAAATAAAAAAAATGTTCATCAATAATACTTTTTCATGTGCCATCTTATATCGAAGGTTGGCGACCAAGTTGCAGTATGCTGATTTATATTGTGTAAGACGTATAAGATCTTTAGTATTTTTGACAATGATGAACTTTCTGAGGTTGTGCAGCCACGATAACCATTTTCTAGCAGCGGCGTGCTGTCAGTACTTTGTTATGAGTTGAACTTAATTAGAATTTCTGCGAAACAATTTAAAATAAAATATGTATGTCGTAATATTCTTAACACAATTATTGTCATTTTATTCAGATTTTTTTATATAGTTATATTCTATCAGATAAATATTTAATTTCTTAACTACTTATTAAATGATACTTGAGTAAAGAATAATACGTTTGTCCTATGTGCACTAAGTATATATAAACAAAGCCCAAAGAACAAACCCCTTCAGCAATGTGTACTGCTCATACTGACGGGCGGGAGCAAAAACATAGAAACTCATGGATGCTATGATGGCAGAGATCCATCTCGCTAATATCGCTATATGAACAAAAAACAAACCAGTAGGCATGCACATATTAACGTACAAATGAGTGAACAGCCAAACTCAAAGACGTAGAACACCGGTTGGAAGAGCTGAAAGCAAAATGGAGAGAGAAGACAAGTTGAGTTCTCGGACTGGAAGCGGAAATGTGGGCGGGCTAAAGGCCTGCTGGATAGATGGCACAGACAGGAAAACAGTGGACCGCGATACCAGCATTAGAAAAGCCTGTAAGGGAAGCTTGTCTCGTACTGACACTAATACAGGGTTACAGACCTAGACCACAATATTTTATGGGTTGATACCTGACTAAATTACGAGTCGAAAATTTTCAAGAAATATATGAAAAACTTCACCATTACGGAAAATATTATTTATTGAATTTTTTTATAAAAGCTTATTATATTTAAGCTTTAAGTATACGTACATACTTTGAAATAAATATTTGCGAAATTTATCCATTATTAATGTATATATTTGCTTCGTGCTCTAAATTCGATGACATTTATCTTATTGTTTTCAGTATTTAATTTAGTTGCATAATTATATATATTATATGAGATGAATGAGATTAGGTACATATTACTTGAACATTTTGGACTCGTAATTTAGTCAGGTATCCAACCATAAAATATAATGGACTAGGTCTGTTACACCTTTATAATGGACGAGCACAATTTACCTTATCTTTGCCATTTCGTTTTCAATGTTTAATTTCCGTCTGGTTGTGGTGATTTTTGTATAAACCAAAATAATTTGAATATTTTTTAGAAACCACTTGGTTTGAGAAGCGCTCTGCTGTGTTCGTGAATGCCCCAAGGTGAATAATAAATTTATCAATGATAGGTCCGGCGGCTCGAAGGGGAGGGCGGTGGTTGAAAGGGAAGTGGGTGGGGCGGGGGATCGACCAATCAAGATAAAAGCCACTGGACAGCGATCATCATAAACAACAGAGGGCAGATGCCAAAAGGTCATCGGTGATCGCTGATCCATGATCGCTCTTGTGACAATGATCGTGTATTCATTACAATACATGGGGCATTGGAGCTTCTGTTATCACGGAAGCTTTTAATTAAACTCAACTTCTCTTACTCAAATTACAGTATTCAGTATCAAATTTTTTTGTCAAAATCGGTAGTGGTAAAATACCCACCCTTCTGAATACAGAAACATAAAAATAAATCTAAATTAAAAATATCTATTTGAATTTAATTAAAGATATAAAATGTGATCAAACGTATATCATGGTAAATACATATTTTTTTCAGTACTCATAAACAATGTTCCTTCTAAGATGTGCGGGTGAGCGCGCCCACACGATTTGGTATTATAGCGCTCAGAAAAAAAAATAGCCCGCACACAATTTTTATCGAGACTTCTTCATGTGCCGCCTTCTAGCGAAGGTTGGTGACCATTTTGATTTATTCTGTATCAGATCACCAACATTTTCAACATTGAACCACATTCTGAGAATACACACCCAAGATATTCTCTTTCTACCTACATAACATAACGAATTGTAAAATATCATATTTTTCATTGCGAAGAATGTGTCCGAAGTATGCAGCTTTCCTTCTTGATACAGGGTGAATATTATGTTCCATTCGATGTTGGTTTTGAATAACTAGGAAATGAAATACATTTTTTTAAATTTGGTTTTATTTATCAATTATGTTAGTATACTAAGGTGTTAGATGCTCTATGATAAATTGTAATCAACTACTCTTTACGATTACGAAATGCAAACTGACAAATGTCTGCCAAACCAAAATGGCAGCCGAACAAAATCGGCCTGGAACATACCATTGTAGTTGTGTTGATTTATTTGTGCAATTATCTGATTCAAAATTAGGGAGAACATTCCCCATACACGCCAAACTTACGTTTTGACACTTTTTAGAAATTCACATGTTCGAAAAGCCACAACACTTATTACATAAAATGTATTATTTCAAATCTCGGTAAACACTACATAGTACTTCCCTAAAAATTTCAATTAAAATATAATACATATCTAGTACCTACCTTCACAAACTACAACGCTAAGCAACCTTTTAAATTAATAAATTAAATTTTTATATGTCAAAAATGAATGTAAATATATTTTCTTTTTCTTTTCTTCCTACTATGACTTAATGAGTTATATGAATAATGGTGTTGACTATATTATTTCTATGCATACATTTTTTCTGTGATTAATATAATTTTATATTAATTCATTCTTATGTATTTATTTTCATTTTATATTTTAGTTGCGTCATATGGTCCACAGCAAATGCTCCCTACATATCTATCCGTCTGCGTATGCCTGTCCTCCCGTATCTCTGCTGAGATCGGACGAGACACGACGCCTTCACATCGCATGAAAGGCGCCTTTGTGAGAAGCGAATCCGTTGACTCCTCACGGGACGGAGTTGTCAAACCTTAAACATTATTCTGAATATTTTCTCTTTAAACACTTCATCACTAATGCATTAAAAATACGTACAAGCGCGCGAAAAAATCTACCAGAATAGTCGTATAGGTATACTACATAACATTGTAAAAGTAAAAATATATTTTTTATCGTATTTCGAGGAAAAAAATAGCAAATTGTACAGTTTTGCTGTGAGTGTAGCTTTATTGGTCACTGTTCTTTGGATGACAACTCCTGGTATGTTTGCTTTCGTTTGCTATTTTTGGTTCAATATAATAATTTCTCGGCATTCTTTTCTGTCACCTACCTTCACTTTTTTCTTCCATTATATTCTTAAGTTAGCTGATGTGTTTTATTGTATCCTATATATATTTCTCTTCTATTTTCGTCGTATTGTATTGATAATTGTCTTTTTTTCTTTACTTACGTCCTTTTCTGTAATATCGCAAATCATTCCAGCCAATTTTTTTCTTATGTTTCATGATCGGTATTTAACTATTATTTATTTCTGTACTTTAAAAAAATATATTTTTTTTATCAGTTTTTTTGAACAGTACGATTCTTAATTTCATGACTAGATGCTTCTTTTAACAGCTATATTAATGTTTTCATTGTTTACCACTATGTTGTAGAACAACGATTACTAACCTGACACGATGTCACGTGAAATATTGTTGATGACACGAAATTCATATTTCGTTTTCAAAAGTAGAAAAAAGAAACAGTTTGGTCTTAAAACATAATTTTAATATTTATACTTATTCGAATACACTTTTTAATAAATGGAACTTGATGCCCAATACATTTAATTAGTTTAAAAAAAAGGTGAATACATATATGTACGTAGAATTATCGTCCATAAATTTGATAGAACCAACAATAAGAAATTAGTAAAACTTGAAATACCGCGTTTTTGAAATTAAAAGTAAGATAGAATTATTAACTACTAATAAGTAAATCATCACAAAAAAAGACTTACTGAAAAGTTAAATGAAAAGTATCACAGAATTATATTAGTATAAAGATAACTTTAAATATTATTCTTGCTGACTGATTCAATTGAAAATAAATTAAATGTATTTTTTTAATTCTAATAGATTCTATTTTTTTCACAAATATCTTATGACACCGCAATTTTTAGGATTTGGGCGGATATTTTGACATACTTAAAAAAAGTCAATTGTTAATTAAAATATTTAAAATATGTGTTGTAAGTAGTAGATACCTACTACATTTACTTGTTCAGCTGTTCCTTTAGATTTAAATTATGAATATATATTAGTAAATTTTAACCTCTGTTACCATTAAATTAATACTTCAGTGAAGAAATAAATTGTAATTTCTGCACATTGCATATTGAGAGATGTTGCACTACCTCAATTTTCACATAATTTATTTTCATATATGTGAAAATGAAACACTTGTTTTTTTATTCTACTCGTTTAATTTACCTGAGATGCATTTCGCCTTGTAAGGGCATTACAAAACTATCTCAAGTAAATTAAATTATTAGAATAAAAAAACAGTTTTTTTATTTTCACATATGCGATTATGAAGTTCTACAAATTTACCTCGAAACATTAAATAATTTATTTTCAATGTAAAGTGGATAAGTTTTAATGAAATTAAGACAAATTCTCTATATGATATAATTATACATTTCTTTAATTATTATAATATTATAACATATTCAAATATTAAAAGATGTAAGGATATATTATTAGTAAAATGATTGATTTGCATCTGTGAAGAAGCATAAGAAGAAAACATTAAATTTAAATTAAAAATAAACAAACAATAAATAATTATTAAGTTAGCCAAATTAACAAATAATTACAAATAAATGGTGACAGTATTTTATAACACTATTTTTAATGTATGTGCAGTGATACGAAAGTTGCCAACAGACCAACATGTTTGAAATGCATTCTGACCTGATTGATATCATGAATCAAGACAGATTTCTGTTCGAGATTCGAGCTCGCTCTTTGCTTTTTTTTATTAACAGAGATTACTTCGGTCCATTCATTTGAAATTCTTTCACTCCCCATCTATATTTTAAGTCTTATATTTCGTTGCTACCACACAGATGAATCTTCTGATAAGAAATGCCATTCGATGTTCGGTTTTTAAGTCCACCTTTTAAATTTAAAACACAGTAAGGTATAAATGATCAGTTTCTTCAATTATATTCATTATTACTGTGTCGTTTCATTTGTATAATATACTATGTGTGTATAATCTAGAACTGTGTTTTATATTCATTCATAACCTTTAAACATGTCTAATCTGCTGTTATATAATAATATTATGTGTGTATGACTATTCTACCACTAAAGAGAGTTGCTTTTTTTTATAATTATGATACAAAACGAAACAAAAATTTTATCACACCGATTTCCGAAGAGATATGCAGAGACGATAGTGGATATTTATAAACAATTATCATCTCGTCCATTTCAATCAAATTCTCATGGATGTTTGACGTTTATTTTAAATATCTATTGTATATAAAACTGCACTGTTTGCGAACGTCATACTTCGTCTTTCACTGATGTCTTTAATTTCTATTATTTTAACACTTATTTATTACCATCCTCTTCCAACGTATAATTTAATTTTATATTTTTTATTATGTACTTAATTGATTCTTCTAAAATTGTAAGAATTTTTTTTTAAATCTAACAGTTATGAATTTTATATTTTTTAAACATATTATTATGTAGAAGGCAAATTTATAAGAAACTCTCAGAATCATATAAAAAAACTATTTTTTCGGTCTGTTAAATTATTGCATTAATCAGATGAATTTCTTCAATAACTGACTAATCAATATTTATGACTGTTACAGCATTATTGACATTTATTTTTGGCTATGTATTTCTTGATTTAAAGTTGTATCAATATATTAGTTACAGAAACTAAAAAAATATATTTTTTTTTTAGTTATTTCTGGATTCCATTACACCACAATTAATTAAGAAAAAGACAACTGTTAACTTTCATAATTTATTGTTCTTATAGCGAATAAATATTACAGATTTTCAACATAATCAGAATGATTAACACAAAACGAAAATTGAAATAAATGATTTCAATTAAATTTGGATTCGCTTATTGTTAGTGAACTGATTAATGAAGGGAAATTTGAACAATTGAGCCACTGACTCAGGTATTCTAAAGGAATTTTCTGTGATACGGAAATACATAATTGTTCTTAGAACACGTGTGTTCAAATTCATTTCGGTACAATAATAAATTATTCGCAGTAAGAATATTGTTCTCAAGCGCCAAATATTCGGAGAGCTATATTAACAATTATTTCGGAGAAAATCAGAATTTATAAAAATATATATATTTGGTACTATGAAAATTCAGTTATTTGATACAAAGTATTTTCGTAATATCAGTATACTAGCGAGTTTACAAACAATTTCTTCAATCAAGCGAGAAAGTGTTGTTATCTTGAAGTGAAATTCTATTATTCTGTCGTCATTTTTATCTTACTCTACGTTTCAAACAATGTGTCAGTGACCTTCTTCGGGACTGATGTGGCGAAAAATGTACCTTCTGAATAAAATATTACGTATCCATCTAATTCGAATTTCAAAGGAAATTAACACCTAACTCCAATGTAATAAGTTTCCTTTCAAATAAACGTACGTAAATTTGAATACGATAGCTCAAATCATAAATACATTAGTTCACAGAATAGAAAAAAGGAAGACAATGCCGTGTAATTATATCTATCACAACGCTTCATTTTACAGAGAAAAGCATTAAAAACGGTTTCGAATCACATTGCACGGTCCATTATCAGGGCTGTTGGAGAATAGCTCAGATAGCTATACACAAATGATTCTAAATTTAATTTATTAATGTTATATTTTAAATATGAATTCCTACGTATAAAAATTATTCCTTTTACTTATTTTCAATTTTTTTTATTTTAGAAAGATTGTACCCAGGTACAGCGTAATACGATAAAGATTAGGCTATTATTATTGTTATAATATAATATAATATTTGTATATAATATATATATATATATCATTCACTTTAACACACAATAGAGACAAAAAAAAAACGCATGTAATTTCGGTCGAGCGAAAAAGATTGTTTTGAAAAAACAACATTTATTCCGTGCATTGGTGTTTGGTTCAGTACAAAAGTAGACTCTTAAAATTCTTTTGGTGCAACGAATTTTCATATTATTTTGGTGCAACGTGGATTTAAAACTTTGACCTAAAGACCGAGCTCGACAAAGGTAATTATTGTTCTGACTATCAATAACATTCTTGACAAAAACGTAATTGAAAATGCCACCGTTTGACAAAATGGATGTCTTTGGTCCATTCGTGACTGCCGCATTCAATTTATTTATATTGATGAATGTATAATAACTCAGATACGCATCTCACAATGCCCCGCCTTTACATCGCGCTGTCATCATTTCATTTGTCTACCGACTTGTGTTATTTCAAACTGTTACACGATTATTCATCGATCATGTTAATATCGTAACTATACCTCTCTCCAATTATCGAAATAGTTTGGTGGCTGTCTGTTTTGTAGTTTTGAATCAGATATCTCTGCCGTTGTAAGTTTTATTAGACAAATTTTAGGGTACGGTTATTTTATGAGGGATAATGAATACAGTATTCATTACTCATCACAATTTACATACACCCATTTAGTTAGGTGTATAAAATATAATAGTTATCAGAAATGGATTAATAGTTTTAAATTTATATTACAAATATGTACTCGTAAACATTCATCGATTATACTGGTGTACCACACCCAGTGCACAATATTTTAGGGATAGATACATATTAAAAATGTTCAAGCTATATGTGTCTAATTAACGTCAACCACGCAAGAAATGTAAGCGTTTAAAAAACGTCGTAGTTATGCGTTTATCTCGATTAAATGAAATATTTTATTTATTACAAATTGTATAGGTATTAAATACAAAAAATAAACGATCATCGAACTTTGAGCTGTGAGATGATTTTTTTTTTATGATTTAGGGCCTAAAGCAATGGATCAATTTCGCAAATATTTATTTCGAAGTGAGTATGAACGCTAAAAAATCTCTCACAATAAGAATTTCTGTAACGGTACAGAGTTTGTACAACATTTTCAACTCGTAATGCAGTCAGATGTGTGAATCCATAACGTATTTTAGAATGGGTCTGTTACATCTAATGTAATACATATTTTAGGGTTCCGCGAAACTTTTTTGCTGACACCTTCAACAAAATTCTCACCCGACTAAAATGTGTCACATAAATAATTACGCCATCCACATATGCTGGTACAGCTTGGAGTACGTGACGAATTATTGTCTTCATTACTTTTTAAACATTTTCGACTCGTAATTAAGTCCAGTATCCATCCATAAAATGTGATAAATTATGATTCACACTTTAGTAGTACGAATAATTGACTGCGTACCAATTTTAATTTATAAACCTAACAAAAAATAACTAATATACCTACCTGTAAGAAAATAAAAAGTTTCCAAAAATGCTGAATAATAATGGAGTGGCCTCAGCGAAAACAAACACAGAGCATGATATATACTTGCTATCGTGAACCCTGCCTGATTTATGTGGTGTTAGCTAACACAGGTCAGAAGATACCGTATTTATTGTGACGTCTGCCGAACACTGAATTGATTCCGAGGCCTCGTTCCCAACCCTGCCAGACGAGCGCTCGCGGCTTGCATGCGACACTGCATCCATTTCGAGGATAATGTAACCGGTGAATGTAAACTCGACATAAAATTAGTCAGCACTTGATTTCGTCGTCGCGTATCTAACTTTATTCAAGTAGAGCGATGTGTGTAGCCGGATACATGAATACTGCACAAGTCAGTGTAGAGAATGGTTAGAATTTTCTAAAATAAGCAAAATAAATTGTCCGTTGTCCAGAGCGAAACCATATATTTAAATTTTGCCTACCGATAAATTACTTATAAATATATTAGTATATAAATTATTTTATTCTATGTAAAGTTTTACTCAATACCGCACACCTTCCCTTTCCACCCACCACTAAATTATGCATGTGCCATTCGAGTGCATAATAATTAATATTTTAATACTTAAGACTGATTATATATCGTGAAGAATAAATGCTCTCTATTCTTAGATAGATTTTTTCTACATATATTTAGATATTTATTCCAAAACATATTTATATAGGTATTTTGATTTAAAATTAATCAAATATACTTTTTCATATATATTCACTTATTAAATATAAAATAGATTGGACTTTAGAATGATTAAGAAAAATATGAAAATGTTAGCAAACTCTTTTTCATGAATGTTTCATTTTAAATTCTGTCAAATAAAGGGCATTTAAGGAGGTAGTCTTATAAATAATGCCTTCGTATTGTTTGTCAACCTCTTTTTTTCTTAGCTATATGAGTACAACATACCGTAAAAGATGTACGTATTTATTGTAATGGATTTTTTTTTAAACAGTTTTTTTTTTACTGTTTTATAAGTAGATTACACAAAATATCTTAAACTGAAGATTATTTGTCTATATTAATTTTTTTTCCTACAGCCAACACTATTTCAATAAGACGCATGTAGAATACTTGTGTGACATAACTCAATCCAGAATGTGCCAATTCGTGCCTGCTCTAATCTTAAGTATGGCTCAGTCGCGAGGAAACATCCAAAAAACTCGTGGATATCCACGTAATTGTATTATTTATGTACAAATTTTATCACGACTTCGCAATTTTTGTGCCAAGTGTATGTTGAAATTACATTTATGACATTTGAGTACTATCCATTAAAATTCTTCCCGATAATAACGAATCTGACATTCAACATCTATTGCTTGGAACGATTTAAAAAGTACCGTATCGGAATTTTAACATTAGATATAATTTTTAAATATATTTCATCAAAAGCATTTTTTTCCAATAGTATATATTATTGTTATGCCACATTTTTTTCGTATAATTTATTGACATGGTTTAATAAATACTTAAAAATAGACTAAATAAATAATCTTATCCAGTTTATAATACATTCGTTGGCATCCAGATTTCTAGCTTTTTGAAAATAACTATCTTTGTAATTGGCATATATTGGCTTTTTATCTATTGTGTAGGTAAATCAAAAATTCTAATTTTATTTTATTCTCTTCTTTCTTCCTTCATATCAGTATTGACATATAGTTGCATCAGTCAGATGAAACATTGCTCGTAATGCGTCTCAATAGGATAATTTATTTTCTTCAATGCATAATGTGGCTGAAAAACTGGAAGCACCTATGGCTTACTACCATAGATATAACACGCTGCGGTTGGATTTATACCAGGTTTGAGGTAATTCACGTGTCATGTCTGTCTACGGAATACATAACATCATTATTCAATGATACATTTCGAAGGCATTCCAGTCTCAAGATTAGAAAGACAAGAGTGTGAACCAACATAATTTTAGTTGTTTGTCTGATATCTCTGTCTTTCCACATCCACGTAATTATTCTACAATATTGTAAGAATGGGAAAATCTGAAAAAAAAACCTTTATAACATTGAAAGTATTATCGTGATAGATTATCTATTGTGAGGGATAAATTAGTAATATCTGGCACAATGGTACAATTTCATCCCCTTCGTCACTTAAAGGAAATATAATCCAATCAATAGGAGGCACTAGATGTTGGGGGAGCCATGTTGCTATGCTCCCGTCGCTTTTCCGAGACGAAATCGGATTTTAAGTTTGAGATTTTATCAAATGAATTTATGGGCTGGCCGTTGAGCTACATTTCGGAAAAAGAACTAGACTTTATTACCCGAAGGGGGATGTCCAGAGAAATAAATCTCAAACCGGAAGATACCTGTGGATGCAACCTTTTTAACCTCAATTCAATTCACTTAGTTTCGAAGAATGTTTCACTGACACATTTTGTAACAACAGGATTTACAACTTTTGTATTAGTTTTTTTTTTAAAACTCATTTATATATTTTTTTAAATTTTCCAGAATCCCAGACAGTACCGTACCATACACATGAATAAATCTGCAGTACAAACTAAACTATTAACAAATGTACATTTTCTTAAAAGACACTAACCATAATTGCAAGTAACATACCTTAATTTCTAGTGATATGTAGGTAGTTCTAAAGACTAATATACATTTGTACAACTCTGTTAGGATGAAATTTTTTGATATATGTGTTATATGTATAAATAGATGTATTAATTTGAAAAAGTGTAACATATAGGGGGTTCGAAAATATGTCGTCAAAAATACTGTCGCTGTAGCTCAGTTGGTAATATACCTTCACCGGATTGCGAAAGAGATCCAGGTTTGACTCCTCCCGGTAGCGCAACAATAATATTTTTAGATAAAATTGATTTTATATGTATATCTTTATAATTAATACATTTAATGTGTATTTAGAATATCACAGACCTATATTCTGAATAATTACTTCACAATAAGAATGTGTTCTCCTTAATAATTTTATTATTATTATTACTTTTAGTTTCGTAGTAGAAAAGTTTATTTTATAATTTAAAAAAAATATATTTTTAAATAATCATAGATCAACTCAATTCAATCACGAATCATAAAAGTTGATAATTCACACACTAAATCAAAACTTGATGTAGTTTAAATATATAAAGCTTGCGGTTCATAAATAAATTTGATTAATTTAGCACCATTTATTCCATTTAATAAATATGTAATTTCATTTATAAATAAGTTTAGAATTTAATTTTTAATAACATGTAATTGTACGAGATTGTAATTTGTCTTATAGATTGATGTTTATAAATTGTGATTAATTTAATCTGTGTCCAGCAAAAGTAGCATAGTCGAGAAATATGCCGAGGGCAGTCTATTCAGTAACTTGAACATCACAAGTGTTTTTACAAATTATGGCACAAGTGTTTCTTGGAAGCAAGGGTGCACATTTTCTGAAGAAAAATCCTCAAGTCGATGTGATGTGTAATTATCTTGCGGGAAACGGGAAACGTGCTTTTGAATAGATACGAGAAATTTTCAGGTTTTCTTAAAATGTGGTGAAGTTTCTGTGTATATATGTATGTATAAGTCTACGGGGAGATAATTGTATCAAGTGTTGATTGTACCGACCAAAATTATTTAACTAAGTATCATACGCAATTAAAGATAAATTATTATTTACCATAATTATTCATTCCTTAAAAATTCCTTAAATCATTATAATAATTGGTTATCATATTGTAGGTACTAATAAAATAATTGTCTATCATATTATAAGTCATGTATCCCCAAAAAGGGAGGATAAACGTCACTAAAACGTAAACAGATAAACTCGGTCACAGTCCGGCAGAAATTCACCGTGTCCAGGTTGCGAGAGGTACGAGGGAGAGCCAGTGGAATGCTCCTTTAGGTCTCCCTAGCCACTGCTCTTGTAGGCATCGCCCATTCCAGCAATCCCCAATGGAATACCCACACTATAAAAATTTCCGTAAAAGTCCGAGATTCCTTTCATTTCTTAATAGGTCATCGTTCCGGGCCATTCCTCCTAATCTGGCTGCCTTCTGAATTTAATATGATAACGAGTCTCACGTAAAATTATACAGGTATGGTTCAGATATGATGATCCCGAAGCCAACCTATGATGGTATTATGATGATATAATAAAAAAACTGAATATAAATTTAAAAAATGTAACAGTGACCATCTGTAATATTTATGCCATAAAATAAAGAAAAAGAAAAAAAATTATATGAAGGAAAGCTGTAAGGTTTTAGTACCAAACTGCCGGATCATAATTAACTGCTCTAATTTTTAAAATATAGTCCAAAAAAAACTTTAAATATTTTAATATTGCGCGCGTTGCTTTGTTGAGTAGAATCGAAACGAAAGTAAACAACTCACATAAAGATTTTGGGATAGAGTGGTATCCTTTGGGATTTCCTTCATTTTATCAAATTATAAATGCTAATATAAAATTTATAGACCATAATCTATGAAGAATATTGTAAAACTTTTTGATCAACTACAACTGACGTACGCTCTGAAGAATTCTGAAAATTATTTTATCATATCTAATAAATATAATTCTAACATGAAAATACTTTGTCCTCATATAACTCTGAAAATTAAGCACATATACCCATCCATGTATCATACCAAACTGTCAGGTATCAGAAGATCTACAGAGTACAGTATATTACAGAATTTGAAAGGCAATGCATGCTGTAAAATATATTTATTTAATGAAATATACATATCGACGAAATTGATTTGACAGTTCATAAATATGGTTGTAGATTTAGAAGTAGAATAGATTAAGATTAAACGCATATCTGGTTGTAAAAAAATGTATGTTGGTATATTCTGAGGAAAATAATAATATATATTTTTATTTATTATCTTTGTTTTATTAACCACTAAAATGAGTTTAAATACATCTACCGGTTTCGAAAAATACCATTTTCTTCTTCAGGATGTCATAACTAACTAAAACATACATTGTTTCTTTGACGGAATCTATTTTTAAAAAATCTATTTTAAAAAAAATTAAAAATAAAAATATATTTTTTTTTTTTTAGTACCTAACTCAAATCATTACTTAATACAAATTTACTCGAATAATTTTTAGGAAAAAATTTTATCTTATATTATATTTTATATCTCGTAGTTAAATTTAGTTAGTTGTTTATAATTTTTTGATTAGTATTTAAACACATTTTAGTGGTTAATAAAACAAAGATAATAAATAAAAATATGAATCTTAACTACAAAGATAATATTTCTGATGTGAAAAATTATTATATTTTAATGAAACTTTCGACATAAAACATAACATTTTTGAGGTTTGAAAGAAAATTTTTTCGAAAGTGTGAACTGATCATTTATAAATACTGTAATAACAGTTTATGTGTGGATTTTTTCTTCTTCAGTTTTTAATTATTTGGGGAGATGGTTTGTGGTGGTATAATGGTTTGCCTTGTATCACATTTGTTTTTTAAAAATAAGAAAACATGCGTCACATATGTGACGCATATAAAAAAACTTAGTTCTTGCTTCTTCTTCTTTTTTTCATCACACCGGGTTTTATGATTTTCTCCGTTAGTTTAAGAAACATTTATATTCTGAAATGTTAACGGTGATGGATAAAAGTGATAAAAGTGTACTGCATTTTACAAGTATTTTGTATTATTTCAATTTCGTATTTTTTATCTATAAAACCCGATTATAAGAATTAAATATATTTTCCATGAGTATTAAAGGTTGGCACCTACGAGGCCTAATTTACGAAACACTAGCGTTGGTGCTTTATCTTCCACAGGTGGATAATTTATTATTAGCATTAAAGAGATATCCCAAGGACTCAGTATGATTTTCTCTGTGAATTTAGACAATATTTATGTTTTAAAAACTTCTGGAGATTGACAAAAGTATACTGCGTCTGTTTTATAAGTCTTTATCATATCTGTTATATATGGAAAATCCGATTTTTTGATTAAAAAATATTTTTTTATGAGTATTAATGGCTGGCGTTTTCTTCACATAATCTGTATACCATCTAGCGTTGGCTTAAAGAGATATTCTGTGAACACATTGTGATTTTCTCTGTGCATTTAGGCACTATTTATGTTTTTAAAACTTACGGAGATTGACAAACGTATACTACGTCTAATTAGTTGCCTTTATCACCATCTCTATCTTCGTCTTTTTTATATGGAAAACCAGTTTTTATTATATTTTTGTTTTGAAACTCTCCAGTCTTTTAACGCATTTGCTCCCGTAGGGGAGCGGGTAGGCTAATATGTATTTAAGCGTACATGAAAAAAGTTCAAGGGTATTTTTAGGCATTGAGTATTTACCACGTTGGGGGATTGACAAGTGAAGAAAGATAATAGAATTCATTAACTTGATTTTATTACTAAGCCATCATGTTTTTCTTTCTATAATAAGTATTTTAAAATAAGTTTTTAAATTACTCTTTTGACTGATAGTCTTGGGCTCTCCATTTTTCTCTGCTCATTTAATTGCGTTACAAATTACCCCGACTAATGGTGTTCTGGTTGCACTCGGCTTCTAGTATGTGACCAGCGCGTTAAATTTATCCCTACTTCGTGTGTGCTACGTCGCTGAGGACACCAGGGCACAACGGCGTACGATAAAATTAGATAATATTCCAAATTTATATTTTTACATTAATAACTTATTTTTTTAACTACTCATTTTTTACGATTATTTTTTTACACAATAATGTATATTTTATGACTATTTACATACTCATTTGATTGAGTGAATCATGAACTCAAAATATGTACAGTATATTTGACTCGAACTTTTAAAACAAATACTTTGGCTGTTAGGCTATTTTTTAAGTTTCCATTTTTCGATCGATGTGCTCACGACTGAGTATCTTGGTCCTCTATTCTGCTTCCACAGCGCAAACTGATTGCCTCCACTCTTCGCAATCTTGAGCATTGTTTAGTGCGACGTGCAGTTAATAATAAAAGTAAATTTTAATAATTTTAAAGCTCACTTTGTTTTCGGTAAGTCTATTCGCGAAATTATATTCGTAAGTGTGTATTAGATCGAATATTCGGATTGGGATTTGAAAATATTTTTATGTGGTTTTTATTAAGATCTATTTATTTCTAACATTGCATATATTATAATAATATTGAAATAACATTACGATATTGATAATAGTCATAATAGCACGCACCATTATTAATAGATACATTAATTAGCGGCATTTTCATTGCAATATGGATAGAAAAATAAAAATGAGAAAAAATTCTTAATTAGTTCATAGTTAAATGATAAACTTGGTAGTTCTATATATATTATTTTATTTGACATTTTTACAATTTTTTATAACATGAATTATAAAATTTCATGTTTTTTTTCCCGCTTACCTCTCCAAAGAGAGACTAGCTCTTGTGCTTGGAGAAAGAGTTACACTATAATAATTTTATATAGAGAGTTATTTGTAGTCTATAATTATTTATTGTCTATTAGTGTGCTTCTGAAGTGTTCTATAATATTATTTATTTTCTCATTATGTGTTTCTGAAGTGTTCATTTAATTTTTTTCTAAACTCTTTTATATCTTTAATTTATGTAATTTGTATATCTATAAATACAATATCTAATTGTCGTTGATTTGCTTAGTGACATTTTTAGTTTATGTAATTCGACTTCCATCTTTATGCATTTATGTAATTCGATTTCCATCTTTAAATATTTATAAAGGGTATTAAAGAATTTAATCTCTTGATTCTAGTTAGGTATATACTATCTCCACATATTATAATTTTACTATCTCCTCTTTAGATTAAATTTTGAATGTCTGAGAATACTTTTCAGTTAAACATAATATGAGAGGTTCAGAAACAAAACCACAATTATCCACGAACTGACGAAAAACAAAGAGTGACGTGATTTCTAATAGCGGCAGACTTCCTGCTGATAGTTGCTCTTGAAAACATTTCCATTACAGAAGTATCAAGTTTAAAATCTCCCATCTATTGGATAGTAGCGGTACGATAATATTAGACGAATTTAATTTTGATGGCATTCAGATTCAGAGCAATAATCAAAATATGATGTATTGTGTATTAGTACAAAGATGTACGTTTTATTACATTACCTTTTTGTAATTAAACACAAATTGTATTGCATACTATATTTAATAATTGCAAAAGATTTGTCACGCTGACATATAAAGTGCAATAATTCTGATGTCCAGATGGAGTTAAGTGCTTATAGTAACAAAGTGAATGTATTGTGATATGCAATTTTATTCATTCAGTAAAATGTGACACATTACGGGTGTACAATTGGCAATTTCTGAAGAATAATAATAAACTTATGTAATAAAGCAAACGAAATTTTTGATATTTTGATTTGTGTTCCTATCAATAATTTATTTAACTTCGATTAAATTTGAAAAGAGTCTCGAAACCTGATCGACAATAATTATTACACATAATATTTTCGCGATCTCTTTTGTAATATTCAATTTATTATTCTATACCGTATGATGTTAGCGGCCGCTTTCTTTATAAAATGTGTACTTAATTAAAAAGTGATTTTTAATAAAATGTGAGGCAGACTTGCCCGGTCTCCCCCGCCATTATTGCTTATTACGGGTCCCCTCCGCAAAATGAACTTTATATTACGCCGAGGTTTTGCTACACGACATACTGTTTAAAGTAAATATTAAGATAATACTCAGACCCGTGCTGCCGTATATTAAGAACTATCTGTGCGTTAAGTCTCTCTCTGACATCCCGTGTACACAGCATCTTTATTGGGCCTTTGTAAACAAAATGTCTACTTGTTTTCGACTCGTCAGTCTAGCGAACGAGAGTCTTAACCCTTCGACTTTAGTGGTTTCCAAATGCAACTAACCACTAACCATATTCTCTGTTGGTATCAGTTCCCATTCTATGGGAAAAAATAGCTAAAAATTGAAACATTACGTATATTATAATATTTACAATTAGTACATATCGTTATTAATTTTAATATTACATTTATGAAAATTTCTTTCATTTAGTGAAAACATTTAGCAATTTGTTTTGTTCAATCTTGTATAATTATTATATATAATATTAAATTTAAATGCCTGGGCTTCATGATAATTTCTAAATCGAGAACATAAAATACAAACCAAATGGGAAAATTAGCATTCTTCGTGACTCGAAAATACCGATCAATTCTAAAGATCAAATATACAAAGCCCACTATGCTATATGAGACCATCCTTGCGATGAGTTATGAATGTATATGCGTTGCATATCTTCTTAGGTATGAAATGGTATATTTAATATCCATATAAAATACATAAAAATAATATTATTTCACACAATTTCTAAATGATCTTACCTGAAACAACACTAAGATAGCCAACGCTCTGTCTATATATTAACATTTTTAAAACCCGATATACAGTGTTCTTTCAAGGGAGTTCTCATGTATTCCAAATGATGGACAGTAATAAAGGCCCACGAATAAAAAATGAGCACCAATGAACACAAAATGTTCGGAAGGGCTAGAGAAGTCACAAGGCTAGAAAGAATTAGTAGTATATAAGTTTTAAGATTGCACAGAACACAGGTAAGATGGAAGAAGTCAAGAAAAGATAAATAAAACTGCGATTAGCAGAACATCCTGGCGCTTTCGTACAAAGAGAGCCGACCCCAAGTAAATAGGAAAAATTAAATATGAAGGAGAAGAAGATTCTTTAATAATTAGTATTCTTTAGTGTTTATTTTAATTTTATTTATTTTAAAAATTTTACAATTAAATTAACAATTATATCATCTTTATTTGATTTTATATTGTGACGTTGCAGATTCAGAACATTAAAACAAACTAAATTAGTTAATTAGAAAGATATAGCGGAAAAAATTATGTATCAAAAAAATATTTGATTATCACCGGAATATGAGATAACAATAAAACTAAACCATGAAAACAAAAAATAAGAATAAAGTTTTTTTTGAATTGTTACCATGTCTACATATTTTAATATGGTTTTATCTGTTATTACTATTTACTCCGTTTCTTTAATATGCTCTTAATTTAATGTTCTTTAGTCTGTACTTACATTTTTACTTTGTTGCATTGTACTTATTTTTTGCTTTTTCTGTTGTATTCTATTTTTTTTTTAGTCTTACCTTTTACTTCTTACTTATGCACATATTTTTTTTTATTTTTTAGGAGAACACATTCTTATTGTGAAGTTGTAACTATTCAGACATAGGTCTGTGATATTTTAAATATGAATTAAATATATTAATTATAAAGATATACATATAAAGTCAATTTAAATCGAAAAATATTGTTGTTGCGCTACCGGGATTCGAACCTGGATCTCTTCCCTAACCGGGGGAGGTGCTTTATCCAACTAAAAATATTGTTGTTGCGCTACCGGGATTCGAACCTGGATCTCTTCCCTAACCGGGGGAGGTGCTTTATCCAACTAAGCTACAGCGGCATTATTTTTTTAGCGACAATTTTTCGACCCTATATGTTACCTTTTTGAAATCAATACATTTAATCGTTCCATCATATTTAATTCATATTTAAAATATCACAGACTTATGTTCTGAATAATTACAACTTCACAATAAGAATGTGTTCTCCTAAAAATAATAAAGTTGTATCAATGTGTCCAAAATTTAATAAAAAATGAATTGATAATTCTGGCGTCTGCTATCAGTTTACTCAAAGGTATTTGAGATTCTGTAAAAATAAGGTAGATGGCTCTGTCGAATGATGGAACGATTAAATATATTGATTTCAAAAAGGTAACATATAGGGTCAAAAAATTGTCGCTAAAAAAATAATGCCGCTGTAACTTAGTTGGATAAAGCACCTCCCCCGGATAGGGAAGAGATCCAGGTTCGAATCCCGGTAGCGCAACAACAATATTTTTCGATAAAATTGATTTTATATGTATATCTTTATAATTAATATATTTAATTCATATTTAAAATAATATATAATATTTTATACTTATTGTGAAGTTTTAATTATTCAGAACATAGGTCTGTGATATTTTTTTAAATACTAATTAAATGTATTAATTAAAAATATATACATATATACTCAATATGTCCAAAATTTAATAAAAATTAATTGTTAATTCTGGCGTCTGCTATCGGTTTACTAAAAGATATTTTAGATTCCGTAAAAACAAAGTAGATGGCTTTCAAATAATGAAACGGTAGATGTATTTATTTAAAAAATGTAACACATGGGATAGAAAATTTGTCGAAAAATGTACTGCCTACTGTAGCATAGTTGGATAATGCACCTTCTTCGGATTGGATAGAGATCCAGGTTCGAATTTTGATAACAACAACAATATATTCTTCGATACAATTGATCATATAGTTATATCTTTCTAATTAATGCATTTAATTAATATTTTTTAAAAAATGCTTATTATTATGTAAAAAATGTTTAATGCAAGCTGTAAAAGAAAGTTATTTTGGTAATTAACGCCAATTTATCGGCACTGAAATTAAAAAAAAAAAACAAATTGTCCACCATTTTGATTTCATATGCTCGCTTTGAAAAAATATCTGTAAAAAAAGTAACCACACGTAATCATAATAATTATTCATTTTAAATATGTAGTAGGTAATGTCTCCGTTACTACGTAATTCGAAAAACCTTCATAAATATTTAACGCCTCATCATAAGTATTTTAAAGCGCCATTTAAAAATGTGTATTGGGACTTCTCTACCATATTATAAAACCAAATCTTTTTCACCATGGACTTAAACCACAAAACATCCACCAAATAATTATTTATATATGGCTTCAAATAATCCTCTACATATATGACATCCATCAATAATGACTGTAAATTACCTACTTAATATATAGAACATATTTAAAAAATCAACGGAAATACAGTAATTAAAAATATTTATTTGACAAAAATAGTTTAATTTATTTTCCGACCGTATTTTCCGAGGTATTATATTCTATACTCACATCAATATGTATGGTATGGTATCCATCAAATAATGAGTATTGAATATATATGATACAAAATATTATTTATGTAGGTACCTAATTTCACCACGCTTTTTACTTCATAATAAAAGAAGTCGACATACCACAATTTGGTATACGACTCGTAATTTCTTTTGATTACATACTGCCCGTGTATCAATAAAACCAAGTCCATTAGATGATTAGTTGTAATAAAAATGATATTTTTGATGGAGATATCCCTATAGAATTATCAATGTAAGTCTAACGCTATTTTGAAATGAACAATTGTAGCTCTTCATGAGTGCAAGGCAGATTTTATTTATTCAATTCTTTGATACAAATTAAATTACTCAATTAGAAAAAAATCTATTTAACTAAAAAATATTTTCGTTGATACCTGGGTTAACATTTCGCCTTATCAACCGATTACGTTTTCGACAAGGTTCCGGGTATAATTGATTTTTTGTGTATGTCTTTTTAATTGATTCATTTAAATGCAAATAAAAAATTTAGCAGAACTATATACTGAAATTGTAATAGAAATCTGTTTACATTTAAAATATTTAATTCTAATTCTTATAATAAATAAACTGTAGCTTTATGTCAGTGCAAAATAGATTTTATTTATTAAATTCAAGTCTTTAAAATAATTTAGAAAAATAAATTGTGTTAAAAACATCAAAAATATATTTTGTGTATTTTTTTAAATATCTTTGTGGTTAGATATTTTAATAATTAACATAAATAATTTATAATAATCAGGATTTCTCAGAATTTTTGAATCATTTGTTACTCTAAAAATGATAATTTTTCCATATCTTTCATTGTACTTAATACTAATTAATATTTTTACTGATATATAAGGTAGTAGATTTTTTTTAAATGAGTTTTTAGACAATCAATTGAAAAAAAAATAATATTACTAGTAAATTTTGAGACATGTTGGTTGTAAATAATAAAGTTGTTTAATAATATATTAAGGTATTTATGTTAATTATTATTCGTGTTGAGTCCCAGGTACTTTATAAATTATTAAGGAGAACACATTTTTATTGTGAAGTTGTAATTATTCAGAACTTAGATCTGTGATATTTTTAGTACTAATGAAATATATACATTTAATTTATATTAAGTTATAAATTAATTAGAAATTAGTTTTTGGCTAATGTAGATATGTAAACATTTTAATTAAGATTAGATACATCCTTTTACATAAAATATTAAAATATCGTCTGTATTAATTTTTATAAATATTGTAGTTTTTTTATATGGACATTCAACATATTGATGAAACTGGTAACTATGTAAGAAAATACATAAATTCAATACAATTCTTTCACACAGATTCTGAACGTTACCAAAATATATTTAAATTATTTCGATAATCTAAATCGACTTCACGATTGTAATAAATCGTTACAACATGAAAAAAATCGTTTGTTTGTCGGTTTTTCAAATATATTTATCTGCTCGCAAAGCTCTGCCCAAGGGTGAAAAGTACAAGGGCGGTTTGTCCCCCGCCCACAGAGTATCTAGTATTTGCGCGAAGGCTTTATTTATACGCCGATTGTTCGGGTACCTACTAAAGGACATGACCACACTCTGCCGCATGGGGTAAATTCAATGTTGTTACTTGTTACGTATTTATTTTTACACATGTTTACGTATTCGCCTCGCAATAAACAATTATATTATTGTGTAAGTACTAAACCTCTAAAATTAAAATTTACAAAAAAATATCAACATTTTTCTAATGTAATGTAACTTTTTCAGAAGTACCTTATATATCTTATTTATTCATGGATTTCTTATTTACATGTGCAGCAGATAATTGTTTAAGTTTTGATAAGAATGTTTCAATGTTAAATGTCTTTTTTTCAGAACTGCTAGAGCAATATTAAAACAGTTTGATTTTAAGATTTTTGAGCTCGTAAATTAACAGGAGTTTACTAGATTATGACTACAGATTAGAAGATACTACAGATTTCACCGAAAAAATAATGTAATATCTGGAATGCTATGTGAAATACTGACCGTCGGCTAGACCATTCTGCAGACTGGAGTTAATATTCCCCGGTGAGAAATGGACCAATTGGATAAGAGATGAAATAAGAGTACTCTGGTGGTTTTAAATTCCTCCTATTAGCTTTGATTTAGAACTTCGCACAGAATTGATGTTGCAATAAATGTTCCATTTTGATTTAGTTTATAGGTCTTATGATATTATGCATTCCGTTTGACATCATATTATAGGAGAGTACGGGCTAGCCTTTGTGATGGCTATAAAGCGCTTTAGTGTATCGTAACTGCAAGAGCATAATAATAGTGCATAAAATTGTATATCTCTAGAAATATAATATAAAATGGAATGTTTCAAAGCTTATGAATACCAGAAACTAAAATTAAAACATACATTTATCTAAGTAAGTATGGTAAGTGGAAATTTATTTCTGACTAACATTTACGATGATAATAATTATTGAAAAAATGACTTCCTCACAAGACATGCACACTCGGAGAGTTCTAATTCTGTTAGATAAATAAGGTATTAATTTATGAGTATCATGAAAATATCCAGATTCTAGTCCATATTCTAAGATTGTATACTTATACGAACACTTCTTTCCATATTGAGACTTAATTAAGGTTATGTCGAGATCTTTCTTGTTCTAAATGGTCCATTGAAAATATTGTTTATGTTCAATATTATGTAAAAGAAAAAATATAGAGACAATATATTGGAAACTCTAATACATGTTCAATCTTCTGTTTTTAAGATAGAATTTTAATATTGAACATATAATATAAACAAACACATTTAGAACCGACCAATTCAGTAACATTTTTTGTGTTATCGACTGTGGTCATACGAAAATCAGTCTGTTGGGTCGCGTCTGTCCGAATGCTCTCATTAGTATTGGGTGATTCATTTTCAGAGACGTGGCGCTTTATTTATTATGTATTTATAAAAATTCTGACGTTTTCCTGTCGCGTTCCCGCCAATTCTGCCGCCTCCTTCCCCTGGCGACCGCCGTCTGAACTTCCATTAGAAGACGCGCATTATTCTGCCAATTAGCGGGCGGCATTTTGGCCGTGAAGAAATTTGTGGGTACGATAATTGAATAAATTTGCATTGCGCTTTGCACACAACGCGCAAAGTTTATATTTGCACCGCGAGGGAACTCGAAGAATGTTACAGAAAATGCGAAAATTTATATATTATTATTTTCGTACTGAAGTATAGATTTATTGTTATTTATTTATATCCATTTATATTCACCGGGAATTAGTACGACTATCACCGGGTATCAGTATGGCCCCTAGGTATCAGTACGAGCAATAAATATACACACTATGTTAGATTACTGAAACGTACTCAACACATGTTTCAATCCATAATATGCTGTTTACACCATAAAGCACAATATATACAGAATATTTTAATATATATGTATAGTATATTTAAAAAAAAAAAATTCTAGACTATTTAAGAATTGTTTTACCAGACACGTTTTAAAAAAAATTCTATATAAAATTTACAAAACAAAGAAGTAATGGTACCACATTAAACAATTTAAATATATATTATTTGTTACAATAGTTTTCTACCAATTAAAATTACTATCTTAGCATCACGCCGTTTTCCGTGGGGATACGCAGAGATGATAGAACGCCACACTCTTTTGTCCCGATACACAATTCTCACCTCATCCACATCATAGATCTTCTCATACAATCCCGTCGATCATTAACAGGACCATCATCCAATATCTGGTTTATCTGGTATTGCCAATTAAAACTAACCAAGTTAAAATAGTTATTAAATAGGTAATTGTAAATTTAAAACATGTACATTTTGTCTTTTTGGGGGCGGAACGTCACAGATTCGAAGTTTTTTTTTTTCCTGATTTATATTCATAAAACTTTAAATTACCTTTAGAAAAATATATGCAGTAAAAGAAACACATGTAAAAAAAGTCTTATTAAAATTTCCCATGCATGTTATTGGTATCATATAAATAAACTATACATTCTATATATTATTATTTTATATATATATATATTTAGGTATTGCATACTCCCTTGATTTGCTTACTTCCGATCTGTCAAATTAAACTGTTTTTTTTACCAAATAAATTGATTAAAACCTTTCATTTCGGTAAGAGACTTATGTCGGTTTTCTGGTTTTATCCTGCTTACGGCTTGTTATTCTTCTGTAACCATTATTGCAGCAGTCACTCATCCAATATGTCCAAACATCTCATCCCCCTGCCTATTCTTAATCTCGTTTGCTTTCCTCCCTTAATCTTGTTTATAACGCATTGTCAACCGTGGCTGTTGTGATTCCTACGCACAGAATGCGACAGCCCTGCCTCTTTCTGAAAATTTCAAATAGCTAAAGACGTGGAGCAATTAATCAGCGTCACATCGGGTGCATCGGCGAGAAACGCACTTTTTGTGTAGAGCTCGAATTTTAGCCGCGAGCTGAACGGTGCGTATCGAGCCCTGGCCGAGGGCGCGAGACATCTCAATTGGTTGTGACAGTAATTGCCAATTTTGTGGGACAATGCTAGCTGTGACGGTAATTGTGTCGGGCGGCCTTTGTTTGCTCGACAAAAACAACCGACGCGAGACACACTTGCAGAAACACGAGATAAGTCGTAATTAAAGAACGCTTTGTTTTAAGCGGGACTTAATAGCGGTTTGATATTATGTGCTCTACTAGGCGAAAACATCAATAATGAATAATTAGTACCTATCTTTTATCTTATCTAAGTTCGATACGCAAAGCTCGGGTGATTCACAGAGAAATACTTTTTCATATTCAAGTGCTAGAATATTTTATTCGAATATGGGTTATTAAGTGTGTGACCGAAGTAGTGCCCACTAAATTAATAAATATATAAATCGTCTTCAATAAAGGTATTAAACAAAAGCTCGTCTTACATTTTAGTTTCAGTTAATAAGTAAACCGCTATGAATTATTAGATATATTATAAGGTATCATTAAAAAACCGTTAACGATTACCTAGATACCTAATAAAAAAGTTAAAGAGTTAAGAATGTGTGAATTCATTAATAATTTTGAGTAGTGCGGGAAAATTAATGAAATGAACGACTATACTATATATCCACAATAAGTATTCAAGAAAATATCAGCTAAGGTTAGTTGACATAAAAAAAATATTAATGATGTGTGGTAGCCATTTTTTAATACTACAGGTTTGTTTAAATATTTATTGAAATAAATTTTACATATTTACTAAGTTTTATTTTTAACACGCCTTTAGTTTCGAGAGATACAACCTCTCTCATCAGCAGACGTAAATAATCTACATACCTATTAATTACACTATTTGATGACACAAAATTCACCGCTCAAAACAACAGCAAGTCGCGTATAAAGTTTGTTTCAGTAAAAATTAAAATAATATTTAAAACGTTTAAGAAAATTTTGAATTTTTTGAACAAGCTTTCACGTGTATTGAATCTCAAAAAATTAAATTAAATTTTTAGTAATTATTCATTTAACTTGTTCCAAATTAGGTAGACGTACATAAAACGATCAATTACTCGTAGGAGTTTGATGGATTCAAAACGGTAAACGTTTATCTGGTGATAAATTACGAATATCATATGTTTGTATTTTGAATAACTCTGCTCAACTTTGTTCTATTGCTAGTGTTAGGTGATTGAAATATTAAATTAATTTTTTCTAATATATATTTTGCTTTTCTTTTTCGCGTGTATTTTCTTACGTCTAGGAATCTTTGAATTACACACGCATTTATCTGACATTTATTTATTTTTATTAAAAATAATGTAATTTGGATTCAATTTAATGAAGGTCTTTTTCATCGGAATAAATAGACCAGTTGCACCTTACTTTTGATTATTTTTCATATCGACTTGAATTTAAACTCGGGCTTAGTGAATCAAAAAAGAGCACACAATGCTCAAGGAGTGAAGGAACCACATCTGAGCGAACAGTCCAGCTTTGAGTCCAGAACGGAGACGTATGTGTGTGTAAATATAATAAAAGTCTGGGTCGTCTTGCTACTGTTGAAATCGATAAATTTAAAGCTTTAGAGGAAGAAAATAAGTGACAAACAATCGGCAATCAAAGAAGACATAAAATTTTACTTCGAGATAATTTTCACCTTTTAAAACACCACGATAACTATTTACGGCAAAAAAATCAATAACAGAACAGAAGTTTAAAATGCGTATAAAAAAATATGGATTTGTATGCATGTGATATAAGTTATAATTCGTTGGCGTATGCGTAGAATAATACAGTTAATTAAAAATAATAGTTTTTGAAGGTTAGTCGGTCATTATTTTTAGAAAAATATCCAATAGCTAAAAACAAAAGTGTGCAATATAGTCGACGTTAATAGTTTAAATTACCTTTTCCCAATAATGTACTTCAAAATAACGAACAACGCGTTGAAAACAGTCGAATATATTTCAGCCATAATTGTCCTGTTCTGTTCATTTCACTAATTGTCTTTCCCTGTTCCAGCACCGAGTTGATCCATCAATCAACTTGGAATAACAACAAGGTGGAGCGGTACACAGCGCTGTGCCCGACCCACCTGCGAACCGCTTTGAATGACCGCAACGCCATTTTTCACGCCACCTGTGACTACATTTTCCGTAACCTGTGGGATAGTTCAAACAACAGTAATAATAATAATAATTAATTTTGGACTAATTCGTTTTTGTTGTTAGTGAACTTGTTATTCTTATTATCTAATGAATCTGCACGTCGGTCTCTCAGGATCGTAATTATCCATGAGATGGGTATGTATGAGAAATGCCTGTTGCTTTTTCATTTGGTAAATCCAAGGGGTCGGGGATCTACCTCTTTCTCTCCGTTCTTCGACGTGACCTACCACAATGAGCTTCTCCAAGCGATCTCATTTTTTTCTATGGTTGAGAGTGCCTTTGAAGACATTCGTGAGTCTCGTTGTTCATAGCATGTAAAAACATCAGACCATAGTTGGAGTTTGTATAGTTTGTCCAAAATAACATAGTCTTTAACAGTTCAATCAAACATAATGTTTTAGTTTTTAACGATATTCAATTATCTGAATTCTCTGAAAAGTACCTAGAAATTATACGATGCGCACTAGCTAAAGAAAATATATATTACTCGGTTAAAACTCTACTTCTATTGCGCAACCAATGCTGAGGAAAAATAAAAACTACGTATTCATACAGTCCTTTTTAATGCACTATATTTTTATATACAAGAAGTTAAATTATTCGAGGCCATTCATTTGTATCAGATTAACAGCCGGGAATTAGCTACTGGCTTGCAATACCGTGTCACAAACAGGTGTTATGTGGAATGGGTAGTGTCGTGTTAAGTTTAATCTACAGTCGGATCACTATCTGTGCGGACTATTTGACTCCTATGACTTTAAAGCACAGTATACCACGAGGTTTTAAATTTTACGCCGTCAAACCTATTAATGTTCACTGGGTATTTGTTATCCTTATTAATGTTCAATGGGATCTGAGACGTTGGCCAGGAAGGTAAGATATATACGGCGGATTAGCCCAAAAAATTGTACATAGAACATTTTTAACGGCCGTGAAAACATAAGAACATCTTTATTGTGGTAATGTTTCCGTTATAGCTTTACGACTTGATTTCTGCCAAATTTTTTAAATAAATAAATGTCCGATCTAGAAATTGGTGGATCTGGCTTCGGCGACTTTCGGCCGCTCTTGGTCCTTGCTGATGATATATCGAGTCGTTTATCACCCGATCATTCTGCATGCGAAAGTAACCACTCGACTAACTGGGAATTCTGAAAAATATGACTATTAATTTCCCCGCGCGGGGGGCCGACTTCCGGTTTGAAGTGCCCGCCAATACTTTTAGCGCTCCCGCCTTTTGCAGATATTATCGGGACCGGGAAACGAAACGGATTCCATATTTCAATTCAATTTTTAAATCTCCCTGCGCAAGATAAGGACACTGAAATAATTATTTCGCTGTCGGAAGGGTATTTTAATTTTTTTTTGGCTGACAGAAACATTATTTTGTAACTTTTATCTGGAATACGAAAAATCCTGGAGACAATACGACAAAATTGTTTTTAACAGTATTTTTTCTGTAGATAAAACACGCAAATTGTTATGAACGATCGTCGGTACTTAAATACCTATTGTTTTAACTTTTATTATATTTGAGTGCCAAGAGTCGGTAGTTGATTTCTTAATTTAATGACAGCAATAATATATCACAAATCCTATATTATTTTACCTCAAAATGGCATGTATCATCACGTGTTGTCATACGTGTTGGTGTTAATCAATTGCAGTATAGTCAAAACACATAAATGTACGATAATATCATACGTATCAAAATAAAGACTCGGACTAAATACTCAATTATTTATTATATAGTAATAATTAAAAAAACGGTTATATTTCTTCTCACACTTGATTAGCTTCTCTTTTCTCCATTAAATCTTAAATAAATTTTGGTACAGCAGCTGCAAATAATATAAATGCATAAAATTAATATGGTAGGTAATACAAAATATTAAATAAATAACTGTATACAATTTCACAATCTTTCTAAAATGCAAGAAATTATCGATATTGTTTTCATACAGGTTCCCGAATAGATTTTAAGCAAATTATTAGAAATGTATTAAATGAAAAGAAAAAAATCTTAGCGGACAACTTTTAGTTCTGAATTATGAATATTCAACTGATATTGAGACTGATGAAGCCCTCATAAGGCAAGACGCGTCTCACGGAAATTAAACGATTAAAACTAAAAAAACAAGTGTTTTTATTTTCATATGTTTGATTACGGAGTTCTTAAAACTTACCTCTGAAACAATAAATTTACGATAATATCGATACATTTCGTGTAACCGGCTACGGCTGAGAGGACTAATACGTCTGAAATTTAAATCTATCTTTAGAAATCAGATTCGGGGAGAGCTGGTTCGAATTCTCGGCTGACCTTAGAATTCAAGATTTATTTTACCATCACGAATATAATTTTACGGAAACACTGGCTAACGTTGGAAACTCTAAAACGCTAGTAATAATATAATATAATTTTACTTACTTACCATCACGCTGTTTCTCCGCGGGGGTAGGCAGAGAGGATAGAGCGCCACACTCTTCTGTCCTGACATACAATTTTCGCCTTATCCACATTCATACATATTCTCATACAACTTCACCGATTATTGTGGACTATCTTCCAGCATCTGGTTTACCTGGTCGTGCCAAGTCTTTCGTGGACATCCTCTATCCCTGGTGTCATTAACACTTTCATCATATATCTTTATTACCATTCTCTCCTCATTCATCCGCTCCATATGACCAAACCACCTAAGTGATCCTTTCATAATCTTACTCACAATACTATGTTCAGCTTTATATTCTAATATTATTTTAAATACTTATTTTGTTGTCTCAATTATCACATCTGCAAAGGAAGATTTATGAATCTAGCGGGTAGTATAAATACTATTTTAATGATATACGAAATACATTTGAACCTGGACTAGTTTTTAATTAATTATACGATATTAATTTCATTAGGAGAGGAGAAGCAAATATAATACTAGAACCAGCTGAAAGTGCGCAAAAGGCATTTCTCCGGGTGATTTATGGTCGACCATTTAGACAATCACCTTTACCATTTGACCTTTTTAACCTTTTTAAGAATATGATGTTCCAAATATCACACAATCCATATAGTAAAACTTGTCGAATTCCACCGCATATACAAACATACTAATTTAGATAAATATACGACGAACCAACGAAAAAACATGTTCTCATTAAACCGACAGCAGAGGATGATTTTTTTATTATTTAGATGATAACCACTACGTTGTGAAGAGCTACTAAAAATACCATTTGTCGGTGGTAAAAAATATAAATGTAATTCTAAGGTCTAACATAAAGAATTAAAAACAAATATTAATTTGCTTTCTTTTATATAACTGATATATTTTATACATCTTTATTTTATAGAAATTTGACACTAAATCAGTGCTCCAACCATTTAGTCAACAAAACAAAAACATCCAAGTAAACAAAGCCACGACTAATTCGTCTGTAAAGAGGGTTAAAATCACACCCTTTTTTTATCTCTGTCAAAGACCTTGCGAAATGCGCCCTTCAAAGGACACGTTGTCGAAATTGAAATTCTGGCTGAGAGTAAATAAAAATACGCAAAAGCTCAGTATTGCTAAAAAGAACGGTCGGATGGCTTCTGACGACGCCACTGTTGACTGTCACTAGATTAAAATACAGAAAACTCATTTATGCGATTTTGTTAATACATGGTCATGAATCTTAGAACTGATAAAGATTGTGTGGTAGAACCTATTGGCTATCTATATGTTCAAAGTACATCGTCAGAATATATCGTAGGTACAGGTGGGTCTTAAGTTATACATAAAATGTTCAAATTCTTCTAGAATTTGATTAATTATTACGCCTCGCTATCTTTAGCGTGCACTCCATATCCGGATTTCGAGTTCAACAATTCTCTTTTGTTTGCTAGCCTTGATAGTTCATGTTTCGACTCTGTAGAGAAAGATGTGGAAGATTACAGAATGAATTAATTGTATGTGCTCATTTGTATGCTTCTATCACTCTATGGAATTTCCTATCATTTTGTAATTGGTAGATACATATTTTGTTATAGAAATTATCATCTTTATTTATTTTTTCACTTATACAAGATTCTCGGTAGATAAACTCATACACTAATTTTAAGCCTCTTAGAATGAAAGCATGAAGAAAAATTAATGATGCCTCCTATCACTTTATAATAAAAAAATTCTGTTTACAATTGGACGAAATAACTCTCATATAAATTGATCATGACCTTGTCATCATTTAGCAAATATAAGTCTCATTTCAATATTATTATTATGAACTGAGATTTTACGAAAAAAGAAAAAATTATATAAATGATAATAAGTTGCACAAATATTTACAACTATTGATATTAGATTTATATCATATAAAAACTTAGCTAGTACTTAATAATATATTTGAGTATTTCACATAGTTATGTATTACTTTATATAGAAACTAAGTTTATTTGATAATTTTGTCTTAGGCATTTTTTATTTTTACAAATAAATAATATCAGTGTAATGATTCCTGTATGAAAATAGGTATAATGAGAAGGCATAGGTCTATTTTTATAATATTTTTATTTTAGTATCAGTAGTTTTTAATTTTTATTATTTTAGTTTCAGTATTTTAGTTACATTAATATTTACGTATTTTTAGGAGTTTTTTAATTTTATACAAACAAAAATAAAATCATCTAATTCTTCAAGTCTTGCATCTTGCTTTCCGTTAATTATTTATAATATGGCTTCACAAGTGCCATGAAATGGGATAGTTATTCAGTAGGCAAGCCTTGTCGAAATTCAAGATTTTAAATCGTATGCTCAGTGCGTGCAGCATTTTTTTTTTAAAGTAAAACTAAATGGTATTTCAAGATAAACATTTTTATGACAGTATTTTATGACGGTAATAATCCTTATTATATTGCTACGTGCTGTGGTCTATCAAACTATTAGTTATTACCGCACTCTACCGAGAAAGGCTACTGTTTGGGACCAGTAGAAAATGCAGTAGCGTAAAGTGGCGAACAGCTGTTTGACATTAAAGATGAGATTAACTTTGAATGTGTGTTCAATTATTAGTGGCTGTGATTATTTGTGTAATTGTAATACGAAGAGCAATCAATGGTAGGTACTCTAGAAACTAAATCTTAAAATCATCGTTACAATCGAACACCGTCAATACTGCATTAAAATAATTAACTGAATCAATTAGAAAGATACAGAAAAAAACTATTTATCGAAAAAATATTTTGGTTGTTATCAGGGTACGAACCCGGAAATTTTCTTATCCAGGGAATCGCATTAACATTTTGCTGTATCAACCGATTACGTTTTCGACCAATTTTAAACTTATATTCGGTAGTATTTTTTATAATTGATACATCTATTAATGAATTTTTAAAAGCAATCAATCTAATATTGCACTGAATTCCAAATATATTTGAGTAATACACCAGAATTAAATCAATATTTTTTATTGAATTTGGATAAACTTTGATACAACTTATATACTTTTATTATAAATAAAATTCGGGATATTTTTAATACAAATTAAATAAATTGATTGATCGATTAATTAATTTGTATTTAATAATATCACAGAACGCACAGTCAGAGAAAGTATCTAATACCTATATCGATTCTTTGCAATCTTACTAGACACATACTTACCTACCTGCTTACTGGACCATCAACGAGGCGAAATCAGTGTTAATTTGATCAAACAACACAAACAACAAAAACTGTGTACTTTTCGAATACGCGCCGGTTATTAACATACCCTGAGAAATACCAGCAAAGTGGCTGACGGTACTGTCTTCATCAATTTCCGAGTATCTTAAAAAGTGATTCCCAGCATCCGTCAAGGGATTCTACATTACTGAGCGTGGATAGAGAGGGAGGACTTCAAAAAGTGAGTGGTTCTGAGTACTGAGTCATCCTGTCTCTTTCTCAAACATTCCATCATACAGTACACTGTGACTATCTCTAACACGTACAGAACTATATTCTGAAATTGCAACATTACAATAAAAATGTGTTTTCATTTAAACCAAATTATATTTACTTACCACAATTATTTTCATACGTCTATTTTCTCGCTCACTCTCATAAGTTTTCTTGAATATGCTCGCCGAACTTCTAACATAACTGTCTTCCAATATTTGGTATACCAAATCTTACCGGGTCTTTCGTAGATGTTCTCCTTTCTTTTTGTTTTCGACATTTGCTTTATATACTTTTATATCCTTTCTTCACGCACACGTTTTACGTACCTAAACCATCTCAGCGGCCGATTCTTAATTTTATAGATTGTGTTGTTAACATATTTACAATTTATTTAAGAATTTGATCATTCTTCATTCTTTCATGAATAGATTTTCTACCTGAGCGATCCCATTTCCACAGCATCCAGTATATTTTCGTATTTTTTTCCTGAATCTTATTAATAATATTTTTTATTAATTTATATAGCCTTATTTTTGTTAAAAAAATATTTTTTTAAATATTTTTAATTCAACTTGGAATTCACTTTAGGCATTTTCAAAATTATTTTTTCTTTTGGCTCTTTTATTTGTATACTTATAATAAATGCATTAGTGTCATCATTTAATAGCAATGTAAATAACATACTTAGTAGACTCCGTCAAAACATGTTCCGGTGCAAAATATTAACATTTTATTTACCTCAATACTTTTGGTTTCAAAATTATGATCAGTTAACTAATATTATTTTTCAAAAATATTAGGAAATATAAAGAATACACATTACATCTTTTTGCAATTTATTAAAAATATGTGATGAAAAGGGATCAAATAAGTACTCTAAATGACCACATATTTTATTAAATATCCATAAGAGTCAAACTCGCATTTTGACAGATTTTAGAAATTCACAAGTTCGAAAAGCCACAACACACACACATGTCCCGCTAGGTAGGTAAAGAATTTCTTTATGAATTCAGTATTTACCTAAAAATATGAATTAACAAATCTTTTTTAATACACACCGAGTACCTACCTACACAAAGTACAATGCCAAACTACTGTTTTCTCACAAATATAATTTTAAAATGTTAACTATAAATATATGTAGTAAAATTTAATTTATTTATTTCACAGTAGCACGTAATTGCTATTTTCATTTATAATTTTTTGGTGTTCATAGATTTAAGTCATTTAAAATATTTTTTTTGTATATTTAAAAACACCCTCACTTTTTATCCGTCATTATTTTAAGTTGGTTTTTTTCTGTTTCAGAATATAAGGTTCCACTCTCTGCCCTCCGAGAAACTTTCCAACGGTGAGTAAATAAAACTTATCGAGTTTAAAAAATCCATTCAATTCTTTGTATTAATATTTTATCGCAGCTGCCATGAAATTAGATTGGAAAATCTACAAACTAAATCAACCGAAATGTAAATATTCAATATTCAAATCGGTCTTTCATTTTCGCCTCTCAAAAGAGGCAAATTCGCGATCAAAGCGAACAACAAAACGGCAATTACCACAGCCGATTGAGAAATGTCGGACCGTCATTAAAAGTGGGAAATATAGTAATTTTTCTTTATCGGTGAATATAAATTTTTATAGATTTCCATTTCATCGTTTCCAATATTGGCTGCCTGAATAAATATTTATCGTGCACTCGTTCCTTCTCTTTCCTCTCTTTCCTTTCGGGACATAACACTTACATTCAGGTAAAGGGCTTTTCACGGATCAATTGACATCGAAGATTGCGAACAAAAAATGTAAGGATATTATGGATGGGGTCCTTTTATATAAATTGGTACTCGTACAAGCACCGAGAACACTTTGCTCCCAGTTTCACTTTCGCCCAGATGAATCCGTAGGGTTGATGGGGCGTTGAATTAGTATGGCATTTATACTTTTACCGTGTGCAACCAAGTTTTTCTTTTCGAGCCAAGTGCTAATTAATAATTCTGGTTCGTATCATAATAATAATAATAATAATATCATTGGATAATTTATATAGCCAATACAAATTAAATTAATCACCTATGAATATAAACAGAAAAAATCTATTTATCGAACAAATATTTTTGTTCTTACCGGGATTCTATTTCATTTGTATTAAAAATAACACAGAAATTGTAACTTAGCAACAAAAATACCACTGAAATTGTAACTTAGCAACAAAAATACCACTGAAATTGTAACTTAGCAACAAAAATACCACTGAAATTGTAACTTAGCAACAAAAATACCACTGAAATTGTAACTTAGCAACAAAAATGCGAAAATGCTCTTTAAAAATATATATAACGCTTTTTCGTAAATATTGACTCCTGTTAAATCCTACACTAGTATTTAAAATTAAAAATTGTTATTTGAACTTATGGAGACGATTTTGTCAAAAGGTACGATTTCAGTCGCTTATTAGATAAAGTCTCTGATGCACTGTTCCTTATTACGAACAATAAAGATTTCCACGTTTTTGGGCCAGCCATCGCAAGTTTCACTTGTCGATCAGTTCTACAATCCTTCCTGCGGCTGAAGTAGAGGGTTGCCTAAGAGTTAAACGTCTATCATTCGTGTTATCTAGGGTGCAGAGTTCTTGAGGCAACAGAGGCGCCGTGTTATGTGTCGCCTTACACAATATCTAGCAAAATTTTAATTATATCATTTCAAGTTAATACTCGATCTAGGATTTGGTAATTCAGACTAATTGCAGAGCTGTAAGTGCTGCGTTCGCTAAACGTCTCAGGTGTTCTCCCGAGATGAACTAGGTACTTAGTGTTTATTTTGTGTTTACATACATATATAGTTAAAACATAACTCATAATATACATTTTAATTTAAAAAAAATTTCAAAAGCTTTTATGTGCTTAGTATAATATATATAAGTAATGTAATTCATTACACGGTAATAACAAATTAAAATAAATTATATATTTTATTTATTTATTTATATATGTAAATATATTATATTTGATATTTAAAAATCTTTTATCAACTGTTCAATTAGTTATCAGTAGATTTCTTTTGTTTTTATAAATATTAATAAATTATTAAATAAATTCTATAAAGTATTAATTTATTTGTATAACATTTTTACATGTTAAATGTTGCCGAATTATCTTATTTCAAAGTAAATAAACTTATGTTAATTCATTTCACGTTATTTAACTTTTTATTTACTTTAAGTACTAAGCTACTTAGTTTAGTCTTTTAGTGAGCGGTGTTTAGATTTTTTCAATACTAAGGGTTATTTATAATTTGTATTATTAATGAATGATGTCTTATATCTAGTTATACGTTGTTAATGAAGAAAGATAAAGATTATTAAGGAGAACACATTTTTATTGTGAAGTTGTAATTATTCAGAACAGACGGTCTGTGATATTTTAAATACTAATTAATACATTCAATTAGTATTTAAAAGATTAAAATATAATTGAATTATTTTTTAGATTGTTAGCTTTGTTTTATTAACCACTTAATGAATTAAATACATCTACCGGTTTCGAAAAATATCATTTTATTTTTCAGGATGTCGTCAACTAATCAAAAACAAATGTTAGATTGTTTCTTTAACAGAATATATTAAAAATATATATGTATTATTTAAAAATCTAAATATTATAAACAACCAATTAAATTTAACCAATTCTATTTTTTTTCCCTAAAAATTCTAATAATTTTTTATCATGTAACAATTTATGTTAGGTACTAAATTTATTTTTAAATAATTATTGTTTTTTAAAAATTTTTTTTTTTTTAAAAAATAGATGCAGTAAAAAAACAATATAACATATGTTTTTGATTAGTCGATGACACCCTGAAGAACAAAATCATATTTTTCTAAACCGGTAGGTGTATTTAATTCATTGAGTGGTTAATAAAACAAAGTTAACAATCTAAAAAATAGATTTTAACCACAAAGTTGATTTTGTAAATCTTATAAATATGTAATTGAATTAATTAATAGCAAAAGAATGATGATGGCTCATCTTCTCACCATCGTGTTAAGATTCTTTGTTAATGTGCGAGATATACGTTTGCGAGTTGTTTTAAAATTAATATTGAAAATTCAATTAATTTTGAGAACCAAGTTCATATTATCATAACGACTAATATTATTTTTAATTTTTTCACCGGCTGCGACATTTTAAAATTCAATCCAGTCCAAATTTATTGCCAGTATTTTAGTCCCGCGAGGGGGGAGGGCCGAATAAATTAAGTAGCACCTTCTACCCCGACCCCCGCTAGAATTCTTGAGTTTATTCTGGCCGTGCACCTTTATCAATATTCGGATTGGCGTTTAAAATCTCGGTGTATGAACGTATTCTGAATTTTAATTCCTATACCGGCATCTACCTCGTCGTAGCGGTGTCTTAAATATTCCAGCTCTAAAATTTATACCCGAAATATGCTTCCATCTAAGCTCGCATTTGAGATTTGGGATTCATGGAATTTTTGTTCATCCCGTCTTATGTTTCAACGTCTTAAAGCTTCGTGGTTCCGAATTTCTGTTTGTTTCTTGCGACGTTTCAGCTTTGCGGGACTCAAGGCTGAGGCTGCTGGCTGAGTGGGTCCCTTTATGGGAATAACTGGAATAACTCGGGTTCAAAGCAAGAAGGATCGAGGGACAGAAACACCTAATTACGAGGGTGGGCGCGGGCCTGTGATTTACAATTCACTCAAATGTATCCAGCTTGCACCTACCCATCAAGGGATTTTTTTATCTCTGATACATAAAATATCACTAGGCTACTAAATGTTTTGCTGCACCTTTAAACTGTAGACACTTTAAATCAATGTATATGATGTGTTTTATTCTAATTCCATTTGTTCCTGTTCTTTAGATGATAGTTCCTTGCGACAAACTATTTTCCCAATGTTCTTCTGTCGCAGATCTTCTACTCTTCGTACTATTATTATTCATTAATTATTCATATTATTCATACTGCACGGGTTCGGGCCTTTAAATCCAGTTCCCAATATAAACAGCAGTAATTGAGAGAAAAATATCAAAACAATAAAATCTTATGCGATTATTATTTTTTCAAGACAAGGTGGATAAAAATAAATATTTGTTTAATTATTCCATTATTTCGGCGCATGCCTCATTTAATTTACAGAAGTGAACATAATGTAACATCATATTTTATTATTATAAATTAAAACAATCCAAATTAGTATTGACTATTGGGCTGTTTTTAGATTTCTAAAATTTTACAACATTCATTTTCAGTCAGGGGGTTCCGGATAAATCTGGTATGGTTACCATAGCGCACCATTACTTGACAATTCATTTGTTCTTTTACTTTGGATAACATTACCTCGACTCCTTTGTCATGTCACTTTTTACAATACTTTCCCATTTTTAACTCTTTTTGAACCACATATCAAATATTTTTAGAATCTTTTTCTTGACAGCTGTACTTCCTAAGAATGGTTTTATGTTTTTTTTTTTAAATTTATTCGTATAAAATTAAAACGACGAGAACACGAAGAAAAACAATTATATATTTTTATGATCAGATACCTATCGTTCTATAATAATAAAATAATTTTAACTACAACAAAAATATTTATGATAAGGTTGAAACAAATTTTAAAAATATCTAAGACAATTTTTACGCGAAAATAAGGTAAATCAGTTAAAAATTAATGAACGATGCATAGGTTACGTTCATCTTACTTCGCCGGGCAAAACTTAAGACAATTTGGTTACGGTGGATTTCAAATTAATCTACCGTGTCCACGGTAGCCCTTACAGCTCCAAAACAAATTTAAAACCTTAGTGGTATAAATTAAAGTACTCTGCGAGTTGCAAAGCGTTCGCTAAAACCATTATACGCTTTTTGCCGTGAAATAAAAAGAAAGCTAAAGTAAACTCTGAGTTCACCGTGGTAAATTACCATTTCCCTACCGAATTCCAAACCCTAAACCGCCTTGCAAGGAGATGATCGGCGCTTTCTACCTCGGGCCGTGCCAACTTATTAACAAAAAAATGTATTAATATTTTTGATTAAAAAATAAAAAATATATTTTTATGTATAAAATTATATTTTTATGTATAAAATAATATTTTTATCGTGCCAGTTAAAAAACATATGAGAAAATAAAACAATTGATTTTTGATTCTACTCGTTTAATTCATTTGAGACGTGTTTCGCCTTCTAAGAGCATTATCAATCAATCAATATGGGTAAATTAAACAAGTTGAATAAAAAAACAAGTTTTAAATATGAATTAAATATATTAATTATAAAGATATACATATAAAATCAATTTTATCGAAAAATATTGTTGTTGCGCCACCGGGATTCGAACCTAGATCTCTTTCCTAACCGGGGAAGGTGCTTTATCCAACTAAGCTACAGCGACATTATTTTTAGCGACAATTTTTCGACCCTATATGTTACCTTTTTGATATTAATACATTTAATCGTTCCATCATTTGACAGAGCCATCTACCTTATTTTTACAGAAAAAAAAACAAGTGTTTTATTTTCACATTTTATGTGGTTATGAAGTTCTATAAACTTACCTCGCAAAAAGTAAATAATTAAAAACGTAGAATTGTAGCGAATTATCTTGAAAATAAATCTTTCTTTGTAACAATACTGACCGATCAAAGTATTTTATTTACGCACTCCATCATACCGTAAGCAGTGGTATTTCCTTCCTAAAACTTTTCACTTCATCCTCAACCGTACCTCTTCGTATACACGATAGACGATTTTAAAACAAATTTAGATAAATCACTTAAAAAGACACACAGAATCTATCGAAGACATCATTTTAAGAACACAATTTTGATGTAAAGTACAGTTTTTCAGAACATATTTGTGTGGTTATTTTATTCCAGTAACTATAATTGATAAATAGATTTTTCTGCATATCTAGTCATCATTGGGACTCGAATTTTTTATAGCGGGTAGAGATGAACTACACAGAAGTCACCAAATTTCATATTATGTGTATTGGTAAATAATTTTACGTAAATTTAATAATACTTTTGTATTTAAAACATTTTATTATAATGGTAAAAAGTTTTATGATTGGATTCACCAAATGTTTTAAGCTCACTCAAACTTACGAATCAGCTTTATATAAATTGTGGAAGAAATTCAATAAAACTGCTTATCATGTTTTTTCTTTCCAATTTTTGTGTAACACAATTTCTATGCAAAAGTCTAAAATCCGAGAAATATAACAAACATTCCCTTAAATAACACTCAATATTTTCCAAAGAACCCCAGCATTGTATTAGATTTTTCATGCTTTGTTTACTTAAACGCAGAACTACAACCACTTCGATCGAATTTTCCTAATCGCATTCTGTTGGGAAATTGTTTTACAAAGCCCGATCCTCACGAGGATCACAGGAGGATGCCAGGAATTATCAAATCGCGACACACACGTGAAAAAGCTCGTACACATTTCAACATTTGGAGACGTGTTTTTGCCCATTTTTTAAAAAGTTCCACAACACCACATTTTGCCTGTCCTGAAAATTCACCAGTTGGAGCTTTGTGTATCTGGGTTACCTGGTACTATCTGGCACTAGGTTTTGACTACCAAGCAATTTTGAAGCTTATCTTCATTTACACACAAGACCACGGTTGCATGAAGGTTAAAATTCAGTTTAAGAATGTATCCAAACAAAGTGTTGGTGTTTGGGTGGCATTTAGGCACATTTTTGATCATTTTTGACGCGATCATTTCAAATAAATTTTCACTAAGCTTTAATATAAAGTATATCTTTACGTAAGTATCTTTATATATTTTATTTAATATTTTAAATGAATACATTACATTGGAGTGAACTGTCCATTTTTTTTTCTTTCAAATATACGAATTAGGTTAATGTTTGAATGATTGAAATTTAAATTCTATTGTCAGACATTTTAAACTGTAAAACTATAATACTGCTTTACTTTTGGTAGATAATAATATAGGCAAGTAATTATCTAAATAATTTCCTATGTGGGTATGCATGTAAGTCTTTCCAATTTTTAAATAATATTTAAAATAAAAATACTGTTTACGTTAACGTTTTCAATGCTGACGCATTGTCATCAGTAATATTACTATTATTAAACTTACGATTAAAGGGTCACGTGCTACTTAGGGTTGCTAATATGAAATTAAAAATGTATAAGCACTGTAATATTTTTAAATAAATACACATAAAAAAATGTTTTCTTAATTTTATGCTCGGAGTTGGTCAATTGTCAATAGATTATAAATATTGAGATTTTGTTCTTCTTTAAACTAAACTGTACATTATAAAGTCAGAGTTAATACAACAAACGGGATGCTGCATGTACTCTCTCCATGATTTGTCAATTTTGTCAAAAATATTTTTAAAAAAACAGCTTCTAAAAATTACTTTGTTTTACAATGCCGGGCACCAACTGTTAGTTATACTTTCAATGCAATTAGTTATTTGAAAGGGAGTACGATTGACATTTAAAAAATGCAAAATAAAAATGAATATGATAAAAATATGTATGATAAAAATGAATAAAATGATAAATGATAAAAAATAAATACATATCTTATAAACAAACATAAAATAATAAGTGCATAATCGAGAAAAATTAACGAGTTGCGGAGCAACAAAATGACGTTTCTTTGGTCTGATGCGACGATGCCAACGCAACAAAAAATACAGTGTTGTCAGTCGTAGTTTAGTACTCCGCAAAAAAAAACAGAATGCTTATAAAGTAATTAACAAAATCCATGCCCATTGAATGAGAAAGGGTTAACACAAATGGTACATTGAATTTTGTTTAAAGATACCTTTACATACTCCATTAAGTGAGAGTAATTTAAAGAATCAGCAACGGGATAAAATCACCTCAAATACACAATTCTCATTGTTCTGAAAAATCAACCCTAACACAAATTTACATACCTCTTAGGACCTACTTCAACTTTCTCAAAGATATCGCCGAAGTTCATTTCACTCGACCAGCCTTTGTTGGTGCTCGCATGAAATTCCAAAAACTGAGCAATGCTAATATCCGAGCGAGAAAAGATGAAGAATTTTCGGAGGGATGGTTATTGGGGGGTGGCACGCGGAGAATTCAGGAAACTTCCAGCACTTAGATGAATATGTAAATGTTGGGAGCCAGGAGAAGAATGTCTGTCATCTTAGTTCAACCCCAACCCCTGGCGACCTTCCGTGTTTAGCTTAGTTTACCTTGTTTTCCCGGCTTACATGTGTAGGGATGTAACGGAATTATTACACTCCGAATTCAGTGTTGTGTTTGAAGTAGTGTATAATTTAAATTTATACAGCGGTTCGGTTAATTTAAGATCTTGATTGCATATGAAATGTGTTATTTGACAAGCTAAATATTACTGAAAATTTCTGTCATCGACTACCTGTTCACAATATTGAAAATTAAAAAAAAAAATTTACATATTTAAATACATACACTGTTGTTTATATATTCCTTATTTTAACAAATAACTAACACCGGTCGAGAATAATTTAATGTAAAGTTATATTACAATGTGTCACGTTTTGTCCTATATTTAGGTGAATATCAAAAATCATATTTAATATGCTTTTATACTCCTTTAAGTACAAACATTTTATTAGAAAACTACATTAGCATCTCGCTACTTCTCCCCGGGAGTAGGCGAAGGGATAGAGTGCAACATTTTTCTGTTTTGACACATAGTTCTCGCCTCGTCCACATTCATACATATTTCATGCGTATTTGTGATTATTGAGTTTTCTAACTGGAACATATTCTATTATCTGATTTAACTGATCACGCCAAGACTTCCGCGGACGTTTTTTATTTCCAGTGTCATCAACGCTTGCATCATATATCTTTCTTACCATTTTTAAATTTTATATGACAAATACTCTTTTTCAGCTTTAAATTCATTCAATTATTCATTATTAACTATTGTTTTGCTACATATATCTGAGTGATTTCATTTCAATGTACATTCGTTTTTTCATTACATTCTAATATACTTTCGATCCTCTTTTGCCATGTATTTTATCATACATTTTCTTGTTATATATATTAACAGGAGAATAATTAATACATTGTATGATCGGTCCAGTAGATGATCACGAGTGCCGGGAGGATGCAATCCTGAAAAATACAGAACATGCGATCCAACGGATAACAGAACATCCTTATTTTAAACTCCCCAGGAGGCAGCAGTATGATCCACATTCAAAACTGCCACAACGGAAATGCACATAATATGATGCACAAATGCAATAAAAGATTCATCCCTATGTGAGTGTGGAGCTCCTTAAGTAACGTTGATACCTGCCCAATTCGAGCTCCCAGCATCTCAGAAGTCTACAAGGCAACCCCAAAGGCAGTAGAGTAATTACAGCGTGTGTGTGTGATACCTTAACACCCTTAATTGCTAAACATCAGCGATGTATAACATTAAACACGTAGAATTTTGTGTTGACATAATAGTATTAACAGCAAAATAACTTACACATATTTTTTAAATTACTATATGAATTGAAATGTCTACAACAATGAATTTATTTAAAAAAAAAAATGATAAGCATGATATTTATACGATAAGTGTGTTAATTTAAAGGTACATCAATTCTTTTTTATTTCTGCCTATAATATTTACAGTGCTATTTTTAATTGTCTCGTCTATTGAGTAATTCGCATAAACGAACGAAGAAACGAAAGTAATTTTTTTTTATAAATTTAAAAATTACATGTTTTTAAAATCTAATAACATTCTAAACATCTTTATTCATCTTCATAAGAAACTAAATTAATAAGCGCACATATTACTTATAAAATTATTTTTTCTCTCTTGAAGACAGTGGCATTCAGAAACGTGTTGGTGTTAAATAATATAACACAAGTGGTGATACAAAAGTTTTTTATATTAAAAAAAAAAAAAAAAATTACAGCAGTTAAATACGACCTTTCGAAATTCAAATTCGTTGGAAATAAATTTTAAAAACTACTTCACCCCCTGACAAATACAGAATACATTAACAAGTCAAAACTCGTTATCGGTGTAACATCCGCTGGAGTTATTAACTTTTTGGAAAAGCCTGTTTTTCCAACAACAAAGCCTCTCCGCTGCCGTCACGTGGTTTAATTATTAGCCAATCCAGGGAGTTGATGATTACCGCCCGGTAGAATTAATCAAACATGGTGGCTTATTTAAAAAGTGTGTAGGTCTAAAACCCTGTAAAGGCTTTCGCACGGAAACATCCCCCTTCTACCCTTACTAGGCCTCTCCGAGGACGTTATGTTCAATTAAGCGCGTTGGATTTTTTACGTTATTTAATTTTAATCATGATTTATTTGATCGTGTTCTGTTTTAGTATCCTCTTCGGAGTACTGATTTTTTGAAAATATAGACGCGAATACGGAAATAACTCAATTAATATTTTTACAATTTTCAAACTCAAGCCACAATACCTCATCGTATAGGTATGCAAAGAAATTTAAAAAAAATAAAACAAATTTAATGAACTTGGATATTGAAAAAATCTATCTATCAAATAAATATAGTTACCATCGCGACTCAAACCAGTAATATATTATTTTCACTATAAATTATATTATTATATATCGTTCGGTGTTGAACTATTATATAGTCTGTATATTAAGGAGAACACATTTTTGCTGTGAAGTCACATTTTCAGAACATCGTTCTGTGGTATATTAATACATCAATAAATTAATAAATTATATAGATTTTTTCTGTATATCTGTCTAATTTATTAATTAAATATATATTGTATATCTTATTTTTTTTGTAATTCTATTTTTTCGCTTTGCCAACAACTTTGTTTTTGACTTCTTCAATATTAGCAAAATAACTTTGTGACCTCATTTTATATAAATAATTACACAAAATACTTTGTTTAAACCACTATGTATTGACAATTCAATATTTTTTCGATACCTATGGTATCTTCTTCAGGAAACAATGTACACTGAAATTAAAAATACAAGCATAGATAAAAACAAAACCATAAAGTGATGAATAAGTAAGAATTAATATGAAGACAAAATTAAACTTTTAAAATTTGTTTTCATATATTTCTTATTTTATTGTTTTGTTTTTATCTATGCTTGTATTTTAATTTCAGTATATATTGTTTTCTGAAGAAGATATTATAGGTATCGAAACATGTTGAGTTATCAATAAATAGTCGCTTAAACAAAGTATTTTGTCTAATTATTGATAACTATATTTTTAATTGCAATGTTTATTTGAATAGAACTGCTAGATGACACGAGAATTTCTAGTCCATTTTTATTAAACAAAAAACATAAACTCAACAAATAATGTTATTTTTTAATCAACTATTATTGATTGTATGTTTTATTTAGCTATCTGCTTTGGGGCTAAATGTTTTTTTAAATAAAATTATATGTATGAAAGTAATCAATATTAACTGAATGCTTTGGCTATCGGCTGCAATTCACAAATAATATATGATTATATTCAGAATCTAAAATTAAATAATTTTATTCTTAATATCATAAATGATAGATAGTCTGTACGATAGTAGTTTTTCCTAATTACATAAGATTCAAAATATGTCTTAAAATATACCTAACAAAACTTTCAGTAATAATAAATCGAAATTATGTAGGTGTATAGAAATTCACATCATTGGTGTGGGGAATTATAAGTCGATGATTAGATCAATATTCCATAACTATCTATATAAGTAGTTTGAAACAAGAAGAGTTGAGAGAAAAGTCTAAAACATGGAGACAATCTAATATATCTTTCTCCTAACTGAACTGCTATCAGTTGAAGTTATATGAACTTACACAATAGCCATAGATTACTGTAATGTCGAAAGTTTTGAATCTTGTATACCTCGCGAGTACTCACCTAGTCACAGATGAAATATATGTTATTCTGGAGTCCAACAATTTTTGTTAGCCAAGAATATTACAAATGCATATAAGATGAATATTTAATATGTTTCTGAATAGATTTATCAAAACAAGATCACAATAAATTCTGCACATAAAAATGAGAACAGACAATTTAACCCCACTTTTATTTCTTGAATCAGTTAATCTGTTCGTTTACATAAATATTATATTTAATTTATTTATTTTCATAATTATGATGTATAGTTATTACCTACTCTATTAAAACATCTTTAAAAAATTGCTGACCATTACAGTTACCAATTGCCGTTATAACGACGATTACAATCATCGATTATCTCTAATTATTATCGCTAATTAATAGTCTAGGTTCCACTATTATATGTAAAGATTAGAAGATTGCACCGGTGAAAGACTCTTGAATTATTAGTTAGAATATGTATTTATGTAACAAAATCTCAGTATAAAAATGCATCAAATGTAATATTTTGCGTATGTAATAATTAAATTACTTTATACTTTTAAAATTAGCAATATTAACTTTGAAGAAGAAAATTGTATTTTTCGAAACCGGTAGATATATTTAAACTCAATTTAGTGGTTAATAAAACAAAGATAATAAATACAAATATAAATTACTTTAACTTTTCAAAGGTTTTTGGTGAAACTTTGTGGTATGCCATGATTATTTAACACTATTTTATTCCACTATATTTTATTGTATTAAACGTTAGAATGTTTTCGGGGACATTTTCTCATTATCAATAATATAATCAACTAAAGTTAAAAATATTTTCAGACAGTAATTACGGGTGTGTTTGAAGTTAAGAGAAGTGGGGGTGGGATGGATTAATTATATTACTTACATTAATACATTAAAATGTATAAGAGAGGGGATGTAATAATTTGAATGTTTATTATTTTCTTATTGCTATTCTTACTCGTATTATTAAAGATTTCTAAATTCTCTAAGATGTCTATCTTTCTTTTAGATGTCTAACGAAAACATTCTAACGTTTAATACAATAAAATATAGTGGAATAAAATAGTATTTTAACTCAATTTACAAAATAAATTACTTTGTAACGTTTCCTTAAAAATGCGTGCATATGAATATAAAACCTATAAAGTTACTTAATGTTGACTGTAGAGTTATTTATTTTTTAAATGTTAGAAGGCACCGGTAGTAACATACTGTGAGCACGAAAATATTAGTTCCTTGTTACATGTAGATATTACGCTCGGTACCTGTGTATAACTAGCGTTGGAGCCGCGCCAGCAAAGAAGGTATTATTGAACCCCCAGGTAAATAACTCTGACATAAGCAACCGAGCGACTTGTGTACCAGAATTTACTGAAATATTTTATAGGTCATAAAATTCGGAATCATGAAAGTTATCAAAGTACCATCAAATTCATAAATCTTTAATGAGGTTCTCAGAAAAGTTCTGGGTCCGATAAAAAGTGGGACCATAAAATAATAATTTGACACATTTACGGTATTTATAGTGCAATGATTAAGATTTTTATGTGCGTTCCTACCTATATTTTAAGGTGTTAATAATTACACGCACATTTAACAATAATTGTTATTATTTTATTTAAATAATCAGCGACATACTTTTTTTCCTTATAATTCTATCAATGTCGTATACAAATTAAGTTGTTCAAATAGCAATAGGTATTGTTTGTAATTTGTTGAGAAATAAAGTATCAACCTAATATAAAAATTCACCAGAGGACTAACATGTAACAATAAATGTTGTGCAACAAATATGCATGCTTAAGAGGCAATAGATATATTAGACGAAGAGATGATGGACAGTGGAGAAATCTACTCACGTCTACACTAGGTCATACTAAAATAAGTATTAGCCATCGGATAATAGATCAGAAGAGCTGAAGACAAAGAAAATTGGCGATCCTTGGAGGAGGAGTATGATATCTAGCAGTGAAGAGATATAAGCTGACAATGGCTGTCTTTTTTATCAGATTTTTTTTAAAATTTCTACTCGTTTAAATAGTGTTCTTGTAGGGGTTGTGGTTGTTGAGTATTATTGACTTGTAAGGATCTTAATTGTATGGTCATATCAGAAGATTTTGTGCATGGTGAAACTGAAGGCCCTAACTTCATATAGACTCACGCGTGTGTGATATCCAGAGCAAGGTATTTAAATAAAAGAGATCTTACAAAAGTTAGCTTTTATTGCGGGATGATTTACAATGGCAGGTACGAGTATACAATTAAATTCGCGTATGAAATTGAAGACTGGAATGGCTCGCTTAAGATGCTGATGAAAGAACGGTCTGGGGAGAACTGGTCGGCTATCTCTTCAGATTCGTCCGTCACTATGTATTGGCATGTGCTTATTGGTTAATTCGTATCGGCCCTATATAGCTGTCATCAGGTGAGCCCTTTCACGGCCATGGCTGTGAGTCGCATGCAGGAATACCACACCCTCATTACTTTCTATTTAGTTCCTATCTACGATTTTCTTCTTATTTTTATCATTGAACTATTTTAAATGTTTGTCCAAAGATGTATTATTGGGAAATATTCGTATCTTATGAAGTCTGCCCCGTTTCCATCTACAAAAAATATTACTGTCCGTAATTCATTCATTAATATTTAGCTCTTATTACATTTATTGGTATTCTTTTTAATATAAGGAACACGTGAGTGAATTTTCTGGCATGGCCCTGAATGACGCCGAACCCTGGAAGACTGAAGATCCATGACAATTGTTTGTACGGACAACGGTGGAGCTCTTCCGGTCGGCTGTCAATAAGATAATTATAGCCAATATAATAGCCAACATCCGGTAACCGGATCCGAAATGAGAAAAAGAAGAAGGCGATGGAAATATAATTAAGATGATAAAGCGATGGGAATGTAATAATTTTGTTAAATAATTTTTCATTTTTGAATTTTACACTCTTTCCTTTTTTATCTATACTTCATAATTGCAATTTTTTAATAATTATTTGGTATTTCGCTTGTTCTTATTAATAGTGCGCGAACATCATTGCGCGCTCCTCATAATTATAATCCGGTAGCGCAAAAACAATGTTTTTCAACAAAATTGATTTTACTTTTATATATATTTATAATTTATACATTAAATTAGTATTTAAAACATCACAGACCTACGTTATGAAAATAATTACAACTTCACAATAATAATGTGTCCTCCTTAATAAACATAATTATGCGATTGAATTTAAATATTCATGTCTTTTAATCAATATAAAACTTAAAAAACACGTTAATAATTGTATAATTTTGAGAAACTACAATCAGCGTCAAAAATAATTCAGAAAACAATCAATAAAAGTACCTACTTTCATCAACGAGTTCGAATGCTGTGTATTCTACTTTCGTTGCAACATAGAACTATAATTTTACTCCTATAAAGATCAATAAGATACCAGTTAAAAAGTGATTCAATAAGTAGATAGAAATAATTTGTTCTATTAGTTATTTTATGGACCTAATGGATGATCGAAAAGAACTTCAATCGTAGCAAAATATTACAGAACAAGTTTGTATTTCGGCTAAAGTTCAGGTGTCTAGAGCGGCTCTTGTGTGGCGCCGTTACCCCTTGTGCTGGCGCCGGGCGCACCCCTTGGCGGGAGATCGATCGCCACCCCTGAATTTAATTCAGGGTTTAGTTCCAATATTCATTAAAGGTACTCGCGGTCCTAGCGGAAAAGGAACAGGCTATACTTATTTGAAAGTCTGCTGTGACTTCTTTTTTAATTTGGGCTAAAGTAATTATACATTTTATGTAAATACTTTTATGTTTTAGCAATATTTGAATTTGTCCAAGAACATACAATTACCGGATTTACAGGGCCACTAATAAAAAAGCACTGTTATTAAACAACTAATAGATATCTCATAGAGATGAAGCTATTTTTTAATGTTTGATATTTGGGTGAGAATGGTGAACGTTATATTTATATAAAGTTATCACTTAAGCCAGGCGAAGACAGGTCGTAAGCCCTTTAATTACCCATACTTCCATATATTTTCCATTAATATAATAAAAAAGAGCTTTATCTCTATGAGCTATATATTATTCGTTTACTTTATATATAGTTCAAACATACTAAATAACGTAATAAATCTTTTTTTATGTATTTGTTAGTAGTATGTACATATTATATATTTTTGAAACGGTGAAAAACTTATCATGTTAATAAGTAAAAACAATTATAAGAATTTATAACATGGATACAATTTAAAAGAAAATAAATGAGTCGTACAGAATCAAATAGCATTTTTTAATTAGTAATCAACAAGAAGCATCTCAAAACTGTTCAAGGTTTATATAAAAAAAACAGAGAATTTGTGTGAAAATCTGCATACAATAAGTACAAAGAATGAAAACAATTAAAATTTCGAAGCATCATCAACAGCATACCTCAAAATTAGAGCAAATATTCATCAACAGAGTTCTCCAATCCGAGATAGGTCTCGGTCACAGTCTTCCACTTCTCTCCAACTCTAAGAGTTCTACTGTTCGTAGCATAGTAGATAGAATTTCAAAGTGTTTTTTTAAGATATTTTGGGTATAAACATATGATAATATAAGACAAGTAAGATTATTTTGTCAAATCACGTTTTTATGTTATCATATTTTCTATTCTATAGAAATAGATTTAACTTCATTTCGCTAATATTTTTAATTTCTGAACTCTGTGTGCTGAGTCTCTGAATGCCATATGCATATATTCAAATAATCGTCCAATTCAAGAAAAAAATCATTGACATATTTAGATACTACACTAAATCGTGTAATAATAAAAAAGTAACTCAGCCTTTATTATATTAGATGGAACAATGGAAAAGGTCTTAATTATATTATATGTAAAAATTAGCCAAATGAAATAATTTCCACGTTCCTATTCCAGATTATCTTTCGATTCCATATTACTAGACTGACCGCAGAATATGTGAATCTTATTCCATTAGACTACCCGCGGATATCCTCAACTCAATCAGCCAAAGGGAACATTATTTTTTATTAAAATTACATTTTATTTTTAATGCTACGCTTTTTCATAAATTGATAATTAAAACAAATTTAGTCAAATCTCTTAGTAAAACACACAGATAAAAATATATCTTAAAAAAACTGTAATCATCACCGACTTTGTATTACCGGTAGAGTTTTAACCGATTAGGTTATGATGCCCTGTACAGAAATCGCCAAATTTTATCTGCATACATTGCAACTATGATATAATAATAGGATTTTCGTCTCAATTTACTGGACCTGTGCGTATTTGTAGAATGTTTGCTGAGTCGGTGCAGCAGTATGCGATATTTCTGGTAAACAACCTGCAAACTCTTGAATACCGACGGAAATGGTAGGTATCTTCTATAGGTATTTTAATGGATAAACTTCATGAGACTTGCGGATTTCCCGTTCACAGGAGAAAGACAGACTTCAATGTAAGACCAGTGGATTATTCTATTTATATTTTACGTAATGTAAGATTAATATAAAATTAAAATATTAATTTTCTGTAGTTTGCAACGTAAACAACAAACTAAATTAGGTTTGAATCACCTTTTAGAAAAAGACTGGACCCACAGATAATGAATGTAGGTGGTGACAGAAGACTAGTATAGATGGAGAAATTATTATTTATATTAATTATTAACAGAGTGAAGAAGATTAGTGAATATTAATTTACATTGGTACACCAATAGAAACTTAATGATAGTATGATTTTTCCCCTATTTCAAATATGAAGATATATTACCAGAATAGAGGAACAGTTATTTCTTACTCACTAGAAAGCTCATCCGAGGACGTGCGAAAAATATATAACAACAAGTGACGTGCAATCGTCTCCGAATTCAGTACAACAACTCTACAGAATACTGTTCTGATAGGTGCGATATTGCAGCGTATCTACAATGTTTGGCGAAGGCCGTATAAATAGATTCGTTCCGCTTCTGAGACATCGAGTTGCTGGCGTAAAGTTGCGGTTGGAGCTGCTCGGCACCAACTCTTTACTGCAGGCGGCACTCTCATGGAAACCCGACCAGAGAATGGCAACGACTATAGAATAACTATAAGTAACTAAAATGTAGTATTTATATTTATATATATGTGTGAACTACTTTTTTTTATTTATATATTTTTTGCCTTTCTTTTCATAACATAAATAATATTTCGTAACTTAAATGTATTATCTTTATGGCGAATCGGGTTTTCATAAAAAAAAAAAACCCCGATCGCGTTGGAACAAACGTATTATTATATATATTTTTTATTATTTTTATTATTATAACTACTATATACTTTATAAATTGATATGCCTTCCATTTGCTATTAGTAAATATGAATTAAGTCATTCGTAAATATGACACGTGACAGAACGTGGATTTTATTTATTCACATTTTAATGTTTCGAAAAAGTTTGTGTATACCCAACTCACTAAAATAATTTGTGTTGAACTAGATGTCAAATTGGCAAAACAATAAATAAATAGGTATTACAATATGATATTTATTGTATCAGGAAACAGATGATGATAAAAAATAGAAATTGGTTTGAGTAAAAATAAAATGAGTCCAAACAATAATTTAAGTAAATCTTACGATTTGACACCACTGTGGTATTTAACATTGCTTAATAATAATAGCAATTCATCAACAATAATTATCTTTAGCATTTTAAAAACATTTAAAAATCTATAAAAATTCTCTTACTATGAATTTCATTAAATTCAACCTGGACAAAATTATGTCAAATATTAAAAATATAATTTGTGTTGTTACCGGGAATCACGCCATTTTTTTAAAATGTTGTATAGTTTAAAAAATTACACTGCATGTTATAACTTCACTGAATATACATTTATTTAAATATGAATTATATTCCTGCAAATAGTTCGCAGCAAAGCGTAAAAATGCTTTGACGGCAGTCTGTTAGTTGGAATACCCTATATGAAATGTCATCAGTTTATTCATGGCGACGGATATCAATCATTTTTATTGTGTGACAGGCTAAATGGATTTTTATTTCTCTGTTAACCAGAGTTTTATTGATATTTAAAAGACAATGGCTGTATTGACTTAGTGTTGTATTCTATTCACGTGCGTACGTTCAACAATTATAATGAAAAGGTTATGCTCTCTTCCTTCACATGACATCCACACATCACATACATATACACGTTTAATAATTGTAAGGATCTACACTCTACACCAATAAAAAGGATCATAAAAATTGTGTAAAACATCTTCCCATGGATGTATAAATAGATTCTCACCTTCCGTCACACCACGTGTGAAAGGTCGTAAACTTATATGTTTTTGGTACGTTTTAATTACGCACGTTTTATTATAAATCAAAATCTTATCTTCCGTGTTGAGTTTTCTAAGCTGTTCTGGCATATATAACCGGCTCTCTTTCCGACGTTTCGGTTCCCATTTAACCTGTTGTCCAATCAGAGAGTAAACCCGCTGTCATAGAGAGATTGTGAAAATTTGAGAACATTTAAAAATATATTTAAGCTTTAATATATAAGGCTTATCGATTATATAATTTCGCGCAATATTAATAAATGTGACTATAAATCTAGTTTGTATGTTTTGACAAACAAAAAACTGATTTCAGTCATACGTTAATACAAATAGCTTGCTATCTGTTGTCATTTGATGAAATCCTCCGTGTGGACGCTGTATTGTATTTGTAATTTGGGGCGCGCACGATGGGCAGTGTGAATACTGCATTACAATCCTTTGAACCGATCGTGACGCGAGGACTGGCTGTCTTGCGTTGGAGTGGAGAAACGGACACTTCCCTGAGGGCTGATGGTGTGTGGAGAGAGCGATGGCGAAAGAGAAAATCATAGCAATAATGGCACCCCACGCTAGGCGCCACCGTTACAGTGTTTTCTGGCGTTCTATCCGCCAGAGCTGGAAAGCACCATAACACTGTATTAATGTTATGATCGCTGTACGAGACTGAATTTATTAATCATTAAGGCATTTATTATACAATAAAATAGTCTTTAAATATTCTTTCAGACAACATGTAGACTGAATACATAAAATGTTTATCAAACCTAATTATTATTTCGACAGATTTCATAAAATGTTTATCATAATAATTATTCTATTCGGTCGAGTACAGCAACTTTTGAAATTAATTCTGAACACAAACTAAGCTCCCATATTTCCAGTAGGATTCGTGTTTAATCCTTTCCATCCCTTTGCGAATTTATCCTAACACCGTGTTCCTTCAACACGTCTGGAGAATAATTAAAAAGTTCATACGTGTCGAACACGATGTGCGCTCAATCCGTAACAGGTGCTGCACCCCTCGGTACACGAACCCTACAGTAAAAAGAACCCTCTCGCGTATAATTTTATATTAAATACAATATATTGTACATTACTTAAAGAAACACATGTACTCTAAATAACTCTTGATCTTTTCGAAAAATGTTATTTGTGACTCTTTATGGATTGGCTGATTTTTATTAAATAATGGATTAATTGTATGTCATAAAACTGAACATTTTGTGAAATTTAAGAAGTATTCAATATACTTTTTTAACCAAAAATATGAAGAAACTATTGATGACGTATGCGTTCTTATTATTTTCAAAGTCAATCTTCAATTTCTTAATACTATAAAAAATAATTAAAGTACATATTAAATTCATCAACTTGAAAGATATACAGAAAATATATCTATAATATAAAGTATCCAGTTTCGCAATATCAACCAAGTACATTTGCGACAAATTTACAAACAGCGCAACAAAAATAGCCGCATCCCGTAATTAGGTATAAAAATTCCCATGAAGCATCAATAAATCTCAAAGTAGGTATAGGAGAAAGCGGTTCACTTCCAGGAAGGAACCAGAAAAACCCTACATTTCTTCACTGTAGTGCCCGTTTTTGCAGTGAGTGGTCGTTTTTTTAGTGTGTTACTAGTTTTAACGAATTGCAATGTCTCCGAGACTTCAACCAAGTGAGCAAAAAAAGCAATAATAGTTGAGTTATCAAAACAAAACTTTTCTAATTGTGCTATTGCAATGCAAATTCATTGTAATGAGTCATCGGTAAGAACATTTCTCCAATAATTCCAGGAAAGTGGTACTTTAAATCGGAAAGTGGGAACTGGCTTATAACGTAGTACTTCGAATCAAGATGATCACATTTTGAAACGGTTTTCATTGAAAAATCGTTTTGATTCTACTTCAGTGGAACTCCAAGACATCACCAGTGCTAGTATTAGTGTCAGAACTATTCAAAATAGGCTCAACGATATGTATTTATGGGCAAGAAGATCCGAAAAAAACCTCTTTTGACCAAGAAAATAAAGAAAAAACGACTGCAATGGGCTAAATAAAAAGAAAATCGGTCTGTGAGTTGTTTTTTCTGACATGAAAATTTAACATGATTAGTCCAGACGGTTTGCAGACAGTGCGTTGGAGATCCGGAGAGAGGTACAGCGATGAATGCATCGCACCCATAGTGAAACATTCTCCATATGTCATGGTGTGGAGGTGTGGAGATGCATCACATCACTTGGTGTTGGCAATCTTATTATGCTGGAAGGATCAGTGAATACCGAGAAATACAAAAAAAAAATCTTGAACGTGTTTTGCCAATAATTAAGAATTTTACTCAAAAAATTTATGATCCAATATTTATGGACGATTCTACACCTTGCTATCATGTATTTTCATGAGTCTTTAAAATTAATTTGTTTTTTTTTACTTGGTGAACATTCTCAACACTATATTCCTTTTAATCTTTTCACAAATATCACAGTTCAAAGAATCGTTAGGATTAAAATCACTTTCATGGTCCCGATTTAAATATTACTGAAAATCTGTAGTCCATGATGAGTAAAAAAATCGCCCATAACTATTAAAGAATTAAAAACATTGTAGAATGCGTGTGATATGAATAAATTATAGTAGAATACATACAGTCTTTATAAATTACTGCTGGGACGTATTCAGAGTGTAATCCGTTCCGAAGGGGAATAAACAAAACATTGATTTGATGTTTAAAATAATAAACTCGCTTTAAAATCCTTCTAATTTAATATAATTTAAAATATTATTGTTAAAATTAAATAACACATCGATATAGAAACGACATAGAAATCATTTTGAATTAAGAATGACTGATTTAGTTGAAGCGATATTTATGGAAATTTTTCGTAATATATGTAGTCTTCAATAATGAAACGTTATTACGCTATAAAATGTACATTTATTAAAACTAAAGTATGTACATATGTTGCTTTATTTATATAAAATATAATGGTTAGCAAAACACGACTGATAAAGTGAACAAAACTGCCGAAATTATATTTTCAATAGGTGCAACTATTTTTGTTGCGCTGGGCGTATATTCTGTATCTCTTTAAAATTTATACATTTTTAAAAGCAATCAACTTTATATTGCTACTTTACATTAATTGTTTTAAATTTTTTAGATACGTAAATGGTAACGCGTTCCAAGTTTTTATCCCGATGGCAACCAAATACGTAAATAATATATAGATTTTTTCTTTATATTTTTACAAATATCATGGAACTACACTACTAGTATGTTTTGAAATTGCAAATTCGCAATAATTGTTTTTATTCAAAATAATACTACAATCCAAGAATTATTTCAACTTTCTTCTTCCTATTCATATCATAACTAAGTTCTTATCTATTATTAAATATAAATAATATATTTTAAATTCTTCAGAATATGAAATGTTTAAAACATTTTAAGGTTGTTGAATAATCCACGTATTTTCTCACAAAATGCTTCTGAAAAAGTGTTTTCTTTACATTTTTGCCTTGAAGCACGGGATTAGCACATATCTGGCTTCCATGGCACAATTTGCGATTATCCCGGTTGTACAGAGGAAAATGCGTAAAAAATATCCAGGAGTCAATACAGAAAGGAAGATTAATACAGTAAGGTGTTCCGGTAACAATTACTGTCAATTGTAGAAGTTCAGCAGATAAATTGGATCTCGAATATCTAGGCGAGGAAAATAATTTAAGTAATACAAATTTTATGTCAGCGATATTAACAATATTTAAAAATTATAGTGTCGTCACATAATTTGTCAAAATCTATTAATTTTAAAGCAAAAAAAAATCACTTTGATAAAATTTAAAAATTAAGATTTTGTATTTTCCTCTTCATCGGCCTACGTTTATCTCATATTGGATAAATACCATTCTTAATGACCACCACTTCTGTAATTCTTTTGTGTCCTCGATCCAATGACACAGATTTAAGATGCTATTATTTATCAAAGTGATTTTATTTTCCTCGGGGTCCTAGAGTGTAACTGAAAAAAATTTGATACGAATGGCATTTAATATAATTTAGCGTTGATATACGAAGAAAAGGGTGGAAAAGGTTTCCAATATTTTGAGAAAGATCTTAAAGAGCAACTTTTCAATTTTTTATTTAAATCAGTTAAATGACGTAGGATTGTATACACAATTAATTATATACATAGATAGCACGTGAATCCGTTTGATGAGGATACAATACAAAATATCAATAATTATAATTAACTTACTTTACTTTAACCTTTGACATTTTATCCCGATATGGGAAATGCAATAAAACAACTTGAACAATCTCGGTGAGATAGATCGATTAGATTGAAAGCCTAGCTCATATGTACATACCGGCTTGATCGACAAACGTCGACCAAGATAAATCTGAAATCACATTACCTCTGGAGATTCACTCTAGAATGTTTGTGTGTTTGTACAGCGGTTCGAGAGGCTGCAAAGTATTTAAAACTTTTAAGAGGGAACTCAGGCGTTGAGCAACCGTTTGTTTGCGATGTGCTTTCTAGGTCTTCCGACTCGCCCGTGCCAAAGTCAACTTGTAGGATATTGTGTCGAGTGGTGGCTGGAGGTGCTATACTGTAGGTGGTAGGTAGACTGGAGGCATCGGTGCGCGTCCAAAGGGAGTGATAACAAACAAAACTGTTTACAAACGGACCGTAAGTGCGAGATACTGTTGGATTTGTGTGTTCTCGTGGCGAGATAGTACTAATTCGTGGTGATTATTGCGAAGCTTGAAAATCTTACGATATTCGGTCAAGATTTTCTGTTTACAAAAAATTCCTCGTTAAATTAAATGAACACCTGTATAAGTTGTGATATAGTGGTCGGGGGTTTGATTCCTGGGGACCAGCAAGTAAATCCTATTTTCACAGCACAAGTATTTAGCTTGGTTAAAATAGTATGAATATTGATGTGTAACGTATTCCGGGTACACATCTAAATTTTTAAAAAAAATCAATTTCATAATAACTTTTTTCTATCAATCTGTCTGTCAAAAAAAAATCTGTGAAAAAAATGATTTGATAACTTTTTCAGGAATTCTTTAAAGTAACGTTAGATAGCTTTCTGGTTTTATGATTTATTTTTAAAGTTGTCCTTAAATTGGTGGTTGATTTATTTAAAATACACAAATTGTACATATTACAGGAAACTTTCAGTTTGCAAAACTATGCCAAACGTTATAATACTGTATTAATAAATTTAAAATAAAATTACACAATGTTGAAACATTTATTTTTATTATTTATAATATTAATACTGATTGTGAAGGGTAACCCAACAAAAGCGGAAACATTAAATCGGTGTCATATTTGCTGTTGTGCATTTACAGTCAAACCATTATGTCAGTTCAATGTTAAACAGACCATCATTATTGAAAATGGATCGCTGTTCGACACAACAGCGTATTTTTATTGTTGAATATTATTTTAAAAAATATAATCTTTTGACTGCCATGATTCGCAAATTGTTGATTTATAATCAAAATCTGTGAAGAGTATAATCGAAAAATTTGACGAGACTGGGTCGATTACTGATGTCAGACTTTTGACAGGTCGTCCAGGTCGTTCAGCAGAAAACATCACAACTGTTCGCGAAAATGTGGTCGAGAGTCCAGAAACATCCATTCGGCATCGTTCTCAAGAATTGAACATATCAAGAAACATTTCATGAATGGTATGGATCTCGAATACATGTCGTTCCAATAAGACGGTGCCACTTGCCACACACCACGTGAAACAATGGTATTATTGAACAATACAATCTCCCGTTTGGGCGACAAGAAATGACCGCCTAAATCGTGCAATTTAACGACTTTGGACTTCTTTCTCTGGAGTTTTTTGAAGTCAAATATTTATGTCAACAAGCCTACGAACACCTCAGTCTTGAAGGAGGTGATGAGATGCCGTATCCTCGAAATTCAACCACAGTTATGCCAAACAGTGATTGAAAATTTCGTCAAAAGAACGAAAATATGCTAGCACAGCACAGCTGATATATTCCATACATAATTCCCACATGTCGACTTTATGATTAAATCAAAATTTCAATATTTTCTCCAAAAAAACTGTATTATTTATAATTACAACAAATTTTCCGCTTTTGTTGGGACACTCTTTAAAAGTATTGATAAATTGTAGAAGCAACACTAAATAAGCAAGAAACCGATTACGAATATACGTGGTCCAAAATTTCGTATACGAACAAGAAGCAATGTGCAACCTGTACACGTGTTTAAAAATTATTCATTCCACCTGGACCTCGCACCCAGTGCAGACCTCGCACTTGGTCCTCAATTAACGTCACTACAGATCTAACGTTGCATGTATGTTTATCCCGACATATCTCAGAACTGAAGAAGTAAAACGTTCACCACTTTCCTGAAATTGTTTACGGAACGTTGTCTCATACCGTTTCCACTCAGTAAGCACTCAGTGGCGTAGCAATAAATTACTCACTGGGCCCACTTTAATTGAAAATTATCATATTTTTTATTTTACTTATATTTGTATTTTTAAAAATGTTACCGATAACCTAATGAGATTTCATACTTTAAAATTATTAGTATAAGATACAAACAGCTGTTACTATGATGGGTCTTCTGAAATAGGGTTATCTGGATGACGTTCAAAGGATAATTCTATCCCGTGTAATTATTCTACGTTAAATTGAACTCATAACAAAATTGTTTTAATCCTATGTCGTAATTCTAACCATAAACAATATAAAAATAAATATATAATAATAGTTTCATGGAATCCAAAAAATACTTAAGCATTCTGGGATATATATTGTTCGATGTTTTGTTTGAGAATGACGATATTATAATATTTGTAGAAATACCACACCATTATATGTTGAAGATACACCATAACATAATTAATATTTATGATAGCATTTAGACTTTAGTTTCTTATGTATTTACTTATTTTATATTTTTCATTATTTCATGCGTATTTCGTCTGATCCCTGTCCATCCCTAGTTCACGAGCCCCCGAGCTGTTGTCCAACAGGTATCTACGCCACTGGAGGCAATATCAGTATTAATAATCACATTTTCACGTTTTTTACGAGAACGTTGGTTTTTATTATTCATTTATCTCAGAAGTAATACACTAGATTTGTATTTCTATTTATGTAATATTTCTTATAATGGTTGTATTTTTTTAATTATGGAAATTAACATTCAGTTTATTATCTATACTTTAGTGTAAAGATCCTATCTAAGTAATAGTTTAAAAAAAATCAATTGTAGTGAACAACTTCTGATATAAATTAATAATAAAAACACTAATTTTTGCAAAAAACCAGAAAGATTGAATTATTATTAAAAATGGCGCCAATATGATAAATAAATAAACAAAAAGTCATTCGTTCGCAATTCTGAGAAGTGTTTATGACTTCTAAGAAGCAACTCAGACTCTGACCAGCCGTCTGTTTGCAATGTTCGTTTTAGGTCTTTCGAGTCTCCTGTGCTAAACTCAACTTGTAGGATATTAAATCTAGAAGCTGGTGACAGCAGTATTCAAAATAAATGATAATAAATATTGAACTGGTGATCGAAGTTGGGTGATTTTTGTCTGATGAAATCTATTAATTATACATAGTCTACCATGAGAACAACATTTTATAAAGGTATTAAGCAGAAGTTTGTTTAATTTTGTAAAATCTTCCAAACAATTCAAACTTCTAATAGGCATGAAAAATTAATTTTATTTATTTTATGCAAATTTTTTTAACCGTTTCATATCGAAGTTGCAAATTTAAAAAGTAGTTTTTTGATAATTAAAAAAAATTAGATGATTCTACATTGATTTTTTTGATATCTGTCTAAGTGTCTTAACTGATGAAAAATGTAAATAATAATTATCATATTAAATGTTTATTTGCTGTGCTTATTTAATTATTGACTTATTTGCGAGAAACAAATTAATCAAAGTCATTTGTATCTATTATTTTATTATTAGGAGAACACATTCATATTGTGCAGTTGTAATTATTCAGAACATAGGCCTGTGATATTTTAAATCATTATGTATTAATATCAAAAAGGTAACATATAGGTTCGAAAATTTGTCGTTTAAAATATTATCGCTGTAGCATAGTTGGATAATGCACCTTCCCCGATTAGGAAAGAGATCCAGGTTCGAATCCCAGTAGCGCAACAACAATATTTTTAAATAAAATTAATTTTATATGTATATCTTTCTAATTAATATATTTAATTCATATTTATTACCTTTATACTTATGCCATAGTACCCAGGATAAAATCACCGGAACATATTGAATACCTGTATTCTTTAAGATTTCTAAAAAAATATTTGTACATAATTTAATCTAATTATATTAATCTTAATCTACAATTATATGGTTTTTAAAAACCTCGCAAGTATTGGTAAGGAATGTTGAATTAATTTAAAAAAGGATTCAGTGAAAAGTCAATTACATTTTAGTATAATTAAGGTAACAACAATTTTTTACATAGCTACAAGTTTTAATAATATTTATTAATAACCTGTGGGACATGTAGAAATATACATATTTACTTAAGGGAGGAAAACATAACGAAATCGGTACACTCGGGGTGCAGGTGGTTGGTTTGGGGCAGTTACACAGACACTCTATCCTAATGGTAGTAACGAACAAATCATTTATAATTAATGACGTTTCTATAAGCTAATGGGATACATCTTTAACCTTCAAGCGGGCGCGCGGTCTTTTGAAACGGCGGCGGTCGCGCGTTGTCGCTTCGACCTTTTTCATTTTTATGTATTATAAAACAGAAATTCTTATAATAATCATTGATTCTTTGTGATATGAGATAATGTTTTTGGATTAGGAAATATTTTGGCTACAAAAATCTTACATAAAGTTTTGAAAAACACTTTTTCATTAATTACTAATCACAAACTTAAAATTGTAAAATCAACATTTGGTGATGTTAAATAATAAGTATTACATTACATTGTAATTTTTATCTTCTTTCGAGTCCCCAAATTTCACATTTGAATAAATTCGAGGCTTGTACAAAAGTAGTTACCCCCACGCCGTTTTTACGAACCCGCCTCTTCCGTAAGAATATTTTGTGGTTGACGTCCCACCCTGTCATTATTAGATTTTCGCCAAGCCATCACGTCCCGTAAAAAATGCAGCTCTAACTTATAGGGGTACATCGTCATCGTCTGAGCTGTTTTCTTCACTTACAGATTGAATTTATTCAGTTTCCTCCACATCTGATTGGTGATCTGAAACCTCTGAACCATTGACCAAGTACTCTCTCTTCTTCTAGAAGTATTTGCAACATTTCAACATCCCTAATATGTCTGTGAGTTATTGTTTATAATAAAAATACGCACAATAATACGAACTTTCTTGACGCAAGCAGTGAAAAAGTTTAGCGAAGAAAGACGCGTGTATTTTTTTCGACTCCTTGAACGCTAGGCGCGCGTAACCGATCGACACCGCGCGACCGCATGAAGGTTAAAAATTGTATTTATATATGTGTAACTGTATGAGTATGGTTTCATGTAGTATGGCTCGGGCTGACCGGGCATCTTTCTACGCCATGGATAGAACGCCAAACCCCGAGCTCCACGCCACCGGTCTAGCTTCAATCGATACTTACAAATTTTTGGGTTCTCGCCAGAAATTGTACACGGGCCGCTACATGAGAGTTATCTTTGTATGTAGAGGAGGGTGGATGCACAATGACAACAATTTTCGTTCGCATTATAAATAATAATTACAATTTACTTTTACATGACTACTTACGCTTCTTTCGCCTCGCCTTCCTTTTTTTCGTATTCTCTTTCCCATATTTACTAGCTGTCTACTTTCGACCTCGCCAGTTGCAATTCGCTCGCCAGAAAAAAGGTACAGCTCCATCTTCCATCGCGTCATTGATTATTCGCCGAGCAGCGGGCTTCTCATTAGCTGACCCGACTATGGTGGGCTCCACAGATAGCATGATATTTTACATCTTATTGTTCTGATGGGCTCACACACCAAGACTCAAGCATCTTTATGTCACAATATATGCACTAAAATACCTGTACAAATATCTATTCACATGTTTCGCATAATTTTTCGCAAAGTCTATCTCAGTCGTATACTAACTAAATGCAATATATATCTAACAGTCGCGCCGTGCGATGTTCTGGATACATTATTCATTAGAATTGACGCAAAGTCTGTATTTGAAGTGAATTTAAATGTACATATGTGTGGGACATTACAAACATGCTATAGGATAATAATAATAATACTTATCAAGAACAGAAAATATTTTCGAGATATTCTTTTTACAACAATACTATATTTTTTCCAAGGAAAAGCGCCTCCAGTTCAGAAAAATACGATATCTCAGCCAATAGCATGTTTATTAGCAACACAACCTAAGTCCATGCCTAATGAATACAACTGGCATATATACATATATTTTATACGTACATGCGAGTATGTATTATTTTTAAAAAGTTTACCTCTTTCATAAAGCCATGTGCCCACTGATGAGATTTCTCTTGGAGATTATTTATGATTCATCACCCCATATGTTTTGTGTGCGAATTAGAATGACACATCCAGTAAACACGTACCTTCAATGACTCTCAGAGATCAAAGTCTCGTTGAGAGATTACCGTGAACACGGACTCTAACTAATATAACTGAAATAAGTAATTAACATTCATACAAACATGTATTAATATAAAAAAATAGTCAACTACAAATTAAATACACCAACAAGATGAAATGCTCTCCCACGCCCGACTTGACAGCGCAAATAAATAGTTTCAACTTTACATCACGCCAAAAACGAAAGTAAACGCAAAAAAGAAGTAGAAGATTGTAATGAACCTTAGCCCTCCCGCTCCGTCTCTGTGCGAGGCGAGATAATAAGGTAGCAGGTGTCACAGTTGCAGCGCAATAGCCGGTGAGCTTTGTGGCCAGACAATTGGACGATTTAAACGTCCGCCTAACAGCGGTCACCCTGATTTATGACACTTTTTTGGACAGGTTTGCCATCTAGCAGATACATTGTCGTCATCATATTATGTACGAGTATATGAAGGAATGATTAATTAGTTAGTTTAAAGTGACAATCCCATCTGGAATAAAAAAAGTTTGTTTAATAATGGCAAACTTACTATAGTTACTAAAGTTATATAATAGTAATAATAAGAAAACACTTTAGCAATATTTGAATAAGTTCAAGAACACACAATTACTGAATTTTCACCTACAAGCATACAGTTATTAAACAAATAATGGATATCTCATAGAGATGAAGCTATTTTTTATTATATTTAATGGAAAATATATGGAAGTATGGGTAATTACAGGACTGTCTTCGGCTGGATTAAGTGATCACTTTATATAAATATAACGTTCACCAATTCTCACCCATCAATTTCCATATTTATCAAATTTTTGAAAGTTGTTTATATGTTAATATGTGGACTCACTTCGAGTACCACTGTACTATCGCCATCTATGGACTTAATTTGATAATCGATTTACCTAAAACAGCATATATGCCACAATCAGAATCTGATTATTTTTTTGAAATTATTTAAAGGAATATTCTTTATCTGTAAAATGTTTTTAACACTTTTAACACTTGAATACACCTGAAAAATAAATATTTTTCAATTTTATATATTTTTTTATTTTGTTCAGTATATTATTAGCATAATTTGAGTATATCCAAGAACATCCATAATGGTGAGATGCAATCTAGCTAGTTGTTGGGCAAAATTGAAATAGGTAGATACTATTTAAAAAATCTGTTAATAATGGAACGCCTGTAGGTATTTAACACGATACTGAAAGCCACAATATGTTTTGTTAGATTTTTTATAAACATTTCTAATTAACCAACTGTATATGTTTATTTTAAAATTGCAAATTCACAATTAAATAAATGTGTCTTCATTAAAATATATTAATTAAATAGAGATCTAAATTCTAGTTTTAAAAGTAACTAGAAATAAAGGTTTCAAATTGACATAGCCCAGAACCTCCATGGCCCAGGTTGTTAATGGGGGAGCACTGGTAGTGATTTCGTGAATAGCCCTCAAGAGATCTTTCATTCATTTTACTGAAACATCCATCTTTCGACCTTGCAGCGTCGCAGTAATGTGAGATGGCTCCGACCGATTTGCGCAAGCGAAACGTGCGTTCGCCTCCCCACAGAAATAGGCTAATGCGTAATATACTCGAGGAAACATAGTCTTCCTCCTGAAATGCTCGACTGGCACGGCCCGCCGCCTGATAGTCCATAAAACATTAAAACCGTGTTGAAGGAACTGAGCCGAATCTCACGTAGCATCAATAAAATAGATGCGCCCGCTTGGTTCGGAGCAGTTAATCTCAGTTACGCCGAAAGCAGCGGTAAAATGATGGGAATTACGGCGTCCTCTAAACCGTTCAACGGGAGAGGGGTTGTCTGAAGGCGGTGATTCACTCGCATCTTACCTTCGGATTGTTTTTAGTGAAATGCGTTGCGTTTTTTAAACCCTCGAACGCTACCGCCCTAAGCGGGTGAGTTGGGTCGCAAACTGATCTTCAACGATTCGTCGGGAGCTGCTGAAACTATTCAGAATTTCAACAATCAACAACTCAAGAAAAATAAAACGTGTTAAATAATCACAATATCGAAAATACTATTAATAAAATTATACAATAACTATTCATTTAACCACATGAGATATCATTTGAAGTTTTTAATCACCCTGGTGAAAAAAAAGATTTCTTTCGAAACCGGTTGATTTTTCAAAGAAATCTTACGTTGTTATTGTACAATGTTATTAAATATGATCAACCACAATGTTTATGCTGTAAAATTAAAAAAAAAACATAATAATTATTTATTTTTAGATTTATAATACAGTGTGTTATATTTCTATAAAAATAAGAATATAATAACATTGCAGCAAAGTAAAAACATGTAATTCGGTGCCCTGCCTGCTACAGTAGTATTTTACTGTATTATAGCAGAGAAACATATTATTATATTTCGTAAATATATCTGTTAATACTTTCCATGAATCAGATGAGTACCTACCATTCCAAAAAATACTTCAGTGATCCTCTCATTTTATTTTTGTTATGATCTTGCATCATTTAATTATATTTAAGATTTTTTTTTTAAATTAATTCTATTAAAAATATATATGTAAATAATAACTATTTATCTACGAAATATTTGGTTGCTACCAAGATTTGAACTTGGACCTTGTCCTATCCTGGGAAACGTATTAAAACTCCATTAGATCAACCGATTACGTTTACTATAAATTTGGAACTCATATTCTGTATAGTTTTATAATTTATTATATTAAAAATACCACAGAACCACTAATATGTTATGAAATTGCAATTTCATAACAAAAATTCGTTTTTCTAAAAAAATATACTCATTTTCTTTTATTTATTTTTTTACCATAATATCATTAAAAGGTTATATTCAACTAAAAAAAATTGAGGCTATTTCCGGCAGTTATTAGGGGTGTCGCAAGATATTAATATGAACGATGTGTGATGCGCCGTCCTATATTGACACCCGAGGGATGTCAATGCGTTGATAATAATTTGCTAGGGGTATACATTTATATGGCTCAAGTGTCGCTGGCGGCTCCACTGGTGTCTAAGAAGATCGTAAAGATCCCCCAACAAATAAATACGGTGCATCTCAAGTACAAGGGCGGTTCGTGTGGTTTATTTTAAAATGTGCACTTTTTTATTTCTATACAGTTTTTTTAACGTGAGAACAATGAATTGTTTCAGAGAAATTAAGCAGTGGCTATTTTGAATTCAATTTTAAAATATTTTTTATAATTTATTTATCAGGTTAACGCAAAAGTGTAATATGTGTGTTTTGCTATAACAAATATAGGATATAAATACATAAGACGATTTGAAATAACGTGTATTATCGTAAACCAATAATATTGTCTTTTGATTATATCTGTCTCATCTCCTGTGAGGAATACAAACAGATATTTTATCAGGTTAACCTTTCATTTATACAGTTTTTTGTCAATTCAGAAATCTTGGCCTAATTTGCAGCATTATTAAAGACATTTCAACCACCACTTTGTCTGCGTTAACCGTTTTGCTATCAGGTCATCTGTTACCTGTTGCACCAATTTATTTACTCATTTTCAAAAACATCGCTGTGAGAAAAATACTATTTTATTTCCTAAGCCTGAAGTTTGGTGGAGCTTCGAAAACTTATGAGTTCATATGATCGTCAAAAGAACAAGATACTACCATGATCATCATCATCATCATATATATTATTTTAACGACAAAAATGGGTAGGTTAAAGCTGCCAGCAAAATTCTTCCCCATCAGTTCCTGCCCGATATGGCTGCTCGACAGTTTATTTAGGTACTGTATTTTAGTGAAGCTCGCTACCACATCGTTCAACCAGTGCAAAAACGGATAAATATACGAATTAAGGGACAGAACAAATCTAATATTAACACTCTTTCATTTTTGTAATAGTCTGATTACTAATGTAGTCTAAAGACTGTAACATGGTTTTCATGTTTTTCTTTTGTACATAATATTTAAAATAATAAAGTATCGAAAAAATGTGTTTTTAAAAATACTAATACAATTACAAAGTATTAAATTTCTCAAAGATTATTCTGCCTTTGAATGTTTTTGATTAGGTATCATCTTGGATTATGGTGACGACAACCTAAATTAAAAATCTGTAAAGAATACAGCAAATCCGGAACGAAAATTTTGAAGACATCTTAAAATTCTCGCTGTTTCTACGTCAATGGCTACTGCGGTGTTCACCTTTTTATATCTCAGCTTAGGATCGGATCCGCGGTAATAAGCACACGGTCACGATCCAGCTCTTAGCGAGCAATATGCCAACGGGGGAGGGAGGGAAGTGAGCGGCAGGGGCGCCCAAAACCTCTGAACCTCCCTCCGAGTGCCCGAAACCACCCTCTCTCAGGCACAGCTCAGACACAAAGTGATCAGGCGCTTGAATACGAAACCAGGATACAAAGTTTTTTTACTGTTTTTCAGGTTACTTGAACATAATTGTCTCGCAGTTGCCAGATCGTACTACTAAAATTTATTCGAAGTACAGTCATTTTAAACATTTTTGAAATTTGTCTACTAGTAATATTCAATAGTTAGTTAAGAAGAATCATAAAAATCTTTAAAACTCAAACTGTATTTGCTAAGATTTTTAATTCAGCATTCGATGAATTTGGCTAACCTAATATTATCTAATAGAAGATCGCTTTTTTTAAATCAAAATATAAGTTTTGTGATTCCAGGGTTGCATATTTAATGATTAAACTAAAAATGTATTATTAATAAATTACATCTAAAATTGTTGAGTGAGAAAAAAAGCAATAATATTTGACCGGCCTTGAATATTAAAACACAGAATTACACATATCTTACAAATACATAATAAATAATATATATCTACGAAGAATAAGAAGCAAATTTTATTGCATGTAATTTACAGCATAATCGGTAGATTTAGAAAAGAGACGCTAAGATGGTTTGGATATATGAAACATGATTAAGGAAGGAATGGTAAAAAAAAAAAATAGGGCGTGTGTTAAAAAACGTCCGCGAAAGACCTGCCACTATTAGGTAGACCACGTGAGGACGGCATTGTTAAAAGCTTCAACAACAAGACGATAGTGCATGAGAAGATAAAAAGAGAACGAGGCAAAACTAATATGTCAGTATATAATAATAATAATTATTATTATAATAATAATAATAATAATAATATAACAATGCTTTTATTCTAGCGTGATTGAGTTTTTTTTATGAAGACCTGTTTCGTCACAAAGATAATACATATTATAGAATACATTTAAGTAATAAAATAATAATTATGTTATGAAAAAAAAACTATATCAACAAAAACTATAACTTTATAAACAAAATATAAATACTACATTTTAGTCACGGCTGCTATTGTATCTGTAGCTATTCTGTAGTCGTTTCCATTATCTGGTCAGGGAGCCAACTTTTCATGAGAGCGCCGCTTGCACCAGAAAGTTGGTGTTGAGCAGATGCAGTTTTACGCCAGCAACTCGATATGTCAGAAGCGGAACGAATTCATGTACACGGTCTTCAGTAAATATTGTATATGGGCTACAATAACACGCAAACCCGAGTAGTATTCTGTATGAGTTGTACTGAATTCGGAGACGGTTGTACGTCACTTGCTTGTACATGCTGATGAAGAACGATTTAAACAGAATCCTCTTCACCTTCTATATCGGTAGAAACGCCGTGACAGCACAACTCTAAACTGTCTCCTCTGTCTTTCTATGTCATCATCGTTCTTTAGATATTCATTGAATATATTTGACGTAACGTTATATCTTTCTTGCCTATCTGTAAGTAAATTAGTTATTTAAATCTCCCTTGTAATTTGTGCACTCATATAGTTGTTAATATATGATAATTTATATTGCGAAAACATTACTGCGCCAACAAATGTATGGGTCATTGAGCATTTAACTCAAATAAAAGTTATTTTAATTATATAACCACTAAAAATAAATATTTCAATTTATTTACACAACACCTAGGTACTCATTTTACTCAGGCCAAATGATTTTTGAAATTAAAGTAATGCGATAATCTTTTTTCAATTTCTTTTTTAAAGTTACTGAATGAGTTATTGTATTGCCTTGTTACCACTTTATATTCATTTATACCTTAAAATACCACGAATTTTTAGCTTTATCATTGAACAGAATTACATACAATCATTTTTATATTTAAAGAATACCACTTAAAAAATACTAGAAAAACAAAGCATTATGGGAACTGAACCAAAACCAGTCTCTTTAAATACGTAGAAAGCTACAAATAGCAATGAAGTATAAAAAAACAAATCTTCAAATAAATCATCAACAGAAAGATGAAGAAACAATTTATTAAAACATTCACGTGAGCAAGGTGAATTCAAACACCTACAGACAACTTCTGGATAAGGTCCATAGCACCGATAATAATACATTTATTTAATATAAAAGAAGAAGAAGAAACATATTTGTTTTTATTTATTATTACAGTTTTCATGACTCGTACATATTTTTCATTAAGGTTTCATCGTCCCTGCACTGCCTCTACTCCCCATTTGGGAGGATCGATCGCGGTTGAGAGTGAAAATAAAGGGCAGGTAACATACAATAAGTGACCAGGTGTAAGCGCGCACAAACATTTAGGGGTGAGGGATGTTTATGTGTACCTTTGTCCGTGTTCCCTGTATGTACGTTTGTATGCGTAAGCGTCTACAAGGAGTTTCAAAAATATATACAAACATTTGAAACTAAATAAACTCCATCCCGCACAATAAACTACGAGTATTATACTTAATTGGAATATAATTGTATTTTATATTTATCATGTTATATTATTTTATATTCACATATGTTACAACAAAAATACGTATGTCAATAAAGTATAATAAGCAAATAATAATTAATGTAACGTAGATTTATTGATGGATGTAAACAATTTGACAAGCAGAGTTTTCAGCATTATATTTAATATCGACCATTATGGTTGGCATTCCAGGAACTACTGCAGGGAGATTATTACGGAACAATTTTTATGCATTTATAACAATGTACATAATATATGGAGTTCGGTATTTATGACTGGACCAGATCGCTGATCGCCGTGAGCGTATGTGGATGCTTCTTTAGGTTTACTATACCTATCTGTTCTCCACCACCCTTCCACCCTTACCACAGAACACGACTTTCTCTGTGTGTGGGCTAAGAAATTTGAACTGTTAACAAGTGTACGTCCTGCTATGTGCTCGTTACACTGGTCTAAATGTATAGTTACTGTTACTATTGTGTGTTTCGATTTTATCGCGGCACGTGAATCGGTGAAGTTTTTCCTGAAGTTCAGGAGAGCTGTGAAATCCAGGTAAGTCGTGCTTCCTGGTTGGTCCGTGAGCCCTTATTGTTCTGTCCCTATACCAAATTCCTATCATCTCCTTCTTACATACCGTTTCCCCACAGTTTGTGTAAACATATGGTATATATTCAATGGTAGGCTAGGTAGGTAGGGAGTTCAGAGTTTCCAGTTACATGAAGATTGAATTATTTATTCGTCATCATGTCCAGAACGGTATTTGGAAACGTCAATCTTCCAACAGTTTTGTAGAATTTGTCTTCAAGCATCGATAGGATATAACAATTTTTTTAGCATTATGATTCTGTTTTTAGGTCCATACAAACAAACCTCTTCAATACTTTAATTTAAGGTTTTTATTCTTTGCCAGGATTTACGTTAGTTTCTTATCAGAATCTCATTATTGTGGTGCCTAAAAAACTACCCTACGTTTCAAGTAACGCTGTATTCCTCCGCGACACCCAGAGCCCGGGTTATTATTGCAGCCGACGCTTCCGTTCCCGGCGCCGTAACGCTTTTATTTCCCGGGCCCGCCGTTAGTGCGTCGAGTTTCCGTGAGTTAACGATTCTTAAACAGTGTTCAACTCTCATTTCGTCCATTTCATTTAATATACGAGTAAAAAGACTACGTTCTAAGCTATCTTTCCTTATTTTATTAAAGTTTTTTGCGTTGAAAGTACATTGAAGCGTGGTCTAAACGGCATTCGGTATATTTTTTGAACCTTTGTAATACTCCGTTTCAAATGCGTTTCTCTCATCATTCCACGTGACCCATTCCATGAAATACATATGAAATGACGTCAGTTCTTCACTCCGCACTGATGCAGTGCCAGGTGGAAAATAAGGACATCTCATGCGAAGGGAAGAGGATTAAGCGAATCATGAAATCATAAGTAAGATCGATAAAAAGAGTTGCGATTTAAAGATGCACCCAAGGATGCATCCCTGAACAGAACAAAGTAGAATAGAATGATAAGAGAAACCGACCCCAGATAAACGGAATAAGGCAAAGGTAAAGAATAAAAGCTTTTGTTGAAAACTAAGGGATAACATCCCCATTAGGTTTATGTCGCCAATGTTGTATTTCGCGTTCTGTATGACGTTTTTTATCTACCGTCAAATTGAACAAGAACAATAAAAAAATTTATTGAAGAATGATGAAACAATTATTAATTATAAAGAAAATCTTTTTTTTTTGTATTTTATTAAAACTAGACCCACATATATTATCTTGCTAGACGTTTGTCTGCAAGTACATTTATATAAATTTTATTACATTTAATATAATCAAAACATAATAACTAATTAGTGTCACAGTTTAAATAATTCATTTCATGCTTACAAGACAGGTTATTATCGATACGCCACTTTTTTATAATTTCTTTCTTTTAATCGGGAGAAATTGAAAAAATTGTGTCGTGTTTATTATTAAATTTATAGAGAATCTAAAAAAATAATTGTTATTTTATTATGATTGATAATTATCAATCAAAATAAATTAAAACTAAATAAAGTTTGAGATTAAAATCAAAATTCAAAATTAAAACGCAACGAAAATTTTCACTTAGAACGCTACACGGTTGGCCCTCTCGCGGTCGTTTTTCAACATTATCCGTCTGGAAGATCTGGACGTCAAAATTTACATTTTTCATTTTTTTAGATTTTTACATAATATTTATTTCACCGTTCAACAATTTGAGAACTTTTCACAGTGCGTTACTCCTTCCTCCCGATACTTTCCCCAGTTTCCGTTGTGTTTCGCTTATCTGCAGGTTTTCTGAAAATATACACTCCGTCATGATTTAGTGCGATAGTTGGGCACGCCTACTCCGTTACGTATTTGTTCCCGAAATCAATACAATAATTCGGGGCTGTAGCAAAGTTACAATCGAATAATGTATTAATCTTACAGCTTATTCTTGACAACAATGATCTAATATGTACATAAATTTATTATATTATACCTATGTGAGATGTACAAACGTCTCTATTCTTACCGAACTCTGAAGAATAGTTCTCTACAAAATGAAGGAAAATGATTCATGTGTTTTGGGCGCTAAAAGAGATGGAAATAGCATAGAGAAATTAGTGATCACTGGGAATATATAAGGAGAAGAACCAGAAATTGAATGACCAAGTCCAAGACACTAAATAAAGCCCACGATCAGCGGCGTAACTATGCCAGTGCGGCCATTGGGGCCCATGTTAGATAGGGGTTGAAAAACTTTGAACCTTTTGAGATTGGCATTGATATTTTTATGAATCTATTTAGCATTGATATTTTTACGAACTTATTGTGATACCTTTCCCAGCGTTTTCACAGCCAGAAATGAAATTTAAAAAATCGTTTTTAATTGCGTAAACATGTGAAAACATTATCGATGTACATATATAGTGACATTACTCCGATGTTATGTTGGGATAGAAATTAAACTTTCGTTTATAAGTGGAATAAATATTTTTTAAATTGCACGTGCGTACAAATGCCATAGAATACTTGTTTTTTCATGAAAGTGGAAATATATGAGATAAGGGACTAATTTTGTTCTTTCTATTTAATAGATAAACGATGCAGTAGGTATGTACTAATATTCATATACACAATACATATTTAAAGAGCCTTTTTTTCTATTCTGAATTGGAACCCAATTTTTGTAGTTACGCCACTGCCCACGATCATGAGGGGAAGCAAGCCGTTAGCACTGTAGTAACAGGCCAAAAGATCGATATCTACGTATAATCACGCAAACACATAATATATGTATATGTATATATAGTATATACATATAAAAATCTAGAATTTATGTCTACAAATTAATATTTCTATAAATATTTCCTTACACGGGTTTGCAGCTACAAAATTCTCATAAAAAAATAGTACAATAAAATAAATTATTGTTATTCATACTAACAACAGCTCAATGTAACTCGTTATTTAATTTCTGAATAATATATAAATTATATTTTGATTTAAATATATTTAAATTATTTACCACCTATTTACAAATAATTCTATCTACCTAATATCAAAATAAATTCTTCATTTTCTCAAGTAGTAAATATTGTATGACTTTATATTATTTTTTTAATAATCTGAGTAGGGAAAACATGTCAGAAGTAATTTTGTCTTATAAAAATTCTTCTTTTTTTATTGTACAAGTGTGGAACATCATATTTTTCTCTACTATATTAACGTGTATGTATATATTAATATTTTCTATATTAAAACTATATAAAGTGCTTGTTTTATGCTCTTTTTGCAAAATGTTTTTATTGTAATATAATTATTGATATCTCTGATTCCTTTCTTTTCTACTAACTTTCCACATTATCCGTCATCCTAGTTATAATAACGAATATTAAAGTTACTTTAGAATAAGTCGATAAAAGATTAACTGTCTAAATAATTGAATTGAAATATATTATTCCGTAAAGAAATTAATACAAATTAGTGATTAAGTTTGGAGAAAAATATTTATTTCCCTAGCCCCGCAGTCGAAATCCTCTCCACGGAGTCTGTAGCCATAATCTCCTTGTTAACAGGAAAACACGTTGCCATACAGTGATATCAGAAATAAATTACTGTTTTATCATTCGGCATAAGGTTTCATTGCTTCCGCCGTCATTCCGCCCGATTGGCGATGAAATCGCGAAACTTTGCATGGAATTACCAAAATTTCCAAAATTATCAAATTTATTAAGGACTGTCTTTTCTTTTTTATTTTTATGGACGTTTTTAAATCATTGCATTAAAATATTGTATATAATTTTGAATGTTTATCATGTTATACTTACCCTATGTTTGCTGTTAAAAAAACAAATTAAAATCCAAGATTTAATGAATCTAATAATAATACTTTCATCGATTATTTTAAGATTGATCTAAGGATATAAACAACTACTGTTTTTAAACTAATAAATATAATTTTTTATCTCTCTTATTCAACCATTGTTAAAAATCCGTTCTAGAACGGTTATTAAAGACGTACATAAGACAATTTGTAATAAATTAAAATGCAACAATCAAATTCTTTGTACATGTCAGAATAAAAAATTATGCAACATTACAGGTTTCCAATTTTAAATTTTCTGACACTAGAAATAGATTATGAATAATGTCCATTCTGAACCGAATATATCCTCCTAATTCGTAACTCATAGAAAATTGACACTTCAATCTAAGGTAATGTATCAATTTCCTTCCAAATCTCCCTAGGCGTGATACACAGAATGACATTTCTGGGATATTACGAGTATATTTATAATATACCTTAATTTTTACAGTTAATATAATATATTGTGTTAGTTTAATAGTAAACCCAAATTTTTAGATATTTAAAAAAAAACATGCTTGTGTTGATTTTCAAGTAATGTAAGACTTTAGAGATATTATTGAAATTATGTTTATACATAATTTAGCAAAACGTATTATGCATTTTTATATATTCTATTGACAGCATTTTCTTTTTTCTTTTTCAGTTCACTAACAACTAACATAGAACTCGATCGATAATATTATGCATCATAGTCACTATCACTTGTGACAAAAGCATGGAAAAAATTGGTACAAGGTGGATGTTGTAATTATTCCACAACACACTTTCATCTCCATTAATATGTTTCAACGAAGAAGGAATTTATGCATGTTCAAAAAATGAAGTTTAACTCAAAATCTTTGATTAAACTAAATAAATATGATGTCACTTAGTGAAGAAACGGAAATGAAAACATTAAAAAAAATTTTTTTTCTAAGCTAGTTTTATATGTTTCCATTTTATTTAATTTGTGTAATATATCTAGCTTTATAGTATAATAATTGTAATTTTTATATATAATATGTTAACTTGGTCACTGTAAAAATCTATGTTTGTACACATATAAAATAGCTTAGAACAACATTCGATTCTAGATCACGTCCACTTGTTGAGAAAACATTTTTCTGTAATTGAACGAATCTAACGTGACGCGTGAAATATGAAATGACATCTTCATTATACGTGGGCGATATTACTCAACTTTATTTTTATTCTCATACAAAAAGGGCAAGACTCGTGCCCGACACGTCGATCCCGTATTCCGTACAGGCGTTCAAAAACATCCTGCAAAGTCCCGTGTCATCCCGGGTGATAGACAGAACATATTTCATGGTAAAGCTGCTCGCCGTCCCCGACATCGCCACCCCTAAGCCCTACCGGATAACCTTCAAGTTGGAGAAGATTCCAAGCAAAAATGTACGGGCAGTAATTATTTTAGACTTATTTATATACCTGGCCTTGCAAGCGGTCGGCTAGACGTTGAGAGCATGAAAAATGAGCATTTTCTCTTATGTAATAGGCAATTATAAATACTATTTTCTAGACCGAGAATCAAGAATGCAATTTACTGGAGTTAAAATGTAGATTTACAATATATATATATATATAAAATATTGTATTGAGTAAATTTATATGAAGATGTAATTTGTCACTGTTTTAGGTGCCGTGCACACAAAATTTAACTCAAATTGAATTATTTTTTTAAAATTAAGCACTGAAAATATAAATTATGAAACTTTTTATGGCCACGCCTGATACTTACTGTACCAAATCAACGTTAGTGACTGGGAATAAGCGTTTTCGTATCGAAATTTTGTTATCAGTTGATTCCAATCCAGTCTAATGGATGTTTTAACAAAAATATTTTAAGGAGAATTGAATGCCATCCTTTCCAAATTTTACTCAGATGCACTCTAAGCCCCTGAGGAAAATAAAGACACTAAAAAAAGGTTTTCAATAAAAATCAACACTACATTTTTATTTTTAAAATTATAAGCAAATTTTAATTCCGAGCAGGAATCGCTGGTATTACCATATATTTTATATTTTTAAGAAAAACACATTATATTTGTGAAGTTACAGTTTTTTCAGGACATAGTTCTGTGGTATTTTAATGCAAAATACATGTATCAATTAGAAAGATATACAGAAAAATCAATTTATTGAAAAAATATTTTTGTTGCTACCGGGATTCGAACCAGGGTCTTTTCCTATCCGGGGAAATGTGTTACCATTTCTGAATCTTCTGATCTTTCTAATTGATACATTTAATATATGTACTTAATATTTTCACCATTAAGAAGATCTGCTTATACATATTATTTAACGCACTCTCAAGACTATTACAAGAGCAGTACGATAAGAATATGAAAATGTTTTTTTTTTGAGCCTATTAGAGATGACAGAACATAAAGTATTGTCTATTTGCAACAGATTTGTTGGGGCACAATTTCAACAATAATCGTAGCTTGAAAAAGTTACCACCTACTCCAAGTTTGAATGTCCAATGGCATTTGTGAATAAAATTCCGATTATATTCGACGTATTTTTCCATTTCAAATATGTCGGTTTGGCGTCGCTCCTTTTCGAGGCGTCCTCCAATAGCGACAGCCGACGTCCGTGATAGAAATGCCAAAAATACAAGCGTCAATAGATGGGAATACGCACAAACGGAATCGCGAACACGGGGCCGTAATGCGTTTTCGTTATTAACGGGAACGGTTGGAAAATACTTACGGGGGAATATTCGTATGAACGATAATCCGCACAAATTTCATACAAGGGAATTTGAAAGCTTTTTCATATGTATGCCGGTGCACGACCGATTGGGTATCGCGTACCCAACGCAATCGTTTATGAATATTTTTTTTATTACTATTAATTAAATAAAAAATATTAATATTATATTTTTGAATTTGAAAGCAATTTTACACTTAAACAGGGGCCTGTTTTACGGAAATCGAGTCACATTTTAAAATATCTTCTGCAGTTTAAAAAATATAATTTAAATGGTTTAAAAAAAAAAAAATTAATATAAACATAGCAGGTACCATTGACAGCAAAAAAATATATTCTAATAATACAGGTGGCAGTAACATAATCCAATGTATCCCCTTCCCTTTCAAATCACTCTGAAGCAACTATTCCTCATGGTTTCAAAATTGTTCAACAATTTTCTTTTTGAAAAACGCAAGATGATAGAATTTGCTTTGTGTAAAATTCTAAAATATTAAGTGTTTCAATCCTAATATTGTCTTCATACGGGGTTGTCGTAGTATGTTTTGTGCAGTTGTTCTATTCGCGAAATGGTGTATTGACATATATGTAGAGTTGATGAATTTTAAGGCAAATCAAGTGATTTTAAGAATTGTTGAAATAAATGTTTTCCTTGACATCACTAGTGTATTAATTGAATATAATATTTTTTAAAGAAATAACGCATTATTACGCTAAAAAATTATATTTAGTTTTTGTTTGAACAAGGAGTTGTGGAAATGAGATGTAAGAAGAGTGGAAGGAAGTAGGACAGGAATGGGAACAGGGGGCTGAAAGACCAACCAGAACCAAAAATTAACACGACCCACCTGAGAGTTGCCCTTCTTCTGCATTCTTCAGCACGAAATACTCTTGAATACACACTTCGGTGAAAGCGCGAAGTGTCATACAATAAGCACCATACTAATGAAAACACTAATCGGTTCGCACGGTAGCGAGAAAGAGACACAAACAATACAATATCAACCTTACACAGCAGGACGATAATTCGCAAGCTAATAATTTGATCTCAAACGACGGTAAGAACTTGGTGGCAGTCAACGCACCCAATCAACTCCGAAAGTAAAACGTTAACTCTCAACTCAAAATTTCAACTGGTCTAAAACCATAGATAACACTGCAGAAAAGGTCGTGCTCTGGTATAGGGAAGGGGATTATAGGAGGTAATAGACAGGAACCATTATATCTACATACGTTACGTTCACATGCGCGCACACGGCGACCGGCGATCCGTGAATATGTTATAAAGATCGAACAGTTTTATTGATATTTTCTGTTAATAAAATGCGAATGTGCTGGCGCCATCTAGTAAATGCTACTCAAAAGTTCTTTATATAAAATTGCGATTTAAAAATATTTCATTTTAACGAGGTAAAATAGGTGTTTCACTAATAAAGTAACATATATATGAGCGCTAGCCACCATCCAAATATTTTCTTCATTGTTTAATGGTAAAGAATATTTAATTTATACCAATAAATACATATTCATTATAAAATAAACTACAATTATTAATCCTCTTATTAATTTAAAAACAAATATTTATATTTTTTTCTTTCACGGACTGTCGCAAAATTTTATAATGTTATAAATGTTCTTTTCTTGGAGTATTCCAGCATTCATATTTCTTACAGGCTGCTTTAAATAGCTAATAAGGGTAATAATAATATTGGGGACATTTATTATGAAAGAATAGGGCTCACCCACCGATCAGGTCGATAGCGAGACGCCGGTTATGGATGAGTGGTGCCTCCCCAACTGGGCGGCCACACGATTATTGTTAATAAACTCTACGGGACAGTTTTTTGTATCTAAATTTAATAATATAATAAACATAAATTAATCCAGAACACTGAAATTTGTCCAAAATGAAAATAAATATTTTAATATCTAAAAACAGATGTCAATCCAATAATAACAAATTAAGGCAATTATAATTTAAATTGTTCTGATTTCTAATAATATTGTATTTATAATGTTAATTTAAGTTTAAAAAAATATATATTTTTACTTTGTACTACACACACACAATTTTGTAAGTTGCATCACTAGTTTCGTGAAGAGCAGTTCTTCCCATCTAATGGTATAAAATGAAAAAAATGTGTGTGTAGTACAAAGTGAAAATAAAAATGATATATTTTTAAATATTAAAATGTTACATCACGAAGCAACTGCCAAATTAATCAATGATTGTAAAATTATTTATTTAAGGGGTGTAGCCGGAGGGTCATTATTGGACCGACGTACGTACCTAGATGTTGAACAGTTGTGACGTTGCGTAAGCGGCAGTGGCGGCGCCAGGGTTCCGATCGCGAGGCTGGTAGATAGTTTTAGCTACCATGTTGCGTATAAGTGGCCAAATTGGAGGCATAGATTTCTTGATGTCCATTACCTTCAGTCTCGTTATCATTCTAGAAAAATATACATGACGGAGGAATTAATCTGATTATGCCCAGCCTAATTTTTGAAGGACAAAAAACTTATTATACCTATTATTTATGTCAAACATAAATTAAGTAATTGAAGCCATCATCATATACTGCCTATGTTGTCATATTCTATATCTTTAAGGTCGTGCCGCTAAACAGATTTCTTTCCAAAAACACTATCGATTCTAATCTATATTTTATTCCGATAAATTCTGCGTCATGTGTAACCTTGAATGAATATTTCTAGTTCAACATCTTACAAGTTATACTTGTACATTTTATAATCCACATATTGTGATTTTTGTAAAGAATATTCTGGAAAGGTATTTATTTACCCTGTACTTAATTTGACATGGTGCCAATGTAATTAAAATCTTTCAATTGTTAAGGTTAATTTTGAAATATTTCCATATGGAATCATCTTCTTGTATAGAAAATTGATTTTGTTTTACATGCAATAAAAATATTACAACCTATCTACTCATTTACCATAATCAATAATTAAGTTTTTCTTTTCCACGAGTGATGGAGGTATTTTTTTTTTTTTTTTGAGAAATGGTGAATCAGTAATCTTGATAGGTAATCCCCAAATCTCATCCTCTCGACTTAAACTATCGGCGAAGGTATAACTAAAGGTATTATTAAAAAATGTTTTATTTTATTACTTATTTAAAACTCATTTCCCTGCTATAAATCTTGTCTATGTGAAAATTCTATATGTTGAAAAACAATTATTAGATGAATGCTGGCATTTAGTAAAAGCTTATTTCTTAACAACCCATAGATTTTTGGAATTCTCCGGAGAATTTTTCTTAGCACGGTCCCGCATACTCCCGACGCCCGCCTCGTCACCCGCACCCCCTACGTATGGTTCGAATCGGCGACGTCGCGCGGTTTTGGGGATGAAACAATAAAGCCTTGTTTATTGCTCCCTGGCTATAATCTGTGAGACGCGACTTTCTTTATTCCTCCCCTTGTTAGCCGAAATACAAAAATTCCGATCATAAATCTCGTATAAGTTGTTTCCTATTTGCATTTTGAGATCGATCGTAGATTCTGACTGCGACCGTTGGGTTATTTTTATATTATTTCGTTTTTCGTTGATTTTCATCAAAATGAGTTTTTCTTTTAATTTTCACTATTATTTTCTCATTGTTTAATGTGTTTAATAAATGCAAGTGAGTAGACTTCTAGAGGATCGTGTCATTATAAAAAAGTTAAGAAATTTCAGAAGATATTAAAAATAATATTTACATAAAAATATATAATGATAAAAAAAAGTTATAATTTATTTAATAAGTGCCAAAAGTACGCATGCTAACATTTTAATTACAGTAACGTTATTTTTCTGGGTGTTTCATCTGACGTTAGATATTACAAAGTTTTTGTGGTGTTTAGTTGTAAATATTTCGTTAAAATAGTGAACTCGATAAAGTAACGACGTTAAACAGACTGCATAAGGGGAAAAGTGGTAAAAAAATGTTAAATCTTCACGCGTAAGAATGATGGGAACAAACGCAAACTAGCCTTGCAGCTAGTATTTTCTACCACGCCAACCATCCAATATATTTTAGGCTCCCGTTTTAGAGACTAGTTATATAATTTAACTCATACATAATACGCGGACAGTCAACAATCATAAATATGTAAATTAATAAAATCATAAAAATTGCTATTTATGTATGGTTCAAAATGAAGTGGAAAAAATAAATATGCGTAACAGATTACACAAGACTGTTGGTTTTCATTAAAATTCTTAATACTAAAACAAGTAACCTGGAAAAACAATAATTTGTTAAATACATGGATAATTTAATTTGTATTTATTGAGTGAAAGGAAAACAACAAGAAAATTACCTACATACAGTAAATCATTACGTGAATTTAAATGATGTTATTAGTTCTACGTATTTTTGATGTATTATTTGCGTCCATAGTGAAATCCTTAGAAGCCTGCTAGTTTTTCGGTCCAGTTATTTTTATTCTGTGTTATAATGCTCTGATATTGCGCAGACTACCGTGAACTTTAAGTATTTTTATAGGCATCGGGTCGTATTACAAGCACCAATCGGATTGTTAGAATTTATATATTCTATAATTATTTTTTATCATTCTGACATTAATTTAGTTTATTTTACTCTACTTTCCTTTACGGACATAATACCATAATACACTATTTATCGATCATAAACACAGTTCACAAGAAACTATGTTAAAACACACTGGAATCGAATCCTGTTTTTTATAGTATACGGTACTATGTATATATTTTATAGTTAGATATATTAAATACAAATTAAATGTATTAATTACAAAGATATACACAAAACATCAATTTTATCGAAAAATATTGTAGTTGCTACCGGGATTTGAACCTGGATCTCTTCCAATCCGGGGAACGTGCATTAAAAATAAAATAGATGGTTTTCAAATAATGAAACGATAGATGTATTAATTTGAAAAGTGTAACATATAGGTTCGAAAATTTTTCGTCAAAATACTGTGTGCTGTAGCATAATCAGTTGATGCACGTTCCTCGGATTGGAAGAGATCCAGGTTCGAATCCCGGTAGCAACAATAATATTTTTCGATAAAATAATTTTATACGTATATCTTTCTAATGAATATATTTAATTAATATTTAAAATATCACAGACCTATGTTCTGAATAATTACAACTTCAATAACAATAACAATGTGTTCTCCTTAATAATATTAGATATATTATTTTAGAGATTTTGTGTACACAGTATGTTATAGCTTATTTAACAACTATAATGTGGTAGAATATAAAAATATTAAGTAATTAATCATCATTTTAAAAATGTGTATACAATAGACGGATCAACGAGCAAATAATAAACGTATGCTGATTTGTGTTAATAAAAAAATTGTCATTAATTAACATGGCGGTTATTTTGTACTGTAATTGATTCTCTCATCATCAGGTGATAACTGATGATAAGAGGGACTGATTTACAGAGTTGTCATCTGATGAGTGTGACTGCACCTCTCAAAACTATAGTAGTGATAATAAAGAGGATGTTGAAAATATTAGCCCTATTAGAAGCCTGAACAATCGATGAATGGGGGTGCGAGAATGTATGAAGGCGAACGAAAGAATAGTGATATATGGGGAAGAGATGAGTGTGGCGTTCTAACCTCTGCGCGAAAATAACGTGTTTGTGAGTTATGTCGTTTATGTTTTTTCTATGTCGCCAAGCGATACACACAGGCATAATAAAATTGTATATTTATATAGAATTCATAGCCTTTCTTCGATTCTTAAGACTTTTACATATAAAACTTTGTGTATTTTACTTAAGTGAACATAAATAAGATTCTGTAATATTTATTTCTAGGTTATCGATGTGATTTATTTGACTAGATAGACAAAAATGTTTTCTTATTTTATTTTTACACAATTCTTTATTTATTTAAAAATAGTTAAATGTTATGCCTTGATTTGAAGTTTTGTATTGTACAGGTATTGCAATGAAAAATTGAATCGTCAAATATGTATTTTTTTGAATGTGCAAAATCAAATAAAATAATGCTGTTTTTACTCTAGAAATTCTTTTATATTTATTTTGCGATATTAACATTTAAAATAGTGATGGCAAAGGATTCATTTAAAAAATCGTTTACGCGTGATGATTCACCAAATTTAATACAGAGTTATTTCAATATTTTATTTTACTGAACCATACACATTCATATTTATTTTTAATTTAAACTTGTATTTCTGTTCAAACTAGTTGGTGAACTGTTAAAATAACTTAAACAAAATAAACTCAATTTTGAATCAAACAGATTATATGTCGCTAAATAATCTACCGTTAAAAAAAATGCAGAATTTTCATTCCAGTTTTCATTCAATTTCAAAATGTCGAATGATACTGTTGATGCGCATTTATTCTTTAATAATATTTGTTTTGGAAAATAACGAGTTTTCCAATAATATGTTTCAATTACAGAACATCGGAATTAATTAAACAATCCATCGAGTTGACAGGCCTGTGTCAAATTTTCTCTACACGGATTTTCGTATTTTTCTCCCTCGCTACTTCGGGTTTCAATTTTAATCAATTTGGCTACTGTTTTTAATTTGTATAAAATAAACCTGTGTTTTCAATTTCTTGTTAGCACATGAATTTTTTAAATCTTGTGTTTTTTCGTTTTTAACTGTACGTCTTGCGCATTGCTTTAAATTGCGTCGTTTTGTTTAGGAATCGCATAAACATCGCTATAAAGTAAGTGTGTTATATTGCTAATTAAAACAGTTAACCCTTTGCAGACAAAGGCACAATATTGTCGGAAGTAAAACGTTCTAATGATATTATCACTTACCATTTACGACCGCGTTCTCCCGCCGAGCAGGGGAGCTATTTAATAAATATATAAAATCAGGACCCATTGACACCCTCGATGATGCACTCTCTACCCTATTCGATTGCGTTTATTGCGATCTGACGATAAAACTGGGGTGGAAAATAAGTTTTAGGACGCTGAGTGCGGTGCACTGTGGCCTTGAGGGAAATTCGTTTACCATCCTCCCTGGGGTTTTGGGGATGTTCATTTTTCAATTTGCTGATGTTTTATTTCCACGTTGGTGTTCATTTTTCACCGACAATGGAGCATGACCTTCGCATATTTAGAATTTTTTACTTTTAACTTCTTCTACATTTGATTATAACTCAATTTTTAAATTCGTAGATAATAAGGCGGTATAATTAAAAAATATATTGTTTTTATAGCATTAATTTGACTTTGATTTAGTCAGAGATTCGTGTATGAATTATGTATTGAATTTTATATAAGAAAGAAGCATCTATTTTTCAACTGGATTCCATTCCAGTTTAATCAGTTATTCGATTCATGCTTGAAGACATTAGAGATATCCAAATATAAATAATCACATTTAAAGAAATTAAACTTAAATGTAAGACACTTATTCGTAAAATTTAATTTCCACTTGGCAATTTAAACAGGCTTCTCACAGACGTGCCCAGTTCTAGAACTTATAATGTCTAGTCATATCAAAATGAATAGATATTTTAAAATGAAAAATATTATGTTTCTTGGTCTCTATTCCAATATGTATTAAAGCGGTAATGTATTTAATTAATTTAATACATATATTGAATATTTGTTATATTTGGCATTGGGCCCACGTTAGTGACTCTTGGTGGTGCTTAAAAATAGTAGATTGTCTCTACTTTGTTTATTAATTAAGTATTTTAATCTCCACAACATTTAATTAAAGGTTAATTACATGTTTTAATTTTATTATTATTTGTTAATTATGGTAATTATGGTAATTACGATAATTATAGTAAGTTTGTTATAAATTTTTCCTATCCTATAGTCTGATGTAGGTTTCGGCGCACAAAGCTCTTCACGACGAAGAATTATTTTACAAAGTAGCTTACTGCTTTTCACATTAAGATTGTATTATAAATACGTACGTCAGTTAATAAAAAATATTTTCAATAATCTGGTCATTCAACAACACGTTTCTCAATATAACAATATTTTATACGTGCATGTATCACTTAGTAAAACGCGAAGCGAACGTAAGGATTACGAGATGTGTTAAGGTTTTGGTTAAGCCCGAACGTAGCCCAATAATCCCGAGGAATACAGGACACCCCTGGAATAGTGATCAAACTATCACCCAGTATCGAACAACCTGGGGTGCATTCGGCGAGCGATTCGGAGAAGACCGAGAGGCTCCGAGCAACCCCTCTCCCTTATCGCGCTCGGCGCAATTATTCCAAGACTAATGAGTCATAAAGACGGCAGAGAAAAACCAATTTAGTAGAATTTTCTGGCGCTAGGGCCTTGCCGTTTCTCCCGGGAAAGTTCCCTTCGTGTATAACCTACCCACTTGCCTGCCTATACCGGGGTTAGGAGGCACATTTATGGTGCTCGCTACGTTTCCGAATGTTCTCGCGGTTCACTAGACTCGAACTTAAGTATTTACTGTCGTTATGAGAATACTTCACGCAGAAAACCCACTGTTTTATTAGGCCTACTGCGATGGCGGGACTTTAATTCTGTTTTTTTTACTATTAACCTACATAAGAGACGTCTTCTTAATTCGATGCGTAATATTATATATCAATGTGTTTGTTGGAGATGTGAAAACCGGAAAATGTAGAAAAAGGGATTTAATAAGGATTATTATGTCACTAAACATACTCATAGTAAAGCAATATTTCTAAATTGAATAGATCTATATTTGATGCGTATACTACGAAAATATACTAAACACTTATTTACACACATAAATTATTAGTGACGTACAATGTTAAAATACAGTACATGGGTAATTTAAATTGGTAAATATCAATTGGGAACCGTAGATAAATTACGTGACATGCAACAATTGATTCCAATGTGTACAAATCATTTATCTTCATAATATATTTTAAAATCCTGGAGAACGAGTTCCCAATTACACTATGTTAATCGTGTAATTTCACGAGAGACAGTTCCGGGCTCGAGTCCCGGTGGTGACATTTTTTTTTCTACAGATAGTTTTTTTTATGATTTTTCTAATTTGTTAAAATTATCAATGGACTAAATTCTAAAATAGCACTTTCAAAATAAATGTATATTTTTATTAAAAATAATAGTATTGTACTACTAATTGACAGCCCTTAATATTAAATGATCTATATTTTATATACATAATATGTAAACGAGTATGTGTGTAGATAATTATAAGGTTAGAAGATATCCACATGGCGAATAAATGACGCCTTCAAAAATCAAAATTGTGAAAGTGGGAAAGAAATATAATATTTGAACTATATAATATCGCAGCAACATTTTGGAATATGAAGAAAAGATCTTTGTTTTACTGCCTTATTTTTGCCGCCCCAGCGTCGACTGATATTAAGGAAGTTTTGACATTTTCCATAAGGGTGATATTATGTGTCTCGGCAACAGTATTATTGATGATAGTCGCAAACAAAGGTATACGCTTAGTATGAATGAAGTATATCAAGACAGTTACAAAGAATACTTTGTTGTTTTTAATCGAAAATATGTCAGGACCGACCGACCTAGCGCTATGGAAGTATCGCGTTATGCACTCAAGTAAGTCATAATAAGTCAAATAGAATTGATTTTGTTTCGAAAATTATTTGAAATATCACCGATTGTTGAATAGAATAGCTCTTACACACCACAGACTATCAAATATATAGACATGAACTAACACACTTTGTGTTAAAAATGTCACAGACCTGTGTGCTGAAAAATTGCAACTTCAAAAATAGTTTTCTCCTTAAAAATATATACTTATTTATTTTTTAATTATTGATTATTTTAATGTTTTGACATATAGTACATTTAAAAAAAATCAAAATGTATGTTCATTAGTAGTAGTTTGTTGGTCTAGTAGTTAAGGACTAGTGATCTAGTAGTCGGGGGTACACGCCTTGTTCCAGAAGACCAGCAAGTATTTTATCCCAAGCGTTTAGATTGTACTATGAAACTATTGATGCGACATGTATTCCGTGTACACATCACAATTTACTTTTTTTAAATAAAAAAATAATAATTAAGCTTTTGTAATTCAAATAATCTCACAGCAACTTTAAATTTATTAATTAAGACATCAATAAAGGTGACAGCATTTTGGTACGTGGTCAATTTTAAATTTAAATAAAACATATTTACCTTATGAAAGTAAATCAGTCGTCGCTCAACACTTACTAATAAACTTACAACACAGGTGGCATGTACTAAAGAAGAACAGTGACACAAACATGTTTCCGGTTCTGTTCAGTCTACCAGAAGGTCGTAAACAGTCCTCAAACATCGACCACACATACCATCCGTGATTATTGACACTATTAAAAACGATGAAATATGTAAATAAAAATAAAGACCAAAAACATTATTAATGTTTTAAATGTGAATTAAAAATATATTAATTAAAAAGATATACATATAAAATCAATTTTATCGAAAAATATTGTTGTTGCGCCACCGGGATTCGAACCTGGATCTCTTTCTTAACCGGGGAAGGTGTATTATGCATGGAAAGAGATCCAGGTTCGAATCCCGGTGGCTTAATTAATACATTTTTAATTCATATTTTAAATATCACAAACCTATGCTGTGAATAATTATAACTTCACAATAAGAATGTGTTCTCCTAGTATTCTTAATGTTAATGCACAAAATCGTTATGCTTCGTAGATTTTACTTTGCCAAACATTATTATAGGTACGCAATTTTATTTAAATTTCTCCTCTTTCTCTTTTACTAAGAAGTAAATAATATGTATCGTACATTACAGCTATTAAAAAAGGAACATACATTATTTCAATATATGATAGATATATCAAATTCTGAACGAAAAATGTTATATAAGCATCATATATGGAATATATTTTTCTGGTTCGACGAAAATCAGTTAAATAAATAAAATAAAAATTAAAACCTCCCTGGCGGGGGAGAACTGAACCCTAGCCTCCCGCGTGACAGGTGGGGATACCTACCACTACACTGTTGAGAAATACCAGATAGGCATGATTATAGCCATTTTCAAATATCTTCACCTCATTATTAATACGAGGCGCGTTTTTTCAATAAGTACCGTTAGAGAATATTCCCGGTTTAGCGCTGCGGTTGCGATGTTGTGCATGGGCAATGGTTTCCTTCATTTGTTGACTCACCACATGCTTTGTTAGAGAGATTCACATAGTGTGATCATCTGGAAGTGAGTGATTGAAATGTTCAAGATAATAGATCAGCCCGCCGACTGTGAGATACGGTCCGGTCTTGAAAGCACAAAACAAGAAACCAGCTAACATTCTTCGCCAAGTATGTCCTATTTTGTCTTGACTTGGTGCAAAGTGATTTCCATATTTTCCTTCATTAGAAGCTGTTTCTTAGTGCCAAGTCTTTGATGATGGTGGTGAACTTAAAGACAAAGTACAGACATGGTTTTCATCCCAGGCGGCGTCGTTCTATGACGAAGGTATACAAAAATTGGTGCACCGTTACAATTATCTTAATAATGGTGGCGACTTTGTTGAGAAGTAATTTTAGGTGTGTAGCGTCCGAAGAAAGTAAAGCTTTTTTTTTCTCTTTTTTATTAATATTAAAAAGATAATACAATTTCTATAATCAGTGGATATATATTTTAACATTTGTTTTATCTCTATGAGAGTAAGACTCATGTATAGAGAAGTATATTCTAGTTAATTTATGTTTCAGTTAGTCTGTGTACATATTTTTTTTTACTTCAGTTACAAATTTATGATAGTCCGTAATTTTTCTAATTGTGATGGGGAGATTGTTAAAAAATTTAATTAATTTAATTTTAAAAGTGATGTGTTTCTTTAAAAAAAATTCCGGTACTTACTTAAAAAACACGCCTCGTATTTAGCTTGTAACAAAATTCACTTTTTTAAATAAAATTGAATTAAGAAACGGTGTCCCAATTTACAAGTGTTGCGCTTTTTTTTTTTTTACAAAGTAGGTCATTCAAAAAATGTCATTTTTCATTTGTCAACCTTGCGATTGGTAAATATATGGAACGATACACAAAAGAACTACCCGTCATTATTGTTAAAACTCATTACAAAAATGGAGAAAGTTTTAATGAAATATTTCGTAAGATTCGTGGAATTTCGGTTGAAATAATGTTCCAAATAAGTCATCAATTAGAAAATTAAATAAAAAAATTGAAAAAACTGGTTCGATTGTGGACAATTAGTCACCCATGCGCTATAATGGTGGGCGTTCTTTCGAAAACATAGCCGCAGTGAGAGAAAGTGTTACTGAAAATTCAAGAGCATCAATACGTCATCGTTCTCAAGACTACAACGTTACAAATTCTCAAGTTAGACATTTCAAGAAGCACCTCACAGCGAATTCTCACGAAAGACCTGAAGTTGCATGCCTACAAGATCCAATTGACTCGAGAACTCACACCAGCAGACCATTTTAAGCTAAGATAATTTGTTAATTGGTTGATAGAACATCAGCAAGTGAATGAAAATGTTGTTTTTCTTTTGGTATTTTTGAAGTCACATGTGTATGCTAATAAGCCACAAATAATCACTTTACGAAAAAATTAAGTATTTAATTAAAAATTTGGAAAAGGCGCTCTTATTGCGACTGTCTTTATTAAAATTTGATTTTAAGAAAAATATAAACTAACTAACTTACGTGGTCAGAGAGTATAGTCCTGACACACAATTCTCGCCTCATCTTTATTCATACACTCGCCGATTATGGAGGCTCTAACAGGACCATTCTTCAGTATCTGGTTTACCTGGTCGTGTCAAGTCTTCCGCGGACGTCCTCTACTTCTGGTGCCATCAATACTTACGTCATATACCTTTCTTACCATTCTCTCGTCATTCATACGTTCCATATTAAAATATAAATCAATGCATTCAATTTTTAGCGCAAAAAAATCAACATTATACACTTATAAAACAAGTTGACACCACAGTCTACTAAGAGAATAGCTACTAAGAAGACAGAATATTCGCTTGTCATATGAAAGGTACTGGGATCGACACTTGGCGCTTCCAAAATCATTTAATTTTTTTTTTAATCGGAGGCGTCTTTCATTGATCTCGGTATCGGTTGACACAGGGTATGAAATATAGAATATAAAATATTATGAAATTACTAGCACAGTATTTCTTTCCCAGTTTTCATGAAAAATATTAATGGGGAACCCACTAAATAAACATATATTATACTCAAATACTTAACTGTATTTTTTCAAGTGTTTGAGTTAGGTAATGAAAGCTTCTTACAAAATACATCAGTCTTGAAGTAACCAGGAAATTAATATTAAAATTTTCGTCACGAAATCCTAGATAATGCATTCTCTTACGTCTCAGCTACGGTTGAATTATTCGCCGGCACGGTTAAACATGTACACATATTACATGCAAGCGAGCCGTAGTATCAACCAACTATCACATGAGTTTACACCGTGTTGCAATAATATTATTACCGTCTGTGTAAATTGGTTACACGTTGTTATGTTATATACTATGAGATGGGTTTTTGTATAACAAGTTATCGCGGCACAGCGTCCAATAGATGACAAGTTCAATTTAGTGCATTGGAAACAATTATTTCAATTATTCAAATATTTAATGTAACAGAATCTTGGAGCTTTGTGATGTAATGTGTGAAAATTTAACCATGTTCAACTTTATTGAGTCTGAATGAGCTTACATGAATCTAACCATTGGTTTAAAGTAAAACTGTAAACAAGTACATGACATCATATTTTTATTAAGTGAAAAAATTAAATAATGGTTACATAAATAATGTAGTCTTATCATATTTGAAATGATACGGATATAACTACAAAGGAGTGAAATATCAATTTACGTGAACTAAGAATATATGACTTTTTAATCGGAAGGTACTATTTCAAACAATTCACATTGGAAAATAACAATATTATGTAGCGTATTACATTATTTAACGGTTATTAGCATATTTTTTCAGAAAGGTCCTTCTGTTCATAACTATAGTTATAAAAGTGATATTTAGTTTATGGTGTTGATATGGAAGATAATCCAGTTCAGAAAAAGTGACGTTCTAGTACGGGTTTTAAATACTAGTTTATGTTATATATGATGTATCATTTTTTGTTAATTTCAACAAATAACTCTTTATTATTATTTTTTAAATAATCTGATTTGAATTTTAAAAAAATACGAAATATTTCGGCCAGATTCGGACCCTCCCGGGACCCGGATGTCCTAGGCTACCTGAGAACTGCTCTACAAAGCCTTGGGCGGGAGATAAACGATCATCCACCGTACAATCCTAAAGGTTGCAATTAACAATCAGTTGATTGGATTGACGGTGGACGTCTACAACAGCGGGATTTCGTGAACAGATATGATGGGATGATTTTATTGTGTAACGAAATAGATTAAGTGATAGATTTTTCAACTTAAACAGCTTTTATATGTATGTAAGATTATATTTTCTAAGGTATAAATTTGAAATAACCAAGGTTTTAAAAATAACTAAGTTGTGTACATTTAACACCTTACTTGGCTAAAATGAGCTCAGTTTTGACTAAATTATAATTTAATCTTCCGCCAACGAGTCTTTCAACGTTGCGCTTCACGATTTGCATGCAGACACCGTCTTCCAGTGTGTACTTAACGGCGGCGTTCACACCTACAGACGTTGCCCGCGGCCAAGATGTGAACCCATTAAGTGGGCACCTATCGTTACGCAAATTATGCGCGAATCGGCAAAAAGAGGTATTAATCGGAGATATACATGACATGAGCAGATAAGGCGAACCTGTAGCCCAGACTCAGGACTAACCCGTACGCAGGTAGGAGCGCGGGCGTCCAAAGCGTGGGCGCGTGTTTTTAAATTTTAAGTTTTAATATAAAATAATACTTTCTTACCCATATAAAAATGTATGGACGTTTTTAAAACACTCTCTATAACTGACCATGATTAATTTATTGTTTGAAAATACTTCAAGTAATAACTAAAGGAAATAATTATTTTTATTAAAGGTTAACGTAGGAAATAGTTTGACCAATTGCTTTTTGTTTTTCTTAATTCAAAAGCCAATTTAAAGAACAATCATGAAATCAACAGGTTAAAAACGGTAAGATAGTAAAATTCGCGAATTAGTAAAAAAGGAAGTAGTCACTTCAATGATTTACATGCAGTTGTAACCCTTTTTAATGTATTAATAAACAGCATAGGTAACGATTCCATACAAAACGGATCAACCGAAAGGAATTTTCAATTCAGTAAATACCCATTTATATGACTTGAGTAATTTACTAGCTTAAAGGCAGAACTGAGTAATGTAAATAGGACGATGCGGCGAATAAAAAAAGAACGCTATGAGTACAGCGGTGAGTTGCGGTGAGTTTTTAGAACTAAACAATCGAAGCCTCTACTGGTACACAGATGGCACTAATTGCAAAATAAGGTTTTCGTCAATGTTAATCCAATTTTTTAATTTATATTGGTTTCCCAGAATTTTTAGTTATGCACAGCTTCTTTGTTTGTACACACTGCACGTCTCTGATTATACATATGATTATATAAAAGTTTATATATCAATCAATTATGAAATTGAAGTAGTGTACTGTTGAAATAGATAATGTATAGTGCAACTAAACTTCAAAGGACACTAAAAAATATTTGTCGGAAGTATTGCCGCCAAGGGATAAATAATAATCAATGAAGTATGTACCATAATCTTGGCTGTAATTTTTGAGATGGTTAGTCTCAAATCCCTAACCTACGTGCGTGTATTGTATTACGACGGAGAAAATTCCACAAAATTCCAGGTAAACGAACCATACCACAAAACGCTCAATGATCCTGCTTTCTGCAAATATCATCACATAATATCGTAGTTTTTAAATATTATTATATTATACGTTAAAAAGTGGAAATAATTTACTGAAAATACTGGTACTTAGAAATTCATTTACTAGTAATTCGGTAATGGAATTTAGCCATAGTTACCGGTAAACCGGTAATGCACACCCGATATCCTGACATATTTGTCTTAGAAATGCAGGACTGGAGAAAAATGTCTCGTGATTAAGATGAAGGTAAGAAAATTTTTAAGATTTCAAGACCCACCGAGGGTTGTGGAGCCAATCTTAATGATGATGATATTATTTAATTATTATATTATCTAATTTATTATTAAAGAATTGATTCAAATATGATACAGAATATTAAGGGTAAACTGTATGTGTTGTTTGTTTGATCGAGTGTATAATATATATAATATAGTTAAATATACATTATATAATAACAAATATTGCACGGGTAGAAAATTTTAACATTAAGAATCGACGAAACTTCTATAGCACCTATTTTCAATTACCTCCATCTCCCTCACCTCCTTTCTCGACCCCTTAACCGCTATATGCCAATGATATTCAACGTTAAAAGATACACCTACTAGGGACTTTATTGTACCCTTAGAAAATTTAATCTCGACAGGTATCACATGTATTTTAAAATATACACGTAAGATGATTGTAATATTAAGCATAACCTAATTATATTAAGTACGATTCTCCAGTACCTTAACTATTTATTAACTTGATAATCCTGTTTTTAAAATACAGACTGTCCGTGCCCTATCAGAATAACCCATCATAGATCTAATGAATGTCACGGTTTTCGAGATATTTGAACTTTTAAGAATTTTTTAATAATTGATACCCTTTGTTACTTTGTCAATTTTTAATTTCAAAAATTCAAATTTTTATTAGTAGTTTTTTTTTGGAAAATTTTAATAAACTGCATCATTGCAAGTTTGCACCAGAATATTACTTTTTTTCGACCACAGTGCATTGAGAATTGTTGAAAAATGTTAAATTGTCCGAATTCACATTATTAAATATTTTTCATGGCAAAACTATTTTTGTTTTTAAAAAACAACGACACACATTTCATTGAAAAACTTATCAGAAATAATAATCAACAAACAGAAAGAAATATTTTCTTTACTTTTGGTACCAAAGGGTACCAATTATTATAAAATTCATAAAAGTTCAAATATCTCTATAACCGTGTGACATTCATTAGACTATCAATGATGGGTTATTCTGATAGGGTATGGTCTCAGCTATCGATGGTTTTCGTTTAAACCACTACTTACAGGACACCCTGTATAAAAGTATTTATATAATATTATCACTTCAATCGTAGACTTACAGCGTAATAAATGTTACAAAACAAGTTTTGAATGAATTGTAGTCATTTTTTTATAAGTTATCAAAGTAATTATGATAAATATATTACTTAAATTAACATTAATAGCTGATAGTATCTAGTAAAGATAATTAAACAACATTTGAAATGGTTAAAAATACAGTCCAGTACAAGGTTTATGAACCATTAGCCTCCCGGGTAAAGAATTATGAATCTTTGAAGTTGTTTATACCTATGTAGTAAGTTTGATCGTCTTGATAAAGATTAGCATTTTTTTTGTTCACGATTTAATAAAAATGTTATTTTATTTCACGCCTATCTTCGTTGCAATATTTTGTTCATTCTCCGATTAAATTGTTTCGTTTAAGAGATCTGCTAATTTATGCAGACAGCCTTAATAGCAGACGGCCATCTTTGTAACGAGACACCCTAAGACTTAATGGAATATCAATTCGGTGAGCTCTCAATCAGTTCGCCTTTGCGATTTATTGCAGGCGATAATTTAAATCTTCTTGATCTCTCAAAAGTGTGAATAACCTGAATGGTATGCGTCGATCAGTGTACTTGATGTGAAATATTCCTTATTATTGATGCATTTCTCATTATGCGTTTCAGTGTCTAGTACGTGAAATACAATTCATAAATCTAATTCAAAATACAATAATCATTTTCGTTTATTTCAGTTGTAATATTTAAAAATCAATATGTATAATATTTTAAAATAAATGCCGACCAAAAAATACATGTATTAAAAATAGATAAATAAGTTAAATATGCCCTTGCTGCTATGTTAAGCATTTAACTAAATAAAGTATATGGCTGTTGGGCATTTAATTAAGTATACAAAATAGAGTTATATCATTAAATATATATTTTTGTAACAGCACTTTTTCAACACATGTTCTATTGTATTTAATCTATCGCAATTCGTTGCTTATTTATATCATATATTGTAATTAGTATATTATTCGTATATTTCAATTAAAAACGTTATTGATATGCTAATTTATTTCGACTGATATTTTAATCAAATATTGTGACATTCGAATTAAATATGTGTAAGGGTCTGAAATTTAAACAAGCAATAATCTCGAATCGAATATTTCACAAAAACGATAATTTATCCAATTTTCGTAATGAAAAAAATTGTTTCCATATTCCAATGAGTTATAATACCTACTATCAATTCTCCAAAAGTATTCTTAATTGACCGCACGCAATCGGCGGAGATTTCGCTCGGTTTTCAGATTTCGCGTTTCCGCTTCCGGTATCCCCCCCTCGCCGCCCCGCGCCCCACCCCCTATTTATAGTCCACTCTCGGACGGAAATGCCTTGCGCCCCTAGCGGCGATTAGGACAGGCTTTAGAAAGTTAATTTATAAACCCGCCACCCCGCCATTTGCGCGCCAAATTGATTTTAAAATGGCCGCGATAACGCCATTTGGTTGGGCGGGAAAATAATATTTTCGCACAGTCGATTGAAGCCAGAGTTTCTCGGACCTGCGGAATTGGGGAGGGAATATTTTTTGGGTACAATTCTCGTCGCACAGTTGGGCCAACACATTTGTTTAGTAGAAAATAAATAATGTTTATAGAAATATCTCAATATATACCTTAATTCGTATGATTGTTATGTAGATATATATAAGTATTCCTGTTTAGGTAGATACGCGAAATTAGAATTATTACTAAATAATTTACATGTTTGAAATGTTTTCAGTGTTGTTTCTTGTAATAAATAATTATTATTTTAAGTAATTACTTTATGGTTAGATATTTAAATAACTTCACTTTATTTTTCAACTGTCAAGTACTAGAATAATTTTTAACATGTTTTAAATGAATTTTTGAAACAAACGATATAATGTTTACATTTTTTACGGAAAAAATATTTCTGTGAGCAATTTAATTAAAATATAATATAAAACTCATTGATTATACACAAATTATTATTTTCTCTAAGAATTCTTCATCTTCATAATTATTTACTTTTATATTATTAATTCTTGCGTACTCGCGTAATAGTACATATTCGCTGTACACTTCGTAGTTATTGAAGGTCTAAGTAAAAACTCTTGTTGTCAATTATATATTTATTACAATCAGATACAATTGAGTTACAAGATGTACTACTAGTAACGAGACGAACGGCAGCGCTGAAAAGAGAGCGCGCCCCGCGTGTGACCCCTTTTTATCTCCACACATACACACGTCTCGCGTCGGCGGTGAGGCACACACACACACATCTATGCAATTCAAGGACATCACATTAATAAAATAATGAAATACCTTTTCCATTACGATCATAAATAGTTTTAATAGTTAAACTTAACCTAATTAAACGATTTTTTTATTTTAACTCAATATTTTTATGTTAGTAATGTATAAATAATGAACTTGATTATTATTAATAACTTATCTAAATATATTTAATGGGATCGTATAAAGTATGCACACATATATTTGAACTGATATTCGTAAAAATTATACATGTGTCAATGTTTCCATGATTTTGAGTGGTTGGTGTGTGATATTAATATTTGTTTTCAAAATCTTCTTCTTCCATCAGCTTCCATTTTGTCCATCTGTTTCTTCATTTCCGTCCAACACTGATAATCAGGCAAATCAATCATTATAGCTAAAAATGTATGTAAATCATTGATTTTAAAGCCCTTCTTTGCCTTTAGCAAATTTTATAGAAATTTCTTAATAATGCCGCTGATTCCTCTATCAGCATTCTTTATAGCTATAAACAGTATAAACTAACCGCTACAGTGTATTGGATCGAGTTTCGTACAAGACTGGTCAAGGATGAAATCGAACGTCGTAACCACAGAGCAGCAGTACCGTGTATATCTCAAACATGCTTACATGTAAACTCAAACATTGAATCTGACCTGTCTTCTAAAGATGTGTGAAGAAATCATTCGACAGCCTGCCATTATAACAAATATGCAGTTTCGATAGAATGCTAACTATTTGCAATTTAAAATGTATAAAAAAATATTTTTATTTTTATTAGTTAAATTATTTAAGTCAAATAATTTTTTAAATATATTAATTAGAAAAATATACATATAAAATCAATTTCATCGAAATATATTGTTCTTGCGCTACCGGGATTCTAACCCGGATCTCTTTTTAAGCCGGGTAAGGTGCATTATCCAACTATGCTAAGTACTTTTGACGACAAATTTTCGAACCCATATGTTACACTTCAAATAATGGAACGATAGATATATTAATTTGAAAAGTGTATCCAAAAATCAAAATCAAAATAAAAATCCAGGCTCGAATTCCGGTATTACCATTATTTTTCGATAAAATTGATTTTATAAGTATATCTTTCTAATTAATACATTTAATTAGTATTTAAAATATCATAGACCTATATTCTGAATAATATCAACTCCACAATAAGAATATGTTATCCGTAATAAAATAATTATCATACCGGCTGCGCCAGTGTAATAACTTTCTAATTTAACTGCACCAGTGTGGTGACTTTGGAAATAGCATCACAGATTCTCTTTGGTGTTCTATCCTCTATATGTACTTCTCGGTTACTTGGTTGAGTTCTTGTAAGTGAAACTCAATAGATACGGGTAACAATTATCGTTTATTACAACTACTTTATTTACAATAGGTACATTTATAGAACTGAGATATTTTATACTATTATTGCGAAGGAATGATGGGATAAGAGCCTTTCCCCAGTGACGGCCTCTTATACCCCTTGATCCCTACAACTCATCTCACCCACACATGCAAACAAATATATCAAAGTAACAGTTCTCAGAATTTTCGTTTTTATAACTATTTTGACGGATTTGGTTAGCTTGTGCAAAAGTCTCGATCGTCATTAAATTACTAACAGAAATGATCAAATCCCACTTCATATTATTGTACGTGGAACATAAATATAAGTAACTTCGTCTTTAAACTATGGCATGAACGTAAACTATGTCAAACTATCAACGTGAAAACAAGCATTTTGCGATGTTGTAGAGACATAATTATACAAGATTTTTAATGTCATATATTCTTAAATCATTCTACCAACCACAAGAAAAATTATTATTTTTTACTAGAATGCCAAGCGAAAGTCACTAAATATTTATCAGATATTCAACAAAATTACTGATAATCGAAATGTATTTTTTTTACAGTTAAGATGATTCTAATGCTTTGAATAATATGCTAATCTTGATTGGTACAAATCTTGATGCTGTATCGGTAAACGATACCCACGTTTATTGGATTACACGTTCAGTGGATCCGACTACTCGACTATTAGTCACCCTTTCGTGTGATGATGTTGGAGTCAAGTGAGCGTCATGTGAATGGAAATATAGAAACGTTACAGAATGGCATTCAAGATTATGAATATATATTAATGATTAATCATTCTTATACTAGATAAAATAGAATACTAAATCAATTAAGTTATTTAAAATAGGTCTTATAGGTAGATAGTATAGCGAAGAAATTATTAAACTCTCATGGATTTACAAATTAGCGCAATAGTAGTAGCAAATACTCGTGAATCATAATTAAAAAATTGATGGAGCGTTTATCGTCGTAAGTTAAAAATTTAATGTTGCCTGGCCAGGACATCATAAGGATCTTGGAATACTACAAGACAAATTATTTGAGCAGCCGCCAACAGGAATAAATAAATAGTAATAAATAAGCGATAAAACAAAATTGTGGAATTCCTTCACGCTAAATCAATTTAGCGATGAAAAAGGAATCCGTTATGAATTTGCAGTGTATTCACCCAATCCTAAGTTGGATAATGCACCTTCACCGGATCGGAAAGAGATCCAGCTTCGAATCCCGGTAGCAACAACAATATATTTTTCGATAAAATTGATTATATATGTATATCTTTCAAATTAATATATTTAATTAGTATTTCAAATATTTCACAGACCCATGTTCTGAATAATTACAACTTCACAATAAGAATGTGTTCTCCTTAATAATAAAATATGCACTGTTATATTAGTATCAACAATCTCATAAAGGTGTCCCAACAAGAGCGGAATATTTAATATGTAAATGAAACACAGTTTTTTTGAGAAAATACCGAAATTTTGATTTAATCAAAAAGCTGACATGTGGGAATTATGTACGGAACAACACATCTGATAAATGCCCTCCTCGACTTTGCTGGCACAATTGCGTTCTTTTGACGAAATCACGGTATGGCATAGTTGTGGCTGGGTTTCAATGATTCGTCTAATTCACGATGGCGTCTAATTCAAGATTTAGGTGGTCGTAGGCTTGTTGACATAAACTTTTGACCTCAAAAATCCCCAGAGAAAGAAGTCCAAAGGCGTAAAGTCGCACGTTCTAGGCGGCCAATTCTGGTCGCCCAGACGGGAGATTACACGACCAGAGAATGTCTCAATGCAATAATGCCATTGTTTCACGTGATGTGTGGCAAGTGGAACCATTGTTTTGGAACCACGTGTCTTCGAGATCCATACCATCCATTAAGTGTTCAATTCTTGAGCACAGAGCTGAATGGATGTTCTCGGACTCTCGGCCACATTTTGGCGAACAGCTGTGATGTTTTCCGCTGGACGAGCTGGAAGAACACGTGTCGATGGTCTGACATCAGTAATCGACCCAGTCTCCTCGAATTTTTCGATTATTCTTCTCACAGTTGATGCACTTGAAACATTTTGATTACCAAAAATCGGACGCAACATGCGAATCATGGCAGTCAAACTTTCACCAATTTTGTAATAATTTTTAACAATAAGAATGTGTTTTTGTGTCGCATAGCAATCCGTTTTTAATAATGGCGGACTATCTATCATCGAACTGTCATACCACAATAGCAAAAATGGCGCCAAATTTAAATTTTCTGCTCTTATTGAGATACCTTTATATGTATATGGAAATATATAATATTCCAATATTTTTTGTATTTTGCTAAATTAGAAAGGAAATAATCATATATTAATTTTCCAATAAACTAACATACAAATAACGTGGGGTTATTTTATCATTCTCACAGATGCAGGTGCAGTTTTTTTCAGGTGTAAATTACAACAAATCAAGTAAAGCAGAGAGGTTTTTTATCGATTGTCAATAGAATATGGACAGTAGGGGTGAAGTATTTGTGATTTTATTAATAAGAGTTTTTTTCGTATTTCGACGCTTTCTGTGCTGTTCATTATTAGTTATTTATAAGATAGGTAGTTGAGTAACTTTATGTATTAACGAAAGATGTCAGTTACGTGTGTGAAATCCCACCCTAAAATATTTTTTTAATTTTAAACGATTAATATTATGTAACGTAGAAGTATTTTATTCGTACCGATTGTTAATACAGCAAGTAAAATAATAGAGAGAACTTTGGTTTTAGACGTACGCAATTATATAATATTTAAAATGATGTAACAGAGAGTAGAGTTTCAGTAAAAATGTTGACGAGACTAATATGTATGTGTACATTCCCTTATACGGCGCATCTTACTGGTCGTTAGCAACCAGTCACGGTCTACTATCCCATTCAAGATGAGCCCGCTTGTAAACGATTCAAGAATCGCTTAAGTGTATGTTTTAGTGAAACCATTGTGCTAGTTGTATACTAGGACACCCACATCTATAAGAATTCGATTATTGACGTAGCGGAAAATGAATTATATTGTTTTACACCTCGCATAACAGCCGCTTTTTACTGCATACCTGAATTATCAGAAGTATTTCTGAAACCGTCTCTTTTGGAAGACCCTGCCTCAATTACACCATCAATCGTCGATCTCTATTCTCTCGCAGTAGAATTAGTTAGTGATCAGTATAAGATCTCCCTGTAAGCTGCGCGATTTTGCGAAATATTGCCGTCCGAACAAAGGCGTAATAAGTCAATATTAAAACACATATTAACCTCAAATTTTTCTAAATGTAAATTAATTTATGGTAAAAATTAAACGAATTGTTTCCAAGATTTTTTTCTGATCCATAATAGCAGGTGCTTACATCTCCATATAACATCTACGTGTTTGGGTTTTTTTTTCAGAATATTGTATTTATCTAATATAATCTATTGATAAACTGAAAAACATTCAATTTATTTTAATTCATTCGTTAGACATGCAGCGTGCAAAAAAATATCACGACGCTAAGACATAAGCTCACCATCTACATAGATAGAGATGGCCTTCTTCTTCTTTTTCATCCGGTGTCCTTCTCAGTCAGGTGTCAATAATCTCACTCCGATCAACTCCTAGTCTTGATTTTTGATTACAAAGATTTTTTTTGGCTTTATTACGTCTTTGAATAATGAGAGAATATATGCTCGAGCTTAAGTCACTTAATAGTGTTTAAAGCTGACTCCTTTTGCTGACCATTTCTAGAACTGTTGTATTAGTAATCCCGCATATGCAAGAAATCTTCAATATATGTCTGAAGACTCAAACGCTTTAATCTTACTCATTGTTCAGTATGCACGTTCAGTACCTACACTTAGTATCCACGTTTTGCATCCATCCAAAATAATGTACAAACATAACTCACAGCCAATTTCATTCACATCTTAATATCCAGTACCTTACAATTTACATTATACATTTTTGCGAAATTTATTAGCCATTTGAATACGAATCCTGATTTCTTATTCATTACTTCATTCAACTCACTTAGAGTATTAGACTCTATGTACCGTTTCGGTTCCTGAGTAAGTAAGAATTGACCACTAAACATTTAAAGTAAAGGACTCTAATGTATGTTCATCACAAATGAAAAATTGCATGGGAAATGGGAAATTCGTACATTTCATTGAAGAAAATAGGCGTAGAGAATAGTCAAATTAGTTTATATGATATTTGTGTACAGTGGTTAAATATTTTTCGAAATAGTAATCAAAAATTTATATTTACACTGTCGAAAATTAGAATTGCAATAGTAATAATTTCTGATGTGAACATTTTGTAAACAGGTAATTATTATACTTTAAAAACTATCAATATTAGTTAGTCATGACATCCTGAAGAAGAAAATGGTATTTTTAGAAACCGGTAAATGTATTTAAACTCAATTAAGTGGTTAATAAAACAATGATAATAAATAAAAATATAAAAAATAGGTAATTATTAATTAATAACCCCGTTTTTTAGAAATATCCTGAAAATTATCGTTTTAGAAAAATTAAACATCAAACCATTTAAATCATGTGTTACATAACATCCTACTGTTGGTTTTAAATACTAGTAATTTAATAAGGAATAAAAATTTTAACTGTAAATGCCTAGTGGAAAATGGTTTTCATTTATGATAATATAAATAACCACTTTATGAGTTCATATTTTTCATCATTGAAACAATTTAAGTTATGTACTAGAGTTATTAATTTTAATAATTGTTTATTTATTTTTAAATTGAATTAAAAACATTAGAATAATTTAACATGTGGTTTTAGTTAGTTTATTTGACATCCTGATGAAGAAAATAGTATTTTCCGAATCCAGTTGGTGTATTAAATTCAACTCATAAGAGTGGTTAAAATTAATAGTTATTAATTTTATTATTATACAACATATTTAAATTTAATTAATAATTATATTATTCGTATAACTGGTGGATATTATAGTATGGTTCGTATTGTGGATGTCCCCGAGAAAGCTTAGATCTGTGTATAAACGATGTATTACCTTTTTGAGAAACTCCACATTTGTAAATACAAATTTTGAGAGAAGTGAAAATATATTTTCAAAAATGTGTTACATCAACAAGCGCCTGCATCGATAGCGCATATGTGCGTATCCGATTTAGAGTTGCACCACGTCAATGAGAAAAAAAATCTACAACTGCGAAAGTACTCATTCGTAAAAATATTCCATTGTACGAGGAAACTATTGTTTTCATCTCTCGGTGAGAGAGGGGCGACATGCACTTAGAGGAAAATCATCTGCTCAGTCGGGAAATGTCTTTTGTTTCGACAGCATTCACTTGTTTCAGTTTGTTCACATTTCATTTTTGTATGAAATATCCGATACTGCGTTCAGCAAAACAATGGCAAAAAAAAATTAAAATATCAAAGCCGTCGTGATTATATTTATCATCTTGCAACTTTTGTTAAATAAATATAATTTGTTTTTTTTTTATATCGTTAAATGTGAACGAACGTGACGGGATGCCTCTCAAATTTTTTCTCTAGAATTAAATGTTTTTGATTCAATGGATTTTTTTTCAATTCTCACTTGTTCTTACATTCGTGTCTTTCGGGGGTATTAACATAAGCGCCTTTTACGTGACTTCTAAGCTATTATTGCGCTACCAAAATCGTACTTATTCGATAAGATAATTTCTTCTGGGTTCTTTAGAGGGTTTTGGGCCCTTTTGAAGCATCTGAAGTGTAGCCTGAAACGTCGTCTACGACAGAAACTATCTGTTAGAGAAAATATAACGCTCAAAAAATGTTATCTGAGGGCCGTGAAAATTTACGAGTAAATATTTACGTATTTACTTTATCTTTCTCCCGTTTTCTTTCTCTTGCGGCCGATATGCTCATAACTAAGCATTGTGGATCTGTATTTTGCTTCCACGGCGCGAATTGCTTGCCTCGACTATTTGCGATCTTAGTCCTTGTTTAGTGCGACATGTAGCGAGTTTTCGGTCATGTCTCGGACTTTGTCTATCCAACGTATTAAATATCAATGTCTCGCCCTCCGTTCTTCTACGTTTCCAAATTTCTCCAGGCTATTTCTATCTCTTCAACACTATATCTCGAAAGCGCTTAATGGAAAAATATGTAGCTTATTTTTTTTCCCTAGAGATTGAAGAGATTAGTCCGTTTCAGTCCATGGTAAGCGCAGCATACGACTCCAACACCACATCTTGAAGGCATCGAGTATCTTCCTTTCTTTCCTTCGCAGAGTCCATGTTTCGACTCCATACTTGGCTTTAATCAATCCTATTTTTACGTTTTTAAAAGGAAGAGTTTCATCCAAATTTTAGCCAACGTTGATATAACAGACTTGGTCTAATTATTATGAAATGCATTAAAATCGAGAAAATAATAATAAATTTGTAGCAATACACCACTCCGGCCCATTAGTTTCGACTTATGATGCACAGTGGACTAGCGCACGTACTCTTCAGCGACGCGCCGTCCGCCCGAACATTTCAACAGATGTGTTGGTTGACTGGAAGCTTTCCGTGGCTTTTTTCAGACTCCAAAGGATTTACGCGCGCCGCGGAGTCCTTTTGTGCTCATTGTTGGGATTGTTGGCATCACCGCTGACATTCCCCGTGTGTTGTACTTATTGTTTCCTGCCGACTAATGGCCGATTCACACGAGACGAGATTCAAACGGAAATATCAGGAACGAGAAAACAATCGAGCAAAAAGGGGCGATCTGTTTCCTGGCCTCATAAACGTAACGAAGCTTTTGTTCTGTTCATTTCTACAGCGATATTAACTGAAAATATATTTTATATTCCTAGGTGCAGAGATTTTTGTAGGATGGTTTTTATTTTAAATACAATGGTTCCTCTTTCGTATTTTACACATTACTCTTCGTGCAGCCGCTGCTCATTTTATTCTAAAATCTTTATATCAGGCTTCTGATATTTCTGTTTATATTTTTGTTACATTTATAAAGCATTCGAAATAATTTATTGTAATTTATCATATTGTTGCTGTATTTCCATTGAAGTATACATGTAGAGAATAGATCTTTCACTTTATTACAATAATATGTTTTTTCTTCTAAACGTACTTTATAATTTTTAGATGTTTTACGTTAAGGTGTTACAAGAAATAGCCAGTCAGTAATTACGGGAAATAAATATATATTTTTTATAAATATATTTATTTATTTAATAATCTGATATAAGTACAATGATATAATACAATTAAAATTAAAAAAAATTGTTACACTTTTCTTGAAAGCTTGTACTTGTGCAGAGAAGTGGAGTGTACATTAATAAAAAATATTTTTTACAATAACTAGCATATGATAAAATAAAATATAATAAATTAATTGCGATAGCGATATAAAAATATAATAATTTTCGGGCTACATGTTTATCTTTACAGTGTTTTTTAATAGCATTGATCATTTCTTTATTATCATTAATGATTTAACAAAAATTAATTAATTAATAGCAGATCTTGTTTTTTTGTGTTCCCGTGCAAAACTAACAACTATAAATATATGTTTATTTTACACAGAACGTGCTTTGTTGTACGCCACCTGTGGATCCGCAATAGAATGTATTGTTCGCCAAGCGGTCGGTAGGTTTGGGTTTAATTGTTTTATGGTGTCATTTTGTAAATAGTTGGTTTTGTAGATATCAGTTTCTTTTTTTAAACATTTTTACTCAAAACTGACTATAAATTTTATCGTTTCGTATGGTGAAAGAAATATGCTTCATAAATATGAGATTTTTTGGGCAGATATTTTTGCATGTAAGTATTAAGTATCGTTTAAGTCATGGCTTTGGTAAAGTTCAGCTGCCATATGTAAATGCGTATAATAATAAGCGTGTGCATTGGCACTTGTCTCGAAAGTAGCATTCTCGCAAGTGACAGTACAGAGTCGAACGCGAAGCTAGCTGTTTCATAATTTATTGTATCTTGTACGAAAAGTAAAATATATTGATACATTTCAACCTTTGCCGATAAACCTCTGAGATGAGAGATCAAAGACTCATCTGTACATATACACACACACATTATTAAAAATGTTGCAAAAATTGCGGAACAGATTTGCAATACATTTTTTTACAATTACATATATTTTTTCATGCACGACCTCAGACCAGTTTAATGGTATGTGTGCACGACAATACATATGTAGCAGAGTTGCAAAATTTCATTTCAGTCACAACTCACATCTAAGTAATTAAAACTAGATATTTTATATTTTTAAAATAGATTTATTATGAGTGTTTTTATTTCATTGTACCAAATAAAATAAATTAAGGTATCGAATCTAATAAAAATTATTTAAGTATCTTAGAATTTTTTTCATTCAAAATCGTATTTAACGATTTGTCTCCAATATCTACATTACATAATTGCGAAATAAATTGTACACTAAAAATTAGACAAAGCAATGTTATAATCATGGCAGGTATTTCTGATTTTAGGTAATCAAAAAATAATATATAATTTTTGAAATGGTACTTTAGGACAATTCGGCATTCTGTCATATCTGTTTACCCTTGCAAAGAAAAGTATATTGGTTCTCCTAACAATAAAGTTGTATCAATGTGTCAATTTAATAAAAATGAATTGATAATTCTGGCATCTGCTATCAGATTACTCAAAAGTATTTGAGATTCCGTAAAAGTAATCAATTCTTTCAAATAATGGAATGATTAAATGTATTAATATCGAAAAGGTTCGAAAATGTGTCGCTAAATATATCGTCGCTGTAGCATAGTTAGATAATGCACCTTTCTCGGTTTGGAAAGAGATCCAGGTTCGAATCCAGGTGGCGCATCAACAATATTTTTCGATAAAATTGATTTTATATGTATATCTTTCTAATTAATATATTTAATTCATATTTTGTATATTGGTTCGTTTTTTTATTTTAACTTACCAACTAATATACTTCCATGACGTTCTCCGCGGGGTTAGGCAGATAGGATATTTTGCGCACATTGTCCTCGTACACCATTTTTGTATCATCCACCCAGTAGTAATGTACTTTTTCTTTATTGCCATTAGGAAAAAAACAGCAAAGTAACGTTTATTTCTATCTAATCTGTCGCTAGTTTACTGATGTCGTACTATTCATCAGTCATAGAAATAATACAATGCTTTTAATAGATTTAGCACAAACGACAAGACTGCAAGACGATTACAATTCATCAATTATTATATGTTTATCCTAGATATTAATTAACCGAAAATACTTTTAATATAATATAACGATTTTGTTCAACTAATTCACAGTTACATACATACATTTATCCGCAACAAATGTGGATCATAATACTTAAGTTACTTACTTACCATCACGCCGTTTCCCCGTAGGGGTAAGCAGAGAGAAAAGAGCGCCACAATTTTCTTTCCTGATACACAATTTTCGCCTCATCCACATTCATACATTTTACACATTATTGTGGCTTCTAGCAGGACCATCTTCTAGTATCTGGTTTACCTGGTCGTACAAAGTCTTCCGCAGACGTCCTCTATTTCTGGTACCATCAACACTTGTATATATATATATTTCTTACCATTCTCTCCTCATTCATCCGTTCCATATGACCAACCACCTAAGTGATCCTTTTTTAATCTTACTACACTAAGATCAGCTTTACAATCTTTCCTTATTTCTTCATTCTTTACTCTGTCATAAATAGATTTGCCACATATATCTCATTTCCACTGCATTCAGTCTGCTATCGCTCCTCCTCTGCCAGCTATAGGCCTTACTTCCATACATCAATGTCGGTACCAGGACTTGTTTAACGCTAGTCTTGACTCGTTTCCCTTTAGCTATAATTCCATTCAAAGCGCCGTTCACTTTGTTTCCTGCAGTCACCTTCATTTCGATATATTTCTATGTCTTTTCCTTTCTATTAAACATACTTCCCAAATACACAAACTCATCTACTTGTTCCAAACATTCATAACCTACAAGTATTTTGCACGGTGTCTTGCTTTCCTCCTTCTCGAATACAATCACTTTCGACTTTTTAGTACATTATATATATTTTAACTTACTTATGACAGATATGTTATATACTAACTATGTTAGAAGACAGACAAACTACCCCACCCACTGACATCAATATAGAAATCACATTTATTCTTTAAAACAAATAATAATATTTCATATCACAGAATTACCAGAAGCCAAACAGATCGTAAACGACCTAATTATACAAAGTAAAGATTACTGACGTCACTTAACGCTGAACTGCCTCTCTGAAAATACGTGTTCCACGATCGTGTCAAACTGACACTTCTTCGACATGGCATCCCCTGAAGATGAGTAATGAGATTTACCCGAAACGCAGGAACAACAATGATACTCGTCAAGGCCAACAGAAACGGGATAACCAAGAAACTTCCATTATATGTGTTAATTGATGATATATTGCATCAGTGAAATGCTAATACGTTAATAAGGGGCTTGCTTAATTAGATCTATTCGCGGTGTTCCAGGGAATGGACAGATTTTATACAATTATACTCAATAATTATTAAAGTTATCGTTACTTTAATATACATACTAAATTATTACTTTAATATACATACTAAATTATTACTTTAATATACATACTAAATTATTACTTTAATATACATTATTTTGTAACACTATGGAATATACGGTAAAATAATTCATATCAGGAGGAGAACACATTCTTATTATGAAGTTGTAATTATTCAGAACAGACGGTCTGTGATATTTTAAATATTAATTAAATATATTAATTAGAAAGATATACATGTAAAATCAATTTTATCGAAAAAATGTTGTTGTTGCGCCACCGGGATTTGAACCTGGATCTCTTTCCTAACCGGGGAAGGTACATTATCCAACTATGCTACAGCGACAATATTTTTAACGACAATTTTCGAACCTATATGTTACCTTTTTGATATTAATACATTTAATCGTTCCATTATTTGAAAGAGCCATCTACCTTATTTTTACAGAATCTCTAATACCTTTGAGTAAGCAGACGCCAGAATTATCAATTCAATTGATTTTATATGTATATTTTTCTAATTAATATATTTAATTCATTTCAATGGCTGAAAAATATACTTACCAACATTAGATTGCAAAGGTGAAGAGTTCCAAGATTGATGCTAAAAAAGATAATAAGTATTCTTTTCGCTCTAATTCCATGTTTCAAAACAGAACACTGGATTTAAACTGAAGTTCTCCTCAGTAAATGATGGTACAAAGTAATAAATATTAGAAACTGTCCTCAAAACTGTGCACAATTACGGTAAAGGGAACAAAATGCACACGTGTGAAGAATGAAGGATAATCGTTCACAAAAATGTTGCGTTGAACATTCAAGAACATCTGAAAGCAATGTATATATATCAAACATCAGTATTTTTAAGCATTGTTAGATTATAGACAAAAAAAATCTTTTATTATCCAACCGAAATATTTTATGAGAATTTTCAAAAGGTAACAAAGTCTTATCTTTCATAATATATTTAAACCATCTACAGAAATTGCATTTAGGTACTGATTTAGTCTGAGAATATTGTTTTTTCGTAATTTAACGAGAGGCTCGCCAGTCTAAATTAAGTTTTGAAAGGTACCGTGTTAAATCACTATGTGTATAGCTGCCAGCTAAATATCTTTCTAAAATCTTTGCACACTGTCAACAATTTCCCGGGTCGCTGTTTTGAACCCTTTACACACCAATACGAATTTTACGAATTTTATTTATCGAACGGTATAGCGAACATTAAACCAATACATCTCCCCTATCTGTGTTCGGATGCGCGCCACTGTTAGCGATATGTTAACGCTGTCGCGTCACATCACGTCAAGTGGGCTTCCAGTCCGCCACTGCGACGCCTGGCCCGTAACCTGATACCCCCCTGCCCACGTGATCACACACGTCCCCGGCTTCTAAAATAAATTTACCATCATTCTGAAAGTAAAATTATCGTTATTTGATCAGATTTATTTGCTTTACTATTATGTGAATATACTTGTAGGTAGGTGGAAATCCTTGAGATTAAAAACTCATTAGAATGACACGTACCTACTATAACTTATTTTATTCTTCTTTTACAGCACTACATCCCAAGATGGAGTTTAGCCTCTTCTACAAGTGTTCTCCACCGACTCCTATCCCTATCCATTTTGTCCAGTTCCCAGATCATCCTGATCCAGACCTCTACCACCTCTTTCTTGGTCTGCCTCTAAGTCGCTTCCACTGGAGTATCTACTTGGTTATGATCTTTGGTGTCCTGTTATCTGGCACTCTTTCAATATGGCCAGTCCATTGCAGTCTTTGGGACCTACAGAATATTACAATTGTTTCTTGCTCAATCAAATTTTTGAGCTCACGATTCATTTTTACTTTTAAGTTTCATTTTCTAGTGTAGGTCCATATATTTTTCTTAATATATAATGCTTAAATACCAATAACTCAAAAACCAGTAAAGTGCTACGTAATTTTTCAAATTTATTAAACAAAAAACGCTTAACACAAAAATTTAACGATGGCCACGTCGTCAACAAATCGATTATAGTTTATGATTCAACTTTGTATTGACTAAGCCGATATCTGATATTAAACATGATGCCGCTTGCCGCACACTACTCTTATCACTATCCGGATAAACTATTACGTACTGTTTATAACTTTCTGTAAACTAAGTCGATGACATTTCTTTTAACATGAAATTTGTTCAACATAAAAAATATTTCACTCTCAATGGTTTCGCGTTAAACGATTTCCACTGTATTTGAATGGTTTGAAATATTTTTGAAATATATTTAGTATCTCGTTATTTATTACACATCTTAAAACAGTTCGTCGAAAAGTTTTCAATTTTTACTAACGGTTCTCGCAAACTGGCGCGAACCCATAGGGGGGCGTCACTGCTTCAGGGCTAATGTGACTTATTCCAATCTGAACTTGTAACTAAATACGATTATTCCTGTAACTCTACACTCTTCAAAGTCGAAATGCACCATCACATATATCTATAAGGTCATAACAAATATCATATAGATCTATATATATCTACAGCGAGTTAACATATTCCACGTTAGCGAAAACCAGCGTTTACTTTTTATTTTTACGTATATTATATTCGTTTGTACATACACCATAATATTATTATCAATCTATTCATGTTTGTTTGTTATATTTACAAAAATTGACGTGTTTGTCGTGTGACGTAGCGAACATGTTTCGAATAATTCTAATTGTGTAAAATATACTCGGAATAAATGCGCGTGTACGATGAATTTTGCAAATTTTTGGCCACAGTGTCAACTATCCACATCACACAATCGAATATCTGTAGAGTTAAGATCGATAATGATTAATTAATTGAAAACAAGTACGCGTGAAAGAAAAAAATATTATAAATAAAAAAAAATACAATGTTTAGTTTAATTTATCGACCACAAACAATAAGCGCTTTTACAAAGTGAAAATCTTCGTGATAGGCAGTTTAAATCATCTGGATCGAAGATGGTTCTCCCTAATGACTTAGTTTTTCGTTCCCCTTCGTTTTTCAAACTCAAATACAAATTCTTCCCACACCCCTTTAAATGGATCATGTTACCGGAGGGGCTGGTAGAAATAATGCATTTTAGACCTTTTTTGTTGACACGTGACAGTCCGGTCTCGGTAGCCTGTAAATGTCATACTGACAGTTGAATATATTTTGTATCTATTTGGCGCCCTCTTTAAAAATTCGGCACGAATACCATTTTAAAACGTAAGAGCTGCAAGGATACACAACTAGGATTTACCTCTTCATTTACCCTCGACGACTTTAAAGCACCTGACATTGTTGTGTCAGGGTTTATAGGATCACTCATGGGTGTAATTTTTTACACTATATATAAATATCTAAATAATACAAGAGTTACATTCCCTTTTTTATTTCATAGCATTTCGACAAAACTGTATTTAATAATGTCATTTAATTAACGATCGTCTACAATATTGAAAAAATATACCTATAACTACTGTTCATGTAAGTGCCTTCGATAGCTGGTTCCGATATATAATACAAATTAAATTAATCAATTAGATAGATACACAGAATAAATCAATTTATCGAAAAAATATTAGAGTTGCTTGTTTGAATCTTTTCCTATCCGTGGATATGCGTTATCCGCGATTTATATTAATTATTTAAAAAAATCTTACACTTCCGTTCTTATCCGTATAAAGTGACATCATTTCTGCGGAGTTGAATACTTTAAAAGCGTTGAGCCCTCCGAGAGAACACTGGATCCCATGTTTACGAAGCTATCCATGTTTGAACAATGTTTTTCGTTTTTATCGCAAAGTAAATACAAGCGTAAACATTCACGCTACACCCACCCTCGAGGATTATCTCACTCAAAAAGCGCACAGGCCTACCCGCTTAAATATGTTGCCATACATCGCTGTCTTTTTATCTCGAGACAGCGTCAACACCCCCTCGATACAGCGCGGCGCGGCGACTTAAATGGGACTTCGTTTACCAACATTTTGACATGAGTGGCTCAGTTTTTGTCGACAACCACTCGACTTGGTTTATGATGGTCATAGGTCAATAGCTGACAGCTGCCGTGAATCAACTGAGTATTTTTATTTCACATCTTCACACAGAGGCGGAACTAGGTGATTTAGTAAATAGTAAAGGGCGGTAAAAAAATGCGCCCTTTACTTAGCAATTTTAATTAAGGACAGAATGACCACTGGCTTAGCTAGAGATGTACTGGGATGGATAAGTTTTTTGATTTTAAAAAATATTTTGGAAGCGCCTGGTTTCAGGGGTGGACTAGAGAAGGCTCAGAGAGGCTCGCACGAGCCCCTTGTTAAAGTTGACCTTGGCCGGCGAGCCGAGCGAATTAGTACATAACTGCAATTTCTGTAGATGGTTTAAATATATCATGATACATAACACTTTATTGCCTTTTGAAATTTTTCGTAAAGTGCATATATTTCGGGTGGATAATAAAAGAAACGTAGCCTACATTGCTCCCAGATGTTCTTGGATGTTCAGCGCAACATTTTTGTGAATTATCATTATCCTGCATACTTCGCACGAGCACGTGCCGTTTTGAGAAGGATAGTTTCTAATATTTATTACTTTGTACCATCATTTACTAAGGAGAACATCAGTTTCAATCCAGAGTTCTGTTTTGAAAAAAGAATTATTACCTATTTATACATCAATCTTGGAACTCTTCACTCATGCAATGTAATGTTGGTAAGTATGTATATTTTTCAGTCATTGATATGAATTATTTTACCATATATTGCATAGTGTTACATAATATAAGTATATTAAGTAACATTCGATAGCTTTAATAATTAATGCGTATAATTGTATTAGAGTGAAAATAAAATTAGCCCCTTCCCTGGAATATCGCAAATAGCTCTGAGTTTATGCGAGCCCCTTGTTAACGTATTGGCAGCCCACCGCTGCCTGGTATCGATCTCGGTGCGGTGAAATAATACACAAGGTAAAAGTAAGAGTAATCTATGTGACATACATATGTGATCTATTTACAAAAAGTTCTGCGCCCAGGGCAGCTGCCTCTCTCGTTGTTCCGCCTCTGTCTCTGTCTATTTTTGTCGACATCTGAGGTTCGAATGTTGAGGTTTCGCGTGTTTATTGACGAAGTAAAGATACATGTTTTTTTGTGGCTGTCAAAATTTGTGTCTTTTTAAGCTTGGCTTGTCCCAAAACTGTTCCCTTTGGGACAATCATTTGAGCTGCCGCATCTGTGTATTGTGAGTAAAGAAAGATAATATGTATGTGTATATTATTTTAGGCTCCATGGTATGTTATATTTAGTACCTACTGGAAATGAAAATACCTACATTTTGAATACTTACATGATACCCAAACAGACTGGTGTCTTCCAAATTTTTTTTTATATAATATAAGTAGTAAGCTTAGTACTAAACGAAACAATTAACTCAGGATGAATCAGAAAAAATCGTTACTACCAAAACTTTCTAATACATGTTGGACTGCTTTAGTATTACGCTGTGGTAATTCATAGATTGTCATCTGATTATGAGTAATGTTAAGTTTTCGATAAAGTGATTTTGTATGTGTATTATGCTAAGTAATTTTTAAAATTTCAATTAATCCGCTCGTGTGTGCATACCTAAGTGGCCTCTTCTAATTTGTTTTAAATTATCAAGTAATTGCGTTCTGAAAAATGAATTTTTGTTTTAGTATAGATTTCTCAAATAAATATAAAACAATATTTGAATAAGGTTCAGGAACACACAATTACTGGATTTTTACCTACAAAGGCACTGTTATCAAACAAATATTAGATGTCGTATAGAGACGAAGCTATTTTTTATTATATTGAATAGAAAATACATGGAAGTATGGGTAATTACAGGGCTTGCGACCTGTCTTCGGCTGGCTTAAATAAATAAAACGTTCACCATTCTCAACCATTAATCAATTTCCATATCATCGTAATATCAACCAAAAAATAATTAGGTTCCCATTGTGACATATATGCTGATTCAGGAAATGAATTATCAAATAAAGTACATGGTCCACATATTAACATATATACAAATTTTGTATAATTCAAAATTTGATAGATATGGAATTTGATTTTTGGGTGAGAATGGTGAAGTTATATTTATATAAAGTGATCACTTAAGCCACTTAAGACAGATCGTAAGCCCTGTAATTACTCATACTTCCATATATTTATCATTAAATATAATTAAAAAATAGCTTCGTCTATTATGTGTTTAAATGCAAAAAAAAAGTTATCAAAATAAGCAATTATATGAAATTTTGAAAAAACGATACGCTTTACGTTCAGTATCCAATTATTATCACAAAAAATATTTCAACAGTACAAATGTATTTTTAAAATAATTGTAAAAATTCTTTGAAAAAAAAAAAATTTAAAAGACTTGAATGGGTACCATTAAAATATAAATCAACAAAGTTGGCGTAGTCCTTCACGGTTGAAATTCAGACGTTTTGATGGAGTAAAAACCCAATATGTGTTCAAACTTTTGATTGATCTGAAACTCTTGCTGTCTTATACGCGGGCAACTTTTTTCAACAAGTATATTAGGAGTAAGTTCAGTCGCGCATAAACACCTATACCTATACATTTACGGATGTTGTGTGTACAATCTAGCGCAGATCTTCGCGCGAACCTTGGCGCTATGCCAGACTTTCGTTGGCCTGTCATATTTACAGTTTATATAAACATCAAACGCTCGCACTACGGGTTTATGTTATAAGTCGAGTACATTCAAGTTTATAAAAAACAACAGTTTTCCATTACCGAACTTATGAAGTGCACTTGTGAAGTTTTTAATACTTTTAATAACGTTAACAACAATTTACAAATTGATTACAATTAGTATTAAAATACCACCAAACAAGGTAATATTACCTTTTATTTTAATGAAATGAAAATGAATTTTTAATACATGTTACAATTTTAGAATGTAGTCCTTTGATAAATAAAACTAATTATTAGGAGAACACATTCTTATTGTGAAGTTGTAATTATTCAGAACATAGGTCTGTGATATTTTAAATATGAATTAAATATATTAATTAGAAAGATATACATATAAAATCAATTTTATCGAAAAATATTGTTATTGCGCCACCGGGATTCGAACCTGGATCTCTTTCCTAACCGGGGAAGGTGCATCATCCAACTATGCTACAGCGACAATATTTTAGCGACAATTTTCGAACCTATATGTTTCCTTTTTGATATTAATACATTTAATCGTTCCATTATTTGACAGAGCCATCTATCTTACTAATCCCGGTGGCGCAACAACAATATTTTTCGATAAAATTGATTTTATATGTATATCTTTCTAATTAATATATTTAATTCATATTTAAAACTAATTATGTTTGTCACTGATAATATAACTTTAAATTGTAAATAATATATGATATATTATGACATAAGGAATGATACATAAGTTCAAAATTCGTCGACAATGCAAGTTGGAATCTAATTGTAATCCCAGTGATAACTATATATTTTACGATACACAATTTTTTTTGTTCATCCTTATAAGTTATTTATTTTGAGAAACATTAGTTTAAATAGCCATTTATAGATTTTTTAAATAGATCAGATTTTCAAAGATACATTATAATTAACATAATCATGCAATCTTATATAACTATTACTTCGCAAATTCTCGTACAACTATCGTTACTGTATTGTTACTTCCACATCCGTGCACTTTTTAAACCTTCGTCAGAATTTGTAAATCGGATGACCATTACAGATATCTGGTATAATCCTCTTATATATACTATACTTTCACCATGACTTTAGCCATCCAAGAAACCATTATTCATTTGTCCTTGCATCATTTCTTACTTTGTCACGCATGCTCTCCCCATGTATCGTCATAACGAGCATATTTCCACTGCATTAAGTTTACTTTTATCTGTTCTTTTCCATTTCCAAGTTGTTCTCCTAAAACGACAACCAGAATTGTAGAAATATATTATTTTAAAATAACCTTTTCGACCATTCAGTCATTGTCTACGAATCAGGGAAATAAGTGAGCAGATATTTATTTACCTAGAAACCCTTAATACATCTTAATACCTGTGTAGTAATTGATATTATACAGAGCATATGCCTGACATATTTGGTAATGCTTAGGCAACAATTATTTGCCTACCTCAACTGCATTCATTTAATGTTATTCATATAATAAAAATAGATCTCATTATACTGTATTAACAAACGAAAAATATTTTTAAAAAAAAATTCTGGGTAAGGAGATCAATTAAAATTGACTTTTTGCACTGCGGAAAATATTCAACTATTTTTATTAGAACACATTCTTATTGTGAAATTGTAATTATTCAGAACATAGGTCTGTGATGAATTAAATATATCTAATAATAAATATACTAATAATAAAGTTGTATCAATGTGTCCAAAATTTAGTAAAAATGAATTGATAATTCTGCTATCAGTCTACTCAAAGGTATTTGAGATTCTGTAAAAATAAGATAGATGGCTCTTTCAAATAATGGAACGATTAAATGTATTAATATCAAAAAAGAAACATATGGGTTCGAAAATTATCGCTGTACCATAGTTGGATAATGCACCTTCCCCGGTTAGGAAAGAGATTCAGATTCGAATCCTGGTGGCGCAACAACAATATTTTTTGATAAAATTGATTTTATATGTATATCTTTCGAATTAATATATTTAATTCATATTTAAAATATCACAGACCTATGTTCTGTATAATTACAACTTTACAATAAGAATGTGATATCATAAAAATACTTTTTACTTACTAAAAACATTATACCATTAATTTTTTAATAGTAAATAAATATTTACAATCACTGAATAATTTTATATTGAACCCCCGAAAGTTCGCACCCTGAAGTGTAACACTTTGTAAAATAAACATTATACAAAATTGTTCGCAACCATACACGACTATAACAAAAATATATTATTAACACCTGTTGGATTTGGACAATATTGTAAGAATAATCGACATAAATCGCAAATGCATTCACGTATGAAGCTCAATTTATGCGATTATTCTCTTTTGCTTTGAACCATAATCTGTTATGGACCACTAGTTGACTCTGTTTATTCCGAGGCATTATTGTACCGTCAAAGAATTCTCGCGGTACAACTGGGTAATATATAATAACGGATGGAAGTAAAACTTTATTGAATACGAGCCAAAAAATATTTTGCTTGTTTACAAGAAATTTTTAGCATTCAATTCATACACATAGAAAGTGAATTATTTTCATATGCATTTACCGTATTCGCAGTGGCGTGCACTGAACACAAACTTTGGTTATGCTGCTAATATCGATGCTGTGAAAGCAATGGGTATTGACACTAGAGGTTATATTCATGTGAAAGAAAACCACTCTTTCAAAAGCATGTATTCATGAAAGTAGACCTGCGTAAGTTTATTTCCATGCTTAAAAAATTTAAATATTATTACGATTATTTTTGAAAATTCTTCAAATAATACTGCGTTTAAAGTATATTGGAATGCCCACATTCAAGTCCGCTTCAAATACACACTTGCGGCGTTTTGTAACACGTCTGCTCAAGCGAAGACGTGTATTCTGAACACCACGCGGCGCTAGAGTTGCGTTTAGTTTGTATACGTTTGGAATGGATTTTACGAAAAAACACATGCGCAGTTTTATTTGTTATTTTTAAATTCATCCGCTAGATGGTTCTAATTAATGCATTGACAAATTTACTTTATTATTTGCGCGTGGACCTGCATAATATATATAATTTATATTTATATCGCAGACATTATGGTAATGCACAGATATCTTGTTTGTACGGAGTACACGCCGCTGCGTATTCGGTGTGTTTTTAAAAAAAGGTTACCTATTTTTAACAATTCAAAGTTTACCAGAAAGACATCCAACGTGGTAGCTTTTGATCTTATGTTCGGAGGTTCATTTATTTCATCAGAGAGCTAAAAATTAATACAAATATATTTAAATGTAAGTTTTATATTTAAAATATAATTTTATTTGCAAGTCCTCTTAACAAAAATATGATCATATCAATAAAACAATGAAAGTGTATTAAATATGTGTCGTTTTAAATAAAATAACTCAAGACACTGAAGGTATATAAATTTTAATATTAGATATATTAGAATAAATGTACACATTACTTTTTATTCATAAATAAGCAGTGGCATATTTGGCAGACGGGGTGATTTCGTAATTGTTAATTTGGTATTTGTTTAACGTTAAGCCTCAAATTGGCTTCAATTAAAATATCTTATCTCATTTTCTGTAGGTACCTTCTATCCACTAAATTTGCGAGGGCGGTTGCGGGGTGGGGTAGGAAATGAGGAGAAGGTATAAAGCGTATAAAGCTAATGAATCATTTAATCAGTGGCGTCCTTACCTTTATTATTTAATCTTTGATAAAGCTTTGTGCAATTTATCCGCGCGGCTTTATATTATAAACTGTAATAATTTCGTATTTGGCTTCCAGCTTGGGGTGGCGATTATTTTTCTCGACTTCGCATTATTTGAATATTTTGTTATAACTGTTACTGTTACTGTGTAATTACAATATTCAGTTGCCATTAGTGATGGAAAACAGTTATGTGACAGTAATTGTGACAATGATTGGTAAACATTTTACTTTTACAATTGAACACAATCACAGTCACGATAATTGTTTAAATAACGATTTAACCATCACTAGTTACCATATAAACATGTTTATTTATCAACATTTATCTGATAAATCTAAAAAATAATCACCATTAAATATTCAAGTCATCTAAAAGCTAGTGTAATATATTCAAACCGTTAATGATAACAGAGTTTTATAAAAACATAATTTCGTTATAATGTAAGGATTTTGTTGTATACACTTTTAAACTGTTGTTCTTGACGAATTCTGTACGAGTGTGATTGGCCTTAGATGATAGTAGTAATTGAAAACTGTGACTGTTTATCATTTAAAGACGATTTTTATATACAATAATTATTATTTATAAATTTTATTACTATCATTTGAGATTTTCATTATTAGACTCAAAACTACGAGTAGTAAGCAGAAATAAAAGCAAATCTAGTCTACTGTTATGCACGTACGGAACACGTAACAGAAGTTCGAATCACGTTCTGTCGTTGTGTAAATAAGCACCATATAAAAGTATGAACTGGAAACAGAATAGAACTGCCTTGCCGGCAATAATAGATAAATATTTTAGTAGAATCCGCTCGATGGCTCTATTGAAATCAATCAGTGTTAGTGATTATGATTAACAGTGATTATTTTTAATTTAGTTTGTGATTATGAGTTTATTACTTTATTAAACATAAGGCAAAGAAATCAATGCTTGTTAAAAATAAATTATTTAAAAAACCCATTTTCAAATAATAATTATAAAGATATTTCGAGCATGAGTTTTCTAAATGTTAAGTTTTTTATTATTGTATTTTGGTTAATTAAATTAAAGACTTTACAGAAAATCCATAATTTTGCTTCTATTTTTACTTTACTTCTGTATTTTTTTTAAATTTGATGATAATAAGTCACGCATACTATTCGTTGACATAATATCTCAGGGAATGTAAAAGTCCAACTGGTTAAAGTTCTAGTGTATAGGAATATAAACATAAATCCTGAGAAGGAAAGAAAGAACTTGCACACGTCTTCGAGATGTGGTTGTGTTGCATATTGCGTATACCATAGACTGGGAAACGAATTAATGTCTCTAACTCCCTACTGAAAAAAGCCTCTCCACAACATGCAAGAAAATATTTATTTCATACTTTAGGAATGTTTTTAAAGAGAAAGAGAATAATTGGTCGAACAGTAGGTGAACTACAGGAGAGTGGTCGGCACATTATCGCGAAGAGTGGAGGTAAGCAATGGTGTAGTGAGGCCAGGGCGGCGCCCTGGTACTTCTTTTCAAGCCAGGGTGCCGCCCTGCCACATTTTTAACATTGAGCTTACTTATTAAAAAATACTTTGATACAAATTTTTTTGCATAGAATTGTGTACTTCAAATATCATACGGGCGGATATAACAAGAATTAAAAAAAAATTATAGGACCAGATCATTTTTATAACGTGAAAGTCATTACGAGAAAATTGATAGGTTTTTTTTGTTAAGAATTCATTCATCTGGGCGTGAGGCTGTATCCCATTCTTTCAACCATTGATTACATACACTTGGAGACAGATGAAATATACGAACTTAACTTAAATAAACAGTCATCCTTAAATGTACAGCTCGATAGTTTTTTTGACTTGCCATGGTTTTAGCGTTCACAAAACCTAAATTATTGATGGTTAGAATCGTCTTTTTTTACCTCAAACATATTTAATTTACCGTAGCAATACATGGAAGAAAAGCAAAAGAGGTGGGGGGGGGGTTTGGGTTAACATTAAATACCGCCCTAGTACTTTTTTATTTTGCACTGCATCACTAGAAGTAAGCAGTTCGTGCTGTAGAATCATACCACGATGTTATGTCATGAGTACATCGAAAAGAAAACCGACGAAAATGTTTCACTTCAAAATATTTCATCATCTTTTAACGATTTCTTACACGTAACAAAATAAGCAAAACATTAGGTATTTTTTCCACTGTCATGAATACTTGCACACCAGTCTTATTTTCTTTTCCACAACAAACTTTACCATTACCTACAGTTCTCGAAGTTAAACACAACGAATATGGTGGGAAATCTTTTTGTTTGCTTAGGAAATTCAATACAGACATTTGTCTTTTGTGTCGGTGCTGTTCTGCGAGACATGCACTTGTGGATTTCCAGGAAATAAGAAAAACAGTTCTGTCCTCGCTTTAGTTTTTCATTTTTTAGCGATATTGCATTTGCTGAACACATTGAAAATGCCACAACTTTACGTTTAACATATCTGATATTCTAGAATGCGCGTTGTATAATATTTTTATATAGCATTTGTTAGTACAACAAGAATACATTGTATAAAAAGAAAAAATATCCGATACACGTAATCTATTGATTCAATTTCATCCTTGATAGATCCCATATGTTATTGTATTATATATAGATCTGATATTTTTTTGGTAATGTCGTATCTTATACGCAATGTTATTAATGTTTCACAGAGCTTATCGTGCCTTGATAAATAAATCAAACTCAATCATATAAACCGTGCCACGACCGGGCCATGAATCCAGAAACTTTTCATTGCCGATAGACTGACACTTTCAACTGAGCTACGGCAACTTAACAAATTAATTTTCTTCTGTAAACAAGATTATGAAATGCAATGTTTTTCAGATTTGAATCGAAGTCTAAACTACGTAAACTCTGTTTAACTTCTGTTAAACTCTGTTTCTAATTGAATCTTATGAGTTGTTCTATCGTGGATAATATTTGTCGTAGCCGACGTTACGGACCGCATTTCATTGATTATAATAATATTATAAAGAGAAAAAAAATTCGTATGTCCGTTTTATGTATGTAAATTTGTCAACCAAAAAACATCTGAAAATATAAAATATGTCATTTCTTTTCAATAACTCTTCTTTTTTAGGCGGATGATGCGGATGATCTCTAGACCGTCAAATTTATAATTTATATTCAAATCATTGAAAAACTTAAAATAATGTTTTTTTTTATTATTTTATATTCCACGCTGTTCCCATTGGCAGTGGGAGGCTGAAGCTGTGATCAGTATTCTAGATCACGAAGATGCTGCGAAAATTGAATTTCAACGAGATGTGAATAAAAAGTATTGTGTTTTTGCTTGCTTTGGAAAGAAATATTTATTTAAGAGGCCTGCTTAAATGTGTTAACGATATTTATTGGCTGTACTTTTTTAAAATTATACTATTTTAAAATACGCAGTTTTACAGTGTTTAAAGATATTATGAATTACGATAAATACTAGGCACCTACTTTTTGTAATAAATTATGTGATCGAAATGATTATTTCTTTGTAAACAAATTTTCAAATTATATTCCACACAGCTATCCCATCAGAAATGAGTTTTTTGTTTACATAATTTGTAATATGGGTAATCTCGAGCTTTTGTTAAATAAATAGATATACGTATTTAATATTCTAAATTTATAATAATATTTTATAACGAGATATAAAGTTTATTTGGAAGAACACATTCTTATTGTGAAGTTGTAATTATTCAGAACAGACGGTCTGTGATATTTTAAATATGAATTAAATATATTAATTAGAAAGATATACACCGGGTTTCGAACCTGGATCTCTTTTCTAACCGGGAAAGGTGCATTATTCAACTATGCTACAGCGACAATATTTTTAGCGACAATTTTCGAACCTATATGTTACGATTTTGATATTAATACATTTAATCGTTCCATTATTTGAAAGAGCCATCTACCTTATTTTTACAGAATCTCAAATACCTTTTAGTAAACTGGTAGCAGACACCAGAATTATCAATTCATTTTTATTAAATTTTCCAGGTTCGAATACCGGTGGCGCAACAACAATATTTTTCGATAAAATTGATTTTATATGTATTTATATTTCTAATTAATGTATTTAATTCATATTTAAAAATATAAAATGCCTATCGATTTAAAAAAAAAATGGATTAAGCTCGTGGATTTTTTTTCCTACCTACTATTATGTATTATATGTGGGGTATACATATGAAATCGCCACTATCCACTTAAAGAAATTGAGAGCTAGAGCGGAGATTTAAAAATTGATGTTTTTGATAAAATGCATCTAAAACATACAATGTTTTCAAGAGCAGTTATCAATTGTGCCCATTCTTATGAAAGTGGCTTAAATCAATAAATTTAAAAAAAAAAACAATTATTTTGTGTCACGTTGTTTTAAATGAATATAATATGATGCAAATTGTAACAATTGTGAAAAATTTGAAGCGTTATATTCAGTGTATTGTTACGACGTTCAACAGTATTCCGCTAGTGTTTATTTTGATAATAGAGTAAGTCATATCAAACTTAAATTTTTTATTTCCTCATAAGCTACGTGCAAATTGTATATATCGAAATAAATTATTAAACTAGTAGACTAAAAAAAATTTGAAACATGAAATTTAATATCTCGAAACGAAAAAAAAAACATGACTTAGACCACTTTCATACTAATGGACGCAGTTGTAAAACTGTCACTATACCAGATAATCATTTTCAAACACGTCACTCTTTATTGTCGTCAATATGTTTAATAGAGATTTAATAGGTCTTTTTTAACATACCTATTAAATATCATATTTAGTGAGAATGTTAAAAAATTTAAATTGGGAATTAGATTCATAAATAAATAAAAAAATCTTCATTAAACAAAAACGGGCGACGATGAAACTTATTTCAATGCCAGATGTTCTTGATCCCTAAGCGCATTCGTTTTAATTACTTGCATGTTATTACTGTATTACCTACAGTCAACTTGCGCGCCTTGTTGTCGCGTGCATGAAATGGTATTAATTAATTGAATATTTTGTCTCATGTTCGGAGTGCAACACAGTTCAAAGGATTCATGTTATATCCTATGTCCGTTGCAATATCAAATATTTGTTTCCATTAAAAAAAAAAAACTCGTGCAAAATAAAATTTATTATTAGACACCTAATAATGTATATTATATAGCCAAAAAAATGACTTTCATTTTAACAAGATGACAATTAAAATATTTTAGTCAGTTTTATAGATGGGATTTTTTTTTTATTACATGGAATATGTTTATTACCCCAGTAAAATTTGTCATAAAAACTGCATTAGAAAATTTGTATATACTCTCAATTATTATAACCAGGCTCTTCCAAAACCTTTCTGAAAACAAAAAAAAAATATTTTGAAGGCTCCGAGTCCGACTCCAAAAGGTAGACGTGCGCTCTACCATCTTGGTTTTCCTCCTTAGACGATTATGAAAAATTGTCGTATAAGTACCTATATAATGCTGTTATATATATATATAATTATTTATACACTTCTAACGTTAAATTGTAATACCGCGGGGATAGGCAGACAGAATAAAGCGCTACACTCTTCTGTTCTACACAATTTTCGTCTCATACACATTCATATATATTTACCAAAATGTAGCCAAATGCATATTTTAAATAATTCACTTACTGTCACAAATTTTCTTAATTTTTTATTTTAAACACAAAATATATTTTATCTTTTAAAAGCATTAATATTTATCATAATAATTATTAATAGAATAAATGAAAATTGATTAATTATTTTTAATTATGATATACATTGACAATAAATTGTATCTGTTTGAATTCTTATTTCTGTGAATTTGTTGATTCGATCTTTCAATTTTATAAAACTTGAATTATAATTTTAACCTTTTAACTAGAATTATTTTTCTCTTGCAGGTGCCGGACTTAGTGATGTAAAAAGGGAGTAAAACTGGCTACCATTATGGGGGCGCTGATCGCATTACTGATAGCGGTCGCCATCTACTCCGCACACGCTTTTGAGTCTTGTAAGTAAAACCTAAATTATTTAGTCATCTGTTTTGTAGTACCATATTGACCTTGTGATTTATTTTACCGTAATACTACGCAGACGGCAAACCTAATATGGTAAGGTTAATTGTTACAATATCAGTGTGTACCTACGTAACTCAATCAATTTTGAATTTAAAACCACCTTTTTAACATCATTAATAAAGTTGTTGATACAATTTTATCTAGTTTTTGATATCAAACTTGATTTTAAATAATAGCTGAAGCCTCAAAGCATGTGATTAATTACAATATATTATTTTAAAACATATGTTTTCACTAAAAAAATTATTTAAAAAACGTGGAAAATATGTATGTATTATCATATGTACTGCAAATTGAATGGTTTATAACTTAATTTTGAATATTTTGCTAATTAGATTTAAGGCAGATTCGTCACCGTAATAACAAAATAAATTTCGTTTATGCTGTAATTTTACATATTAACACAATTTTGTGGCACACAAAAAATGCATATAATGGTCGCAGTGTTTCTTATAATGCTTGTATTGTCTTAATTATAGCAAATAATATTCAGTTTATGAGTTATAAATGTTCTATCTAAGTAATAGTTTTAAAAAAAAGTCAAATCTAGTGTATAACTTCTGATATAAATGATTCCTTAAAAAAAAAGTAGATAGCTTTCAAATAATGGAACGATAGATGTATTAATTTGAAAAAGTATAACATATAGGTTCGAAAATTTGTCTTCAAAAATAATGTCGCTGTAGCATAGTTGGATAATGCACTTTCCCCGGTTTGGAAAGAGATCCAGGTTCGAATCCCGGTGGCGCAACAACAATATTTTTCGATAAAATTGATTTTATATGTATATCTTTATAGTTAATACATTTATATTAGTATTTAATAATATTTAATTCTATGTTGAAGTGATTTACGGATAAGGGAACATTAACTAGTCTACTAAGCATAAACATATAATAATCATAATTATTCGTCGACTTAATAAAACGAGATAATCGTATTTCATTTGTGAAGCTATGGTTTTTCAGAACATAGTTCTGCGATAAACAAAACAAATTTAAATAAATCACATTTAAAATGTAACCGCTTTCAAGGGAATAATTAGATGTCTCTGTTAGAAAATGGTTGTTGTTGGTATTTGTAGATTAATCGGTAAAGTTTTCTACCGGTAAGAGAAAGTTCCAGGTTCGAGTTCAGACTATATTTTGTCTATAGATCTGTGTCTTCTAAATGATTTATTATAATTTGTTTTAAAGAGATATGTCAATTTATATCATACGTATTTTATAAACTAATTTAAATGAGAATATACTCTCTGTGAAGCGCACGTCCATCTATCTATATACATTATTTTATATTAACCCCCTAAATTTTGAATATTTATATAAAGTTCTACGAATATAAAAAACTTTTCGAAAAGTTCTCACTTTGTAAAAATACTTTCTAAATTTAATCATTTAACTTTTATATGAAGTTAGTATGTAAAGCTATATAATTAACTACTTGCTGTGTTCCTCTCAATTACTAAGTGAGAATACCATACCGTAACCATAGCACCTAGTAGTCGGCCTGCAAGTGACGTCTAAACAGCACCATGCTTATCTATAACCAATTGGATAATCAAACTGTTTGATTGTTACTTCATACAATGGATAAACATACTTTGCATTCGGACATTTCCTATCATTCTATTATTACTAGCTAGCACTAGATGTGACTATGAAATACAGATTACGAAACGTATATGTTTGAATTTTGTAAACAAAGTAAATAAACGATATTAATATATTGTCGAATATAAGTCGAAGTTTTAAGGGTTTCAAAGTGTCAGATCCTGAATTTAAAAAAATGAACTCAAATAGAAAGACTTTTTTTTTTTAAATTTTGTTCATATATTTTATTATATTAGGGGTGTATCTTTGAAATATTTAAAACATGAACGTTTCCACGACAAACTTGACGGTTTGACCGTTTCAGCTTTCACCAGTCACGAAATGTTTTTTAATTACACCTCCGCGTATTCCACTACCTTCAACTTTAAATCGGTTTTATACGACACTCGCTTAATTTTTAATTCACTCTTTGTGATGCCAATTATTTTTAAAAATTACGATAAAACGTGACATTTGTGATTCAGCTGTTAAACTGGTAAATGTCGAAGATATTGCTTATTATTTCAAAATGGTAACAAATTTCTTGAGTTACAGTTCGATATTACAGTATTAAGTGTGATTTCACGGATGAAACTTTACTTTCGCGTCTCGAAAATTTAGAATTCTCGCGTTCTTTACGAAAAGTACGAGAGAAAAATTTTTGAATGAAACTCGTGAAAAACTAGTTCTGAATATGCCGAGTATTCCTAGTGTCGAGGAAAAAATTTCATCGTTGTATTTCATTATGGTAGTATGATTTAGATAACAAAACTATTTAATAAAACTATAATTTTACTTTATACTTTGTGTATATTTTCACCTGTTTCATTTATTTAAGAACCAATAAACCACCAACCCACTTTTTAGGTAATTTCAGGTTTTGGATATAAGACAATTATACGTACTGAATATACTAACTAGTTTTCATAGGAAAATAAGCGCTCTATCTGTGAAGACAGAAATATATTATTCCACAAGAGCAAATAAGCTTAAAATAGTTCCAAGAATGAAAATTACTTTTGATCAAAGATTATTCACCTTTTTAGCTCCAAATATACAATCAAATTGGAAATAAAATTAAAACTTTAACTGACATTAAGGCTTTTAAAAGGAATGTTTCAAATTGGTTTTTGAAATTAGGAGGAGCAGATACTGAGAGTAAACTTTTACCTTATATGAGCTTACATTACATATTGTATTGCTCATTGGTATTTTTTATTTTTCACTTTTTTATATATTTTTTTTATATTTTCACGTCTACTTGCTTTGTATGTTACGTATTCGATTTTATTGTGTGTTACCTTCAATGAGTTTTACTTTTGTAAAATGTATTTTTTCACTAATTTTCCCTAAACCAGGCGTGCCTAGTTGGGCAATGAATTTTAAAATGTGTGTAAAATATTTGTAACATACTGTCTTTTTTTGCAATTATAGATTTTAATTATTAATACATTATTTCCTTATGTTGTATTAGTCTCGTTGTTGTTTATATATCCTTTCTTATTCACTTTCTTAATACACATCAGGTTGGCATGTACATGCATAATATATACATACATAGTATGATATATTTCCGAAAATATTCGGCATATACAATAATGAACCCAATACACATTAAATTAAAAAAATTCTTTTTTTTTTGTGCGGATGGCTTACATTAAAATGGATCTTATTACTTAATATTTTAATATAAAATAACGCACGCTTGTGTTAGCCGCTATTTGTATTAGAACAGACCTTTGCTGTCAAAAGCATGCGTGAATGAGCCCTCGACGAACTCGGATATAATGATATACATACTTCTATGTAAATGTCATTCCACGTTATATTGATATGTGTATTATACAAAAGCTGTACAATTTGTTAACAGTTTAACAAGATCTCTAAAATGAACAAACTTATTTTAAGCGTTAGTTTTTATTTAAAAATTGTCCTTTGAGTAATTATTTTAATACATGTAAGAGTATTTCAATTACTATCAAATATTTAAACTATAATATTATTAAAATCGATCGTAATACATGAAAACGACATCCTTTTTTTCGACAACGACTCTGTCTACACACATACAAAGCTTCGCGTTAGCAGGAGCAACCAAGATTTTTCTACATCAAAAAAACTAATGTGCCTGATGCCGCGCAGGTACCCGAATTTCGTAATGTATTGTGCGTGTACGCGTATTAAAATCATTATTTTAATCGGCAATTAGAATGCCCCGAGCTATTACTGTTAGGAATGCCGAATGGTGTCAAAACTAGCAATTCACCGACAGTATGACAGTTGGCGTGTTCCGATGAATGTTTGGCGCCACACTCTTCCATATTATCATTGTCTCCAGGCACTGCGCTGCGCCTGCGCCTTGTCATTATGCACATTTGAATTTGTAATTGGCGGGGAAACATTTGTACCTCTGACGAATTTTCCCGCGGCAGCAGTTCTTGGCCTGCCGGACTTGCGCAACAATCTATCTAATCACTGTCACGTGTGTGCATTAAACACGGCAGCTCTGACGTTGTGAAATAAATTTGCCAATATTAATCTGACAAAAATACACCACTGCAATATTTAAATTATAATATTACTTTTTGCTAAATAAAGACCAGTGTTTCCGCACGTAAAACCTATTTTCCAATGTTTTTAATTTTATATTGTACAGAGATTGAACAGTTTAATAATACATATAAGTTAGAATAAATGAGGTACATTAAAAATATAATCCTTAAACAAACCTCTTAAAAATGCTCATTATATGCGTTTACTATAATGTGATTACCCACCGTAACCTATAGTACTCGTACTGAATTGAGCATTGAAAATGTAGTATAATGTATTTAAAATTAGATATTTCCGTATATATCTGAATAAATTGCAGTACATAAAAACATAATATAATACCAATATGAACAAACATAGTTTAATAAAACATAAAACGAAAACAAACATCGAATTAGACATATTCATAAAATGATTAAAAAACGTAATTTACCGCTCTGGTGATATAACGCGACACACACAATTGCGATGCCGTCTGGATATATTGGATAGAGATCTCACTGAATAAAGCGGTTTTGTGTCTTGGCTAAATTAAAGTTGAAATCTTGCTTGCCGAGGATTCGAACCTGCGCTCCAAGATCTGGTTTCTAGTCAAGCGTCGTAATCCACTGGTTATGGAAACGCTGGTTGCACAAAACGATATTACCGTGTACCTATATGTTTGTGTCTCGGCTAAAAAGTATACACCGCGACACGAGGTGGGGTAATCCATGTGCAAGATAGGTATATTATATAATAATAAGATTCCAATAATTTATTTATTAGTTTCTAAAAAAGAGTCTCCGATAAGTTGGGGTGGCGTGTTTATTACGATGGGGTATTACCAACAGTGTATATTACCAATAAATGTAAATAAGTAATCGACTAATTATTATGCGATATTATACGCCCCCACACGCACACACACACGCAAACACACGCACACACACACACACACACTCGATACATATAACCACGACAGTACTAATCATACTCGATAGCAGAACTCGATATCACAGTTAAAAATAATTAAATGGCATATTTCAATTTCACCCCGTGCGAAAATATTTGTTCTGACTTAAAAACGAATTTTGGTTGAAATGTTATCGCGGGGAAGAATCTTTAATGTGCTCCAATTTAAATGAAGCTATAAATAATTAAATACCAGTTTAAAAATTACAACCACGGCGGATAATTAAGCCTCATTGTTATTAAAGCATGCCATCGCATAAATTTTCAAAGGATCTTAAAGTATTTTCGTGAATTATTGATATACACCGTTTTAACGATTCAGTGTCTGAAGGGGTACTACACCCTCGTGATTCTTTCGTTATGAGAGTGGGTGGTAAGCAGAAGTCACGAGGGATATAGATATAATTCGCTCACGCACGTTTTTTTTAGTACACCTTAGTGACAATTGTAAGGTACTGGGTAGTTTTATGTAGTTATCGGTTACTGAATTTACAGAAAAATATTTTTACGATTAATTTATTTGCGTATAATTTTCGATAATTTGAGTGTTGTCGCTTTTTAATAGTGCGATTTTGTAATAAAATAATATATAATGTTTAAAATTAGCAATATTAACTTTGTGGTTAAAATTCATATTTTTATCATCCTGAAGAAGAAAATGATATTTTTCGAAACCGGTAGATGTATTTAAATTCAATTAAGTGGTCAATTAAATAAAGATAATATATAAAGTGATGTTAATGGGTACTGAATAAAATATGTAGTCACGAATACGACGTATTTATTTAGTCACTTTATGTCTATTACGGGATGTTTTTTTATGTGTATGTTTCACCTATTATCAAATCGCTATCTATGCATAATCTTTGACTAGACTGTTTTTACAGCACCAGATACCGAGAAGTTTTCAATTTCAGTCCATCATGCCTGTTGATGTTCACCGAGTATGTATACATTTTGAGTGCCTCCTTGGCAAGACGTGCGTGATGACACTTAGGTTCTTTTATTTCTAGGTTCCGGGATCTTCGGCTTAAATGTAAAATGGTGGCCAGCATCCAGAAAGCGCTCAGCCAATGCTGATTTTCCTGGATGGACGAGTTTGCACGACCGTTTATGCTCGTCAGCCTTTTTGGAAACTGTATAAGTTACTCACTTATACCTACTCTATCGCAGTTTGTAAACCTGTAACCTGTACCTGTACCTGTAAATACCGTACATTTCTAGAGGATCTTGACCTGATACACACGGCAGAATTAGTCAGAAAAGGCGACCTAAATTAAATGATCGAAGTAATGTCCTGTTACGATATTGCAATTTAACTGATATAAAAACCCCAAATGCTGTCCTGTTACTTCAATATATTTTCTTAGTTTCTACAGATTTGTTTAAAGTCTTATTTCATCACACATTTAATCATCAACAGCATTTTACACCAAGTATTAAAAACATTTTTAATTCATTATTTTACGTTATATCTATATATGTATTCAAAGTTATTTACATTTCATTTAAAGCAGCCTGTATATATCTATATGATGTTGAAATCAAAAAATCGAAACATAATTTTCAACCTAATTTATTAACAATCTCAAAACTCATCTCTTAAGAAAATCATTTCCAATATAGACATTGTATAATTCGCTTACATAACATTGATAATGCCTTATTTCAAAATGTTTTGTCAATACTTTGAAATTTGTGTAGTAATTCGATTTTTACTGATTTGTTTGCTCTTTGATTTTCCTCTTAAAACGAAACAAAGTCCATCAATAATTCGGTTCCATTAGTCTATTATTATTGAATTACTTGATTAAGAATTGAGAAAATATTTACAAGTTTTGCGAAAGATAATGATTCAATTTCAGAAATGTTATTCGTATAACGAAAAATAAAAATTACATTAATTTCTTTAAATTTATTTTGAATTTAAAGAATCTTTGAAAATATATAAACTATATTGAAGATATTTTTTAATATTTTTAATATTGAATAATTTGATTTTCTATTAAAAGTTATTCTAATTTTTTCATTTTTTTTTGCCCAGTTAGGAGTTGGCAGGTTTTACTCAAATGTAACCAGGAAACATTACATTAATATGAAGATACTTTCTTCCAATAGAAAATAATAGACATTTTGTAGTATGTAGATCAAAATCAAACGACAAATTATAGGTTTCTGCCGCGTAATTGGCAAGCAGTGTATTAGCAATACAACTCCAGATACAACTATATTTTTTCAATTATAAAATATTTCTAGTAAATTACCTAATTTATTTCAATTATTCTAGTTACGGATAATCTAATAATTTTGAAGTGATATTATTGTCCACCCGCCTTCGCTGTGTGGGAGAAAATGTCTCAAATCTATCGTCTATGTTCCAATATCCCATTGTCACTGAAGCCAAACATTGGACAATTATGTAAATCATTTATCATCCCCTCGGCACGTGCCTCCAGCCAAATTCCATCCCTCGTAGGGCTGTAAATTTAAACAAGAAATTTGCAAAATTCGTGAAACTTTATTAAATCTACTACATACTTTTTTATATACATGTACTTAAACACACAAAATCTGTTGTAGATGGTCCCTAGACAGCGAAAATATCATAACAAAAAATTCAGAGCATAGAACTGTTAGACGCTTTCTTATTATTTCATATAAACAAATTGCCTATGGTATTATTTATTTCTATTCAAATAATGTTCGCTTGCAGCCAAAATGAAATAAAATGTATTCGTATGTTCCTTATTCGAAATAAGATTTCTTCTTCTGTCAAAATATCAAAATATGAACTGTGTTTAAACTTCCAAAAGCGGCAACCCTGATCTATGCAGACCGTCAGTTAACTATGCGATCCGGTACACAATATGTGATTGTTGTTATTAATCAGGGCTGTCATAGTCCGTCAGTGCGGCGGGCCTGTCATACGGGAATCCAGGCACGGGGGTGGGAATCCAATCAACAGGAACAAGCAACCGGGCTGCAATTCCTCTGGTCCCTGCGCTGTACGATACTATTTGAGGGATGGGTTTTTAGAAATTGTTTGGCGGTATTGACTATTTCCAATTATAAAAAAAATACCATTAAACCATGGGAGTCCGGGAGGTAGCCAGTTTAGCAGATCGGACAAAATTATAACCACAATTAAAAAATATTCATTTTTAAAAATATTGTATTATTTTAGTTTAGAAAATTTTACAAATATTTTTATAACTGAATATTATATGTTTTATTATTGAATAAAAACTCATGTTATAATTGGTCAATTTAAGGATACACGAGTATTTATTTTTATAAAATTTTTCAACTATAATACACATTTTTTTAAAACCAGACAAACCCATATTAAATAATTGCTTACGTGTATTAAATAAATATATTTTTTTAATTAGATTAAAACGTAAGTCAAATATGGTTTCTTGATTATAAAAAAAACAAAATTATAAATACACATTTTAAATACTCTTACCTTAGCACTTTATATGGGAAAAAATAAATAATGTAATTAATTATTACAGTAGACATCTATACACATTAAATTATAGTAGTTAGAAATTAAACATATTTTATATATATGTTAATTATGTCATCGGTATGTATAATATATAGCTAGAATATAATCAGTGAATAGTATTGATGTATTTAAACATGTACCTAGTAGATGTGCTTACTCAATAAACTGAGTATTGCAAAACAGTATTCTAAACTCGTGGATAAAAATAGCAAAATAAATTTCACGTGCAATAAAAAATGTTTCAATATTTATCTAGAGCATTCTTAAAGAAAGTAGCGAGGATGATATCCCATACATTTCATTCTGGCAAAGATGATACCCCATTCTTGCATTTCTGCCTTGTCAAAATATTACAAAGTATTGGTCGTGACACAATTGACATAGTATTTCGCTTGTCACACTAATACCGTGTAGGGTAAATCCTCCTAAAACGGAGGTTTATTCTCTTTGGTCGTATCAGGTTTAGATATCTGTCATCAGACCTTCGCTCCATATGTCAGAGACATCAAAGGGACCCTTTCTCGTCATACATAGCCCTTACATCCATTCGTCTTCTTTCAATCTCTTTTACCATTTTCAAAATTCTAATCTTTGATTCACCTTCAATATAAACAATATCTTTAAAATATCAATGTACTATTACGCAATCTATTAAATGAATAAAATAATAGTAATAATTAAGAGAGTTTTTGTTAGGAATGTGATTTCTCGAAATATCGAAAGGCATTCGGGGTATTTACGAACATATAACGCAACGAGTATTAAATGAACATTGGTGTTCGCTTTAAGCTTTGAATTTCAATAGCATCTCGTCCGTAATATTAAATTAATGAATGTAGTATTGAATACGAACAGTAAATAGTTGTCTGCCTCTCAACACGGCCTATCTTTTAATACAATCTCACTTTCTTACCCAAACTACGGTCCACAGAATTTCTGGATACCTCGGACAATTTCAAAAATCTACGTCACAATACCGAGAGTGTCTTTAGAGAATTACTTTTAATTTATCTGTTAAACGTTGACAGCGGCTGATTACGGCTCAGATAATAACAAAAGATTTCCTTAATAATTAAACATTTAACGGTAATATCTACAGCAATGCTTTTTTTGTAATCTTACTTAAAAAATACTAATAATTAAAACAAATTAGATGAAAGATACACAGAAAAAATGTATCTACCGAATAAATATATGAATATCGTTCGGAACTCCAACCTGTGACTTGATCTTACCAGAAATATGAGTTACCAGCTATTATATTATGTTAATCATTTATTTTCACGTTGAATTTTCAACTTTATATCATGATCATCATCAGATTGTGTCTCTCCACTGCCGGATGCCTCTTCTTCTTCTTCTTAATATCATTATTATTATTTCTATCTTCAGCCCTTCTAATCCATATGTTGCCTGCTACTCTTCTGATGTCGTCGCTCCATCTATACTTATTCTACCAGGATGAGATTTCTATTTCAGGTTTTTTTTCCCCACCGACTATCATACCTTCGCCAAATATATCCAATGTACAGCTTCTTGTGTTACCTTGGTTTTTTAACGAATTTGTACGTTAGATATTTGATCTCTAAGATATATTCCAAACATAGCCCATTCCATTGTTCTTTAGGCAACTTTTAATTTGTGTACGACATTGACGGTGAGGGTTCATGTCTCGGCTCCTCATGCAAGTACATATTGGGAGTATACACTGATTGTAGACTTTAATCTAGAGATTGTGCTAGAGCTTTGAGAATCCTTCCAATAATTTTATATTTGTTCCTTCTATTTCAGCGAAACATTTGTTATTTCCGATTAAAAGCTATCATATTTTCTATTGTAATTAATCTCAAAAAATTACACGCTAAATAAAGTACTAGCCGATACTAACCGCCGTCAAAGAATAAAAATTGCAAAATCACAAAAAAAATGTATGTCATTATATATATTTGTGTTTATTTATTTAACATAATTCTTCAAGATTCTATGAAATTTTTCTCAGAATTTTTAATAAATATTGTACGTAAAGGTATTAAATAGTTTATACAATAAGGTTAAAAAATGTTACGTTTATCTGGAATCCATTGTATTATCTTTTTCTCATTTTAGCGCCTTGAGATTTTAGTAATTTCCGGTAAATTGTCTATTTCGTCGTTTGAATCTGTCAAGAAAATGGGATAATACAGTTTAAGATTTGCTACTGGCTTTTTATCTTCTGAACATTCGAAGCAGTTTACTTAAAATAAATTATTTGTATTGATTATTTACATGAATAAATTTAGATGATATCAGCTTAGTGAGCTATAGGGTGTCCAGCGAAAAAAATTCAAGATTAAATTGTAATTGCTCGTAAACCATCAGGGTGAGGTAAATGGGAGGAGGGGGTATTGTTCGACGCACGTGATTTGCTGAATTGTCAGTCGCAAGGAGCGCACCACGCGTTCGCGGATGAGCAATATTTAAAGTGTGGTTATTCATTGGTTCGTGCGCGTGGCGCTTTTTGTACTCCCTTTAATATTCGAGCACGCAACTTATCTGGTGTTGTATTCAAAAGTTCAGACAAGAAGGGACAATGGTTAACCAGACTCCTCCGGGACCATCGACTTCAGCAGCGACGCCAGAACATGTGGCTCAAGTTCGACGTGAAATTATGCGCAAACCGCGTAAATTGATAAGGAAGATTGCAACTTTTACTGGAATAAAAAAATTAACAGTACGCGTTATTTTGAAAAAGAAACTACAGTTCCACCTATATACTAACTGAAAATCGTGCACCTATACTAACTGAAAATCGAAACGAAAATGACTATTATTTACGTGAAACCTTAGCGAGAACGATGCTAGAATGTTTTGGAACAGCACGAACGCTTGGAAACATTATTTACTGACGAAACACATTTTCGTATCCATTTTGTATAAATAAAATATGAGAATAACATTGTAGTTTTAATTTTATTTAATATTAAATTTGAACATTTTCCGCTGGACATCCTTTATAATAAAATAATACTAATTATAATAAAATTATTCTCGCGTAATCGGATTAGGTGTACAAAATCGTATCCAAAATATAATGAATTATAACCAAATCAATTTAAAGATAGTAATTAATTTAATTGACAGCATTAAGAAAATATCAAGACATAAGAGTACAGAGCTCTATTCTCTCTGCCTAAACAAATTGCAAGATGAGATACGTATGCATAGATTAAGGAATTAAGAAAGAAAGAAAAATGTAATTAATACCTGTTACCAATACATTATTTTTTTAATGATTTTACTTCATTAACTATCATTTCTTCTCGAAGAATTCAATGTTGTTAATTTTAATAACAAAATTTTAATTGACAGGCTGGATGTCCTCGATTTAACTGACATGATATCGTACCAAGTCCCTACTCACATATCAATGTTTTAAAAACTCTTTTTTGTAAATAGAGATGTGTACACGGAATACGTATCACATCCATATTTTCACTATTTATAATTTAAGATAAATGCTTGTGCTATGAAAATAGAACTATTTTTCTAGTCTCCTGAAGCACGGTTCAAACCCCGTACGAATTTTGTTGATATGTTTTTAATTTTATACTTAGATATTATATTCATAATATTTTTGAAGCTTATGTACCATAGTCCAGGTTATGTTTCCCTACACTTATTGTACCGTTCAAACTAGCTTTGTTTTCGAATCGATTATCTTCAATCACCCCAGGCCTCCATTACCTGTCGAATTCATTTTGATTACGCGATGTGGTATGTATCCTTGCACCGGTTACAAGGCGAGTAGATTTACGCTCTAGATTTTTATTAACACAGTTCCCATCACCTATTCTGGAGTGTGGTCACTCCGATAAAATCAAATTTTTATTCATTCATCGCAATCATAATTCACTGCTCTAACGATTATCTGGGATTCTTGAGAAGTATTTAAGAGCCTTCTTGTTTATCTTCCAGGGCCGGTATTAATCTATTACTAATAAATATAATTAATATAAAAACGTAAAAATGGACTAGATAAATAAAATAAATAAATTACGGAAACGAAAATGAAAGATTTTATGTCTTCTTGATTGTGCTCATTAGACAATATATCACAAATATATTACTAAACCTTACTAATAAAAATTAAATGACGTACTTGTGGTCTAGTGAATTCGAGACTCGTTCCAGGAAGCCATCAAGTTAGTCTAAAAGTTAGTTAATTTAAAAGTAGTAAGAATATTGATGTGACAAGTATTCCGCGTATGCATTTAAATAATAAATATATTATTTGGCGTATATCGCTTTTCACTTTCACCGTTTCAATTAATCTAGATTTGCTAAACGGAGCAGTTCAATGAAATTCATACGATAATTGTGTTCAGTAATTTTCAAAGGAATTTCCCTAGTTGAGTAAAAATAATATATTTATGTGTTTGTTGTTCACAGTTTCGATTGGTTGAACTGATTAATCGTCTGAATTTATTGTCATCATACATATATATGATGTTTTAAAAAACAATATTAACCATGGAAAATTCCTAGATTGGTAACAATAATTTTCTTATTCTTGTGAAGAATACATGAATCGAATTTACATATGGTCCGTAGTAAAGCGCTGAATGTTATATTACGCTCATTAGATTTACATTTTTTAAATCACTTTTGGTGGTAAATGATAATTATTATTTCATACACACCTAAGATTCATTCCACGTTTAATTAACTTAACTAAACGTAATCATAATTTTGGAGTAAGAAACAAACGAAATATTTTAATTATCTCATAATTACAGGGCTGTTTTACTAATTCCAGATAAACTGCTAAATGAATTAACTAGTTATAAAGTTATACGATAAATTGGCAAATAAATATGTGTGGTAACAATTTATTTGGAAATATTTATATCTTTGATTTTTTTTTCAAATATGTTAACAAGTGCCTTATACGAGAACAACCAGCGATTGTGAAACATTAATAATTGTGCTAGGCTCTGTGGGCGGCTAGTGACCGCTTCGTGGCTGATAGGGACCGCGAAGCTCTATCATTGAAGTATAGAGTCTATATTTTAATGATGGAGCTTTCTCCAAAATAAACCACACGTAAATAAAATGTCGATGTAATTAAAATTATTCCATCTAATAAGTTAACTATCAAAACGAATAAAAATTATACATAAGAATCGTGAATAAACAATTTCTGTGATAAGATTTGTCCCTTACCAAAGACAGAAAGAAAGATGACAGATGTACGACTTCGCTAAAATATTAACCTAGAGATATTAAAAACACGTTCGTTTTTTACTATAATTCATAATGACACTGCATCCAAGACGTCCAGACAGACATAGAAATAGACGGGGAGACGTCATATTATTATGGATGGTAAGATTTATCCCTTACCATAGATAGAAGAAAAGATGACATATGTCAACATACAATTTCGCTAAAATATTAACCTAGATATATAACAAAACACGTTCGTTTTTTACTATACAGCCATAATGACACTGCATCCAAAACATCCAGAAAGTTATAGAAATAGCTGGGAAGACGTAATTAATAATTGTATTATTCTCCACTCACTCACTCTGATCAAAATACAAAGGCAGTGAAAGAGCACATTGTTTAATATTGATTTTAAAGAGATTCAAAGAATAACAAAATAAAAAAGTTTTAAAGGAACCTTCAAAAAGCTCAGCATTCTATGCAAGTGCCGTATATCAAATATGTACATATTATATATGGTGTTCTCCCTTGTCTCTGTGTCTGTGGGCCCGCTTGGGTCGGCGTGTATCCACGTGTGTGTGCTTTACTCTTCAACCTGCCTAAATTATGCTAATGTCCCGATAAAATTTACATTTAATTTGTCAGCTCCGAGTCCCATAGGAATTTATTTACCTTCACAATCATGGTGGATCTCCCATTAATAGTAGATATATTTTAATTCTCATTCACTGCTAGGACATTGGAGACTAAAAAATGTTTATTTATCGCCCTAAAATTACCTTTCGGTTCCGCTTAAAAAATGGTTTAGTTTAGTTAGAAACTGGAAAATAATGAATTTTGACGACGAGATAAAATAGTTTAATCTATGAATATTTTTTTCTGTCATTTATAACTGAATACTTCATTATAAATATGGGAATAAAAACGATGCTATTTATTATTATTTGTGTCAAAAATGTATTTATCAAATTTACATTATATATCTGGGTGACGGTTAAAATAGCTTCACCATAATATCATTGATTGATTTGGCAGTTTTTTCGTGGTGTATTTTCAAAATATATAATTTTTATTTTCACTTTGTACTAAATACATAATTTTTTGTTCAATTTGCACCTGTAGATGGAAAGGACTGCTCTTCCCGAAACTAGTAGTGATACAACTCAAAAAATTGTGTGTGTGTGTGTAATACAAAGTGAAAATAAAAATTATATATTTTTTTAAATTAGCCTCACCATATTAATGCAAATAGAAAACATTGTACTAACTTTGTTAATATTGAATCTAATCATCTTTGATACATAATGCGTTTCATCAGTTTTTCTGTTTTATTATTCCTAGTTATAATATGTATTCCATTTTTTCATGGACATGAATTCCATGTAATTGTGCTTGTTGGTCCTTTTGTTAATGTAATCGCCTAGTGATTCGTTGGTCGGAGGTTCGAGCCTCGTTCCGGGAGGCCAGCAAGTTAGTCCTATTTTCATAGCACAAGTGTTTAGCTTAGTTTGAAAATAGTAAGAATATTGACTAGACACGTATTCCGTGTACGCATCTCTATTTAAAATATATATATATCAACATAAAATACAAGAGAAGTAATAATAACATATTTTTTATTTATAAATAAATTGGAAACTGCAAAATACAATTGATTAACTATCACTGGGCCGATGATACAGAAAATATCGCAGAAAGCAGTTCATGTGGAGGACAGATGATATATATAGGATGGAGAGGTCTTTATTCAACAGCAGATGGACGTGGACTGAATAAAGAAGAAAGGAAAAAATATGTTAATTTATTATTTCTTCATTATTATTTTTAAAACACATCTTTGAAAATAGCAAAAAAAATTATTATTACAAGCTACGAAAATATCTATTAATAATAAGATACATACGTGAATAATAAAATATGTTAGGTTAATAGATATAAATGTAGTGCAATATTATTTAATGGAAGGTATCGAAATACAAGTATATACCGGTCGCGGTACACGGTCGGTATTATAATTTTTACAATAATTAAATTAAACAAATAAATACCACAGATACTGGACGTGCTATAATCATCAATTATTTTTTAATACTTTTAAAATTGGCAAAATTAACTTTGTGGTTAAAATTCATTATTTTTATTTGTTAACTTTGTTTTATTGACCACTTATTGAGTTTAAATGCATCTACCGGTTTCGAAAAATATCATTTGCTTCTTCGGGATGTCAATACTAATCAAAAACATATGTTATTGTTTATTTAACAGAATCTATTTTTAAAAAACAATCATTATTTAAAAAAAATATTTAGTACCTAACTTAAATTGTTACTTTATACAAAATTACTGGAATAATTTTGAAAAAAATTTTAGAATGGGACTTGTAGATAAAATTGTTCGAGTAATTTTGTATCAATAACAATTTGAGTTAGTTAGTTAGTTACTAAATTTATTTTTTAAATCATTATTGTTTTTTTTATTAAAATAGATTCTGTTAAAGAAACAATAACATGTTTTTGATAAGTATTGACATCCTGAAAAAGAAAATGATATTTTTCGAAACCGGTAGATGTATTTTAACTATAAGTGGTTAATAAAACAAAGTTAAAAAATAAAAATAATTATTTTTTATATTGTCTCTTTATAATGGGTTGAGGAATCTTAGAAACAAATCCCGTGCAGTTCGGCTAAAAACCATTTATTTTTTATGTCCTAAATATTCCCGGATAAGACGTTTAATTTGAAATAATTGCGCCATTTGTCCGGATCAGGTTGGCAGACGTGATTCCTACATTATTCAAATACAAACTTTTGTTACGTAAACAGTTTCTGGTAAAATACAGCATTTTTGCTTAATACTTCCACCCCTCGGAAAATGGTTTATACAAATTTCGGATACGACAATTTAAGAGAAAAAAGCGGTGTGAGTTAAAAGAGGGGGACTATTAATGATTACTGCTTTATGAATGGGAAGAAATTAAATTATTTTAAAAAAAATTAATCGTTATTTTACACTTGATCTTGTATTTTAATACCATAGTTATTTCAAAATTTGAAAAAAGTTATCACAAGAGGAGACAAATAAATATAATAAATTATTATTTGTGTATACAGTTTTGCTCGCTCTCTAAAAAATTTCTAAAATAATATTAAAAAATTTTATAAATGAATTTCTTTTTTATTAACTGTAAAAAATTACTGTGATAAATAATCAATATACATATGAATAAAAAGAATTATAGCAATTCGGTCATGGATAAACAAATAATAGACATCTCATAGATACGAAGCTTTTTTTTATTATATTTAATGGAAATATATGGAAGTATGGGTAATTACAGAGCATACGACCTGTCGTCGGGTGGCTTTATATAAATATAACGTTCATTATTCTCACCCATCAATCTCCATATCTATCAAATTTTATAAAGTTGTATACGTATCGGTAATTAAAGGTCTTTAACTCTATTTTTTATTATATTTTCTATTAAATATAATAAAAAATAGTTTCGTCTCTATGAGATATGTATTATTTGTATATTAACAGTGCCTTTGTAGGTGAAAATTCAGTAATTTTGTGTTCTTGGATATATTCAAATATTTACGTATTTATGTTGGCAAATAGTTTATGAGGTATCTTTTAGTATTTGTTACCGTATGAACGACTGTACGTACATTAAACATTCGTGTCATTAGCTTGTTTATAAAATATCGAGCGTCGTACAAATATTTAAAAAATGTGTAACGGCGTTCTTTTTTTGTTCTACCAAAGTGACGTTCTGCGCACCAAAAAAAGTACGATAGGTTTTAAATGAATTACTGAAATATCCCGTGCTTTTATTAATCACTCATAAATAATAATATCAATCGATCAAGTTCAGGTAATAGTAATAGTAGTAGTAAGGATAGTAATTTTGGGTAAATTAATAATTATTATTTAAGTACATGAAACATATATTTAAGGCCACCGTTGTGGGCATTGTGAACAGACGGCACTTGCGGAAGACCTGGCTTGACACACGTGATAAACCAAATACTGGAGGATGACACTGTTAAAAACTTCAAATACCAAAGGACAGAAAAGTATGACGTTGAAATATATTAGTAAATTTGGGGCAACATTCCAAACAGCTTGGGAACGCAAACTACATAAATGTTATTGTTGTCAATCTACATTTTTGACTATAGCGTTGTATAGAATATTATTAATTTTTTAACCAAGCCACAATGAAAACTTGTATATATCTACCAATTTTTATTTGAACGCTTATCAAGTTACGAAATAAGATTTGTTATAATTGTTAATTTCTTATTTATTTTACAGTGCAATGCAACGCAGCACTGGGCATGGAGAGTGGACAGATACCAGACAAGGACATTACAGCTAGTTCCTCTTTTGATGATGGAAACGTTGGACCCCAACACGGAAGGTAGGACTCTTCCATACTTCAAATAGTATTTTCTATCTGCCTAGAAAAAATATTTTAAAATATGACATACTTACCTACCCATTAATTTAATAGACTACATAAACTTTACACAGGTACTGGTTTATAAGTAATGCCAGGTAGTATATTAATTTGATCAATTAAATTAATATATTTGATTAAATACTTAAATATCAATGTGTTTCATAATTACATATTTCAAGCAGTAGACATCAATGCACACAGTTAACGCGGGTGGTTTTTATAACTCAGTTGGTTAAAGAAAGATTTTTGCAGTAGAAATTGATCTGTAGATTACATTTTTATTGGTTTCCATCATCTCACTGAGATATCATCTTAAGTAATCAACGACAAAAAATTATTAACTCCTATTTTAAAAAATATACAGAAAGTCATCAGAAATGATCAAAGGCACCAATAAAGTAAACAATGTAAGAATTTAAAAAATACTACTTCATTTAATTTGAATCCAATACTTATATTTTAATATACAATGTAATCTGTCAAATGTCTTGCGTCAAAATAATTTTTTTTAAATACTATTAATAACATTATCAACCTATAGTAAGTAGAAAACGATACACCGAGTTATAAAATAACACGTCAGATAACAATAATATTATAATTAAATTTTCTATTTTTCAAATAAAAGAAATATAATAACAAAATATTTATTTTTCACCCTCGATTTTCAACTGCAAATGCTAGTCTTTCATTTTATTTTCGACTTAATCGTAAATCCCAATCGCAAAAACAATAAAAGTACGTGTTATTCCACATTTTACTGCGCCAGTTTCTTGCTTACGTTCCAAATATTACCAAAATATGTGATCGTGGAACAACACTCAGCAAGGAAACCAAGAAGAATAATAAACGGAAATCAAGGAACGTTAAGAGTTTTATTTGTCCGCAAGAGTTTCAAAAATATTGTTTTAGTGACTAAGGCAACAATGCAAAAAGAAACCTATTCTAAACACCAATTCTCTTCGAAGACATTCTACGATTAACTATTTAAAATTAATTACACATTTAAATTAATCTATCCTGATGAATGAGTCCATTCTTGTAGTTTCTGAAAAAATACAAAAATACACGATTGAAAACAAATCTCATGAAATTACTTCCACTGAGTGGTTGTCAAAATTTATATTAAAAATTTAAAATTGATCATAAAATACAGATATATCTCATCGATTAATACTAACAAAGATATATTATTTTTGACATGAGCTCAGTTCAAAATGTATTATTTATGGGTGCAGTTCGAACTCATATTAACATAATTTTTATTTTCATTTTTTAGAATTTTTTTTTATTTAAACCTTAAAAAAGTATACTCTATAACATATTATTCCTCTAACTATCTTAAAATGTTCTAACACTATCTATGAGGGTCATTAATGACCTGTTGATAATCTATTCGTAAAAAATAAATAAATGTACTATTATATCAGAATAAGAGATCTATGAATCTTCACTTCTTTATATAAGAAATTCTTACATCCCCACTTGTTTCTACTAAAAATCTCTGCTCTAAATCTCTGGGGTCTTCGTTTTTAGACATACAATAATTGAAATAATCTACATATTCCATTTTCTAAATTACTGTGATTACGTATTGTAATATTCAAATTTTTTTAACACCAGACGTGTAATTTAAATAAATCACATATGTGTATTAGAAATAAAATACATGTGAAATACTTGGCATGAGTAGAAATGCCAGATATTGGAAGATGAACTTGTAAGAACACCAACAATCTACAAACATAAATGAGAAAATGGGTGAATGTAGGTGAGTCGAGATCTGTCAGGACAAAATAATGTAGTGCTTTATAATCTCTGCCTTCCAAAAATAGTTAAATTTGCTTAGTAATATGCATTATATTACACGACTACAAATCCTAAGAGAATGATTTAAAATGAAGGTTGTCGAACTTGTTTCATATTGTCCCAGGTACTCAACGTCCTCTGAATCATTGAATAGGTTTAATTTAATCTAGTGCGTTTATCGACATATCCAGATATTCTTAAGTTTGCGAAATCTAGTAATATGTATTACAATTCAGATATGAATATTTTATTTTACGAGTATGTTATGAATGTAACCGATTGGCATAAATTTACACATTATTTCATGATTACATTTACACATACAAGAACACCTACATTAAAAAATCAATTTTATTATTTAACAAAAAGAACAGTAGTTCATGCAATTAGATATTTTAATTTATATAACAAAAGAGAGAAAATTGTTTTTTAAATAAAAACTACAAAAAAATTATTAACTTTTTTAATTTCCTAAAATATCGAGAAGAAGGTCACGTGATTGCCCCCCCCCCCGGCGAACCGCTGGTTTAAGATTGACCTAAAAGACCAAACACAATTCAAGAACTGAAAAACAATATATGGGAACAAATTGCTGTAATTCAACCCTGAAATACCCTGAGAAATGCCGACTCGAGCTTGGAAGAAAAACTAATATTCTTGAAGCAACAGAGTGAAGCCTACAGCCAACGTTTGCGTTAATAGTTTTTGTACTGAAAGAAAACTCGTTATTTAAGATATCAAGACGTTCTCTTCACATGGTGACTTAATAAAACCTGGGTCTCATACAGAATCCTAAATTGTATTTATTTTTATAATTTCACAATAATTATAGACTTTTTGTGATATTTTTCATAATTCTAGAGAATCTTGTGGGCAATAGTATAAATATATAATATATATTTTAATAATGAAAACACATTTTAATTGTGAATTTACAATTTCAGAATATAGTTCTGTGATTCAATCGAAAATATATTTGGCCATCGCGGAGATCAGAACTTTTCCTATCCGGGGATTTCATTTAGTCTCAGATATGTTTTCTTAAAGTTGTAATATTGATAGTCCAATTTAACAAGTGCCACGTAGGTACTTTAGACTTCAGACGAATGCAGTGGACTCTTCTCTTTGTAGTTTTTATTTCTGCAGCAGGAAATATGTGCAGCACTTCTAGACAATCACTCCCCAGAAGGGTATTTACAGTACTAGTATATATTTTCTAAAGAAAAGATATCTACTTTAATCTGCTCAAATATTTCACCTCTCCGATTTCAAACCAATTGTTACATTGTGTATTGGCAATATATTCTCTTATTTGTATGTTAAATAAGAAAACTAATTATTTTTGTAAAACAAGAAGACAAATTATTTGACACCCGTGATCTAAGAAATCAAAATGTTGTATGTACTGTATATGTTAGAATACTCCTGCAACAACAATGTATGTCGGTTTTGTTATGAACGCCACAAAGATGGCATTCTTGGACATAGAATGATATATTAAACAAGCATATAAAATAAATAAAGTGATCTTCCTTGTAACAACATTATATAGAGTGTCCCAACAAAAGCAGAAAAAACAGTATTTTTAAGATACCAATAGAAATACCAATAATAAAATTTTGATTTAACAATGAAATAGATATTTGGGAATTATGTATGGAACAACACATCTTCTAAATGCTCACCTCTGTTTTGCTGGCAAATTTGGGTTCTTTTGACAAAATTTTCCGGCTGTATTTCAGTTATATAATGTCTAATCTCCTCCTTCAAGACCTAGATGGTCGTGGACATTTGACATAAACTTAAAATTTAAATAAAGATGTTAAATGTTAAATCGCACCATCTATGCGTCCAATTCTGGTCGCCCAAACGGGAGATTACACGACCAGGGAATGTTTCGTGCAATAATGCTATTTTCACGTGATGGTGGCAAGTGGTACCGGCTTGTTGGAACCACATGTCTTCGAGATCAATATACCATCCATGAAATGTTTCTTGAAGTGTTCAATTCTTGAGTGAGCGAGTCTGTTCTCTTCTCTTCACTTGAAATATTTTGATTACCAAAAATTGAACGCAATTTCCGAATCGTGGTAGTTAAACTTTCACCATTTTTGAAATAATTTTTAACAATAAAAATGCGTTGTTGTGTCGAATAGCGATCTATTTTTAATAACGGCAAACTGTCATAATGATTTGACTGTCAAAGCACAACAGCAAAAAAGGCGCAAAATTTCAACTATCTGCTCTTATCGGGACCATATCATTCAAGATGACCGACGCTCCGTCTATCTATCAATATTTTTGTATTTATGAACAGTAGATTGAGCATAAATAGTTTGATAGAAATAGTCGTTCAGTTATTTACAATAATAAACAAGTGGTCAAAAACAGCATTACATTTTTGGGGATTGGCGCCGTTGGTGGTCTATAAAATCGATATTCCCTTGTAATAGTTTCAATCTATTAGATTAGGGGTGGCTTTACCTAGTGGTATTCTCAATGGCTCTTCAATCGGAAGTGGTTTAATAATCGGGAATGAGTTGTAAAATTTAACATTGTCTAATTAATTATGTGATATTTTCAAAACTTACACTTACGATTAAATTTAATTCGTGGTCAACTTATCAACTTAATTTTTGATCCAATTAAACATTTGATTTGTTGCTTTATATCCACTCCTCGTTTTTAAATTAATTTTATTAGAAAGTCCTTAGAAGCTTTCTGAAATTATTTTGTCCTATATTTAATTTTGTATATATATATATATGATTTGAATAATAATACGTTACTACCATTAAAAAGTATTTTTGTGAAGTCAAAAAACCATTGTAGATTGTAATTTATTATTCAGGTAAAATTATATTATTGTGCATAAATAATATAATTTAATAATATAATAATAATAATTATTAATATATCATTCTTAACGTTAAAAATTCTTGTTGAAAAAAATGCTTTTACTTTGCTCAACTCGTTTTCAACAAAGGGAACGTCGGTGGTCTTTCACCGAGACATTGTTTTCATCTGACGCATTACTTGGTATACCTCTTATAAATACCATTTCCAGGATATTTTTGAAAAATGTAAAAAAAAAACAAAATTAAGATTTTTACTATCCGCGCCGTGGTTTCTGGTTATATTTTAATTTCTACACCGAGTAGATTAATAGAGAAGAATTTAAAAAATTAAAAACCCCCGTATATCTTGCAGATAGGAAAATTCACCGAGCATATATCTTGAACCACGAAAAGCGGAAAATTTAAAACAATATTAATGCGGGGTACATTTTGCCGCCACATAAATTCCTGTATCCGCGGAAATCACCCATAAAGGTGAATGTATACATTTTTTCTATTAAGTTCACGGACCAAAAAGTCAAACAGCCATTACTCAACATCCGAAACACATTTTGTGGGGAGCAGCCCTCCCCCAGCTGCTTGGCGGCTCCTCCGATGTGTTCCCGGGCTAAATGATGATTAATGACTCCGTCCCCGTCAAACGAGACAGGAAAGTAATTTGTTTATAATTCGTTTGGACCTATCCTCCAGGTCGCACCTTTAATTGGGTTTGCTAAAGGAAGGCCTGCTTCTGGGCCGAGGCGGGCGACACGCGCGACCATTAAGGCGGTGAGTCTATGCACTGAGATAATCGCATGATAAGCGACGTTGTTTGCTTCTTATACGAGTCTTCGGAGACCAATCGTACAACGAAAGTGTAACAAATAATTTATTATTATTTTGTAATATTGCCACGGACCAAGAATCATTTTTAAAAGTACACAAGCAAAATAACAATGAGAAAATATCTTCACCGTCAGCAGCAACACTACATATCATATAAGAATTGTGTACTTTACAGGAGAGAAACAGAACTACTTATAAATGATTTTTGTAGAATAACTAAAGTATTACTTACCTTTCTAGAGATGTAAAGAGAAGCAGATTCTTTCTAAACTTTAATTGAACTAAACTTTGGTACAATTCACTTGACTTGTGCGCAGTTGACAGGGAGGTTACAGATGATTAAATTTATTTGATTTGCACGACCTTAGTGGACGCTATTGTGAAACTAGTGATATAGAACGATTCCTCGCGAAAATTCAAATCCAATGATATAAATATCTTAATTTGACAAAAAATTGAGATATGCGGTGTTGTTGCTGACGTTGACGATATATCATTTCAAAATATTTAAATAATTCTAACGAAAAATAAAAGTGCAAGTCTTTCAAATTCTTACAATCTCACTGCTTTTATCAAAAAACACACTTGAGTTAAAATTTAATTTTTTTAAATATATTCAGGTTTGCGCGTGCTGGACAAAATTAAGATATCTCGCTGAAATGTAAGATATAGGAGCCAAACAAGTCTCTGTAGCAGTTATATTTTTCCAAAAAATAGTTTTGTTTTTGCATTTTTTACATGACCTTAATATTTTGTTTCATTATATTTTAATATATTAAAAAGTTGGAAGTGAATAACACGTTAAAAAATAATTTTAAATTAAATAAATAATAATAATGTAAATATAAGAAAATCGTATAAAATTTTATTTATTGTTGATTATGCAAGCAATATAAATATTTTTTTGTTGATCAAACTATCAACTTGCGTTTATATATTATATAAATATAATTTATAATATTTTTTGTCAGTAAAATATTATAATACAGTGTGTCCCAAAATTCTTTTTCGTGTTGGTACGTTCGCTGCACCGCTTCAACGCAACGAGCGGGAGAGAGGCGGGAGGTATGCCGATCGCTAGCCGCGTCCTTGGAAATTCAGTCGCTATGGAGCGTGTCTTTACCAGTTCGTGAAATCTTCCCTGGAAAATTTCATGAACATTCCTCCCTATATGGACCAATTAAAAAAAAATATCCGACAATAAATGGCAGCAATCACGAAGAATACGTACCGAGCAGTTCTCAGAATTTTTCTTCCCATTTAGAAGAGTACCAGCGAAATAACAAAACTGTACTTAAATGCAAAATAAATATTTTTTTATTAAACCCATTCATTATTACAAAATTTGTATTTTGAAAAAGACACCTTGTATATGCAAAAAACACTCGTAGAACGCTGTATAAGATAAGTATTTAAGTTGTAAAGTTCTAACTTCATAAGATAATAATTTAAATTTGTGTGTTTTATCACGTAATAAGGGTCACGTGCCATACTCGCAGCAACATGGTGAACGAACCACTCCACGGTTCAGTTACCGTAGTGAACCAATTTGGTTCCATCGCACGGTTTGACTCGGTTATTTCCAAACTGTCCGACGATCATACGTAGACATGAACCGCTCTATCAGCTTCTGAGCCGCTTGCCTTGACAGAGTGAATTATCTTTTTCAGCAAACAATATAATGAGAAAATTACCACCGACTGAAATTAATTATTGCGCCCTCAGTTTGCGGGTCGGCGACTAATCAAATTAGCTTTCAAGAAATTGGGTCATAGGCTTGATTGTTTGATTTTATTTGGGCTTGAACGATATTTTAACAAAATTAATTCTTCGAATAAGCCTAGGCGCGCGTAATCAGAAAGCTAAATATTTTCAACACGCTATTCGTTCTCTAATTAGTTGAAGATGTACTTTACTTATTAATTATTATATGTTTTTGAATTTGTAAAGAATTGGCACTATTTTATTATTAATCTAATCACTTACCTAGTAACCGTAGCGTTTGCCTAAATTTTTATTGATACAAAATACTCATTTGAAACAATTAATATCTGAAGGCTTTGGTGGATAAAAATGTAATTTTAAATACTAATTAAATGTATTTATTAGAAAGATATACATATAAAATCAATGTTATCGAAAAATATTGTTGTCGCGCCACCGGGATTCGAACCTGGATCTCTTTCCAAACCGGGGAAGGTGCATTATCCAACTATGCTACAGCGACATTATTTTTGGTAACTAATTTTTGTCTTTCTAATTAATACATTTAATTAGTGTTTATATCACAGACTCACATTCTGCGATATAAATACTAACATAACTTCACAATAAGAATGTGTTCTTTCAAATTATCTTTTATCTTACTCTTTCACAGAATATTTAAATAAACAGTGGATTAGAGGGTGATGGGTATTAATCAGTTATTAAGTGGATAAAAGTGTTATGTATAAAAAACTTTAAACTCAGTGTACAGCTAACTTTGCACTTCAACATTCAAATATCGGGTCCTTTTTTTACTATTTTAAATTACTATTTCGGCTTAAACAATGAAGTATTAAGATGAGAAAAATGAATATTTACCACATATACCCATCTTCGCTCCGTCATCTTCTTCGGTCGCTCTCCGTTCAAATGCGTGGCGTTACATTCAACGAGGACAATGACCTCAGATATTGGCCCGATAACTATTTTGTTACCACACTAACCGATTTTTATAGAAATAACATCTACGAATCGATTGAAAGATGGGATGAAGTCATGCTCATTATTTGAGAATACATCATTTTATAATAAATAATTAAACAAAGCCGCAAAGACTCATTAGACAACCCAATAATACAATCGTACAAAAATTCTCAGAAAGATGTGTAAACCGTTTATGGCTTTAATTTGAAGGAATTAAAATATAAATAAATTGAAAAATAATGTTTACATTATAAATATTATATATAGTACGTTTTAGCATTAATTAATTAAATTGTTTATTTTAAGAAGAACACATTATTATTGAAAAGTTGCAATCTTTTAAAACATAGTTCTGTGATCTATCAATTAGAAAGATATACAAATAAAATCAATTACACAAAATAATAATTTGTTGCCACCGGGATTTGAACCAGGAACTCTTCCTATCCGGGAAAGTGCGTTAACTATATGTTTCACTTTCAAATTTATATTTTTAAAGCAATCTACTTCATATATACGGAGAATCTCAAATAGCTTATCATTGATGTATCAATGAAATAGTTTCGAAAATTTGTCGTTAATTTACTATGTAGACATGGTGTAATGGCCAGCGCACTTCTCCAGATAGGAAGGGTTCCTGGTTTGAATCCCGATGGTAACAAAATATTTTTTCGATAAATTGATTTTATCTGTATATCGTCTAATTGATACATTTAATTCGTATTAAAAATGTTTATTCTTTAAAACCGTTTTTAAGTATGCTCAATAATAAAATTATGATTCAGTATGCATGATTAGTGAGGTAAAAATATAAAATCATAACTTGTTTTTGAATTTCAATTTTCCTTTTTCTTCGAGAGTGTGCGTTTCTAACGTGAAGGGTCTTTTAAAATATTCCGATGGTATCACGAAGCCTCGTCCAATTTTAAAAAGTTGAAAAATTGTCGAAAGCTGTCGAAGGGGTGTTAAGCGTCCAACAGTCGTGTCCAAAATACGGGGGGGTGTCTGTATTAAATGGCCTGCGATTGATTAATGCACTCCTTCCGGCGGACAGCGTATTCTTTCTGTACCATGCAAAAGGGACCATGCCTTTATATTATCTCCAATTTGGCAAATTAAAAAAACTCGTGTAAAATAAAATATTAGAAATATATATTTTTTAAATTACTAATATCAAACAATAAGGATATGGACGAGTATAGTTATAATTTATGCAATAATGTTATAAATATTAATTTAATGTATTAATTATAAATATATACACATAAAAACAATATCTTTCGAAAAAAATAATTTTATATTTATAAGTAATACATTAAATTAGTATTTAAAACATCACAGACCTATGTTTTGAATAATTACAATTTCACAATAAGAATATGTTCTCCAAATAGCAATAATTTTAGAATTATATCTCATATTACGATATTAATATATGAGAAAACTGTTATTATTGTAACTAAGTATTAATTTGTGAACTCCTAAATTTTGTACTGAAATATTGCAACTTCACAATAAGAATGTGTTCTCCTTAAAAATATACAACACTGTTTTAAAAACCACTATAAATTATTTATATTCACCAACCGGTTTCGGAAAATACATTACCTTCTCAAGGTGATAAAAAACTAACTAAATCATTTGTCAAAATGTTTGCAAAATGATCTGCAACGTGTTTGCATTAAATATTAAAAATAAAATTTTAAAGTTAATAATTTTCTGAATTAAAATTAGTATATTAGAATTAAACTAAAATTACTACATTAAAAGAAATTAATGTTACGGATTTATTGATTTTGTCGATATTTGCTATTAACAAGACGCCAACGTAATGAAAATATTTAAAAAATTAATCTGTAATTTTCAAAATAATTTCCACCTCGCTTTCACTAGTTTTGCTGGGGTCCGTTCCGAGGTGGGATTGACGCCAGTGCATCCATCCCTTATGCAAGCCCGCCCTTAGCGCGCCCACGCCTTCTGTAAAGGGGAACGATAAATAACTCACAAAGAGAGGCTATATTTCACCCGACCTACCTGCCACCTACCCCTACCGACCCCGTAGTAACTATGGAAGGTAAAAGTTGCTCCGGTGTAGCCAAATCGCAGATCCGTAGCGCCATGTGTCGTGTAGCATCCTTTGAATTTCAAATTTCGAATTTAAATTAATTAATTAAATACAGCAATATTTTGTTCACTTATACTAAATTGTGATACCAGTGGAAAGCGTTTATGGTATAAACGAAAGATAAATATTTTCATAAATCATAAATATAACAATTTTCTCTAAGATTTACAGCATTTTGCATGTCCGAATAAAAATATTTATTGTTTACTTCGTCGTTACAATTGTAAAAGCTTTTAAATTTATTTTGATGTAAATCATGATTTTTATGCCATATTTTACAAATATGTTTCAAACGCCCTCTTTTAAAAATTTTATAATATAAAAAAACCAGTATAAAAAAAAATGAGTAAACTAAACTTCAAAATAAAAAATTACGTTTTGAATTAAATACTGTAATTGTCATTAAAATTATTTTCATTTTACATATAATTGTCGTAAGAGACATTAAAATTGCAATTAGGTTTATCTTTAAAGCAATTTAAATGATTAATTCATACTGATACGTAAATAATTATATGTAATAATATTATGTACTAGGTTTTCATGGATGAAATAAATAAAAAATCTAGGAACCCACTATCTTCCAGAAAAAATTCTTACAAAATTTGTATTTTTATGGATGCATTGAGATGACATTTAGATCACAATATGAGTAATAAATATCGAATAATATTAGTAGTTATCCAAGTTAGTCTTATTGTCATAATATTTTTGAAAGTAATTAAAATTATCTTATTATCACAGTATTTTGGAGTATTTAGAGCACTGCTACATTTTATAATTTTGTATTTTGATATTATTGATGAATGATTGCAAATTGTGATTTTTTTTAAATATGTAGTCTTTACAGTATTCAGATTTCACAATCACATGTAAATATTGGATTTGGTAAAAGATTTTTCTTTTAAGACCCAGTAGCACATTACTTTTAAAAATCACATTCAATATTTTAGACGTACTCCAGGTTAGTTTAGTTTTCCTTGATTTTTTCTTCTGAAAACTATAATTCATACATTCCAGATGACAAAGGATAATGCAGAAATAAATGTGCTGGAAAACACTAGAGATATAGAATAATAACTACGTGTAAAGATGTCATTCTACTGCATAAATTTTAATGAGCGAGTCATATTTCAACGTACAGAAATAATCGATGGACAACGAATATTCTTTAAATATATCCACAACACAAAAAACTACTTGGAAGATCTCCAAAGTCTCGATTTTGGGAATTATGGAATGGTAGAATTGACGTAGAAAGAATTTAAGAAGATCAAAGAGTCTTGAGTATTTTCTGATAATGATTATGATAGTCATTTGATTTTATTTGGTTTAGCATAAGTTTTCATACGTATTTACATTAAGTTAAATGCTTGATACAATTGACTAATCATAACAAATCATGCTTTGCCTAGTAGTAAGACCCTCGCCTAGTAACCAAGTGGTCCGTGTTCAATCTACTTTCAGGGTACCGTCAACTTATTACAACACAAGATAATATAAGTAAGATTTGAGACGTAGGTATTCCGTGTATACATTACTATTACTATTTTTTAAAAAAACTATCATGTTTTTATTTCTTGTTCGACTATAGAAAAAAAAAATCTTTTAATTTTTCAAAACCGATTTTCTGGATCCTCCAGTATTACACAAACACTGCAAAAATAAACAGAACGGCGGATGTAAATAACATAATGGAGTAAGAATTTTATGTGCGTCCTGGCAAAATCGTACATGCGACGTGATGATGTTTGATTTTTGCTGTATATTACAAAGTTTTCTGGAATCGTAGTCAGTCAACTTGGCCATACTGTCTGACGCAACATATTGCGCGTTTTCATATTTCATTCACCAGACTCGCGACACAAAAGGCCCTATCGAAGTACCCCGCTTTGTTTGATCTTGATGGGATACCAAGTTTGTTATGAGCTTCTGATTGAGCAGATCTCGGTGTCCGCTGCCTTTCACTGAGATCCTCTCGCAAAGAGATCTCTGATATGTACCCTAGTGCCATCCCATCTAAAGCCGTCAAGCAAACTTTCAACTATAATTCGTGGCAAGAATAGGTTATCTTTTGGAATTGTGATACCCACGAAGCGTCTTGGAATCTTGGAAATGAGCTGCTGTATTAAACTACGGCTTTTTTTAGGAAACTTGCTGTAAATCCATCATTTAATGTTAATTAAGTATTAAAAAATTACAATTTAATATTTTTTAAATGACTTTAGTAATAAACTAAGAGAATTTGTGAATTATTTTTACTCCTATTATCTCATAAATTCATAAATTAAATTGTATTCAAACATTTTAAATACTAATTAAATATATTAATTATACAGATAAAATCATTTTTATCAAAAAATATTGAAACGATGTATTAATTTGAAAAAAGTGTAACAACCAGATTCGAGAATTTGTTACGATTTGTTGTAGCATATTTGGTAATGCACCTTCTCCGGATTGGGAATAGACATCCAAAAACAATATTTTTCGATAAAATTGATTTTATTTGTATATCGTTGTAATTAATAAATACATTTAAAACATCACAGACTTATATTCTGAATAATTACAACTTCACAATAAAAATGTGTTCTCCTTAATAGCAAACATTTTATATACATATTTTACAAATTATGTTTGAAACGGAAAATAAATCTAGCGTGATTAAATCAATCATTTAGTATTAGGTTAATCAATGCAGCGTATATGAGAATGTGAAAAGTAAACGAGTTAAGAATGGATGCGACGTTCTATCCTCGCTGATTATTCTTGTGGTAAAATACATAATGTAAGTTACTTGGCATCAATAATAGTAATAATCTTTCCATGAAAACTGAAATATCTATACAAATTCGGTAGGTAATATATGAATACATATATTAATATTACTTTTTTGAAATAAGTGAATCATGAGGTCGGTTTAATTGAGCAAGAAATAATTTAAGATTCTGTAGGTTCCGAAGCCTGCGGTGGGCTGGCCATGTTGAAGAATGCCAGATAACAGGACACCAAAGGTCATGACCAAGTGGATACTTCAGTGGAAACGATCTACGAGACAGACCAAGTAAGAGGTGGGCTAACTGTGTGGAAGAAGACTGAATCAAAATGGAAGAGACCGGGAACTGGAGAAAAATGGGCAGGGATAGGAGTCGATGGAGAGTACTTGTGAAGGAATCCAAGTCTCATTCTAGGATGTAGTGTTGTGGAAAAAGATCAAGAATTTTTTGACAATATAATATATTTCGATGGAATACAAAATAAAGCAAACTATCTGCTGATCTATCACTTATAGGAAACATTATAAGTAAATGTATTTATTATTTTTAGTATTGTATATTTATTATTAAGTAAATTTGTATTGTTAACAGCGAGCAACAGAATACTGTTCGGATTTGCGCGTTATTGCAGCGCATCTACAATGTTTACCGAAGGCCGTATACATGAATTCGTTCCGCTTCTGAGACATCGAGTTGCGGGCGTAAAGCTGCGGCTGGAGCTCAGCACCAACTCTCTGGTGCAAGCGACGCTCTCATGGGAAGCTGGATAGCAGAGAATAGCAATACCTACAGAATAGCTACAGATACAATAATGGTCGTGACTTAAGTATTTATATACGTACTATTTTTATTTTTTATGTGTGAATTTTTTATTTATTTATATATTAAATAATATTTTAAATATGAATTAAATATATTAATTAGAAAGATATACATATAAAATCAATTTCATCGAAAAATATTGTTGTTAGATCAGGATCTCTTTCCTAACCGGGGAAGGTGCATTATCCAACTATGCTACAGCGACAATATTTTTAGCGTCAAATTTTCGAACCGATATATTACCTTTTTAATATTAATACATTTAATCGTTCCATTATTTTAAAGGGCCATTTACTTTATTTTTACAGAATCTCAAATACCTTTGGGTAATCTGATCGCCAGAATTATCAAATCATTTTTATTAAATTTTGGACAAATTGATACAACTTTATTAAAATATCACAAACCTATGTTCTGAATAATTATAATTTCACAATAACAATGTGTTCTCCTAATAATAAAGTTGTATCAATGTGTCCAAAATTTAATAAAAATGAATTGATAATTCTGGCGTCTGCTATCAGATTACTCAAAGGTATTTGAGATTCTGTAAAAATAAGGCAGATGGCTTTTTCAAATAATGGAACGATTAAATGTATTAATATAAAAAATTTAACATATAGGTTCGAAAATTTGTCGCCAAAAATATTGTCGCTGTAGCATAGTTGGATAAGTATAGTCCCTCGTTAGGAAAGAGATCCAGGTTCGAATCCCGGTGGCGCAACAACAATATTTTTCGACAAAATTGATTTCATGTGTATATCTTTGTAATTAATATATTTAATTATACATACGTTGTTTCCATTACTCGTAATATGTTAAGCCCCCATTATTCAAACAAAATTTAACATCCAACTGAACATTGACGCGCTAAAAAATATTATTTCAAAGTTGAGTCGTCAAATAACTTTACGGAGGAAATCATGTACGGAGCTTTACCTAGAAATTTATTCGGGGAGCAGAATTTAAAAGAAATTTATTGCTTTTTTCTTTCTCTTTAAACTCATACTTTGAGATATACGGAAAAAATGCTGATTTCAGTATGGAAATGAACCACATACATTTGGGTTCTAGTTTTTCATACGGATTTAAGGGATTTTCATTTCGGATAGCTTTGTTGAGATTTTAGGTACTCAATATTTAAATTGTGTAACTTTATATTTATATTATTTTGTACTTTTAATACAAGGGTAGTTGTATTGAAAAAATCTCTAAATATTCATGTTTTTGAATGATTCCTTATTTAATTTTATAATTTTAAAAGGTTTGCTCAGAAATAAAAAGAATCGAAAATAAAGTTATGTGTAAATGTTTTAAAATTCCCAGCAAAATATATGATTTCTTATAATTAATTTTAATTTCAGGATATTATTTTTAAATTCTGGCATGCAATATGGAAACTGTATGTAATTACATTAGAACGAATAGTTAGTATTAGTATAGCATTTGGATGCAAAATACTCTTTTTTTTTATAGGATTCGGGTAGTTTTAGCAAATTATTATTACCTATTATAGAATATATTATCGCTCTTTTATATTGATTAAAATTTTAATAAACATTTTACAACACACCTATTTTAATTTGAAAAATATTTTCGCTAATAGCTATCATGACATTTTTTTATTTCATTATAAACCAGTGGTACATTGTCCAAGTTATTGGTTCTGGAAGTTGTACATAATATTGTCTACCTTGGATCAATTATCACTGACTCGGGTGAGGGTGAAACAGAGATTAGTAAGAAAATAGATTTGACAAATGGTACAACATTATAATCTGGGAGAACAACAATATATACAGACAGACGATTGATGCATTTGAAGTACGGTGTTGAGAATATCATTGACATAGAATCTCTCGACTCTCATCATGCTTGCTATGAGTCCTGTATTTCTTTGTAAATATTGACAGAAAAAAGAGTAAGAACTGAAGAAGCTTGTGGTGACTGATAGGGTCGAGGGTTGGAGAGAAAGGAGACAACCTCCCACCAATGTTTCTTCTAATTTTAAATTACGGCATGTGCATAAAAAAATGTTTGTACAATTTTTACGGACCGATGCTAATAATAAGGCTATTGGTAGGGTAATTTTAGTGTCTTGTAGATCTATCGCTAAAGATTTCTTGGATTGACCACATGAGTAATAAATATGTATTAAGACGCGTAAATTAGTCAAGAAAACTAATAACTATCAACGAACGCTTTATACTTCGGATACATTTTCCAGAATAAAAATATAGGAAGAAAAATAGGGGAAGATAGAAGGCAGCAGAGGCATTGGTAGAAAGAGGTTATCTTGGCTTCATAACCTCAGAAAGAAGCTCAGTGTCTAAAGTGTTTATATTGAATAAATCAACGTACTGCAACATATCGCCAACTTTCTACAGAAGGTGGCACATGAAGAAGTCCTGTTAAAAATTGTTTACGCTGTAATGCCAAATTGTACGCGTGGGCACACTCGTACACCTCAGAAAAAACATTGCCTCCCATACAGATGCGTTTCACTGCGAAAGGTAGAGAAAATTTGTCAATGAAATTAAAAAATATATATACACTGACTTACTCACAATCTAACTTAACTGCGATTTAAGTATTCGCAGTCACCGGTTCAGTTAGTCATTAGGTACAAATCATTCTTCACACATCTTACTGCAGGTACTAGACAACTTTGCACATCTCGGTGGTGGTTTGTATTCCGCGCGGAACTGGAGTGCTCACTTGTTCGCTCAGTTATCGCTCATCTGGAATCGATGAATCCAACCCGTGTGCGCAGAATTCGTTACGGCCACAGACAGTGCTTTCCGCATAGCCGGACTCGCTTGCCAGGAACAAACTACTTTTTGGATAAGTGGGTTTGTGATTTAACTTAAGTTTCTTGTAAACATGTAACTGTTTTGTAATATATTTACATTTATAAAATGCCCTCAATTTCAAAATGAGTAGTGACTGTAAATTAATCTGCAAATTATTCAAAAATAATGCTTTGAGATAATCGCTAAAATCTACTATTCCACTTGCAGTATTTAACCTTTCCCTTACGGTGCTGAAATATAAACGCGCGTTCCGGTGCTGTAAACTCAGTGTACATGTAGACTTTTGCAATTTTTAAGTCGGATAAATATGAATATTCTACATTTATTACTTATATTAATCATTCAAATAATAGTTGATATATAAATAAATTATTATGTAAAAGTGCTAAAAATGAGAAAAAACATTTGTCATCATAGAGATGCATAAGACACATCTCTCCACACATATTGACAAATTCACGTCTGGTTCTTCGAAATATTTTTTATTGTTGCGTATGATAAATACTTATATATTGTAATTATTTTATTTAATACAAATATATATTACGGAGGTGTACCTAAAATATGAATTCTGTATTTAGTATATTATAGTAGTATATAGTAATTAGAGTTTTAATCACCGGAGAATAAATAGTGTAATGTAATATATAGTTTCTTATTACGAAATCTATATTTTCATAAGAAAATTAGATTAAAATTGAACAAAGTAATATTTGAATAAATTTAAGCCATATGTAAGCCGAATTTAAATAATATGTGTTAATGTAAACATATAAAATCACGTAGCATACATTATTTATTTTATGTCAATTTGGATATTTTAAATATTCTAAATCGTTAAATAATATAATCTTAGTTCTGCAATTATATATTATAATAGTTCTGCAAGATTCAAATGTTTAAGATTAAAATTTCTAAAATAAGGAAATAAAATTACAAATAAGCCGACTTTGATTTATGTATGATTACAAGACGGTATATACATATGTAGAAACAAATATACGAGAACTGGCAGTAATGCTCGAATATATCTATGTATCTAGTCTATCATGACGTATGCCACCAAAACTAAATCTACTTTGAGAACGTCAGAAATGAAAATTTTTCGCTCCATCTTAGGAAAAATCTTCAGAGATAGAATACGTAACACTATAATAAGAGATCCTTGCGACGTGAAGGATATCTTGAGATGGAGCGTTTCGATTCCTCTTACGTAAAGTTCTTCCTTTCCTCCTTCATGTCACATATAGTGGCCTCAATCAGACGAGTCTCTTCCTTATGTCCCAGTCCTGGGTTGCCCTCACGGCTGACTTCAGAGTCTCCTCAGCTGAATGAAATGCATCTATCAACCGTTATGGCCGTCTTTCAGATCTTCTTCAGCCCTAAGTTTCAGAAGTATCTTTTGAATATAGAAAACAGGATATTTTTAGTTATACTAGTATTTTGCATGTATCTGATAGATTTTTATGCAAAAGTAAAAAACAATTTATATTATGTATTCTATAATGTTCTATTATAACATAATATACAAAAAAAATACTGCTATCTTAAAATATATCAAATATTATACATATAAATGACCTATTTATTAGTTACGATACTTTATATAGGAGAATTCTGTTTCATACAACATATTTTTTTTTTGAAAAGAGAAAAATCGTGTTTTTGGAAATTATTTTAAATAACAAATTACAAAACTACGTGCACTATTTATTAGGTTTTATAAAAACAAATATGCCTACATTTATTTAATAATAAAAAAACAAAATATTTTCGATGTTCTTAAGATGACATACATCCGTCTAAGATGACATACTATTTTTATTTGCTTAATTCTCAGATAAATATTTTGGCTTTGGATGGTCTGTCAGCACATAATGAGTGACACCACCCCCTGCACATATGCACATGATCGACAGCTACCCCAATGTTCTCCCGGTTTTGATTTACTGTACAAATTATCGTAATAAATGCATGGTAGATCATCGTCTTGGGTAATATCTTTACTGGAAACAGAAGCACAATCAGAATTTAGGGGATCTTCAATTTTTTTGTGTTTTAAGAGATACTACCGGTATGTCATGTCATGTCATCTTATGCGGAATTCCCCTAAGAGGGGTTGAATTGTCTATGCATTTACATTTGGTTCAGAATGTTTTCGATCTTTTTCATCCGATATAACTCTTTATGCGACTGTCAATAAATAGTTTGGAAAGTTTAACGCGAGTGAAACATACCATTTAATAGTTCATCAATCCACCCTTATTCATATCTCCGACGCCGTACGTTTTGCAAAGTTTATACTTCAACCCTGCTACTTTATCGGCCTTCCCGGGCCCGACCTGTTGGGGAATTTATTCGCTTTTATGACTCACTCCGAAGTCACTTTCCCCACACTAAAAGTGGGAAAAATTCCCGGGTTGCTACCTGCCCGCTTTAAACAGTCTAAAAGCGTCGCGCAACACACGGACGAAAATATTCGGCACTAAAGGTCGAAATGAAAAGTGCAGGAAATATTCGATGGGGTGCAGAGGGTGGTAGGTTTACGGGGCAATAAGTAGACGGAGGTTTAATTAAAAAATTAAATAACGCTTAACAGTTTTGAGATCGTGAAGAAAATACGAAGCGTGAAAAATATAACGAACCAAAAATTCTGTAATTATAAATATTCTAGTAGAGCGCTTTTAATGGAAAAATAATTCAATATTTACATATACAACAATAAAATATTATATAGTAACACAATATCTTATGTTAATTTAATAATATCTCTTAAATTCAGTTTTTCTAAGGTTTTTTAATATCAACTATTGATTTTCGTAATTTCTAATTACTTTTTATGTATTTTTCTTGTTTATGAATTACATATTTTTAAAAGTTTATTTCAATATGATGCAGGAAATACATGAGTACAGCAATTATTTTTAATTAATTTTCATTTAGTTATTATAATACCTGTTTTTTTGCGACTCCATATTGCAAAAGATTCTTGCATTTAAAAACAATACAAATCTTAAAGCGTCACTAAATTTTTTAGAGATATTCATACTATTCTCAAATATCGCCAACCGTTTGCGGTACCATGAGAATAATATAATTACTATTCTATAACATTGAATATATCATCAAATTTTACATACTGAGAGATAATAGTTTTGGAATCAATTTTGCCATCGTGACTAGAAATATTGACGTTGGACGAATAATGGTTTATTTCGAAATATTCAAATAAATAGAATAAAAAAAGATCTGCGTTATCAGTATTTAGATAATAATCCAACAATAACAAATATATAAGCTATACATTTAGCATTTTATTTTCTTATACTTTCATTTGCTTTTACTTTTGTCATTACGTACTTTATTATAAAGAAAAAAAATTAAAATTCTCAAAATCGAATCCGAATACACATGTACTTAATTATTTATTTAATTATTTATAATTAATAGTGATTTCGAAAAAAAATATTATATTAATGAGAAAATATTACTTTTCGTTTGATTATAACAGACATTTTATTATAGTTTTTCATAGTGGTGATGCACTGAATAAATTAAGTTTAAAGGTAACAGAAATGTGGAAATACTGAAACATTTACGGCCGCAAGGTATCGAAGGATGCATGTAACCATTTAACATATATGCAATCATAGATTAAATAAAATGTATTTATTTAATTATCAATTTATTTATATACCCTTAATAACTTGATTTAAAATTTGAAGAGACTTTACGTCTGAGACTTCTTTGCTTGAGGGAAAATTGTAGTCTTTATTCCGACAAAAAACAACCAAAGCAGAAGGCTTAATGAGATTTACAGGTCGGTTAAGCTAAAGGTATCACAAAATATATAAATTGAATATAAGTTTTTAATAGTATCAATTTAGAAAATAATTTAAATTATCGTTTTTTATGTTACGATTACAAGGAGTTTGTTATGATTCAAATAAAAGGGTCATTTAGCATGGAAAATAATGGATTTTTAACCTACATGGGAGATCCTATTAAAGTATTATATTTTACTTGTATGAAGACTTTGTGTGAGAGAAAAAAATAATAAATAAATAACCAATTATTTTTAAATATAATATCAGAAGAAGATAACAGTATACATAGAATAAATCCTTAGCTAATCCATTCGAGCCTTACTGGTACGAAAATTGACGCATAATTTTTTTTTAAATTGTCTGCTAGGTCAGGTGTTGCGATTATACAGAATTAAAAAAAAGTTCCATAAATTATATCACAACTGAAGGGAGTAACTTGAAAGATATATATGTAATATTTTTCTAATTGTTAATATCACTTATACTATCCGTCTCAAGTTCCGAGCCATTCAAATTTAATTTTCTTGAAAATGAAAGGATAGGCTGATATTTAAGATCAATTTATGAAAATACACCTCTCATCCATATTTACCCGTATTGGAAATATCGGTGTTTCCAACTGAGATATCCGTAAGTGTGTTCTGCGAATCGGTAGGCCGCTGCCGTACTCTTCAGCATCCAGGCAGGGTCTCGGGACTCAGATCGGATGAGTATTGTATATTTAGTTTCCTTTTCCCTTCGTTTGAAAGGTTTTCTTCGAACGTTCGAGTAATAATGCTCCAGTTAAATAAATTAGTTTAGAAAGCGCTGTTTGTAACGCTATTTGTTCTGAAGATCTCGACCGAATACTGATTTGAAGCAGAGGGTAGCTAGGTTCCGTTAAATACCTTTTTTCAGGGGGCACTTCGGTAATTATCAATCAGATTGAAAGGTTCTTTCAATATACAAAACGCACCATACAGCTTTTGAGGGCTTACATCTCTATTCATTCATAAAGGTTTTGATAAAAAATTGTTATAAAACATTTTAAAAGGCAATATTTTAGAATATTATAACCAAAAGCAGGTCTCAAAGAACATCTTTTAATATCTCGTAAAATTTGTTGCAATTTAAATAAGGTACTCGCATTTTGTTAAATAGAGTCTAAATCCAAAATGACGGTCTGACGAACATAAAGTTTTTTTTTTTAAATGATCAATTATTAAATATTTTACTACCATTGAAATATGAAGCCTTTCAGCAAAATAAAAATCATTTTTCTTATTCAAGTACACTCGCGATGAGGTGACGGCTTAAGCATTTTGAAGCCAAGCAAATAAAAAACGTTAGAAAGTATTTGAGAAATGATATGTACTGGAAGTGTAAATTTTTACCTCCATCTTGAGTTTCGAATCACTCTGAAACTTTAGTTAGACACAGAGACGTGAGCTTCATATTCAATGTTATCGGCGCGTCCACGCTAAGTGAACGTGTTCATGGGTGTGCAATTTTTTTAAAATTGTCAACTACTTCGTTAAAAAAAAAATGCCTGCCGCAAGATCGTTTTCAAAAACAGTTTTAGAAAGTCCACAAAACCCCGTTTATAAATAAACTACAATTCTCTCAAATGTTATTTTATTATAAACCAGTTTCAGGCACAATATGGTTGACGCATGTGACAATTATAACAAAATTTGACCTATGATTTATATTTTAACACAACTGACTTTTTTTTTGTTGTCCAAACATTTTTGAATAAACGAATTTAAAAATCTATCGGTAACTTGTAAATTTTTCTTGACATTTTTTTGATTCAAACTGACGTAGGTTATAATAACTTAAAATTAAATACATTCTTTCTTCGTAAAATTTATTCACACAAAATAAAACTTAATAAGAAAGGATATTAAAATAACTCTATGTTTATTCTGTGATATTTGAACATTGTGTCTTATAAACAGGGTAGGAGCTATGTAATTTGTAAGAGCGAGATTGAAGTATTTATTTTATTTAACTTTTAACAAAATTTTTATCTTTTTGAAAAAAATTAATTAACTATTTAAATAAAACACACCGTTGTTTACCTCATACTACAGTATCTTCAGTAATAAACTAAATCTTAAAACTAGAAGATAGACTTTCGACTAATATTATATTTTTAAATATTACTTCTTCACCAATATCTGAGTATATAAAATAAAAATATATTGGTTATTTCATTTATGGGGCTATTTATGATGTCACTTTGCTCTACATTCTTGCCAGAAGACGAAATATTTTGTGGGAAAAAATCAAGGTTTTTGATTTTTTTTATCTTTGTAAGAAAACTTAAACAGGCAATCGCTCGCATCCATTTACGAGACAAATACACTGAAGAAGAATGGTAAGGGATTAGAAAAGACGTCACATAGGAATGTGGAAGGTAACGGACAATATTATAAAATACGTGAAACGGAAGTAGAAGTGAAATAGTGATATTTGATTATATGCTATTTACTATCTGCAAATGATGCAATGTTCAATTGTATTTTCAATTAATGATGATAGGAAACTTGAAAAATTAAGCGTTGGTATTCGAGAAAAATGAAAATATAACTAAATATGATATAGCAATATAACGATTTTCCAATACATAATAAAAGTATTCATGAAAAGTGTTATATTACCAAATTATACGTTGCTATGTAACTATAAAAACTTATTATAATTATTTATCTTAATATTTCAACATTTAAAAACACTTTAATCTCAATTATTTTTATTTATTTATTAAAAACTTATGTTGTTAAATTTTTTATAAAATTTGTATAGCCTGGTCTCTACAGCATGAAATGGAACACAATTTCTGTTGCATTATTAATTTTATGCGACATGCAATATTATTTGTATGGCATGTCAAATAAATTGATTTGTTTTAATATTTATTGAAGGACCGCGAAGAAAGGGGGTGTTGTGCTAGGAATACTACAAAAGTCACTCGAATATATATATTTAATAGTAATTAAAGTAAAATAGTTAATAACATGGTTTAATATCTGCATTTGAATTAAAAAGATGAGGCCAATTTGTGGATTTTCGATTCTGTTTTTTTTGGTTTATTATCGAGACAACTATAAGAGAATTAAATCATAACCAGGATTATTTACATTGGTCTATATAAATTAAAATAGGATTTAAAACAATAGCACAAGATTGTTATTTACAATTAATTATTATCTTAAACGCGTTTGTTCGACCTATTTTTTAATTTTCCCGGCGAGCGCTTCCATCGTCCACCGGTTCGTTGGTTGGAGACGCACCACATGGCAGTAGTTTTGTATCTCTGCCACTTTTCAGTTCATTTTATTTCCGCCTCTAATGGACGGCTTAGCTTCGGGCATGAAAAGTTCTTTCAGAGGGGACCCGAAACACACTTCACGCTACTCGATATCCGTTTTTCAAAGCGTTTTACAGCCTCCACAAGTCCTGCTGGTAACGTAGGAAACTTCAATTACCAACTTGGTCCACTCGCTACAACCGAGTTTTCAAAATCAAATTTCAATTTATATTTACATTTTCGGCGTATGGATTCCTCTAGTGCTGCAGCAGTATGTAAATTATACCTTCGCCACTGGGTATTTTTTGTACCAGGTTTTGTGGTATGTTTGAAATTAATGTAATATTCATTCAACATAATTTTTATCTTAAATAATTATACGAGTTCAATTATTTTATATTTATTTTGCTACTCAAATTGAAAAAAATATTCAGTTGATACCGGGATATTTATTTATATAAATATTTTTAGCCAAACATCGAATTCCATGCGAACTACGGCACATCTACATACATGGTTGCTAGAGTGGTTAAATTTGGTGGAATTCAACACATCCTCATTCCAAGAAACCTGATGATAACAGCTGTGGTAAATATAGTTCTGAATTAAATATTGAATTTCTTACATACCAACGCTCTCTTGACCCTGTCTCCCACGCAGTACTTTCACAGATGACACAAGTCGAATATTGTTTTAAATAATACAAGAGCTGTTAAGTTCAAAAGTCATGTAGTTTCCTGAGAAATTTAATAAGAATTCTTCTTACACCTTCTCGTCTCTTAACACCTTCTTATCGTTTCTCGCGGGCATCTGTAATTCGCGCGTCTTCTCCATTTGAATTTCTCTCTTCCTGCACATCTCGGGGGGACTCATTCGTCATGTGTCCCAGCTAATATATGTATTTTGTTTTACACTCAGAAAAATTGAGTAACCCTCCGAGTTCTGCTTTCGGTTCCACTTCAGCGCTAAAAGTCGTTTGATATTCAAATTGTATGTCTTTAAAGATTGCTAAATTCTTTACGTTGACCTTTGTATCTTTTATATGCTAAAAATGAATTTAACGCTTTGGAAGGTTGTGGAAGAATACTTACCACATAGAAATTAAAGATCTACAGACAGGCAATGTAAAAATCGTTTATCTTTAAACATATCTACTATAGAACATGTGTAAAATGGTTGATTAAAAGCCCACTTTTAGATAACACCCATTAAATAAACGTCGCTGTACCGATATCGTTATTACTTGTGTATATTTATTGTAAAAAATTTGACAGAATTTCTAAAAAAAATACGTAAGTAGTATTTATTTTTGTTTTTATAATAGTATATAAGCTTTTATATTAAAATATGTCAAAAATATGCTATATTATGTTATCTTCTAAATCTAAAAAAGCACCTGTACACTAAAACAAAAAAAAATCGTTTTGGGGTACCAGATGAATTGCGTTTATCCCACGTTGGTATTTATTTGTATTTTTGTTTTTTTCAATACATTATATTAGTTCCTGTGCGGGCTGTGAGAGTATATTTACCACATCATGGGGTGGAATTCACAAAAAAATTGGTAGATTCATAGTAAAGGGTTAATAGTAAACATATATTTTCATATTAAAATAATATATAATTTATGTTATTACACCTAAAATTCGTAAAATTATTCGAGAATTGGTAATATTTACAATCTTACTTTATTAAAAAAAATATATATATTTTTCGATATCGATGATATATTTTGATATTTTTTTGATACATAATAGAATGCAACTTGGACGGATGAAAATAAGTAAATTATTATGATAGTGATTCACTTTTAATTCACATCGGTTCTCTTCATACTTGGTCTTGATGCATTTCATTACTGACCAAATACGTTTTTGATATTATAATACTTTTGTGGCTGTTATTTTAAAACGCAATGAACTATAACAAATTTTGGATATATTTATTTAGCCAAATTTATTTTCTTGAATTGACATTATTTAAAAGTCTTCTCAAATACGTATATTCAAAAATTCAATTAGCTGCCCCTAGTGCATAGATCACTGTATTTTGTTTCGGTCTGTTCAAATATTTTTTCAATTTCTTTCTGTTGAAGTTCAGATTTGTTTTGTGGAAATATTTCTTCCTCGTTGGTATCTACAGAGATCTTAAATTCCAGTAACAACATTGTATAATATTTTACACCCTTACCCCCGAACCTACTTTAAATTATCACGCTCTTATTTGGCACTCTCTTTTTAATGCAGTTTGGTGGCACATTTTACCCGCGAAGCCTCCGAAAAATTAATTTATATTTTGAAACTTCATGTTTGACTTTTCAAACAAATATTTTACATAATGCGTTTCGATTAAATGTTTTGAAAATTGGCAAAAAGTATTAATCCCCGCTTCGATATTTCTTAATAAATGTAAGGTGTAACACGAGTGTGTAACATAATTGTTCCCGGCTGACGGTGCATTTCTCGGTCGCTTACATACTCGGTGGAAAGTGCTGACTAATATTATAGCAATACATATTGTTGATTGATTCTTTCAAGCGGCAAAAGCGATTCAAGAATTCTATTAACTTTTTACTTTTTCATATATATTTACTTTTTAGTGTTAAATATTCTTCGAGGATGTAGACTTAACATTGTCCCGAGGAAAATGATTGATCGTACGGTAAACATTTTTTATGAAATTTTTTTATTGATTATTGCGTTTTTTTAATGAATCAAACAGAATCTTGTTGGCTAAAATCAATAATATATATATATTATTTCAATGCAACATTTATAAAATACCTGGGACTTGGTTTCGATGAAAGTTGTAATAATTATTTTTCAATGCCTTTTGCCTACCAAAAAGTATTGATGTGATCGAAACAGGTAATAGTCGGAAGGTGCAATATCTGGTGAATATGGATACAGATGCATCAAAATCTCCCGTTCGCAGCATCTATACTGATATTGAGCAGATAAAGTCTATATTATATATATTTATATATATATAAAGTCTATATATATTTTATAATTTTGACCGTTAAAGTGTCTGAAACAAAACTTTGTTAAAAAAGTAATTTTTTACTCATTTGTAAAGACATTATCCTAATGCACCTACCCTAAATTTTGATATGCACAATCGCCATGGAAGGTTTTATTTATCCGCCATGTCAGAAAAATTACACATTGTTGATTTGTGCTAAGCAAGTTAAATATTATTTTAACTATTGAAAACATTACAAATATTACAATAACAAAATATTACAAAATTTTAGAGTTTCGCTGCTACCACCAATTGTCGCGATTAAAATTTTTTATCACTCCTGTATAATACAAAATTATTAGATTACACTATTAAAACAAATATATATTGCTAAAAAGCATACAAAACAATCTTTCGAAGAAACGAAGAAATACAGTTGTTACCTACCTACCTACTTAATATTATCAATTATATAATAATTACATTATAGCAGCTGTTATTATTTATGTCGAATTTGATACATACCGACATCTTATTTCTTTTCTTCGCTCGATGTTAATAAAGCTTCATAATCAAGATATGAAAATTTATCAAATAGATTTAAAGAGTACAAAATCGGAAGCCTGTTCACTATATTTCTAATTTTAAGATAATGTGGTTATATTTATATTTTCGACACAATTTTTTTTTTAAATTAAGTTTATTCATAAAATAGAATATTTGCGCGTGCTCATTTAAAACAATCGGTAATTTTGGTATTTACTTACTTTTAAACTCCCGTCAAAACAGCAATTATGTCTGTATTTTGTGTCAAAACTGATTTTTTCGCTGTCATTTATTCGTATTTGAAAACACAATATCTATTTATTTATTTATCATCTATTTTAATTAAACTGCGTTGAATCTATTGAGGGATAATTATCATGCATTTCTGTTAAGCTTAGATTGAATCCAGACTATATAAATATTCTGTAAATCTTCAGCAAGAAATGACCAATAATTCATTTTTGTTTTCGTTCGGATCGCTCCCACAATTATGATTTATAATATCGTCCTTCCCCTCCTGTCATAAGCCCTCCTCTCGTGCGTTTCACCTCTCTTCTCGCTTTCTCTTTCGATCCTCCGTATTTCCCTTCCTGTCTACGTGCTGTGTTCTTCCTCTCGCAGCAGCTGTACCAGACGTCTTTATGCGGTATGCAACGGAAGGAGTGGGAAAGAAATAGTATTTAAATGAAAAAGCAAGGAATGCCGAAACGCAACTGTTATTAATGGAATTTGGGGATCAAATGCTGCGAAAGGATTTCAGCAGGCGCCAAGGAAATATACGTATTAGCGTTCTTTTATTTTTCCCTTTTTAAATGAATAAATATGAGCTTCTCATTTCATTATTTTTTCCTTGTCTCAAATGATTAAAGTAGTTTATTTACAAAGGAAGCTCCATTAAAATAATCCTTCGAATTATTCCACGAAAGCTTTTAGTCTGGATGCTTTCAATATTTTAAGAACGAATCCTTTGACTACCTAGACATTTTCTATTCAAAGAAAACTAAAAAAGAGTAATTTCGTGGCTACAAAAAACCACTGCGGCTATAAACTTCGTATTCTATTTAATCTTCGGTAAGACACATAAAATCGAACAACATCGTAAGATACGGCGAAATTTCCCCCACCTAAATAAATCGAAATGGCACAATTCAGAATGTTTACATAGTACTCTGAGATGCAGCATCTTTTATCGGATACTCAACTCATCTCGTTCAGTACTTAAAGGGATCTCTGCAGGGTTGTCAATGTAATATTCCGGAAATTAGAAAATTTATCGTCGTACTAAAAATAAACTGAAATCAATTATTAGATTAAAATTACTAAACAATCTTTGAAAATAATTAAATCTATAATTCAAGAATTATATTTTAATTCAATTTATTTTTATTTTATATGCTGTAGGTACATTATGACGTATTATAATAAATAATATTATCTCAACCCATCAGTTGGTTCAATTGACTACAATACATATTTTATTAACAACAACAATACATGAGTTTCTCACAGCTAGTACTTGTATAAAAAATTGTTTACTAAAAAAATTGTCACTATTTTTTTTTATTCACTCAAAAAATTATATTCAACATGCTCAAAAAATTGTCGTCGATCTTTAACTTCAGAGTAATGTATCAGCTATTAAAAATACTAGTTGACAAATTATTGTTAACGTATGCAGAATATTCAATTAATTCAAATGCAATTACAATTACAATTTTTCATGTTTTTGTTTATTTTTAGCATTACATATTGCAATAATCTAGCAAATATCTTGGCGATTTATTGGTGTAATTGTGATTCTTTAGAACATAGCATTCCTTGACATTTAAACCAAAGATAACATGTTACAGAACTATCACCGGGATTTTAACCTGAGACCTTTCTATTGCTGGTAAACTTAATATATTATATATATATTCATTCTAAAGACTAAACTGTATACTATATGAATCAAACTTTATTCAAATATACTTTTGTATACAATATTAAAACATACTAACCTCATTGTGTGCTATAAAGAAATAAGTATTCTATTTTTATAGGGTGTCCATACCAATAAATTGAACCAATCCCAAGTGGTTTCAATAATTTTGTTATAATATAGATTCTAGAATTATATTTCACACATCCCATACATTTCATTCCGTAAAGCCAATTTGCTTTTCTATAAAATGTAATTCCTTTGTGATTCAGTAAATCTGAAGTAATTTTCTCTGTTGTTTTTCTCACTTTTTGTTTTGTAAAATAAAAATAAAAAGTTTCGTAAAATGATTGTATATTTTTCCTTCATTTCAAACATTGGAAAACTCCGTCCCTAGTCGATACTAGCAAAAACCTAATGTAAATCACGGCTCAGGGGTGCTGGCTAATATCCCCCGCTGCGAGAGGCCCGGAGCAGAAGGGGAGGGGGTTTGTTAACACACCATCGGATTTTTCATCTCATGAATTTCAGAACGATTCGCTCTCTTGAAATAAGAATGGAGAAAGCTCCCGCTGAAAGGGACCACTCGATCCAGCCACCATTGTGGATTCAGAGATTCAGACACTCCCTTTGTGTTATCACTTTTCAAATTTTTATTCATGTCCACGTCTGTTACTGTGCACGCTCGTCTTTTGTGCGACTACCTTTGCGCCAGTCAGCTGGTGACGTCTCGGGAAAACATAGCTAGCCTTCGGATAGCGTCGATCCTAAACACGGATAATGAGAGTATCTTTTTGAAATTGTACCCTATTTTTTACAATTTAGAATACTTAATAATTTACATTTACTTTAATTTATTCAAACAACCGAAATATTATTACTAGATAGTTACGCGTTCATTCATATACTCTCATTTCGTTTTGATACACTTTTGGTTAGATTTATCGCTTGTAATTTTAATATAAACTACAATGTCAATATAGATAGGTAGTATTCCCATAATGCAGACATTTGTATAAGTAACTCACGGTCGCTTAAATAATGTATAATTATTTACGAACTAATCTTCTAATTTGATTTTGAAACATATGTGTTTAATGTTTTATGTCAATCTAACTAATATATGACATTCGACTGAAAATCTTTCAGGCGATTTTTTTTTTAGGAATTATCATATTATACACATAAGTCAAAAAAAATTAAACTCATGAAGATAGATACTCTAGAAATACGGTGCTGGTGATCATGGACATCTCACAGTACTAATGAGTTAATCATCAAGGAACATAAAATTAAGCGATGTCCTACTTTTATTGCGCATTCTTAAAAACTCAGGTCACGTTACTCAAGTCTCAAAAGTAATAAAAAAAGATTGGTGATTGGATGGACTCAAGATATCATAATCAGATTATTTATTCTGGAATACATTTATAATACGCCTTACGTCATTCACGTCACACTTTAATTTTATACCTATATATAATTTGGAAGCTAGTTTTCCACAGCTAAATAATACAGTTGAATATATTAATAAGAAATAAGGGAACGCCTGTGAAATGGTTTAAGGAATATCTAAGTAATAGATACCATACAATTAAAGTAGGTGACTCAATAGTTGACCCCCTCCTTATTTCATTAGGAGTACTATAAAGGTCAATTTTTGGACCTATCTTTTTCATTATCTATATAAACGACATCGTAAAAATGCTAAGACATTGCAAAACACGATTATTTGCAGACGATGCACTCATATAATCGTGTAACTATTCTGAATTGATTAAAAAATTTAATATAACTTAAACAATATAGCAATATGCCTAAAAATAAACTAAAACAAAACTAATTTCATAATCGTTGGAAATAAAATAATACCAATCACACCAGCAATTATCATAGATGGTGAAAGTCAGAAGGAAGGGACTGAAATAAAATATTTGGGAGTCATAATAGATTCAAAATTAAACTTTTCACAAAATACGAGGACACGTGACTTAAAATACTGCCAAAAAAATCTCACTTCCGGGAAGGATCAGAAGATTTATTAGTACCGAGTCTTGTCAAATAGTACACGACTCTGTTATTATTCCTCACATAAACTACTGCAGCAGCATTTTATTTTTGGCTAATGAAGAAGAAATGCAACTATTGCCAATACTGCCAAAATAAACCTTTGAGGATAATACTCTGATCAGTGCAATGCTGAAATGACCTCTAAGCAGAAAATATACTTCAATGTTATATTGTATTTATTTTTAAACCATAACTAAAAAAAATTCAGAATTCGGTGATGTAAAGTGCGATGAAGATTTTCAATAAAATTTCAGATGATATAAGATGGGAGGTGACATTACATAGATTCAAAATGAAACTAAACAAATATGTGCAAGATTAGTAAAAAATGATAATTTTGATATGGTTTATATTAAAAATAAATAAATAATTGACCCTCACGACTGAGGATCGTGATCTTTATGAACTCTCGTACTATTGACTATGCTCCTCTACTTTTCTTAGTATCCTGCAGATCTTAGGGCTGTCCCCATAGAAGTGCCTTTTCTACTCGGTCGATCCAACTGTTGGGGGATCTTTCTCTTTCTCTTCATCCTTCGACGTGGCCCACCACAACAAGTTTCTCCAAGTTGTCTTTCCTACTGGCAAGATACCCAAAAAATTGAAGCATTCATCTCAGGCAAATGGTTGAGAATCTGTCGTTGTTCAGTTCTTGCAGAATGAAGACATTCGTGCGTCTCACCGTCCATGGTACGCGTAATATGTATCTCCAGCACCGCATTTCAAAGTCGTCAATCCGTCTCTCTCCCATTATCTATCTCCAGCTCTATTTCAGTTTTTGTTCTGTCTCTAATTCCTATGATCCTTGGTATCTGAATTGACACAGTTAAACAATATCGTCTTGTTTCGGAATTATTAAATAGCTGGCATACGTTGGACGTACTCAGCCCATCTCAATCGATTTATTTTTATATTCAGGTTCACGTAAATTTGAATACATATCTGCACGATTTCTAAACTGTCTAATTTCAAAAACGACCGCATAGATTTCACCACTTTTATTTTAATTTTTAAAAAAATGAATAGCCACTGATTTCTTTTTAGTAACGTTTTCGTTCACTTCTCTGCAAATCAGTCGTACAATTTTACGGACAGGCCGCCTCGTCTCACACAAATTGTATAAACCAATTAATGAGTTTGGAAACGACGAGCTTATACATCTGCACAATTTTAGCCACACATAAAACTTCATTAAAAGTTCCCAGTGCCACTTTAAAAGTGAGCGTAATTAAAACGCAGCAAAGCAAATTTCCTTAAAGGAAGTGTAAAATCTCATAAGATTAAACTTTGCCGGTTACCACCCCCGCTCCGCGATCTGCAGCTGCACCCTCGCCCTCAGATTTGGCGCGATTTGTGTTTTGTTATGGGATATTTATCGGCATGTTCCCACCCCCGCCCTCAACCCTCACCCGCCATTACCTCTCGGAAACTTGGATGGCGCTGCGGAAGATGGCCGATTTCTAGAAAATCTTTTGTGTTTCCGCTAATTAGTTTATGCAGTCGCGACAGTTTTCTATACACTTTTCCAAGACTTTAAATTTGTATGTGTTTGTGATTCAATTAGTCATATATCTGTTTCTCTAGAAAATGTTATTACTAATGCTACGGTGTATGAAATATAAGCATATAAAAAAACTTTGTGAATCAACCAAATATTTGATACACAGTAATATTAAATTAAATAATCGATAAACGTAAGTAGCCTACATTGTCCGGGATTCCGATTTTATTATAATTAAAATTAAAACAAATTAAATAATAAATATTTAGATAAAAATTATTTATCGAAAAAATATTTGGTTGTTACCAGAATTCGAACCTGGACCTTATCTTTTTTTTAAATGGAATAATAGATGTATCAATTATGAAAATATACAGAATATAAATTCCAAATTTTTAGATAACGTAATTGATTAATGTAGTGAAATGGTAGGACGTTTCCCAGATAGAAAATTATCCAGGTTCAACTCCCGGTAGCAACCAAATATTTTTTCGATATATAAATAATTGAAATGCCCAACTACAAAATTAGCGCTATAAACATTTAAAAAATCTATTCATTGGACACATAACTTTAATGAATTGTACAAAGCTCTACGGATTTCACCTGTGTTGGAAAAAATTTGTTATGACCAACGCGTCACTCTCATAATTAGAATCTAACCGGGTGCAGTCAGAGCGGACATCGTTCATCTCGTTCAAATGTCAACTTGTGAATGCGCACTCGGTTGTCGAGAGACGCGCGAGTGCTGGATGGCCAGACGGGTGAGTAGGTGAATTCATAGCAGAATACAATGAACACTCATCAAAATACCATCAAATAATAAATGATCAAACTAACGTCACTCGGACGGATGTTTCATTAAAGTGATTGCAGAATTCGTAATTATTTCTGAGCCCCAACAGGTGCCAGCCGTGTTAAGGAGTTGGAATTTTAAGAGAAGAATGTCAGTCGAAGGAACGAATGTCAGAAGTGGAAGTAGATACGATGGTGTGGATGTCAGTCTACAATCTTGGCGGAAATGGAAAATTATTTTAAAATTATATCGTGTTTTGAAGCACTGAATCTATTTTCAAATGCTTTCTGCGTATCTGTCAGTCATTTACGTAGCTCACAAGTATATAAACGACGAAAAAATTAATAAGATCTTCGCAAATGAAGACCTACCTATGAAGAACAGTTCAACAGCGTTTTATGAGTCACGAAACTTGTAAAAATACAATTCCTTAATTAATCTAATGAATCCTTAGAGTTTAAGCAATGAACTGTACTTTATATCTAAAATATATTACGTTTCCATAATATTTTTTTTTCTGGCAGAAGACATATGAATGATATTCAGATATTGCTCAGCTTTTTCTGTGATTTCCATATTTTTTTAAATATAATATTATATCTGCTAAAATTAAGGTAGCATAGATTGTCCACCACCTAAAAACATAACATTGGTTTATCTTACAGTTCACCTGCGAGAATTTTTTTTTTAAACTAGAAATAAGAGAAATATTTCCTTTTTTAAACTATAAAGAAGAGAAATATTTCTTTTTTGAAACTAGGAAAGAGAAAGTTATGATAAGTTGTTATCTGTCTATGGCACCGCCCGCAAAATGGCAGGATGCAGCAAAGAAGGGCGCGTTACCTATTGCTCACGTCAGATTGAAATTAGTTAAAAAAAACACACAAATAGCTATAATTATTATTTGAATTAAACCGAAATTTTTTTTATTTTATAGTTTGATTTTTATCTATGCTTGTATTTTTAATTTCAGTATACATTGTTTCCTGAAGATGATACTATAGGTATCGAAACATGTAGAATAATTAACAAATAGTAGTTTAAACAAAGTATTTTATACAATTATTAATAAAAAAATTTGCTTAAAAAAACATATAATTTCATTATGTCACACATACACATATCATGATTTTTATAGCACACGTTTTCAGTAACATGACACTTTCAAATTACAATTTAATTACAGTTTTCATTACCCGATTTAATTTATAACGTGATTTAAACGCTAATTACTTGACCTAAATCTAAATGGTTTGTGGAATCATTACACACGTACAGATTTCAAAAATGTTAAATAGTATTTTGTGAAAACTTTGACAACAGTTTTATGAAAACGCAATACAGTAGTATATCGATAACTTATAGCTAAATTTATTTTTTATTATACGCCCTTATTTGAGACATATATTAATTTGTAAATAAAATAGTGTACTGTGCCTTCTTGCCCCCCCCCCCCCCCCCCCGTTCCCCTCCCGGCACGCCGCGAATCTGTCTATTGGCGACCTTGAGCGAGTGCGGTATATGTGAATCTAAGGATTACAATTTTATACAATTAAGACTTCGCGTCTATACAGTGTCGTCTAAAGGAACTTAGACGGAATTAGTGATTTAAACATACAGTCCACATTTTGGTGGTGCCTGCAGAACTGGATTGTGTTGAGTGCCAGACTCCTTCCGTATATTCAGAATTCTTCCGGCATATATGCTTATACGCAGCACCCGTGTTTTTTAGTATGCGTAATTTATTGAAATCTTATTAATTTATTGAATTTACGTAAAGTTTAGTTACGTAATGTGTTTATTTTTGTTATTGTTATTTTTAACATGGTATTTGTCATAAATTAAATTAATCGACTAGAAAGATATACAGAAAAATTTATATATCGAAAAAATATTTATTTGCTACCGGGATACGAACCTGGACCTCTTCCTATCCCGGTAGCAACTAAATATTTTAACAATAGATAGATTTTTTCTTTATATCTTTCTAGCCGATTAATTAACTTATTTAAATACGTAAATTAATTATCGTGCTTAAAAAGAGAGGGCACTGTCATTACAGTGTCAGAACGAATTCAAAATGATATCTTTAAAAAAATTATATCGTTGATATGAAAACATTTAGCCTGTATGCTTAGCTAAATATGATAGTCGAGTATACATGTATGTATTAATTTGTTTTTTTAGGAGAACACATTCTTATTGTGAAGTTGTAATTATTCAGAACAGACGGTCTGTGATGTTTTAAATATGAATTAAATATATTAATTATAAATATGTGTATCCAAAATTTAATAAAAATGAATTGATAATTCTGGCATCTGCTATCAGTTTACTCAAAGGTATTTGAGATTCTGTAAAAATAAGGTAGATGGCTCTGTCAAATGATGGAACAATTAAATGTATTAATATCAAAAAGGTAACATATAGGGTTGAAAATTGTCGCTAAAAATAGTGTCGCTGTAGCTTAGTTGGATAAAGCACCTTCCCCGGTTAGGAAAGAGATCCAGGTTCGAATCCCGGTGGCGCAACAACAATATTTTTCGATAAAATTGATTTTATATGTATATCTTTATAATTAATATATTTAATTCATATTTATTAATTTGTATTATTTCATTCAAAAATTTTATTATAATATGAATTAGTCATTTTTATCGTTAGCATTTTATTATAAGATGAGCTAAAGTCAAATATTCTCATGATACAACAGTCATAACTCCACCCTTAGAATCTAGGATTCCACCCTTTAACATTGCAAACGCTTTGTCGGCATTCAATGCGATGTTTTGCTCGAAGCAGTATGTAAACTTGAATAAATAACAGGGTAGAAATTACGATCGTACAGCTGAGAATTTGTTTAACAATTTATGTGCAAGAGAAGATTTGTTTGCCATGTTCGTACTTTCGTTTTACATTCATGTTGACCTGCACGAATTGTATATTCTTTGCGATTTCTTCCTTCGCAACTTGCTTAATCGTAAGTGAGTACCTATCAGCCTGGTTGTGATAGTTGCTAAATGAATAACGTGCAAACATTTTTTTGTTATTCAATCTGTATGTACCATAATTTAACTTTTTAGATCTTCTTTAAATAAAATCATTACATTTTATCATGAATTGACTGTCGCTTTGTAATGCAACATGATTATTTTAATCTTTCATTAAACTAAACTTTGTACTACATATGCTTTGAGTTATTTAGTCATTGCTATAGTCGGGGATGCAGCCTCTCTCATCATCGAGGATGAGGTGGGGCGTCGAAAAGGAGAGGGTTTTTTTCGATCGTTAATGGATATGGAGACTAGAGGTAAACTATTAGGGAACGTGATGTTATTACCTAATTAGTATTTTTAAAACTGACTTAAAATTATATATATTTAACCAGTTTCGAGAGCAACAACGACATTTTATCAAAGATTCTACGTGTTCTTAGCTCCGAAACTGTACAACTCACTCAGTACCAACTGGAAATCGCTCAACTCCAATAAGATTACACAAATATGGACCCAATATATGATCCAATTGGGTAAATAGCAATCAGATGCATGGCTTTCCAATATTCTAACATAATCATTATACAGTGCCTACACTAATAATTCACTAATTCTACAACACTTCCACTACATTTTTATTAAAAAAAAAAAAAAATGTAATCTCTATTTTTATTTTTGTCGAATATTTATCTTAAATATCACCAAAACAGCACGAAAAAAACTGACTACTTTAACACAGACTTCAGTCTAGCAAAGTAGCCAGGACAATGCTGTATTTATCAGAAGTGGAGTCTACTCTATCCCACACAATAAACTACGAGAATTTAATTGCAATATAATTGTATCTTATGTTTATCATGTTATATTATAATATATTGTATATATACCTCTGTTGCAATAAAAATATGTATGTCAATAAAGTCTAAATAAATTTAATTATTTTAATAACTTCTCAGAATTGTCTAATCACGTGAAACTCATTCGGAGAAAACATTAATTATAGCGTTCTTAATTGTTCACACGTTCCCTAATACTTCTCCCCTACAATCCACATTCCCACTCATTATTTCACTACTCTCAATAAAAAGTTATGACTTAGTAATTACCTATATTACTATGTATTAATATATTTTTTTATAGCATAGTTTTAAGCATGTCTGCATATTATACGATATTCCTATTCTAAGTGTAATAAAATACCACATCAACATTATCTACGTTGGTCCTGACTGAGGATCTTGATCTCCATGAACTCCCTCCCTTTTGACTATGCTCCTCTTAAGGCTGTCACCAAAGAAGTGCCTGTCGCCTTTCCACTTGGTCGGTCCAATGGGGGGGATCTTCTATCTTCCCTTCTCGCAAGATGCCCAAAAAATTGATGGATTCATCTAGAAATTGTCACAGATTAGCAACAATTTTCTCTCTTTAGTTGTCTTAAAACACAACAAAAAAGTTAAGCTAGGTACTAAGAGCAACTTTCACATAACAATGCTGTGTCATTGGTGGTATGTAGTAAGCAGATACAGTAAGCATACGAGAAAGAGTGATATTAATACGATGGATATAAGAAAATAACATTTTGTTAATACATTAAGGTTTGTTTTTCTTAAATTCAATATAAAGCCTTTAAATTCAGTAAAGCACTCATATACCAGTACAGCTAGTCATCTTAACTATAGCGTTATTTTGTTATTCGAAATGCTTTAACTTCTGTGAAAGATCTGACAATTTGTTCAATAACTATTTATTTCCTGATCCTAATATGATAGTACAGCCCTCAACAATGAATGCGAATGAGTTATTTGTGAGACCAGAAGAGTGGTCAATTATATCAGGGGCATACCCTCCATAAATAAATAAAAAACAGTGCATAACTAGAATTACTGGAAAAAATTACAATTAAAATTACCAAAATTATACATTTGCCCAATAATGATCCTAGGGAAATTATTTCCAAATTATTCGTTTTTGTATATAATATAATACCAGTTATTTTATTTTATATACTTCTCGGGAATTCTATTAAAGTAAAGTGTTCATGCTAAGTATGTAAGTCTAGTATATATGTTTGTATTTTTATCAGCGAACCGTTTTACCACCTTACTTTTTACGGTTTTAAAACTAATATTTATATATATTTTTCAAATTCAAATTTGGAATGCTTCGAAGGTTTCGCGGGCGCAAGTGCGGAATGAAGATAGTTCTAATATCAGGCGCGAGATGCACCTGTGCAGTGCCCGCACGTCAGGTGTGAAATATCATCCCCCGGCTGCAGATGGCGGAGGCGCAAAGGATCACCAACCAACCCTGAAAATTGAGGGTTTATCCGAAAGCTTAACGGAAACATCGTGAAAATATTAATAAAATAGCTTCTTGAGACGCTGGTACGATAAACCTATTTCAAATAACATAATTCTCTAACAGAATCTACAAATAAATTTTTGAATTTATTTATTATTATATTTCTGCGGCACAACCGATTTTTACAAAAAATAAATAGTTAATTAGGCATGGTAATAATAGATTTGACATATTTTATTTAGCAGTATAACTATTGTTTAAGTAGTTAGGCGTTCGAGTCTCGTTTCGGTAGATCGTCAAATTAGTGCCGATTTATTCAACTCATACTAATTACCATAAGCTCATAATTAGTTTAAAATATAGTTAAATATATATAACAAGAATATTGTGAGATTTATTCCATGTATGAATTCGTATATTTAAAAGATTATAATGCATTCATTTCAAAATATTGTGACATTTAAAGTAATGAAATATTAACGCACTTCGATCATATCAATACTACATAAACGACGACCATACAAGACTTGCAGAAATGATCGATTAAGAAGTAGATAATATCTATAAATGTCAAATCTGTCATAGTCATGGACTATGGTAATTGTATAATTGATCAGATATATTAATTAACTGTCTCTCTCAAGTTTAATAAACTATTAGTGGATATATTAATAATACAAATTAAATGAATAAATTAGAAAGATATACATATAAAATCAATTTATCGAAAAAATATTTTTGTTGCTACCGGTATTCGAACCTGAATCGTTTCCTATCTAGTAAAATGCTACACCAACATAATAAGTTGACGACAATTTTTCTAACTTATATGTTGCACTTTCAAATTGATACAACTGTCGTTCCATTATATTAACATCTCAATTACTTAATTAATTAATACTCAAATATTGCAGATTTAATACAGGAAACTACATAAAAGTTAGCTCTCAATGCTATACAATCTGTTTTTACTATTTTTTGTAGATATGTGAAAGTTAACAAAGAGGACAGTGAATAGGAAAAATAACAATTTTTAATAAAAGCCAATAATTTGTCTATTATGTACAGGTGAATATTATGTTCCAAGCCGATGTTGTATTCAAATAACTGTAAAATATAATAACATTTCTTAATTTGGTTTTTATTTATCCAATATTTGGTTTATTACAATTATGTATTGAATATGACATCGGTCAAGTGAATTTGAAGCGTAGCTCGAGCTGTGTGTGAGGTGGAACCGTACTGTTAAAACCACATGTATTGATAGCGATCACCATTAATGGTTACTGCATTGCCATTATTATTTAGATGTAATGTTTTAATGACTTAAACACGTTGTTAAAGCTTTGGATGCTTTACAATAAATTATAATCAACTACTCTCTACGACTATCAAATGCAAACTGACAAATATGCCAAACTATATGCAAATAATATGCAAAAACTGCCAAACCCAAATAGCGGCCAAACAAAATCGGCCCGGAACATAATATTCATCCTGTACTTGTAATTAGTATTATACATTTAAAAGGTTTATGCAATTTGTAATTGATGAATCGAAAAAAAATTTATTAAATTTATATTAAACACAAGATGATTAGATTTTTATCACTTTTAAAAGTGATATTTTGAAAACGAATTATTTCGAAATACTGTACTTATAAACCGACGGATATCAGTTGATTATTATTGGCATTTTCAAACTATTAGTTAATCAAACGATATCAACTAATATATATATAAAATAATGCCAAAAAAAAATTATTGGATCAGTTTGCTGCGAAATAAAACTAATTTTTCGATTTGATCTGGCCGATTCGTGAGAAGAGAAATTGTTTTTCAGTCTTCAATACATAATTATATTCCTTTCATGAATCATTAGGCCTGCTTCAAACACTACACAATGAATCGGACACGATGAGAGGCGAAGCAAATGTCAAGATATTGTAACTGTTATAAAAATAACCTCCTGTGATGCTTATTTTTAAATGTAATTTAAATGCAACTATTTTGTAATTGATGATGAACAAGAGTTATTAACGTATAAATTCTGAATCTAATGAATTTACCTTTACAGAATGAATTTACAAAATATGTATTGTTAGATGGCAGTTACAATGTAATGCTCATAACTCAGTATTTATGATTTTCTCATTCGGCACGTTTTCGATGAAGAACCCGTCACATGTATTTTCTTATAAAAGAATCATAATCAAATATGAATTAAATATATTAATTTAAAAGATATACATATAAAATTCATTTTATCGAAAAATGTTGTTGTTGCGCCACCGAGATTCAAACCTAGATGTCTTTCCTAACCGAGGAAGGTGCATTATCCAACTATGCTACAGCGACAATATTTTTAGCGACAAATTTTAGAACCTATATGTTACCATAAGAGCCATATCTACCTTATTTTTACAGAATCTCAAATACCTTTGAGTAATCTGATAGCAGACGCCAGAATTATCAATTTATTTTTATTAAATTTTTGACACATTGATACAACTTTATTATTAGGCGAACACATTCTTACTGTGAAATTGTAATTATTCAGAACATAGGTCTGTAATATTTAATTAATATTTAAAATATCACAGACCTATGTTCTGAATAATTACAACTTCACAATAAAAATGTGTTCTCCTAATAATCATTTTCAATTAAAATTACAAGTTTTGAAAAAACAAGTACATTTTTTAATTTACACAATGTTATAAATGCAACGAATATTGAAAGAAATGAGACTCTCAACTGAAACTGGAAACTCGAAACGAGATCTCCATGATTTCCGCTTGAGTGAACATTTTGCGTGTGTTCTTTCATTATACTCACTTTAATTACAAACTCTGCCATGAACGCCATATTCAAGAACCTTATCCGATGATCTCCGAAGGCTCTTAAGGAGTGTCGATTATTATGAATAATAAATCGATCATTTTCAAGGATGACACGATGTGACCAATAATTATTGTTATATATATGTAAACTGTAATCATACGACAAAGAATCATGTTACAACGTAATAAACATATTTCATATATATTAAATGCGTATTTCTCAATTGCAACGGCCATTGTTCCATAACTTAAAAAAAACATATTATAAACTTAAAATAAAATTATAATGAAGATATTATATTTTATTTTTACGTTTGTTACATTTTCAAAACATAGTTCTGTACTATTTTTAATACAAATTAAATTAATCAGCTAGAAAGGTAGGTATAGCTAGTCAAGGTTCGTATTTCGGTAGCAACTAAATATTTCTTCGATAAATAAATTTATCTGTATATCTTTCTAGTTTTTTTGTATAATTATGATTGTGTATAATTTATAATCAAGTAGCATTTATCCCTTGAGGATTATTCAAAGTATCTAATAAATTTTAAAACGCTATGAAGAAGATGTCACATAATGGTTACTTACTTTATATACACACTAAAAAGGGGTTGAATTATATATTATTTAAATAGAATGTCCCTAAATTGACTGATTTTATATTATTTTTCGAAAAAACATATTATTTTTTGAGAAAAAAATTGTTTTAGGGATTATAAAGTGAAATAACACGTACGAAATAGTTATTCGATACCTATTTACATATAATAATCGCTTGTATGAGTATATACAAATGTGCGTCAAATAGCGAGAGTATTACATATTATACCTCATTTTCTCTAAGAATAAAACTGATTTAAATCGCCTCTTTATATTAGTGTAATCCATCATATTAATTACTCGCTTACTTACCATCACGCTTATAGGATGTTAAGCCAGCCCAAGACAGGTCGTAAGCCCTGTAATTACCCCATACTTCCATATATTTTCCATTAAATATAATAAAAAATTGGTTTGTCTCTATGAGATATTTGATATTTGTTTAATAACAGTGCCTTTGTAGGTAAAAATCCAATAATTGTGTGTTGTTGGACATATTCAAATATTGCTAATATATTAATTATATCAATTATGTTACATTCAGATTTATTTTCATTCCTAATTTGTTAATTATTCACTTTACCATACATAGATTCACATGATTTACAGATTCCGCACTTGCGCCTAGGCGACCTTATTTCCTCTACATTCAGTCCAATTTCGATCTTATTTTGCCAATTTTAGGCTTCACTTCCATTCACCGCTAGTCTTGGTTCAGATGTAAAATTCCTACTGGCGATAATTGCGTTCAGAACGCCTAAGTAAACATTTTTACCCAAACATACAAACTCATTCACTTGTTCTAAGAATTCATTATTGACCGTAATCGTGTTATTTTTTGGTTGTATAATGGTTGTTCCGGAGGGCTGCAGATGTTACATGCTTGTAATATATGATAGAAGTTTAAGACTATCACTAGACATGTTAGCCAATAAAATTTAATTTCCAAGAGTCTAAGAATATTGGATTCTTAGTAACGACTATATTTGTTGGAGGAATAAATCTCTTCGTAACACGATCCTTTTCTTGAGAACTCAAGTACAGTTCGCCTCGCGGCGGAACATTGCGGCTAAGAGATATATGTTTTAATACCTAGTCATTTATCGTGAGTCGCACGAAAAGGGTTAACTTTTAAATGAAAGAAATATTTGTTTACTTGCTTCTTCGGAAACTCTGGTTAACAGATTTAACACACATGGGTACTTCCTTGCGTGGTATTTTAAATTAACGCCTTTAAACTAAAGATTTATTTCTATTTTGCGTAGATTTGTAATTTCGATATCCCGTTTTTATTTCTTTCAGTGTGGAACATCTTTATGAGCCGACCCAAATATTTAAAGCTAATAATAATTTTACAATATAATTGTATTTCAGCGATAACTTTTAAATACCTATATATTACATTGTTGTGTATATTTAATTTATCACTAAACAAAAATAATTTGTTCACTTTCTCGATTTACTTTGCTAATTAGAATAGTTATGGCAAACTTAGTTCACACACTTTTGAAGATATTGTAAATTGATATTATATTATGTATGAAAAATATTTTAAAATTGAAAATGTAGAAAGGTATACATGATTTTATGTTTAAATTAAATTAAAGGAACAATGTATAAATCATAGAACACCAAATATATAGACATGAACAAACGCATATTTTTGTCCCAAAATACTCATTTTGGTATCACCCACGTGATCATTTTGGTACCACTTACGTAATAAAATAGCTCCGTGACTCTTTTTAAAAATATGACTCGATTGGAATGAAAATTTAATCGTTCACAATATAATATCCATTAATGTAAAAAATACGTCTTGTTTACATAAAAATTTAATATTCGAAGAGTAAATACATTTATGTTTCTACTAAGAATGTGTGTAGAATGTCTCTTGTCCTGCAACTAATATTCCAAACCCCTCTCCTACATGCATAATTAATTTCATGACTATTTATTTACTGGTCTGCGGTATAACTACATTATTAAAACAATACATTTATCAGATAAAAATCTTGTTAGAATATAGATTTTTTTATATCATAAATATACTGTTTTGATAATCTTTTTATACTAATACCTTGATCCATTCGCAAATATAAAAAGTATGCATGATTCAAATAATAAAATTGTAAATAAGTAATGTCGACGGGTATACGTATAACAAACCTACAAGTTTAATAAACATTTATTTAAATATGAAAATACATCAACAAATATTTTTCTCCTTTCAAACAATGCCAAACTTTCTACAAGATATACAAAGGGTGGAAGACAACCCAGTAGGGTTTAGCCCGACCCCAGTCCGTATGAAGAAGAAAAGTGAATGAATTAATATTATTTTTTAGGAGAACACATTCTTATTGTGAAGTTGTAATTTTTCGGAACATAGGTCTGTGATATTTTAAATATGAATTAAATATATTAATTATAAAGATATACATATAAAATCAATTTTATCAAAAAATATTGTTTTTGCGCTACCGGGATTCGAACCTGGATCTCTTCCCTAACCGGGGGAGGTGCTTTATCCAACTAAGCTACAGCGGCACTATTTTTAGCGACAATTTTTCGACCCTATATGTTACCTTTTTGAAATCAATACATTTAATCGTTCCATCATTTGACAGAGCCATCTACCTTATTTTTACAGAATCTCAAAATACCTTTAAGTAAATCTGATAGTAGACGCCAGAATTATCAATTCATTTTTATTAAATTTTGGACACATTGATACAACTTTATTATTTTTTGTATTGCAAGTAAAAATTGTTACTTTACTTAATCGAACGAGAATATTCTTTTTGCGATAGTATTATATAAACTATAATGTGTTTTAAGGAATGAATTCAATGCATACAATTTTTAAACCATATACGTATTTTATTTTAATGCGGCGCCTTCAATAATAATTTTAATTTTCGCGTTATTTACAAAAATGTGGGTTTTTAATATTCATTTATATCATAAGTTATACACTAGATTTGACTTTTAAAACTATTACTTAGATAGGACCTTTTTACTTATTCTAATCTAATAAACTGAAAGCTATTTGCCATGATTAAGACAATAGGAGTATTATTAAAAAGACCGCGATAATTAGGTGAATTTTCCGCGTGCTACAAAATTATGTTAATATGGTAAATCATTGCATAAACGAAATACATTTTCTTATAATCTTGATTCCAAGATTACGGAAACATATCTACATTGAACCAAATTAGCAAAATATTAAAAAATAATAGTGTTATAAACCATTCAATTTGCAGAACATATTACCAATTTTTTATGTTTTTAAAATACTTTGTTATAGTGAAAACATATGTTTTTAAATAAATTTTATATTATTCACATGCTGTTGAGGCTTGAGCTATTATTTAATGCTAAGTTTTATATCAAAAATACAATAATCAGTTTTTAAATAATATATTTTCAGTCTTTTAAAATACGATAATTTTAATTGTCCATCGAACTTCAATATATCGCTAGATCTGGCCATGACGGTCGTCAAATCCGCGCTGTCATTATTTTTGTTTAAAAATACATATATTTATTATATATTTTCACACATATTTTACACACGGTCTGAATTAATATTGAACTTATTCACAACATTAGTATCAAATTTCATTAATTTGATGTTTATTTACTGATTTTAATGGAAAACAACGTTTTCTTGAACAAAGTAAAAATTTTATTTGCATTATTTTTATTTATATTGCAATTAAATATTTCGTTTATATATAACACTGTTGCATTTTAAACACAAGCTGTCTGTTTCATAAATTGTATATTTCATAATTATGAAACAGACATATCACCAAAACGCTAACGTGTCGTTTTAAGTCGATAATATTAAATTAAATAATAAATTGAATCTGTCATAATAATTTTAAATTTAGAACATTGATTTTAGCGACCATCTAAATATATGTACGTACTTTGTCCGATTTCAAAATATATTCATATATATAGATTAAGTACTCAATCAATTATTTAATTTTCGATCGATTAATTCAAATGGCAACACTCATTCCATAATATTAAAATATAAGAAACTTGGATAAGGCTGAACCTAGAAACAAAGTTGTTTCGAATGCGATAAAATCAAAATATTTATTGTCGTCTTTTTCTATTCAAACCTTCCTCTCTCGCATGATTTACGTAACAAATAACATCATTAATTATTTATCTTAAATTTAACGAATCTAATTCTATCTAAAGCATATCTAATTCGTGTATAATTTCTCGAATTTCGAACTGGAAAAATGAACGCCCTTAATACAATCAAAATACATACGAAGTAATAGATATATATATTATTAATACAACTCAGTGACCGAAAATATGTAAAAGTACGTAAAAAATAATTACATAAAGGGGTGGGGGAACGGTATGTTGGAAGGGTGGTAGGAATTTGGTATAGGGACAGAACAATAAGGGCTCAAGGAGCAACCAGGAAGCACGACTTACCTGGATTTTTTTGCTGTACTCACAGCTCTCCTAAATTTTTTGATCATTCAAAAATAATTTATAATAAATAATTAATTTAGTCGGTGTATAGAAATATTTTGTGGAATGTTAGTACTTATGAATGTATGTTTATGATATGTCTACATTCTTGTTTATAAGTACACCATACTGGAATATTGAAGAAAATTATACCATGTTCGGAATTTACCAAATGTCGAACATGCTGGCGAAATAAACAATTGTTTTACTAGCTGATATAATTCAATGTTACTTATTTAAAATATTGATTATTAGCACTTGTTTCAATTAAGGTCAGTTACTATTATTATAAAATAACGAGAAAATCTAAAACTTATGGATTAAGGAAAGTATTTATAGATAACAGTTATCATTAATGATTTTATGATTATTCTGTTTTTATGACAGGACCAGATCGCCGGTCGCCGTGCGCGTGTGTATGCTTCATTAGGTTTACTACTACATATCTGTTCCCTCACTTTCCCTTTATCCCCTTACCATAGAGCACGACTTTTTCAGTGAGTGGTCTATGACTTGTGAACTGTTGTGAAGTGTGAGTGTCCTGCTACGGGCTCATCACACTGACTTTAATTATTATTTATCTATTCACAAGTGTTTAACAATTGCTGACATTTTGTAAACAATACATAATTTCGTTCCTTAAATTAGATAGTTGTAAAGTGAACTTTATTTGTCTTTTGATGCGATCGAAAAGTATGTAATAAAAACTAATTCCGAATGAAAAATTGAACTTTTATTCTGCCAGCGACGATTGTAATTTTCAAAACTTGTTGAATGAGTCGAAATGCTTGAGGCATCAAATAATTGTGTAATATTTCTGTGCACCGTCGGCGCATCATTCTGATAAAATAAATAAACATGAAAACATCTACTTAAATTTATCCAAAACCTTAATACTTACATGAAACAAAAAATAATTATTTCCAAATACGAATACCTTGACCCTGGTTCGTATTGAATCCATGTGTTTGAAACTTTGTTTAAAAATATTCTAGGAATTCGGTACCTAATAAGGTATATAATTTATTTTATTAGTAAACTGAAAACCACCCCCAAAATAATCGCTTCATTTTAGATTCGGAATTTTAAACAATGTGAAGTGCTGGTTGAGCTGTCGCGCGAAAATAATATAAGCCAAGAATGAAACTTGTGTTTACTCAAAATATATATTTATCTACGGGAACTATCATCCACAAATAATGACAAAATGGTTTCGAATACACGTAGTTGAAAATCATGTTTAATGTTGTAAATTGCAGTGTCGCAATAATATGCAATGTCGAAACTAATTTATATTTAATAATCGAGTAACAGAGAAATGTTACATCTCAATTGCCGTTATTAAACATAAAGGAAAAAATTATCAGATTAAAATGTCACAACAACAAATAGCTTTATTTGCCTAATTTATTTTATAATTTATATTTTTTTTTACTCGTTGGCGTCATCCATCTTTATATTTGACGTTTGATTGTCATGAATTTATCATTTTCTGTACACAAAATCAATATAACAAAATGGTTTTTTTTTATATATAATTATATTCTCTATTTGATATTGTTTTATTATATTCATGAATGTGGTAACTTTATGGCGAATTTTCTAAATATCTGTTTATTTACGTAACTGAAAATTGGCTACTCTCGCGATAGGGGTCTGTCCGAATTTGATTGATCGTTTGGTAAGCGGGGTTGGAATCCGTTTAGCCTGTTTATCAGCTCGCAATTTAACTTTGGAAGACGTTGTCAGAAATTGATATAATTAAACTCATATTCATTAATGCAAAATATTTTTATACCTTTAACAGAAAGTAATATTAATTTAAAAGTAAACATTTTGGACTAGAATTCAAGAACATGTAAAAATCTGCAGAGTTTTGTTAACTTTATTTTATTAACTATGTGTGTCAATAAATCATGCCAAATGCGAGGTGGGATCAGTGATTCCTGCTTAACCGTGATTCGTTTTGTAATTCGTTTTTGACCAGAAAGGCATTCTCCCAATTGGTTATCTACCTTAGGGGAAACTACCAATGCGCAATGGTATTGCGAAACCTTAAGAAAGTTACAGCGCGCTACACAGAACCGTCGGCGAGGCTTGCTCACCAAATAAATGTCTGCTGCATGATAACGCGCGTACTTACATTGCTCTGTCAAACTCACGTTGCTGAAATACGGCAGAAGAGCTTCAAAAGTATGAATGAGATCTCGTGGATCAATCCCCACACTACTCGAATCTGACACCATCGAACTTTCAACTTTTCCATAAATTAAAATCCACGAAACTACAGGGTGAATATTGAGCTTACGACAGAATGATTCTTACTTTAAAAATGGTCTTCGAATTTCTATTATTAATACCATTGATTACTAATTAATTAACAGCGTACAGATTTGTTTAATCGTGAAATACAATTTTTATTTCTAAACCAATATTATGTCGATTTTGATTAATTCAGTTTGTTATGCGTAACTGAAAATTATTAACGCCATAATAATACAACGTGCTAAATACTTGTAGATAATGAATGTTTGAAACAAGTGGATCATTTTGTGTATTTGGGAAGTGTGTTTCATATAAACGGAAAGGCTGAGAAAGATATCGAAAAGAGAGTGACAGCAAAGAATAAAGTTAACGGCGCTTTGAATGGAATTTTGGCAAATGGGAACTTGTCAACCGAGTCAAGACCAGCGGTTCACAATAGAGTCCTGGTACTGACACTGATGTATAGATGTGATGCCAGGAACCGGCAAAAAAGGAACGAATGTAGACTGAATGCAGTGGGAATGAGATCACTTAGGCGTATATGTGGCAAATCCATTTCTGACAGAGTGAAGAATGAAAAAGTAAGGAAAGAATGTAAAGCTGATCTTAGTATAGTGAGAGTATAAGAAAGTATCATTTGGTTGGTTTGGTCATATGATACTAATGAATGAGTAAAGAATAGTAAGAATAAGTATATGATGCAAGTGTTGATCGCACCAGAAATAGAAGACGTCTGCGGAAGACTTGGCTCGACCAGGTAAACCAGATACTGGAAGATGGTCCTGTTAAAAGCCACAATAACTGGCGAACTTGTATGAGAAGATATATGAATATGGATGTGGCGAGAAATGTATGTCAGGACAGAAGAGTGTTGCGCTCTATTTACTCTGCCTACCCCCGTGGAGAAACGGCGTTATGGTAATTAAGTAAGTAATCATTTTATGTTTTGTATGAAAAGTAAATTTTTTGTTGTGATCGACGAAAGAAAAATAGAGGTGTTTAAATTTTTTTAATCGATTACCTAGACTTACACCACTGAAGATAATATATCATGCGCTCCAGTCGCTAACCCTCGGGACAAGCGTCTAGCATAGATTGTTAACAAGATTGAGAGCCATTGAATGATGTAATAAGTTCCGTTTTACGTACATAGAAGGTGTCGGCAAGAAAATATTAAACTTGCTGGGTACCTATATAAATTATTCAATAAACTACCACACCTTCGTCTTACCTAACACACAAAAAGTCAATTTCATTTTTTTTTTTTTAAATGGACCGTATCGGTTTATATGCAGTAGGACAACACTAATTCGAATAATAATATCAGACTACCTAAGTATTTATGTGTGAAATTTTTTTTGTAATATAGCCCTAACTAACGCCTGTGATCTGACCATTCGTAAGAAAACAGGAATTATTACACATCACTCATGTTGTATCTCGGAGCTTTTTCATTAAGGGATGGTGTCATTAAAACGTGTCTTCCAATTATGATCCTTATTAACTGTTGCACGCGAGATGTTCAAATAATAAGGAAATTTCTCCATTCACATATATATAAACTTTATTTTTTCTTCTTACTTCTCAGAAAACGTGATCTGACTCGATCAATAGCACGAGACACAGAATTCGGAAGAAGACTGAAAAATTAAGAGAAGCACAGAGCATCGGACTATTCCTAATCAGTTCTGATCATTAACATTTTTATTATACTTATATGAACCAGAAGTGAATTATGTACTTATATGAAAATAGTCGGAGAATAAATATAGGTAGGTACCTAATAAATAAATAAAAAGTTATTAGTGCAAATACAAAATCACTAAACTCTATTAAATCACTCAAATCAGTCACTCTTTTACATTTAATCACTATCAAACGGAGACTGGTAACTTGGTGGTCAAAAGTTATTACGCAGCTACTTCCGTTACCATATGTTGCGACACATGAGCAAGTTATCGAAAATCACCGAAGTGCGCGGGGTGCTGGATATCTTTCCGCCTGCCAACTTCTCGAAAGTCAACATCCCGATAAACTAACTTCCCGATAAGCTATGTTTCCGACAGGCCATCATCACAAAAAAAAAAACTTAACATATCACCTGTAAATAGGTAAAAGGCATTAAAGCGCTACCTCGGGATAGATACTCTGTTGAAGTGCAAATTCGAATGTGCATAAACAAGTTTCACATTAAAATAGTAAGAAATCATATTGTTATATACCAACACGTACCGCGTTCTTTCTAACTAATGATTTGATAAAGATTTGTGAAGAGTTTTAGAAGGCTCTAGCTTGTATGGACGTGTTTCGCTTAGAAATTATTATTAAATATGCCGTGTTTCGATTTTATACACTTCTGCTCCATACGAAACTTAATTAATTATGGACCGACACGTGCCCGCGCTAAGGGCGGGTTAGGGCGCCACCCCACCAGATTATTTATATTGCATCTGTGAAAATTCCCCTGACTCGGCGCTAGTTAGGCTAACCTCACGCAAAGTTCGGATGAAGATGGAATTATTTAAAGTCAGGTTTTGATCAAAACTTCTAATAATTAAATTTTTCCCACCTACGTTCCCACGGATTTTCTTTCACTTCAAATGTTTATCGTTGTTAACAAACAGATACATATACCAGGGTGTCCATGAGACAGTAGCCTGCGGTTAGGGGACATCACTAGCAACTCATTGTGTGTCAAATTTAGTAGATATTCAAGCTTTGGTGATTTTCTAAAAATTTGCAATCGGCCTTTACAAAAATGAGTGCTGTGCCATAAATACTCAACCTATCGTGATGAAATTTGACACACATATATGTATTAATGTAGCTACCACATAATCTGATTTTTTATAAGTGTTGTGACTTTGTGTTTATTAGTTATTGTAGACTCAGAAGGGTCACCAATATGAGGATTGAATTTATGATGTATCAGAAGGATATATATGAAATTTTACCAATATAGAAGCTGGATTTGTTTGCGGCTAGAGCATGCGTATTATGAATTAAACAGTACTTGCAATGGTTGCGTTTATTTACAGAAGAAGCACAATTGAAATTAAACTGTTTGTTACATTATACAAAGTTCAAGATAAAAGTAGTTCACTGAAGGCAGTGCCGAGATGCGTGCTAGAAGATGTGTCCGAGGAGCTGACCAGGAAAAGAGTGAGTGGTTCTGGTGATTACTCAGACTGGTTCGATCGCAGTGTATTGTTGCATGCAATTTGGTGGATTGTATGGCTGTTGAGTATTTATTTATGCAGACCTGTGAGGCACGAACAGGGCCACCACAGATTAATTAACAAAAAGTTATTATTGAATTTTTTTTCTATTACTCCAGAGTATCGGTTAGCATCCCCGCCTATTACGTGAAAGACCTGGGTTCAGTTCTGCGCCAGGGAGATTTTTATATTTATTTTATTAATTTTACTGAACATGTATCTATTTTTTTTTCGGACCAGAAAAACATATTGTATGCATGGGTGGTATGATACATGTGTCTAAGACATGTAATGCGTTTTATTATACAGATATATTTCACTTCTTCAATATTTGCAAAATTACTTTGTGGCCTCATTTTATATAAATAATTAGACAAAATACTTTGTTTAAACCACTGTTTATTGATTATTCTACATGTTTCGATACCTATGGTATCTTCTTTAGGAAACAATGTATACTGAAAAAAAAAATATAAGCATAGATAAAAACAAAACTATAAAATGGTGAATAAGTAAGAACTAATATGAAAACAAAATTAAAAAGTAACTATTTACAAAGAGGATTTGGTTATTTATAATATTTAGCTCGCTATTAACTTATATTTCACTTCAGATACAATACTCAGATAAGTTTCAACAAATTCATCTACATTAATTATGATTCATTTTTTCTCAGCCGTCCGTATTTTTCAGTGAATTCTTGGTGGCTTATTTATGGTACTCAAAGGACATAAGAACTGCGAAATATTCCATAAATAGTTTTACATAAACTAATTTAGCAGTAATACGACTGTATCTGCCCGCAAACTTTATTTATTTGCACACTGTAATATTTATCGACCTAACAATTCTTGTTTAAGCCTTAAAAAAGTTTAATCTGATCTAGCCGGATGTTGAGTACCGCATAGAAGCCTCCAATTTCCGTTCAATATCTGCCATGCTGCTCTCTTTTATTAGATGTTTGCTCGATTTAACCTGTTATGATCTTCTTCACATTGCTCTTTTGTCTACGTGTGTGAGAAGGGGGTGTGGAATTGGACCCAAGAAGAGGAGGAAGAGAAAAGAGAAGTGGATAAAGAGATTGGAGATAGTGGGACAGTTAAACAAAGTTAGTTTCCCGAACAACGTCGGGTAATTATTTATCACTTAATATTTGTTCGGTTTTCCTAAGAAATAACGCAAAATGAATGTATACCGTTGAATAAACTGTCAAATAAGTAGGAAATGGCTTACGAATGGATGGGTAAGCGATCGTTGGAATGACATTACCTGAAGTAATTTGTCTCGTGTCCCTTCACAATGCGAGTCCGTATTCCGCTGTGTATTTCAAACCTCCTGTCAAGTTAAAGTTTTCATTTGAGATCCTTTGATAAATGAACCCTTAGCAAATTGAAATAAGATGCAATAATGTTACATCAATTTGTTTACGTTCCATTTGACACTCAATAAAAGAAAAATAATACTTTATATTGTTTATTAACACTGAATAGTAACATAATTTTAAAGTAACATTACACAAAATTTTAAAATAAATTAGCGGTTATTCGTTCAATTTATTTACTGGGTTAGCCTACTATAAGGCGAGATTTTTATTTAGGGAGGTCGACTTATATTGGAACCACAAACTTCACAAGTTCACGATTTGTGAAATTATTAATAGCATTCAAAAAGCGGCATTGATTACACATATTAAAAATGTTGCATATTCTATAAAATGAACGGTACTGACGATATTTTGTAGGAAAATATGATTAAGGATTCCAAAGACGATAATATCGCTGAAGATGGAACTGATGCTGAGAATGCTATAGCCATATGCGAATCTGATTAGCTTTACGTGTACTTTACTATTAACTGTAGGATTGCCACAGGTCCCGAATTACTATTTGTCCCGTTTTCTCTCTACACTGTGTGTGAGACAGTCGGCGCGCTGTGACGCCACGGATCTCTGCCAGTCTCAATTGTCAGCGCTCGGTGAACGGTGTATTATTTATTATATTGTTACAATTACTGTAATGCATCATTATGTAGTGATTGTATGACGCGCGCATATTGGCAAGAATGACAGCATGAAAGAGATAAAAGAGCGTCGCGTTCAGGCGCGGCTCTCTCTTGCGAAATCGTTGATTAGAACACATCTCTTATACTGTAGTAATACCTGTGAGATCTGTAATAAACAGTTTTGTTGTACATCGTGTTCTTGAATACCTTAATTCCCGCACACAAGAAGATACCATTGTTTGCAGCTGTATAATCGGGTTAAGGATATAACATTAACTTTTTTAGATAACCCCATTTTTATACCTGTAATAAAAGATGCCAATGAGGAGGTGTCATTTTAAAGATGAATATACCAAATTTGGTCATTTATAAAAAAATTACGTAATTTATTCTTGTTTTATTTATTTAGCACTTAAAACATTCTGTATCAATGCTTGGTAATTATGGCAACCCCAATTATCTGGGTACTTTGTATTAATAAATATTTTTCGTTTAACATTTTACATTTTATATTTCATAATATTATAATGGTGAGGGAAATGTTTTTTCTCCAAACAGCAGATTAATAAACAGGGGTCGCATTATTATCAGGGTCGCCCTATAGTCGGGCCAATACGGTAATTTTAAAATAAATTAGCGGTTATTCGTTCAATTTATTTATATCATGTATTGAAAACATTAATCACGATGTTTTATTGTCTATTCATCTCAATATTCCCATAAGATTATTAGGACTGCGTTAAGTTTACCTTTTCTACAACTTCTATGTTTTGCTTCAAATTGAAAATGAAATGTTAAGAATCATAACACCTGGATCTGTAAGACAAAATTAATAAAAACAAACACCTCGCGAGTATGTTTAATAAACAGAGATGATTTCCATCGATACATTGTATCTTCTTCACGTACGACAAAGATATTAATTAATTAATTAATTAGTATTGAAACCAATCAACGTCAAAATAATCAATGCGATTAGTACAAAGTTTATTAACTGGTTAAATTAACAAAATATTAATATGTACACAAATATCATATATTGTATATTTTTATTTGTAAATGATTAAATCCTGGTTTTTCGGTATTAATTATACTAGTCACATTTATACAATTTTTTTGGTACATACGAGGTGCGTTTTTTAAGTAAGTACCGGAATTTTTACAATACTTTACTTTCTTCGGACGTTACATACCTTAAAATACTTCTCAACATAGTCGCCACTAAGGCAGTTGTCATAACGGGGCATCAATTTTTGTATACCTTCGTCAAAGAACGACGCTACCTGGGATGAAAACCGTGTCTATACTCCGTCTTTGAGTTCATCATCGTCATCAAAACGCTTGTCACCAAGGAACCGCTTCAGACGAAAGAAAAGATGGAAATCATTTGGCGCCAAATCAGGACAAATCAGGACACACTTGGCAATGAATGTTAGCTGGTTTCATGTTTCGTACATTCAAGAAACGAATCACTAACCGTATCTCATAGTCGGCGGACTGATCTATTGTTTCAACATTTCAACTACTCACTACAAGTTGGCCACAATATGTAAATGTCTCTAACGTTGCGTGTGGTGAGTCAACAGAAGTAAGGAAACCATTACGCATGCGCAACATCACAACCGCAGCGCTACACCGAGAATATACGGCAACGGTACTTACTTAAAAAACGCGCCTCGTATATTATTATATGGGTTACAAGAAATTACATACTTTAAATCTGAAATAAATACTTATGAGTAGGTATTTAAATACATTTATAATCATGAACTACTCTGAAAGTAGATCTAAGCAGAAAATGACTTATCCATGTATACTTAGCGCAAAAATTTAATGTAGGAAGATTCACCGCGAAACTTATTTATGTCTATATTAGCACGGCTAAAAGCACAACACGCGCATATATTTAATATTCTTGAAACTTGTAAGTAAGCAGGTCCTTATTATCCTTTTCATCATTAAATTTTATGCGTGATGGAATAAGAAGTAATTATGGAGCATCACTTAAGCGCCAACAGCCTTCAACATATATGCCAAAGCCTTAAAAGGATCTGACGCCAGTTTGATCAGTAAATTTATTATCTAAAGGGCTTTTTTACACATGCGTTATGGTGATCAAAAACCTATGAAAAGGTGCTGGGTTATTATGGAATTCTTAATAAACCATTACAACTACCAAGTGGTAAACTAACGGCTACGTGATATGTATATCAAATATTTTCCTAACGATATTTTAATTTCATACAATTTTGGTACCGCTACAAGGATTCTTTATCAACTCTTTCACAAATCGGACTACTTTATCAATTTTTTTTCGTTTCGCAATAACAGGTTTTGTGTTTTTTTTTCTTCTTAACACACAATAGAAGAATGTAGACAGCACTAATTACATATTTTATGAATTCATTAAAAATGACATTTAGTGGTTGTAATAAAAATATAATGTGCCAAGTTATGTAAAAAACATAGCAAGATATTCCATTAACTCTTATTAAACGTATAATAAAAAATTTAATTCGGCACATTCAAACGAGATTCACACACATAAATAAATTTTCAATTTGATTAGTAAATCAATATTTTAATATATCAAAAAACCTAGTACGGTTACATTAATGTCATCAGATATGCTATAAAAAAAATCACAATCTTTTTATTTGTATATACTTTATTCAACGTTAATTATAAAATATTTATTCTTTTATTTTATCCAATTTTTATAGATTACCTTTTATTTATTGACCAAACGTCGTCCAATAAGACATTGTACGTCTAATTAAACATCAAATTATATGTACTTTATCGTCTATGATTATATTCAGCTTATTTAAATTATATTAGTAATATAAATATTTATATAAGCATAATTAATTTTTCAACAAAATTTTATTCAATTTGACGCTGAGGAAGAGCATATTTCTTGCAGAAGCCAATTTTCTGGTATCATAATATGATCTCACAGAACAGATTAGATATTGATAAACCTTTTTCCTTACATGCTATCCTGTTTTATCTCATTCCCACTTCTCAGAGATCTGTGCTGATCGGACTAATTGCGGCTGGAATCTGTGAGCTGTGGGCGAGCCGCCAATACAGGATGCTGTCCCTGCTGTTGAATAACTGCCTGGGACCAATTCTCGATTGTATCAGAAAAGAGACTAATTACTGATACAAGAAACATCAAGCCGTGTTTTTTAAGATGTAATTTGTTACTCTATCTACTAAGTGAGAGGAGGGATTGAAGGATGTGGAAAAGATGGTATAAACTAATTTTCTTTAGAAATTCAACTTGGTTGTTTACCTCCGGGACGGACATAGGAAGAAGTAAATGTCTGAAAAGATTTTTATTGTCATACATTTTTTCTACTCTACAATTCCTGGTGAATCTTTCTTCAATTTTGAATCTCTAAACCATAAATTTATTTGATGACCTGTCGCTCCATCTTATCTCAGGCTTTTTCAAGATCATGCATCCTGTTGGTCTAATATTCATCAGTAATTTCGGTTTTTTCTGTTCGCTCGTCCTCTATATCTCTATATGCTTCAGCTACTGAAGTATTTATATTTTTATAAATTTAGAACACATTATTATTCAACAAACTCATTAAACATATTATAAGGTACATCATTGTAACACTTCTACACCAAAATCAATTTTGTAAACCCGATATATATCAATATTGTATATCGATATAAATAAACATAGTGAACTCATTATGTTACTGACGTCTTGGCGTGTTAATAAAATTTTCTGTATAATTTTAACAAAATAACGAAAATAAGTTATTAAACGTATAAATTATCCGTTTTCAACTAAATTATTTATGCAGACTAAAACGTTAACGTTTTGTGCCTTTGGAACAGCAAAGTATCATCTGATATTTACAGCAAACAATATTCATATATATTGATATATATGAATATTGTTTTTTGTATTTCTTCTGACTGTTTCCTAATTTCGGGCACAGTAAATTATAAGGCAGATCTATTTATGACAGAGTAAACAATGAAAAAATGAAGAAACAATGTAAAGCTGACCTTTGTATGGTGAGTAAGATTAATAAAAGCTTATTTAGGTGGTTTGGTCATTTGGAACGGATGAATGAGGATCGAATGGTAAGAAAGATATATGACGCAAGTATTGATGGTACAAAAAGTAGAGTACATCCACGGAAGACTTGGCACGATCAGGTAAACCATATACTGGAAGATGGTCCTGTTAGAAGCCTCAATAATCGGCGAGTTTGTATGAGAAGATGAATGAATATGGATGAACTATAATTGTGTGTGGTGATCTATCCTCCCTGACTACCCCCGTGGGGAAACGGCGTGAAGGTAAGTTAGTTAATTATATTATTGTAATGTTCTTGAGTTCAGCGCTGCACCGCCGGGGCGAGATGTATACCCGTGTGCGTGTGTGTGGGGATAAATAATGAACGCGCGCATGGTCTCTTTTCTACGTTCCAGTTGATTTCGATACGAGTTATATACCATGTACCATCATCGTATTATTCTTGTACTAAATAGTTAAATGTCACATAAGAGTTTCTATTGGACAACCATCATTTGTATTCTAATTAACAGTTACCTACTAAAAAATATTATTTTTATCTTATAAACTATTTGGAAATTTGACATGTTTCTTACATGGTTTTAAATAAATTTTGATACAAAAAAGTCAATTTCAACCAAAACGTCAGATGATAACTTCAAACGTCCTTGTAATTAATATTATTTATGGCTAGAGTGACAATTGTATGAAATGTGTATAATTTTGTTTGAATTAAATTATTAACTACATAGATTTCAATGAAAATCACGTCTGAACTATCAAGAAACTGATTTTTCTGCGGTACCAAGGAATAGTACCGCTCTCAAAGTAAACTCATTGAATCTCTCCACAGTGGAAGCTGCGATCGCCGCGCGGGTCGGAGCCGATTGGACCGGTAGCCACTCCGCCAACCAATTACGGGATCTCAGCCGAATGGTTTATGCTTAACTTCACCATGAATCAAAGGTGAACGCCAGGAGAGGCAGATTGAAATTAATGACCCGGAGGGTGTCCGGCAATACAGTCCTTATACAGAAATCGTAATAAAACAATAACATAGCTCACGTTACAATGGAACTTTTATTTTTACGACCAATGCCGGGTAATAAAGTTGTAATATTTATATCTATGGAGTAATCTAAATCTTCAATTATAGTGAAATATAGGGTGCCTGCATCTGCGACAGCCGTTACTCTTAATTCGGAAGTGTTGGGAGAATTATTGGCACAATATTTAAGTATCCATAAAATGTATCCTTTGATAAAACACATTTTTATAAATATGGTATGACTAAATTGGCTTCAGCTAACATATTTATGATATCGACTAACACCACATTATTACTAAAACTATTAGTGTAGTAAAACAATTAAAACAACAAACAGTTCAGTTACTTCTCTACAAACGAGAATTTTATTTTATAGAAAGGTAGCGTGTCATAAAATTCTCAGAATTGTAAGTCTAATAATTCAACATAACGCACGCACAAACATAGATTATAATATAATAAAAATCCAGAAATGTGTCCTGTGATACTATTACCTTAGTAAATCTTGTGGTGCGTAACATTTTTCTGTCACATGCTTTTTTCTGTGAGATTTAGCGTTCTTTCTGTTTTTAATGTTTATTTGGTGATTAATTTCTATTGCCATATCTAATAACTTGTTTAACCATTGCGCCTTATTTAATATATATATATATTAAATAAGGCGCAATGGTTAAACAAGTATATATATATATATTATAAATTCACACGTATTTTTTTAAATTTAATTCACACATTGTACACTAATAGAGATGTGTACACGGAATACATGTTACAACAATATTCTTATTATTTTTAAATGCTTGTGTTATGAAAATAGTACTAACTTGATGGTTTCCTGGAACGAGACTCGAACACCCACCACTAACTAAAACACAAAGGCGAGTATTATAACCATTAGACCACAAGCACGTCACTTATATTTTCATAATAAATAAACATTTAAAAAATTGTTGTAGTTATTATTTATTATTGCCATTCATTGCAATTCGAACTTGAATTAATTTAAATAAATGTTTTATCAAATGTATTTCACATTTATAAATCAAATTTATTTTACATATGAGATTCTAAAAAAATTTCCTTCAATTAATGCAAAGAAAGGATCAGAAAGTTTACTTCTTTATGTTTCATTATTTTAGCCATAATTCTTGTCCGGAAAACTTAAATTTTTGATATTAATATATAAATATTGTACATTTTTTATTTAGTCTGCCAGAAATGAGGTTCTATGGAGTAAATTCATAAATAATTATCAGTGTAGTGTGTACAATTTAGACGAAAATAATCATTATCTTACGTAGTTATTGTAGTTTTAAGAATATGTAAATAAAATTTAGATAATAAAAAAATATTACATAATCTTACTATTATAATACCTGCTGTTCATATGTACAACGTTTTCAACCCCTAATTTAACAATTTATATTTAAAATACTACAAAAATATGTATTTTTTTTACATATTAAGATGGGTGGATGAAATGTTAATAACATTTTATTTGTAAAATTGTTTTTTTTTCAAAATATAGAATTAGATACGCGTCACGTTTTTCAATAAAACACTCTTTATATCTTCATACAAGTGATACTAATTCTTCAAAAATATCTGTTTGTAAGGAATGATGACCATATGTTGACCACAAATTCCTACTATTTTATTGGCATCTAGACACACTCAATATACAGTTAGATTTCAACTATTTGTTTCACTCCGTCACGCGCCAAGTTCTACCAATTCTTTGTATTATTATACAAAACTCCGCTGACACGAACGCATGTTGTGAATGATGTGGTTTGTCTCTATGAATTCTAAAAGCTCACTGGCGATCATTCGTTTCATACATTTGCATACAATAGAGGATGTTAAGCCGATAGTCCTCTGGTAGTTGAAAGATTTATTTTATATATGGAAGAAGTGACAGTGGCTTTCTTCCAGTCCTAGGCGACTGGCGTTGAACCTAGTGGTCATACTGCATACCCTCATTAAATGGAGCCTAACCCATATAATAAATCAAAGATGGTTCGGATTGCATTACTATAATAATTGATCGAAAATCAATAATTAGGATCCAGCATGTATAGTATCAACAATTATTTTACATATTTACAAAATATATTACATATTATGTGTGTCTATAATTTTAAAGACTCTTGAAAGGTTTATTCAGAAACATTTCAACCACGGTTATAGATCTCAAAATGTACCCAGATATAGTTATTAAAATGGTCAGCTGTCGTCATGTTTAATGTAAATCAATAAGAACAAATTATTTACTTATTTATCTAAGTCAACATTTCCAGGTAGTGATTAAACATAAAACTGTAACTGTAATCAATGTACCTAAAAGTGGAACTGGATCATGGAGATGTGTTGGTTCTGACATTTGATACACAGAGTACATAATAAACATTTTTATATAGTAATAAATAATTATAAAATATCATAAATATTATAGATATACAGTCACACTGGTTTCAGTATAACCCCTGCTCTTTCATCAGTGCATTATAAAGCTAAATTTGAATTGATATTTTGTCTTAAGATTTCGCTGATTATCAGATATTCCAAAATTAGTTAACATTAAGCAATACTCGAAAAACTCATATGGTTAAAAATACAAAGCCCCGGTAACAATAATTTATATTAAAATACAAAGTTATTTAAAATTATTAATAAATATTGCAGGGCGTTTGTTTGCAGCTACACATTTTAGATGTTTTGATAATGACATGTTGCGTATTCAGGATGGAGAGAACTGGTGCCACAAGTTAACTCCACCTCCACCCTCGTGGAAGACCGCCGTGAAGGTGGACAAATCTCGTACGTAACAGATGTCGCCGGATAATTCTAGTTGAAATTCATCACCATCGCGATAACTATAATTATTCTGCGAGAGATATGCTCTATATGCTCTTATATATATAATTGGTCAATACCAAGAAAAATAAAATTGCTTATTCTATTAATAATAATATAAAAAAATACTTTGTTTATACCACTGTTTGTTGATAAATCAACATGTTTCAAGATCAATGGTCCCTTCTTCAAGATATAATGTAATCTAAAATTAAAAATGCAAAAAATGCATACAAAAACAAAACTATAAATGTAAATGGTGGGTTACTCATTGGAAACTAATGTGAAAACATATTTAAAAGGTGATTATTTGCAAAAGGATTTGTTTATTTTTAATGTTTTATTTGCTATTAACACTTTTTCTCATTTCTTATATTTCTATTTTATCTAAATGTAAACCTACTTGTATATAAAATTTCTAAACCAAATATGTCAAAATAATGGGCTGTTTCCCCAATTCAGAATAGTTGTCACTTATTTTAGACATCTCAAAAAACAAAGTGTTTTCTTATAATTATTAATATAATATATTGCCACAAAGTAATTTTGCAATAATGCGAAGTGGTTATTTTATAATTAAATGTGAAAATAATGTGTGTAAAAGTATATTTTAAAGGTTCAAGAAAAACATTTTATTTGTAAAGTTATAATTTATTTTAAAATAATTCAAACAAAATTTAGATAAATCACTTCAAAAGATACACAGGAATAATATATACAAGAATATCGAAAAAATATAGTCATTACCAGGACTCCAACCCGGAATTTTCTGTTGCCGGTAAGAAGCCTTTACCGATTGATAAAGCGCTGCGATACTCAAAGGTTTTTGAGAAACATCATAGTATAATAACGGAAAAAAATATATGTTTTAGACTTAGCAAACATATATATAATGCTGAAATTTAACTAGACTTTTATATATGAGTATATATTATGTGTATATATAAATATTTTTAATGAAAATACATTTTCTGAAGTTGCATATACAGAACATAGTTATTTCATATTTTTAATACAAATTAAATTAATTAATTAGAAAGGTATACAAAAAAATTCTATATATATTGAAAAAATATTTTTTTTTACTACCGGGATTCGAACCTTGACCTTTTCCTATCCGTGTAAAGTCATTGCCATTCCGCTATATCATATAGCGGACCGCGAAATAGTGACAATATTTATTTGATTTCTTTTAAAGTGATTTAACTTTATAATTTTATTTTTATTAAAGCATTTTTAATAAGATCTTAATAAAATAATGTTTATAGCAAAAAAATGTTTCATGTTTCAATGCAAATTTTTCTTATCCCAAATATACGGTTATGTCGAACTGAAATCGTTAATAAATTAACGTCAACACTTAAATTGTTACGTGTTATTATAAAGTATTTTGTAAACTTGCGTAGGTTGCACATAAATTGCCGGCGAAATGTTACATGTATAATTTCTCGCAAAATATTTTCCTCTGTATAAAATCTCGTACTTTTTGCAGACCTCTGTGATTCTTCTTTTCTGGTCCAAACAAAGTGCCGCAAAATTAAAGTAACAAGTATCAGATACATGCGACGTTCAGAATACCTTGCGTACATGTATAATAATTTATAATAAAATATCTTCAATAGTTTGGTTATCATAAATTGTCAAAGTCTCCTCAATGTATGTAAAATGGGGAAATTCGTATTTAAAACAGGACATATGCCCGAGGCATATCAAGAGTTATTACTTCTTGCAGTTCATATTACGCGCGCGGTAAATCTGCTTATCGTCTATGCTTCGGTTATACTCGTATAGCGATTTAAAGAGTCATTTGAAATTTGAAATATTGTCACTTTCTCACATATTTTTGATTCCATTAGTGTTTACTATTTCTTACCAGAAATCTTTCACATATCAATCTAAAATATCTTTTTTTAAATTTGTATGCTCAGACGGTTTTTTTATTTAACCAATTACAGTTAAATTAAATATTAGTTCTGCAAAGCTGTTTTAAAATAATTAAAATGACTACTAGGTTAGACTCCAATTTTAAATTACATTTGTACATTTGGCAAATGTTAATAACACAATAACGAGCTCAGTGGTATTGTATAATATTTCAGACACTTGAATTATGTTAAATTGGAAATGCTTGATTGATTTAGTGGTAAGACAAACACCTAAGACCAAGTGGTCCGAGGTTCGCAGTTAGTTCGAGTTAGTCCCATTTTTCATAAAACAAGCAATTAAATTATATAAAATAGTTGAATAACTTTCGGGGCATGTATTTTTTGATACTTTCTTTCTCGGTCGATGTGCTCATGTCTAAGCATCGCGGTCCTCGGTTTGCTTCCACAGGGCGTACTGTTTGCTTCCTTTTTTTGTGATCTTGGGCCTTATTTAGTGTAACATGTATTGAAGATCCATCTCTCGTCATTCTTCCGTAATCACCATTTTCTCCATCTCTATATCTTTTAGCTTGCACAAATTATGAAAGAATTTTTTCCTGCGTGTTGTAGAAGATTTTCTTTAGTGCGGAGTTCCTGAAGAATAGAGACATTCATTCGTTTCGCAGTCCATAGTACGCACAGCATGAAATGCTTACACCATATCTTGAAGACGTCAGATTTGTTCATTTCTTTCCTTCCCAGGGTTCACGTTTCTACCCTACGCAGAGCTATAAAGAACACCAAAGGTTTACTTGGGTTTCACTTCACTTCAGCAAAGATTAACATTTAATCCACACAAATTATTTTAACACTTAAAACGGATTTATTGTCATGCAAGTCGCAATTGAGAAGGGCCTCGCTTTTCAGAGAGCCCCTGAATCATAGCAAAAGTTGAAGTAAAACCAGGTGTTACCGACGCAAGTCGCCGGTAATACTGGGGGTGATGGGAACGGAAAGATATGATGGGAAATATGGAAACGGATGAATGAATAGGGAGGATAATTATAGAATCCTTCGATATTGAATGGACCAGGTGTGAGGACTTACGGGATACGAAAGGACAGCTCGATTCACCCGATACGATACTGTAAAGTACACTTCCAATGTTCGCAATGAATTGCAACACACTAATACTATGATGTGTACTTTCATGAATAATGCACAAATGAGGACGAAAAATCCACTCCAAACACAAGCACAAGAGAACAATAAAATTAATTTAACAATAATAAATTCGCGTAAACGCATTAAATATTAAATACGTATGAATTGTCTGTGTCCATCGTAACCATGATTTGTACGCTTTGTCTCTTTTTCGGGAGCTGCAGACCTATTCAGACCACTAAAACATTGACGCTATACATTTTGGGGGTCCCTTGTCTTAATAATTGCTTACTCATTTTCAAGTTAATTTAAATATATACTTAAAACCATTTTTAACTCAAATATACTAATCCACGTTTACCACCTTTACACTCATAAAGTTTCGATTTTCAGATTAACAATGTAGTAGTTTCTAGCATTTTCTGGCTTTTCTGAATAGTTGCCACGATTCAGATTTTGAACAACGTTAGAGCAAGGAGGACGTGTAGTATATTTTGGATAAGTTGGGACCTTATTTTATATTACGATCAAACACAGCTTGAGATCGAATCACAGAGTCTAGTATCGATAAATATATTATAATTGCTTAACCGGTTGATCTTAAGTTCGCAGTAATGCAACTCGCTTAGCATATTGAAGTATACAAAACTATAATTCACATGACTTATTGAAAGTTTCGTAGTACAATATAATTTAGTTTCAAGACTGTAGTTACCTACCAAGGCTAGGCACATAATTCTCGAGAACTTATTTGAAACTAGAGAATACTCTCAACGTTTTTGGGCTTCGATTGTGCTGTAATTAAATTATTTATGATTTTAATTAAAAATTTGCATAAAAGAGAAAAAAAAACATTTAAAAAAAACAGTCTGAACGCTGGTGTGCCCTTTATACTCCGCCGTTTATTATAATAATTTCATGTTATATCAGACGAGGTGGAGAGGTGTCGACATAGTCGGGAGTGGCCCGGCACACATCAGTTATTTATGAGTGGTTCGTGTCCTCGCTAGGGTATCCCAAGGGAATATATTAACAGATATTCGTTATTTAATATTCATATCTGAGTGACTCAAAAACCCGGCAGAGATAACAAACCCTCAGAGCTTTGTAAATCCTATTTAGAAATTTATACGCTTGATCGACAATAATGTACATTTTGGATTTATGTTATAAATTCACCCTGAATATGAAAACACGAAACACTAAAAAATGTACGTAACTGAAAAAATGAAAACTTTAAAAAACCAACTTTTGTTTAGCATTTGAAATTATTATTGTCCTTAATTTTTACTACTACTTAATATCAAAATCTATCTAGTTCATAGAAATATCTAAATCTTTTTAATAATAAACCCATAAACCTTAAAACATACTAAAACAGATTATTTTGAATATTTGTATTGTGTGAGTCATATATATAAAGCGGCACATAATCGAATCCCGGGGGGAATTTTTTTTTTTTATGTTGTTTTACATTTTATATGCTTAAATTTAATGCATTGATATATTACAATATATTCAATGCAATAATAAGGTTTTGAAATCGATCCTGGTACCTCTCATTTGCTAAGCCAGCACTTAATTAATTCATTATTAAACAAATAATAGATATCTTATAGAGACGAAGTTATTTTTTATTATATTTAATGGAAAATATATGAAAAAATTGGTAATTACAGGGCTTATGACCTGTCTTCGTTTGGCTTAAGTGATCACTCTATATAAATATAACGTTCACCATTTTCATTATTCAATCTCCATATCCATCAGTTTTTTAAAGTTGTATATGTTAATATATGGACCCATTACACTATCGCTATCTATGGACTAAATTTGATAACCCATTTCCCTGAAAAAAAATATATGTCACAATGAGAATCTAATTTTTATTTTATTATTATTTAAAGCAGTATTCTTTATCTGTAAAATATGTTTACACATTATACTAGAATATGCTTGGAAATCTATATTTTTCGATTTTATATATTTTCTTATTTTGACCAATATGTTCAAGAATTTCTTGGACATATTCAAATATTAAATTTATTATTATTATTTATTTTTTTTTTTCCACCCATTCCTCATTTGATTACTAATTCAAAAATTTTATGTAGAGGTAGAACGACACAATTGTCCAATACGTGTAACGCGTTTTATAAATCTTGTAAATTTAAGGTGAAATTTTCAATTTATCTAGCTTATAATGAAATGATACAACATGCTGGTTCTCTCGTTCCAAGAAATTACAGGCATGGTTGATAACTTATTACATGCACAGTGGTTAGCGTTGTTAGTGAAACATAAATTTATAACCCGAAACATTGTTTCAAAGGTCAAGGTAGTATTTCTTGCTGACTATGAAATAGAACCACGAATGTAATTGTTACAAATTATACACGCATGTAACTAAAATAACCTTGTAATTCATAAGGGGAGAGAATCGTAATTAAATTGAAAAAAAACTATACGAAAAACATGTAGTTTCTCATTTTATTCATCATAGTAAAACATATGTAATTGCAAATATCTTAGATAGGGAATTTATTTATTTATTTTAAAAATACGATTTATAAACGATTAATGATACTAACAGATTGTTCTGCAGAGACATGTTAAAGAACAAAGTATATATTGAAATGTAGCAATTGACAAATTTGTGATTAAAAAGTTTAAAACAGATGGAGTTAGAATAATATAATGCAAAATTAGAAACACAGTTAAAAATAAAATATTACAAATTAACAATTGAGGAGAATGAATAAGATATTAAATTTGTCGTACAAGTACCTACAATGCGTTTGAATTCCAAGGGCAACGATAGCGATGTGATTCGTCGTTAGAAAGCGAAACAGTACGAGCTCGACTACATGGTAAGTATGTATTACATGCTCGAAAGAATATCAACCATGTATTGTACAATGAGCAATTAAACTGAGACTGTCATGAAAAATATGTCCAAGTTAGCGTTATTCGATGAGATCTCGTAGTGAAAGAACGGAAATGTATGAATATTGGTGCGAAAATGCGTGATTTTATTGTATGCAGATAATGCAATGTTAGTGTCGAATTATGAACGAGATTTGCAGAATCTAGTAAGCAAGATGTAGGATATTACAATTGTTAATGTCAGCAATGAAGTAGATAAAATAAGTATTCGAGAAAGATAAAAGTAAGACTTCGTGCGATGTTGTGATAAGGGATGGATATTTGGAGCAAGTAGAAGAGTTTGCGCACTTGGGAAGTGTGTTTGATGAGAACGGAAAGGTTGGAAAAGATATCGGAATAATGCTATGAAGCCAATTATGTTTTGGGTACAGTCATCAGAGAAAAACATGTAACTGCGAACGAGGGAAGTGTTGTGTGTCAGTCAAAAAGTGGTGACGGCGTTATAGTAAGGTCGTTAATATGTTTCCTTTCTAAGAGTACCTTACTTACTTACTTACCAACACGCCGTTTACCCGCACATAGAATAGAGCGCCACACTCTTCTATCATAACGTACAATTCTCGCTTCATCCACATTCATACATCTTCTCATACAAGCTCGCCGATTATTGTGGCTTCTAACAGGACTATTTGGTTCACCTGGTTGAACCAAATTTTCCGCGAGCGCCCTTCATTGAGTACTTTGTTTGTTAAAATAATTATTGGAATTATTTCATGCCTTTGTAATGGACTAACTGAAAAATTATTTCGAATTTTACTGCCCTGCGTGGAAAATTAGTATTATTTTAGAATTTGTTTAATTATTTTTTTATAATTTTTTATTATCTTTAATTAGGAATGGTTTAATGATCGAAAATTCACAGAGAAGTTATCTTACCCTACGTGAAAGGACATATGAATGTTTAATTATGAATACGTGAATTTCTAAAAAGTGCTAACCCATATGGGTACTGAATGAAATATGTAAATCACCACGATAACGAGTTTGACGTATTTATTTAGTCATATATTTTTCTGAACGCTTATTTATTCACATTTTTGTCACATATTTTTATTACAAAAGAAGGGGTGAGTTCGGATGTTTGTACATCAAAAATCACTAACTACAATAATTATATCAACATGTGTTCAAAGTGTATTTCGTAAGTAATGTCAAGTTTACACACAACAAAATCTCTTCTAAATGTAAATTTATTATTCTGTTCTATAAAATGAGGATTAGCCAGACAATAGATAACAAAAAATGTTTTGGATATTAAATATTTATTGACTTAATTTTAATCTTAAGATTATTGGTAAAAAAAATGTCGGTTTAGTGCCACTGACACGGGTACATGTCTTGGACACGCGAAGTGCGAAGCCGTTAATGCAAATATGCAAAGACAGCGTGTTAAAATTGTTTATGGATGGGGCAGACATCCAACTCGGGCCGCGGATGTGGGGGATTCTGCATTCATCGTTTTTGAGATGAGCAACAGGAATAATATTCAGATCTCGTCTTGCGCGGTTCTCTTTTTGGGCGGAAATGAAGTGGCTGCGTGGAATCATTTTAATTGAATAAGATCGGTCTCGGCGCAGAGCCCGCGCAGCGCCACGCAATCTCTTGACGCCAAAATGCATTTTTAATGTGCATTTTTTAAAATTTTTCAGCGTTGATTTTTCGTATTACGATATAAATATTAAACTGGTTTGATTACGTTTTGATATAAAGTTTCTGGGCTCTGTGGTATTGAAAACATATTCACTGATACAGTGTCGGTAAGATATACAAATAATAAAACAAAATTCTTTATTTAAAGCACTATTTATCGATTATTCAATATGTTTCGATACCTATGGTATCTTCTTCAGGAAACAATGTATACTGAAATTAAAAATACAAGCATAGATAAAAACAAAACTATAAATAAGTTGGAACTAATATGAATGAGGATTTTTTTATTTATTGCAAATAGTCACCTTTTAAATTACTTTTCATATTTCGAGAGGTGCAGTCCCGTTCATTATCAGATGATAACTAAACTAAATACAGTTTTGTAGTATATTATTATATTATCGACCAGTCATACTTTATAGTTTTGTTTTTATCTATGCTTGTATTTTTAATTTGCATATACATTGTTTCCTGAAGAAAACACCATAGGTATTGAAACATGTTGAATAATCAATAAATAGAGATTTAAACAAAGTATTTTGTTATATTATTTATATACAATGACGCTACAAAGTAATTTTGATAATATTTAAGAAGAGATAATTTTATGTTTCGGCACTACACAATGCATTAAAATACATCAAAAAAGTAATTAAGTGTATTTTTTCTATGTATTATTACTCTAACATGAGACAAGTCTTCTCAGTGGGATCAATTAAAATTGAAAACAAATTAACTACCTTTGTATTATCCATGTTGGTTAATTAGAAGTTAACCGGTTTCCATATATGTTATGTTCATCAGGATGGACATACACTAAATAATTTATCAATAAATATATATTAATAATAAATTCGTTAGTTAGTATAGTGAATAAAAATTTATTTTATAGATTAGTTTGTATACTTTCATACTGACGATGAAATCAAAACCAGTCGACGCTAAAGCAATCAACGCTGTTAATACAACGATAGTAATTTGTTGAAATTAATATTTATACTTAACCACAAAGTTAACGCAATAAAAATTACTTGTACCTGTGAAAAAAGTAATCAAATTAATTAAGAAATTAATCTAATCTTGTTAGGGTTAATTAAGCTCGCAAAACTTAATTACGTATACTCCAGTTCATTTTAAATTTATACAAACGTATGTTTGGTGTATCGCCGGTTTTCAGTCTTGTGAGTTACCTTTGAGTGTGATGCCAGGCAATTTTGACATGGGTTCGTTTAATATTAAATACTAATATTTGCACAACGAAGCAGCAGCCATAGCAAATAATGATAATGCACCAGATTACGTTAATTTGAGATTGTTTAATATTTTGAAACTAAAAATGCTACCTTTCGTGAAATACGATTATTATTCAAGACAGAATAAGTTACTACCAATGAGGGAAAATAATTGAACCGCACAAACTGAACTGGGGCTTTGTGAATAATTAAGAAGCTACGTAATATAATAGTCGTCTTTGTGTGCAAGAACCGTTGATGCCAGCGGATGAGGAGGAGGCTCAGCTGATCTCGCTGAATATATCACTTGTAACACTTACCAGACTTTATTAACGTTTAACGCTGATATAGCTCGAGTCACTTTGCGTGTCGGCAAAGTTGACTAGCAGAAAAATTCTGCGTATTTTCAGTTCTTTAACCAGGGAAAAAAGCTTTTATTGATAATTAAAGCATCACGCTTTCATGATTCATCACAATTAATTGAGAGATGTGTATCAAGTCAATATATCTTGTTTATTATTTTAACTGTCTATCTGAAGTTCATTTCGTTTAATATTACTGCTCTAGCAGCGGTAAATATCTTTACTAGATTAGCGGTATCAATTAACTACAATAGTTGTTGCCATTATCTTAATCATTGTCGTAATACTGCGTTTCCCATCTATTGTCAATGATTTTTTGGATGTGTTGGATTCAGACATAGTGTCATGTGTGGCTGATAGAGCAAAAACGAACGTGTTTTTAATATCTCTAGGTAAAGATTACTCGAATTTGTTCTCTTTTATATATTCAATAACAGTACGTAAATATATATTCAATTTGATATGAAGTGTTATGATTATGATGATCTATAAAAAAAATGATTAAACACAAAATATATCAAATTTTATATTTATCCACAAAAAAATGGACAGTTTTCCGTTTCGATTCTCAAAATTAAGTTAATCCAAAATTTTTCACACCACCTTAAGAAGATGTAACACACTTCTGTCTATAGTACTTTGTCAATTCCGTAGATACAGTAATAGTAGTAGAATTGGCTTATTTAAAATGTTAACATTTTTAACGATAACTCTCTAAACGAACTCGCTTATTAATTGCCATTTTCTACTCCTTCATTCCAGACTTCATAGCGAGCGTCACGGGGGAGCATGGTGTCCAAAGCAGCAGGTCACCGCAGACAGCACCGAGTGGCTTCAGGTGGACCTCAAGAAGGTCTACCTTATAACGGCATCCGAGACCCAGGGACGGTTTGGTAATGGCCAGGGTCAAGAATTCGCAGAAGCCTACCTGTTGGAGTACTGGAGGCCACGACTGGGGAAGTGGATGCGCTACAGGGATGCTCTCGGAGAAGAGGTAAGACAGTAATCATTTTAATTTATTAATTTTCTACGATTTATTTTCTTTACCTTTATCATTTTATACCGCCGTAGTAAATGATATACCAGTGGTCTCGTATTATTTCTAATAAATAATCAATTCATTCAATGCGTCTTAAAATATTTTTGATTGGTGGAATATAAGTGGGTGCGCGCAATAAATAATATGTATTAATACATTGACATGCAAGTATAAATATATAACCATTATCTTGCAGTAATTATAAAGTCCAAAAGGACATATTAGATTTTTTTAAATAATTATAAACCTTGAATTTATTTGAAACTATTCAAATCAAATAACTTTCCCAGATATATATATATATATATACGTATAATTATATATATACTCAGACGTATAATTATCTCATTTTTCTACACGCTGTTTGTCTAATTACATAGAAGCATTCTTTCCAAAAAATATAACAATGCTTGCATTCATAAATACATCCGTTGCGATGAGAAATCCAAAATGTTAATTACATTTGGACATACCCACAACATAAACAGGAAGGATTAATTAGTTCGAATATTTTTACAGTGTTATAATTTTCATTATTGACAGTTCGTGAGTGTTTAAAACATTTCGCAGATACAAACGGTTTAGTCCGATCGGTTATTCGGTTTGCTAAAATAGCCCGATGTGTTGGAACACACGTGGTTATTGTAAGGGAGCTCAATCGAGCGATGAATTCCGACGCCAGAAAAATACATTCTTTATTTATGCGCGGTTATATACTAAGATTTGATCTGGTTTTGTTACAAACGGGCACGTGACTGTGTTCAGCAGTCTTTCGGTTCAGCACCATGATCCAATTCTCAAATGTAATAATATCACATTGCAATATTTGTGTTCGTAGCGATTAATTGCTGTAGCAGTTAATTTTATCATATGTCGGTTTTATTACTTATGTAGTTATATTAATGCGTACTCTGTTTCAGCATCCAGAATTAGAAATAACGATTGAATTATAGTTTGCGTTGACTTAAATACAAATTTGTATAAAATATTTCATTAGATGTGGTTAACTGCATTATATCAAAAAGAACCACGTGCGGTCTATGTGAAATTGTAGCAAAAATGTATGTAAAGATTTACATATAAAACCAATTTTATCGAAAAATATTGTTGTTGCACCACCGGGATTCGAACCTGGATCTCTTTCCTAACCGGGGAAGGTGCATTATCCAACTATGTTAGAGCGACAATATTTTTAGAGACAATTTTCGAACCTATATGTTACTTTTTTGATATTAATACATTTAATCGTTCCATTATTTTGAAAGAGCCATCTAACTTATTTTTAAAGAATCTCAAATACCTTTGAGTAAACTGATAGCAGACGCCAGATTTATCAATTTATTTTTATTCAATTTTGGGCACATTGATACAACTTTATTATTAGAAGAACACATTCTTATTGTGAAGTTGTATACGCATACAACGTACAAAAAACGACTTTAATGCTTATTAGTATAATGCACGGAATGGCATACATATTACGAAGCGAGCGGATTGTTTTGAGGAATTTGTTTGTGTGACGCATTTTTGACAGTTTGGCTTGAATACTTGAATCCGAATTAATGCAATATTAAATATCCTTCGATTATCTATATAACTCATCATTTGAATAAAAAACTAATACAGATAGTTACATGGATACTTCACCAACGTGTTCTAACGCTATAAATGAAAATAGGGAATCAAGTGAGTGTTTGTGGGTGAGTCTATAGATTTGAATATTTGATATTCTACAAAAAATCACCGACCGCCACTGATAAATATGCGTATTTATTTTACTCAACATAACTCATCTCTCTGCAACTGTAAATATATTAAACCGACAATGTTTCAGTGTGCGTCGGTTGCATTCTGCGTTTTTGTATGATTAATACATATCACATCGCTTGCGGTACACTCGGTCCGAATCAGAATTCGGACAGCATCCCTCCCGCGAGCCAATCCAGATTGTTTTGTGGCTATTATTATTCCATAATTGAAATTGTATTACCATTGCATTTGCGGGTCCGCACGTGGCCACTATTATTTACCAATACATCACATGGCTTTTGTGCGAAGTTGTTGGTGGATTATTTTCGAATATTTTCAAAAAAAAAATCGAGCTAGTGTAATCATCACTTTCATGGTTATGTGTTAAAATCATTTTGTGTAAAATTCACTGAGAAGGAATGAAATATATAATACTTTTTTTTGACATTTTAAAATTTAATTTGTTACATTTCACTTTGTGTATTATTTTTTTATTTATGTACCATGTAGGTACTGAATTCGTGAAGAAGTTTACTTTACCTACTTACCGGAATGCAAAAAGTCATATTTTAATTTTATACCATATGCGCGTTGTGATTTATCGAACATGTGAATTTCAAAGCGTGAGTTTGACGTTATCAGATAATTGAATGGTTCGGTAAAGTTCAATAAAAATTCCTGAATCACAAAAAGTTTATTCATTTGAATGTGACGAAATGGCAAAATACACATTTGACAATGACTGCCTTAGAAAGATCAAAAAAAATAAACATGCGCCCCAATTTAATGCAATAAAAGAAATATATTCATTAGGAGAACACATTCTTATTGTGAAGTTGTAATTATTCAGAACAGACGGTCTGTGATATTTTAAATATATTAATTAGAAAGATATACATATAAAATTAATTTTATAGAAAAATATTGTTGTTGCGCCACCGGGATTCGAACCTGGATCTCTTTCCTAACCGGGGAAGGAGCATTATCCAACTATGCTACAGCGACAATATTTTTAAGAAAGAGATTCAGGCTCGAATCCCGGTGGCGCAACAACAATATTTTTCAATAGAATTGATTTTATATGTATATCTTTCTAATTAATATATTTAATTCATATTTGAAATATATTCAAACGTTGACACTTGCAATATTATTAATTATTATCGAATTCTAACATACATTTATGGACACTGAATAAAATATGTAGTCACCGTGGTTACGTGCAAATTCAGGTACAATTATTTATCAAGGAGTTCAAGGATATGTAACAATTATAATTGTTCGAATTTTTGGGTTTATGTTTAGAATCAATTTTGTTTATCAATATCGGTGGATGATAAGAGAATGATTATATTTCCATGGAAATGTAAAGATGTAAAGAAAAAAGTACATCAAGATGATCTCATTCACAGGAGACATGCCTTATCGGCGATAAAAATTATTGTATAGTCACCGTTGAGTCATTCAAGTAAACTTATTGTATAACGTAATTACAGAGAAGACATTGATACTATAACATACACACACACATGCCTTAACACTAATTCGTCAACAATTAAAACCAATTCGCGCATAAACATTGAGTAATTTAAAAAATTTCATTTTATGCATTATTTCTTATACACATTTCTTCATTTTATCAATAATATAATATCGTGTATAAAATAGATACAATGATTTATTAGTTTTTCTTGTACGTGTATTTTTGTATATAATTCAATTATCAAAACACCTATGTTACAGCGTTGGATTTATCGGACTTGCAATACTCGTTGGATAAATCCGACCGACTGATGTAGCGCACATTTTTATTGCTTGAAAGTTTTGTAGGTATGTTTTTAGGTCACCTTTTAATGCAAGGCAATTTCTGCCCCCAAAAGAGGAGCTTTTGTTAGCTCAATGTGAAAAGGCCTAAGAAGACATGTCGCTTTGAAAAATCGCTTCTCTGTATAACGGAAACCTATTAAGGGTGAAATATATTAGAAAGCTATTTTGTACGGCGTTATTTGTTGATTTCTTAGCTCAGTAACAAAACGACAAAATTTAAAAAATATATTTTGACCATTCTAACAAAAATACAACATAAAACTCAATTAAATCACAATTCGCATATTATAGTTAGTTCAATAATATAATTTTACATGTACATATGTACTACATTTTTTTTCACAAATAAATATAATGGTATGTTCCAGAAGTCGATTTTAATGAATTTATTTTTAAATATTAATTAAATGTATTAATTAGAAAAACATACATATAAAATCAATTATATCGAAAAATATTGTTGTTGCGCTACTTCACAATAAGAATGTGTTCTCCTTAATAATATATAAGTTGTATCAATGTGTCCAAATTTAATAAAAATGAATTGTTAATTCTGACGTCTGTTATCAGTTTACTCAAAGGTATTTAAGATTCCGTAAAAACAAGTAAATTGCTTTCAAATAATGGAACGATAGATGTATTAATTTGAAAAAGTGTAACATATATATTCGAAAATTTGTCGTCAAAAGTACTGTCGCTGCAGCATAGTTGGATAATCCAGTTTGGAAAGAGATCCAGGTTCGAATCCCGGTAGCGCAACAACAATATTTTTCGATAAAATTGGTTTTATATGTATATCTTTCTAATTAATACATTTAATTAGTATTTTAAATATCACAGACCTATGTTCTGAATAATTACAACTTCACAATATGAATATGTTTTCCTTAATAATAAATTTATTTTTATTTGGTTTCAAGATTTGTTTTTTGCATTAAAAGCACGTTTTTATATTACTTATCTGTTTTTTATATCCAAGCTTGAGCTTCTACCATTGTGTTCTACTTCCTAAGTATTAATAGACTTCTCCTTGTTCTACTTTCTGATGCTCGCTGATGTTCAAGTACTACGCTGAAGTAAAAGTTAGACAATTAACTAGAAGGTGAGAAAAATAGGTTGGAGTGTGGTTATGGAAAAATCAATCAAATCAAATAAAGATCAAAATACATAGTAAGATGAATGCAGACATTTATAGAATACTTCTGAATAGTGTCCAGAATAGAGACTCACGTTGAACACCAATTTTTTATCACACACAGGAGTCAATACTTTTTGTAAACAATGAAAATGATATTATAAACTGATATAACTCTACTTAATGCAATCATGGTAAAGAATTTATTATGACAGAAACATGGTCCAAACACATCAGTTATCACCAAAATATAATGCCGTTTAGTATGTAAATAGATTAACAAATTATAAAGCCGATAGCTTTTAAAATTAAAAATTATAATTTGTTCAGAAGTTATTAAATTAGAAGTTCATAGTTAGAATTATCTTTTCGATTCTTTGACACTCGACAGATTTACAAATAATGTTTTATCATTATAGTAATATATTATCGTATATATAAAATGTTAAAATCTAGCCATATGGAAAATAACTCGTTTAATCTGTTCGTCGAATGAGAAATGATCCCTACGAATGCATTATCGATAAAATGTAAATATGGTTCAGTGATTTCTCCATTAACATACACTCACGTGCGATCCGTATTTTTCAGTCTTTTTTTATCTTAGCCTCAGTGCTAAATCTTCACTGCCCGTTTGTTAATCAAAACAGAAACAGCATGTTGAAATACGTTTGGAAGAATATGCTCTTTCATTCTGTGGTCTGTGATTCCACCTATTAAGTGGATATGTTTGTTTTGGCATCATTTAAGCTAATTCCATGATTTGAATAGAAAAGTATATCACAAATTAGCATTCTTCCCTATGCTTTATACTCATTATCTGATATCAAAGCCTTCTATGGTACTCAAGCTCTTAATTAATCTTTAAACTAAATTTCTGGAGAAATAATTTTAATACATATTAGCCAGGTATCCATTAAACAACACACCTAATATCTTTTTTTTTTAACACTGTAATACCCCGAAGGTACGCAATAGGTGGGACCGACGAAAATCGTTTAACTCGAATTCGCATAAGTCGGGGTACAACTTTGCATATTATAAATACATACAATTTTGTTTAATTGGGACTAAGGACTATCAAAAACACTAGTTTAGAAGAAATATATTTAATAAAATTGCAGTTATTTATACATATTCATTTCGATGTCAATGGCTTCATAAAATCTAACAAATTCGTCTGACGACACAATGCCTTCTTTTTTTCACTTCTTCGTGGCGAGCTAATATTTTTTATTCCTTGCTTTGTAGCTATAACGCGTTCTTCGTTGGAGTCTAAGTTTCATAAAATTTTTAATCCATTTTCAATTGAGCTGAGACCTTCTGTCAAGCTTGCAATTGGCATGTGCTTTTCTGGTGGAATTGGGTCTGAAGTGTCTTCATTGTCGTTTGGCTTACGCATCTCTATAAACTTATCGATTGTTAGCTCTTGACTAAGGGAATCCAACAGCTCGCGAAATACATCCAATGCGTATCACAGTAAGAAAAATACTGAATATAGCGGGCGGTAGTCTAGCGGCAATGTTGTCAACGGTCAACGTCTAACGGCAGTGTCGCCAAACGAACTGCGTAACTCCGAGTTCGCGTAAGTCGAGGTATTACTGTACGAGAAATAACGCGTGTTCTATACAAATTTTCTATTTTCCTAAACATAGTTAATACTTCATCTATTATTTCTAAAAATGATATCTTTAATAACATCTAAATCAAATAAAGTAGATTTATTTGATTACTTACATCAAAATAATATTTAACTGAATTGGGTGTTATATTTACGCAACAATTAAATTAATTTTACTGCAATACTTAACTTGATTTAGTGTACTCACTGCTAAAACTGGCACACGGAAATATAATCTTTATTGTATATTGGAATAATAATGTTCTTCATTGACAGGAATATAATCTGCAGGCACATTCATGGTTTTAAATGGAAACTATAGAAGCTCTTTTTAGTAAATCTCAACAGTGTTTGGTATTTAATAAAATAAAAAACTTGTAAAATACATCATCTCAAGATGGGTAGCATTCATTTGAACATACATGTTATTTTAGTTTATGATAAAAACACCAACTTCAGTTAACATATTCGCTTCTTAACTATTTGTAGAAAAAACTACACTAATACGATTTATGATACCATTCGAGTAATCTATCTTTTTCAGCTATGGTTAATTTAGAAAAACCAATTTTAACAGACGATGCCAATAATTACGAGTGAAAGATAGAATTTTAGTGTTTTTTGATTCTCCTGAAAACTATCAACTATTTAGAAGTTAGTACTTTATTCCTTGGAGGTATCGATGTGTATTTTTTGCGTATATACAAGTAGCAAAATCTTTTTTTTTTGGTATAAACAATTATCATAACACGAATTAATTAATTAATATTGGGTTCATTGAATGAATGAATTGAAACGTATTTATTTTTTAAGACCATAAGGTTTTAGCTATCGCGTGATTTGTTTTTTCTGCTTTAAGACGTAACGATGGACCAATTGCAGATGTTTACAGCGTACCTAATTGCCGTAAAAATTTACATTTAGTGTAAACATTTGCATCTTATTTTTAAAACTTACGCCATATACCCGTATGGAAGATACTTTAGCTCGACTGAATCATCGGAGAGAATGTTTATATTAACAGCACTAATCATTTAAGGCTATAAGCTTTTAAATAAAGCAAGCATATTAATATTTTCGTTGTGAATTATTTGAATCACGATATTTTTGTGTGAATGTTTTGAAAGTAATTTGACGACAAAATGATTCTAAAAATCACAATAAATTCTATAATTCACATTTTTTAAACATTTCATGAGATATATAATTGCAAACAATGCGCATCCAACATTAAATAAAGTAAGGACATATACGATACATGTTTTAAAATAATCATACTTCAAATTCAATTATGAAATATATCCCAAATTCTATACAATCAGCTTTTTACACCAATAACAAATTAAAGAATTATATATTAAATAACAAGGATAAAAATGATATTTTTTTAATATATGGGGTTTCTAAATTAATTTGCAATGGTTTCAATAATTTTTTTATAGATAAAAGGTGCGTAAATTTTTATATTACAATTAAGGAGCACTTGAGATGCCTAAATAGCAACAACTATTCTGAATTCGCCAATCACCTTTTGGAAACAAATCATTCTTTTGACATTAACAAAGGTTTATAAATTATACATACAAATACTAAAGGTTTACAGTTAGATAAATTTGAAATTTTATAAATAAGAAAAAGTGTTAATAGCAAGCTAAATATTATAAATAACCAAATCCTTTTTGCAAGTAGTCACCTTTTAAATTTGTTTTCATAGTAGTTTCTACTTAGTTATTTTATAGTTTTGTCTTTAACTATGCTTGTATTTTTAATTTTAGTATACATTGTTTCCTGAAGAAGATACCATTAGTATCGAAACATGTTGATTTATCAATAAATAGTGGTTTAAATAAAGTGTTTTGTCTTATTATTTATATAATACGTGGCCAAAAAGTAATTTTTCTAATATTGAAGAAGCCTTAATTATATGTTCAATTGGATAATACATATAATATCGACTATCTAGATTTGCTAAATTCTACTTTAAGAAATGATTTAATGTAATCGCACGCAAAGCTCTGAATAGTTTTCAAGTGTCGTTATCCGTTTAGTTGTTTAGTATCACAATACCTGAGTGAAATAGATATCAACCCGAAGTCAACTTGAATCAAGTATTCCTATGTTCTATTTTTCTCACTGTTTTGAGTCGAATTTCTTGGAGAATGGATTTTCATTCGTAAATTTTATTTCCTTTACTTATTATATAGATAACAGAGCATTAGACATAGCATCTGAGTGAATATTACATTTATGTATCATGTTTTATTTTTCATTTTTTTATTTAAAACAACCTACTTTTAACGTCTTCATTTTGCGCTTGCACATCCAAAATTATAATCAAAATTATAATCTTGAACAGTAATTAATCATGCTGGAGTCGAAGGTGTTGAGCACTCTCGCGGATATTACAATAATGATACCGGATTACATTGGACACGGTTTTATTAATGTGACACGAGTTGACGCAAAATGGCGACATTTCGACGGCAATTTCATCCGCTGTCTATAGGCACTTTGGTAAGTAGGTACCGCAGTGAAGCGTTATATCAATAGCAGTTTCAACATATTAATAATTACATAATTACATTGATTCAAAAATGTATGAATTCGTTCTTTAATAATATTATCATGACCAGCGGTAGTACTAGTGTGCGCTAAGCGAAGTAAAAATAATAATGTTGTGAATCATTTATTAATAATATTTATTAATAATAATTATTCATAATTTTATTAGACAGATCATAAGTCGTAAGATATAAATATAATACACTTTAACGTGTACACCATACGTTTATCAATAAATCCATCTATAAAATATTAATCGGTAGGCGTGTATAAATTATTCAGATAATTAATAAGACATTCATTGGATATTTTTTATATCTCGATCAAATTTTACAATTTTTCTTGTGCTATTTTTTCGAAAAACTGCTGATTGAGTTATAAATAATTAGCCGATTTGCAGCTTATTGACTAAAATGACTGAAATTGTATTAATTAGGTACGTAATACATCTACCGAAATACTATGCCCTGATTGGAGCTTGCTGAACCTTTTGGTCATTTTATAGCTAACACCGCTGAGTATTTCAATTCGATGGCACATGACATTTATGAAGATTGCTTACTTTGTAAACTACGACACATTCAATAATTGATGTTGTCGGTTCAAATTTACAGTATAGTAAAATATTTTAAACATTGAAACAAATGATTTTAAGCGTGACTTGAATCCAATTGTTGGTATGTTGTACAAAACGTGTATTTCATGGTCATAAGGCTAAGGTACGAAAACATGATATTACAAAAAAAGTAAGGAAAAAAATTGAAATATTAATTGAATGAAAATCATTGCAAATATAAATAAAAATTAAGTTAAATGGGATCGGAACCTAAATGCTATTGAATTGAATTGAATATCGGAACCTAATTGCTCTTGTCTATTCTTAGAAACCTTCAATCTACAAACGTTTGTGACCTCTTAAAAATCATATTTTGATTGCGTCAATTGTGGCGTACTAGTCGTAGTGTTGGAACCAATTTTTCCGACAGAAATAATGATATTTTACGTACTGTGATTTGTTTCAAAGTATTATTTATTGAGTTTTTGGGTAAGAAATTACATCCTGGACAATATTGTTATTTATATACAGGATATGCTAAAAAATATCTTTAAAGTACATGTCAAAAATATGAATTATTTTCGTTATTATTGTAGTACAGACATCAATACTGTGGGTTCACCTCCAGTTAATTTGCTGAATGTTTCGGTGCCTATGTTTGAACCAGGTCGGTAGCTTTGTTCTTTCGCCGCCTTTGTCTCATTGGTTAATCAGTACAAAAATAATTACCAACGTACTAGGATCTATTCAAAAGCAACACGGTACCGCATCAAGGTTACAGTTAATATAATAATATCTACTTATATGCAGCTGTATATAATAATAATGCGTAACGACTAATCATCGGCCTAAAACTCAAAACTTAACCATGATTATACATATTTATAATTGGAGTAGAAGTTCTTGGTGGTAATATATACAGGGTGTAACAGACCGAGTCCACAATATTTTATGGGTGGATACCTGACTAAATTACGAATCGAAAATGTTCAAGGAATATGTACCTATTCTCAACCATATCATAGATATAAGCATTTAAAAAATATCATAATAATGCTAATATTTCGATTAATTGAAATATTTTAGTAATTCCAAACTATATATTGAATTCAAACAATTAAAGGTTATCGAATTTTGAGTTAGATGATTTAGGGCCTGAAGCGAAGATGTAAATTGATTATGAATATATTTCGCAAATATTTATATCGAAGTACGAAGACTTTGTAAAAGTTTCATACAATAGTATTTTCTGTAATTGTACAGAATTTGCACGAATTTCTTGAACATTGTCGACTCGTAATTTAATCAGGTATCAATCCATAAAATATTGTAGACAAAGTCTGTTACACCCTGTTTGTATAAAGAATTAAGAACATTTTTATAAATATACCTTATCATTAAAAACTTTATTAATTGCCATAGAATTTGTTTGTGAAAGTAACATGGTTTTTATATATTTTTAAATAAACTAAACTTTGTACTAAGCAAATAACTAACATATATTTCTACCATGACTATGGTTTCAAGAGTTGCAGTTGTTCTCATAAACAGATCAGATCTACAATTGAAATGTTTAACTATAAAAAAAAAAATTATCTGATAGAAAAAATGTTTAAATAAAAAAATTGTATTATTGTATCATCCATTTGATGTATTTGTATAACCTATCAATAATGACGGGTTTATCAAAAAATATCAACAAAAATGCAATAGCCAATTAATTTTAAATACTTACATAATGCATTTATGACAGAATAAACAATGAAGAAATTAGGATACACAGTTGATTTTAGTATACATAGTGAATAATTTATTTATAAGAAACGGATGAATGAGGATAGAAAAGTAAGAAAGATTTATGACGCAAGCGCTGATAGCACCAGAAATAGAGGACGTCCGCGGAAGATGCGGTACGACCAGGTCAACTAGATACTAGAAGATGGTATTTAAAAGCCTCAATAATCGTCGAGCTTGTACAAGAAGATGTATGAAAAGTGTACGGCTTTATCGTTCTGCAGAGAAACGGCGTGATGGTAAGATGGTAAGTTAATTGCTTTGAGTTTATCGATTTCGCTTTAAATTACGTTAATTGCAATAATTAATTAATTATATTCTTTTTTTCTTCAGATATGAAATTATTATTTTTAAATAGAGATGCGTACACGGAATACATGTCACATCAATATTCTCACTATTTTCAAACTACGCTAAACGCTCGTGCTATGAAAATAGAACTAACTTGCTGGTGTCCTGGAACGAGGCGCAAACCCCCGACCACTACATCACTAGGCCAACGTCTTGACCACTACACCAACAAGCTACTCATTATTCAACATCTGTGTCTAACACATGAACAATATTTGAATTTATTCTAGAACGATGTTCCACATTCAGCATTTTGCAATATTAGTGTTGTATATTTTGCTATTTATATAACGCTGTGTGCGCAATCATGGAGGGACGTAAGTATTTTTTGATGTATAAATATCTTATCTTAGCGAGTACCTCCCCCCGTAATATTTCATACTAGAGTAATTTCAGAAAAATATGTGTCGTAAAAGGGAACAAAACTAAACTACATATTTTATTCAGTACTCGTAAATGTCAAACTTACATTTTGACACTTTTTTCAAAGGCACATCACTCTATGTCGGAAAATTAAAATAGAAAAAAACATACGAGTGTTTGTGATTAAATTTAAAAAAATTATACATACTTTAGTACTTAACTACACAAAGTAAAATTGTTATTTTTAACAAATGTAATTTTAAAATGTTAATAAATAATAAACGTAATAATATTTCACTTTACCTTCTTTTCCGATACACACAATACACCAATAGTACTAATTGTATTATACTCACTAGATATTTTTTATTTTATTCTAAATTAAGAATACAACACGAACAGTAGTTGAGATTTCACCCACTTAAACATTGAGCCGATAAATTTTCTGTGACGATCTTGAAAGCAAAACACTTCTTGAAAGTAATGCCTATTCGTCAGAAGGGAGAATGTTGAAATACAACAGAGGAATACGTGCGCTTGATTGGTTTGAGAACCCCACCGTCAAATTGTTGTGACACTTTCATTGTTCATCTTCAGGCACAACTCTCGTACAACAACTGTGGGTGATTGGCTTATTACAAATTCATACATTTCACATTTAACATTCGTGCAAGTTTGATTCTAATTCTAATAACTAATTCTCGTTTTGCGCGAATTTATTACACAATTTCAAAACAGTACGGTTATAAGAATAAACTGTTTTCTTTTCACACTGCACAATTTTAAATTGCACGATTCAAATGAGGTTTATTTTTTAAATCTCCATACAAATAAGGCTTGATGAGCAAGAGGATAGTCTCCTGTAAAATGAATCGACCAAATAAAAGAGCTAACGGGGTCATCTTTAAGCACTACAATTAACATGGTTCAAGATCGGAAGGAATGATAATAAAATAAATAGTTTAGACATGTTGTATAAAAGAGCGATTTTTTTCATGTGTGCAGTATACAGGCTTCAAGAAAGGTTTCGCTAATGTAGTATAACAATGATACGACAGTGATTTCATGCCAGCTCCACACAAAAGAATACGTCAAAAAATGACGAGCAATCAAATTTAATTTATAAGCATGTGTTTGTGTATTTTTGGCCCTGGCGATTTTTTTAAATTAACTTTTGTTTGTTTTTTTAATTTGATATTTTACTTTACATATACAATAAATATAGGTACCGTATTCTTTTTTACATGGATTTTTGGGGAACCAATCTACCGTATAAATAAATAATTACGTGTAATTGATGGTTCTCTTATCTGTTCTGAATCCGCCTTTAATATACGCAATGCAAACTCACCGTTTCCATACATGGACGGAATATAGAAAATATTTGAGTTTTCTAAATAAATATATTTCGCTGGGTGTGAACGTGTCACATTTGTGAGGGAATATGCCATTGGAGTGTAATGTTTACCAACTGACAAATCGTTTAATTATATGAAGCGAACGGATTGTACAAATCTGGATTGTAGTCAGGTGTAAATTTGAATAAATTACCAACAGAAGCTGGACACTTATTGAATGTTGTGAATCCATTGAATATTTTAATATAGAATATGTTTATACAGTGGGTTCCCTAGTAAAATCTGTCATATAAAAAATCAAATTATTTGCATTAATAAACTCCCACTTTTGTTTTTCATTTTCACATTTACCTGTACTGGGATCGATACGATAGGCTTTTATGTATTAATGCTCTCACATGCTAATCCAGTGCTCTGCCAACTTTACTACTTCCCTGTTAAACTAAAATAGTCACCTCTGTTGAACTTGATAACAAGACATGTTGTTAATACAAAGTTTAATTTGTAAACTACTATTTTGACCTCTCGGCGGTGTAGTGGTTTTGGTCATAATTTTAAATAAATATAGGTAGGTGCATATATCATTATAATATGCAATCATATTTAAATTTTTAATTCTTATTTAACAAAAATACATTATGGTTATTCATTTTTAATTTTAAATAATTCATTGACTTTATTTTTAATTTATTATCTTTTTTTAAATAAAATATTGAATTTCACAACTTAAGAGTTCTTATAGTTTTATTTAGTTTTTTTATCATCCTGACGAAGGAAAATGAATTTTCCAAAACCGATTGGTGAATATGATTTAGTTAACTCAGTAGTTAAAAACAAAGTTAATTAATTATTTTATTTATTATTAATCATATTTAACCTATAATCACAATACGCATGAAAATTAGAGAAGAACTATGTAAGTTTCTATTTCTAACCGATATTCATAATCAAAATCAGTCCTCAATTCAAACAAATAATACGATATTTATTACATTAATAATGTTATTTAATTTTATTTTAATATATGCAAACATTTACACGCTTCAAAATATCAAAGATTTTTATTCAACCAAGATTGGTGTATTTTTAAGGTTTCATGTGCATATTACGATAATGTGTATTTTTTTGTTCGCCCAAAACATTGATATACCTTATACGTATAATGATGTAATTTTAGCCAGCAAAACTTTTACAAAATTGTTTCACAGAACGGCAAACACGCGACATTATGATATGACTACGCTGAATGTTCGCTGAAATATTATTTCTGAAAAACACAATGAAGTCATTCCTTAAATGTGACACCCTTCCTTCTGCCTGAAATCACTTCGCACCGCCTCCCCTCGCAGACACGACACTTCTAGGGATTCCAAGGGAAAATGGCTATCTGACGTCATTTATATAACCTGTTTTAGTTGTGTGCTCTATTTTATAAACTGCGTTAATTTTTTATTTTGGTAGACGTACAAAAATTATTATTATTAAATTATTCAAGATAGAAATGAATCAATAAAGGAAAATTCTTGAAGACGCCAAGATTTATCAGAAGTTATAAAACTGATGAGTTAAACCATTACTGTGACTTGATATTTAACTGTTGTAGATTTAGTTTGTAGTGTTCTATTGATTTCTCGCTGATTTACGTTCTGATTAACTGATTTACGTTCTGATTGATTAAAATTTACAATTAAAAGTAACATATTAGTTGATGTATGAGTTTAGTTAAGTTACTTCTTTCAGTGTATATATGTGCGCTGAGTGATAAAGTAGTATTTAATCTATCTAGTCAATAATTGTAAAGACTTTCGTGTAAGTACTTTCACAGATTCCCTTGGGTTTCCACCTCTGATGGTACTCACGAGTAAAGTTCAGTGAAACTCGGTATACTTATAGCAGCACTATTTATTCCAATATATAATTACAATATGGTACAATGTATACTCAGATAATGCTATATCTATATGAAGGTACGATGGGATAAGAAAGCTGTTCTCCAGAGACAGCTTTTTATAATTCACTCACCCCCACCACTTTTCTCACACATACACACACACATCTAAAGTGTCAGTTATTAAGTAAAGTTAATTAACACAAATTAAGAATTGAAAGATAGTAAACACGTTGTGGCTTAACATTATAATTTAATTAAATAATGTTTTAGTTTTAAACCATTTGATTATGCACATATACTAAAGTCAACTTGTTTAAGTTGGACCCAACTTTTTTCAGGACAATATAGTATATAGACTAAAAGTAAGTACAGATATTTAAATATGAGGTAAAGAAGAGAGAGCAACAGTATATCAGAGTGGGACAGAGTATCAGATAGGGGGTAGAAGAGAAGGGTGGGGATTACATGGGAACAACTTTAATATCGGACTATTGGATAGATTTACTTGGTTTCCTCACCCTTCTCTCCCACCCCATACCTGATACTTTATCCCATTCTGATATACTGTTGCTCTCTCTTCTTTACTTGATATTTAAATATCTGTACTAAATGTATATATACTATATTGTCCTGAAAAAGGTTGGGTCCAACTGAAACTAATTGACTTTAATATATGCGCACAATAAAGTGGTTTAAAACTAAACATTATTTTATTTAACAAATTAAATAAAACAATTTGAACGATATACAGAAAAAATTTATCTATCGATAAAATATTTTATTGCTGCCGGGATACCACAGAACTATGTTCTGAAATTGCAACTTCACAACAAAAATGTGCAAACTAGCAGAACTCAATAATAATAATTAATGAAATATGATTTTTTTAAATTTCAATTAAAAATAAACATTAGTTCTACAAACTAAACACAATAAATACAAACATATTTGTTTATTAGAAATAGTTCATAATTATTGTAAAGTATTCATAATTATATAATAATAATTCAAATTACAGTATAGGTATGTGTCTTTCTGAGGGAATATTTGTCATTAAACGCCATTTTTTACCTTAAAATTACTGGTCGAACATTCAGTATCAGGGAATCGAGTATTGAACCTATTCAACTGTTCCGATATTAGTATGTATTATCTTTACAGATTTCTTACGAGTAGACCACCACACTATCTAGTCCCCGAAGGGACGCGCGCCATCCTCGCCATCCCTCGCCATCCCTCGCCATCCCTCGCCATCCCTCGCCATACAGGAGGGTGTAATTTTTCCGGACCGCATCACGAAATATTATGTTACGAGTAACAACTTTCGTACCCTATGAATAATTTATGAACCCGGTCGGACGAGTGTAACATTGTTATCCGGAACCACTACGCCACGGCCATTCGTGTATTAAGCCATCTAGAAACACAGGGTATTCTGACACTGCCGCTCGACAGGACGATTTATTTTTAAATTATCTCACGATGTTTGTTACCTTCATATTATTGTTACCTGCAAGAAAAATATTTTTTTTTTTTTTTTTAACACACATTCATATATTTTAAAGCATGTATTAAAAAGGTAACTTTACTATAGCAGACAGATTCATGTATTATATTAATTATTTAAATAAATAAAATAACCAAGAAAAGGACGATTTACATAATTTTTAAAAAAGAGTCATATACGTGATGTATGTCATGTCAATATTCATACATTTTTTTACTGCGCATCTTCTTCATTACTAAGAATTCTTCCTCACTGAGGATTCTCTCATGGAACTTGTCCTTATTAATTCTCATCCATCTTTCGCAGCTCGATTTTTCATTTTCCTATCCGGTTTTACCATCTTTCCGGCCAGCACCAGTTTTGGCAGGCAATGTGTCCGAAAACTGAGCTAACTTTTTATTTATTTATTTTATTTTAATATTATAAAATATAATTCATTTTAGAATTATCAGTAGGATGTATATATATATATTTCATTTAACATTTATTTCTTCTCTATAAGAGTAGAATTCGCGCATAGAGAAGGAGTATATACGAGATAATTTATGTTTCAGTTAGTCTGTATATAATTTTTTTTACTTCAGATACAAATTGATAGTAGTCAGTAATTGTTCTAATTGTGAATGGAAGATTGTTAAAAAAATTTATACCTTGATAAATATAGTGATTTTGGGTTGCGATATATTTTAGTTTTAGAATATCAATTTGGTCTCTAAATCATGTAGATCGGAATTTGCTTCTAAAGTTTAATCGATTTTTAATTTTGAAAATTTGGATTATTAATTTTTTTTTGTATATGTCTATTATTTTTGGTACTTTAAAATCTGTGAAAAGTTGTATACTTGGATAGTCTTTTTTTAGAATAAATTTTATTATCATTTTTGAGTGATTTCTAATTATGACATTGAAGTTTTATATGCTCCTCCCCATCCAATAATACCGTATTGCAAATGTGATCGTACAAACGCGTAATATATTATTTTCACATTAGTAAGTGATAAGATGTTTCCGAGTCTTAAAAATATGTTGGCATCTTTTCTTATTTTATTTGTAAGATTAGTAATACGTTCTTTCCATTTTAGTTTGTTATCTATTATGATTCCTAGGTACTTGATACAGTATTTTTCTTCAATTTATGAACATCGGTCACAAGAGTCTTCAAGAGTACAGGCTTTGGTGTGAATTTTAAAATTAATTTGAGTGTTATCTTTCTGTTGAATAGCAAATCATAAAAAGTATGTTTTATCAGTATTAATTGATAGTAGGTTATCATCCGTCCACTTTTTTATGGTATTGACATCTTCAATCTCACATTTATTTAGGTATATTATGTAATTTGTATTTACGACTCCTACTTGCTATTTTTACAATTTTATTAGTAAAATATTAATTATATTTTAATCACACATCTTATTTTAACTGATTCCATGCATTACCAAATTATTTACCAGCTACCAATTAGTTTTACAGTAGAAAATAATCATAGTTACAAGAACGGTTTAAATAATGATGCTATCATCATCATCATATAGAGATTATTAGAAAAATTAGAAATTAATACAATATTGTTTACAGTTTGATACGCAAAGAACAAAAAAAAGTAATATTCCATTTATATGATAATCAAATTGAGTTTTAAATATTAATAACAGAAAGCAAAAATATATTACACACTAATTATGTTTCATTAGACAGATTTATATCATATATATATATATATATATATATAATGGTCTAGCCCATCAATACACTGTAACAGTGGCTATGTACATAACGTAATATTTGTTGCGTTAATTTTTTGCATTGAAAACGAAAACGGTACGATTATAATTAATTACATAATTATTGTTTTGAGTTCTCGTTAAAATGAAATGACACGCCTTTCGTGCCTCCCGGTAGCGTGATACATAGATAATAATATATTTACCCAAACGCGTCTTAAGAGATTCATATACACGAAGAGAAATAAAAGAAGGCAAAAAAACATATTTTATTACGTATTACGTATATTTTGCTTTTCATCCTATTTAGGTATACCCCTCGGTTCATACTTTGCTAATGAAATCTGATCGTAAAGTACTCGAGTTCAAGTGCTGTCTGCATTATTTTTCCTGAAAAGTTTATTAAATTTTAAACGGAATTTCGTTAAATTCTACATTATTCCCTTAAAAAAACATTAATATATGTCGTATTAACATTGTATTGTGTTACTCCAAATAGGATGCTTACTACATTTCTAATTTTATTTTTGAAATTTTGCCTTTATGTAAGCTAAAAAATAATAATTTCACTTGTATACGTACCGTCTCACCGCATTTCCCCATATAAGGGATGAAGCCGGTTTTTAAAGCCCTGGCTGACGTTTCTCTTTTTTCCTTTAGTAATGCCATCACATTAAATCATTTACGCTTGTTTTATATAATAAAATAATATTACCATTAAAAGAAAAATACTCTTAATATTTAGATTAAATAAATTTACTAATTATTTTTAAATGTTATCATTGCAATTTCAACATGATTTGAATAATCAGAATTTATTTGTGTTCGTTGATACCACCCCCATCGGTTTAATATAAATACTTTTTTTTAAATATATACGCCCAGACACACATTAACCATTTAGTTATGAGAACTTTAAGAAATAAGGTTACACGTTAAAGGTTAGACTTTAAGATATTATTGTTATACACATAGTACATACACAAATTCTTACCGAAAATATAAAACGAATTTAATCCTCTACCCCATTCTATTATCATTTTAATTTAGCGTTAAAACACATCATTTGTATTTATAGATGGAAGTAAGAATATATCGATAAAACTAAATTCATTTCCAAACCTGTGAAGTCTTTATATTATATGGTGAGTTGATATAAAAGGATTACTGACGCTTTAGTGCTTTAGAAGTTAAATCGAAGACGTCCAGCTTGTCATATACTAATTTCTATCATTGTTATCATAATCATTGGCTTTACAATCACTGGTGTATATCTCCTGAAGAAATTTCCTCCATTTATCATTATGAGCCAATTCTAAGACAAATATATCTTTGATGGCATTGTCGGTCCACCTTAGTTTTGGTCTTCACAGGCTCCTGTGCCATGTTAGTCATGTCATCATTTCTAAATTGCCCAACAATTGCCGAAGTCATACAATTTTAATAAAACGCTCATCTCATTATAGGATGATTTCATTGTTGTAGCGTCTACGCCAAAATTCATTTTCCTTTCAAAAACGTCCAGTGCACACACATTCTTCTTAGTCAGTTCAGTAGCCATGTCTCAAACACAATATAAACACTGATTTATGTTATGTATTGTAAATATTATTTACTAATAAAGTGAGTCAACCGGGGACAATGAAGGAAAAAAAAAAGTTGGCAGCTGTGCGGTATCGTCCTGTTAATATGCGGGGCTCTATCGAACAAGCAGCCGAGTAGCATTAAAAAATTTCAACCAGGCGGCGAATGAGTAGGACCGAGATTGCTTGCCTTGAGCATATTGCATCAGTCCTGGGCAAGCGGTGGGTCTGCCCTCATTGGTCTGATAAGCGTTTTGCACACTAAAACTTTGGTGTTTCTGAACAGCAATTGCGATTTCATTACTTAACGATTCGCATTTACTACGCGTTATTTGGATCTCTTTTTTATTATTGTTATTTGTTATCTGGAATCCGAGGTCTGTGAATCTTTTTACCGTTTCGAAACTTTATCTTCAATTTGAGAGTGTGGGCATTTGTCGGATGCAGCCAACCACCATATATTCAGTCTTCAGCTGATTTAATACCAAAAATATTTTTTATAAAAATATTAAATCGCTAAGATTATTCTACACAGAAAAAAATATAATATGTATGTTGGGTAATTTAAAAATCTTAATTGAATTGGTAGAGATTATTTAAAATGAATAAACCGTTTAAATCTAATCTTATATATTTTTACTTTACCTTATATATACATACTTACATTTTTTATTTAATTGTATTTTACCTCGTATTCAATGAGTTATATTATTTTATAAAATATGATTTGTTTGTCAACTTGCAATAAAAAATTTATTTATTTTTGATAATATTTTACTATATTTTTCTAAGGAAAACACATTTTTATTGTTATTTTTGCAATTTCAGAACATGATATTTAATTTATTTTTTTCTAATATCTGTGGTATTTATAATACAAATTAAATCAATCAACTAGAAAGATATGTAGAAAAAAATATATAATATTTCTTATTGATTAATTTAATTTGTATACTTTACTTTTTTAAAACAAGTAAGCATAACCATCATATTTCGTTTCATTGTACTTTATTTAATATTCTTTCAATATTTATTTTTGTTTTATAAATTATATTATTTATTAATTTTTCAACGAGTCCAACACCATTTCATGTTTTTGTTCAGAAAAAAAATAATACAATACTGTTGATGCTCGCTAGTGTAATGGTTAATAATTAATTGGGGTTCCGACGAAGGTGCGTCAGAGGGTTGATATTCGCAGATTGAGATTGACCTAAAATATATTATTAAAAGTAAGACACAATGTCCCTTCGCGTAATACTGCCAGTCTCTTACAGAGTCAAATAAAATAATCATATCGGAAAAGCACAAAAGTTCGCAACGATTATTTTACTAGCTATTTCTGAGATCTAGTCACTTCTAGGGGTGGTGAATGTATAATATTTAGAGGGTTTATTTCTCTTTGCAATGAAACGCGTTAGCTTGTCCATTTTTCGAGAAATATTTACAGATGTGACATAATTTTTAAAGTTGTATTACATTTTTCGAGTGATGAGATAAAAACTCGGAAAGCCTTATTGCTTCTTCAGAAATCTTCTCTGTGGCACTTAAAATAAATTCATTGGAATGCAGTATTCAACTAAATTCATATCCGAAAGCACAAAGGAATTACGAGGACACACAACACAAAGAAAATAATAATATACAGCGTCGTATTGGATCTGATTTCTCAGTAAAGTTAGGTTTATATATCCAGTATTGTGTTATTTGAAACCTAATCTCTGTAAGTATTATCCGGTATTACCTATTAAAGCTTTCAATTCTCCCGTACCTACACTCATTTTCAAGGACCAGTAAAAGTGCTCTTTGTCTGTAAACTGACGGGTTCACACACATAATTGAAAACAGTTTAAAAAGATTACTCATTATTTTGCCATTTTTTAATATTAAAAGGACCTCCTTGCAATTTCTGTGTGGTTAGTTTGCTTGATTGGATATTTAATTAAATTCATAAATAAAGTACCTACTTACGAGAACACAGTTTAAATCATTCACGTACCTACCTGTATCAATGCACCCCGCTACCGAAACTCCATAACAAAGACCATAGTAAATTATACGAAGTTAATTTGATTATAACAAGGCATAATTTAACTATCATCGACATTAGCATCACAACACACCCATACAATCATCCAATTACCGACCTTAAATACTTATCGGTCGCCCATAACAATCGTTATTCAAATTATCTTTTCAACGTATTACTTCGTGGTAAATGCTAATAAATATATTTTAGAGTCACCTCATAAAATGTTGAGGTTTCGATTTACATTTTAAGCTTTACTCGACTCATTTTATAATGATAATCTATACACATTAAAAAATATCAGACAGTATACAATCAGTTTTTTTGGCACCTGTAGTGGTGTCTATTTCTTTTCTCCCTTTAGATGTCATTAACACATAATCATAAAAAATATACACGCCATGTTACGCGCGTCAGTGAAGATGATCAAAACTGAATATGTGATCTTCAACGCGCGAACGCACACATTTTAACATCATAATATAATTATATTAACAGAATATAAGTGTAATAAAACCAAAGTCATACAAATATTTAACAATGTTTTTAATGATGTACAACTATATAACATTTATAATGTCGTAATTCGATAAACTTTTGCAAAATCTTCATCATCAAATATACGCAGAAATCAACGGTACCTGAATTTTTAATGAAATCCTAAATAAAAAAATTTTAAGTAAGAGAAGTAAGTAAAATTAAACATTTACAACGTGTTTTGTATAGAAAGGAGCACTTACTCGTCCATATTATAATACTATTAATATTAAAACAAAATATACTGTACTATTAAAAAGCGAATCACATTTTGTATCGAATAATATTTGCCACAAATTTGATAAACTTAGAATTAAAATAATTACACTAAAGCATGACTTCAGAAATTATGATTTTATAATTTATGGTGCCTAAAGTAAAAATACCTTTATAGTTAACAAAATGGTTCTTATTAAATAACTTTTATATTAATTCGCTCATAACTTGAAAAACACAATATTTTCGGTGTTTGGCGAATAGCTTTATTGAAGAATAGCGTATTGGGTTTCATCAATTTTTGAAATAAAAGATCTCACGTTTCAGAATCGCGGATATGGGGGGTTTATTATTTAGGTTTAGGTTCAATTGTATTGAAAGAAATTAATCGAATTACATATTTCTTGGATATTCAGGATGTCCAGTAGGTTTATACTCGTATATATTTTAATTGTTTTATATATAAACCTACTAACTTTATATTATTAAAATTTAAATATGTAAAAATTTCACTCGCTACAACATTACTTATACTTACAGGTAATAATGTATTTTTTGAATTGTCTAGTTTTACAAGTATGAAATTATTGTTAGCAGCCTAATCAACTTTTCTATGCTTAAAAAAATCAAGTCATCATTTCTCGGAATGAATTTGTCTGTGATATTTTATATTACATCAAACGCTTTACCGATAGATTATGTTAATTTTAATTAACTCCGCCCCACTATGATAATGAACTGCACAACAATCTGGCAATTTAGATAAATAATCATTTAAAATGAGATTAATAATTATGCGATTAAACATATTAATGGTGATTTCAGTAATATTAAATGTGAATTTTCTTACGCACTTTTAATGAGCTCATTCAAATATCAAACGTTAGTAAACATTTTTTAATACATTTTACTGTAACTATTTTTATATTGATTAATAAACCTCTTTTTTGTCTAATTTATGCATATTAAATTTACCTACCTGTTTAATTAATTTTAAGATAAAATAAATACATGTTTATTGATTACTCATTTTTAAGCAATAGCTGTTTTTTTTTATATCTCACTTGTGAATTCGATAATGGTGAATATTTTTTTACGTTTCGCTTTAATTCATTAAATATAAATTTTAAAATCTCCAAATAAAACTCCCAATAAAGTGATGAATTAATGTCAGTCGCTTTTTGGGTTTATTCTTGTTTAGCGAAATATCACAGAGATCTATGTTACACGTGAAAATAATAATATGTACAACTGTTGAAGAAAGTTTTCAATACTTAAAGACATGTCATTAATGAGATTTTAATAAAAAAATTGCATATGAAAGAAAGTGCTACTTTCTCCCACTTTTTGTATATTTATTTATCTTCTGCACCTAAACATTTCTGTGGATTTTCATAAATAGTATCATATGTTAAATAATTATTATGTTAATTCGATCAAAATCCCTTAATAAAAATAATAAAAAATATATAAAAAATGAATTATAATTCAGAATTACCGTACTGCAAAAATTGACATTACTGCTAAAAATCTATTGATAGTGATGTACATGTTCCCAAACGTCATGACTTCTTTGGAGATATCATGGTTGGATGTCTGTCGAATTTTTAAAATAAGTTGGCACATTTATTCCGCTATATTTTAAAATGAGATTTTGTATCACCGGACTTAAAGCATGTAAGTGGAGTAAGTATGTCAGAATCATTCTTACATACTTACTCCACTTACAAAACTCAGGATAATAAAGGTTTCATCCCCGCGTGGGCTTATTCGCGGTAACAATATAATACGGCAAAATTCATTCCTACTTTGCCGAGAGTCGTTGAACTCAGGGGTTCCATTAAGGGAAGCTTAATACAGACATCAAATAAACATATAAGGCCTGAGGAATTATTGAGCCCTTGAATTATGAATTCCGCTTATATTAAATTCAAAGTGTGTACCGCGCCGCGTGCCATCTACCTGCAGCGGGCGGAAACATAGCACAGAAATTAGTGTCAAACGCATTTGACGTTTATTTGAAAGGAAGAATTATGACTGGACGAATACAAGGAAACAAAGTGAATGACTCTGGGCTCGTTAATGATGGCAACAAGCTCCGGTCGGGAAGGAGTGGCCGATGAGGAAGAATGCGATGAATTAGTGTTCACAGTGCAGGGACATCAATTGGCTGTCATTAAGAGCATTAATAATATCGAACCGAAAGCGAATATTTCGATTGTATAATTCTTTTTTATCGTGTAGCATTATGTACATACCTATTATCACGTGACTATCAACAGCAAATTATGACAGTTTACAACAATTCGGTGATTCAACACGTGTTTATATACCTACCTATCAGGCGCGGTCGCTTCATACATGCATCGGATACTCGGCATCCCTTGGGTTCTAGAGTCAAAAACCTTCGGACTTTTGGTTTTAGCCGTTTAACTGCACTGCTGCAAATAATTTCGTCCTGTCATTTAGAGATCAGTCATAACACACGCTACGACACGGCGCGCGCACGGAGCGAGACGAAATACATATGCATTCTCAATAGCATAAATATACATACCAGCAACAGTGGTCTATCATTCGTTCCGTATCCATAAAGTTTGAAAGTTTTCGACTTTCGCGCATGCGCATTCAGTGTTGCTTGTCAATGTCTTCGAATACTATATACGTATTCGTTCACAGCATCCAATGTACAAAAAACGACTTTAATGCTTATGGGTACAATGCACAAAATAGCATAGATATTACGAAGCGAGCGGATTGTTTTGAGAAATTTGTTTGTGTGACGCATTTTTGACAGTTTGTCTTGAATACTTGAACAAGAATTATTGAAACATTGGATATCCTTCGATCATACGTTATATTTGATAGGAGGTATAAACTTGTTCACCAGCATCCCTTCTACAAATAGTCACCGACCACAACAAATCTATCAGTATTCGCGATTCGAGCGCATAATTTTTTATTTTTATTTATACATTTATATATTATATATTTTTTTAAATCTGTTATTACGGATGTGAAAAAATCTCAGATAAAAGTATTGCATTATAAAAAAAATTAAAGTAATTAAAAAATATATCAAATATCATAAATATCAAGCAAATCATGGAATTGGTAAAAAAGAGAACTCTAATAAAATCTTATAAAACTAATTGCCCCAGTTGCTTTTTTTTCGGATTTTATTGTACAATCCGTCATAATGGCAGTGGAAAGTCAAAAATTACTTATCAATAAAGAAAGATATTTGAAGCAAGCATTCTATATAAAAAAAACTGTGGTTTCATCAAAAACAAATTTTATGCAATTATTGTCAGATGATGTACAGGTAACAAGTATATTATCAGATCAGAGGAAATTGCGATATAACGTCAACCAATCAGATATTGATCAAAGGCTATATTTATATTCACTCCAATGTATACAGGGATATACAATACAATTATGTTGTAATACTATAGGTATTACAAATATTTTTCATAAAAATGTAAAAATCTGAAGGATAAAATTATATTGAAGAGAACAAAAAAGTAAGTACAGGTGAATATTATGTTCCAGGCCGATTTTGTTTAACTGCCATTTTTTATTTGGCAGATATATGTTAGTTTGTATTTAGTAATCGTAGAGGAGAGTTACAATTTATTATGGAAAATCTAATGCTTCAACAATGTCTTGAAGTCATTAAAATGTATTAGCAATTCTGTAACCATTAATGGTGATGGCTATCGTCACATATTGGAAAACTTCTTCGAGTCAATTTAATCAGAAACGCATGTGATTTCAACAAACGGTGCAACCTCACATACAGCCCGAGCTACGCTTGAAATTTTCCCGGCCACATAATGTAAAAAAGTGGTGATATCGACCGGCCTCCTCGATCACCTGATTTGACGGCTCCCGACTATTTTCTGTAAAAGTACTTGAAAGAAAAGGTCTACGCCAATAAGCCAACAGCAATTCCGATGCTACAGGACAATATTTGAAGAAACACGCGAAGTGTGCTAGAATGTTATGAAAAATATAGTTAAAAGAGCTCGCATTTGTGCCGTTTGCCAGAAGCAAACACTTGGCCCATTTAGTACTTTATAAAGGTGTCCAGCGGAAAATTTTCAAGTTTAATATTAAATAAATTTAAAGAACTGCAATGTTATTGTCATATTTAATTTATACAAAATGGAGTTTAACGATGCTACTTTAATTTTTTACAAACAATATCGTTTACATGCCGTCCATTTCTCTCAAGACACTCTTGCAATCGGATTTTTAAATTTATGAACACGCGAAATCAGAGCGTCGGTTCCATGGCAGCAACTTCACGGCGGATATTTTCTTATAGGGCCTGAATTGTTCAAGGATTGTCACTGTAAACTCTCGACTTAAGGTATCTCCATAAAAAAAAGTCAAACGGTGTAAGGTCCGGTGACCGAGGTGCCCAGGGTAGGTCTCCGTACTTACTTGCTGATTAATTTATTGGAAAAAATTCCCCTCATCTTCTCCATTCAAACTCTAGTTGCGTGTGGAGTGGCCCCGTCTTGCTGAAATTGTGTTCTGTTATTGAACCCGGGAAACAGCTGCAGTTGCGGTACCAGAAACTCGTCGATCATTTGGCAATACACGTCAGCAGTGACTGTCTCTCGCTGGTTAAAAAAATAAGAGCCAATTATCTCTCGGGCAGAAATTGCACACAACGCTGTCGTTTTCGAATAATGCAATAAGATTGGCTAAGGATTGGATTGGAAAAGGAATTGGATTGGTAAGGACTAGATTGATAAGGAAGATTGGCTCAAGAGCTATATATTCTAGCGTCGCTGCTGACATTGATGGTCCCGAAGGAGTTTGGTTAACCACTGTCCCTTCTTGTCTGAACTTTTGAACCTAGCACCGAATAAGTTGCGTGCTCGGCCCATAACTTACCCATCTAATATTAAAGTGAGTACAAAAAGCGTGAAGTGCACGAACCAATGAATCACCGCACTTTAAATATTGCTCAACCGTGAACGCGCTCTGGCAAATCCGCAAACCCCTCCCACTTACCTCACCCTGAAGGTTTAAGAGCAATTACAATTTAATCTTGAAATTTTTCCGCTGAACACCCTATACATAATTGTAGTAAACCAAAAGCAAATTAAACTATTGTTTTTCATTTTCTAGTTATTTAAAAACAACATCTGCCTAAAACATTATATTCAACCTGTATTTACACAAAATAAGGTTTTATTAATATTGTCAAATTTCACTAAATTTAGAAATTTAGACATGCATCTATTGTATTTAATACGATTTTTACATAGCATCTCACACAAGAGACGGGCTAGGGTCAATATAACTTGTGAGGTAGGTTTTGTATGGGTGGAAAGAATGTGCGAAATGTAGGTGTTAAAAATTGTAGAATTAGGTTATATACTTGTACTATTTAAAGATATTAGGGTATGTGTTATTTTATATATATATATTATATAACTCTAATAAATACCCATGTTACGCTGTTTCATGGTCATAATCCACCCAAATTAGAACAATTAAACGGATTTCAAAAATTTAAGAAGAAATTATTTTTATACTTTCATGGGAATTATATACATGGCAGAATAACACAGAAAGCTCTACAAATAAAATAATAAAATTACTTAGGGTAATAAATTTGTATTTTTTAATGTTGAAACATTTTTTTTTAGTTACGTGTTTCTAATGCCTTTCTTCATGAGAAAAAGCAATTATCCTATTTTTTTAATTCTGGAGATAAATAAAATAATATTAATAATAATAAAATCGACCATTCCATCTTCTTCTATTGCCTTATCTTAAAACTTACACAGCCTTTCCATCATGTTTTAGAACGGGAAAATGTTAGTATTATAAATGTATTTTTAAATATTTAATATTTCATTTTTTAAATAAATTACCCATTTTAATAATTATTACGGGTGTAATCATTTATCGTCACTGTTAGCAAAACAAAGTGTAATTATAGGTGAAACGTCAAAATCTAAAGCGCAGAATATTTCAAGTCAAATTATAATATTACTCGCACCACATTTCGGGCTGGGTCCACCGAAAAAGAAAGCGCCCATTTAAATGAATTACGCGGGACCCTTTGTGTTTATGAAAATTTCCCGGCAAAGGATTACAATCAGGTGAGCCCTTCCATTCCAGAGATTCCTTCTCCCGCCGCTAGATGGCAATGTGAGCGATAGCCTCAATTTATTATGACGAAGCTGAGCATTAATGAATATCACAATTAATTATTCCGCCATCAATTACTGGGGGACGTGTCGCCGCTTGCTTAATGCCTCCATTACTCATTGCTTTAGGTAAACACTTCTACTGGTACTTTATTATTAATATTAAATCTCGCGCCTAATCCGCCGCACATTTTACGTTGCGCGCACCTGCCGCTAGGGGCACGCAGTAAAAAGGACCCCGCACGCTGCCAACCTCAAAATTCTCAAAAAAAGAAAATTTTAAAATTTACGAAACATAAACATGAATATTTTTAAGATTTTTAATTATAAAATCTGTACATAATAGAGTGAACAGTGCAGGTCTATTGCGTCGTCGGAAGAATTAAGTAAGGATCGCTGAAATAATATGTGCAAGTGAAAAGTGTTGAATGAGGAGAGAATAGTAAATAAAATGATGATGAAGACCCGGCACGATCATTAAGATTTGTGAAAGTGAAAACATGAAAAGAGCGATGTGCCAGTACACAAGAGTTTGGCATTACATATCTGCTTACTCCTATGAGGAAACGCCGAAAGATGGTAGTGTGATTTAAATGCGTTCAAGTATACCAGGTATACTTTAAATGTATTATATCAAAAGCGGGACAACGCGTGTTCGAGCTTAGTTTAATGTCAAAAAAAATATCGAAAATCAGTGATAATTTAGTATTCAGAACCACTGGTTTAAAATTTACAGTGAAAACAAATCGCTATCAAATATACAACTTTTATATTACATTTCTTTATTACCCGGGGTGCTAAAACAACTAGTTCAACCCTTGTAATATATTTTCAAAACAATTACCCAAGCATGTCTTCACGATTCTATATAAACGCAACGTGGAGTGAATTAATAAAATAAACAATTTCTACAATTACAAATAAATATTAATTTTTATGTTATTATTTAAAAACTAAAATTAAAATTATTCAGTTTTTATGTAATTACATAAAATATGAGTTTATATTATTAATTGCCAATACACATTCAAATTAAATAATACAGATATATATGTATATATGATATCTTTTACCAATTACGTATAATTTTAAATATACATACGATAATTTTTATATTAAATTAAATATGGAGTTATATTCATCATACATTATTCCAATAGGCCAATAAAATGGTTTCTAGGCCATTAATTTGTTTTGAGTAATTTTATCAGAAATTTATATTAAAATACTGCAATGTACAAAAGTTTATCGAAAACAATTTGAATTTCAGTTACTATATATCTTATGATAAATTTGTTATAGAATCTAGATAAGATCACATCACTGTCAAATAAATGTATAATATACCGCATTGAAACGACATATTTTGAATTGGAGTCATTTGTGTATGTATTCTAATTACTAGAAAAATAGCTAAAAAATAATGAAGGATAATACTAGGTAGATGAATAGCTGTGAATACAGCTACAGTTGTTTTATCGATTAAGACCAATCGATTAGCAAAGATAAATGTATCTGCCATATGGCTAATGTGACTAATAGTACAAAATAGTAATTCAAGAGAACTTGTAAATCTAATTCTTCTAATTCAAATCTCTAAATCAGAATTCTTAAAACATCTAATAATGATCTTAATTCTTATATTTCGTATTCTGATAAGATTGTTAAGAGCTAGTCTGAAAAATTTCGTAACTTATAGTATTAAGGAGAACACAATAATAGAACGACAGATGTGTAACATATAGGATCGAAAATTTGTCATGAAAAATACTGGCGCTATAACACAATTGGTAGTGTACTTCCCCGGATTGGAAATAGAGATCCAGGTTCGTATCCCGGTAGCGCAAAAACAATATTTTTCGACAAAAGTGATTTTATATGTATATATTTATAATTAATACATTAAATTAGTATTTAAAACTTATCATAGTTATGTATTTCTTTTGCAATTGATTTATTTTAGAATATTGTAATGAACAACTGAATATGTGCAACTGCTCTGTATTAGGAACTCAGGCCGCTTATCCAGTTGCCTCGCAGACTTCTTGAGAATGCGTCAATTGGGTAGGTATCTAACGACTTTAAACTTCATGTAAGAATCGAACATGCACACGACTTTATACTGTACTATACGTAATTCATGCTTTTCCACATTTTCCTGCGGAGGCTATCTGTTCTTTCGACAGGTCCTTTATTTTTCAAGGTAGCATTTTCCCTTATCATTGTTTATATGATATTATTTGACTGGACCGAAAAAGATTTATATTTTTAAATTATTAGCGAATTTCATGGTAACTATCAGCAGTTAGCGATGGCGATGAGAACTTCGGCAGCTAAGCTGTAACGTAAAGTAAATATATAATCTTGGCCTCTTTATATAAGTTATTGTAAAGTAGATGTTTTGTAAATGATTAGCTAACATAATATTGTGATTTTTCTGTATTTTCCATAACCATAAATAAACATCATGTTATATGGTCCACCTACAAGAAATGGTCACCTCACACAATGCTATTCAGTACGTAGTAGGTCCTCTGGTGTATCGATTGTTTCAAGAGGCAGGGGAACTCCGCACAATTTACCGCGTTAATGAAGCCTCAGAGGATTACAAACTGAGGGTACCATTCTTACAAGTCATTCCTTCTGTCGAGTCAAAAACGTCAATCATTGAAACACAATAATTAACTCGGATTCGGATGAGTGTGCAGTTGATAGGAGAGTGGCGGATTTCTGCAAAACAACCTGAAAAGTTCTCCCGGCGACTTGAAAGCCTTCTTTGATTTATCTTGAGCCAATAAAATCGCGTTTCAGGCGAATTCAGGAGAATTCCCCGAGGATGCTGTTTGTTAGAAATTTCTAGTTTACCGAGATCGATATTTTCCGCTGCCCGAGATCTGAATATTTTCAAATAACATTAGTGTATTCCATGTTGAGATGTATGCGAGACACAGTAATCTTGATTTTATTATCAGCAACTTTAACATAGTATCATTCAATGTTGAATGGCGTCTTGTTATCTCAGATCGAGCATTTATGTTACCTTGGAAGCCGTCTCCTTATTTGAAGTTGTGCGGTTGCACATTTTCACAATGGTGTGTGGGCGAAGCTTAGCCGGAAACGTTTATAATTATTAAATGTCGATTTGTAAGTAATAATGCGTTTGTTGAGATAACATCATTCTATTTTCAATTAATGTAATAATGGAATAATCTATGATGAACACCAAATTTGAATTATCAACATTTACAATAAACAAACAAGTTCAAGTATTCACTTCTAAATTATTATAATATTTGTGATACATCGATCATTAGAACAAATATACCCATTAATGAAACGTTCTAAACACATACCAGTAAATGAATAGACATGATATGAAAAGTGTACATATAGGAGAAGGGTTTTGAACATTAGTTGCAGGACGAGGGGCATTCTGCACACATTCTCTGTGGAAACAAGACGTATCTTTTAAATTAATGCATATTATATTGTCAGCGTTTGAATTTTCTTACCAATCAAGTCATATTTTTAAAAAAAGTCGCAGAAGTATTTGATTGCGTAAGTGATACCAAAGTGACACCAAAATTAAAATGTTGGGACAAGAAATTTGCGTTAGTTCATATCTCTATATTTGTTGGTATGTGGTTCTAAATAATTAAATATGTACTAGTACATGCATATGTTTAATTAATATATTGGATGATTGCTACTTTTTTCCTCTTATTAAGCCCTTCGTTAATGTAGGAATAATTAAGTGGGGAATCTAATCCCAGATCCCGGCAATTTGCTGTAACTGTACCAATATATATACTTATCCCGGGATTAGTACCTCTAATCCCGAAACTTTTCAGATTAATATTTCGGATTAATTTCGTTGTACCAAAAGTAAATCAAGACTAAATGCCGAAACACTCGATAGTTTTCAATTGCTTCGAGCATAGTGTTCAAGATTACATTCATCATCAGCAAATTGTTATTTGTCAGCATTACGTAATTTTTTGTTCGAAGATTTATTTGTTTTTTTCTGACCTATTTTGTACAAAATTGACATTTTCTAATCCCAAGATTTTGGATTCACGATTTATAAATTAATTAGAATTGAAATAATTAACAACTTTACAATGGCGTAAGCGACGTTTCTGTAAAACATTTTGATATATATTTTTGCCTATCCAAAATTATATAATGTCTTTTCAAATCCATTTTACGATGGCTATTGAAATTACTACATCTAGATTTTCTATCCAACTTAAGATTATTCCTATATCCTTAAATTGATTGACATTAAGATTGCTTTCTTTTGTTTCGCAAATAAATATTGTAATTGAGAAGTTGATAAATAAAGGGTTCAACATTTCATTTTACATAAACAGCCCCAAAATCTTTTAAATAATGTTTCTGAACATTTAAGAAAGCCAAAAATTTAAAAAAATGTTAATAATACCGTTTATATAATTAAAAATAATTCACTTTGTTTAAACAACACTATACTTTTGCTATCACCGATCGGTTTCGGAACCACCGTTCTTTTTTCAGGGTATATAAGATACTGTACACCCTGTTATATTTATAATGAATTATACAACAAATTTATAGCGGAATACAACAGGATAATAATATTATAAAACTTTAATACGAAATTTTTCATTAATTTACTTTGTAGAGTACGTAGTTGTAGTTTTATATCATTTGGTTCTATCTAAGAAATGGTAATAAATCGAATTTTTAAATACGTCTTTATGACTTATAAGTACATTCTATGGATATTTCTACGGAAGTTAGCCCTAACGACCTCACCATATGAATTTGTAATCCTTTCATCATTGTATGGGGATTTTTTAAGTGAGTTATCCGACTAAAATAGTAAACCAAATAAAAAATTTGCATCTACCTAAAATACCTAGATTTATGAGGGATATGACTTACGGTTGTCAGTGTAGGGAAAATATATATTATCGATGATTACACATGTTGTACGAATATGTAGGTTATGTATGTGAGCAGTGGTTGCCTCATATATTTCACACAGCGTTTTTCATTTTCGTTTGAAAATGATCGCGAAGATGTATTGTGTGTGTATGGTCAGAGCAAGTTAAAGAAAATAAACTACTTACGGTTAACACAAGTTTATTGTTGATTGAGCAGTTACAGTTTAAAAATATACAATGAAGAGACTATACCGATGAGCGTTTGCTGGATATCTAAACGGGAAGGCAGCAGCGAGAGGAGTAGCGCTAAGGAGCCGGCCTTCTTTGGATACGGGCGCATGTTTTTGGCGTATGATTTATTTATTATGACGTCGGTACCGGGCGTGTTTATGCGGCTGTTAAGAACCCTGTTTTAGCATGCAGGGGTCATCGGTGGTGATGGTGATTGTGGAAGCTATAGAGCTCCACAATTTCACTGTGTTTCATTAATTATCCGGCCATTATTTAACTAACTGCTGAACTGCCCGTGTAAATTAAATATAATTATTTGATATAAGGTAGATCTTTAGAGTAAATGGAGGGCATATGGTTTTACTGGCAGAAGCTAAACAAAGAAGATGAGATGTGGATACAAATAGGCTTGCCAGCATTCGGGAAATCGAAAAGTATACTTAAATCAAATATTCTAGAATCTCGATATGCGTCGACTCGATATGCATTGTTTTGATTTACTAAAAATCGGATATTCATTCACCTAATATGTGCGGTTGGTTATAATATTTTGCTTAATTAATTCATTGTTGAGCTATAATATAATTAATTATAATTCTAAATGTAATTTTTTTTCACAATATTTAGCTAATCAGAAATCATCAAAACACCCCATATTGCATAATCTACTGGGTTTAAATCTGGGCAGTTCGGTAGCCACATGTCTGGCTCGATGAAATTAACATTCTCACGACGAAGAAAGTTGTTTGTATTCTCGCTGTGTGAGATGGAGCTCCGTCCTGCTGTAATGTCCAGTTATCCTGTAATGTCTAACTATACTCGACTTTGTTTTGAAACTCTTTGATCATTTTCGTTTTTCAATTCGCAGATCAGAATAAAATTGTCGAAATAAAACTTAATATAGATAAATAGGTTAGTAAGTAAATTAGTAAACTATTGTTGATATAGTTAAACTAATTTTGATGTAATTATATCACATTTTACGAAATGTTATAATTTTTTTTTGGCTATCCTGTATATAATACGTGATGATGGTAGTTTTAATTTTGTAGTAAAACTGAATGAAATGAATAAAAATGTATTGTTTAATAAGTTTAATAAAAAGGTAAATTGTTATATTTTCAAGGATTTCCATTGAATTACAAAAATTACATTGAACAATTAATATTTTTTAAATGTGTGTATCATTTTATTAATGACTTTTGATTAAATATTTCATTAGAATACTTCCCAACGTTGATACCTGGAACGGTTTTGTATTGTTATGAAGTTTGATAAAGTGTTCGCAGCGATTACGAGACGCATCTCGTAAATTTATCTTACGGGAAAATGTAATTCGATTTGCGTTGTATCGCGGTGTACGTCGCACTTTCCCCGACGCAAATCAAGACAGATGTAGTCTACAGCACCCTAATACTAAAAACTTCAACATCAAATTTCAGCTAGTTAAAAGAATTCATTTACATAACTTTTCGTGAATTATCGAAAGTAGAAATGCATTCAACATCTGATCGTTTAATTTCTTGATTGCTTAACGGCAGTCAATCTGACACGGTTGAATAAAAAATTTACCATAAAAATTTAGAAGCTGAATATCCCATACTTATTTTTATGACTACACATTTTCGTTTGACGATGTACATCGTAAATTTGAGGAACATATATTAACTGCTTGTGGTGTATACGCTCTGTTGACATCGCCATGAAGTATTCTTATAATGTTAGTGGCAATCACATTAAGATTTTATTTATTACCGAGTGAAAACCATTGAATATGTGGACTAGAGGGGGAGAGCAAAAACGAAATTTGCTCCAAGCGCCATAGTATAAAGTTACGCCTCTCTTATTATATAAGTTTCATATATGTACGTATCATCGGAACATGGTGACAGATTAATTTCAAATTTTCATAACGTATTGACATGATGAAAAAAATTGCGCTCTTTTAGATATTTCGATTCGCTACTGGGTTTGAATTTCTTATTCCGCCTCCCATTTTGTTTACAGCGTCGAGTCACTTTATCATTGTGCTTTTGGCAAAGAGAAAAAATGATATTTCGCGGTGCATTTGCATAATTTAACATAACGATGCTAAGCAATATTATTGAATACACTGCACGGGAATACGACGGTAATTCAGAGTTGCAGAGGTTGTAAAACCCGACGCAAACTTTCATGTTTTGGAAGTTATTTAATTCATTATTTTTATTTGTCTGATAGTACCCACAGTGCCGTTACGACGTCGACTCCCGCTACTGGGTGAAAATATTCCAGCGAGATTAACATTTTTAGCAAATCTCTGTGAACCAAATGACAAAAAATTTTACCGATTGAAACGTATAAACAAGTAGTCGTTAAATTTACGTATCTTGGATGCTATTTTTTTTCTGTATAACATGAATTATGGTTGAATGCTTTTTTGCATTACAAAATCTTATTTCCTCTTTTATGTCAGTATTTACATATTGTCGCCTCAATCAGACGAGACTCGGCTCGTGATGTATCATAGTTTGTATCACCTCCACAAATCGCGGTCACAGCTGACTCCAAGGTTTCTGTTCCTAGCATCAAATCTATCCACCTCAGTAGCACTCTTCTAGATGTTCTTCGGCCAAAGTTGTGCCCATGATAATCTAATTTTCTTTGATACATTATGTGGCCGAAGAATTGGAAGAATCTTTTGTTACAGCTGTATGTAATAGGGCTTGCTGTGATTGGATTTGTTTCAGAATTAAGGAATTCATACGTCAATATTTATCACCATCATAAAATGAATGTTTGAATCACCTCATCATGTGATAGTATCTAGTTGGGTTTAACATTTAAATATAATTAATGAGTACGTATGTCTCTTCTTTAATATGTTATTGTTATTATGCTATCCTTGTTTCTCTGTTCAGAAGCTAGGCTGTTAGGTTTACATTCATCTTGTTCATTCTTCTGGAACTCTCTCAAAATTTCCCCCAATTATATTTATACTTTTAAAATAAGCAATGTTATCTTTGTGGTTAAGATTCATATTTTTATTTTTTATCTTTGTTTAATTAACCACTAAAATGAGTTTAAATACATCTACCGGTTTCGAAAAATACCATTTTCTTCTTCAGGATGTCATAACTAACTAAAACATACATTGTTTCTTTGACAGAATCTATTTTTAAAAATCTATTTTTAAAAGAAAAATTTTTTTTTTTTTTTAGTACCTAACTCAAATCAATACAAATTTACTCGAATAATTTTTAGGAAAAAATTTTAGAATGGGACTCGTAGTTAAATTTAGTTGGTTGTTTATAATTTTTTGATTAGTTTTACATGCTTTATTTATCTCCAACGATTCCAAATTATTTAATTTGTGACCAACACCGTTTATATGCAAAATTGACAATCCCAATTTTTTATCAAAATCATGACCATTTTCTATCAAATGATTAGCAAATTCTGAAAATCCACTCATTTTAGTGGTTAATTAAACAAAGATAAAAAATAAAAATAATTATATTTATATCTAAGAATACGTCTTATCCATTGACCTCTTCAATTTTAGACAGTTTGTCTCTTTTCTTACACTCTCCTCGGAACATTCTTATTTAAAATTCTCTTGGTCCAACTTATTCACTTCATATGCTCACGCCTCGAATGCTCTCTACATATCTATTCGTTAGATTATACCAAAATACGTTAGTTATACCATCGAGGTTAGTCGTCCAGGTTTTGCTTCCGTAAGATGATGTGCTCCAGATGTAGATTTTGATGAATTTGTTTTTCATATTTCTTAACAAATATCAGATATCTCATAGAGACGAAGCTATTTTTATTATATTTAATGGAAAATATATACAAGTATGGGGTAATCACAAAACTTACGACCTATCTTCGGCTGGCTTAAGTGACAAAAACTCAAACTCCACATTTATCAAATTTTTTATAGTTGTATATATATATATATATATGTTAGTATGTGGACTCACTTTGAGTACCACTACACCATCGCCATCTATGGATCATATTTGATAATTCATTTTTTCCTTTTTTTTTAAACAGCGTATATGTGTTAACACTATGATTTTCGGATTTTTTTAAAATTATTTTAATAATAATATTCTTTATCTGTAAATTGTTTTTTAACATATTATACTAGAATACGCCTGAAAAATAAATATTATTTAATTTTTGACATATTTTTTATATCAGTGCCTTTGTAGGTAAAAATTCAGCAATTGTGTGTTCTTGGACATATTCAAATATTGCTTTCGTATTTCTGTTTGTTTTTTTTTAGTTTATTTTCCATTAACCACATAATTAATCATTTAAATACATTTTTTCTTACCTAAATCAACTCTACTATCACATAAAACTATAGCTCTTTATATATAATATTTACAAACAAACAAAATATTTATAACATTGTTGTTAATCTTCCGTATATAGTAAAAAATGTGTGATAGTTTTGACATCCCTGAAGCCTGCCATTAACTGAGTTCGTACTATTCACTTCTCCTCGAGGAATTCCCCATGTTTCCTTCCTCCCTTTGTGTCTGATAACTCTTCATTCATCCTTGACTCGTGTCCTTAGCCAGGAATAATTGACCGTAAATTCAGCCTCCCATTTGCGTTAAATATATCACCGATTGTTGCAGAATCCCGTGGTTTATCGATTGTTAAATCCTGGTTCTTATTTATATTCAAACAGGCAAACAATAATCCCAGGATAATAAGCTGAGGCTTAGTTATTGCCATTCTTGTAACTTGGTATTATATGTAATACATATTTCATCGGTTTAGGTTATTGGTACGTACAGAAGCAAGCTGCTCAGAAATAAAAAATAAAATAAAACTGCAGACTATTCAAAAATAATATGAATTATCATATGAGGTAACAAACAAATCTTGGCATTGCCTCGGAAGCTACGTCATGGAATTTTACCGATTTGTAATAAATTTATTAAATTTGCATAATATATGAATATTTTGATTAGAATTAAAGGTCTGAATAGTTGTTTGACACTATTGATTAATCATCCAGTACTAAGTATATTTTGATTTTTTTTTCTCACGTTTAGTTTCCTTAAATACTACTTGCTGAGGATTGCTTCACTGATACATAGAGATGATTATCAGTCTGTTTTTTTTTAAATATCATTTTTTAAACGATTTTCTCATATCAGTATTCAACATTATCACCAAATTTCTCTTAAAATGTTGCGATCAGCATTTTACCTAAAATAAATTACATCATTAATTCGATCTTTATAATAAACGTATACATTAGAGGCGTCTATCAAATATATCGGTTCTAAAAACTATATGTAAAAATATATTTGCGAATCGTATAATTATTCGTTGGTACGTGCAACCAATATGAGAATACATTATACATGGTGTACAGAAACAGACATAGTTCACAATATTTTATGGGTGGATACCTGACTAAATTACGAGTCGATAATTTTCAAGGAATATGTGCATATTCTGCACTCTTACAGAAAATATTATTGTTTGAAATTTTTACAAAATCATCTTTAGCTTGAAGTCTACGTACTTCGAAATAAATATTTGCGAAATTGTTCAATTATTAACCTATATCTATGCATCAGGTCCTAAATCATCTAACAGAAAATAGTCTGGCTGCTCTAAATCCAGTGACCATTAATTTTTTGTATTCAATATATAATTTAGAATCACTAAAATATTTCAGTTAACCTAAATAATAGCATAATTACGATTTTTTTGAAATAATTATATCTCCGATAAGGTTGAGATTAGGCACATATCCCTTGAACATTTTCGATTAAAGTAACAAAGCACCGTAACAAAGGCTGTATAAGTGACCATTTTTCGTTTTTATAAGCACAACTAGTAATGAGTTCAAAATCACGAACTGTGTGTCAATCACTGATATTTTTGAGTCACACCCACTATCAGTGATTGAATATTTGGTAATATCGTTATTCGTGATTCTTCTTGTTGTTAAATATTCAACTGATTTTCTGACGCCGCCGTCCAAATCGGTTATCACTTGAATCAGCGCCATCTATTGGAATCTGTTGTTGATAATGTTTTTGCTAACTTGCTGAAAACTTTATTTTATTTTGCTCGTATTTTCATTTTACATTTTGTAGGTGTATGTGCAGCAATTTTCTACCCCCAATTTTTTTTAAATTAATTTTATTGTTTTTATTTTTTACAAGATAATTATTATAATAATAATTAAGTTAAAGCCATTTTTGTGTTGTAATTAGTGTAATTATATTTGAATAAGCTTCATGATAGTTTATTTTTATAATCTTTTAAAATTGTTTTAATATAATATTTTCTCTTTTTGTATGGAATTTTTATGGACCCATACTTTCTGTTGTTATCTGAGTCATGACCCGTGAGGTCATTATTAAACAAGCACTATATTATAATTTATTTTTATTTAAAAATATATCTATATTTATAAGTTATTTATTAATTTATATATTATCATATTACATATTGTCGATGATGTCTAAGAGAAAACCGTGATCAGTCTTGCTGGATGCGTTGTTAATATTTGATATATCAGTGATTCTATCCGTGGTCGACATCGGTCGTGTAAATTGTGATCACGCGCGCACTGATATTTCGATATTTGATGTATCTGATTCTTAAGAGTGATTCCGCACGTGCGTAAATAAACAGTGATCAGTCACAATATTACTTGTTCATATTTGAATGTGAATCGTGATTTAGCGCACGCGCATTTGAGATGAAAATATTTATGAAAGAATGAGATTGTAACAAAACGTTTTACGCATATTAGGTGAGAATTATGACGAAAAATACATTTATATTTATTAAAGCGTTTTCATTCTCTTTGTGATGATATACATTTGATTTATATTAATTATTTATATTAGAATATGTTTTTTACGCAAATTATATTTTAATAATATATAAAAATACGCATTTTTTTAATTTCATGTATTGTGATACCGTGCGGCGCATGCGCATCAATGATGAAACTGTGATCACAGTCACAGTTTTCAATCACTGATGTTATTGAATACCAATCACAATTACACCAATGAGTCAAGAGCAGCATTTTTTCTTATCACTAAGCACAACCGCATACCAACACTACACATATCGACACTTTACTTAATGTCAATACCATAATAAAGCTTGAAATACTAGTATACCGAATAACATAATAATTATATAACATTGCTGATAGTAAGATAAGCAACAAAAACGAAGAATCTTGAATTTACATGTTGAGTTCATAAATTACATAAAAAACGCCGACACACCACAAGAATAGCTAAAAACTAGCATAGAAATCCGGCGAAAACAAAAAACAATCGTGATTCACGTAAACTATATACTTTCTTATCATATCAGATAATTGAACATTGATAGATTGTATGACAAACATGCACAGTATATAATAATACACATAATTTTTTTTTAAGTTCTATTATGTAATGAAAATATTATTTTCTATTGCTCCCGGAATTATTATATTTTTTGTAAAAAAGTTAAATGTTACGTGTCAATAACTCCAGTATAATGGTACATGTATAACTACGTGCATATAATGACAAACAACTAGCCATCGGCATTGTAGCTTAATCGTTAGACAAGGTATTGCAACACGAATTTGAACATAAACCTTCAGTACCTACCTAATAAACGAAGTGAAATTAATTATCCGTAAAACGAAATAATTTGAATAAATAAATTAAATTTGAAACAAAAACTAATTTATTATATTCCTCTCTCCCTCCCCATTGCGGCACCTCTCAAGCGGGACCTCATTTTATAGATATGTTTTCGATATCCACAAAAACACCGCCGTATTTCTCAATCATACATGGATTCATCATTTTTTTTATACAGCTGTGACGCAGGTTGACCCCTCGCAAAGCAAGTTACCTAACCGTTTAACTACCAGCCAAATTAGAGTTAGCTCTTCCAACACTCAAATGAATTATAATTATAAAAATAAACAAAATATCATGAAAACTAACAAAAGCATTATATTTTAGAATTAGTAATGAAATATTTCCTTTTATATTCCCCATTTAGAATAAGAATAAAGGGTTTTCGGAATTCAGGAGTAGAATTAATTATGATATAATTTTTTCAACTAGTAACTTAAAGGCACGTTGTAAAAACGAAATTGTTGCATTTAGCTGACAGTGTGATTTGACGGTTAAAAATAGTTTTCGATGACGTTTGAGCACTGTCAAAAAATGAATGCAAGTTTTCTCGCGAAACTGACCTGACCTAACACAAAAGTATAGCGATGGTGCTCATAGCATGTAAAACGTAAAAAATTAAAGGTAACTTTTTTTTAATTATGTTTTTTGCCCGTACAGACTTTTATATTAATTTTTTTATTAGAAGAACACATTCTTATTGTGAAGTTGTAATTATTCAGAACAGACGGTCTGTGATATTTTAAATATGAATTATGAATTTTATCGAAAAATATTTTTGTTGCGCCGCCGGGATTCGAACCTGGATCTCTTTCCTAACCGGGGAAGGTGCATTATCCAACTATGCTACAGCGACAATATTTGTAGCGACAAATTTTCTAACCTATATGTTACCTTTTTGATATTAATACATTTAATCGTTCCATTATTTGAAAGAAATCTATCTTATTTGATTTTATATGTATATTTTTCTAATTCATTTATTTGATTCATATTTAAAATATCACAGACCTATGTTCTGAATAATCACAACTTCACAAAAAGAATGTGTTCTCCTAATAATAAAGTTGTATCAATGTGTCCAAAATTTAATAAAAATAAATTCATAATTCTGGCGTCTGCTATCAGATTACTCAAAGTTATTTGAGATTCTGTAAAAATAAAGTAGACGGCTCTTTCAAATAATGGAACGATTAAATGTATTAATATCAAAAAGGTAAAAACATGTAGAATCGAAAATTTGTCGCTAAAAATATTGTCGCTGTAGCATAGTTGGATAATACACCTTCCCCGGTTTGGAAATAGATCCAGGTTCAAATCCCGGCGGCGCAACAACAATATTTTTCCATAAAATTTATTTTATATATATATCTTTCTAATTAATACATTTAATTCTTTTTTTTTAATATGAACGCACAAAACTGTGACAATAAGGTTACTGATAATATGGTTCTCACAATTTCTAAAATCACCAAGTATTAGTTGAGGACACAATAATTTATTGTTTTCACGTTAAACAATAAATTACCGGTACGCATAAACAATTGACTTACATTAAATGATATGGCTTACCAATACACATTAAAATAAATGTTCAATAAATACACTGAATAATTTAAAATATTTGTCATGTAAAATATTACATATTTGCTACACTGCCTTAAAAAAATTGATTTGATGTTTGTTAATTTAAAATTTAAACCTGCAGATAAGTGTCCAGTAAGATATTTTGTGGATCTAGTTTATAAAATATAAAAACCGAGAACTGTGACAAGACATCGTTGATCATGGAATCTGTTCGAATCTGTGGAAATGTTTAAAATAAGTTTAATATTTCTACATTGTAACTTGATGCCATTCAAGAGCCAGAGGTCATGAGTCAGTAACGCCTTGTTGATAATCTATTTATTAAAAATAAATAAATCGATTATTATTACAGTTTGCTTGAATGCATCCACCCCTTCTCAACTTGTCGCGCGTTGATGTTTTTTAAAAGTGTCTCGCTGTTCGCACTACGAGTACAATAATTTATTCACGTTGATGATTTTTCGAGACACAAATATTTACTCGCAGAATAGGGAACGATTTGGCCTCTACGTTATAATTTATTCATTTTTCTTAATGGATCACACTTTCTCGGCGTTAATGGCGGCCCTGTCTCTAATTTATTTGCCTAAATGTGCCGTCGTCAAACAAAATTGCCTCACTGTAAACACTTAACTGCGTTATTTCTCGATTTTTATTAAAAGCGCGCTTTAAATAAACAGAATTGTTAGTAAACGATATAATTTTTATAGGCAATTCTTCAATCAAAATGAAACATAACATTTATTTATTTATTGATATTATGTTAATATTTATAATATCCAAATGTTATTTTTATCTAAGTACGATTTTGTCATTATTTTTATCAACTTTACGAAGTTTGATTACTCAATATCGTTGTTTTTGTTTAATGTTTACATTCCAGATGATAGATTGCATTTGTAAACAAATTAAAATTCATTAAGTGTGCTCTTTTAAAAGTGCTTTTATAAATTATCAATTTCTTCTTCGAATCATTCATTCAATTTTTTGGATACCACACATATACACAAATAAAGCACTACTTTTATAACTAGTTTATAACTAGGCCGGTTGGTGTGATGAGTACTAACTTTTTACTGTAGTTTGATCGTTGGTAAAAAAATATTTACATCTCGAAAGTACGTCCCGTAATAAACTCATTTTACTCTTCGATGTCCGATAGTAAAAACGAGAATCGATAGTTAAATATGACGGACTTTTCACATTGATGCTTTGAATGATGTAGAATGTTACAATTAATCATTAGCACATAATACGAAAAAAATTTCACCAGCAAAGTGACAGATATCGAATGCCTACGCGAAAAAATCCATAGATAATGCAAAAAATAAAGCACATTTCATGCTTATGATTATATGCTTTGATAATATTAAATTTGACGTTCGAACAACTCGCAAACGATCTTGACCACGGGCGTTAGTAAAGAAATATTAAAGTAAAAAGTTACTACTGATCACACAACCGGCCCTAAGTGCTCCATATAAATAACCAATAATAGATAGAAGGAGCTGCCTCAGATGCTGGTTGGTTATTTCATAGCCGAGCTAGACGTATTTGTGACCTATGTAATTTTGGGGGTGGATGTTTCGTATACTGGTGGCGAGTCCGTATAATCTAGCCTGTGTCAGAGCACTTTGAATTGAAATACCAGCTGAAAAGACTCGGAGTATTTGATTTTCTTCTACTATGCATCAACAAAATCAGTAGTCATTTTCTGCATAAATTGCAAGTTGAAATGGTCATTCGTAGACTTTCATAATTCATTTATGTATTTTAATATTAAACAGTACATTGAAGAAAAAAATGTGCCATGTAGTTTATTTTTCAGGAATTTGTACAATTAAAGTCATGTTGGAATGTACTGGCATTATATATAAATCATTTAAGTCACGATAAACCAATGACGTAATAAACTGTGTGAGTTCTACTTTGACCCTACTTTCAACTCATCTTATTTACTTATCAACTCATTATCCCACAGGAGAAGGAAGAAAAGGTACAACACTGACATGTTGGAATTAAAAAATGCCCTTTCGCATTCTAGTAAAGAACTTTCTACACAGATTACAATCTAAGCAAACTATTTCTAAGAAATAAAATTTTAAAATGTCATAAATAAATGCAATAAATTTTTATTTCTTCCTTCCTTTTTTCCACACAACCAAGAGTGTACTAATTACTGTAGTAAATCGTTTATTTTTATCAATATCAGTTGACGGAAAAGGAATATTCACGTGACGTCTACGTAAGTACTACACGCGTAAAATATTGAAAAAACTGTTTAATTTAAACAAAAGATAATTATTAATTTAAAAGACAAAATTCAGTTTCTATCAACTTCTAAGACTCTTCACTGGAGACATGCCAGAATAGTTGTAGAGATTGTTATACAGTAGAGGCGGAACTAGGTGTTTTTTTTGCTACTGGCAGTAAATAATTACATCACTTGCGTAATACAAAATTATATCTTCAAAAAATCGCTATTGATATATGAAAAAAACCTATAATGTATTCTCAGTAATTAGACAAAAATATATCTTGTTTGAGCTAGTATGTATATTTAAAAAATTCAGACAATAAACATTGAACATATCTTTCATTCAAATTAATTGGTTAGAAACATTTATTGATTTTACACTAATTGGTTAGAAGCGTTTTACAGTCTAACGTGTGCAACGACACTTTTGTTATTAACGTTTTTTCACATTTTTTAAATATTTTCTAAATTTTAAAATATGCACACATTTGGTTACTGATCTTCTCGACTAGCCGCTGCTGTAGGTATAGTCACTGTTTTCACTCATTTAAATCTACATATTACATCGTCCGTTGCATTTTCTACAGAGAAAAGTGTTTTTGTTTTGTAAGATTTTTAGTTAGATATTCAAATAAAATGCCCCCAAAAAACATCAACGTGGAAGCGTATAAAGCACATGTTGGAAATATAATTCAAAATCGTACCGCCAGGCGTCGCCGCAGATACCCGGCTCGTATATCAAACAATGTTTACAAACATTCCTTTGATCCGGCCACAGCCCAATGTCTCACGTCTGTAATGGCGTTATTTTTACTCATATCATTCCGTGGATCATTTTTATGCGAGTCTAAAATATTTTTCCCATAACTCGGCGGCTGGTGCTCCGCTGCACAACTTGGCTTTGTCCGCTTTTTTTGTGTCTGAATTCCGAGCTGAACTGATTGAATTTCGTTAAACGTTTTATTGTTAATAATTTTGGTTTTATAGAAATTTCCGACGCTTCGGGTGCGTCGGAACTCTTGACACTCTGAATATTTGATTTTTGATATTAAGTTATGCTCAATTCACGCATATAAATATTTTTAAGTGCAGATTTTATCATGCTTCAATTGTGTTGAACAAGATGTGCGAATAAGGTTTAAAATCGATAGCCTCGCGAACCTTTTCTCCGAGTGAAACATCATTTGTTTTTTTTTCAATGCAATGGTGTTCGGTTCATCATTCACCATGGAAACAATGACAACTAGGTTATACTCTTTTATATATATTGCGTACATCCGTATTTTCCCATATGATTTTTATCTTATGTTGAAATAATTCATGTGCTGTTAAAATGATATGTGGGATTGGAAAAAAACAAAACTACAATATTCTTTATTTCCTTCTGAATTATTTATGAATGTATTTTGACTTTGAATTATTTCTACTACATGATAATTTTGAATAGAGTATAATAGCTGTGATTACAAGAGGCACACCTAGTTGGTTACTGTGATGTAATAATATCAATATTTTTAATTAATTATAGAATTACGATAACGCGAAAACTATTATAGTACCGGTGATAAAACATATCCTAAGGCGTTGTTAAATTTTATTTTTCTTTTTTTGAATGGGATTTTCTTCCATATTAATTTAACACCACAAACACATTAAAATATTTAGAAAATATTGAATAATATTATTTATTAATATGAAATATTCTAATCAGAAATATTATTGTTTCAATTCAAATTTTCAAATTTTTGACAAAATAAACAAACATTTTTGTTTATTAACCAATTTGACAGTTTTTTCCAGTGAAATGTATAAATTTCCAATTTAATTTTAAATTTGTAACAAACAGGTATTAGAGTAGATGTAGAATTCTACAAGCTGTGTATTGTTTGATGCTTATAAATCTATTATATATATATGTATATTTAATTCTCCAAAATGACCACACCGTATTGAATTTAGTAATCGTAAAAGTAACATGAAAAAAAATACCTAGGACTTTAATACCACGATGCATGGTTTAAAACTTTCCATTGAGTCGTACTTGTAGCTTTTCTCTGGTTTAATTCTTGGAGATAATACAAAAAATTAAAAACATGAATACAAAACAGAATAAAGATGAAAATCCCACCCCTGACGAGTATTAATTTTATAAATAATAGAAAAATAAAATATTAATAAATCCACTTTATACATATTAATTCTGATCCAAAAAGATTATTAAATCTCTTCAAATGGGGATTATAAGAGGCAATTAAATTAAAATAAGTTACCACAGACGATTAAAATTATTCTACCATAATAAAATGTAGGATGGGATTAATAAATCATTTTCCCGTTTAAAATTCAACGCCGGCAGATGGGGTAACTTTGTAAATTCAATTCTTACAGAGTTCTCGACTGCAGTGTAAAAATTTGCCGTAATAAATTCTCAAATTTCCTTCATTAGTACACCTTTAAAAAAGTAACACACGAATTTGGAGCATTTTTCGTTTGCTTTTATACACAATCTAGCTATTAATCCATTAACCTTACTTACTTTCACAAACAACCAAAAGAACGTTCCAAGTACATTTTATGAAACCATTTTATAAAGGTTAGTGTCCACTAATTTACAAATGTATTTTTGGACGTTTAATGCTATTTTATTTTAATTAACTGATGCTTTGTAGCTTTCTCTCTACATTTTTTTTTTGTTATTATAATTACAATACGTAATAATTTGTGCCTTGTTAATAAAAGATTATAATGTTTTCAAGAACATAATTCATTTTGCGTACATTTTAAATTTGGAATATAAAAGTATTATTTTATTTAAATCATCAAAACATATATTCACTATACGGGATGTAACAGACATCGTCCACAATATTTTATGGGTATAACCTGACTAAATTACGTGTCAAAAATGTTCAATGAATATGTGCCTACTCTCAACCATTTCAGAAATATGAGTATTTAAAAACATCTTAATTATGCGATTATTTCAAATATATCAAATATTTTATTGAATACAAAAAATTAAAGGTCATAGAATTTCGAGCGGCTGACAATTTTTTATTAGATGATTTAGAGCCTCAAGCAAAGATATAGATTAATAATGGATATATTTTAGGACATAATATATTATTTACTATCCTTTTACGTAATTCTTTGTACTCTTGCCATCACGCCGTTTCTTCGCGGTAGTACACAGAGACGTTTAAGCATCATACCCTTCTGTCCTGATACGCGACTCTTGCTTCATCCACATTCATGCATCTTACGCAAACTCGTCGATTATTAAGACTTCTAACTGGACTATCTTTCAGTATCTGGTTTACCTAGCCATCCCAAGTCTTTCTCGAACGATCTCTGCTTCTGTTACTATCAACTCGCGTCATACCTCTTTCTCACCACTTTCTTACCATTTATTCATTTTACAATACCAAATAATCTAAGCGACCCTTTCTAATCTTATTTACTATGCAAATATCAGCTTTGCATTCCCTTCTCATTTATTCATTCTTTACTCTTTCATAAATGATCTGCTACATCTCATTTGATCCCAAGTGATCTTTATGCATAATATATAATAAAATACTAATATCCACCCTAAAACGTCGTTTCAGCATAGCTTTTTCTGAACATAATCTTCTTCCATACTTTTCATACACCACAAATACTTTTTAATAACCAACGTCTTAGATGATAAAAAAAAGATATTAAATTAGATACAATCAGTGACAGTGATCACAAATTTCGTGGTTAGATTTGTGGTTTTATACAAAGTGATTGTATTTTATTTAATCTAATACGTCAGACCACAAAGTGATATCTCTTTACGAAAAAATAAAAAATATATGTTTAAATTTTCAAAAATAATTGTAATGAAATAATATCTAAATACCTACATATTATTTGACTTAAAATTATTATTGTTTAATTAATTACCTACCCACACGACACCAGCGTTATCGTGTTACAATTGTCAAAATTTCTAACAATAGACTTGTCTATCTACTATTTTGAATAGTCTACCTTTAGAACAAAACGTTTACATATCTAAATTATTTCAATGAGCACTTACACTTCAATCAAGTGTATCCACGTTGGTCCCTCGTGATTGAGAATCGTGTTCTTTGTGAACTTCCGAACTTGACTATGCTCCTCCACTTTTCTCGGCATTCGATAAGTTTCTGTTGACTTTTCTACTTGGTCAGATCAACGGGTTGAGGGTCTTCCTCTTTCTCCACGTCTGTCGGCATGGATAACAACAACAAGCTTCTCCAAGTTATTTTATATTCTCGCAAGATGCCTAAAAAATAGAAGGGTTCGTCTTAGGAAAACGGTTGAAAGTCTGTCCTTGATGTTCAGGAGCTCTTTCCGTCTCGCTGTACACGGTATATGCAGCATATGTCTCCAGCACCACATCTCAAATCATCAATCCGTCTTTTGTCATTTGCCTTCAAGGTACTTGATTTCATACTTTATAAAAATATAGAATGCACACAGAAAAATATTGAGATTTACGTATAAGAACGGCATTGAGATAAAACAGTAATTTTTATTTATATGGTTAACGATTTATTTATCTCGTGAAGGTAATCTCTTTGATGGAAGTTAGACAGGTATACATTCGTATTAGCGGCCATATAGGTAACTTACTTAAGAGTTCCAGCGAGGGACAAAGTGAGCAAAAAAGCACAACTTTTTGATGAAGTTTCCGCGTCCCCTGAGGTCTATGGTTATTATCGACTCTCATAAACGAGCCGTCTGTTAATATTTTCTTTCCCTCATATTACTTTCCCGCCAAAAGAACAATTTCCGAATCCTGGAAACATCCTGTTTGATTGATGATTATTTCTCTGGTCTATTCTTTCTTTGCCGAAAGAACTTCCAATATATTTCCCGCGCGCAAGGCGAGTTTCTCCGGAGATAACATTTGCGTATTTCTTTCTTCCGGCGTTATTAATATATCCCGGCATAATAACTTTATTATTTTTATCAAATAAAGAGAAAAGTTTTATTTGTTACAAAGCTCGCTTTGTTTCAGTATTGATTGCAATATTGGAAGTGGTATAGGTAGAGAATAAAGGAAACAATGTTTCTGCTGAGACTAATCAATTTTTCAGCTTCGTCCGTTTCCATTTCAAATGCACAGATATGTTTGATAAATTTAACTTTCATAATCTAACATGTCATTACGTATTTGTCAAGCCAATAGATTATAGAAAATGTGAATATCAACCACATATTATTTATGTTTATAATATATCTATTTACAATCAAGTGATACATACACCTTAAATAATATAAAACTATATAATCATATTTTTAATGAAATTTATTATCTTTAAGTTGCAATTTTAAAACATAGTTTTACGATATTTGAAACAAATTAAATTAATTGTTTGGAAAAATATACAAAAAAATCTTATTCTACGTAACATTGGACCACTTTTAAATGTTTTTTAGTGATATATTTGTTATTAGGAGAACACATTCTTATTGTGAAGTTGTAATTATTCAGAACATAGGTCTGTGATATTTAATTCATATTTGTTTTTGGAAACAGTCAACTGCAACTATTTAAACTATTAGGTGTTGTTACAACCTTAATTTAATTAATTTTGACCACAAAATCTATGAAAATACAGGAAAACATAACTAAAACCCTGTTTCTATGGGTGGTTCAATGTTATATTGATAATAGGGTAACATTGAAGTTTTATTTCAAATTTTTGGTAATTAAATTCCTTGAATTTAAATTATATGAGGCGCGTTTTTTAACTAAACACCGTCGCCAGATATTCCCGGTGTAGCGTTGCGGTTGCGATGTTAAGCATGCGCAATGGTTTCCTTCATCTGTTGACTCACCACATGCAACGTTAGAGACATTCAAATAGTGTGGCCATCTTATAGTGAGTGGTTGAAATGTTGAAGACAATAGATCAGCCAGCCGACTGTGAGATTCGGAAATACGAAACTAACTGACATACACCGCCAAGTGTGTCCTGATTTGGCGCCAAATTATTTCCATCTATTTCTTCATCTGAAGCGGTTCCTTGGTGGCAAGCGTTTTGATGGCGATGATGAACTCAAAGACGGAGTGCAGACATGGTTTTCATCCCAGGCGGCGTCGTTCTATGACGAAGGTATACAAAAACTTTGTGTAAGCTACATTTGATGCTGTCTAATTAGGCGTAAAACTAGTTTAAGGTGTATATTATTTTAATAATACAAAATATTATTAACATCATTATCATTATCATCATATTATATGTACAAGAAAAAAAAATTACGGTGCGTATACTATATAATGTAATAGAATTAATTATTTGCTTTGATTACTGAATAAATATAATATATATTGTGTACACAAGGGGTGGGTAATGCATTTGATTTGGGACTGAAGAATAAGAGCTCAACGGACCACCAGGGAAGCACGACTTACCTGGATTTTCTCTGCTGTATTCACAGCTCTTCTGAACTTCCGAAAACTTCTTATCTGATTTGCATGAAACACTGGAACACTTAATAGCTAATCAGTATAACGAGAAAACAAAAGGACGTTCATAGTTCTTAACAATTCAAAGTTCATAGATAACACACAGAAAAGTAGTGCTCTGATGATATAGGGTAAAGGGAGGGGGGGAGAACAAATAGGTATAGTTAACCTAAAGATTTACGGCGTCCGGTGATCTAGCCTAGTTTCTTTAGATGAAAATTAAATCACATTTATGATTAAATAGTAATTCGAAAAACAATCAAATTTAGTATTTTCGTGGAGTTCTAGATCGAAGTATACAAAAACTTAAGTGGTAACATGGATATGTAGCATAAATGATAACCTAGTTCTCTGACAAGGAAAAGTTCTGGTTTCATATCCCGGTAATAACCATATATTTTTGCGGAAGACGTGATTCATCTCATGTTTATCTTTTTTAACTATGTCCTAACTTACAGCCATTACAATTCCGAGTGTGTGATATTAAAAAAGACAAAATTCACCGATTGAATAAAATATGATTTGCTTATTTATGAATAATGTTCTTATTGTTGAAAACTGTACTTTTTGCACTTATCTATATCTTCGTCATCTCCGCTTACTATAGGATACAATTTGCACTGCCAATATGTAACGATATGTTGGTATGGTTTATCATTTCAGTATTGTCAGCCCTCTGTATTATTATCGTGATCCAAGGTAGCACAAAGATATTTCTGAAATCCACAGTTCAAGGTAGCACAAAGATATTTTTGAAATTCATAGTTCAAGGCAGCACACACATATTTCTGTAATCCATAGTTTAAGGTAGCCTAGACGGACGAACAATGGCGGCAATAATGTGACCGCAGGCCTCGATCGTGGATCGTACAGTACGGTGTTATATTACTATTACTGAAACCGTCGGAGCAATCGGCAGCTCCGTAAAGAAATGTCAGAACCAGACTGTTCAGGTATAAATTACAGCGGGTGGAACTGTGTAATTTTATCTGACCACCCGGAAATAATTACATGTCGTGCACCTAACTTACATCTAAAATACATAATGACTCACGGCACGAACCACGAATGTTAAGTACAAAAATCGACACTGTTTGTAAATGCATCATCAAGAACACACAACCGTGCACTTTATTCACGTGCCACAAAGTAACACGGTTCATTTAGAAGTACAGTCTGATTCGCAGCACGATTACTCGATCCGTAACCTTTTACTAGGATGTTTGGGTGGTTCGGATCCGTAATACGTGTATTCAATGTAGCTGTCAACTAAAAAGGGTTCGGTTTTCAAGGAGTTCTGTTGCGTGCCTCGCTTGTTTGGAGAGCCCAGCGGGCTTTTAGCTGTCACTGTTGGCGCATACAAGTGTCACACACGGGCCTTGGGGCCTTGGAGCCACGGCCTCACAGGGGCTGGGGCCAGTGGCCAAACAAGGATCACAAAGATCCGTCGATTATTCACTTTGTGTAGGCCCGAACTCGTGAGGATTTACTAATGAGACTGGTGGCTGCGATTGTCCAACCGGTCTGCGCCGTTATAAGTTCTTCGGTTATAATTTGTATTCAATTATTTAAATGACTAAACTTGATATTTTTAATAAAATCATATTCCACAATTAACCTTTTAACCTCCAACTCTATTTAAAATGGAATACATCACATAGGGTAAGACCGGCTTTAAGGGTCTTGACTTATCGATCAAAAGCTGGGACTTGTAGTTCACAAATGAAAAAATGATTTTAAAATATCACTTTAATTCCTATAAGTTTGCAAGGTCCAAAAGCGCGTATTAAGACGTTTATATCTTGGCGTGACATACAAAGTTTGGCATGTTAACGCGTTCATGGCATAAAATATTTTTTTAAATGTATGTCAATTAAGACCCGATTGTAATCATTTTATTTTATTAAAAATACCTTAAATGTTTATTAATATTCAGTAAACCATAAATATATAATACTGGCTTTCAAAAATGTATCAAAAACTATCTAACATCTATAAAAAACTGCAAACAAATCACAACCTGCATAATTAACCACCAGTCTTGAAGTATAGAACAATTGCTATAAATTTCGCTCACAAATTGAAAATCCGAAACATTTATTTTCCGAGCAGAGATCGGAAATCCTCTCAAAATGGCTTGTGATATTGTAATGTTGGCATAAATTTTACGGATTCTGGCGTCAGAGGTACAGGGTGGTGCAGAAACATATATATCATCATTTAAACTGGAATGAAGCAAATGAGGACAGACAAACAAAGAGAAAATAACCAAAATTACAAAAATCATTATACTGATACGGCCATAGAAATAATAATGGAAAGCTACGAATTTAGTGATTAATTTTTGGTGAACGACATAATTTTGATGTTGTCAGTTTTTTTATAATCCGCACAAAATACGTGTATATTTTTATAATCTCCACATTGTAGTCTTTCGTATAGAAACTGGATCACTAATCCAACTAAGCAATCAACTATGCTAAAAGGGGCTTATTTAATATTATTTGATAACTAGCTAGAATTAGATGTAATGTAAAAAAACAATTGATTTAGAAGATTTTTTCAAAGCTACATAATTAAACAGATTTAAAAAACCGTATATCTATAATATTATAATATAGAGATATTCAATCTTAAAATAGGTTTATAAAGATGAATAAATACAAATTAAATGTATGAATAAGAAAGATATACAGAAAAAATCAATTTATCGAAGAATCAGGAACGCTTCCTATCCGGGGAAGTGTGCTGACTTATTACACTACGTCAATATTATAAAGTTATAATTAAGTTAACGAATAATTTTCGAACATATATGTTGCACTTTTCTAATTGATACATTTTTTAATCCTTCATATACTATGGGTAGAATTCGCTCTGTAAGCATTGAAAGCATATGCAAACTCAATAATTATTTTTTTATAATTTTATAATTCTCATTAATGGTTTAGATTTTTTTTTCGGGATATACTATCAGATGTTTTCTGCCTGACACCAATAAATTCATGGAAACTTTTGATAAATTCATGATTATACTGTACGGTACCTCCAATATCTAGATTAGATAATACGTGTAGATACATCTCGCATATTACGTGCTCCATCTCTCACTCACAGCTTCCTCTAATTAGATCCCTCCGACAACTGATAATACTCTCAACCAATTAATTACACTACGCTCTAAGATTAAGCAGGTGTTCAGACAGACATCAATGTTTAGTATCACCAAATCGTGGAAAACTTTATTTTTACTTATAATACATTACAATAGCAATAGTTGTATACAGTTTGGTATTTTAACATTTGTAAAAATGCTTTGAAATAAAGGACTCAATACACGTAGATAAAATAATCGCTGGACCGACGACGTGAAAATGATTGTAAGTAGCAGCTGAGAGAATAGTTTAGAATTTTACTCCATATGTGGGTTGAAAAATAAGAGACAAAATTGTTAGTAAATGTACTTTTTACTTCTATAAAAATTTTAACCTCATCACTTTCGCTTATGTTTTATGCATATTCGTTAAACATCCATAACGTAACATTTCGCGAGCCTTTTGCAGGTCTTTATAAGCATAATTTCCAAAACGAGATTTTATTATATTTAAAATATTTTATGATTTTCTATACAGTAAAGAAATCTGACAATGAAAACCGAATTAATTAATAAAATTGAAATTTTTCTAAACAAACTAAAAATTTGTTAGTTAAAATATCACATTCGCGGAAAGTAGAAGGTATATCAAAATGATCACAAGATTTTTAATTAAAAGTCATTTTTTAAGACAATCAACGTTACTCATTAACTCCCTTCACGTTTGCAATGCAACTCAACACATTCCCTGTATATAGGTACCGTAAAATAATCAAAAGTTTCAAATCATAAGAGTCACAGCGGAAATAAAGTCAATGTTGTATACTGCTTGTTTCGACACAATAATGTTTTAATCTAATTTAAAACACAGGTTTAAATATATCGTTAGATTCCTCAGTGGACTGTTTCTCTCTAAAACACCAAATCTGGTGGATTTTATAAAAAGGAGTTTATTATTTTTGTCGTAAATTATTTTCACTCCGTCATTCTACAAAAATGTATCGCTGTCCGTTGATTAAAAATCATAGGCTACCTTTCTTTAAGAAAACTTATACTTTCAAAACTCCATTACTTCCCTCCTTTAAAAATAATTCTGATCAAATTAAATTGTGCGCTGTGAATCTTAATAAGTTACCTGTTAAATTATACGTTACAGATTATATATAAAAAAAATATTATATATAATCTGTTACATTTGATGCTGTCTAATTAGGCGTAAAACTAGTTTAAGGTGTATATTATTTTAATAATACAAAATATTATTAACATCATTATCATTATCATCATATTATATGTACAAGAAAAAAAAATTACGGTGCGTATACTATATAATGTAATAGAATTAATTATTTGCTTTGATTACTGAATAAATATAATATATATTGTGTACACAAGGGGTGGGAAACGCAATATAGGAAGGATGATAAAAAATTGATTTAGGTACGGAAGAATAAGGGCTCAACGCCCAACTAGGAAGCACGACTTACCTGGATTTTCTCTGCTGTATTCACAGCTCTTCTGAACTTCCGAAAACTTCTTATCTGATTTGCATGAAACACTGGAACACTTAATAGCTAATCAGTATAACGAGAAAACAAAAGGACGTTCATAGTTCTTAACAATTCAAAGTTCATAGATAACACACAGAAAAGTAGTGCTCTGATGATATAGGGTAAAGGGAGGGGGGGAGAACAGATAGGTATAGTTAACCTAAAGATTTACGGCGACCGGTGATCTAGCCTAGTTTTTAGATGAAAATTAAATCACATTATGATCAATAGTCAATATCGAAAAACAATCAAATTTAGTATTTTCGTGCAGTAAATTGTCTGGTATTTGTCATTTTTCACGGGACGGTTAAAAAGGTCTGAAAGTAAAAAAAAAACTCGATGTGTATTGCTGGAACTCCCTGTATCGGTGATGGCGAATAAGTCAGCTCGGGCCGTGCCAAAGAAAGAATTATGGAAATTATGGTTACATTCAAATGTTCCGTTCGGTAGAAAAGATTGCAGTTTTGAATATATGGACGAACACTCGCGCCGAGTTTTTTGACAGATCTCAAAATGTAGACAATTTTCATTTTTATTTGCTTAGGTAAATTGCTTCTTGTAATATCAGCACAAATTTTCCGTTCGTTAAATAATTATTTGTTATCTTAGTGCAGTCATATTTGATAATTAACAAAAATTCGTATTTTTTAAATAACTTTTACGACATAGATTATCGACAGGTTGTTAATGACTTTAATAGATAGTCCTTAAAATATATATCAAGTAAAGAAAAAGAAATGATACAGTTTACACTTGTTTGTAGGTGAAAATTTAAAAACAGTTTAACAATTAATAAAATAAAATAGTTTGACAATTGAAGTAAATAAGCAAGATGTTTTAAATCATAGTTATACAGTTATGAAGCACACTGCTTTTAAGGTCAACGATATCGAAACTTGTGACACGTAACAGTGCTCGCCATTCACAAGTAAGTATTTATGATATAGTGCAAACTTGACTGTATGTTAAACATGTATTATATACTCAACCGTCGAAATTTCGTTTTTAAATTGTACCTGTATCATAAATAATATTACAGGTTAGTATTATCGGATGAGGCAATTAAAATTATTACGTTATACAAAAATAAATTTTATAAATAAAACGTATTTTTATCAATTTTACGCAATGTACAATTACAAAATTCAGAATATTGATGTAAAATAATGCTTATTATTAACCTCGCAAATTTTCTGCAGTGCCTTAACAATCATAATTAGATTTCTATTCGTCTAGTTGCTTCGTTAATTATAAGATAACTTAAACCTAACTTCCAAATACGCCGTTTCTTTCCAAGGATAGGTACATATCTCCGCAAGAAGACGTCCGTGATAGCAGGTAAACTTAATATTAAAACCAATCAAAACTTAATATTTACCAGGTAAACTTAATATTAAAATATGTTTTTTTAGAAGTTATCAATATTGCAATACACGTGGTTCTGGCGAGAATTGTGTAACATACAAGGCGCGAATACCTCAATCCCGATACAAATCCAACCACATTAAGACCTATTTACAGCAAAAGATTATTCTAATTCTTCGGCCACATTATGCAATCAAGTGACGGCTAAGAAAAAGCCGAGTCTTATCTGATTGGGGCCACTATATGTAAATCAGTGGTATAGTGCTAAATATTAAAAAGTACCAGGGCGGTATTTGATTTTCACCCCACTCCACCCTCACTCTTACTTTTTTAATTATTAAGAAATGATTTTAGCCTGCAATAAATCACCATTTGTAAACGCTAAACCCATGCATGTCTAAAGAAACTATCGACCTACAACATGTAAATTTAAGAGTGTTAATCTTTCTTCAAATGCATGTGGTCAGTGGTTGAAAGAATGGGATACCGCTGCGTGCCCAGGTGATTCAATTCTTACTAAAAAAAAAATATATAAATTTCATTGTAATGATTTTCACGTTTTGTTTTCTGGTACTATATTTGATGTACAAATGTAAATTTGATGTTTTTTCACATTCCATGCGGAATATTTTGTATCAAAATATTATTTTATGTACTTGAAAAATAAGTTTCATATCAAAATAAGTGCCCACTATGTTATGTATACTGACCCCAAACAGCGAGATAATAAGTCTATATCTATGAATTTAGATCCTATCAGTAACTTCATTCCTCCATTCGTTTCAACTCAGTACCTAACCTTTGCCTCTTTTAGGTAAATCTGTGAATGAGGCAAGGCAGAGATCTAAAATGCAAGCTCACAAACCAAATGATCACGTCCACCGCAAAACTTCACATCTGCGAGTCGCAGAAGGACGTTTTGTTCACAGAAGCCGCGCATGCGCGTGGGCGTTGCGCGATCGGACCCCGATAAGTCAATTGGCTGTGCTTATTTATCGCCGCATTGGTCCATGACGCCTTTTTTATATTAAAACTGCACTAATTTATATCAAAACTGCACTAATAAAGATTCTGAAAGGATTCTTGAACTCATTTAACCATTTGAAGCGATGTTTTTTAAAAAAAAAAGTCATTTTATTTTAATATTTTATTGAAAATCATTTTTATGTTTTTAGAGCTTTTAAAAACGTGCATTTCTAAATATAATTATTACCGCGATTTTCTTTTGTATCTTTTATTTCATATGTTTTTTTTAAATATTTTGTGTGTAATACTTATATTTATATCTGTATATTTATATCACGAACCGGGTCTTGTGTAAACCCCTCAGTTATGGTGGAATTAACTTAAACTGTATATTATAATTATTATTATGCCTGTTGTCAAATGCCGCCAATTGCTAATGGTGTCTTAAATAATAACATTGAACTCTGTTTCATCAATTATGATGTACTTCGATTTAATTGTGTTGGAACGAATCTCCCCGACAATGACATTTATCAAATGATGGTTGTTTAGAAAAAAATCACTATAAACATTACACGGACATACAGATACGTTCCCTGTCTATTTGAATAAGAATTGCATCCTCAATAATATTGTTATTTTCAGATTATTATTGGCTTTTTAACATAAATGTAGGTAGGTACATAACAAAAATTTTAATAAAACCCTTTTGCCGGCATCTACATAAAAAAATTCCATTTTTATTATAGGAATAATAAAACAAAATTCAATATTGTTAAACTAGTAGAAAAAAATAATCTGGTCGTAGCTACTAAGCGGTTACAATAATGCTGTTTCCATAAAACCTATTTTTAAATGTTAAAAAAATAATTTAATATCAAAGAATAAAAAATTGTCTCGTCAGTATAATGTAACTTTACCAAATAACACTCAAAAATACCCTTTCAGGAGTATACTTAAAATAATTTTAATGCGTAATTTACCATTCCGGCGGTAACACGACATATGCCCATCACGTTTAATGGCCAAAGGTCGACTGTCATTCTAATCCCGCCTGGCGACATATTATATGGACCACTATCCATTTATTACTATTTTAAATACGATTATATACTCATAATCATTTATATTCAATCTTTATATTTTACATTTGTTGATCAGATTTTGTAAAATTCTCACATTGTTTGGTTCCAAATCGACCTAACAACTTAGTATTCAATTATGTATTTAATAACATTGTGTTTCCGATTAGCTAATATTTCAATAAACAAGTTATGAATTATTATTGAATTCATAAAAGTCTCTAACCGAATGGGTTAAGAGATGTAAGTAATCATCAAAGTATGTACATAAACAAATGGGTACATCCTCTTCAACTCTCCGCGGCATCAGGCCAGGAGACGGTTTAAGTAATCGTCGCTTGATTCCTTATTTATCTCGTGCCTGCGTCTTCACAGCCGCAGCCGACCCTTTAATAGGTAAACAGATCTAATCTTCTCAAATAATCAGTCCAACTCGGCAGACGGACGATGTCTTTTGAAGACAAATCCAGTGTTGTCACTTCAGAAAAAAGAAGTAATTACAATATTCAAGAGAAAGTTCCAGATCATTTATTTAAAACAGTATTTATCGAAGGAATTATGTATGACTCATAAAAAGTAACGTATCAATTTATCTAGCGGCATTAATATTTTGTTTAACAGAGACTGTTTTATATCAGAACGCCATCTATTTTGAGAGAATACAAGATTAAGGTAATTTTATAAATGGATATATTACTTTGTCTTTCAGATATGATTACATAACAAATTAAATACATTTTATGCACTTTTTTCATGCATACATTTCTTATTTAGGACGTCCATTAACGAACATTAGACGCCTGGAGCAAACTTCATTTTTTCACTCCTTTTTATTCACTTATTCATGGTCTTAGCATTGTCTTACATAAAAAATGTATATAATTGTTGAAAATATTGTCATAAAAATACATATTGGCACTGTAAATGGATTGGTTGCATACAAATTGAAGCAATAGTGACAAGCGTAAAATAGACTCCTAAATATACTGCTGAAGAAGGATGTTACGTATCCCGCGAATAGCATGATGCACGAATGCTTCAATCCTGCTACAAATTCAAACACAGCAAGTCATATTAACAGTCATGAAAGGTTTTTTTCACTTCTTCATCCCCATTATGCGTCAATATGAAATGGAGATAATCCTGGGCACAACTTTGGACCAAAGAAGACCTGGAAGAGTACGACAGCTGTAGATAGATGCGTCGCATCTAACTGAAGATATTCTGTAGTTTGCTGTGATAGCGCCCCAGTATCGGGATTTGTGGAGTCTCATCTGGTTGAGGCTACTATAAGTCGATTTTTTACTCATAGCACTGTACAGTCGGCCACTAACGAATCTGTCGCTAGTATAGTTTTTTTTATTATTAAAAATCAATATTACATAGATTTCTTTAATGTTTAATTATTTTATAGATAAGGAATAAAGTAATAATAATTATGATTATTTTATGCCTTTCATTAGATGAAATTAATAGGTGAAGAAAATAATTTTTGAACAACATAAAACAACAATACTACGCACGGTATACACAACCGATACCATGCGTCTACTGAAGTAGACGCATGGTATCATTATCTATTTCAATCAAGTGCGTAGTTACATTACTATCTAGCGTGAAGCGGTCATATAGCTATGTCTCTTTCTCGCTTAGACAGCGCTCACGCACACATTGACGTGTATAGGTACACAACACATTCTTGAACTGCAGAGACCAAAAAATGTACCTGTATATGTCAATACTGACATGAAGGAAGAAAGAAAAATAAGTAAGCGATAAGCAATGTATCCAAATGCTATGTAGTACCGTGGATGCTAAGCTAGCGTACGAAAAATCTGCTGTTAATTCATATTACAAATATTATAGCACTGGATTCATACATTAGTGTATTAACTCACAAACTACAACACTTTCATGGAATCATATTTAATGTATACCATAACTATGAATTGTAATAAACCTATATAATACAGCATCTATCCGAACCAGTTTCAAAGTATTCAACCGTATTTGATCTTATGTCGAATCTGAGAGACATTCCTTAATTAGTTTAAATCTTACACCTGCCTGTTATGTCTACATAAAAATACCAAGGCTGTCTGTCATATTTAATTATCTAATTAAACATGTATTAGGGTCATAAAAATACAAATTAATTGTAGATGTATAAATCATTTCCTTGAGTAAAGAAGCGAATATATGTTAAAGGCTAACATCAGGTATCCCATTAAGATATGTTATATTAATAATAACCGTAAAATAATTTTATTGAGATTTTATCAATAAGGCTAGATCAGAAGTATATATTATATCAAATATGTATAAAATTATGAAATACATGATAAATATGTGTTTATTATTTGATGATTGTTTCGCAATTGTTATAGTGTACCTATAACGCAAACAAATTTAAATCTTGATCGGTAACAGTCAAAACTTGATCTAATGAAGTGTTTTCAAAAACATGTGAACATGCTATAAACACATCCTAGTGTATTTTTTCTTGTCATTCATTGTGATGGTTTAATTATTATATACATACACACGCGGTTATAAAAATGTTGATGCATTGTAATTGATAAACCTTCCAATTATGCTGGAATTAACTTAAACTGTATATTATGATTATTATTATGCCTGTTGTCAAATGCCGCCAATTGCTAATAGTGTCTTAAATAATAACATTGAACTCTGTTTCATCAATCATGATGTACTTCAATTTGATAGTGTTGGAACGAATCTTCCCGACAATGACATTTATCAAATGATGGTTGTTTAGAAAAAATCACTATAAACATTACACGGACGTACAGATACGTTCTCTGTCTATTTGGATAAGAACTGCATCCTCAATATTATTGTTATTTTCAGATTATTACGCGGTTATAAAAATGTTGATGCATTTTGATTGATAAAAACACCCCTGTAATAAATTAAAACAGTAATTAACGCTAAATATAACATACGAGACTTGTGCGATGCATATATATATATGTATCAAATAAATCATTTAATAAGACACATCGAAAAAAATCTATATATCGTAAAAGTAGGCAACTATGAGGCCCGAATCCAAAAACGTTATTATATTTCCGCTAGAGAAGACGCCAAATTTCATCTACATACGTTTTCTAAGTGTGACAACAATTTTTTTTGTTAGAAGCGAATCTTACTAATTACTATGGTTCATAAGAACCTTTAAACAGAATCTGCTAGTAGAAACTCTGTATATCTTTGTAAATTACCTTAAATTTGATTTAATTATCACAGAACTAACTAAATAACTTACCATCACGCCGTTTCCCCGCCGAGTAAGCGCATCACACTCTTCTATCTTGTCACTTAATTCTCGCCTCAACCATTAATACATCTTCTCATGCAAGCTCGTCGATAATTGAGGCCCTTAACAGGACCATCTGGTTTACCTGGTTTCGTCAAGTCTTACGCGAACGTCTTCTATTTCAATAATTAGACAAAATACTTTGTTTAAACCACTATTTATTGATTATTCTACGTGTTTCGATACCTATGGTATCTTCTTTAAAAAAAAATGTATATTGAAGTTAAAAAATACAAGCATAGATAAAAACAAAATTGTAAAGTGGTGAATAAGTAAAAATTAATATAAAAACAAATTTAAAAGGTGACTATTTGCAAAGAGGATTTGATTATAAAATTTTTGATATTAGAATTAAGGAGCACTTGAGATGCCTAAATAACAACAACTATTCAGAATTTGCCAATCACCTTTTGGAAACAAACCATTCTGATAATATTAACAAGGGTTTAGATAGTATACATACAAATACTAGGGGTTTACAGTTAGATAAATTTGAAATTTTAGAAATAAGAAAAAGTGTTAATAGCAAGCTGAATATTATAAATAATCAAATTCTCTTTGCAAGTAGTCACTTTTTAAATTCACCACTTTATAGTTTTGTTTTTATCTATGTATGTATTTTTTAATTTCAGTATACATTGTTTTCTGAATAAAATACCATTGGTATCGAAACATGTAGAATAATCAATAAATAGTGCTTTAAACAAAGTATTTTGTCTTATTGTTAATATAAAATGAGGCCACAAAGTAATTTTGCAAATATTGAAGAAGTCCTCTATTTCTGCTATCGTCTACACTTGCGTCATATATATTTCTTAATATCCTCTTATCCGTTCCATATGACTAAAGCATGTAAGCGATCCCTTTTTAATCCTTTTCACTATCACGGAACTCTGTTTTGAAAAATCGTAAATATACAAAATATATTGTGTTTGCATTAAAATTAATCAAAAGTATGTACATATTTATGATCCCGCTTATATATCACACACAAAAACATTCTAGCGTTCACGTGCTCTGCCGAATAACGAAATTAGGAAAAATGTAATTTTTTCTGCCCATACATCTCAGACACACTTTTTATCACGTCATGACCTGATCGCGAATTTATAAATATACATTAATCCCGTCGGCAAGTTGGACGTCTGGACGACAAGTTGAGTGTCGGTGGCGACGTCGCCAGCGTCGGCGAATTTTGTAACTGGGTGCACCAGCTAATCGCTTTGACAGTTTTCTAATGAGTTTCTATGTACTGGCGGCCGTAGATCAGAATAACACTGACACTAACAATTAACACCGAATAATAATTGGACCTGCGTTAAAAATCATCATTTATTTATATTTTACAATTATTTAATTAAGATAAATATACGAGTATGCAAATATTGTACTGCTTTATATATCAAAAAAACAAGTCGGAAATTTAACATAAGATTCATAGAGCATTTAATATGTTAAAATAGTAATGGTTTTTTATAATTCCCGTCATTTATTAGAAAATGATCATACTTTTAATAAATATTTGCGATTGTCTACGATTTTACATATAAACAACGTTGGTCTTAAATTGAATAATTTTGAATCATTAAAAATAACTAATGCGTGTAAAATTAACCAAAATATTATAATAACCATTTAAGCACAAAATCCTAAAAAAAATCTAATAATTTTGTATCATTAAGTCAATTTTCACATCTTTCATCGTCGTAACAATTTAAGTTAGATACTAGATTTATTTTTAAATCATTATTCTTTTTTTAAATTGATTTTTAAAAACATTAGAACAATTTAACATATGTATGTTTTTTTAATTATTTAATTTGACATCCTGATGTGGAAAATGGTATTCTCCGAAACTGGACGGTGTATTAAATACAACTCATAAAATGGTTAAAAAGAAAGCTTTAAACTTCACAATAAGAATGTGTTAACTTAATAATCCTTAATAATATATAAAATAAATAGATAGTCTCTCTACCATTCTAATTATTTATGGGATTTTAATATGAGACCAGCCAGTGGATACTACTTTAAAGACTTTATTATTTTTCTTCTTCTTAATGAACATCCCCAACATTCCCTTATCATTGTAGCTTTCTACATCGATTTTTTATTATTATCGCATAATTTGGAGTTTTTAAAATGTTTTTATCTGTGACATAATTGAGATTAAATTAGGCACATGCATAATATTGTATACTAGGTGTGTTACAAACAGTATATTAATAATAATTTTAAAAAAGAGAAGCAAGGTGTGTTCTTGGGAGGGGGCGAAAGATCTCGGTGTACATATTTGCCCCGGGGGTAATTTGTTGCTACGCCACAGATTATTATGATTGAGATTACTACTAAGGGATAAATCCCTACCAGCAATATACATGCGAGAATAAGAGGAATAGGATAAATTGTTACCAAAAAAGTACGACAAAATGTGAGACATGATATATACGCGGTGAGGTAGTTGATAATAATATCACAGACCGGAATCTCTGAATAATGAATCCCCTCCCTTTCGGTTGCAACACTCATTAAACACAGTAACATTATCTCATCTCCCTACATACATACATACGGATCAGCGCCGGCGTTACACACAGGCGGAACAGGCGCCCGCCGGTGGTGGCCAAAACACGAGAGCGTCCCTCACTGTCTTATTTTATAAAAATTGGTGAACAAAAACCCATGCTGCAAAACGATAATATTGTCTAATAAAAACACGCGGGCGGCCGATTTAGAGGTCGGCGTGGAGATGGTTTTAATGTACATACATATTACAAAAATTGAACAACAAAATTCACTTTGAAAAACGATAATACATAGTGTGTAAAAATGATTAAAACAATTAATATTATTTATGTATTTTATATTATATATGCACATTAAAAATTAATACATACTTTTTTGTATTTATTAATTATCTTTCTGGGGCGGAAAAAACGATTTTGCCTATGGCGACAAAAATCTAGCGCCGGCGCTGATACTAATACACGTACACACCCACACGTAAAATTCGCTAAGACTCCTACGTCGGCTCTTTGGCTTTATACTTTATAGTCTTTACACAATTTAATTGCAGCGGAATCATAAATGGAGAAAAATGCACATCTTCTGAGCTCAAGTGTTGCATTCAAAGAGCAATCATATCTACTCTCGTACAAGTTGGGAACATCCCTGGCGGGGGCATGTGTGAGCATTGTGTGCAAATAGAATGGACCAAGTGCTCTGAAATGGAAATATCGTTGTGCAAATGTTACTTTATTTTTAATTGGATAAACAGCCCAAAAATTTAAATTTTTTTCTATTCTAGTTTTCAATGGTATGCGGAAATACTTTTTTAAATCTAATGAAAATATAAAATATTTTATGAACAAGGTTTACCAGCTTAAAATAAAACCTACATCAAAACACAAAAAAAAAAAAAATTGACCAAGCAAAATGTTTATTCATTCTATTTATTTAATACAAATTAAATAAAGCAACTATTATAGAAAGATAAACAGAAAGTTCAATTTATCGAAAAAAAAATTTATTGCTATCGGGATTCGAACCTGGGCCTCTTTCTATCCTGGGTAGCGTGTTCACCATTTTCGCTATAACAATTGAATACATTTTCGAGTATTCTGTAATCGTTCCAATTGATACATCTATTATTCCATTTTTCTAAAAAATCAACTTATATTGGTTAATTAGTTAATTTTATTAAATTCAGTTAAACTTTCATACGACTTGTGTGTATAGTTTTAAGAACACATTTTTGTCGTGAAGTTGCATTTTCAGAATATAATTCTTTGGTATTTTAATACAAATTAAATTAATCAATTAATGATTTTTTTCTGTATATCTTTCTAGTTGATCCATTTAATTTGTATTAAAATGTTAGTTCATTCAATTTATTTAAGTCATTTAGATTTTTTTATTTTTGTTGATAGATTACATATATGTAGAATATCGTTATTGTATAACTAATAAGCTGTCAGTGTCCGACATTGTCTGAGATTCAGTTATAGTAATAATTTAAAATAGGGGATACTTTTGTTTTGCGCAGGCCCTAAATATTTTATACTGTTTTATTCAAAATTTGGTATAAGCAGAATACGTCGAGCATATAGAGAGACATTAAGTTTTATATAAGTAGATAGACATGTTTAATTACGAATTTCATTCATTTTCAACTGTATAAAAATATAATAAAATGCAAATGTTATTATATTTTGATGTGCAATATTTAAATATATCCAAGAACACCCAATTACTGGATTTTCACCTACAAAAACACTGTTATTAAACAAATAATAGGTATCTCGTAGAGACGAAGCTATTTTTTATTATATCTTATTGGAAATATATGGAAGTATGGGTAATTACAGGGCTTACGACCTGTCATCGGCTGGCGTAAGTGATCACTTTATATAAATGTAACGTTCACCATTCTCACTAATTAATTACCCATTCTTCCATATATTTCCATTAAAATATAATCAAAATTAGCTTCGTTTTGTAATAATTAAATTTGGAAATTTCTGTGATAGTCCATCGATAGAACGCCGGTTCATTAATTAAAGGCTACATCCAAGAAATACGAGTTAGATTTGAGTCCAAAAATAATAATTTCGTATTTTTACATTTTTATAACATTGTTAAAAGTTACTAAAGATATAGCACATTAAAATATTGTTACGTAAATACAATTCAAAAGTTATGCTGTGAAACATTTACAATTAAAGTACATTCTATAAATCTTGGAAATGCCAAAAGGTCTTCATGCGTCATGACCCCGATTAGTTGATTTAGAAATAGTAATTAATATTTATGAGATCTGCGTGTAACGAGACTTGCTTCCTTTCAGTTAAACACTAAAAGCGTGGATCTTAAAGGCTGCCTGGAATTTAAATTGATGGCTGCGCATGCGCTCATGTTATGACAGTTTCATATGAGTGATAATTCCACTACCAAGCTAAGAATAGGCATAAGCCTCGTCCTCGCCGCACAACGAGTTGACATCAAAATATGAGAGAAACCAACAGACCGAGCAGAAAAGTTAAAACATCCATTCGTACTTCGTTTTAAATACAATTAACGGTGAAACACTTTTTACCTGTGCGCTATAATCTTTTTGCTTTACAATTTAACACTTTCGACACTCCGCCGCGATAACTATCATAAAATGTTTTGCCGTTTCAATATTTTGACAGAAAGTGTATTTCTGTAGCAATGGACGTTTATTTCTGAGAACGAAGATGTAAACTCGTAAAAAATATTTAATGAACACTAAAAAATTATTATTTCTTTAAGTATTATTTTGAGATTTAAAATGTCTAAATATTAAATATCGCTCATGGATTCGAGTTAATGCAATTATTTTTTTAATTTCCTTAATACTCTTATACCGTAAGTAATTGGAGGTCCTCTTCAACCCCGTTTCTCATTAAAATATGGCTCCGCGTTCCGTTCTATGGTTTCAAATTTCAAACAATTAAATTAGTCGTAATTGATTGAAGATAAATTTCAATATGAGAACAGCTGACATTGTTTCCGGTAACTTTGACAGCGTAATTACTATATTCGTGCTTTAATAAAATGTCGCGTCTTGACAGGCATAAGAACTTATGTTTATGTGTAGCTCAATGTTCTTCGAAATTAAGCGCTCAGATTAGTTAATTAGCTTACGTTAGGGTATTTTTTATTAGCGAATATAATAGCAGACGTGCTTTAAAGCTAGCTTGAATAAAATAATAAGAACCTTCAAGTAATAGAGAATGAAATATAAACATAAAAAAAAGACAACCGATGTGCAATATTAATGTTGGCGAGTACCAGACCTACGTAGTCCATACATTCAAATAAGCTGAGGATAACTAAAAAAAGGAAATAAATCAAAATATTATTTTTTTAACGACTTCGTGGTGCACTTATTACTGAGTATTATTCCAATTCTAATACATCTGCCAATAATATATTGTTTCTCAAATATTACAGTTATCCATAGCTTCTTTAAATGTTTTTTTAAATACTAATTAATACATTAAATTAAAATTTTAAAAAAACATCACAGACCTACGTTTTGAATAATTACAACTTCACAATAAGAATGTGTTCTCCTTAATAATATAAGTTGTATCAATGTGTCCAAAATGTAATAAAAATGAATTGATAATTCTGGCGTCTGCAGTCGATTTACTCAAAGGTATTTGTGATTCCGTAAAAACAATGTAGATGGCTTTCAAATAATGGAACGACAGATGTATTAATTTGAAAAAGTGTAAAATATAGGTTCGAAAATTTGGCGCTATAACACAATTGGTAATGTACTTCTCCGGATTGGAAATAGAGATCTAGGTTCGTATCCCGGTAGCGCAAAAACAATATTTTTCGACAAAATTGATTTTATATGTATATATTTATAATTAATACATTAAATTAGTATTTTAAAAAACATCACAGACCTATGTTTTGAATAATTACAACTTCACAATAAGAATGTGTTCTTAATAATTCTTTAAATGTATATGATGCACGCTCTTGCTGAATACCTATCCGACCTACTATTTTGATCTTCATATAAGATCCACATTTTTACCGTCCGTGTACACGATAAAATTTCGCGCTCGGGGTATCGGTTCGTCAACCTGCTCTCCATTGAAAATAGATAACAATGAATAAATAACTCAGATACTCGATACTCACATATTTCAAGAACAAAATTTAATTCATGGACGCACACCGTACCCCGAGCGTGCAATATTATATACTTAGTACTGATAAATGTATACTGAATTATTCAATTTAATAAAATAAATAAATTAATATATTTTTAATATAATTATTAATATAATACATTATTTTTCAATAATAAATAAAACATTATCTCCGGCATTTGATTCAATACAACTCTGAAAATATATTGATTAATAAGTATTTACAAGAGTGTCATTTCGTCACAGGCGATATAAACCCATCATTAAACCTTTTCAAAAGGCATTGAATAATATTCTAAATTTATTGCATATTTAGCTTCAATAGCATTTTGTACATCGTAAGTGCCATGCGTTAATGGCTAATTAAAATACCAGCTCGCCTAAGACATCAGCATCCAATGTGCTTTTGAACAACGTCTACTATATGACAATTATTATTATTGTTTTATTTCTGTAAATAAAAACTGTTAAAATAATTTTAAAATTACTACTAAATTCCTAAAAAATACTCTTTTGTAAAATACATCTTCATAATATTATATACTATAATATTTATAAGCGGTAATAGTAAACTATGCGTGACTCTATGGTCGGTGTTTCCATAAATTTTGAAATGTTCTGTTTCTATATTGAAACATTATTTATCATCAAAAAAAAAGGAAAGAGTTGTACCACAATACTAATCAATTACCGCAATTAAATACCTAAATTCTTCGGTGATACATGTCCGCTTCACCAAAGAGCGACTGCCGTGTTGTTGTGTGACGCCGCCTGGCGATTATATGAAGTAATGTTTCTTGCTGACATATAATTAATTCATTCATTTACTCTCTCTTAAAAGATGTTATTATAAAAGTTCATCGCGTTTAACAAATGCACGTGTTTTTTTTATTTTATTTCAAACAGAGTATATTTGAATTTTACAAGGTCTGTATTAAGACCGGTGAATGAGCTATTTTTGTACACGGCGAAGTGCCGCGAATGTGTTTGAAAATTTAACAGTAAATTTCAGTTGTAATTATGTTACTAAATTAAGCGTTTAATTCCAGTGTTCTTTCCCCTGCATTGACATTCATTAACATGGCGATTTACGACGGAAACATCTGTGTAAGGGGACGGTAATTGGTCGGACTTTTTTAAGCTAAGCTCGTGCCTGGATTTAGGTAGGTAGTTGGGGTTTGATAAATAAACACTGGCCAGATTTTTAAATACAGATTTAACACGTCACGGTTTTCATTAAATTTCGTGATGTCAAAGGGTAATCGTAAGAACGTCCAAAGTAGGAACAGGACATGCATCACACATTGATCAAACAACCAAAAAAAAATTGAGGCAAATATTATGTGCATAAAAATAAATCAATAATGTATTATAATACAAGTTATGTACAATAATTACAACTTCACAATAAGAATGTGTTCTCCTAAATAATAAAGTTGTATCAATGTGTCCAAAATTTAATAAAAATGAATTGATAATTCTGGCGTCTGCTATCAGTTTACTCAAATGTATTTGAGATTCTGTAAAAATAAGGTAGATGGCTCTTTGAAAATAATGAAACTATTAAATGTATTAATATCAAAAAGGTAACACATAGGTTCGAAAATTGTTGCTAAAAATATTGTCGCTGTAGCGTAGTTGGATAATGCACCTTCCCCGGTTAGGAAAGAGATCCAGGTTCGAATCCCGGCGGCGCAACAACAATATTTTTCGATAGAATTGATTTTATATGTATATTTTTCTAATTAATATATTTAATTCATATTTAAAGTATTACAAACCTATGTTCTGAATAATTACAACTTCACAATAAGAATGTGTTCTCCTAATAATAAAGTTGTATCAATGTGTCCAAAATTTAATAAAAATGAATTGATAATTTACTCAAAGGTATTTGAGATTCTGTAAAAACAAGGTAGATGGCTCTTTCAAATAATGGAACTATTAAATGTATTAATATCAAAAAGATAACATATAGGTTCGAAAATTGTCGCTAAAAATATTGTCGCTGTAGCATAGTTGGATAATGTACCTTCCCCGGATAGGAAAGAGATCCAGGTTCGAATCCCGGTGGCCCAACAACAATATTTTTCTATAAAATTGATTTTATATGTATATCTTTCTAATTAATATATTTAATTCATATTTAAAGTATTACAAACCTATGTTCTGAATAATTACAACTTCACAATAAGAATGTGTTCTCCTAATAATAAAGTTGTATCAATGTGTCCAAAATTTAATAAAAATGAATTTGTAATTCTGGCGTCTGCTATCAGTTTACTCAAAGGTATTTGAGATTCTGTAAAAACAAGGTAGATGGCTCTTTCAAATAATGGAACTATTAAATGTATTAATATCAAAAATATAACATATAGGTTCGAAAATTGTCGCTAAAAATATTGTCACTGTAGCATAGTTGGATAATATACCTTCCCCGGTTAGGAGAGATATCCAGGTTCGAATCCCGGTGGCGCAACAACAATATTTTTCGATAAAATTGATTTTATATGTATATCTTTCTAATTAATATATATAATTCATATTTAAAATAATGATTAATTAAATATTTACTGAATCAATTTTTTTTTAAAATCCCACCTTAGATCCACACGGCCAACCTTACCATGACTGAATATTTCGGGATCATGTGTGATTCCTCGTAGTTTAGCTCTAAATTCTATATCTATTTTGAGAGTCTAGAAGAGGTTGACCTCTAACAGTCACTTCGCAATAAACAAAGTTGACCCTCAGACACGTTGTGATAAACCAAGAGGTTGACTTCTAGACAGATGCAATGCTATAAACAAAGTTGGGCCTCAGTCACATGCTTTCTAATAAACAGAATCATCGCAATAAACAAAGTTGGCTCTTAAATAGATACTTTGCAATAAATAAAGTAAACCACCAAACAAACAAAAATAGAAAAAGAAATCATTTAAAGCTAATGCAGGTATTTTAAAATAAACTTTTAATACAGATGTAACATAAAATACGGAAAAAAAAAATTGTAATTTAAATGTTCCATTACTAAAATACTCATTTGAAAAAAAAAAAGTGTAACGTAATTAAATGCTCAAATGTCATTTGTTTATATCATAACATCAAAATGCAACAATAAATAAAATTTGTTTAAAAATGTAACAAATTGTTATACCCATATTAATAGATATGTGAGATTGTTCGGTAAATATTATTTTCCTTATTATCTTGGTAACGACGCACTCTAGATCAAATTTATAAAAAACATTTATTGTTCAAAAATTTTTGTTTACCATATTCAAAGTTAAGCATGCTTCATTTAGAACAATATCTGTATTTAAAAATACACAAAATAGTACCTTATTAGTCTAGCGGTATGATGCTGGCCTAGTGATCTAGTAGTCGGGGGTTCACGCCGGGTTAGTAAGTATATTTATGTGACATGAATTCCGTGTACGCATCGATATTTATATATATTTTTTTTAAAACTATATTTATTATTATTATTATTAATGTGTCGACCATTTACTAAACAGTCATATTCTTAGGGAAAGTGGTTCACACAAAGTTATTAGTTATATCTATTATAAATACCTACATTTAAATGTTTTATTCGTATCATATTAACTTAATAATATAGTAAAGATAATTATATATGTTTATTTTCGAAACATTTATTTTTAAATTAATAAATTCGTATAGAAAACAAACTGGAAAGACATGTATTATAGTAATGTAATTCATTTTATGTTAGCTTTTTTCAGCCTTGACATGCATTCTTTTATATATATATCTCTTTATCTTAGTCGATGTGCTCGTGTCTGAATATCGTCGTCCTTTGGTATGCTTCTACAGCACGAACTGCCTGCCCCCACTCTTTCTGATCCTGGATCATATTTAGCAGCCTTCATTTTGGACTCTTTAGTCCTTGTATCTCACTAATTTCTCCAAACTCATTCCATATTTTCTAGCAAAATGCCCAAAATACACACCAATTCTTTTTCCGTGTGTTGCGAGAAGCTTTTCTTCAATATGGAGTTTCTGAGATGTATTCGTCTGGCATTCTATGGTAAATACAGCAATGACACAAACACTGTATCTCGATGGTATCGAACATATGTTTTTCTTTCCTTAAAATTTATGTAGATCATGGCCTCTTGATGAGGTTAACCTTAAAAAATTAATAAGATACCGATGATATAATAAGTTATAAACTTTTTTAAGTTTATGAAACAATTTTTACATATAAGTCTTTTTTTTAATAAGAATTTACTTCAATTAACAATAGGTATACTCGTGCGTTCAACATAACAATTCCCAGTCGCAACGGCGATGAAAGTTCAGAAAAAGTTGTTTGAGCTACCTAACCGGGAAGTCTTACATCATCCAGCCTAATCTCATGATCTTATGACCCAGCGTCTTCTGATTATCACCTTTTGAGGAAACTTAAAAACAACCCCTTGTGATAAAAGTTTCCAAGTTCACAATAAAGAGAATTTATTATACCTTCAGTCTTTTTTCCCTTGAAGCCGGTTTAAAGGAATCTAGAAAATTATGAATGAATTTTCACTTTGAAAAGATTTTAATTTTTATATTTTATATTTAAATAAATCACCTGTTCAATTTAATATTAATACTTTGTTATATTTTAAAAAATATGTAATTAAAAAAAAAATATCATGCAGTAATGTTCAGTTGAAATTATTCATTAAACAATTTCAACAAATAATTTTAATTAATGATTATAAAAGTCAAATTTTAAAAATTATTCTGAAATATTAAAATTTAATCATTTAAACCTGCAGATTATATTTATTAAAAGAATTTAAAGACACCTTGAATATTTTATAATAATCTGGATTGGTAACAGTTGGGTAGGTGCCTGCTTTATCTACACCAGCTGTGCGTGAATAATTGACAATACCATGTATTCAAATATAATATTATATTGTCTTAGCCCTTCTACAACGATGTTCACACAATTCCTCTCTAAACAATGTAGCGTAAAGGCTTAAATAAAAATTAAGGATAATAAAAATAAGTTAATTAAATTTCTACGTGGCTAGACAATTTTAAAATAATAACATTTTTGATTAATCCATGGCTTATATATAAGGTCTGTAAAAAAATATGTTAAAATACATTCAGTAATGCTACAAAAATATTTTTAGCAACTCATATTTATGTCATTTTCGTAAAAGTGGCCTCTTGGCTTTCATTTCAGGCCAACTATTCCGACAGTCATCCAACTGAATGCTCCTTTAAGAGTTTTGTATACGAGCTTTTCACTTGTAACATCTTTGACTAATGTGGGGCCGTAAAAGCAAGCTATAGATAATGTATAATGGGTGAATTGGTAAAATAAAATAAAGAAGAATTATAAATGTGGAATTCCAATGATGCCACATCTAAGTTTAATTTAAGTATTTGACAGTTACAGAAAACATTCTCACCGTGCTAAAGTTATTGAACGAAATTAAGGTACTGATCTCGGTGGCAATTTATAATTCTATTACGTGTGTGGGTGTGTGTGTCAGCTGCACTCAAATCTGATGCTAACTCAAAACATTATTCTTAATTTAATCAAATTTACGGCGAATCTTGGCCGTGACTCCTTGCGGATGCTGCAAAGCACTTATATTAATCGAATTCCTATTTTCGAAATTTAGATCGACCTAAAGTTGTACGGAGGCTATTCAATATTTTATAACATTGTTAAATAAATATGAATTAAATATATTAATTAGAAAGATATACTTATAAAATCAATTTTATCGAAAAATATTATTGTTGCGCCACCGGGATTCGAACCTGGATCTCTTTCCTAACCGGGGAAGGTGCATTATCCAACTATGCTACAGCGACAATATTTTTAGCGACAATTTTCGAACCTATGTGTTACCTTTTTGATATTAATACATTTAATCGTTCCATTATTTTAAAAGAGCCATCTACCTTATTTTTACAGAATCTCAAATACCTTTGAGTAAATTATCAATTCATTTTTATTAAATTTTGGACACATTGATACATATTCTTATTGGGAAGTTGTAATTATTCAGAACATAATTATCAGTACACCTTCCCCGGTTAGGAAAGAGATCCGGGTTCGAATCCCGGTGGCGCAACAACAATATTTTTCGATAAAATTTATTTTATATGTATATTTTTCTAATTAATATATTTAATTCATATTTAAAATATCACAGATCTATGTTCTGAATAATTGCAACTTCACAATAAGAAAGTGTTCTCCTAACATTATTAAATGAAAAAAATGACTTTTTTAATAAGTGTAATTTTTTTAATATTATATTACGGATATTCATTCTAAAATTATATTTAGTGACTTTGTAGTATTATAATTATCCATTATTGAATGAGAAGATTGTTAGTAATACGATATAAATTTTTTTTTGTATATATTTTTATTAGTTGCACTGTTTTAAAAATAATTCAGCTTATACATTAAACCGGCAATCGATTTAATTATTGATACCTATATTAATTCATTTACAATACATGATAATTACCGGTAAATGAATAGACATGAAATAAAGTGTACTTATATGAGTGAGGTTTGGAACATTAGTTGCGGGACGAGGAGAATTTTACACTAATTACTTATGGAGGAAACATAAATCCGATAGTTTATGACACATTTATGCAACAATAAATATATTTACTCTTCGAAAATTAAATCTTTGTGTAAACAAGACATATTTTTTACATTAATGCACATTATATTGTCAGCTTTTAAAAAAAGTCGCGGAGCTATTTGATTGCGTAAGTTGTACCAAAGTAATTACGTGGATGATACTAAATTTAAAATATAGAAACAAGGCATTTCCATTAGTTCATGTCTATATATGTTTAGTAGTCTGTGCAATGTATATATTTTTTTAATCTGGTATTTGAATGAAATCGAATCAAAAGAGAATTGCGCAAATATTATATTATAAAAGAAAAGATAGTATAAATGAAAAATTCTTTAACGAAATTAAAAACAACATTTTCAAATTGACTCGAGGGTTTCTTGCGCTCTGACGCCTTGCACCCAACAGCACTCTCGAATACCATTAGTAATTAAATGCCTGGATTCTTAGTTACCGAACCCTAAATGAGTTATCCCTTATTATTTCATTTCATTAAATATTTTCATAATTTTACAGTTTTTGTAATATTATATTGTTAATAACAATTTTACCAATGGTCGAATACCATTCTCAGGGTTGTCAACTCACATTTTCATAAGAGGTGAATACATGGGATTTATTCTTATCATAAAATGAAAATTTATTAATTAATTAAGTGAGAAATTCATATATTTCTTTAAAAATCAGTGTATATTTTATTAATACGGTATTTTTGCTCTGCAGTTACATTTTATCATAATAGTTATCAAAATGTTAATTTATATTGCCAAAAATTTGAATTGCAATCTATAGGTAGGTATTTATTATTTAATGCCTTATTTTTTAGAAATATCATTTTTTTAAATACAAACTAAATAGAAAGATATACATATAAAATCAATTTTATCGAAAAGTATTGTTGTTGCTACCGAGATTCGAACCTGAATCTCTTCCAATTCGGGGAAATGGCATTATCCGATTATGCTATATCTCCAATACGTTTTAGTAATCAGATAGGAGACGCGAGAATTAATAATTCATTTTTATTCAATTTTGGACACATTGATACAATTTATATATTATTAAGGAGAACACATTCTTATTGTGAAGTTGTAATTATTCAGAACATAGGTCTGTGATATTTTTAATACAAATTAAATGTATTAATTATAAAAATATACATATAAAATCAATTTTATCGAATCCCGGTAGCGACAACAATATTTTTCGATAAATGTATTGTAATGATAAATGATTTTGTATGCATATTAGTATTATCTAATTAGTATTTAAAATATCACAGAGAATAATTACAACTTCACAATGAGAGTGTGTTCTTAATAATATATTTTTTTTATCATTTGTCAACGACGTCATTGGATGTTTTTTAATGACTAGTAAATATTATATATAAATTAGTCATTACGTCACGTTAAAAGATTACTTTAATCTATCGTCCTCATTTGCCCTAACGTCGAAGATAAGCCCTCGGCCTCAAACGCACCCTCAAAACATTCAACCACCGTGCATCGTGTTGCGATCCCGGCCTGTTTCTTCACACGTGTAAACGAATTATTGTACTTTTACGATTTGTCATTACTCAGTGTGTGACGGTCTCCCTTTTAGCATTGTACCCTTCAAATGTATGTGCATACATTATTGCTGAGGCATGAGGCATTAAATTAAACGCGTTTCCTTTGACGCTTGCTAGATCTGTAATTGCCCACAATTTCAGGAGGCATTTGAATAAAATTACGCTGAGAATATTGTACAGTTCTGACTTTTGCAGACTAAACATCTTGACAGTTGAATTTGTTTTGACAGTCGTATTTGTGTTCGGGTTGTAAGTAAGGTTCCGTCTCCGTGTGCTCGGTTTTATTCTCTCGATTTATTTACAAGAACTCAATATTCATGTTTATTTGAAGATTTGTTTAATTTTGATGGTTTTATGGAAAATTAAAGTGATGGTCGTTCAGCGTGATTATATATGTGGCGATTACAAAATAAAATTATCACATTGAACGAATGAATGTGGAGAGAATGATAAGAAATTAAGAAATAAATAAAGAGTGTTGATGTCACCATAAATAGACAGCATCCGCGGAAGACTTGGCGTGACCAGGTAAACCAGATACTGGTTGATGGTCGTGCTAGAAGCCATGTATAAATGTGGACAAGGCGGCAGGTACGTGTATCTGAATTTATTCTGATGTTGTATATTTCCTATTTCTGAAATAAACGTATAATATTATTATATTAAACAATCTTACTTACTATTAGGAGAACAAATTCTTATTGTGAAGTTGTAATTATTCAGAAAATAGGTCTGTGATATTTTAAATATGAATTAAATATATTAATTAGAAAGATATACATATAAAATCAATTTTATCGAAAATTATTGTTGTTGCGCCACCGGGATTCGAACCTGGATCTCTTTCGTATCCGGGAAAGGTGCATTATCCAACTATGCTACAGCGACAATATTTTTTCAGTTTACTCAAAGGTATTTGAGATTCTGTAAAAATAAGGTAGATGGCTCTTTGAAAATAATGGAACGATTAAATGTATTAATATCAAAAAGGTAACATATAGGTTCGAAAATTTGTCGCTGTAGCATAGTTGGATAATTCACCTACTTCGGTTAGGAAAGAGATCCAGGTTCGAATCCCGGTGGTGCAACAACAATATTTTTCGATAAAATTAATTTTATATGTATATCTAGCGCCACACTCTTCTGACCTGACGCACAATCCTCGCCTTATCTACATTTATACATCTTCTCATGCAAGCTCGTCGGTTATTGAGATGTCTAACAGAATTATTTTTATTATGTGGAAATATTACCATTTATTCGTGTATCTGACCTAATATTATTCATGACTACATATCAAAGAATCGTAATATTGATGCCTTTTTTAATATTATTTATTAAAATTCTCCATACATTTACAAAATCTTCATAACCATCATATTAGAATTTTATAGTTTTATTAGTATTCATCTGATTACCAATGATCTATAATTTATTAATTGCACAATTAAAACACAATGCATATCCTAGGTAGAAAATGGGTAAAATAATGGATAATTTTATATAAAAACAGAAATTAAGAAAGCGCTACATTTTTTTTGTTTAATATTTTTTTCAATTGTAGTCGCAAAAATTGCAAAATTATGTAAATATTTATTTATCCAAATTCAACCTTCTTTATGTTTAAGTGTTAATATGATAAAAGTCTAGAAATGTATGTACATCTTGTGACAAGTTGTAATCTCTTACGGGCTATTTCGCTAAATATACTAAATTGTAACATTTTTCAATCACACCTGTTTTTTATGCTTTTCTCTGGGAAATTAAGATTTTTAAAAAATCTGGTGGTACATAAAATCTGCCGTTTATTTTCTATTGCCATATCTAACTTGCCTTGCCCATCACGTCCTATTGTAAAATGCTAGTAATTACTAAACTAAACTTCTTCATGTTTCAAATCGAATAAGACATTCATTGATTTAATTATTTTCTTTATTTAAAGTCTTGCTATTCTGCCTTTCGTTTTCGTGTGTCTCCTGTGGCAGTCTCATCTAATTTCAATTTAAGAGCAGTCTCTGAATACACATCTGCTCCATCCTGGCGTCCGCCAACTCCTTCTTGTACAACCGATTTGTCTTCGGGATCTTTTACTTTGTCAACCTTAAAAATAAGTAATTTTCAGTACATTGACAATCTGTATTAATATCTCTTTTTATTTTTACATGACATGACGTGACGTAACCGTACACGCAGGATTTTTGATCCAACATATTTGTATGCGCACCTCCACGTACCTGCGTTTGACAGAATTGAAGGGGTACAATATGGCAGTCTGTAATCGTTACAAGGCTCCCGCTGTTCCGTGTATTGTTTGACCAAAGTTTTTACCCACACATCATTCTGCTCTCCCACGTTATAACATTTCAACGATGACAGTTTTTGCTCCAAAGGGTCGAGACAGGGTATGCAAAACGTATCGTTAATTAATTAACAACTGCTTCCTGATTTACTTTGGACAAGTTTCAGAAACGCAATAAGCACATTGTATCTTCATTAATAATCTCCGTTCACTTTAACATTTAAAGTTTTGGGTGATACTCGCAACGTCATGAAATTGATTGTTTGTTCCTTATAAAAGAGTATATATACATTTTTTTATTATTAAGTTAAGTACGCCAAATTAATTTCATTAAAAAATTAATCATTAAATGATAAAAAACAAAAACGATGATATAAGGAAAGAAGAAAAGAATGATTCTCAATAAGTATGAAAGATTTAATGGGTATGTGCGCGCAATCTCCAGCCGAAGGACCCTAGATAATTATGCGAGTGTACACGGATAAAAGGAATTTAAAATAGACACGAAAGGAATAGGAAGTTCAAGGATCAACCACACACCAGGAAGAACACGACCTACCTGCAGTGTTGACACTCTTCTGGTCTGGATTTCTTGACTTCGTTATTACGCACAAAATCTCTCGAACGCACACTTCAATGATAGCGCGAAGTGAGAACAACACGCACCATGCACAATAGCGAGGTTAACAGCCGATATGCTCAAATGTCTAAATTCTTTAACAGTTTGACGCGTTCAAATAGCGAAAACGTTAACTTACACCAGTTTAACTCATCAACCCCGCACAACTGGACACTAACTTGTCAACTAATTCAATGCCATAGACAACACACACACCATAGAAAATAAGTCGTGCTCTGAGGCTACACCTCAGGGGGGCAACAGGTAAGTACTAGGGATAGGAACCATGATATTACGTACATACGCATGCACAGCGACCGCGATCCATGGAACTGTCATAAAGATCGAACGGGGTATTTTTATGAAATGAAATCATGTCATTTGTTACGTACAGTTGCGATTTTTCAGAATATTATTCCTTAATAATTAAATGAATTACTTAGAAAGATGCACAGAAAAAATGTATCTATCGAAAAAATGTTACCGATAACAGTTCCGATGCTCATCAAAATTTTTTGATAAATAGATTTTATTTGTGTGTTTCTAATTTATTTGAAGTGTATTAAAAACTCTGCATTGTATTGCAACTGCAAATTTAATATTCGTTTACTTCCAAATTATAAAGCAATGTAATGTCCATGACACAATTCAGAAACGAACAAAATAAAAGATAATATTTTTACAATTTGTGTTACCGAGGGGCTTCATTAGTATTCCCATCCCTGTTTGTGGCGCCACTTTTAACCAAACAATTCGGAGAGACAGAGAGCACAAAGAGAAAGAGAGGGCACGAGGGCTCGCAGAAGCAACTATTGCATGCTTTTGACATTTCAATTATAATATTTTGCGCTCCCCGTCTATCTTGTTACTCGTGCCTACCTTCGTGTCCCGCAGCAGACGCCGAACCAGAGTTCACAACCACAGAGACGGAGCAGCAACCTGCTTTGTCGGCTCCGTTTTATCAGAAAAAAATTACAATTTCAATTGTAATAATAAAAAGGCGAGGTCAATCAAACCAATATTTAACATTATATTTTGTGATCAGCGCAAATAACAATCAGTTTCCTTTTTGCTACTAAATATTTAATTGTACTTAAAAAAAAAATTCCTTAAATAAATGTTATACGTAAAAATTCTTCAATATATGTTCAAACATTATTTTTTTGTGGCGCACTACGTCTCCAAAAGAAAAAATGTCATGATCCAATAAGATGGTCATTTAAACATTATACATTTATTTTATAATCAATATATCTACAATATTTTCTAATCCATAATATCAACAATATTTTATAATCAATATATCTAAAATATTTTATAATCAATATATCTACAATATGTTATAATCAATATACCTACATGTATTGTATAATTAATACAGTTAAGAATATCAGAAGCACACGTAAGATATTTGTGCAGAAATAATAAAAGTTTTAAAATATTTAAGTCTAGGAAATACATTCTAAATTAAACAATTAAAAATTTAATGAAGTAGCCAAATATTTTGAGAACATGGAAGAATTTTATTTAGTTTGTGGATTTTTGATAGACATATCATCGTAAGGGTAATTAACAAGCTGAGGGGGTAATTTCTGTCTACACGAAGGCCATTGAAATGTGTTATTCCTAATGGTTTTGGACTGACTGCTATTAATACAGTTCATTTATCCTTATGTATTGACTGAAAAATTTAATTCAGAAAGTTTTTGCCGGTTCTTTTAAAACTGAAAACAAACTAGTGGAAGTAGACTACTTTAGTGACTTAGATTTTAGAATCAAAATATTTCATAATTCATTAAGAGTGATCGTCAAATATTACGGACGATTTAGTATTAAACCCAGTGGCGTAACTATCTTAATGCAGCCAATGCGGTGCATTGGGACCCACGTTAGCCCAAAATTTTCGAGTATTTGTTACCTTTCCCAGCGTTAATCAGCAAGAAAATATTTTTTAAAAACTTAATGCGTTCATTACTGATATATATAGTAGTACCCCGCTAATATGTTGGGATAGGGACCAGACCATCATCGTGAAATGAAAAATACCCTAAATTGCAAACACATACAAATTACCTTACAAAGTATAAATATTATATGAGAAAAGATAATAATTTTATTCTTACTATTTAATGGATAAACCACGCAATGCTAATATTATTTTTAATATACACAATTCTTATTCAGAGGGGCCTTTTTTCCATTCTCACTGATTAAACCAGGGAGTACAAATAATAAAATCGTTGGAATTTTCCTCTTATGTATATGTTGTTATTACAAATAATGCACGACCAGTTCACTGAGCCTCAAAATAAGTGTTTTGTTGTCAGATAATTAAGACCCTCGAATCCTAAATTTCGTCATGGACTAACCCCCAATGATTCATCTGCCGTAGAGTTATGAAAACACTTCCCCGTACCGCATAACTACCCCAACAACCCTCGTGTATTCGAGGTTCTAGCCTAAAATAATACGAATAATTCCTATGAAACATTGTCCCCTCTGCCTCTGCTCCCGTCCGTATCTTTTGTTCTCCTTAGGAATGCTTTCTGCTTTTGTTACCACCTAAGAATTAAACGCTTTGCGGATAAACACCAGGGAAAATAGCGATACTCCTGAATCGAATATTCTACGTGAATGAAGTATATTGAAACTTGAATGAAAGGATTGTTTTACGGACCATTAACTTAGAGGAGATGTAAAATTAACTCAGATTTTTAAATATTTTAAAGAATTTATCACTTTATATATTTATATTTATATGAATAGACATGAAATAAAGTATACATGTAGGAGAAAGGTTCGGAACATTAGTTGCGGGACGAGGGGCATTCTACACACATTATTTGTGGAAACATAAAACCGATAGTTTATAACAAATTTATGCAATAGTAAAAGTATGTACTCTTCAAAAATTAAATCTTTGTGTAAAAAAGACGTATGTTTTACATTTAATGCATATTATTGTCAGCGTTTAAATTTTCGTTCCAAACGAGTACTATTTTTTAAAAAAGTCGCGCAGCTATTTAATTGCGCAAGTGATACCAAATTGATCACGTGAGTTATACCAAAATGAAAATATTGAAACAAGAAATTTGCGTTCGTTCATGTCTATATATTTGGTAATCTGTCGAATTTATAAATCGATTTCTTTTCGTATTAGACTTTTTTCATAATTGGTTCCAATTAAAATTTTATTTCTTATCTTAAGCGAAAAAAAAATCAGGTCTTAAATTTTAACTTGATGATTACCTGATCCGTTACCCAAATTAATAAATTAAATAAATGTATTACTTACTAAAAATTATTTACATATATTATTGACTAATTAAATGATGACATGTACAAAATATATGTTTCTAATACATAAAATTATATAAGTTTCCGACACTTATAAGATAATATATTAAAGAATAAATTATAGATAAATAATTGAGAATTCATTAGACGTAAAGAAAATCTTATAAGAGCAAAAAAAAGAAGCTAAAGTAAGGTATCTTGAAAATTAAAAACTGTCGAGTCATGCCTTGTCATCATCTATACTTCTGAAATGTCAAATTCTCCTTTGAACCTTTGGTTAGTCTAGACAAAGTGCACCAACATTTTTCAATTCCACTCCTTTCTTGGTATACACAATATTTATCGAGTCACGTCTTAAATACAATCAACTCCAGTGAAAGAGAAGTAAGGAATTTTTAGGGTTAATTGTTCAAATAAAAGAGTTTTTTATAACCAATAATCAGTATACATTTTTTATATATTTGATTGCATAAGTCGGATGGTAGATGCTAAGATAGACAACTTTTTCATAAATAATATCTCTGAAAACTATAAAATATTATTTTAATAAATAAGTCAATCAAATGCTTTTCTTAAAAATAAATGAATTTAGGCTAGTTATTAACGGGTCAGTATATTTATTAAAATATATTTTTTAATTTATATTTTTATATCTAAAATGTAATTTATTTTTATTTTAATATTTTAATACATCAGTACGTAATAACAACACCAACCTGACTAATCTAACCTGAGCGATAAAGTGTACAAGCTAAAATATATTGCTGTAAATTTATCAATTATATTGTCCAAAAAATTATATTTGATGTCTCTCTCTCTCTCGGTCTATGTATGTGCTTTTGAGTGAGTATTGTGATTATCTATTCTGATTCCACAGCGCGAACTGCTTGCCTCCACGCTTCGCGATCTAGGGACTTGTTTAGTGCTGGGTTGATCACCACCACCAGTGACCACTAATTTCTCCATCTTTTCTAACAATATGCTAAAAACATGAAAGTTTTTCTGTATGTTGTGGAGAGCTTTTCTTTGGCACGAAGTTCCTGAAGAATGGAGACATTCGTTCGATACGCAGTTCATGGCATACGCACCACGTGACGCCAATACCATATCTCGAAAGATAACTCCTATATTTCCTTTTCATTTTCTCCGTTTTTTTACTCAATTACTGATACTTAATTAATTATATTGATCAAAAGATTATTATGTATTTATTTTACAAAATATTGTACTAACCAAATATAAATGAAGTGATAAATTTCTAATATGCAATATTAATAAGTTTTTAAAAAAAGCTTCATGCGAGAAGATAATTGCGTACAGCAATTAAAATATTTAACAGAAACGCGAACCCAGTATGTATTACAATATAAACGATTTAAATATCTATCAATTTGGTGATCACACTTTTAAGCTCCGCGCGGCATCCATTTTCAATTTGCATATTTTAAAACCAAATTGCATCGCGCCCGCAAAATGTCCGTTCTAATAGTTTCCACTCGCGCCGCCAGGGTCGCTGTATGAAAACAATAATGAATTTTTAAAAATAACGGTACAAAAGTGGGGCTGGCGGGAAATGGGAGAATGCATTCCGGAACGCTGCACCGGTATTTAAAATTTAAATTCATTATACTCAGAATCTCAACCGTGGAATTCGTTATCGTGTGGTTGGGTGGTTGGCGGCTGTGCGATGTATGTTAGCGCTACGTGTATACCTCTTTCCTCTGTACATTACACCCGGCTACGGCGATATACTTCTCTGTATATTATACGGCGCTACGAGCGGTCTACGGGGGCCCTACGGCGTGGAGGCACGCATTAAGGAACTGCTTACGCATAACTGGGTTACTAAGCTAATTTTGGCACTGTTTAAACATTTGTTTTTTATATACGAGTACTTTCTTGTTTATTTTTGTACGTTTTTTGTAAAATACGGTATATCATGTGTTAACTTTATAAATAAACTCCCATCTTGTGATTCACGTCATTATTTATATTATTTATTAATGAAATCATATTTTATTTGTGAAGTTACGTTTTTCAGTATTATAAATTCTGTATTAAAAATTATAGGACACAAAACTAGATTAACATAATATAGCTAAATTAAATATCAGTCCGTGTTTTGTCTGCATTCCTATATTTAATTTATGTATTTTAAAAAATATACTTATAATGAATACAAATTAAATTAAATTAAATGTGTTTTTGTCAAAAATACAAATAATTAATTATGCCACATTATACAAGAATAATTTAATCAAGATTGTCTGTAGAAAATTTGCGTAACTATAAAAATATAGTCTCAAGAATGTTAAAAAACCATAAAAAACTAACTCAGATCATTATGTAGTACTAACCAGGATCCCCTCGAAACAGTACATATCAAACCACAACAAACCCCCAACCTATACACACTCCAAAACACACTCCCCCAATCAACTTTCAACAATAAATCTCCCCCCCACACATTAATAATCCCTACCCCCATTAGAACCCCCCCCCTACTCTCGCTCTCAATAAAGATATACCTCTCCTCACCCACCACCACACCCTTCCTCCAACCAACCACCCCCCCTCCTCTACCTACACTCCTCACCAACTCACCCAACCCCCCAACCATAACCCCCCCCCCCCACAACAACCCAAACAAAAAAACCCCCCCACACCACATAACTTCGTCACCCCCCCCCACCCCTAACGCCTAACCCTCTCTCACACACCTGCTGAGAGAAAAATCACTTAATTCCAACCACCAACATAACCCCAAACTCATTCACCCCAAACAATTAAATCATTCTAAAAACACTCCCTTTAACCTAACATCCCACCAATAAAAAATTACCCATACCAACCAAAACAAAACAAACCCCCTTGGTGCTCCCTACATATAGATAAAACCTGTTAAGATATATAATACAACATATAAACCTAAAAACTTTAAACAACCAATCACCCCACAACAACTTTTCCCATACACACCCACACCAAAATCAACCACACACAACATCCCCACTTGTGTGTTTTGGGTTATGTTGTGTGTATTTACGTCACGAAATATCAACTTGACGAAAATCCGTGCCGTCATATTCACCGATACACGACATAATAACCGTCTACAACTGCCATGAAAGCAACGTCTGTGGAATACAATAAGGTTTCTTTTCCGCGGAATCTCTTTCATTCCTCACCCTGAAATCTTGAAAATGTGTAAGCAGACGGATACCGTCTTTCTGTGTGATGAATTCGTATTGTTCCAACTTACTTTTCGCTTGTTGCTCAGACGGGCCGCTACCCTCTTTTTGAGAGGCGTTTTAATTATAATTCCAATTATACCCCCGTTTTACATTTGTTAAGGGCTCACGACTAATTTCGCGGTTAGGTTTCCTCTAAACAAAGACTGGGTGCCTATGAAGAAACGTTGATATATCGCTGACAATTGAATTAAATAGTACTGTCTCAAATACAATTTTCGCCAAGTACCTACTTACCTTTTGTTTGAGAAAATTAAATATGTACGCCCTTGTGATTCTTCATTTCATCCCTTAATTGGAAGCTTGTTTTAGCCTCGTTAGCACAATTGTTATAAAAAAAAATTATATATTTCACCTTTTTATTTACTGTCTCAATATATTTATTAATTTTTTTTAAAGTTTAAGTCGTCAATTGATGTAGTGATTGTTTAGCGACCGGGAGACTCAAAGGTTTGATTATAATCTAATAATCCAGAAAATTTATTATATCTACTGTAGCACAAACATTCATTTGAATTAATGTGACCTATTTCCTTTCACGCATGCCTATTTAACCCTTCCATTACGATATCCTACAACCGTCTGTTCTAGTATGAGGTAACTGAATTACTTCAGAAAAATGTAGGTTTATTAGGCAATGAGAAAAAATTATTTGTTTACTTATTATTTATGTTTAAATAGAGATTCATATGCGTATTACATATTACGTTAATATTCTAACTATTTCGAACTAAACTATTTTTAAATATGAATTAAATATATTAATTATAAATATATACATATAAAATCAATTTTATCGAAAAATATTGTTGTTGCGCCACCGGGATTCGAACCTGGATCTCTTTCCTAACCGGGGAAGGTGCTTTATCCAACTAAGCTACAGCGACATTATTTTTAGCGACAATTTTCGACCCTATATGTTACTTTTTTGATATTAATACATTTAATCGTTCCATCATTTGACAGAGCCATCTACCTTATTTTTATTCCAGGTTCGAATCCCGGTGGCGCAACAACAATATTTTTCGATAAAATTGATTTTATATGTATATCTTTATAATTAATACATTTAATTCATATTTAAAATATCACAGACCTATGTTCTGAATAATTACAACTTCACAATAAGAATGTGTTCTCCTAAAATAAACTATTATTAATTTTAAAAAATTTAAAGTAATATTTAATACGCAGTCTTACATTTTTCCGTTTCTAAAAGAAAGTTTCCGCTTTCTGGTAAACTGAAGTATCGTTAATTTTAAATTAATGAATAATTAAAACATGGAAAAATATATATAATTCAAAGTTAAATTTATTTAAAATTACATGCATTGAATAAAATAACTTTTATTGTATATCATAAATAAGGAGCCTAAGTAACAGCGTAAATAAGAGACGTACATATGTCTCTATCCAGGAGTTGAGGATTACCGAAAAACTGCATGCAGGAAAATGACTCTTGAGTACTTTGAACATGTTTCCAGAAAAAACAGTGAGTTTAATAAACAATAATAAAAATATCACAGAGCGTCTGTTCTAAATAATTACAACTTCACAATAAGAATGTGTTCTCCTAAATAAAAAAAGTTTAATAAACCCCAATAAAGGAGTTAACATGGTACTCTGTAAGCGCTATTACGATTCGACTAAGACATGTATGAATAGAGGCGCACTGTACACCGAGTTTCAGACATATCAGGGGACCACGACGATCAGCACACGATAAAAAAGAAGACCTTGAGATTAGAGCATGCAAATCTACCGAAAAATGGCATTACCGGTAAATCGGTAAAACTCTGAATTTAATACCGATTTACTGGTGTCAAAAAGTTAATATTAATAAAATCTAAATGTTACATATAGATATTTATTTTACAAAAAGATTACTTATTATATTATACACAATGTTATCAATTATACATATGGATGTATAAAAGTTTATATATTAATAATTGGTGAATTGCAGTGACAAAATATTGAAAGAGACAATGTATAGTGCAACTGGACTCCACAGAACTTAAGAGGACATTAAAAACTATTTGTCGGCGGACAAAATAGCCACCAAGGGATGAATAATAATCAAAATATAACCGTAAGCTTGACTAGTGATTTTTACAATGGTTTGTCCACAAAATTTCAGGTAAACGTGCCATACAACAAAATACTCAACAATCCTACTTTCTGCAAATATCGTTGTTTAAAAATATTATTATATATTACATTAAAAGGTGAATAATAGTTTACTGTAATTACCGGTACTTAGAATTTTATTTACAGCTAATTCGGTAATGGAATTTAGCCGTTACGTTACCGTACAAGTTACCGCTAAATCGGTTTACCGAAAACCGGTAATACAGGCCCTACACTTGAGATGAAATTCAGTTGCTAACGAAAACGTTAAATATTGTTATATGATTTTATTTATAGATAAGATATTTAGTCTGTGCTGGGTAACTGTGTTATTCCGCAACATAATGGAAAAATTATACGAAAAAGTAAAGCAATATGGATACTAAAAACAGCTATATAAGTTGTAAAAAAGGAGAATCGGTGATTTACAGATACGAGAAAATAGGGAAACATGTTTAACTAAATAAAATTGGAGAAGCAGAAAACAGGATCTATTCTATTTGTAAAACTTCATTCGTCTATAGGAGCGATGTTTATATCTCGTGATATGAGTCGAAATGTGTGGTCTGAGTTATCGAGTCACTCGAATAAAGGTTATGTAATTCGAATCAGAAGGATTTGTACATGGTGAGATTGAGTCTGTGTGGATATATGCCGCAGTGCATGTAAATGTGGTTGGTGCAGGTGTGTATATATATATGCTGTAACTAAAGCAAAGTCTAACGTTTGTTAGAGATCTTGATGGCAAACGCTAGCCTCTAGATGGCTGCGGGCGCATTGTATTGGCACATGTTAGTGTCGGTACCGGCGTATTTTTGCGGCTGATGAGAGCATAATTTTACACCCAGGTATCTGCAAGGTGCGTTCAGAGCCCGTCAGCGGTATTGCTAATTGTAGAGGCGATAGACCTACACAAATCTATTAATTTTTTAAAGTTTCGTTTATGTAATCATGCCAAATCTTTCGCACTCTGTTCCTGTTATCTTCAACTCGTCTCTTATATTTTCTTTACCATCCAATCTTCGTTAATACATTTTACATGACCAAACTATTTGCCACTAATTTATTTATCAATTTGCATCACAACAATTTTAACTACGCTTATTAAAAATCACGTTAAATTTAATCTTTATTTTAATTACGTTTTGTATTTCTCATTTTGTTACCACTATTGTGACTTAAATTCCCATGTTTCAGAAGAATGTTTCCCTTTAAAATACCTTTCTTAGGGTTGAAATAATTACATTAAGATCTCAGAGATGTACTATATATTTTATGTTACCATGCTTGGACTTTTTTCACCCTATTTATTACTAATTCTGGACTGCTGCTAACTATTATATTCGGTCCGCGCAGTGTTTTGATTCAGACGATAACTTTTTATATTAAAACGTAACGTTCGGCTAATCAGTGCTTTGAATAAATTTTATATTAACCGCAACAAAATTTTAACAAGAATTATTAAACAAATTATTTTTACGAAATTTTAACAAATTTTGAGTAAATATTGTTAGAAAAGTGTTTTATATTAGTTTGTTATTAAAATATTATTGCATAGTAAGTCACCATTACATTGCCGTAGAAATCAAGAGTAACGTACCAGCGTATGATGTTGTACATGTTAATACGTTATCGTATCAATTGTATCGTAATATTTTAATGTACAATAATATCGACACGTCTTCGAAAATCGGTCGTTGCACAGTGTGCTCTGATAACAGATTCAGAAATCGAAATCGGATCTGAAAGCGTGGTGTCAAATCCCCGATAAGCTGGTTTTATAAAAATATGTTTTACCGAAAACTCAAATTACTTTATTTAGCGAAATCCTGAATATGTTGCCAGGTGGCGTCGGAGTTGTGTATCGTGGTACATTATATATTTAAATAATTTTGCTTACTCTGCGGGGGTAGGCAGAGAGGATAGACCGCCACATTCTTCTGTCCTGACACACAATTCTCACCTCATACAAGCTTGTCGATTATTGTAGCTTCTAACAGGACCATCTTCCAGTATCTAGTTTACCTGATCGTGCCAAGTCTTCCGCGAGCGTCCTTATGACAGAGTAAAGAATGAAGAAATAAGGAAATAATGTAAAGGTGATCTTAGTATGGTGAACAAGATTAAGATATAATAATATTTGAATATGTCCAAGAACACCCATAATGTTAGTATAATGTGTTAAAAAACATTTTACAGATAAATAATATTGTTTTAAATAATTTCAAAAAATATTTAGATTTTCATTGTGACATATATGCTGTTTCAGAGAAATTAATATCAAATTTAGTCCATAGATGGCAATAGTCTAGTGGTACTCGATGTATTTCCACATATTAACATATATACAATTTCCAAAAATTTGATAGATATGAAGACCGATTAATGGGTGAGAATAGTGAACGTTATATTTGTATAAAGTGATCACTTAAGCCAGCCGAAGACAGCTCGTAAGCCCTGTAATTACCCATACTTCCATATATTTCCATTAATATGATAAATAAATAAAATAGCTTCGTCTCTATGAGATATCTATTATTTTTTTAAGATAGGATCACTTAGGTAGTTTGGGCATATGGAACGGATGAATGAGGAGAGAATAGTAAGAAAGATATATGACGCAAATGTTGATGGAACCAGAAATTAAAAAATTTCAATATTGACAAAAGATTTAAAACTTATTTATATAGCTAGTGTAGTTTTCTAGCTAATCGATTTGATTTGATACAGATTAATATATGAAATATTTAACCCTTTTTGCAATATTCTTTGAATGATATCTGATGCAATGAAATAAACGTAAATGAATTTGCTTTGATCGTCTTATAATTTAATTTCCGGAATGCACCTTTAAAAAAATATATTCTTTGTGGAAATGTACATTAGAGGTTACTGTCGCCTTCATGTACTCCCCATACATCCATACACATTGACTTAGATGACGATCCCATTTCTGGAAGCAGACCTGGAACTCATTCTCCAGAATACTATTAAGTACCTGTCTCACATGCTGTTGCATATCTGTTATATTAGAAAAATGTTATTCCTTCAACGTAGCTTTAATCAGGTGACTAGGCAGGATGATCTAATTGGATAATTGTTTTTTTGCAAGAAATCGGTTCTATCAGCTTGAAATTTACGCAAGTATTAGTTTAAACGTGTTCAAACACGATTACAAAATTACGTCATGGGCGACTACGCGACCATTCCGGAAATAAAACAGTGAAATTATTAACAAGAGCCACGTTTTGAAACGAATTGACAAATTTCAGTGGAAAACGTTATATTTGTATAAATTTAGGTTTGGTCAGTCTAACGGGAAACAAACAAGTCGGTTGTCGTGATATATCATTGAAAAACTGTACTTAACTTCGCGTCCCTTGATTCCCTTACTCCATTGTATTATTATGGGTGAGTTATTATAAACGTAAAAACATTACAATGAGGTGCTGCATGCAAGGCTACGGGGCCTTGCGTGTCAGGGCTTGAATACCGCGGAGAACGCGTTATTTGTATGGGAAACCTTCACCCGCAAAGAAAGCGTTATTTGTATGGGAAATGTGTGTGAGGATAAAGCAACTGCGCGTTCATTTTTCACTACACACTTTTCATTGTTTGTGAAAAATGTCGTCGACGTAGACTTCTCGTGATACAATACTTTTAGAGTGTTGCGCCCATTGAATACGATATGAATTATTATTTTCTTAAATTAAAAATACAACATATCACTGTTTATTTATTGACGAGGGCTTTTATTATCACTCTGAACAGGATTAATAATACAATAAATTGTTCTTTGATTAAGTAAATATTTAGAATATTTATTTAATTTTTATCCGCGTTGCTGAACAGGAGATAAATCGTAATTATGATTGTGATTGCGATTAGTGTTCAATTTATAAGTAAGATTTAATGATTGTTAGTTAGGTTCTAGAGTATCAGTAATTTATCATCGAATGACAAATAATTACAGTTATCAATCATAGTCATAATTAAACATCAATCATATAATCAGTGTCACAATCACGCCATAAGAACTTACTCCAGTAGTATAATGTGACTATATATATATTATCACGTGTATCACGTACTTCATATATTTTAAATTCACAATGAAAAAGGTTTGATGCACGTGACATACGTACGTCCGTCAATATTTTGGATTAGAAGTCGGCGCTGTTGAACTTCGGCGAGTGACACTCCCGCTCATGCCGCACACAAAGCCTGCACAGGTGACATGTCCTGAGGGGTGGCTCAGCTGGCACTCCGGGTACTCTCTTTCTGAACGAATAAGGTAATTTTTCACCCGCGCCGCGACATGGTGGCGTGGCGTGCAACCAATTACACGCGTTATCCCTTTAATGGCATTCGGTAACGAAGAACACATAAATTACCAAGATTTTATCGGGATTTTTGTGGACATTGACTTACCAAAATTTTAAAAAATATTAATAATTTCTTTGTACAGTTCAAATGCAGTATTTTGTAGTAATTTAAAACTTTGTTCGTTATCCTGTCTACCATACTATTTTTTTATATTATAGCAGTCAGATCTTTTTCATACTGTTGAGAAAATATAGCTCAGATACATATATCGCACATCCTATAGAAAAATGTCATATGTTTAATATAACAAGAAAATTTTACAGAAAATCGAAAACAAAAATGAACCATTTTTAAAATTTGATAGCGGAACTATTATTTGTCGTAGGATTTTAGTATTTTATTGATAAATATTGAATTGATATATGTTACATGACACGTTTACTGCGAGGGATGATGAACAAGCGGTCCCGTCGAAAAGAGACACTAGAAAAGAGGTGAACTCTCTTTAATTCTTTTTTTTTTAAAGGGAACACATTATTATTTGTAATTTTTTTTAAAACATAGTTCTGTGATATTAAATTAATATCTATAATTCGGTTTTCATGGGGTAGAAAGAATTATGTTTATTTCATTATTCCGAAAAAAATATACAATATCAATAAAATTATGTTCACATATTAGTTATGTCTAATCTTTTACCAGTTTTCTGAATATAATAACTCTTTTTCTTTTCGTGGAGCCCAGTTCTTGCCGTTAAGTATTTTAGGACATTGTACATGTTTGGTGCTAAAAAAAATATGTGTGCTAAGGCTTTGGATGTAATACAGAAACTCGACCGTGCGGGTAAAAATGTAATTTACAATCAGAATTCTCATAAATTGGAAAAGAATTTCTGCGGTGTGGTTAATTCATCGTGTAAAAAGTATTGTGTGTTTTCGGTTGATTACCAACGTTTATGATATTTATTGTTAAACGTTTAGACACTGTATAGAAGATCACATCATCCCTACTGCCACAAAGTCGAAAGCACTGTGCCATCCAATTTATTTATTTTAAAATTATATTGATAATATGTATGTAAAAGGTATTTTTTAGAGATATAGAACTTTTAAATGAAAAAAAAATCGTGGCCATGCTATTGGCTTTATTAGTGTTTAAATATGATTTCGCACTAATCGCATTTAAATATGGGCGCCGCGGCTGGCTCGAATAAAGCGCAATCTGGAAGTCCAATTTTTTTACCTCTTTTTGGATCAGCTGGGGACGTACATCGTACGCACGCGACGAATGTTAGCTTCCACATCATCTATTGTCTCTGTTTATCGGCATAGACTAGCGACTTCACATATCCCCACAGAAAATAATCCAAAGGTGTTAAATCACACGATCTTGAAGGCCAATTCACTGGTCTATTATGCGAAATTATGCGCTCATGGAATGTTTCCTTCAATAAATTGATTATAGCGCGCGCTTTGTGGCATGTTCTGCCGTCTTCTTGAAACCACAGCTCTTTCACATTAATGTCATTCAATTGAGGAACGATAAAGTCAGTAATCATGAATCTATAACGCTCTCCGTTGACTGTAACGTTCTGGCTGGCATAATTTTTGAAGAAATATGGACCAATGATTCCATGAGCCCATAAAGCACATCATATGGTGACTTTTTGTGAATATAACGGCGTTTCAATAATAGTTTGTAAATTTTCTTCACTCCAAATGTGGTAATTTTGCTATTTGACGTAGTTATTCAACCAAAAAATATCCTCATCGCTGAACAAAATTTTATGTTGAAAATTAAGATCAAGAGCAATCTCGTTTTCGGCATATTCACCGGTCGATGCATACGATGGTCAAGTAGCTTAAATTTTTCACGAGCTGGATCTTGTAAGCTCAGTTTTCATTTAAATCTGACTAATCTTTAATTGAATAATATTGAAGTTGATATTGGAATCATACTTTTTTAATATTTTAACTTGAATTGAACAAAATTATTCGGTTACATTGAATTACGTGCTATCGACTCGACCATGATTCTCGCGATATTTTAATGCCAGCAAACCCTTTGAGACGTTCTTTGGCTTAACTTTGCATCCCTCGGGCCACAATTAATTGCTAATTGGGTGGACTCACGCACTGCCTCGTTCATTTACTGTGCAACCATTTACACTGCAGGCCTTAAGTGTTCACTTTCAAGTTCGCACAAATAATTTGAGTATTCGAAGGATCAACCCTTTTGTTACGATTAAAAGGATCAAAGAGAATGAACTGTAGTGATTTAATAATAATTCAATATTTATTTTCTACTTTTTATTAGTGATTTTTTTGTATTTCTAGAATAGAGGAGAACGCTTTCTATGCAGCGTACAATTTATTTCCTATTATATATATTTATTAATTTAATAAATCTTTTTCAAAATATTGTCTTCCACCGTATTATTTCAGATAAAACAGTTGGTTTAATTTTTGTTACACTTTTATTATGATTTTTGTTTACATCGGTTAACTGTTTGTTTTCCAAATAAAATAATATTTATCATTTTACTCGTAACAGAGTAATCGTGGTCAATATTTAGAATCATCACTTGCATTAGTGGCTTCTCGAATCGGTGTACTATTGTTTTTCGTGTCCGTAAGTTGCCTAATCGTAATTAAATAAACAATCAATTGAATTTCGGCGTAGATATTAGGTATATAACATTTTGAACCAGAGGTGATGTGAAAGTGTGACTGTTCGCTGCCTGTTTGCCGGCCGCCTGCAGGGACGCCGCGGAGGCAGCGGGTGCAGCACGCGATCGCTTAAACTAGTCGCATTAACCTCAACGTAATTAAACATTACTTATCATCTTTATGATCGCCGAAAATAAATCTAAATTTTAACATTTTTTTGAAAAAAATATTTTTGTAAACGTCAATTACCCAGATACTTTAGGTGGTCTTTAAATCATAGTGAAAATGTCAATTATTCATTCCGAACTTATTAATATACATATGTATTATAACACGTGTTTCGACAACTATTGTCTTTATTAAACAACGAAATTAAATGAAAATTAACGACTGCGGCTAACGACTATCTTTTAAGGGAACATTGAAAATAAAGGTGACGTTTTAGGTATTGTAATATTATTGATCGTAGGCCTACTGTATACCTGGATTTATAGTTTTAATCTCTTGTCTATGTCAGTCTTCAATGAGATGATTTAGAGACGCTACTCATTAAATTTAAACAGTGTTCAACATTTATTAAATTATCACAGGTAATAAAGACCGAACAACGTTTCTGTCAAATTAACGAAATCAATTTCAATAACATTACTGATGTGATATTGATACACGTATTTGAAATTAATATGTTAATCATTTAACAAATTAATGTAAAAAAAATATATTAATATCGTTAATAAAATATTATGTGTGTGTTTTGTAATTCATATTTATTGCCAACTGGCTTCGCAGAATAAAAATTACGAACCTCTCAAGCAAGAAATCCCAGGGGTGTACTTTGTGTACGAATACCTTGTGGAAAAATTATATTAGCTCAACTACTAGATACATTTAAAAATATTAACTCATACTATACTCTGCTATATATATATTCAATAACTTTTTAGAATCTCGTCGTTCTCTTTAGATAATTGAATAGATCGTGGTATTGAATTAAAATAGAAAAATATATTGATTTATTAAAAGTGCACCTGACGACTCATGTCAGCAGTTTTCAATTATTATTATTATTATTATTGACGCTTACGTGAGTGTGAATGAACTTGGAGCAGACTTAACCGCTGTACGTTTAGCGCCGTTAGTGTTCAATGTTTAAAAAGTATAACGCCATTTTTGTTTCGGTCACGAAGGCTCAAACAACGTGAACGTACTACGTCTGTCGTTTATGCATGCAACGTCAATATTGTACCTTGTAATAATAAAAAAATACCTCCACAACAAAAGCATAGCAGTGACCGTTGAAATAACACCGCTATTGAAAATTATCCGATGAAATTAAAGATTTGCAACATGAAAGCGATACAACTCACATAATTTATTTTGCCTTTTGTAAAACTTATTTTCCTACTTGGCAGGTAAAATATTACCTAGTACACATATTTTTATAATATTTATTTCTGTTACAAGTAGTTGATAGTTTATGTAATGTTGTTATGTTATGTAACATAATGAAGAACAATGCATGAGCATAAATGTATGATACACAAAAACGCAGTACGAAACAATATTTAGGACGACGCCATCTGCCCACTGACCATGACCAAGATATTCTAGGGTCTGTGGCTAGGGTTAGGTGAGGATTCATTTAAATCGTGAAGTTCGAGAAGGAAAGTCGACGAAACTAGAACATTGTGTATACATAAATCGTTAATTATATTTGCCTCGTTTTTGAACGTCGAAAGAGAGTGTATCAAAAAATTGAAAGATAGTCTTTCAATTGACCCGACAAATTTGATGAGCCGCTTGAGAAATGTAAGATAGAACAAAAATATTTTATTTATTTATTTTATATATATTTATTCAACGACATAATACAACAGTAGAGTTATGCACCCTCAATTGCGAATAACCTTTAATTATATTAAAATACAGACATACTCAAAAATTAAGAGTTACTCATGTAAAGATGAAAATCTAAAACGAAAAAAAGTCATTTTAATCTCCTATAATTGTTTTGTAATGTTGTTATTCATATTTATTACTGCTTTTAAAATAAATTAATTATACCTCGTTTAGGAAGATTTATTATAAATCACCTTCCATGCAACGCTCCAATTATTGACTTCAAATGGCCCATTTTGAACAAGTATAAAAGTTCACAGAAATTGGAATAAAAGCATATTGGTCACGAGTTTGAGTAAGCAAAATGCTTTACCTTCAATTAATAGTAGTTAAGTTAAATTCTGAGCATGTTTTTCACTAGAATCAATGCTGGCAGAGCGGAATACCACTAATTTAAAAAAATTGCTTTTTTTCCCAGAAAGCTTTCAACATTGCAGGAAGCGATTAATCAAAAAAAGTTGATGTGCCTACGAGTTTTAATATTAAGAAAAAATTATTTATGTATACTACCCCCTGGCTATTCCAAGCAGAAGTTGCCAAAGAATTATTAAAATGGGTTTACTAAAATGTTATCGCTTGAATATTGAAATATGTTGGGGAGATTTTTAATATTAATTACGAACTCGTATAAACTTCCGATCTTGCGAACATAATTTAATAATCGCGTGGTTAAGTCAATTTCTATATTTTTATGTATTTCTCTTGAGTTGCTCGATTAATGGAAAAGATTTGAATAAAATCTCAAATTTAATTATACGGCGGCTAAAAATTTAGCTGATCCGTATTCTGCATACAGTGGCCAGCTTATTTTGCATATTAAAAAATATGTAGTGTTAAAAAAATAATTATTTAATGAAATTCAATTAGTTTTCTCAGATAAATTCTGTAAACAAAAATCGTATCTTTTTGACTGACTCCGCGCAATAGTTCTTTTTTAAGATGCATTTCCGAAATGCAATATGTCAACTTATCATTTTATAGATTGCGGGATGTGACGTATCCTTATTTCAAACTGTTGCCACCCCATTAACGAAAAGGTTTCAGGTTTGCATTTCTTGATTACTGGCAAGGGTAGCCACCCCGTCCGGGCTGCCTGTCGCCGCTTTGCGTGATTCGCAGGAATTAAACAAAAGATCGAATTATTAGTGTGCAGAGGTTCATGAGGCCGGCGCAGTAGGTACCGCTACTCAATAAAACATCGTATAGTTAATATCGTTGTGTACTGTAATCGGAGTAGCAATAAATCAATTAAAAACTTACATATTTTAATTATAAAATGAGCTTTAATAAATATATTACACAACAGACGTACGGATTTCTCGGTACCAGTAAATGATTTATGTTTATTTTGACCAAATTGATTTACAAATTTTACTTGTTATCTAATAAATATTAAGTACGGGTATTAAATACCTATCAATGGCGGATTTTAAATGGCAAATATATGAAGCGAATCATTTGACATTTTCTTGGAAATTCTCGACCCACTAACTTTTAAATATATCATGACGATGCTATTTAACATAAACCGAAGGCCACGCAATAGAGTTTAGCACCAGCGACTTTTATGGTTTCTTTTATGAATGTATTGACTTATAAACCGTGGCATCCTTGTGTTTATAAAGGGTGATACGGTATTCAAATATTTTCTTAAATATTAACATAATTTATTATTTCGATTTTTTTTCTTATGATAATAAGATTGCGAATAACATTTTGGAGGAAATTTTGTTTTGACGTTTATTCTTGTTTGAAACATTAGTTTAAATAATAGTCAGAATATTTTCCTAGCCCTGAGCTTCATGTTAAAGCACCATTAATGTAACAGCTTACTCTAACTACTCTCAAGAACAACGAGAACCCCCGGAGTTCATTTTGTATTAAATGATCATTATTATTCAAGCAAGCAATCATTTGTGAGCCATAGCATATCGTATTAAATTTCTAACAACTAAATTAAAAGAGCCTTTTTTTCATACAAATGTATTTACAACAGTGAATGACTACGGCAGTAGGATTATTAATGTAATGAGAATCACATTGTTTTTTGTTACCTTTGAATAGTTATAAAAAATAGATTGTAAGTATACAAATTATAGTAATCAATTAGAAAGATATACAGAAAAAAATGTATGCGTATATATCAAAAAATATTTTTGTTGCTTTTATCTCTTTAAAAACTTTAAAAAATTAATATACCTATAGCTAAAAACTGATACACTATAGCAGTTTTTATAAAACCATTTTTTTCAAACAGACCTTATTTTGATGTCAAAAAAATATTATATAGTTATCGAATAAATATTGCTTTATACGGTAACTAATAATGTTTTGTTCTTGCTTTAATCCACTCCCGTTTTACACTCTTAGCCTTGGTAGGCCTTTCATTCACGAATATGATGAATCTCATACTGATGAAGTGTATTTGTGAATTTTCCAGTTAAAATACAACCACCGAATAGAACTGGATGCAAATCGCAGGAGTGTTGCATTAACTTACGCCATCACTCGAACACCCTTTCTACTTTCCCTTTTAAATGCATAGCACCAGATTCTAAACCAGTGCACACGGGAGGAATGAAACGCATGCGTATTGCTATAATTTTCCTAGTTTCCCGAACCGTCGAGAGATTCCGCCACCGCTAGTTTTTATACACATTTGAATGGCGACTCGGAGAGTATAAGAGATCCTGAAATTTTGTGCAGCAGTTAGCATTTCTTAGCATTGTAGCTAAGTCACAAACATTTTAGTGTTTATTTTTGGAACGGATCCGTCTTCAACGGAACCGTACTATGCGTTTAATTGTTTTAAATATGTCACGTTATTATTTTATGTGATTCCTTTATTATCGGATCCCAATTGAAAATAAATACATCTCAACATAAGTATATTACTTAAACATATGCTAGAGTGATAACACGATTAGAGAATAGTACGCTAAATTACACGAGATACTTATAACTTAGTGTAATAAATATTGAGCTGTGCTTGAGTTGAGTTTGTAAACATTGTACATTAAATGTCTAACGTCCTCTTATGTAAAATAACGTAATAAAACTCCAATAAGTCAGTTTAGTTGTTTTAGTAATTCGCTTGTGTTTAATACATTTTAAAGTAGATTTTTTTTATTCGTTGTATTAAAAAAATCATAATAGAATACAAACATTAAAAAATAATTTACTGCCAACTAAAATGTATCAAATATATTCGATGACGAGAACAACTAAAAATGACCTATTTTGATGACCTAGGAGGGGTCGCTCGAGGGCATTTCCTACAGCACAATTCTATCATACATACATAAATAACTGAAGTCGTGTTCATAAACTAAGTTAATTATACGGAGGAAGAACGGTATGAATATTATAGAATGGTTGGTGTAAAGGCGCAGTTCCCTTTCACATTTACCCTTTAAATAAATAATACAAATATCATTTATGTTGATATTTGTTTGGTTTTTTCGGTCACCTTTGAATAATTATAAAAAAACTATTGTAAGTATACAAATTATAGTAATCAATTAGAAAGATATGCAGATAAAAATGTACGCTTATATGTCGAAAAATTATTTTTGTTGCATTTATAAAAACTTTAATGAATATACCTAAATCTAAAGACTGCTTTACTATAGCAGTTTTTATAAATTTTTCATTATTTGCAAACAGGCTTAATTGTGATGTCAACAAAATTTTTGAAAGTGATCGAATAAATATAACTTTATACGGCAACCAATATTTTTTATTCTAATTACAACTTTTCTTAGAAATAAATGCTAATAAATCTACCTAAAATGCTTTAGATAAAGCTTAAATCATCTTCCGTTTTACACTTTTATCCTCGGTAGGCGTTTGATTCACGAATATGATGAATTTCATACTGATGAAGTGTATCTGAGAATTTTCCAGTTAAAATACAACCACCGAGTAGATCTGGATGCAAATCGCAGGAGTGTTGCATTAACTTACGGCATCACTCGAACGCCCTTTCTACTATCCCTTTTAAATACATAGCGCCAGATTCTAAACCAGTGCACACGGGAGGAATGAAACGCATGCGTATTGATATAATTTTCCTAGTTTCCCGAACCGTCGAGAGATTCCGCCACCGCTAGTTTTTATACACATTTGAATGGCGACTCGGAGAGTATAAGAGATCCTGAAATTTTGTGCAGCAGTTAGCATTTCTTAGCATTGTAGCTAAGTCACAAACATTTTAGTGTTTATTTTTGGAACGGATCCGTCTTCAACGGAACCGTACTATGGGTTTAAATGTTTTAAATATCTCGCGTTATTATTTGATGTGATTCCTTTATTATCGGATCCCAATTGAAAATAAATACATCTTAACATAAGCATATTACTTAAACATATGCTAGAGTGATAACACGATTAGAGAACAGTACGCTAAATTACACGAAATACTTATAACTTAGTGTAATAAATGTTGAGCTGTGCTTGAGTTGAGTTTGTAAACATTGTACCTTAAATGTCTAATATCCTCTTATATAAATTCCGTAATAAAAATCGAATTGAGTCAATTTAGTTGTTCTAGTATTTCGCTTATGTTTAATACATTTTAAAGACGATTTTTTTTTTTAGTTGTATTAAAAAAATCATAATAGAATACAAACATTAAAAAATAATTTACTGCCAACTAAAATGTATCAAATACATGCCTTTTAATAATACAAAAATCATTGATGTTTATTTTTGTTTGTTTCAATTTATTAATTTTAGTATTATTTGTTATATTTTTTAATTTTCGTTTCATGTATAAGTTTCATATATACGCTTAAATTAATATATGAGTCGTTTACTTTCAAACCCCCCTATAATCAAAAATGTTAAAAATATATATTTGAATGCAGTTTTACTGGGATAATGTTATACTTGCGACTAAATCAAATACTAATTTAAATTATAGAACTAACAAAAACAAGTTTAAATTTCGTGTCAAATCCCTCTGTAATTGAGTATCTACTTAACTTCCAAACGGCTCAATAATGAAACTGACCAATAGTTTTTAGTCGTTTTCGACTGGCTTGTACCAAAGAAGATGAAACAATGTGAGCTACAAACGCCTAAAATACGCGTGTCGAGTTTCAAATACCTCTATAAATGATATAAAGCGACAATAAATTTTAAATTTTTCAAAATCGACAACATTTTATAATATTTTTTGTGCATTTTCATTTCTTAGAATTAAGATAGTAAAATTTATGCTAATTTCAAGAATTATTTTTTAATATTTCGATAGGTAAGGTGAAGAATCAAAATAAATCAATTATAGTGCATTAAATGTGTTAGAAATTAGTTTACAAAGTATACTGTCAGAGTTCTTATCACCTGATGGCTTCCAAAAAAGGATCTCAAGTAGTTTCTCGTGAATTACATTACACACTCTGTAATCTCTAAAAATGAACCATTTTGGTGTGACTTTTGACACATGCTCTACCAAAGCTTTTAATTGCATATTCTCAGTATATTTGGGGAGCCAATTATATAACTCGATGCAACTAAAAAACATATATGTTCGTATACGTTCGTAAATAAAAGAAAGAAAAAAAAATTATTCACTCATATACCGGAGTGATAAATTAGCCTGCCAGTGTATCTCATGTAGAAAATATATGTCATCACTTAAGTAGCAACACCACAAATCTAAGAACTGTGTACTTTACATGAGAGAGACATAACTAGTTTTAAATGATCTTTGTGCAATTACTCAAGTATAACTTACCTTTCAGATGATTATTTCTGAACTGAAACTGAACTAAACTTAGGTACGATTCTCTTGACAGGGAGATTACAGATAATATGTGATGATTACATTTCTTTGATTTGCATGCACCTAGCGGACGCTATCTTCCAGATTCCCCTTGAAAATTCAAATCCAATGATATAAATATCTTAATTTGACAAAACTTGAGATATGCGTTGTTGCGCTTAGGTGACGATCTGCTCTCTCTCTCTCTTCGTCTTTCGGGAAACATTACATCTGCAATCTGCAAACATTTCGGCAACTTCTTCATAAGATAGGCTAGCGACAATTTGACTATCAAGAACTACATATGCTTTAACCGCTTTGGCATTAAATTCAACTATGCATTAAAGTAGTCTGCGCGCAGTTACGAATACTAGACAGTAATAATAGCCTCGTAATGGATACAATAATTAAAATAATGTTGTTGTCTATTCAACCGGCCATTTCTGAGCAGCTATTTTATCTAATAGCTATCTGCTAGCCAGCATAAACCAAGCAATCTAGTTGAGTGTTTCAACATATTTAATTAATACAACATTATACTAAAGTAAGTCTTCATTCACGACAACCCTTACTTACTAATTCAATTAAACTTTTTTTTAATATATTTTCATTATTAAGAAGAACATATGTTTGTTGTGAAGTTGCATTTTCAGGACACAGTTCTGTTGTATTTAATATGAATTAAATTAATCAACTAGAAAAATATACAGAAAAAATCTATCTATTGTAGAAATATTTAGTTGCTACCGGGATTGTAACCTGGACCTCGTCATATCCTTATCCTCATACAGAATAATAGTTCAAAATTTGTCTAAAATGTATTCGATTGCTATAGCGAAAGTGGAGAATAAAGATAAATATAGGAAGAGGTCCAGGTTCGAATCCCGGTAGCAACAAAATATTTTTACGATAGAAATTTTTTTTCTGTGTATCTTTCTGGTTGATTCATTAAATATTTTATATTTAAAAGAAGTAACTCATTCTAAAAAAAAGTAATTAATATTATTTTAACCTTCTTAACCAATTTTGTTACAGGATAATCTTAAATATATTTATTAAATTTTTCCCCTGTACAAATATATTACAACTTTCCGGCTCTTTTAATTTGTTCCATACCTTAGACAGCCTATTATTTAGATTTTAATGCCTTCTTTAAATACTTCTTTTCTCATAATACTAGTGAAATATATTCAATAAATCAGACCTAGAACCTTTTCGTATATTATATTTTAAATAATAGTAATTATGAAATTAAAGAATTATTAAACAGACGTGGTGTACAATTATAGCATATACGTTTCAAATATAATATAATTCATAATATAATGCCTACATTGCATGTCGAGATCCGTGGTTAGATACCTGCCAAATTAGTTTTATTTTTATTTTATATATATTATTAAGTATATTTATTTTTTAAATTCAGTTTTACACATATTTTTATATCGTATGTACATTTATGTATTAGTTAATTTTTAAATACCGTATAAAAATATGTTATATTTTAAACTTATCGTACCTATGATCTTACCAAAATATTTATTGTTGCCTTTTAAAATTTTAATATTATATATTCATACATTTAAAAAAAAAATTCCCTTACTTTTAAAATGTTTCTGATTTTTCCGTTTGTGTCATTTTACAATAATATTTTAAAATATCATGCAATGTTACTTGTATGGTTTATTTATGTTTATTATTCTTTTGAATCGAAAAATGATATTATTTTCTCATAATACTACTTGCATACAAATCCACGGTAGATTTCTTAACGTTGCTAGGTAATTACTCCGTATCAATCAACAATAACATGATATTGACCCACAATAATGCACGTTTCCCGGATAGGAAGAGATCCGGGTTCGAATCCTGGTAGCAACAACAATATTTTTCGATGAAATTTATTTTATATGTATATCTTTCTAATTAATGCATTTAATTAGTATTTAAAATATCACAGATCGTCTGTTCTGAATAATTACAACTTCACAATAAGAATGTGTTTTCCATACAATTTTTCATACAATGCATCAATATAATTTATTTTTAGGTTTTTAACATCAAGAAGACTATTATATTATATTTTTTATATTTAAACCAAACACGCTTCAACCGGTTTCGGAAAAATTCATTTTCGTTCATCAAGATCTACCAAAAAGACGATGTTAGTTATTAATAATATTATTTAAAATATACAGTGTCCAGTGGAACATTTTCAAGTTTAATATTAAATAAATTAAAAAACTAGAATGTTATTCTCATATTTTATTTATACAAAATGGAGTTTAACGATGCTACTTTAATTTTTTACAAACAATATCGTCTACATGCCGTCCATTTCTCTCAAGACACTCTTGCAATCGAACTCTTAAATTTGCGAACACGCAAAGCGTCGGTTCAATGGCAGCAACTTCACGGTGGATATTTTCTTATAGGGCCTGAATTGTTCAAGGATTGTCGCTGTAAACTCTCGACTTAAGATATCCCCACAAAAAAAAGTCGCACAGAATAAGGTCCAGTGATCGAGGTGCCCAAGGTATGTCTCCCTAATTGTTGATTAATTTATTGGGAAAAATTTCCCTCATCTTCTCCATTCAAACTCTAGTTGCGTGTGGAGTGGCCCCGTCTTGCTGAAATTGTGTTCTGTTATTGAACCCGGGAAACAGCTGCAGTTGCGGTACCAGAAACTCGTCGACCATTTGGCAATACACGTCAGCAGTGACTGTCTCTCGCTTTAAAAAAATATGGGCCAAATATCCCTCGGGCAGAAATTGCACCACACTATCGTTTTTGGACGATGCAAACATTTTTGATGGCGTTCCCTTGAGTTTTCAGGACTCCAGTATCTCATGTTCTGTTTATTAACATAGCCATCGATATGAAAATGTGTTTCGTTAGTAAACAATATATTTCCAAGCGTTCGTGCTTTTCCAAAATGTTCCAGCATCGTTCTCGCTAAGGTTTCACGTAAAGAATAATCATTTTCGTTGAGAAACTGCACGATTTGCAGTTTATATGGGTGAAACTATAGTTTATTTTTCAAAATAACGTGCACTGTTGATTTTTTTATTCCAGTACAGGCTGCAATCTTCCTTATCGATTTACGTGGATTGCGCATAATTTCACGTCGAACTTGAGCCACATGTTCTGGCGTCGCTGCTGACGTTGATGGTTCCGGAGGAGTTTGGTTAACCATTGTCCCTTCTTGTCTGAACTTTTGAACCCAACGCCAGATAAGTTGCATACTCAGCCCATCATTTACTCGTCAAATATTAAAGTGCATACAAAAAGCGCGACACGCACGGACCAATGAATCACAGCACTTTAAATATTGCTTAACCGCGAACGCGCAGCGCGTTCCCGACCAGTGACTTATTGTGACTGGCAATCCCGCAAATCACGCGCGTCGAACAATACCCTCCCACTTATCTTACTCAGATGATTTACCGATAAAAAAAAAATTGTGCACCCAGCGTGGCACTTAATATTGTAAAAAATAAAACAAATAAAAAACGGCAATCAATAGAAAATTAAGTATAAACAAAAGTTAATTCTAATAGATATGATGGCCTGAAATTTAAAGCATCTTGTTATTAGGCCCTTCAAAGCCAAAGCAGTCGAAGAATCTGCACGGATAGTGATCCGACAATAGATGGAACTTACACATAACACAACACTATTCATTTCACACAACACCTGTTTTCGACACGGTATTGCAAACCAGTACCTAAAAACGACACGGTACTGCTATCCAGTACTTAAATCACAACACCAAGTCACACATCACATCAGCCCTGATGATGGGCCATGCAACGGGATTCGAAACATCGCCCAGAAAAGGTTAGATATACACAGTAAATTAGCCCAAAAAAGTGTACACAGAAGAAAAGTTAATTCTGTCCATCGGTAAAATTATTTTAGTAAAACAGTTAGGTATGTGTAATTAATCAAAAATATATTTTTTTTATTTACGCCCGGACAAAAGAAAAGATAAACAGCATTGAATTTTGCTTTAAAACATTTACATATACTGTGAGTCGGTTTATTCATTTCAGTATTAGTATCAGACTTAAATAAATCAAACAGATAGGTACATCTGGTGAAACGCGTGAGAACTAGGATATTGATTGAATAAAGTAATTTAGGATAAAGTGATTATCTTGGATACATAATAAAATGTCATAAAACACATAATGAACTGTACCCTCCTAAATAGTAATATTTTACAACTTAAAGTAGAATATTATAGACATTTAATTTTTCTTCGCTGCGGTTATCTCTGCGGGAGATTGTATTAAAATAAAGTAATATTAAAATCTCGTTTCACCGGCAGGGGTGTCAGATGACAGGACGCAGGAATTAATATTATATATTGTTCCGAAAGGTGCGTGATTGGAGAAGCAATGGGATAGTAGCGTGACTGCGGTGCGTTAAGTTTCCCAGCTGGAGAAATACATCATGTGCAATCATACCCCGAACCCGAAATCTTACCCTTGTGTTTGTGTTAATATTTTAGTAACTTGTGTTTCAATAAAAAAAGATCGTAAAAACCAGGATTCACTTTTAAAAACTAAAAAATTTCCGTTAAAAAAATGAAAATTTTAAAAAATACTAAAAATCTCTGTCAAAAAGTAATATCTGCGTACAACAAAATATTTTGGTTTTCCCGCATAACCTTCACAAGGTCAGGGTTTTTAGGTAGACTTAAGTTCAAGAGTCTACAACTTGTTAGACTTTTATCGTCGTGACTAGGCGGGGAGGGGGGGACAAGGTTTGACGTCATTTATGCAAGAAGGTCATATGTTTACTAAATATAATATACGGAACCTGCAAGCATTATTTATACATGATCGAGATTTCCCTGTTCCAGTCTATATCGATAAATCAACAAGAACAAATATATAATTTAAATATACAGGGAAAACAATATATTAAATAGAAAAGATTACTTTGAACAATAATCAACCTTATTTTATTAGGGGAACACATTCTTTTTGTGAAGTTGTAATTATTCAGAATATAGGTCTGTGATATTTTAAATATGAATTAAATATATTAATTAGAAAGATATACATATAAAATCAATTTTATCGAAAATTATTGTTTTTCCGCCACCGGGATTCGAACCTGGATCTCTTTCCAAACCGGGGAAGGTGCATTATCCAACTATGCTACAGCAACGATATTTTTAGCGACAAATTTTCGAACCTATATGTTACCTTTTTGATATTAATACATATAATCGTTCCATTATTTGAAAGAGCCATCTACCTTATTTTTACGGAATCTCAAATACCAATAGCAAACGCCAGACTTATCAATTCATTTTATAAATTCGTCGCTAAAAATATCGTCGCTGTAGCATAGTTGGATAATGCGTCTTCCCCGGTTTGGAATGAGATCCAGGTTAGAATGCCGGTGGCGCAACAACAATATTTTTCGATAAAATTGATTTTATATGTGTATCTTTCTAATTAATATATTTAATTCATATTTAAAATCTTATATTCATTAAGCAACACAGCGGCCGCGTTGTATCATCATTACTCTTATATATGAATTAAATATTTTTAGGTCTTAAATAACCACAACAATAAGAAATACGGTCAAATTCAAAAATGTTATGAAAAATCTAATTTCTGCCATATCACACATTAAATACAAATTTTATTGAAGTTATTTTACTAAATTTGTAGATATATAATAAAAAAATAATTTAAGTGCCTATATCCATAAACAGTTAATATGCATGTAGATGGCTGCACTGCTAATAGCGATAATGTAAAAGTTGTAAAGTCTATGGTTGTCCAAATGTTAAACCTTAGGTACGTTTATATTACCATTTTTTTTAATAATTTTATGGTGATTTTTAATTTTTGTTAATGGTGTCGATAACCTGTTTATTATTCTTGTGAATTTTTGTGGTTTATCGGTAATTTAAACATAGATAGTACGTTTTATTTATTATTGTAAATTTATTTTTACTATTTATTTATTAATAATTTCAATTATTATTGATTGAAAATGTATCAATATTCAATAGAGGTGACGGTCAATGTCCACGAATGTTTTAAAAGAAGGCATAATTTTAAACTAACAATAAAAATTTAGTGATTTTTAAAAACTTTTTATTGTACGTCGTAGTAAGGAGCAAACTTTTAGAAGCGTCTCATCGTAAAACCGTTATATGAAAAAAGTTACTCCCCAAAAATCATTTGACACTTTCAGCCATAAAATCATATCGACACATTTTTCAGATTCTCGAGAGCGTTTAGAAAAGATGGAGGATTATAGATAGACGGGCTGTGGAGAAGCTGTAGGGCGGAGACGTTTTTAAAGCTTTCTCTCAATTTTTGTGGGACGCATATGTTTTCGCACAACTTTTTTCTTTTGAGCGGCAAGGTATAAAAGTGTATATAAATTGTCCTCGGAAAACACGAGTCACCGAGGGGAGGCTGGCTCGAGTGCCTCCGGCGGGCGGAGGCTGCGGAGTGGCGAGGAATTTTTTAATTAAAATATGCAGCAATGGTTTAATTAAAAGGACCGCGGTTATACTTACTATATTGTCAAGTCATGCGGGATGTTTCCAGAGACCGTCACTTGCTGGCCTGATGGTGCCGATTCACCAATGTGAATAAAATATTTATTTATCAAATATCCGCAATAAAACGGCGGTTAAGCGATCTATAGGTCGGAGTGTTGAGTGACTATTGAAAAACAGACGACACGTTACATGCAGCTGAGATGAAAATACTGAGTTGGACTCAAGACTTGACAAGATTCAAAATATTTACATTAGTGATTCTTTTAGAATGGCCCTTATACCTAAAAAAATCTCAGACTCGGGTTGTAAGAATATGTGATACGAAGGGAGGGAAATCACATGATTCATAAAACCGTGTATCGATACCAATGGGTGAAGACCAGAAAGATCACGAGCAACATGAATAGATGAACAGAACTAAGTGGCGCAGAATAATATAAGTAATTAACCTCAGGTGAATGGGATAAGTTGAGAAGATAATCCTTAATAAATGAATTACTCGAGAGATAATTTTAATTAATATCATCTCTCTTTCTCTCTCTCTCTCTCTTTCTGTCGATGTGCCCATTCCTGAGTGCAAACTGGACCTTGTTTGATGCAACTTGTTGGAAAGTGACATATCACTCTTCACCTTGTTAAAAAGTGATATGTCACTCTTCGTCCTTGTACATTCTTAGTAATCAGCAATCTATAACTTAGGCTTAAAATACACAAAAATTATTTTCCTGCATGTAGCGCAGCCTTCTTCAGTGTCTGAATAAAAATGTTCGTCTTGCAATCCATGGTATACGAAGCATGCGACGCCAACACCACATCTCGTATTAATTATTTATAAAATATAAAAGTTTGAATTAAACTCATACAAAGTGAATAGATCTATTTAATTCAGTTTTTTTTTTGTCTTGAGACATATTTTAGTGTCGGTGTATTTTTGAAAGAAAGAGAATTTAACTTGGTCCTAACAATTATTCCTGTCAGAAATATTAATTTAGCTTTTTTTCTTCTGTGACCATAAATGAGGTTGATTTCCTTTAGTGCCATGTAATGTTTGCACGTTGATATATTAATATTTATAAATGTACATCTACATATTTAATATTATTGTTCATCTATCTGAGTAATTTAACATATTTTATTTTACAAAATTATTAAACAATGTGCAGTTAAACATTGTGTAAATGCTGAGTAAATACATGATAACATTTTTGATCGGTTACTTTGAATTATATTATGAACAGAGTATTTTAAAAAAATACTTAATTATTTCTTACGCTACCTACAATGATTTATATAAATTTAATTTTTGAATTTATTTTATACCAAATAATTTTATTAATTAATATATCTATTTTTATAACTGACATTTACTTGGATTATTTTTAGATTGTTTGAAAAATTCGCTTAAATTCCTAGTTGTAAACTTTCCCTGTATCAAGACAAATTAGTCTAGTGTCACAGGCATAGTACATTTTTTTAATATTTCTTTTTGGCATAAGGAGAATATATTTAAAATAAAGGTAATCGCTTTACTAGACAGGTCTGTTCCAAAGCAATTACCTGTACAGTTGTTACAGGTTATATATTGTTAAAATAAAATCATAAGTTATACAAAAATACTTTTGTCTATAATATGGTTGGAGACAAAAATATGTAAGTAGCGAGATGAACACAAATAACAAAATACTTTCATTTTGTTTTCTACCCACAACAAGCAACCACTTTGTTATTTTTGGTTCAAATTCATTAATCACTTTCGACCTTTTGAGATCTAGTGGCAATTTATTATAGATTCGCGGTGCACAAACTAAGAAAGATCGTTGCTTAAATTTTGTGTTTATTGTTGGCACTAAAAAGTTTTGCTTCTTGTTTCCTTTGATTCGAATCGTGGGTGTAAGTTAAATTCTTTTAAATAAATTTAGGATTGATCTGGTATAAATTGTTTTATGTCCAAAATTTGATTGGATCTAAAGAGTTCTTCAGAGTTATATCTAAATGGCCTCTTGTTCATCACTCTGATGACCCATTTCTGAGCCTTAATTTGCAAATCCATTAAAGTATGAGCTGCACCGCTCATGCACATATCGCATAACTGATGAGACTCTGACAAAATGAATAGTATACCATTTTTAATAATGTAATTTTGAATATATAAATTAATTTTCTCACTTCGAAGCTTACTCGATCGATATGAGGAGCCCATCGTAAATTTTATTAATTGTTAAACCGAGATAAATTATCTCCTTCTTTTTTTAAATTATGTCCCAGTTACATATTTGAACTGTATTCGAAATGCATGTAAGCATTTTAATAATTTTTGGATGAAATGGTTCTCTTGTTTTTTTAATAGCTAATTCTGCACTTTTAAATGTTTCAGCCCACGTGTCACACGATTGCAGTGTCATCAGCACAACTAATTTTAACTTCGTTCTCCATTTTTTTTTTTTAAATTCATTAATGTATATTATTAAGAGTATCGGTCCGAGTGTGCTTCCTAGAGGCACTCCATATTTAATGTACATATGATCACTGCAGGTGCCATTGATTTATATAGTTTGTTTCCTATTTTCAAGATAATTTCTGAACCAATTTAAGCGACTACCAGTGATACCAATATTGTTAAGTTTTTTTATAACCAAAGAGTGTGATATAGAATCAAAAGCCTTCGATAAGTCTAAAGCGTCCTTTATCCATATTTGTGGTATTGTTTTCAATTAGTTTTGTAATAGCGTCTTTAGTCTCTGGCTGTATATTGGCTCTGAAACCGTTTTGATTTTCAGATAAAAAAATATTTTCTCATGATATTCAATGAGTCTCTTTTTTGCTGCTTTTTCCAGTAATTTTGCAAAACAGCTAAGCAGGGAAATAAAGTTGATTATATTTGTATTATCTCCACTATTGTAAATAGGTATAATAACTTATTTTATTAAATGTGATTCCAGGCTAAGGTTAAATATATGTAGCATAGGTTTCAAGACATAGTCGTTGATTTCTTTCACTGTGAAACTAGATATCGTATCGTGTCTCACTGCGCAGTTTGTACGTAGAAATGAAATTAGAGTGGACAACTCACGTGAAGAAATTCGTAAAAAATTTAAACTTTGCGGTGTGTATTGAAAAGTTGTATTTCCAGTCAGGTGGTTTTATCTAAGTTTTTGAATTTATGAATGCTTTCTTTGAAGTTAGTATAATTATCAATAAATTCACCAGCAATGACTTAAGGATTCTCTTTAACAGACAACAATTTGTCCTGAACTTCAATATTGGCTATGGTTGAATAATTGTGTTTATTTTTATGCGTGGAGTCATTGATGATCTGCCATATTTTATTGGAATCCATTTTGGCTTTTTAATTATTTTTTCGTAATAAGCTTATTTCTAAACTTTTTCTATGCATTTATAAGATTCGTGTAATTTGGGTATTTTTTTACTTTCATGTGCATTTTGTTTATGGATACTATTTATTACAACTGGAGCTGTCCAATCTCTAAGATGATTACATCTATGGCGTGTATTATGCTGCACATATTTAAATTTAGTAGTTGTTATTAATTTATTTGTACGCGCCAAATCTTGGCGGCTGATATGCCGATGGGTTAAGGAGAATTATAAGTTCATCGAGATTTTTTGTATAGCTTCTGAAATTTAGGTTCAAAATTTTTACGCCAGACGATAGTGAATTGGAGTTGAACTGTTTTGGTTGAAATCGTGTCAATTTTTAAAGCCATATTTAGAACTTTGATTCTTGCTTTGCTCTCTTATATTATTTTTTATATCCTCTTCGGTTCTGATAATTATAGTTTATAATTATAATATCAAATGTCTAAGTATTATTAACAAGAAAAAGTATACAAATTTTTAATAATATTGAACTAAATAAATGAACACTTAAAAATTACTCAAACGAAAAAGTCCCAAAACAAGTATAAATAGAGAATGTAATATGTATTCTCATTCTAGTGTTGATGTTCTTTCTGTGCTCTTTCTTTACAGTAGGCCTAAAATTATTAACAATGGAAATACTGTATAATTAGTATATTTCATAATGTATGTTTCTTTATAACTATGTGACAATATAATGAAAATCATGCTAGCCATATCTCTCTACGGCGTGCAGCCAGCCGCCTGAATAACCAATCCGCTATCCTAAACGAAAGATATATCTTATCGCCCAGGTTCAAGAGCATCTTTCAGTATCGAAACGTTGCTTAATATGCGTTAATCTTCGTCTTCTTTGTGCGCCATCTCCTACCGGAATTTCGCTATCATCTTAGCGATCTTCATTCTAAATGCTCTGGAGCGAAAAAGCTTATTTTAATATTACCGTCTTTTATATTTTTCGCCGGGAGTTCTGCTTCTCCCTCAACTTATTTGCAAGCGATTTTTCTTGTCACTTGTAATATTTATTGATCCTTATTACATAACAGAGCTACTCTAGTTTTGTTTTATTATAGAATATAATTCTAGACTTTTTATTCTCACTTAGTCCAGAAAAAAAAAGTCCACAGCTACAATCATTTTCGTTAATTTCTAATTCAGAGTCAACCTTCCAAATATACGTAAGATCTTTAATGATGACTTATGTCGGTTGGTTTTCGTAAAATCTGTTTTTCAATAGTCTATCACAATACAACATCAGGTAATAAATTAACGTTAACAAATAGCAAGCATACTCTTAAATATTTTAAAATTATAACGTACTTTAAACATCAAATATTGTATAATAGCTAAAAAAATTGGCATCAATAAATAACAATAAAAGAAAACATTTGAGTTAACCTAACCTAGTTTTCTAACAGATATTGATGTTAGGTACATATTAGATACAAAGCGTTGTGTAACGTTATTATCGTCAGTAGAAAGATCTGGAAATATTATTTATTAAACTGTAAATGTTGAGTTTTTTTACATTTCAACATCAGTTTGAACACAACTAATTAAATTGACTGCGTTTATGCGATACTTGGACCAAAAATCATCTCAACGAGACTTTCGTGTTACAAAAATATTGTTTTAAAATGATATTTTTGTACAGATCACCGAGTGATGAATGATACTGATTGTAATGGTGGACTTTTGAGAGCAAACCTTATGGGCCAACCTACCCTTTAATTATTTAATGTCGATGGATTGATTTGTTTATTCATTGATTTATTTTTCATAACCCCCTAATTAATACCTACGTTTATATTATCACGCCGCGTTTCATTAGATGTAAACAAAGATACATAATCTGATATTCACGAATGTTATTTATAATATAATAGAACCTCTTTCGTTATAGCATTTGTTTATTGAAAAATTATGTATTTATGGGTAATCCGTAACAGGTCCATAGCCTAGAGAAAAATACCATTCAACATAACATTATCAGGAAAAATATAAAATTATATAGCATAATAATTCAAAAATATGTTCTCTACTAAAGGTGCAAATAAGCAGACACCTGAACCATACTGATAACTGGACACTGAACTTACACATAAATAATAAATACGGGAAGTTACCGACACACCGACATGTCATTCGCATGCGTACTATATATCGGTCAATTGTATTTTCCCGCGCTGTTTGTTGCAGCGTTCAATTTTATTGATAACAACTGATCATTGTAGCATACCCAATTGTATATAAAATGCATCACACGATGTCGTCTTGTAGCTAATACATTGTTCGCTTCTTCCGCATTATGTTAACTTTTAAAGGTCCGAAAAAGTCTTGTAAAAATTATTTTTTTATATTTTCAGATCTTGTGACAGATTCTTCTCCATGTTTGCCGCACCTCATCATCCTTATATAATCAATCATTTTCCTGCACATTGGGGATTCTACTTACACAGTATTCAGTGCCTACCCTCTTGTTTTCTCATTATCCTCCCACACATCTTCAAACCTTACAGTACATTTTTTACTTATTTCTCCAACTCCACTTTCTTGAACGCCACAGTTTCAAATTGAATTGAATATATTATGAACTTACTGGCAGCTATGACTCTAGGAAAATTTCATGCGTTGGGCCTCCATTACTGCATTATTTACATATTTTGATAAAATTTAAGAGCGTAAACCATCCTCAACACTAAGCTTATAGATATACTTTATTTAAAGATTTCAATCAAATAAATCTGCATATCATAATAAATTCAGTTTAAAAAGTTAAATGAAATCAATTATAAAATATTTTACTTCCATATTTTTAATTGTGTCGTCTATCTTTAAAATAGTCCAAATGCTCTCATAAAATGGTTAAATATTATATATAATACGATATAAAATTAGCATATTATCCACGAGAGATTATTTTACACTGCAAATACTTTTTTTTTACACTTGTGTAACCACAACATTTAATTATATTGTATAACTATTATGTTAGAATATTTGTTATTTTCTTTTCCCTTCTTTCTAAAATTTTATTTTTAATATCAGTTGTTTTTTTCTGCTTTCTGTATTATTATTGTATTATATTTTATATTATTAAACGTTATCACTGTACGGTTGGAAAAAATATTTTAACCCGCACTTCGATAACAACGAAACACTTTACCGTGCACGGCGAAAAATGTATTCCTGTACTCGATAAATAAATAAATAAGTTTTTGCGGTAACACGGTTGTACCTTGCGCTACGTGGGTGTCGTATTCCAGGAAAATGGCCACACGAGCAGCGTGTCGGTAACCGGGTATTTTCCCAGGTGAAAAATATACCGCTGCTTCTGAAGCCGCCTAACGTTATATTTTTTTAGGTGAGCCGATCAATACGAGGTATCACACGTGCGATACAAAACAAGGAAATTAGTAACTCCGAGTAAAAAGAGATAAAGCGTTTACCGGTGATAACAAGGAACATGTCACGGTTGATGTTCTCCGCTTTGTTAGTAATCAAACAAAGCTCGCCTGAATGTGACGCACTTTTTTAATCACGCCATCAACATTAAACTAAAAAACACAACCGCGTATAAAAATGTCTAATGATCCGATCACTTTTCGTTTTGTTTTTTTTTGTTTCCACGTATCCAGCAGGATTGTTCAATGGATGATGACATATATCGTCGTTGATACTGCAAAATTCCGTATATCAAAAAAAACGTATTATGTTTATATGATGCAAAAAATATCTAAATTTTCACTCATATACATCTACAACGTATTGATATGATTTAAAGATCAAAAAATTTGCGTCAAATAAACAAAGTTCTTTTTTTATGTATACGACATATTGCAGTATCATCGACGATATTTGTAATGTACGAGTATAATGTGATGCTAGGAATATTTAATATACAAGAGCACAGTCTATTGATCTATTTCGTATTGATTTAGCCTGATTGCTTTACGAGCATGCTGTTGTTGATACTGTAATGCCCTGATATACCAGCTGGATAAGAATTCATTTGTTGAATAAATATGGATGTTTAAAAATTGTATTAAAAATTATTCTGTAAAAATAGCCTTCCTAAAAACTGCCTAATAAAACTATACATTAGTCATAAGGTACTCAGATTATGTGATTGATGTTCGTTTGTAAGCGTGATTAATACATATGATTAAAAGGTTTAGATTCTAGTGTAGCGGTAATTACTAGTCGAATTACGAGAAATCATGGTGTTTTGAATACCTTGTCCTTGGGAATTAAATACAGAAATTTATAAAAATAAATCATTTATGTTATTTAAACAATTTAATATATTAAGTTGTAAAGATTCATGTATTAATGATACAATTGGATTTGAAACGCAAAGCTCTAAATATAGTTTTCTATTAACTTTATTTAATATTGTTTTCATTTAAATTAATTTAAAAATATATAATACGTATAATAAAGAATAGTATATTATAACTAAATTATAATTTTGCTTCTGTAATCCTTAAGCAGAAATATCTACATAACTATTGTATAAATAATATGAATACCCTATTTCCGAAAGCAAATATCCTCCCTTCATGTTCAGCTTGAGCATTTATTTTCAGCTGTTCATAGTTACTAGTGAGTACATTAATAATTTATATTGAATTAATTTACTAGTCAAAGATTTATCCACGAAGATGGCTTGAAACGGATCAGACAACAGTCTTGTAGCATTTCAAAATAATATTTTTCGTCACAAAATTTCCCTAGAATCCTGCGACGTATGAAATTCAGGAATACTTCTTTTCTATTTGTCTGTCTTATATTCATTTATCAGCCTGAATAGCTTTAACACTGGTGATGTCGTAAGAATGGAGAAAGACGAGTACAATAGACTAAGGAAATTCAGTTTAATATGAAGCGAGGTTTCGAACTAGGTATTACGCGAATTTTCCGCTCGGCAGCATTAAAAAAGTTATATTAAAATAGTATTATTACGTGGTTCATGGGCTATAATAATTGTATTGATTTATTTAAATAAAACGTTTAAATTATGATTATTACAGAACTGGTCTGTATCCTGTCTTAGGGCGGTTATTTAAGTTTTACGTACATATGTATGACCTAAGATTAATTAATTAAATTAATGGTCAAAAAATATGGGACAATTATCCCTCGGGCAGAAATTGCACACCACACTGTCGTTTATGGACAATGCAAACGTTTTTGATGGCATTCCCTTGGGTTGTCGGGGCACACGTGCGCTGTTGATTTTTTTATTCCGCTACAGGCTGCAATTTTCCTTATCGATTAACGCAGATTGCGCACATTTTCACGTCGAACTTGAACCACATGTTCTGGCGTCGCTGCTGACGTTGAACCATTGTCCTTTCTTGTCTAAACTTTTGAACCCATCACCGGATAAGTGGCATGCTCGGCTCATCATTTACTCGTCGAATATTAAAGTGAGTACAAAAAGCGCGACGCGCACCAACCAATGAATCGCCGCACTTTAAATATTGCTCAACCGCTAACGCGCGGTGCGCTTCCAACCGGTGACTCATTGCGACTGAAAAATCACCAAATCACGCGGGTCGAACAATACCCCTCCCACTTACCTCACGCTAATGGTTTACGAGCAATTAAAATTAATTCTTGAAATTTTTCCGCTGGGCATCCTATATATGTCAATATTTATATCACTAGTACTATACCATTCCAACACGATTAAACCAAAATTTGTCATAATCGACTGAACATCCACTGCTATTTAGAACCCATCAAAACACGATTGCTGATACTGCAATTAAATTTGGAGGTTTTGGCAATAGACGTGATGTTAACAGTTCGAATATTATTTTAATATTATATATTATTCATCTTAAAGGGAGAATTTTACAGAACTGGCTGGAGTTAAACTCATTTTCCACTAATCACTTGAAGTTTCAATTTAGGGCGGTGTAATTTTCATTTTCCTCACAAAGAATGGTACAGTTCAAAAAAGTTGGAGACGCCTAAAGTATTTCGCAAGAATTCGATTGCCAGTTAAAAAATAATTTTGCGGTACTTTAAACGAATGTAAGTAAAAAGACTTGAATACTTACGCAAAATTTAAAAAAGGGAATCTCACTTGAAGACAGCGAACGCTTCAATTTAATATATTTCTTATAATAATTTATTAAAGAGAACAACTTTTTTTATTGTGATGTTAATAGTTCTGTGGTATTTTAATACAAATTAAATGTATCAATTAGAAAGATATACAGGAAAATTCAATTTATCGAAAATATATTTTTGTTGCTACTGGGATTCAAACCTGGATCCTAACCGAATACATCAAACCAACATAGTAAGTTGACGACAAATTTTCGAACACATATAAGTTCATACTCTCTACAACTACCAACTGACAAATGTTTGCCAAACCTAAATGGCGGCCAAACAAAATCGCCCTGGAATATAATATTCACCCTGTACATATAGTATACGAAGAACAAGAACACGTTACATATCTCAGATACATGTATCATACTACCCCTGCACACAGATCATTGTGTTATCATCTGAATTTTATTTCAAGTCAGACGGTGTGATTTTATTTTGTGTCCGCAGAGATATTTATTTCTCATAACAACGTTCTTAAATAAAAACATCCCTATCTACCCCCACACGCGAACCTCCTATATAATGTTGCGCACTTTCTTATCGCAGTTTCGTGTCACATTTTACTAGGTAAATCTCCGAAAAAACATTTTCTCTTGTGTAAAAATTATTGTTATTAAAATAGTTCTCAGTACATAACTAATATACAGGGGCGTGCAGTGCATATAAGCAAAGAAGCTGTGCATTACTAAAAATTTTGGAAAACAAATATAAATTAAATAATTGGATAATTGGACAAACGGAAATTACAATTGGCGCCATCAGTGTACCAGTAGAGACTTTAATTGCTTAGTTCTAAAAACTACCACAACTCACCGCTGTACCCATGGCGCTCTTATGCATTCGCCGCCTTAGGCCATTCAAATTACTCTGTTCTATCTTTAAGCTACTGAATTACTCGAGTTATATAATTGGTTATTTACTGAATTGAACATTTCTTTCGGTTGATCCGTTTTGTATGGAGTCGTTACCTATGCTGTTTTTTTAACAGAACATTAGAAAGGCTTGCAACTGCGTGCAAATCATTGAAGTATCTACTTCCTTTTTTACTAATTCGCAAATTTTACTATTTTACTATTTTTAAAGTATTGATTTCCTGACCGTTCTGTGCGTTCGAAGTGCATTTGGTGCATGATTATTATTTCGTTTAGTTATTACGTAAAGGATTTTAAAACAATAAATGAATCATGTTCAACATTGAACGTCCATACATTTTTTAATGAGTAAGAAGGTATTATATAACATTAAATCTTAAACTTTAAAAACATTATTAATAGTACTCTAAAATTACAAATATATACATGGTAGAGTCATATAAACGACGGATTTATTTTGTCTAAAGACGTTGGTTAAACGAAAGTACATAATCTTTTGTACAACATATATTGTAGTACATATATTATATATGATTGTATTCTTGCACTGTAAAAGATTACTACAATTTGGTTGCAATGTATCCATATTTTTGTTAATTTAATATTCATTTATCCCGGACCACAATTACAACAGATATTATGTATACCTAAGGCTGATTCTTATAGTGATATTTGTATCTTGACTTACCGAAATTTAAAACTAATAATCAACCTTCAGACCACCAAATAAACAGATATGAGCTAATGCAAATTCCTTGTCCCAAAATTTTCATATTGGTGCAACTCACGCAATCAATGAGCTCCATGGATGAATGTGTCATAATATATAGGATTTATATTTTGTTAGCTATATGTATGTGTGTAGAATGCCCCGTGTCCCGCAAATAATATTCCAAACCCCTCTCCTATATATACACTTCATATCGTGTCTATTCATTTACTAGTTTGTGTAATCAACCCTAAGAAGCCTTCAAAGGAGTCTCTCATTTATACGTAAAGAAGACGTATAGAAAAATAATGTAGAATGAAAAAGTCCTTCAACCTAATTCGCAGTCCATTAAGGTTGAATTAAATAAATTCATTAATTGTATGTTTAATTTCCTTGTTACAGGTTATCACCGGAAATACCAACACATATCTCGAGGCTAAGAAAATTTTGGAACCGCCCTTCTGGGCATCCAAGATCAGATTTCTACCCTACAGCTACCATCGCCGGACCGTGTGCATGAGAGTCGAATTATACGGCTGCTTTAGAAATGGTATGTTTTGTTTCATTTCAAATCGTTTTCTAAATATGATTATCTACCTATGTATTTATCAATGGCGTGTACTAAGCGTGGATTTAGGTTATGCTGCTAATATTGATGCTGTAAATGCGATCACTAAAGGTTGTGTTTATCTGAAAAAAGTACACTGTTTCAAAAGTATATTTTTGTGAAAATATACCTATGTGAGTTTATTTTCGTTCTTAAAAAATATTAATAATATTACTATTATTCTTGGGAAATTCTTCAAGTTATTAAGTAAAGGACTTAAAATATTTTATAACATAAAATAATACTACGTTTAAAATGTATTGAAACGTATATATTCAAATTCGACGTTTTTTAACACGTCTGCTCAAGTAATGGCGTGTTTTTAGAACAGAGCGCAGAGCGACAGTTACATTTAGTTCATATACGCTTGGGGCAGATTTTGCGAAAAATGCATGCGCAGTTTCATTTATCATTTCTAAATTCTTCCGCAAGATGATTTAACTGAACCTATTAAAATGAGGACTTTGATTTATTTACGCGTGAATCCACACACTTATATTATATATTAAATAATTATTTCATTTAGATTTATTTCGCAAAAATCACAGCTTTTTTTATTGTATAGAGTGCACGCCCCTGCTATTTATTTATTTGTCGTGATAAATAAGGTCTATCATGTGAAGTAACTTTTTACAATTATTAAATAAAATATTTTCAAAATTATTCAATACTATCATAGAAAAAAATATCTCCACAAACGGTCCTTGTGGGACACTAACAAAGTCTCATAAAGTTTCAAACTAAAAACAAAAATGTATTATAATATTTAGTTTTAAAAAATAAATTACTTTTATAGATACTTTCAGGGATCCTATAGCATTTGTTCAAAACATTTTCCGAAAAACTTCTTTGTAGCGGCTAAATTTGGTGTCAATTTTGCATAAGCTATAAAAAAAGACGCACCAATAACAATTATATACGAGGCGCGTTTTTTAAGTAAGTACCGTCGCCGGATATTGTGATATTGCGATGTTGGGCATGCGCAATGGTTTCCTTCATCTGTTGACTCACCACATGCTACGTTAGAGACGTTCACATAGTGTGGCCATCTTGTAGTGAGCGGTTGAAATGTTCAAGACAATAGATTAGCCCGCCGACTGTGAGATACGGTCTGTGATTCGTTTCTTGAATGCACGACACACGAAACCAGCTGACATTCATCGCCAAATATGTCCTGATTTGGCACCAAGTGATTTATATATTTTCCTTCATCTGAAGGGATTCTTTGGTGACCAGCATTTTGATAACGATGATGAACTCAAAGACGGAGTACAGACATGGTTTTACTCCAAACGGCGTAGTTCAATGACGAAGGTATACAAAAATCAAACTTACTTTTACAAAATTTGTTTGAAGTATGCTTCTGTATTCAATTTTTTTTTTTTGGTTTATATTTCTATTAACATTTACATTTTGCGCATGTCCCCCAAAAAATGGTCTACCGATACGTTAAAATAATTTTGATAGCTTTCTATATACCCCCCGCAATATTTTTTAATGTTATTCCCGGTCGTGTTGAGTAGGTGCGTTATCATTTATAGTCGGCAGGCCTTGAGACGGATTGCAAAAGAATAGCGCAGAGCAAGCATCTAGATTATTTGAAAATAAAAAGCAATTCTCAATATAATGAAACATATCTGTTATCTCAATACTTGATTTTATTATAAATATGCATCAGTGTGTTCGGCGAGCGGTTTCCAATTCTAACAATTCGCGCAAAACGGTGCGAACCCGTGGGGAGACATTATTGTGCATGGCGGGTTTCCTGAAGTAGTGTACATCTAAATATTCCTTAAATTTTCCATCGAATAAAGAAATACGAATCCATTAATGAATCTCACCCCCTATCAGCACCACCCCCCCAACGAACCACACACCAACCCACTCCCAACCTCCCTTCAACCCTAAACCACCACCACACCAGCCGAAATGCAGCCCGACCACCGTACTTGACACACTTCCCCGCCGTACTTCAAATCCCCCATCCCAAACCCCTGCCTTAACACCGGATCTCCCGCTCAAAATAAAATTCTAACATCTTATGATAAATTACGCAACAAACCCTTCAACTTTTAGAATATTACTTAGACGGCCACTAATTACGCTATAATAACTGACTCAGGCGTACAAAATCAATTCAGTAATTGCACCTACCTACCATACTCCTTAAATTTTTACTTAATATTCATATACCGAATGTCCCCATCATACGTAACAACACAACCCCTTATGTATCCCTGCCCTCCCCGACCACCCACCAACAATTACAACGTCCCCCCCCACAACCCCCACCGCCACACCTGTATACACTATAACCCACCAATCCAGAAGCACTCAACCCCGTCCAGGAAACAACACCCCAACCCCCCTCCACACAAGCCCCTGAAGCCATACACCATCAACCCACAATATACCCAATACCAGTCACCAAACAACCCCACATACCCATATAAGTCCAAAACCAACAAATCCCACCGAATAAACACGGCACCTTCTACCCAAAAAAAACATAACTGACCCACTCGAATCCAGCCATGTCAGCGACCTAGACAACAACAAACCCCCTCCACATTACCCTTAACCACCCTCACTTACCTCACAAAACCCCCAAAGACCATCCAAACCGACACCCCCCAATACCAACAAACTATGCTCATCCAACCATTTACTACATCACACACACACAACCCCACGTAGAATCACAAATACCCACAATGACACCCTAAACTTACCATCGAATTCCTAGACCTAACACACCCAATTATATAGATAGTCCATTAGTCGAACCCACACGCACAACAGCACCGACCTCAACTTCGTACAAAAATTAAACACTCTACACACAAGCAGATCACAGAGAGTATAGATCCCGAATTCAACACCACTCATACACCCAAAATCCCAAACAACCACAAACGACCAAATAACGACTCAGAAACCACCACCAACGGTCTCCCACACCACCCAACTGCAGACAACTTCCATATAGAAACTCGGATCAGTTTAGGCATAGGGATTACACATTAACAAAAAAATAATTACTTGAATGTTCCAATCTCTATTATTATACCTACATTTGATATCTATAAACGAATGATTTGTATTGTATGAATTTCGCAGTAATTTCAGGTTAACTCCTTAAAAACTACCAAATCTGATATAAAATAAATAACAAAAATTAGCTCGTTGGGAAGACGAGTGAGGTTATATTTTTCGTGATGAAAACGTCTCCTTAGAAAATCCCCTTACTGACCTAAATGGTTGTTAACAAGGAAGGAAGCTGCCCGTGGGAGCCCTCCGAACCAGGTGGCCGCAGCGTCTAAGGAATAATCCTGGAGAATACGAAAAATCAACCCTTCACAGATTTTAAAAAGATTAACTGTCAGTAACCGAAGTTTAGAAGACAAAGATTTATAAATTCTAAATAAAAACTATTTGAAGGTGTTAAAGTAAAATATAATCGGTAAACTCTGGAAGGTTAATTAAGAATATATATATATATATATATAAAATCAATAGAGATGCGTACACGGAATGCATGTCACATCAATATTCTTACTATTATCAAACTAAACTAAATGCTGGTGTAATTAAAATAGTACTAACTTGATGTTTTGTTTTGAAGAGTTTATTTAATGTACATGAAAGCACGTATTGTTATAGCTTTAGTAAAAAAGATTCGAAAACTTTACACTAAATTGACTGTCAAAAAAATAAATACGTGAATCGTGTACTAAGGCCTCTTAAAGGTCGTTACTAAGTTCCAGCAATGAGAAAATCTACTCAGGATATAAATAACAGGATCACAGACTACCTACCGAATTGGAGTTTTCGCATAAAATCAATGAAGTCTGATGCAGCGTTATTAATGGCTTATTGCAGACGGTGTCATCAGCTACTCGATGCCGCAGGGCGATAAGCGCAGCGGCGGAAGGGAGATGTTCGACGCCACCTACGATGGCCACTGGGAGAAGGATTTGCGAAGAGGGCTGGGCTTGCTGACCGACGGCCGCTTCCCCGCCGACGGGGCTGGCTCCGGTGCCGCGGGCTCGGGATGGGTCGGCTGGCGCAACGACACGCGAGCCAACAGGGTGCACATCACATTCGAGTTCGATACCGTGAGAGAATTTACGGCGGTGCACATTTTCTGCAACAATCAGTTCACAAAGGATGTTCAGGTTTGTTTCTTCATCTTTCTACTTTTGTATATTCATTATCGAAAGAATTTTATTATGTTTATTATTAAATTAAATCGGTGTGAAGCTGCGATTTTAGACAACAATTCCTTGATAATTAAAACGAATTAAATAAATCACAAGATTCACATAATTCGACGTATCGCTATATGAAATTGTAACATTTCAGATTGTTAAAAAATGCCATATTTTGGGTGAGGCGTCACAGCAACCTTGAATTACATATATCTCGTATAATATCTTCATGTAACATGGAATTCTAATAATGGTATCGTAAATTACTAAATTCCTACATTCCTTTTCAGTGAGTATAGTAATTTAGAGATAAAGTAGATACATATTAACTTAATATATTTCTTCTTTAATATTTTCAAAATTATTTTGTGGCCATATATGTATCATATAAATAATAAGACAAAATACTTTGTTTAAACCGTTATTTATTGATAAATCAACATGTTTCAATACCTACGGTATCTTCTTCAGGAAACAATGTATACTAAAATTAAAAATACAACCATAGATAAAAACAAAACTATAAAGAATGAGTGATGGATAACGAATATACTACAAAACTGTATTTAGTTTAGTTATCACCTGATAGTGAAAATAACACAACGTGTACGATGTCAATTAACGATATTTTTAGTTTCACTTTTACCCGTTATTTCCTTGTGAGAACTTAAAGAAACACTGCCATTTATTTTCCTGCGTTTCGGAGCCTTAAATGTAAAATATTTCATTTGTTTTAACGAATTCTGTTATTAAGACCTGTAAGCAAGTCTGTTTACATCTACGGCCCTGCATTTGTCTTTCGAACCATTCGCACATATGCTTCTTCTACCACTACGCTTCATCTGAAAGCTTTTTAACTATTCAAGAGCCGTGAAGTGAAAGGGGCTGGAACAGTATTTTATAACTAAATAAATTGTACGCTTTTTATTTATTTCCTACGTGAATGTGATTTCTGTACGAATAGTAATAGAAAATAATTTACGAGAAATGTAAGTTATTTACAACTTTCCTACATCATTGAGGCTTCGATTGAATTTATATTTCCTCGCTGAATTTGTTAAGATCGCGTTTCATTAACAAATGTAGCTATTAAACCAGGGCAGAATTACATCACCCACTTTTATATTTCCCAGCCTACGATAGACTTTTACATAAATCTTTTAAATTCTATCAACATTTCTACAAGTTCTTACCTCCGAAAGTATACAATACACGGAACATTCATTGAAAATCGTTTACTAATAGAAAAATAGTAATAATGTGTACTTAATATACAGTCCAATTAAGTAAAGATCAGTCGGAAACAGCGCTGTAATATTTAAAAGTTGAATAGAATGAATTGAAAGAACTGAATCTATCAGAGATAATACTGCATCCCACTAAAAAAAAATAATTTAATAGCAATGTATTTGTAATAAGTATATTATATTTTTATGTGTACGGTTCTGAAATTAAAAAAAAGTATCAATATGTCAATAAAGCTTGTCGTATCTCAATTATAATTTTTAATACTCTCAGCTTAATTTTCAATTCAATTATAGTTTAAATAAGTTTTTGTTGTTAATTAACTTCTTCCATATCCTCGTTTTAACCTTTTCGTATGGGTTCGGCTATTAATTATTCTGCTCCAATTTCTGTATTGGGCTGCATATTTTTTCAAATTTTTGACATGATATAATTTGTTTACTATTTTGAAAAATATTCCTTCAGAATCAGGGGTCACAAATCCACATTCGTTCAATATGTGAAACGCGACCAGACATTAAAATTATAATATAAGGTAATGAAACTGCATAGTATGAATTTTCCCTCTACTTTCCTTTAATCTTAACTAATCCAAGTCCGAGCCTGCTGAAAACAGACTCCAACGCTACCTTTTATCAGTCGCCCTATTTATTATTTACCTGGCAATTTCACGTTGGGCCTTTTCCTTGGACATAAAGTTCTGGAGCTACGGCGGGTGATCCCTTTCAAGAAATGTTCCCTCCCCGAATGCATAATTCCGTTAGAGGGAGGGTCTTGAATGCTAACAATTATGGATACCAATTTTCTAGCAATGTTCAACATTTACCATGACGTAATCTCCCAGAGTTAGCCCTCTCCAAGTCATCAGGTACGTTATTTTGCTACGTGGAGATTTACATGAACGTTCACATTTTTAATACACAATACCAAATTACCAAAACTACAATTAAAATATTCAAAACTAAATCAGTAGATAGTAAAGCAAATAAGTAGATCAAGATCAACTATTTTAAAATCGCCATAAACATCTCACCTGTAAAAGTACCTAAGGAACCTTGATAGGTAATGGTTTTGGAAATTTCGCTATATATCGCAATAAGCCGTCGAACTCATATTATTTGTATTAATTTTTATGAAATCATATTTCATTTTATTTTATTTATTTAATTTAAATAAATATATACTATATCTATGATTATTCGAAACATAATTAAATTTAGATACTTAAATCATAATTCCCGGTTGACAGATTTACTAATTAAGCCACAGTGATCACACAGAAAATCTTCAAATTTATTTTATACTTTTCTAAGAGATATATACTATAGTTTAATTGATAAAAGTGTCCACCAACAATAGAAAGTTTCTATTTTTTATTTTGATAGTTTTTTTCTCTGTGTATCTTGCTGGGTGATTTTTGAAAATCGTTAATCGTATAATTTTTAACTTTTATGAGTAAATTTACGAAATAAAAACGTGTATCAACCTGATTAGCGGTATTTTATTAGAATTAAATATTTTAATATATTATGAATTGTACGAAAATATAACTGAGAAACGCTCGAATACATTACATTAAATATAATTGTTTCTTCTTATGAAACAAAATGTCATCACTTATTTAAACACGATTTTTCTTGCTATAATGGATTTTTAATGATTTTGTAATAAATAGGTAAATGCAGACATTAATTAGTGCATTTGTTCACTTAAGCAGAACAAATAAATGATAGAATATTAAAACTCGGTGACATATTACATTTGAATCCTCGTGGATGCAATTTGAGAGTCTTGTAACCGTAACGGTTTGAAAAGTATTAATGTCTCTACCGTTTTTGAGTTGACTAATTATATTTTTACAGGTTTTCGCCGAAGCGAGTGTCCTGTTTTCTGTTGGCGGCAAGGTGTTTCCCGGAGAGCCCATCACGTACAGCTACATGGAAGACAGAATATTCGAGACCTCTAGGAACGTCTCCATCAAGCTCCACCACCGGGTAGGACGATTTGTGAAGCTGCAACTCACATTTGCAGCCCGTTGGATAATGATCAGTGAAGTTGTTTTCGACTCTGGTAAGTGGACTTACCCAGTTTTTATTATTTATTTTTAAAAAAAAACCATCCCATAATACCAATTTTTGATTGTAAATCTGGTGAAAAACTATTTATTTATACTATTTGGTTATAAACGCGCTGCTTATAGCTGGTTGTATAATCATTAGTAACTTTTCACTATGGTAACTTCTTACTTTAGTAACTTTTTACTAACCCCCCTGTTTATAATCGTCTGTGGGTTGTTCGAACGTCAAATTTACTATTGACAAAGCATTGATGGAGATATTTATAGGCGCGACAAATCATCATGAAATATGCTTTGTTTTATGTATCATCTAAGGATTTTTTTACATGGGCGTTCGAAATCTGTCACTTTGGTGGTGAAATTTTTTTGTATTATGTGCTAATGTACATTAAGCAACGAGATCATCATCAGACGAACTCTCATCACTAAAATAACGGGATATTGAATGTTTAATTGTCGTATACTGCAACTTTCAAAGTATCAATGTGTCAGATGACTTTTGAAACAGCTGTGAAAAGTCCGCCATATTTAACTGTCGATTCTCGTTTTTACTATCGTATATCGGAGAGTAAAATGAGTTCACTACGGGATGCATTTTCAAGAAGTAAATATTTTTTTAACCAACGATCAAACAACCCATTTTCGCAAAAAAATTTACTTTAGTAACTTTTTATTTCAGTAAAGAAGTTACTAAAGTGAGAAATCACACGACCGGCCCTCAGTGCGAGTGCACATCGAAGACTTTCTATTGTACGACAGGGCTGTGAAAGGGTATAGGCTATAGGCTATAGGCTACATTTTCAAATGATAGGGCAGTTGGTGGTGAACTGTCGTACAACAGAAAGCCGTCGGTGTGCGTACTAATACGCACATCTAAGTAATCTTACGACAAACTATTTGTTGTTGAAAATTTATAATAAAATCAAACAACAATGAAATGTGATGTTTAACGTAATCTGTTTAATTAAATCGTTTCATAGTTTGGTGCACGCAACGGCATTCGTCAAAATCTTCTAATAAAAGAATTCAAAATTGTAACACGCCATCCATTAGAAATCCTTCTCGAGGTAATGAAAATAATTCATTTAAACCGCTACATATTTGAGAACAATAACATACTAAAATAAATATTAATTAAGTTATTTTTCTTTACATTTCTTATGTTTTATATTGTTACGTAATGACCTGGTTCCGGTGGATCGAACGCCAGCGCGTCACGCCTCCGGCTAGGCTCAGTCTGTGGGTGTCTCTAGTGTAAAGTGTCAGTGTGGCTGTCTGTGCTGCACGATTTGAGCCTTTATATCTTCTTCACTTGTCATCGTTCTTTCCTCCAGACGATGACACTAGTTTGTTTGTGAATTTAACACTAATCTTATGGTTATTACAAGGTTAAGATGTTACTTGAATGTTGAATGAATGATGTGGCAGCCGTGCCAAAATTATCTCTCGCCATCGAGAGACTTCCAGATTGTTACATGATCCATGTTACTCCTCTGATTCTGCTCTTGCCTCCAACCATGGGATGGGTCCATGATGCGGATGGATCGGGGACCTCAAACCTCCCGTATCCACCGCATATCAGAAATCCATCTTCCAAATCTCTCCATATTGTAGGCGGAGCGCCATCCAGCGCGCTCCAACCGCCTCGCCAGTTCGAGTCCAAGTCCCCCCTTCTCTTTCCACCCGCCATCACTCGGATCGGTAATGTAGCTGTCGGTTTGCCGCGCAATTTTTAAATGTCACAGCATATACTATTTATACATTTTACATATACACATATACAGATACAGATAAAATAACGTTAATAAATTACGTTTTATACAGTTGAAATTAACATTAAAAAAATGAATTTATTGGCTAGCCATAGTTTAGAGAATAATAAACTCCGAAAATATCCTCAGACTAAAAGAGTTTGGTGGCAAATTTGTTTTAAATAAATGCGTATAGAAAATGGATAAAAATATTAATTTTATTATAATAAATAAAACACTTTTTAATTTTATTTTACAGAAAAAAATAATTTTCAGTAAAACTATATTTTAAATAAAACAATAATGATTCAAAAACTTAGATTTTAAAGTAATCAAAAAGATTGAATTTAAACATTATGAAAATACATATGTTAATACATACATAAAATTTAATAAATATCAAACAATATTTTCTTCATAAATATTGTAGTGTGGTATATTTCTATAAAATAATAACAATATTAGGGACCCATCGGTTTAGGTTCTGATTGAAAGTCTGGATTTTCTTGAGATGATGATGATGATGTGGAGAATTCACTCACAGTGTCATCTTTACCAACAAATTACTGATTAAATTAGATGAAAGATTAAGTACAGTTAAACATACCTCACATAATATGGAAAGGGTTTACCGAAATTATCTTGTATTTCTCCGATAAAATTATTCACCATTTCGTTTGCGATTTCCTTCAATCTTCGTTGAATTTTTTTCTTTCTGCGAGACTTATTTTTACTTTCACATTTTTTCTTCTTTTTCTTTATACTCTTAAATAAATAAAATAACGTTACATTCCTCAGATAGATCTATCATACCACCCCTGCTTAGAATATGTTTTTTCTAGTGGCGAACCCTACACCCTACACTCCCGGATAATCAAGCAATTCGTAAAAATAGCAGCTTACAAATTTTTGAAGATTTTTACAAAGCTTCTTACAACGCGCAACTATTTTTTTAAATAAAATTAAATATTATAATTCAAATTTTATGTTTATAATAATGTATAAATGATGAAGTGTATCAAAAATGTAACTCGGTGTATCAAATTCTAACACAACACGTCGGTATTATATACTTTTACGACAATTTGACACCACAGTGCTTTTGTTTGTTTTGCTTTCAAAAACGTTACTGAGATGCCTGGCGATCCCGGCAATGGTGAATTTATAGAAGCTAAAAAATATTTTATTTCCAAATTTTCACTTCGGCCTTTGTCGGGTCGGCTATCTAATTCTTATCTAAAAGATCGTCTTTATCTGTATTGTTAATTGTTGTTCACCATATTTTCGTTGTGATATTATTTTGAAGGCCTTTCAATCGTGGTGAATAACCTCCAAAATGTCCATAAATCCACCATAAAAATATATAAAATGTCACGTAATTTTCTAACGCAGCTATTGTGACAAATTGTACAGGGGAACTCGCTGAAAAAACATGTTGTATTTTGTATTATTTAAACAGAAAAATAAATTTGCACAGCCGTATATCGAATTTTCTTCCCGCTTGTCAATTTTGGATTTTTTCGTTCGTTCGCTTAATAATATATATATTTTTTTAAATCATTAAAATGCTTACTGAATACTATATTTCAATGAATATAATCAAGGATATTGACCATTTAAGCCCGTGAAGTCATGGGTATATGATTTTTTATTATTATTTACGTGTGCAAATGAATCAATTATACAGAACATTTATTCAGCATTTCTTATTATTTGATTATTAAAATGACATGTTTTATAAGCAATTACAATGGAAAATAATTATCAGTTCAAGCCACTAATGGACATTTATCGAAACATCATATCAGGATCCACCCTCAAGGAACCCAAAAGATAAAATGAAGATTTCTCAAGAATTAATGCTCTCGAAAATAGACAACGCTTTTTTACATTTTACATTTAATATTTCATTAATTTTTTTGTTCATGGAACACGTCATGCACATTTAATAGTTAATAAGGAAAATATTTATTCGTTGTATGGAATTTCGATTCAGGAAAGCACTTCTTCTCTAAAGCGAGGTATGGGAGTAATAAATACCTTTTTCGATGTCCCTTTTCTTGAATGAGAGTTATTTTCTTTTCTATTTGGCATTGTTATTTATTTTCCAATAATAATATTCGAGATATTGCGTAAATAAAAAATATACATGTAGGTGTTGAATTTGTAACTAAGCAACACTTATGTTAAATTCAACAAGATTGGGTACATCAGGTATGTACATTACCATGTACCCACCTATTTTTGTTAACCTTGGTATTATCTCATTTTCACCTTACTCATTATTTGGTGAATGTATTTTTGTCTAAGCCTTCCATTTTATCTTATTTCTATTAAATACATTACTGAAGTATGCATTGTGTCCATGAATGTCCATTGGTTCCTTTGATTTTTGCAATAGTTATCTATATTATGGATCTCTTTTCTTGCATTCAAATATATATATATCTTGATACTTAGTGTTTTTATATCAAGAGCTTCTGGCATCAAGTTTTATTATATTTTCTAGATATTTTTTTTTTCCTTGAGTGGAGAAAATCACTAACTCTGAAATAAAGACTTCCTTACTTAGAACATCAAATAAGTTGTTTTATTTCCTCTTCCAGATGTCGCACACGGAAATTTCTCCGTGGAATCTGGTGCATCGCTGCCAGCTTCAGCATCGGGCGATGACTCCACGGGCCGCCCCAGCCTTCCCGTCTCCACGGTCAAGCAGCAAGACTCAACATATATGGCCGTTGTTATATGCGTTCTCATGGCAGTCATATTCCTACTGGCCTTTGCTATATTCCTCATTGTGAACCGCCACCGTCGGAGGAAATGCTTTGCTAGTCCTCTGGCTTCGAAGGCCACTATTCCCGCAGCGGCAGCGCAGCACATGCCACTGGGAGCCGGCACAACTGAGAAGAACAATATTTCTTATAGAATTGATGACATGGATGATTATACCAGAGACTCTAGATGCGGTAATTCTGGAGATATGTCTACGCTTCCAGTTCCCCTAATCAAAAAGAATAATAAAAATGATTATGGGATGGATGTGAAAATGGATGACTACCGTGAACCATACCAGGCATTGAAGTATGCTCCTTACTACAGCTATAGCTCTGTGGTGATGGAGATGAGAGATTTGGGAGCTGATGAATCCAACGCATGCATGTCAGGTAAGCGTTATCATTGAAATATTCTCTACATTGACGAGGTAATGTAATTTTCAAAAAAGTGGTTACAAAAATTAATTATGGTATACAGTTGATACCGCTCAATTGGGACATATCGGCACCAGGACATTTGGCCCAATTATGCGGCTGCCCTAATTTACTGAAGCTAGCTTAAAATGAATTGATGAATATTTATATTTAAATATACATTATGTATGAATGTCAAATAACTTTGTTTACTTCACTTTATTAGATATAAAATCAACATATTTCCAGAACAATGTTCTACTCATCCTAAGTAAAGTAAACAAAGTTATTTGACTTTAATTCATTAATTATATCATCACCTACCTTCAGAAGAACTATTCATAGAAAAAAAAACATGTATTAATAAATTCTTGAACAAAAATATAAATGATAATAAAATAATACAAACTATGAAGAAAATATAATACGAGTAATAAGTAGGTACATATAATTTAATTCTGCAGCCAACCAACGCGACGGTAAACATAAGTGTTATGTGTATAATATGTATTGTGATCTTAAATTTACTGTCCCAATTAAACGGAATGTTGTCGCAATTAAGCGGCGGTCCCAAGTAATCGGCGGCCCAATTAAACGGAATTAACTGTATTATTTTCTACATTTTCATTTTTGCCTGCCAAAGCTCAATTGGAACATTTCAATTTTCATAAACTTTTTGACTCTACTTATAATTAATACAGTTTACCCAATAAGTTGGGTTTTAGCTGTTTTTAAAAACATTGTCTTAATGAGAAGAATGTTCAAGTGTATTTGTAAAGGATACAATCAATAACTTTAATGATGTTACAGATGGCTCCACTTACGACTATGCAGTACCAGAGATAGGAGCAGCGCCTCTGTTACCCCTTGTGCCACCACCACCTCCCGCACCCGCCTCAGACCGGGAGAGCCAACATTCAGGAAGATCACGATCAATCACCAAGGTTGGGAATACTATATCTTCACCAAATAGAAAATGCAATAAATTTTAATATCCACTAACTATAATTTTGCTATGGTTGTACTCCATCTTATTCTTTCTATTCATCATTCAAACCTATTTTTAGCTAATAATATAAAAAGGATTCACCTATTTCAAATAATTCCTTTTAAAATTTGATAATTAAAATCTGTTGTATTTACAACACAATATTCATTATTTAGTAAACAGTTCTTTGTTCCTCCCAAAGTTTAAAATACCTGATCCTACATTACTATAATTTTTTCTTGTGAAAAAATAAGAATCAAAAATATATACAGTAAACATAAATATTTCTCATTCAAATTTCAGTCCCCCATTCAATCGGAGATTTTGGCTTCTTTAAAACGACGACTTGAACAAACAACTGTCCCAGAATTTCCAAGACACCGGCTGCGAATGCTGTCAAAACTCTCAGAAGGTGCCTTCGGGACAGTATATGTGGCAGAAGCAGATGGAATTCCGGAATACGGATCTAACGTATGCCTCGAAAAACGTCTGGTCGCTGTCAAATTTTTGACACAGGATGCAACAGAGAAGCAAAAGTGAGTGCCTTGTTAAACCTAATTTATTATTTTCTAATACAGAAAATATTATACTTTATATTATTAAACTCGTTTGTGAAAATTTCAGAAATTATTTATTTCTAAAAACAATTTCGAGTTTGTCTCATGTGTATCTAATAATATCTAACCAAGATTATAATTTGTTTGATACATCTTTGAATTTTGAGACAGAATTTATCTTAAAAATATACAAGTGCAATCTGAAAAAGATGTAAAATACAGGATGGTTGTGGATAGACCTTATCAAAAGAAACATTGGAATATAAATATAATAAACTAGGTACTAAAATCTTGTTATTAACTCCATAAATCATTAACATTTTAAACTTATTTACTTCCAAGTAAAAAATTCAAAATAAAGATTTTTAATTTAAACCGAATTTTTTACCTTCTAACTTGCTAAACTGTACTAAACTAAATAGTACCTGCACATTTAAACTGATATGTACCTATACCAACCACATACCAACTAAATATGTACATGTATATCTCTCTGAAAATGAGTTTTTTCATTCTGTAGCTATTCACATAAAAGACCGAGAACTTTCAAACCAAATTAAAATAAATTTTAAATACTAAATAAAAGTATTAATTAGAAAGATATACATATAAAATCAATTTTATCGAAAAATATTCTTGTTGCGCCACCAGGATTCGAACCTGAATTTCTTTCCAAACCGGGGAAGGTGCATTATCCGATTATGCTATACCAGCACAATGGATTGATGACAAATTTTCGAACCTATATGTTATAATTTTCAAAATAATACATCTATTGTTCCATTATTTGAAAGCCATCTACTTTGATTTTATATGTATATATTTCTAATTAATACATTTAATTAGTATTTGAAATATCATAGACCTATGTTCTGAATAATTACAACTTTACAATAAGTAATAGCTTGGGATAGTAACAGATATTCATTGAGCTCGCTCTCTCTCTCAAAAAAATTTATCTTTACTGAAATAATTTTCATTCACCCTGCAGGGAGGACTTTTCTCGCGACCTGCGTATACTAGCTGCACTCGAGGACGAGCGTCTGGCAAGAGTTCTCGGTGCATGTCGGCGTGGCGAACCCAACGAACCAATGGCAGCTGTTCTTGAATACCTCGAGCCTGGAGATCTTAGACAGTTTCTCCTCACCAGGAGCCTCGACCAAGCAACTCTACTGTACCTAGCAGAGCAGGTAGCGGCGGGCATGAAATATCTGGAGTCGCTTAACTTCGTGCACAGAGATCTGGCAGCTAGGTATATAAAAACATTAAATAATTTTTGCCCCCTTTTACATTAAAAAGTAAAGATAAACTTTAGTTATTTAAGAGTTACGACATAACATAACAGAATTGAATGTAATGTTAACTTTTATTTTATTTTTTACCCATTCCATAAACCTACTCCATAACTCATTTTTATTACTTTCATTATAATAATAACTTGGTCAAAGCCAACTGCAACTAAAAAATGTATATTTGTAATTGTAATAATATAGAAAATGAATACATTTATGCTGTGTTTAAACTTTTTCCATTTTTACCCTTTTTTCTACGTTTAAGAAGAATTATTAAGAATTATTATATTCAGATCTTATAATTAAAATGTTGTATGATATTTTTTAATATTGTATTTGTAATTAGCTAATACTTTTAATTGTATTTTTTTACAGAAACTGCCTCATGGGACAAGCTTATCAGATTAAGATTTCTGATTTTGGTACTGACAGTGAGTTATACACAGCTGATTATTATAAGGTAGATGGAAACCTTCCTCTCCCGATCCGCTGGATGGCTTGGGAATCAGTGTTTCTCGGCAAGTATACCACCAAGACAGATGTTTGGGCCTTTGCTGTGACTCTTGATGAGATCCTTACCTCCTGCAGGCGTCCTCCGTATGAACATATGTCTGATCCTCAGGTTCTAGAGAATCTCGCACATCTCAGGAGAGATGACGGGCGCTTTAGACCTCTGGCACGCGCTTCTCTGTGCCCTAGGGACATTTATGATTTGATGCGAGAGTGCTGGAGAAGGGATCAACGAGAAAGGCCAGCCTTTACAGAAATCCATCTGTTCCTTCAACGAAAGAATCTTGGTTATTTGCCAGCGTGACAGTGTGATTATACGAGTGCTTGTCACTTTGTTTGGGATAGGATTAGAAGTCATAAATCTGTGTACGTGTAGGACCAACTACTATAACTGAAAGTATATTAGAATCTTGCTGAAAACTTAATGGTATATTTCGGCGATTCCTTTTTAAAATTGTATAACTCTGTGAATATGAAACTATATATATTCTAGTAATATGTAGTGAGAAAATGTTTATTTCCCCATTATTTGTATTTACTAAATGTACCTACAGGGTTAGGCTGAAGAAGCGATACACTTTTTAGTCTCCGCCTGTATCTCACGCTAATTTGTGCTTTCTCATATCTTATAGAACATTTCATACTCTGTGAATCATGATATCTTTATCTTCTTATCTAAGTCATTGCCGTATCTGCGAATAGAAGACAATCAATCACATTATTGTCGATACTCTATGAAATTTTAATTTTTGATAACATTTTTTTAATGTTACCAAGTGACTTAAAAATGACGTAAATTTAAATCATCTCAGTGCAGAAAAGCTACAAGAAACGGTTTATAAAACGAACAAGTTTATAAAACTAAATGTAGTCTGATCAATATTGAAGAAATCATTTCGAATTAATAGAAGTGTATATTATGAATTTGTAAACACTCAATTTCTAATACATTATCTAATTTTTAATTGAATTTATATTTCAATGAATTTCATTGAATACAATCATTGAAATTGTTCAAATTTTTAATGTACATGAAATTTATTTTATTTAGAGATTGCCAGGTATCAGCACCTAATGTATCATACTCCATTTTCATGCTAAACGAAACAGTTCCTCGCCAACTGATCAAGAAATGTAAGGAGTGTATTGTGGTCATTCGCTTAACATTCACATTTCTAAATAGTTTGTATGATTATCCAGTGAACTCCGGATAGCAGACAATTTTTGAAAATCTTATTTATCTTCTGAGTATCAACAATAAACTGAAGGTGTAATCCTGCACAATCAGAGTTTAGTGAGGAAATTAAATATTAAGGACTGTAGTCTGAAGATTAACGTTACTTTTTAATAGAACAGTTTTTAAAGTAAAATCTTAATAACTGCCTGAGATACTAAAATAACATCAAATAGTCAATCGCCTATCCCTGTACATTGCTTTATATTGAAGAACATTTATATAATTAACCACACAATAGCATTTTATTTGTACTTAGTTATTGAGAGTATTTACTTATTTTAATCGTTCCAAGATATTCCGACTTACCATCTGCACTCTTTCCTAATTGACTAGGCTATTGCAGACGTGATTGTTCAAGTACGAGTTAATACTTTTATTGTTTTAGTATCAATGTATACGTGGCTGGAGCGATTGAGTCAATATATTGGATCGGTGCTTTTTATTAAACAGCATCATACAGCAAATGAGAAACTTATGTGGTGGATGTAACAACCATAATGTACATAATAAACTAGAAGACAATATTATATAATAGATACATAAATTATTAAAATATAATGATTATACTGGCCTGAACACATGGATGTTCTGAAATGCCAGGCACCAATTTTAAATGTTATATGAACTGTAGTAAAATGGATGTAATTTTTTTTTAATTAATTCAATTCATGCTGGACTGGCGATGTTTCAACTCGAGAGAAAGACACACACTAGCCTGTTATCCACTTTTTTCATTAATCGCATATGGTTAAAGGGATCAAAAATCACATTATACAGTTGCTTATTATTTTTTTATATAAACATTTAATTTAATTATATTAATCTGCCTCGATGTATGTGAAAAAATAATTTAATATATTCATTCATAGCAACTTACTTAACCAGTGTTTGACTATAATCTAAACAACATAATAAATTTTATTTTAAAATATTTAGACATTCTTTTATAGAAATGTGAGGTATTTTTATATAAACCCATGTTTTTTTTCAAATAAAATCTGCACAGTATATGTATAATATTTGGAACATCATAAATATTTCTGATTGTTTATTATGATTCGACGTTTATAGATGAAGTCTTAGCTTCTAGGGATTTGAAGATAGATAATCATGAAACTGCCTTCTATTGTTGATAAATTAATTATATTTACAATTTTTTTAACTTTAATCGAATAACTATTGTGATATTTGTTTACGTTGTCATAAACTATTAAATAAATTATTGTTCAATTACAGAAATATTTATTAAATGGAGTTAGATGTATGTTAAACGATAAGTATTTTGTAAAAAAAACTGTCATTTTATTTCTAACTCGGCATGAACAGATAATTGTATGAATTCAAAATTATTCTTATAGAACCAACATCACTATACCAATCTGTAAGACTTGTAAATATGCATAATTGTTATACTTATTGTGCATTTCTGTATATACCTAACTACTTGTAAGTTTTAGCAGTAATTTTTATGAATACCCATTATAAGCTATAGGTTAAATACTCTCACTAGCCACCATAGCCATTTCCTTTACTTTTTAATCTTGCAAGATTTTTGCACACCAACCACCGTTATCATTTTCTTCCCATGTGACCAAGAATTAAATAATATTTTGAATAAAATGTATTTCTTCTTTCCGCAGTAGCGATCAAACCAACTTTAGTAATAATAATAAGGTAATTGTCGTACTGACTCCTTTTTTTCAATTATTAACTTTTTTAATAATTCTCTAAATATTTTCTATCAATGACTTCTGTGTTAATTATTATCATATAGATGATTCAATAATTATTATCACATTATGTATACATACCACTTCATATTTTTATATTTTTTCAGGACATTTTCAGTACTACATATCTGGTCCGTGTTTTGAAGAAATATTTGTAGGAGACATAATATATCCATAACCAAAAAGTTTGACTACTTTATGTTCTTATTTATGGTTCAATTATTGAAAACTTTTGTGTTTATAATTGTTCAACAAAACAAATATATTTTTGGTCACATGAAAATAAAGTAATGGAAAATATTAATGATATATGTACTCTCTTTAGGATTTTATTATGTATACATATATATTGGTGATTTCTATAAAAATTATGTTTCAATGTAAATCTGACACCTTTTTTAATAAATTTTGTTTATAAAATTTAGGATTAAATTCTAAACTCATGTAAGAATATAATAATTAAAAATAATAATAATAGCACATAGAAACTAGTCATAGAATTAAATTTTTTATCTTTCAGCAACACAGTGTTTAATTATGAACTAAACTGATTCATTCGGCTTTGAAAAAGTTTAAGGGAAGTCACATATGTTATTATGATTAATCTGTGTGAAAATTTTGTATTGCGCACGGAATGCAAAATGTAGCGAGTCTCCAAAGGTGATTTAAAAAGTAGTGGGTACGGTGTGTTACAGTACTTTTACAAGATTGTGTTTCATAATTTGTTTGTTCATTCGACCTACAAATCTCTTGGAATCTCAACCTTCAATCTGTAGCTATACACAATAATTTCCTGTAATTGTAATTATACAATTCAGATATGTATTGTTTTTCTGGGGCCCCATGTGTATTTTAGAATATCTAAAGTATTTGCTATAAAATCTAAAAAAATGAAGTGTCCAAGTGCTTTTAATTCATCACACAATAATTCGACTCCATCTACATCATAAAATAAACTTTCTATGAGAATTTTTATGAAGTTCTTTATGATTAACATGAAAACTGTACAATCAACAAGTCGATCAAAGTGATTGTTTCTTTTGCTTTGGTGCTTTAATGGACTCGCAGAAAATATGTGAAATAAGAATTGTACAAAAATATTCAATATTTAAACATTGATTAGCCACTTCGGGACCCACAGTGACCCTATTGCTGGCACATGCCTTAAACCAACCCTGCTTAATTCAACCCTTTTTAATCTCGCATCAGGGTAGTGTTCAATGTTATCAACCTTTGATGACTATTTCACAAAACATTGTAATTTAATTTTAAATTTATCAATACAGTTAAATATTGTAAAGCTTTTTTTATCACATTTAAAAATACTGCAGATCGATGTCTGCTTGATAATGTTTACTACACATATCGATAATTTTTTTAATTTACATTAATATGGAATATGTAAGATAAACATAGAAGTCTAAATACACATAATGTAAGTATTGGTAGTAATTCTGTATGATTGTAGACTATTTTCTTTTCATGTACATGAACATTTTTGTAAAAATAAATCTACTGCTTTTGAAGAGATATTTTATTTCAATCCACAGACGCCTTAAATAAATAAGGAAAAACTCAAACACCGTGTGGGATTTGATATGTAGACCAGAAATGTTTTAACAAACATATAAATTTTTTATATATGAATAGAATGTTTATTCAGCGGGTACCCCTGGAAAAATTATCACGATCGCTTTATAAAAAGTCATGACGTTTTTATATTCTCTCTTTAACCTTAACCTCGAGTTTTATTTTAATAACCTTTACCGGTACGGGGATTAATACTAGGCGTCCCCAAAACCTTTTTAAAATCAATAAAATTTTAGGGTTAATTTTTTATTATCGATCCCAGTATTTCTCAGATGCTAAGCGAATGCTCTACCGACTGTGGTATCAAATTGTCATTATTATATAATGCTAATATTAATTTAAGTTTTTTATAAACTTTATTATTTATATATTCTTAACACATGTAGCACAGCGAATCATATAAATAACAATAATAATGATCACATAAGGAATGAAATGATTTACTTAGCAACTTCTTTTGGAATCAAAGTCGTTGAAATTATTCAAAGAGTGTGCAAACCAATGGCAAAGGGCCAAACACCTCTGGGATGACAATGAACAATCGCTGGTAGAAGAAAGTGTCGGAGTGGAGACTCCAGACTGGAACAAGAAGTGTAAGTCATATACTAGTTCCATGGTCTGACAACGTAAAGTGATAGGAAACTGATGAACATTCGGAGACCAGTGAATGGAAATGAATGAATAAAAATATGAATTTCAAGCACAAAGTTAATATTGCTAATTTTAAAAGTATAAGTGATAAATATATCATTGACTTGGTCATTGTCACATATCAAATCACAGACCCATTTGTCACAATCTAGGTTTTACATTCTGTTACGATTTTCTTTATTGATCATTGATTGATTCTCTCTGAAGATAGCCATAGTTTTTGTCAAATAATTTGTTAGAAAACACCATATTGAAATAAAAATTGCCACTACACTGAAAATTATTGAACATTTCTTTATCATACGATATAATGAAGTAACTAATTGGTAATGAAGTTACTAATTTGTACAGTTATCTATACAACATCGATTACCATGATGTAAGTTTTGTGAGTTTATACATTAATTTTTATTCAAAAATATTCTTCTTTTCAAAAAGTATATTTATTAGTGCAGAAAAGAAACGGAAGTAGACTGAATGCAGTGGAAATGAGATCACTTAGGAGTATATTTGGCAAATCCATTTATGACAAAGTAAAGAATGAAGAAATTAGGAGAGAATGCAGAGCTGATCTTAGCATGGTGAATAAGATTTTTTTTAAATCGCTTAGTTGGTTCGGTCATATGATTGGATGAATGAGCAGAGAATAGTAAGAAAAATATATGACCTAAGTGTTGATGGCATCAAAAATATAGGATATTCGCGGAAGACTTGACACGATCAGCTAAACCAGGTACTGGAAGATGGTTCTGTTCGAAGCCTCAATAATTGAAGAACTTGTATGAATGTGGATGAGCCGAAAATTGTATCAGGACAGAAGTGTGTTGCGCTTGTCTACCCCTGCGGGGAATTAGTTAGTTTAGTTAGTTAAAATATTGAATATTCAAAATGTGTGAGAATTCACATACATAGTTGATTATGAAGCATTAATATGCTTGTTTATTCTAACAGTAAGATATTTGGTTTGTGGTCAGAAGTTTAATAGTTACCGCTGTGAATTAATTTTATTAGAAAATATTGTTTTAGAATATATAATTTGGGACTAATTAAATATCTTAAATTAACATTTTAGGTAACACAAATAAGTTATAAAACATTCATGTCACTTTTTATTCCCTTGACAAATTCTTTTTGGAACGGAAAGTAGTTGGACGGTGAATGTTGTACGGTGTGTGGGACGGATTTACATTTAAAACTATATGCATGTATGCTTATGGTTGTTGCTTCCCATATGCCTCATTTTATTTATTATAACATCTGGTTTATCCTGCTTTCAAAATACTCCAGACCAAAGGAGAAAGGGTAACATTGTAAAATCCATAAAAATTATTCATACTTAGTACCAAAATCAAGAATCATTATTTGTATTCTGGTTGTGGTAAGCTGTAACTACTATTTTCTTCCATCTAGATAAATAATATGTAAATTATTATTTCCAGTTGGCTTAACCTTTTCTTTTAAAAAATATTAGTTTAATATAAATAAAACTTATTTGAGTTAGTCATAGAAATCTCTACTCTCCATTAAAATTAAAATTTCGTATAAACCGCCAGTAATTTTTTTTTTTCCGGATAGAATGGAATATATATCCTATTTATCGGTCGAATCAATCATGTTTTCTGAGAGCAGACATAAAAGTGCAAACGATTACCTCAGAAGTCTACCAAGTTAGTTTAATTATCTAAACACACGCGCTTAGATTAGTTTTAAAAATAGTAATATTTACGATTTAAATATGCTTCATATAAGGCTCCAGAAAAATTTATTTTTGTATCTCGTACGCCGTGTATATATTTTGTTCAACATGCCCCGGTATAGTTTCTACTCTTGGTTAGTTACAAAATTATACGGTATATACAAAAAGTTGCATGGATTATTTCTTTGAATTTTACTCTGTCAAAATGGCTGCGTCTGTTTCACCTTTTGACATCCCATTATTTGTCTAAGATTCGGACTGTTATTTGTTGTCACGACTTGTCACGGGTAAGTATTGTTTTATCAATGAAATAGGCATAGAAAAGTCAGTATGTTAAACAATAAAATTATGGTTCTTAGCTGAATTTTAAGATATTAGGTTAGCCGCAAAACATTTATCTTGGACTTAATGCAATTAATTTTCCCGTACATCTTGAATGGAATGTTGTTTTACAGCTTTCAAGTTATTAATTTATTGATTCTACTAAATTACGTGCATCAAAATTTTGTGGTTGTCCTTGGATAATTTAAAAATTGTGTCTAAAACATATTAATAATGCTAATTTATGTACCTACATATTATTTAATATTGTTTTTTTAATAAAATTTGTTTTTAAATTTAGTTACAATTTGTTTCACTATACGAATAGGTCGACGATTTATGAGCTCTTAAAATTCTGTTTATTTTTGCATTCTCAGATTTCTAAATTAATAATATTATTTTAAACTAACTACAATTATATCTCTATGTAAAGTGCTCCCTAAAAGCAATTTAAAAATGATTTTAGGTTAACATAAAAAGGATTATGCTGTAGAGATGGGCAAATATAATAAAATGCTACACTCTTTTGTTCTGACATACCACTCTCGTCTCATGTATATTCAAATAAAATAAATATTCAGAGTTAAACTCTTGTTCAGCTAGCGAGTAACCAAGCATATTTTTTGGTGTTTCATTTCACATTCCAAGACTTACGAGAAGTGTTTTCAGTCTGTTTCAATAAGAAGTTAGCTAGTCTCTTCAATTTCTCGAATATAAATTGTCTTCTGTGTACTGCACGTGATAATATACCATAGACCTGCTATCCTTTGGGGTTAAATATCTGCAAATAAATCTTACTTTAGTTACTTGAAAATAAATATCTGATAATAATACTTTTAATTTCATATGTATTCATAATTATCTGGATTATCCAGGACGGCTGAGAAAAAACTGATCTGGATAACATCCACTATGAAAAACCTTCTTCCAGTATCTGGTTTACCGGTCGCACTGTATATCTTTCTTACCATTCTCTTCTCAATCATTTATTTTACATGACCAAACCACTTAATAAGTGTAATTTTTTAACCCTATTCATCACGCTAAGATCGGCTTTACAGTCTATCATAAATGGATTTGCCACATATACTCCTCATTGATCTTATTTCCACTGCATTCAGTCTACTTTCTTTCATCTTCTGTCCGCACAAATGACTCCATTGAGTACAACTAGTCTTAACTTGGCTGACAAGTTTCTCTTTATTCACTGCATCCCTTTCATCTAGTTCTTACTCGGAATTCGACCTGTATGAAGGGATGTATTAAGAAATTTGGGACCCTAGGCAACACCTTAAATCCAGTCTCCTTCGACACCTACGACATATGTAAAGAATCATAAGCGAAGATCGCGTTTAGTTGTTCAGGTATTTCACATGTATTTAAGACGTTCTTTTAGTGGCTGTAAATAAAAAATTATATTGTTTTCAATAACATAATAAAATTCAATATGTATATACAGTGAAATCTCGATCAATCATTCCTCGAATAATCGTTTTCTCGCATGTATCGTTTATTTCTTCCAGTCCCAAATTAATTTCATACAAAACATCCAAAAATAGATTGCATGGATCGTTTATTTCTTCCAGTCCCAAATTAATTTCATACAAAACATCCAAAAATAGATTGCATGGATCGTTTCTCTATGCATCATTTTACTGCAGCATATTTCGTGATTAAATGCTTGGTTTCGATTAACGGCACTCGTAAACAATGAGCGGAACATTCGAGGGAGAGAGAGAACGCTGCTGTTGAATGGCGTTTAACATTATACAATACAAAGTTTTTTTTTAAAATTCTTCTGTGCACCTTTCTAATTTTATTTTTATTTAAACACATTCATTTACGTGTGAAATATGCATCTTTTTAGAATATGTATTAAACATTTAAGTATGAAAAATTTAACTTTTTTTTATATTTCCGCATTCATAGTTTATTTCAATAGGTCCTTTCAAAAACGATAGATAGAGATTTCATTGTATTTAAAATATTACTGCCACATAAAAATGTATTAATTGCATGTGAGATACCAAAACAATTTAAAATAACTTATTTGCTAGATATAATACTTTAACGTAGAAGGGATCGATTTTTGATTTTTATGTTGTCCCTGTAGATACGCTTTAGTATCTGTGGATTAATATTGTATAAGTATCTATTGCTATTTGAGTATAGGTATAAATAATGTTTGCACGCAATGTAAATAATAACTAATAATTGATAAAAAAAATCATTAAAAATTTTATGTCATGGCACTGGAAAGAATGCAATAAATTACTATGTTTATCACTGTAGCTGATCAATTGTGTAATCAACTATAATTGCATAATATTTTACCTCTTAACTAACTCTTTTCTTCGTCCTCATGTTCAATCAAATCTAAAACGCTTAGCTTATTTGCGTAGTCAAATAATTATTGTTATCTGTAAAATGAAAAACAAACCAGAATTTGAAAAATATAATTTTAAGTTATCCTATGGACGCCCATTAAAGCACTCAAAATCGTTTATTGTTTTTTCAGCAAGTATTCGCTGCTTTACTTTTTATCAGTATCTACTTAAAAACTACATCATGCATTAATATAATTCAAATATATTTTCAGAACAAAATTACAAACAGAACTTAAAATTTGGAATATTAGGAAAAAATTCTTTTGTTAGAAATGTTTTATTTGTTTTTATGTTATAATGTAGATTCAAACATATGTAATTAATTTTGACTTGTGAAAGCAATTGAATAAATAATCATTCTGTTTTGAGAAAAATTGCAACGGAATTTACAGAAAATATTTGAAACCACAGTAAAAATTTATTTTAATTCTCAAGCATGATTGCTGCGCTACTTTTAATTTAAGTATAAGATCTGACTAACTACTGCAAATATCACTATTATTGCAAGACACTATTGATTTTATTGTGTGGCTTATTTTGGTGACCTCTATTTGCAACACATGGTGTGGGTAAATAATACATGTTATTACCAAAATTATCAAATAGATAAAAGTTTCAGTTGAAAATAATTTTATTTTTTTGTGGTTTTCTCAACTAAAATATTATGTAAAAATCCAAATTTAGCAATCTTATCATTTGAGGTCAATAGTTTGCAGTACAAGTTGCAAGATGTTCCCAAACATTTAAAAAATCTGTCCCAACAATATTGAAAAATTTGTGATAGAATGAAAAGTGAAAAACTAATAAGAAGCTTCATAACAAAATGAATTATTCTTACATTTATATACAGCAGACTCCCGATTATCCGGGATGAAAAAATATCCCAGATTATCGAATTTCCCGGTTAATCAAAAACCATTGAAAAAATGTTCAATAGTTACAAAAATCACGCACTATGCACGGCTACTGTCCGAAAATCTCGTTTGTATATGTTTGTGAATGACGCAAATGACAACCGGGATGTTGTAGGGTTAACAAATAACTTTTACCATAAATATATTTTTACATAATTAATATTCATTTCACTAAAAAAGCAACAAAAAGAATAAGAATGTAAAGATGATTGTTTTTTTTTTTACCTTGCTGGTTTTTGATTATATATTTAGAATATTTTTCTACATCATTCTTTCAGCGAAAGTGCTGTCATCCTACTGCTCAAGGTAGTCACGAAATTATTCTATTTAGATATTTAAAATTGCTTCGGCTTTTATTAATGCTTGAAATTTAGATGTGAATTCTTGGGAAGCTAGATCATCACTGTTCAACTTTTTCTTGACTTGAATTAATTTTCGCCTTGCCTTGAATGGTAATCTGTTGGATGCCGTACCTCTATTTAAACTATGTTAATTATCTAAAAAAAACTCGTTAATTTGTCATCAAATATTTTGCTTTGCATAATTATTGTGGCACCCCTAACGGCAGGCCCCACCATCATAATTTACAGCGCTCTATTGTGAACAATGATGACTGGACCCAACTAGCGTTAATGTTTTGAGAGACCATTTGACGGCCGCGACAAACAATTGTGTGCTTAACATTAAACACGTGTTTTGCCATTAAGAGCAATGATAAACATTTTAATTTTAATAATATTTTTTCAATGACTTTCGAAATTCGAACCGTCCCGATTAGTACACATCCCGGATAAACCGATCCCGGAAAATCGGGAGTCTACTGTATCTTCATATTATTTTGTTAGTTTCACTAAAGTTTTTCTGATTATTTTCAGAATTATGCACCTGCTCCGCAAATAACTGATTTAAGGAAAGATCTTTTTTTTTTGACCGGTAATTTAGTTTTGATATTCGACTAGTCAAACCTGTCGAAATGTTTTTTGATTAAAATGTCTTATCTAAGTACTACCAATTTCGCCTAATCAAGCTTTGATAATGCATACAAAAAATGTACCACAGATGGAGACATACTTTTCAAGAGAGAATAGTTGACTCACTCGATCGATCGTAACATGACATAACATAGGAAACTGCTATTTACGGCTGCTGGAAATAAAATCTCATATTTACTTAGCTATATTTTAATATAAACTTAAAACATTCCTGATTTTAAATTAAGAAGATTATAGTTTAATTTATGATTAATAAACTAAAAGTGCGCAGTTTTTTACACTTTTAAAGTGTTGGCATACTATTTTTTTTTTTGTCTTTTTTTAAATATTGGAAAAGGGTAGCTATTTATATTAGGTGTTAGAAATGGTATTATGATGTGGTTAGTTAGACCGAAATGGGTAGCGGGTGGCGCTATAGCCATTACATTACTACTCGTCTACTATTACTCTGGATTGTCTTCTAGACTCACTCTGCGTCCTGCTCTCTATCAAGGTAAGTTTATCATTCACAGTGCTCAATATTTTCTTGATTAATCTTATTCTATGTTCTTGGCTGTTCATGCGTGCGTGCGTTCACTGAAAACTTATGTGAATAATATTACTTCTCAACTATTCTCATTTTCATTCTTTTATATATGTATTTTTATAATTCTTAAGAAAATGTTTTTTTTTTCATTTATGGTGTGGTGTGTCAATGGGGATTTTTTATTTCATTTATATTAATAATCCAAATTTTAAAATATACCGCAACCCAAAATCAGTACAATTATCAAGGCATCACATTTTTTAACAACCTTCCCATCACAATTAGAACGATTACAGATTACTATCAATTTGTATCTGAAGTAAAAAAAATATATGCACAGACTAACTGAAACATAAATTATCTCGTACATACTCCTTCTCTATACACGAGTCCTACTCTCATAGAGAAGAAATAAATGTTAAATGAAATATATATATTCTACTGATAATTCTAAAATGTATTATATTTTCTAATATTAAAATTAAATTCAAAAAATATCATTGTTTAATAAAAATATCTAATTAATTTAAGTTCAATTTAAAAGTCTTAAGTCAAAATAAAAAACTAATAAATTGCCGCCACGTGAATGATTCGCCCAAACTATGCCTGCAATTTGACCACAGGCAATCGTAACAACTTTTATACATTATTATTTGTTAGTTCACATTCTTGACACTAAGCTACTTGCTTTTTTATGTTGGCATGTGGAATCATTATTTAAAAATGTATTATGTTTTTTATTATCATTATTAATAAAAAATAAAACAGTATTATCTGTCATCCTGTTGAAATATAATTATTTTGATGGACTCGAAATAATTCAATAATCTGATCTCATTTTGAATATCATGACATTACCATTAGCCATTTTGTGTCATCTAAATTCTGATTTCAACAAACATTTAAAAATTTAATTCTACAACAGTTTTATTTTTATTAAACCCGAACAGCCAATTGATATAACGCACAATGCATTAACCAAACATTATTTACACTGAATGTCCACCTGCTGTGTGTCAAATTTTATAAACGATAACTTCAAATTGAAACATTTTTATTCTCACCTGAATATTTTAAATATCAAGCTTTATTACAATTGTCAATCAAAGCACAGTTAATATACTGCAACATGTTCTTGGTTTGTTTGCATCGACAATGTTTGATACGCTAACGATCTATGTTATATTATCCCGCAACGTACTAAACACAATAGATTAAAATTTTAGGATAATAATTTTCGGAGATTGCTTCTGCCACGAGATGGTTTACAAAATTTTCACTAGTTTTGTTGAAATCCAATCCAAACAGATTAAACTACCACTAATTTTGAAAAATTAAAATTTCTCAAATGTTAATACATATTTGCGAAATAGTTTATTTTACCTTTTCTTTATCATGTGAATAGCTTGGTTTAATAAATTTGATTTTGTGGTGAATACATTTCATAAATTATCTTGTTTGATATTGAAGTGGTCTGAATTGCATTGGTAAGCTCTAAATTAGTAATATTTATGTACATTTTCAGGATATTAGTAAAAAATGTATATTACATAATAAAACTTGATTTTAGGTTTTTTATATGTACATATATGTTTTGATTTTTCACTCTTCCACTACTCTTGTGATTGCGAGACAAACAAATGTTTCTGGAGGTGGTGAAAGCATGCGAGCTAAGTTAATGCATCGCGGTAAGGAAGATAAAATAAAGAATCGACGAAACACTAGATATATTTTTCATATTTTTTTAGTTTACTGAAAACGAGTAAGAAAACAAACAATTTGAATACATTTATGCGTAATGAATCGGTATATGGGCGAGTACTACCCATTTGGATGGACTTTGACATTTGACAGGCACATCGCGTAGCGCACGTGTACTTTCGTCAGTCAGCTGCTAAACCTTTTCTTGTTAATTTGTAATGCGTATTTTCCAGATTACGAACATTTGACAAAAAAAAATTGAATCAGGCGAAAAATAGATCGACAAATTCATCTGAAAGGGTCCAAAAATAGCTTTGAATAATGATATTTGATTTATAAGTACAATTTAGTATGAAAACTTTCCAGAGGGACGACATCTGCTCCAAAACTTCGACTTGCGGCAAATTTCGAATAAACGGGTTTTTACTGTATATGTATTTAAATTTTATATTCTCAATATCTTACAAAAATGATTGGTTCAAATTATAATTACAGTGTGCTTTTTGTATTAAATATTTGCATTTATTCCATGACTTTGCGTATTAAGAAAATATTATATTTATATATTACATCATAATTGAATAATTTATGTGCATTTCTAATGTATAAAACGTATCCTTAAATCTACAAAAAAATATATATATTTTAAGATGTAATAGAATAATGAAAGAGAACATATAGATTGAAGTTATATTAGATAGAATATAGACTAAATGTTGATAACATATAAATAACCCATTAGAATCAAATCTGTTGAATTGAATCCAGAAGTTGAATGATTATGATGATTATGTGGTATTATACTATGTATTTTGAATCATGCACATTATTCCATATTACTAGGTTTAAAATAACATTCCACGGTATTACCAACTGCAAGTATTAATGAAAAAAAAAAAATTGGTACTTAAGTTATCGTATAGTTTAATAGAATTGGGTTAAATTTGATTCAATGTATTTTTAAAAAAAGGTTATATTTAATTTTTATCAATCAAACAGTTATTTTAATCCCAAACTTCGGACCACAAGGAGATTGTAGGTACGCAACATAAACCAATAAATCTATCACAGAAATTTATTTGAATTATATTCAATATTTCAAGTGGTACGTAAATTCTTATCACAAAAACAAAGCAAACTATTTTTAAAAGGTTTTGCAAACTTACTGTTTAAAAACTGTGAAATTGATTTAAAATATGAATATAAAATCAATGTTTCGCGATAAGAGTGTATAAAAGCATTAGAATTTTCAGACAGATCCTCATACCTGACATAAAATGGGATACTCGTACTCCCACATTCCAAATCATGGCGTATTACTAATTGCAATATCAAATGTCTTCTTTATTCAATTAAAAATAATAGCAGCTCATTCAAATTTTATTTTTTTTCCAATTATACTACTTTTTAGAGGCCAATATTTATTTCTTCTTGGATTATTTTGTTAATTTTCCCTCAGTTTATAAAAAATTATATGGGGATATGTGATAATATTTTGGGATTAATGGTATCTGCTATATAATATAATATGATTCAAATAGTATGGCCACGATTTAAAAAAAAAGTTTAAAGTATCCGATGTTGCGATGCATTCGTCTGTGTTTAATATAAATTGAAGACGGAATTGTTAATTACGTTATGTATATTACTGTTTTTCACATCTTGTTTATTTTCTCTTTATTCATTTTCAATTTGATTTGTTTCATATTATTATAATGTGTACTGGAGAGTTATACTATGTAAAAGGTATTTGTACCGTAAATAAATATTATGGTTTTATTTGTTTGGCCTGCCAGTCACCGCCTCCTGGTGCTTGAGATTTAATTGTGATGTACTATTGAAAACTAAAGAATGTATATATTGTTTGTACTAATTGGTACCTTTAAAGTGTTTCCAGTATATCCTGTAAAAAACCAAATGAAAAGTAATACCAAGTTTTCCTGTATTTAAAAGAATAAAAGCGTCACCAATTCTAAAGTACACAATTATGAAAGTATGATGAAAACTTATTATTTTCATAATTTACACTCTCCTTTATTGTAATTTTAATTTTAAAAATTACATTTTTTTCCTAAAATGTGTTATTATTATCATCTAATACATAATCATCATATAGTAAAGATTTACAGGCGACATTTTAATGATACCCAATTCCCACTCTGCACCAAAAAATTTTAGTTCTGAAGTGTCGACAGATAATTTACAAATCAAAGTCACATCAATTATTAATATCTTTATGTGATACCTTTCAAGTATTAAATATGTAATAAGGCAAATGGATTCTGTCATCTCTTTTTATCTATTAGAAATTTTTTTAGGGTTTTACTAAATTTTTTTAATCATAAAAGATTATTTTTAAATACTTTGTCTTAGCCTGCGAATTAAATAACTAGCTTTATGTCGCGCGTCTGTAGGTATATCCCTACAACTCAATAATTTGAGTTTGGAATTAAGTTTACGACATTCGATAAATCATTGCTAAAGCCTAAACGTTTATCCAAGCTACAGTGATTGAATATTTAATAGTATAAATATTTTATATTAACATTTGGTAGTTTTGAAATATTAATTTATTATCTTTGTATTAATCTGAATTTTTAACCCCATTCTGATTCTGCAGATTGAAAACTGTAATACTTTAAATTTTTGACATGTGACACGCGATTATTATAATACGAAGGCTGCAATGTTGTTGTTATTTTTATTCGTTTTGTACAAAATTTACAAAGCATTCATGCCATGCATGGGTTTTAAAACTATTGTTAATTCCACAGGTTATTAATTTTAAATGCGTTCAAAATAAGCACAGGTACTTCCATTCAAAGATAACAATCATGGAAATTTTAAAAGTGCACATTGTGTTTTGTTTTAATATTAATGCTATTGTAACACGCGTGGACCATGAAAATTGGTACTATTATTTGTTTATATTAAATATTTCTTATTCAACCTTAGTTGCCCCAGTTTAGCTAACTTATTTTTTTCGATTTCTATATGACTACGTATTACATTAACAATTGTGATATTATGAGAGCACATCTCAATTCATTTAATTTAGGATCCAACTAAATTTATGTTGTCTATTTTGATTTCATTGAAGGGGTTATTCACCTTTAATGTTTGTCAGAATTCTTAATTAAATATATTGTTTTTGATGTATAATAAGTAAACTACTGTGATAAATGATATTTCTCAATAAACAAAACCTTGTTCCTAATTTGGAAGGTGATCATATACAACATAATATATGTAATTCTATGTACAATAATCATTTGATCTAAGCTGATTTTTAACAAGTGTGCATATCTTAATTTAATCTTCATTAATTGAGTAAAATTAAAAAAGGTATTTTGAATACAAATTAACATTATTCTTCTTCTGTGCCCTATCCGTTCAACGTGTGTTGGCTATCATAACTATTTACTGCAGCTCAGAAAAGCTCTACAGTAGACTGGCCAAACCATTGCCTCAGGTTCTTCAGTCACGAGGTTCAAGTTACAATCTTGAGGTGATATATTGGATGATTATATGTTCAAAATGTCGGTGTGACTATTATTAAATTTTGCTCATATAACATAATATGCAACATTTACCTAATAAATTTTGTTGGTATTCTTTCTAGATTTTGCAAAATAAAATATTACAACAGACTTGAATTAACCAAACATTCCTTAATCAGTTTAAATTTTGCACATTTTTAATTGATCTAATCCCTCGGGAGAAATTTATTTTGCAGCATAATAAGTTAGTATTATTAATGATTTTATAATACAATCTGTAATGCTAATTTTTCTTTTTTGTGATAGGTAATATCTTGTTTTGATTAATGTTTTTGAATATTTAAATGATATAGCGAATAACATGTTACGTATATTAAAAAATACTGCTTTTGCTTCCAAAATTTTGTTGTATTGCCATTATTCAATATATATTTCAGTTCAAGAGATTTTTTTCATAATTATTTATTGTTAAAACTTGTTATGTATATTCTGTCATCGGCAGGTTTAAATAACAACTCAGTGTTATTAATCCTTTTGATGAGTGGGTGTGCACCTCTCGAAACTATAATACTCAGTTGTGAGTGCAGTATAAAGTTTGACTCATTAAAAAATTAAAGAAACGAAATGTTTGACCTTATGTCCAGAGAACAGAAATGTTTACAAAATTGTGAATACTATTGCCGGTGATGGACCAAGTAACTCTTTATTGTATCCTGAAGTATTTCTCAACAACTTAATACCTACATGTCTCCTCGTGACCTAAAACTAAAGGTTGGTGCTGTTATCATGCTACTGCCGAATTTTACGCCAAGGAATTTCTACAATACAGTCATAATTAATAAATTCTTATGCATTTTTAATGACTGCCAACAAGACATACTTTTGAAAGAATATGCTTGTACCTTCCGAAACATATGTTTATCACAGACAACTCGATATTGGTCTCTAAAGAGTTAGATCAGAGGACACACTAAGTGTCGTACTGAGAAAAATAATATTTTTAACTACGATGTTATAAAATTTATGAACTATTTAATTTATTTAATTACTAACCTTTAAGATATGTTATTATACCAGGAACAACTAGTTGGTCAATATTAATATTGACTGAGATGGCCATCTTTTATATAATAACTTTTACTTTAAATATATACATTTGCAATATTTACTTAACTTTGTCACAGATTTGTGCGTTTGATGACTTTCTTAAATATCTGGACTTGGATGATAATATTTTCTCTTCCTCTTGAGCGATTGAAGTTTGTTAAATACTTGAATGCGTAATATGTGTCTGATTCTGTCAAGAATCAAAGGGGGCGATTGAGAAAAATTAATGCTCGCCAGTTAGCGAAGCTAGCTTGGATTCTAACGATCATTCGGTAGAGCAATCAATGATTTCACAATAACTCAAGCGTCTATATTAGTATGAAAGTTTCACAATCGCCCTACTATATTTAATAAACGTTGCTTAATAATAATTTCACTAAATATTATACTACCTTTATTGTGTCATTTTCAACTGTTCGCTTTTCAGAAAAATCACATGACAATGGAGGTTCGAATATTATATATAACGAACAACTGGGACTTCATCAAACGGTAAGAACATTTTTCATAAGAGTTTTTCTATCATGCCAATCCTTTTTTATTAAACATTTGAATATGAATACAAATCCACATTACCTTTTCAATATTCAACTTTTGTTATTCTGAAGTTTAAAAATTGTGTGTGGCTGAATCTTCTAGAAAAGCAATGTAAATATTTTTCAGAATATAGCAATACTATATACTGAACATTGATTTCCACCCTTATCTAATTTACTATACTATAACTACATTTTGACAATTCTGCATTATATTTCAACTGTTATTTTAATTTTTAAATTAATTATTATATTATGATGCATTTTTTATAGGTCAATCGATATTTTAGTAAGAATGCAAATGGTAGCTATTTTTATGATACACAATACTTGGAAAATGTATGTCCTGTGATGCATGTCCAGAAAACGGATATCGATACACAAAAGGAGTTCCCGAATTTCGATTTTCAGGTATTTCATATTTATTTATCATTCGACAAAAGACATTTTTTGTAAAACTCTTTCACTGCCACTCATTTATTTATTTGATTAAATTCATATTGACTAACTGACTTAACATCACGCTGTTTCTCCGCAGGGACGATAGAACTCCATACTCTTGCTGTACTGGCACACTACTTTTGTCTCATCCACTTCTATACAATTACTAGCTTTTACAATGGCAGTGAATTTTTTTCAAAAATTTATCGCTATTTTCCAAATCTTCACAGAGTTCACATGAGAAATTGTATTTTATTATGAGGATTGTGCACATGTTATAAAAGAATGAATACAATTGTGATTTTATTGTTTTCATGTATTAAAATAATTTGACATGTTTATTTTATTTAGCCACAATGGATGAGAAGCAAAGAATACTGGAACAGCGCTTTTGAAGATAGATATGAACGTCAGAAGATTGATAAAAGTAGACCATCATTAAAGGTACTAAATTATAATTATTTTTTGTCAATTATTATCAAAAAAAAATTACATTATACTAAATGCCAGAGAATCCACAAAGCATATTTCTAGATGCTTATCTACAGGTTCATATATTCACTTAACAATATTACAATGTACAGTTTTTAAATGAATAAACAAAAACATTCTGTCATAAAACAACATTCAACTATATTATTTATTTATTAATTTCTGTCTGAAAATGTTTTTAACTTTAGTTGAATTGTATTATTGATAATGGGAAGATGTTCCCGAAAACGTTGTAACGTTTAATATAATTAAATATATGTCATGTTATTTATTGTAAACTAACTTTTATTTTTTCTTCAAAATTTGGAATTAATACACAAGGATGCTGGTAATTTATTGTTCAATCTGGGAACGATAAATTCTGTCCTCGATCCATACTGTTCACTAACACTATTTTAGGAATTAAAGAATACTAAATTAAAAAAATTATTCCGATTATTTCATAATAATCACTTTATACTTATTTTTTTTAATATCCAAAATATAATCTCACTCGACTTCTTCCATATTTTTATTTTTCTTACCCCTTATCCTATATCCTGGACCAAGACACCTTCTCGTATCCTGTGCTATTAAGATAGCTTCTATCCAATGCATCATACTTTTCCATAAGTTCTCCTCAATCTATTTCTTGCCAAGTATTTAGACTCATTTATCTACCTTCTTGAGGACTTATCAAATAATTTGTTTTTCGTGAAAGTACCATCAAATAAAGTAAAGGCCACTTGTATTAATTTGATATATGTATCTGCAACTTTTAAACAACCTTGAATTTCATGTTGCATACTATAAAGTATTTCTCAAAAATAATAAAAAAGGTAGTCAGTCTGAGGAACTAACAAAAATAATAATGTTACATTTATTTATTTAAAATTTAATCAACAGTATAAATCATACAATAATACTATATTACATCTTCTTTTGTAGGTTATTATTGTTCCACATTCACACAATGATCCGGGATGGCTTCATACCTTTGAACATTATTTTCAATTTGAAACTAAAAAAATTATCAACCAGATTGTCGCTAAACTGCAACAATACCCGGAGATGACATTCATTTGGAGCGAAATTTCATTCCTCACGGCCTGGTGGGATTCAGCGCATCCAATCAAACAAAAGGTAAAATGTTTAACCATGAAACCAGAATGAAATAATTTGTATGTAGCGTGGCTAACGCAATCCAAATATTTTCAAGTGATCGTGCTTGCAAAGCGCTATCACTGTGACTGCGTTTGGTCATTGATTACTCGATAATCATAAAACTGCTGTACTCAATGAGTAGATGAGAAAGAAGAACGAAATTAGATTTTCACCAGACTTCTAGAACAGATTAATTTCGAATACCTAGGTTCCAATGTAATATTAAAAATATACATGTATATTCTTTCAGTTGCCATATTATAAATTCTGACTGTTTAATACTGAAATAAAAATCATTACAAATTAACACAAAAAGTTTAATTACGCAATGTGTTTAATGATATTTTTGTGCTATACATTAGAACTGCGTTAATACGAAGTTCAAGGGAGCTGTTGGTGCTAGCTCTATGTGTTCTATTATTTTTATTTGTTCTGCCTTTACTTTAAAAATAATTGATTTATTAGTCATTATAATTATTGCACACTGTTTGGTATATGCTGTTGCCCCACACTTAGTTTTATTATTACAATCTTTTATTTTCTTCATTTGCAGGCCTTAAAAAATCTAATTCAATCTGGACGTTTGGAAATTACCACTGGAGGATGGGTTATGCCTGATGAAGCCACAACACATGTTTATGCATTACTAGATCAATACATTGAAGGTAAAATTAAATATAAATACAAGTTGTTTTATATATACAAAGCTCATGCAGCTTGCATTATGTTCGAAAGTAGCAAAATACTCTCATTTGAGCATCTTGTATCTGCAGTCATTTTAACACAACTGTGTATTTTGACACGAGCCAATTTGACATGTAAAAGTGAAAAAGTTCATTGTGAAACTCAAGGGAAAAATAGGCAGGTCGCATGAGCCTATTTTTTCCTATTGTCTCCTTTTTTCAAATATGATCAATTATCCCTTTTTTTCAATCCATGGTAGTATATTATATTACAAACTAAATTCAACGACTATAAAGATTATACAGAAAGAATCTATTTATAAAAATAAAAAAATGTGTTCTCCTTAAAAGTATATTGCAAACCTTGTCTTGTCTATTAGACAGCAAAGTTAGTCAAAAAACTGTTGAGTAGATAATGATTTGAAGACAATTATAAATAATGCTTTTTTCACCGATTTTCAAATTACTACAGTAAAACCCTGTTAAAACAAACCCCTTAATACTGAAAAATTATGTATATTGTAATTTTTTTCAAAATTAATTACCTACAATCAATTTTTCATACAAGATGAATTTATATGACGAAATTTCGTTAATATGTATAACAAAATTATTTTTGTCCCGTACAAAAAAATAATTATCATTTACATAAATATACAACGAAAAAAAAAATTTACAATTAAAATATTTCAAAATATATTTTGGCCGTCATGTTTGTCATATGTTTTATTGTTTTGGATTTCGCAATAATGAGATTTTACTGTACATTTTTTTTGTAATCAATTAAAATGAAACATCAATATCTATTTAATTTTTTCAGGACATCAGTGGATCAAAAACAATATTGGAGTGCTTCCTGAAACAGGATGGTCGATTGACCCTTTTGGCCATGGTGCGACAGTCCCTTACCTCCTAGCGAGGTCGGGTATCAAGAGCGGGGTTGTGCAGCGCTTGCACTACTCTTGGAAGCAGTGGTTTGCTCAGCACCAGTGGGGAGACTTTTACTGGTTACCTCCATGGGCTTCGAGTAACCCTTCATCGTATCTCACACATAATCAACCGTTTGATATATATTCCATCAAACACTCCTGCGGTCCTCATCCTTATATATGTCTAAATTTTGATTTTAGAAAAATTAAAGGCGAATACACAGAATATTCCATTAAAGCCGAATTCATAACAGATAAAAATTTGAAAGCTAAAGCTGAGCTTTTATTAGAACAATATGCTCGCACTGGATCTCTATTGCCACACAATGTAGCACTGATTCCACTAGGTGACGATTTCAGATACAACCATGAAATTGAGTTTGATCAACAATATATTAATTATAAAAAATTAGCTGATTTTATTAACTCAAATAAAGAAACATATAATGCAGAAATAGTTTTTGGAACTCCAAAAGATTATTTCAAGGCTATTAAAGAACGATATGATCGATTTCCCACGCTTAAAGGAGATTTCTTTGTTTATTCAGATATTTTCACTGAAGGGCGGCCTGCCTATTGGTCTGGATATTTCACAACACGACCATTTTTAAAAATCATGGATCGTGAACTGGAACACAATCTTCGGAATGCAGAAATCTTGTTCACTATAACCTTAAATACAGCTCGACAATATGGGTATAAAAATATATTGAGAGTCTTAGAAAAGAAATATGAATCTCTAATCAAAGCTAGACGCAACTTGGGTCTTTTCCAACATCATGATGCTATCACCGGAACTTCCAAATCAAGCGTTATGAGGGATTATGGACTCAAATTATTTGAGAGTCTCCAAGACATGGTGAAGTTACAAGAATCTTGCCTCGAATCTCTATTTTTTAATTCCACTCACGAGTCCACAATCAATCAGTTAAAAAGTTTTATTCTGAGTGATATGGAAAGGGAAAGTTATAATAAGCTGCCAAGAAAATTGCCAATTTTCATAGATAAAGATAGAAAAATCATATTACTGAATACGTTAGCGCAGAAACGTTCAGAAGTAACAATTATTCGAGTAAACTCTACAAATATTAAGATTGTTAATCAATTTAAAGAAAATATTGTTTTCCAAGTGAATCCTGTTTGGAGCTGGAATCCTTTAAATAATGTTGAAATATCTACAAAAGAATTTGAAATCATGTTTGTGGCCGAGCTGCCACCATTCAGTATTATAACTTACCATATACTGGAAAAGTCTTCTCAAGAATCTGTAACAGAGAAAGTGACAACAGTTTACTGCGATACTTGCGTATTTGATGTATTACAGGGAACATCGTCTCCACAAAGAGACGGTTTGAATCCTGGCCAACTGAAACAACCCGTATATGGAGATCAACTTGATTCAACTCGAAAAAAATTTCTTATAAAAAGTATTCTGCCAGGAGATATACAATTGGAAAATCATAAAATGAAACTTCTCATCGATGGAATTTCCGGTTTCTTGAAAACGGTTACCAAAAAACAATCTGGTAAAATAAGGCAGTGTGCTATAGAATTTGCTGCTTATCAAAGTGCTCAACTGCATTCGGGGGCATATCTATTTATGCCAGATATCAGTACTCCAGAGAAAGACGTTCTCGAAGAGTATTCGAGAAAATCTGAAAATGGTGATGGATCCAAAACAAATTTAATCTTTATAACGTCCGGTCCTATATCCACACAAGTTACAACTATATATGGACCTTTTTTAACACACACATTGAAGATTTACAATATGGAAAAGGGTTCATTATCTGACGCCATCTATGTAGAAAATGAAGTTGATTTTGAAAACCCTCCAAAGAATAGGGAAACAGAACTCTATATGAGAATACAAACTGACATTCAGAATGGTGAACCTCCTGAATTTTACACAGATCAAAATGGCTTTCAGTATCAAAAGAGGATCAAAGTTGAAAAGATAGGCATTGAAGGAAATTACTTTCCCATTACAACAATGGCTTTCCTTCAGGACAAGGATTGGAGACTGACTTACCTAACCGGTCATGCTCAAGGAGCGTCTTCCTTTGAACCCGGCAGACTGGAAGTAATGTTGGATCGCCGCACTCTGTACGATGACTCCCGAGGAATGGGGGAGGGCCTTGTAGACAATCGCAAGACGCGCTTCAGGTCCTGGTTGCTCACTGAGTCTGTATCACATGACAACCATAAACAGAGAATAAAAAGGGAAACAATCCATGAGTATGAAAATTCTGTTACTTTTATTACACCACATGTACATCTGCGGTATAGACGAGCAACTTTTGAAGATCCTAATAATATGCAATCTAAGGAAAACTTGCGTAGATTCACCTTTACTAAAAATAAAGAAGATTACGAACTACCGAGTTCTTTGGCTGTCCACTTAAGCTTAGAACTTAATTATCCTATGAATATTTTTACAATTGATAATTCAGATAAGCCTGAAGTAAATTATGATTCAATATTTTTATTACAAACACCGATGCCAGAAGATATTCACATACTCACTCTTCGAACGTTGACTGATAGTCAATTCTCACAATTCCCCTCCAGAGATGCTCTTTTAGTAATCCATCAAATGGGTTCCAGATGTACAAATACAAGTACTCCAAAAAGTAGACTTAACGACACACCTCCATTCACTGGTCTGAAGATACAATCCTTAACTGCTACCTCACTTACCGGCCTTCGGACTCTACAAAATCTTCATTCTCTGCATGATATTGAATTGCAGCCCATGGAATTACATACAGTTAATATCACTTTTGTATGATTCGGTTACCAAAATACACATTATACTAAAGTTTATTGTTTTATTCTTGCTAGTTATAACACCCCTCGCATTTAATTTTTTAATTTATAATAAATTGTATTTTTTTTCCTGCGTCTATGGATTATTTTAAGCCTAGTAAAATTATGAAAGGTGAGTAATAATGGTTTGGTGAAACAAATTTTAGATTAACAAGAGGGCAAACTAATTAAATTATAATTCAGATAAACATGTTGGTGAATGAAAAAAAATAATTTCTTAATACAGTAAAACTCCGTTGATTCGTGTACCCATATTTCGTATTTTTACATAATTTGCACTTTATTCAAAAATTTTAGCCCCGAAAATAACATTTCATACTAATTTCTACCGATAATTCGTAAAATGTTCATGTGGTTCGCACATTCACGTGTTTTTAAATCCAAACTTGCGCGACTACGCATTCATCCCTTCATTTCAGCAACATTTCATAATTCGTATAAATCCTTGACCATTTTAAAAACAGAAAAATTGATCTCAAAGATTAAATCAGTGAGAAAATTTCAATCCTAAATACCTCTAAGTTCAAATTTGAAAAATTGCAGAAAAATAATAAACTTCAACAAAGTATGAAGATTTAAACATTTTTCTCAGGCTTTTTAATATTCCGATTTTGATGGAAAAAGCGAGTTTAACCGCTAATCAAATTAAAATGTCCATAATTTTAATGCGTCAAGCACTGGCGAACCGTTTGAAGAAGCCACTCACCTTCATTGTTCAGGAGAAATTAATTATTTGATAAACATTTCGACACATAAAAAGCTGAAATAATAGACAGTCGCCATGTTTTTCTGTATGAAAATCACGGATGTTGACAGCGGCAGTATGCGGAAGCGTAAACTGATAATGCGTTTTTTTAAATTTTTTTGTAATATTGCCTTCAAAAAAATTGTTATTCGTAATTCGGATTTCTTTTTTAAATTTCGGTCCCGTGAGTTATGAATTAACGGAGTTTTACTGTATATGTACCTGCAATATTAAAAAGCAAGTATTTGATGAGACTACTGAGGTAATGATAAAATCATTATTTTTGAGATTTTTTCTCTTTAAAACAATATTAACTTACAATTATAGTAGGCAATCACCGAGCTAGTGATTGTTAAACCGTTATTGTGACTACTTGATTACAACAATGATTGGTGACCAATTATTTGTGTAATCACTCCAATACTATAAACCAAATCTCAGTTAGCAATCATCATTACAATCAAACAGGCAAAAAAAATGGTTTAAAATAATACTATTTTGAATATCCAATTGCCTCGCCTTGGTTTAGAGATTTTAAATTCTGGAATAAACGTAAATATCACCTTTTACATCTGATTAAGAGTGGAATGCAAAACGGGTGATAGACGATGGACCGACCTTCTCAAAAAAAAAAATTTATCAACTTCCAACTAATACAATACATACACGAGAAGCTCAAAAACAGAACAAAAAACATTTTATAAATACAGATTGGATTGATGCCTGTGGCTAATCTATCTGTATATAGTTTATCTAAAAATCCAACAAATATCCAAAATAAAAATTCATTCTGGGTGTGTTGAGGTAGAAAGAAACTGTGTAGAAAAATAAATTACTTTCATAACATTTAGTTTTTTTCTTACTTCTTTTGAAAACTTACAATCAGCCCTCGTATGTATATATGTATAAATAAAATTCAAATTTGATATGGATAATTTTTATTTTATTCTTATTTATTTAAATGTATGATTATATTAATAAAACAATTAAACTAATTAATATAAAACCTAAAATAATTTATTGAATATACAGAAAATAATGTATGTCGTGTGTTGATTGTTAATTTAATAGTGTTTAGACATCCACACTTCAAGTTTTTGAGCAATAAAGAAAATTAATTATATGGATGAATGGTATACATAAAACAAAAATAGAAATGCAGAAAGTCCATTTGAATTCCTAATTGTGAGGAACAAATGAATCATAACTCACAAAAATATTTTTTCATTTCAAAATATCAGTATCAATTAGATTTGGAAGTTACTACATATTTGATATTATTGCTCAGCTGCATTATTATTATTAATCTTACTCTTACAGAATAATTATTCTTGTGAAAATCCAAAATATGTATTCTGGTTTATAAATTTGACGGAAATTCTAAATATGTATTCTGGTTGGCAAATTAGACTTATAATAAAGAAATGAGAAATGTTCTTTCCTTATTCAATTCATTTTAAACTTGTAATATACAATATTACCATGTTAATTGTGTTGTATTTTTTTCAGAAACTCTGTTATATATATGTACACTATCGGAAATAATTTGTCTTGAACCCACCTTGTGCATCACTCCACAAATGTAACTTTTTGGTTATCTTTATCTTTTCTACTTGTTCCTCGTTAATAGCATAGTCCAGGCACGAGCAACCTTTACTTGTCTAAGGGCCGAGTATCATTCTCTCATTGACTTGTATTCCAAACTGTGCAGTTGTACCAGATGTAGCAAAATCAGTTATAAATCATTAAAAATTAAAAATAACTTGTTTTTTTTTATTTATTAGCCTGTATAAGAACAATTCTAATTTACTGCTACGGACAAATCTATTGGAAGATTTGGCCTTATACTTGGATCACGAGACTCTCTTCAGTGAATTTTCATCTATCATCCGTACATCATTATACAAGTTTTGGATTTGGGTTTCATTCTCAAAAACACTTCAGTGTTGAGAATTTTTTTTGCAAAGTTACATAAATGGATCACCGAATGTCAGCCTCATCATCTCTGGCTCTATAACTTAGTACTGGATCTGGCCTCCTCAACCTTCACAAGCCTTTGCACCAGGCTACTTCCCGCTAATTATTGACCCCAAAAATAGATAGTTATTTATTTATGTTGTCTTGTCATCTTACTTTGAGCACTTTGGGGCTTGCGTATCATTCATACGCTTTACATGACCTAGTCATCAAAGCTTCCCTAATTTTATGAATTTTGTGCCAACCCATCAAACAGGTCATAAACTTCTTGGCTACAACTCCTAGGATCCTTCTTTCAAATGCATCTAGTGTGGCTTCATCTTTTTTTTGTTACGAGTCCAGATTTGTAACGCATAGGTAATAAGTAGCACTGGTCTTATCAGAGTTTTATTCAGCATCGCCTTTGTTTTTCAGGACATTGTGTTTGTTTGAACTATTTTTGTTGGCCGAAATAGCAACAATTAGCACTTAGTGCACGATGATCAGTTTTGTTTAAGTCTATTAATAGGGATTCTAGATTTGTACATTTATTAACTCTCTCAATGGAGTAATTTGACCTTAATTAATGATCTTCTCTTGATTCACAAGACACAAATTTTATGTTATTATTTCTAGTACTGAGAAAGCAACACAAAGAATTTACATTTAAGTTTGTTGAGGTGAATGCCAAATCACATACCCACTTCATTTGATTAATTGTGTTTCTTTGGGTCCATGAAATCTGCGGCGTGCTTGAGGTCTAGCGGTTACAATACTCGCCTAGTGATTTAGTGGGGTTGAAGTTACTCCTATTTTCATAGCACAAGCGTTTAGCTTAATTTGAAAATAGTTAGAATATTCAAGTCTTCAACAAGTCTATTTAAAAAAAAAAAAAAAAAAAATGTTGCCTCAAATCATAGAATCATCTTAGTATTTTACCTCTTCTGCAATTCATCCTGCCTGCTTTTATTAAATCATGTAATGAATGACATTCATATCTGTTCAATTTATACATCCGAACATTAAATGAACCTGGATCACCAAGGATCATTTTTCTCAAAATTGTAAAGACAGTAAGTAGTTGACTAATGTAAAATATAAAAATTAACACTTTTGGAAGATGGATGAAAAGATAGGAAGTGTGTTTGCTTCCCTGGCACAATTTTTAACTACATTAGTGAATCAAACATTTAATTAATTATAATCGTAATTAATCAAACATTGAATCAAAAATTAAACTAATTACTCTTATATTAAATTATCAATGTTTCAACAATGGTGCCAAAGGTTTCCAGCAGATCCACTTGAGACTTGCCTGTCATGTACAAATCAGTATACATATATATTTCATCAAAATAATCATATTTACGTAATTATTTCATCTAATTATGTATTTAAGTTGATTGTTTAAACGTTGGATGTATATTCAACTTTTAAACAAACAAGATCATCCTTGGGCAGTCAGCCAGTTAAAAAAATAAAAACTGAAAGAAAATTCAAATACAATGTACTCTAAAAAAATTATGTTAATGGCAAGCAACACTCATTAACAAAATTACTATAATAATTGCTAGTTTAGTCAAACATATACAACATCATGAGGTACAAAGGAATGTGAGGTATACAAACCATGATATCATTATCCAACTTTTTTACAACAGCTATCTGCTTGTTTTCACACATTTAAAAAAATGTAAAAGCTTATATTTGGTCAAGTCAAAATTTAGCAACTCATAACGGGTCATTGAGCCTGTTTCTGTAAATTCTTCTAAAGTGCATTCCTCACCATTTTGTAGAATCACAAAAATCAATAATTAAGTAATATCTAGACAAAAACAATGAAATTGACCTTTCTTACATACTGCGCACAGCTATAAATTATGAAATACAAAACAGTATATCTATATATATAAAGAAGAATGTCTGTTTGTTTTTTATACAAATGTAGTTTTATTCAGAGTTTGATGAAATTTTGCATGTTCAAAATAAGAGGAAAATTATTGTCTACATCTGATTTCGAAAAAAAAACTACCTCCATCCCCCTAAATGAATCCTCTTCACTGTGCGTAAAGCCCGGGCAACGCTGGGTACTTCAGCTAGTATATTATATAATTAGAAACATTCAGTATTTGTGATCTAAATATATAAAATTTACAAAAATTCAATTTTGGCAATCCTTCAAAAGCTGAACCATTTCCTGCCTATACTCCTATATGTTCTAAAGTCATGCAAGAGTGATTGCATTGCATTCATGGTACTGTCTGATTGTTAACCATTCATGTTTAATTTAATTCGAAGCTAACTCACTTTAATCCGAGTTTATAATAAATAATAATTTATTCACTAATGTTAAAGAAAAAATTGTGAAAAATGTAGTGGAAGGAGATATTTATATATAATAAATGTATTCTTATTAGAACTATCTTCTTTCATATAATGTAAGTATGATTACAAATGGATGAAGATGACATTTTTAGTACACATTACATTTTTGTCATAAAGATTAGATTATTTTTGACATATTTTTCTATAGATTTTTTAAATATGTATATGGTTGTAGTAAATACATTTTTATACGAGCCAAAAATTGAATTTTGATTATAATGTGTGATTGCTTCTCATTTATTTTGTTCTCTATATACTACTTATAAGATTGATTTCAATCACCAACAATATCACGACATGTTGAATATATAAAAAATGTTATCTGTTATATCACTTCTTTGAAAGTAGTCTACAAAAATGGCCGAAGTTATTCCTTGAATGTTATATTCACTATGATAGGAGGCATTCCCAGCCAGTAGTAGCTATTTAGAAATTATTTTTATTGATTGAAGATTTTTGCACACAAGAGAAATTTAAGTTTTTTTCTCGATTCAATTCAAAAAAGCACTTTTACCTTTTATCAAGGCCTAATTATACTAACCATTATTTGATATAAAAATAGGACCCATTTATGGATGCTGGATAATCGGTCACCAACCTTATTTAGTTTAAATGATGAATAATTCTATTACTGCAGCCAGAAGTTGATATCAATAACTGATTGAAGACTATTAAGTGATAAGATAAATCGTGATTGTAATGATTGGTAACTGTGATTCAAAGGTTTGAGATTTAATTTCTAGTACGCCGGTGATTACTCATCAAATTACAAATAATACTTCATCTTTACAATTGAATACCAATCACTAATATCAAGTAGTGATGAGATTAACTATGATTGTAACTGCAATTGTGACTTGTGAGATCAGTGTTCAATTGTATTATTTGTAGTTCGACAAGCAATCATTGGTACACTAGAAACGAAACCTTTTATTATTCTGATTGAACATCACTCACAGTCAAACTCACACATGATTTAGTGATTATCTCATCACTAAAATGTACAACCAATGACAGATTTTCTTCCATCTCCATACCTTCACAGCTGCATAGTTTTTCTTCTCAATGAAATCTTATTATCTACTAGAACTCCTTATATCACGGACAAATTTTCACAATGTTGCAACTAAAAGAGTCAGGTCTGTTATAATCAAGGTTATTGTTTATTGTAAATTTATAATATTATATAGCATATGAAGATTTTCTCCGTATTACTGTGGAGTCCAGAAACACTTTTTAAAAAATTACAAACAGCAATAAATTGCTCAATTGAGGAAGGAATTTTTTAGCAGGGTCTCAATACAAAATAGTGAGAGTAGTACCCGGTTATTATTGTGTAAAATACTTTATATATAATACTCTAATGAAGTTCATATAATTAAAGCGTTACCACTATTTCATAAATAAGTAATGTGTGATTGTTTCAGTGAAAAATAATGAATATCATTAATAGTTAAAGGCATAGCCTTTACTTCACAATTATTATTATTAGTATTAAGAGGAACAATATTAAATTTTCTTTGGAAAATGTATGATGAAACTGAATGTATTATTTACACAATTAAAATGAACAAGCATAGAGAATCCATAAAATTATCTAAATCATTCTTTTTTTCCCCCAATTAAATCCAAAATAATTATACATATGTAAACATTCATATAAATTATTATAAAAACATAACACAACAATTTTTATTATTATTCTGTTTAAAAGGTTGTTTTTAAAATGTTTTGATAATAATTCACAATTAAGAGATTTAAAAAAAATATTATCATATCTTTTCCTTAAAAAATGTCTACTACAGGTATGTATATAAATGTACTGAAACTACATCAGACTATTTAACGAGAAGGCAAATATGTATGTATATAATAATTATCAAGAGGTGAAATAATAATTTAGTGTTGACAATTCAACTATGTTTGTCCCAATAAGAGCGCTGGATTCAGTTTTCCGTTTTAAATTCTCGGGTCAGTTGGATCTTGTAGGCATGCAGATCCAGATCTTTCAGGAGAATTCGCTGTAATGTGCTTCTATTTTTATTTCATCTTTATTACATACATATTACATTACAATTTTTAATATTTGCCAAACTGCAGAACAGTTTTACGGCAACACATTCAAAAATCATTTCCATAAGTGAAAATAACAATTTTTTAATTTTAAAACACAGATAATTGTAGAACTATAAACAGTTTATGTGTAAAGCGCCCTTGAGGTGAAAGTTTTTACGAAAATGGCACTATACAAATTATCCATTATTATTTTATTTATTTTTTTAACACAACACGTCTAATTCATGTGAACAATGACAAACTGATATCCCTGGGGTTTTAGTAACACTTTCTCTACGCCCACTACGAAGACGTATGGGTAATTTATTGACCAGAATAAAACCAGTTACCTTAAATTTTTAATTAATCTTCGAATTAATGACTCATTTGGAACATAATATCAACCGAAAATTCAACAAACTTCAGCAAAACTTTCCCCATTTTTATAGTTTTAACAATAATAACGCACTGTTCTTCATGTAGCGTTTCATATTTACTAATCGCAAGATTGACAGACGGCACATATGAAATTTTTAGAGCTGCCAAACCTATAAAAAAAATGCTGTGAAATTTAAATCCGTCGCTCTTATTGGAACACCTATATTTACCATAATACACTATTTTATTTTGAATGATTGTATAGCGTATTGCTTTGATTTTGAAATATTGATATATAATACATAATGAAAATATATAACCCATAGACAATGAAACTTTTCAATATATTTCCATTTAAAACTAATATATTTCTGAATTGTCAATTAGTCATCAGTACATGAAATGATGTTTAATTTATGCTCATATCTATAATGAGAGTGAAGATAATTCTTTAATACTACTACTACTGTTCGTCGTCTGGAAAGTTATGTTGTTAAGATATGCACATCATGCATCGTTTTACTAAAATAATCTTATTGGTTCAATTTGTGTTAAAATTTTACCATTATTTTTTTTATGTGTGGTTATAGAAAATGTAATATATTTCTGTAAGTTAAATAAATTCTTAATATATTTGAAAAAATAACACAATTAATAAATTAAGCAATGCATTATATGTACATATATAATGACATGCAGTGATGATAGAGATATGAATCGCTATATATAAGAAATTTTATATATTTCAGATAACAGCAGCGAATCCAAATGTATGAATATGTTAGAATCTAAATTAAATTTTAAAGTATTAAAAATCAATTTAACAAACATATTTACAAACTTTTCACAAGAAATCCTGAACACAATCATGAATTAATTTCCTTGCATTTATTAGGCAGGCAAGGGGACAAACACAATCATTTGAATTATATTAAATTCTACATATCTTGAGTCCTTTAAAACTATAAAGTAAATAATTTATCAAAAGTTGGTTAAAAACTTAAATATAAAGTTTTTAAGCTGTATAGAAAAATATTATATTTCAGTAAAAATAATATTTTCATTAATACAATTAAAAATGTATCATTTTTTTTATATAAATGTATGTTATCAACGCTTTTTCAAAATATGATAACATATAAAAAGGTTTGTGAAATGTTAAGAGAATCTTAACATAAAATGTGGACGCGAAACATCCGAGATTTTAAATTCAAAAACAAAACAACACTGGAAGGGATGACTTATCATACATCGAGATTACCTCACTTTTTGAGGCGGAGATAATATAATAATATATATTATCTGTTATTGTGTATCCAGTGGATGAAAAAATTAGCCTCATGGTTCTGTAAAAATCTACTTCTTCTTGATCCTATTTGCAATCCATTCCAAGCCAAGAAGTAATCTGAAAATCCATTGGGTATTTTTAAATTATGTGTCATATTTCATGTTCCTGAACAATATATATAGGTACATATCAGTTTTCATCAAGCCCACACAAATTTAAATTATATAAAACCTTTTATTTTAATTTCTTGGACATAATTGAGCAGCAACAGAAACCTCAAAAGCATTATAATTCGAAATTGATAAAAAGTAAGATTTCAAAAATTTACTCAAAATGTACTGAATGTATATATTATATTTTAAAATTTTAAATATATACATAACCATGTCAACTAAACACATAAATCTTAATGAAAAAACATTAACATTATACAATGGAAATCATTTAATATTAATAAAGGGGACTGAAATATTTTTCCATGTTGTACATTTGTACAGCTTCAATTTTTTCATCTGAGCATCATTCGCAATGGTGTGTACATGTTCATAAATCATATACAGAGCCTTATCCTTACAATTTTGCCAATAAACACTGGATTATCTGCTTAGCAGGTGCCAAATGGCCACTGAAAAATTGCATGCTATCTTCATTCAGTACCCACAATTGATCTATTACTTTCGTTGCTGAAATATGTATAGACCCAATATATAATGGCATACTGTTTACATGATAGCTGTTAAGTATCAAGTTCCAAAAAGCACCGCTAGAGAAATGGCAGGAATTTCAAATCGGCTACCTCTTGTTGAAATACCCATTATTTTTAATTAAGATAACTTTAAGTATGATACTTAAAATCAAGCAAAAAAGGAAGATAGATAAGTCACAGTTAATTATTTTCTATCTAAAGATGTTATTCACAATGTAAAAAAATTGATCGAGGATTTAGGATTTCAAAAACACAAGTCTTTACGGGCAATGCTGTTTTCAATCTGTTGTTATTGGATATAATTGATGATTATGACATCAATGAAAGTTTTCTATCTCTTGGTTGTAATAACACAAATTAATATATACAAGAACATAAAGATTGAACTAACCCTTCCCCGGTCAATGCACAGCATGGTTGTATGTGCCAGGGTTGACGCTTAATTGCTGTCAGTTGAAGCTGCTGCGAAATCTCAGCCGCGGTCATTGAGCCTTTAATATCCTGTCCAGAAAAAATCTTTAAATCCATAATAAACAATTTACATACTGTCGCTTCTATGTACATAATGATGAAACACAGTATAAAAATCTTGTCCAAAGAATAGTTATATTAGCAAAGTACCGCATAATCACAATATTGCATCAATTTCTAGTCGCAATAACGATGTGTTTTACTCATAATCGCAAAGAACAACACATAAAATTAGCAATAATATTAAGGTCGCATCAATTGCAAATCAAGGATAACAACTGCAAAATATATTGAATTAAATTAATGTACCTGTTTATTGGCAAACACTAATAAACATGCGTGGCTCAACTCTTCGTGTGCAAGCATTCGATGCAGTTCTTCACGAGAGACACTAAGACGGGCTCGGTCCGTTGAATCAATCACCATAATGATAAACTGAAAGTGGAAATAATTATTCACTATTGAAACAGATACCGATAGTCATGAAAGAGAAAAAAAAATAAGTACAGAAAGCTTATATTTTAGACAAAAAAAATCTAATAATTCAATTCTTTAAATATTTATTAAACATATTTATAAATAATCAATCACTCATGATCAAATTGTGGATTAAGAGGGTAGCAGGTTTACCTGTTACTTCTACCCCTCTTAATCCTTATAGCACCCTCTGAATTGTCAATATACTGGCCAGAAATATTTTTGGAAATATCAGACTTTTAAGTATTTTTTTAAATCTCATAAATGCACAGTCTATCAAATATATAGACATGAACTAATGGAAATTCTTAGTTACAATATTTCCATTTTGGTGTCACCCACGTGATCACTTGTGTAATTAAATAGCTCAGCGATTTAAAAAAATATATGACTTGATTGGAATGAAAATTTAAAAGCAGACAATATAATGCATTAATGTAAAAAATACATCTTGTTTACACAAAGATTTAATTTTCGAATAGTAAATACTTTTACTGTTGCATAAATGTGTCATAAACTATCTGATTAATGTTTCCACAAAGAATGTGTGTAGAATGTTCCTCGTCCCGCAACTAATGTTCCAAACCCCACTCCTACATGTACACCTTATTTCATGAGACTTTTCGGTATCTTTTGTGTTTTATAGAAAAATATTTTTATTATTTACGATGCATGCGTGAAAAAACTACATTTCACTGGTGGTATTATCGATCTTAAGGATCTTGTTCTGTAGTATTTTATTTCTCTAAATAATGTTTCAGCATATTTATTTGTCTATGTAACTAATAATTGAAAAACTGATTAATATAATGAATGGGGAATGAGAATGAAAAAGAGAACAAAATGACTTTTCGTAAATTGATTGCGGGAGAAGGTGGCTACTGCACATTTCACAGTCGAAAAACACTGAAAAATTAAATAAACCCAGTTTTATATAAATTTTACTATTACAATAATGTTATATCCCGACATAAACTCAATCAACATTTATAAAATCAATTCAATCAGTAGTAAACTCTCTTAATTAACTTTTACATGGACTAATTTATTACATCATAATATATTAATTATTTTTATTCAGTTATTATTATATTCAATAATACTATTATAATAAACTGATAAAATCAAAAATGTATACCTCACTATTGGTGTAGTACGTATTCCAGGCAGCCCTTAAGCTCTGTTGACCTCCCAAGTCCCACATAACAAATCGTAAATTTCTCCATTGCACCTCTTCAACATTTGATCCGATAGTTGGACTTGTATGAACGGCTTCTCCTAGCAATAATTGATAAAGTATCGTAGTTTTTCCGGCATTATCAAGTCCAACCAAAACCAATTTGTGCTCTGTAAAAAAAAACAGTTTAAATTTAATTAAATCATTTTATTACAGAATCATGTGGATCATGTGTCATTTCATTTGAAATGAACTGATATTCTTGACTGGTTGACTCCCCAAGGGCGTAAATATACATTCCCTCAGTTTGCCATATACTTTTTTTAAACAGTTATATGCAGTCACTCACATATTAGTCAAAAATTGTTGTTTTAAATTTTGTTCACTATATACATATCAATACAACTCACTGGTCACTGAATCATTGAAAATGTTAACATGAAAATAAAAATTTGTTCAACATGTTGATTTGCCTAGATTATATGAATAAATTCAACTTATTAGATTTACTTTGCTCACTTTTATTTTAATAGATAACTGGAAACATTGACAAATGTCAACCATAAAAACTTTGGCATCCACAAGTTTAGCTTAGCTCTGTTACATTTATTATTATTATTCTGAATATGAATTTGAATTTACCAAATTGAAATTACACTATACATTTGAAATAAAAGTGTTCTATTCAAAGTTGAATCAGCAAGCTGAGTAGTTTATAAAGCTTTGCAGAAACTACCGAACCGCAAAAAATTATTGCACTATGACAATATGAAAATGTTTCTACAGTATGAAGTTTGTCTCAAATGAAATTTTTCTGCATTCACCATAATGAAAGAAAAATATACATTAGTACCCAGAATGTATACATTAATCGTAACAAATACATGTTTCACAAAATGTTGTTTAGCTTTGACCCGACCTAACATGTTAAATAAAAGATGTCGGATACAATGGCATTAATCAAATTTACAAAAATATCTATTGTAAAAATCTTTAAGCATTTTTTTGACAAATAAATATCAGATTATAAATAGAAAAAGCAGTATCTACTGAAAAGATACTTCAGTCTTTAATTTAAAATTATTTGTGTGTGGCACCCAGGCCAGCGGGCTAAAGAAATTCATAATAATAAATAATACATTGACCTTGCCAATAATCTACGCAATTATTATTGGCTAATGCAACACTATCTTATACAAAATTTACATTAATCTATGTAAACCTTTCTCTTAAAACACAACCAACATTTTTTCTTTTAAATTAATTTTCAACAATTTTGATTCCCTGTAAACTCTTAACTTATTAAGCTAATATACGTGCAACCTAATGATTAAGTCAGTTTCAAACTGATCAAAGGCTAATTTAACTAGGCTAAAGTAATTTAACCTGCAGTAAATGTGAGAGGACTAATGGTAAATGATAATGTTATCTTATGGGAATTGATCTTATGTTGAACATGAGAAGATCGATTATCCGAATTTACATATTTGCCCTCAAGTAACATTATAGCGTTTCACGCATTACACTTTTACTAATCACTTTATATTTCGAAGACTAGTATAGAATGTCATTCCTTTTTATTTCCTGTGTAAGGCTTACTCCAGGTTCCATTCAATTCGGTGAGGCAAATCATTAACATGAACAGTTCAAACATTGGATATGTTACACAACATCGATTGGAACACTCGGACTGCTGTACAAATATTTTCCATTCAAAACAATGGTTTCCACTAATGCCACATATAGAAATAATAACTCACACATTAACCACTGCAGTGCTTAAAAGACATGGAATCACATAACCATGACACATGCTGTCCGAAAGAAAAAAATATTTGATTTTCAACACATTAAGGAATATAAAATTCTACCCTTAAGTACACAATTTCATATATGTTTGTACATTATCTAATAAGTCTTTGCGGTTTTGTTCAATTATTTATAATAAAATAAAAAATTAAAAAAAAAAAAAGTATTCTCCATAATTGTTAGGACTTCATCCCATCTGTCAATCAGTTTGTTGAAACCTTTTCTACAAAAATCGACTGGTCTGGTATTAAAATAGTTATCGAGCCAATTTCTGAGGCCATCGTTGTTGTTGAATGTAATGTAACGCGACCGAAAAAGATGATAATCTGACGGAGCGAGGTCGAGACTGTAGCAGAATTTTCCAATTGAGCTCCTAGATGATCATTTTAACATTGTTTATAGTCGAAAAGAAGTATGTGTCGAAAATGTTCATGTTTCTCCATTATTTAAGCCCAAAAATTAAGAAAAACTATAAGATACAGGAAAATGGCAACACTGACGTTTTAAGCAGTAAAAATGCAATCGAAAAGTATGTAATTTTTTGTCACAAAAAACAAAACAGCGGGAAAATATTATTTTAAAAAAAAAACACTAAGACTTATTAGACGACCCAATATTTATGCACACAGTTTACATTATTATACCTTCATTGCCAAACAAGCTCCAAATCTTTGATATCAATAGTCCCATTTTATATCTGAAAAGAATAACTTATTTAAAACATTGATGAGTTAATTATCAAAAAAATCATTTGTAACTTTTAAACCCCCGCGTGTGGCATAAGTCAGTTAACCGCTGTATTATTATTAATACTTGCAGATGGCGGTAATTTGTGAAAGAGTGAGGGGAACCTGTTTTAGGAAGTAGTGGGGAGTAATGAGAGAAGAAAGCTAGGTATCTCTGCTTCGGCTTAATTGTTAGCTATGTTTCAAACAAAATGAACAGTAAACATTCCACTGCATACATTATTTTGAAATGTTTTGTTTGTTTGGCAACTTGATCATGATTATATAGATGTAAAATAAGCTTTCATTCTACAATTCACTAACTAGGTAAACTATCTACAAACTAAATATAAGGTTCGAGGAAACAGGTTCAGTATCTGATTTACCATGCTGCGACCACCCAAAATCAGAACACAAAATTTAGATCATTTCAGAAGCATTCGTTCAGTCTACTAAGAAATCAGAAAGAGCTTCTAGGGAACTAGAAATTTCTGATTAAGAAGAATATTACGTATGAAGAATATTACTACAAGATTGTTGTTGTTGATTTTTTTAATAAACTTGCTTGCAATTTTTGTTAACTGACTTACACCGCATCCTGTATAATTGTCTCGCAATAAAATATTTTCAGACTAAATTTTTTGGAGTGAAGATAAAAATAATTCAATTAAAATTTTAACATAAATAAAATAAGTACAAATTATTAATCAATAAAAAAAGGATCCATTGTCGTTTCCATTGAGTAAATTTTTCAATAAAATATTCCAATCGCAACCTTAATTTTTACAACCTGTTTTAAGTATAGAAGCGCATAAACTTATTTATCACCAGTTCAGTTTATATTTACTTAAATTGGATTTGTTGCAAATTGTACAATTAGAAAACTTATTATAGAGTAATACCTTCCAAATACTTTCGAATGGTATTTGTGAGGCTTCCATACAAAAGTTAATATATTCATATATATAGAATATTTACCTTACACCTACTAACAAAATTGGTTGCATGACACAACAATCAGTTTAAACTCTACAACTAGTAGATCCATGAATTCATAACAGGGAAGGATTTTAATATAAAGATTAATTTTCCTCTAAAATTGTTGACGACGAAAATTATGAATTAAAGAAACACATTTTAAACATTCCCAATTTGTCTATGAAAATATCATTGCCATTGATATTATACTGAAAAAGATATCGCCGGAACAAACATTTTTTCACCATACTTTTATATAAACTATTATTTGTTTATGGATGAAGGAGCCATCTTATTCTAGAAATAATTATTTTTAAGTTTAAAGATACTCTTTTAGTTTAAAGTTACTTTATTCATTAATAACCACTTTATACATTTACTAATTAACTCATATGTACACCATTTTTTTGGTACAAGATTACTCTTTCGTTCTAGCATTTCTGAAAATATTGCTAATTAAAAGTTAATGTCTACAAATACCTATACACCGTAGTAAACAAAGGACAAAATAAAATATATTTATCTTATTTGTATTTCATGAAGGAACTACAAAAATTTTAATTTTTGTAGACTATTAAAAGATTTTTATTTTATTTTTTTAGGTTACAAAATCAATAACAATTAGAACGTTAAAGTTCGAAATCAACCGTGAAAATACTTAGCTTTAAAAACTTGCGAATAATTATTGATAAAGGTTTGAATTATTTCCAGATGGTCATATGTGAGGCGAATGAATATTCAATTTCGGATCCATTCCAATAAATAACACAGAATATCTTTGATATAAAACATTTAACTTTTTAATAAATTAACAGAAAGTCTTGGTTGTCGAAAGTATGCTATCAAAACAAGCCCAGTAAAGACAATGACATATTGACATATGATTGCATTAAATATATTTACCATTCAACTCCTTGGTGTGTGAAAATCAAACATGTTATAGAAAATGAGTTTAATGCGTGATGACAGTTTCAATCAAATTTGTTAGATCTTAAATCATGTGAAAATAAAAAATACTTTGCGATGTTCACACAAAGTACTATAAAATGCAAAGAATATAGATAAATTGTGACGACAACCTGTGCTGACGATTTCTGACAACAAAATCATAGAACATTTACATTACTTATCTATGAGCGTAGATAATCATGTGGAGCCCGCAGCTGACGCTCTTTAATCAACGACTACCAAATTTATAATACAAATGAAAACCGCCATTTTGTAACTCTGGGGTCAAACGAAGGAAGGAAACGTATTCAACCAAAATGTGGATTGCTGGCTACTAATACGAGAATTTTATCATTTGCAATAAACCAAGCGGAAATAGAACTTTAAAAATGTGATAGTAATGTATCCTATTGAAAATTCAATAATTATTTTACAGTTGCAAATCGCTGTTTACAAGAAATGTAAAAAAATGCTTACAAAGCGACTTTTCATTTATTATTTGGGATGAATTCAAATCAAACATGACTTACATTAATAACTATTTGTAAGCATGGCGATGGCTGCATGTGTCACAGAGATATTTATTAGATTCCCAAACCAAGCGAGGAGAAGCTACCAAGGGAAGATATTTAAAGACTATTTGTTTTTAAAATATTTAAATTAAAATAATAATTTTGACATTTTAGCACCCCGATAGGAGCGTAAAAATCAAATTTACTATGCCTTCAATGTAATCTAAAGAATTATTATGATTAACAACGTTTCTCCAGTTAAGTCTATGCGGTAATTAATAATGTATTTTAAGAGGATGCGACACAATGTTTTTTTTTTAAATATACCCATACTAATGTGCGTAAAGTAAATATATATTTCACTCTCTCTCTCTCTCTCTTCCTTTAATCTAAATAAATATTTTTTAAATTAAGAAGTCTAAATCCAATATTTAATTGTAAGTTTTTCATCTTCCTGTTTATTTAGTGCACGTGTGGAATAAAATTACATAAATAAAAATAATGTGGCAAATTGATATATCATAGAAGTGATAGGCCAACTGTAAATTATAATAATAATAATATACGCATGTTGAAAAGCGTAATAATAACTGTTTTATCGGACGAGAGAGAAAGGAAAAGTGCTTTTTCATATTAAATATTGTGAATTTATAATTATGATTCTCTATTACTTTATTAACGCGTATAACGATTGAATTCAAAATAATCTTTTAAAAATGGCAAACTCTTCACATATTTTGGAATAATCTCACTCTCTTTCACTAGAATCCATTTAAACTTTTTCATAATAAAATTTGTTTCTTTTTTAAATACCACAGATTTACTTTATACAGAAATGCATTTTGTGCACATTTTTGATGTTTGTTTTATAAATTTGGCTCAGGCTAATAGTAGTGCCTGGTAAATAGTAAACGTTGTAAACGGAAAAATTGTACTTTATGCATCTCGACAATGTCATATATTATATGGTAAAAAGGGGATGGAATAACAAACATAATATAAATAAACATTTTACTGAACCAATAAACTGTAAAGCTAAAGCAAGGTGCATATTAATTATCTCATTCATAAAATCTCTACTAATATTTTAAATGTTAGATTATTTACGATACTCAGAAATTAATCCACCACTATTCTAATTACTAGATGCTAATGATACTTATGATGCATTTTACAATCTTTTACTTTATACTTCAATCAGTCAGCTTTGAACATGTGTGTTCAAACACTGTTCAAAGTTCAAACAAGGTACCTAAAAAGGGTAACCTTATAATAAATGTGGAGATTTTTAGTTATCAAAAAGCGGGGGGACATTGGGTTCAAATACAACACATTAAAAAATATATATCATTCGTTTGAAAGTATTTTTATTTATAATTTCATTCAGTTATTTAGGTGTAGTTGCATTCTACGGCCAACATACTTTTCATATTTTTCTTATCTCGAAAACCTTATATTTTATTTTAAACGATTCCTTCTACATCAGTGGTTTCTACCTGCAAAGATAATAATCTATTACATAAGTACGTATAAGTTTAGAAAAAAATAAGGTACAGAGAAATGGCCCAATTCAAAATCGATCAATCGAAGCAGATAACATAAAGAAAACAGTAATTTGAGAAGTCAGAAAAACTTGCAACAATAAAATGTAACAATGACGTTCAAAATAACAATTTATTTTCTTTTTTAATACGGAAGCTGTTATAAGACAAGTCTTAGTACCTACGAAGAGATGTCATAATTCAATATTTGGGGGTTAGGACGGTGGTTAAATGAAATTAATGTTGTTTGGCGTGTGAGGTTGAATAATGTAGATAGTGCATGTGTGCATGAAATGAAATGAAGCGAATTGGCGGTCTTGCTCGGCGAGCGCGAGCCGGCAAGACCGCCGTCGTGAAACGACGAAACTGGAGAGACTGCCTGGCGATGAATGCTCGAGCCCGACTTGTGGCAGCAGCCGGCAGCGCTGTCGCTAGCGTCGATGCCGACTGAGATGGCGGTAGATATGAATTATGATCGCTACAAATATAGAAATTTAATGACGTCTGTCCACATATACAGGCATTACTGCGAAAATAACTAATGAAATTAAATTGTAAACATTAAAAACCTAAAGCATACATAAATTGTCCAACGGCAAATATTCGTTTTCTATTAGTTCTAACCATTTTTCATTTTGATAACAGCAAATATTGTAATATCACATAAACACAGCATAATGGTGTTTGCTAAAAGAACATCGAATAAATACTAATTATAAACTAATAATACAATATCAAGACGTATATTTACATCATTAGTTAATTCATCTGGATGCAGGGATCGTAAAATATGAAAGTAGTTTTATTAAATTAATCTGATTTGTCTTTAGATTCTTTCCATACAATAATCATGGGCAAAATATCATCCGCTTTGCCACACACCAACACCTGCGGCATAAACAATTCGTCCTGATTGCAAGCGTGGGGGCACACTGAAAGACAATACGGAAACCAATTATAGCAGTGAAACTAGCCAAACCAATGAATTTAACTTGAACAAATAATATTTAAGTGCTTTTTTTAGTCTACCTAAGAAATTTTTATTTAGTTTATGTAATACACATGCCGGTGAACAAGTTTTTGGGAGTTCGATCCTCTTCCCGGGAGACCGTCAAGATATTTTTCAAACTTAGTTTAGTTTAAAAAATAATATCAATATGACACTTTTTCCCTGTCAACCCAAACCAGCAAACCAATATTGAAATAAAATACATGCCTCTGCTGCAAAGGTTCTATAATTCATTCAGACCGAGCTAGGTTAAACTGAAAAACTGAAAACAAACATATATGTATGTTAGCAATATTTTAATATTAATTTATTTAATATATATATGTTTTCAGGTGGTTCTATGGTTGTACATACTGCACGATAATAATCGTTCATTTTTACGTATAATTAGTATGTTATTGACGAAATTATATCAATAAACTTTTATTATACATCTATATTTGCAAAAAAAAAAAAAACATATTTTAGAATTAGTGCAGTGTATTTAATTCAAGTTCAATAATATAGTCCTAATACAATGACAATCTACTGTGTAATTTAATTTTATAAATAATTATGTATCTAAAACCAAACAAGTTTGACAAAATAACTCCCATAACCTTACAAACATATTATTTTTTTCAGATATTTATTCGCATGTGCAAAAATCTGCCCACACATGTACCTTGATAATAATAATAATAATAAATTAATTCGAATCTTGACAAATTCCAGACACATTTTCACGACTTACTTGAAGACGGATCTTTAGAACATGGTGTACCAGATGTAAGCATTTGCATTTGACGGGTCAAATTGGCTTGATTCAATAACTCTTGTTTTAACAGTTCATAATTTTTATGCAATTCTTTTGAATCTTCACTGGTCAAAGCAGTTCTCTGAAAATTTTGTACATTTTAAGTATTGTGACACATTAAATGCTTCCTTTTTTATTTTGTACCAGAGCCAGAGCTGGTGACAGTAGTAAAAATATTGGTAGCATTGCCATTAAATTATATATGTGTAGCGATCGGAAGTCAAATCCACCGCGACTAGCGACAGCGCTGCCGGCTGCTGCTACAAGCCTGGTGCGAGCATTCACCGCCAGGCAGTCTCTCCAGTTTCATCGTTTCACGACGGCGGTCTTGCCGGCTCGCGCTCGCCGAGCAAGACAGCCAATTCGCTTCATTTCATTTCATGCACACGTTCACCTTCTACATCTTCACTCATTCATTTATTCATTCTATCTGTTTTTATTGTCATTGTCATAATAAACCTCAACACACGCCAATAACATTAATTTCATTTAACCACCGTCCTAACCCCCAAATATGTAATCTCAATTTCTCATGACTCATTTTAATGACTTTGAACCCTTCCCAAACCATGCTGTAACGCAGGTCTACCATTATAATTAAACCTGTAATATTTTGGTAAATACATGCAACATAAAATTAATATTTTAGATAATCATAAAGAAAATATTAGCGCTTAGGAATGACTAGTGAAAAAACAATTATTTTTTCCATTCAATCCGTTGTAAAATTAATACGTTGGTAAAAATTCAATTTGTCATATGAAAGACAGAGATCACACACTATTTTCATAGAGAAAAGAATAACAAAGATACAAATATAATTGTATCTTTCTCACTAATTAAACGAAGATAGATAAGAAGGAAGGACACATTGTATACGACTTAATGAATGCTTTAAATTATGCTATTAATCATTTTTTCAAAATTGAATGCTCAATATTTAGAGTAAATTCGTGCCATTGAAGCCATTTAAGCTAATAAAAACATTTTTTCTAACTCTTATGTACGGTAACACGAGTTGACAGCATGGCTCCGTTCGGGTATTTTATATCATGGTATGGTAAAGGTTAACAAAAGAAAATGAATTATTCATGTGTTGCTAGAGCGACAAAAAAAGATTCGACAGCTTTTTGCCATTCCCGATTCTACTACAGTAAGCCTAGTTCTCCTATATGATCAAAGTAATTTATTTTAAATAGATCAACTGCATTGTGGAGAGGACGGATGTTATATTTAGTAAATTATTTGATATACATACTTTACTAATTTCTTCGAGATTTCTTTTAATTAAACTGATTGACGCTTCGTTTTTTTCAGCACTCGCAGTAATTTGTTTTAATTGTTCGACCAAATCTTCATCTGTTGCGAATGTAGAATCCATTTTGATAAAATTGTGACAGAACTTTCAAAATGTATTTTCTGAAATAACAATACTACATTTTTAATGTGAAACTCTGACACTAAGTTTTAATGTCAAACTATCTAATGCACAATTCATAGCATTTATTTTACCGTCAGATTTTTTTCCAGGTCTACAGACTGTTAGGGTTAAATTTTTAGTTGGCATTCGCCATTTTCAACTCTTTATCAATTTTTTCGAAGAAATTATAAATATACTTTCACACTTTTTAAATTTAAATTCGAAATTAAAAAATCAATTTGCCATGTCTACAAAAATATTCATTATCACTTCTTTGAGTATCTCCTCAAAGATCATCTTGCCCTTTTAATTATTTTTTTACTATAAATTTTATCAAATGCTAGCTCGCATGAAAAAACTAGATCTGACAAAACAAAATATGATGTGTATTTGCCGTTCTAAATTTTCAAATGACTATTTATTTTTTCGCTTACTTTAAATTATATTAGTAGGTACTCTTTTAATACTTTGATACCTAGCTCATTAAACGTAGTCAAATAATCATGAGAACGACCAGTTGAATGTTTGGGGGTTAGGACGGTGGTTAAATGAAATACAGGTGATTGATGCGTGTGTTGAGGTTTATTGTGACAAATGATAAAAACAATGAAGACAGATAGAAATGAATACAGTGAATGAAGATGTAGGAAATTATGAAATGAAATGAATTGGTGGTCTTGCTCGGCTAAGGCGAGCCGGCAAGACCGCCCTTGTGAAACGCTGAAACTCGAGAGACTGTCTGGCGGTGAATTGAGCCAGACTTGTGGCAGCAGCCGGCAGCGCTGTCGCTAGCGTCGATGCCGACTGAGATGGCGGTAGATTTGAATTATGGTCGCTACAAATGTATTTATGGACTCATAATTGGTGTACTGTTCAAATCATATCGTATTTAATAATTTTTTATCTATTTGTCAACTATAGCCATAGAAATAACAAGAGAACCCATAGATAAGAGAGAACCCAGCTAAAACAAAACAAATGAAGCCAGCGTGGCCACCGGTACTGGAAGTATTCGTTAAAACATTTAATTGGTACTTTTTATTAACTTTATTAATAGTTATATGAAATCTCTACTCACGATCTTTGACAAATGTTGAATGTTATAATTCGTTAAAATCTGATTCAATTATTAAAGCCACATTGGGCCAATATAGGCAACACACTTGTAGCGACCATAATTCAAATCTACCGCCATCTCAGTCGGCATCGACGCTAGCGACAGCGCTGCCGGCTGCTACCACAAGTCTGGCTCAATTCACCGCCAGACAGTCTCTTCAGTTTCAGCGTTTCACAATGGCGGTCTTACCGGCTCGCGCTTGCCGAGCAAGACTACCAATTAATTTCATTTCATCATTTCCTACATCTTCATTCGCTGTATTCATTTCCTTCTATCTTCATTGTTTTCATTGTCATAAAAACCTCAACACACATCAATCACATTTATTTCATTTAACCACCGTCCTAACCCCCAAAGACATATTGTAGAAGTAGTAAAATCAACATATACGACAGAGGTATTGGTCGAAGTTATCATAAATTAACTATCCGAAGGTGCACATTATATAATAGTACATTATTTTGAAAGCTTTATTTACCATTAGTAATATGTATAATACAAAGATTACAACATTTTTCTAATATTTTCTCTGTTATAAATTGCTTTCCCGCTTTCTTAATAAACTGTCTCTTTTTGTATACTTGTGTAGCGACCATAATTCAAATCTACCGCCATCTCAGTCGGCATCGACGCTAGCGACAGCGCTGCCGGCTGCTGCCACAAGTCTGGCTCAATTCACCGCCAGGCAGTCTCTTCAGTTCCATCGTTTCACAACGGCGGTCTTGCCGGCTCACGCTTGCCGAGCAAGACCGCCAATTCATTTCATTTCACGCACACACGCACCTTCTTCCCTCATTCATTCACTGTATTCATTTCTGTCTGTCTTCATTGTTTTTATCATACCGACAATAAACACTTCAACACACATCAATCACATTTATTTCATTTAACTACCGTCCTGACCCCCAAAGTTGTATGTGTAATTTGTTTATATATTTTTCCTTTGAATAATAAAGATTACATATAGGGGAGTCGAAAGATGTAATTGTTAACATTTTCAAACATTTATTTTGTTTTTGTACCTCAAATAACTAATTTTTTTTAAATTCCCGGGAGTACAAAATTACAATTTTATCAGATCGCCACATGCCTAATATATGTTATAAATTTAATTTTGCTGCTCATCTTAATTATTAGTTTTAAATGAAATTGATTCCTCATTTTTGAAATGAGATGAACATAGAGATTCAGTAAATAATTTGATTTTAAATTTAACATAAAAAATGAACATTTATACATGATGCAAAGACGTTAATCATATTTTAAATGATCGGTTAGGCTTAGATCCTTTTTCATACCCAGTCAAAAAAAGGTACGTAAATTAGTTCTTAAAAATAATAAAAATATAAATCAATCAAGTTCATTCTTTTAATGAGTAATAATTTATAATAAATTGAATGTATTGTAATGTAGAATATATTATTTTTATAGTGCAATTAAATTATCCGATCACTTTGGTACCACTTAACAAAATCTCACTTATTGTGCAGATATACTTGCTATGGAATTTGGCCATTTTTTATACATTTATGTAAAGTCATCAATAATATACTTCACATTTAAGTAATTGTTATGTTTTCAATAGGTTCGATGACAATAATTTATAATATAAGTGAATGTAATGTTTTCAGTATGGTCGGTGACTAAAATATATTATGAATAACACTGAATTTCAAATCTATCCACAAAGCGATAACCATTTTGTATTATATTAATAATTTAATATGATTATTATGCAAAGACAATTAACTATCATACGAAAAGCATTAACTATCATACAAAACCTATATAGTGTTGCAGGGATGGTCTCATATAATGTATTATTTTGTATAATCACTAAGTAAATCAATATTTTTCATTATCAATTTAATTTAACAATGTGTGCAGTACAAATTAATTGTCAGGATGATGAGATAAATATATTAATTAGCTCTTTAAGAACATTGTTAGCTAATAATATTGGTTATTGAAGAAAACTAACAATATGTATTTGTTGCTCTTCTTCAAGTTTCCAAATTTCAGAAACATCCACCTTAAATAATGCACCACCAGATATGTTGTTGATGAAAGAAATAGGAACGAACCCAGCTATATTGAAAAATGACGTATATTGAATAAAAATTCTAAATTCACTACAATCAATTTTTCATACAAAAATGAATTAATATAATTAAGTCTCCTTAATATGTATAACAAAATTATATAAATGTATCCATTGCGTTTAATATCACATTATTTTTAATTTTACCACTATTTTTTCTGATAAAAGCATTGGGTTTAGACAATTCTAAGCCAATTGCTTAATAAAAGTTTTACGGTGACTACGCTTGTTTGTTCTCCACTCTGGATATTTTTGGACCTAAAGAATATTAGCATTTAGAGCTGCAATATCGAATAATTCGAAAAGACCATCGTCTTGTAGCCACCACACAAATATTTCTTAGTCATTTTATCGCCCGTATCGTAATTTTGTTAAATAATAATTCACCACCTGCAGATTGTATGAATTGGTCAAACTTTGTTGCAACTTTTTTATCTTTGCATTACCACATTTTTATCTTGTCTTATAATTTATATTCCATTGTCAATTTTCTTTCCCTATTTTTCTGTTATTCTAGAATTTGCATATTTCGCATAATAAATATTTTAAAACAAGCTTGACATTTTTATTGTTTACCAAATTCCCATTTTCAACAATAGATGTAATTTTATATATTTTTGTTACAAAAATTTTAAAATTATTTCTATTGATTGAAAAACATTATTTTCGATAGAAAAACTATTTTTCTATCGAAAATAAAAAAAAACGATTTTTTAATTTTTTGGAAAATTAAACATTCAAAAAAAGAGCGGCAAAATCTGTGAATTAGTACCCACATTTGCATTAGATTGCGCCACTGTACCTTGCTGTGGTACCGTTTTTTTCGTTAGAGTTGCCAATCTAAGTATATCTCTTATCTATGCTTGAAAATCAAAGTGTTTTTCTTTTCTGACATGTAATTTCTAACAAATTTGTTCTTAATATGATACTCATTGGATTCGTTATTTCTACAATCATTTAAAAATGTCAACTTTTAGAACTCAAAATGTAATATTAAAAGAAGCCAATATCAGCAAAATTTGTAGATCCTGTTTGCTACATACCGAAAAAATGGTACAAATATTTTCGAATAATAATCTTGTGCAATGGCTATTAATTTGTGCTGGGATCGAGGTGAGCGGTTTGTGTTATCAAAGAACCCCAATTTCGTAAATTCTTGTCAATTTTTGTCTTAATATTGAGAGTGTTGTAATATTACTAATATTTTTATTTATTTGTAAACAGAAATGTATTTATGTTTATATGTATATTGTTGTTGGTTCGGTGACAAGGTTAATAACTCTCGATCCCTTGTATAGCCTTAGATCAAACAGTATTAATTCAATATCAAATTAATCAATCAATTAGTGTTGCTACCGGGATTCGAACCTGGATCTCTTATCTTATCCCGATTATGATACACCAAGAAAGTGTGTTGTCCACAAATTTTCATAAAAATAAAGAAGATGGCTTTCAAATAATGAAATGATATATATATATCGAAGCAGTCGATATCACCCCTGCATACAATATGTTTGACCTTTCCTCTCCGACGATGTAAACAGAGTTGACATTGTCTGTAGTTATGTGAATATACTAAATACAGAGTTCATATTTTAGGTATTCCTCCGTAATATATTTATGTATTGGATAAAATAATTACAATATATAAGTATTTACCATACGCAACAATAAAAAATATTCTCTCGAAGAACCTGACGTGAATATATACATGTATGTGTACGAACGGAGAGGTGTGGACGGCGCAGTGCGCGGGATGCCGGATGTCGATTGTCACTTTAGTGGCAGAACGTGCGTTGGCCGAGTTAAACGTATCTTACGTGTCTTTATGCTGTCGTTCGCGATGATCAATGTTTTTTCTCATTTTTAGTACTTTTACACAATAATTGATATATATATATATATATATATAAATTATTGTAAACTCAGTGTACATGTAGACTGAGTTTACTGCAAGGGAACGTCACATTTGAAAAATGTTGCATATAAGTTCAAAAATTTGTCGTCAATGCTTGTTTTACATTTGAAGATAAATTTGTTGTTACATTAGATGTCATATGTAGAATCGTAAAATTTAATCAATATTATGCATGATATTGTGAAGATTGTATCAATTTACTGTTTTTTTAAGGGGAAATACCAGGTATGAAAATTAAATAAAGTACAAATCCATAAAATATATATTTTTTACAAAGTTTATAAAATGTCAGATAGTTTCACCTGTCCCTTACAGTGCTAAAATAAAAACGCGCGTTCCGGTGCTGTAAACTCAGTCTACATGTACACTGAGTTTACAATAATTTATATATATATATCAATTATTGTGTAAAAGTACTAAAAATGAGAAAAAACATTGATCATCACGAACGACAGCATAAAGACACGTAAGATACGTTTAACTCGGCTAACGCACGTTCTGCCACTAAAGTGACGATCGACATCCGGCATCCCGCGCACCGCGCCGTCCACACCTCTCCGTACGTACACATACATGTATATTCACGTCAGGTTCTTTGAGAGAATATTTTTTATTGTTGCGTATGGTAAATACTTATATATTGTAATTCTTTTATTCAATACATAAATATATTACGGAGGAATACCTAAAATATGAACTCTGTATTTAGTATATTCACATAACTACAGACAATGTCAACTCTGTTTAGATCGTCGGAGAGGAAAGGTTAAACATATTGTATGCAGGGGTGATATCGACTGCTTAGAGTCAATTCAGTGTAACTATAAATATATAAAAAATTGTTTACATGGTGTTTAATTTTTATTTTTATATTCATTCGTACAAAGCATTTGTAGAGTATTTTCTGTACTAACTTTAGCAGTTGATTTAACACACGGATTTTTCTTTACAGGTATCCCAAGATGATGAGCTCCCTGCTCTTCTGTGCCAAAAGTGTCTCACTCAACTGCGGTCCTCATATATATTTAAGAAAAAATGTCAAAAAAGTGACAAAATCCTGAAACGCTGGAAGAAAACCCAAAATATTTTAGAAGAAAATGATAACCCAAACGAAGGTTACCCAGCTGATTCTCATTCTTCTAGAGACTCTGATGATGATAGAATAGATAAAGGCGGTGATAATATTAATGTGAAAGATGATTCAAATAATTGTCTATACAATGAAACTTTTAGTTGTATATCACCGTAAGTTTATTATCTTTTCCCGATAATTGATTTATTAAACAGACTAATTAAAATTAGTCGATTCATAATAATTTTTTTATTTTTAGAGATACCATTGCAAATACTTCTGATGATGACCTACCTTTAATTCATGTAACAGACCAAAGAGCCAAAGATAAAGCTCTATTACAAATTAATACACAGGTACTTTAATTTTTTTTTATTTATATATAATTATGAAATCATTGAGTCTTAAGAAATTTTTTTTACTATGATGAAATGCTAACCATCATTGTTATAAAAAAATCTTATTAATTAAAACAAATTTAGATAAATCACTTTGAAAGATGCATGGAAAAATATAATATATCAGTACTTGGACCGGAACTTTCTTTTGTTTATAACTTTTGCTAAATGAGGCATATTTATTTTTATTTTTAGATACTTTTTCTAGTGAGATGGGCACAATCCAAACACAATTATCATGTATTATATAGAAAATTAAATAAAAAAAATATTCATTAATATTTTCAAACCTGTATGTGTTATTATTTATTAATAATTAGAGGAGTAATAGTGTAGACCTTTATTACAATTTCAGAAAGGACTAAAAAAGTCAAAGAGAAAAACATCATCATTTAACATATCAATATTACTGAATGATGGCAAAAATTCTTTGTCACGTAATGAAGATGTTCGCTGCAATAATTTGAAAACGGTTTGTATTTCATATTTTATATAAAATGTTTTTAAAAATAATTAATATTTAAAGCGAAAAGTGAATGACATTTATTTATTAAGAAACTAAAGCCATCAATTTATAAAAATGTACCAAAGAAATGAATCCTATTTAGTTTTGTTTAAAATTAAGTTAACACTTTTTGTGCGGGGTGCCGCATTCGGGTCACAAGTACGTGTAGCGGGCGAAAACCATCGGAATGTGATAAAAAATCTAGCTTTATAAAAAACGCTCTATCTTCCAAACCGTTAGTAATTTTCTAATAAAATTTGGAATACTCACTTACCATAGTATGGTCCTTAATATTGTATACTTTTTGAAAACAAATCGCTAATATTTTTGTAAGTACATTGAGGCAATCATATATTTACAGCATGTTCACTATGATATAAAAGTTCACATAAAAACTATTGTTCTAATATCTAGATAAAGTATGGTATTTATAAAAACATTCACCCCTGTGAAGGGATACGTCACAAAATGTACACATATAACTAGTAAAACTTTTCTTTTTGTGTACAGAACACACACGACACTGTCTTTGTCGATATTTTTTTTTACCGCCGGTAACAATTTTAGTCGCTCAATGTTTTTTCATGTCGAGTGATAACCTCCCTGGAGGATCGCTTTTGACTACATTTCTCGGTAATTGAGATGATGGTCCCGGTTCCTCCAGATCTATGTCGGTTCCACAAGCATGGTCGGCTATCCAAAATTTTCCAACGGCGCGCAAAAACTGTTTGTATGTTAGTCTTTTGGTTGGATTTAATGTTTTGTACACTTTAAAAGAATTAAATAAGGCACAATTCAACAAAAACATCACAACTCTCTTGGTCCATTTTTTTGTTTTTCGTAATACAGAGTAATACGATAAATACTGATCTGCACGATCAACGCCTTTCATATATTTGTTATATTCTATTACACACTGAGGTTTCCAAATACGTTGTCTTGTAGTCCAATCGATGTTGTGGTTTTCTAGGATGGTAGACGAATGTATTGTTGAGATCATTCGAAAATCTTTCTTAGATTTCCAGTGTTGCAACAATACATCTTTTCGTCGACGGAAAATACTTTGGCCTACACTAAGATTCGCCATTTTAAAACATTCTGGAAAACCTCGGTTTATTCTCATTGTTCCGCACGTTCTTATTTTATGTTGTAGGAGTACTTCACTAGTTTGCACACTATTATAATAATTATCCATGTATACGTGATGCCACAAATTTAAATATGGACTGAGAAGCGAATGAATAGTCTCTAATAATCGTCTTCCTTTTCCGCTGTAAATTTCGAGGTTGCAAATGTATCCCGTAGTTGCTTCACTAACCATACGCACAAGAACCCCATATTTTATTATTTTTGACGCATTATACACTTTAAATGAAAGTCTTCACCGCCACGGTACAATACTTCCATCCAGAGACAGTTCTCTTTGAGGGTTGTAGACAGAAGAAAACTTTGGTATAAGGTATGTCACAATTGGCCTAATTTTTTCAAGTCGATCGCTGGGATTCGCGATGTTCTCATTATTAGAAAAGTGCCACGATTGCCATATCTGTCTAAAACGATCACGGCTCATTATTTTTGAATAAATAGGTGTTTCGATACACGGATTTGTTGACTAATAATCATCTCTTGTCTTTTCGAACTTGTCCCATATGCAAAATCAGTTCTAAAAATTTGTTCCTCTCTACGAGGCTTATGGACTTCCATTTGATGGATTTCTTAATTTTTTTGATCCGTGATTCGTTTTGTGTGCGGTATCGATGGCTTTCCTCTATCATCATCTCAAGTAAATCATCTCCGATGAACAGTTTTACTACGTACATTATGTTTTCGGGATCGCTTGGTGGTACACGAACACCAACGTGACCTAAAAATGGTTCAATATTAGGTGAATTGTCTATTTTAGACCATTCCGTAACTTCCTCTTCCTCCGCATCACTTTCTTCAGAATCACTAAATTGTAAGGGCATCACTGGCACCCTCCTCCTGCGAGGGAACTCTTCACTGTCAAATTCAGGCAAATAATCGCTAGAAAGATTAGATAAATTATCCGCGAATATTTCCTCATCACTTTGATAATTTTCCGAAGTCATTTTTTCTAGTTTAAAAAGAAGTAATATTCCGCTAAACAACAACACGCCCGTTTTATAACACCGTATTTAAAAACTAATATTCAAAGTGACTTGGTGAATTTCAGAAATACAAACATTGAGATCCACTTGAGATGGTTTATTACGGCGGACGGCCCGTAAACCTACGTTGGGTTACACACTTTAAATGCAACAAAATAAATTCATTTCGATTGCTATAGTGAAATCGTGCATTCTCACTCATTTGTGAATGAATAATCAAGTACAAGATAGAGACAAATATAATTTTACCATAATATACCTTCATTAGTCATAAAAAATATACCGCTTATCTACTCGACAGAAACTTCGTGCGCTCACTAATTTATTCAGTAATTGGGTGATTTCTTAAAATTTCTTTACCAATTTCTTACTCTGTAAAACTTAAAAGTATGTATTGACATATTCCTTTTTATAAAATCATTAAATTTTGTGTATTTTTGTTTAAATATTCATGTACAGACAAGCTCTCGAAAGAGCTGTGCGTAATAATTATACTACGTAATAGACACGAAGACAAAAGGATACATCGGACATATATCGTGATTTTTTAATTATATACATGTAGTTTGGACCTTTACCAAGAGATTGGTATACAACACTCATATAAACAAATCGGGTAGTTCTACCTTTCCCGCCTTTAAAGTAGAGTCAGCTGAAAAGGTAGAACTACCCGTCCCGCCGTTGAGCACCAGTCAGGCGCGCGGGTAGAACTACCCGACCCGCACAAGAAGTGTTAACAGAAATATAAATATAGTGTGACAATTATTTGCATTGTGATATTTTTAATGTAGTTTACGCATCAGTTGTGATTGTTTGTATTTTTATAAACTATTTACTAAATAAACCTGTTTACCAGTAATCATGCAAAAGGAGCCAAGGAATATGTATATCGATTCATTGTTCTTTTTGGTTAAATTACATATTATTATTTATAGATTCTTTTTGGCATCATTTTAAAACTATTGTGATCCATTAAAATATTTTTGATCAAATAATGACAAATAAAAAATAAGACCAGTCATCGGTACAATGTATCCGATAGCCATAAGTTGATGTGCTAAATGTGCACAACATAAATTGTAATATTATAACTTAGATATGAATTAAATTTATTAATTAGAAAGATATACATATAAAATCAATTTTATCGAAAAATATTGTTGCACCACCGGGATTCGAACCTGGATCTCTTTCCTAACTGCGGAAGGTGAAGGGTTATGTGTTCTCCTAATAATAAAGTTGTGTCCAAAATTTAATAAAAATAAATTGATAATTCTGGTGTCTGCTATCAGATTATTCAAAGGTATTTGAGATTCTGTAAAAATAAGGTAGATGGCTCTTTCAAATAATGGAACGATTAAATGTATTAATATCAAAAAGGTAACATATAGGTATGAAAATTTGTCACTAAAAATATTTTCGCTGTAGCATAGTTGGATAATGCACCTTCCTCGGTTAGGAAAGAGATCCAGGTTCGAATCTCGGTCGTGCAATGACAATATTTTTCAATAAAATTGATTTTATATGTATATCTTTCTAATTAATATTTTAAATATCACAGTCCTATGTTCTGAATAATTACTACTTCACAATAAGATCTTGTTCTCCTAATAAGTATTATAACTGTTAAAAATTCTTATTTTTTTAGGATCATACAGACATTTTTACTTGCGGTATATGCAGTGAAAATTTCCTTACCAAAGAATTATTGATATTACATAAACAGATTCACTACTATTACTGTTGCAGAAAATGCAAAGCAAGGTAACATACAACATTTTGTATTCTAATGCTTAGTGTTTTATAAAAATACATACTTTTTTTATAATTTTGGTGTATTTATGTAAATAAAATTCAGATCTTTGTAATATTAAAACAACATTAAACTATTTATCTTGGCTCTTCCTTCGGTGATGAATCTAAGTGTGATTGCGGTAAAATGTACAATATTTTTCAGGTGCAAAAATCTAGGAGAATATCGTATTCATGAATGTACAGGAAATCGTAATAGAAAAATAATCACCACTGAAGGTGACACTGAGGTATGTTCTGACTAACTGACGTATTATGTATAAGAAATTCAACTTAACATAGATTGATTCTCCATTGTATTATAATTGATACGGTTTGAAATCATTTACACTGAAGAACTTCATGTGTATTATTTCTTTTGGAAAACTGTTTCCCTTATGGCATCATTGTCTACAGCAGGTAGTTTGGTATTCTTTAATTACGAAACTATTTGTTTTTAGTAAACCTTGAAATGTACCATTTAAATCTGAGTCTTCGCCATATAGTGTCAGTGAATTCACAAATTGTCTTTTGTGGTCGATTTTACCACACTGTTCTTAGGAAACAATCAATATGTGTGTGGTTCACACAACCATTAATATTAATCATCAAAGAAATGTGATTTTTTAAAAATATTTATTACTATGTAATTAGATATTCATATATTATTTGAAAAAAATTTCAGATCTCAAATGCTCCAGGTGTTTCGATAGATGAAGTCGATAGAAATTCATTTGACAGAATCTTCTGGTGTCATCTATGTGAGAAAGAATTAACATGTAGCAGAAGTCTAAAATATCACCTACGATCTCATTCTGGTAAATGATTTGGATTATTTGAAATAGTGATACATTAAACTTTTTTTTTTTTAATGAGGCATTGATTATTTTCCTATGTTAAGTTTATCTTAAATCTACTTAAAGAGAAATATTTCTTACAATATAATAAATATTAAAATAAATCAAATTACAGGGGAAAAACCACATTTGTGTACCATGTGCGGGAAACTGTTTCGGGAGCACCGAGCATTGGTCAATCATATTCGAGCAGTCCATACAGGGGAGAAGAGATTCAAATGTTCCTTTTGTCCAAAAGGTTAGTCGTTTTATTAGTGATATAATTTTGTGCCATTAAAAAATTATCATAAATGTTGTTATGTACATGTTTAATCATTATCTGAGAATACATGAACATGGTGCAGCTAACGTACTAACGGATGCACCATGTACAATCTGCATATTATGTTTACTGCGCCAATGGCAAAATAGAAACATGTGGATGATGTACATAGCATATTGCTATGTACTCGCATCTGAGTTCTTACAATGAAAGAACATCTGTTCCTATAGCATGTAGAATGTAAATCTGCCTATATAAGGCACAGTGAATATTTTTAAACCTCTCTTTGATAAATCTGTATATATATATATATATTGCTAGGTAACTTCTTCTTTCTGCCTCGGCTTCATGTTCAGGGGGGAGGCATCTAGCCTAACTGGTTCTTTTTTAAATATTGACAAGTCAAATGGTTATGAAATAAAATAATATTTTTATATAAGAAAATTTATAATCTATATTTTAAGATACTTGCATGTGTTAAAAGTGGAAAATGAGCAATTTACTTTAATACTTATAAATAAGGCTATTCAAAAATAATTACCCTAAATTCTTGTCTATAAGCCGGACTCGTATATAAGCCGGAGACCAAAAACCATAAGAATTTAAAAATAGAAATCTTATCATAGATAAGCCGGACTCATAGATAAGCCGAACTTACTATAACTAAGCCCCGTTGCATATTGAATCCAGCTTGCAGCCATGCACGGTGCGCTCGCACGCTTTTTAAGAAACAAGATCGTTTACGAAATGTCATCTACGCATGCACGTGACCCGTTCGTGGTCACAGACTGGGTTCAATATGCAACGGGGCTAATAAGAAGGAGGAAGGTCAGTTTAAGAGATTTTGGCGTCTCTCTCACTCCCCCGCATGGAACGATTGGAACGGTCAGAGTGCATTGTTTCTACTTTGGGCATCGCCGAGTTAACACGTGCGCGTAGCGATTGAATACATAACCTCTTTAAATAAAAAGTCATTTAAATTGTGATACTTTGTTAAAATGAATTTAAATTGTGATGATGTAAAGAAGACTCGAAATTCTTATCCTAATCATTGAAAACTTGAAGCGATGAGCTATGCCGAAGAGTATGGCAATGCAGCGGCGGCTAAAGTGTTCGGAACAGATGAGTCAAACATCTGGCGATGGAAAAAACAAAAGCCTGTTATTAAAGCAATGCACCCGAAGAAGCGCTGCCGTCGGTCTCGAAAAGAGTTTTGGCCGGAATTGGAGTCACAATTGAAGACATGGGTTATCTCCAGACGCAATGAAAATAGAAGAGTGTCGACCACTGGAACTCGTTTGAAAGCGAAAGAATTGGCAAAACATTTAAAAATCAGTGACTTCAAAGGCAGCAAATGTTGGTGTTTTCTGTTCATGAAAAGACACAACTTATCTGTAAGAGCCATTACATCTATCGGACAGAAGTTACCAGTGGATTGGGAAGAGAAAATGGCAGTCTTTGGGGTTTTTGTCAAAAATGTGATCAATGGAGTCAATTACGAACACATCGGGTATATGGATGAGGTGTCCATCAGTTTCGATATGCCCAGTGGTTTCACAATTAGCACAAAGGGATCAACTGATGTCAGAATCACTACCACTGGCAATGAAAAGTGCAATTTTACTGTTGTCTTGTGTGTTACAGCCGTAGGTGGAAAATGCAAACCTTAGTGATTTTCAAACGAAAAACTATACCTAAAGCTGTCTTCTCTAAAGGAGTTGTTGTCACAGCAAACGAAAAGGGATGGGTTGACGCGGATATGGTCAGTTATTGGTTAGAAAACATTTGGCGTAAACGCAAGAATTCTTTTTCTGCAAGAAATCAGTTTTAATATACGATTCGGCTCGACCTCACATCACAAAAGAAGTCAAAGAAAGGGTGGCAAAGTATTCACAGTTGGCTGTTATTCCTGGGGAACTGACATCTAAATTACAGCCACTGGATCTAAGCGTTAATAAATTTTTTAAAGCCAAAATGCGTGAGAAATGGGAGGACTGGATGGTCAATGGTTCACTAAGTCTGGATCAATCAAAAGGGCCTCTTATGCTGAAGTATGTCAATGGATCGACAAATGTTGGAGTGAAGTAACCGCGGATTGCATTCAAAATGGATTTAAAGCCGTGAATATCTGCGAATATCCAACCGAAGCGCTAACAACTGTGACTAATAGTGAAGAAGAAACCGAAGATCAAATCGAATTTGAAATTCCAGAATCCTTTAACGAGATGTTTGACCTGTTTAATACTGAATCTGATGAAGAATTTGATGGCTTTAATTAATAAAAAATATTTTTTTTACATGTATAACTTATTTTAATAAAAATACATTTTTTTAAATGTACAACTTTTTTTAATAAAATTGATTTTGTGTATAAGCCGGACTTATGTATAAGCCGATATTCTATTTTTGCATTTTCACTACTTTTTTTCTTAGATAAGCCGCGGCTTATAGACAAGAACTTAGGATACAATTAAATGAACATTAAATATTTGTGTTCATCATGCCAGCATTAATTTCTCTACCAAATTGCCTATGTTGACGCTTGTCTGATGTAGATTATTCAGGTCCCTCACGTAAGGGATTATCTCTTAGGATGGTCCTGGATCATGGACGTGAAGTGTGGTCAGCTCCTTGTGGTGCCAGCGTAGGGTGACGGAGTTCAGGCTTGTAGTTGATGACAAGACGATGCCCAATTATCCAGGCAAACCGGGACTCTGGACGCGATATTCTTATTCTATAGCGACAGTCTGTTCTCGCTACACCAATTACATTTATCAACTTTTTATAGATCCAACGGGACCCTTTTTGATACTTCAGATCAACGATTAAACGCAGACAACATCACAGACTAAGCTTAAACTCAAGACGCACAGTTTAAATTTTCCCCGGAATTACAATCTATGAAGCGCTTGCTTGATACTTTTAGAGACAATATTGATTTTATTTTCGAATTGAAAATAAAATCTCGCCTTAGGCAGAGCCACTTCTCACGGCGGAGAATATCAGAAGACTGGTTGATTATGGTGATTCATCCCTCAAGGCGCATTTGCCTACGTGACTAGCCACGTTTGCCGGATTACCGCCGCTGTACCCAAGCTGCGTCGGTCCACCTGCGTCTAACAATACCGAGTTTTTATGACCGTCCTTCCCTTACTTTGGCTAAGTGCTTTTGTATCTTTGAACAAAATATTGTTTTGGGTAATTTCGCATTCTAACAATATATATATATATCAATTCCTGACTTAATTATTATTAGTACGGGGTCAATTGTTGTGGTGGGCCACATCGTAGGAGAGGAAGAGGAATCCTGTTGGAGCGGCTAAGTGGAAAAAGCAAAAGACACATCTCTGTTGAAAGACTTCAGCGGGATGGCAAGAAAATTAGAAGAGTATAGTCAAGAGGGCGGGGCTTATGACCCAAGTTATAAGGAATTGACGTGGACATAACAAAATTAAAAAATTTATAGTGTTTATGGTCCCCTTTAAAAATAATTTATTTATAATAAACATTTAAGGCACCCTGTTTTCGATTTGGTGAATTCCAACAGTAAATTTCAAATTACTGACTAGAATTGACTATCAAAATTAAAAAATCATCAAAATGTGACATTCATACATCTTACCATTTAACAGGATTAGTGTCTTATTATTTGTTCCATTAATTAGTTGTAATATTTTTCTTAGCATTTTCAGTATCAGGGAAGAAACGCCAGCATGAACGGATTCACACTGGCGAGAAACCTTACCAATGTGACCTTTGCTGTCGGCTGTTTGCTGCCCGTTCAACACTCAATGCTCACGTCCGGAGACACACACAAGAAAATAAATTTCCCTGCAAAGTTGAAGGCTGTGGCCAAGGTTTGTAAATTCAATGGAAATTAGTTTCGTATCTATTAAATTAAATACAAAGTTTCACATTTTCATCTCTATGTTGAATTTTTATGTGTATTATTAGAAGCATTTTTTAAATTTGTCTTATGTACATTGGAGAAATTAAGTCTATATCACAGACTAGTAAATGAATAGACATGTTACGAAGTGTATATAAAGGGGTTTGGAACATTATTTGTGGGGTGAGGGGCATTCTACACACATATATCCAACAAAACATAAATCTGATAGATTATGACATATTTATGCAGCAGTAAAAGCATATTATATTGCCAGTGTTTAAATTTTCGTTCCAATCGAGTCATATTTATAAAAAAAGTCGCGGAGCTCTTTGATTGCGCGAGTGGCACCAAAGTGATCACGTGGGTGCCACCAAAATGAACATTTTGGGACAAGGAATTTGCGTTAGTTCATGTCTATTTATTTGGTAATCTGTATTTATTCTCCTGTATTACATTACAAATTCTAAGATACACGCTCGCAAAAATGCCTACTAATATTTTATTTCAATAGTGTCAAAATTATTGTATACTCTGCCAGAGTTGACCACATATTACAGTAAAACCCCGTTTATTCGAAAATCGCCGCAAGTCGAAGTTTTAGACCAGAATGTGGTCCCTCTGGAAAGTTCTCTAATTTGATTTTTTTTTGTCAGATGTCAGCGATCTGGAAAATTAACACGCGCCACGGCGATGTGCCTGTCCAAAGTCCAAGACCGTCAAAATGGGTAGTTCCGCTCCTATACCGATTCACGACGCATAAAGTCAATTCTCATTGTTTGTTTTCTCACTCACTCTCGGTATACTAGAAAAGATGACAAATATATCTTGTGCGTCCTCGATTTGAAATATTTATTTTCTATTGCGACGCTTTTATCTTATGGTCGCGTGCTTTTTTCTCTCGCTCGTTTTCTGTACATTAGAAAAAGATAGCAAATATTATATTTGCATTCTAGGTAACGCAGTTCTCTAGTGCTGCAGTTGCAGTGCAAATGTCAGTGCTTGCCAATCTTCTGTTCCGTATTATTACCATAATTATTTTTGTATATTTTGTTGTGCAAACGTTAGTTAGTACGCGGTTTAGTTCCTCACACTTTTCCGTATTTTATAAATTATTTAATTTGTATTAATTTTAATACAGACATTTCTCTTTCTATTTAAGTTTAGTGTAAAGACATTTTAAAGAATGTGTAGTTAGCGTTTCTCAGATTTTCTCGTATCGTGTTAATTATTTGATTGCCATTGATTTATATGTAAAGAACATTTATTATTTTTATCTTAATATTTACGTGTTAGACATTTTGAAATTCGCGAATGCGTGGTTTGCTTTCCTTAGACTTTTCCGTATTTCATTAAATTTAAATTGAAACATTTTTATAATTTTGACTGATAATTTTATATTCTCGATAATAGCATTAATGCGAAACTCGTACAAAACGCCGACAGTTGCCAAAAATTGAATTAATACAAGAGATTGACAAAAAATATTATCCGAAATAAAATCAACCGAAAAATACGACAATCATCACAAAACAAATGTTTTAAAAGCGCTGGAAACTTTTGTCGCTAACTTCAGCGGAGAAACGGCGGGTTGGCAAGTTCAACTTCGGCGTTATTAGAAATGGCGTGCGAAGAGATCTCTTCGCACGCCATTTTTATCTATCTAGTCCATTATAAGTGTTTTCTAAAAATTATATTGTGATCTGTTTGCACTGTATTTTGACAACTTTGTTAATTTTAATGGTGTGGATATAGGGGTGTATATAATTACTTCGAGCTGCTATGAAAAAAGTTAGTAAGTAAAAAAGAATTTTTGAATTTTTTATATTCATTATGCTAAATCGTTATTCTAACTTTTTTCTTGATTTTCGGTCCCCTCAACTTCACATTAACGGGATTTTACTGTACTATTTGTGGAAAATGACTTCATTCTTTACAAAAAACATAACAATATAAGCAGTTTAATCTTTGTGTATCACATATACCTACTACTATCTAATAATAATAGGTATATGTAATAATAATAATATCTATAATAGTATCTTCCTTTTTCAAAATAAGTCCTTTCTTATTTTTTACCATTACAGTGAATGCCGGTGAAAGTAATGAATGTGAACATTAGACATATTGAAAAGCTAATCATTATTAACACATCGCTTATGAAATGTAACTATGTTAAAACCTTTTGTAAATTTGCGAATAATATATACATGTGCGGTATATATGTACTTGATATATTCAAAATGGATGATTTGCTGAGCGTTTTTTTGCTTAAAGATGCGATTGTTAATATTAAAATGGCGATGCCATATTTAATGTTAAAATGGCGGTGCCATATTTAATGTTAAAATGGCGGTGCCATATTTAATGTTAAAATTTTACCTAACAAATTTTACAAATATATCTATATACAAAATAATATCTTTACATATATATGTAATTGATTGAGATTAGCGAACTTTAAATAATTATTTTTTAAATACTAATTAAATGTATTAATTAGAAAGATATACATATAAAATCAATTATATCTAAAAATATTGATGTTGCGCTACCGGGATTCGAATCTGGATCTCTTTCCAATCCGAGGAAGGTGCATTATCCAACTATGCTACAGCGACAGTACTTTTGATGACAAATTTTCGAACTCATATGTTACACTTTTCAAATTAATACATCTATCGCTCTGTTATTTGAAAGCCATCTACTTTGTTTTTACAGTAGCAGACGCCATGTACATATAAAATTAATTTTATATGTATATCTTTCTAATTAATACATTTAATTAGTATTTAAAATATCACAGACCTATGCTCTGAATAATTACAACTTCACAATAAGAATTCCTTAATAATTATTTTTTAATGCGTTTAAATCAGTTCAATATTCTTATTTGCGTTTCATTGTTTTATTTGTAATTTTTTTTCTATATGTAATATTATTTCAGGATTTTACTCATTCTCTACTTATCAGAGACACATGTGGGCACACCGCGGTGAGAGACCGTATCAATGTACGCGTTGTGCTAAAACATATCTCAGCAAACAAAATCTAAAATCTCATTTCAAGTCTATTCACTCCCAAGTCCGAGATGAAGTTTGTCACATTTGCAACAAAGAGTAAGTAAAGAATGTTTTTTTTTTGCTTGCCATAATTTCTAATGTCAGTGTAATTTAATATTTTTTACGACATGTAGGAATTCAGTATACCATAGAGTGGAACTCAAAATAACTTGAAAGCACGGGGATCAAAATATTTGTCCATGTTAACATTTTTTGTGCGGGGGTGCCGCTCTCGGGTCATAAGTACGAGTAGCGGGCGAAAACCATCAGAATGTGATAAAAATTTAACTTTATAAAGAACGCTCTATCTTCGAAACCGTTAGTAATTTTCTAATGAAATTTGGAATACTCACTTACCACAGTATGGTCCTCGATATTGTATACTTTTTGGAAACAAATTGCTTATATTTTTGTAAGTACATTGAGGCAATCACATATTTACAGCATGTTCACTATGATATAAAAGTACACATAAAATCTATTGTTCTAATATCTAGATAAAGTATGGTATTTATAAAAACATTCACCCCTGTGAAGGGTACGTCACAAAATGTACACATATAACTAGTAAAACTTTTATTTTTGTGTACAGAACACACACGACACTGTCTTTGTGGATATATAAATATATAAAATAATATAAAAGAATTAAATAAGGCACAATTTAACAAAAACATCACAACTCTCTTGGTCCATTTTTTTGTTTTTCGTAGTACAGAGTAATACGATAAATACTGATCTGCACGATCAATGCCTTTCATATATTTGTTATATTCTATTACACACTGAGGTTTCTAAATACGTTGTCTTGTAGTCCAATCGATGTTGTGGCTTTCTAGGATAATAGACAAATGTATTGTTGAGATTGTTTGAACATCTTTCTTAGATTTCCAGTGTTGCAACAATACATCTCTTCGTCGACGGAAAATACTTTGGCCTACACTAAGATTCGCCGTTTTAAAATAGTCTGAAAAACCTCGGTTTATTCTCATTGTTCCGCGCGTTCTTATTTTATGTTGTAGGAGTACTTCACTAGTTTGCACACTATTATAATAATTATCCATGTATACGTGATGCCACAAATTTAAATATGGACCGAGAAGCGAAGTCTCTAATAATCGTCTTCCTTTTCTGCTGTAAATTTCGAGGTTGCAAATGTATCCCGTAGTTGCTTCACTAACCATACACACAAGAACCCCATATTTTATTATTTTTGACGCATTATACACTTTAAATGAAAATCTTCCCCGCCACGGTACAATACTTTCATCCAGAGACAGTTCCTTTTGAGGGTTGTAGACAGAAGAAAACTATGATATAAGGTATGTCACAATTGGCCTAATTTTTTCAAGTCGATCACAGGGATTCGTGATGTTCTCATTATTAGAAAAGTGCCACGATTGCCATATCTGTCTAAAACGATCACGACTCATTATTTTAGAATAAATAGGTGTTTCGATACACGGATTTGTTGACCAATAATCATCTCGTCTTTTCGAACTTGTCCCATAAGCAAAATCAGTTCTAAAAATTTTTTCATCTCTACGAGGCTTATGGACTTCCATTTGATGGATTTCTTCATTTTTTTGATCCGTGATTCGTTTTGTGTGCGGTATCGATGGCTTTCCTCTATCATCATCTCAAGTAAATCAACTCCGATGAACAGTTTTACCACGTCCATTATGTTTTCGAGATCGCTTGGCGGTACACGAACATCAACATGACCTAAAAATGGTTCAATATTAGGTGGGTTGTCTATTTCAGACCATTCTGTAACTTCCTCTTCCTCCGCATCACTTTCTTCTGAATCAATGAATTGAACTTGAGTATCCCAGTCAAAAACCAAGTTAAATTTTTAGGCATGATTTTGGACAGAAAACTTTCCTGGAAATCCCACATAGATATGGTTCTTGCTAAATGTGAAAAAAATATTAATATTTTAAGATCGGTTTGTGGAGTATGGTGGGGATCTCATCCATCTACCATGAAACTCATATATCAAGCCCTAGTACGAAGCCATTTGGATTACGCTAGTTTTTTGTTTGATCCTCTACCAGCTTACCTTCAATCCAAGCTTGACAGAATCCAGTCCAAATGTTTGAGACTTATTTTGGGAGCTATGAATTCATCTCCAATCAATTCTCTTCAAGTGGAATGTGCAGAAATGCCTCTCCTTATTAGGCGACAATATTTGTCGGATAAATTCTTTCTAAAAAGGTGCAATTTTATTTCCCACCCACTATTACAAAAGGTTTCCGCCCTTTCCTCTCTGATAGACTCACGGAGATACTTATTAAATAAATCTCGCCCAAACTTATGCAATAGCTTCTCCTGTTTAAAAACAAAATATCCCGATTCACCTCGCTATTCTACTCTTCCAGTCTATTCTACCCCTTTTCGTGCTATATTTTTCTCTCCTGACATAGATGTAATCTCTGGACTAGACAAATCAACTCAGCTAAATGAAAATCATGTAAACAAGTTGTTTAATAGTGTACTTGATTCGAAGTGGCTTAACTATCTCCACATCTACACCGACGGTTCTAAACTTTGCCCTGAGGGCTATTGCGGTGCTGCAGTTTCCATACCTCAATTAGGAATAAATGTGAAGGTTCGACTTCCTGCGGATTCATCGGTTTTCTCAGCAGAATGTTGGGCAATTAAAGAGGCCTTGGACATCTGCGTTCTCCGGAACGTCGATAAGGCTGTTATATTCTCCGACTCTCAAGCAGCTCTTGAATCCCTCTCTGCTAATATGAAAGTTTGGCTAGACAATGAGATAATCTGTTCCATCAGAAGATGCCTATTTGATTTGTACAGCAACAATAAACGGGTGTCATTCGTTTGGATCCCTGCACATAAGGGAATTCAGGGAAATGAATGTGCTGATAAACTGGCCAAGAAGGCTACTCTTTCCGGAGTTCTTCCCCATCAATTCCATATCCCGATGTATGACAAACTTAATATTGTAAAAAAACACACGTATTCTATCTGGTCTGCACAATGGATGGATCCAAACAATCACAAGGGTAATTGTCTTAAAATAATCCAAAGATATATTCCCCGCTCCCCTTGGTTCTCCAACAGGAAAGTCTCAAAAAGAACAGTAGCAAATATCTCTAGAATGAGAATTGGACATTGCCAGGTGGCCTCACATTTGTTCAGAATGAACATAATAGACTCCCCAATGTGTGAATGTGGTGCCGAGGAGGAAACCCTTGACCATGTCTTTTTTGCCTGTCCATTGCGGATCACAGGTTTTTTTTATAATGATCTTGTCAATGGTGATTTTCAACTTCCGGTTAACTTGTGTCATCTTCTTTCCCTCAACTTGCCTCATTTAAGCTATATAATAGCAAATTTCCTGAATGTCAATGGTATTGACTTGTGATGCAATGTTCCCTGTTCTATAGTATTGTTGTACTGCTTTCTATAAAATAATGTTTAGACTTGTTTAATGGCACAAGTCACTCTTAAAGAGTGGATTGCCTATTTGAAAGAAGAAGAAGAATATTCTACATTTATTACTTATATTAATCATTAAAATAACTATTGTGAAAAAGTGCTAAAAATGAGAAAAAACATTGGTCATACGGAACGATAGATGCATAAGACACATCTAACTCGGCCAGCATACGCTCTCGCTCTGCTACTAATACCAGCAGTCCACTCTCCCTGAGGTTCCTCACCGCGTCCCGCCTCGCCCGCGCTCTGACCGGAACAGCGTAGACGGGGCGAGGCGAGGCAAATCGAGATGGCACGAGACCCGTGTCGATACGAGAATAGGCGATGCAAGCCGAGAGCTGCAGTACATTCTCGTGCGAGGCTCCACTTGCCGTGCCTCGGCGAGAGTGGACTGCTGGCTTAACTAAAGTGAGTGACGATCGGCATCTTACAACCCGCGCATTACATCTTCTGCACCTCTCCACACGTATACATATAAGTCACGTCTGGTTCTTCGAGAAAACATTTTTGATATATATATATTGTAATTATTTTATCCTATACACAAATATATTACGGAGGAATACCTAAAATATGAACTCAGTATTTAGTATATTTACAGAGATATTCACATAATTAGAAGCAATGTCAACTCAGTTTACATCACCTGAGAGGAAAGGTTAATTTTAATTTTAGAAAAACCTGTGCCTAATCTGTTACAGTAAAACTCCATTAAATCGTATACCTATATTTGGTATTTTTACAGAATTCGCACTGTTTCAAAAGTTTTATCTGATAGCCGATAATTTATAAAATCTGATTATTTGCAGTTCGTAGGCGTTTTGACACTCAAAGTAAATAATTTGTTCACGTAATTCGCATTGCAATGCAAATACACGACTACGCATTTAACCTTCACCCTTTCATAAACATCTGCAGCTAGCTCCGCTTACTAGCCAATCATGGCGCTGTTCCTTATCACAATAGCGGCGCGCTGGCAGCACCGGTGCTGAACCATGCCAACTGAATTTTGCCATACTCATATGTATATCAAATTCCATAATGCATTTTATAGGATTTGTTATTAAAATAATGTTTTTAATTAAATCTCATAATTTATAAATTAATTGTGTGGAACAGTTCTATTGATCTGGTTTTTATGTTTATGACACGTTGCGATATGCACATGTAGGTACTAAAGAAACTAAGTCTTTTGTATTTAAATACGTTGACGTATTTTATACTTTTCACATTTATTCTCTAAAATGACACAACACGTTGTAATTCATGTAAATCCTCGACCATTTGGAAAAATGAAGCACATTTTGAAAACCAACAAAAAATTTATATTAATATAAAATAAGTGGAAAAAATCAAATCCTGAATACCTCATTAGGTTCAAAAACTTGAAAAATTGCAGGAAAATATTAAGCTTTAACCATCAAAACCAATGAGGATTTAAAAGCTTAAAATTATTTTTATTATTTAAATTATTTTAAAATGCGAGTTTTGATCGCTAATCAATCAAATTAATATGCGCGATTTGTTGCCTCAAGTGGTGAATCGCCACATCGCCGCACACCTTTCTTATTCAGGGGAACTTTGTTATTTGATAAATATTTTGACACAGAAGAATCGGAAATAATGGACAGTCAACAGCGGTGGAACGCACAAAAATGCAAACACAGTACACGTTTAAAAAAAAAATCTTTCTAATGTTGCTATCAAAGACTTTGTTCTCATTTGATTGATATTTTTAAATTTCGGTCCCGTGAGTTACGAATTAACAGAGTTTTACTGTATTAATATTACTCATCGCTTTTCAAATTGCCGACATATATATAGTTATTGTTATTATTTTTGTAGAAGTAAACAATTGTGTGTTATTTAATTGCAGATTCACCGAGAAGAGCACTCTCAACAGACATGTGCGTACTATTCATAAGTCTGAACCCAAAGTGAATAATAAGCCAGTACCTGTTTATGGATTTCCAGTTGATGACGCAGTATGTTGAAATTTTAATTACGTTTCTAAATCATAACATATTTTTTTAGCTAGATGACGACACTGGATCAACCTGAACAATTATTAATTTCGTCTTTAATGTTTCATCTTTCCTATCATTCCTTTGTACTTGACTTGTATCGTTCAAATACATAGACAGCAAACGGTGTGCCTTTTCGTCACCGTTTTGTGACAAATGAAATAAAGAAAGTTGTCATTCTACAAGTTCCTTCATTCTCTGACCTCTGGTAGGGCCATCATACTATGTCTCTCTCAATAGCCCAATAACTCAAGAAAGTGAGAACTCATCTTCTTTCTGATACAACAATATATTAACGAAATTATAAAAATGAGTATGTAATGTAATATTTTTACTTCTATATGTCATCAAAAATACCTTATAGAGTTTAACATGTGTACTTAGTTATTTCAAATGCATAGTTCCGCATCATACTTTTGTTACTCAATATATAATGTTATACTATCCTTCACCTATACATATCTTCATAAACTACTATGCTTTCATCACTTCCAAATTTTTTAAACATGCAATTAAAGCTATCAAAAATAAGTACATTTTTTCAAACAATCACATAAGCCAAACCACACATTAACATTTTGACATATATACTTTCTTGTTAAAATACATTTTATTTATTTAATATATTATGTTTTCTAATGTGTAAGTTGTTACGAATGTTTATTACCGGGAATCCATCTACCTACAAAAAAACAAGTACATAAGACCCCATATATGACATTTCTTATGTGCTGTATTTAACAGAAAAAACAGAACACCTGCATCCGAACATCCGACCAGTTCCCACATTATTTCATGTGTTCTTCACGTGTCTTTTTGTGTCACATACACCGTACCCTGTAAATAACAGTTACTAGCGGGAATAATAATCTGCCTAAATTAGATGCCTGTAGATATTCTCTAAACAGTTCTCTTGATAAATTTGCCGTTCGAACACAACGTGAATTTTTATTTTGTCATATTATTATAAAGCATCTGAGAAAGAATAAAAAGAAAATAAAATTTAGTCTTTACTCTGTACATAATATAAGTTATCAATCAATTTAAGAATGTCTATTGTATTTTTTTCAGAAGAAACCTGTGAAGACCACCAAACATTCAAAAAGTTCCTAGCTTAAAATTCTTTGACCTCTGTGCAGTAATAAAATGAATCCTCGTTATTTTGAAATTCAAGAGACCGACAAACTATGTTAAATTGAAATATGTATAAACAATGCAAATTTTTTATTTTATTTCATGATTTGTGATAATTTTGTGAGATTTATGAAGATACCATGTAATAATAAAAAATCCGGTGACACAGTTGTCTTAGATAACAAATGATAAATTTGATGTTAATATAAAAAATTAAAAATATATTAATAAGTATCACTACGATTGAATACTCACAAAACAATAAAAATCATGAAATAAGCCAAAATAATGGAAATTCAATTCAATTTACACGTTTAATGATTTATATTTAGCATTTCTGCATCCAATAAATAAGCAATCGGTAATATGTTACCGAACGGTCCCATGAAAAAATTGTAATAAACAAATAAATAATACCAAACAATTATTGCAGATAAGATTAGAATTATTTAATTTCAAATCTATCAAGCATACTTACTGTATTCATTGCATAAAGTTCACAGTAGGCTTTAACAGGAGACTCGAGTTGTCATCAGATGTTTTTATTAATCTCACTTCCACCTCCATATGTACATATCATATACACCTTCACTTTCCGATATTTCTTCTGCGTTAGATCGCATTTCTGTGTTATCATGTCACGATAAAAGCTACACAGACTTTTGGCCCAATGATTATACATCCATGATAAAAGATCTAGTCAACTAAAGCTCCGACATAATGCCCACAAACAAAATTTCACATAGAAGTGATTCCCATACTGTATGAATACTTTAAGAATCCTTTGGTATCTATGAAGGTTGGTTGTATTCTGGTGAAAACCATTTTTATCCAAACTTGTTTGTTTTTATCGGGGAAAAGCCACCGAGAGCAAGAAACAACACAGAATACGTAAAGGTTATGGAAAAACGATGCACGGTTAGTGAAAGGTGAGAGTCGGGAAGTGCATTTGCGGTCCGGTTGGTTCGGGTACTGGGCGCCGATTGTTTCGCCGATCGCCTCTGCTGTATGTGTTGGTGCACATCTGTGGTGCACGTGTGTCATGCCCACCGGGCGGCGCAGTCCGGCCTTCCTCAAACGTTTCAACTTTGTAAGCGTGGGATGGTGCAATACCAAGAAATGAAAGAATGAGGAAGATCTGGACGATGCGCGCGAGCTGACACATCACTTTCCCACCAGCAGCATCCTTGATGAATGGAATGGGTGTGAGGAATGTGACGATGACGGTCTCCCCGAGTTCCACCGGGATGAGTTGCGTACTGCGGTGGTGCCTGGTTCTTCTCCACTCATTTTTATTGTGCCCCGATGTTTATTATGCCTAGACTTCATTTACATATCTAAACGATCAGGGAATCTGACGTATCTGCCCGAACGTGTGGTGTTGTTGGTCTAATCTGGTGGGTCGGAGGCCTTTGGAATTGTCGGTTGCGATTTCGTGGTGGACTCTGTGGTCATGAATGCTGGTTTGAGACGGTCGATGCTGACAGTCACGTCTCTCCCCTTCACGCGTATGGTGTAAGTCCTCTCGCCTAGGCAGATGACTTTATAAGGGCCACTGTACGGTTGTTGGAGTGGGCTCTTGATGGTGTCATTTCTTAGAAAGACGCGAGTGGTCGTAGGGAGATCCATGAAGATGACCTGGCGCTTTTCTCCATGCTGGGTGTCGTCTACTGGTCGCAGGGTGTCAAAATGCTGCCATAGTTCTTTAAAAAATTTCCCATGGTCGTCGTCGACTGCCGGCCGTGTCGCAAGGACTTCTCCTGGTAGGCAAAGTGGTTCCCCGTAGACCAACTCAGCTGAAGTGATAGCGAGGTCGTCTCGCCAATCTGTTCTAATCCCCATTAGAACGGTGGGAAGCACATCAGTCAAATGACTGTTTTACCTTACAATTTGCTGCAGGGTGGTAGGCCGTTGTATGTATTTGAGTCGTTCGTGCCAGGCGGTTCAGTTGCCTAAACAGGTATGACTCAAATTGTCTACCTTGGTCCGTTGTGATTCGGAGCGGGGCTCCAAACCGGGTTATCCACCCTTCGTAAAAAGTCCGCACAACTGTTTCAGCCTCTTGATCCTTCATCGGGAAGGTTTGGGCCATCTTGTGAAGCGGTCCACACATGTGAGGCAGTACCTGTAGCCTTCTGATACAGGAAGTACGACTATGTCTATGTGGACGTGCTCAAACCATACTAATGGTGGCCGAAAGGTTCCAAGCGGTGCAGAGACATGGCGGTAGGCTTCCTTTCAGGAAGTCGTTGAGTGGCGCTTGTGTTTCTGCGGCCCTGGGTAGGAACCTTCTGTAGAAGTTTAGCGCACCCAGGAATCGGCGGAGGTCTTTGATGGTCTCTGGTCTGTCATAGCTTCTTATAGCTTCCACCTTCTCTAGCAGTGGGTAAGTGCCCTCGCTGGACACAAGGTACCCTAGGAACTTGACTTCCGGTACACCGAAGTGACATTCACCTGCGTTAATGACCACCCCGTATTCCTGCAGGCGCTGGAATAGGATTTCAAGGTGGGTCATATGTTGTTCCTCTGATGCTGAGGCAATTAGTATGTCATCGATGTAAGCGTAGCAGAAGTCAAATCCTCGGATGACTTCGTCTATGAGGCGTTGGATGGTCTGGGCAACGTTTCGGAGGCCAAAATTCATGAACGGGAATTCGAATAGCCCGAATAGTGTCGATATGGTCGTCTTCGAGATGTCCTCTGGTGCCACTGGGATTTGATTATACGCCCGTACCAGGTCGATAGTGGAGAAGATGTAAGTGCTTCTTAATGTCTGGGCAAAGTCCTGGATATGGCGCTTGGGGTAACAGTCCGGGATAGTTCTGGCGTTGAGGCTCCGGTAGTCGCCACTCGGTCGACACTGGTTATCCTTTTTAGGCGCCATATGTAATGGTGAAGTCCAGCAGCTCTTTGAAGGACGAGCGATCCCGAGACGGAGCATTGTCTTGAACTCCTTCTTAGCTGTCTTGAACTTTCCGGGGGCGAAGCGTCGTGGTCGTTCAACGACTGGGGGACCAGGAGTTGTCCTAATGTGGTTGGTGGTGGTATGGCGGGTCTCCTTCACTGTGCCATCTGGGCGAGTGAGATCCGGAAACTTCTGTAGGAGGATATGATATGGAGAAGTACCGACGACAGTTTTGATGGAGGCAATTTCGTCTGTACTATGTCTGCCAGCTGCTGTCAGGTTCGTCACCTGGTCTAGTAGCCGTCCACTCCGGACGTCGACAAGTAGCTCATACCTTGCCAGAAAATCCACACCGATGATGGGCTTGGAGACATCGGCAATTACGAAGCTCCAGGTGAAATCGCGTCGAAGGCCCAAGTCGAGGCTGAGTGTCAGGTTGCCGTAGGTGGCGATGGTGCTTCCATTCGCTGCGGACAGTTCATACAATTGTTTTGCAGGGCGTCCCTGGACCAGTTTCTGCGGGTAGACGCACAGGTCGATGCCCGTGTCCACCAAGAACTGAGTGCGGGTTACCCAGTCGGTGACTAAAAGGCGATTTTCGTGCTTGGGGTTGGAGGTGCTGGTAGTCATCTGCGTGAGCCTGGAGTGTATCCCTGGTTGAAGGTGCAGTGCTCCTTACACCTTTTGGCGTTTACTCCGAAGCGCCAATGGTACCAACAGTGGTATGCTGCTGCCGGCTTCTTGACTGGCTGCGGGAGCGTGGTCTGCTGGGGCTGTTGCCTTGGGAGTGTGAAACGGTGTTCCCGGACTGCCGATAATAGGCGTGCTACGCTAAGATCTCCTGCTGCATTGTGGCCAGCTCTTGGCGCAGCGACTGCGTTATCTGCTGCATCTTGTCAGACAAGGCTTGCTTCGTGGTGGAAGTATTCAGCCTGTTGACAGAGAGTCTGCCTGAGTAATTGTTGATGGCTTCGGCGAGATTGGCCACCTTGTTCAGGCTGGTATCTTGCTGGGTGGCGAGGACCACCTGCGCGCTTCGCGGTAGGCAACTCATCCACAGCGTCCTCAGCATCTCGCCACGCACTGCACTTCCGACGAGCGTGCGAAGATGCCTGAGGAACTGAGATGGTTTGCGGTTCCCACGCTTCTCATGCCTTAAGAGACTCCTCGTCTTCTGGTCCTGGGTGCAGCTGAGCCGCCGCGTCTGTTCGTTCTTGAGATGTGCGTAAGTTCCGGTCTCCGGGGGTTTCATAATTATGTCTCTGACCTCCAAGGCGTAAGAGGAAACCAGTGTCCCCAGGACATATCCAAACTTCGACACGTCTGTCAATCCTAGCTACGGCGATGTTTCGCTTCACCATTGCAAACCATGTTTCGGGGTCAACGACCCCGAGATGTGGTTTCCGAAGGTGGGGCAGAGCTTCGCCGTGGCTGGGATTACGACAGACGTGACGAAGTTTGGGTATGTCCTGGGGGCCCTGGATTCCTCTTACGCCTTGGAGGTCAGAGACATAATTCTGAAACCCTCAGAGACCGGAGCTTACGCACTTTTTAATAGCGAACTGATGCGGCGGCTCAGCTCCACTCAGGAGCAAAAGACGAGGAGGCTCTTGGAGTATGAGCAGTGTGGGGACCGCAAACCGTCCCAGTTCCTCAGGCACCTTCATACGTTCGCCGGAAGTGCAGTGCATGACGAGATGCTGCGGACGCAGTGGATGGGTTGACTACCGCGAAGCATGCAGTTGGTCCTCGCCATTCAGCAAGTTACCAGCCTGGACAAGGTGGCCAATCTTGCCAACGCCATTGACGATTACTCAGGCAGACCCTCTGTCAACGAGCTGAATACTTCCACCACGATGCAAGCTTTGTCTGACAAGATGCAGCAGATGACACAGTCGTTGCGTCAAGAGCTGGCCACAATGCAGCAGGAGATCTCAGCGTTACACGCCCAGTATCGGCAGTCTGGGAATACCGTTTCACACTACCGAGGCAACAGCCCCAGCAGACCGCGCTCCCGCAGCCAGTCCAGGAGCCGGCAGTAGCATACCACTGTTGGTACCATTGGCACTTCGGAGTCAACGTCAAAAAGTGTAAGGAACCCTGTACATTCAACCAGGGATACGCACTGGACTCACGCTGATGATGACCAGCACCTCCAACCCCAAGCACGTATGTCGCCTTTTTGTCACCGACCGGGTAACTCGCACTCAGTTCCTGGTGGACACGGGCGCCGACCTGTGTCTACCCGCGGACGGTGGTCCAGGGACGCCCTGCAAAACAATTGTATGAACTGTCGGCAGCGAATGGAAGCACCATCACCACCTACGGCAGCCTGACACTCAGCCTCGACTTAGGCCATCGACGCGACTTCACCTGAAGCTTCGTAATTGCCGATGTCTCCAGGTCTATCATCGGTGTAGATTTTCTGGCGTGGTATGAGCTACTGATCGACGTCCGGAATGGACGGCTACTAGACCAAGTGACGAACCTGACAGCGGCTGGCAGACGAAGTACATATGAAATTGCCTCCATCAAAACTGTCGCCGGTACTTCTCCATATCATATCCTCCTACAGAAGTTTCCGGATCTCATTCGCCCAGATGGCACAGTGAAGGAGACCCGCCATACCACCACCCACGACATTAGGGCAACTCCTGGTCCCCTAGTCCTTGAACGACCACGACGCCTCGCCCCCGGAAAGTGCAAAGCTGCTAAGAAGGAGTTCGAGACAATGGTCCGTCTCGGGATCGCTCGTCTTTCATAGAGCTGCTGGGCTTCACCGTTACATATGGCGCCTAAAAAGGATAACCAGTGTCGACCGAGCGGCGACTACCGGAGCCTCAACGCCAGAACTATCCCGGACTGTTACCCCGTGCGCCATTTCCAGGACTTTGCCCAGACAATAAGAGGCACCAACATCTTCTCCACCACCGACCTGGTACGGACGTATAATCAAAATCCCAGTGGCACCAGAGGACATCTCGAAGACGACCATATCGACACCTTTCGGGCTATTCGAATTTCCATTCATGAGTTTTGGCCTCCGAATCGCTGCCCAAACTTTCCAAAGCTTCATAGACGAAGTCATCCGAGGACTAGACTTCTGCTACGCGTACATCGATGACATACTAATTGCCTCAGCATCAGAGGAAGAACATATGACCCACCTCGAAATCCTATTCCAGCGCCTGCAGGAATACGGGGTGGTCATCAACGCAGGTGAATGTCACTTCGGTGTACCGGAAGTCAAGTTCCTAGGGTATCTTGTGTCCAGCGAGGGCACTTACCCACTGACAGATAAGGTGGAAGCTATAAGAAGCTATGGCAGACCAGAGACCATCAAAGATCTCCGCCGGTTCCTGGGTGCGCTAAACTTCTACAGAAGGTTCCTACCCAGGGCCGCAGAAATGCAAGCGCCACTCAACGACTTCCTGAAAGGAAGCCTACCACCATGTCTCTGTACCACTTGGAACCTTTCGGCCACCATCAGCAAGGTTTGAGCACGTTCACATAGACATAGTCGTACTTCCTGTATCAGAAGGCTACAGGTACTGCCTCACATGTGTGGATCGCTTCACAAGATGGCTCGAAGCCTTCCCGATGAAGGATCAAGAGGCTGAAACAGTTGTGCGGACTTTTTACGAAAGGTGGATAACCCGGTTTGGAGCCCCGCTCCGAAGCATAATGGACCAAGGTAGGCAATTTGAGAAATGCCTGTTCAGGCAACTGAACCGCCTGGCAGGAACGACACAAATACATACAACAGCCTACCACCCTGCAGCAAATGGTATGGTAAAATAGTCATTAGACTGATGTGCTTCCCACCGTTTTAATAGGAATTAGAACAGCCTGGCGAGACGACCTCGCTACCTCTTCAGCTGAGTTGGTCTACGGGGAACCACTTCGCCTACCAGGAGAAGTCCTTGCGACACGGCCGGCAGTCGATGACGACCATGGGAAATTTTTGAAAGAACTATGGCAGAATGTTGACACCCTGCGACCAGTAGACGGCACTCTGCATGGAGATAAGCGCCAGTTCATCTTCAAGGATCTCCCTACGACCACTCACGTCTTTCTAAGAAATGACACCATCAAGAGCCCACTCCAACAACCGTATAGTGGCCCTTATAAAGTCATCCGCCTAGGCGAGAGGACTTACACCATACGCGTGAAGGGGAGAGACGTGACTGTCAGCATCGACCGTTTCAAACCAGCATTCATGACCACAGAGTCCACCACGATATCACAACCGACAATATCAAAGGCCTCTCCGAACTACCAGATCGGACCAACAACACCACACGTTTGGGCAGACACGTGCTATTCCCTGATTGTTTTGATATGTAAATGAAGTCTAGGCGTAATAAACATCGGGGCACAATAAAAATGACAGGAGGTGAACCAGGTACCACTGCAGTACGCAACTCATCCCGGCGGAACTTGGGGGGGGACCAACATCGCTGCATTCCTCACTCCCATTCCATTCATCAAGGAAGCTGCTGGTGTGGGAGTGATGTGGCGGTTAGCGCGCATCGTCCAGATGTTCCTCGTTCTGTCATTTCTTGGTATTGCATTATCTCACGCGTACAAAGCGAAAACATCCGAGGAAGGCCGGACTGCGCCGCCCAGCGGGCATGACACATGTGCGCCACAGATGTGCACCGACATATGCAGCAGAGGAAGCGGTCGGTGAGACAATCTGCGCCCAATACCCGAACCGACCGGACCGCAGATGCACATCCCGACATGTTCGGATAAAAATGGTTTTCACCAGAACACAACCAACCTTCCCACATATATATATCGGACACAACGAAAAACATTTGCAGTGAAAAAAAAGCTAAACCGATTCTCTCTACTCCGCTGAAATCTCTGAATACTCAGCTACGTTTTACCCATTACTAGCAGAATAAGTATTCTATAGGATTCAGGCCAATTCATTCTGACACACATCAAAGATCGTAAAGAAAAAAGGGAAAACAGTTTATAAAATAATAATGTACTTAGAAAAAATTCAAAACATAGATGGCGCCAATACAGTGAGTTGGAAAAATAATAATGAACTTTAAAATTTATAATTAACCTTTTCTGGTGATTTTAATAGCCTTTGTTAAAATTATCCTAGGAAAAATTTGGTGATTATTTATTTATTTAATTTACTTAAAAATAACATTTCTTCAATGCAATCTCTTTTGTGATATTAAATGACTGACTTGTAAAATATTATTTTATATATTATTATTATTAAATCACTACAAATAAAATTATTTGTATTATTATTATTATTCCTGTCTACTGCCCATTTAACCACGATATATTGTTGGCTTCACCATCAGCCGCCATCAGTGTTGCCATCTGATAAATAATTAATGATTGCTTCACTGGATCCCGGGGTACAAGTAAAGAGTCATCATCAGATATGATCCACACAAGGATATCATCACATAAATCTGTGCTTAAGTTATGAATTTATTTTATATCAGCCCCTGTGGATTGTACTTGAGTTGTGGTACAGGGCCGTACAGACATAAAATTAAATATTATTTTTTAAAGCATAAAATCGACAAATTATATAGTAATTAGTTTAGCCTCATTTTTAAAGGTGTGTCTGTAATTCTGTTGTCAGTTACAAAGTCAAAGGCTCTCCTTATTTTGATCATATTTTTATTTTTTATTTTGGTTCACACTAATGTGCAATTAGAAGGTTCATATATTCAATTAATAAATGAGAAAAATTAGTACATTCTTACTTTGAATTTAATAAAATGTTTTGAATGTGAATTTTTCTAATCTCTTGTTGATACTGGTTACCACAACAGCTGCCTAGTAGACAGCTGGTCTAGGGGAGATAGGCACGCAAGCACAATACAAATTGCCACTTGATAAACTTTTATGTTGTGGAACAGATTTCTCAAAACAGTACGGCAATAAAGATTGTCAAAAATACAATTCACATTGTTATTTATACAATACTTTCATCATAATAAATTTTTAATTCTTGAGCTATTACATTTCTGATGTCATTTATTGTCAATCTTTATAAAAACACAGCTGGTATGTTTTCATCAAAATTGATGTTGCACTACTCCCAAGTGTTAAAAATATTCTTCAGATTCATCACAAACATACTCGTCCAAAGATAAGCCAACCTGGGTTACCTAAGTTCAATATCCGTTTTGTGGTGCCAACTTTGTGGTTCACAATTTGGTCGAAAACTGCTCAATGGAAAAAATTAAGTGAGTAATTTTTACATATATATTATTAAACTGGTATTAACAGAATATTTCTAGAATACTTTCATTAGAATTATTTATTTTAAAACCTTAGAAATGACGCTGGGCAATGTTACGAGTAAATATTCAATCTGCTTGGCATCAACTTTGCCCACCACAAAACATGTCGCAAGGTTATCACTCGTAACTTGATTTAATACATTTTTTTATTGAGCTAAATAGGTGTTTTTTCAACCTTGTTTAATAAAAACATCACAAGACCGTGGTTTTTATTAACATGCAATAGATATATTAATAAATCTACTCTCAGTTTTTTTCATTAGTTCACATTTATTATTTGACAGAATGCAAAATGCCAGTAAAAATAATCCTCGCATCCGGGCAAGGAAGAGTAGAAGAAAGTTAGGTTCTCGAATGTATAAAAATTATTCACAGGAAATGCTCGAGTTGGTTGCCAAAAAAACAATATCTTCTAAAGATGCTGAACGTCAGTTTGGCATACCTAGGCGTACAATTTTGAACAAGATGAAAAAATGTAAGTCTGTTGGATGTCCAAGACGATTAACAAATGTAGAAGAAGCCAAAATAATCAGAGCATTACATGCTGCGAGCGATTTTGGATGTCCATTAACAGAATTAGAATTAATAGTTTTTGAGTATTTAAAGAAAAATTCACAACAAAACCTCTTTAACAATAAACCACCTGGTGATGTGTGAATTCATAACTTTCTAACCAGACATGCAGATGAGTTAACAGTCAGCGTTACCAAAAATATTTCAAAGGCAAGAGCAGAAAAAGGCTCAGAAGAAATGAGAGATTATTTTAATAATTTAAGCCAAAAGTGTAAAGGATGTGCCTCCAGAGAATATAATTAATTTTGATGAGACCAACTTGACTGATGACCCAGGTGCGTCAAAATGTATTTTTCGAAGAGGCATCAAGTATCCTGAAAGAGTTGCCAACTCAACTAAAGGTAGCATTTCTATAGTGTTCACAGCTACAGCAAGCGGTACCACATTGCCAACATACGTTGTGTACAAAGCAGACAACTTGTATTCAGAATGGGTTGCTGATGGGCCATGTGAAACTAGGTAGAATATCAAATCTGGCTGGTTCGATTCAGCAGTCTTCGAAGATTATTTCAAAACAATTATTCTGCCATGGGCGGATTCAATCTCAGGGGCCAAAGTTGAAATTTGTGACAATTTGTCAAGTCATTTAGTGCAAGTGATTGAGCTATGTCAAAAGCATAATATAAAATTTGTTTTTATACCACCGAGGTACACATTACACAGCCCCTTGACGTGGCTTTTTTTGCTCCACTCAAAAAGACATGGAGGAAAATTTTATATGAATACAAATTGAAGAATCCCACTCGGACCACATTAAATAAAAAACTTTTGAAGAATCTATCTGTCTTAACAGAATCCAGCAATATAAAGAGTGGATTTTTAGCCTCTGGGATATGTCCTCTGAATCCACATCAAGTTTTAAAACGGATTCCCGAATACCAGGAAGAAGTGGTTCCTTATGGCATAGATGACGCATTTTGTAATTATTTAAAAGAGTGGAGGTCCGCCAAGCCAATGGAGGTAAAGAGAAATAAAAAAGTTCACACTGAACCAGGAAAATCTATCAGTCTTTTAGATATTAATGTTTCTAGTCAAAATACCTCTTTAAAAATGTCTACTAAGAAGAAAAAGATACACAATCGTCCATTATTGGCTATCGAAAATCGGTCTAATTATGAAGTTACTGACGTTCTTGATGAGCAGACCGCCAATTCATTTCATTTCATAAGACACGTGCACCTTCTACATCTTCATTCATTCTGTGTCTCCCTTGTTATTATCATACAGACAATAAACCGTCAACACACGCCAAATAACATTTATTTCATTTAACCACCGTCCTAACCCCCAAATATATATATAGAACAACAGCAATACCACTAGAGCAGTGTGCACATGCATTACTTTCTCTATAATAAATTTAAGTGTAATTTCGATTTTAAGTGCTATTTTAGTGTTATCCTGTGTTCCTCTCGTTCTTTCATTTTTTTTGTACGGTGGAATAATCAAAGAAATCATTTCTTAAATCTTTAAACATAATTAAAGATTGTGCATAATATTTTTTTTTTTATTGTCAACCAGTTAGACAGCATAGATAAGAGATATATTAGACAGTGACAGGTACTACTACCATAGATAAGAGATATATTACTACTACGCTCGGATACATATACTATCGCGGCGTAATTCAGGCTGTCGCATCATGACACAATTTATTGTTTTAAATATTTTATAAATGAATTAATAGATAATAAAAATAAAATATATCGAACGAATAAAAATGGATGCACAGAGCTTCATCATTCAAGCGAAAAATGATGTGAATTTTTTAACTACCTTAATTGTGGACCTGATAACAAATTTAATAAAGATCATATTGCCAAAATCGTTCCAGCGACTAACGGAATTTTAGGTAGTCAGTCAAATGGCATCTCTTGAGGGTGAACTTGCAGCGTACAAAAATGTATCGCTGTTACATTGGGTATCGATGTTCACCATATATGTGACAGTGTGTCCGAAATTGATGAAAGGTGCTACAGAGAGAAGAATATCATTCTTCATAATTACCCGATAGCACTTCTAGCTCGCAAGCCAGCATCATTAGTGACGGCGTCACTAGAGTGAAAAAAATATTATCGGATCTGGACAAGTCAATCAGTAACGGAGATCTTCAGAATAGGGAAGAAAGCAGGAGATAAACTTAGAGGGATCAAAATATAATTTTCTGAATCTGATTGGGTAACAAATTAATAAATAAAAAGTATCGTAACATCACGCAACTATGGTCCAAACAGCCGCGCGTATGAAAAACCTGATATCTGAAATATGAGCGATATCTAGTGAGAAGTTGAACTACTCAATGGAAGAGCATAGATTTAATATTATTGTTACGGCATTGAATTACACATTGTTTTCACACATTTAATAAATACGTTTACTAAAAAACTAGCATTTTAATTTTTGAGGAAAACCTTATACGCCATATGGAGACAGAAGCTTGGATTATACTCTGATCCCAATGTCACAGACCCAGATCCAAGTGTTGTTACAGACTCCTTCAAACAAACATCCATAAAGAGGAGAAAGAAGAAGGTAAAAGTATTTCAGCAGAAGATATTAAAAAACTCACATTACCATCTACCTCAAACACTAGAATTTGCTCTAGTAAAAATAAAGTTTTTCGTAAGGCGAAGGCAGTAGTAAAAAGTTCTAGCGAGAAAGACGAAAGCGATGGATATTCCTTGGCTTCAGAATTTTCATTAAACTTTTCAGACATTGAAGATATATCAAACCATGAGTTCCTGAATAATGGTTATCCCTGCAAGAGAGGAATTTGTAGCGGTTATTTACGAGGAAGAATATTAGCCTGGACGAATTACCAAAGTGGTGGACAATGTAGCTTATATAAAATGTATGACAAGATCTGACAACTTATGAAAGTGGCCAGATTACGGAGGATATTAAACTATACATGAGTAAGCTAAAGCAGAGAAGCACCAAAAGAGAGCTTTTCCAAGTGTCTAAGCTAAACCAAAAAAATAAACCAATTCGTGATTTACCTGAGAATGTTTGATTTTGAATAAGAATACATTTACCTTGATTTTGATTTAGTTTTTATCAGGATTTAATTTGATTTAAATAGTATTAATTTCTTAAAGTAGTGTTAAAATTAATAAATAAATACTTTTGCCCAAATCCAAAATCAGTTAGAGGAATGAGAACATGGTTCAACGAACTCAAATCCACTTTACCAATGATGGATTAAGGCATGTTTTATGTTTTACTAAAACATGGCTTAATTCGGACATAAACAATACTGAATTAGGCTTTTCCAAATTTAGAAATTTAATTACCACATAAAATCTAGAGGAGGAGGAGTTTTAATCTCGGTTAAATCAAAGATATCATAAAAAAAATTGAATGTTTAAAAAATAATTTGGAACAATTTTTTTTATGGTTTCGTCGAAGATGAATAAGATAATAACAAGTTGCATATACAAACCTCCTTCGTCAGACCTACAAATTTATAAAGACCATCACTAAGAAGTAGAGACCTTACGAAGGAAATATCCAGATGCCAGCATTATGTTGACAGGTGACTACAATTACCGAGTGTAAGGTGGGACATTGACTTCAATAATACATCTACCAGTGACAATATTAGCCATGGTTCCCACAAAATGATAGAAATATCAAACTTTCTCAATTTGTGCCAACTGAATTACGTGTACAATGTGAATTCCCGCCTTTTGGACCTTGTATTCTCCAACTCTGATAGTGTTAAAGTTCTGCAAGCTGATTAATGTATCTGTAGCGATCAGAATTCAAATCCACCGCCATCTCAGTCGGCATCGACGCTAGCGACAGCGTTGCCGGCTGCTGCTACAAGCCTGGCTCGAGAATTCACCGCCAGGCAGTCTCTCCAGTTGCATCGTTTCACAACGGCGGTCTTGCCGGCTCGCGCTCGCCGAGTAAGACCGCCAACTCGCTTCATTTCATAAGACACGTGCACCTTCTACATCTTCATTCACTGTATTCACTTCTATCTGTCTTAATTGTTTTTATCATACTGTCATAATAAACCTCAACACACGCCAATCACATTTATTTCATTTAACCACCGTCCTAACCCCCAAAACTTTATAAAAATTAGTTAACAAAGACTTAAATCAAAAAACTTAGTTAAAATATGTTATAAAAACTGTATTAGTAATTTTGAACAATTAGCCATCTGTAATCCTCAACATATTTTCAAATTCTCAAATGTTGAATTTATCTTTTCAGTCAATATTTTCGATGTCCCTCCGTGGACAGACTCGAAATCTGATAGTTTTACGTCCATGTATCTAACAACATGCGCCAGTTTTACTTCTTTTCTATTTGAAGTGTCGTTAGTAACACTTACAAAATGCGTTTTCTGTAAGTCAGCATGTAACTCTTCCACCGACAAAGGTACCAGAACATTAAAAAGGGGGTTATGTTAAAACCTGATCAACATGAACTGTCGCCTTCGAAAACACATAGAGCTGCATTGTGCGGGGCTTTGCTACGCCAAAATGTCACACCTACCGGGACCAATGTGTGAAATCGGGATAATCCCGGTTAAACCGGGACGTGTGGTAAGCCTAGTTACATCCCATATTAAACTGACAATTGGGTCTTTTGTATGCGGAACTTACGAACTTTTTTAAAGCCGAGCTACATTTTTTTAATACAGCGTGGAATATGTATTAGGAAATAAGTTTGCTATGTGTTGAATAATTCGTTAATATGAATTTTTATTTTTTGGTCCCTTGGATTTCGCAATAACGAGATTTTAATGTATACCCCCCAATAATTCGTAACTGAAACCGCTTGTCGAAGATAGATTTATCATACTCATATTACGTCATGTTAATAGTCATATTTTGTAAGCAGAGATTTTTGGCTATAGAAGTCAATTTTTAGAGTTAGTCTGACGATTCAGATTCAAAATACAAATTCAGATTCCATTTTCTCGGTTTCGGTTTTTTCTCGTATGTATTTTTTTAAACCTTAGTCATTTATAATTGAATTATTATTAACTAATATTTAAAACATTCGAAAACTAACTGTACAGGTAACACCTAAGTAAATATTTATTATTAATTATTAATGAGAACACATTTTTATCGAGATGTTGTTATTATTCAGAACATACGGTCTGTGATGTTTTAAATACTAATTAATACATTTAATTAGTATTTTAAATATTATTTACTACAAAGTTCTGCTCTGTTCAAAAATATTGTCCGATTCCAAGTGTTCTCAAATTTACATTTAAAAATTATTACACGTAATTAATAACACAAAGTATTAACACTCATCTGCATATTAAAAATGGTGTCTAGGTGCTATTTGAAAAGAAAAAAAATGAACCGGTTGTTAAAAAATTAGGATGACAGTAATGGAAGAAAGCAGTGGCGCAACTTCGCCAATGCGATGAATTGGGGCCTACGTTAGATAGGGACCGAAAAGGTTTATTGGTATCGAACTTATATATTTTTTTTATATCCATAACACAACCAGAATTTGAATTATAAAATTTAATAAATTATTTTTAACGAAATCACGTAAAAATATCATCAATGTATACGGTAGTGTCGCGCTAATATCTCGGATCAGACTATTGCCGTAACGCGAAAATGATCGTAAAGCGAAGCAAAGATTTATCTAAGTTGCGAGTCCATATGAATGCTTAAAAATGCACTTTTAGTTACGCTACTGTATGAAAGTAAGGAGGCTGCAATGGCTAGGATACGAGGATGCAGCGACAGGAGATCGAGAAAAATGCAATGTTGTAATTAATATTAAGCTATATTTTTTTGGGGGTTAGGTGTGTGGTTAATTAAAGTTGGCGTGTTGATGTTTATTGTGACAGTGTGGTAGGTAAGGAAGACGTATATTACGGATAGAATGAAGAAATGCAGAAGGTGCGCGTAAACTATGGGCCGGCAAGACAGGAGAGAGATCGTTGATGAGGGATCAGGCCAGGCCTGCAGCGGAAACCGGCAGCGCTATGAAGTGGCGAGACGGCGGTGAATTTAAAATCATGTCCCCTACATTTTTAAGAAAATTAAGTTTATGTATCAAGATTAAATGAACGAATGAGTTTTATACATAACTCAAATCTTAACAGTTTTTTGTTCATCTTATTCATGAATACCGAAATTATTATTCTAAAGAATTCACAATCTTCTTTCATATGTTTGGGGGTTAGGACGGTGGTTAAATGAAATAAATGTGATTGGCGTGTGTTGAGGTTTATTATGGCAATGAAAACAGATAGAAATTAATAAATGAATGAAGATGTAGAAGGTGCACGTGTGCATGAGAGGAAATTAAGCGAATTGGCGGTCTTGCTCGGCGAGCGCGAGCCGGCAAGACCGCCGTCGTGAAACGATGAAACTGGAGTGAATGCTCGAGCCCGACTTGTAGCAGCAGCCGGCAGCGCTGTCGCTAGCGTCGATGCCGACTGAGATGGCGGTGGATTTGAATTATGATCGCTACATATGTAAGAACTGTGTTTTCGTCAATGCAATGTTTGCCACGCGTTTCTGCCCTGGACACCATTCAGAAGTTGTCTGTAGAAGTGGTGTATAAAAAATTTAAAATAATGTTTAAAATGTAATACTAAAAATACTCATGTCAGAATTGGTTACATTACCGTTCTTACTCAATAGTCCATAAAAGCGATGCATTAGGGCGGATTTTAATTCAAGATCACACAAAAAATCTTATACATTTTCGTTTTATTTTAAAGATTGAGAACCCGTGACTTGAAATGTAATGTGAATGCATTGTCAAAAATAACGAAAATGTAAAAAATCTTAAAACACAAATTGGAACTAAAAACAATGCTTAGCGCCGACAGTATAAAGGCATCGAAAATAATCGCTCAGCTGCCATTTTAAATAATGGCTAGATAGGCCTCATGCGGCCGTATCAGAGACATTTTACAATTATTACTAAAAAACGAAAATTTATTTCATCTGTGTTTTGGTGTTTCAAGTGGCTAGTTTAGTGTCTAGTTGATATAGTATTTTAACGTTAAAATATTTGTAGGAGTTCGCATAATGTTATAAATAATTAATGTGTAATTTTAGTATATGAATACTAAAATATAGTTTGTCACTAAACGCACGCACATAATAATATTTAATTAATTTGAATTAAACACTCAATTTTACATGTTGTCGATTAAAAATATTTCAAAGAGTTTCCGTGACATTTTCAACTTAGCATATAAATTGTATTAAAGTTTCAAAATTTTATAAAATTGATTAATTAATTTAATTCTGGCGTCTCCTGTCGGGTTTTACTCAAAGGTATTTGAGATTCATAGTAATATATAGTTGATGCTTTTAAAAATGGCATCAATTGGAAATATTACAGAATATAAGTTCAAAATTTGTTGAAAATATACTCGAACGCGATTCCTCGGATAGGAAAACATCCCGATATCAACTAAATATTTAATGTCTGTGTTACGTTATTATGTAATTTGCAAATATTTGTGTAAGGAAACATTATAATTCTATTTTTATTTATTATCTAAATAAATAAAAATATGAATCTTAACCACAAAGATAATATTGCTGATTTTAAAAGTACATTATAATTCTTCCCAGAAATAAATAAAAATACTTATTTATAAAATCTAAACTATTTATAATTCACGATGAGAGAGTGAGAGGACGTTTTTCTCTAGGGTGTGGTGTCTAATATTGCAAAGTTGTCACCAAAATGTAGTCGTATGGGAAATGTTGAGTATGTTGTTTTCACAAAAGCCCTGATTTTAGAAATACGCAATGGACTAATGTAATAAATTATAATGTATCGAAATTGTTATCTCTCTGATATCTATGAAAATACGATACAATTTTCGACTTTCAGCTTTGTGAGCGAGCGCTTACTATGACAAATCAGCCATCATCGTAAAACTATTTTCAGCTTAATTCATTTTTCGGTTTAGTGTCTACTATATATATCACGAAGGTTAATATAATTAGTTGTTTGGGGGTTAGGACGGTGGTTAAATGAAATAAATGTGATTGCGTGTGTTGAGGTTTATTGTGACAAATGATAAAAACAATGAAGACAGATAGAAATGAATGAATGAGTGAAGAAGGGGCACGTGTCTTATGAAATGAAATGAATTGGCGGTCTTGCTCGGCGAGCGCGAGCCGGCAAGTTGTGAAACGCTGATACTGGAGAGACTCCTTGGCGGTGAATGCTTGAGCCCGACTTGTGGCAGCAGCCGGCAGCGCTGTCGCTAGCGTCGATGCCGACTGAGATGGCAGTAGATTTGAATTATGATCGATACAGTTGTATTAGCTGTAATTGCGATGATTTTTGTACTGTGTCTAAAGTATCGATCATGGCATTATGGGTAGTGATGGTAAACTATTGCAGGAAGTTTCAGGCGGATCCACCAACGCGACCCTCAATTAATCGGATAAAAGAAACGTTTGAAATGAATGGAACTGTAGCGATCTGAATTCAAATCTACCGCCATCTTACCGACGCTAACGACAGCGCTGCCGGCTGCTACTATAAGTCGGGCTCAAGCATTCACCGCCAGGTAGTCTCTCCAGTTTCATCGTTTCACAACGGCGGTCTTGCCGGCTCGCGCTCGCCGAGCAAGACCGCCAACACGCTTCGTTTTATTTCATGCACACGTGCACCTTCTACATCTTCATTCATTCACCACTGTATTCATTTCTATCTGTCTTCATTGTTTTTATCATACCGACAATAAAAACCTCGACACACGCCAATCACATTTATTTTATTTAACCACCGTCCTAACCCCCAAAGAACTATTCAGAATATTCATAGATAACGTTCCGAAAGATCAAGAACACCAACGAGCTTCACCAGCCATGAAAGAGTACTGGAAAGTTATTGCGAAACATCCAAAAAATCAAGACAAACAAGTCGTGAGATTGGCATCAGCAAATCACGTGTCCATTGCATTTTAAGACGTTGTAAATGGAAAAGTTACATTCCAACCGTGGTGCATGCTATCAACGAAGATGATCCGGACAGGGCGGAGCACCTCTACGCCATCATCATAATGTAAGAGCATGTCTTGATGAGAATCTTCCAAACAGATGGCTTGGACTAAGACGTCCCGCAGAATATCCCGCCCGTTCCACGGACCTGACGCCACTCGACTTTTTCCTGTGGGGATATCTTAAAAACAAAGTCTATACCAGAAAAATTAAAAACTGCAATTAGCAAGAATACGCCACAACACCAAATGAAATGTTTGCTGAAGTTTATGAATCAATAGCCCACCCCGTTATCAGCGCAGTGTATAATAATTTTGAACATCTGCGATAGGAGGAAAAGTTATACATTTTATATAGATTCTTTTTCAATTTAAATATTATTAAGGATAACACATTCTTAATGTGTTCAAAATTTAATAAAAATGAATTGATAATTCTGGCGTCTGCAGTCGGTTTACTCAAAGGTATTTGTGATTCCGTAAAAACAATGCAGATGGCTTTCAAATAATGGAACGACAGATGTATTCATTTGAAAATGTGTAACATATAGGTTCGAAAATTTGCCATGAAAAATACTGGCGCAATTGGTAGTGTACTTCTCCGGATTGGAAATAGAGATCCAGGTTCGAATTCCGGTAGCGCAAAAACAATATTTTTCGATAAAAATTGATTTTATATGTATATATTTATAATTAATACATTAAATTAGTATTTTAATTTAAATATTAATTATATGTGAATAAAAACTCAAGTTATAATCATTCAAACTGTGTATACATTTTTTTAGAATACCCTGTAGTATGGATGATAGTTGTATACAGCGTTGATTTAGTTTTCCTGTGGATATTCCGTGATTTCAGTGTTGTTACATCGTATGTTATTTATCGCATTATTTTGGTTATATTCTCGTTAACCATTAAATCAATTTCTTTCGCAGCAGATCACAGGAGGAAACAGTTAAACACTTTGTGGTCAGGCAGAGTTTTTGCGTTGATAATCAATACTACTGACCACAAAAAAATAATGAAGAGATTATACTTAATTAAAAGGAAAGAGTTGTGCAGAATAAAAAACATGAAAGAAGAGAGAGATAAAATTAAATTGCTTCATATCCAATGTTTTAATAATAGCTTACAGTATTTCAATATTTTATGTCAATTATTGCATTTGTGGATGTAAAAGGGTGGCATAATATTCAGGGATAATATTATGCGTCATTTAGATGCGTGAAAGAATTGGAATGTATGAATGTAGGAGCAAAGATGGGCGATTTGATTGTATGCTGTTTATTATATGCCGATGATGCAGTACATGGCGAATAATGAACAAGAACTACAGAGTCTAGTGAGTAGAATGTGCGATGTATGCAAGGAAAGCGACCGCATGATGAATGTTAACAAGTCCAAAGTGATGGTATTCGAGAAGGAGGAAAGCGAGACACCGCGCTAAATACTTGGAGGTAATGAATGTTTGGAACAAGTAGATGAGTTTGTGTATTCGGGAAGTGTGTTTATGTATGAATGATATCGAAAGGAGGGTGACTGCAGGAAATAAAGTGAATGGAGATTTGAATGGAATTATATCTAACGGGAACTTGTCAACCGAGGCAAGACTAGCGGTGTACAATGGAGTCCTGGTACCGACCAGTGATGTATGGAAGTGAGGCCTGGAGCTGGCAGAAGAGGAACGAAAGTAGACTGAATGCAATGGAAATGAGGTCACTTAGACGTATGTGTGCCAAATCTATTTATAACAGAGTAAAGAATGAAGAAATAAGAAAAGAATGTAAAGCTGATGTTAGTATAATGAGTAAGATTAAGAAAGGATCACTTAGGTAGTTTGGTCATATGGAACGGATGAATGAGGACAGAATGGCAAGAAATATATATATGACGCAAGTGTTGATGGCACCAGAAATAGAGAACGTCCGCGGAAGACTCGGCACGATCAGGTAAACCAGATACAGGAGGATGGTTCTGTTAGAAGCCTCAACAGTCGGCGAGCTTGTATGAGAAGATGTATGAATTTGTATGAGGCGAGAATTGTGCGTCAGGACAGAGGAGTGTGGCGCTCTATCTTCTCTGCCCTACCCCCGCGGAGAAATGGCGTGATGGTAAGTTAGTTAGTTGACTAGTTAATTATAGCTGACTAAGCCTTGTGAAAATATTTCCACCGAGACAATTATTCACGATATCAAATAATCATCTTATTCTAATTTTTGCTTTATTTTTAATTATAGTACTTATTTTGAAAAAATGTTTAATAAAAATATTAAGTTTGCAATATATATAATATATGCAACTGGAATATTAAAATTTTCACTTGTAGAAATAGAGCCACAATGATTCGTGAAATATTAAATTAACTCCAGAAAATGTCATTTAAAATTATTAATTGTTTTCGTATAACGCTTATCTAGGAATTTTGCTATTATTAAAAAAAAAATAAACGTTAAAATATTACATATGCATTGTTTGGAATATCGCCAAAACTTTAACTACATATTGTTAGATAGCATTCATGAGCGAGCTGTACGCGTTCAACAATCGGAGAGAATTGATATTTTTTATGTTTTTTAAAATTCTTTACAATCTGAGATATTTCTTTCACAACAATTGAATGTAGCCGATTAGTTCGCAATCTCTGCATATCGTCGACGAAAATTTACTCAATTCTGACATTGATTGCAACTAGACTTGAAGAAAATTATACCCAAGGAGTAGAGTGGAATAGACAAATCGCATCGTATACATAGCATTCGCAGAGCCAGAGTATCGCATCGCAGCGCTAGATGTCGCACACTTGAAGTTATAGTTGGCTTGTTATATTCCGGTCACCTACCTTCTTGTATTTCTTACTTCATACTATTACTTATAGTACTATTACTACCCACTTACTAAAGTAGATGCAATTTATACGAGTTCAATTCATACCTACATATTATTGTTGTATTTGTGTCTGTTTTTACATTGAGTAACGTGTCAGGCCGACGAACTCGGTTATTTGGAAGCCCACTTGAGATACAGAGGGTCGGTGTATAGGTTAACCGGCGGGTTCAACGAACCCATCAAAACTGTTGGGACTAAAATCTTCCCTTAAAACAAAAAATGTTTACATTCACCGAGAACAAAGGATTATAGATAATAAAAAGCCGAAGCTGTAGCCAGCAAATCACTGTGTTTTTGGTATCGGTCATGGGAAGTTCTTCTTAAATAAATTCATTATTTTCTCTTGCGAAATGTACAAAGGATGCACGTCTTCTTTTAATTCTGCACTACACTGGTGCGAGAAATATAATTAAAATATTATGGAGCATACATAGCATTGTGACCTTTTTTTTTTTTTTTTACGAGGCAGAGTATCGCATCGCAGCGCTAGATGTCGCACACTTGAAGTTAAAGTTGGCTAATTATTCGCTTCGGCCTTTTATCATCTATAATCCTTTGTTCTTGGTTAATATAAACATTTTTTTGTTTTAAGGGAAGATTTTAGTCCCAATAGTTTTTATGGGTTAATTGCACCCACTGGTTATCAGCCCTTAGTATATCAAGTGGGCTTCCAAGTAATCGAGTTCGTTGGCCTGACATGTTACTCAAAGTAAAAACAGAAACGAATACAATAATAATATGTAGGTATGAATGTAACTTGTATAAACTGCTTCTACTTTGATAAGCCGTAAAGTAAGTAGGTAATATAAGTAATAGTATGAACTAAGAAGTGTAAGAAGGTAGGTAGCCGGAATATAACAGGCTCTCTTCATACAGGGATGACCGTCCTTGACCTACGAAAAAGATTATACAGGAATAAAAAGTAATTATTTATGATATTTTATAATGAGAATTCAAAAAAAATAATTCTCACTTGCCAACAGCCCTGATCCGCGAAGGACATAAATTTACCACTAAAGCTTCAAAATGCTGGAGAAAAGTTTAATCCGTGCACACGCACTCTGGCCACAATGACTCTTGACGTTGATGCAATTTGATTGATTATGCATCATTCTAATCGACGAGCAAAACACACAGAGTGATGGCTTGTGAATCGTGCTTCATGCTGAACTCTGTATCGTTCTTCATGAATACTCGAGTCCAATCTTCTAGAGAAATCTCATCCGTGGACACGAACTATTATTATGATGCGTAAAAGGATGACATTTATCTAGAGAGCGCGTACAGAACAGGACATCGTGCATTTTGCATGCAGAATAAAATGGCCCAATCGGTATACACCAACTTTTATTGATTAGATACTTGATTCCTCGCTGCTCTCCTACGGGAGCAAACGTACCCTGCGGACACTGTGTGTACAGCCTTTTAATTCAAATTATTAGCAATGCGCCTGTGGAAGACAAATCACCAACGCATGTGTTATATAGATTGCGAGTAAATAGACGAAAGCCATTTATGTTCGTAAAAAATATATTTTATTAATTAAATCGTGTTTTCTAAATAAAAAAAGACGAAGACGGCATGATAAATAATACGCAATACACTTTTATCAATCTCCAGAAGTTTTTAAAGCATAAATAGTAGTGATGAGCTCCAAATCACGAACCGTGAGTCAATCACTGATATCTTTGAGTCACACTCACTATCAGTGATTGAATATCTGGGAATATCGTGATTCGTGATTTTTTTTTGTTTAAAATTCTATTGCTTTTCTGACGCCGCCGTTTAAATCGATTATCACTTGAATCAGTGCCATCTACCGGATTTTCCATTATTTGATTAGCGCCATCTATTGGAATCTGTTTTTATTGATAACGTTTATGCTCGCTAATTTTCTACTAATTATATACTGGAATATGTTTTTTACGCAAATGAAGTTTTAATAATATAAATAAATACGCTCAAACATATGTTATATTTATTAATTTCGTGTGTGATATTAGAAACTATGATCACAGTCACAGTTTTCAATCACTTATATTATAGAATACCAATCACAATCACACCAGTGAATCAAGAGTAGCATTTTTTCTCATCACTAATAAATAGTGCCTAAACTCACAGAGAAAATCATAATGTGTCCACGGGATATCTCTTTAATTCAAATAATAATCAATGCGCCTGTGGAAAACAAATCATCAACGCTAGACGGTATACAAATTGCGTGAAAAAAGCGCCAGCCATTTATACACATAAACAATACATTGAATTAATTAAATCGGTTTTGTTCAAATTAAAGAGGAGTGGTCCTAGAAGTGACCCCCGAGAAATACCTGATGTGACACGTACCCACTTAGATTAATAGCCGCTAACTACTACTTCTTGGCTCCAATTGGATATGTAGGAGGGAAACCATCTAAGTAGGTCTCCGTCAATCGATAAGGAGGAGACTGTCGAGGAGTTTAGAATGCACAACTTTATTAAAGACTTTGCTGTAGTCCGTGTAAACGGCATCTGCCTGAGTTTGTATGTCCATGTGATCTTGCAGAAACTCTACAAAGGATACAAGATTGGAAGTAGATCGACTTGAAATAAATCAATGTTGATTCGCATTTAGTACTGGTGGAAGGACTGGCATTACCTGATCATAAATATTTTTTTCAAGGATTTTGCTGAACATGCAAAGCCCGGAGATAGGTCTGTAATTTTCGATTTCAGTTTTGATACCCTTTTTAAAAATTGGGGAAACCTTCCAGAGGATTGGTATCCTTTCAGAGAATTGGGAAATCCTTCCAGACATCCCCTTCGTTTAACTACCGGCTAAATAGAATGGATAAGGGTAGAGATAGGCTTTCAGAGCATTTAAAAATGAAGTAAGGTGGTATGTTATCAGGGCCTACTCCTTTGTTAAGATAAAGAAAGGTAATGGTTTTGACACTCTTGGGAAAGTGCCTTATGTCGCTTACGTAGAAGGGAGAGTCATACAAGTTTATACATTTAAAATTTTCTAAAATATATCGGGAGGAGGGATTAAACGCATTTATATCAGGAAGAGGATGTTGGGTGGCATGACGAGAGGAAATGGTGCCTATGTTTTGCGCAGGGTCTGCAAGATAAATGGTACAAAATTAGGTTAAGTTCGGTCAGAGGAAGAAAAGAATATGAAGTGTGTAAAGAGTTGATAGATAGTTTTGTGTATATAAATAAGGAGATAATAACGGAATTAATTAATTAATTCTCTTAATTCAAATTTACATGACATATGCAGCATTAAGACTAATAATCTGGATTGATTATATGAGGACAATCATATGTGTTTGGGGGTTAGGGCGGTGGTTAAATGAAATAGATGTGATTTGCGTGTGTTGAGGTTTATTATGACAATGACAATAAAAACAAGAAAGACAGAATGAATAGAGTGAATGAATGATGTAGGATGAAGGTGCATGTGTGCATGAAATGAAATGAATTGGCGGTCTTGCTCGGCGAGCGCGAGCCGGCAAGACCGCCGTTGTGAATGCGGCGGTGAATGCTTGAGCCCGACTTGTAGCAGCAGCCGGCAGCACTGTCGCTAGCGTCGATGCCGACTGAGATGGCGGCAGATTTGAATTATGATCGCTACATGTGAAAATAAAACACTTGTTTTTTTGATCTACTCGTTTAATTTACATGAGATGAGGCGCGTTTGTGATTATCGAGTTCTAAAAACTTACCCCGGAAACAATAAATATAATATATAAATTATTTACCAAGCATTTAATGTAAATATAATATGTAATATTGATAACACTGTTCCTTTGTGTGCATTCAAATTGCTGTATGTCAAACATAGGACATTTTGTAATTTTATTAATTCAAGTAGTTATATTAGTTTACGAGAGGAATTCAACATTTTTCAGAAAATGGTTTTTATTCGGTAACTTTATACATTTGATTATATGACTTAGTATGGTAAAAAAACGTACGAATTCTATCTGGTCTGCACAATGGATGGATCTAAACAATCACAAGGGTAGTCGGCTTAAAATAATCCAAAGATCTATTCCCCGCACCCCTTGGTTCTCCAACAGGAAAGTCTCTAAAAGAACAGTATCACATATCTCTAGAATGAGAATTGGGCATTGTCAGGTGGCCTCACATTTATTCAGATTGAGCTTAATAGACTCCCCAATGTGTGAGTGTGGTGCCGAGGAGGAAACCCTTGACCATGTATTTTTTGCCTGTCCATTGCGGATCACAGGTTTTTTGTACAATAATCTTGTCAATGGTAATTTTCAACTCCCGGTTAACTTGTTTCCCTTAACTCGCCACATTTAATCTATATAATAGCAAATTTCTTGAACGTCAATGGTATTAACTTGTAACACAATATTCCCTATTCTGTTTAATGGCACAAATCACTCTTGAAGGGTGGATTGCCTGTTTAAAAGAAGAAGAAGATTATATTGATATAAATTTATTTTGAGTTCTGTAATGTATATTATTCGTGGCAGGGCTAAAATTCACACATTTGTTGATTTAATTTTACCATGCGCCGATATGGATTCCAAAAAATTGAGAAACGTGATTTTTAAGTCTGAATTGTATTCAAACTTGTTTGGAAAAACGTTTTTGAGGATAATACGTCAAAGAAAACCGCTGTCTATGGATGGATTAATCGTCGCGTTGAAGACAACAGCCGTGGAAAATTGTCAATTGGAAAATTATCGATTACGGAAGAAAATTTTATTGCTGTCCATTCATTAATTGAAGATAATCGTTGCGTAATGATGGAAATGATACCTCAGAATGTTTTGGAAAACGGCGGAATCCAATGAAACAATTTAACCTTTACCATACCGTGATATAAGACACTCGTACGCAGCCATGCTGTCAACTCGTGTTACCGTAAGAAAATTGAGTTTTTTATCATACTAAATGTTTTTATTAGCTTAAATGATTATTGTCTAAATATTGACCATTAAATGTAACTTGAAGCATTCAAGTTCTATGCAATGCGACCATCTTCTCTCTCTTCATTCAATTAGTAAGAAAGAGATAATTATATTTGTATGTTTGTTATTCTTTTCCCAGCGAAATTAAAGCGTAATCGCTTTCTATCATACCACGAATGATATTTTTGCCAACGTATTAATTTTATAACGGATTGAATTTATTTAATTATTTTTTCAAAATTGGTTTTTCACTAGCTATTTCTTAGATCAGATGATTTCCTTAGGGTTAAATAAAATATTAATTTTATGTAGCATGTAATTACCGAAATATTATAGGTTCAATTGGCACGGTAGACATGTGTTACTGCATGGTTTGGGAAGGGTTAATAAGAAATTTGATGTGTGCCTGTAGTAAGTTAGAGTGCCAAAATCGTCGCCTGAAGATATTTAGCACTGCGATATTAATTATATTATATTAATAGTTTTACAGTAAAGGATTGACAAACAAAGTTGGTGGAGCCGCGGATGATTAGTTCACGTGTTGAAAAATAAAATGGCTGATTGGATTTGTCACGTCTTTATTTTAATTTTTCGTGAACTTTTTGAATGTCATACATACGTGTCAAGGTGTTTTGTGTGATAATAAAATACAGGTCGAAAATTGCGGCTCTTAATTTCTGTTTAACGTACCAAGTTATAGAAAACATTAATTATAATAAATACTTTCTTTTGACACTTTGATATTACCTATACTGCGATCATTAGTGCTAAGTTCTTTCGTGATCAGTCGGTAGTCCAATAAGAAACTCTTAAGCGCCAATTATAATCGTTATTACAATAATAATACTGTTTATGGTGCAATGTATACACTTATTCACGGAGACAAACGGCTGTGTAAGAAGATCATCCTTTTAAGTCCGCCAAACACATACACACATACATCGACAACCGGCGGTGCTGGCGCGCTGACACACACACACATTCGCACAATCTCAAGGATATTACAATTAGGAATATAAGATTTCGGATACTTGGAACATCACTCGGCCTTCATGTGAATAGTAAAAATATGGATCTTATAAAGAGCAAATTAAGAAGAAATATATAGAGATTATAGATTTTATACCCCCTGCATACAATATGTAAGTATACAGAGAACCCTTCCATATTGCATTGCGGCCCAATAACTTTTTTCCATTCTTCATTCTTCATAACAATTACTTTTGTTACGCCACTGTGTGTTTATTTAAAAATTAAATTTTATTTTTTTAATGAAGATACTTTTTTTTATAATATTTGATATTTGTTTATTTTCTTACTTACCGTATTTCATTTGATTTCATTTTTTTTTACTTTACGTATATATATGTACTTATTTTAATAATAAAATAATTAAAAGCCGTAATTCCGAAATCATTTTCGTATCAATTCATTATAATAATATATTTACCTAATGCTCTTGAAAAACTTGTAGGTCATTGTGCCCAGTGGCGTGCACTAGGCATGGATTTATCTTATACAGCTAATATTGATGCTGTAAAAGCTATAAGTGTTTTCACTACAAGTTGTATTCAAGATACATTTATCAGATCAAAGTATAGTAGAACCTCGGTTTACGAACTTAATTCATTCGAACCGAAACAATTATTCCCAAAAGTGTATTAATCTATTATTAATTATTATAATACCTCAAAAAATAGGGCCTTTATTATCTTTATCTACTTGTTAAGGAGAACACATTCTTATTGTGAAGTTGTAATTATTCAGAACAGACGGTCTGTGATGTTTTAAGTACTAATTTATCAATGTGTCCAAAATTTAATAAAAATGAATTGATAATTCTGGCGTCTGCAGTCGGTTTACTCAAAGGTATTTGTGATTCCGTAAAAATAATGTAGATGGCTTTCAAAATAATGGAACGTAAAATAAAATAATAAAAAATACTGGCGTTAAAACACAATTGGTAGTGTACTTTCCCGGATTGGAAATAGAGATCCAGGTTCGAATCCCGGTAGCGCAAAAACAATATTTATTGACAAAATTGATTTTATATGTATATATTTACAATTAATACATTAAATTAGTATTTAAGATAAAATCATTAAACACATTTATAGCACGATTTGATAAAGTTTTATCATCATCACAAAATCTCACTCCACTTTGCGCAAATTTCGTGGATTATTTCCTCTGTCACTGTCTTTTTTTGCTCATTAAGAAGCTGTTCCAGTTCTTCCGTAGTGATTTCTGAGACTGCCTGCCTGTTCGTAAACCGAAATTCTGTTCGCAAACTGAAGTCATTTTTTCGTCAGAATTTTGGTTCGTTAATAAACAGAGGTTTCACTGTATAATATTATCATTTCGTATGTTCCAAGTATCACGGAACACAGGAATTTTTGTTATTGAAACTCGTGAAAGACAAGATTTTATTATTTTTGAAAATTCTCTTTAAATGCTTCATATATAAGAGCCCCAACCAAATGTCTAAAGCATGTGTGGCCAACTTTCGGTCCGCTATCTCTCTTTTAGTTGTTAGAAGTTTTTAGTACTGCTGACTACCGTGTATAAGCATTTAATGCATCTGACGCATCTAATTGGAAAATCCATCAACTTTGGCCCCAGAACCAGTAAAGGTTGCCAATCTTTGGTCTAGAGTTCTAAAGTAATATAGCGATGCTTAAAAATACTTCCAGATATAAGAAAAGTGATAAAAAAATTAATCCTACCTCCCACCAAATGCCACGAAACGTCAAGTCTAGGATTAAACGAGTACCTACAATATATTGTAGTTTAAATACTCAATAGTTTAAGCTGTACGTTGCAGTGATGGTAAACCGTTATGTGACTGTTCTTGTGTAGATGATTGGTAACTGAGATTTAACAATGATTGGTAACCGAGATTTAACAATGATTGGTAACCAAGATTTAACAATGATTGGTAACTAAGATTTAACTGTCGGAGGCTTACTTTCTAGTGTACCAGTCATCGCTCGAAGAATTACGCTAATCAGTTATCAATCATTGTTGCAATCGAACACAATCACAGTCAAAATAACGGTTTAAATAACGATTTTACCATCACTAGTACGTTAGTGCCCGCGCTGTAGCGCGTATACACGGATGAGATTCGTTTCGAGTGCGCGTCAAGAGCATTACACAGTTGAGCGCGAGGCGAGCACTTACCGACTTTACCGATTCTCGAAGATCAAAAGTATCATCCATGGACACGCACAACTTGATAAGGGCTCAAAAGGTCAAAAGGTGTTTCAGTAGCGAATGAAGATACATTGAATATTTAAATGACAATTAATATGTAAAATGTTAGTGTATTGTGTTTTCATGAGTTGGGTGAATTTGAATCTCCGTGCAGTAGTTAAATTGAAATAAACGTATGTAATTTAATACCATTTGTTTGTTGATTTTTTCTGAATAAATAATTGTAGTTAGTTATCTTCCACCTTATTTTATATCTCATTCTAGATTACAGATTTTATTACCACGGAGACAACTTTGGACAAGACTTTTTGGAGACAGTCTTTGGAGACAACTCTCAGCGACTCGTCGTCTCGCGCCTTATTTCACGATTGTCACATAAACTGAATATAAAATGTTTGTAAATTTAACGTCGTAAGTCGGTCGTACACAAACGGTACGGTATACCTGACAGGTATACCTGTTCAGGTAAACGTGACAAGTTAACCGAAGCTCAACTTTGGTTATACACGTAGTGGCCAGCCTGTGACAATCTCTACTACGACGATGCCGTAGCGCTAGTAGGTCTTCTCGTCATCTTAAAAAAGAAAGAATGAAAAAGACGCGACAAAGGCGGTGTAAAGAATAGATGTTAAAAAGAATCACGTCAATTTTGTCAAGATTATTGTACATATTTAAGAATGAATGAATCAACTTACTTAACATGCGAGACGCCATTTTTTCAAACTACCCAACGCGACCTTTCCCTTCGTAGTGGATTGAACAAGTGAGGCATGCACAGGCGAATAAAACACACGCGCAGGTTTGCCTGAGGTTAGCACTTTTCAATTTCAGGTCGCCTGTACAGGTACGGATGCCTGCCAGTTTTGTCACATACACGCTTCGGTCTGCCTACAGGCATACCTGTATTGCGTGTATGGCCGGCTTTACATTTATGTTAATATTTACTGTCTTATGTTATACAGGGTGGCCCAAAAAAAACATTTCAACAAAATTAGTTAACTAGTATATCAACAATAGCTTAAATAGTTTACTAACTTACTTACTTACCTATTTATCTATATTACGTTTAATTACGACAATTTCCGGTCGCCGTATTTGATTATTAATTTTCCCATTTTTTATATTTGTTTTTTTCAAATTGTTGCCCTGAATGACAAAAATCACTGCAGAAGACCGTATTCTGATCAAAAATTAGCGAATTTAAAAACGTCGGGGTGCTAGGAAAATGATCAAAGAGTTTTAAAACAAAGCCTGGAGTATAGCTAGACATTACAGCAGAACGGAGCTCCATCTCACACAGCCAGAAATACAATCAACTTTTTTCGTCGTGAGAATGTTAATTTCATCGAGCCAGGCGTGTGGTTTAAAGATTTAACTCCAGTAAATTTTGCAATATGGGGTGTTTTACAAAAAAAAGTGTACCTTCGGCGAAAATTGACCCCAGTTCATCAGCTCAAGTTGGCAATAATTGAGGAATGGAGACATGATTCATGACAAGGAGGACATGATTTCTGATTACATTAAGAATTATAATTAATTATATTCTGTTTTAAAATAACTCATGTGTAACGAGATGTTTTTACATTTTTTTGCGCCACCCTGTATATATAGTTTTACGTACTTATGGTAGTTTCGATGGAGATGTACAATCTCAACTAAATACCATCATATCTCCTTCCTTCGACATTTTTGTAACAAATCACACAAAAACATCACGTTAAATAATATTCCAGACCCTTTTCTTCCTTGCCGGTCTGCTTAGCGTGTATTGCGAGAATCGCGAGTGTCGAGTGCGAGCGCGCGCGGAGTCGCTTTTTGATTGCGTCTCGGACCAACAACCGACCCAACCAGCGGCGCCTATAAAAAGAGAAGCGACATTCGGCCGACGGCAGTTCGCGTAGTGACACACTGTGCGACTCTACAAGGCATTCGCAAAAGATCCAAAGCCGATAATTTATAAATTCACGATTGTTTATGTAGTTGATCCCTCGTGGCCGGTTCAAACTCCAGTACTGAAGTGTAGGACGTCCGACGACAGGACACACAACGACGCCATGCCCAAGAAAAGTAGTAAGTGTACTAGATTTATATTTTTTTCTAGTGTATTTGTATAATCGTTTGTAATTAAATTTAATATTGTTATATTATTATAAAATTCGCCAGAAATAAAGTGCTTCAATGCCGGGAAAATAATAAACACTTACATACAAGTCTCAAATTCGTTATGGTAATGCATTTCCCCGAGTTCGTGTCCCAGTGGTAACCAGATATTTTTTCTGTTCAAAAATATATCAAACTACGTTTTAAAATTGCAATTTAAAAATAAAATGTCACAATATACCTTAGTTTACATTTTGAAATGAAATATCACTGAGTTTTATATAATAAACTGTTCTTACACACAAATATTTTTATATTTTTTCTTTTCTTTTTAAATTAATTATGGTTTTAAAGGTGTGAAATATTTTTTAACTAACTTACTATTGCGCCGTCTCTCCGAGGTGGTTGGCAGAGAGGATAGAGCGCAAGATTATTCTGTCTTGACAGACAACTCTCGCCACATGCGACCATCTTACTGTGCTGGATTACATCAACACTGACCAAACCATATAAGTGATCCTTTCTTGATTGTGTACTACGCTAATACCTCTTACACTTCTCTCCTAATTTGTTCATTCTTTAACCAACGATGTGCTTATGATATAGTGGTTACGATACTCGCCTAGTGAATTAGTGGTCGGGGGTTTGAGCCTCGTTCCAGGAGGCCATCAAGTTATTCCTATTTTCATAGCACAAGCGTTTAGCTTAGTTTGAGAATAGTAAGAATGTTGATGAGAAAAAAAATCTAATGGATTTTCCATATAATCGCACGAGTGACTTCACTGCATTCTGCAGTCTACTTTCGTTCTTTCACCAGGTTCTACTTCCACCAAGTGGCACCAGAACCTAAATTAGGTTCTTGCCCTCGGCTGACATGAAACCATTAAAACTGTATTTGGGTTATGTTTATCTATTTAGAAGAACACATTCTTATTGCGAAGTTGTAATTATTCAGAACAGACGGTCTGTGATATTTTAAATATTAATTAAATATATTAATTAGAAAGATATACATATAAAATCCATTTTATCGAAATATATTGTTGTTGCGGGAAAATAAGGTAGATGGCTCTTTCAAATAATGGAACGATTAAATGTATTAATATCAAAAAGGTAACATATAGGTTCGAAAATTGTCGCTAAAAATATTGTCGCTGTAGCATAGTTGGATACTGCACCTTCCCCGGTTAGGAAAGAGATCCAGGTTCGAATCCCGGTGGCGCAACAACAATATTTTTCGATAAAATTGATTTTATATGTATATCTTTCTAATTAATATATTTAATTCATATTTATGTTTATCTATTGTTAGATAAAGACTTTTCCTAAAACACGCCTTAGGATTAGCACAATCATTTAAAAAAATAAATCGCATTGATTTTTCGATCCCTTTTTCCCATTATATAACTATTTAAATATATTTTTAATCAATACAAATTAAATGCATCAATAAGAAAGAAAAAATATTTTTGTTGCCACCCGGACTCGAATCAGGAACTCTTTCTATCCGGTGAAGTGAGCTACATTAATTAATGACAAATTTTCGAAAATCTCAAACACCTTTTAGTAAAATTCGATAGGAGATGCAAGAATTAAATGAATTAATTCATTTGTATAACAAAACTATGTTTTGAAAAAACTGCAACTTCGCAATAATAATAATGTGTTCTCCTTAATAATATTTTAAATCCTTTAAATATCATCCAATCGCTTATAATTAGGTATCAGCACTCTTGTTAAATACATTCACATTTAAGTTCTAATCAAGTAATGTGTAAAATATAAAAAAAACAGTGTACTTTCAACACATTGAGATTACATATCGTTTTCGACCTAGACCCGGACTATTAGACATCCGACCTTCGTCAAATAATTCGTAGCGTTAAATATAATTTACTATTTCGTCTTGAATTTAAATACATATTGTATTGTATAAAAAATTAAATTGATGGTTTGTCTACAAATGAAGACACTTGATAGTTTACGATTGAAGGATATTTGGGATGAATCTCTCGTAATTTCACGACGGATCGAAGTATTGAACAAATACAGATAATTGTTTTAAAACTAGTGTCTAAAATCCGTCATAGGACTTTGTTCATTTTTCTGAACAAGATTTTCTTTCATAACACGAGAAACACTTCTTAACACTTACTCCCCGGTGGGTAAAAATAAAACACGTTCGGCGGTGGTGGGTCATTTTAGACCCACCTCAAGTTTTATAAATATTTAAATTTAAATATGATTTAATGAAATGGCATGATGTGCCGTAATGTTTCTGCTAAAAAATTAAAGTAAAAAATTAAAAAATATTACGAATAATGCACATATTCTCACGCATCAACAGACGTCCTACACGGCCAAAATACAAACATCCACTGAGCATGTGATCTTCTCGTCGATTGCACTATCCGCTGGTGTATACAGGTGATTATAAATAATTAAAATGCATTTTTTTTTATATATTAGTATTTTTTACACATAAACCGGATGAAAATAATTTAAACATCTCGTTCGATAATATTTATTTGTATCTCAAATTATTGAGAAATATTTAATAAAAGATTAACTAGAAGAAAAACAGCGTAATTCATATTTTTACAAACACCCGGGTCAGATCTGACCCACTACCGCAGAGGATGTGTTAATAACCAACGTCTTAAAAATGGCAGTTACTTTGTGGTGTAACAAGATTATTTTAATATTCACAACTAAACTTTGCACTACACACACTATAGTAGTGACAATAACCCAGCGGGTGTGTAGTAAAACATTAATTGTGTAAATCAAAATAACGTTTTGAATCATCAACATCTTCCGCTTATCTCAGATAAGTGCCAGTTGCTTTTTCCGCTTGGTCGGTCTTCTTCGCCCCTCGGCGTGGCCCACTATAACGAGCTTCTCCAAAATATCTTCTTTACGTCCAAAAAATTGAAGGATTTGTCTTAGGCAGATGGTTGAGAGTCTGTCGTTGATGTTCAGCAACATGTGTCTCCAGTACCACATCTAAAAGCCATTAATCTGTCTTCTTTCCCGTGCCTTATATAATTAAGTATAACAAAAGCGTAAATCTGAGTCGATGATTCCAAAACATATAGAAATATTAATATCTCGAAACTTAAAGTAAAATAGTTTGACGTTTTAATTTTGAAAAATTATCGTCATGAAATAATAATCAGAAACACGTTCCACAGATCCAGGTTCGAATCCCGGTAGCAACAACAATAATTTTCGATAAAATTGATTTTATATGTATTTCTTTCTAATTCCAACATTTAATTTGTATTTAAAAAAAACCTATTATTATTAAATAATCTATAACCTGTGTTATACTCGTATATGTAAGAATTGTTAATACAAAATTTATAAATACATCGTTTTCTTGCAATTATTTAAAGCAATAATAATGTTTTTTTTAACTACTTTAAAAATGAATAATCTTTTTGTCAATTGTTGGATATGGCTATAGAAAACGAAGATGATTCGGCGGAAATGTATCTTTCACCAGAATTTAAAAAAATATAAAATCGCTTAATTTCACAAACGAAAAACATAAAAAAACTTATAACAGAAAAATGTTACGCACGTCGCAAAATATCCCTTAAGATTTACCCAGGTGCAGCGTCATATGACAGACACACATTTCTGTATATCGCGTTATCTGCGTATGCTTGTATCGGATAATTACGCCTAATTGGCCGAAGATAATAAAGAGAGAGAAAAACCTACAATTTTGACAATCGATATGCCCTCCAGAACAATAAGGTCACGCATGGATTTTTATTCACACGAATACAAACTGTTTCTCAAAATTTTTTTTTGAAAAATTTAATTTAAAAATAACTATTTTCAAAGCAATCCCGAGATCGTGAGCACAACGTTCGAATTTTATATACCTACCCGTAAATAACTCGAAAATATCTCGCCCGGATTTTAAATAGACCACAAGCAAGTGATGTAGCTCTAAACTAGACATATATTAAATATGTGTGTGTTTGCGTACGCTAAATGGTTCCGAATGATCTGAATATACCCACATTTATTAATAATATATTGGTCCAGTGACGTCCGACGTATATCTGTAACGCTTTTTACTTTGTACGTAAATTTGAAAGGAAACATTGAAGCGAGTCGTCTTGTAAAATACTATTTAGCTGTGTACGAGTGTTGCCGTAAATATTTCGATAGCTAGTAGTAATGTTGAATACAGTAATTCAATCTATGCGAATCCAAAATAAACAAACCTTTGTGAACCTGTGCTGGTGGACGCCGACGTCGCTCTCCTTGTAGTCTGACGGTCCTTAAATCTGCTGGTCAGCCAGCGAAAACCTTCTCACAACGTCTAAAATTCCGTCCGAATCGCAAAAACTCTTTTCCCAGAAGCAGCTTCGCTTTTGTTTTCTGTTTTTAAATCCACACACATATTCAACATTTTATATCAGGCCTACCTATCGAAGTATAAAAGATCGTAAACAACGAATATGTGACCTGTTTTCATTTTTCTTATTGCGGATGTGTCGGAAGCACGCAGCTTTCCTTTCCATTGATATGTGAACAACCCAGGAGATCTTTAGCATATGTCGATACAGTCACATCTCAAATATCTACAGCCTTTTAAGTCCATAAAGTGGCACGGGTATGGCATCCATGATATTATAGATTATTATTAATATATAATTAGTACGACTAAGTTTGTAGAAATTCGTTACTACATTAGACAAGATTATATTTGCTGGGTAGTGGGCAGTTATAGAAACAAATTATGGCTGATGTTTCCGTAAAACAAATACTTTTGTAATTCATGCAGAATTTCTCGAATTTCAAATTGGAAAAATAAAAGTACGTCCTTAAATGATTTAACGCCGAAATAGCTAATTTACAGAATATTTTTTACATTAACAGCGTACGTACACATCAGAAAGTACGATTCTTCTATTGAAAAGTAGAAATAAGTAGTATTGTATTATGTCTTTGGAGGTTAGGACGGTGGTTAAATGAAATAAATGTGATTGGCATGTGTTGAGGTGTTTATTGTCGGTATGATAAAAACAAAGAAGACAGATAGAATGAATTATGATGTAGTAGGTGCACGTGCCTTATGAAATGAAATGAAGCGAGTTGGCAGTCTTACCGCCGTTGTGAAACGATGAAACTGGATAGACTGTTATTATATTGTACTGTATTGGACTGTAGTATCATTAGCGCCAAAATAGCGAAAATGTCCAACGTGTTTTTAATATCTCTATGTTAAGATTACTTTAAAGTGTACATTGTCTTTATTGCGAGTAAGAAAAAACATGCATTAGCGAAATCGTACGAATTTTGACGACTGACATGTATATGTCGTTATCTCTGATATCCCGCGGCGTACCGTAGAATAAAGCACTCTAGTCAAAGCGAAGCGAGATGTAAAATGTTTTCTGTTTTATTATGCATTACATTACAAACTGCCGCGAATAATTGTTGATTATGATAATATAATTATAGGTTATGTATGCGACCTAATAATTGTTAAAATTTGCGCGGGAATAATACATCATAACCACATAAAACACTTGTTTTTTTATTCTGCTCATTTAAATTTACTCTAGACGCGTTTCACCTTGTAAGGGCATTATCAATCTACTCGTAACAATTTAACTCGACAACTTGTATTTATAACTGTACTTATTACACATCATTATAGTTATAAATACAAGTTGTCGAGTTCAATTGTTAGATTGATAATGCCTCTATAAGGCGAAACGCGTCTCAAGTGAATTAAAGGAGTAGAATTAATGTTTCATTTTCACACATGGGAAATATCATAGTGTTGAAAGCAATCATTGTAATTGTTCAAATGACGTATTAAATTTCCATAAAGTAGGCTATTCCAAAATATTTTTTTTACAGACACGTAACAATATCAATCAACTAATTGATCATATTTATTAAACCCTTAATAAAAGCGATAGAATTATTTGTTTCAGTAACAAATAATACAATGGCATTGTGCCCGAAACCAATGAATTAATTGAAATGATAAGAGAAAAAGTATAAAATAACTCGTGATGTAAATGATTTCTTAGAATTTTGCAAATTACGAAATAGTATCAAACATTTATCAAAACTCTGCCTCAATCAATAATTGCATCAACAGCTTTCGACAAACTGTAATAATAAAGCCGCAAACAATCTTCAAGTTCTCAGAAATGTTAAACAAAAAATAATCGGGTATTCCTACTACAATGCAGTATAATGGTCAAATGGCTGATAATCCTCAAGGTGTCGTTGATTTTGCTGAAGTCTACAATTATACTGTTAACTAAGGTCTTGATTTCTCAATTTTTTTAAATTTAAATGTAGATATCATCTTACGAATGCATTAACAGAAATATTTAATTTGAAGTCCAGAGTATTCTCCGATAAATGGAAAATTGGTTATACATCTCCAATTTTCAAAAAAGGAGATAAAAATGATACATTAAATTATAGATTCATATGCATTCAGTCCGCGATTCCAAGACTATTCTAATTTATGTTTCTAAAAAAATTTATAATAGATACAAAAAAAGTTATATCCCTGTTGTAACATGGATTTGTAAGAGACAAATCAACACTAACAAACTTATTATTATACGAACAGTATATCATATAAATTACTATTAAAACAGTAAAAAGCTCTAGGAATAAGCAATAACATCTTAAAATGGATCGAAAGCTACCTAACTTCTAGAAAACTTTATGTTAAATTCTTAATTATAAATCTTTTCAATTTGAAGCGTCCAGTGGGATACCACAAGAGTCCCACCTTGGACCTGTTTTATTCTTGCTATTTATAAACGAAATTGTTGACATTTCTAATGGAGTTTACATTCTGTTGTTTGCAAATGATCTCAAAATGTACAAAGCAATCTCTAACATAAATGACTTTATTACTAAGTAAAATAACCTAAATCTGCTTTATATGTGGCGCTGTGCCAGCGAACTATATCTTGATGTAGAAAAATGTAAACAAATAAGTTTTAATATAATTAAAAATCATCTCGTATTTAAATACTGCATTAACAATATATATCTAAGTAGAGTCTCAGTAATGCGGGATTTAGTCTTCGATAAAAAATTGTCATTTATTCAACATTACAACAAAATTTGCCAAAAGGCGATGAAATCCTTAGAATTTGTGTTAAGGACAGCCAAAAACTCGCTCCGCTTTCAAACAAGATTATATACATCTATAATACATAATAAATATATATACGCGACTTTGTGGTCTCCCTACTACGGCTCACATAATAAATCGAAAGAGTTCAACGTACATTTTTAAGATTTATCAATTTTAAATTGCATATTCCAATAGAAAATATAAGTTGATTATATTTAATGAGTCTACTTCATTTGAAAAAATTAGCCCGGAGAAGAGATGTGAACGATATTGTATTTCAATACAAAATTATCAACAGTATATTGGACTGCTCTGAATGAACACAAATGTTTTCGTTTAAAGTACCAACTAAAACGAGACAATACGAAATGTTCTTTGTAGATACCCATATAAATAATTATGCCACAGACTCGCCAATAACACGCTGCACGCGTTTACCTAAATAAATAAATATTTGTGCTTGGAATATATTTACTTAATTTTAAAATTATCTACCGTTATATCTAAATAAAAAATATATCATTGTTTATGTAAAAGCCCACAAGGGCGTTGATGATAATAAGATGAATAAATAAATCTTAAACCCGTATATATATATATATTTAAAACAACCGTCCTAGGATAGACTATAGACTAGTTTATATACACAGTGTCCCAGAGGCTGTAGTCCAAATGGAGTCTTTGGTTAGGGGACATCACTAGCGACCCATTAAGCGTCAAGTTGTGTTATCAGAAATTCAATAGTTAGCGATTTTCGAGAAATTTGTAACTTATCTTTACAAAAATGAGCGTTACACCATAAATACTCAACCCATCGTAATGAAATTTGGATGACACGTATGCTATGATAATGTAACTACCGCATAGATACAAAAAATGTTATTTACTATAACTTATAAACAATTGAATTTTGGATAACCCTATTCAATATTAATAGGTTTCTAGTGATGTCTCCAAATCCTAGGCTCTATTTGCACTACTGTCTCTGGGACGCCCTGTGTGAAAAATAAATTCAATATGATTTTTATTGATTTATTTCATCACTTGTTCAACTCGTAATCAATGAAAGTTTTCGTAAACATTTAACGTCAATTGTGATAAATTTAAACTATTGTAAACACATCAGTAATGTACGTCAACTGGGTCACTACAATCACCTTTCCATATTAATATATTTAAGATATGCATAGAAATAGGAATCCGTTAACCTCCTCTACCCACTTTGAGAAATCCCACGTACTGAGAAATCCCGTCCGTGCATGAAATACATATTCCAAAAAAATACCTCAAATAATAAAGTACCTGTTTACCTGCTAACAGCTTAGGTAATATTATTTATGATGAAATGAACATACACATGTTTTTATATTAGATTTGTTTTTAATATATTTACAGTAATTAAGGTCATTCATTACCAAGATCTTTTATGATAATTATTTTTTTATATTATGCTCAAATAGTTTTTATCTTTTCATTACATTTTATCTTACATTATCAATACTTTACAAGGCGAAATGCGTCTCAAGTATTTTTATTGTTTATTTTTATTAAAAATCAATAAAAAACACACATTAATAGGATTGATATTAATATTATTTGATATGAAATTATTATGTTTTTTAAATAACACTTGATTATAAGTAGTAGCTGAAGCCTCAAGGTGTGTAAGAAAATATAATAAGTTATATTAAATAATTTGTATTCACTAACACAAAGTGTTTTAAAAACGTCAAAAATTGATAATGTGTACTGAAAATTGAATGGTTTACAACTCTATTAATTTTTAACATTTTGCTAATTTGGTTCAATGCAGATTTGTTTTAATAATCTCGGCTTCAAGATTGTAAGAAAATATATTACGTATATGCAAGAATTTTCTATATTAAGACAATTTTGTGGCGCGCGGAAAAATAAATTTAATGGTCGCGGTCTTTCTTATAATGCTTGTATTTTCTTAATTATGGCAAATAATATTCAGTTTATTAGTTTTACATTAGTATAAAGGTCGTATTTAAGTAATAATTTAAAAAATGCAAAATATATTGTATAACTTCCAATATAAATTAATAATAAAAACCTATATTTTCATAAAAAACGCGGAAAAATGAATTATTTTTTAAAAGTAAGCCTTATTAGTCATTTAAAGGTATATTTAAATACAAAAAGATCCAATAATTAGTTCAATGCAAAAAATCAATTTAATATATCTTATAGTTGTACTTTATATTCATGAATTTGGACCGGCATGAAAAAGATTTTTAAGAATTTTTCGACTCGAGACAGTCTCTGAGATACGGAGTCTTAGACTCAATTTTCATAGTCCCTTTCATGCCTCACTTCACTCTCGTCATACGTCAAATGTGATTTTGATTCTACCCAGCAGCGATTAAAATGGAATAAATGTAATTTAACGCATTACATTAATGTTAATATTTTCATAATGAACGATTTCCGAGGTAAATTTGTAGAATTCCATAATCACATATGTGAAAATAAAACACATTTTTTTTTATTCAACTCGTTTAATTTACTTAAGACGCGTTTCGCCTTGTAAAGGATTAATAATGTCTTTACAATGCGAAACGCGTCTCATGCAAATTAAACGAGTGGAATCAAAAAACAAAAGTTTTATTTTCGATTAAAATCATATTTATTTAATAGTTAAAAAGTATGTTGTAATAAGCAAGTAGTAAATGAGTTTCCATGGTAACGGCCAAAATAATATTGTGTAAGTATGGATAAAAAAATAACATCGGTTTGTATACTGTGCGACTGTCCTAAGAAGGAAAGAGATGGAGAATTAGAGGGAAAATAAATGTATTTAAATTATACATTACATACAAAATCTTACCATAATAAGAAATTTACAGAAATTAAGTTTTTCAATATTAGCCTTACTAGAGTTATTTTTATGAACCACCACAATCTCAATTTTGGCCAATCATTCTACCTACAAACACATGTTGCTCTCCCTTTACCGCAACAATAGTTCCAACCTCCCCACCCTTTCTCTCACCTTTTTTCTTTTTATTTATCTTCTGCACCTAAACATATCTGTGGATTTTCATAAATAGTATCACTTGTTAAATATTTATTATAATAAGTTTGGACATAATACTAATAATTATGTATTTACATACGAATAAGATATAGATAAGATTGTGATAAATTATCATTTCTTTATCTCGCTTTCCCCTCCATTTAAAGGTGAGAAGAGTTCAACTTAAATATACAATTAAGTACATTACATAAATTTGCAGTACTGGATCGATCATATTTAGATACCACCTGCAATTAAACATTTTTTCGATAGATAGATTTCTGTACATCATCCCGAGTGATTCTTCAAAATATTTTCTCGTTGAATTATTTAGGTAAATAAAAAAGTGTAACTCGATCGTCGATGAGTGCGTTCTGCATTGATATGATTTCTGCATTCGGCCCGCCGTATCTCAACTGCAGTCCAAGAATTTGACATTTGATAAACGCACCAGATGAACTTCTGAACGTGCGGACCGGGCGCTACTCTGCAGCTCGCAGCTCTCAGAGGAACAGCATAGTTAGTATATATTAATTAACCCGATCAGTGCGATAGTAACGCTTGATTTCACTAGGTTATAAATACAACAAACTGATAACGACACAAGTGTATTTTTACACGACATTTTTAAGTGTACAAAATATTTTATTTGGAATGAATAAGAAACTGTTTTCGTTTGCGTTTGCCATGACCTAATTAACTGCAGAATCTATTTGAGTAGCGCAGAATCAAAACTAGCGTTATCCAAATTCGCATAAACTGAGTTATATACGTACATTAGGTCGTTTCGAAAATAATGTCCGCTTTTAATCTACAAATTCAATTAAACATAATTTTAGAGTAAATAAACATTATTTGTAAAGGCTAACTGTCGCGCCAACGAATTACATGGGTAGAATACAAATCATAATGCTATTTATTGCCGTAAACAGTCATCGAATTGCTTGGAAAGATAAAATTCATTATAAACTTTTCTTCACTTAAAGATCCTCTTCGTTTAGTCAGTACTGGTTGTTTGTCGAATATTTTTTACGCTACTCGTTTTTAACACTAAAAGGACGTCCTAAAACGTATGTCTTAAAGATGAAGATGTTTAAGATTGTTTGTATGTCTTAAAGATGAAGATGTTTAAGACATACGTTTCCGTTCCTAAACCTTTCGAACCAATGCAATGCGTAGAGATCAGTCAGAAGCATCGCTGTTCAACATTCCAGCTTAACCTTTACCATACTAAGATATAAAATACCCGAACGCAGCCATGCTGTCAACTTGTGTTACCGTAAATAACAGTTAGAAAAATGTTTTTTTTAGCTTAAATGCCTTTAGTGGCACGAGTTTACTCTAAATATTGAGCATTCAATTTAGAAAAAATAATTAATAGCATAATTTATATCATTCATTAAGTCCTATACAATGTTATCTTATCTCTCTTCGTTTAATTAATGAGAAAGAGACAATTATATTTGTATGTTTGTTTGTTTCAGTGTGAAAATAATGCGTGATCTCTGCCTTTCATATCACAAATGGTATTTTTACCAACGCATTAATTTTACAACGGATTGAATGGAAAAATAATTGTTTTTATACGATTCCATTTTCATAATTCGTTTTTCACTAGTCATACCTAAGTGCTAATATTTTCTTTAAGATTATCAAAATTATGAATTTTATGTTGCATGTATTTACCGAAATATTACAGATTTAATCATGATGGTAGACCTGTGTTATACATGGTTTGGGAAGGGTTAATCAGAATACAATACACTAATGATTTACTTTAGATTCACTACACATTTTTATTGTCTCTATTTATTTTTATATATCTTTGTCGAATCTTGCTCTTTCTCTTTGATTTTAATTAAATAACACCGCAACAATATGGAAAAAAACTGCCTACTTTAACACATGCCGTAGGCTAACAAAGTAGCCGGGACAATGCTTTATATATCAGAGGTCCAGCATCCCCCACACAGTCAACTAATAACCGTGTTATGTTATCTGATGTAAACAAAATTATTGTAAACAAACGTCAAATAAATTATGCATTGTTCGTTCAGAAATGGTTAATTCGCCTCGTGTTCAGTTAACATTGCATTATGCCTGAGTATAAATTCATTAAAATATATCACACGACATTCTTCATTATTCAACCAATGTTTTGAAAGATTAAATCAATGCAAATTAAACATGACTCAATAAATAATTATCGCAAATTCTTACCCGTTAAACAACAACAAACGAACAAATATTTTCTTGTAAATAACATTGAAAATTAAATAATATTATAATTGGCCATTATTTTCGGGACAACCTGTTACCACGCGACTCTAGATTTTAACATACGAGTAAAACATACATCCTATAGTGAAAACAGTGCTTCTTTTCAACACAAGAAAATCTATACATAATATCCACATCGCCATTAAATTTATAATAATATTTTTTACACAAACCGACTATTTCAGTACTTATTTTGAAGAATTATTAAGACATTTAAATACTTCATTAAAATTGTACCATTTACCGATATATTGTTACAAAATATGTAGTTATTTTATCTTAATACTATATTTTTGGATACGGTGAGTTTTGATTCTTAGGCGTTCATTTGTGTAAAAAAGATATTGGACTTTATTTGTATTTTTACCATTCACTAGCACATTCTGACATACATACATATACCAGTGGCGTGCAATAGGCATGGATTTAGGTTATGCTGCAAATATCGATGCTGTAAAAGTACAATGGACTGTACCATCACTAAAGGTTGTATTCATCTGAAAGAAAAATATACTAAGGAAAACGCATTTTTGTTTTAAAGTTGGATTTTCAGAACATAGTTCTGTGATAGTTTAATACCTCTCCACGTACCATCTAGATCGACCCGGCAATCCGTACTTTTCCACATTCCCAGAAGTAGAACAATTTACATACAAAATTCATTCATTCACCGGTCATGCAAATACCATAATGAGAAAATTACAGATATTGACTTTTATAACATAAGCCTTACTACACTCAAAGGGTTCTTCTTATGAACCACCACTATCTCAATTTTGGCCAATCATTTTACCTATAAACACATCTTGCTCTCCGCAACAATAGTTGCAACCTCCCCACCCTTTCTCCCTCTTTTTCTCTTTTCATTTATTTTCTGCATCTAAACACACCTATATAGCTAAATATTTTTGTGGATTTCAATAAAATTAAAATTAGATCCATTTCATTACATTTAATATAATCAAAACATAACAACTAACCAGTGTCACAGTTTAAACAATTCATTTCATGCTTTCAAGTAAGACAGGTTATTATCGATAAGCCACTTTTTTATCATTTCTTCCAAATTGGTAGAAAGCGTACTCTTTTGTAAAAACCCAGATATTTTTATTAATTATCTTTGTTTTATTAACCACTTAATTGAGTTTAAATACATCTACCGGTTTCGAAAAATACCATTTTCTTCTTCAGGATGTCATAACTAACTAAAACATATATTATTGTTTTTACCAGAATCTATTTTTAAAAATAAAAAAATAAAATGTTAGTACCTAACTCAAATCATTACTTAATACAAATTTACTCGAATAATTTTTAGGAAAAAATTTTAGAATAGGACTCGTAGTTAAATTTAGTTGGTTGTTTATAATTTTTTGATTAGTTTTACACGCTTTATTTATCTCCAACGATTCCAAATTATTTAATTTGTGACCAACACCGTTTATATGCAAAATTGACAATCCTCATTTTTTATCAAAACCATGACCATTTTCTATCAAATGATTAGAAAATTCTAAAAACCCACTATTGTTCAAACATCTCAAATGCTTCCTTACTCTTATATTAAAATTTCTACCCGTTTTACCAATATAAAATGCAGCACAATCCTTGCAACTAAGTTTATAGACACCAGAATTGTTAAAATTATCATCTTTGTCTTTAGAATTGATGAGTAAATTTCCTATACTATTATTTGTATAAAATGCCGGTCTAATGTTTCGTGGTAGGTGTTTAGATATTTGATTCGAAAAGTTATTTATGTATAAAATCCTACATAAATAAAACAAAGATAATAAATAAAAATATGAATTTTAACCACAAAGTTAATATTGCTAATTTTAAAAGTAAACCCAGATAGTTTATTTTTTAGTGTAGGAATAACAAATTATAACGTCCTCGATTATTATTAATGATTTTGAGAATTGTTAAATTTAGATTAGCTACAACTCTTGTATTACGCACTATGATGTATTTACGCGTGTTATTATTATTAATAATTATTTACCTTATATATAAAATAAATATGTAGTTTAGATTGTCGCAGAAATTATATGTATGGAGTGCACGCCTCTGACTTATACACAGTAGGTTACAAATCCGAAGACGGGTTTAATATCGACGTCACTTTTGCACATGCGCGGGCGGTCCGCTCCATATACATACATCACCACACGTATTTAAAGATGTATAAATATAAAAGTGTGTGTGTGTCTGTCACTTTTATCTTAATATTTATCTACTTTTAATCTTCATCAATCAAATACTAAGTTTTTTTTGTATTTCTGTTTATATTTCTAATTTATTAATTTGATTTGTATTAAAAATCGTCTTAAATATTTTTTGTGTATAATTATATCGTTTTTTATACCTTAATTTAATTTCTAAAAACAAAGATATTAAAAAGTGAGTAGTCAGTTTTACAACTACGTGTGAACGAATGAGACATTGTTCTCACGTCATGGAGATGGAAGAAGGCTGTATTGGGACCAATATAAAATAATAATATATTTCGATATTTTCTACTGGAGACAATCTCTGAGAAATGGATTAAATTTCTATGAGATTCTATGGAGACAACTCTCGGCTTTTGTAGATAACCGTGTACATATCATGTCGCAGAGATTTATCCCGCGCCTCATTCCGCCTCAAGCGCTTGTTCGTCAAACGTCAAATGTCAGTGCATTGACCACGGATGTACCGTTCGTCAGTCATGTGAATTTAAATCTCCACAGCAGTAGTTAAAACGGAGCATATGTTTGTCAAATTTTTCACAGTAACAGTTTTTTTTATCCTCACACGATTTTAAAAATAAATATAAACCGTATAATACGCCTTAAAAATAAGATAAATAAAAACATTTCATCAGATACAAATTTTGAATTAAAATTAATCTATATCTTATAAAATTATATCTTTTAAATAAATCTTGAATACCCACCTATTAATTTAAATCTCACATAAAATAAGTTCATAAATGCGGGATATTGCTCTTTCTAATGCTAAATGGTTCAAAGAACATCGCATCGAAGAATAATGAAACAATAATAATAATTCGGTGGATTGACGTGGCGTTATCGATTCTAGTTAGATATAATTTTAAATATGAATTAAATATATTAATTATAAAGATATACATATAAAATCAATTTTATCGAAAGATATTGTTGTTGCGCCACCGGGATTCGAACCTGGATCTCTTTCCTAACCGGGGAAGGTGCTTTATCCAACTAAGCTACAGCGACATTATTTTTAGCGACAATTTTCGACCCTATATCTTACCTTTTTTGATATTAATACATTTAATCGTTCCATCATTTGACAGAAGAATAATACACAATAAGAATGTGTTCTCCTAAAAAATAAAAAATAAAAATAAAATAAAATAAAAAGATACAATTTTAATATTTAAATTAACATATAAAATATTTTTTTAAATTTTTGAATTGTAAATAGAATTTAATCGAACTCGGTAAATCACATATTGCAGAGATATTTAAAATTACTGGGATATTGAATCAAGGTGTACCCGCGGAAAGAGTAAATTCTGAAGGTCTGTGGAATTTAATTGGTGGAAGGTCGACTCTAACCGTAGTTTTATTCACTTCTCAACGCACGAATGCCAGCCAGCATCCGATGCCTACAAAACATTAGGAATCTCTCAAAGATTTCGCAAGATGCGGAAGAGACATGTATTTTTAGCTGAACAATTGTTATGTTATTATACAATGCTAATCGAAAATCGACTAATAAAGACCTTTTTAATTTGTACGTAAAAATGGACCCGTGTGAATGTGCCACTTCCCCTTTCAGAGGAATTTTATATTTCAACATTTGTGCGATAGGAATAATTAGTTAACAGTTGTAATTAACACAAAACAGATCCCGATAACATTTCCGGTCAATTGTGCCTTGTGTCGTATCTCGGGCATATGTTTATGTACGTAGTAGACATTTTGATTTATTTCATTTTTAATGAAACAGATTATAATAGACCTTTAAGAGACCCCTGTGGGTTTGGTCGTATTATGGCCCGTATCCACGGAATGAGACACGATGAGATATATCTCAATGCCATGATTGTGCGTATTGAGATTTTTATCTGAAGGTAGACAGAGTGAGACTGGACCATAAATACATATAACTCTTTATTTTGAAAAGTTAGACAAATAATGTCATAAAATTCCATTTTAACTGCTGCCAGGTCGAACGTTTGACGTTTCACGTACAACAAGCACGAAGTTAGGTGCGAGACGGTGGACGTCTGTGACATGGCGTGTACACGGGGACTACGAAAGTCGAAAGTTTTGTCCAAAGTATCTCATAAGAGCAAAGTCTGTATCTCAGAGATTATCTCAAATTGAAAATCTTTTAATAATCTCTTCTGCATACATGATAAATCGAAAATCCAAATATATGTAAATAATATTAATAAATAATCCTATATCGTAAAGAAAAAGTAGATTGACGTTCTTTGATTTTCAATGCAATGCTGGAATTCCTGACAATCGAATGGTATGTAATGTCCATAATTAATGTAATTAATAATCATTTAAAATAATAATTAGTGGAATTTGGCCTCCTTTACAACTGCACTCACATCTTTGGTTATTCTTTTTTAGTATTGGAATTTTTAGTATTGGAATTTTGTTTTAGTCGTCTTTCACTAAATCAGCCCACCTCTACCTTGATCTGCCACTATTAGTCATGATCTTTGATGTCCTGTCATCTGGCATTTTTTCAACATGGCCTTGGGTCCCACAGAATCTTATGATTTTTCATTGTTCAATTAATTCTTCGAAGTCGTGGTTCATTTTTATTCTGTAAGTTCCATTTTATAGTGTAGGTCCAAAAAATTTTCTCAATACTTTTATACCGTGTTCAAAAACTGGAAATTTATTTTCTTCGTTTTGCAATTTGCTTATCGATTCAGTGATTAGTACTTGAACATTGAGCTTTTTTAAAATGTTAATAGTCAATTCTATTTTAGCATATAGAAATAGCACATCCAAATCGGTTGGTTCGATATTCTCTCCATACAAAACGCACGTAGAAACTTTACATGAATGACAGCAGCACCATTCTCTTTGGTGAGGATCATGACCCCCGTGAGACGTCCTGCTACTAGTGTTCTTGGCAATTCTCTTCGTTAGTCCGCGCCTTCGTTGACGTCAGTCTACCGGAAACTTCCCCGTTCCTTTCCGGCCTTCCATGTTTCCGGTTATCCATCAGCATCTCCAGGTTATAGGTTTATTTGCGCAAGATGTGAGCACAGAATCGAAGGATGCATGTCTTAAACAGTACAAAATAATAAGGTCAAGTTATAAACACATGAAAAACGGTATGCAATGAACGCTATCCAATTGTAATTATTCCAATTGCAAATAAAAATGATTATATGATTTTATCTAAAATAAAAGAAAATAATTAAGTTGTATGTATAAATGTGTCCAAAATGTAATAACAATGAATTGATAATTCTGGCGTCTGCTATCAGATTACTCAAATGTATTTGAGATTCTGTAAAAATAATCTAGATGGCTCTTTCGAATAATGCAATGATTAAATGTATTAATATCAAAAAGGTAACATATAGGTTCGAAAATTTGTCGCTAAAAATATTGTCGCTTTAGCATAGTTGCATAATGCACCTTCCCCGGTTAGGAAAGATATCCAGATTCGAATCTCGGTTGCGCAACAACAATATTTTTCGATAAAATTGATTTTATATGTATATCTTTCTTATTAATATATTTAAAAGAAAAATGTGTTCAGACAAATATTTTCGTTAGAATCCGAGAAACTTTGTTTTTCTATCTATATTCTACTAGAGAGTCCACAAATCTGTTTTATTATTTTCAGTAATCTAATCCCTATCAGCAGTAACTGTTGAATAACTTTTATCAAGATCATCATATTAACACTAAATATAATAATATAGTATGTCAGATACGAGATACGATTATCTATAATACATACATAATAAATAATACATATCACGTCAATATTTACACTTCTTTTCAAATTAAGCTCGACCCTTCTCTCACGACAAATAAATATGACTAACTCAGTGGTTTTCCCAGACCACTATACAAGTATCTTACCCACAGGCGTGTGCAAGTGTAGGATAATTTCAGGTTTAAAAGTGTTCTTCAAAATTCCGTCGGTTTAAGCCATTAAAACCATATTATATTGGTAACAGACATAAGTGTGCTGGAAACACACGTTAAATATACCGTAGATTGTCTCCATTCATCAAGAACAGACTCTCAACCATTTGCCGGAGACGAAATCTTAATTTTTTTGGGCATCTTGCGAGAACTTACGACCAAGTGGAAAAATAATCATGCACTTCTTTAGTGACAGCCCTCAGATCTGCAGGATGCTGAGAGAAGTGGAGGAGTCGAGTGGGCGGGAGTTCACAGAGATCACGATCCTCAGTCATGAGAGATGGATGATAGAAAAAATGCGACTTTTATTATTTGTTTGTTAAATAGCTGCGCAACTCACCATTTTTGACAAATATCAGAATGTGATGATCACGACAATCCAACCCCGATTACATAGCCGCACTGGTACCAACCTAAGCACGAGGCAGCCAATTTCCGGCTTGGTTATCTCGATGTCACCGTTTGTTCTCTTTGATATTATCCCTGAACATGTGTTACGTATAATCTTATGTTATATGTATACATGTAAATAAGTACATATATACGATGGCAAGTAAATAATTATATACATTTTCGTTCTACAATTTATTTACTCAGATTTTATGGAAGCCAAGCTCTATGTAGATAATTTGACGGGCAGAATGACGAATGTTCAAAGAAGACGCTACCTCGCCGATGGTAACTCGCCTATTCGCTAGAACCATCTCTCGAGCCTGCTGAATCTGTCGTCCGCGGCGGAGGAAGTCACTTCTTTTAAACTTCTTGATCCACAAAAAAAAACATATTTACGTGATAAAGCACTGTCCCCGTATTGTGATAAAAGTCTACAATGAATTTCACACCCTCCGACCAGAGAAATCGGATCACTGCTCGTTGTTCCTTCTTGGTGCAAACTGCTAGCAGAGCGGGCATGTTTACACTGTAATATCCGGAAGGCAAATGGCGCGATCGGGATCAAATTTCGCATACGCGACTGCAGTTGTACCAACCCTAAGCACGCATGCACAGAAGGCAGTATGACAACCTTGAAGTTGTGTTATAGCGAAAGTGTAGACAATTTTTGACTCGCTCTCGTATCATATTCTGACGCTGTGCTATTTTTAACTCTGTATAATGTGTTTACTAGGGTGAGCAATGAACGACCTTTCAATCCTCAAGATGTGTCGACAAGACCTCGACACACGCGAGAGAAGTCAGAGAGAAGATAATGGTCGATCCTTATCGGTTAGTTCAGTATTTTCTCCAAGCAAAATGAATGATCGCGATATGTTTTAGCACTAAGCGATGTTTGGACTGCTCATGTTAACAATATGCCTCGCTGGCGCGAAGCCTGAAAGTAGGCTGTTTGTTGTTGTTTTATAGCCATTTTGATACCATCTTGAGAGGAATGTATATAAGGCGCGTGTTGAAGGTAACAGGGACAAAAAACATAGATTGCCCAGGCACTATTTCCTGCGGCGAAGTAACGCGCTCGATCCTCCGGACTGAGATGCACACAGAAGCGGACAGCGTCGAGAGAACTCTCCAATTTATGATATGTAAAAACAATAAAACAATATATTCTTAAGTTTAGTAGTATTTATTTTAGTTTAAATATATAAGGATTATGCTAGAATAAGGCGGCACTGTATATAAAGTGTCGCGCCTAATTAATTTGAAATACTTAACTTCCAGTAAATTGTTTAGAGGGTTTTTTATCAGTAATTTTTTACCCTTCCAATTCATGTATTAATATAAAACACATATGATGTTTATTATAATAAGGTAGTTAGTAAAAGTGTCAAAGCGATTAGCGCTGATGCACTTGTAGTAGTAGATTTGGCGGTCTAGCCGCATGTAGAGTACTCAGAGTATCGTAGAAGGAATTGGAAAAAAAAAAAAAACAGGGACAGAGGGTATCCGCGAAAGACCTAGGATGATCAAATAAGCAAAATATTGGAGAAAAGACAGCAGTTTCAATCAATCGCATGAGGAGATGTGTCATTCTATCTTCTCTGCCTATCCCTGCAAGAAAACGGCTCGCCGGTAAGTTAGTTAGTTAGTTCGCTTATAACTGAAATATTGACAAAACGTTAATCATTGGCTTGATCAGGTAAACCAGTTACTGTAAGATATACTGTTAAAATTTAATTAAAACTTTTTGTAAATGTGTATTTACAAATGTGAGAAGAATATCACAGGGTTTCAAATGTATCGAAAACGCAATAGGTTGATGTGTCGAAATGATAACGCGTTCCGGGTTCGTATCCAGCTAGAAACCAAAATATGTTTTTCTTTAAATTAATTTTTACTGTATATCTTTCTAATTATTAAGAGAACACATTCTTATTATGAAGTTGTAATTATTCAGAACATAGGTCTGTGATATTTTAAATATGAATTAAATATATTAATTAGAAAGATATACATATAAAATCAATTTTATCGAAAAATATTGTTGTTGCGTCACCGGGATTCGAACCTGGATATCTTTCCTAACCGGGGAAAGTGCATTATCCAACTATGCTACAGCGAAAATATTTTTAGCGACAATTTTCGAACCTATATGTTACCTTTTTGATATTAATACATTTAATCGTTCCATTATTTGATTAATATATTTAATTCATATTTAAAATATCACTGAGCTATGTTCTGAATAATTACAACTTCACAATAAGAATGTGTTCTCCTAATAATAAAGTTGTATCAATGTGTCCAAAATTTAATAAAAATGAATTGATAAATCTGGCGTCTGCTATCAGTTTACTCAAAGGTATTTGAGATTCTGTAAAAATAAGGTAGATGGCTCTTTCAAATAATGCAACGATTAAATGTATTAATATCAAAAAGGTTCGAAAATTGGCGCAACAACAATATTTTTCGATAAAATTGATTTTATATGAATATCTATCTAATTAATATATTTAATTCATATTTAAAAAATCTTTTTAATTAATTAATTCAATTAAGAATACCACCCTACCCGGGGGGGGAAATCGAAAAGTTTTCTGACCACTGTCACTGTTCTCTTCCGAGAGTGGTGCACAAATGTTTGGTTGTTACAGCAATAGATTTATGTGAAATAAAGATGTAAACCTTACAATTTTTCTTAGCATTACTTTCACTGCATAAAACTGAATGAACGCCATCGGGGTCCTGACCTTTGTTGCCGAAGATGATCGTCCCAACAGCTTAATAAATCACGCAGACAATTTGCTTTGCATATTACATTCACGATTGAGTCAGTCATTCAAGTTCCTAACTTTATTGTTACTGCCTTAAGGCCGAAATACATCATAAAAAGGTGTGTTGTTCCATCGACTTTGCAGGCCCGTCCCTAGATATTAAGTGAGTAAGGCAACGCTCAAGGGCGGCACTCTTAAGAGTTCTAAAATTTTAGAAAAATAATTAGTTAAATAACTCACCACCCGTACTCGAACCCGGAACATTATATAATATTTCAGGTGGCGACCCCTCTTGCGACATGGACAATTTGTATTTCTTCCAGACTGTAGTCGAGTTCTGCGACTTCTGACCGGGTGCATGACTTTCATAGCTTCTCTCTGGCTGCCTTCTGAAATTAATTATGAATGCGAGTCTCACGTCAAATTAATACCGAACGGATGAATATCGTACAGGTATGGCATTGGCACGATGATACCGGACCCAACCTACAGAGTGGCCTAAAAAAAGTGAGAACATTTCGTAAAATGTGATATAATTACATCAAAATTAGATTAAGAATATCAACAATAGCTTAAATAGTTTACTAAGTTACTTACTTACCTATTTACCTATATTATGTTTTATTTCGACAATTTACAGTCGCCATCTTTGATTATTAATTTTACTATTGTTTATATTTGGTTTTTTCAAAATGTTGCTCAGAATAACAAAAATCACTGCAGAAGACCGTATTCTGATAAAAAATTAGCGAATTGAAAAACGTTGGGGTGCTATGAAAATGATCAAAGAGTTTCAAAACAAAGCCTGGAGTATAGCTAGACATTACAGCGTAACTGAAGATTGCAGCAGGACGGAGCTCCATCTCTCACAGCGAGAAATACAATCAACTTTCTTCGTTGTGAGAATGTTAATTTCATCGAGCCAGGCAAGTGGCCACCGAACAACCCAGATTTAAACCCACTAGATGATGCAATATGGGGTGTTTTGATGATTTCTGATTAGCTAAATATTGTGCAAAAAAAAGTACACTAAGAATTATAATTAATTATATTTCATCGGTTCATCGGGAGTATGCTTTAATGGCCTGATAAAATTTTATTTTTATTAGTTATTTTTAGAATCAACAATAACAAGTAAAACAATCTGCAATGCATGTGGCAGGGAACAGCTAGCTGACGCAGTGAATTAAGCCTCTAAAGGAGGACAGATTTAGGGCGCTTGAAGCGTGTCGGTACGTTTATGTCGTGTTTAGATAGCGAGTTAATAGTCGGATTTTGGTGCTTTGGGAGTCCATCTTTATTTTTACTATACTATTTCAATTTTCAATTTCAACAAAAAAAAGCCTATAATAGACATTCACTAAAATCCGAGAGGTCAATTGACAGGATATATTCTTAAACTCAAAACACTCAGAAATTAAAGAAGAAGAAGAGAGAGAGGAATAGCCAGACAAAAATACATTAACTAAGTAATGAACGAGACGAATGCAGACGCCTACAGACAACTTTTGGATCATTTCCAGGACAGAGACATATGGCAAGCACTGCACTGACAAGAATACAGTTCGTTAATATGAAGAATAAGAAAGAGTAGAAGATAAAGTAGAAATATGATTGGAGTGATATTTTGTCACATGATAAGATCTTTAGGAGATTTTCGATACAAATCAATCTTTGAGGAGTGGCTTAACTATTCCAATGCAGCCGATCCAGTGCATCGGTTCCCACATCAGATAGAGCGCCAAAAAGTTCGCACCCTACAATCCATTTGAAATCGATATAGCGTTTATAGTAAGTTATTTTTAAATATTTATTTATTAGTAACAAATGTAAAATATATGTTTGTACTGTGCTCTTCTCACTCGAAAAATTCTGTGCTAATGCACTGTGAGAGGGGTCCCATTACTTACCTAGGAACGTTCTATAAGCAAAAGCTCCCATATCGGTCCTACTCATTCACTGCCAGGTTGGCATTTTTTTAATGCTAAATAGGCGACCGTGCAACGACGCACGGTTGCCAACCAAAAAACATCCCTCATTGCCCGAAGAACCCCATATAAAATATCTATATTTATTGAATAAAATTCAACGAACCTGTAAATGTTCACGTATTTTGTGAGAATGCGGGTCTCTAGGTGGGGAATCCTGGGTAGATCTATTGCGACTGGCCCCTTAGTATGCTGTTCCTGGAGAATATCTGCCGGCAGTGGCGTTCGGATAGGGAATCAATCCTATATTTTGTTTGCGTTAGACTCGTTTCCCGCGAGGCAGTATTGTATTGATAACAATGATTGTATTTTGTTATTATATTTAACTATATTGTACTTCTTGTAAAATTTTATTTAAAAAATATAGTAATTTTCGGGTTTAGGCACCAGACCGTAAATTAAAAATCGCCTTAAAGGGAAGCAAGTATTTTTTTAAATTATTAGTGCATATAAATCCCTTGCAAAGTGTGAGTATTATGTGACAAGATCTTAATTTTATTCTTACTTACGCAGTACTATATTTTCAGGCCTATTCTCAAAATTGCAATATTGAAATGAAGGTGATTGTTACACCAACCCTCAGAAATAGTGTTATATTTGAATGAGAGAGAGGGAGAGAGAGTGAGGGAGTGAGGGAGATAAACGTACCATAATCTGTCAAAACTATCTGTCTATTTTTGAGGGTTGGTGTAACAATCACCATCATTTCAATATTGCAATTTTGAGAATAGGCCTGAATATTCGTAAAACTTATTTAAGGGCCCTTTTTTACATTCTGTTACGCCACTATGTTTGAGATATGGATTTTGGCCATAAGGCGTATTGCCCAGAGACGGGCCTGCATTTTTGCGTTTCCTAATCTAATTGTTATAAAATATTATCAATTTGCACCGCAAATCATATCTGAGCACTCGGCAATTTTCTGAGTATTTGTGCCATAAACGCGCTTATACTTAGTATACTTGTTTTTTTATTATTTATATGACGTGAATTGTATTTTAATAATCTATAAATATATCAAAAAACAAACAAGTAGAGATAACTCAAATAGCTTAAAATCACTATAATTCAACTCATGACTTATCATAAAATAAACGATAAACAAGCTATGTAAGGAATGACGTCAAAATTATTATATATTAGAGTGTATGTACACGGATGAAACTAGTCTAGAAACGTGACAGAATTGAGCGCAGAGTTAACTCTATTTTGTTACAGAATGACCAACTGATTGCGTGCCGACAAAATCTCCGAGACGCGAGAGTGAAGTCTCATTGTGTACAGGCATTCGTATACTCATTTTAAAGATAGGTAATTAAATAATAAATAATGTTTTTCTGATTCCAAAAATTTATTTGAACATTCAGTTAAATAAATAAAGTAATTTAAAAAATCTCGTTAGCGGAGAACCAAAGACCAATCTTCCAAATGACTGACGGGATTGCCAACCGTTACACTGTCGAAGAATCAAACCACACGTGCGAATAGCAGTCTCTAAATATCTAAAATTATTATTACAATGGTTATGAAATAATACCAATATGCAATTTCAACACTTACTCTCTAAACGTCTGTGTACACCAACTGTACGCATACCTTTATTTTAACAGCAGTTTTAACAATTGTATATGTATAAAAAAAAGTCTGTTACAAAACACAAGTAAATAAATGACGTCTCATTATATTTACTTATCTCCATTATAATTCAGCAATATATATTCTTAATTGTTTGTTGTATAATACAATACAGAATTAACAATTTTCACGGCCGTCTTTTCAGTTTTGTTTTCGGAATTGATCAAAAAAATTTAATGATTTTTTTGTAGTTAACGGTTATCCTCGTCAGGGGTGGATCGGTGACCGAAGATCAGACGAGGAATTTTTCGAGGTAACTGGACAGTCACAACTTTTATAATCATATTTTTATCACAAATTAAATGTATTAGTTAGAAAGATGTGCATATAAAATCAATTTATCGAAAAAATATTTTGTTGTTGCTTTGTTGTTGTTGATTCGAACCTGGATCTATTTCTATCCGGGGAAGTGCATTACATAATTTGGAATCAATTAAATATTTCATGTAATTAAAATAATCACTTATGCTTATAGCTTTGATGATTAATCACATACAGCTTGAACAATGCTACGTATTTTTAATAAATATGATACGTCGATAGCACATGTTTTGCTACTCACCATAATCTGTTCATCGTAATCATTGATTTGAATGTTATGTCTATATTTGGTCATCAAATAGATGCTATTCCTGCAGCCCAATGTTCTGCACAATTACAATTTCACAATAAACATATGTTCTCCTTAAAAATAATACATTTAAAATTAAATTTGGATTAAACACAATTTAAAAATAGTATGTAATGTGTAAAAAAACGAATTTTCTATAAATTTAAACAAGTAAAATATTACCAATTTAAAAAATATCTTTATCATATTAATTTAATGTATTAATTATAAATAAATATTTTTAAAAATGAATTGATAATTGGCTTTCAAATAATGGAACGACAGATGTATTAATTTGGAAAAGTGTAACATATAGGTTCGAAAAATTGTCATGAAAAATCCTGGTGCTATAACACAATTGGTAGTGTACTTCCCCGGATTGTAAATAGAGATCCAGGTTCGAATCCCGGTAGCGCAAAAACAATATTTTTCGACAAAATTGATTTTATGTGTATATATTTATAATTAATACATTAAATTAGTATTTAAAACATCACAGAGCGTCTGTTCTGAATAATTACAACTTCACAATAAGAATGTGTTCTCCTTAATAATATCTTTATCAGTTCAAAAGATCACTAGTTTAAAAACATATTTTTTGTTCCGCTATTAGATCTTTAATTACGTCATTATCAACCTCAATATGCTTCTCTCTAGTCTCGTTCTCTGAATGTAATATTAAAAAAAAAAATGTAACAAAAGATGTGTTAATATTACATTTCGTGGGTAAAATGTATCAATGTTATCAGTCTGGCATCATTGATATGCACCTTACTGTATGGACGTACTGAAAATATTATATAAATTAAAAATACAAATAATATCATATCATTTAAAATCGACAGCGACTAGTGAAATCAAATCGGCTTCCACATTTTGTGATAAGAACCACCGATCGGTGTGCCGTGTATTTGTTTAAGTTTTATCAATTTCTCTCTTTGTATTACGTATTTTTAGAGTTCGTTATTTTGTGAATAAGTCAAGTGATTTCGGTTATGTCACAACGCACATTGACTCATTTTAATATATGTACATATTTATGCAGACCCCGAAATGGAACCGCTGACCACATGTGTTGTTTAACATTTAAATTTGATCAAATTATATCAATTACAACTGACTTGACTAAATAACGAATTTGGTTCTTGAAAAGGTTGTTTTTTAGTAATTTTCATTATTTATTGTCCGTGTTATTTGTTGTAGGGATAAATTTTTAAAAATTCTGAAACCCCTGTAATAACCCGTGTTGACTTAAGTTGCTTAAGACAAAGCTGTACGAGTACCAGATGCGTCATTCGAATCCGCGAGCAAAACATACGGGTTGATATTACATAAATAGCTCCGTGAGAAATCTCCCATACGGACACGGGCAATTATAGGGTTTATATTTCATAATTTTTGTTGACACTTGGAATTGAAATCATATCATTAGCCGGAGGTATATTATTTGCGAGAATCTCACGAAACATTTTCGAGTATTCCACGAACCGGAATGGAGCATTGGAGCAAACCGGAACGACGTGGCGTTGCGGTTTACTCGTATAAGGCAGTAAAATGTGGTCGAAATTAAACGAATGCATTATGGTGTTTACGAATTTATTATAAATAATATTAGGCACATTTTTCTCACTTAGTTCATATTTATTATTGAGTTTTAGGTAGATTTCGAAAGAAATTATTACATTTCTTTGATCGTGACCAAGAGAAACTGATACGTTATAAAATACTTACTTATATAACCTGAAGGAGATTCTTGTTCCTAACTACCTAATAAATTTGTATAATTTTGTAAATATTATTCTTGAAAAAATAACGATGTTGAACTTAAATAATTTAGAGCTAAAATTAACTATTATATCGAATTTAATTTTAATGAAAACAGCAAAGAACATCATATTAAATTGCATAATTAAAGATACAGATACAAACGTTTAGAATTTCATCATTCTTCGTCTTCGGGATATATTTGGTTATTTCTTTTTAATAATATACAGGTGTAACAGACCTAGTCCAGAGATATAAGCATTTCAAAAAAATAGCAATTATGCAATTATTTCCATCAATTGAATATTTTATTAATTCCAAATTATATATTGAATACAAAAAAATAAACTTCATAGAATTTTTGATAGATGATTTCTTTACGTAAAAATTTCAAACAGTACTGTTTTTAGTAACGGTGAGGAATTTGCACATATTTCATGAACATTTTTAATTCGTAATATAGTCAGGTATCCACCCATAAAATATTGTGTACTAGGTCTGTTACACCCTGTATACTTAAGGGACAATATCTATGTGTATACGGACGAATCTTTTGTATTGAAACCCACGTAAGGAATGTACAGATTCGAGTGCGGAGCAAGCTGCCGTCCGTTTTATATTGTAATTTGTATGTAAAAACCAAAATGACCGACTGACGCACGGAAATATTTACCGCCAAATCGCCGAGACGCGAGAGAAAACTTTCATCCGTGTGCCTGCATTCGATGAATATAAAGTATGTAGGATTATTTATAATGGTGAGCCATGACCTGTATATTTTATTAGTAGTATATATATATAGATTTATTAGGTTGTACAACACACCTATATACTATGTATTTTTTAATTGATTGTCTATACTAAAATCTCACTAAGATTTAATTTCGGATGAGAAATCTTAATTTATAGTGCAGTCAGTGGTGCAATGTCTAGAGTTGATACTTTGGTAGGTGCGAAAATAAGCTCGTCGGTGTGTTGGTCCAGTGTCAGTGCAATTATATGTCTGCAAACACAATAATTTACATAAAATATACAATCTTTGTAAGCCATTATTAAGCCTCTCAACATCAAGCTTATTGTTTTAAGTTCCAATACGTGTTTTAGATTTCTATGAACATTTTTTATTTTTCGCATTGACCCGCGTTGCTCTTAATGTCAAAGTTTTCTGTCTGTCCAATAAAATAAAAATGTATTTCACATTTTCTTTTGTTTGTATACTTTTATTTAAAATTTGACGCCCCTTGAAAATGCCGTCCTAAGGCTATGCCTTAATTTCCTATTGGTTAAGGACGGCCCTGGTTAGATTGTTATAATTTGCGAAAAACATGAACGTTATTATATCACAATTATTTTAGGAGAACACATTCTTATTGTGAGGTTGTAATTATTCAGAACATAGGTCTGTGATATTTTAAATATGAATTAAATATATTAATTATAAAGATATACATATAAAATCAATTTTATCGAAAAATATTGTTTTTGCGGGAAAATAAGGTAAATGGCTCTTTCAAATAATGGAACGATTAAATGTATTAATATCAAAAAGGTAACATATGGGTTCGAAAATTGTCGCTAAAAATATTGTCGCTGTAGCTTAGTTGGATAAAGCACCTTCCCCGGTTAGGTAAGAGATCCAGATTCGAATCCCGGTGGCGCAACAACAATATTTTTCTATAGAATTGATTTTTTATGTATATCTTTATAATTAGTATATTTAATTCATATTTAAAATATCACAATTACACTTTAGTTTATGAATATCTTTTTTTTATATAATTTTGTGACAGCAGTCAACCAAAACTATTTTAAATTATAAGTATAGAGTGCTACTAACCTCTCTCTTGACTCTGTTCCTTCAATGACCCCATTATCATTTTAATATTATCCACATTAATCAATCTAATACTTTCTGCCCCAAGTCTTTCGTTCCTATCTATTAAAGCCCTCGTATCTGACACGACACGTGATAACATCACATATCTCAGTAGTATATTTATTCTAAAGCGCTAATCAAATGTTTATCTACTATTATTTATAGCAGTCTATAGTCGAAATCGATAAGTTGTGATTTATTGGAACTATTCCAAATAATCAAAATTCATTTTACGACAAGATCACACAAAACACTAAAATAATAATTTATTACGCTATCGACGGCCCTTGATGTACGATTATTGAATTAATCACTTTTTAATGTATTCTTGTTTACATAATAGTTCAATACAAGAAGCAGAACGTGATTCTTTAAGTTTTTGATAACCGAAGCAAAATTAAAAATGTATTCAAACGCAACACTTTTGGTAATGAATATATGGATAATAATAATATTAACAGGAAGTAGGTATATCAAATTTTCCGATTCAGTGTACATGCGGTAAATCTATACCAATATTACGTAAAAAATGTTTCGATACTGTAAAACAAATTGAATTAAACAATTACGAAAATATACTTGAATAAATCTGCTATTGAAAAAATATTTCACCGCCGCCAAGTTTGCAGTTCCAATTTCGAAAATGTGTTTTTATTAAAAATATATTTCGATATTGTTTTTTTTTTTTTTACATAAAAACTAAATATTTTTATACTTTTAGTTAGTAGTTAGCAATATTAACTTAGTGGTTAAAATTCTTATTTTTATTTATTATCTTTGTTTTATTAACCTCTTAATTGAGTTTAAATACATCTACCGGTTTCGAAAAATACCATTTTATTATTTATTTATTTATTTAACTATATATATAGTAAGACATCCTGAAGAAGAAAATTGTATTTTTCGAAACCGGTAGATGTATTTAAACTCAATTAAGTGGTTAATAAAACAAAGATAATAAATAAAAATAAAAATAGTTTTAAATATGAATTAAATATATTAATGAGAAAGATATACATATAAAATCAATTTTATCGAAAAATATTGTTGTTGCGCCACCGGGATTCGAACCTGGATCTCTTTCCTAACCGAGGAAGGTGCAATATCCAACTATGCTACAGCGACAATAATTTTAGCGACAATTTTCGAACCTATATGTTACCCTTTTGATATTAATACATTCAATCGTTCCATAATTTGAAAGAGCCATCTACCTTATTTTTACAGAATCTCAAATACCCTTGAGTAAACTGATAGCAGACGCCAGAATTATCAATTCATTTTTATTAAATTTTGGACACATTGACACAACTTTATTATTAGGAGAACACATTCTTATTGTGAAGTTGTAATTATTCAGAACAGTGATATGTATTCTCCTAACATTATAAAATTGTCCAAAATAAGTCAAATGTACGGATGCCCTAGAGTTAGACGAAAACTTTTCGAATAATGAGTTACAATTGGAATCGACAAATAAATTAATGTGTAATGTTCAAAACAGTACACTTTCAAATACATTTCTCACAATTTATTATTGGTCGTCGTGTTTGGAACGTGAATAAGTAAATGACACATTTAGCAAGAGAATTATATGAATTGACTCGAAAACGATTTTTTAAATGTCTTGAAAATACAATCTTTATATAGCTTACAGCGGTCAGACATACTGCGGCTGCTGAAGAAACTAAAAATTGTAACATCCTTAAGGTTCGTGTTTCCGATGAGATAATCTCAGAGATTTAGTCGAGATAGATCTCAATGCCGTGTACACGTGTTGAGATTTTGATCTGAAGATAAATTCAGAGATTTGCTTGAGATTGATAAAAGAGAAAAACTCAAACCAATATACACGACCTTTGATCTGACGTCACCTAAAACGTAAATCATAAATACAAATAGGTATGATTTAACAGTGCATTAAAATAAATACTTCCATAAAACGAATTATTTGTGCATTACAATAATAAAAAAATTACTTCAAATAACTAACCTAACCCAACCTTGATAAATTTTAATTATTTTATTGCAAAAATAATTCGTTTTAAGGAACAAAGTATTTGTTTTAATATAAGTATTAATAGTTCCCAATATAAATCATTACACATTAATGATGAAAGACAATGACGTTTGACGTACGACGAGAATGATGTGAGGCACGAGACGGCGAGTCTCTGAGACATGGGGGATTACGAAAACTAAGAGTGGTCTCACGGGAGTAAAATCCGCATCTCAGAGATTGTCTCGAGTCAATGATCTCATTCGTGAACACAGGCCATTACGGGTGGTGGCTAACAAAAATGTGAAATAAACAGATTGTAGGAATATACTAAATAATGTTAGCAAAATTCAACATTTTTCTAGAGGGCTGTCTTATCTTGTTATTGTATTCTTATCATACTGTGTCATGGAGAAATATTTTATACTAATCAATTTATGTTTTATATTATAATATTTTTGGCTATGGTTTAAAATTTTTATGACGTCAATTATAAATGGGGGCTGAGCAACACCACGTGGCCTTTTCTGGCGTGCGTGCCAAAAATGCGTCACAGCTGTGATAATGTTGACAAATTTATATGAATTCAAATATTTTCCCTTGTCACCTAAAAGTATTTTTGAAGTAATAATGTTTCTTCATCGCATTTACAATGTCCACCAAATATGAACGAGTCCACTATTACTGTGAGACTGTCCTATAAAGTCCGGCCGATGCTTGGGCTTCGGTCACCTTCGGCTGTACATTCGGCTTCGGTTAAAATCTGCCGAAGGTTTGGCCGAAGCCGAAGCTTTGTATTTAGCCGCCGAAACTATTACGAATGAAATAAAATTCAGTTTATCATTTCTGGAAAACTGCAATTTATTTATTTAATGGATATGTTTACAATTATTCTTAACAATATAACGCAGTAAACTAAGTAACAGTGTAAAATTTGCTTTGTTATATATACTTTATAGTCGGTGTTCTAAGATCTCTTTGTATTATTGAACCTTCGGCTTCGGCTAAAAACCGACCTTCGGTCGGACATTACTGCCACGATTCCAGTTTAATAATATTTGTATAATAATTATTAAATGCAATAATGTAATTGGATGCAAACATATCTCATAGGATATAATGAAAAATAATATAATCTTATTTACTAAATCATCTTGCAATTACATATATAAAATGGAATAATACGTAGGTATCATATAAATCTGAAACTTTTACAGAAAACTCAAATACAGTATGATTTAATCGACAATAATAAAGTGATTATACAATACACAGAATGAAGTCGATAAATTGAAGTGCTCTTATCTTCAATACCTCCATATCACTTCACTTATACGTAATGCGAGTAATAAATGAAAAACAAAAATCAATATTGAGATATAAAATAATGACCCATAAAGTGGGCAGCGTAAATTAAAAAATAACCCAGTTAATCAAATAATAAAACCAAATAATCTGTTTTTTTTAATACAGTTTTTTCAATACAGTACTACATTGACCTAGACGGCATTTTCATATCTGGAAGTAGGCCTGGAACTCATTTTCCGGAATACTGTTTAGTTAGTGCATGTCTTAGGGACAAGTTCCCAACACTCGATGCGGAGGGGCCTGGAGGTGGACTATTTTGGTGAAACCCTCGGACCCTCGGACACACAGCAGCAGCGCCAAGAGTTCGGTCGCAGATTGAGGATCTTGGCTATAAAAGTATGTCATAACGGTGAGACGGACACACTATTTCCTACCTCGAGTGGTCGCGAGAGAAAAAGGTGGAGGATATTTTCCTACTTTGCATCTGTGACCATATGCGACAGACAACGGAACATTACCTTAGGATTGTGATATTATGAGGGACGCAAAGGATGTTATGATTGCAGGATTAGATGTGGCTGGTCATCGGATACTTTCGAGAGTCAATAACTTCGGATACTTTCGAGAGTTTTTGGGTGTGCGGGTGTACCGCTGGGAGATTTTAAGACGTAAAAATGCTGTGATTGAGGGTGAGGGTCATCCGCCTTTCCTTTAACTTAAGCTTAATTAATTGATATTCCCTTTGATCAGATATCAGTCGGTCCTGGTTTCCTAGCCGGAAGTAAATATATTTATTTTTGTGCTTAGTCCATTTTTTTCCCCTTTTTGGGGGGTGATTAATATTTTTTACCTTTACTGTTCTTTTTATGTGTACTGTAAAATATTTCCATCTTCATATATGTGTAAAATAAATATAAAATGTTAATAAATTGTCTTGGGCATGAGCGCTGAATTGGACAGTGATGGTGTTGGCTTTAGTGTCCGAGACTTAGCACTTAAAAGCCTTAAAAGTATTAAAAAAATGGCAACCTGGCGGCGAATAAGAAGGACGATATGAGAGCTAGAACGGTCCCATTCACCGTCTCACATTATGTTGCACCTTACATTTACCTTCCCTATAGCTAACTAACAACTGGCTCTGTCAGCTTGAACTTTATTTACGCACGTATTAGTTCAAATAAGTTCAACACACAAATACTCACATGATTCCGATACAATTACGTCACGGGCGACAACGCAGTCTTTTCGGGAATTAAACACCTCGTAAATCATACAAAAAGATAACATTTATACACCACGTTATTTTATTAAGGAAAAAATACAGCCTTCGCCATATGCAGGGTATAACAGGTTCACAATATTTTATGGGTGGATACCCGATTAAATTACGAGTCTACGAATTCTGTACCGTTACGGAAAATATTATTGTATAAGATTTTTATAAAATACTTCGAAATATAAAGAAATGAATTATTATTATTATTATCATCTCAATCATCTAATAAAAAATAGTCTCGACGACCTTTAATTATTTGTATTCAATGTACAATTTGAAATCAATAAAATATTTCAATTTTTCGAAATAATTGTACAACTGCGATAAATTTAAAAAGTTAATACATCCGACACGCTCGAGTTAGGCAAATACAATTTGAACATTTTCGAGTCATACATTTAACACGTGTCTTATATCCCAAAAATATTGTGCACTAGGGGCGGTTACACACAATATAATACAACACAAAATATATTTCGGCCCAGCACTCTTAAATATAATAATTAATTTACATTAGTTGATAATACTAACATATACACGCATACATGAACGTGGCGGTTTAACCAGTTGATGTGAACAAGTGTGTAATTAGGTAATATTTCACGGAACGTTAATTTGAGTTGAACGAAAATTTGTTTACATAACAGAAATAGAAATACAAGCATCGAACCAAAGTCACGCGTGTCTGTACTGCTCGGGCGCCATATTGGCACTAATCCAATAACTGACTGCTGGCGATTAGGGATTCTGGATTCTCGACTTTTTTTCAAAAATTTATTTAATAAAAAACAAAATATATTTTAATAAATATTCATTTGTATGACGTGTAATAGCTGCTAAGGGCGAGCTTTCATTTTTCCAGTTTGAAATTCAAATTAGATATGCTTTCAAGGCGAGGTTAATAGTTAAATTCTTACAAGTTCCAGATGAATAATTAATGACGTTATTTGTTACGTAAATCATGCGAGAGAGGAAGGATTGAACAGAAAGGGATGACAATAAAATTGTTGATTTTCTCGCATTCAAACAAAACTCGTTTCTAGAGACTCCAAGATTTATACAAGTTTTTCATGTATAAATAATTTTTCGAAGTATCTAATACATATATATGTATATGTTTTGAAATCAGACAAAGTACCTACATATATTTAGATGATCGCTTAAATCAATGTTCTAAATTTAAAATTATTATGACAGCTTTAATTTATTATTTTGTTTAATATTTTTCATTTAAAACGCCACGTTGGTGATTTGGTAATATGTCTGTTTCATAATTACATATTATTTATGAAACAGACAGCTTTTGTTTAAAATCCAACAGTGTTATATATAAATGAAATATTTAATTGCGACATACATAAAATGTTTGCTTTGTTCAAAAAAACGTTTAGTCTCGAGTCTCGGGTTATTTATTTTTCCCGTTACTCGAACAGACTCGGATGGACTCGACACAGAATTCCTACTGGCAATGCTGGTCTGGTGTACTTACTGCTACTGCACGGCGTGATGAAGATCAAGGTCCACGATAATCTCTCAATGAGACTTTGATCTACGGTCAGTAGACGGTTGACAGTAAAGGTACGTATTACATATGCGATGATGATTCACAGATTGCTTCAAGCTTAACTCTGTACCTTTCTTTACACTACACTCGAGTCGAATCTCTGAGAGAAAATTTTTACCATCTTTGAAGTAAAATTTCTTTAGCAGCATCTTAAAATGTTATACAGAAAGATTGTTTTCGTTTAATGCACAGGTCACAACCAGGCAACATTTATTACGCTCGCGGTGAGCGTGATTGCATTTGCTGTCGAAATTTCTTACTTGTTATTTAATTAGTACATTTCCGTATTTCTATCAAAATAATTTATATTCTCACGAACGTCCTGACACACGTGGAATGTTTTTAAATATGTCAGTTGAAGTGAGAACTTGCTACTGTTTCTAGTGCTTTACTTTTCATATTAACATATGTCTATCCGTACTAAAAAATTATGTAAAAATCAAATGCAGTTTAAAAGCATATTGCAATAGAAAACGTGCGCATGATCCACCTAAGGTAAATGAAATAAAAAAATTGTGCAGTTCGATGTGTTGTAGAAAATGGACAAACAACCCCCATGACAACATGAAATTCTGCGTAACAGTATTTTGTAAGATATTTAGATAAGTTACACAGTCAAGAATGTTTGCATCATACAATTCAATTTTAATTAGAAGAATATTAATATTGTTATCAATATTTTATTAACGCGCACTTTATCGAGGTAATAATAACCTTTTTACATTCTGAAGTTTGCAAGTTTCACTTCAACAATGCATAACGAAAAAGTCAGTAATCATGGATCTACAGTGCTCTCGATGGCGAATCGACTCATTCTGGTCCTCCTCAATACTACGCTTCACTGCAGTAACAGCTTCTTCGGTGCGCCCTGTACGACGTCTCTGCGGATGCGTATTATGAATTAAAGTATGCGTGGTGGGAAAACCATCCATGGTTATTTGAATTACTTGCTCGGATGAACGATTATGTCGACCGTAAAATGGACGTACGGTAATAGCGCACGTGAACTGAACCACGATTTTCGAAATAAATTTGCACAATTTGCAAGCGTTGTTCTGGCGGAAGTCTACTCATGGTGAAATGACAAACCAAACTGAGCATAAATCAACTATCAGCTGTCAAATTGGCTGTCGCTGGAAAAAGTGTTGCCAATTCGAAAAACAAAAACCTCTTAAAAAAACACCCTTAATTGCTAGCGGACGCTTAAATTTTGTAATAATATTTTGCACATGTTTGGAACCCCTGCATTGTGATCAGTAATAACTTTTTACTATGGTAAAAAAAATGCGAAAACGGGTTGTTTGATCGTTGGTAAAGAAATATTTACTTCTAGAAAGTACATCCAGTAGTAAACTAATTTTACTCTCCGATATCCGATATTAAAAATATTGCGGAATCTTCACCGCTGCTTCAAAAGTCATCTGTCTCATTGATTACAGTATACGACAATTAATCATTTAATATTTTAGTAATGAGAGTTCATTCGATGATGATCACGTTGTTTAATATACATTAGCATATATTTATCCACTAAAGTGACAGGTTTCGAACGCAGAGGCGAATAAAGCATATTTCATGATTATTTGTCTTGCCACGCTGTAAGGCGAGATTTTTCATCTACGCTTTGACAGTAGTAAATTTGACGTGTCAACAACCAAGGTAAAAAGTTGCTACTGATCGATATAACACGATACTGATAAAACACGTGCGTTTATAAATAAATAAATATTAATTATTTCTGTTGACTAATGTCTTGATGATTTATCTTTTGCAGAAATCCAAGAAGCGTGGTCCACGGTGACCACAGCGGACGCAGCTGTGCGAGCGCTGTCAGAGCTGCTGGGCACCGCCCTGCTGGTAATGGTGGCCTGCATGGGCTGCCTCCCCGGCTGGGCGAGCGGCGCCCCCCCGCCGGTGCAGTACTCGCTCAGCGTGGGCCTGGTCGTCATGTTCGTCGTGCAGGTTCCAATTATTTCCTTAGCACCTGATTATAGTTTCTGCTCCTGGGCTTACGGCCTCGTCCACGGATGAAACAATCTCTGAAACGGGGATTACGCTTCCGTGATTTTTTTTGATTTTCAGTGACAGCTCTCGCCTTACGCAGTCCATACATTCTCAGAGATTCGCCATCTCGTACCTCACTTCACGCCTGTTGTACCTCAAACTTTAGTCCATTGACCATTGATGTTCTCTTCACCGGTTTTTATATCTTCTCTACAGATTTGTCGGAATAGCATCATTCTATTCTGCGTGAAATATAAACTAGACGTGGCATTTCATCGCTCGCTTCGCGCTCGTTATTACTCTAACAAATCTCATTCGCGTACGCGCGTCATAAAGGGGACCAAACTCAGGAGTGGTATATGATTGCGGTCGGTTGTCTCCACCGCGGCGGCGATCGTCCGACATGACTATCTGAAAACTAATTTATGCGATGTCGTCTATTATATTATATTACTGCGATAGCGCGAAAATATAACAGACATAAATATTTTACTTCTCTTCAGAATGCTTGAGCAACGCGAGGCATAAAACTAAAATAAAACCCTAAGCGAGGTTTACAATCAGGCGAGTTTCTTACCACTACATTAAATGAAATAATACTTTCACAACAAAAACAAAAACAAAGTTCGATTTTGCAATTCTCAATTTCAATTTACCTTCTTATTTAGGAGAACACATTCTTATTGTAAAGTTGTAATTATTCAGAACATGGCTCTGTGATATTTTAAATATTAATTAGAAAGATATACATATAAAATCAATTTAATCGAAAAATATTGTTGTTGCGCCACCGGGATCGAACCTGGATCTCTTTCCTAACCGGGGAAGGTGCATTATCCAACTACGCTACAGCGACAGTATTTTTAGCGACAATTTTCGAACCTATATGTTACCTTTTTGATATTAATACATTTAATCATTCCATTATTTGAAAGAGCCATCTACCTTATTTTTACAGAATCTTCTTTTACATAATATATTTGAGTAATCTGATAGCAGACGCAAAAGATATTTGAGATTCTGTAAAAATAAGGTAGATGGCTCTTTCAAATAATGGAACGATTAAATGTATTAATATCAAAAATGTAACATATAGGTTCGAAAATTGTCGCTGTAGCATAGTTGGATAATGCACCTTCCCCGGTTAGGAACGAGATCCAGGTTCGAATCCCGGTGGCGCAACAACAATATTTTTCGATTAAATTGATTTTATATGTATATCTTTCTAATTAATATATTTAATTCATATTTACCTTATTCTGCTTTCACCGATTGCTTTTCTGTTAGTGCATTATGTATTGCTATCCCTGAAATTGTACAATCGTGAAAAATACCAACAAAACATTCACGTCACATTGACAGCGACATAGAAAGGGAAAGAAACCATAGAGTGCGACGCGCTTATCTATGACAGGAGTCTCACAGACCTGGCCGTATAAGCAAGTACTTTACAGCCTATCGAAGCAAATGACACTAACGAAGTCGTATGGGGGGGGGGAACAGTAATATTATTATAGATATGCATCTTTGAATTTGTATACATATAAATCTTAATATTTGAGTTGCAGTCAAACAACATTAGCACTGTCTTATTTTCTTTTTATATCACAAAAATATAGTTTAATCGTATTTAATTTATTTATTGTAAATCGCATTTTTTTGGATATGTACATCTTTTTATTTAAAGCTGATAATTGTGTGTCTTGTTATTGTAATATTGCTTTAATTTATTCAAAATTTATCTAAGCGTTAACCGATCATTTAACAATAAATTTCTCAACATGTTATGCACATAAATGTATTTATCGATGGTATATTATATTACTTATTTATTTATATTGCCATGTCACATATTTGTTTGATATCTAATTAACGTGCAGCGTGCTACAGAGCCAATATTTTTTGGTATCTGCCACGTCAACGTGAACAGTCTGAACGTCACACATCATTGAATTGCACGCATAAATGAAAATTCTATAATGAGCGAGATTTGTTAAGGTTCGTATACATGGATGAGATTTCTCATTGTCTCAAAATTTGCATAGAGTCACGAAGCGAGCTCTTATCTGTTGTTATTATACTATTTCATTTTATACGGAGAGCATAACGACCAAATGATGCACACCTTTACCGAAAATTCCCTAAATGCGAAACCAAAGTCTCATCCATGTAAACGCACCCTTCAAGAACATTTATTTTGCGATTGATTTACTATTGCACCGTTGTGTTTGAATTATTTTACAGTTTATATATACACATACACTTTTACTAACAAAATGTTTTTATTAATTTGATTTGATTACGATTTATGATTAATTATTAAATTATTAAAATGTTATCAAATAAGCGTGACACATGTAGATATGTGATAATTTTTTTAAATTAAGTTCAATTTTGTTTTAAGATAAAAAGTAACCGTAGAACTAGGATGTATATTTATTGTACCGTAGATATGTACATATATATCCAGTTGTAGTGTCACTCGCATTATTATTTGTCCACAATAAATACATTATTAATCATAGGAATGCATTGACACAGGTCATACTGTGGTTGCCAGTAGCGAGTTTCTATTTTTTAATATGAATAATGTATGCAAATATGTCACAACGCGACATTTTTGTTTAATATTCTGTGCCATTAAAGCCTTGGCATTGAGAAGCCATTTGTAGAAGCTTTTTTTTATGCGTAAGACGTGCGTATTATGTACGCGATGTTTGACAACGTGAGCATATATATATATATATATATAATGATAGAATCTGTATTAGAAGTGTCTGATAATATTGTTGTTGCTTTTGAATTTGATTTTTTTGCGAATTCTAATTTACTGCTTGTTATGTGTATATGTTACAGTGAAAATGAAAATATATTTTAGTTTATTTTTTTATTTGGCGGCTCCCTACAACTGTGTTTCTAAAACTATTGTTTTATAAGTATCATTTATCAGTTGGTAACCGCCATATTTATCGACAGTGGACGACAACAAAATAAACAATTTGATGATATTTCATTTTCCTCTCTCGATTCAATCACCTGCGAACATTTCTCATCCTACCGAGGGTTTCTACGAGTCTACTTGGAATGTGATTTAACTGTAGGGATAGCTACTGAGTACCATAAAATTGAATTGTTCATATATTGATTTAAATAAATAATAATACAAATCTTATCCAAAAATAGGCACTATTTTGATAGACGATAAAATATGTCGAATTTAATACTTTTTTCGTATTTGTATCGACATGAATACGTATTTTAATGGACGTTTCACAACTGTCAAAGTGACAGTTTAGAGCAGCATATACTTTCACTAGCGCTTATCAGTGAAAGTATATTTTTGCTAGTAGAAATATACACATATATCTTCCAGTGAAAATGTATTCGGATATAACTTCACTGAAAATATATTTACACTGGTAATACACGTTCACTGTAACATATATACTAGTGATGTGTAAACAGTTATGTGACTGCGATTGTGATAATGATTGGTAACTGAGATTTGACAATGATTGGCAACTAAGATTGCTCGAAGAATTACGAATAATCAGTTACCAATTATCGTTTTAGAACGACTGACAGTGATACAATAACAGTTTAAATACCGGATTATATAACAAAACACTCAAATTCCTACGACTAAAATTCATATATTTCACTGTAGAGAAATATCAAATTTCTTTGAAAGTGTTTTTGTTATGAAACTGTATTTTTTTTCAAAATGGTAAACAAAGAAATCTACTGTCAGATATTTGAAAAAATTGTGATTAAAAATAAAAAGGTGTCTTAAATCTTATGTTATCTGTGTTAAAATATATAGTAATCATTTATTAAAGTACGTGCTATTATATCATATAAGGGAAATACAAAATCAGCGTCTAACAAATAATACAAGATTTTTTTTTTCATATCATTTCATAGCTTCTTCTATATGCTCTAAACAGTGATGGCGAATCTTTTGAATTTCAAAATTTCAGAAAATCTAACTTAACTTTTCTGGCGTGTCACACCCTCCCCTCCATATGGTAAGAACATGGAACCTACAGTATTTGATGACAATTAACTAATTGCTTATTTCAACAGAGATACATATGTAATATGTACGTAATGATAAATTTGAACGTTGTTGTCGGATAGACGTCTGGTGGTGGAACACGTGTTCTTTGATTACTCTGATATCAGTGAACGCTGGCGTGTCGCCCAAAACGCTGTGGCGTGTCACCTTTGACACGCGTGTCATAGGTTCGCCAACACTGCTCTGAACAGAGCAGTCGTGATCGCTATGATAATGATGACATCACAGTCAAAGCCATTTGACACCATTTTGACGACTTTCTCGGGTGAGCCATGGTTGACTTCTCGACATCTGACCGGACTTCTCCATTCGGAGAACGGTTTCCATCTTTCTCCTTATACTACCAGTCTCTCCATTTCAAGTGTTTCGGTGTGTATTGTAGAAAATAGACGTTGCTCATCATTTATTGTTCTATGAGCTGCCCATGGGATTCGCAACATTCGCCGCCAGAACCACACTGCATCTGTCTTCCTGCGGTCTGGCTGTCCATGTTTCAAACCATACAGATAGATTGGGAAGACTAGTGTTGTGACAATCTTCACCGTGGATCTGGTGACATCTCTGTCTTGCCGAATTTTCTTCAGTTTGTACGAATTGTATAAAATTAAAGAACCAAAGCACACGTAATTTTTCATAACATCGCAATTGCCCGTTAGTCTGTTGTTAGGTCAACAATCATCATTTTAGTTTTTTCCCTGCTAATGGTAAGACCCATTTCACTACTGGCTCTTTCCAACAATATGAGGAACTCTTCAATGTTGTTCGCATTATTTGCAGGTAAAATTGTGTCGTCAGCGTATCTTAAATATGAGACTCTTCTGGTTTATAGATATACTTATATTGTGACACTTTTCAAGGATAATACTCATGATGTATGGATATATTAAAGAAATGGCGACAATATTCATATTTAACGTAATCTCGCTCGAGTGCACATTATTCACTCTCACTGACGCAGTTTTGTTGGCTCAGAAGGAACATAAAATGTTTCAGTGTTCCCGTTTCTATCTACGCTCGGCCCTGGGTTGGACGTCAATTTTCACCTTCAGTTGACTCGCACTTTTGTAGTGAAGAACGGAGATATCACTGCACTTCGGATGCTGAAGAACACCGCTTCTTTTTCGTGGTTCGGATTATTACATACGGCGCTACTCTCGAACGTTAAAAGAAATACAGATGTTGACCGTTTCGTGTCGAAATGCAATCTGTTCCCCCGATGTATATTATGTATATTGTAGAAAGGTATATTAAGGTTTATTGGAAGGACAAATTGCACAGGGAGTAGGTACTCTACTTATATTGACTTACTTACTCGGCTTGTGCGATATGTAAAGGGGTGAATAAAATTTTCTAACCTTCTCTATAATCTGGTGCATAATGAGGATTTACTCTCGAGTGCCTTTTCCTTTGACGAAGCTTGCCTGCTTCTCGGAGATTTATTCAGATGCCTTCAGTCGAGGGAGATTAATCGATAGTTGGGGCATTTTATTATAGAGCTATTTTTGTGAAGTATAAAGATGAAGCGGCTTCAACCTTTAGGCCATTGTCTTGTTTCCCAGATCCATTTGAAAGTTAAGTGGAACATGTCTACTCACATAACTTTTATCGCTTCAATTGGGATATTGTTCACACCAATTGCCTTTTCTGGTTTGAGAACTTTTATAGCTGCTCTTTTCTTCTCTATCAAAATCTCATTCTCCCATATCCAGCTGGTTGATAATTGTGTAAAGTATGTATCTGCTGTATTTCTTCAAAACTTCCTTGATTTCTTTTATCTCTGTTAATGCATTGCCATATGAATTGAATCACCAACGGCCTATGTTTTCAGTTTGAATTGATATTTGATATATATTGAAAATTTATTAATTTTTAATTTTGAAAATTTGAATTATTGAATTTTTTTGTATATGTTTACTATTTTTGGTACTTTAAAATCTGTGAACAGTTGTATACTTGGATAGTTTTTTTTTTTTTAGAATAATTTTTATTATCATTTTTTGAGTGATTTCTAATTGTGACATTGAAGTTTTATATGCACCTCCCCATCCAATAATACCGTATTGCAAATGTGACTGTACAAACGCGTAATATATTATTTTCAGATATGTAGGTGATAAGATGTTTCTGAGTCTAAAAAATATGTAGGCAGTTTTCCTTATTTTGTTTGTGAGATTAGTAATATGTTCTTTCCATTTGAGATTGTTATCTATTATGATTCCAAGGTACTTGATACAGTATTTTTCTTCAATTGATGAACATTGGTCACAAGAGTTTTCTCGAGTAGTCTTTGGTGTGAATTTTAATATGATTTTCGGTGTTTTGTTTCTGTTGAATAGCAAATCGTATAAATTATGTTTTATCGGTATTAATTGATAGTAAGTTGTCATCCGTCCACTTTTTATGGAATTAACATCCTCATTTGCCGATATATTAGCGTCAGTCTAAGTTTTTTTGTTAATTATTAGTACTGTATCGTCTGCATAAGATATTATTTTACCATGTAATTTGAGTTTAAATATATCGTTAGAGTGTATAATAAATAACAATGGTCCAAGTACTGTACCTTGTGGTATGCCAAAGTCAGTGGTTTCAGGTGTACTATTATGTCCATTTATTTTTACATTTATTACATATACATATGACATATAAGAATATTTAGTATTAAGCCAGTTTAATCCATTGGTCTCTTGTTTCCTGTAATATATATTATTTATATATGTATACGTAACTGAAAAAAATCTTCTTTCACATCATGATGATTTTTGCTCTAACCGATATATTAGCGAGGTACTATTATTAACATCGGTAATGTTTTCACATTTTGTTTATGAAATGCACGGGAGAAATGATTTTTTAATTTTATTTCTTACTGTTATCGATTTAAAAAATATTTATTAATATAATATAAATATCGATAATTGAAGTATTGTAGGGCGCGGACTTTTTGGGGCCCAATATACCGCATTAATTGCATTGGTATAGTTACGCCATTGAATAGAGAAAACGTTCAGTTAGATCATAATGATTCTCTCACGTAATAAGCGCTATTCCAATATTTTGGAATCAGGATTGTTCCTCCACTATAGTTGCCGTTGACGTTCCATGTAGCTATAGGACGGTCTGTCTGTCTTGAGATGTAATTTTCCAGGTACATAATTTCTACCGGTAAATAGTGAACATCGACCCTCCGCTTACCCAGGACGGTATATGAACCAAAACTCATATACCGGTCTTATTCATTCGCCGCCAGGTTGGAATTTTTACTCTACAGTGCAGCCATGCCGTGCTGTAGTGCAGCAATGCAACACGGCATGGCTACCAGCAAAATGCCATTCACTATCTTTTCAATGCATACGAATTAATATACAAAGTAAGAATATATAAACAGTAGAAGATATAAACAAATTTCACACCGCGTGTCTCAGACACGGCACAGCACCGGCCATACACGAGTCGTCAGACACGATATTTCCGTTCTGCAGTTTAATTATCATTTGACTTTTGTAAAAAGGTTAATGTGGTGGTTTCCTGTTGCCTTCTATATCGCAGTTCAGCTATTACAGCTAGTTCAGCCATACCGTTAGAATTGTGATAACACACCGATCCGAAATCTTTATTCTTGCACCTTGTACTTTGTACTGGTGGGTACGGCTGCCCGGAATGTTTACCGACTTTTCAAGTGTACTACACTGTACTACATCGCCAACCCGTTGTATCTTCTGCATCACTGTGTTTGTTTTTGTTGTTGTGTGTTTGTAGTGAAAAAAATCGAAGTTTATTATTATTCTTTCATCAAACTGAATAAGAATATCAAAGATTTATTAATTCCATAAGTCTTTAATTCGATCAAAATTCAATTTGGAAATATAATACAAAATGAAAAATCACCAAAAATTTTCACGCATAACACAGAATATCGGTTATTAACATTATGCCATAATGCACTAAATCAGACACATTTAATGACGAAAAACGTGCATAGCAGCATTTTCTATATTCTAACTGTTAACGATGTCTGGGAGATTTGAAAATGGCTGAGACGGGAATAGCGTTAGAGGAAATTATTCAAAAGTAAACTGAGAGTCAGAATTAGACGTGCTGTTACAGAATTAGACGTAGACCCGTTATGCTTAGTTCTGCGAACAAATATTTCTTCATAATCGTTAACCGCTAGTATTAAATCTTAACTTCTTCCTTACGTATACAGGGTGGCCCAAAATAAGTGAGAACATCTCGTAACACGTGAGTTATTTCAAAACATAATCAATAATTAATAATCACTATTTAAGCTAGTGTTGATATAGTTAAAGTAATTTTGATACAATCATATCACATTTTACGAAATGCTCTCATTGTTTTTGGACCACCCTGTACATTCGTTTTAAATAAGTTCCTTCTAATCCATTGGGTGATTTAAACAATGTCTTATATTAAGATTTACTACATGCCCGCCGCGGGGGTAGGCAGGGGGGATAGAGCGCCACACTCTTCTGTACAAGCCACTTCTTCTAATACAAGCTATTGTGGCTTCTGACGGGACCATCTGGTTCACCTGGTCGTACCAAGTATTCCGCGGACGTCCTCTATTTCTGGTGCTATCAATACTTGCGTCGTATATATCTTTCTTACCATTCTCTCATCATTCATCCGTTCCATATGACCAAAACACTATACGTTACGCTTTGACTCAGCGAGCACAACTAACAGACCGACCTTGTTTCGTGTTATCTTTAAAATGTTCTCTTCGTTGGACCTGAAGACGTGTTCACAATTGGATGGAATAAAAGTGTACTTAGTAATTAGAATTTCTTAAAATATTGAATCTCCTCACACATAAGTTTTACAAATCATGTATTCACATAAATCGATCATATTTCTCCAACATCTGTTTTAGTTAGACGTTATTTACTCGGTCATAAATAGTCGTAAATTGTGACATTGGTGTACAAGAAACTGTACAGGATTGGGATGGCTGACATTTTTAAAATTAATATTCTTTACCGGCAAATAAATAATATATTTGACATGTTAATTGAAATAATTCACATAAGATATTACGTTAGTATTTAGATATCGTTTTTAAATTCTAGCGAACTGATTTTAAAAAATCAAACGTCGTGCGTCGTTCGCTCTCACTTTCCCTTAAACACCCTTATTCTCGTTTAAAACAAACGATAATGCTCAATACCTATAGGTTTCCAAAGAATAAATAACTAAAAACAAATTATTATAGATAAATCGCAAAAAAATCGTATCTATCGAAAAAATAGTCATACAGGACCCGAACCTGGATCATTCAATTATGTCATAATATAATAGATTATTGTCAAATTTCATCCATATGTGTTGCTTTATTAAGTAGAACTTACTAGACACCTCATACAGTATATTCTTCTCAAAGATTTTAAAGAAATATTTCAATTAAAATATGGTCTCTTCCAACGGGAAAAAATAGATATCACCCCAATAAATGATCACAATAGCGTAATTGGTAAAGTTCCGTATCCGAGTTCCAGCGTTGACTAAATTTTTTCAAATTGTACATTTTTTCTGTGTATCTTTCTAAATGATTTATCTTATTTGTTTTAAATATCAAGAAACTATGTTCTAAAAAATCTCAACTTCTCATTTAAAATGTATAGATTCCTAATAAAATTAGGAGTTTCACTTAGAAAGTACACACTATTTTCTTTTCACATTTAGATAATTCTTTTATATAATATCTATAAAAAAAACTAATAAAATATCAGGTCGGAGATTGTAAAAAAATACACTGTTGTTGCATATATGAAGGTTTAAAATGTATATATCTACGCGTATCGGGATCCAAGTACTGTGTATGTAAACATTGATAACTTTACAATCTACAATAAACTGAAAACTTAATCTTAAATATAAGACTGATAACTCATTGACCGTTAGTGAACTTTGACACATCGTCAATGCAGTGAACCATATATAGTATATGGATATAATACTGAGTAATGTGTAGTGCAGTATTTTTTTTATCATTTTTTAATAAAATATTAGAAAATCATAGAAAAGAAGAACGCATTCTTATTATGAAGTTGTAATTATTCAGAACAGACGCTCTGTGATGTTTTAAATATGAATTAAATATATTAATTAGAAAGATATACATATAAAATCAATTCTATTGAAAAATATTGTTGTTGCGCCACCGGGATTCGAACCTGGATCTCTTTCCTAACCGGGAAATATTAAAAATATTGTTGTGGCGCAACGACAATATTTTTCGATAGAATTGATTTTATATGTATATCTTTCTAATTAATACATTTAATGAATATTTAAAATATCACAGACCGTCTGTTCTGAATAATTACAACTTCACAATAAGAATGTGTTCTTCTAATAATAAAGTTGTATTAATGTGTCCAAAATTTAATAAAAATGAATTGATAATTCTGGCGTCTGCTATCAGTTTACTCAAAAGTATTTAAGATTCTGTAAAAATAAGGTAGATGGCTCTTTCAAATAATGGAACGATTAAATGTATTAATATCAAAAAGGTAACATATATAAATAATATTGTCGCTGTAGCATAGTTGGATAATTCATATATGTTTAAATATGAATTAAATATATTAATTAGAAAGATACACATATAAAATCAATTTTATCGAAAAATATTGTTGTTGCGCCACCGGGATTCGAACCTGGATCTCTTTCCTAACCGGAGAAGGTGCTTTATCCAACTAAGCTACAGCGACATTATTTTTAGCGACAATTTTCGACCGTATATGTTACCTTTTTGATATTAATACATTTAATCGTTCCATCATTTGACAGAGCCATCTACCTTATTTTTACAGAATCTCAAATACCTTTGAGTAAACTGATAGCAGACGCCAGAATTATCAATTCATTTTTATTAAATTTTGGACACATTGATACAACTTTATTATTTAGGAGAACACATTCTTATTGTGAAGTTGTTCAATTCAATATTAATAAATGTATGTATATTTGTTATTACATTTTTTTCTAATGATAAAAATATTTTAGCTTTATTTTAATCATAGTTAGTTACCAGGCTGCGCCGCTGAGATTATATCGTGAGAGTAGTGTGTAATGCGTATGTCTGAGATGAATCTAATATCCTACGAAATGTATTACATTTGAGCACATTTAAACTAGTCAATTATCTCAAAGCAGTCCGTAGAGAAGACCGCTACCTCAGGCTCTTTGCGCGTTGGTACCGTGGCGCGGTACACGCACACATACACATTGTTCAACTGACTATACTATAAAACGGACGGACTATAAAATAAATTAAATGTATCAATAAGAAAGATATTCAGGAAAATTCAATTTATCGAAAAAATATTTTAGTTGCTACCGGGATCCTTTCCTATCCGGGGAAATGCGTTAACCGATTACACTGTATCAACATTGTAAGTTGACGATAAATTTTCGAACGTATATGCTGTAGTTTTTTCAAATTGATACGTCTATTATTTTAAGTTTTGATAGATTTAATTTGTATTAAAATACCACATAACTATGTTCTGAAAAACTGCAACTTCACAATAATAATGTGTTTTATTTAATAATTAAGAATACTATAACATGAATGTATTTTTTTTAGATATTCGGTCACATTTCTGGCTCACATGTGAACCCAGCTGTTACCTTGTCTGCGGCGATCTTCGGCTCCATTTCGATATCCATGGCCATCCTTTACGTCGTCGCCCAGTGCCTCGGAGCCACCTTGGGCTACGGCCTCCTGTTGGTAGTCACACCCGTCATTGCCTTCAAGGAGGAGACAGCCTTCTGTGTGACGATGCCTAATCCAGAGTTGTCTGCAGGCCAGGTAAACTAAAAAATGATGATGATGCTAGAACTCTTAAATAAAAAAAAATAATCAAAAATTCTTCGATTTTATGGTTGTCCAATAATTGGGTTATTCTGGGGCAGTATCGGAATGATTTTTTGCGATCATGGCGCATACGATAACTCCTGAGATTTAGCTACGACAAAAACCGAACCAGTTACAAATAACACGAAATAAATCATATTACCATGTAAATATTGCTGTGTTCATTTTAAAAAAAATACACTTGAAATGATGCACATATTCAAAATTTTAATAACTCCTTGAGATCGCGCGTGCGTGTACAGGGTGGCTCAAAAAAGTGAGAACGTCTCGTAACACACGAGTTATTTCAAAACATAATATAATTAATTATAATTCTTAATGTAATTTTTTTTGCGCAATATTTAGCTAATCAGAAATCATCAAAATAGTACATCATCTACTGGCTCTAAACCTGGGCTGATCGGTGGTCACACGCCTGGCTCGAAGAAATTAACATTCTCACGGCGAAGAAAGTTGATTGTATTTCTGGCTGTGTGAGATGGAGCTCCGTCCTGCTGTAATGTCCGGTTACGCTGTAATGTCTAGCTGTACTCCAGGCTTTGTTTTGAAACTCTTTTATCATTTTCCTATAATCCCAACGTTTTTCAAAATTTTTGATCAAAATACGATCTTCTGCAGTGATTTTTGTCATTCTGGGCAACAATTTGAAAAAACTAAATGAATAATCAAAGATGGCGACCGAAAATTATCGAAATAAAACGTAATATAGGTAAATGGGTAAGTAAGTAAATTAGTAAACTATTTAAGCTATTGTTGATATATTTAAATTAATTTTGATGTAATTATATCACATTTTACGAAATGTTCTCACTTTTTTTGGGCCACCTTGCTTGTGTCATGTGTATAGTTCACTGGGAATAATTAAAAAAAAGTGGAGGGACATGCTGCGAAGAATTAAATAACTAGGCAACTTCAAATTACTCATTTTGTCTAATAAATGTGGCTGTGTTTCAATTTCGTACGTGTTTTATGTTTTGTCATATATTCGAGATTTTTACGATATTCCGTTTTAACTGATTTTTCAATTAACCGGCCGGTCTCGGTCAGGTCGGTTAAGATGGCTTCTACTGGATCTACATAGATATGGTAAAAGAGAAACACGTTGGTTAACCACAAAGATGAGTACGTACTCACTGCGGTGACTTTAGATCATTGATAACTATCTTACTTTTGCCTAAATTGCTCAACAATACATAAATCTAAATTTTATAGGAAAACCATTTTCGTTTTGTCACATTACTATTGTATTTCATAATTGTGATGAATCTGCGAGGCGCCAGCTATTGACGGCTGCGCCACTGTGATGATTCTGTGCCAGAAGTGTAGATTCTGTAATCCTCCCTATTGTGTTTTTCTCTCGTGTAATCTGTCATACTTGCGATGAAATCAAACCCGGTTTTCATGTAACAATGACTGGATTTTGTTACAATAATATGTCTAAGTAGACAGACAAATACAATAAGTTACTCTTAAAGCAAATATTATACTTGAAGAAGTTCCGTTGGAAAGTTCCGATCTCTACGGCTTAAATCCCTTCCAGGATTCCCCCCACTCAGGCTCCACATAATCCAACTAACGAACCGTACAATAATAATTTACACTATTTATTTTTTCCAGGCGGTGGTCGTAGAATCAGTCATAACGGGGATCCTCATTTTGTTATGCTGCTCGATTTGGGATGCCAGAAATAGCCATAATACCGATGGTATATCGATCAAGTTTGGACTCACGGTGGCAACACTAGCCATGTCTGCAGTAAGTACTATATTGTGTCATGATGTCTTTCAAAAAAATATCAACTGGTTTGCTTAACTACTTATTAGTTATTACTCCCTTATTATTTAGTTATTATTATTATTATTATTATTATTACGTTAAATATATAAAATACACAATATTTCGAGGCCTTTCATGAAGAATTCAAATTAAACTGATCTGTGACCATATAGGCTTTCTCAATTTTAAACAAATAATAGATATCTCATGGAGACGAAGTTATTATATATTTAATGGAAAGATATTGAGTGATCACTTTATACAATTATAACGTTTACCATTCTCACCCATTAATCAATTTCAATATCTATCAAATTTTTGGAAATTGTATACATGTTGATATGTGGAAACACTTCGAGTACAACTACACTATCGCCATCTATGGACTTAATTTGATATTCATTTCACTGAAGAAACAGCATAGATGTCACAATGAGAATCCAATTGTTTTTGAAATTATTTAAAGCAATATTCTTTATATGTAAAATGTTTTTTAACACAGTATAATAGAATACGCCTGAAAAATCCATTTTGCGCGCGTCCCCTATTTATCCCAGTACACACGCACACAGATACACTCCCCCCCCCCGGTGGTGCGGCACTCAGACACGTACACACACACACACACATACACACAGATATACTCCCCCCCGGCGGTGCGGCACTCAGACACGTACACACACACACACACACACACACACATACACACACACACACACACACACACACGCACGCACACACATCTATACAAACTCATAAAATTAATTAATAAATCATTTCTTCACAATGTTTTCTACATTTTATTTAAATTATTTGTTAAATCTTTTTATAATACTATGTGAACTAATTTTCAGGGCGCTTTCACTGGAGCTAGCATGAACCCCGCGAGATCCTTAGGACCGGCCATCTGGACAGGAGGGTGGAGCTCACATTGGGTTGGATTTTTTTACTTACCACGTTAAATTTTAAAATATAAAAACAGCTTACAAAGTTGCCAGTAATGCCAGTAAAGCATTATTATTGCTTCGCACGCTTGTACTATAGCCGCCACAGTTGTACCTAGGGCTTGCATTACCGGTAAACCAACCAAAACGCATTGGGAAATTTACCGGTAATTATTTTACCGCGATTCAAGGATAGATACAGATATATTATAACGTAAGTTTATTCTAAATATATATTTTTAATTTTTATTCCATTACATATATCCATATACACCATATAAAAATAAAATAAATATACATACAATATATATATAATTTAATAATATTAACTCATATCAAACAGGTAAACCAAATGTTATACGGTCGTAATAAAAAGGACATCATATACATATGTACGTATTTGAAATTATTTAGATTTTAATCTAGGATACTAACATCTAATCAACGTCTATTATTTTTCATTTACCGGTAAATAACCGGTAAACCAATAACGGGAAGAATTATTTACCGTTTACCGGTAATTTCAATTTGACGGTAGATTGCAAGCCCCAGTTGTATCTACTATACACGTACGAGCAATGGTGGGCTGACAATACAATGACAGCTTCATATTAGAGACTCTTATACTATTATAGGCAATCATTATTGAAGCAATCGAATGTTACTCAATATACTTATATTATATAACAGTACACAATATACAGTAAAATAATTAATATCAATAGCTGAAAAATGTACGTACTTACCTTAGATCGCAAGAGTGAAGAGTTCCAAGACTGACGCAGAAATATGTACTATTCATTTCGCTCCAATTCCATGTTTCAAAACAGAACACTGGATTGAAATTGAAGTTCTCTGCAGTGAATGATGGTGCAAAGTAATTCATATTAGGAACTGTCCCTTTTAAAACTGTGCACAATTACGGTAAAGGGAAAAAAAATGAAGTATGAAGGATAATCGTTCATAGCATCGTTCACAAAAATGTTGCGTTGAACATTTAACAACATCTGGAAGTAATATATATTAAACGTCAACATTTTTAAGCGTTATTAGACTATAGACAAAAAACGGCTAGGTGTCTTTTATTATGCTCCCGAAATAAATGTATTTTAAGAGAAATTTCAAAAGGCAACATAGTCTTATGTTTTATAATGCATTTAAACCATCTAAATAAATTGCAGTTATGTACTAATTTGATCTGAGAATACTGTATTTTCTTAATTTAACAAGGGCTCGCGTGAGCCCCTCCAGCCCACCCCCGCGTACATGAGCCACAGAATATATGTTATTTTTACCAATAGCACGCGTGGAATTTGCCAGATATAATTTTTTGTTGATAAGGATAATATTTACCCAGATAATAGTGAAAATAACAGTATTTAGGTAAAGTAAATAAGTGTATTTTGTAATAATCGGTATAATTTATATAATCCTGACGTGTCCTTTATATTTCTTATCTATGTTTACTTCTTAACTTTAGAAATAATCTGTATTTACGGTAGGAATCAACATTTCTGCTCTGGATCTCTATTTCCAATCCGGAGAAGTGCACTACCAATTGCGTTATAGCGCCAGTATTTTTCGTGACAAATTTTCGAACCTATATGTTACACGTTTTCAAATTAATACATCTGTCGTTCCATTATTTGAAAGCCATCTACATTGTTTTTACGGAATCTCAAATACCTTTGAGTAAACCGACTGCAGACGCCAGAATTATCAATTCATTTTTTATTAAATAATTATTTACATTAAATTAGTATTTAAAATATCACAGAGCTGTGTTCTGAATAATTACAACTTCACAATAAGAATATGTTGTCCTTAATAATATTCTAATTTTATTTTTAAAAAAAACATTTTTTTCATTCATATCATTGTGGTACTAACTTGTGATGTTATCTAATTGAGTTATCTTTTGAAACAGTAATATCAAGTATCATGAAATGCTTTCAAGTCGTGTCGGGCCGGAAAAGATATTTTATATGAAATTATATATTATCAATTAATTATGACATTTTATTATAAAAAAAATTTAGACTCGTTGGAAAATTGCTTTAATCGTATGGTGAACTCTTAATTAGTTTTACTAAATTGTTTGAAACAATCTATAACATTTGCCAGGACTTGGCGATGTAAATAAAATTATAGTTATATGATAAAAACAATTCACTCCTGTGTAAGATCTTTATTTATTAAATGTTATAAAAAATTATAAATAAACTAAAATGTAAAATACTGCCGGGGAAGGGTGTACAAAACATTGTTGGTGGGTAAAATGACGTAGTCCTAGGCATTCCTTAAAATAAAAATAAAAACAATGAAGCATTGTGCACCTCATGAATGAACCCGTAGTGAGTATTTATATACATCTCATTAAGTTGGGAATTAGTTATCAGCGCTTGGAAGCTATTTAGAGCGTATTTACAGATTAGAATAGTTTTCTGCCACGTGGTTTATTATTCCGTTATTTCGTATAACGGTGTAATATAAATATTTACTTTTGCTATTTATATCTGCATTTCAATAATATTATTTAAAATATTTAAATAACTTATTTGGATAAAATATACAAGTGTTAATAGCGGCGTAAAATGACTTAGTATGACACTGCATTCCATGTTTTTATTTAATGTGATAAATTTATTACATACAAAATAATTTGTTTCGTTTGCTATTCATTTTACACACATCAATATTCTTACAATTTTCAAACAAAGCTAGTCGCTCGTGCTATGAAAATAGAACTAACTCGGTGGTTTCGACTACTAGTTCACTAGGTAAATTTATTTATTTATTTATTAGATGACATACATATTTTTGTTCTAACATAATAAACATAAGACACAATTAATACTCGTAGTTTATTGTGTGGGATGGAGTCGACTTCACCTCTGATATATACAGCGTTGTCCTGGCTACTTTGCTAGACTGAAGTCTGTGTTAAAGTAGCCAGTTTTTTTTTTCGTGCTGTTGTGGTGTTATTTAAATCATCGACAGGAATAAAAATATGTATTAAAAAAATAAGAAATATGTAGTGGGAGTGTTGTAGGACTAGTGAATTATGAGTGTAGGTATTGTATAAATTGTTTTAGAATGTTGGATGGCCATGCTTCTGATTCATCTCTACCTGATCAGATCATATATTCGGTCCATATTTGTGTAATCTTATTGGAATTAAACGATTTCCAGTTGGTACTGAGTGTGTTGTACAGTTTCGGAGCTAAGAACATGTAGAATCTTTGATGAAATGTCGTTGCTGCTCTCGGAACTGGTATGGAAATGTATTAACTACTATACCGACAAGTTATTCATGTTCAACCGCTGAAGATTTATATTACAACTCTGCCTTCACCTTAGGCTGTGACTTTGTCTACAAACTTCGTAGAAAAATAATATGTAAAACACGTTTTCAATCGTGATGTGGCAATAACTGTATCACCTATCGACTAATTAAACAAAATTCATTTACATTTTAAATATGTGTAACGTCCAACATAGTTTGAAGATACAATGAAATCTAAAACTACAGTATCAAAAACAGCTAGATCATTAAAATGAATATTCTTCTGTCAGACTGCGAAAGTGACTACCTACAATTATAAGTTTTCTCTAACGAAATCTGAAAAAATTGTATAAAAAATAAATGTTTGATTTTTATACTTTTACGTGTTAATTTTTTATCTAATCATGCCATTTTATCCCAAAATATAAACAATTTTCTGTATGAAATATTTTTGTTAAAATATTATTTAATAATTATGCACTTCTAGGAGTTATCCATTAGAGTTACATATTCTAAAAAAAAAAAATTTGTTACTTTTTACAATCTAAAATCATCAAGGACACTTTGTAGATATGTAAAAAATAAATCAATTATAAGCATGTAATTTAAAAATTATAAAAAAGCCTCAGAGATTCGAGCACCACCACTTAATTTGTGCTTGTTGTTGTACGTCAAACGTCAAATGTCAATCTATTGACCGTTGATGTTTCGTTCGTCCGATGGATAAATGTGAATCTCCTGCATGAGTTAAACAGAATAAATGTTTGTAATTTAATACCTCTGTCTTATTTTTCAAAATAAATAGTTGTAAGTATGGTTCTAGGTGACGTGCCATGTGACAATCTCAAGCGGAGATCAACATGTCAACACATGTACACGGCACTGAGATTTACCTCAACTCTCTGGGACTTATCTCATCGTGTCTCATCCCATGGAAGGGGGCATTTGAATAATTTAAAAAAAACATTATAATCACTCTAAAATACACATTAAACATTATTACGTAATTTTTTCGCATCCTGGACATCTGTGCGATCAATATTTATCTGGCAATTGCTTCCTGGATCAGTATTACTTATTAAATAGACCACCACGTTATTATTTTCAGATTTACTGGGTGGGCCCGCTGCTAGGTTCGGCTGTGGCCACGCTGCTGTACTGCAACGTGTTCAGGAAGGAAGTCCCGACCCCCTCGCCCAGGGAAGAAGAACCCCTCACGGAGATCCGCGACAAGGCCTCCGCTTCTTAAACTGTTAACAACAACGGGTTCAGAAAGCTACCAATAATTAAAATGTATAATTGTACTGTTCGAATTGCCGGGAAAAGTGTAAAGGTGTTGTTCCGTTTTTGAGAGCGATTTACTTAACATTTTTGAGCGTATTAAATAAATAAAAATTTTTGACACTTTTAAAAGGTTAACCGCTCGAAGTTGTAACTACTTTAGGAGGGTCCACAAAAATGTCTGATTATCATGACACTTAATTGGTTTTGGATAAATTAATATCACAAAATTAATATACATTATTATTCTGAGCCTCAATGTTTTATATTCTTTTATATTCTAAGACTTTTCGAAAATACAGGGATTTTAGCTCTCTTTTAACTTTTGACACTGTTCAATTATGAAGTTAGTTACTTCATAACTATATTAATTATTACTTATGGCTTGTTTTTTAAGATTTAGAAGATAAAACAACTTTCATATATTGTGTATTAAAATGTTAAACAAAAGTAAAAATTTAAAACCAGTCCTCAATACACCATTTTTAAATCATCCGAAAATGGGATTTTACCTTTCGATGTGTTTAAAGACTTCATTAGGAAGCTACAATGCAATCGTAATATATCTGTCTTGTAATAGTCTATTACAGAATTTAATATTTGGAAAAAATACATATTCAAGACAAAATTTAAAAGAATTCTTGTTATTCGTACAATAAAATCACGTAGGTAGAGAAATACTCAAATAATAAAGGAGTTTGCTAAATCGACTTGTCTCTGTTTTTTTGCAATATCTAGTGTAAGTAGGTTTTATTGTTTTAGTGCAAATATTTTGTTCCGCCAAAGAATTTTTAATAATGCTGCCATATTTATTAAACGTATATTATGTTAAACAACAAAGAGTTCCTTATTCGACAATACTATTCATAGATGTCGTTAAATCTAATGAGATAAACTTTTATTTCGTTGTTCTTTGCTGAAAGCAGCCGCGCATTTGATTGTTATAGAATTTCATATTATTATTTTATCTTATTTAAAGACTTATATAAACATGTAATACAATATTGTAAATGTTTTAAAAATCACAGCACTATGAAATGGAACACGTACTACATTAATTTCGGTAATAAAATAAAATAAAACAGTTACATAATATTTCTACAGCAATTTTACAATTATATTTAAGAATGTAAATTGTGCTCATTATTATGAAAGTGGTCTAAGTCAAGAAATTGAAAGAAAAAAAACCGAGTATTCAGTGTGTTGTTACGACGTTCAACGGTATTGCGCTAGTGTTTATTTTCATAATAGAGTAATATAAGTCATTTAAACTTTAAAAATGTATTTCCTTATAAGCTACACGTAAAACTTGTATGTCGAAATAAATTATAAATCTTGTAGACTAAATAAATTTGGAAACTTTGTGTTGTGTGATATAAAAATATTTTTTAATCAATTCAAACGCAAACCTTTAACCCTTCCCAAACAATGCTGTAACGCAGGTTTACCATCATAATTAAACCTGTAATATTTCGGTAAATACATGCAACATAAAATTAATATTTTAGATAATCCTAAAGAAAATGTTAGCGCTTAGGAATGACTAGTGAAAAACCAATTATGAAAACGGAATCGTACAAAAACAATTATTTTTTCCATTCAATCCGTTGTAAAATTAATACGTTGGTAAAAATACACTTTGTGATATGAAAGACAGAGATCACACACTATTTTCATAGAGAAAAGAACAACAAACATACAAATATAATTGTATCTTTCTCACTAATTAAACGAAGATAGATAAGAAGGAAGGATACATTTGTATACGACTTAATGAATGCTATTAATATTTTTTTCAAAATTGAATGCTCAATATTTAGAGTAAATTCGTGACATTTATTCCATTTAAGCTAATAAAAACATTTTTTCTAACTGTTATTTACAGTAACACGAGTTGACAGCATGGCTCCGTTCGGGTATTTTATATCATGGTATGGTAAAGGTTAAATATCTCGAAACGAAAGAAACATGACTTGGACCACTTTCATTTCATGCACAATTGTATTATATTATGTAGCTTAATTATCTTTCCCAGGCCCCATCAATTTGTGTTGAGTTTATTTGATTCTTTTGTATAAATAAACATAATATACTAATACTACATTATAATTTATTTGCCAATTTTGTTGCATTTCATTATATTATGTTGAAAAGAGTAGCAAAATAAAAATATTTTGATGATAATGTAACTTATTTTGTATTTTTTCACTTGTTCACTGATGTAGCAACAAATTACCGCCCACGGGCAATTACGTACACCGGGATCCTAACCCCCCCCCCTCCCTCCACCCACCCTTCCTTCCTCCCACCGTACACATAAGATTAAATCTTTTATCACTTTTTTTAAAATTCAAAATAAATATTTTAAAAATATTTTCGTATATTTATTTATATGTTAATTTTTTCTCTATTAGGTATATACCATTAAAATAGTTATTGTAAGGTACCAACAGCTGTCTGGTTGGACATTCAAAATTACTCAATTATCTTATATTTAAGATTCATTCGTTAGGATTTTTACATATTTACCGTCATTGTTGAAATTGTTCGGCGATTCCGGGCCTCGGGCGTCTGCCCAGACGGTAGATACGCCACTGTACAATGCAGGCGCTACATTTTTAAAAATATACACGTGCTATAACAACTTGATGCAATTATAATCCATTACCATTACCGGTTACCAGCAGATCGGATAAATTACAATATATCCTAACAATGTAATCTCCGTCTCAAGGAATAAATTGCCTACGTATATATCTGGACTGGGTATAAAAATAATGCGCACGCCGATAGTCTTACTTTTTTAAAAAAAATATCAATCTTGATACATAAAATATGGATCTCACTTGTATATGAATGTTATTAATTGAACAGTAATCGTAAGGGTAATCGGCTTAAAATAATCCAAAGATCTATTCCCCGCACCCCTTGGTTCTCCAACAGGAAAGTCTCTAAAAGAACAGTATCACATATCTCTAGAATGAGAATTGGGCATTATCAGGTGGCCTCACATTTGTTCAGATTGAACATAATAGACTCCCCAATGTGTGAGTGATGCCGAGGAGGAAACCCTTGACCATGTCTTTTTTGCCTGTCCATTGCGGATCACAGGTTTTTTGTACAATAATCTTGTCAATGGTAATTTTCAACTCCCGGTTAATTTGTTTCCCTTAACTCGCCACATTTCTTGAACGTCAGTGGTATTAACTTGTAACGCAATATTCCCTATTCAATAATATCGTTGTACTGCTTTAACTTGTTTAATGGCACAAATCACTCTTGAAGGGTGGATTGCCTGTTTAAAAGAAGAAGAAGAAGAACAGTAATACAGTGCAGTGGAACCCCAATTTTACATACTTGAAATTCATGTTTTCCCTCCATTTGTGTGTTAGTTCTGCAGTCTCGTGTCATTCTAGTACATTAAAAACCCTATTTTACGTTTGTCTTTCCCGTGATTAACGTCTACAAGTTAGCCAGTTCGCTATTCGCCATAGAGCCAAGAGTGTGTTAGTCGTTTATACTTCTTTGAATTGAATATTCGGTAGCTGTTTGTAATTAATCGAGATTCCAACCATTTTTAGATATTTAAAGGTGCAGAAAATTTATAGAAAGGGAACAATAAATAATGTTTTGTTATTGGAAGTTGGATTTTCTCGAAGGGAATTAGTAGTTATTGAAGGGTGCTCTAATAATATACGAATTTCTGAATATAAATAACTTTTTTTATGTTTCGAAATGAGATTTTCGGAGGTTGCCCAGCCTCGCTATTAATTGTGTGCTAGGGAGAAAATATTACCATACCAATATAAGGCCGCTGGTAGGACCTGAGTTGACCATATTACTATTACGCATACTAATAACTAATAACAATGCTCCGTGCAGGAAACAAGACTGTAGATTTGTAAGGTGTGATTCGCCGGTTCGCTCTGGTGGCTCGGACGTCGATATCTGTAGCGGCGTGCAGTGGTCCAGGGGGGTCCAAATCGTTGTCCAGTGTAGCGGCCGAGTCGAAGAAAATTCCGGGTTCAGTCCAAATGTCGTAGCCAAAAGTCGAGAATCCAGAAAGTCCAGTGTGATAGCAGGGTCAAAGCGGAGATAAATAAAAACACAATTTTTCCTTGAAGATGAAAACGGAAGGGAATGATTTCTGCAGCCGCTGGACCGTTATTTATTTAACATAAAAATCTTTGGGAGCGTAAGGCCCGCCCCGTAAGGCTGGGATCCAATCGGGGTGGCGCGGCAAGTCCCCGCGCTACCCCGATTCAATCCAGCCCCGCCACCCCCTGGCGGCCAGACTCCAAAACTCGGGTCATTCCGTCCGGGCCGGCAGAACTCTATTTTCTCCGCTAATTCTTCTCTCATATTTTTATTTCTAATTTCTCAGACATCGCGAGTATTTTATTTTACAGATCGCCTCGCGATGCCTGATAGATCTCACCTGGGGCGATGGCCCGGGGAATTAATTATTGCACCTTAAACTTAAAAAATCCATTTTCATCCTCTAAATCAGCAGTTCCTAACCTGTGGTACGCGTACCACCGGTGGTACGCGAAAAATAATCAGTAATGGCGGACATAAAAAGTAAAAAAAAATTCAGCCATAAAAATATCATTTAAACAATTGTATTTTTCCTATAATTTTTAATTTTAATTAATAATATACAGTACAGTTGATAATATTTACAGTCGATGATCGAAAATCATCAGAAGAATTTTTACATTTACCGTGTTTAATTAATTTTATATACATATATTTTCTATTAATATCGGTAATTTTTGGAAAAAAATTGTCTGCGGCGCATTTCATTTTGTTTTATACAAATAATTTAATTTATCTATGTATTTTTTTTTAATAAAAATTAGTTTAAAAAAATATTTTTTTAAATGTCCTGGTTTTGAATTTCGACAAGAAATGGACTTCGGCACCTTTTATTTAAAAATAACATTGTGATATGTAAAGTTCAAATGTCTCATTTTTATCAGAAAAAATAAAACCTTTGGTATTTTTTTATAAACTTAAATAAATTGAGTTCTGGGAAATATAGTCACCCTATAAAATTTATAATGCTAATAGAATAACAAATTTCTCGAAATACAATCATTTTTACGAAGTGGTACAATTAAGCGTGATGTACTACCAAGTGGTACGCGAGCCAAAAAAGGTTGGGAAACGCTGCTCTAAATGATTTTGAAGGTGCATAATATTATCTCCGGGCGATTGCCCTTTCCAAACTCTTTTTATTATACATATTTAAATTTACATGGCATTTTTTCTACGCTAGTTATGTCAAAGAAACAAAAGCATGATCTTGTTTGGCGGTGGGCGGAGTCCCGCGGCGGTTCGGTTTCCCCCTCCACCCGGCGGTCCGCCGAATGCATGGGCGTAGGGTTCCCAGTGGCGCGGAGTGACGGGTGAAATGCTCCCGTGAAGCGGGAAAGATGGACTTTCGCATTGAACCTTTCTTGGGCCACGATTATCGCGCGTAGCTGTGCGGAACAAACAACTATCAAGAAAAATTGAAAACTCCGGTCATATTGTTCGCAATGAAAAATATAACATATGTAAGGGTCGATAAAAGACAGCAGCGCTAGTAGTGTAGGTAGAAAGAGATTATCTTAGCTGTATAACCTCAGAAAATGATTTAATGACTAAAATGTTGTTGATTTCATACTTAAATCAACATACTACAATATAGTGGCCAACCTCCAATAGAAGGCGACATATTAAAAATATGTGTGCGCGCTATATTTTTTTGTGTGCGCTATAAATATCAAATCGTGTGCGCGCGCACACCTTAGAGTGAACATTGTCTCTCGCAATTGCGGCTTGTATCCTAAATTTGAAAACGCTGCCCTCCCCACTTTTTCATTAACAGAGTATTTATAAAACAACGGACTGCTATCAGCTTTGTCGATTGCTTCGATTAGGTAATGGTCACGTCGCGGTCGATAGTAGCCGATGTGCAGCCACGGTAATTTTTTTAAAATTAATAAAACAAAATAATATTAGATTAACTGCTATTTGCTGATGGTGTCGTAATTTCGAGATAAAGGAGTTTGTGTCTTGGAATAAAAACTGGTCAGTTGTTGATTGAATCTACCTCCCCGGGGGGGAAATTATACATCTTAACCCACTCAGCCACAGCCTATAATAGAATATATATATTATACAAATTTACACTACACGTGGACGTATTGTATATGCAGTAATATAATTTGCAGTATACACGTCCCGTCTGTGTTCAAAGTAGAATTTTGTCAGATAAACAATACAGAAGTAAAAGTGACATTAGTAGTTCTATTTGTATGGCGATTGATGAAATATCAATACAAATCCATTTGTTAAAAACAATGAGATAAAAATGATAAAAGTGAAGTCAGGCACTCTTTTATCCATTTTACCAAATACAAAATAACGGGCTCACATATTACATACAAAACATAACGTTATTGTATTAGGTAGGTACTAACTTTTCAATCCAAATCTAATTGATTGTAAACGTCACCTGACACCACTAAAGGATATCGATTTAGAAATAAAATGAGGTTATTCTGTATATAGGGTGACTAATTGACGAGATCACAATTTCGTTTTCCCGACCAACTGTCTAAAATGTTTATATAGGTGCTTTTTTTAGAGGTTTCATGTTTTTCGAATTGGCAACACTTTTTCCAGCGGCAGCTAATTTGACAGCTGGTTTGTGCTCAGTTTGGTTTGCCATTTGGCTTACCGTGCGCTACGTCCATTTTACGGTCGACATAATCATCCACCTAACCGAGTAATTCGAATAACCATGGATCGTTTTCGCACCATGCATACGCTAATTGATAATACGCATCCGCAGAGACGTCGTACAGTTCGCACCGAAGAAGCTGTTACTGCAGCGGAGCGTAGTATTGGGGAGGACCCGAATGAGTCGATTTGCCATCGACCACGCTTATTTTCTCAGTATTACATCATCCCGCGCGAACAAAGCGAGAACTTTCGAGAGGCGAAACTATGCTGCCCGGCGGGCATGACACACGTGCACCGGAGGAATAATCTGCGCCCAGTACCCGAACCGATCGAACCGCGGACGCTCATCCCGCTCTTCGCGACTCTGTCCTTCAATTAATCTTGCATCGTTTTCCATTCTGTCATCTATATATTCTGCGTCGTTTCTTGCTTTCGGTGGATTTTCCCCGATGAGAACAAACAAGCGTATATAAGAATGGTTTTTACTTGAACACCAACCAACCTTCCCACAGATGCATGATTACTGTCTTTTTCGTTGAATGGCATTAATATGGAAGAGCTGTGGTTTCAACAGAACGGTGCAACATGCCACACAACATTGGACCTGTGAATTGGCCTCCAAGATCGTGTGATTTAACATCTTTTGAATATTTTCTGTGGGGATATGTGAAGTCGCCAGTCCACGCCGATAAACGACTTGGAAGCCAAAATTCATTGCGCTATTGCTGATATACGTCCCCAGATGCTCCAAGAAGTTTTAAGTCACTTCTTTATTCTCCCTTTCCTTATTGTATAACATGTGCATTCGTGCCAAATTAAGTATTTAAAAGAAAAATATTCCACTAACCAAACAATCCTGCCAAAATCATATCATTAATATGATAATAACTATTACTCGTTAGAATGGTAAATGCGTTTATTTTTTTTAAAATTATTAAAAATAAATAACTATTGTACAACTTAAAGTCATATCTACATATGTTTTTCAGTATACTTATACCAATTCGATTTTGGATTTAGGTTAGAAATTCAACAGATATTGTTGAATTATGTTGCATGTTTATTGGGCTGAAATGTCTGACGATAACTTACCACTAAAAGATTTCTTTGGAGACTGCATCTTTGTCCTGACAAGTTCTATCGGAGAAACCATCGATACAGCGGCCGCTATTTTTTTTTCAAATTATTACTTTACGTGACCCAACATAACCTAACTTTTTTTCAAAAATCTATTATGTTCCAAAATGTGAAATTCGCAATTCCAATTCTGGTTCCGCCGCCACCTCCTCACTTAACTGTGATCACAAACTTGTATTTTATCAAGTTGATTCTCAATATTACAATCAAACCGAGCCATCCTGATTGAGGACCGGCTGTCCAACGATAAGTTCAGCTCCCTTCATCTCCACGTCTGGAATCTAATTCGACACCATCAACCTGAAAATAACCCCCCCACCCAGTGTCAAGTTTATGCCTCCAGCGATCCCAACCAGTAGTTCATGTTTCTCGTTAATCCTCAGATTGAGAGCGGCTGCCACTTTCATTGACAGGATATTCATTTGACTGCCACTTTAATTATTGAACAAATGTAAAATCAATTTGCATCAGAACTATTTTAGTCAAAGTTGTTGGTTGCATTTTGTTTATGAAACACCTCAAATGTCCACAATAGTAATTGATAAACATGAATTTTGATCTTTCCGTGATTACTATTGAAAAATAATTTATTTTAGAACTACAGGCTGTTCTCGATTTACAAACATTACAATTTAATTTTTTTTTTCATTTATGTAAGGCACGAAGTGGATAATCAAATAGAACTCGAACTCGACTTGGCTGATGTAAAAGAGTTGTTGAACTCATATTCTGAGGAATTGACAATTGACGAGTTAATAGAAATAGAAGCAAATTTAAATACAGAAGAAATACAAGAAAAACTTGTAATTTCACATTCAGAAAATGGGTGCAGCTCTTATGTTAATTTCTGAGAGATTGGCGATGTTTGAAGAACAGGACTCGAATATGGAGAGAATAGCAAAGGTGAAATGAGACATTTATGATTTACTGACATGTCATAATAAAATTAACTAGCTGTTCAGTCTTCCATCAAGTCATGCATTAAAAAAGTGGACAAACTGACAAAGTTCAACCATCTGCCCCGGTTGTGCAAAGTGACACGCATGCGAAAATAACAAACACTAATGAAAATTTAAACAAATAAAAGTCGAATGTACAATACGTATTTATATAATTTTGTTTATGTTTTCAATTCAAATTAATTATTACTATACATATCTTGTGTACTCTTAGTATTTTTTCAACTTATTTTATGCTATAATAAAATGTACACATTCGACGTTTAATACAATGCTTTTCATGTGTTAAAATGGACGCTAACTTATACGATTGCTTCTTGTGTGCAAAAAATGAGATGTTTAACAAACAAAAACATATAACAAACGACCTCGAGGAATGGAATTGGGAACTTTTCAAAATAATATTATCGGAATTATTTTCTAAAAGGGAAAATTGAATTGGGAAAAAAATTCACCACGAAATAGAAATAATAATGACCCCCACCGATATTCCGGGTGTGATTTATAAGTATTAAAAACTTTGTCGAGTATTAAGATATCGGGGGCGACCTACAGTAATGTCTTCTACACATGTATATCATAACTTCATAATCGCAAATTGTGAAATAAGTTTCAAAATACTTGTATTCTAAGTGTAGAAAATAATCATTAATATCAGCAGCCTTAGTATGTGTGCTTTGTCGCTAATAATATTTGTGGGAATGTTGGTTGGTGTTCTGGTGAAAACCATTTTTATCCGAACATGTTTGTTCTCATCAGGGAGAAGCCACCGAGAGCAAGAAACAACACAGAATATGTAAAGGTTATGGAAAAACGATGCACGGTTAGTGAAAGGTGAGAGTCGGGATGTGCATCTGCGATCCGGTCGGTTTGGGTACTGGGCGCCGATTGTTTCGCCGACCGCTTCCTCTGCTGCATGTGTTGGTGCACATCTGTGGTGCACGTGTCATGCCCGCCGAGCGGCGCAGTCCGGCCTTCCTCGAACGTTTCCGCTTTGTACGCGTGAGCCACCACATATTTATTTCTTTGGTCTTGACCAAGTGATATATGCATTTAATAAGCGATGTTGTGAAAGCAGTGCTTTTTGAACACTTCTTCAGAGTGGAATTTCAATAAAAATGTTCTTACTGTGTACTTTCAAAACTAGGCCTAGTGATAATTGACTTATTTATACTATTATTATTTACCACCACATCTACTGTAAACCTTATGTTATTTTGATTATATTATATTGTTTATTATTTTCAAGGCGGTTCTGCAGAGTCTCTGATCTCTATGACTGAAATTTTAAATCATTAAAAAATTCACCATGTCGCTTAGGATGATTCATTCCGCTTCTGAGACTGCCAGTTGATTTCTGAAGCTATTGTTGGAACACAGCACTTTAGTACAAGCTGTGTTCTCATGAGGTCTGAGCACCTAGTTAGAGTGCATTGACTACACTCTGCAATCTGTTATTTCACTTAATCTAAATTATGTGTAATTATTATGAATTGTGTAGATTTTTGAATTATATATTTGTATATTTAATTATACCTTCATATTCTTCTTTTATACCTTTTGTTTTATGTGTATTATTAAAGATTTAAGAAATGGACCAATATCCATTCTAGAACTGGATCCGGTTGTGTCATCTTTCATGGACACCACCTGTGACACTTGCACTGAGTGTGATCAATGTGGGCATCGGGCACAAGTAAAATAATCTGTAAAACAAAATATCTGCTTTTCCAGAAAAAAAAAACAATTTAATTTAATATTTTTTATTCAATTAATCGGATGTAATATGTGTAAAAACTTAGTTTCAAATAAGTACTGGAACTTTGTAGATAAAATAAAAATAGGAATTATGTTTACAATCTTATTCATTTAAAGAAAATAGTTTGCGGGTGTTTTACAGCCAGATCGTGTTCAATTAAGAAACACCAGAATTTGCATTTTGCAATAAAGTACTGTTAATTCAAATTCAAAAAAGAGATGAAAAAAAAATTGTAAAAATACTCAACTCACGAAAAAGAATGCTAATTTAATGAAAAAGTATACATATTTTCGCGTATTCCAAGATTAAATCTCAAAAATGCAAAAATATGTAAAAAGTCAAGACATTTATTAATTTTTTAAATCTTTGTTATTCAAAATTTGTGAAATAAAAATCTATTAATTTATGACACAGGGCCTGAAAATAATTTCCAATTACAGGGGTTTTCCATTTAAGACAATTTGGGTGTGGAAATATTTAAAAAAAATTCAAATTAACGTGGTTTTATTGTAATTGATGTTAAACCGTCTTCAATGATTCATAACGAAATAAAATTATACACCACGTAGATATATTGGGTGTAACACACTTAGTGCACAAAATTTTAGGGATAGATACATATTAAAAACATGAGTGGAAAATGTTCAAGCTGCATGTGCCTAATCTCAACCGCATCATTTAAAAAAAAGCATAGTCGTGCGATAATTTCGATTAATTGAAGTATTTTATTTATTACACAATGAATGCAAAAACTAAAAGATCATGGACCTTCAAGCGTCCAGACCATTACTCGATTTAGGGCCCGAAGTAAAGATATACAATAATAAAGGGTCAATTTCTAAAATATTTATTTCAACGTATGAAAGCTTAACATGATTATGTGAAAATCTCACAATAATGTTTCATAATGTAACAGAATTTGTACATACTCCTTAAACATTTTCGACTCGTACGTAGTCAGGTATGTTCATGTGACAATACATTTCCACTACTTCCCTAGTATAACCTATTGACCAATACAGTCATAAACAATGCAGAAGCAAAATTAAATGACTAAAATAAGAATGTTAAGTCTATAATTTCTCAACGAAAAAGCTATTGAACACAATACAGCGTTGCAATATTTGCAGAAATTCGCTCAGTGTTTGAGAAAGTTATAAAATTTCTGCTTGCACGCAAACATTGTTAGATATTTGAGTTTCTTTCTACTTTTTAGACGACACAACGAGAATCACAACCAGACAAGTGGAATTTTTTAAATGTAAAATAATTTAATGTAAATGTGTTTTTAACTAGATACTGTACAACGTACTAGAAAGGAGTAGAGATGCGGCACCTCGAATTCGGTATATATAAAATGCAGGAACACTCGATAAAAATATTATTAAAAAATGTCTAAAATTTATTCAGAAATTATGCATATAATCAGTTCTTTAAGGATTGAGGATAAATATTTACGTCTAAAATTAATTTAATTATTCAGGAAACAATACCTAATAAGGTTGTGGAGATGAGATTCGATACTTAACAATGAACAAGTCAAAGCACCTACAATAATAATTAGTTTGACAAACTCTGAACTTTAATCTTAAAAAAATACAAAAAAATCACTTTGTGAAAGTTTTGCTACCACAAGAATTGTTTAACGGCACCACAAAGAAAAACAAGTTTAAACGCTTTGTAAATAAATAAAACATTGTAAATACTTAGGTATTAATAATTTTGTGACTTTGATGTTTGGAGCGATAGATCTACACTTGCGCGATATCTGTGGAATCCCGGTGCGCTGCCAACAAGGCTGCTGCGCGGGCCACGTCCCATCCGCAGCCATCCAGAGCGGCCGAGCACTCGTACAAGCTGGGTCCATCCGGGCCTGCGCTGCGTAGCCGCACCAGCTTGATGGCCCTGTGCACGTTCCAACAGGCCAGCTCCAGAGTCATCAAGCAAGTCTCCGGGGATACCTGAGACAGAGACAGAACAATCAATAGGATCCTGCTGCAGGTGGTATACGTGCAATTAAACATGCTGAGCATTTAAGAGCATAAATTTGTATACCACATCTAATCTGATTTAGGGCCTGAAGCAAAGATATAGATTAATTTACAAATGAGTTCCATTTCTTCAAGTGGTTCGTCACATTCAACATTCATTCAAATTTTCATCAGTGTTCGTTATTTTCACATGCGTGTCACTTTGCATACTCGAGGTAGATAGATAGGTAGAACTTTGTCGGTTCGTTCACTCTTTTAAAATATGACTTGATGGAAGACTGCACAATTAGTTTAATTTTATTATAAATCTCATTATAACATGTCAGTGAATCATAAACGCCTCTTTTCACTTTCACAATTCTCTCCATATTCGAGTCCTGGTTCTTCAAACATTGCCAATTCCTCAGAAATTAACATAAGAGCTACAGCCATTTTCTGCATCCTAAATATTCCGTGTTTAAATTTGCTCATTCTATTCTATTCTATCTCATCAGTTGTCAGAATATGAGTCCAACAACTCTTTTACATCAGCTGAGTTAAGTTTGAGTTCCATTTAATTACCCATTTAAACAATTTTGTGCGTTACATTGAATGTCCGTAAATCGAGAACTGCCTATATTATCAAATTAGAAATTCTCTTCAATCTTAATTGTTTGTTTCCGACCTTTGCAGGGCATCTATTCATTGAGATTAGGCATTACATCATTTTGAGATGAATTTGTATGAACTTTTATTCGTACTCGCATGACACGAGATAATAAAAAATAAGTACCTGGTGATTCAACACTTTGCACATGATGCGGACCTCATCAGACTCGGTTCCTCGCTGGCGGCCACGTGGCTTATGGTCGGCGAACTCGAGCAAGTCTTCCACAGATACACGATCGGGAGAGCCTGCGGACAATGATCAAAATGTGCATTATTTATATAACTAATATATTGGTTAAAACCTTATTTTTATTTATCTAAAGGACAATCGTGGACACCCTACCACCTCACTCAGTAGTCATGTATTATTTAACACAAATGTTGCTTGTGTATTGTTCGTAAAAAAGGACATTGTGTAGTATTATGATACACATCTCTGTACAAGAGGGTTTAGAAGTTATCTGTATGAAATGTCAACAATTATGACGTGCACAGTAAAACCTAATTTCAAGGAATCATAAAAAATAAAATTCCCATTACACGAAACCCCGTTAACTCAAAATTCAAGAGACTAAAAAAATTTCATTGCGTGAAACTGCAATTCGCAAAAACATTGCGAAATTAGTAAAAAAATCATAAACAAAGGCCACTAATTTAATTAAAAAACATATATTTTCACATAAATATATGTATATAAAGAATAATTAATGCAAACTACCCCATGCGGATCTAGGCGAGAACTTCTAGTATCGACCCATTTGAAAATTATCAGTGTGCGACACGTGCTAATATCAATTTATTTGACAATTACCGGCGTGCAGTGGCAGCGGAGACCGTGACATAAAAGAGGTCCCACATAAGTGGGCTCAGACGCACGGTGAGCCGGCAAGTACGCAGCACACAAAGGAGGCACCACACAAGCAGACAAGAGTCTTTGTTACAACTTAAAAATAAATTATGTTACAAAAAAAGATATTTATTTATAAAATTATCTCTGATCACGAAATACTGGAGTTATTTGGGGTATTTGAATTAACAGAGTTAACCAACATTGATATTTTGGGTCAGAGGCAGAAAAATTAAAATACCTTTTGCAAACATACAGGGTTCTAGTTCATCAATATTATCTCCAATACTGCGCCTCTGCATGGACCAATCTAAATCGCTCTGTTTAGCGACAGGCAGTCCCTGATCATCTGCCGCCTTTGCTCTGATCACGGGTGGAGAATGATTGTTTTGGTCCTCTGAATTGCATTTTTCTTCTACACTCGCAGACACATCATCTTTTGACTGGTGGGTAGGTGTTTTTGGTGTTAACGTATCTAGGTATTGTAAATCAGTCTTTATTTTATTAAAAAGGGCATTTCTAGCAAGCTCACTAGTTTGAGAAGGAAATTTGGCATTTCTTTTACTAATTTGATTACTAAATGGATTTGTCGCTTTGTTGCACGCGTCGTTGATTTGCGTAACAAAAGGATTTAAAGAACCATTAGCGCCGTCAATGTACTCCATGTCCAAGTGAGCGATATTATCAAAATTCAATAAATATTCTTCAGTCTTTGTACCTGCATTGTCTTCCGGAAGATTGCATTCTTTGATATTATTATTTTCATTTCCATCCTGGGTACAGAGCGATGTGTCTGTACAATTAGTGTTTTTGGCCAATGTATTATCAAATTCAAAGTCGTCGTGAGGAACTGCTCCGTCGCAGCAGTCCACGGAAGCAAAATTATTTTCTATTTGCGCTTCAAATTTTAATGAGGGTGTGTCGAACGAGTCTTCATTTGTAAAAGGAAATTTAGTGAACACATTTTGGTATTGACCAATTTTAGAGTTTTCGTAAGGCGTATTGAAATTATGGCCGACAATATTATCATCAGCGTTGGGAATTCTCAAACGAGGATCCAACGAAGTAACATTATCCTTAACATTCGTGTTACTGGAATTGTTATTCTCAAAGGACGTTATCACACAGTGTTCCGACATCGGCTGATGGTTGAGGCGGTTGAGAGTTCTCTGCAGATTTGAATCTTGAATGATGAGTGGATATTTTCGAGTGTGTCGTTTTCTAGAATTCTGAGATACTACAGAACGGTCTCTGGGGGGGAGCGGTAGTGGGTTAACACTATCCTGAACCTGAAAATTTCACCAGTTATTTAAAATGCTGTTTACAGTATGTAAATTAAATAATTAATTTAATAGATTTTCAGATAAGGATGAATACTAACTAATTAATTAACCTAACAAAACATTGTAACTAATCGAAATTGCTTGGTGTGGGAAGTTGTCCAACTAAACGTCAAAATGAAGAATGTATCTTAGAGCAGCCTTGTCTTTCAATGCAGGAGAGATAAATATCAAGGCAAAAGTACAAAGAAATAATAAGATATCGCGCCACAATACATGGAACACAATGTTATGTCATGTTGTACACGTGGATTAGTATGACGCGTTATCACGTAACATGTCATACTAATCCCATTGCCTTTTCTCCTCAATTGTGTCAGCAGCCTACCTTAAACAACTTACAATCTCTCTTTATTATCGGAAAAGGAAGAAATCATTGGCCCCCAGCTTTAGTAGGCAAATAAATATAGCTTGTTGCAGCTGATGCGCCAAGCAGCAAAAAAGTTCAATTTAAATAGACGCTCAGTTGACTTCATTCAGGGGCCAAGAATTAATATATATACCAAATATTTTGAACTGCTGGCTGCAAATGAAATAATAATCGCCAACATGATCACTAACGTTTGTTAAGTGGACAAGCACTAAAAGAGAATTGTTCTCCTGTTGAGGGAGAGTAAACTTCTTGAAGTTTCTAGAATATTATAGATTGCAACAGAAGTTACTAGAATATGGTTACATCCTATAATAAAAAAAATTATCTTTAAATAATTAAAATTATTACCGCCTTTTCTGGACAAGTTTCAGTTTTGCTCGAATGGATCCAGACAGTTAGGCTTTCAGGCACCGCACTGGAGGAACCCAATTTACTTTTAATTGTGCTGAAAAAATTGAGACAGAACAATAAATTATTTTCGAAGTAGGTGTTCTTATCTCTGATTAACAGGGCCCGATTATTTTGGCTTCCCGGGTAAATATGTAACGACACAGCGTTGAAAAATTGTGCTACATTGACCAGAAGCTCCACAGGTAGGGAGGAATACTTGAGAAATTGTAGAGTATAAAATGTACATTGTTTTTATTTATCACAAAACGAACAAACACCATCGGATCTTGAAATCAAATTCAGTCAACGTTTGAAGAGATTAAAATATAATGATCTGTGTAAGCGGTGAAAACGAACCCCGTGAAGAGGTGGTTGTGATACACGTCTCTGAAATGATACATTAAGTTTCTAAGCTTTTTTTAGTGCATACATATTGGGAAAGCTGTAGTGCCAACTTTAAAATTATTAATTTAAGTATTAAAATGCTATATGGATAAGTAAATCAGGATACCTATACGAGTATTTGTCTTGAATAACAGCTGGCACAATAAAGAGAGACAAACACAATGAATCAATACATAAAGTGAAAAGTAAAATAATACCTGTCATGTTTATTGACAGAATCAAGAATCTCTTCTTTGGATGGTGCACTCCCTGCCTGGGTCTGACCAGTGACTGCCGGGGCCGTGGGTTGCTTAGATCCTTGCTTCTGCCTTATGTTTATGAGGGTGTTCACCAGGCGCGCGGGCTGTTCCACCAGACTCTCGTACGCCATCTTACTCTCTTCGGTCAGACTCGACTGCGGGAGGGAAGGGGGATAACGAGTGTGCGGAGAGTCACGGAAGGTGGAGGGAGAAAATATCAAAACAAAATAATAAAATTAAAAATCAAAACATTTTCAAAAATGTCGAAAAAGGGTATCAAAAAATAAGGAAACCTTATGAGATAATAAATTATAATACTAAAAACAATGTATAAATACTTCTATCGAGAAAAATCAATAATGGTAATAATAAAATTTTATAACATTCTTACAACTGCTTAAAAAGTAAGGCAAATAAAAAATATGACAAAAACAATGTTTGGTGTGGTGATGATTTATTAAATATGATGTTGACATGTACATACACGTACTCAGAGCACTGTTAACACTAATTCATAAAAAATAAGTGAAGTGAAAACACAGCTATATAAGTACTAAATAATTCTACATATTCATATTTCTCATAAAATTGCAGGTATCTGTAAAAACTGCGATTACCTTCATTTGATTTTGAATTGATTAAATAATTAGATTTATATATGTTATTAATATTGCCCGAATCTAAAACATTTATCATGGACTACAACGCAGCGCAGTAATGCTACACTGGAAGAATAATACATTAGCTACAGTGGCAACTTGGAATCAATAATGTTAAATGAAGCTTAACATAGTTTGGTAAAGACATATATCGTGATGAGTGCCGTGAGAATGAGGTCTGAAGTGATATTTGTTGAGACGATCTCAAGAAAAGCTATTATCTAGAATTTTTAAAAGTGCGCTTAGTAGCAAAATGTTATTTGCGTGCCATTATTATAATGAAATTATTGTATTGAGACCGGCCTAACATTTTGTTTTGCCAAGAAAAGTATACAAAATAGCTTATAAATTTGGTGTTTTCACAAAACTTCCGGAACTTTTTTATTTGCCAAAACAATATATGCATTTAGTCAAATATGAATTCCAATGGTGTTTGGAATTCATGTGTCGTGTCTTCTGTGGTGTAGCGGTATTCTTAGTCACCGGTGATGTGATCATTCGCAAGATAGTAAGATGATAAGAATAAAAAAACGCCACAATACTAGCTCACGTAATAAAAATATGCGGGAACCCAAAATAACTTGTTACAATTTGTTATTGATATTAAGAGAACAATTATCACACACATTCACTTATAAAGAGGATATTTAAATTAACACACACTTGTGTATACAATTACTACAAGACAGATGACGTGAACAGTTAGGGAACAAGAGTACGATTGTGTTCAATTGTTCATGTTTTTAAAAATAAATTTTAAGTTTCCACCCGAGCGCCATTCCTAAATCTTAATTCTTTAAATGATTTCACAATTACTTAGAAGAAACAAACTGGTATAATCCCTAAGTACATCCCTAATACACAAATGACATAATACATATTGCTAACCACTGTACACAAATTAAGCATGAGCAAAATTTGTATACATGTTTTTATATTGCTGCTTTACAGCGAGGTATTAAGTGTTCAATCTAAGCGTGGCATTTCATCTAGCTATCGCCTAACTACAAGGAAGCACAAAACTAGACTCATTGAAAAACAATCACTACTAACGATGCTGAGATCTAGGGAAGCTTTTCTACAAGATATAAAATAACTGCATTTTGTCAAAGACCAGATTTCGCACAAAAGAATCAACTAATTTCACCAAAAGGGTAGTTATTAAATAACTCTTCAATCAGTTCTCTGCCACATTATTATTCAATCCAAAACACACAAATTGACATTTTATTTAATACAATTAATATAAAAATTACAAGTATGATTATTAATAATTATTATTTAATAATAAAGACAAACAATTAAGAGATTGCCCAACTGAAGATACTTGCCGCAGTCATAATTTGCAGAGAATACTTTTCTACTCTTTCTTCAGCAGTTTATAATATTAGGAGAAACACGTGGAGAGTATAACCTCATTACATTATCCACTAATACTAAACAATAAAACTTCCACAATTTAAAGTAATAAAGGAGAGTGATACGACTGGGTATTCAGTTAATTGGATGGATACTGCCAAGACCGTACTTTAGTAATAAGAGATTTTTTTTTACACAAATCATTGCAGTTGTGAAGAATGTAGATCAATGTATTAGTTTAAAATATATATGTATGAATAAATTGTTTTAACGACTGATATCATCACAAAACTGCGGCTACGTTGGAAGTGTCTTTGCTACGCAATCTCACTAGGACAATAGAATGGTCAATTAATTATACCAATTTTGGAAGTAGAATAGGTTCCATAAATTATTACTTTTTTTTTTTTTAAAGATGGAATGTTTCAGACGAACAAGTCTTACTCATACTTCATCTAATATGTATTCATAGAACACGCATACACATAAATAACAAATACATAATAATAAAAACCATCCCTCGATTTACGCAGTAGATAAGCTCCAATAAAATTAGCAAATTAAGGCGAGAAACTGATACAAAACTGGAAGATACATTCTAGAATATTGAAATCTAAAGTTGAATACGAGATGAATAAATGTATATTAAAGCCAATAAAAATCAAAGAAAGGTATAATAAAACATTTTTATTTATTGGTGAATGTATTATTTTCTGATACATTGGTACTAACTATTTAATATAAGAATAAAATAAAGTTAGAAAAGTAATATATGTAATTAATCTCTTCTCTGCCTCTTCTTCACTGCTGACGTTTAATGTTACAATATTTTTCATTTTCATTGGTCCGGCAAGTCCCTATCGTTGTCCCTAGAACTCAGGTTCATTTCCAATGGTACTTTCAGTGCTAGGGTTTTGTCAATTATCATGTAAAAATTCCGTGACCAATCTTTTATTTTTCGTTAAATAGCAATTGTGTCGGTATTCCCCTCTCCGGCGAACTGATGTTAATACCGAGTACACCGATTAAGGTAGATACACAGTAGTTCGGGTAAAATTTGAAAACCGCGTTAAAGTGAAGCTATGTTTAAAAAAATGCATAAATCGAGAGATGGGCGTATTTATTTCTTTGGAAAATTTCTCCCAATCGACCTGTCTTTTCCAAAATTCAAACCCTACAAATATCTAATTTTAATTACAATTGAATGTTTGCTTCATCACCACCCGGGCTATAAATAAATCAGTTTTGTGTTTGCGAGCACCAACAACAAACAATCTTAATTAGATTCAGTCATCTTTTGAACAGTTAGCTATTTTAGTCAGTCACGTAAGAACATCACAGTAGTTTGTTTATATGATTATGAAGAAGGCGAGATTACTCAAATAATAAACCTATATACTTCTGCAGGGTGGTACTAAACATATCACCATCCTAACATGTTCATTTCTACTAATCTTAATGTTCAGATACACATCACTATATAGTAACATTTTTCCACCAGAATAAATGAAAAATTCATCTTAAGCAATTTTCTTCTCTTTTAACCCAGCGTTGGCCTGACCAGACCAGGAACAAAATGAAATATGTATTTCTATTCAAAAGCTGAATCAAGGTCCCCGATAGACATTGCTATTTAAAGCAAAGATAAAATACAAGACGTATCAGATAAAAAATTACGACACGATGGATAAATATGTCGTTGGCCATGGTAGAAAGTTTTTTGCGGCGGATATATACGGCGCTGGGCCGGAGACAGATTAAAAATGATAAAATGAATATGCACCTCAATAATTGATGCTGTACAGTGACTTGCAAAATTGAGAGGACACAATACATATTATGCATCTTGTCAAACAATTTCACCGTTTTAAACTAAACTAACTCCTTTAAAATTATCTAGTCTCATTCCAGTATCAACATTATATTTTAAATTTCTTTTGTAACTATTGTACTTCAAAATTCCCAAAATTGTACCCGGACACTAACGGTAACCTTTTCCACAGAATTATAGGTCAGGAATTTTGATGCACTGTGTATTTCAAATATTAGTCTATTGCTAAACTCTTGCAGTGAACACTTATTTTGTTAAAATAATGCAGACTTAAGTGAGATATATTATTTAATTATTAAAATAATGTAAAAAAATTAAGGAACACAATGCAGTGCAAACATTTGAAGGGATAATGTTGAAACAATCGACAAACGAAGAGAACGATTGTTAAATTTAACTGAAAATAAAAAAGACCCTTCCAAATTTTGAAGGACTGCGAGTATCTGGATTGAGAACTGTGTACTGAAAGCCTTCTAGGTGGAGCAAAAAAGGTGAAAAGATTGAATTTTGCAAAACAATATCAAACCATGACAATATTGTTTTGAAATGAAGAGAGTAAATTTGAACTTTATACTTCAAAAAATCCTAAAAAAGTATAAAAATAATTCCCAGATGAAAAATGTTCCATAATTTTATGGTAGGTTTTCTTGGAACAAGACGGGAAATCAGCTTGAAATTATGAATTTTGGATGGTATATAAATATAATATCTGAAAATTTGGAAGAATCCATAGAAAATATGGGTCTCACCATTTTTTTAATCTTTTAACAGGATTATGACCTAAAACACAAACCATTACTTTTTAAGGGATGCAACAAACGATTATTTAAGTCGCCTCTATATTAATAGTGTAGAAAATTTAAGGCCAATTAAAAATAAAATATTTCCATAAAAATAAAAATTTTGAAAGACTTCTTCCGTATTGTTCTAACATATTTGGAACATTATGGAAGAAATTATTTTAAAAATTTGAATTATGAACCTTGCTACATTACACTTTTATTCCACCAATTTTTTTTTCATTAATTTATCCTTACTAGATGTATATTGCTTAGTTTTTTTTCAAAAGGATTTTAAATAAAAAGTTGTCTATACTTCAATATTCCATCATTTAATTTTGTGGGTCACTGTACATGCATCTATCTGTATGGTATTATTTTCTCTGACATTACTTTTAATAAAACTCGCACTTTAAGAATATTTTAATTATTTGCAGTCGCAGGTCCTTCGGTGTCCTTCCAAAATTCAGCTTTCTTGACTTCAACATTGCTGATATTTTGCTGTTGGAAGGCCTCGAGGAGTTCACGCACCATCAACGATTATTAACTGGTCCAAGTATTCTCTGGAAAATTTTGTTTTCGTGTGCTTGGATACGTTTTTCTGTAAGGCTCCAGGTTTCTTAACAGTTACATTGTAAATATGGAATTTGGTTTTCCTCGACATTTATCTTGGATCCGAACTGGCTAAAGCAAAAAGATGGTTACTAACCCACAGCGGACTGCCCAGAAGACACCCTAATATCATTTTAATTATACTTTGGCATATTTTTGGTTTAGATTAAAATATATTTTTTTATAACCAAATGTATATTACAGAACCTTAGTTGTAATTAAATTTTGCGTAACTCTTAAAATGTATTTATTTATATTTCTCACTAACATCTTTGTTCATCTGAAAAAGGAAATTGAAGATACCCAGAGTGGCTCTCGGAATTTCAGGAATCTGTGATTTGTAAAATACAAAAATTCTCATATTTATTCTAGAATTATTTCATAAAAATCTTAATCTATATATTAAGAGCTCGTCTTTATTCAAACAATTCTCGACAAAGCAAGAAAAGAAATAATTTTACCAGAAGATAAAGATTTTGTTCTACACAAATATTATTGCTAACACATAATAAATGTGCGAAAAACTATAAGTAAGATAAAAGGGAAAATTTTCAATAAAATTTAATCTTATCCAGAGGAAATATTATATTGGACTTTCTTATTAAATTTAGAATATTAATTAGTGAGAAGTAAATCCTTAACATTTATGTAAAATTAACACAATTCAGTCAATTTAAAAATAAAAACTGGAAAACGTATTGCAATCAAAATATTAAGTGTAATTCAAGGAGCCGGACTAGGAGGAAAACCGACTGCGTAATCCATCTTAAAATCAGGATATTCTGTCAGAGAATCATTACTGGAATCGGAGGACGATGAGGTGGATGTCACATCGATTCTCTCAAGTGTCCTCCTGTCCACGGTGTACCAATCTTTGGTTTTAGGAGTGAAATTAGCATTCACGGCAGAAGCACTTATCGTCTCAGGCCAGTTGAAGGTGCTAGGGGTGTTGGCGCCCGATCTGCCATTGGCACCCTTATTGCTGAGAGTGGGGGATGCAGACGAGGGATTGTGCAAAAAGTTTTGAGAAGGTGGCGGGCTTTTGCCGGTCAATTTTGAGACATCAAAATTAGAAGATTCAATTCCATAATCTGGATGAAGATGGTTTTTTGCGAGTACTGGTTTCGGTTTCAATCTCAATAATTCATCTGCAAACTCACGACCATCTGTCCGATATGTCGCTTCATTAATTATGGGCCTCATTTTCTGGGTTTTCATTTGGGATTGGTTTCTAATGACGTAACCGAGACCGGGGTGGTTGTACTGAATATTGAAAGGTTCCATATAACTACCCAGATTATTTTTCAAAGCACGTGAAGGAGTGAATTCAGTTGAAATGTGTCCATTACCGCTAGCTGCCATAAAGTTTTGGGGTACACTTCTGATACTAGAGTTAGATGTGGAAAATTTAGAAGAAATTTTATTCTCAGTTGTTCTCTGTGAACTTTTTCGGCACGATAACTGCCTCACATGTTTGGATGTTTGAGCGGAGGGTTTGTTCATTATTAAACGGATGTCACACTCTGAATGGCTGATGGAATAATCCAGATTGGCATCACTGTCACTAGACGACGTGTCTACATCATAGACTCCTGGATTATACGACTGGCGCCTGAGGTTTCGGGCTTTAATCGACTTGGAACTTAAAATCTTTTGAATAGGAAAATTGGACTTGGAAGGATTTTGTACAACATTCCTCTCGGAAAAAGACAAAGCCCGAGGTCTACTTCCAAAGTAATCGTTTGTTTGGTTTGCAGGGTACTTCTGTGCTTGATGAGCTGAATGTATGCTGGTGTTGGAGTTGTTCAATCCCGTATTAAATATCATTTTATTGTCAAAACCGTAATTTTTTGGTGCTGCAACCACATACTTTTTCCCGTCAATTTGTTGTACATAAATAGTATTCTCTTCAAAAATATTGTTAGCAGTCGGTTTTCCTTCAATTTTCTTAGCAAAATTATTATTCCGACGCAATGCTGGATCCTGAACAGGTTTCTTTCTGGAAAAACTGTCCGATTTTGGAATGCTTTGGTAATTATTATCATAGACATTCAATGACTTATTTGCGGATTCTTGAAAGAACACATCATTCTGTAAACTGCGGGGACTGTAGATGTCCAGGTCATGTTCAAACCCTGGATTGAGATTGCTATGTCCATAGACTGGATCGATAATTTCATCATTTATATTAGGAAAAAGAAAAAAGCTTGCGTTGGGAGATTTGACCGATTTTGGTGTCATACTAGCATTCTTCGTGTTAAACTGGGGACTCAAGGGACTTTCTTTTATTTTATTAGAGGAAAAAAATCCTACTTTAGATAAACTGCGATCGATAGTTTCCAGTAAATCAAAAGAAGAAGACTTGGATTTACATTCGTTTTCTACTAATGTTTTTGTGCCATTTACGGGACCGCTGAGAATATTTTGAAAGGTATTTCTGTTGCTATCTCTTTTTAATGTGCCACTTTCTAAAAAAATTATATCATTTTCGAAGTTTGAAATGGGTGTCTGAATGATTTCTTCTCTGTCTGAGAATTTTTTTTTTGGAGATATATGTTCCGCATTCTTTTTGAAAGACTTTCTTTTAGTCAGCGTATCATTGTCCGAAATTACATATTTATCAGATGTATATGTTTGATCTTGAGAACTCAATGAAACATTTTCATTAAAACCGTACATAATGTCATCATAGTATGTCTCTTTATTTAAGGAATTTAATGTTCCTTGGAGAGAAGAAACATCCAATGTAGACATTTCACTCAAATCAGAATACGATGTAATATTCATCGGTTTGGTTAACAATTCTCTAGACTTGGCAAAACAGAACTCGGCGGATGCTTTATCCCACAAAGGTAATCTCAGAATATTCTGCGACATTGAATCAATATCGTTGCTAGCGATAGAACTCAGAGATTGCAGAGAGCATTGTAATTTCTATTGTTTATGCATTATATTAATAATACATTTTGCCATAAATATACAGGATGATAAAACATAAATATGGATCATGAGATGAGTTGGTGTGTGGAAAGGGAAAAGCATAAATAAAATTTATTAAATTAATTTCATAAATCAAAAATCCATTAAAAACTTAAATATTTGCAGATAAGATCATACAAGCAGTCAATAATAAGTCCTTTTTAATTTTATCATGAGAAGATTACAATACCGCTGAACATCTTTATGATGTGATCTCAATTTGCGGATTGAAGTTTCTTAAAACATACATTTCTGTCCTGGTCCCAAGAGAGCAGTAAGTTAGTAAAATTAACTTCTATCTGTCTGAATTGGTGAGATTTAACTGTATTGAAAATGTGTGAAAGGAAAGTGGTGTATTAATTTAAAAAAACTGAATGATTCTCACCTGGATATCAGGAACACTCTGGGCTTCCTGGCTGAAGGTGCGCTTGTCCATTTTATTACCTGAAAATATGTAAAAAGTTATTGCAACAGTTCCATTTTGCTCTTCGGTATAAAAATCAGTTGATAATAATTAATATCACAATAAAAAATAATAATTACCATAATTGTCAGACGACTTGGAGTCGCTGGACTTGAGAGTGTTACTGGCGTGCGAGTGTCCTCCACCCGGAAACCGAAAGTGGAACTTTGATCTCTCGCTAGGTGTGGTTGGAGTTTTTGGTGGTTCGTTGTGTTCCAAGTCTGTCATTGACCTAAGGGATAAAATTAATATATAATATTTATCTTATATAAATATCTAATGTACATAATGTAACTACTATTATGATTTTCACTGTGGAATGGTTTTCATATGACAATATGAACGATGTACATAGATTCTATGAAACCAGGTGAAATTTCTCAACAATTTAAAGATATTTAGAACTGGCATTGGCATTATTGATGATTGATTTAATACAGTTAAATCTCCTTCATTCAAACTTGTGAAAATGCTTCATAAACTAAATTTTTCATCACAATTGTAGAACAAGATTTTATTATAACACATCTCTATAAGACAGGAATTAATGACTCACTTTGCGGTTAGCTCATTGGCGAAGGCGATGGCGGAGTCCAGCATTCTCTGATCATTGGCAGAAATCGGTTTCACCGTTGTCTGCTTCTTCTTAGACAGCGTAGCCGTATTGGTCAATCTAGTAAAAACATTAATTATGATAATACGTACAGTAAACATACGAGGGATTATGACAAGTCTAATATGAAGTCGAAGCTCATGGTAACAAATTCTCCCGACATTCGTGACACCATAATAATTATCCTCACTATTCTATATACAGTAAAATACCATTTATTCTAAGTTAAGGGGACTGAAAAACGACTTACGATAATGAGAATAAAAATTTCAAAAATGTTTTTTTTTACATACTAACTTTTTTCATTACAACTATATATATATCTATATCTACAGCGTAAACAAATCACAACATTTAAAAATAAAAACTGAGGAAAATAGTATGAGGAACTCAACCTCATACTAGAGTTTGTACAACAAAGTATACAAAGGCTACATAAACAAAAATAATGATGGTAATAATACAGAATAGAAGATTGGCAAGCACTGACATTCGCAGAACAGCAACTGGGCGAATTACAGTACCTATAAGGGTACAAGATAATATTTTCCATCTTTTTCTAATGCAAAAAAAACAAGCGAGAGAAAAATGCTTGCGAACTAAGTTAATGCGTCTCAATAAGGAAGATAAAAATTTAAAAATAGAAGAAGCACGAGATATATTTGTCATCTTTTTTTAGTATACTAAAAATGAGTGAGAAAACAAATAACGGGAATTAACTTTATGCATCGTGAATCGGTATAGGGGCAGATACACCAATTTGGATGGACTTTTTGGAATTTTGAATAAACATTCTTCAAATAAACGGGATTTTACTGTACTGTAAGATGCTTAAATGCAGTAAATAGACAGGGCAGTAAATAGAAAAACAGTACCGCTGATAACAATTTTTATAAAATTGCACATTTGAATTAGTATTGTTTTACTATTTATATATTTTCTTACTAAAATAAAAGGTAACAGCTCTAGGAAATTTTTATAAATTTTATGTTAGCACTATTGACAAGTTCTATTGTTTACCTTGAGCTTAGTTCAGTGAGTTCATTGCGATGGTTGGTTCCCTCGTGATCTTGATGAGTCGATGAAGCTGCTTTACTGTGTCCACCCAAACTTCTAAACATTGACTCCATTTCTTCCAACAATGATTGTCCAAAATCTGAAGGCTTCTGTGTGGTTCAACAAAAAAAATTACGCATTACAATTAATGTAAATAAAACATTTCCGAAAGAATGCGAATACAAATGATATTTTTTATATTTAAAGATAGATACAATAAAATGAAATACTAATGAAATTAAACAAATAATAGATATCTCATAGAGACGAAGCCAATTTTTTATCATATTTTAATGGAAATATATGGAAGTATGGGCAATTAAAGGGCTTACGACCTGTCTTCGGCTGGCTCAAGTGATCACTTTATATAATTATAACGTTCAGCATTCTCACCCATTAATCAATCTCCATATCTATCAAATGTTTGGATGTATATATCTTAATATGTGGCAACACTTCCAGTACCACTACACTATTGCTATCTATCGACTAAATTTGATAATTCATTTCAATTAATTAATTGATCAGCCAGCCAAAGACAGGTCGTAAGCCCTGAAATTACCCATACTTCCACATATTTCCATTAAAATATGATAAAAAATGGCTTAGTCTCTGAGATATCTATTATTTGTTTAATAAAAGTGCAGGTGCAGTGCAGTGTAGGTGAAAATCCAGTAATTGTGTGTTCTTGGACATATTCAAATATTGCTACTAATGAAATTGTTAGATTACCTGATTGTCATCATCCGAAATCTCTTGGTATTCGTGCGGCTGAGTTTCTGCTTCGGGATCTATGTCACATTCATTTGTATGAGAAGCATCATTATTTCTGGACTTGGGACAATAATTCCCTTCTGTTGGATTTTTGCTACCGGGCCATTTAACCTGTAATTTTAGATATTCATTCAATATCGCTCATGGCTAGTAATCTTTAAATATATCAGATAATGAAATAAATTATACAGACATATCACTATGTTCAAGTCTCCTGGCATTGGATCAGACCAGCACTCCTCAACTAAAGAATAAAAGAGAAAAAATAATTACCTTTGGTAAATTACTTTGGTGAGAGTGAGGATCAAAGTTCAAACTTCTCAGCTGATTTGCTTGGGCCGAGCTCCCTGCAAATAACAATACATCATAATTTAAACTGGTCACTATCAAAATATAAAACACCCTATATTTCTTCCTCGTCAGTGTCTACAAAGGTACCGAATATCCGTAATAACGTTATTAGTCTACCCACGGCGAACCACCTTTGAAATATTCCAAAATTTTATAATGCACCATTTTTAACTTTTGTCTGTCACTCATACTGCATTTATCATATCAAACAAAGTAATTTATATTACTATTATATTTTCAAATCGAGTACTCTCCGTGCATTCCATCTATCCAATAAACCTTTATATGTGTCCTTTTCTGGCTCACTAATCATTTAGGGATTTCGCTAACATGTGAACAGATTGAATTTCGATGCGGAGCTGTTAAAGAGGCTTTTTTCGTGGACCGAAATAGTCATCGTGTGTAAAAATCTGAACCACGAAGAAGCAGTCTTCTACACCACCTGGAAGTGCGGTGATATATCCGTTCTTCACTACAAAAATGCAAGTCAAGTGGAGGTGAAAATTGTCATCCAACCCAGGACTTGGATCAAGGCAGGCCAGTTTCATCTGCCATTATTTCCTTTCTGAACCCAATTCGGGTTGTGTCAACTAAACCATAATTTTAATCTATACAGTCCACGGGATCTTATCCCAACATGAACGTAACAAAAAAAACTAATTTAAATAATTATTGATGGGTTATTTCTAGCAGAGTACAAAAATGTTTTACGTGAAATTTTATAACAAGCTATTTTGAACACACTTTTATGACAACAAATATATATAAAATAAAATACACCGTTTGTAGATATAACATGCAAACATTTACATCAAGCTCACCATATTTAGTCCCATCATCATCACGCTTGAGTCTGCTGGCCTCAGGATTGGTTCCACGACCGTACTGACCAGGATCAGTCTCCCGCAGCAGTATGGGGTGTGCCAAGGGACTCAGAGGGCTCAGAGGCGGATTGTTGCCCGTAAGGTGTGAAGGGGAATTGGGATTGATGAGCGGAGTCTGCTCCAGGTCTTCTGATGGCTTATATGGAGTCACAACTTGTCTCGGTAAATGGTTATACTGAAACAAGATTTAAATTAGGCAAACTCATTAATAAATAATGTGCCAAATTAATAGATATTATAATATTTAAATTGAGAACATTCTCAACAATGTGTTGACTTTATGTTTCAAATCCATCCACAAGTATTTCAATAGTTTTGGAATTTTCTTAAAACCAGCACCCTTTATGTTGATCTCGGATCAGATATTATTGTTTACTCATGTTGAGGCTACATATATGTTGCAACATACCGAGGTGCTCTCAACAAATCATCTATTGATTCAATAAATAAAATTATTAAAGTTAAAAATATTCATATATAATATATTTGTATGTATTAAAAGTTATTATATTACAGTAAACCTCGTTAAAACGAACCCCGCTATAGCGATAATAATTCCCAATCAATCAAATTTCGCTCAATGAAATTTCGTTAATATGTATAACAAAATTATTTTTGTCCAGTATGAAAAAATACCAATACATTTACATAAATATAAGGTGTAACAGATCTAGTCCACAATTTTTATGGGTGGACACCTGACTAAATTATGAGTCGAAAATGTTCAAACAATATGTGCCTAATCTCAACCGTTTCAGAGATATAATCACTTAAAAAAATCGTAATTATGCAATTATTTCAATTATTAATATATTTTATTTATAAAATTGCTGCCTTATCCATCCAGATTTGGACCCATGCGATTTATTTTTGTTTTGAAATATGAAAAAATTGCTTGACGGAAAACGATTCACATCAAACGAGGAAGTCATCGCCAAAACACAGGCCTATTTTGCGTTTGACAAATCATATTTTTGAATGGCTTAAAAAAGTTGGAATATTGCTGGACTAAATGTATCAAGCTGAAAGGTGGACTATGTTGAAAAATACATATATGCGTTTCCTTTCCTAACATGGGTAGTAATCGTACAGCCCCCGTATGTACCTCCAAAAAAGAGACATCTCCAAAATAAGCTCCATCTAATCCAACATGCCCGGTGTGTTTGACTTCTCCCTGTGGTGCTGATATCATATCACTCCTTAGTCTACGTTTGGTAGCCGTACGCTCCCTATCTCTGATCAGAGAATGCCGAATGCTGCTCCCGGCTCCTTCGCCAGACGATCTTGCAAATACATTCTGAAAAAGTAAAGAATCTAATGACAACAAACAGAAGAAATAAAAGAAACAATGTAACCAAAGTCTCTTAAGGGTGTACCTGTCATTTTTTCAGTTTGAAATTTGAGAAACTCTATGTGAATTACATACTCTTTCAAGACGAGACTAATAACTTCTTGTGTTCTTGCTTAAATGTCACTTAAATACTAAGAGAGACATTATTTGTTACATAAATCTTGCTAGAGAGGAAATTTATAATCGAAAGAGATGACAATAAAATTGTTAATTTTCTCACATTCGAGGCAAGTATCAAAAAAAAAAACTCGTATTTAGAGTCTTTTCCAAGTTTTTTCATATGAATGGAATGAAATAAAATGTGTGTTGTCATTTGAATTAATCCATCGAAAATTAAATAATTTATTGAAATACCTAGTTCATATACAGTAAAACTACGTAAATTCGTAACTTACGGGATGGAAATTTAAAAAAAATATCCAAATTACGAATAATGAGGACAAAGTTTTTTGGCAAAATTAGAAAGAAATTTACATCGCGATTTTCATATTGAAACATGATGACTCCATTATTTCAGCTTCTTATGTGTCGAAATTTTTATTAAATAACGTATTTCGTATTACGTGAGTGGTGACGCGGCAGTCTCTAAAGGCAACAAAATCACACACATTAATTTGATTGGCGGTCGAATTTACCTTTCCATCCGAATTAGAATATTTAAAACTTGTTGGTTGAAGCTTATTATTTTCCTGCGATTTTTCAAGTTTGAACCCAGAAAGGTATTCGGGATTCGATTTTTTCCGCCAATTTTATATTTGATATCAATTTTTTGTCAATTTTCAAAATAAGCTCCATTTATCCAAATGGTCAAGGATTTATATGAATTACAATATGTTGGTGCCATTTTAGAGAATGAAACGTGAAAAAAATATATTAATAAAATATGTCAACATATTTAAATATGAAAGATTTATGTAGTTTCTTTAGTACCTACATATGCAAATCGCAACGTTTCATAAACATAGAAACTAGATCAAGTGATTCAATAACATTATTTTAACAACAAATCTTATAAAATGCACTATGGAATTTGATATACATATATTACGTACATGAGTTTTGCCATAAGCCATATGACAGAACTCAGTTTGGCATCTGTCATACATACCAACATGTTGTTTTTACAATAAGGAACGGCATCGTGATTGGCTGGTAGGCGGGGCCAGTGATTCCGTGAAAATACGAAATATAGGATTGCAAATTAACGGAGTTTTACTGTATATGAATATATTTTGAAATCAGTCGAAGTATCTCTACATATACTTAGATGGTTGCTTAAATCAATGTTCTAAATTTAAAATTATTATGGCAGATGCATTTTGTAATTTTGTTTAATATTATTGATTTAAAACACCATGTTGAATGAAGCGAAAAAACAAATATTCATTAACAGGATCGATATAAATATTATTTAGTGAGAAATATATTTTTGATATAAAACTTGATTTTAAATGGTAGCTGAAGCCTGAAAGCATATGAATAAATATTGTATATTATTTAAAATTGTTTGTGTAAAAGTATTTTAAAAATGTAAAAAATTAATATTGTCCTGCATATTGAACAGTTTATAACTCTATTGATTTTTAACATTTTGTTAATCTGTCTCCTTAATCTTGGCTTCAAGATTATAAGAAAATATATTTTATATATGCAAGAATTTTCCATATTAAGGCAATTTTGTGACACATGGAAAATTAATTTAATGGTCGCGGATTTTTCTTATAATGCTTGTATTGTCTTAATTATGGCAAATAATAGTCAGTTTATTGGTTTTAAATTAGTGTAAAGGTCTTAAGTAATAATTTTAAAAAAAGTCTAATCTAAACCTACAATATAAATTAATAATAAAAACCCACATTTCCGTAAAAAATTGCAATTTACATCAAAATTGGTGCTGTTTCATTGTTATTAACAAAATACTTTTAGTTTGTTAATGAACAGCAGTTAGTACCTGATTCCCGGAAGAGGGAAGGCTGGATCCGAGATACGATACCACATTTTGAGGATTAAATAAACCGGTAGTTCCATTGTTCAATATACCCTTCCACTGTGTTGCAGCTGGATTTCCCCTGGAAGATCAAAATATATTTCAGTTTTAGAAATGTCAAACAAAATTACTTCTGCGAAAAACGTATTACATGGGTTTTTTTGTATGGATAAATTGAGTTGTCATAAATATTTTTATTTCTTAGGCAAGTAACTTATTATTTGGAAAACGTATTAAGCATAAGAAATATGTAATTTGTATTGAACTTTTTCGGGACCAAAGAATGTAATCCTATTAGGTGGAATAACATATTAAGTGGGTTTCACTGTATTTTATTCTGATATGTCCAGTCCTAGAGATCCTTATTACATTAAATGAAATTAAATATTTTCTTAAATAAAACTGAATTGAAGTTGTTTTGAGTAAATTAATTAAATTAAAAATGATACTAAAACTTGTTTGATCGGTGGTAAATTTTTTACTATAGTAACTTTTTATATTCGCCCGTGGCATAAAATGTTTCGGGTTGTTTGAATGTTTGGTCTATTTATAATATAAATTCTAATATAAATTCAACAGTGAGATCATCTTCGGACGAACTCTCATCACTAAATAGTAGGATATTTAACGAATCATTGTCGTATACTGCAATTTTCAAAGTATCAATGTGACAGATGACTTTTAAAACAGCTGTGACCAGTCCCGCTACTTTTAACTAACGATTTATGGTTTTTACCATCCGATACTGGATGGTAAAATTAATTTACTATTGAATGTACTTTTTGATAAGTAAATATTTTTTAGCAATGAACGACCCATTTTTGCAATTTTTTTTTACAAAAGTAACTTTTTTACTATGGTAAAAATTTACCACTGATCACAAAATTGACCCTTAAGTGAAAAAAAAGTACCCTTTATCAAGGACGGTGATAATTTCTCCTCCCCGATAGCATAACAGATCCGCTCTCTTTGTGTTGGGATCCAGTTCGCTGTTGGACACAGCTTGAACCTAGAAGGTAAGAACAAAGATTTAAGCATGTAATACAAGCTCATGTAGGATAAAAATGATATACCAATCACTAACAAATCATTTGAAGAAACAATAAAACATGTTAATGGAGATACTGACCTGTTCTGGTTTACAATCTGGAAGGAGGTGAAGTATTTCTGAAAACTTTGGTCGCTTGTTTGGCTCGTGGTGCCAGCATTTCTGCATGAGAGTGAAATATTCCCGCGGACAACATTCTGGCTGCTCCAAACGCTAGATTAAAAAAATATATATATTAAGCAAGCTGTATAATATTTTTGTTTCAAACAACTGTTACATTTTGATGTTCATAATGAGGCTAATGTTGTACTGACTAGTCTGGGGAATTCTAAATTAAAATGTTTATTGATACGTAAGAACACCATTTGTACAATTGCATGGAGGGCAATACAGAATGCACTTGCAGAAAAGCATTTTTCTTTTTGCTGCTAGGACCTGTGGACGGCTATTATGGCTAAGGCTTCTGTAGAACGTATATTTCACCTAAAACTATATAATAAGGATGCACGATGCAGTATTGTTACAACAATATAATAAGGGGAATTTTCACATTGAAATATAGATTCTATGATGTCCTGGCCGCGCAGCGACCACCATCGGCCACAATTACTTTCCTGCTAGTTACAGTGAGAAGTGTGAGCAAGCGCCATGTGCCTGAGCATGACAGGGAATGATTCACGTAAACTACCTACTTCTAAAACAATGTACTATGAGGATAGTTTTACTAAATCAGATTTTTTTGCATGTATATTGATAACATACTTCATAAATGATTTTTACTGTAAAAGCTTTATGTCAATGAAGAAATTTGAGGTGCACAGAATTCAGTTTAGCGAGATTATACTGTACTTACTTGGAAGTTAGGAGCGTCTATGGCAACGAGGATTTGATGACCAGAGAAAGCTGCCCATGGTTGGAATCCATAAGAAAACATTTCCCACAGAGTGACAGCGTATGCCCACACGTCACTCGCTGATGTAAAGCGCAAATAGCTGATGCATTCCGGTGCACACCTGAAATAATTGTGAATAATAAATTATATTCACCTTGATTGGTTATGTAATACTGGCACAAATTAAATTAAATTAGTGCATGTGCAAAAAATACTATGCAGTTGTGTGCTGCAAGGCAGCAACCTTTTGTAAAAACTAGGGTTCTGATTCGTTAGAGCAAAAGCAGTGCCACAATGTGGCATAAATTAGTCAAATATTCAAATATTTTAATTCCACATATGATAACGGCACATGAATTTAATAGGAATCAAATAATGGTTTCAAACATGGTAAAAATACAATTATACGCAATTAGTATACATATTTATACAATTGACAAAAAAACTTTGGGGCAAAAAAAAGAGTCATGGCACATATCACACATACATTCATTTTATAAGATACAAATAAAATGAATAAGCCAAACATTTGATAAACAAAAAACACTTGTGCCGGATGTCAAAAGTAATTCATGTATATGAAATGTTAATTACTTTCAATATTATTTTTGTTTATCAATTAGTCATATCCAGGATTGTGGTCTGAAATGACCTTACTCTAGTCTTGCTTCTGTCCTTTCCTTCCGTTTTTCTAATAATTTTATAGCACTAGGCGTAGTACTAAGTACGCCATAATAAATGTCAGATTACTTTGCACTTCGCCATCTTCAAACACTAATTTTGCTATAGTTATAGAAACAGCTACCTTTTCGTTCAAACTGGAATCAATATTAACTGCGGTGGCAACACACGTTATTGATATTTTGATTTATCTCGTAATTTTAGAGAATATTTGGAGTTTTTCTAAATATCTTTACCAAAATTGTAAAATATTATTGGGAATTAGGTGATTTTCCATGATAATGTTAGTTATTATGATTTCCTCTATTTCTGGTGCCATCAACCCTTGCGTCAGGGGAAGGTATTTAAGATTTTTGCAAGAATCAATGAAGGTTTTTCAACACCTAGTACTTACATATTATTTTAAAATTTATGGTAATTTTTGGCTTTTAGTGTACTATAGAACAATAAAAGAGGAAAATAATGGCATCGAAAATGGTTGTTTGACCATGGGTGGAGCTAGCTGCTTTGCAGATTAAGGTATCGATATTGAAAACTCAAATTACATTAAAAATCCGGCCGCCTAATTAATCCTGATAATACCTAATCAATAGTAATTGCCTGCAAACTTCTCTTCTTATTAAATAACATACCAAAGTACTTAACTAAGTAAATTACTAACTAAATGTCATAAATATTTAAAATGCAATGTTTAAAAGTAAATAGATAACTAATTAATTAATAAATTACTATGACATAACATTGGGAAAAACCATTTTGCTACGAGTAATAACAATTTTTTAATTCGATGACCAATATATAGCAATAATAACCAAGCAGTAAGCAAAGGTTAAACAAAACAATTTGTACTGTGATATAAAAATTTAACAGGAGTTGAATAAGTGTCATTGCTCAATGCAGTATAATGTAAATGTACAAATCTAATTTGTATGTATGTAGTTAGTTACCAGGCAGTCAGATGTTAATAATTGTATACTTTGGGAAATAAAGCTAATTAATCTGGCAATATATATTGATACTACTACACTAATAAAATAAAGACCTACTGCTACACTAACACGGTAATCAAATGAATTATTGATTTTATCATTGTGGCTCTGGAAGTGTAAAATGTAACGCCAAACCCAGCATTAAATGCATTTACCACTTTTGGGGTGCTTGAAAATCACTTCTACTCACCAAGCGATAGGCAGCTTAAGATTGACATTGAAATTAGTCTGGTAATAATCTTTCCCAACGCCGAGCGCCCTTGATAGTCCAAAATCAGATATTTTTACTTTGTTTTTTGTGAAAACCAAAATGTTGCGGGCGGCAAGATCCCTGAAAAATAAAGAAGATATTATTGAACTATTGTAGGATTTACTAAAGTGAGAACAATATAAATTATTCAAATAGAAAATTTTAAAATAATGATTTGCCTAAGCGTACCTGTGTATAAGTCGTTTGTTCTCCAGGTATGTCATCCCTTCACATATTTGAAGTGCAAATTCACACAATGTCAGAACTGGGAAACTGGACCTCAACGATATTTCTTTGAGGCATTCCAATAAAGATCGTAGGGGAGCTAATTCTGTCACCTAGGATTGTTAGTTATCAATGAAACAATCACATTTTCATTATACTTTGTCATTTCGCACATACCCTTGGTTAGTGTTCACATAGTTCTTGTAATATTTTAAAACGTGTCTGTACCAGAAATATGTGTAATATGAAGTTGAGCTATTTCAAAATATTGATACTGACTAACTAATAATACATTCATCACATAAATATTATTACAAGGCTTTATGAAATGTGAAAACTTATTCATTCTTAGTTATTATGCAAATAGGAAAAGATTTATGGAAAAAAATACTAAGCGTGTTTTTTGGTTCTACCGATTCTTTCATGATACAAATATTTTCTACTCCACATTGCTCTATCTTCGCATTAACAGGAACAAAAATGGCATTAATAGGTTCATAATTTTTCTTAAGAATTTCAAAATCATAGTTTTTGTATTTTTTCGCAATCATTTATATATAGTTAAAGCATATAAAATTCCGCAAATGCCCTGAATTGATTGACAGATGTATAAACATTAGGGAAATTAAATGCGTTGCATGAATGTCAAGAGGTTGATTGAACATGGACCACAGCGGTCAATCCAGAATGATGTGATTGACACACCGTAAACAATTGAAACATGGTTGAATACGCGCGCACCTATGGAACTAAAAAATATGTCGACCCCCCGTTCAGAAAAATATGAGCACGAGTCAGAAGAAAGGTAAGCAAAAAACTGAAGATAACCTGATAAGTCTTTTAATTTGTAATTTAGCACAATTCCAAAATAAACTTTTTCAAATGCACAAGTTTGTTAATGTATAAACCTCTGTAATTCGTAATTCAAAACTCATTGCATCGTAAATTAATACATTTTTACATTGAATATTAGGGAAGCAATTGTAATGAAAAATCTAAATTGATAAAAACCTAATTTACAAAATGCTGTTTAAATCATTTGAAATAGGGAATTCCGTGTATACCGTCAACACCGTGCACCCCCACCCCAATCCAACATGTTTAACGGTCGCTCGATAATAAATTTACAAAAATAAACTATGCGAAAAAATCATGAAAAAGAGTGTATCGCATTAGCTTAATTTGATATTTTAATAAGAGAAACTGCTGAATGGTCATTAAAATTATATTGCAGTTCACTCTTGAATGTATTCATTATTTAAGAATTATGTATTTGTATGTTGTATATATAGTTTTTAAGTGAAAAAATACTTTAAATGAATTATGTACATATTTTTAAAAATGAATCCATACTATAGCGCTTCCTCATTTTTTATCTGGATATGTTATTGGATTTGGATCTGTATATGTAAGTGTCATTGACAGTAAAAAAATTTTTTACATGTTCGCCAAAGTAGCGAATATGTTCAACATGTTTTTAATATCTCTAGGTTAAGATTACTAAAATGTTTTCTCTTTTATAAATTAAATAACAGTACGTAAATATATATACAATTTGAAATTAAGTGTACATTGTCTTTATTATAAGTAAGAAAAAAACATACATTAGTGAAATCGTACAAATTTTTACGAAAGGCAAGTATATTGAGATCTGTCATCTTGCGTCGCACTTTGTTTTCTTATCTATGGTCGCACGGTCAAATGCGATGCGAGATGACAGATGAATGTTTAAGTTTGTTTGTAATGATTATATTTTTTCAATAATCATTTATGTAAACATGATTTCAGTTTTTTCAAGAATGTCTTTAAATGGATATATATATATATATATATATTTGAAAGTTGATATGTAAGAACACCGTTTGTACAATTCCAGGGGGGACAATACAGAAAGCACTAGCAGAAAATCGGCCATAGCAGATTGCTTTTTGCTGTGAAGACCTGCGTGTTTATTGTGACCGCTTCGCGGTAGATAATGACCGCTACGCGGCCTGTGGTAGTCATGAAGCTGTGGTGGCATGGCCACGGCTTCCGTAGAATCTATATTTCATCTAAAGCAATATAATAAGAATGCACTATGCATTATTGTTAAAGCAATATAATAAGGGATTTCCGCATTGAAATATAGATTCTATGGAAGTCCATAATATCCGCATTCAGAGCCTAGCAGCAAGCAATCGGCGATTGCTTTCCTACTAGTAAGACTTTATTACTACGCAATTACATAATTTAAGCAATTATTAAGTTTAAGAATAATTTTTTAAAAACATAATGCCTCAGAAAAAAGAGAAATCTGAAGATACCGTTAATTAAAATATTAATATTTTTAAAATGTAACTCTTTATCAATTGTAGAATTTGGTAAAAATAAGAAAAGCTGTTCGCTCAGGCGCGACTAACGACGTTTGCAAAAACGAGTAACCAACGGTGGGTTAAGGAAAAGACATTTTTGTTGTGAAGTTGCATTTTCAGAACAGTTCTGTGGTATTTAATGTAAATTAAATTAATCAACTAAAAAGATATACAGAAAAAATGTATCTATCGAAAAATATTTAGTTACTACCGGGATGAGTTATTATTAAGCCCGATTGGATAGCACTACCAATCCGCGTCACATGATATGCTTTTTGTACATGCAGAAGGTACAAATGAAGGAAGCAACAACAGGAAAGGATCAGAAAAACCCCCTATTGTAGAATGTTAAATGTGTTCCAACAAGAGTGGAAAATTTAAATTTGAAAAAAATGTTATTTTGAGAAAATACTGAAATTTTGATTTAATCATAAAATAGACATGTGTGAATTATGTATGGAGCAACACATCTGATAAATGTCCTTCTCGGCTTTGCTGGCACATTTGCAATCTTTTAACGAAATTTTGAATCATAGTTTGGCATAACTGTGGCCAATTCTAGTTGCCCACATGGGAGATTACATGACCAGGGAATGTCGTCTACCATTGAAATGTCATAATGGTTTGACTGTCAAAGCACAACAGCAAAAATGGCACCAAATTTGAAGTTTACCCTCTTGTTGGCACATCCTATATAAACAGAAGTTTTAAGAATAGGCAAGTGTGCGTGAGATGTGGAAATTGGAGAGAAAGAGTGGCAGGGGGCATGCAGTCCATAGATTCAAATAAGCCGTGATTAGCTTAAATTGCTGGGAAATAAATCAAAATTAATGATTTATCCATTACTATCATTATACCATATATGTATACCATATTCCGTCAAAACAAATATACTATTTTGAAAAATTTTCCAAAAATATATTTATATACAGCTAATTTAAATGTACAGACTGCATGTGCCCGAGTATGCCAGGTCAGAAGGGTGTGGTGTTCCACGTTCTCTCTGCCTACCATTGGTGTGAAAAAGTGTGGAGGTAAGGTTAGTTACTTAATACATTACATTAATAAATCTAATTGCATATTTTCACCAAATTAAAACACGCAGCAGAGGCCAGAACACATAACAGTTCAACAATTTGTTTTATCAACGAAATAACTAGTATTTCTGATTTTATCACGCAAAATTCTAAATTAAATGTTTGGACACACCTGAACTTGACTTAAGAGTGGACGAGTTAACAATAAATTGCAAATCGACAATATTTTTAAAATAGCTTAGTATAAATGGATAAGAGTTTCGCAAAGTTTTGATTCTTTATTAATAATTGAAAATACAATTATACGCAGGTAACAACCAAAAATTATTTTAGCAATATTTGAATATATTCAAGTACACACAATTACTGGATTTTTACCTACAAAGGCACTGGTATTAAACAAATATCAGATATCTCATAGAGACAAAGCTATTATGTGTTCTTGGACATATTTAAATATTGCTAATATAATATACTAGTCAAAATAAGAAAATATATAAAAAAAAATTTAAAAAATTGATTTTTCAGGCGTATTCTAGTATAATATATTAAAAAACATATTACAGATAAAGAATATTGCTTTAAAATAATTTTTTAAAAAATCAGATTCTCATAGTAATAACATATACGCTGTTTAAAAAAAGGGGAAAAATGAATTATCAAATTTGGTACTCGAAGCAAGTCCACATACTAACATATACAAAATTTGATAAATGTGGAGATTGAGAGATGAGAATTAGTGAACGTTTTATTATATTTTCACTTTATATATATACAAAGTGATCACTTAAGCCAGACGAAGACCTACAGGTCGTAAGCCCTCTAATTATCCCATACTTCCATATACTTTCCATTAAATATAATAAAACAATAGCTTTGTCTCTATGAGATCTGATATTTGTTTAATAATTATTTTATTTCATTTTAATATTAATTACAAATGAAGACATGTTTTTAGTATGGTATCAGCTTAATTCACTTTATAAATAAAAGATATTCATCCAAGTTTAAGTTAATTAATGTTGTTACCTAAACAAAATAAATAGCAAAAAAAACAATTTTACATTGAGATTGTTGAAAGATTATTTAAAACAACTAAACTTTGTACTGCACATATGTTGGATCACGAAACTAGTAGTGACAATAACCCAACATGTGCGCAGTATAAAGTTAAATTCTTAAAATTAAAATAATCATGTTACACCACAATGTAACCGCCATGTCAATCAATGATATTGTTGAATGATGTTCGAGACTAGAAGAATACAAACCAGCATGAGAGAATCAGGATGTAGGACCACGCCATACAATCGAACTATGCTCCTATGTTCAATACTGTGCATAATTGCGGCTTCTTTTAAAAACTCCATTGAATTAGTATGCATTCGCTCCCGACAAAGACACTTGATGGCTACTTGTATCTGGAAAAATCAGACGAAATATATCATCATCATAATAAATTATCAACCAGAAGTGAACTATTTGAGCTATTCAAGAATTAACAAGACATTATTGTATTATTATGAATAATATTAACACAAATATAAAATCACCCTGTGTCCATCATTGGTCCAAACTCCTTGCTGTACCACACCAAATTCACCAACACCGAGTTCTTTGTTGATGGTGATATTCTCGGCCGGAATGATGTGCTTGTTAGGTGCTCTGGTGACATTGTCTGAGGGCATTTCAGATTGCAACTCTTGTACCCTCTCTTCGGAGAGTGAACCCAGTGCGGAACAGTTCTGGAAATAATATGTAAAAAAAATAAAAAAGATTTGCATACATTATAACATGAAATTACTTGCAAGTGACATACGATTTTGGAACAATTTTCAATGAAAGAATAAATAACTCACGAGTGCAACGTTAGTAGAAAACATTTAGGATAACTTATTTAACAAAATTGATTTAGTTACCCACACACATGGGATGTTATTGCCAATCACAATAAACAAGTTTCAATTTTTAAATTATTTATTTATGTATTTGTATACTGACATTCGACATAAGTAAAGATTTCGACAGAGGATGGCATAACAGCCTATTCTACAAAATGACCCCCGCTTACATTCCCCGCAGCGGATCCATCTCATTGCCAGTTACCTTTCTAACTGCACATTCAGAGTTAAACTCGAAGGCATATACTCTTTCGAAGTTCCGCAAGGTTCCCTTTTCTCGAGCGATCTCCCCGTTCCGCTAGACCACAACATTACTATGGCCCAGTTCTCCGATGACACGGCAATCCTGTCCTCCCCAAACGCTGCTCTGGCAATTCGGAAAGTACAAAAATATGCCACATTTCCAAAAAAAAAAGGTGTAGAGACTGGCGCATAGAAATAAAACCCTCTAAAAGCACCGCCACTCTCTTCACGCGCAATTACAAACATGTCCTTTGCTTTCGGACCTTTGACGCTCAGACCAGTTATATAAAGTATCTCGGTATTATCCTGGATTCAAAACTCACATGGCGCAAAACACATCCAAGAAAAAATAACTCTGTGTCATGTGCACTGTCTGCAATGTATCATATGATGGGCAGAAATAGCAAACTATCCATAGACAACAATCTCCTTATATACAAGACCATAATCACCTACACAGCCCCCATCTGGGGGTCACACATATAAAAATTCAAATGCAAATTCACACATAAAAAGACTCCAGATTTTGCAAAACAAAGCCATCAGCCCTTGATGCGCCGAGTTGGGTTAAAATCACACAACTCCACCACATCTTGGGCATTCCTACCATAAAGGAATTCATAAAACATGTATCAGAACATGTTTACAGAGATTTCTTCCCGTAAAAATCCCTCCATTAATATTCTAGCTAGCTATGACTTAGATTTGCATTCTAAATACATACAACCAAAAGTAATCTCACTGCCCCAACTTCGCAATTTGGCCAGAAAAATTTAAAGCATTAAATTGTACATATTAACGTTATATATGCTTGAGAGTAAACTTTTTTATATAATGAAATAGTTCTTATAACTACTTTTGTGTGTTTTGGTCTTACATATTTGCATCTAACTTATCTGTGCTTACATTACATATTGTATTGCACATTGGTATTATTTTATTTTTTCTCTCTTTTTTTATACTTTTTAATATTTTTTTTAATATTTTCACATTTACTTGCCTTGTATGTTATGTATTTGATCTTTTTGTGTTTTGCCTTCATGTGTTTTGGTTTTGTAAAATGTATTTGTTTACCAATTTGCCCTAAAACAGGCTTGCCTAGTTGAGCAATGCATTTAAAATGTGTGAAAAATATATGTTACAAACTGTCTTTTTTTGCAGCTGTACAAATGTTATATGTCTGTACAAATGTTAAATATTCTGTGTTCCGAACCTCCACCAACTTCATATATCTATAATATTTTTCAATAATAAATATGTTTTGAAATGTTATTTTAATAAAAACTTACCTCATCTTTCTTGCCTGGGCCCAAGAGTCTTTTGATACGGGATAAATAATTTTGTGGATAATATTTGGTATAAAACTTTTTCAGTCTCCTTTGTTCGGGACGGGACATTCCCAACAGGCTGAGATCCTCATCAGTGACATACTTCAGTTGGGATGTCTTCAGTATCTTCAGTTCAGATCTACAATAAAAAAAGTTCAATACAATACACCCTTGCTAAACCGCCGCTACCAAAACCAGCCTAGTGGCAGATTACAGTGTTAGGAACAAACTTGATTATTAAAACAAGTTATAATGTCAAATATACTTTATTAGAAACATGCACCTACAAATAGATACTAAATTACTACTGGGTGATGAAGAGCTATGCATCATGTGAGGACGCAATGTAAAATCATGAATAAGGAGTTAAATTCAAAGAATCAACTGATAATAAAATGGTGTACTGTCATCACAATGTAAAAAAAACAAATTAGATTGTAGTAGTTGACAAGATTAACGAGAAGTCACAATTCTTCCTATTATATTTCTACCAGTGATATAATTGTTTATGTAGATCTGTGTGAGCCGTGCCAATGTTCAAAATTGTAATATCCGTAATTAATATGCACTGAGCAGAAAATCAAAATGAGTGCTTCAATTATTGTACTAAGAAGCAATTGTACTGAGTCACAGAACCGACTATTTAGAGCAAAGCCATCATTGTTATCTTTGCAAATTCCTCTTGCTCATAGTTGAGTAATTCATGTACTTAGTAATAAAGTAGAGTAATTAATGAATCAGAAGATATGAGATCTTAATATGATGACCTTAAAGCATAAAATATATTTCAATGTTATGGTATTTATTTTTAAAATCCTCACTAAGAAAATAACGGCAGAATTTATAAGAAAATTTTATGCAAGTCAATATGAGCACAAACATCATACAAGAGGAAAAGATAGACTGAGACTGCCATTCAGGAAGAAGGCTAAATCTCAGATGTATAGTACGATGAAGATCTTTAATAAAACGTCAAATGAAATAAGAAAGGAGGAGAAACTACATAGATTCAAAATGAAACTAAACTAATATGTGCAAGATAAGTTTTAGTAAAAAGGAACATTTTGATCTTATTATATTAGTGCATATATATATTTTGCACTACATTAAGAATAAATAAAATAAATCATTTAAAAAATACAGTACTTATAATACACAGTAATTAAAGTAACAGTCAAAGTCAATATATTTACTAACTTAATTTGATCATAGTAATGTTGCAACTCAGCCTCATTCAGGAAATCAAACAGGCTGATCCCCAAATCTGGAAAATAACAATATAATTCTATAATAAGTCGTGGTGTTTATCAAGTCACCCGCTGCTAGTGTGTCAATACGCCATGTGGAGCAGTGAAGATCGAACCAATATTATTTTGAGTCAGACATCTGTCGATATTTGTTAAGAGTGTACGGGATTCACAACCAGTTTATGGATACTAATTATGATTTTTACGAGATGAAACAAATATTTTAAGAGATTCTATGTATTAACCCACATCTAAAGTGGTAGATGTCTGTTCAAGCAACATGTTTTTGAAATAATCCAAACTCAGTATAAATGCAGCTAATAATAAACCGACATTCGATAAATGCATTATAATGGGCCCAAATGTGTAAATATAAAAGAAATTATTATTTATTTACCTATGCAATAAAAAATAGAATACTACTGATACTAGCAAAACAAATCCAGAAAAAAATTAGTAATAACTCATTTAATGATTTAATAACAGAGAAAAGATAAATTAGGGAAGAATTGTAATATTTTAATCACATTCCGTAAATTCACATCTCAGTAGAGTATAATATTATATGGTCTGCGTAGGTAGGTATGCAAGACATGTACAAGGGATGCAACAAAATCAATAAAATCTGTACATGACATCAGAACACAGGTTGTGATGTTTTCATATAAAGGGAGAATAACACATACCCATCTTATCGATAGTTCAATTACATTTACAGAATTCTTGTTTTCTATTAATAATAAAACGTCTATTTTCGGAAGAGCATCAATATTAAAATGTCGTCTTTGTATTTTTGTAACACTAAAACTCAAGACAAAAAATTTAAAATGCCTCAGGAATATTGCAATAATAATTACTGAACAATAACCGCTCCCTACAGAAAATTTGTTTCAAATAAATGCCACAAAACACAAGACGCCGAATGTCAAAACATAAATTCTCGAGAGACCTCCATTTCTACATTCTTACGAAGCGACAAAATGGTTGTTCCAAAATAAACAATAATGGATTACTTACATGATTGAAAATAATATAGGGGTTAAAAGTCTCATCAATTAATTTATAAAAGCTTGCTTGATATAAATTGTAGTTAAATTGAAGTTTTAATTAATTTTGTATATTATGTTTCTATTTTTTTATTTTGAAAATTTTTCAAACTCTTGTATAGTTTTTTCCTCAGAAAATTTAAAAGTTTAAAAATAATGATAGATGCCACATTTAGTTATGAATATTATCTCATCTCACTATGTATCTTGCTTTTGATATAACAAAAGGAGTCAAACAAGGCTGCGTAATGAATATTCAACTTGTACGTAGACAATTTATTGAAATAACTTGGTCTTTTTCATAATAAGTTTTTCTAGGGAAACCTCTGAAAACATACGAGTATTGTATTTAATTATATTATAACTCTTCAAGATCTAAATCTTATAAGTTTTTAATAATGAAAGGGGAGATGAAACATAAGAAGCAAAAATAAAAACCGAACTACAAAATTTCAAAGACGTTGCACATGTTTGTCAAGTCAACTCGACAGCCAATCATCGGACAAGCCTGAAAATCAGTCGTCGAGTCAACTCTGAAATAACCACATAGCCGGTCGCCAACAACGCCACTTAGCCGGTTCAAGACAAGGTCTTTGGAAGAAGGCCCCAGCGAAGCACTGCGGATTAACTTAAGATAGAAATTAAATTAGAATTAAGTTAGCATAAGGATGTGCACCTGCTCATGACGTATGTAGAAGTAAAACGCATTATTAGATATTTGTTATCGTGTCTTCTGTCTATTTTTTTTCATTCAACCTGTCCCTCTTCAGTATGATCTCTGCCAATAGTAGTATTGATTGCATATCAGAGAGAGATAACACAAGCTGGAGGCCACCTCTCTCGTATGACAATAAAATAAGTAAACATCAATTGACGGCCCGACGTCAGGCAAACGGTTCTCAAATTAGGACCGCGTCTCTATATAATGTAACATTAAAATCATGTGGTTTCACATTACCTACCTTGTCTCAATTGTGGTTAAAACTTGTGAACATTTTAACACGTTGAGTAATTCCGACTTGTTCCAGGAATATGAACGGGCCCAGGGTTGTATAACCGGCATCTGTCAAATGTAGTATTTTCAGCCATAGATAAGAGTTTTTCAGTTCGTTGACAGATCGTGTGCCGAACTGGCGGATATATTTAAATAATAAGATCCATAAATTAACGTGATTCTTTGTAAAATCATTGACATAAAGTGTCGTATAAAGTTACGCATTTATTCTGCTTACCATTTCCTTTAATTTTATTTATTACGTATTTGAAAGATGATGGGAACGATGATTCACTCACGCGGAGCAAACCTTGTAAGGTAAAGAATTTGGAGGTTTGGCTGCAATGCCTATTTTTAAGACCATTTTAGTTGAATCCGACACATGGTTTTATAAATGCTGTGATGTTTTATTTTTTAAATTTAATTTTTTAATATCTTTGAAGCTTTTTAGTATAACCGTACTATCTACGATAAAAATCACATTTAATCAACGAAAAACCCAGTGCACGTGTTTTTACGTTAGTTTTTTTTTGTATACCACTGTCATCTGGATTCTCAACTAGGCTGTAATGAAAATAAGAAAATTGAAAGAGAATTTAGATGTCTTTGGCCAAGATTCATATACTTAAATTCACCACTATTTATTACAAGTCTTCTTAACCATGACATAAATGAAGTAAAACTGACATGGTCCTAGCCTAAACATGTTGAAGTTAGATTAAAGTTAACATGAATCAATCTATATCGGCATTTGTTAATGTTTTCTTAATAGCTAGTTTAAAGTGTACACTAATGACATTAAAATTTATAAGGCAGTTGTTTCTTTGTACAATGGCATTTCTCTTCAAAGTGACTTAGACCAATTAACTGACTTTTGCAAACAGTTTGTTTTGTTTGTCATACAAGAAAGTATTTCTTAGTCACATTTTGTAGAAATTTACAAAAATTAAATTAAAAACAGCTATAAATTAGAAAGCTTATAACACATTGTAAGTATATTGGCGCGCATCACTAAATTTTGATTAGATCAGCGTATACAAATAATTACAACTAAATCATTCAAAGTGCTTGTATTTATTTTAAGGATTAGTAAAATTTTTAAGTATGCTGATACTATTAAAATACTACATCTTTCATTTGTCAGAAGTACATATTCGGAATCTGCAACAGTACTAGCTTGGAGAACATTCTGAACAAATTATTAAAGCATATGTGTAACAATAATATTCTGTGCATTCTTACAACTGCACAAAAGTGTTGACCATCTGCCGATTTACTTTTTCTTTACAATGTATGGTACAAAAACCTTTCCACTGTCCTAAATTACATTACAAGAGTCCGGCCGCAGATGGATCAAGATGGTGGCAGGTTATTCTCATGCTGACAGCTAGATGCGCAAGAAATAAACACAAAGCCGCAACTGTACGCTAGCGGGACCAGCCATTGCAACAGGACCGCTTCGTATGTAATGTCTGTGGGAGGGAATGTGCCTCCCGATCGGGCTGCTTTCCCATTAGAAGGCGGAACATGAGAGTCAGAGAGAGAAATGCCTTTACTATGTGGGAATGGTGAGCGGATCCTTGGCTATGAGGTTTGGCAGAAACAACTAAAATAGTGATAAACAATTAAAAATGAAAAAAATTATTTAAAGATTTTTATAACAGAAACAATCATATTTTTAAATATTTGATTTAGTGCATATTAGAAGTCCATCCTTCTGCCAATCTCTCGATCTTCAAATACACGGAATAATTTACAATAGTGCAAACTTACATGCAAACATAATTTTTTTGTGGGTAAAAATGGAAATTTTTTGAGTTGTGCCCTCGTCGTAAGTCCAAAGAGCAGAGAATAATTTTTATTTTTTTATTATGTACCTGGTTTTTAAATGTCTGCTCTAGCTCGCCTGCTTCGGCGCCTATTCATTCTATCACTTCCAATACCATTTTCCGTTACAATCCATTACGTTTTTTAGTTTTGTTATTAACATAAGAAACAATTTTTTGTAAAATTGATACATTTTTTCTAGTAGGTACTAAATACTCTCCGCCCTTCCTCTTGTTCGAAAAACCTTAGGTTTAATATCGGCTGGTCCTGACTTCCCTTTGCCAGAAGGCACCTTATTTGTTTTTGTGTATTCTCTTCTTTTTCCCTTAAAGGGGTGTGTGAGGGAGTTAGGATCCGCCATTTGCCGTCCCTCTCAGTGCCTCTATTCTTGTGTGTATATTTTATCTATTATTGTTGTGTGCATTTCATTTATTTCTGCCTCATGTTATTTTACAGAATAAATGTTTTTTTACTGCACTGTACGGACAGTGAATGGTCATTGGTTGGCAGCCATGCTGTGTTGCGTTTTTTGCGTTATGCGGCATTGTGAATGTGAAGGACCGATATGGAAGCTTTTGCTCATAAATCGGTCCTGGGTAAGCGGTAGTCACAATTCACAGTACCAAATTCTGTTTTATGTTACTTAATCATTTTTTAATCTGCTTATTTATGTTTCTCTCAGGCATTTGTCCACCACAAGTGTTGCGTGGAAGCAGAAATCAACAGCGGACACGAGACTAAAGGGTTACATAATGAAGAGTTATCTCAGATACATGAATTACTATGAGCAAATGTTAGAGAAACGGTTTCCCGCTGCAATGAAAGTCTACAAAGTTTTTAAATATGGAATCCATGACTTCTACCTAGATCTGAAATCATTTGTCAAAGTAAGATTGACCGTGCTGAGTCTACCAAAGGAAGAAGCCTTCCGGACTCTTACTAGAAGACAAATTGAACTTTATGATCAAATGCCGAAGGACATGTTGAAGATTGCCCCAGTATTAATATTTTCTGCATTACCATTTGCCAATTATGTGGTGTTTCCACTAGCGTTAGTATTATTTTAATTTAATTTATAAATATAGGATACTATCAAAAATAACAATTAATTTTAGTAATTTGGGTTTAACAAAATACTAAATCTCTAGTCTAAATAATTGTTTTCAAAAGAGTATGATTGTATGTATATGGTACTTTTATTCCTGAATGTATGAATTTAGCCACAAGATTACACTGCCGTCTGAATGACTCAATTTGATTTCTCGACAGTGTAATGATTAGTATCTCCGCCCGTCTTGCGGGAAACCGGGATTCGGTTCTCCGCCAGGATATTTTTATGGAATTTTTGAATTTTTTTTTCAAACCAAAAAAATATTTCACACATGTGTTTGAGGGCTGGTTGTGTGATCATTGGTAAAAAAATATTTACTTCTCGAAAGTACATCCCGTAGTAAACTCGTTTTACTCTCCGATATCCGATAGTAAAAACGAGAATCGATAGTTAAATATGGCGGACTCTTCACAGCTGTTCCAAAAGTCATCTGACACATGAATACTTTGAAAGTTGCAGTATACGACAATTGATAATTCAATATCTCACTATTTTAATGATGAGAATAGCATATAATCTGAAAAAATTTCACCATCAAAGTGATAGATTTCAAACGCAGAGGCGAAAAAATCTATAGATAAAGCATATTTCATGATTATTTTTCGCATCTATTGACATCTCATCTATGCTTTGACAATAGTAAATTTGATGTTCAAACAACCCACAAACAATTTTAACCACGGGTGTTAGTAAAATGTTACCATAGTAAAAATTTACTACTGATCACACAACCGGCAAGATGTGTAGTACATTTTTTGAAATTATACAGTTAACCAATCATTTTAAATGCGTTATTATATGAACACTGAATTTACATTTTTATTTTCCTACTTACAGCTACATGTATCCTAAAAAATTACTTACATCTCATTTTTGGACTGACCAGCAAAAGGAAGAGTTCAACGCTTCGTACCTAAGTGAGAGGCTCAAGTATGCTGGTCCACTGCTCAAATGTTTACATCACCATCTGATGGAGATTCGAGATGAAAAGATGAGAATTAAGTGGGCTGAAGTCTTGCAGATATTGCAAGACGGAAGCCACCCCACAGTGCAGCAAATAATGGCCTGTAAAAACTTATTCATCGCGGGTCCTTACAGCATTCACAACCTCCATTTTGTACATAGAGTGAGTTTCTTATGATCATGTTTTATATATGCGCCTCTTATGACTATTCTTTGATTGCGAAATTTACAAGATTGTTTATAATATATAAATTGCCACATCTACTACTATCTCTAAATTATATATTATATTTATATCATAGTTTTCTGTCTGAGAATCTTAATACATTACTGTTGTGTTTTTTGTTTCAATGCAGTAAATTTATACCTGTCTCTTGAAATATTATTTCAATAATGATTAAACCGTTATTTAAACTTATTGTGACTGTGGTTTGATTGTAACAATGATTGTTATCTGATTATTAGTAATTCTTCAAGCAATTACTAATATGAACTAAACCTCCAACTGTTAAATCTTAGTTATCAATCATCATTGCAATCAAACACAATAACATTTTAAATAACGGTTTACTGTCACTACTTTATTTGATGTTCTAGTGTATTATTGAATGATTTTTAAGATAGTTCTGTTGTTTTGTGTAATATATGTATGCGTATCACAATTCATTATTTCTCTCATTTTATTTCTTGGTGCGTTGTTCTCACATTGATTAATAGCTTCTACATTTTTAAATTGGTATAATTTTGTCATACTTCAATGTTATTTGAATGTCAATGTATATATAAATTAATGGTTCAATTTGAATATATGAATTCTGTATGTAAAGAAACTGATTACAGGATATCATAAAGATGTTATACAATTGTGCAAGATTGATGCATGCATCACGTTACTCCGATAGTCTTGTGATGTGTGTGTTAAGTTGTGCTTTGCGGTGATAACCATACAATATCAAAACGATATAGCGCCATAAGAACGATTCAACTCTGAAAATAAAAATTAGGAATTAAGATTTTGAAAGTGTTTATTAGTGAAGTACCATAAGAGTATTTAAATGTATTTTTATCTGCATTTCATAGTACAATGTAATAATAATGTGCATTTACAAATTGTTCTTCACTTGTGCCTCACGTGATGAGACACATCAGCTTATATATTTATTTTGTATGTTTTGCCGGTATTTCCGTGACGCGTTTCCTTCTATTCCAAAACCCATTTGAAAGATATTCTTAATTTAGAATACATCTGCAAAATTATTCAGGATATTGAGAATCTTGAGAATGAAATGAAATATTTGAATTGAGGGGGTGGCGAAACGGGATGTAGAAAGGATTGTTTGGTAATTTGGTAGAGGCTCAAGGACTAATCACGACTTACCTGGATTTTCTCTTCTGTAGCCACAGCTCTCTTGAACTTCAGGAACAACTTCACCGATTCACACGTTTCGGCACGCACTGTGAGAAAACTGAAAACATAATAACACCAATAACTTTAAGTTAGTGTGACGAGCTCGTAACAGGACATTCACACTTCTTGACGGCTCACAAGTCATAGGTCACACACAGAAAAATCAGTGCTCTGTGGTAATGGTAATAGGAGGAGGGGGTGGCAGATAGGTATAGTAAACCTGACGGAGCATCCACACGCGTACGGCAACCGGCGATCTGGTCCAGTCATAAATACTGAATGTTGAATATTGAGTTTCATTCTATGATAAAATCAGTTAGGGTTTTGGAACTTGATGATTTATGTGTACACTTGGAAAACGGATCACGAAAACTGATTTTTGAAAGTATTATCTTTTCTTACACATGGTACCTACACTATAAATTGTTTTGTATTTTTTAAATTGATTGCTTATTTTTATCATTTGCGATGTTTCACAAAAGTCTAGCGAGTCCTTTGTGGTTCACCGTTACTCCATGTGCAGATACGGTGGGTTGCGTAGCCTCTCTCTGGCTGAATGATCATAATTATTTGTTTTTTTTTTTATTACAGAATAGTCTTATTCGATTGCACGGACTATCATTAGGATTTTATCCGACCAGCAAATTGTGCCGCAGAGCCTTCATTTTAAAAGAAATGGATAAAGCCATTGTCCGCCAAGGTGGGGTAAAGAAGATGAAGGATGAAGAATTAAAAGTGGCTTGTCTCATAAGAGGTTTCCACACCACGCAGCTATCTCATGAAGATACAATTAATTTATTAAAAAATTGGATTGCATTATCCGAAGCTGTACAAAAAGAATCATATTCAATCTTATTACACAGCCCTGTTTTACTTGGATGCAATATTCCAGGCTCTTTACCAAAAATTAATTAAGAAATTCTAAGTCAAATGGTGCATATATGTAAACTGGCAAACACTTTGTAATTCATTTGAAATCGACTGACCAGTCTTACTTTGATAATACATATTTAGAATCCCTATCTACCTACTGATGCACACGTATTCTTTATTTTCCCGTATGTATACAACACAAATTACTGTTGGAATTCAATCACATACAGAATTTATTGTACATAATATTCCATGTTCACATCTATTAATATTTTTCTTCATAATATTTCTCACAAAAAGTTGAGTACAGTAAGGAACAATTGGTTTCTGATTGTTTATAAATAAAATATAATGGAACCTCTATTCGTCTAGTTCGATATTCGTCACATTTTGATAACAAACAAATGTTTCCATATTCGTTAATATTTTCTATGTTTGTCACTTCCACCGCCCGGCAATGCTGTCTAACTGGGCTAAAACGCGGACACCCAAATGTTGCCATAATCAACCAAAACATAAATGGATTCAATGATAGTGTGATTGACTACTTCATGAAGGTTTTAAAAAACAGGCAACATTGGGCAGGTTCTTTGTTAAATGGAGTGCTACTGAATCATCGGCAAACAAAAACCATCACCAGAATTAGAGTTACCTGATGTTTAAATTGTCTCCTAAATATTAGTAACTTTCCTCCTCTTCTGCTTCTACCATTATGTCTCCTCAGTACAATAAAGGTAATATTTTGACATCAAATTTATTAATTTGTGTACAATTTCTGGGAACGGGAACGGTTGGGAATGAATTAATAGAATTTTAGTTATTTGTTATGAGAAAAACTGTTTCTATATTCGTCAGGCCCTCACGAATATTCCACTGTATATTATGTTACCATTGTACAACATTTGTGATGAATGATTCTTTTAATTTAGATTTTACTCTCATGTATAATTAAATTATGTATATTACACTAAAACCTCGTTATTGCGAAACCAGGAGGAACAAAATATAAAAATTTGTATTAATGAATTTCCATATTTGTATTTAAAAAATCTAATTTCCTTATATATATTCTGTGCCGTAGCAAAAAAAATGTAGCATGGCTTTAAAAAAGTTCATAAGTTCCGCAAATAAGGTGGCCATTGTCAGCTTAATATGCAATATATCATAATAAGGCATTCTGCATACAAAGAAGGTTATTCTGTGTATAGAAAACTCTGAATAATCCAATTAGTTTTGTTTTTAACAGATAAGCAAATGGATAATTAATAAGAAGTTAAATTAAAGACATTTTACGTAACATTATTTAAGACAACCTATTCTCACGACTTGGAAATTAGCGTTATTTGAAAATTCCAGAATGTTATGCTAATATAAAACAATTTTTTTTTAAATTGTGTTTAAATTTAGAGCCTCTACAAATATTAAGAGTTTTGCATTAGTCAAACGCATCTTCGATCATCTTTTTAAAAAAATTGTATATAAGAGACGAGTTACAAATTCAGAATACCATATTTTATGGCTTACTCGCCTTTGCTGTCTTCTTTATGTCGATAATAATGAAGATGAAAAGTGAAGAATTGCGAAGATGCACAGAATTGTAGGCATTCAAAGTTCAAAGCAGACCAGACTCAAACTCTGCGGTCTATACATACACAGCATACAGAGCATATAGAGGTACACGTACCTCACGTGCTCAAGTGTGACGTGCTAATTGCGATCTCGGGTGTTTCCTCTTAAATTTATATTCTCCAACTGTTTACTCAGTATAATCCATTTTTAGAGGCGTGAATGCATGAACGCTCCAGGGTGTGGAAACCTCGATTGATGCGAGGATTATACCACATGGTTTTATAAAAGTCTATTATGATCCCGAGAAGTTTTGCAATTTAATTGCGACCCAGTGAGTGTGAATGACCGAAATAATATTTTTGTACAGGACATAAATAATTTTGTTTTACATTTTAACAAAATTTTGTTACTTAAATTTATTTTTTTATGAAAAATTGATTGTAAGGAATTAATTAATTTTCTTTGATGCAGCGGTGTTCGTTTTAATGAGGTTTTACTGTATAAACTTCTTTACTTTTCATTAAAAATGTTATTTGATTTTTCATTAATAATTCTAAAGACTATACAATAACTGGTCACATTACTGAAAAGATTCCCTGTATTATGAAGACTCCCAGTCCACATCAGCAATTAATTTTGAAATCCATTAATATAAAAAGTAATATTTTATCAATTATACATTTTTAAAAAGAACATATTATTATTGTGCTGTTTTTTAGAACATAGTTCTATGGTATTTTAATAAAAGGTGATAGCTTTTTAAAAAATGGAATAACAGATGTATCAATTTGAAAGAGCTGCAGCATATAGGTTAGAAAATTTGTCATTGACTTACTCAGTTAACAGTAGCGCGTTACCCCAGATAAGAAAAGATCCTGGTTCGAATTCCGGTGGCAACCAAATTTTTTTTCTTGATAAAATTGATTTTGTCTGTATATCTTTCTAATTGATACATTTGATTTGTATTAATTATACATTTAATAAATTAAATAATTATTTTGATATTGATTTTTTGCTATTTATATGAATAAATATTTTTGGTGCTGGTTTATTAATTGTTTGTCAAGTTTTCTTTAAACATATTACAATCTTCATTTTGGTCATCACACCTGGATCATGTTTGTATTTTTACTATTCTGCAAATGGTTTTCTTTCACCATCACCCGACCTAGATCAAATATTTATAGATATGGGATTTTGTTAATAGATTACAAAAAAAATGTCATTAATATTCAGTTTGCATCACAAATAAAGTTTTGGTTGTGTAGGTGGCATTTTTTGCCTAAAGTTTGAGTATTTTTGTTTACCATAACTGCAAACAGTATCAAACTACAATACACTTTGCATTTCTGAAATATCTCACTTGTTTAAGAACATTAGTAGGTATTACTTATGATAAACACTGACAACAATTCACGAGAATTAATTATTCATTTAGAGAAATTTGGATGGATTTTTTTTTTTAATAACTCACATAGCAATGATAATTGTTAAATAGATATTGTCACACTTTAAATGCAATACTGAATTTAGTTGTCATTTGTTTAATATCGAAATGTGCCTATAAAGATTGAATAAAACAATGTGTTATAAAAATGTATACTTAAGCCTGTGGATCACACACATAAATTATGTTTTGTTTTTGAAGAACAATCTTTATAACTGTGTATAAAAGTTTAAAAATATATGTATGTAATTAAGTATGTTTTGTTGTGCTATAATTTGAGTAAAGTAAATATTCTTTTGATTATTGTTATTAACGTTAAATCCAAGTACCTGTATGTGAGGCTTTATTTAAATATAAATAATTGTAATTACGCATTAGCACATTAATATGCTATAGTTAGAATATTAAAGGTTCTTACAAGGAATTTTGTGAATCTGAAATCATAAATTCACTATAAAATCTATTATTATTAGAGATTGTGTCTTGTTTATAATTTAATTTATGATTGAATGTTGTTTATTATCATTTTGATTTTGTGAACATATTTTGAGTGATTTAATATCGGTGTTTTAAATGTTCAATACATACAAGTCAAATAGTTACCAATCCTAGTTACCTGTATTATTTATTACTTTAAACAATGTGGTAGATTTTATTTCTTTAGATGATATAATTCATTGTAACTAAGTTTAAATATGCTCCTTTACACTTGCGTGCGAACCGCTAATACTATGCAAGAACACAATCACGCTTTAAAAAAGTAATTCACTACAAAAGTCTAATTATTTGGAATAAAAATGTTAAAAATGTATTCAGTGCAGTGCAGATTCCACATCTTGCACCCTAAAATTTTGACCTTCGGAACTCTCAACTTAATGTATGGAAAATTTTACTAATATGCTAAAATATGAGCGGACATAAATATTTAAACAAGTGTGGTTGGGTATAAAATACAAAGTTATTATATATACATTATGAGCAAAGTTAGGACCACCAAAACAATAGGGATGTTTTATGTTGTACAGTCCGTAATTACTTTTCTCTAAACTGTCTTTCTAGTATTATAGCGAACAGGATGCAAAATATTTAAGCCAAACTAAATAAATTAAGAAACTGAAGCTATATGACATGTGTCACATTTTTGGCAGCCTAAAAGCTAAACTTGCTTTTTACGTATTTTATTCAATCCAAAACTATAAAATAATTTATTTCATAGGTATGTTAAATCAAAATTCTATTTATGCTATCTTTCTATAGATTTAACTTAGACGCATTGAATCTGAAAATGTTTCCATAAATAACATATTCTTTGTTCATTCATTTATTTATTTATACATAATGTAGTGCATACGTATGTAAATATATATGTATATGCTCTAATATAAATAGGATCAAAATGTTCCTTTTTACATTAAATATCAAAAGTTCAAATACAAATACATTTTTTTCCCTCGGTTATTGGTCAAAAACAATTCTGTATTGCCTAAAAATCATAAATAAATAAATTGTATGATTATGTAAACATCAACACAGTTTCAATTATTGTTTGACTGATTCTGTAGGTAAGATACAAACATATTTAGAAGAAAAAATTCAATTTGATGTTATTTATAGTTTTGGATTGAAATGGATCATCAGAAATATTAGCCAGGTATTGCAGCCTACTACAATATATAAGTAATTCAGATAAAGATACGCTATATTATTAATGTTGTGGTATAACATTCAATCAATATATTTTGTCTCACGTGCAATTTTGATATTACGGCCATAATTTATAAGTACATGCCGCGCTACTGATTTCAATGACTTTCTGTTGCTACTATCAAATGGCAAATGATTAGAAAACTTATGGATTACAGGACGTAGTTAAGGGTGTCCAGATTTTTATTCGATTTTGAGAATCTCAAAATAATTTTGTTATAGCAACAGAGGATAGATATTTTCAATTAAGTTTTTTTCAAGTTCACATAAAATTATATCATCGCAAGTGTGATAATATTGTTAAGATTTACTCATTAGTAATTACATTAATAGTGTACATTTTAATGGGCTCTTGAATCTTAAATTAATATAGGATTTTAGAGCTTGTATCATGTATGTACATAGAAATATTTTATTCCAAATATGAGTAATGTTTCATAAACTAATTATAAATAAGAAATTCCATTGTAAAATATATTTGTATTCTTGTCAATTCATGACCTCGGCCTATTCCCAATAGAGCTGGATTAGTGGTATATACCACATTTATGCACAGAAGTATTAGAAGAAAAGTACTTTTTACACTTATGTCATTAAAATTTAAAAAATTCAAAATATGTGATCAATGAAAAATTATATAACACTGTTCATATCACATAAGACATCATCTTCATCATATGTTCCATAGTTGAAAATGACAAACTTTGACAATACATATGTACAAATATTCATTTTGTGAAATTAACAGTGGAATTCTTTTTTAGTCTGAACCTAGTCAAGTTGAGTTTATTTAAATAAAATGCAAACTGCACATATTTATGGTGTTTTATTTCAATATCAGTTTTTTTCCCTAGTTTACTGGAAAATACACAGCCGAATTTTATACCTGAAATTAGCGATAATAAAATAACTATTTAATTATTTTAAAATGGACAAAAAACAAATAAGTGGTGCTACAAAACGATATTCAGATGAAGCTGGTTACTGTTGCTGCTGTAAAGCTCACAAAATTGACATCTTTGTTTAGATTAATGTCAAATGAAACCGCATAGTGATAAACTTGATACTAACAATATAATTAAAGACAGTAACATTAAAAAATGATCTTAAGTCAAAATTGAATTTTCAACTCACCTATTTTACATCTTGTTGCACGTGAAACTGGAATAGTAATTTCGACTTTTAAGAAATATTTCTTAATGTTGAAAGCACTAACCCAGTTTCACTTGCAGCGGGATGTAATGCGTAATGTAATAATAATGCGTTTATTCCTGCGTGATGGTTTTTTTAAAATTTTTTATGAAAATGCGATTCGCCATAAACATAATACATTTAAATAACAAAATAATATTAATGTTATGAAAAGAAAAGCAAAAAAAAGTTCCATCATATATAATATATATTAGCAAGATATAAATACTAAATTACACTCTATCTCGTATCTGAAGTAGATGTTGCCATTCTCTGGTCGTGAGAGCTCCGCTTGCACTAGAGAGTTGGTGTCGAGCTCCAGCTTCATCTTTACGCACACAACTCTCAGAAGTAGGTCAGTTGAAAATTCATTTTAAATATGATATAAAATTGAAAAAATGTGTTTTTTTGCATAACTTAGTTACAAATTACGTACCTCATGCATGTCTGCTAAAAGTGACATCAACTTACTAATGTTAGGTATTTTGTATTTTACTTTTGTGTATGACTATTTTGAACGCTTAATTTATTTTGAATTTAAAAAATGTAAATATAATACATATACAAAGAGGTTTTTTCCATTTTGCATTGGGGCCCATTTTTTGTAATACGCTGCTGGCTATTTCAAATATGCCATGTATGATATATTGATACAAGTGTATCAAGAGGGCTCAGTGAAAGTGGAATTGGCAAATAAATTAATTGTCAAAATTTTTTAATAATATAATGTCGAAGAAACTACCGTGTGCTTTATTAATTGACAAAAAAAAATTTTTTTTAAATTTGTATTGTATTTGCTCTTTCTGTATCTGACTTTTTTCCATTTTGCGTTGGAGCCTAAGTTTTCTATTTTCTGGATAAAACTGTGCTGGTACACAGAATGTGAATAAAACATGAATAGTTTCCTGACTACTGGTAGTGGTGCCAGAAAAAATACACCAATAAGAAAAACTGCAATGATTTGGATCCGTAACATGGGTAAATACATTATTGTTGTTGATAAAATGATACGTAAAACTCATATAAATTACATTTTTTTAGATTGCATACTAATATATATATGATAATTTTAAAATCACCATTTAAAATTGTTTCTATATTTAACTTTACATAAACTACTGTGAGTTATCTTTACATCAACCGTTTTCGATACTAACGGGCTGGCGTATATCTGAACTATTGCATAAAAATAAAATATTAAAACAACATCAATTACGGGTAGGGGTAGAGTCTCTGTTGGAGTGGATGTTAGACTTGGTGCTGAGGAATATTATAATTTATAAATTATCTAATCTAAGGCCTTTATTGTTAATGTGTAAAATTTCAATGCCATCTTCTTTTACAATATCCTTATATATCTTTAAAAGGTTGTTGGTGAATTCTGAGAAGTTATTGTTATTGAAGATCTGTATGTCTATCCACAAAGTTAACACTACAAACATCAACATTTTGTAGTATGTTGGTCTTCTCTTGTCATATTCCTCATTGCTTAGGATTGTGTCCCCCATGCGATTCATGATATTGATGATCCGCCTTCATACATCCCTGCACTGTGAGGTATGAAGAACATATCTCTATTCTAAGATAACCCAACAAATCTCTCTTTCTTTGATTCCTCTATCATATTTGACTTATTCAGTTGCGCTGCGTATACAGTTTATTTATTATTAGTAACTATATAATACTATGTACAAATCAGTTTGGACTGTGCCTGTCCGTCAGTTGCGGATTATGTTGGGTAAATATATTTTATTACTGACATCTATGAATGTATAAATGCAAATAGATGAAACATAACGAAAGTCCATATAAATTATCGCAATTATCTTTTAATAGATGGCAGTAATATAATGACACAATACCAGTTAATATAAAAATACAAATTAACACAGGGCCAATCGCTCTATTACACTGGGTAACAAAATGAATTTTTTTTGGTGCCGGAAAAGTAAGAACTGATTTTGGACATTTTTGATGTGCTGATTCCAAAAATACCTGTTTTTTTTCGGATCACCTCTAGTTTTTGAGATACAGGCTAACTGATTTTAGCTCTAATAAAAGGCAAAAATAATGAAATCTTAGAAGCCAAAATTGAAATTTCGTGCCTAAAATTAAAATCTAATTAGTCAGTTTCAATTATTTGATATTACCCATGACCGTAAAACCCGACATTCCTATATCTGGGTAACCCCCACAACGAACTAATTAATAACTCGCTCATATAACATTTGCGTAACCCGGTTCAGTTTACTATCATTTTGTGTAAAGTTTCGGCGTTATTTAGTAATAAAACATTAAATTAAAACCATGACATCTACAAGCAGGCGTAGCTGTGTGAATCATCCAGACGTTTTTTTGTTATGCATGTGGCGAATACACTTTGATAGAAAGTAGAAAATCTATTTCTGACTTTGTGAAAAGGGCTTATTTGACATATTTTGGGAGACCAGGATATATCTTGGGCTCAACATTTCGTACGTAAAACCGTACCCCAATGGTTTGGAGGGAATCAAGAAACCAAGTGTGAAGAACATCAGTGCGTGATTTGTGTCGATCTAAAAATGGTTAACTTCCTCCTTGGACAACAAAGTGGATATATAAAATATCCTTACTTTTAGGTCGTTGGGACAGAAGAGCTTCGGTTCAAAACTGGATTAACAAAAATTGACATTTAAGAAATGTCATAATTCAAGGATAACAAAACTTAGTTAAAAAACACGGTTACGAGAGACATAATTATATTTAAATACCTTACTTTGTATTTTTTTGTTTTTTTTACTAGCAGTTGGAGCAAATAGTAATGGTAATAGAATGAAATATACATAAGTTAAAAATAAGATGATTTTATTCTAAAAGGGGCCAAAAACTAAATCTGATAGACCAAATCTGATGGCTATTTTGGATTCTGCATCCCAAAATTACCTAGCAACAGTTAAAAAATCGCTGCCACCAAAATGTGTGTAACCCAGTGTTATCGGTGTCAATAAAATAATTGTATACTTTTAAAATCATTTAGTCATCGTTTAGTCAATATTCCTATGTCAACATCCAATTTCAATATTGAATTGAATACAATTAAAAAAATAGCTGTTAATAACGGGTATAATACAGGTTTGATAGACACTATTTTAAAAAATAAATTAAAATAATATAATAATCAATTTTCATATAAATCACAGATAAAACATGATTATTGGCGTAGGATTTTATACATAAATAACTTTTCGAATCAAATATCTAAACACCTACCACGAAACATTAGACCGGCATTTTATATAAATAATAGTATAGGAAATTTACTCATAAATTCTAAAGACAAAGATGATAAATTTAACAATTCTGGTGTCTATAAACTTAGTTGCAAGGATTGTGCTGCATTTTATATTGGTAAAACGGGTAGAAATTTTAATATAAGAGTAAGGGAGCATTTGAGATGTTTGAACAATAGTGGGTTTTCAGAATTTGCTAATCATTTGATAGAAAGTGGTCATGATTTTGATAAAAAATTGGGATTGTCAATTTTGCATATAAACGGTGTTGGTCACAAATGAAATAATTTGGAATCGTTGGAGATAAATAAAGCGTGTAAAACTAATCAAAAAATTATAAACAACCAACTAAATTTAACGAGTCCCATTCTAAAATTTTTTCCTAAAAATTATTCGAGTAAATTTGTATTAAGTAATGATTTGAGTTAGGTACTAAAATTTTTTTAAAATAGATTTTTTAAAAATAGATTCTATCAGATTTCTGGATGGGATGGAAGTAGAAACGAGAGGATTGACGGACGGACGAACGGAACGAAAATGTAATGAACGGAAAGGAAGAACGGAAAGACGATAAAAAAGAAAAAATGCGCGGTCGCAATTGCGAGGAGCCCCGCTTTCCTGAATTACAAAAAAAATGAAAGTAAAACCAAGAGTAGCAGAAAAAGCGAGGAGATTTTTTTTAAACTGTTAATCTCTTTCTTCCATTTCCTCATCCATTTTTTTCTACCGGCTTGAGCGGCCGGTGGCAATTTATGCAATCAATCAATTTTGAGATTTTTCATTAAAATATGTAATGTTCGTTTTATTTTATTGTACTTCTGTTGAATAAAAGTGTTAATTAGTTATTTATTCTAATAAACTCTATATATTTTGGATTCAGTGTGAAAAAAAAAAACAATTTTCTTCACATACAAGAAATTTTAAGAGTGATTTATCAAAAAAATATATTACAGTGATTATTACAAGTATTTCAGTGCTACATAATATTACAGGTGTTTTTAGTGCGAAATATTATTTTTTCCGTTTCACGTGAATAAAATTGTTAACGACGTTTCTTTTCTAATAGAGATATTTTAAGGTATTACATAAATTATAGAACTAAGACATTCTTTTTCAATTGAGTGGTTTATAAAAGTAATATTTTCTTAGGAACCTTTACTAGACACATTTTGATGATATCGTCGCTCTAATACGGTGAAATCATTACCTCACTAATTTCCTCCAAAAAAGTATTACGTCTGCCGTTCTTTTAGATGTCACAATCTTTATAAATATTTGTATACATGAGATATGCCGAATATTCAATTATATCTAATATATTTATAAAAAAATCTAACTAGTCATCTGTTTGTCTTCCCTTTGCAGTGGAAGTCTTTGCCAGAGAAATTTTGATGTTTATTAGTAAAGGTCAATTCTTTCATACGCTTGTATGTCTTGTCATACGAAGAGCTCCGTGCAGGGTCGGCCCGAGGGGGTGGCGAGCTCGAGCCCCGCCCGAGGGCGCCGAGCAAGCCGGGGCGCCGAATAAGCCGAACAAAATAAAATGTTTATGAGCATCACAAAACACACAGTATAAGAAAATCAAGACGAACGTCACATAGATCCATCTGCTTCTTCAAATATCATCACTAATATCTACGCTGAAGTGTTGCCCTGGAGAATGGCAGCTAATTCTACACTACCACAACAATTACATCTTACGGGGTGTCGTTAAAAAAGACTGACCGAAAAACTCACCTGGGCTGTAATTTTAATAATAACTGGGAAATGGGCTAAGAAATCAATGATAATTTGGAAATTGGAATATTTAGCTCATGTGAAGCGAAACTTGAGAGACATATGTAAAACAATACTCTGCACCTAATCATCAGTGCAAGACTGAATCACGAAAAAGAGGGTCGGGCTGCAGGAGGACATTGTAACTGCGAAATCTAGAAAAAAAAATGGTTCAATACATACACCGTTTTTTTTTAAATCAAGGTAGGGCGCCCAGAAAAATTCCGTCCGAGGGCGCCACAAAGGCTAGGGCCGGCACTGACTCCGTACACACTTCTAACATTGAAACATACTGATTAGGTACATTATTGAACATATATGTCAATTTTCTGTTTCAGTAGTTTGGTTATTTCATTTTCACTGCAATTTCAATGTGGAGGTGAATACTTGCGATCCCTTAGACAACGACACGAACCAAGACAATTAAAGATACAAGACGGATTGACCGATTTGTTCGGGATGCATCTTCCATGTCGCCTTCAGGGAGGCACAGCCTGGAAAGATTTTTCGAACTGCGGGCTGAAGAGAAGGACAGAGACAAGGACGTTAATACGGCATACCCCGGGGGTCACGATCCACAGTCATGAGAAACCGACAAGAGAACATTTGGATTAAGGTTCTAATGTTAAATTTACCGAAACGAATCTACATAATGGTGGGCTGCTTAAACCCTAGAGCTATTCGCGGTGTTCCGGGGAAGAAGTGGAATTTTTATCACTCTTATACAATTATATGCAATAATGATTAAATTTTAATTCATAAAAATATTACGTCTTCCCGTCTATGTCTATGACTTTCCAGACGTTTAAGATATAATGCTTGATTTATCTGCCAGGTCTGTGAGGTGTCAGCAGGGCAAAAACGAACGTATTTTTTAAGTGAGGTTAAATTACTTAAATGTTTTCTCTTTTATATATTCAATAACAGTACGTAAGTAATATATATATCCGCGAAATCGTATTATGGCTGGCAAATATATTGAGCATCTGTCATCTTGTCATCTCGTGGTCATATCGTGTCGCAATCTATGATCGCAGTTTCTCATCTATGACAGAACTGTCAAATTATGACATATGGATATTTTGTTCGTATTTTTCAAGAATGTTATTAAGTGGATATATATATTTCAAAGTTACAAATAAAGTACAATTCTAGGGACAGCAATACAAAATGCTATATAATATCGGCTATCAACGATTGATTTTCTGTTAGTGCAATTGATAGATTGCTTTTTGCTGCTAGGACCTGTGGGCTACTATTGTGGCCGCGAAGTGGCCGATAGTGGTCCATGACTTCAGTATATATAGCTATATAGCTTCCACAATAGCCGCCCGTAGGGCCTAGGAGCAGGCAATCGACGATAGCTGATGAGACCCTGACCATGCAGCGGTCACTAATGGCTGCAAAGCGGTCACATAGCCGCCTGCAGGGCCTAGCAGTAAGCATTGCTCCGCCGATTGCTTATTTGCAAGTATACTTATATTACATAACAATACGCGATATACCGCAAAATAGGTAATCAATATCTAGTTTAGATTGCAAAAATGAAACGTTCCAAGATTGACGCAGAAATAAGTACCTAATATTCTTTTCACTCCAATTCCATGTTTCATTACAGAACATTGGTGGTACAAAGTGATTCATATTTGGAACTGTCCTTTTCAAAACTATACACAATTACAATAGAGGGGGGAAAAAGTGCACGTGTGAAGTACGAAGGATAATCGTTCAAAGCATCATTCACAAAAATGTTGCGTTGAACATCTAAGATCACCTGGAAGCAATATATATCAAATATCGCGGTTTTTAAGCATTGTTAGATTATAGATAAAAAAACGGTTAGGTCTCTTTCATTATGGACCCGAAATGAATGTATTTTACGATAAATTTCAAAAAGCAACAGAGCCTTATGTTTCATACTACATTTAAACCATCTACAGAAATTGCAGTTGGGTACTGATTTGATCTGAAAATATTGTTTTCTCTTAATCTAACAATGGGCTCGCCGTCCTAAGTTATATTTAAGTCCCTTCGAGTCTCCTCTAGCCCACCCCCGAGTCTACATATGATATATTACATGTTTGTAAAATGTGGAAATTACTGATTCCACTAAGGGTTGGTCAAAATTATTTTATCAAAATTTATTAATATATTCGGTTGTAGACTAAAATGCGTCAGACGTCTCAGACAGTGTACAATACCATTCCCGTATCCAATACGTTTTTCTGGGTCGAAAAAATATAATTATAATAAATAAATTCAGTAGTAACTACATAAAAAAAAATCTTCCTGGCGGGAAACCGCGCCGGACGAGAATATTAGGTTTAGCATTAAAATTATTGGTGGCTTATTACTGGTTTAGCATATGGGAGAATATACCGTATATATTATTACGAATAAAACACAAATCAAAGAGAGCTACCTATATTAAAAGTTACGATGCTTTATATTACAGTTACTCACTAACTTAGCAATATTTGAATATGTCCAAGAACACACAATTATTGGATTTTTACCTACAAGGGCTCTGTTATTAAACAAATATCACATATCTCATAGAGACAAAGCTATTTAAAAAAATATATATTTTAGTGGAAAATATATGGAAGTATGGGGCAAATTACAGGGCTCACGACCTGTCTCACCCCTCAATCTCCGCATTTATCAACATTTTGAAAGTTGTATATATGTTAGTATGTAGACTCGCTTCGAATACCACTATACCATCGCTATATATGGACCAAATTTGATAATTCATTTTTCCTTTTTTTTTAAATAGCATATATGTCATTACTATGGGAATCTGATTATTTTGAAATTGAAATATTCTTTATCTGTAAAATGTTTTTTAACATATTATACTAGAATACGCCTGAAAAACTTACTAACCATCATGCTGTTTCCTCGCGGGGGTAGGCAGAGAGGATAGAGCGCCACACTCTTCTGTCCTGACGCACAATTCTCGCTTCATCCGCATTCATACATCTTCGCATACAAGCTCGACGATTATTGAGACTTCTAACAGGAGAACCCTCCAGTATCTGGCAAAGTTCGAACACTATACATTCCGATCTCATATTTATCTCTCACCTGTCTCTCATCTGTCTACTTGGTGTATTCGCGGTGAAATGCGAAAGCCAAGAGGGAGCAGAGTCTCAGAGATTGTCTCGAGACGAAAATCGCATACGTGTTCACCGACCATAAGAGATTCATCTTTGGTGTTTTTAATAAGTTAGCTATTAAAAATGTTAATTAGTTTACAGTGACGAGTAAAGATTTTCGTTCGAAAATATCTTTAGACAAAATTAAACTATAAAAAAAGTTTCATTTGAATTATATTTGTGGAATGTTTAAGGTTTAACTTGAAACTAAAATAAAATAATCTTCCTATTTATATAAAGTTTAAACATAAATTGTTTTGTATTTTTTTTAGAACACTGTAATATATACAAGAGCTAGAATATGATCCTTTAACTTCTTAATAAAACAGGATAATATTTTTATCAGGACTTACATTCTTATTGTGAAGTTGGAATTATTCAGAACATAGCTCTGTGATATTTTAAATATGAATTAAATGTATTCATTAGAAATATGTATACATATAAAATCAATTTTATCGAAAAATATTATTGTTGCGCCACCGGGATCTCTTTCCAAAACGGGGAAGTTGCATTATCCAACTATGCTACAGCGACATTATTTGTGATGACAAATTTTTCGAACCGATATGTTACACTTTTTCAAATGAATACATCAATCGTTGCATTATTTGAAAGCCATCTACTTTATTTTTGCGGAATCTCAAATACCTTTGAGTAAACCGATAGCAGACGCCAGAATTATCAATTCATTTTTATTACATTTTGGACACATTGATACAACTTTATTATTAAGAGAACACATTCTAATTGTGAAGTTGTAATTATTCAGTACATAGCTCTGTGATATTTTAAATATGAATTAAATGTATTCATTAGAAATATGTAAACATATAAAATCAATTTTATCGAAAAATATTATTGTTGCGCCAACGGGATCTCTTTCCAAAACGGGGAAGATGCATTATCCAACTATACTACAGCGACATTATTTGTGATGACAAATTTTTCGAACCGATATGTTACACTTTTTCAAATGAATACATCAATCGTTGCATTATTTGAAAGCCATCTACTTTGTTTTTGCGGAATCTCAAATACCTTTGAGTAAACCGATAGCAGACACCAGAATTAACAATTCATTTATATTAAATTTTGGCGCAACAACGATATTTTTCGATAAAATTGATTTTATATGTATATCTTTCTAATTTATACATTTAATTAGTGTCATAAAATATTTTTTAATGAACGTTAAAATTTGTATTTAAACAATTGATAAAATAATATTTAGGTCAACATGGATAAACTTTAATGTTTAATTCTGTAATGTGAGCGACGTGCCAGCGTCGTATGTCGCGTAAGATGATATAAATGTCCAGACAAATTTTTATTATAAGGATACATTTCACATTAGATGAATGGACTAAAATTCCAGAAATCAGAAATGGATACGGGTCTCCCTTCTAGTAATTATAATTGGATAAAGCAAATCTACCATAATTAAAAATAATAAAAGTGACATCTGATCTGGTTTTTGCGAATCAACTTCATAAACGGCAAGTCAAACATGTCACCATGCATTACGGCGACAGAAATGTTAAAATCCACATTTTTGTAAAAAACGCGGAAAAACGAATTAGTATTGAAATTCTCCCCTTAAAGCCTCGGGTTGGACGTATGGAAATCTTTTTGAAGGATCAAATAATTTCTTTACTTTATTTTGTATCAATTTTTTTTAATACGATTATCAAGAGAATCGGCGTTAACTTTGTAGAGTTTCATCATGATGGATGGATATAAATTAAACAATTAAACTCTACTTGAATTTACAAGTAGTCTAGTTTCGAGAGAAATAGTAACTCTCATCGACAGTTTGATACTTTACTGTTTCTATCGAATCTAGAGTAGTGCTAATAGACTCAAGTAGAGTAGTAAAATTGTTTCATTTATATCCATCCAATTGAGTTTAATATTCAAATAAATAGCAGTTAAATGGATTGACAAGAACCAAATAGAAAGCAAACAAAAAGTTCATCAGTAACTTGCATTTGGGTGGTGTACATGATCGTAAAGCGATAATATCAACTGTCTTTAATAATATTATTTATCATTATCATTATATCAACATTCCTTGAATGTCTGTTTCCTAGAATTGCGAGTAACGTTTAGCTTTTTGCTCGTGCACGTGTAGGTGTCAGCGGAAAAATACCATGAAAGAATAATTTGTTCGCAACCTTAAATAATAAAGGCCTTCGCGGAGTTTATTTCACTTTTTACTACAGAAGTACGACAATTGTTAAAACTGAAGCTCTAAAAGTATTAACAGACGCCGTGAAACTTTTACAATTGCAGTAATCACTATCGACAATCGCCACATGCAAAATCAAAACATAATTAATATTTTTGAATTATTTGTTTCAAGTAAACGGATAAAATAAGCTGCAGAGAATAATAATTGTTTGTCGTGTTTATTCAGCGGGTTCCGCGGTAAGGTTTGTCACGAACACTGCGTTAGAAAGAGCGCGTTAGAAAATTTCATTACATTTATACACTATCTCGAGTTTTATTTTATCGCCGGCTTTTTTAAAATCTATACGTCGTGATGAGCAACGATCGTTGAACGAGTGAGGTCATCACAAAGTGGTCCAAGTCATGCTTCTTTCGTTTCGAGATATTTAAAAGTTTGCGTTTGAATTGATTCAAACATATATTTATATTACACAACACAATGTTTCAAAATATATTTAGTCTACTAGATTTATAATTTATTTCGACATATAAATTTTGCACGTAGCTTATAAAGAAATACACAATTTTAAGGTTGAAATGACTTATATTACTCTATTATCAAAATAAACACTAGCGGAATACCGTTGAACGTCTGTTAGGTAATTTCTTCTGTCTGCCTCGGCTTCATGTTCAGGGGGGAGGCATCTAGCCTAACTGGTTCTTTTTTAAATATTGACAAGTCAAATGAAAATTTACAATCTATATCTTATGATACTTGCATGTGTTTAAAGTGAAAAATGAGCAATTTATTTGAACACTTATTAATAAGGCTATTCTAACATAATTACAATAAAATTAACATTAAATATTTGTGTTCATCATGCCAGCATTAAGTTCTCTGCCAAATTGTCTATGTTGACGCTTGTCTGATGTAGATAATTCAGGTCTCTCACGTAAGGGATTACCTCTTAGGATGGTCCTGGATCATGGACGTGAAGTGCGGCCAACTGCTTGTGGTGCCAGCGTAGGGTGACGGAGTTCAGGCTTGTAGATGATTGACCACAAGATGATGCCCAATTATCCAGGCAAACCGGGACTCTGGACGCGATGTTCTTATGCGATAGCGACAGTCTGTTCTCGCTACACCAATTATATTTATAAACTTTTTATAGATACAGCGGGACACTTTTTGATACTTTCACATCAACGATTAAACTCAGAGTACATCAGTCTAAGCTTAAACTCGAGGCGCACAGTTTAAATTTTCCCCGGAATTACAATCTATAAAGAGCTTGCTTGATACTGTTAGAGACGACATTGATTCTATTTTCTAATTGAAAATTAAATCTCGTCTTTATGGAGCCAGTTCTCCCGGTGGAGGTTCTGTCCAGACTGGCCCGCCTAAGGTGATGCATCCCTTATGGTGCATTTGCCTACGTGACTTTAGCCACGTACGCCGCATTTTTTATTGCTGTACCCACGCTGCGTCGGTACACCTGCGTCGAACAACACTTGGTTTTATTACCCTCCGTCCTTTACTTCGACTAAGTGTTTTTGTATCCTTGAACAAAATATTATCTTGGGTAATTTCGCATTCTAATACGTCGTAACAATACATTGAATATAACGCTTCAAATTTTTTACAATTGTTACAATTTGCGTCTTGTTATATTAATTTACAAGAATGTGACGCGAAATAATGTATGATAGATAGATATGTGACGATTCATATCGATCTTTATCTTTAACGGACTATAATATAATCTTCGTTCAGCATCAAAGAGAAAGCTAAGATAATTATGAAATAAATTGACGTGTGCATGTGCATTTTTTGAATCAAGTACAAATAATAAAAATGCACATTTCGCCTGAATATTTTTCTGAGAATATGAAGTCCCGCGGAAACTCCTTTCGTAAATGCAATGCTGACAGATGCAAAATTGTATTAAATTAAGAAATCCCCCACAAAGCCTTTATCCCCTTTCATTCGGCCCTTCAGCGGGTGGCAGAGAATATTGCTCCATATAATAAAAGCTGTATTGTATTGGTTATACAACTTTGTACTATATTGGTTGAACACTTTTCTGAAGCTACATGAAATATACTAATATTATATTAGGTGTCCGGAAAGTTCACTGACTGTAATTCACCGACTGAACTATTTTATATTACACATTATACGGCCTATTTTTCCATTCAACGTTTTTCTTAATATTGAAAATGCAGTTTTTAACCAACAAGGGAAAGTACAGCGTAACTCAAACAATTATAATTGCTAAAAAAATATATTTATTCTTAAAAAAATACAACGTAAGTGTGTCACAGCGGTGGAGAGATGCCCGAGAGATCCTGGAATCTGCGGTGAAGGCGACCCAGGACCGGTGGCCTCACAATTCGTGCGTTTGGAGGTGCAGTACGAGCTGAGTTTCATCTGATTGAAGCAGCGCCGGCGTTACGCATAGGCAGCGCACGCGTGCATGTGACGGCCAAATCTAGGGTGCGACCGATAAATATGTAAAAATTGAATAACAAAAACCCAAGTTGCAAAACGATATATAGTGTGTAATAAAAATAATCTAGATATAAACAGTACAATAGATAACATTATAGTTATTTCCTAATAAAGTTGTCCAGACGTCTTTTTAGTAAAAAGCCGCCCTTGGGCAAGTTTCAAAATGCCGGCCTAACAAAACGCAGCTCCTAATGCGTGTGGCACGCGGACAGCCGATAAACTTATTTTAATAATAATTATTGAGCTATAATTTCGACGCGAAATTCTATGGTTAAGCTACACTAATACCCTCATGGAAGCAAGATACTACGTACTGATTTGATAGACGTACCTACGACAAACGCTGCCTACTTCAGTGTTTTTTCTTGCTTGCACCCGTAAAACAGTGTAATGATTTATTACTAATGAATGCCATTTTATCGACGTAATGGAATACAACGGCTGAAGGCGATTCGTTGAAGAATCATTCTTTATTTATTGGCCAATCAATACTGTATTCAACTTGATGATCTGACGGTAAGACACTCGCCTAAAATCAGGTGGTCTACGGTTCGACCCTCGCCCTCGGTGACTTGCAAATTTGTCCGATTTTCACAAGCGTTCAGTACACTTTTGTTTAAAAGCTCTCTAATTGGATGATGGCCGAGTTCGTCCAAGAATCGTCCGTCCTCCGAGCGTGCATTCAATTGTACCAACTGCTCTTGTATGTTTATTTACTAATGATTACATTAAATACCATAATAATAACATACACAGTATAGTTGTACTCGAACTGTTTCCACATAGTAACATATATACAACTTACAAAAATTTGATAGACATGTAGATTGATTAATAGGTGAGAATGGTGAACGTTATATTTGTATAAAGCCCTGTAATTACACATACTTTCATATCTATCCATTAAATATAATAAAAAATGGCTTCGTCTCTATGAGATATCTATTATTTGTTTAAAAATAATATACGTTTCACAAAGATGCGCTTCAAAATTAAAAATGAAACAAAACTAAAATCTTGAAGTAAAATTACAGAAAAATTGAATTTAAAAAAAAATCTTCTGAATATATCTAAGTAAATAAATAATGCTAAGGATGGCGGCATCCAAACACTCAAAAGTAGACTGAGTACGTAGATCTTTTCGCCCGCGTAAATTTTATTTTTAAGGTTTTCAAGACGAGTCTTCGAGACAATTCTCAATCGTGAACATGCGCCATATATGTATGTTATAAAAGTATGCATATGTACATATAACGGTAATAAATATTTACCTATAAGAAAAAACTTATGAATTCAAATTAAATGTGTTAATTAGATAGATATACACATAAAATCAATTTAATCGAAAAATATTGTTGTTGTTACCGGGATTCGAACCTGGATCTCTTCCAATCCGGGGAACGTGCATTAACCGATTATGCTATACCAACACAGTGTATTGACGATAAATTTTCGAACTTATATGTTACAAAAATGTTCTTAGGTTTTCACGGCCGTTCAGATTCTTCTGTGTGTAGTTTTATGGGTTAATATGCCGTGTATATCTGACCTTTCTGGTCGACGTTTTACCCTCATCATCACTGACACTGACTTTACATCAGCCCTGATGATGGACCCTGCAATGGGATATGAAACGTCGGCCATAAAGGTCATATATACACGGCAGATTACTATACACATAATTATATGTTACACTTTACAAATTGATATATCTATCATTCCATTAATTGATAGCCTATCTTATATCTTCTTTATTTTTACGGAATCTCAAATACCATTGAGGAATCCGATAGGAAACGCCAGAATTAATAATTCATTTTTATAAAATATATATTATTAAGGAGAACACATTCTTATTGTGAAGTTGTAATTATTCAGAACATGGGTCTGTGATATTAATGCACGTTCTCCAGATTGGAAGAGATCCAGGTTTGAATCCCGGTAGCAACAATATTTTTCGATAAAATTGATTTTATATGCATGTCTTTCTAATTAATATATTTAATTAGTATTTAAAATATCACAGAGCTATGTTGTGAATAATTACAACTTCACAACAAGAATGTGTTCTCTTTAATAAAACTTACGAGTAAAACTGACAAGATTACCTCGGTCATCCTGACTTTGGGTCTTACAAAATAATTTAATAATTCTGTAATATTCTTTACAATAAGATCCACGACTGATCTAGAAGAGCCTGGCAGGACCGCCTCAGGCAGCGGGCGGCCTTTAGTCAAGTGTAAAAATACCGCCCCATTATATTATTTACACCAACAATCTAATTGAAAACACTTCAAATTATTGAGTGATTTTTATATAATCGCGACTGTGATATGAGATCCTGCATCACACAATGCAGGGAAATCTTGGACTATTGTTTGATGGAGTGATGAGATGATTCTACCTCTTGTCTCCGATGTCTCAGGTGGGTATATGTATATATATATATATATATACATATACCCACAACTTAAATAATAAATAAAAATCTCTACTGCTGTCCATCATCTACAGATACCCGCCCACGAGATCCCCAATATAACGCCAGTTTATGACACCTATATATATATATTTATTTTTTTCCGCTCCCTCACGTTAGTGAGGATTTTAATTTAGATTCATCTCTTTTTTAATTTGTAACCATCAAAAAGATTAATACTCTTATGGCCAGTGTCCATGGATGACATCACTCTCAGAGATTTGACTCTAGTTCGCATAAAGGATTGTACAGAGCGTGATGCGATTCACGAATCATCACCTCCATGTGTTTAACGCGCAGATTAGAATGACGTATTTAGCGCACACGCACCTTTTTTGACTTTAGATCAAAGTCTCATTGAGAGATCGTGGAAAACCTAGGCACAGTTCTTACGTAATTTGGATTAATTGCAACTGATTATATACTGAAATAATAATTTAATAGTGAGATAATACTATTTCAATAAATAATACTATTTTAATAAATGTTATTAAATTTTACATTGTATTATTATATAAATGTTGAAAGCCACCCCAAAATTCTAGATTTTTCTTATTTGGGGGTGCATAACTATTATTGTATTATGTTGATGAATGTATAAATAAATACATTAAATTTGTATTCTAATTAACAGTTGTCGTTCTAAATAAATAAATTTAAAATGAATAAATTCACCAGCAAATTCAAATGATTTAAAATGAAATGTATTTTATTTGGCGTAGTGTAACTGGTAACGCATTTCTCCGGATAGGAAAAGATTCAGGTTCGAATACCGATAGCAACTAAATTATCTTTTCGATAAATTGATCTTTCTAGTTGATACATTTAATTTCTAGTTTATGAAAGATTATCGTTGTCTGATAATGTTTACAAATATTATATTGTTTTGCTTTATATATTATTGCTTTTGTGATATACACATGCATATAGTATAATTTTATATATATTTAGTTGATACATTATTTCTAGTTTATGAAGATTATCGTTGTCTGATATGTTTACAATATTATTGTTTGCTTTATATTATTGCTTTTGTGATATACACATGCATATAGTATAATTTTATATATATGTGCATATAGTATACATTTTAAAATTAAAATAAACCTAGTTCAATAGTTTTATTATTTATTTTTATCTAAAATTTTCCGCCCCTTGAGATTGTCGCCCTTAGGCATTAGCATACTTTCTTAATGCTGAGACGGACCTGGATATGGGGTAGGATGCAATAACGGATAATAAAGAAGCCTATTTTAAGAAACCCTCTCTAAAAATCTTCAAACGCAGTATAATATGCAAGGGATATTGCATCATCATATTAATAGGATTTTTCTTCGTATTTCGGATATAAGGATATTATCTAAAATAACTCACAAATCTATTGAGTTATATATAGTAGATCTCCCTGTCTACATGGCACCAGGAGTTTACACAATACAGGAGTATTTACTTTATTTATAATACTGATGAAATACAGTTATATCATTGTTGTAATAATCTATTAATCGGTTCGTTTGTATTGTATCCGGATATGTTAGTGTAAGAAAAAATACCTACAAGTATCCTTTAAAAACACCAAAGTAGTCTTTAAAAAATCCGCTAGATGGCAGTGCAGATTAGATAGATCGACCCCTCAGAATAACAAGGTTCCATCTGACTGCAACTGTTTTGAAATAGTAAGCTCAAAAGTGTCGATTGAATTTCAACATATATTAATGTATATTTTGTTTTGAGTGTTTTAACTTAAATAATAATAAAAAACAATAAAACGTTGTAGATTAAAAATAATGATCCATAAATTGAAATAAATAACTGATGCAGTTGGAACATGCAGCTCTTGCCATTTCTTGTAATATCCGTTAAATAGAATACGTGTGTATGGAAGAAATAAAGATTAATGCATTTGGAACCCATTTCACGGTGGCGCAACAACAATATTTTTCGATATAATTGATTTTATATGTATATCTTTCTAATTAATATATTTAATTCATATTTAGAAATATCTTATTCGCGTAAGATTTTAAGTTTTTTTTTTTACCTGTTTGATTGTAAGTACGGTTTCATTTCATTAACCTGCTCTAGCCGCAACACCAACACGCAGGTGTTCTCGCACTCACGCTGCGTAACATTAATATACACTGTGACATTTATATACACGCGTGAGAATCAGAGGAAGATGACACTTAACCAAAACCTTCTGGTATTTATAACCTACAAACATCAGTCGCTCCGTCAGAGTGACTGTCACAATATGTGTACAATCAAGTCAACCCCTAAATCCCCAATAAATATTCTTAAGCTTTTTATCCATTGAGTTATAATAAAATATTGTTTTCTTTAATATTAGCAAAATTATTTTGTGGCCTCATTTTATAAAAATAATTAGACAAAATACTTTGTTTAAACCACTATTTATTGATAGTTCAACATGTTTCGATACCTATGGTATCTTTTTCAGGAAACCATGTATACTGAAATTAAAAATACAAGCGAAGATAAAAAGAAAACTATAATAAGTAAGAACTGATATGAAAACAAATTTAAAAGGTTACTTGGTTATTTATAATATTTAGCATGCTATTAACACTTTTAACATGTTGAATTATCAATAAATAGTAGTTTAAACAAAGTATTTTGTCTAATTAATTATTTATACAAAATATTGTAGTGGATTTAAAAAATTATTAATTCATATTAACGCTGGGAAAAGTATCTATTCCAAAGGTATTGTGGGGCGCGGCCTTTTTAGACCACCCTACCTATCTTGTGTTCCAATACACCGCATTAGTTACAAGCGTACAGTTACGCCACTGGCAAGGAGGGTGACCACAGGGAATAGAAAGAATTGCAATTACTAAATTGAGACGAATATACCCTGCATTGAGTAGGTATATTGAGAAAATCCATTTAGTAATGAATTTGGAGTGTATGCAAATCTAGTATTGTGTAATGAAATAGTAGAGGAGAGAATAATATATATTATATTACGCGGGTATCGATGGCACCGGAAACGAAGAACGACAGCGGGAGACTTAATGACATGATCAGGTAAATCAGATACAGCAAAAGCCTAGACAGTGTATTGTTCTTATAAATTAGCTGACAGCAATCATTATTAGAGTATTAAACTTAGTTTTCATTTTTCTTTAATTCAATTCTCCACAACGTAGAAGATATCCAGACTAGATGCTACGGTGGGTTGCCAAATTACGATTCGCAAATGTGGTGAGCATTTGTAAACGTTTTGGTGATTTCATTTTATCGTCACGTTTCATTAGTGACAATAAAAGTGTTGTACAAAATATTAATTAGGACAGTAGCGATTTATAAATCATCACCCTATATATATACCTTTATCACACTCATCGTACATAGCATGCAAATGTAAGGAGCTAGAGAGAGTAAAACGTATTAAATACCTTGGCACTTGGATTGACCAACTCTTAAACTGGTCTGAGCGTATCAATAAAATTTGCGTTAAATTAAGTAAGTTGACATACTTCTTCAGATGTCTTAGGAATGTTCAAGAAAAAAGTATGCTGAGAACAATATATATTTTTCTCTTACAATTCCTTCTTAAACTGCCCTTAACCAATTAGTAATTATTTTTAGGAGAACACATTCTTATTGTGAAGTTGTAATTATTCAGAACAGACGGTCTGTGATATTTTAAATATGAATTAAATATATTAATTATAAAGATATACATATAAAATCAATTTTATCGAAAAATATTGTAGTTGCGCCACCGGGATTCGAACCTGGATCTCTTTCCTTACCGGGGAAGGTGCTTTATCCAACTAAGCTACAGCGACATTATTTTTAGCGACAATTTTCGACCCTATATGTTACCTTTTTGATATTAATACATTTAATCGTTCCATTGTTCCATCAATGTGTTCTCCTAAAAATAATAAAGTTGTATCAATGTGTCCAAAATTTAATAAAAATGAATTGATAATTCTGGCGTCTGCTATCAGTTTACTCAAAGGTATTTGAGATTCTGTAAAAATAAGGTAGATGGCTCTGTCAAATGATGGAACGATTAAATGTATTAATATCAAAAAGGTAACATATAGGGTCGAAAATTGTCGCTAAAAATAATGTCGCTGTAGCTTAGTTGGATAAAGCACCTTCCCCGGTTAGGAAAGAGATCCACGTTCGAATCCCAGTGGCGCAACAACAATATTTTTCGATAAAATTGATTTTATATGTATATCTTTATAATTAATATATTTAATTCATATTTAAAATTAGTAATTACACAAAAATCCATTCTCAGAATCATCTACAGATAACCATATAGGTTTCCCTCTGAGAAATGTCAGCATCTTGATATTCGACAGCTCTATGTAAAAAGACTGATCCTTTATTATCATTCCAACAAAGAGCTTCCTCAATATCCATCTCATAATTATGCTACGAGAGCGATAAAGAATAGGCTCACCGTCGAGTCTAAAATGAAAACAAGCTTTGGTCAATCCTTCCATATGTTTCTGGCCCCCAAAGTCTATAATTTTTTGCCGAGCAGTATGAAACAATTCTCGATGGACAAACTCAAACACCATCTCAGGAGCTGGTTATTGGGTCCTCCACAGATCATATCATATCTCAGTCGCCATACGTCCATCTGGATGAAGATTCACCTCCCCTTGTACATTCTTAATGATCACTCATTTCTTCGTATTCTTTCAAATAGGCAATCCACCCTTCAAGAGTGACTTGTGCCATTAAACAAGTATAAACATTATTTTATAGAAAGAGTACAACAATCCTATAGAACAGGGAACATTGCATCACAAGTCAATACCATTGACATTCAGGAAATTTGCTATTATATAGCTTAAATGAGGCGAGTTGAGGGAAAGAAGATGACACAAGTTAACCGGAAGTTGAAAATCACCATTGACAAGATCATTATAAAAAAAACCAGTGATCCGCAATGGACAGGCAAAAAAGACATGGTCAAGGGTTTCCTCCTCGGTACCACATTCACACATTGGGGAGTCTATTATGTTCATTCTGAACAAATGTGAGGCCACCTGGCAATGCCCAATTCTCATTCTACTCATTTCATCTATCACTCATTTCATCATTCAGTTTCTGATGTGCACTGACCGGCATAATATACTTAACATACACTCTTTTTCCAATTAGTCCTCTCATGCACGTTTCAAAAATTCAAAATAAATCGATAATCTATAATTGAATTATTTTTCGTTTACCATTAAATTACATTATATTATGTACATGAACGATTTGGGAGCAAGCTTAACTGGAAGCTTCTTTGGGCCACGTTTCCTGCCTTGCTGTTCTGTAAAACATACTATTAAACGACAAATCATATTTGATAGTAATACAAAAAAGTTAGCAATAGACCAATATTGTATATAACATCTTAATGTTCTTCTACAGTTAGTTCTAAAGTATTTCACTGGAGTAAAGTGTTAATTTCGTTTTAAATATACGAATTAGGTGGTTTTTTGAGGCTACGTTTTTTTAAACAGAAAACAAATAAGTCTATTTTATTTGTGAAGTTACATTTTCAGAACATAGTTCTGTGGTATTTTAATATAATTTTAATTAATCAACTAAAAAGATATAGGGTACAGAAAAAATCTATTTATCGAAAAAATATTTAGTTGCTACCTGGATCGGAAGAGGTCCAGGTTTGTATCTCGGTAGTAACTAATATTTTTTCCTTAAGTTGATTTTTTCTGTAGATATATCTTTCAAGTTGATTAATTTATTTTGTATTAAGACAATTTCTATTGTTAGACATTTGAAAATTGGAGCACTGTAATGCTGCCGTATTGTACGTAGATACTTAAATTAGACTAACAGAAAAACAATCACTTGCCGCCTATGGCCGCTTCGCGGCAGATAGTGAACGCTGAGCGGCCAGGGATTTATTATATTATTATTAAGGAGAATACATTCATATTGTGAAGTTGTAATTATTCAGAACAAGGGTCTGTGATGTTTTAAATACTAATTAACATTAATAATATTAATTAATACAGTTTTAAAAAATACATAGGAAAATACAATTTATTAAAAAAATTTTTTTTTTGCTACCGGGATTCGAACCTAGATCGTTTCCTACCCGGATACATATAATTTGTATTAAAATACCACAGATCTATATTCTGAAAAACTGAAACGTCATAATAATAATGTGTTCTCTTGTTATATTAGATATTGCTTTAACTATGGAGCATTGTGCACCTTTATTATATTGCTAAAGCAAATTCCGCATTGAAATACAGATTCTACGTAAGCTCTGACCACGCAGCGGCCACAATAACCGCTCTCAGGGCTTATAGCCGATTTATTTTCTGCTAGTGCATTCTGTATTGCCCTCCCTGGAATTGTACAAACGGTATTCTTAAATATCAGTTTTCAATTATATACACTATATATCTAATTAATTATTCTTCGTCAATCTACTTAAAGACATTCTTCAAAATACTGCGATCATGATTACAATAAATAATTTCTGATCAAACGTAAACATTACGAACATACATTAGACAAATGATTGTCTAGGCGAGATGACAGATGTTCAATATACTTGCCAGTTAGAAAAAATCATACGATTTCGTCACTATATGTATATTCTTACTCGCAATAAAGACAATGTACACTTCATTTCAAATTGCATATATATTTACGAACTGTGAGAAAATAAAAACGTTTGTCAATTTTGATTTGATTTTGAAATTTGATATATTACTGAATATAAATTCAAAATTTGTCAAAATGTATTCGATTGCTATAGCGAAAGTGGAGAAGAGCGCTTTCCCGATAGGAAGGGATCCAGGTTCGAATCCCGGTAGTGACGAATTTTTTTTCGATACATAGATTTTTTCTGTATATCTTTCTAGTTGATTAATTTGTTTGTCATTTGAAAGAAATATTTTTTTTTATAACGCGAATGTATTATATATAAACTTGTACAGGTGTCATTATACATACATTGAAGTTGTTGATTTTAAATGAGGTAGTAAAGGATGACGAAATAATGAAAGAATGTAAAGTTGACCTTAATGTAGTGAGTAAGATTAAGAAAGGATCACTTAGGTGGTTTGGTCATATGAAAAGGATGAGTGAGGAGAGAATGGTAAGAAAGATATATGACGCAAGTGTTGATGGCACCAGAAATAGAGGAAGACTTGGCACGACCCGGTGAACCAGACGGTAGTGTTAGAAGCCTCGACAATCGGCGAGCTTGTATAGATGTGGATGAGGCGAGAATTGTGTCAGGACAGAAGAGTGTAGCGCTCTATCTGGTGGTGAGAGAGTACGTAAGTAGTGGATCGTGTCAGAAATATCCAAATTACCGTGCTTTATGTATTTTTTCAAAGTGTGTCATACTATCGGAGATATTGGCGTTTAAAGATGGGCTTGTTGGAGGACGCCCGGATTCCACCGTGTGACGTCACATCTCTCGGACGTACCGGCCAATACTAACAATATTAGTATGTACTTGAGTGTCGAGTGGAAGATGTGACGTCACACGACGGTAAACCGGTCGTTTTTAAAACACGTAACTTTGAACATCTGTAGCTCTGCCATATTTTATTAAAAAATAATAATATACGACTCCACTACCTCATTGTTAGATTGCCAACGCCCTCTCACAAGGAAGTACGCGTAAGTACGTTAAATAAATATAAACGGTTAGAATCAAAAACAAATATTTTTAAATATGAATTAAATATATTAATTAGAAAGATATACATATAAAATCAATTCTATCGAAAAATATTGTTGTTGCGCCACCGAGATTCGAACCTGGATCTCTTTCCTAACCGGGGAAGGTGCATTATCCAACTATGCTACAGCGACAATATTTTTAGCGACAATTTTCGAACTTATATGTTACCTTTTTGATATTAATACATTTAATCGTTCCATCATTTGACAGAGCCGTCTACCTTATTTTTACAGAATCTCAAATACCTCTGAGTAAACTGATAGCAGACGCCAGAATTATCAATTCATTTTTATTAAATTTTGGACACATTGATACAACTTTATTATTTAGGAGAACACATTCTTATTGTGAAGTTGTAAATTAAATTAAATTAAATTTATCGATAATTTTTATTTGAAATTGGAAGGATATCACGAGCTGGAGCTATATTTTTGAAAATCCCACGAACCGGAGCTATATTTCCATGTAGTCCACAAGACGGATAGGTCTGGTCCATTCCGAGCCCTGTCGGACGCCGCATTTTTGCTTTGTCGCCGCGCCACTTGTTCCGTGCCGGTGCATACCCCGTAGCTATTTATCCGTCGGATTGATTGGAGCAGCGCGGTGGCGTGCTATAAGTGGGTTGCCGTCAATACTGCCCCCCCCCCCGGCCCCGGCCCGGCGCCACCCTCGCCCGCACCCCGGGGTGGCTGCGGTGCCGCCGGCTGTAATGAAACAGAGCACGCCCCAGGCTTCTCTGCCCACACGCCATCCCCCGCCGCTGCGCGCTCACGCCTGGAGCTCCAGGCACCCTGAGCTTTTCTTTTATTACAAAACAAATTTGTCACAAGTCTCGATCCCGGAAGCTTTTATGCCGGTGGGTAGTATTAATATATTAATCTATGGTCCATACATATTATAGAATGTCGTCAGATTTCATCAACACGTGTTATATTCTTTTACGTTGGAAGTGACCGCCTTTCTAATCGTAATACAATGTTTCTCAACACCGCTTAATATAAATATACTTGAAACATTAAATATTTTACTTATTATGAAGTTGTAATTATTCAGAACATAATATATGAGTTGTAGCAATGTGTCCAAAATTTAATAAAAATCCTGGCGTCTCAAATCGGTTTACTCAAATGCATTTGAGATTCCGTAAAAACAAAGTAGATGGCTTTCAAATAATGTATTAATTTGAAAAGTGTAACATATAGGTTCGATAATTTGTCGTAAATCGACTGGATTGGTATACCATAATCGGATAATGCACGTTTCTTGGATTAAATAAAATTGATTTTATATGTATATATTTCTAATTAATACATTTAATTTGTATTAAATCTTTTTTTTAAAATAGATATCTGTGAATCTTTACAACATTAATATGTTTTAATTATCAAGTAACATATTTGCGTTAATGGGTGAAATCAAGTTGAAATGGTTAATCAAAAATAATTATACAATTTTTCAATAGAAAAAACACAACATATTCATTTTATAATTTGAATTTTACTTATGGTATTTCTAATAACTTTTTACACCTATTCTCTATAACTACAATTGTATATTCTTCTATGATATTTCATTTTTAATATTTTAAAATAGAAATACATACAAGAAAATAAGTATCATATCAAACATCCTTATTATTTTTAAACTAAGCTAAACGCTAGTGCTAAAAAAATAGAAGTAGCTTAATGGTATACCAGTAATGAATCTCAAGATTTTGAGGCAACATCTATTAATTCGGTCTTCTATATGTACGCTAGGTACTCGAACTCTAGGAGACACTTAAAGCACAGCCATTTCCATTGCTCTTTGGGCATCTTTTAATTTGTGTATGATATGTTTTGATTTACAGAATTTATGAAATGTTTTAATCAAAATATGGTCATTTTTACAAATGCTCACTACATGTGTAACTTGCAATTTAACAACCCGCCATTTGTATAATTTATTATTTTAGTACATCCTATACTATCTACATATTCTTTTATTTGAGGGTACTGGTTTTTTTTTCTAAATTTTAATGTAGTTGTCTTCTCAAATAGCTTTTACGCATTTTCTCAATTTCTTAACGATCAATTTTAGCACTTTTTGATATAAATTAATCATTCAATCTCCTCTAATACCAAAAATTAAAACTCTTACAAGAGATACAACTACAAAAAGGACTTTTCAGACGTATTCTGATAAAATTTTAAGACAAAACCTTCTTCCCCTATATGCTACTCATTTCCAAACCCATACATTTACCCCCAAAATACTACTATCATTCGGAATACAGAATAACCCCCAAGCCAAAAGAGACTTCTTAATTTTCTTTACGGATGGCTCCAAAATAGATTTAACTAGCCACACCGGGGCAGCAACATTCTGTGATTCAGAAAACCTGGTACAGAAATATCGATTACCAAAAGAAACCTCAATATTTACTGCTGAGGCCATTGCAATCCTCGAGACATTAAAATATATTATGAAAAATCTACCCATTTGCAATAAAAGCCTGATCCTGTCAGATTCTCTAAGCGTCCTACAAAAATTAAAATCGTGTCCCTTTTCATACGCCGAAGACGAGCAGTGTATCCAAATACGAGAATTAATGCTTAGTATGAAACAAAAAGACATGGATATTGCTTTAGCTTGGATTCCCAATTATTGTGGAATTCCGGAAAACGAAAAAGCCGATGCCTTAGCAAAGGAAGCCTCTACTTCTGGCGTCCCTTTACATAATCATGTGACAATATCTGATACACTTCCTATTCTCAAAGAGAAAATGATCTGCATTTGGAGAGATCAATGGGAGACTTCTAAAAGGTAAATGGTTTGCGGAAATTCAGCCAGAGATTCCTTACGAAATTAAACAAGTTTGAAATTTCCTCGATCTACCGAATGAGGGTCGGCCATTGTTGTATCAATTCTCACTTGTTTAAAATCCGCATTCGGGACTCTCCTATGTGTGAATGTCAACTAGAAGAGGAAAATTGAAATCATGTTTTTTTAGGATGCCCCGTCAATGACCAGTATCCAAATTTAATCCAAGATCATTCTAACAACAAAATTCCATTCCCCATCAACATCCCAACTTTGTTATCATCTAACAATCAAACAATTTATAAATATTAACGAGGTTCCTAAACGCCAATGGAATAAACCTGTAAAAATTAAATGTATCCAAAATAAACTTCATATTAAATAAAATTACTCGGTAATGGCAAGAACACTCCATAGGGGTGAAACACCAATTTAAAAAAAAAAAAAGTCGATGTTAGTTGCAAAGCCAGTTGCCCGCCACCGTTTGTATTAGGATTCGACCGATAGTAGTCTTCGCTGCTTTGAATTTGTGTTTTAACCCTTCCCAAACCATGCAGTAACACAGGTCTACCGCCCCAATTAAAAGTGTAATATTTCGGTTAATATACGTAACATAAAATTCATATTTTAGTTAATTATAAAGAAAATGTTTATCCTTAGAACTGACTAGTGAAAACCAAGTTGTGTGAAGCGAATCTTACAAAAATAATTAATGTTCAATTCAGTCAGATGTAAAATTAAAATGCTGAGAAAAATGCCATTTGTGGTTGACAAATAGAGATGGTACATTAATTTGATAATAAAAATAATAACAAGCATATGATTATATGACCTCTCTCTCTTTCTCACTAATTTAATGAAGAGAGATAAGAAAAAAGGACGTATTGTTTAGGACTTGATGAATACTCTGAATTATATTAGGATATTGATTCCATTTTCGTAAATAATACTCAATATTTAGAGTAAGTTTATAGGATTAATAATTTTAAAGCCATTTAAACTAATAAAAGCTTTCTTCACATTTAAAATGTTAAAAATTTCTTACGGGAACACGAGTTGACAGCACGGCTGCGTATAGGTATTTTTTATATCATGGTATGGTAAAGGTTAAATCAGACTATAGAGATTATTGTTTGTAATAATAATTGCATCAATAAGATATGTTGTTCTTCATGCTGCTATCAATTTTTCGTGCCTTCATCCTAGTAAAGGCTTCATATGTCGGTCAAATTTTATTAGTGTTTTATCCAACATAACGTGACCTATTCGATAGACTGTTCTTTCAATTTGTTTAAAGTGAATTAGTAATAAAAAATAACATGTTAATTTAATTATAAGCCAACCTTGGTTAGAACTATTTTAAAATTAACAAGTTGTTGATTTTCACACATCGATACTTTAGTCTGCAAAGCAGCTAACTCCATTTTTCTAAAATGTTCAGGAGCAACAAAAAACAGTTTAATTTTGTAACTAAACGGATTACGAAAATTCCAAAAAACACGTTAGTAGATTGTTTACGCAGAAATAGAATATTTGGAGTCTTTCTGAATTGTTTTACCAAAATTGTAAAATATTATTTGGTGTGGTTATGATTTCCGCGGACGTCCTCTAGTTCTGGTGCCATCAACACGTATTTTAAAATTGATGGGAATTTTTGGATTTTAGTGTACCATAGAACAATAAAAGAGGAGACTAATGGCATAAAAAAAGTTTTTTTTGACCAGGGGTGGAGTTAGCTGTCTTGCAGATTAAGGTATCGTTATGACATACGGATTGGAAAATTTGACCGATAAAACGAGGTCCGCAAAATAGAGAAATTTTACTGTAATTGGACAGACTAAAGTATGAGGTCATATATCACGAATCACAAAGTATCACAGGTGACCGAGCTGAACAGGCAGTAAGGCAGATAAGGAGATAATGAACGATATAAACATTGAGATTTACCACGAAATTCCACAGCTGATATTCAACGAATTTGTAACTTTGCCGGTGGAACAAAATTTGTATTTCGTATTTCGGAACAATTGTTCGGTGCCTTGGGATGTTTGCGTGAGGAAGGCATTTGTTGCCCCCCGTCTAGTGCCATCTCACTCGAATGTAACGCTGTCTTTTTCGTCGACCACGCGCCACGACGCCCGTGATAGACAGAGCTCGATTTGCACACGTAGAATTATTATTTCTTTTCTGCATAATTTAGACAGGCAATTCTTTAAACACTTCAATATGTTGTCTACTTCAGAGACATTGCGGTGTAAAATGAAGTCATTTCTTTATTAAGGCATTCCCGAGGACGCTGAGCACACTGAAACGTAACAACACCAACGTAGCTAATTTTAACATAGGATACGTTTTCATAGAGGATCATATTAGTTATTATGGAGAACACATTCTTATTGTGAAGTTGTAATTATTCAGAATATAGCTCTGTGATATTTTTAATACTAATTAAAAATGCATTAATTAGAAAGATATACATATAAAATCAATTTTATCGAAAAATATTGTTGCTGCCGGGATTCAAACCGGGATCTCTTCCAATCTGGAGAACGTGCATTAATATCACAGACCCATGTTCTGAATAATTACAACTTCACAATAAGAATGTGTTCTCCTTAATAATATATAAGTTGTATCAATGTGTCAATTTTATAAAAATGAATTATTAATTCTGGCGTTTCCTATCGGATTACTCAATGGTATTTGAGATTCCGTAAAAATAAAGAAGATGGCTTTCAATTAATAGAATGATAGATATATCAATTTGTAAAGTGTAACATATAATTATGTGTATATAAGCGAATATGAGCTAATTAAATGTATAATTAAAAAGATATACATATAAAATCAATTTTATCGAAAAATATTGTTGTTGCTACCGGTATTCGAACCTGGATCTCTTCCAATTCGGAGAACGTGCATTAAGTTGTATCAATGTGTTCAAAATTTTATAAAAATGAAATTAATTCTGGCGTAAAAATAAAGAAGATGTCTTTCTAATAATGGAACAATTGATGTATTAATTTGAAAAGTGTAACATATAAGTTCAAAAATTTGTCGTCAAAGCACTGTATTGATATAGCATAATCGGTTAATACACGTTCCCCGGATCGGAAGAGATCCAGGTTCGAATCCCGGTAGCAAAAACAATGTTTTTCGATAAAATTGATTTTATATGTATATCTTTTTAACTATACATTTAATTAGCTCATATTCCTTCTATCTTCCCTTTATTTAAAAAAAATTCCATGACTCTTTTACTCGATGGTATCAGAATTGCACTTCTACTAAATACGCTACGCAATATATTGTTACGTAGCGCGCTGACACCGGTGGATAGAATGCCAGCGCACCACGCCGCCAGCTAGACTCAGTCTGCGGCTTGATAAAGTATGGTGTCAAGATTCCTGTCTCAGATGGATGTGGGAGGTCTGAACAATGCAAAACACTTTATAACACTAAGAACAATTTAATCACATAATATAAACAAGACCTGATATTCTTTCATCTTATTTATACGCCTTAGTTCCATCCACTGAGTGTGGACGCTAATGGTTACTAAACTGACACTACGGTAGGTTCGAAGTTGGACTGACACACGAATCACATTTGGCTGCCGTGGTGTTATGAGGCAGCCAGGGTCTCGGATCGCTACAAGGCCGGACCAAAACACCTCTCGACTTTGGGAGGGTTCCAGCAAGCGCTATCTTGACGTTCCGGCGTGGAGAGTGCTCGTCCCGCCTACATTGCACGCTCGCAGACTACCGCTCGTTCCCGCGGAGAGTCCCTCCTTACTCGACTTTCACGGGCAGAACAAGGCCCAACTATCTCTTGTAATACTCCAATTTTGTCAATCTCCGTCGCCAATTCTATACTTTCGGCGGAGCGCCGCCCGGCGCTCGCTTCACGCACCTCTCAGCTCGGGCGCTCGCACCGAAGTCCCCGCTACTTCCTCCAACCTCCCTCTCCACCGGCCGCGCCTACTCGCATCGGTAGATGGCGCTCTGGTTCTTGGCGCGTTTATTCGAAATGTCACATCAAATATTAATTATCAAGGGCCTTTTATCCTAAATCCTTAATGTTATTTACTCGTCGGGATCGTTAATAAACGGCGAGAGTGTAAAAGTCCTTTTTAGGGCTATTTGACGCGGGTCTCCCAGAAAATAATTATTTATCTTTTACTCGTGAAAACCATAAATATAACATATATATATATAATAAATACGTAAGTAAGTATAATTGAATTATTTAAAATTATCTAAATGATTCGGTTGGAAATAAATATTTGAATATAGCAACACTCTGGCACATGCGCGGTAGGTTGTCGCGATTGGGGACCAGGCGACAGGCCCGCGCGCCGCGGAGAGATACCACGCTAATCGCGGGTGGTTTTAACCGGTCAATTATTATTATTATTTGTAGATTTGTGGATGCACGGGGCTTCAGCATAAGATAATATTACTTCTCTAAGTTCTAAGAATACCATAGGACGCCATTCAATCAAGAAGCGGCATGCGAGGAAGGAAACATGAAGTCTCCGTTTTATCAGGCCGGATATTCACATATTAAAAATTGTATCCAGACTCGCGGCCAGAGAGTCAGCGTGATCCGGCCGCTCGACCCCGCTGTCCTTCGTCACCATTCGGAAATGTCAAATTCGTCATTTTACAACACGCAGCGCTACTATTAGTCAAAGTGTAATATCGGTAATACTACAGTGTAAAAAAATGTGACACGCATTTAAAATAAAACAGTGACCTTATTTTCGTAACGTCACAATATATATAAATATTTATTAAATTCTTAACATAGTGTATACATAAGCACTCCTTATATATGCTCTAATATATACAAGATTAAAGTATTTTCTTTTACTAAAACTTATCTTTTATATATTTAGTCAGTTTCATTTTAAATTTATTCAATTTCTCTTCCTTTCTTATGTTTTCTGGCATTTCATAAAAAAAATACATCATCGATTTCTGAGATTTAGCCTTCTTCCTGAACGGCAGTCTCAGTTTATCCCTTCCTCTTGTACGATGCTCGTGCTCATGTTGATTTGCATAAATTTTTCGTGTGAATTCCGATGATATTTTCTTATTGACGATTTTGTAATTAAATACCATTGTATTAACATATATACTATTCTGATAATTGTCAAGTTTTTCACTATATTATGTATATAGGTACACATAAAGCTGCGTACGATTGAATCCAGAAAGGAAAATTTAGTTGAACATAGAATTTTTTTTTGTCGTTTTATAGTTTTTGTGTTACAATTTATTACATTAATTTTTTGTTAAAACTTTTTATTTTTATCGAGTATTAACACAACATTGGATTTTATAATGAATCTACTGAAGAAGTTGTCTTATATTTTCGTTTGTATTTCATTTTAGATTTTTTTATTTATTTTTTTCAGTTAATAGTCGACACTAGAAAAAGTAATATATTAAGTAGTATAAATCATTTTGATTTTAAGACACAAAAAAAACTTTATTAAATATTTTTTAATTTCTTAAACGAGACATAAATAAATCTCAAGCACCTCAGGGTGTCAACTTATAGGACATTGGGTTGATACGAATTGCAGCGTACATACTATATACTATTACATTCCATTATATAATTATGACAAAACTCTAGAAATAAGTTTTTCCTGATTGCTTGTCTTGAATGCGAGAAAATCAATCATTTTATTAGCGTTCATTTCTATAAAAACATTTAAAAAAAAAGTTATGTGTTTTTACTTTAGCTGTTTCGTTGGCTTCCATTGTTGTGTTATTTGGTAATTATTAGAATTTTTATATTGGTAGGACAAGCAAATTTTTCGCTAATATTCTTAAGAACTGTCTGAACATTCGTATTGGCATTTCGAGATTTACTTTTATTATAGCCTTTTGTGCTCTTATTAGTTGTTCAATATTTGTATAGGCTGCACCTCCCCATCCAATTATGCTATATAATTTATTTTTTTTAGCAAGGTGCATAGTATATAATACTTTTTATGATTTTTCGACACATTTCAAAAAAAAAAAAAAGACTTTACTTATATCTTTCGAAATACTATACTTTAGGTATTTAGATGTCTTTTCTGGATTAATTTTTGGGCAGTTACAGATTGTGTCATCATTTGATTTATTTTGAAAAATTGTGCATTTTTAAGCCTGTTTCTTCATTTAATTGGCCTCATTGTTTAACGCTGAATGTTACGTATTTTGTTTTGCTAACTTTGAGGTTAGATCGGTGTTTAAGTGAAAGTAAAAGTTTAAGTAAATGTTTATTGTGACAGTATGATATAACAAAAAATATAGAATTGCAGATAGTATAAAGAGATGCAGCTGTGAGGTGTAGGGTGAGTCTCGCACCCTACACTCATATTTAGTGTTAAAGAGTTTACATCTAACTGTGGTGAACCTGCACACACCCCACAGATATGGCGGTGTAGAGACCCACCTAATAGCCATATAGGGCCGACATCATCGTGACGGCAATACATCGTGACGAACGAGTCCACGAAGCTAGCCGACCACTTCTCAGCTGACGCATACGCGCATTCAACTGTAACCTGCCTTTGTATAATTCATCCAGCAATAAACGTTAACTTTTGTAAGTGCTCTTTTATTAAAGACTGTGAGAACTGTTGTGTGAATGTGTGCGTGTCCGCCAGGAGAGTGTGAGTATGAGTGGGTGGGAGGCGAGATTTATAAGTCGCCGCATTAGCGGGGAGCGCTCTTTCATCTCTATATTAAACTTCAATGACCCAGTTTATTTCTCCAATAATCCGTATACTAGATAACCAGACAAGTAGCAGAGGATTGAACAGCAGATTAAATGTGCGGTTTATCACCCTGGCGCAGCTATCACAAATACCTTGTTCTAGACGCAACGTAAATAATCACACATGCACACCATATACGCTGCGACATGCACTAACATGCGTGAGACTAGAAGATAGAGGTTTCAGCCTCACCATCCACAAAAATCCTCTGATACGATCAATCAATAACCATTATTTTACATTCCTTAATTTCATCAATTTAAAGAAATTTCCTCCAGTCTTTGTCATGATGTATAAGCACGGTATCATCGGCAAAAGTAGTATTCCCATTTGTAATATTCCCATTTATAAGTGTAGTAGTAATATTCCCATTTGTAAGTGTAGTAGTAATATTCCCATAGTGTAAGGGTAGTAATATTCCCATTTGTAAGTGTAGTAGTAATATTCCCATAATGTAAGGGTAGTAATATTCCCATTTGTAAGTGTAGTAGTAATATTCCCATTTGTAAGTGTAGTAGTAATATTCCCATAGTGTAAGTGTAGTAGTAATATTCCCATAGTGTAAGGGTAGTAATATTTCCATTTGTAAGTGTAGTAGTAATATTCCCATAGTGTAAGGGTAGTAATATTCCCATTTGTAAAAAAAAGTCATTTGCGTAATTTACATTGTCATTGTCGATATCAAGTTTCCGAAGAGTACAGTTTTTTACAGTTATTTAATTTAGTATTCGCCAAATTTTTCTAGTATCTTGGTGACAATTTCAATTTTGTATTTGTAGTACAATTCTTTAGCTACATGTTAAATATTAAATCATATATTTTTTATGCACTTTGTGTGATCCAGGGTATTGCGTAAAAGCATAGATGCCGGAAGAAACAGGATATTCGGAAGTAAGTTCCACTCACCACAGTCCCGTTCTTCTGGCACCTCCAAGGTGGACTGTAGCTTTAGGTTTTGTAACACTATCTGTCTTGAGTCCTTCAGATTGCACAGGACAGACACTTAGACACACGTCTCACTCGTTTGTTATACTGCGAAATTTACTTGTCACCGTACCGGTTCAGGGTCGCCGATCGACTGACACGGCGGCAGGTGAAGAAGGGATGGGAGGTGAAAGGCACAGTACATTATCTTCGTTCAAGCATAAATATATATCCCAAACACAGGGTATGATGTGATAATCTTTTTTTATGTGTGGAATTTGTATATTCAACTCGTTTCTATTGTTACCTACAGTTCCTTCAATTAAGTTAGTCGATGGAATATTCTCATGCACCATTTATGTCTTTTATTTTATAAATCATCCCATTTGTTAGTGTTCAGTTCATGTTTAAGTACATCTCAATGTATTTTGTATTTGATAATTTTATTTAATAATTCTGGTCAGCATTTTTATTTTTTAATATATTGTATGGTTGTGTAACGGTATGTCAGCGTTGATTCATAGATTAAGGACTGGGTATGTTTTTTATAATGTGTAATTTTCAACGTGACTCTTGTAGCAATGTTGATATCACTAATCAATCCACGTCCTCCATTTAATGTTCAACATTGAGACATAAGAACACCGTTTGTACTAGCAGAAAAGCAATCGTTGTAGCCACATCGCATTTTTAAAAATAATTTGTATTATAATAATAGTGTTCTCAAATCGAGCCTCGCGCGAATGGTGTGCGATAGCCCACGCGACCCGCTGCCAATAGTCCGGCCCGCCCCCCTCCCCCCCACCCCCTCCGCCGCCCCCGCCCCGAGCCTGTCGCGTGCCGTCCCCCCCTCCCCGCGCCCCGCCGCCCCCGGGGGAAAGAGTTGACGTCGCGGCGCGAGGCGTCGTGAAAATGTCCGAGCCACTAGCTCCAGCGCCGAGGAAATGAGTCGGGCCCGCCGGGCGGGCGGGCCGCGGGCCCCTCGGCGGGGGGGCGGACCGCCGGCGCGCCGCGCTCGCGACGCCGAGCCGAGCCTCCGACCCTTATGGCGCGCGACCGGGCTTCGCCGCGCGTCTGCGTTTCCGGTTTTGAACCTATCGAGACCGTTACTAGTTTCGAGTGAATTTCCTATTCAGAAAACCTATAAGCTTGCATCTCTTCGGATCCTCGCTACTTTAATGATTACGTTTTTGTTTCCATTTTAACAAATGTAGATTATTTTAAAAATAGATGTTCGGTCGTTGAAATTATAGTCCAGAAAATATTCTCAATCTTCATCCCTTCACGCGACACAAAGTAACTTCAATCAAATGAGATTCTGCTTTTAATGCATCTTTGCAAATCTCGGTGTCGAATCGGTGTCGCCTTCGCGACTGAATCCGAGGTCTCTCCAGCCAGATGCGACGCGTCCACCCCTCCGGTGAGGTTCTCTTTTAAGTCTTCTTAGTCTCAAAGTTGTGCCCAGAATAAGTATCTTTTCTAGGCCGTCGTATTGACGCATAATGCGTAATAAATGATTGGAAATCTTTTATTTGTTAGCGTCGTTTTGTCCAAGAAATACAAATAAATAACACCCTTGAATGAATGAATTAATATTGAACTTATTCACAACATTAGCAGAAAATTTAATAAATTCTTGAATAAAGTAAACATTTTATGTACGTTATTTTGAATTAAATATTTCGTTTATGTATAATACTGTTGCATTTTAAACAAAAGCCGTCTGCTTCATAAATAATATATAATTATGAAACAGACATATCACCAAAACGCTACATACAAATAAATAACACCCTTCGTAAGCAATACAATGTGATATACTATTTTACGCTTGTCGCTACTGCGGACAGATTCCGCTCCTCGTACTTGAAGATCGGAAAGAAAATATGTATTGACGTGTTTATGTTCGATTCTTTGATGATTCTATTTATCTATAGTCGGTTCATGAGAATTCTAGCCAGTCGCGTGCAATTTCTCGCCTAACGAAACCTTGACGTGGTTTGATTTGTTACAGAATTGAGCCATTCGTGCGTCGTTTTGTTTATAGCGTACGTAGCATCCTCCGCCAGCGGTACATTATGTCGGTTGTTGTTTGATGTCTCTGCCTTTCCATATTCTCGTAAGTTGGCCCTTTTGGCACCTTTAGCTGGTTGGACAGATTATTGCCTACTGGCACTTAAAAGACTGCGTATTAAATTACTACTTCTATTTGATAAAATAACATATACATAATGTAATGTATTACTTGAACGGACTGATGCTCGGTGTTCCTCCGCCACCGTCCCTTCTTTTCCCGGCCGCTAGTCGGTCGGCGACCTTGAATAGGAACGGTACACGCTGTTACCAACCTCCAATATGTCAACCTTTGACGAAATAGTGACTCACTCAGTTGAAGCATAATTCGGTGAGACCCTTTTTCCTGTACCTGTGTTTCACGCACCTGAAGTGCGATTGCACCACATACGATTTCACAACTATAAAAATCGAGGTTGAAATTCAAACACATTTTTATCATCATCATCATTAGGCCGTTGATCCAATTTTTTCCAGTTAGAGAAAATTGTGGCTCCATTTTAGCATTGTTGCCAGCGGTGGTTTCGGTAGCCCAACCGCCGAAGTCTTACTATTTATATAAACTTGGAGCCGTTTAGCCCATTAAACTTATTACATAGCTCATTATTAAGCCTGTACGTCAGAACACATTTTATAAAATCGGTTCAAAGTTACGCCTCAAAATTTTCCTCTCAAAACCGTTCAATGCGAGCTCGTTCTTAACGCCTATGTACTCAGGGGTGGGTTGGAGGGGGCACGGAGTTAAATTAAGAAAAAAACAATATTCTCAGATCAAATCAGTACCTAACACCGATAGCTCTAGATTGTTTAAATGTATTATAAAACGTTTGACTTTGTTGCCTTTTGATTTTCTCGTAAAATATTTCGGGTACACAATAAAAGAGACCAAGGCGTTTTTTTGTCTACAGTCTAACAATGCTTGAAAACGACGATGTATGATATATATTGCTTCCAGATGTTGTTAAATGTTCAACATTTTTGTGAATGATGCTTTGAACGATTATTTTCTTTTTTCCCTTTACCGTAATTGTGTAAAATTTTGATAAGCACAGCTCTTAATATTTATTACTTTGTACCCAGTGGCGTAACAAAAATTGGGTCCCAGCAGAATGTAAAAAGGGCCTCCAAAATAAGTATTGTATAAGATATTGGAATATGTGCTGCGTGGTTTATCCATTTAATAATAAGAACAAAATTAGTCTCTTTTCTCACATAATTCTTTCAAAGACATTTATATGTACTTCTAATTTTAAACATAATTTAAGAGGTGCTTGTGGTTTAGTGGTTACGATACTCGCCTAGTGCTCTAGTGTGGTCGGGGGTTCGAGCCTTGTTATCGCTATTAAGTTAGTCCTATTTTCATGGCACAATCGTTTAGCTTAGTTTGAAAATAGTAAGAATATTTATGTGACATGTATTCCGTGTACACATCTATATTAAAAAAAAAATCTTGCTTCGTTTTACAGACATGCTGCTGCTAAATACGTTAATAATATTTTCACGTATATTAGCAATTCACTTGAGAAATGATTTAAAAAATTTAAAGATTTCATTTCTTTCTATGGATTACAATTAAGGCTTAGCTTTCACAAATAAAACATATTTCCGCGTTATTTACGAAAATAAAGGTTTTTATTATTCATTTATTTCAAAAGTTATACAATAGATTTGATTTTTTTAAATTTTTTACTTAGATAGGACCTTCACACTCATGTAAAACTAATAAACTGAATGTTATTTGTCATAATTAAGAATTAATTGTTTTTTAATCGGCGATTTAAAATAAAACTCAATAAAAAACACACATTAATAGTATTGATATAATATAAATATTATTTAGTAAGAAATTATTAAACTTGATTTTAAATAGTAGCTGATATCAAAAAAAACAATAATTTTTTACTAAATATTATTAATATCGATCCTAATAATGTGTATTTTTTATTTTCTTTATTAGCGTCAGATCGCCGATCATCAGCAGCATTAATGACGTCTGGTCCACGTTCTCATAATTTTCGTTGAAAAATGCCGAAAATATATGTTTTCGCACATATTTTACTCACGGTATAAATTAATATTGAACTAATTCACAACATTAGCAGAAAATTAAAAAAAATCTTGAATAAAGTAAACATTTAATGTACGTTATTTTTATGTATGTCGCAATTAAATATTTCGTTTATATATAACACTGTTGCATTTCAAACAAAAGCTGTCTGTTTCGTAAATAATATATGAAACAGACATATCACCAAAACGCTAACGTGGCGTTTTAAATGGAATTAATCAAAATAATAAATTGAAGCTGTCATGATAATTTTAAATTTAAAACATTGATTAGAGAGATCATTTAAATATATGTAGGTGCTTTGTCTGATTTCAAAACATATTAATATATATTAATTAAGTACTTATTAAGTTATTTAACTTTTGATGAATTAATTAAAATGATAACACGTTTTTATTTCATTCCATATATCAATATGGAAAAGACTCGAGTCTTACGAATTATTTTTTACACTTGTATCGAATGCGAGGAAATCGACATTTTTATTGTCGTATCTTTCTATTCAAATCTTCCTCTCTCGCATGATTTACTTAACAAATAACGTCATAAATTATTTCACTGGAACTTATAAGAATTTAACTGTTTACCCCATCTTGAAAGCATATTAATTCATGTAGAATATTTTCGAATTTCAAATTGGAAAAATGAAAGTTCGCCTTTAACGTTGTGAAAGACGAAGGGTGCGGACTTTTTGGTCCCCTTTCTGTGGGCCCCAATGCACTGCTTTGGCTGCATTGGCAAAGTTACACCATTGTTTGTAGCAACATTTACTTAGGAGAACTTCAGTTTCAATGCAGTGAAATTGAATGGAATTGTCACGAAAATAGTAGTACCTATTTCTGCGTCAATCTTGGAACCCTTTACTCTTGCAATCTATGCTGGTAAGTACATTGCTATTGATATTAATTAATGTACTTTGCCACATAATATACGTACGAGGGGCAAGTAAAAAATAAGGTTCCTACATTTTTTTCAGGTATAAGGTATTTTTTATTGCAATAAATAAGTAAACCATCTGAAAGCTTGTACTTTATTCTATTTTTCTACATAGTCTCCTGATTTTTCTATGCATTTTTCCTGACGAGTTATCCACTTCTGAAAACCCGCTTCGAAGAATTCCGCCGCTAGGCCGCCGATGAACTTGGTGACCGCTTCTTTCACCTCTTCACCCACCGCGCGCACACCTTGCGATAACCAAGTTTATCGGTCAAAATGTTGTCGATGGTTTTTTCACAAACCTCGGGAACCTGGACAGCAAGCTCCCGAAGCGTTACTCTCCGATCTTCGAGGAGAATGCGCTCAATCTTCGCCACGACTTCGTCCGACACCGATGGCCTCCCACTCCTTTGCTCGTCGTGGACGTCTGTGCGTCCTTCGGAGAACTCCCTGCACCATTTGCGGACGTGTTGGACGCTGATGCAAGCTGTGCCATAAACTTCTTCCAACTGTCGATGAATTTCAACAGGTTTAAGCTTCTTCGCGTTTAAAAATTGAATCACCGAACGGATTTCACACCTGGCGGTAACGGCGATGGCGGGTTCCATAGCGGATGGCTGTCAGGCCTTTACTGAGCGTCGCAGCGTTTGCTCCCGGTAGTGGGGATGTAGTTAAGGGACCAACAATCAAGGCGGTGTTGCCGGATTTCGCCTAGCATCTCGCGTGGCGAGTGTACAGCGTAAGGAACCTTATTTTTTACTTGGCCCTCGTATATTAAATGTATCAACTAGAAAGATATACATTTTATATTTATATCTTTCTAAATACTAATTTGTCGAAAAATATCCCGGTAGCGCAAAATTGATTTTATATGCATATATTTATAATTAATACATTAAATTAGTATTTAAAATATAACAGCCCTATGTTCTGAATAATTACAACTTTATAATAAGAATACGTTCTCCTTAATAATATATCTTTCTAATTAATACAATAAATTAGTATTTAAAATATAACAGCCCTATGTTCTGAATAATTACAACTTTATAATAAGAATGCGTTCTCCTTAATAATGCTTTAATAATATTACACACCGCTGTTAGCTATGAGATTAGGCGAGCCCCGTGTTAACGTATTGGCGCTTATAGGCGTTTTGTGAATTAAGATTTTGATTATTCTGGACAGGAGTCGAGATTTTATTTATTTTGAAGGCGGAAATACGTGTCGAATTACGCTAATTATGCGTTTTTGTTCTCTTCAATATTATTTTTGTTATTTTTTATCCTGATAACACATGTTACAACACACACACACACACACTACCAAATATATAGACATGAACTAACGCAAATTCCTTGTTTCAATATTTGCATTTTGGTGTCACTTATGTCACGTGATCATTTTGGTACCACTTACGCAATCAAATAGCTCCGAGACTTTATTAAATATATGACTTTATTGGAACGAAAATTTAATGTAAAAATACGTCTTGTTTACACAAAGATTTAATTTTCGAAGAGTAAATAAATACTTTTACTGTTGCATCAATGTATCATAAACTATCGGATTTATGTTGTAGAATGCCCCTCGTCCCGCATTGTTCCAAACCCCTTTCTCCTATATGTACACTTTATTTCATGTCTATTCATTTACTGGTTTTTGTATACACAGTAAAATTAAATAATTTAATAAAAATAATGCCCTAGTGCCATGCAGAACAAAATTTCTCAATTTTCATGTTATCCATCTTAATCGCAGGTACCATTTGATACTGCACTATATTTCGTTCACAGTTTGTTTTACCGTGGTACGCAATGTTAGAGTCGGAAGGTTCGCTGATATTAATCGCCTTAAAAGCCTCAAAACACTGGGGTGGGCTACTTGTAAGCCTCTTAATATAGTCTAGTGTTTTGAGAATTCCTTGCGCATGCTATAAAATTAAACTTAAAGTGTATATAGTATGTTATATTCGATATATTATATTATATATCCTAGTGTTCAAAATACAGAACTGTTGGAACAATTTTGATACACTTTTATTCAACAATTTCCGCAACGGTTCTGATTCTAAGTGGTATCAGAACATCATCAGAGTTCAGAATCGACAGACGGTACATTCAATTCGTTGCGATGGCTAATCTGGAGATATACATATTATAAAGAGTTTATGTAATAACTAAAATGTTTTACAAAAAAGTCATGTATACCACATCCAACAAGACAGATTGTTAAATATTATATGTATGGAGATTTGCAAAAAACGAATTGATGTATGTACAAAGTGAATATTATGCTCCAGGTCGATGTTGTTTCATTCATTAAAATTTCAAGCGAAGCTCGGGCTGTGTATGACATGGCACCGTTCTGTTGCTGGTCCAATCGACTCGATCCGGCCACCAACAAGTTTTTAATACATCCTGAAAAAAATAGGGCCCGATGATTCCGCTGGCTCACACGGCGCACCATACAGTAACTCTGCGTTGGTGTAGAGGTCGTCGGTGCATCAATTAAAGATTTTCAGTGCCCCAATAGCGGCTGTTTTGTTTATTAACAAAACCCGCCATCGTCGCTCATGATGATTTTATTCCAAAAGTGTGTGTTTGTTTTAATGTGTTAAAGTGTGTGTTTGTTGTAATGACTTGTAACACGTTGTAACACGTGATGCTTCATAAAAAAAATGTCCAAAATTGTGCGTTTGTTGTAATGACTTTAACACGTGATGCTCCATAAAAAAAATGTCCAAAATTGTGCGTTTGTTGTAATGACTTTAACACGTGATGCTCCATAAAAGAAATGTCCAAAATTGTGCGTTTGTTGTAATGACTTTAACACGTGATGCTCTATAAAAAATTGTAATCAACTACTTTTCACGATTACTAAATGCCAAACGAAATCGACCTGAAACATAATATTCACCCAGTATGTAATAAACATGCCATGCCTTCAACATAGAGTGTTTCCGTCAGAATGGAAGGTTGGTCTGCTTAGTGTGATTCTTAAAGGTAATGGACAAGGACCGATCTGACCCGTCTTCTTCCCTGCCTTTGGGAAGATTCTTGTGACGAGGATTCGCAACAGGCTTGAGACTTCCCTCACACAAGCCTGTGATCGGCAGTTCGGATTCACCCGAGGAAAGTCCACCCTATTATGTTTGCGCAAGAATGGGTAAAGCATTGTATATCAAAATACACGATGGGAATCTTTTTGGTTATATCCGGTTAAAGATTCTAATCAAGCCGCAGTTGCAATCGTGTCGGGGTATCTCTTCGATATTATCGGAGATTTTTTAGAGGATTGGTTTGTAACTCGGGGAGTTGTCTTCCTTTTTCTTCCACATTTCTCCATTAGTTTAACTTCAACTGATCCGAGTCCTTTTTTTGTTTCATTATCTTGTTGACAGCTCCCAAGTTCACGGAACATTCTGTAAAAAAGTCTGTTTGCGTCATGGATGTGTTTATTAAGTGTAATTATTTTTCTGTTTTCCTTCGCGATGCCACAAATCACGAAAACTAACCAAAATATATTATTACTAATAAATCCACAAAAAAACTTATAATTCAGTGAAAGACATTGACAACAGCTTAATTCAGAATGACAGGTTATGATTATGGTCTGTATTGAAACAACTGTCAAAATTCTTCGGCGGTGTTATTGGTTGTGGGGCGATACACCTCCCATTTTTTCTAAAGGACATTGACGCTGCAGCTCACAGCTCTAAACTGATATGCGTCTTTGTGCCTAATATGTGCTGAACTATATGTGCCAAAACTAGTTAGAAAATGATTTTTCTATTTTTTTTGTAGCTCTTCGTATCTTTTTGACTTTACCGATATCAGTGGCAAGTGCTGAAAGGAATTTATCGAAATTGAAATGAATAAAAAACCTATCTGCGCAGTTCAATGATCCAGGAGAGACTCGTGGGACTAACCACAATTTCAGTACAAAAAACATAGCTTACCAGCTTAACATTAGAGACATTATTAAAGATTTTGCTATATTCAGGCCTATTCTAAAAATTGCAATATTGAAATGATGGTGATTGTTACACCAACCCTCAAAAATAGACAGATAGTTTTGACAGATTATGGTACGTTTATCTCCCTCACTACCTCACTCTCTCTTCCTCTCTCTCATTCAAATATAACACTATTTTTGAGGGTTGGTGTAACAATCACCTTCATTTGAATATTGCAATTTTGAGAATAGGCCTGAATAAAGGTAAGGAAGGTACCATTGGATTAAGAGGAAGAACCCAAAACGCAATTGAAGCTAGAAGAGAGAAATAGAAAAATAAAATAAAATATCAAGAACACTGTTTAATTTAATGTTTTATGTGTTTTGATGCGATTGTGCCAGCCTAGATGACAGGGGAAGAGAGCGATGGTAATAAATGGGAGGGGGCGACATTTTTCAATTTAATTCCTACACACGGCCCTGTCTATCGAGTACCACCAGTCTCGTCTCAGCTGCCAATTATTTAGTAATTAGATACAACACAATGATTTAGTAATTAGATACAACACAAGCACAATAAATAATGGTTGTACATACCTAACCAGTAGTTCAATGTAATATCTATTATAAGAATATCTTAAGGATTGTGTCCACGGAATGAGACACGATAAGATAATCAGAGATTTAGTTGAGATACATCTCAATACCATGTACATCTATTGAGATTTTGATCTGGAGATATATTACAAACCAATGTATACGATGCTCGATCAACTAAAATCTATTTTTATCTAACATAAATCATTAAAAATAACATTAATATGGGGCGTTAAATTACAAACATTTATTTAATTTTAACTGCTTTAAAAATCACCCAACTAACGAATGACAATGAAATTTGATGTTTGACGTACGACGAGCGAAAAGTGACGCGCGAGACGATGAATCTCTGAGACATAGTGTGTACACGCGGGTTACGAAACCTGAAAGTTGTTTCCAAAGAATCTTACGAAAGCAAAAAACTTTATTTAAAAGTTACTAAAGTAAAAATTTTGGAATGTTTGATAGTCGTCATAAAAATATTTACTTCTCGAAAGTACATCCCGTAGTAAACTCGTTTTACTCTGCGATATCCGATAGTAAAAACGAGAATCGATAGTTAAATATGGCGGACTTTTCACAGCTGTTCCAAAATTCACCTGGCACATTGATACTTGGAATGTTGCAGTATACGACATAAATCATTCAATATCGCACTATTTTAGTGATGTGAGTTCGTCCGATGATGATCTCGTTATTTAATATACATTAGCACATAATACGAAAAAATATCACCTGCAAAGTGACAGATTTCGAACACAGAGGCGAAAAAATCCATATTTAATATTTCATGATTATTTGTCGCGCCAATAGACATCTCCGTCTACGCTTTAACAATAGTAAATTTGACGTCCGAACAACCTGCAAACGATTTTAACGACGGGCGGTAGTAAAAAGTTACTAAAGTAAAAAATTACCATAGTAAAAATTTACTAATGATCGCACAACCGGCCCTTAAAAATCACAATCGTGGACACGAGCTATTGCGCAAAAGAATACTATTATAGATTTGACTATAATTTTTCACCCTTCTATGCATGAATTAAATTAAATATTGAATCGAAGTGCATCTACAAAGTTGTGTGTCGCACATAAGTGCACTGATGGGGATAGACAAATGCACTAGAAGCAGACGGAGGCGAGTGTTCGGCAGACAGACGGTGTACGCATGCCGGGTACTATGGGCCACACAGTGAAATTTAAAGAATTGAAATGTTCTATTTATCAAGGTTTTTCCAGGTTTTCATGAATAAAACCACATAATTTAATAATCAATAAGAAAAAACACTTTGTTAGAACGACTATTTATTGAAAAAATCAATATGTTTCCAGACCAATGTTCCCTTCTTCAGGATACAAAATAAAAAATGCAAACATAGACAAAAAATAAAAATAGAAGTGATGGGTGACTTATTAGAAACTATTGTGAAAATAAATTTAAAGGGTAACTATTTAAGAAAAAAAGTTATTTATAATGTTTAATTTACTAACACTTTTTCAAAAAATTATCTATGGAATTTGTATTCAATTTTAATATCAAAATTTCTGCAAGTTTTAACTAAATGTAAATATTATTTTTCCCAGTTCACTGGTAGGGAATGAAGGTATGAAATTTAAAAATTTAATTTATTTAAAAAATGTTTGCTTTGCATTTGTAGTTTACGAAGGTAAATAGATACAAGGTGTGTACAAAGTTAAACTTTTTTACGATAATTCTAGCATGAAATTTTTTAAGGGGTCAGTTAGTTTTGTGTATAGGAATGTATACAAACCGAATAATCACTAAATATATAATAATTTTTTTGTCTTATTTTATTTTATATTAATTGGTGATGGTTTGGCACCAAATCTGGATACATTTGGCGACGAACGTCAGCTGGCTTAATGTCAAGAAACGAATCAAGGACCAATCTATTATTTTGAACATTTCAACCACTCACTACAAGATGGCCACACTATGTGAATGTCTCTAATATTACATGTGATTGTGAGTCAAGAGATAAAGGAAACTATTGGGCATGCACAATATCGCAACCGCTATTTGATATTGGATTAAACCGATTAATACTAAATATTTTCATATTTTGTGTGCATATATATTTGGAGAGGGGGGAGCCTTCCATCTTGCATTCGGGCCCAATTTATTTTTTCTGGGCCCTATTTTTTTGCTTACTTCACTGTCACTGTCATTTATGGGGCCGTAAGCATTACGTGGAATTTATCTTTTAAAGGGGTCAAGCACCCTTAATAGTAACCAATTTTTCGACGCGATCATGCTTTTAAGGCCCGTGTCCATTATCTCAGAGATTTAGTTGAGATACATCTTAGTGCCGCGTACACGCGATGAGATAAACTCAGAGATCAGTTGGGACACAAAATCTTAAACCATTGTGCACGGCGTACGTTCTGACAGTGAGATTCGACACGTCATCTAAAACTATATATATTCAAAATCATCCAAAAAACGAACATGACGACAATGACATTTGATGTTTTACAGACAAGCATGAAGTAAGGCGCGAGACGGCGAATCTTTGAGACATGGTGCGTAGAGTTGTCTTCAAAACATCTCATGGGAGTAAAATCAGTATCTCTGAGATTTTCGACTCGAGAAAAACGCTTCCATGAACACGGCTCATAAAGGCACATTTCTAATGTATACAGCTACTGTTAACGTTCCATTCCAATTAAATATATTATTTTTAATTATTGTACTTTTACTGTTTCAATTTTTACAATACATGAATAATTTTTTTTGGTTGTTCCTAGATAGTTAAATCAAAATCATCGAAACATTGAGATTTATATAAATTGATATAACACGTGTTTATGGTATTGAGCATTTATGGTTTATGGTTTTTAGCATTTAAAAGGGTAATGACACTAGTTTTTGTTTCATCCACCGCTGTGTCATACATTAAAAATATATTTAATTTATTAATTTTAAAGTTTATTCGATGCAATACGTACTCGGTTTTCTTCTTCTTCTTCTTTTCGTTCTTGTGCCTTATCCGTTTAACGGACGTTGGCTACGATCACTTTTTTTACTGCGGCCCGGAAAAGCTCTACAGTAGACTGGCCAAATCATTCTCTCAGGTTCTTCAGCCACGATGTTCTCCTTCTTCCCACAATCTTTCCCCGCATTATGAGATCTCGTCCTTTTCCGGACGTCTCATTACATGACCGAGATATTAAATTTGTATTGTTTTAAATACTTATTTTTCTTTATTTATCCGAACCATAACATTTTCATCATCTAGCTCATTTTGAACATATTCTTGTAGATTCACCTCTCAAACGCTTCAAGCTGCCTTATCATTTCTTCAGTAAGTGTTCATTCCATAAAATAAAATCGAAAACACATAGCATCTGACCGTTCTCATTCGTAATCCAACTCCTATTATTAACTCCTACATTAATTTTAACACTTTTCATTACAATGGCACGTTCATATGTCGTTCAATGTGTTTTATTTACTTATTATAAATCAGTTAAGACAATACAACGTGGCTGTCAAAATTACCATCATTATCCACGTCGGTCCCTCATGACTGAGAAAACGGTATTTCACGTATCGGGAAATGATTTCACTCAAAGGTGTGTATTTTTTAATTAAACTTCTCATTTAATTTTCAGATCTAACATTATGATTATGGAATCAAAGTATCTTTGTTTTTCTTGTTTTAAAGGGCATCACATCAAGGATTGTAGATGCACGATGCTTTGTAAAATTTGTTCTTCAAGTTCGCATAACACCTTGATCCTTCCAGAAATTTTTCGTCGCAAGGATAAAGACTCTCAAGCCAGGGGCATTCGATCGCCGGCGGTTGAGACAAATAGAGATGATTCTGAGAATTCAAGAGCAGTATTACTGTCTAAAGAATCTTCGAGATTAACACGGTCATTTTGGCGACCGTCATTGCGCGGGTTCGTGACTCCAGCGGGAGTTATCAGAAGGTTCGTTGCCTTCTAGACAGCGCGTCACAGGCGTCCTTTGTTACGGAAAATTGTGTATGTAAGCTTTGCCTTGGACGTTCCAAGGTGGAAATTCCAGTTACGGCGCTGAGAGACCAAAGATGTAATACCAGGGGTCGCGGACTGGAACAATACCAACCGAAAATCTCAATTCCTCAGCATATAGTAAATCGTTTCAAATATCTTGTTTTGGCGAATGAGATTTAATATGCCTGGCCCGATAGATATCTTGCTCGGCGCAGATATATATAACAATGTGATCACAGGAGATTTAGTACGTTTTGGTAACGGTTTACCTTGCGCTCTTGGTACAATCTTCGGTTATGCAATAATGGGTCCCGTATCTGCGGACACAAGGGAACAGTCTAATGTCCATTCGTCGTTGGTGTCACTGGTTACTGACGTCACTTTGGACAAATTAGTGAACCAATTCTGGGAGTCTGAGAATGTTCCGGAGAGCATTGTCTCAGATCTCGCGTACATAGAATGCGAGGACTTATTTATGAAACCTACATATCGAGACATTGCAGGTAGATATGTTATTCGTTTACCCTTTAGGAATAATCACTCGGCACTTGGTGATTCATATCAAAATGCGCTGAAGCGATTTCATAGTCGAACGGCGACCTTGAAGCGGTACGGTAATTCGTGAATCGAAGAATAGTATTCGATTGAGACGTTGCGTCTATACAGTGCTTTCTAAAGGACTAGGACCTAGACGAAGATAGTGATAAGTTTACAGTCCACCTTGGAGGTGTCTGAAGAACTGGATCGTGGTGAGTGCAAACCTCCTTTCGTATATCCTGTTTTCTTCCGGCACATATGCTTTTACGCAACATTTGGTGATCGCCATAACCTCTCGCCCAAGAGACCATCATGCATATCTGAGGAGTCACACAGAAAAGTGCCTGTTGATTGTTCCAATTGGTGGGGTCCGTCCTTCAGCGTGGCCCACCATCCACCACAAGAAGCTTATCCAAGCTATCTTCTCTTTTCGCAAGATGTTCAAAAATGGAAGGATTCGTCTCAGACAAAGTCTATCCTTGATGTTTATATCCTGCACAATAGAATGGGAGACATTTGTGTGTCTAGCTGTTCATGGTATGCGCAGCATGTGTTTCCTGCACCACACCTCAAAAGCATCGAGCCAGCTGTGAAAATAAATTTCTCACTTTAACAAATCTACCTAATTTACAATACGTTATTACGATTTCATACACAAACATCATGCACTATGTCGCCATACACTTTATAATACATTACGTAATACAGAATTTAAAGAATAAACTGTATTAAAGCAATCTGTATAATATCATTAATTGACATGGCGGTTACTTTGTGGTGTAACATGATTATTTTAATTTTCACAACTAAACATGTGTGTAGTGCAAAGTTTAGTTGTGAAAATTACAATAAATATGTATAGATCAACGCTGACGAAACTAATTGCTGCAAATCAAATGGAAATCAAGTTGCAGGTGATCGAAAATTATACTTTGCGAAATATTTACGGCCCAATATGTGAAGACCTAACCGGAGAACGGAAAAGGTTGAAAAACTTGAAACATCGGGAACAGTACAACGCCTGTAGAAGTCACGAGTCACGGGATGTGTCGCGAGAGCAGTGCACACGGAGCCCTCTCACGTCCTCGAAACCGGAACTGGACCACGAGGAGTGGATGGCCCTTGTAGTGACTATGGTCAGAGACTTCCATGTTCCGCGAGGCTGTTAAAGAAGTAATGATGCATAATATGCTACACAACATTTGTTAACGCGCTTTTATACTTCGATAGGTAGGCCTGATATAAAAATTTGAATATGTGGGTTCTTTTTGTGTGGATTTAAAAACAGAAAACGAAAGCGAAGCGGCTTCTGGAAAGAGAGTTTTTGCGATTCGGTCGGACTTTTACAAAAACATTTTGTATTATATATTTTCAGATTGTCGGTTGTGAGAAGGTTTTCGGTGGCCGACCAGCAGATTTAAGGACCATCAGACTACAAGGAGAGCGACGTCGGCGTCTACCAGCACAGGTTCACAAAGGTTTGACAGAATTACTGTATTCATCATTACCAATAGAAAACCCAGAACTAGCTATCGAAATATACACGTGCAAACTAAACCAAATTATGTAAATATTAATGTACTGTATTGCGTCAATATTAAGTCAATCATACTACAAAAGCTTCCGTGAACGTTGGAGTACATAAAAGCTCCTGGTCTAAAAGAATAGAATAATAAGAAGAGCGTTATGATTTGTCATGATTTTTGCGTCTGAATTTGTGATAGTCGTTTTGGTTGTTTCATCTTGTGTGAAACATACTTTTGATAAAACTTTAATTATTAATTAATTAATAGGATTTGAAACGTACAGCGTGTCCTAGAGACAATAGTCCGAACGGGGCCAGTGGTTAGGAGACATCACTAGAGATATCAACTATCGTATAGGTACACTATCACAGCATAAGCGTGGAAAATTTCATCTCGATCGATTGAGTATTTATGTCACAGCGTTCATTTTTGCAGAAATATTGAAATTTCTCGACAATTTTTAAACCGTTGGTTTTCGAATAATCTGTAGCGATCATAATTCAAATCTACCGCCATCTCTACCGTCTCTCCAGTTTCAGCGTTTCACAACGGCGGTCTTGTCGGCTCGCGCTTGCCGAGCAAGACCGCCAATTCATTTCATTTCATCATTTCCTACATCTTCATTCACTGTATTCATTTCTATCTGTCTCCATTGTTTTTATCATTTGTCACAATAAACCTCAACACGCGCATCAATCACATCTATTTCATTTAACCACCGTCCTAACCCCCAAAAATCCTATTTGACGCTCAATGCGTTGCCAGGGATGTCCCTTCATCATACGCTTCGCTCGTACTTCTGTAAATACTGTAATTGAACTGTTATATACAATATACTATGTAAAATATGAAAATAAACAAATCCATTAAAAAAAACACAATTTGTAAGTACATTTATCAATACAAAAATATAATTAAAAAATAATACAAAATTTTACTCCGATACTGGAGTAATAATGACTGTTTAATGCATATTCGTTTAGGTAGGAGTCTAATTCGCTTCCTTACTCTGTTCTAACCGCAAGCTGTCACCAACTCTTAAGCATTTTGCACCCAGAAACTCTATTAGCTTAGTAAAAAGGTGAAAATTGTTTGGAGCAAGGTCCGAGCTATAATAGCGAATGATCGCAAACCTCCAAATAAAATCTACCCAAAGGTTTGCTGGGCAGTTTTGGACACAATTGGTTAAACGGACTGGCGATGGTTGGCTCTTAAAGTTCGTGAATAGATATCATACATGATACTATGCGTTTAAAAAATATAGAACTGTACAAATATGTTTTTAACATTTTAAGACTAAAAGTTTTTGCTTCCCAGATTACCTTCGTTCAAATATATTACAGCAAATGAAAAATACATGAGAACCTTAAATTTTAATACAAAATATTTTTTGTATTTATATTTATAGTCCTCTTCGATATTAAAAATCAAAGCTCGGTCTCATGTACGTGTCCCTGTCATTCGCACTCATTTTCTAAGAAGTGATGGCTTATTCAAATATACATTATTATGTCCTAACTCGTTCATTACTTTCAGAAGTCTCGTTTTGTAATAAATTACCATACTATCATGCTCAGATATAATATGTTGGATGAGCATTCGCTCGATGAGCAATAATTTTAACACCAACAGAACCGTCAACTTTCATTATTATATTTGGTATATAAATATTAATTATTAAACGAAAATAATGCCTGTGCCTTCCCCTCCCCCCTTCCTGTCCCTTCGACATTGAGCCATTACGGTTGTAATAATAATAATAATAATAATGTGTTTATTTTTTAACTCGTTTTGTCATAAATATAATACATTTTATTTTATACATTAAAAGTTATGAAATCAATATAATCCCATGAAAAAAAAAAACCAAGGAAAATATTAATAAATAAAGAAATTTTTTATTTTTAAAAATTAATAAAAAGTTCACATATATACACACAAAATATTAATATTACATATATAACTACTTAGTGGCGGCCATTGTTGTATATGTAGCTATTTTGTAGGCGCTGCCATGCGAACCAGCTTTCCATGAGAGCGCCGCTTGCACCAGAGAGTCGGTGCTGTGCTCCAGCCGCAGCTTTACGCTAGCAACGTTATACGTGTACGGTACAGATTACAATATTACACTAATTCGAGACTTCGCGTCTATGCTGTGTCGGAACCATTGACGAAATAGTGAATAAAATATACAGTCCAGATATTTGGAGGTGCCAGCAGAATCCGGATTGTGGTGAGTGCCAAACTCCTTCCTGTCCTGATATTCTTCCGGTGTCAATGCTTTATACCCAACAATAAACATATTTATATTTTATAATATTTGTAATTAAAATATTTTGTAAATAATTGTAATCATAATATTCCATGTATATTTTATTTATTTACTTATTATAGAATATTTTGTAAAATCAAATACGTTAATATTAAATAACGGAGTACAAATTTAAAGAATTTGATCATACTCGTGAAAACGACAAGGAACTACAGCAGAATGTTATCCAAAAAAAAGAATTAAATATAAACACAAATTAGAAATATTTAGCACTAAATATGGCACTTCATTTGGGAAAATACAGAAAATTTAAACATGTAATTAATTATTATGGTGCACATATCAAAGAAAAAAGCAAAGTTAATCCATTAGTTAATTATTTAATTACTTACCTCCACCTTGGAAATAAATAAAAGTCTTATAAAGATTTTATATGTATATTTTTCTAATTAATACATTTAATTATTATTTATAATATTTATCGCCTTTTCACTGAACAAAGGGTATTCTCTGTTTGTGGAAAGCCAAAACTGAGGCCTCGATAAGGATATTTAGCTTTGAGAAATGATTTCATGCATCTTGTCACTTATTTTTCCGGGTTGGTTTGCTGTGCATTAAAAATTTAAATAATGTCCACATTTTCACGCGAACTCGAGATGTGTTCTAATAAGGGCACAGTAAAGATCCTACATGCTAACATTTTAAAAAGGTTTCTTTTTGCTGGTATTTAAATATGGAAAATTATAAGTTGATCTACTTTTGTATATTACTAAAAATTATGTTTAACTAAATTTTTACCGCTTATTTCACAATTTCGTTAATGTTAAGTTAATCGACTTTTTAAAAAATGGTATCAATATTACTCAAACGCGATCGACACCATTTTGCATTTTTAATTATTCCAACAACATTGAATTAATTACGAAATCATTTAACTGGATTTTACCTCCATCGCATAATGTGCTGTTATATTACGCTGCGCTCCGGGATGCTGTCAAAGCTCGTGTCAATTTTAATACGATACAACATAATACACTGAAAAAGGGAACACGTAGCATAGACTCCATGCATCAAGAATCGAAGTAAATACGGCGGTAATTTATTTACTGCACAGATACCTCTAGAAGTAAGCGAAAACTAAACATATTTATGAAAAATGATTTTCTAACAGTACCAGATCCAACAATATTAATAATTATTTGTAATTGCTGTAAGTATTTAATGCCATCCCCCACATAAGCTATCAGATAAAAACACGTGCAATTTGAGGGTAGGCACTCGCAATATTATATTATTTGTTTTATAAAATACATTTTAATTTTGTATATTTTTACAATTATTGCCGTTCGTATTTCGGTACACACGCGGTGGAGAATAAGATAATTGTTACGCGTAATGAGATAAATTATGGAGAAAATGATAATATTTGCGCTTTAAACACCTGATTACAGTTGAATAGGGTCCATCACCAGGGCCGTTGTTAGAGCTGAAAACATTGCAAAAATCTAAATTATTTATGTCTAATTACCGAGTAAATTTAAGAATTCCTTTTTTAAACGGTTATATGTAAAATTTTTGAAATCTTTTTTTGATTTTTTCCATTTTGGAATCATTATTAGCCACGTAAAAATGGTGCATAGCATATTTTTCTTGCAATATATTACGAAAAGTGTAAAAAAAATATCATGATATATATTGTACCACATATATCTACATTTTTTTGTCATTTAATAAAAACTTGAATAACGAAATAAAGTACTTTAAGCTAAAAACTTTGAATTGAACAATCCAAAAGTAAAAAGTTCTACGCAATCCAACTCCTCGACTATTGAGCTCAGATACAGCGTTATGGTTCAGGGTAGCAGGAGCAAGGTTAGAATCCTTGGCCTTTTTTATTACCAGGAGTGAGGGTGATTTGTTAATCTTGATTAAAGTATAAATACATGATTGGATAATCTCATAGATTTAGTTGAGATACATTTCAGTGCCATGTACACGTGTTGATATTGTAATCTGGAGGTAAACTTAGTAGTTTTTTAAATGAAATTAAGCTTACATTTAAAAATTGATTACAAAAAAATATTAGAATTTTAAAACACTAACATTTAAAAAAAATATACAAACACAATTGATTAAGAAACACATCGGAAAACAATAACATGTGTATTTGGTCAAAAACAATGACAAACTGAAGTTCCATAATAACCTTTTTCAAATAATTTCATCTCATCTAAATTTTGTTTCGTCAAAAGATGACACGATTTTATCTTAAATATTTACAAGGAAACATAATCCTCTGTTTGAACAAACCGACAAAACTATTCCCTTCAAAAATTTTATAGCTGACCATATGTAGGAATTGACCTATGTGCACCGCTCGCCGCTAGGTCGCTACCTGCTGTACCGCAATGGTTAGAAAACTAAAATATATTTTCGATAAATAGATTTTTTTCTATATAAATATATTTCTAGTTGATTCAATTAATTTATATAACTTAACTTGTTTAAAATGAATAATATTAAGAATAATCAGTTTCCAGTCTAGGGTTATGTTTTTTAAGATTTCTGGGACTTGAAACAGCAAAAAATCATGGAGTTCCTGGGAATTTATTCCCGGGTTGTTTCGATACAGAATCCTTAATTGTGACCTCACCGGGAATCGAAGCTAGTGCCTTGTCCTCTACACAACAATGGTCGTTAAGCGTTATAATATGTATGCATATATTATCTAATCTACAATTTCAACATCTGAGTTTGTATGGTTGTACCTGCAATACAATCTAAAACTTATGCCAAGAAAACAAATACAGCAAAATATTTCGAATAGACTGGTGCCTCAAACATTTTTATTCTTCCGACAAATTTTTGCTCCGAGGAAAATTAAACGCGTAATTATTGAGAACGAATTCGACATCTACGTTTGCGCTTCCATCGATACACCCAAGATCGAGGTAGATACGTTACGATTCCTACAGGCGACAGTTGGCAGGTGCGCCCCCCCCGCCCCGGGACCACCGCGAGCTCCGCCCCGCCCGTCCCCAGGAACGCCACTGCCACGTCGGGCTCGGAAAATTAGTTTTACTCTGACGTCAGGAAATGTGACCAATATTATACATTACTTAATATACCTGCACTTGTTGCGAGCGATCGCTACTTTGTTGCGTTGGAAATCTTTTATCCGCTTACCCCACTGTAAATAGTACATTTATAGATTTATTTATTATATAAAAAAATATATAAACATCCTTAATTATATTGCCGTAAAAATGTTTAAGTAATACGCCAGCGTATGATGTTGTACATACAGTTCGTAGTTCAATCAGAGAAAATACCAATGTAGCGTTTCTATCGAATCTAAGGTAATCGTATGTCTAGATTATTCTACCAAATGAATCGAATTATTATTTATTATCTTAAATACTAATTAAATGTAATGTATGTAATGAAAAATATTGTTGTTGCTACCGGAATTCGAACCTGGATCTCTTTCCAATCCGAGGAACGTGCATTAACCGACGATGCTATAGCACACGGTACTTTTATTCACAAATTTTCAAACCTATATGTTACACTTTTTTAATTAATACATCTATCGTTCCATTATTTGAAAGCCATCTACTTTATTTTTACGGAATCTCTAATACCTTTGAGTAGTCCGATAGGAAACGCCAGAATTAACAGTTCGTTTTTATTAAGTTTTTGGACGCATTGATACTTATTGATATTATTAAGGAGAACGCATTCTTATTGTGAAGTTGTAATCATTCAAAACATAGGTATGTGATATTTTAAATACAAATTAAATGTATTAATTAGAAAGATATACATATAAAATCAATTTTATCGAAAAATATTGTTGTTGCTACCGGGATTCGAACCTGGATCTCTTTCCAATCTGGGGAAAGTACATTAACCGACTATTATACAGCACACATTACTTTTGAAAACAAATTTACGAACCTATATATTTACATACAATTGATTTTATATGTATATTTTTCTAATGAATACATTTAATTAGTAATTAAAATATCACAGAGAAAATTCAGAAATAAGAAAAACCAATAACATTTTCAAATCTTCCTACTGGCAAGTATCTATCATAGATACAAACGTTACACAACAATGACAATTATTGACATAAGTGTGGCGAACATGATTATTAAATTATTTTTATGTATATATATATATATATTACGTACAAAAAGTAAATATATATTTAATATAAAATACTTAATAATATCTGTAATCCATCATCAATATCCATCTAGGTTGAGATTAATTAAAATTCAGTCGAGACGCAAACTATACGGTCCTCTATCGGATTATTTAAAAGCAGACTAGTAAAATAAGCGCCGCGGGATTGTGAAATTACGTTATTATTTTAACAACGTTGTTTAACGTTGTTTTTGTGAATTGGTTAAGTTAGTTGTGGTTGATCACTTCCGAATTTGATAATAAATTATATTTTCAATATTGAAAAATACCTTTTACGGAAATACCGACCGTGGCCGGTTTAACTGATTACGCAATATACTCGTGCGCTTCGTGCACTCTGACATGTGATATTACAGATAATTAAATTCTTCTGAACATTTACGTACGTAAAATAATATCATTTTATGTAGCTTTTGAATAAAATGCATTAATTACAGTAATGTGAGGCCGGAAAAAAAGTGTGAATTAGGAATGTATAAAAGATATCGTGGTTTAAACAAATTTAACGTTTATAAACGATGACGCAGAGTAAAATATTTCATATACTAACTAACTTACCATCACACTGTTTTTGTCCGCGAGGGTAAGCAGAGAGGATAGAATGCCACACTCTTCTCCTGACTCCTGACAATTATCGCCTCATCCACATTCATACACCTTCGCATGCAAGCTCGTCTATTGAGTTATTATTGGTAGTGCCGCGTCTTCCGCGGACGTACTCTATTTCTGGTGCCATCACACTTTATATCTCTTTCTTACAATTATCTTCTTATTCATCCGTTCCATATGACCAAACCACCTAAGCGATCCTTTTTTAATTTCATTCACTGTCCTTAGATCAGCTTTATGTACAAGGCGTCGTGAGAGATAATATAAAAATATACGAATAACAGCGTAATAGATAAAATATACGAATGATGCTACCAGAGATATTTTAACGGTAAACGAATTATATATAATACTAGCACTAGAATTTTATCCGTTTTGAGATGCGATGGTCAAGCACGCTGTTAGATGTGACAATAGAAGAAGAGTAAAAAAAAAAGCTAACCTTTTTTTTTTTAAATACAAAAAACACTTAAAACAGGTGTAGCAAAAAATGTTACTCGTACCGCGAAATATCTCTTAAGATTCAAATATATTTGATCGACGCAATCTAGTGTCTGAGGAGAGGCGGGCGGATCAAGGGCCGGGGTCAGCCAACGTACGATCATTGAATACATTTGAAGTGCGCGGAGAGATTGTTGAACCAAATTAAGTCTTTCGACCGATTTGAAAAATTCAACACTTAGTTATTATTGTGTGTCACCACAAAGTATTAGGAGAACACGTTCTTATTGTGAAGTTGTAATTATTCAGAACAGACGGTCTGTGATATTTTAAATATTAATTAAATATATTAATTAGAAAGATATACATGTAAAATCAATTTTATCGAAAAATATTGTTGTTGCGCCACCGGGATTCGAACCTTTCCTAACCGGGGAAGGTGTATTATCCAACTATGCTACAGCGACAATATTATGTATATATATGTTACCTTTTTGATATTAATACATCTAATCGTTCCATTATTTGAAAGAGCCATCTACCTTATTTTTACAGAATCTCAAATACCTTTGAGTAAACTGATAGCAGACGCCAGAATTATCAATTCATTTTTATTCAATTTCAGCGTCTTCTATCAGTTTACTCAAAGGTATTTGAGATTCTGTAAAAATAAGGTAAAGAATAATGGAATGATGAAATGTATTAATATCAAATAGGTTCGAAATTTGTCGCTAAAAATATTGTAACTGTAGCATAGTTGGATAATGCACCTTACCCGGTTAGGAAAGAGATCCAGGTTCGAATCCCGGTTGCTCAACAACAATATTTTTCGATAAAATTGATTTTATATGTATTCTTTCTAATTAATAATTCACATTTAAAATACCACAAAGTAATTGAACTTTATATTCCTGCAATGAAGAGCTATAAATACATTTAAAAAGAAAACACTTTTTAATTAAAAAATTGGCGAATGCAAAACTGAAATCCGCAGGAGAATTGCGAAGAACCCCTCCGTTCGCCCTTCTGCCATTACACCCTCACCCGCAAACAGCTTATAAAATGTTACGAAATCGTCTAACGAGCATTCTCAGTATTTTATGCGACAGATTTTACTGGAGAAGTCTCTAAAAAAAATTCATCAATATGTTGTTATAAATAAAATCCTAAAGTACTCTGTTGTAAAGCTGTCGTAACAAAACAAAATTGAATGGAAAATTCAAACATTTCGTTAAAGAAATGTGTCAAATTGCATTGAATGTAAACAAAGACATCAACTGTCATATATTTGAACAACTTGGATCATTGCAACGCTACTGTAAGGTGATTAAAATTGTATGTAGGTACCTAGGTAATAATTATAATTATTTAATTATGATCGGTTTTAAGAATTAAAACGTCAAATTTCATTAGTTTTATTTCACGTCAGATATTTTTTTATTTATACATACCTTCATTGTTATTCACAGTTGTGTTCTTAATGCCTGCCTCATTGGGCTAAGCCCGTGCCGAGGCACAGAAATGTGACAGCAAAAATATCAAGCTTAACAAAGTTACGATAATAATGACACTGCGTGATGTTTGTCGGCGCCTAAAGAAAATTCTCACCCTACTAAATCTTGTTTATGGAGACGAAAATACGTCACGGAATTTATTTCGTCTTTCTCACCTGACGCAGATTCTTTCACCATACTTAGTGTTCAAGTTGCCAGTTTTTTCATGATATCAAAATTAATAAAATATGTATACGCAATAAAATATATAATGAATTATTCATGTGTTGTTTAAGTTGGAATATTCAACAATGCTGCTTCCGACTGATCTCGACTCAATTGGATCATATATTTGAATTATTTTTATATCAGTGAACGATTTCCAATTAGTGTTAAGTGTATTATATAGTTTCGGAGCGAAAAACATATAGAAGCGTTGCTTACGATATTGAAAAACAAATCAAATGGCACTATTTTTCAAAGCTGATGAAAAATGGAAGCTTAACCCTTCCCAAACCATGCAGTAACACTGGTTTACCATCATAATTAAACCTATAATATTTCGGTAAATACATGCAACATTAAATTCATATTTTAGATAATCCTAAAGAATCGAACAAAAACAATTATTTTTACCATTCAATCCGTTGTAAAATTAATACATTGGTAAAAATACCATTTGTGATATGAAAGACAGAGATCACATATTATTTTGACAGTGAAAAGAACAACAAACATATAAATATAATTGTTTCTTCCTCACTAATTAAATGAAGAGAGATAAGAAGGAAGAACACGTTGTATATATATATGAGTGCTCTAAATTATGTTATTAATCATTTTCTCAAAATTGAATGCTCAATATTTAGAGTAAATTCGTGCCATTAAAGTCATTTAAGCTAATAAAAACATTTTTTAAAAACAGTTATTTACGGTAACACGAGTTGACAGCATGGCTGCGTTCGGGTATTTTATATCACGGTATGGTAAAGGTTAAAGATCTTTTATTCAATCAAATAAAATCTAAAACTCGGGGCGAAAGGCAACAGTTTATCATAATATAATACCAAAGATAAAAATAAGTGTACAGGTATAATAATACAGATCGCGATCTCTATGAACTTCCACCCTCTTGCCTGCTCCTCTTAGGGACGTCACCAGATAAGTGCCTGTTGTCTTTTCCACTTGGTCCGTCCAACGGGTGGGGGATCTTTCTCTTCCTCTTTATCCATCGACGTAGCCCACCGCAATAACCTTCTCCGAGTCATCTTTCTTTCTCTCAAAATACACAAAAAATTGAAAGTCAAATGGTTGAGAGTTCAATTCCTGCAGAATGGCTTGCGTCTCGCCGTTCACGCTGTGCCCAAAATGTGTCTCCAGGAGCACATCTCAAAGGCATTAATCCGTCACTGTGACGCTGCAATATCCTTCTAAATGGCCCCGTATGCGAATGCGATTTTAAAGAGATTTTCGACTCGAGAAAATTTTTGAGATTTTGCGTCCATGAGATTCTTTAGAGACAACTCCCAGCTTTCCAGTAATTTCCCCAACAGCAGTTAAAATTGAATAAATGTTAGTATTTAAACGCCTCACATTAGTGTTAACCAGCGCCGGCGCTAGACTTTTTACCGCCCTAGTAACTTAAGTGAAGATGATGTTTTCAATTTTTGTAAAACCATCCCCATAAATTGGCCGCTTCCTAAATCGGCCGCCCGCGTGCCACATATGTTCGAGGCGGTATTTTGTCAGGCCGGCATTTTGAAACATGCCTGAGGGCGGCTTTTACCAAAAGACGTTCTGGACACTAGCGTTGACAACGAACTATTAGGAAATAACTATACCTAAAGTTATTTATTTATTTGTTTGTACCTGCATTTTTTTTAATACGCTATTTATACGTTTTGTAAATTTTTATATATTTTTTCGGCCACCCACTTGATTTGGCCACCGCAGGCAAATGCCTGCTACGTCTGTGTGTAACGCCGGCGCTGATATTAATGTTAAATGGCGTATACACTAATTTGTCAAAATAGACAACGAATTTATTAAGGTTTTAGGTGACAATTATGTACACGTATCAAAACAGATCAAACGACATATATACTGATTTGAATTTTTGTCTCTTTTTACCAATATCAAATTAATATTTGAGTTTATCTCCAAATCAACATTTCAAAACGTGTACGTGGAATTGAAATGAATCTCAAATCTCTGATATTATCGAATCATGCCTCCTTCTATCGATACAGGAATTAAAACTAATTTTACAAGTTGAATTTAATATTAATGTTTTATTATTTTCCATCTTTGAAAATATTCTGTAGACTGGTGAAACACTGTCGCTTCAGTAGAAACCTGGCTCGGATTGTGAAACGTGAGGTTACCGCGACTATTAATGTAATACACGAGTAAAAATCCAAATTAAATTATTATTATTATGTAAACCAATGTTAGTCCTTCTTCCATAGCACATTCTATTAAAATATTTTCAGTAATAGAAAGAATTAAATAACACTGATGATATGTATTGTTCGGACATAAACTTTACATCACTTAAAGTATATTTTGATATAATACATGTGAAACGTTTTCATTTTTATTATTTAGATGGTAAAAGATTTATTATAATATATTAGACAATTCAAAAGTTTAAATTTAAAACAAGACAAAAAAAAAATCATTGTGGCGTTGTGACCCCGCAAAAAAAACTTTGTTAATTAAAATTAATTATTTTTTATATTTTTTATTTATTATCTTTGTCTTATTTAACCACTTAATTGAGTTTGAATACATCTACCATTTTCTTCTTCAGGATGTCATAACTAACTAAAATATATATTATTGTTTACCAGAATCTAATTTAAAAAAAAAAAAAAATTTTGGTACCTAACTCAAATCATTACTTAATACAAATTTACTCGAATAATTTTTAGGAAAATATTTTAGAATAGGACTCGTAGTTAAATTTAGTTGGTTGTTTATAATTTTTTGATTAGTTTTACACGCTTTATTTATCTCCAACGATTCCAAATTATTTAATTTGTGACCAACACCGTTTATATGCAAAATAGACAATCCCAATTTTTTATCAAAACCATGACCATTTTCTATCAAATGATTAGAAAATTCTGAAAACCCACTATTGTTCAAACATCTCAAATGCTCCCTCACTCTTATATTAAAATTTCTACCCGTTTTACCAATATAAAACGCAGCACAATTCTTGCAACTAAGTTAAAATTATTGTTTACAAATAATTTCTTTCACTTATTAAAAATGGGTTTTTCTTACGACGGCATATTCATCGTACTGAGGGATTTACGTGACTTTTCGCTCTGATGGATGGAAAGAAGACGGGAAATGCGAAGGGACTATACGGAGCTAATAAGCACGTGTGACTGCCCGTCTAATACATTCTACTAACAAGCCGTGGATAATGGCTGATCTTTCCAACTCTCACTGTATCTTTGCACTACGATTCAGAGCGGGTCCTGTGCGCATCACAGCGATCCCTTCACACTTCATTATTCTCCGAGCGACGATCGGGAGTCTGCAGACACGCATCGTGATGGCAAATATTATTTTGTCCTATTTACTGTTTCCAAGGTAAAGTTTGTAGAATTCCATAATTACAAATAGAACAATTGTTTTTTGATTCAATTCGTTAATTTACTTGAGACGCGTTTCGCATTGTAAGAGCATTATCAATCTTAACAATATTACTCGACAACTTGTATTTATATCAACAGGACGGCTATACAATTTTATTTGCATGAGATGAAAATGGACAACATTGGAATTGTGAGGATTTCCATAAATCCACAGAATTCTAAGATTACAAATATCGCATTTGAATGAACGGTGCGCGTGGGTTTATCACAATAGACTTGCGAGTTGTGGGTCGGGTTTGTATTGTCTACTGAGGGCGGACTTGCGAGTTGAAATGGTTAAAAGCTATATTATCACGGAAATGAAAGCAGGAATTTCCGCGTTGCTAATGGATTATGGTTGCAGTCGCATTTATGATAACGCTTTCTATACGTTCATACCTGAACGTCACGAAAATGATAATATATCAGTGTGACAAAAGACGTTTCATTTGGGTAAATCAAAAATTAAAAGAACCGGGTAGCTGTAGCCGAAAATTATCCGGTTCTCGGTTATTTTTAAAACACGCGGGTACCCGATTCTCCGGCTCTCCGGTTCGAAAGACCTAGATGCAAGGTGCTGCTATTGAGTTTTGAGTGAAACCATAAATAACCATAATACACCGTGCAATGATTCCAAGGATTAAGTCAGGGGCGTAACTAAAACTATTGGGCCTCAGTGCAAAATGTTTAGGCTCCTAGTTTACGTAGGCAGAGAGGATATAATGTAACATTCTTGCCCTTGCACTCCATGTCTACTTTAATACATTTCTTCATGCACACTCTTCGGTTGTTGAAGCTTCTAGCAAGGCCGTGCTTCAATGTTTAATTTTTTTTGATCATGCTGGGTCTTTTGCAGACTTACTTAACTGTTCAGACAGACTTTCTTAACTGTTCTCTCCTCGCTCGTATGTTTCACATGACCAGACCTCATCTTAGCGATCCTTTCTTAATTAAGCTGCTCTATATTCGCTCCTAACTTGTTAGTTCTTTACTCCGTCACGCAGTTTTTCCGCATACTACACCACCAAGCACATATTAAGCAAAAGCTGCAATCTTGGAAAAATTGACAAAGTAACATATGAATGCAAAAATTAAAAGAATGCCCGCAGCTGGTGTACATTGGAATTTAATTCAAACTCGCAAACTTATCATTTCAATATAATGACGAGTTTGCGGTTCAAATGAACTTTGCTTTAAATTTGTACATGCGTATGCTATTTTGTCTATTTTTCCAAGATTTATACATTTGCCATATCTAACACATTTCTAGGAATGGTAAATAGATGCCACGCAATTTAAAATATTAAACAGTAAGATAAAACATGGTCACACTTTGATAAAATAAAAACATAAATATATTTAGGCATTTGTTTGTAACTGAACAAAATTCCTTATTATTAGGAGAACACATTCTTTTTGTGAAGTTGTTGTTGTAAAAATATCGCATCTGTGATATTTTTAAATACTAATTCAATGTATTAATTATAAAGACATACATATAAAATCAACTTTATCGAAAAATATTGTTATTGCGCCACCGGGATTCGAACCTGGATCTCTTTCATTCTCGTGCATTCTCCAACTATGCTACAGCGGCATTATTTTTGACGACAAATTTTCGAACTTATATGTTACACTTTTTCAAATTAATACATATATCGTTCCATTATTTGAAAGCCATCAACTTTGTTTTAACGGAAACTCAAATACCTTTGAGTAAACCGATAGCAGACACCAGAATTAACAATTAATTTTTATTAAATTTTTAGACACATTGATACAACTTAAATATTATTAGGAGAACACATTCTTTTACGTTATATCTTTCTAATTAATACATTTAATAATTCCTTACTTCAACTTAGTCCGAAATGATTTTCACACGATTACGCGACAAACGTGAGAAATGATTTTTAAAATTCTATAATTATATTTTTTGCTGTAGCGGATTTTAAAACTATTTTAAACTAAATGGGACACCGAGGACGTGGATGTTTTGGGCCCTTGTCTATTCGGGGTCCTCGATGAAATCCACTACGCCACTGGATGTTGTCTTCTTAATCAAGAGTCCTAGAGCTAATTTTATGCCTTTGTACTGTTATGCATAAACGAATGCATATGTATATAATATGTCCTGTTTACGATAGTATAATCTCTTGATGTAGTTATTTTCAGGAAAATAACTTCATAATCACAATATGTTTTTCTCGACGCCATTAGACGACGACATTTATTACCTTTAGAATAATATTTTTCGGTCTAGTGCATCGGCTCAATATAATATATATATATATATATATGTAGCCGGGACTACGACAGGCAGCCGTGGTAGCTGCAAGAGGAAATCGAATAATTTTTATATTCATAAGAATCAAATGAACTTATATAATGGCTCCAGTCTAATGGACGAGACACTGTTCTCAGTATCGTGGGCGTGTTGAGATTTTGGTCTAGAGACAAATTCGAAAATCACCGATTTGAACCGTAAATGTCAACAAGTATTTATTTAAAAAAAAAAAATAATAAAATTTGGTTTCAACAATTGTTATGTATCAATTATCATTTGTTATACATTCGGTCAATAATAATAATAATAATAATAGGGAGTGTCAGCGAACGGTGATATTATAATATAATAGTTATTAAACGCAATGCTCGAATAATTTATTAATATTAGATGAATTTCAAAATAGGTCAATGCAGAAAATAATATTATACAAATTACGCAAAAGTACAAAAATTGTGGTGTTTCTTCAGTGGAGAAGGACGAAAAGTCAGAAGAGAATGAGTGGAAGCCGAGACGGAGAGAGAAGTGTCTAACAATCGATTGAAGCGTAACTCACACCCGTATGAGGTGACAAATGGAAAATAGTTATTTACATTTATGAAACTGAATGTATTGTCTGTCTGTTCTCTATACCTATTAGTTGATTATAATAATTTATATATATATACTGTTTAGGACCCTGCGCACCTCCCTCTCTTGGAAGCCCGATTTTATTTTTTTTAAGAAAGGAGGGAAAATGTGAATGTAAAATCGGGGTATGTTCAAAATTTTGCTTAATTACACTCTTGGACCCTGAGAAAAACATAGTTACTCCATCCCACTCCACCACTATCCTTTCTCTGAATCCCGGGCAATGATAGATACGGGTTGCCTAGTACGTTAATAATTACATGTCTTAATTTTCCTCTTCTTACATACAGATCTAATTACCTAGATCGATTCCTCGTGCATCTCATTTGTAGAGAAGATTATTTTCTTAGGTTATATTTGACCGCATTAAAACATAAAACATGACGCGTGTCGTAAACAGTACGCGCCGTAAAAATTGAATACATTTAGTGAGAATATTGAGATAACCAATAGGAATATTTTTCCCTCTCGCGTGTCTCGAGGCCTTGTGGACACGCACCTTAACTCGCTCTCATTGATCATTATCCCAATGACCATCACCAATGATACATCATAAATCTTGTTGATGAAAGGGAGCCTCTCGAACCTACATTCGTGACAAAAATAAAACTCAGTTGTGTGTTGCACAAAGTCCAGTACATTTTCTTTTAACTTTTCTTACACACCCAGAATGCCAGTGACTTAGACCCCCCATCAATTAATTCTCACGCATTTCACGCAAAAAATAAATTAAAAATTCAGATTAAAACAGATATCTGTGATGACATAAAATTCAAGTTCTGATCCTTCTATTGTTTTATTATTTTATACTTCGAACTATTAAATAATATAATGTGAACTATTTAGCGACCGGATGTACAGTGTACGTGTATACGGATGTGTTTAGGTGAGATATGTAAGGGTGGACTTGTTGATGAAAAAAATTAATATATATGTGAGAGTGGACTTGTTGAAGAAGATAATTAATTAAGCATAATTTTATTTTTTAACTGTAAGAAATAGTATTAGATATCTGAAACAATGTTAATGATACGATTTATAAGCGAAATTAAAATCATTTATTATAATTTTGTAAATTTATTTATGCAGAAATAATTATGTATTCTTAGAATATTTTTTTTACGGGTAGATTAAAAAAACTAATTTCTAAATAATAAAAAATGAAACATGGTGTATTTCGTTTGTACGTATTTTACCGTAAATCGTTTTTTTAAATATTTTCAAAATAATTTTATTTAAAAAATAGCTGCTGCTGGTGTAAAATAATTTTAAAGTTGTTTGAAAAAAATTTTTTTATTTTTTTTATATAAACTGTTGACTGACCCGCTCAACACTTCCTCGCGCAATTATTATTCGGGGAGTGTTCGTGATAATAAATCGTACTGGCGTCGCAAATCGGCACATGGACAATCAGCGAGGCGGTCAGCGCGGCTCGGCCGGCCGAGAGCGGATCTGAAACCTGAAATTTTCCTGAAAAACCGTCGGTAGACATCGCGGTGGGTGCCTACGTAGTTTTTCCCGAGTGTACAATCTCATTATACTTGTATCTGTGCGGTGGCCGGCCGGGGGGCGGGGCGCGGGGGCGAGGGGACCGACGCGGTGAACGCCGAACTGTGAGTCGCGCAAAAATATTTTCTTTCGTCTAAATCAATTTTTCGTGGCAGGAATCTGTGGTTGTTTAGGGTCTTTGTTCGAGTGTGGGTCTCCAGATAGGAGATCTTCCGGTGAACTGCTGCTGCCGAGTAGCTTCATCATTTTTTTTTTTTTTCTATCTTCTGCCCAAATATGATCTGCGATGTACTGTTCTTGTGGGTTAAATCTGCCGGCAGTGGTGCGTGGAGGGTGAGTCTCTTATATGTTTTTCTTTTGTGCCGTCTCGTTTCTCAGAAGGGAGTGCCTCTTCACTTCTCCTCTGCTCCCCGGCCTTGTTAATTATATTATTTTATATGATCTTTATGTTATGTATTGTAAATATTATTTATTTATTTACTAATAAAGTGAATCAACCGGAGATAATGAGGGCAAATCTTATTTTGACAACTGTGCGGTATCGCCCTGTCAATATGCGCGGCGCTATTGAATAGCTACCTAGTAGCATTAAACAATTCCAACCGGGCAGCGAATGAGTAGGACCGAGATAAGAGCATTGAGCTTATTGCATCGGTCCTGGGTAAGCGATGTAGTCTAAATTAATTTTTAACAAAGTGATATGAACACCAGTCAAATTCGTCACGAAAACTGCAAAGTATTTTATTTTCTAACAGTATATATGACCATGCCAGAAATATAAGTACCTATTTATAAAAATGTAATTGAAATATTTTATCGATTCCAAAATACATATAGAATTCAATAACTTAAAGATCATCGAGCAGCAAAACTTTTTTTGTTAGATGATTTAGAACCTGAAATAATGATATATAATAATAGTGGGTTAATTTCACAAACATTTGTTTCCAAGGGGTGAAATGATTTTGTAAAAATCTTGTACAATAATATTTACCGTAACAATACAGAATTCGTACATACTCATACATTTTCGACTCGTAATTAAGTCAGGTATCCACCTATAAAATATTATGGACTACTTCTGTTATACCATTTATATGGTGACATAAATACTAACTAATATATATATTAAATAACTAGCAAATTTTGTTCTGAACTGAGAAACGTAACAATACAAACTAATAAACTGAAAAATAGTACCTATTAATAGACAAATAATGAAAAAGTATTATAAAGTGAAATGATATGGAGGGACGACAAATGGGATGTAATTGAATTATATTTTACTTATAATATTCGGAGAATTAAAAAAGTTTATTTTGGCTGAGCGAGCGCTATGTCATCTTACTCTTTCCCCTTTAGACTGTGAAGTCAAATTGACAAATACGTATTGAGTGCTGATTTATTTTGTATTAGAATTTAACACTTAGTAACACTCTTAACATCAATTTTAATACTAATATTTAATTGTATTTATTTACATTTCGACATTTTTTAGAGATACCTTTCGTATACTAAGCGAGCTCTATGCTTAGCTTCGAACCCCCCAGTAAATTTATATGTCAAATTGTCATACATAATGTATAGTATTAATTTTTAATAAGAATATAATGCCGATTTTTTACATTTATTTATTCTTAATATAGTGCATACGTATGTACACATATATATATATACTCTTATATAAATACGATCAAAATGTTCCCTTTTACTAAAAATTACCCTTGCACATATTGGCTTAGTTTCATTTTGAATCTATGTAGTCTCCATCTCACAGTACATCATTGATTTCTGAGATTTAACCTTCTTCTCTTATGATTTGTTAAATATATAAATTATTAATAAAAAAGCCCGTAAAAATAAAAATCAGTTCAATATGTTTTATTGGAGGCTCCTCAGAAATTAAATTAAAATAGAATGATAATTATTTATTAGTTAATACGAGGGAAATAAAAAAATATTTTATTAAGACTCTTTAAGCTTAGGAAAAAGCTCGTCGGAGCAAGGTCTGTAGATGATCGAAAATCTATACCAAAATCTGCCCAAGCTTTTACTGAGCAGTCTTGGACCCAATGTCCTGGCGGTGGACGAATGCAACACTTAGTGATCATGAATTGTAGTAATTTTCTGTCGCGTACCTTAGCATCAATTCCTCTGACTTCTAAACATAACCTAACTTAAATAGAAAGTGCATTCAAATAAATGTTTATTTTAATGTAATCAGTGATCACATTTTATTTGTGTGGTTACCATTTTACACGAATAAATAAATGAAAAGGGGTACGTTGAGAGAAAAGTTTGACATTCAAGCACAGTGGGCTAACTCGGCGCTAAATACACTCTGTCGTCAGCGTCGTCAGTACGTCGGCGTCCTCCGGTCCGATAGCTCCTGTGCACGGTAGCGCTCCTGCCTTAAGCTTCAGGTCTGTGATTCTACCTAACCTAACCTAACTAGCATCCGCCCCCCCCCCCCCAACCGGCCCACCCCTGAGTAAACAACAACTTCATCGCAGTCCTCTTACTAACATTATGTTATCAGTCCGGCTGGCCGCTGCTGCGATTTAGGATTTCTTCCGCTCTTTTCGCTTCACTCGCCTGCGTTCAACAACGAATAGTTTCCCAGTGCGAGTAGATTCATTATCGTCAGTCCGGTTGTCGCTTCGACGGGGATTTCCCCGAGCGTTAGCGAAAAGAGCGGCAAAATTTGCGAGCGCGCGATCTGCATTTCATGTTTGTACAGAATATTATGTTTCCAGTGATTATAAAACAAATAATGTTTGAATTTTTGTCATTTGCGCAAATATTGTTAAGTGTTAATAAGCGATTGTTTAAATTTTTTATTGCAAGTATTTTATCAGATTTTTATGCTTTATTCGTGCCGCGATTGTTTGGTCTAGCGGTGAGACGCTCGCCCGGTGATCGAGTGGTCGCGGCCGCGAGACTCTAAGTTAGTCCAACTAGCAAGTAGCAAGTTTGCAGGACAACATTTTAACTTATGTTATTATGTTTAACATTTTCTGCAAAATTAAAGGTATTTTTAATTGAACATCAAACAAAAAAAAATAGATAAGATAAAATTTCAAGACGAAGGAAAAGTGTAATTTATTTTTATTCGTATGCGATAATTAAATATGTTTATCTTAGTAATAAATTGAATGTTTTAAATATATCAATTGAATTGTTTTGCACTTTCAGGATTCGTATTTGTTCTTTATAAGACTTGTATGTGTAAATTATTTGTATATTTAATTTTACATAAATTGTGCGACATTGGTCGTTTGTTTTGTGCAAATGGTGAATTATTTATAGGTCGCCTGATGACTTGCGTGGCGTGCTAATTTGTTTTGACAAATGATAATATTATTTATGTGATTTTGTAGTAATATTTATTAATTGTATATGGTATTACTTTTATTTCAGTACTTAATAGGTTGCTAAACAAACGAGCGAAAAGGAAGAATCCAGCTGGTTTCAAGGTTATGAGAATAATCGTCAACATATTCAATGTATTCCGTTCCTGTGGATGCCGATATGCCGGTACGTACCTATCATATTTACCCCTATTTTACTTTGACACGTACATGTCCTTCACACCTGCAAAATATTAATTATCTAAAATTTATCTTGTTTATATTGATGTCGCAGAAAATTAAAAATTTCTAATTAAGTATTATTTTATAATATTATTGCCCATTGATCTAAAGAGTCGCTAAAAGTATGCACATCATCCGGATGCGTTATTCTAATCCATGCACAAGACATTTTGACTGGTGATTCGTAAATCGAACTCTATACCGTCCTTTATCTCATCTAGAGTTGAAACTCCGAGAGAAGTCTCATTCGTGGGCATGGACCATTGTCTTTGCATTTACGACTTTTACATTTTGCATAATTTAATTTGAATGTAATATTTATGAGATTCATTAAAAACAACTAAATACTAATTATTTTATTGTAAAAGAATACAAATATAAAAAAATACAAAATTTAAATGAAGCGAAATTTGAAGAATGAATATTGATGTAAACAAATTTTTTTACATATGAATTAAATATATTAATTAGAAAGATATACATATAAAATCAATTTTATCGAAAAATATTGTTGTTGCGCCACCGGGATTCGAACCTGGATCTCTTTCCTAACGGGGGAAGGTGCATTATCCAACTATGCTACAGCGACAATATTTTTAGCGACAATTTTCGAACCCATATGTTACACTTTTGATATTAATACATTTAATCGTTCCATTATTTGAAAGAGCCATCTACCTTATTTTTACAGAATCTCAAATACCTTTGAGTAAACTGATAGCAGACGCCACATATCACAGACCGTCTGTTCTGAATAATTACAACTTCACAATAAGAATGTGTTCTCCTAATAAAATCTTTTACTACAGATTAAATGACTCAATTAGAAATATATATTATACATACAGAAAAAATCAATTTATCGAAAAAATATTTTAGCTGCAACCGGGATTTGAACGAGGAACTTTTCCTTTTTTTATTTTAATATTAAAAAATATAATACATTTTAAAAATAATCAGTAGGATATATATATCATTTATTTTAACATTTATTTCTTCTCTATGAGAGTAAGATGCGTGTATAGAGAAGGAATATATACGAAAATTTATGTTTTAGTTAGTCTGTGTACATATTTTTTTTACTTTAGTTACAAATTTATAGTAGTCTGTAATATTTCTAATTGTGATGGGGAGATTGTTAAAAAATTTGATGCCTCTATATATATAGTGATTTTGGGTTGAGGTATATTTTAGTTTTGAAATATCAATTTGGTCTCTAAATATTGTAGATTGGAATCCTATTCGGAAAAGCGCGCTGACCAATTACACCATGTCAGCCTAGCATATTGATGACAAATTTTCGCAAATGTTGCAGCTATTTCAAATTGATACATCTATAATTCAATTTTTTTTAAATCTATCACATTTTATAGCGAATACCTTTGAGTTATATTCGCTAGGAGAGACCAGAGATTTTTCAATTTCATTTTATTAAATTTTTGGATAAACTTTAATACAGGGTGTAACAGACCTAGTCCACAATATGTTTTTGAGTGGATACCTGACTAAATTACGAGTTGAAAATGTTCAAAGAATATATGTGCAAATTGTGCACCGTTACGGAAGATATTATTGTTTGATATTTTTACAAAATCATGTAAAGGTTTGTTTACATACTTCTACAAAAGTCTGGCCATTTGAAATTGGACCTTTAATTTGTTGTATACAATATATAATTTAGAATTAATAAAATATTTGAATTAATCGAAATAATCGTATTATTACGTTTTTTTTATCTATATCTCTGATTGAGATTAGGCACATATTCCTTGAACATTTTCCACTCGTAATTTCGTCAGGTGTCCGCCCATAAAATTTTGTGGACTAGGTCTGTTACACCCTGTAAATATTTTAAAGAGAACACATTACACAATAATAATTTGTTCTCACTTTAAAAAAAAAAGTATTTTGCGGCCAAGAAAAGGCTTTTCTATATTAAAAAATCGCAATTTTTTAAAAATAAATTAATTCTTCATCATATTTAATTTTCTATTTAAAATAAGTATCTACATTTCGTATATTTCTTCTAAGTTTTTTAATGTACTATAAAATCTTAATAAATAAATTTTTTAATGAAGATTAGTGGTAGTTTTTCGAAGGGTTATACACTATCTATAAGTCTATCTTTTTTTTTTACCAGTGATATGTTTCACATGCCTCAGTTTTACATTACTTTATTTCCTTAAATACCTTTATCCTTGTTAATTTCCTCACCAGGATATCGTCAGCCAAGTTCTCCCTTAATGACCACCCCCATTCCTCTCTATTCTCCGCTTTCAGTTGCTTTCTGCGTTATGTCTTATGTCACTTTCATTATGAAGCCTCCATTTTAGCACTTTTATATTCCAACGATTGTCATTCCTTCGGTTGGGGTACCTAACCTGTCAAAACTTTAACAAGGGGCTCGCTTAATTACACAGCTATTCCCGGTGTTCCGGGGAAGGAGCGGATTTTTTATAGGGACTCTTATACAATTATACGCAATAATTGTTAAAGCAATAGAGTGTAAATATTCTTATATTGTATACAATACGCAATACACTGTAAAATAATCAATATCAAAAATGTACTTTCCTACCTTAGATTGCAAGATTCAAAATTAACGCACAAATCGCGACTGCTGTTCAGATATGTGAAAATCTTAATTCACAATTAACAAGGGGCTCGCTTAATCTCATAGCTAATAGTGGTGTTTCGGGAATGGGCGTGGATTTTTTATCACTCTTATACAATTACATGCAATAATTATTAAAGCATTATTATGGAGAACAAATTCTTAATGTGAAGTTGTAATTATTCAGAACATATTTCAGTGATATTTTAAATACGAATTAAATGTATTAATTAGAAAGATATACATATGAAATAAATTTTATAGAAAAAATTTGTTGTTGCGTTACCGGGATATCCTAGTAAAATATATATAATATTACGGTGTGTATATAATATTTTTAGATAAAATTGATTCTATGTGCATGTCTTTCTAATTAATACATCTAATTAGTATTTAATTATTAAAGCAATCGAATGTTACTCAATATACTTATATTATGTAACAATACGTTATATACCGTAAAATAAATAATATCAATATTTGAAAAATGTACTTACATATCTCAGATTGCAAGACTGAAGAGTTCCAAGATTGACGTACAAATAGGTACTATTTTTACTTACTAACTTACCATCACGCCGTTTCCCCGCGGGGGTAGACAGAGAAGATAGAGCACCACACTCTTCTTGTCCTGACACACAATTCTCGCCTCATCCACATTCATACATCCTCTCATACAAGCTCGCCGATTGTTGAGGCTTCTAACAGAGCCATCCTCCATTAACTGGTTTGCCTGGTTGTGCCACGTCTTCCGCGGACGTCCTCTGTGTCTGGTGCCATCAACACTTGCGTCATATATCTTTCTTAGCATTCTCTCCTCATTCATCCGTTCCATATGACCAAACCACCTAAGTGATTCTTTCTTAATTTACTAAGGTTCTATTCTTTTCGTGACAATTCCATGTTTCAAAACAGAACACTGGATTGAAACTGAAGTTTCAGTTTCTCTGCAGTAAATGATGGTATAAAGTAATACATATTTGGAACTGTCCTTATCAAACAAAACTGCACAATTACAGTAAAGGGAACAAAATATGCACGTGTAACGTATGAAGAATAATCGTTCAAAGCACCATTCACAAAAATGTTGCGTTGAACATCTAAGATCACCTGGAAGCAATATACATCAAATATTGCCATTTTTAAGCATTGTTAGACTATAGACAAAAAAACGGCTGAGTCTCTTTTATTATGCACCCAAAATAAATGTAATTTTTTTTTCATAATTCATTAAAACCATCTATATAAATTGCAGTTAGGTACTGACTTGATCTGAGAATATTGTTTTCTTTCAATTTAACAGGAGGCTCACCGGCCTAAGTCAAATTTAACAAGGGGCTCGCGCGAGCGCTTTCCAGCCCACCTTTGTTTATAGGTGATATTTATGCGCACATGTGAGTTTCGCTATCAAATCAAAAATCATGTACACTGGTCTGGGTTTATGTCTCTTTCTACCAATCCAAAACTAATCTTTGAATTGATTAAATTCTCAATACGTGTTCATAGTACTGAGATTATCATAACCAAATCTCAGAGATACATCTCATCGTGTCATTCCACGGACACGGGCCATAAGTGATTTATCGAATATATTTACAAATAAATATACTCTGAAAAATCGTAACTCTACGAACGTCATGTGGATTTGTTAAAAAATATTATTGTTTAGTTTTTATTTTTTCTTATTAGGAGAACACATTCTTATTGTGAAGTTGTAATTATTCAGAACAGACGGTCTGTGATATTTTAAACATGAATTAAATATGTTAATTAGAAATATATACGTATAAAATCAATTTTATCGTAAAATATTGTTGTTGCGCCACCGGGATTCAAACCTGAATCTCTTTCCTAACCTAAAAGGTATTTGAGATTCTGTAAAAATAAGGTAGATGGCTCTAGCAAATAATGGAACGATTAAATGTATTAATATCAAATAGGTTCGAAAATTGTCGCTAAAAATATTGTCGCTGTAGCATAGTTGGATAATGCACCTTCCCCGGTTAGGAAAGAGATCCAGGTTCGAATCCCGGTGGCGCAACAACAATATTTTTTGATAAAATTGATTTTATATGCATATCTTTCTAATTAATATATTTAATTCATATTTTATTTTTTCTGCTAATAAAATGAATAGGTTGATGCATAAGGTCTTGCCAATTTAACGGTACTTATTTTCAGACAGTGTAAACGGTTGTCTTTTGTCTTGAATTTTTTTTTGTCATTCCTCAAAGGCGACACCCTCTACCTGATTTGGCCAGTTTCCTTTCAAGCTTATCGTGTAACAACCCCTATAAAAAATTGGCCCCGAATAAAATTCATTTGCGACATTGCATGCTTCGTGAGTTCAAAAAAGAAATGAGTGCTACCACCGCAATTGAAAATATCTGTTCTGTGTGGGGGTGGAGGCAGCGGCGTAACTATGCCAATGCAGCCAATGCAGTGCATTGGGGCTCACGTTAGATAGGGGCTCAAAATGTTCGCACCCTACACAATCTGTTTGACATTGATATTTTTCCAAGTTTCCATACCTTTTATAGCGTTAATTGTATCCATAGAAAGAAATTGAATTATACATTTTTAATTTGCAAGTGCATATATACACCCAAGAACATTTTGGAAGTATGAATATTAGATACCACAAGAGACTAATTCTGTTATTATTATTTACTAGATAAATTACGTAGTACTAATATTTGTATATCTTATATACAATACATATTTATTTGGAGGGGCCTTTTATCTTTTCTGCATTGGGGCCCAATTTTTATAATTACGCCACTGGGTGAAGGTGTCGTGAAAAGGCGAACGTGTTATTTTTGGTTCAACAAGTTTCGTTCTGGGAATCTATCATTGGAAGATCAAACCCGCGCTGGACGTCCCATCGAAATTGAAGACGAGAATCTGAAGGCTGTGGTGAATGCAGACCGGGTATGGTGTCCAAACCGACCACATTTGATAAACAGAAAAGGTGTTATTTCTCATCGAGATAATGCCAGAGCACATGTTGCATCAACCACCTGACCTGAAATGGGAAGTTTTACAGCATCCCCCATACTCCGTTCTTCTATTCTGAATGGTAAAAAATTTAGTTCAGCAGAGCAAGTCAAAACATTCATGGATGAGTCATATAATATATATCGGATTGAATAAAGGTTTTTTCTATAAAATAAAATTAAATCTTTTATTGTTTAAAATTGGCAATAATTTATGAATCAACCTAATATATATAAATTTTACGTCCATAATTCGTAAAGCGGTCTAGCGGCATCTATTGCCGCTAGACCGCAATCCGCCCTGTTCGCGTAGAAGTGTTTAGAACACCATACATTGTGAAGGTTTCTGACATTTTGTTCTGTTTGTAATTACGCAAATAAGGTGTCTGGCGCTTACAAGTACGGCATTGCGGCGCCATCATCTCAAGTATTTACCTTCACAAATTGACTTCTGCATCATCTGTCGCATGTTTCGGCGGTCTAACTCATTTTTTCGTACAGTTTTGTATAAGCGACGGGACGCCTGTACAAACAGCGAAAACAGTCAGTGCGCTAAGGACGGATATCGTCTGCGCGATATTGAATAATATCTTGGGCCTAGTACGCGCACGGTTTTCACCCGCAAGATATTATAGTCCATATGTCTGTATGCGCGCGCACGCACTTGCGTTTTATTCTTGGGCCCACACTGTACGAAGTACTTCAATGAACTAATTCTTTATACTCACGCTTCGCAGTTCGCACGTTTTAAATCGTACTGACGCTTCAATAGTTCAATACTTCACACCATATTCACATACACTAGCAAATAACTTAATTGCCTGTAACGAAGCTCTCACACAATTAAATGCGAAGTGTGTATGTATGGAGAACAAAATAGTTTTCCGCTCACTTCATGTAGTTTATTGAAGTGTGTACTACGTGAAGTGTCACACTACACGCTTCGCGCGTCAGACACTTCATTGAAGTATAGTTCAATAACGGTTTAAATAACGACTTAACCACACTTCATCGAACTATATAAAGTGCGAAGCGATTTAGACCTGTATCTGGAGTACCGATGTAATGGTACCAACATACTTCGAATGAAGCGTTAATTTGGAACGCTGCAAGTTGGTGAACGTGCATTTCGTGAAGCGTTCATTACGAAATTAAGTTTTGCCCTTCGCTAATCCGGACACATTTTGCTCCGCGGTTTAAAAACGTGCTTGGATTTGTGTTCTATAGAAATGTACGATGGCGCCCACACAGCGTTTAAACGCTGGGGGGTTGGGGGGGGTGCGAGAGGCTAGACGTTTCGTCACTATGTCGGACTCCGAGTCTACGTTTGCGGCGACATCGAATGGGACAAAATTAATTATTATTACAATAATTAAATAATTAGCTGTAAAGTTGTTGTTTTCTAACCTCAACGTAACAGAGAGACGCTCCTCTGGTGATTTGTGAAATATATTTTTTTTTCCAATTCCTTCTACGATACTCTGAGTACTCTACATGCGGCTAGACCGCCAAATCTACTACTACAAGTGCATCAGCGCTAATCGCTTTGACACTTTTTCTAACTACCTTATTATAATAAACATCATATGTGTTTTATATTAATACATGAATTGGAAGGGTAAAAAATTCTGATAAAAAACTCTCTAAACAATTTACTGGAAGTTAAATATTTCAAATTAATTAGGCGCGACACTTTATGTACAGTGCCGCCTTATTCTAGCATAATCCTTATATATTTAAACTAAAATAAATAACTACTAAACTTAAGAATATATTGTTTTATTGTTTTTACAAATCATATATTGGAGAGTTCAGTCGACGCTGTCCGCTTCTGTGTGCATCTCAGTCCGGAGGATCGAGCGCGTTACTTCGCTGCCGGAAATAGTGCCTGGGCAATCTGTGGATTTGTGAAATGTTATATCCCAGTACGTAATATATGGACCCACTTCTATTAAAAGTTTGTCAAAACTATTTATTGAATAATTTTAAAAACTCGTCGGGATGTTCTCGCATATTATGGGTACAGTTTGTGAAGATAACCCATTGGGTATCCTCGGTTAGTTAAAGGATGAACCCGGTACTTATGGTAGTGGCGATTATATTATCTATTTTTGATACCAGAGATGCGACACAAGCTGTCGTCCATTTTGATACTGAACTGAAAACACGCGGTTTAAGTGTTAATGCGCGGTTTTGTGCATCGCGGTGTAAAACAGCGGCGGTAAAAACCGCAATACGTGCTAGGCCTTACACGTAATTTTAAAAGTTTTAAAACGACAAATATATGGTTTTCATCATTCAAGTACGGCGTTGCCATTATCTTTCTTCGTCATTAAGCATTAATATCTTACTAATTTACATTTTAAACTATAAGCTAGTAGAAAGCGGCCGGGGCTTTCGTAGAATCTATATTTCAATGCGGAAGTCTCTTATTATATTATTTTTTACAATGCGCCACCTACCTAGTGTGCATTGTATACCGTACGTGATGTACCTTGTCTTTATTTCCAGTAAGAAAAAACAAAATATTAGTTATATGTACACCTAGAGCTGTCTTAAATTGATATGATTATGGTCAGAATGTTATTAAAAGCATAAACACGAAGGATATAGTGAATTTAAAGAAATGAAATAATATGAAAAGTTAAAAAAAACTTTAAATCTCAAGTGAATATGATATTTTGTGTAAAACCATTTTAAACTGCAATGCAAAAATAATTGAGTAATAATATCCAAGAATTATTCACAGCAGTTTTAACAAATATTAGACATGAGTGACATCTATTGCACAATGCGTAAAGATTGTAAATTAATAATAATATTCAGATCAGACAAACATCTAGCGGATTTTTTAAAGACTGCTTTGGTATTTTTAAATGCTTCTTTAAAGAACACTAACACATACATATCTGGATCCAATAGCAACGAAGTGCAATAATATTATTTGATATAATTGGAGGGTAGCCAAATTATAACTGTTTGACCGGTTCTGCTCAGAAGAGGTCGAATCTGGAATGACGACGATTCGGAGAAATTCGGAAAAGCAGACCTGCGGAAAATACGCTGGAAGCGAGTACGAAAAATATAGAAAAAATTCCCAAATAAAATGTATTAGAAAAGCAATGGCAAACTTTTTCCCATAAATGAGACAAAACATTTCCAACAAGCGTCAGTTTATTTCCAATGTCATCTTAATATCAAAAATAAATCATCAAGTCATCAAAAACCCAAGGTGCTAAATATCAGGCAATTATTCATAAAGACTTAAAGACATATATGAAAAACAGAACCCTGCGCCTTATCACGCAATCTAAGTGTACTCGGGCAAAACTCTAAGAATACTGGTTGCCCCGTTAATGAAAACCACATTTGTTCAAAGACATGCATGGTTTATAGGACCGCGCATATACAACAAGCTACCACAAAAGATGACAACGATATTGTATCCTCAATTAGTAATCACACAAAAATCCATATAGGTTTCCCTCTGACTCACTGCTTGAGGAATGTCAGCTTCTTGATATTCGACAACTCTATGTAAAAAGGTTGATACTTTATTTTCACTTCAAAAAAGAACTTCATCAATATCCATCTCATAGTTATGTTACGAGAGCAATAAGGCAAAAATAATAGGATCACTGTGAAGCCTAAAATGAAAACAAGCTTTGGTAAATCCTTCCATATGTTTCTGGCCCCCAAAGCCTATAACATTTTGCCGAGCAGTATGAAACAATTCTCGATGGACAATCTCAAACACCATCTTAGGAGCTGGTTATTGGGTGTTGGCAGAAAGGAAACTGAGCAAAGATTCATGGAAATGATCACATGAACATAACGTAATTTCTTTATATTCATTTTTCCTTTTGCATAGTGTTTCAATCATGGGTATTTTTGTTTTAGATAAAAATAAAATTAAAAATAATTTCATATTTGTATGACTAACAACGGATGAACCTGTCTCCTTTTTTTTAGACACTTTAAGAATTGTTTATAATGTATAATATGTAAGAATGTAAATGAAATAAATAAAAAATCTCTCAAAAAAAAAAGTCAACTGGAAGAGTTCCTTAAATGATTAAAGCTTCTAATTTTATGTAATCCTTTTTTGTCCTTACATCCCTGCTTGTTTCTTTTCATTTAATTCTTATATGTCTTTAGTCTGCATCAAAAATTTTACTTAGTTCATATTACTTATTCTCAACACTCGTCTCCTTTGAATCTATTAACATAAAAAAATTATTAAATATTCTGAATAATAATTGTATTATAAAGTTGATAAACCTGATTGAAATAATTTATTTACTAATGTTTAAATCAAACTTCATTCAATTTTTCCATCATCATCATCATTGTCAAACAGCAACACTACCGATCAGTGTCCTGACTGCCTGCAGGATTTGTCGCCAATTATGCGGCCAATATTTTATAATTCATCGCTCCTAAAGTGCGACAGTCCACACCAGTTTCAACTTCAGTTTCAACAAATAAAGGTCTTAGCAGCTAACCACACTTGTATCTCCGTACATGTAGAGTTGTTATATACGCATGTCTTCAAACACCACATAAATTTATGGGGTCGTAAATATTATGAAGAATTTTTAAATACAAATTAAATAAGATGGCTTTCAAATAATGGAACGATAGATGTGTTCATTTGAAAAATATAACATATAGGTTCGAAAATTTGTCATCAATCTACTGGGTTGGCATAGCATAATCAGATAACGCACGCTCCCCGGATTGGAAGAGATCCAGGTTCGAATCCCGATAGCAACAACAATATTCTTGGATAAAATTGATTTTATATGTATATCTTTCTGATTAATACATTTAATTAGTATTTAAAATATCACAGACCTATGTTCTGAATAGTTACAACTTCATAATAAGAATGTGTTCTCATTAATAATGAAGAATTTTTCTTTCAAAGGTGTCTATGATTTTTTCTTCGTGCTTTGCCAGTGTCCAAGTTTTCATCGCATACTCGTACATGAGCATAGGTCATATGAGTATTGTATACTTTTGGGCTCGGCGTGTCAAAAATTCGGAATATAAAATTTAAATCTGCAGGCGTGTCAAGAAAAAAATATTAATTAAATTATGTTAAAAGAAACAATTTATGTATTTTTTTTCAAGTATTTTGAGATTCAAAAGAGATTGTTGATTGATACATATGTAATTTGCAGTGATAAATTAGAACATTGTTGTCAGGTAGACACCTAGTGGTGGAATACGTGTTCTTTGATAACTCTGATAACCCCTCCTTTGCTTTTACATAAACCCAATGATCGATGAAGCAATGATCTGATAAGAGTTCATTACTTTTGCAGAGCACTTCTCAAGCATGGCGTGTGACCGACAGCCGTCGAGCCAACAAACCGCTGATGGAAAAGAGACGGAGAGCAAGGATAAATCAGAGTTTGTCAGAACTTAGAAGAATATTAGTTGACTGTAGAGTGCCACACCAGACAAACAAGAAGTATCCGAAACTAGAGAAAGCAGACATTCTGGAGATGACTGTCAGACACTTCCAAATGGTCCAAAGTCTTAATGAAGCCGGTAAGTCCTTTTTAGGAGACTTCTACGTTTGAATGAAAGGTTGGGGTTCCAAAGCCTTGATTAGTTATATCGATATGCATTTTGCCTTCTTCAAAGTAACTGTTTATAGTAAATCTTTATCTTTCAGAGCTTTATTATATTTATATTTTAGTTTGATTTTCTTAACAGCGATATGTTACAGGTTTGTTCGCATTTCTAAGTCAAATTCTCAATAGGATCTGCATGCAAAACTTTCTTTATATCTTATGCAGTCACACACTGCTACTCCCCTCAGAAGTGTAGACTCGGATGTAGGTGCAATCAATCAGTAATTTAAGCCAAGCCAAATCACTAAACTTCACATAGCAGCATGACCTTCAAAATGTCAGTTTAATATTTTGTAAAATAATCACATTATAAACTTAAACTCAACAAACACAAAGAAGCAAAATAATACATTTTTAATCAATTAAAATATTTCAAAAGGTCATTGTGGTGGATTAAGACCCTTGCAATCGTATTGTGAGTTTCGCGCTCGTTAACAGTTAACTTCCACCAAGAATAACACTCACCAATCGCATAGTCCAATTTTAGATTTGAATTAATTACTAAATCTTTGCTTTCAGGTATCGACAAATATAAAGCAGGATATGAGAATTGTAAAAAAGAAGTAGCCCGGTTTTTTAATATAACTGATATACTTAATATTAGTAATACTCCAGAAATAGCAGAAATGCATATTAAACTGAAACTGTTGAAACATCTGGACAAATGCATTGCAGAACTAGACATGAAAATATCTGAACTGGATGAAATGAGCATGTACGTCGATCTGGCCGACAAGAAAGACATTAAACCTTATGAAAACAATTTCTTCAAAATTAAGCCAAACGAATATCTAGATAACACACATCAAATTGGACAAAATGAAAAGGAGAATGACTGCTCTGAAGAGAGTGGGCTCATAAGCAAGCTTGAATTATTTCCAGAGAGCAGTATCAAGCCAGAACTCTTCATGACTGTCTCGTCTCCAAACTCGTCGCTGCATCATTCAGATTTGGAGACCGATTCAAACATAAGCCAGAGAGGAATAAATCTAATGCATAATGAAGTGAAAACAGACATTTCATACAATACTTTAACGGAAGGCGAACTACAGTCTCCGTCTTCTGAAATACCGCAAGCTCAAGTTGTCTTACTGCTTCCTTCCAACTATTTTGGACTCAATGATTCAATTGCACAAAATATATTCATGCCCTTTATGACTGATATTCAAACAGCACCAATAATAACTGAATATGATCAAGGAAATGCCGTACCAGAAACAGTAATTAAGAGCACGCGGGATTTCCAACCCACAGGCCAAGTACCCATTGAAGACCACCCCACTCACACTCCGGCAGCTGGCACATCAGAGAGAGAATGGAACCAAGGCCTAGAATACAATATTGACATGGCAGAACAACCAGCAGAAGAAGTTCAAAAAGAACCAATAGACTTTAGCATTAATTACAATCTAAAGCAGGGAGATCCCATGTGGCGACCATGGTAATCCCTGACAAAGTTATACTCATTTTTAATAAATATTATTCACGTGCATTTAAATATATAATTGTGAATAAATAAGTATGTACTTATTCCATTAATGGTGTGTTACTTACTGCTAGAGGTAAAAGTACTTTTGTTTACATCTTCATTTGTTCATTATAAAAAAAACGCGCAACCTACCCCAGAAAACAGCACAGTTCATAGATCAGTTTTTACTTTCATTATATATTTTTTTAATAGTGTGAAGTGACAAAAGATAGTTTTCTCCTTCAATAATATGCACACTTAGATTTTCGCTTCACTTTTGGTCACAGCACAGCGATCCAAGAGCAAATCTATTAAAATTGTATAGATCTCCAAAAACAATAGATATCTAATTTATATTAATGTATTATTTTTACCTGTTTCATTCTGCTGATCTAATTATATATGTAGTATTTTATCCTTGTTTAATAATGGAATAGTATAAAAAATATTAACTGAAAAATAGAGAGAAAATGACTGAGAGAAAGATGCGTATACTCCCAAATACTGAAAGAAAAATCGATATATATAGTCTGTCTTGTATTTGTGGATGTGTGTACATGGATCTCCTCTATATGTATGTTTGTAGGATATGATAAATAAATTTTAATTAAAAAGCTTTTATTCTTGCATACAATTTATCTGACTTTTCAAAAATGATTTTTTGTCATAAATTAAATGAGAAATCTTAAGAGGAAATCTTCACTTGACCTGTTTCAACATTAAAATTTTCATTATACAGTAGGCGCTGGTTATTCTGTTTTGTAATTATTAAAATAATGTGCTCACTAGATGGAATCAAAAATTAAAAACATTCAGGTTATCAGTCATTAGAGTTTAGGGGTGAAATAACAAGTAATAATAGTGTCACCCAAAAAAATTTCTTGGCTCCCTGTGGTATCTTCATAAATCTCGAATTATAGACTTCGTTTACCGCTTTCTTCCCTTGACAATTTAATGTTTAGTTGCCCTGACCCTGTATATTCATTTAAATAAAGTCAGCACATGCGCTAAAAGGACAGTGAATGACTTTTTACTGATGAGCCATGCCGTGTTACAATGCCGCAATGCACCATGGCATGGTTGCCTAGTAGAGTAAAAATGCCAACCAGGCGATGAATGAAATGATCGATATGGGAGATTTTGCACATAGAACAGTCCTGGGTAAGCTGGGCGACGCCGTTTACTGCTCTGACACTGGTCAAAGGCACCACATTGTTTTATCCAAAGTCATTGTAGCACTAGCTATCGACGTGTTCAGATTGTTTCATTTTTCAATTTGGCATATTCTTCTCAAAGATAAGCCGTTATGTATGTACAATAAAATAATAGCTTACTTACATATAGGTATTAAAAATATTCATTATTAAATCAATTACCTTTATATATATGTATTATATTAGAACAAAATCCCCAAGGACCAATGTGATAAAAATAACTGGTGTCTACTGTATTATTATAGTATCATTTAAAAATAAACTTTTGCAGAATAAATAAATGTCACATAAAATAAGTATAACATAATTCAAAATAACTAACTATGCTCACAGAAATATGAAGAAATATAAAAGCGAGGCTATTAAATATTGATGGTCAACCTTTCAAAGGAATGTGATACAATTGCCGAAAATATTATAAATGTGTAAAATATAAAACCTAGAAATTAGCATTAAGTGAGTTTGCATCTTAAGGAATAGCAATTAATGAGTTATGAGATTTATCTAAGCTGTGAATTTTTCCTCTTAGACAATAATTTATTTTTAATGAATTTGATATTATAATTTTTTTATTGCATCATTTTAATAATATTTTATTATAAATATTAGTAATTCATCTTATGAGTTTTCAGGGAAATAGACTTTTATGACGTGGTATTTGTGATTTGCGTAAAATCAAAATTTTAATTGTTTTAATTTTTATAATAACCATTCAAATTATTCATTGATGTGTAAAAAAATCACATTAAGTAGATATGCAATGTTATTAGTAGAGCAGAAATAAAAAACTGATATTTATTTTCAACAAACTATTTTAATAATTATTCATATTAAATGGAAGGCATTATGGAAGACCATGTATTATTATACATGTTTAAAGTAAAAATATGTTATTATGTACATAAAAATAAGGTTACAATTTATTTACAAATGTTTACACCACATGTTTGTGCATTTGAGTATAATTTTACAAAAATACATGTGTATACAAAATATTTTTGAGTATTAAACATTTTTCATTAATAAAACAAACTATGAATATCAAGAATAAACTAAACCAATTTTTAGCGGTTTACAATATCAATGATGAGTAAAATATGTATGAAATATTATATATGCTGTGTGTCTAACTAAATATCTATTTACATTTCATTACATCACACGCACATGTGCGCTAGATGTTGCCGAAAGAGTAACAAATAGTTTTAGCCGCCATTAAATTTGCTTGCCAACAAGATATATGTAATGAAGTAATCTAAACTCATTGGCTTTGTAATTTGTTTACCCGTTTGAAGTTTGTTTGACTTAAGAAGTCTAGGTTAAGACTGCAAATTATTAAATTGCTTAAAGTATTAATTATTCTCATGTCTAAATGTCTAAGGAACATTGTATATCTGATATAAAAATCTGTTAATTGTAATACTATAACAGTATAATTGTTGAAAAAGAGTTTATTATCAAAATAATTTTTACTAATTGTGTTGTTTTTTGAAAAAATCAACAAGTAAGATGTTAAGCAAACTATTGTACACACATTATATTCCCAATGATAATTTTGTCATATAATTTACAATGTTGTGCAAGACGGAAAGTAAACTAATTTGCTGTGCGCTGTTACAGATAAAATAATTATGTAATTCAGTAGAAAACATTACTTTTCCAATAAAACTTCTCAAAAAAATTCCACTTTTTCGAGTTTCTGTATAAAATATTGTCATTGTTTTCAATGTTACAGTAATTTGCGTTTGATTTAATGCACACTTTCATAAATCTCTAAAAGATGGTGCGGGTACTCCACCCTTCTCAGACAATTCTTTTTTATTTACATATCTTATAAAGGTTGATGTAATTGAAATAAACATTTATACAAAATTTGATATGCTTTGTTGTCCACCTCGATCATTACATTAAAAACGATGATGCAAGTTGAAAAATCAGTAAAAAATATGAATGCGGAGATAAATTTGCACGCAAAATAATCATTAATACGGCATACAAGATTAATGTAAATTCAGGCAGACCAGAATTTGTAAATATTTAATACAAATGTTGTCTAAAATGATAACCACGTGATTCATATAAATTGATATGTTGTTGTATTATACATATATATGTACCCTAACCCAAAATATCATTGTTAAATATCAGTTTCATTTTATATGTTAGAAGGAAGAACTTTGTAAGGGTTGAGTATCCCTTTTGGATCCATCAGTGTCTTTATATCCTTCATAAGCTTTAAGGACGAGTGATTCTTGGAAAGATTGATGTACTTGGTTTTCAAGAAACCTATTCCATGTTCAGCGCTCACGGATCCATTCAGATCACTGACGTAGTTATATACAAATGGTTCTATTTTTTTTATTAATTCAGAGGAATACTCTTTTAATGCTATATTCAAATGTAAGTTTCCATCTCCTGAAAAAAAAAAACTATCTGTTACAACACGTAATGAATACGAATTTTATTATTGAGGTGATAAATGTTTATTATTGATGGAATAAATGTTTATTATTGATGGAATACAATGGCTGTCTTATTTACCCCTTTAACATTTACGCACTATGAGATACTTAGTTAAAAAATAATATAAACATAAAGCTTTAATATCCGCAATAACAAACATATGAAAACATAAATCAAACCAACTCTAGTGGATGTTCATCATTCTAATGGAATAGGTTGTGTGTACGACTGACTGGTCCTCAGGCTGATGGCAATGCGACAAAAATATTTTTACATAAAAATGTGTAATTTTCTGAAGCTCAGTACTAATTTTATTAATTTGATGGAAAATTCAATATTCATCAATGTGATATAAATAAATACAAATAAAAAATTTCCGAGGTGCGCCATTCAGGCGTGCGCAGACGACGGCACTTTCACTCAACCGATAACTAGCAAGTTTAGAGGCGTGACATGGTGGCCATTTATGAGAGAGTAAGAACGTAAAAGTAAAATAATATTATCCTATTACTTTTATGATAAATCTACGTGAGTCGAGAGATGATAATAATAATAATAATAATTAGCCAACTTATGACGGTACTCGTCAACAAAATTGTTCATCTAAGAAATTTAGGAAAAATGCTTTAATTAATATTAACGAGTTTTGAAAAAAGGGAAGCAAGAAACAATGAAACAAGCTTGGAAAAATATCCTGGCAGAAATTGTATCATGGAAATGATCTAGGTCTTCATAATATGAAAAAAAAAAAAAATCGGAATCTAATGATCATTCGCATGAAACTAATGAAGATCCTTTTTGAAAATGATAGAAACTCAAAATTATGTCAAATGTTAACAAGAGCATCTTTTGTTCTAAAAAGCTCAAAGGAGAACTTTAAACTTTAGATGTTATTTTCAACTCTTCTCCATCCAAACACAAACAATCAAATACATCATTGTAAAGTGGACATTGTAAGGCCTCGTTTTAAAATTTCATAAGTGCCGCACTAGATGACTGATGACCGACTAATGACCATGTATTATATACTTCCCCAAATATACTAAAAGTCTGTAAGTCACTGCTAAAGATTACACAGTTTTGTTATTAATTTCTCCCGCCTAGTGCAGATCGTCCGGGAATGAATTGCCCGCATTAAACGAGTGTCACCTGTATGTCAAAAAAATGTTATTTCATAACAAAAAAGACACACTTTTCAAAGGAAATTGACATTTTCTGCAAAGAACTGTAACATGTGATACACAGAAATATATTGAAGTTTTAAATATTAATTAGAAAAATATACATATAAAATCAATTTTATCGAAAAATATTGTTGTTGCGCCATCGAGATTCAAACCTGGATCTCTTTTCTAACCGGGGAAGGTGCATTATCCAACTATGCTACAGCGACATTATTCTTGATGATAAATTTTCGAACCTATATGTTACCTTTTTCAAATTAATACATTTATCATTCCATTCCATTATTTGAAAGAGCCATCTACTTTATTTTTATGGAATCTCAAATACTTTTGAGTAATCCGATAGCAGATGCCAGAATTAACAATTTATTAATTAATATTTAAAATATCACAGACTGTCTGTTCTGAATAATTACAACTTCACAATAAGAATGTGTTCTCCTAATAATATCGAAGTTTATATATAAGTTAAAGATCACCAAAAAAATGTGGTAAAGATAAAAATGTAACACATATCAATAGCAAATATAGCAATCTAAGAATTATCATAATTACCTATATGGCCATAACCAATCACTTGGACAACATCGCTTCCAAATCGTTTTCTAACTTCGGGAACAATATCATAATATTTTTTTAGTGGAAGACTAATATCATATTTCAAAACATAACCGTAATGTAAAATTGCACTCGGCATGCTCTCTCTTAGTGTCCACAAATTCTGAAAAGATAAGTAGAAAAAAATTGCAATTAACCTGAAACAATACAAAATATTATTTGCCTTTTCTTTCTCAATAGGTCGGACTCGATTATCTAGGATGTTTCAAATTTCAAAAGTCATTGAATATTTTTTTATAAAAATGTAAATGTGCCACACAATGGCCAAATATATATATATTGTGTCCGAAAACATTTAATAATGCTTGTATAGGGTGCATATTCCACTAACTTGAACTTAATCTGGCTTCAATTCAGTATAATATTTATACTAGATAGATTAGAATAAACGTTGAACGAAGACAATGTACATATAAAAAATGATCATCTGAGATACTTGTTTTGGGAACATTTCAACAACTGAGCTCGCTCTGCAGAAGGCTGCCCTTCAGAAACCGAGCCACCTGATTCAGAAAATTATGGAAACCAAAATCATAGACGGAAGTCATAGAAATCCTTACATTTCTTTAAACACACGCAACTGCAACCGATGGCAATGTATTGGATTATTGTCTTTTAATATAAATTACCTTAATTCTACTTGGCTCCGTGCAAAGTGTTCCATCCAAGACTAGCCCTGATTCCATAGCATCTTCGAAAAACTTGGAAAGTTTTTCAGCATCGTGTTTTTCATTAGAGCCACTTGTTTCTATGAGCACGTAAAAAGGATAATCTCCGATGGGATTTCTGTTAAAGAAAAATATATATAGTCGACTAGTTCAAGAGCTTTAAATATTTATTCAAAGATCACAGAATAAGGAAACAACATTGCTCGCTTACTGAAGTTTAAAGAATGAGGTGCACGACTCTAGTGCTGCTGCGTCAGCCATCTCAAAAGCAGAAAGAATTTCTCCAACTGATGACTTTGCTTTCTGGTAAACCTTCAGTACACTCTCAAAATCTTTAACACCTAGAAAAACAATGTATTATAAAAAATATCTTCAATTTTGAATTTGTAGAGGTCTCAAAAATTTTCAATGTCTCCTCACTCTTCAATATCAATCATTTACGGTGGAATATTTATGGTGATTCAAATATTATTATTATTACTTGACAAATGAGTACATAATTGCAACTTAAAATAATATAAAATATTAATTTCAGTGACCAATAATTGACAGGCTTAAAACCTCTTCTGGATTGAAAATAATATATATGAATCAACTTATGAAGCACTTATTAATTAGAATTTGTGTTATCCTAGATTATTTTTTAAGGTTTCTATACCAGTGCAAAAATCCGATGTATAGTCTTGATGAAGAGACTTGGCAAAGATGTTTAATACATCTACATAACGATAGCCGCAACAATCTCCATCGGTACACTCATGAATTTCATTAGTATTTCATTTTGTGCTTGGAGATTTGTGTCTAATCTATAAAAAAAACTATTTAACATTTATTTATATAGAGACCGCGCAAATTCATTGTGTTTCAAAACAGAAGAACGTATATCAATCTTGCAAACCTTTATTCGCATTCTGTTGTAAATAAGTTTAGAAAATTTTGTTATTTTTTTATCATGTTACCAAGATACCCCGCAATTCGCAACTTAATCAGTGAATTATTCGTAGGATCTTAATGCAAAGACATCAGCGACAAAACACACTTTCACCTCAGTAAGTAAAATTATCAAAGTGAAAAGCCTTGAGTGTATGAAGAACAACCATATGGTGTGGTTTTTGGACAGGATATGTCTTGAACTGATCTTTTATGGAAACACCGAGTTCAAAATGAATCACCCTTTTGATACCAAAGCATTATGCCTTTGATAAGATACGCCAGCTGTAACAGTAATACTTCTCGAGCTCGACACATCAGTACAGACAGTAGCGACTCTCCAATGGGTTCTGAAACGTCAGCCAAAGAAATCTAAGAAGTCACTACAACAAAACAAAACGGAATTAAAAATATGACACATTTATTATTAAAACCTTATATTTACCTAAAAAGCCTACGTTTATTGACGGTGATTGAGCAGGACAGTTAATGGATACTTTGGTTACCACTCCCAAAGTTCCCTCTGAACCAATGAACATGTGCTTTAGATGATATCCTGTATTATCTTTCTTCAGAGTTCCCAAAAGATTAAGTACTTCACCGTCAGCTTTCACCTGTCACAGTGCACAGAAATACATAATTTTATTAGTAAAAAATGTGTAAGACAACTAAAGAATAATAGAAACCCCCCCTTCTGACGCCCCTTTATTAGTACAACCAAAAAATAATAGAATTTTAAAGTAGTTAATTCATTGGACATAGTAAAATTACTGCTTAATAAAGCAATAGCTAAACATTGAACAAACTGCCCGAGCCATATAAGTATTTCAAATTTAATTGACTTTTTAGTTTTGATAAACAGTGAAAAATTCTACATATCAAATGGCAACTTCAATGGTAAAATATCCTTTTATTTATTGTTATTGTGTTTAGTTTGTAGAACTCCATGTTTATTTATAATGAAATTTAAAATGATTTAATTTGATTTTTTGACAGTTTGAAAATGGCCTTAACTGCCAAAACAACTGTAACATCTAATAATGCTTGCGCAAACTAGCAGAACTCAATAATAATATTAATTATAATTAGATTTTTTTAACTTCATTAAAAAGGTAAAATATCCATTTCATGTTTTGAAATATTCCAGAATATGAAAAGAAGGCAACTTGATATCAGAAAATCATTAAAAATTCAGAGAAAAATCATTATCTGGTTAGTAGTATCGTTAAAAGATGTCTCAGGCCACATTTCAATAGTCATCATCGGGACCGATATAAAAAAAAGTGAAAAACATCTGTAATATCACTGGTATTCAGAAAGATCATTGGTGTATCAAATGATACTACTGACAACACTGACACAGCAAAATACTGCTAATCACTCTAAGGCCTCATTTAGAATCTAACTTTAAAGTCACGGCTTTGAGGTTTGCTAATTCTTATTGATGAAATACCTAAATATTTCATCTGGATCTTAAATAGATAAATTCTACATTCTGATTTTGATGTAGCCCACTATACTATTTCACGTATTATCCACTCTAAGCTGTGGTATTATCTGACAGATGTTGTGGAAATATAGAAAACAAAAGAGCAGTCCAAGCCAATTATCAGATTCAATTCATATGGCAAATATATAATGATGTGAGCACAGGCCTTCAAATTCACTATTGTACATATGGTGACTTTATGTGAGGTTAGAGTTCAAATAGAATTGTCATATTTGCAGTATACGTGGTGTTTTGAGACATCCAAGTAAAATATAGCAATGCTAACATTATTATTATTAATATTATGCAATAATACAACAATACATAAATCATTTAACATTAGTTTTGTCAGTAAGCCGTTTCATGCACAATGTCAGCTTTAGTGCCTTGTGCAGGCCGCCAAACTTATTATAGTGTATAGGATAGGCCTTTAAATAAATTTATGAAATTTTATTAACTTATATATTTTTAAAAGATGAAATATTAAAATATACATTATAAAATTAGTTACCGCTTCCACGCCCAGAACTGAACCGTGAAGATTACCAAATCTCAGAAGTCTGAGGCCACCGGCATTAGTACTAATGTTTCCGCCTACATGGCAGGAGCCCTTTGCCCCAAGGTCTAGTGGCATAATAAGGTTGTGTTCTCGGAGATATAAATCAAGGGTTTCCAATATACAGCCACTTTCACACACTAAAACACCTGAATAAAATACCATTTATTATACACGATATTAATTCAATAAAGGAATAATAAATAATTCAGGAAAGACCAACACCACTTTATGTAAAATTGACATTTAAAAAAAACAAATGTCAAAGAAAAGACTTGCGGGGGTCAGATGCCCCTGCTGTTTTTCTATTTCCACAGTGCTCAAAACACTTTTAATTTAAACAATTTTACAGTTATTAAATGCACCACTACCTGTATCTAATATATATTAGGTTGTTCCGAAAATAATGGTCGATTTTAACCTTAAAATTCAATTAAACATAACTTTAAAGAAAATAAACTTTATTAATCAAAGTGACAACCATATTTAGGCCTGTAGAAAAAAAAACTCGAGCTAATTAGAATCCAAAAATTCTTTAAATACATTTTCTACTGCTTTTATGTTATTGAATGCAGCTCAGTGAAAGCCGTCATGACGAAAGATATGTCCTCTTTGGTTAATCAGTGGCGGTTGCTCGTCACTAAAGCTTTCAATTAAACATTTTCAACAATACAATGATGTCTCTCTCATCATATTTAAGACTTATGTTTCCTTTCCCAAGTTTCACAAATCAATGCTCCACTGAACATTCAGCAGTGGTTCAATCATCCCTTGTTTGTTTCGTAATGGTTGAATTTAAATTTATGCAAAAAAATTACACATAATTCATCTTTTTTTCAATTCCATTTCTGAAGGCTTGAATATAACAAAATTCCAAACAGAAAAAATGAACAAATATTTCCAAGTAAATTGTTGAAAATGACATAATATTAAAGTCAGACATAATATATATATTAAGTAACAAAACCTAAAGCATTCACCAACTAATGTAATTTTTTTATCATTTACAAAGTATGAATACATATTCGTTAACATAAATAAAACATATGTATGCGGGTACTAACTAATTCCATTTGTAATTGTGAGAGAAATTCTACCACCGCTACCAAACAGTCACTTAACTCATATGACTTATTTTATACAACATTATAATGGCGCTGGACATCTCAAATAAAAGTAAATCAAAGTACATAAATGTATCAGTTTATTTTTGTTCCCTAAATATAAATCAGCCACTTGTAAAATATAATTACCCGACAACTCATCCAAACTGATAATCTTATTCATAAGTGCTGTGCTGATAACGATTTCATCAAAGACAGGTACGGACCCTCCCACAAGGCCGGTATTACCGCCTTGCGGACACACAGCTAAGTTATTATCATTGCAAAAGGATAATATTTTGGATACCTCTTCCGTGTTCTTGGGCTTCAAAACTACTTGAGAGTCACCTAAAATTATAATTATAATTCCGATTTCAGTGAAAAAAACTACATTTTATAATTATTAACAAGAATGACATATTTTTTATATAAATAGAATGACAAGCACATTTTTCAAATAAATGTTTTTGAGTCAACGCACACATAATAAGACAATGATCTGGGAGTATGTAGGAGTTCAGGGAAGTAACCTGGTTTCGAATCCGGTTAGGAAAATGGATTAATATACACATATGTTCAATAGAAATTGGACTAAATCTGCCGCGTTTTCTTAAACATTCTTATAATTTAACGCTAAATATTATTTTGATCGCTACAAATATAATTCTTAGATGTTTATTATAAAATCGCTTGGAATACAATTATAATTCGTACATTTTTAAATCTTTAAACACTGAAAAAAATATGTAAAAATACATTTTTTATTCACAAAATAATTTTATAACTTCTCATAAATTTATATACATATACATATATCTTAATAATATAAGCAAACATTAGAAAATTAAACATTATTCCAACAAAAAATACCATTAAAAAATATATCATTTGTAGTCGAATCAATCAAGAAAAAAATTTATACATATCAAAATAATACATTAAAATGAACGATTAACATTATTATTAACAATTTATTTATGAGTTAAAGATCGCCAAATTAGTACCTAGAGTAAAGTTTTTCTGTTTGAGAAAACCATGGAGGCAAATTTGGTAGCAAATTAACAAGATAACAAATACAAATGATTTTCTCTGATCAAGCACCAAAGTAAATATTATATTGATACTACCTCGACAATTTTTTATCCAGTCTACATTGTATGGTAACACTTCAGAAGGGTCCGTAATAACCCTGTCTTTACCCAATACATTCTCGAAAAAGGTTAAATGGACATCTTGTACTTTGTTAAAATTCAATCTTTCAATATTATATTTTGTCTGAAATTAAATATACACAATTTATAAAAAATGTTAGGATATTTATTTATGCAACAGATTAATAATTACATTAATCAAATTTATAATTAGTACAAGGCATGTATAAAACATGCACCCTTAGCACAGCGAACTGTACAACGCTTTATTTTATATTAACATAATAATACTGAACCTTTGATAATTCTGGAGAACTTGCACATGAAGCAAAATTATAATGAAACATATTTTTAGTCTTGGCATTATTTAATACTTTCATAAGATTTAATGTTCTTAATAAACCGATCATTGTGAATTTTATTAAATACAGCAGCAAAGTTTCTAAAAATGTATTTTTAAATTTAACATGTGCACAATAATGTAATCTCGTGCGCAAGAACACAAGAAAATATGATAACTGATAAGAATAAAATAAATCGCAGGTCGCAAACTTTGATAAAATGTCAAGCTTATCTACCACCACTCACCACAGGTGTTAGAACTTTTTTTTATTTCTTAACTTTTGACAGTTAGTTTTTGTAAAATTTATGGCTTTGACCATAGATACATAATACTTTGACATAAATTAGAAATGTGTATGTTGTACATAATTGATTTATCAAACGTGTATCATACACCTGACCGTTCGTCAGAATGATACCCCGCACTCTAATGGAATCATCCGTCAGATATCACGCTTTCATTTGTACCATGGTTACAGGAAGAATATAGGTGAATATGACAGTTTATATTCAATGGGCAGGTGGAAATACTTATAACTAATTCTACCTCAGATTATCTCACGATGTTTTTCCGGAGACCTGGTCTCAGGCCGGTAAAGTGATACTGTTAGCATCCGGCATGGGCGGCTATCTGCTGACTGATCTGCTGGACAACGGGCTGGGCGGCTGCTCCTGGATAGATTGCGGTGGACCGTGACTGTCTATCCTCCGATTCCCTGTCGCGTTAGGTCGGATTCCCGGTGTTGACTGTCTGCTCTTTTGACTGCGCGTTTTTTCTACTGACGCTTCCAAGTCTGAACCTTGTATTCAAACTGCCTCGTTCAACTGCGGTCTCCAACTGATGCCTTCAACTCGGAATATTGTGTTCAACTCACTCCTCTGGATTTCATCCAACTCGTCCTCCCGGACCTTGTTCTGACTCACTCCTCCAGATCTCGTTTTCCAACTCACTCCTCCGGATTTCGTTTTCAACTGGTCCTTCCGGACCTGTTTCAATTAGCCCTTCCGGACCTCGTTTTCAACTACCTCCTTCCTCTCGAACCTCGTTTTTAACTCCTTTTTCCGGATTTCATTTTCAACTAACTTTCAAAATGGCGTTCTAGCCCTTTTAAAGTAACTGTTGTGAAGGCGTACTTCTCGTTAGGATTGGCGACGCCTCATTAGTCCATCCGTTGACGTCGGTGTTACACCTTCACTTGTAGGCTCACTTTTTTATAATTAATTACATTTAGTTGCACAATTTATTCGTGTCCGCCAAATCACACAGTCACTTAATCTTCGAGTTCATCTCACCAGTAGGTATAAACACTTAACATTGTCCTGTCAATTAAACTTTTAGCCCAGTAACCTCATTATCAATTATTCTCATATCAAATTATAACTAAATTTATCTCTATAGTAATTTTACATAGTATGTTAATTTTTCTTTTAGCTACAACATTAGGTACATATGGGATCTAGTATTTTCTTTATTCAGCCTTACATTACACACACTCAAACCTATTACACATTTTTCCTACCTGCCCAGTTATAATTACATTAGTATTTATTTATATTTTAATCTTCCTATTCGTCTTCATTCCTATTATCTTAATTAATTAGTAGAGAGTAGATTACCGCGGAAGTGCCGCTACATCGGCACACTTTGATTAGATTAAAATTGCTTTGCTGTATGGGACGAACGTATGAGCTGATGGCATAGTCTGATTTACGCACCACATAAGGTGCATGAACATTAACTTGTGGGTATTCGCTCTACCCTCTCTACTTACCTCTACAGAGAAAAGACGCGATAGTCAGTCGCCCGAACATAATCTATTACGTAACGCATGTGGTTGACCTTCGTAATTACGGAAGAGATAAATCTCCCCAATGAATGGCCGAGTAAACTAGGATGAAAGAAAAGGTTCCCGTGTGACGCGGGCCCCTGCAAAATACACTTCCAAGAAAAATCATCGCGGGTGACAAATTATGACAAGTCGGTCCGAATCAAAATCGACTCGCGACACAAATCACCGTTCAGGCGTATAATGGCATAATAACACTAATGTTGTGCGTCCAAGGATGAAATTGTTTCTTCAAAACACAGAGAGTAGTGATATAGTACAAAATTTATTAAAATGTGGTATATTGCTTTGTACGAAGAGCAGACTGAACATGAACTTGTAGTGGCCTTGTTCGCGCCCCACAGACATGGCCGCGTAAGCATTCATTTGAGTCATACAGTCCAACTGGTACCTGCAGAAAACCAGACAACAATACATAGCGCCGCAACCAGTCCGAGGAAACCTAGAACCGACCACTCTTCTCCTGGCCAACTTCTCGGACACATCTACTCGCACGCATCTCGGCACCGCATTCAGTGAACTACGTTTAACACATATATTTTATAATATAACAAACAAGTGTAAATAAACGCAACTATCATAAGTACTGTTTTATTTACAATCAACCCACTCTAGCTATTCACGCAAATATCAAATCACTAAATTGGTAACTTTTCAATCACATATGGGAGAAGCGAGGAGGTATAAGGCCCTCTATTCTCACCCTTTACATCCTTCTGACACAAATAATCCATATTGGTGACCCAAACGAGTCTACATAATCATTCACACAAAGTCACTAAATGGTAACCAAAATTAACATACTTTGTATACTCTTAATTATCGTTGCCAATCGAATACTAATTGATATGGTTGCCATGTATGGCATGTAATATATAAATTTATTATCTTGTTTGAATTATAATTTGATATATATACAATATTATCTTAAAAAAACTGTGTTACCTGTAACGCAACGTTTAAGTAAATATATATTTTAATTAAAGTTTTGTTTTTGTATAACACCGAAAATAAAACTTAGTGGAATACCAACAAAAAATCAATTAGAACTACTTGTTCACCCCCTATGAACGTGAAAACGTAATTAATATATACTTTTTTTAAATTAGCTTATTGAAAACGAAAATAAAATCTTTCCTGAATAGTTTGTTTGTGCTTTTTCTGATTTAAAATCGGGGCTGTTTCATTTTTCTCTTCTCCATCTGATCATGGACTTAATTAGTCGAATCTTTCAACTGTCAATGATACACTATTGAAGTTATCATACTCGTACTGGCGAATTGGCGAATATATAAACTGATATCACGTACGAGATTTTCATGTTGGTTCAGTCTTTTGATCTACCACTCATGTCTGGTTTATTTTTATACATATCATCATTTGATTAATGTAATCCCAAATGCCGGTCAATAATGTTGAAGACGCATAGTAGAAATGGCCCAAAAACTGTCTGCAAAACATCATACGTTGGTTCGTAGATTGTTGAAGCTCAGGACAAAATATTTATAATGATACGTATCTCAGACTCATGTATCGTGCCCCTGCATAAAAAATATTTTATGGTTTGAAAAAATAGTCAGTAAAATAGATAAAAACAAAAATACTCTGACAGGGAACTAAACCCTATCATGACAGGTGGGACACTGCCGAAAATTACAAGAAAGACGTGAAAGTATCCATTTAGAAATATCTTAACCTTTTAAATAATAATAGCTTAACAGGTTCGCCAAGAGCAACTATTTTTTATTTGAATACTTATATATATAAATTTGGGGGTTAGGATAGTGGTTAAATGAAATAAATGTGATTGGCGTGTGTTGAGGTATTTATTGTCGGTATGATAAAAAACAATGAAGACAGATAGAAATGAATATAGTGAATGAACGAGTGAAGAAGGTGCACGTGTGCGTGAAATGAAATGAATTGGCGGTCTTGCTCGGCGAGCGCGAGCCGGTAAGACCGCCGTTGTGAAATGATGAAACTGGAGAGACTGCTTGGCGGTGAATTATCGAGCCAGGCTTGTAGCAGCAGCCGGCAGCGCTGTCGCTAGCGTCGATGCCGACTGAGATGGCAGTGGATTTGAATTCTGATCGCTACATATATTTGGGGGTTAGGACGGTGGTTAAATGAAATACATGTGATTGGCGCGTGTTGAGGTTTATTGTGACAAATGATAACAACAATGAAGACAGATAGAAATGAATACGGTGAATGAAGATGTAGGAAATTATGAAATGAAATGAATTGGCAGTCTTGCTCGGCAGAGGCGAGCCGGCAAGACCACCATTGTGAAACGCTGAAACTGGAGAGACTGTCTGGCGGTGAATTGAGCCAGATTTGTGGCAGCAGCCGGCAGCGCTGTCGCTAGCGTCGATGCCGACTGAGATGGCGGTAGATTTGAATTATGGTCGCTACATATATATATATATATACATATATACACTTTTATGGCAAGACCGCCAATTCGCTTCATTTCATTTCATAAGACACGTGCACCTTCTACATCTTCAATCATTCATTTCTTTCATTATTATCTGTCATTGTTTTTATCATACTGTCATAATAAACCTTTAACATGCCAAACAACATTTATTTCATTTAACCACCGTCCTAACCCCCAAATATATATATGTATATACTTTTGTTGGCTGGCACCACAGTTAATGAGAGAACACCAGGATTGTGAAGTGTTTCCTATGAGTATGAAAGGGAGAGGATTAGTATTGGTAAAAGTGAGAGTATATAAAAATATTAGGAAATTTTCTAATGCTCTATTTATAATGCAATATATAATATGTTAAAATAAAATATACCATTAATATTTACGGTTTTTCAAATAAGTTAGAATCAAAAAACATCAATCCCAATAATGGACCCTGTAATGGGATCCGAAATGTTGGCCAGAAATATCAAATATACAGATATACATGCACATTAAACCAAAAAACTATACACCAAAGTTAAGTTGGAGTCATTTGTCAAATTGAAATCTTATTGATTTATTTTCATGTTTCCGAATTTAGTCTATGGCCGTTGATTGTGTCTCCATGGCACTCAGTTGTCTATGTTTGGTTCAATCCATAGATAACAATAGTAGTTGACACTAGTTGACAGTGGTAGTTTGATAGCGATAGTCAGACGGTGAGCGTCGAGTGCGAGCTGCCTTGTCTTGAATTTCCATTTATAAATCTTGTTGATTTTGTGGGAAGCAATTGGCAATCCGAAATGTCGTCGCGAGCTTTACGGAAGCTACTAAAAGAAAAGGAGGCAGAACGGGAGAAAGAAAAAAAAGAAGAATTGGAAGAAGAAGACATGTTTCCCGGCGGTGGTGCGAGGAGTAAAAAATTTAATGCTAATCCATTTGACATGGTATGTATCTGGTTTATTTGATTTTTTTACTATTTCTGAGCATTTCGCAACAATATTTGTTTGATCAAACAATACTTTCACATTATTGTTCTGTTGGCGACCGTCATGGCGGCTTTTGAATATATGGCGGGAAAGGTTAGCAGATTTTGTTGTGCCAATATGAATTAAAGGAAAAATATAGAGCTACGAACATTTAAAACATTTTCGGTAGTTGGCATTCCATATAATTGGATTCCAAGAAGGTCTAAGATAATGCCTTTATTGTTATCATGTGACCTATCGAGTCCGTGTCTGTAGAAAATTTTAATTTATTTTTAGGGTCTCCAGTTTACGACGTCATCTGATTCCGAAGATAAAGCCATGAAAATTCAATCAAGCGCCAAGCCGAAGAAGGTGGTTAAGAAAAAGAAGGGAAAATCCAAAGCAAAGAAACAGGAGAAAGGAAAAAAGGCAAACTTGACAAAGGAGAAGATTGTGGTTGAACCCGAGGTAAGCAAATTTTTTTACCAATTTTTATGTGATATTACATTTTTCAATGATGATTTTTGCTTCATTGCAGATAATTTTTTGTCTTTTGAACTCACTTCTGAGAATGACTTGGTGCATTACCCAATTGTAAAATGCAATTTTGTGCTAAATTGCATTTTTTTAAATGTTCAATGACCGATGAAAATTTCTGATGTATCGGCAGGATTGGCTTGTATCATCGGGGTCAAAATACATAATAGTTGTATATATGGTTTTTTTTTATCATGAGTTAGTCGTAATCTGGGGTATGCCTGTATCTGTAAAACGTATGGAGCCACTTTCTTGTACAATTTCTCAAGTTCATAGTGAACCTAAATGTGAAATTAATAATTATTTGATTCTTCTTTATTCTTACACTTGATTTTACATATACCTTCAATTAATATTTTATTAATTAAAGATAATTCTTGACAATGTATTGTGGATGCATCTTTTAATCTTTTTTCAATCATGATTCGTATTTTTTTCTTCAATAATTGAATTGAAGATAATACTACTCATTGTACTTCTAGGGTAGAGGGGTATGGATAGGGTCACACATGAGAAATGCCAGATGTTTCCAAACATTCTTCTTATTCTGGTGCCATTAACAATCTCGTCATATATTCATTATCATTATTTTATTATATTTAAACCAAATTAATTTCCTAATGTACGAGGGGCAAGTAAAAAATAAGGTTCCTACATTTTTTTCAGGTATAAGGTATTTTTTATTGCAATAAATAAGTAAACCATCTGAAAGCTTGTACTTTATTCTATTTTTCTACATAGTCTCCTGATTTTTCTATGCATTTTTCCTGACGAGTTATCCACTTCTGAAAACCCGCTTTGAAGAATTCCGCCGCTAGGCCGCCGATGAACTTGGTGACCGCTTCTTTCACCTCTTCATCTGTATTGAAGCGTTGTCCACCCAAGTGTTGCTTCAATTTCGGAAACAAGTGGAAGTCGCTGGGAGCAAGATCAGGGCTGTAGGGGGCATGGTCAAGTAATTTCCAGCCGAATTTGTCCAGTAGGGCGGTGGTCTGTCGAGAGACATGCGGGCGAGCGTTGTCGTGGTGCAGCCTAACGCCCTTGGTCAGCCTTCCTCTCCGGCGATTTTGGATGGCTCTTTTGAGTTTTGTCAATGTCTCGCAGTACCTGTCCGAATTGATGGTGGTCCCTTTAGGCATAAACTCGGTCAGCAAGACACCTTTTTGGTCCCAAAACACCGTAGCCATCACTTTCCCTGCGGAAAGCGTCTGCTTAAACTTTTTCGGCCTAGGCGATTCAGGATGGCGCCATTGTTTGGACTGTTCTTTTGTTTCTGGAGTGACGTAGTGACACTACGTTTCATCTCCCGTAATAATAATTCTTCGGTATTCTCGGCGCATTCTCGAAGAAACCCCTCGGCACACTTGACACGATTGTCTTTGTGGGTTTCTGAAAGCATGTGTGGGACCCACCGCGCGCACACCTTGCGAAAACCAAGTTTATCGGTCAAAATGTTGTCGATGGTTTTTTCACAAACCTCAGGACCCACCGCGCGCACACCTTGCGATAACCAAGTTTATCGGTCAAAATGTTGTCGATGGTTTTTTCACAAACCTCAGGAACCTGGACAGCAAGCTCCCGAAGCGTTACTCTCCGATCTTCTAGGAGAATGCGCTCAATCTTCGCCACGACTTCGTCCGACACCGATGGCCTCCCACTCCTTTGCTCGTCGTGGACGTCTGTGCGTCCTTCGGAGAACTCCCTGCACCATTTGCGGACGTGTTGGACGCTGATGCAAGCTGTGCCATAAACTTCTTCCAACTGTCGATGAAATTCAACAGATTTAAGCTTCTTCGCGTTTAAAAATCGAATCACCGAACGGATTAACACCTGGCGATAACGGCGATGGCGGGTTCCATAGCGGATGGCGTCAGGCCTTTACTGAGCGTCGCAGCGTTTGCTCCCGGTAGTGGGGATGTAGTTAAGGGACCAACAATCAAGGCGGTGTTGCCGGATTTCGCCTAGCATCTCGCGTGGCGAGTGTACAGCGTAAGGAACCTTATTTTTTACTTGGCCCTCGTATGTGTATTGAAAATTTTAAGTAAATTTATATTTTGATTTTATAAAAACATTATGGAACGTCATAATAAAACTTAAGCACTCCATTCTGGTGTGAGGTTGGGTTCATTTTGTACAATAATTATTTCCGGTTTTCTGGTAGAAACGCTACATTTGGGTATGCATTGCTGCAGGGAGCATTTGCAGCGTAAATCAACCAATTTATTATCAAAATGCCGTGATTATGTTGGCTTTCAAATAATGATTTCTTTCCACTACCGGTTCTTTATTCACTTAAGTGAATATATATTATCAGTGGCGCTTTCAAAGCTGTGCTTGCCATTCATTAAAAAATTACGGCGGCACACAGTTCATTACCTTGTAACACATTTATCAATTAGTTTTATTCCAAATATTTCTAGAATATTTACAAAAACATTGTTTTTAATTTAATGAGTCCTTGTCATTTTATGGTAAAAAAAGACTTTAGTCATCGGTATGTTTGTAAATTACATTATTACACTAATTATATTCAGTGACACATGTTACTTAAACCACATTATACATCCATATCTTCCAGGACATTTTATGATCTGGCTAGTTAATACTAATAATTAATATCATCCACGCTGGTCCTTCATGACTTATCTGATATCAGCAAAACTGTCAGTGCATGCTTTTATCAACGGAGACAGATTAAAAGTATTCGGAGACATCTTCTTCTTGAGGCAGACTGTCTATTTATAAATGCAATTTTGGTATTACGTGTTAACTATTGTAACAGCATCTATGTTGACCTACCAATGTTTCAGCTGGATAGATTACAATCCATTCTAAATGCCACAGCATAGATAATATATGGAGTTTCCAAATTCTCTCATATAACCTCCTTTTTAAATCGGCTACATTGGCTCCGATTACCTGAAAGAGTTGAATTTAAATTGTGCTGGTTGATGTACAAGGCGACACATAACATGGCGCCTCTGAATCTTCAAGAGCTTTGTATCTCAGACAATTTAAATGGTAGATGTCAAACTCTCAGATCAGCCTCTACTACAGCCCCAGAAAGAGTTGTAGAACCGACCAACCGTTGCCAGAAGTCTAAATTTAGTGAACGAGAATTTGCAGTGGCAAGCCTAAAAGCGTGGAACTCTTTACCCTCCGTCATAAGAAACAGTGCATCGGAGACCTTATTTAAGAAGAAATTAAAAATGCACCTTTTCAAAAAATCATTTCCATAAGTGAAAATAACAATTTTTAATTTTAAAAACAAATATAACTATAAACAGTTTATGTGTAAAGCACTCTTGAGCGCAAAATGGCGCTTTAAAAATTATCCAATATTATTATTATTAGGATCACAATCTCCATGAACTCCCGCCCTCTTTACTATGCTCCTCCATTTTTCTCGGCATCATGCAGACCATAGTGCTGTCACCAGAGAAGTGCCTGTTGCCTTTCCTACTTGGTCGATCCAACAAGTGGAGAATCTTCTTTGTACTTCGACGTGGCCCACCACAAGAAGTTTCTTCAAGCTATTTCCCCTTCCGGCAAGTTTTCCAAAAAATTGAAGGATTCTACTCAGGCTGCAGGTTGGGAGTCTGTCCTTGATGTTCTGTTCAGTTGCTGCAGAATGGAGACATTTGTGCGTCTTATTAGAAGTAGTATTAATAATAACAACATTCAATTTTATTTTAGTAGCCTCGCAGATTCTCACGGCCACTTGATGATGAATTTTATTTTTTTTGTTTAAAATGTGAGCAATTCGGAAGTATACTGCCAAATTTTTTGTATACAGTAAAATTCAAGTAAAAACTGGGTAAACTCTATTCTAAATATCAATTAAATATATTAATTATAAAGATATACATATAAAATCAATTTTATCGAAAAATATTGTTGTTGCGCCACCGTGGTTCGAACCTGGATCTCTTTCATAACCGTGGAAGGTGCTTTATCCAACTAAGCTACAGCGACATTATTTTTAGCGACAATTTTCGACCCTATATGTTACCTTTTTGATATTAATACATTTAATCGTTCCATCATTTGACAGAGCCATCTACCTTATTTTTACAGAATCTCAAATACCTTTGAGTAAACTGATAGCAGATGCCAGAATTATCAATTCATTTTTATTAAATTTTGGACACATTGATACAACTTTATTATTTAGGAGAACACATTCTTATTGTGAAGTTGTAATTATTCAGAACATAGGTCTGTGATATTTTAAATATGAATTAAATATATTAATTATAAAGATATATATATAAAATCAATTTTATCGAAAAATATTGTTGTTGCGCCACCGGGATTCGAACCTGGACCTCTTTCCTAACCGGGGAAGGTGCTTTATCCAACTAAGCTACAGCGACATTATTTTTAGCGACAATTTTCGACCCTATATGTTACCTTTTTGATATTAATACATTTAATCGTTCCATCATTTGACAGATATTTTTTTTTTAAACAATATTTTTCGATAAAATTGATTTTATATGTATATCTTTATAATTAATATATTTAATTCATATTTAAAATATCACAGACCTATGTTCTGAATAATTACAACTTCACAATAAGAATGTGTTCTCCTAAATAAACTCTATTCTGTTCTGTTTTAATTGTTTTTTTTTTACTGCTAAAATAAACTAATAATAATCATTTTCACAATAACACTATTAATTGTTATGAAATTAGAAGCTGCTTCGGTAATACCTCATTGATTTTGATTAAATTTGTTATCTATTACAGGACTCAAATCCATTGAAATTCATTAAAGTTTAAAGTTAATGTTTCATCTTTTCACCTTCATACTATTAAAATAGTACAAACGCAATTTTTCAAAAGTGTTTAAAGTATACAAGGTTGCGATACATTTATCTATGTTAAACATAAATTGAAGATAGGATTATTAATTATAATATGTATTTTATTATTTTTCATATTTTATTTTCTCATTATAAATTTTTTATTTGATTTTATTTTTTGTTTATTTAACATTATTACAGTATGCACTAAAAATGTATATGTAAAAGATCTTAGTACCATACTATAATTAAATAAATAATAGCAATAATATACTGGTCAAAATAATAAAATATATAAAAATTGTAAAATATTTAAAAAACATTTTACAGATAAAGAATATTGCTTTAAATAATTTCAAAAAAATAATTAGATTCTCATTCTGACATATGCTATTTCTGAAAAATGAATATCAAATTTAGTCCATAGTGGTGTAATGGTATTCGAAGTGTTTCCACATATTAACACATATACAACATTCAAAAATTTGATAGATATGGAGGTTGATTGGGCGGATGGTGAACGTTACATTGTGTATTGAGTTAATCTGTTACCCATTTCAGGAGCCTGAACTGATTGAAGTCAGGGCTGAAGTGGAATGCGAATCTGAAGTCACACAAGTGGATGAAATGAAGAAAATAGAAAGCGTGAAGCCAAAGAAGGACAATAAAAAGAAGAACAAAAATGTGAATCCTGTTGTGGATGACGTAAGTACATCATGTTTTTAAAGAGCAATCCTTGTAAGAATATTTATGTATGCAGTTAAAAATATACTGTTATTAAAGATTGAATACATAGGGATAGGGTGGCACAACAATCTCATCACTTTTAGTTTGCTTATTACTTTTGTGCAGGACAAAAAAATTGTCATTTTAATGAAATCGTATTTTATTTGTGAAGTTAAAAACATAATTCCGCAATAATTAAAAAAAATATATCAATCACTTAGAGACACAGAAAAAATAGTCATCACTATGACTCAAACCTAAAATTTTAGCAGGTTTTGTTTAAAGATTTTTGAGAAGCATTCTAATTATTTAGTCAAACGTAGGAAAATGTCTGATTTTTATGTAAAAACCATGAAAGCTGGGTATAACTAAAAAAAAAACATAGATACTATACAAGCATTCGTCGATCGCGATTTCATATGATTTTGAGTTGAAAATAAGTTTATTATCAAGGATAGAGTTGTCAGGCATTGAGGAAATTTTTTATTTATTATGTATTTGTTTTTTGGAAGGATACTACTATAATTATTACCTCGGAAATTTGCGACAGGGAAAGAGATGGCACGAGAACTGTCAGAATTTAAGTTGGCTATCTTAGTATAACGGACACCCACGTGACAGTCCGCGGCGTCTATTTCTCTCAGAAAATAATCAGCAAATAATGCATGATATCACCGGCGCCGCGGATCGGACCTTTAACTATATTATTATTTCCAGTAGTGACATCGTACGGTGCCCCATAGAAATCTGTTTCAACTCTAGAACACCATGAATTTCATCTGAAATCGAGTGTAAAAATCGTCATTTTACCTCCTTACAAAATTGACAGTTGGCGCTCACTTTTGCATTGCCAGATCGGAATTTCATTAAATTTGAAAATTTAACACACATACTCTCGTGTCGACGTCAAAGTGCTGATATATACGTAAATATAATATACAAGTGTTTTACTATAAATACAGTGAATGCGCTGTTAGGCAGCATTGGCCATTGCCGCGACCGGCGGCATAATTATATGCATATTAGTGCGATATGTAATGTGTACGTAGTTGTGATGTGAAGTGCTAATATATTTTTGTTTTAAGCATCACATTAAACACAATAATAATAATAAAATCTGATGTCGTCCTTCCAAAAAACAAATATAAAATAAATAATTATGTTCTAAGTGTTATGGCCTGACAACACTATCAACTTTTATTTTTTCCTTTTTTCATCTCAAAACCGTACAAAATGGCGGTCGATGGACGCTTATGGTGAAAAATTTGATAGATACCCACGTTTTTTTTTAGTTATACAAACGTTTTCATGGTTTTTTTTAGCTAGCCTGTGAATTTTAAGAATTTTGTCATCAATATCCTGTTTCAGTTCAGTTTCTGGGCAGCTAACAGATGAAAGATGGTCAAAGCTTATGAATGGTTAACCATTCATAAGCTTTGATAACAGGGTATAGAGATCACTGTACTCTAAATAGTTAAACAAGTAACAATATCACATGCCGGCGCAGTCTCACAAGTCACGTCTTGATAAGAAAAAGCTGTGTGAGCTCATAAGTCAATGAATTATGCAAATTTTCTTTATGACGTGTGCAGAAACTTATTTAATATCTAAGTTAATTAGTAGTTTGTTTCATTTCTGTACACTCCTCGCTGCAGGATTCCTTTACATCTTTCAAGCTCAACTTGTCTCGGAAAAGATGTAAAGTTGGATTTATAGATCTTGAAAGCGGTAATTTTGCCCATTTATAATTTCTCATTGTGAACAAGCAACAATTATTTAGGAGAACACATTCTATTGTGAAGTTGTAATTATTCAGAACATAGGTCTGTGATATTTTAAATATGAATTAAATATATTAATTATAAAGATATACATATAAAATCAATTTTATCGAAAAATATTGTTGTTGCGCCACCGGGATTCGAACCTGGATCTCTTTCCTAACCGGGGAAGGTGCTTTATCCAATTAAGCTACAGCGACATTATTTTTAGCGACAATTTTCGACCCTATATGTTACCTTTTTGATATTAATACATTTAATCGTTTGCTCTAAATTAAGGTTTGAATGGCTGAACTATTCTCCTCGACAATAAATGAAAAATATCACACAGTAATTTGTATTCCATGCAGTTTTTCGATAGTCGAATTATCACTAATTATGTAGTCCCAATTTCCAAATATTTTGCAAATCTGATTAATTGAAATTTGTTAAAATTGATTCCAGTAAAAATATTAATGTTTGAATGTGTTTGTCCTATTGTGATTGAGAAATAAACAAATCCTAACCCAATTATAAATCTGCTGAACTGTTGCGGGTATTTTGCAACCAACTCACATTCTCAATATTTCTCAATGTTTATTAAACTTGTGTTAATATATTGGATGTATGATACTTAAACAAAAATATTATTCAATAATTATACATAAATACTAATTATAAAGATATACATATAAAATCAATTTTATCAAAAAATATTGTTGTTGCGCTGCCGGGATTCAAACCTGGATCTCTTTTCCAATCCGGGGAAGGTTTGTTTACCTTGGATTTGGATTAGGCACTACATTTCACAACCAGAAGTGACTACTGGTCTTACTATAGTTTTGTATATCAGCAGTTTGTTTTGATGTCTCAGTATTTTTGACTCCAGCAGTTTTTTACACGTGTAGTAGCTTCTATTTCCATCTAGAAGTCGGATCTTTAATTCATCTGTTGTCCTATTTACCGTGTTCAAGTTAGAGCCCAGATATGTAAAATTATTTACCCTTTCATATACATGGTGATCTACACACACATCTTGGTGTGCCTCTTGTTCATGTGTACTGACCATATACTTTGTTTTTGAGGCATTTACATGTAGTCTAAATTTTTCCCCTTTTTCAGGGTAGCAGCATGGTCCATCATTCTTTATATAGATTGGCTCGTAATAACTAAATAATCAGCATAGGCACACATCTGCGATGTATTGTATCGAAGATTATTAGATGATGGAATATTTTTAAATTAAATTAAAATAATTTTTTTAACTATGTTTATATCTAGGTACTTTTTATATTTGAAGCTTTCATTTCATCAATATAATCATAGAAACATGCACGTTGACACCTTCTGTGTAAAGTATCTTAACCGACAGATGAGTCAGTTTTAGTATTTTGCATGTACTTGTTATATGTATGTATATTTAAGTGGTAATATATATTTTTTTTGTATCATTCATATATTCTGAGATAAATCATAATTTTTTTTTTCCGCTCAATTTAATTTTGCGTTATTATAATTACGCCACTATTCTAATGAACCAACTACACATTTTTGTAGTTAGCCAAAATGTTAAAATAATCATATATATATTGAAAAGTACACTGTCATTTGGCAAAATTGTGAGTTAAGACGCTTGTATAGTATATGCAAAATACTAGAATAACTAAAAATAACCTATTTGTTAGTTACAACACTTTATGTAGGAGGGGTTGATACGTCAAAATCATTTTTATTTGTATATTGTATCAGTATATTGAAAAACTTTGGCACATTTTGCATTCCATTCATTCATTATGACTTCTTTTCAGTACGAAGTAGAGCGATCTCTGGTGGAAGTTAATCTTATGCTGGGTGAATTGGAAATTCCTTCCAGCTCCGGTTCCAATGCAGAGCCCAGAAACAAGCCGATTCTTTACATTCAAAATAGGCTGCTGGATCCTCTAAATGAAATAAAAAAAGAGAAGTAATTTTATATAAAATGGTTATATTTAATATCATTTTACAATTGGACTAACTCATGGACATCGTGTTGTGACCTTGGAACGACAAGGTATCATCTGAAATTTTGGTAAAAATTGCATCAAAACTCGGACAATAATTATCTCTTTGAAACTGTGTTACAAAGTTGTCAATTTTCTTAGTGGTTTAAGAGATAACAAGAAAATAAAGTTTTATAATACTGTTGATTTGAATACAAATAACATGTATTGTATTATACAGATAACATACCTTAGATCAGGAATCAGTTTTCTTTATTAAAATTAAAATTTCACCTCATGGACAATGAAAATGAATATTCAAAACTTACGCTCAATATCTCAGTTTGATGCAAATGTTATTCCAAGTGCACGATATGTATATAATTTAAATTGTTTTGAGGATCTCATTAAAAACATTAATTTGCCATATAAATTCTTACAATTGTTAAACTTGTTATTAAAAAATTTATATTGATATGTGTCATAGTTTCCATCGTAGTAATTACATATATTATTTGGTTTTTGAAATTTTTTTTGAAAAGTGTAAATCGGAGGTGGATAATTGACAATTATTTATTATTGATCGTTTATGGGACACAAAACGGATATTAAGAAGTTTAATACATCGGCATTTAAATATATCATTTAACCCAGATGAGTATTCATTTCTCGTGTTATGTGAGAGGGATAAGGAAGATATTAGAGGAAATGGTTAATCATAATCTTATAATGACCCTGATCGTATGGAGGAATAAATAATCTGCAAATTAATCCAAAGAATAATCTTGTATTACTGAAGTAAACAAGTGGCTCTCTTGCAACATTTCAATTGCGTGGAAATGAACTCACCTTTGTTTCACAGACATATTGTTAGTGTTTTTTTTTTATTCTTTGATGGTGGAAAAAGCACAGCAAATCTTTTATACCGATGGTCCAAATAATCCCTTTAATGATTAAAATATTTTCCTTTGCCCCCCGCTTTCAATAGGCACGGCAACTATGTATTAAATCTGTTTTCGACAATTGAATTTTACTAAAATTTTCTCATTCTAAATCACTTCCCTCCAGCTGTCCACTAAATTTATTGACTTCTTTTGTAATCCTTCATACCAATACAACAAATATACCAGATACAAAGGTTAGATCAATGTTTTTCGAGTGTCGGGTGATTTCGAGAATAATGATGAGTATATTTCTCTAACTGATATTCCCGTTATCGAATTGTTTCCTTTAAAAAAATATTTAATCATTTTATTGTTTAAAAATACAACTTCTTTCGAATTATACCTTTAGCAATGTAGGCGGAAAAAAAAATTCAAACTCGTAAACAACGGAATAAACTAACCGACACTCCAACCCGCTAAACCTTTGACTTTGTTCAATGTTGCAATGATGTAGTAAACAAAGTAGTATTGTTGTGGTGGGACATTTCAAACACATCAGTTTCATATTTTAATTTTCACAATTAAACTTTGTACTACACGCATGTTGAGTTATTGTCAATATAGTGAAAAATAAAATAATCATGTTACACCACAAAGTGACTGCTATGTCAATTAATGCCATCGGTTTCATATTCAATAAGATGTATGTATGGTTGTTTCATTATATAAAACATTTTGCAAAATATTAATTAAATTAAATTAATATATGGTTTTATATAAAACACAAATTGATTGTAAGAACATAGCTTAAGGTATGTCAATAATAATACTACTCAATATTTTCAGGAAAACTCATCAGAAGCCGTTGAATTCTAAGTTCTTTAATTCTCGTCTGACAACACCCAAGCGTGACTGGCCATTTACAGGAAAACCTCTCGGTATGTACTTGCTGGGAATTTTTTTTTTTAAGCTGATTATGGAAGGTGTAGAATGTCAGAGGACACTTCAAATCAGGACGCATTCAATCCTCTCTACTTAATTTTATTGAATAATGTGATGCCCAGGTTTATGTATATGTATGATTTTAAAATTTAATGTTACTCGCATGATGTTAGTTCCACCATCTTTTAATCCCGAACCGAACAAATATTTTTTAATCCAAAATAATGTCTTTCAAATTGATCAAATTTCAAATTGATGACACAGTTGACTGTAAGAACATGCATGTAATAATGATGAACTAAACCAATATTTAAACTGCGTGAGATTTCTGTTTGTAATGATGCGATCAATCACTATATCAGATATATTAGAAATGTTAAATGTCAATTACCAATCAGCATCATAATCAATCACACAATCACTGACATAATGGTTTAGCTCATTAATAGTATGTAATATAATTTCTATAGGTATACAAAATTAAATTTTAAATTGAGATCAGAATATAATAATATCCCCATTATTATCTGTTTAGGGTTGACCATGAAACTGCTGAAGAATGAAGAGGGTATAATGTATTTTGCCTACGAGCACAGCACTTTCTATCAGCACATTGAGTTTTCGTTCTTGGATATTATTGATACCCCACAAGCCTCCAATTTGTATCAATATCTAAACGAATATCCATTCCATGTAGACTCTCTGATTCAGGTAAGCTATTTATGAATTTTCTAAGTGTCTCATAAAAATTATATAATACAGTGAAATCCTATTAAAAAGTTTTTAAAGGGAGCAGCCAATTGAACTTATCAAACATAATTTATAAATTTTGATGTAAGGTATTCCCATAATAATATTACGCTTCCCGTCTACATTGGTCAAAATCTATGACTGGGTGGATGCCGACTTTGGTATTGTCAGTGTCTTATGGATGTTTCGTGCTTGTTTAAACAACCAGGTCTGTGAGACGTGATCATAGCATAAAATAATGTGTTTTTAATATCTCTAGGTTAAGATTACTTGAAAGTTTTCTCTTTTATATACTCAATTTGAAATGAAGTGTACATTGTAATTCAAAACATTGCGAAATCGTACAAATTTTGAGCTGTCATCTCGCGTCGTATCATAGAAGCCATGAATGAAATCGTACACATTTTTTCTATGGTCGCACTGTCAAATCATTTATGTAAACATGATTCCAGTTTTTAAAACTGCTGTGAATAATTGTTATAATATAATTTTTGGTTATGTTTGCGACATATTTGTCAAAATTTGCGCGAAAATAATTAATTTAATAAGAAAACCATTCATTTTTACTTAAATGCACATTATACTGATAAAATACAATTTTTGTGTTTATTATTGTTTATCTGCGATTCTTATACATCTAGATGTCATTTTTATTCATATCATCACAGCTAACTTACAGGTGGATTAATTATAATTACATTGAGATTTTATTTATGTGTGGTTTTTTTGGGGAAAGCTCTATCATTGAAATATTGATTCTATGGAGACCGCATAGCTGCCCCAATAGTCGCCCGCAGGACTTAATATACTTTAATTTTCTATTCATTATTCAAAATTAATTTTGATAAACTTTAAAATGCTAAAAGTAATTTCCTCTGTAAGCATGCAGTACACTTTATAAAAGGTTTTTGCGCCAGGTACAATATAATTTTGGCATCACAATTTTTTTTTTTTTTTCATAAAAATATATTGAATAAAATTTTTGAGAATTAAGTTTTTTTTTTTATATGCGTTTATTGCAAAAGATTATTAAAAGAAAGCTAGACAAAACACACATTTTTTTGATGTTTAATAAATATTTGAAAAACATTATAGCTTTGTGTTAATCACCACCATTTTGTTTTGTGTGATCAGTATTTCAATATATTATATGTATGCTTTTATCTACTTGTCATCTGCCATCGAGCAGGATGACACCCATTTAGTTCTGAAAGGGTGGCGAATATTTATAATGTACCACAAAATAATAAATGAGCGGCACATTTCAAAAAAAATATTCTTTTATTTTATGAGCGGCAAACTTTTTTGATATTTTTTTTTGACATTTGAAATGAGAACATAATCACTGTAATCCTGAATAAGTCCTGAAAATATATAATATGGACATCAATTCTAAAAAGAGTAGTTGCATGTATTTGTTATTTTTTTTGCAAATGTTTGTTATATTAGTCTCAACCCATGTTGTTGGTTTCTCGATCCTAAAAATAAATATAAAAATATTATTTTTTTCAGTGCGCCAATATGTCTGGCAGGCGAAACGATACCGAAATGGAACGAGAAATGATTTCAAAGGCACTATATTATTTAGAAAGTGCTACTCACTCGTCGTTTAGTTTCTCCCAAGGAAACTCTCGTTTGGAGTACAAGTATCAGGAAAATCGTTGCTTTCATATTGCTGTGTTGAGACAGATGTCACTGGCTACATTGAAGAATGCGAACAGAACCTCCTTGGAACTCTGCAAATTGGCTTTGTCTCTCGATGAATCGGATCCATTGGCATTGATTTTACTGGTCGATTTATTTGCACTTCTTTCTCAAGAATACAAGTGGTTGATTGATTTATTCAGAGAACTGAATCCGGTGAGGAATCTCTCCCTCCTGCCGAACATGGCGTACTCCATCGCTCTGGCTCATTTTAAACTTGCCAATGCAAAAGGTATTTATGAATTATGAACCGTTAAGTTCTACTCGCCATTAATTTAGCAAGAACTGACATTTAATGTTATTTTATGTATGTACGGTAAAATTCCGTTAATCCGTAACTCACAGGACCGAAATTTAAAAAAAAAATCCAATTTATGAATGATGAGAACAATTTTTTTGAAGGCAATATTAGGAAGAAATTTTTAAAAAATGCATTGTCTGTTTACGCATCCACATTTTTGCACACACCACCGTTGTCAACATCGTGATTTTCGTACTGAAAAACATGGCGACTGTCTATTGTTTCAGCTTTTTATTTGTCGAAATGTTTATCAAATAATTATTTTTTTCTGAATTGTGAGTGTGGCGATGTGGCGAGTCCACTATTAAAAACAGGCTTCTTGAAACAATTCACCAATGCTTGACGCAACAAAATCACGGACATTTTAATTTGATTAGCTATCTTACTCGCCGTTTCCATCAAAATTGGGCAAGAAATTGGTCTTACTTCGTTGAAGCTTATCGCTTATTCGTCGTGCGAGTTTGAATTAAAAAAACACGTGAATATTATTTACTTTGGGTATAAAAAATGCATACGAACTACGAATAATAAGGTTTTACGAATTATCGGTATAAAATGTTATTTTTGGGGTTAAATTTTTTGAAAAAAGTGCGAATTACGTGAAAATTCAAAATATGGGTACACAAATTAACGGAGTTTTACTGTACTACATTGCAGTACATACACCGTGTCCATGAGGTTCATTTCACTATATTTGAATTTAATTTGTTCATTTGAAACTGAATGGTTATTAGTTTATTGTGAGGTTAAATAATTACTCATTCTAAAATATTTATTTATTTAATTCCTAACAGTGCTTCGAATACACAGGTACCATTATTAGCACAAAGGTGCAGTCAATCAGCCATTAAATCGTGGACTTCTGAAATACTTTCTGTAGGGGCGTATATTCAATGCAATTTTCTGAAAAGACTTTGCGTTGCGTAGTGTATCATACACAAAAAAAGCAGATAGGCTTAAACTATTATATCTATATTATTTTTATGACAATATAATATACGTACATACAATATTAAATATGTGTTTATGAAGACTTGAGTCTAATTTCAATTTCTTTTTATTTTGCAGATGGTGATCTGATGGTGGCGGATGAGTATCTGCAAAAAGCTATCCAAAATTTTCCGTCCATATTAATTCCTCTAGTGGAAGAAGCTAATAAGTTTAAACTGTGCCCGACTGTCCATGACCATGATTATTTTAAAGAGGGCTCCGAGGAAAGGTCTCTATATTTATTTGTATTCAGATCACTGCTCAACATTCCATTGTGAAACTTACCACTTCCATCCTGGATGCATTTATTTGATGTTATCTAGGAAGGTTGTAGTAACCCATATTAAAAATAAACTTAATGGCCAAGATAAAATGAAAGATGACCAAAAAAGATAATTTTTGAAGGATATTAATTACTTAATACATAATTAGTTTTACTGAACAATATAATTTATATATGTAGTTTATAAAAATATTTTTTCAATTCACAAGCGTACCTCACTTACGGTATGCGTCAGACCGCTTTATAAGGCATATAAACGTGTTTAAACTACCCTTTATTAGCGTAACAACTCTTAAAATATAAAAAAGTGATGTACACTCATCGAAATTTACGAAAAAACTTTATTTAAAAAAAATTGAACACATGTATTTTGCGACACGTGTCACAAATGCAATGCTTGAAGGTGGGATTACATTATCGTGTCGTGGCGCGTTCTGTCGTATTGGCGAGTGTGCACATTATTCTGCTGTGTCAGGGCACGCTCTGGCTATACCAACTGATTTTTGTAAACATGTAAATAATCTCCACAATGCATGCATTACAACAGCTTACCCCCACTTCATTTGCGCCACAACACCATGAACTCGCATATTTTATATTAAAAAAAAAATTCTCTTATGTTAATATACATATGTACTCGTTTTATGCGGATTTTAATTTTCTCAAACTCTGGAATCTTCTATTTTTGTATGCATTCTATGCCTCGATTTATGCAGAATTTCTTAGAACACATTTACCGCGTAAATCGAGAGATGAGTGTACTAGTAAAACTAGTAAATAAATGTTATATTTTATTGCTAACTTAATATATTTTCGTAATTTGCTTATCTTACACTTTGTTATGTTTGCCACTTTGAATAATTCATTCGCCAAGGATTTGTATGTACATAGCATGGTACACCATTCATTAGTGTTTTATATACTATAACTTCTTTCAAAATAGTGACCATCCCTTCCAAAGCTTTGCATTACTATATCTAATACAAATTTACAAAGTGCCTTATTAGTGAAGCGCCGTAAAGCGAGGTACACTCGTGTTTACTTTGATTTTGAAAATTTAAAAAATTTCATTTTTATAATAATCATATTTATTTCAGCATGACACCATCGCTGGAGCAACTTTGCAAAGCTTATGTAATCCGCTGCGGTCTTGTGTGGAAGACACCAGACGTGTGTGAATGGGTGGAGAAAAATGCCAAGCAACTGGTGGAGAGTGACTCGCTGGATCCAGCAAACCTCCAGAAGATCAAAAAACTATTTTCTTCCAAACCACCTTTCCCCATCCAGAGACACTTTGTTCTCGCCAGAGATTTGGTCGCCTTGTCAAGGAATCAGGAGGTAAATATTTCTGATTATTACGATGGAAAAAACTAATTACAGTGAAACCTCGTTAATTCGAAATTCAAGAAACCAAAAAAAAAATTTTTGAATTACGTGAAGCCTTGTTAACTCGAAATTCAAGGATCAAAAAAAAATTATTGTGCGGAACGATTGATTCAATTAAATTTATAATTTATTTATTGTGAAATTAGAAAAATATTGTATACAATAGCGACAATTTCATTAAAAACATTATTTTTTTCGCATATTCCGAAGAAACGTCTCAAAAGCGCTGTATTACTAGGAGTAATTGATGCAAACTATTCATGCGGATTGAGGCGAGAGATTCTAGTATCGATCTATTAAAAAAATTATGGTGGCGACTAGTATCGATCAATCAAAATTATCAGCATAGGGCGAATGCTAATATCGATCTATTTGACAATTAGCAGTGTGTAGTGACATGAAGGAGGTCCCACACGAGCGGATTCGTAGGTTAAAAAAATATTTTGAATGATATGACATCAAAAAATATTGATTTATGGCACAAGGGTCCTAAAATTATCTCGCTTTATGAATAACGGGGTTAATCAACTGTAATATTTTGGGTTTGAAAATTTTTGAATTCAAATTGATTTGAATTATCGCCGTTTTACTGTATTACTATTAATAAATAAATAAATTATGGCCTAAAAACAATCTAAAAATACAACGATGTCGGCAAGAGTGTCAAGCGCCTTATTACAATATTTAATATATAAAGGTGTATTATATGCAGATACAATATTGCTCTTGAAATTAAGCGTCCCAAGTAATTCATTGCGTATCATATTTTATACAGATATCTAACCAACTAACGCGTATAGATCATTATTACCAAATGTCTGAAACTTATTTGAGAATTTTTTCTGTATATGCACCTTAATACTATGTTATTATGCGACCTGACAATCTTCACTTTGACTTTTTGCTCTATATCAGTGATGGCGAATCTATGACAAGCAAGCCGTGTGCAGTGACGGCGCTTAAACATTTCGATCAACATAATTATTTTATGAAATTCTTCTCCAATATAAGTGTATGTATATATATATATATATATTTTGGAGTACAAAGTTATTTACGGCTTGTACAATAAGCTCTCTAAGGTTTGTTTTCATATTCATCATTTAGCACTTAAGGATTATTGAGCATTTGCGATAAGCGAGGATTTTGACCCTCCTATGTGGAGTAATTTAGGTTATTTTTATTTGCTAGTATTTCATATTTATTTGATACATTTTTAAGTAACAATAATTATATTATGAATGCATGCTTGAAAAACACCTCATATGCCATAGACAAAAGATTGGTGTAATGGTATTTTCCTATATATAACGTCCCAAAAAGCATTTTTTCCTCATGCTGGGTATGCTATTCCGTGCACCTTTTTAAATTTCACATCTTACATTAATCAGCCTATTTCCTTCAGGCTCAGCAGCTATTGCTCTTATAAGACAAGGCACATATTTATTTTCATGAACATAATGTGATCCTGCAATAGAGTTGGAACTTTGACGTATGATAAAAAAAATCTCAGTTTTATCCAATATTTTTTGAAATTGATGATTTCGGCTCCAGTATATGCATAGCAGGACACAGTGAATAAACGCTGAAGTAAACAATCTTTCTTTTTTGCAAAGAGCCCTTTTATTCTGTTTATCGTGGCATGAAAATGATGCCCCTGAATTGTAAAGGTATATTTTATTTTGCTAAATAAAAACCATATTCGTTCTTATTATTTTATGGTTAATTTTTTGTCTTGCAAAAGTGCGTATGATTTATAACTTTTTTAACCAGTCATTGTTAAATTGCAAACTGAATGTATATACTTATACTTCGTTTGGGGTTTTCCTTGCCATAACTGTATGCAGTGGCATGCAGTAGGTATAGATTTAGGTTATGCTGTTACAACGTCTTTAGACAAAATTAATCTGTCATTTATACAACCATACCATGAATTTATTTGTAATTTTAGAGTACTATTAATAGTGTTTTTAAAGTTTAAGTTTTAACGTAAAATAATACCTTCTTACCCATTTAAAAATCAATATAAAAAAATGTATGGAAATTTTTAAGAACACTTTTTAAGACTGATCATATTTCTTTTATTGTTTGAAAATCCTTCACGTAATAACCAAATGAAATAATTATTTTTATTAAAGGTTAACGTAGGAAATAGTACTACCAATTGCTTTTTGTTTTCCCAAATCAAAAACAATTCATGCACTAAATGCACTTTGAACGCAAAGAACAGCCATGAAATCAACATGTTAAAAACAGTAAGATAGTAAAATTCTAGAATTAGTAAAAGAGGAAGTAGACACTTCAGTGATTTGCTCGCAGTTGTAAGCCTTTCTAATGTTATTCTGTTAAAAAACAGCATAGGTAATGACTCCATACAAGACAGATCAACCGAAAGGAATTTTCGATTCAGTAAATAGCCAATTCTATAACTTGAGTAATTCACTAGCCTAACAATAGAACATAGTAATGTGAATAGTTCAATGCGGCAAATTCACAAGAGCACCATGGGTACAGCGGTGAGTTGTCATAGTAGTTTTTAGAACTAAGCAATTAAAGTCTCTACTGGTGCACAGATGGCGCTAATTGTAAAATAATGTTTCTGTTTATGTTAATCCAATTATTTAATTTTTATTTGTTTCCTAGAATTTTTAGTAATGCACAGCTTTTTTATGCACTGCACGCCTCTGCCTGTATGGTACAGAAAAATGTATTTTTTTCTGGTTTTCAAATTGTGCCATGGGTAAAATAAAAACGAATGCCTAAAAATCGTATTTAGATATATCCTTTCCATCTTTTACTACAACTGACATCCTTTTCGTAACTTCATTAAGGGTTTTCATTATCAGATATTAAGAGTAAAAACACCGTAATTCCAGAATGTGGGATATTTTTACACTCATCTAATATTTGAAGTTTAAATTTTAATTAGGAAGTTTACTTATACAAGCTGATTTTACATTCAAATCATGCAGTCAGGTATATGGTGATAAAATACAAAAAAAATGTTTTTGCAATCATGCATTCATATATTTTTTAAATACTGCCGCTTAAAATGTGTAAAATATAAAAATATGCAAAATACTAGAACCATAAATGACTTATTAGTCAGATACTTTATGTAAGAGGGGTTGAATATTATTTTCTGATAATTATTCACATAAGACACAAGCAATGCGACCAAAATATAAGCGTTTCAATTTATATGTATCTAGTGTGCGACTTAATTTATTACATAATGATTTATCTATTTTCTACCTTGTAAGAGCGCAAACAATTTTTGTATTGGAAAATATTCAATTATTTTGAGATGGCAATTTAAGCTAAATACAGTGGGAAACGTTTAACGGGAAATTTTAAACATAAAAATAGGATAATATAAAAATATATTTTGGTCCTGATAAAGTGATTTATTTTGTGTATTATCTAATGAAAAGTTTTCTCATCTCAATATTACAATATCGAAAGTATTGGTAAGATTTCCGATAAACTATTTCCACTGTAAATAAAATTAGAATTTTGATTGTCAATTACTATCCCAAAACAAATAATGTATTGTGTTATCCTGCTCAACTTTTCATTTCTACCCTGCTTGGAAGTTATCCTTTGACAAGACACATCAACCAATATAATATTACCGTTTCATTCTTCTAGACCTCCGAATTTGAGTCAAATTGGGACCCGTTTCCTCCTGTGGACGGCGTAGAAAAGTACTTGAGGAAGGGGTTGATCGTCCAACGTTTAGCACCGGCGGCCCGCCGTTCAGCTACCATGGCTTTTATTCAGTCCCTTTCGCCCAACTTCGATATGAATTAATCAACATTATTGAGAATAATCATTTGGTGTCTATTATTATAAGTATCCAATAAGGGACCATTACTATCCCTTTTAAGTTTAGACCTCTTTCAAAACTACATAACACAGTAAAACCCCGCTTTAATTAAATTAGGATGATTAGTTTATCATTATTTTTTAAAAACAAATTAGACAAATCACTTTGAAAAATCTATCTGTCTAAAAAATATATAGTTACCACCGGGACACAAACTCGGAACTTTCTAACCTAATAATTTTGATTTATATATTTTTTAAATGATCTCAACTGTTTACACTCCCTCGATAACTGACGAGCATCTCCTGAAAGCAAAACATGCCATCCGCTGATAATTCAGTAAATTTTTAAACAGGGTCTTCATTAGATGTATTTTGATTTTATTTCTTATAAATTCGATTGAAGGGTTTTACTGTACGTTATGACATTACAAGTTTTTGATTACGAGGAATATATTACATGTGATAAAATAGTTAGTAAAGATTACTTGGAACAGATGGGAGGGAGGTATTGTGTAGGAAGAAAAGACAAATAGGTAATGTCATAAGTGGATGAGTGGATCGGGCATAGTTTTTACCCTTTTATTCGGCATTAGTAATAAATATATAATTAGTGATAAGTTTAAGGTAAACAATTCAATGTGATGTACTTTTCCACTTCCTCCTTCCTGACCACCAATTTCTTTAGCGAATGATAATACTCCCTCGATTTATGTTCCAAATTTATTTTTATTTGTAGATTAGTAATCTTTTTTATATTTAATAGTTTTTTCTTACATTCTCCATCCTTTCAAGTTTTTTTTCAAACAGTGCGGTTAGTAAGGCAATGCCGCCACGCCAAGCCTCTTGTGATTTATTTGATATTATAGGCACATAATAAAAATATCCTTTACATGCTTGCTTTCAAATCTTGAATCAAATTATCGCAATTTCCATTGTTATGTGACCTTGTTAAGTTGAAACAAATGATTTTTTTGTGATTTTGCTTTGTTTTTTGTTCACTCTATGAATAGGTAATTCCTCAATATTTTATTTTTGTTGTAATATGAATTTGTTATTTTTTCATTAAATTAAAATGTTTAGTGTGAATATTAGATATTGCTAAAAATTAAAGAAAATGTGTTCTCAGGTTCGTGGCCGACACAGGACAAGGGCGTATCATTAGATTAGAGATAGCCATCAGGGCAATGTCACTATTACGCAGTTTCTTATCATTGTTTGTGCTATGAGTAATTTGGCCAAAGAGATTGACACGTTTTAGGCCATTATAATTATGCTCATCCACAATATTTTTCCTTAAATTATGTTTACTTTTTATTATAATAAATGGTTATTATTAACTTTGTGTGTGTTTACAAATTATTAATTTTAGACAAATATTAAAAATTGTACATTATTTTTAAAATCTATTGTCATGCTGTCACTGCCATTTCAATGGTAGTAATTCATCCTTAGAATTGATGACTAGCTGTTTGATACAACATTTTCAGCAAGTATTTTGAGTGACCATGCGTCTTACAAGGAGGAAAGAATTGAACATTTACTGGAGCGTACTTAACAATTACTAATAACATTGGTACCTACCTAAAAAGGGGTTAAAATTTCCTGTACAATACCTTAGGAAAGTATGCAGAGCCAAAATTTTATGGTTGAATTTAAATTACATCCTGACCTTATGTCCTTACCTTACCTTTACATCCTGACCTAATGTTAGCAAATCAGAAGTGTATTCGAGGAGGAAAGCGAGACAATGTGAAATATTGGTAGGTTATGAATGTTTGAAAGCACGTTTGGTAGGAATGGAGATGCACTGAGAAAGATATCAAAAAGTGTCTGCAGGGAACAGAGGTTTGAAGAGAGTAAACCAAACCCTGGAAGATGGTTATGCCTCAACAATTAATGAGCTCGCATGAATGTGAATGAGGCAAAGATTTGTGTCAGGACGTTGCGCTTCATGGAAAGTTGGTTTGTATGGTATCTGTCTTTACATAATCCATACCATAAGTTTGTTGTTAAATATTATATCATATTAAAACGGTTCTGAGCAACCTGATGTGTAAACACCATTATCAAAAATATATAACCTCTTCCATTATAAAAATAATATTTTATTACTTTACCTGATGTTTAACCCCTTCATCATACCATGATAGAAAATACCCACATGCAGCCGTGATGTAGACTTGTGTTACTGTAAGGAATGTGGAATTATTAAATGTGAAAAAAATGCATTTACAAGTTTTAATGGCTGCAAAATAGTTGTACATTTCCTTCGTTGTATTATTAATGTCATTTCACAGAGTTTGTATAAACAAATCATATTCCCCCCACTATGTAAAATGAATGATATGATCCATTTATTACTGTGCTTCCCCTTGTAGATTGTAGGAATATTTGTGTATGTTTTAGTGGTGCGTCATTCGCGAACGAACCAGCTCACTGAGTCAGATCTTTGTGTTGAGCCGGTTTAACAGTTCAATCCGCTCAACTCGCTCCCAGAATAATTTGAGCAGCGAGTGGCGGATCAGTCTAAGATCGACCTGTGGAACGACAGCCGGCACGGATCACTCTTGAGTTGTGAAGGTTGACATTTGAAAGCGATCCAGGGTAAAATTGTTAGAACCTAGGGCCCCGTCAAGTCGGGGGCGCTTTCGGGCGGGGCCCTAGCTTTTAAATTATGTTTATACGAGGGCCAAGTAAAAAATAAGGTTCCTTACGCTGTACACTCGCCACGCGAGATGCTAGGCGAAATCCGGCAACACCGCCTTGATTGTTGGTCCCTTAACTACATCCCCACTACCGGGAGCAAACGCTGCGACGCTCAGTAAAGGCCTGACAGCCATCCGCTATGGAACCCGCCATCGCCGTTACCGCCAGGTGTGAAATCCGTTCGGTGATTCGATTTTTAAACGCGAAGAAGCTTAAACCTGTTGAAATTCATCGACAGTTGGAAGAAGTTTATGGCACAGCTTGCATCAGCGTCCAACACGTCCGCAAATGGTGCAGGGAGTTCTCCGAAGGACGCACAGACGTCCACGACGAGCAAAGGAGTGGGAGGCCATCGGTGTCGGACGAAGTCGTGGCGAAGATTGAGCGCATTCTCCTCGAAGATCGGAGAGTAACGCTTCGGGAGCTTGCTGTCCAGGTTCCTGAGGTTTGTGAAAAAACCATCGACAACATTTTGACCGATAAACTTGGTTATCGCAAGGTGTGCGCGCGGTGGGTCCCACACATGCTTTCAGAAACCCACAAAGACAATCGTGTCAAGTGTGCCGAGGGGTTTCTTCGAGAATGCGCCGAGAATACCGAAGAATTCTTGGACTCCATTATTACGGGAGATGAAACGTGGTGTCACTACGTCACTCCAGAAACAAAAGAACAGTCCAAACAATGGCGCCATCCTGAATCGCCTAGGCCGAAAAAGTTTAAGCAGACGCTTTCCGCAGGGAAAGTGATGGCTACGGTGTTTTGGGACCGAAAAGGCGTCTTGCTGACCGAGTTTATGCCTAAAGGGACCACCATCAATTCGGACAGGTACTGCGAGACATTGACAAAACTCAAAAGAGCCATCCAAAATCGCCGGAGAGGAAGGCTGACCAAGGGCGTTAGGCTGCACCACGACAACGCTCGCCCGCATGTCTCTCGACAGACCACCGCCCTACTGGACAAATTCGGCTGGAAATTGCTTGACCATGCCCCCTACAGCCCTGATCTTGCTCCCAGCGACTTCCACTTGTTTCCGAAATTGAAGCAACACTTGGGTGGACAACGCTTCAATACAGATGAAGAGGTGAAAGAAGCGGTCACCAAGTTCATCGGCGGCCTAGCGGCGGAATTCTTCGAAGCGGGTTTTCAGAAGTGGATAACTCGTCAGGAAAAATGCATAGAAAAATCAGGAGACTATGTAGAAAAATAGAATAAAGTACAAGCTTTCAGATGGTTTACTTATTTATTGCAATAAAAAATACCTTATACCTGAAAAAAATGTAGGAACCTTATTTTTACTTGCCCCTCGTATATTATAGAATTAAACTATTTTACTCCCTGGACTCATAAGGCACACCAACTCACTTGGCACCCTCCTTTCATATTCTGTTTAAATGGAATTAATATATTTTGGCAATTTAAAAAGTGTCTGCTATTCAAAGTTTGAATTTATTTGGGCTGCGTTTCCTTTTGTGAAATAAGCAAATAGTACCTACCGCACACTTTCTTGAGCTCACTATTACAATACAACAGGGTTTAACAAACCGGACTAAATTACAAATCTAAAATGTTCAAGGTATATGTGCCAAATCTGCACCTTTACGAAAAATATTAATACAAATTAAATATATCAATTAGAAAGATATCCAGAAATACTCAATTTAATGAAATTTTTGTATTTTTAATATTTGCTAATTGTACTTTGTGGTTTATTATGTTCATTTTTATAGATTTGTAGCGATCAGAATTCATATTCACCGCCATCTCAGTCGGCATCGACAGCGCTGCCGGCTGCTGCTACAAGTCTGGTTCAATCATTCACCGCCAAAAAGTCTCCCCAGTTTCACAACGGCGGTCTTGCCGGCCCGCGCGAGACCGCCAACTCGCTTCATTTCATAATACACGTAACGAAAACTTCTATAGTTGTTTTCAAATTTATGTAATGTACGTTATTAACAGTAAAAAGACCTTGATTAGGTTCTCGAAGATCCTACCTTTGAAGTTGATGTTGAAGATGCCAGCTCTGCGGATAGAACACTTCTCTTTAGTCTCAGTTTGCTTGAGGTTCGACTCAATATATGCTTTTATGGTCAGGGTATCGAAATAAAAGGTTTATGTACATTTAGTACGGAATGACATATATTCAGTTAAAAAGTTATGAACAGAACAATGACAATATAAAAGTGAAATGTAGTGGTGGCGAAAAATAAGATAAAAGGTTTACATGGGAAGATCACATATCGTGATATATAAAGTACAATAGAAAGACTTGGTGCTTTTGCGTGTGCGACAAACCAAACTGAGCACAAATAAGCTGTTGCTGGAAAAAGTGTTGCCAATTTGAAAAACATACACCTTTATAATTTGGAATCAATAAAATATTTAATAATGTGAATCGGGGGAAGTGCATCTACGTCTCCAAATTATGTTTGAAATTGGATTCCAGTGTCGCAATCTATTAAGAAATGTTATAAATCAATATTTGAAAAGATGGTGCAAATCCAAACATTAGTTTGCTTGTAATATCATTTCAAGTTATGGCAGTTTGATGTCAACTTGCGAGTTGTGTATGCCTTTTCAATCTCTCGTATATATCGATAATCTTTTGCACCAGAACACTGATATTGGGTAAGTACCTTTATTTAAAGTTGTAGTTTGTGATGTATATTATGTTGGGTATGATTAATAAGAACGTTATGGATTTTTTTTCAAAGCACGATCAGACTACGCACCACACACACGGCAAAGGCGGTAAGAAGAGTGCTATGTCTCCGAAGTTAGTTGCGCATCCTTCCTTCTAGCGGCAATCTCTTGTAGTGGTTATCCTGGAATGCGGTCTTTGAGTATTTGGCGCGTAACACTCTCCCAGCCTGAAAGTTGTTGGGTCCACCCAACAGGAATTACCTTCTTACTCCCCTCTCTTTGCTTGATTCATTGGTGGTGTTGTTAATGCCTTGGATTATGTTCGGTATTAATTCATCCCATTTACTCTGGTCACTTACACTCGTCCGCGTAGCATCCAAAATTGTTCTATTTATACGTTCCACTTGCCCATTCGCCCGCGGGGTGGCAATCGCATTCATTGTGTCTGAATTGTTTCCTGTTCGCCAACTCCGAAATATCTACTTGTGAAAGCTTTACCACGGTCCGTTATAACATGAGATGGGGTGCTAAAATATGCAAATACTAAACGTCTTAATAGTTTCCATTGAGCTAACTGTTTTTGTCGGTTTCGCGATTACAAACTTGGTGAAGGCATCGACTAGCACCAATAGATATTTAAATTTTCGCCTAGATTGATCAAACGGGCCTAAGTGGTCTATGTGGACACATTTCATCGGTTCCTCGGGTTTTGGGATGGGATCGAGTTTGCCTTCATGCTTTCCATAATTGTCCTTTTTGTAGGAGCACTCTAGGCATGCATTTACGTATGAAACGAGTCATTTTTGGAAACCAGTACTCACTCTTAATTCTTACATCGCGTTTTAACCCAATGTGACCAATGTCGTCATATGATACTTGCGAACTTAATTAAACCGTGTACCCAGGGGTACAACTAGTCTATTTCCATTTAATGTTTTGCTGTATAAGCGTTCATCTGTGAATTGAAAATCTTTTACAACTCCACTATCAGCCTCACCATTTTGGAGTAGACGTATTATTGACTGCAATTTAGAGTCTTGCAATTGTAAAGACAAAAACCAATCAGCTTGGTTAATTGAGTAAACTAGCTATTCGCGGTATCATATCTTGTTTGGTTAAGGTTGAATTTACTGCCACGCAATCAGTTACCACTTTAAATCGCAACCCGACCAAATATATTCTAAAACGTTTTAAAGATTCTATGACAGCAAGTGTTTCCAATTCATAACTATGGTAATACTTCTCTTCTCTTGTAGTGACACGACTAAAATAATAAACTGGTTTTAAACAGCTATCTGATTGTCTCTGTAATAAGATTCCCCCCAATCCATTCTTGCATGCATCGGTATGCACTTCAGTCTCTAAAGATCTGTGGGAAGGTTGGTTGGTGTTCTGGTGAAAACCATTTTTATTCGCACATGTTTGTTCTCATTGGGGAGAAGCCCCCGAGTGCAAGAAATAACACAGATGGAAAAATGATGTACGGTTAGTGAAAGGTGAGTCGGGATGCGCATCTGCGGTCCGATCGGTTCGGGTACTGAGCGAAATTGAATTGACAGTACGAGGAACATCTGGACGATGCGCGCGAGCCGCCACAGATCTATAAGGGCAAATATCGGCTTGGAAGTAAGAATGGTTTTTAATTCTTGGAATGAATTTTCTTGCAAGTCTCTCCAACCCCGGACAGTGTGTTTTCTAGTAAGCAATGTTAACGTTTGAGCAATTTTATTATTTCCCCGGCCTTGACTACGTGACTCAGATAACTAATCCCAGTCTTTAAGAAGGAACATTTACTCAGATTAAGTTTTAAGTTGGCCGCTCTTATACTTGCAAGTATCTTGTCTAACAACCAGATACCTTCTGGAATATCTGTTGATGGTATCAGAATGTCATCCATAAATGCCAGGACTCTTTCATCCTTCATGCTTCCCAGCACCCTATTAATCAAGCGCTGGAATATTGCTGGGCCATTGGCGAGTCCAAATTGTGTTTTTACATACTCGTACTGGCCATCAGGAGTTACAAATGACGTCTTATTAATAGATTCCTTAACCAGAGGTACCTGGTGGTATCCATCCCTGTGCCAAATCTAAATTCGAGAAATATTAACTTGTTCCCAATTTATTTAGTTGATCTTCGATGTGAGGTAATGAAAAATCATGATCTTTTATAAAAATAGTATTGAGTGCTCAATAGTCTACGCAGAGTCTGATTTCTTTTTTACAAGAATTACCGGAGGCATAATTCGAATTTGATTTGCGAATGATTGTCTGTCCCGCTTTCCAGTTGACAGGATTGCCGCACACAATGGTCGCGGGGAGCATGTAGCTAGTCTCTCCCATTTCAAAGTATCGGGGCTTGGTGCAGACTGTGGACCCCTAACCTCCGACGATTTCAACTGAGACATGTCTCTTCTGGCTCCACTTCCTCCCTTGACTTGACTGTGATGCGCGGATCCTCACCTACTTGTATTTTTTCGAGTTGGTCTTCAGCATTATAATCAACTCGAGCCAACCCCTGGCTCATGGTGAAAAAAACACCTGGGTGATTGAGAATCGGCTGCCCAATAATAAGTTCAGCCCCCTTCATATCCGCATCTGATAACAGAGCTCTTGCGTCTAGTTCAACACCATCAACCTGCAGCCTGAAGATAACGTCACCCAGTGACAAGGTTATGCCTCCAGCGAACCCAACCAGTAGTTCATGGTTCTTGTCAACCTTTAGATTGAGAGCGGCTGCCACGTTCATTGACAGGATATTCATTTGACTACCACTGTCTAGGTATGCTGATTTATTTTTACTTCCTTGAAAAATGCATTATCTGTTAACCCCACGAGTAAGACGCTGGTTCTTCCTACCTTTGCACCTTCAGGTTTTTTTTTCATCCAGCAGTCCTTTAGTATGTGCCCCCATCTTCCACACCCCTTACAGCTTTGCTGATCTAATCGGCGGCACTCCTTGGAAGAGTGACTACCTCCGTCGCCCACAGTTATAGCAGCTGATCGTTCTGCCCAAGGGTTGCAGATCTCGATCTCGTCTCACATCCTTAAAATAACTCCAAATGGGTTGGACTTCAAGCAGTGATGGGTGCCCTTTCCCAGTATGCGGTACCCTATAACTATCCAATGACAGGAACCCTGTATAGAGTTCCTGTGGACTCTGACACTGGAATGCCTTAGCATTTGCCTGAAGTTCCGCTGGCGATCCCCGAAACTGCATCTTCATTATCGATGCGGCACCGGTAAAGAAGGGCCATTTTCACATGAAAATGATGCGTCATCGACTCGTCCGCCATCTTCTTACGAGCGGCGAGTTCCTCTATCGATTCTGCGAAATCGTGATGCCGCGGGAAAGCTTTAGCTAGGTGGTCCTTCCACTCAGCCCAAGAGAAGTCATAGTCTTCAAGCCAGTTGAACCACTCTTTGGCTTCACCGCATGTAAAAGGACTTTGTATACTCGTTGATGGTTCCCAACTGATCAATTTTCTGCAGCCATGTGTTGACATTATGACTTATTGTCAGGGTCAAACCTCGGTAACAGTTGATCACTCCTCATGCGCGATGCCGCCGCCGGTAATTCACTTCGCGTGAGGTAGGATTCTACCATCCCCTTCAGCTTGTCATCAGACGTTTTAACAGAACACCGGCGGACTCATTGCTCGAGGTCGACTCACTCTCCGTGTCGATCTTCTCCTTCCTCGATCTTCGGGTATAACAGGATCCTCGCGTGTGGCGTTTCATTATTCCGTCAACCGTTTAAATTACACTACGAACTTGGTATCGGACAGTTAAAATTGCACAATTGAGAAACTGCGACTCACTATTAAGTCACTCAAAAGGTCAGAATTATACCCGGTTCAATTTATTTTCAAAAATGGCATCATGGCGTCGTACACGTGAGCAGCACATGGGTATATTGTGGTTACCGGAATATTCACGTTTTTAACTTATAATCATCTTTTTTCGAGCTAACACTATATCCCACTTTGGAATTATTAGGTTGGGTATGATTAAAAGAACGTTATGGGTTTATTTTCAACTTTATTTCCAAAGCACGGACAGACTGCGCGCGACACACACGGCAAAGGCGGTAAGAAGAGTGCTATATCTCCGAAGTTAGTTGCGCGTCCTTTCTTCTAGCAACAATCTCTTGTAGTGGTTATCCTGGAACGCGGTCTTTGAGTATTTGGCGCGTAACACTTCCATTTAAAATTTTCCTTTTTTTAAATTCAATAAAATCTCATTAGTTAATCAGTATTTTGGGGAACGGTGGACCTTTGGTTTGTAGAGAGCCAAGCCACATTATTGTTGAGCTCCACAACAGCTAACGAATTTTCTCTAATCTATTTAAATGCAATAAATTGTTATCACGAAATTAAAATATTAATTCTTTATTTTTCAATTCACTTCTTATCAAAGGTAAAAATTCAGTAGGAACAGCATTATCCTAAAGTTTTTTTGCTCCATCCATAGAAGTTCTTTGTTTTTAATATAATCATATAGATAATTTTTACTAAATACACAAATATTTAAAAAAATGTTTTAGTTAGCTCATAATTTATATGAATAACCATATTTTTAGACAAATATATTCTATTCCATTTGTTGGACTAACTAAATGAAGTTCAACTAAAATCTGTCTTCCAATTTGTTGAAACGAATTTCCTCTTCGCGTGTTGAAGTGTCAATTTTATAAAGTTCTATAGTCATTAGTCAACATTAGTGAATTAATTCTATGACCAAATCTTTCGATAACTTGGTGAAATTCATGGCATGGGAATTTATGTAGTTTGATACGGTTCATATGCTCCAATTTATCTATACTGGAAATTACTCAGGTATCTGGTTTTTAAAAATAAATTGTCTCTAATAAAGGACACACCTTTACAGTGCTTTTAGCTATATCTTTATTTGTGTTTGTGTCATGAATATATTGTAATTTAGATAATTCTATTTGAATAATTAGACCACTTAAAAAGCGGATTTTGTTCTAATAATGATAGTCAAGCATCGCCAGCAAAAGATGGGAGATGACTAATAGATGTGTCCATATCATCACCTTGTACTATAACCTCATTGGTTTGAAGATAACCTTTTCGTCACTAAGCGGTCGGAACTTTTGTGCGGTCCGAAGCGGGGTATAGAAACACCCCAGATCATATTTATACAAATGATAATAAAAAGTTTGTGACGGGCGAAGCTGACCCAACCGCCTTGCCAGACGTTTCTTCTCCGAATGCCGCGAATCGCGATAGTCTGTGGAATGGGGCTACCGAGTGCATTAGTCAGAGTGAAACAAATAATAAGCATAATAAATAAATGATAAAACACGGGTATCTTATCGACGTGCGCAGGTATATGTACCGCGCGAAGATTACTGGATCGAAAACAATATTTTTAAATATTATTCGCTTAGAAATTTGAAAAACAAAAAATGGCAAATTGTTTCGTCATTATTACAAAAAATAAGAATGAAATCGTTTGCATAATTATTGAGTTTAAAGCTTAAGTTTAAAGTTTATGGGTAATGTGAATACCTCCTGGAAGGCAAGGTTAATCAAAACATCAGCTTTGTCTAAATACTTGTTGATGTTTTGATTATACCTATGGAGCTGGGCTCATTCTAATATACCTTAATTAAAATTTCTTGTATTACCAACTGTAATTAGGCAATTTTATTTCTCAAAACTAAATGAAGCCTTTGAGCCCAAGTACTGCAAAATCTACCAGTTGTGTGTGATAATTACATTTATCAGGTTATAATTATTATTTGGTTGCAATTAAGATAAAACGTGTATTGTAGTTGGGGGTCTTCTCTGCATTACTCATCAATGATATAAGGCTTCTTTCGTATCTCTATATAAAATTCTCTTTGGTATTTTTAGTAAGATTCACTTTACATACTTAAGTTTTTCACTCTATATTGCACATAATTATGGAAATATTACAGATTTAATGAGCTTGGTAGACCAGAGTTGCAAATTTACTTTGGCAACTTTTAAATTTCCAATGTGTTTACATAATTGATACCAAAGTGCTGTAATTTTTTTTCTGAATTTTCTATTGCGTTAACTGTCCGCACCCATACTGAAATTTATATGTTTTAAATTAAATACCCTTTTAAAAAGAAATCAAATAAATGAAGTATGCTGATTAGTATAGAAAACCGTGAACTTTAATATTTAATTAAGTTTAAAATGACATTTCAGCCTAAGCACATGGAATATGTACAGAAAATAACATTTTTAAATCACTTGTATTGCTACTCAAATGTGGTATTATTTTAATTCATATTTAATTTTTCATTTGAAGTATCTTTATTGCTATTGCTTGCTGGTGTAGGTATTATTATTCCAAATCAGGTAGGTCATCATCGTCCGAATCACTGGCAACGTCGAACGAAGGCTTTTCATCATTTTCTGTAAAAAAAAAATGAATAATTATATTTTGGAAAATTCCTCCTCTCCTTCCACTTGGATCCATCGTCATAAGTCAACCGAAGATAAACAATGCATTGCAGAATCTATTTGTACATTGGCCACACCCACATGATTTAGACATGAATGATAATTACTAAAATATTAGAATTTAGAAAATATATTTACAGCATTAATCATCCAATAAAATTAACCTATACCTTAAAAGTAACTTACATAGCAAGACCTATTAAAGAAAATTAACCTATGTATTAAAAAAGTGACCTGTAGAGATGATACTGTCTCTATCGAGGCAAAAAAGTAACTTTATTGGCATCTTCAAGCGAAATTTGAAATTAAAAGTGAATTAAGACTACCCGATTGATTAGTCAAATCGATCTAAACTACAGACTACCAAATATTAGACATGAACTAACACAAATTACTTGTTTCAATATTTGCATTTTGGTGTCACCCCGCGTGATCACTGTGGTGCCACTTGCGCTATCAAATAGCTCCGCGACTTTTTTTAAATGTGTGACTTGATTGGAACGAAAATTTAAACGCTGACAAAGATTTAATTTTTGAAGAGTAAATACTTTCACTGTTGTATAAATGTGTCATGAACTATCAGATTTATGTTTCCACAAATAATGTGTGTAGAATGTCTTTCGTCCCTCAACTAATGTTCCAAACCCCTCGCCTATATGTATTCTTTATCTCATGTCTATTCATTTACTGGTCTGTGATCCAAACCAATTTTTATAATTGAAGATTTACAAAAACCCGTGTATAATATTTGTCAATTTTACCACTAATAATATTTCTAATATAAATGGATTCTGGTTTATCAACAAGATTATTGATTTATTAAACTTTTTATTTTTAATATTTAAGATATTGGATGTGGAGAAATTATCCAGGGTTGAAAGGAAAGTTAGGCCCAGTTGAGTGATCAGTAGTAAATTTTGAACATGGTAAATTTTTACCATTGCTTGTGGTAAAAAAACATTGGCAGATTGTTGGTATGTCAAATTTACTGTCAAAGCATAGATAAGAAATCTCCCTTCAATGTGGCAATACAAATAATCATGAAATATGATTAATCATATGGCTTTATTCACCCCTGCGTTTGAAATCCGTCCCTTTGCTGGCGAATTTTTTCAGTCTGCGTGCTAATGTATATTAAACACAGATACGCAGAGGACATTTTATTAATCTATAATATAATTTCAATAGTAATGTCTAAAATGTCTTAAAGATGACGCAATAGTACCATCGATTACGCAAAACAAAAGATATATTAGAACATTGCAAATTCTTATAATTTATGAAAATATTAACCTAATTTAACCGTCCTACATGTAGGACGATGGGCATATCTGGGTTAAACAATGAGATCATCATCGGACAAACCCTTATCACTAAAAATAGCGGGATATTGAATGATTAATTGTCATGTACAGCTTTAACCAACGATTTTACAACCCAATATTCAAGAGTAAAAGTAGTTTACCGATGATCAAACAACCTAATACAATCGGCCCTTAGTCTTACATAGATATTGCATTGTAGGGACAATAAGGACACAAAAATACCAACTGAAAATTTTTCATGCATATAAATTCTAATTAGAAAAGTATTTTACATACCTTTTAAACCTCCCATGGATCTCATCATATCCTCTAGATTAAGAGTATTTTTTTGTCCACCTGTTGAAAAACAATACGGTTTGAAATATAGAAACATAAAAAATTGGCATAAACATGGATGAATCAAATAACAGTTTATTAGATCAATTTTCAGAGTTATTCTTGTTCACTGGGTCAATTCAGTCACAAGTCACTCTTGAAGGGTGGATTGCCTGTTTAAAGGGTCAATTCAGACTGACATGTCATTCAGATTGCATCACGCAGTACCTATACCAGTAGCTTTATTAGAAGTATCGTGAGCAATTAACGTGAGCAGTCCGACCATTGTGAAAAAAACAATAATGGAAACCACGCCCAGACTACTCGCATGCATCACTAGTGAGATAGAATAAGGCTACATATACAAATAGTATTAGAATGATTTTGTTCACGCAACAATCGTTACGGAGAAGATATCTTTTAAGGATAAAAATACACAAATAAATATAAAATTGTACAATTTAATACAATTTTAAATTATGTCTAATCACAAAGTTAAGGCTACAAACATCAACAACAAAATAAATATACTCACATGACTCATCACCGCTGTCATTTTCATCTTGAATTTTGGAGAAGTCAAATTTTAAAAAGTGTAGTTTCTTCTTGTCTTTTGTTAAACATGGCCAGAAAGATTCTGCCTTGTTTACCTGCAACATTTAATAAAACATTGTTTATAATATAAGGCCACCATCACAATGTGCATTGTGCCTCCGTCTTAGTAATATGTTACTGAGCCAAATCCTCAAAACTAAATGTACAGGAGATATTGAGTTTGAAATAAAATTCATTTGAAACCCGCCCGTAATACCCCGTCCTCTTTATCTCCTTTTCTTCATATTACTGCATACAATGGTTCTCGCAACCCAAAATCAAAATACTTGTTTATCAATTATTCCTCATCCACATTTCATTCATTCATGTCAACCATGAAATGTATACAACAATAAACATTACTAGTCTACACTCGAACATAAAAATGTGTCAAATCACCATTAAATAAATGACCTAATATTATACAGAGTGCAACAGACCTTAAGTGCAACATTAAGAGTCCAAAATTTTAAAGGAATATATGCCTAATCTAAAATATGTCAAAAAATCAATTATGTGATTATTTAAATTAATTGAAATATTTTATTGATTCTAGATTATATATTGAATACAAATAATTAAAGGTCATCGAATTTCAAGCGGCCAGACTTTTTTTGTTACATAATTTAGTGTCTGAAGCAAACATATAGATATAGATTGATAATTAATAATTGATAAATAATATTTTCCGTAACTGTAGAATTTGCACATTTTCGACTCGTAATTTAGTCAGGCCCATAAAATATTGTGGACCAGGTCTGATACACCCTGTTGGAAGTTATGCAAGTGGTATTATATAAGAATGTTGTTAAGGGTATTTATTATTGACACCCAATGAAAATATCTCCACAAATGAAAAGAGCACCCATCTGAATTCCAAATAAATTTAGATGGTGTTTGAAAAGACCGAAACAAGATACAATGATGCACATACAAAGTGGGGCGCGGCATTACACATGGATGGTTCAATACATGTGATAGATTTTTTTCAATTCTCATATGTATTGTTAAAGTTTTGCAAGAGTGGATAAGTTTATTTGAATCTCAAATAGATTAGTGAAGATATAATAAATGATTTTACTTCAAAACATACATTTGATTGTGTAGATGCCTAGATTATGGAGACTATTAACCGTTTGCACATTTTTGTCCTAACTTACCTTCGTTACATCAAATTCTTCACAACATACTTCATAAGGATTCACAATTAAACATTTCACTCCACACGCGATGCGACCCATTCTAACGTTTTAAATTATTTATTGAGTTAACAATGTAAAAAAAATAAACACACCTTACTGATGACAACTTCTATACTGCGCCCGGTGTTATGTTTTACACATTTCTCAGGGATGATTTTGGAATACAGTACTAGAAGTACTTCGTAAGTTTTATTTTCAGGTAAACCGACTCCTTTGAAATACACGGATTGCTCTTCAAAACTATTGCAGAAGATGAAAAAAAAATTCACATAAAATAACATTAGTACATCCAAACAAAAGTAAATAGAATTAAAATATTGCTGCGCAACAGATTACAGTTTTATAATGAATGGCAATAGTATTCGCAAAACAACTGCGGTAATTTAAAATAAGGTATGCCGTTAAATTTGTTTTAATTTGCAATATTATGTCCATTTTAAAATCGTCTCACACGCAGTAATGTTAAAGATAAGTACTGTAACTTCACACAATTATGGTCCAAACAGCCGCACGTATGAAAAACCTGATATCTGAAATATGAGCGATATCTGGTGAGAAGTTGAACTACTAAATGAAAAAGCATAGATTTAATATTATTGTTATGGCATTGGATTACACTTTTCCCATCTTTTCCTTCAATTATCAACTGTCGGTGTGAGGTTAACTGTTCCACCTAATTTTGTCAGCTTCAAACTTTCTTGGCCACCTGTTATCGCAACAAGCTGTTCTGTATTCTCGCTGATAGTTTTTTATACATTTAATAAATATTTTTACTAAAAACATGACATTTGTTTTTAGTCTTTTACATTCCAGAACTTTATTTACAGGTTTTGATGGCCCCACCAAATACATTTTTTGTAAGTATGGATCACATTCTGATCCCAATGTAATAGACTCAGATCAAAGTGCTGTTACAGAAACCTTCATAAAAATATATGGAAATGGCAATGAAACAAGCAGTAGAACAAACATCCATAAAGAGGAGAAAGAGTCAGGTAAAAGTATTTCAGAAGATATTGAAAAACTCAAGGCAGTAGTAGAGAAAGTTTGAGCGTGGAAGAGGAGAGCGATGAATTTTCCTTGGCTTCAGAATCTTCATTAAACTTTCCAGACATTGAAGAGACCTTGGAAGATATATTAAACCATGAGTTCCTGAATGATGGTGGAGAGGAATTTGTAGTGGTTATTTACAAGGAAGAATATTAACCTGGGCAAGTTACGAAAGTGGAGGACAATGGGGCTTATATGTTGTATGACAAGATCTGGCAACTTATGGAAGTGGCCAGATGAAGAAGATTGCATTCTATATGCTAAAGAGGATATTAAACTATCCATAAGTAATTTAAAGCAGAGAAACACCAAAAGAGAGCTTTCTGAGCTCGAGTGCATATATGGTAAACCAAAAAAATAAACTAATTCATTATTTATCTGAGAATGTTTGATATTGAATAAGAATACATTTGCCTTATGTAGATTTCATTTGGTTTAAATAAATAATATTAATTTCTTAAAGTGTAAGTGGTGTTAAAATGATTTTCTATTTAAGACTTCATCATATCTGTGTTTTATTTTAAAGATTATTGACTGCCCTACAATACAGCTGCAAAACAATCTCCCAACTATGGTTCTTTATGCATTTATTAAGGGAAATATACGATGGACTATAGTTGTGTGCTTTAACATAACTATGGTATAAATTTACAAAAAGATATATATATATATATATATAAGCTGCATACAGATTAACAGAATCTCTAAGAAATAATGTACTTTTGAACTACACTTGTGTGAAATTACAGAATGAAATAAATGATGTATACTTTTTTGTTTCCAAACTATATTTTAACAATATTATCTAAGATGTCAATAATATCACGAATGCAAATTTTTATACTATTTTTTGGTTAAATGAAGAAGGCAATCTATCGTAATAGTAATTGCAGCAAATTATGGAATTTTAATATTTTTCAATGTGTTATGAATTTAAAATATACAGAATATTGACTATACTTATTATATTAAACAGGCACAAGTCAATTTGGGACACACTAGAAGGCTAATTTGGAAATCACACTGACTATATAGTTTCACTTGTATTTTCAATGGAATTTAATAAATCGGGAGGCGCTATCGCTAAGCAAATCACATTTTATAAAAATTGTGATAAACATGTAGATTTTAATATAAACTTTTTTGAAGTCAATAATTTTTACATAAAATCATTCGCTCTAAATATAGGTATCAGTTTTCTGCAGTCTTTGGACATCAGGCCATTTTGCAAAAAATTTCAATGTATTGTTATGGATGCGATAAAGATTAATGCTACGCCTCTTTGCTTTAAGTTTTAAGTTAGTTTTCTTTGTTTTTATTATCCTTTTCTACTTCTATATTGTCATTGTGTTCAAGGCAAGAGTAGTTATAGTAAATAATATAGATAAAAAATACTACAAATTATTTGCAGTTACTTTAGTCATTGTATTATTTGCTCAAACTGGATTATAGACACTAGTCTATCATTCATGAATATATATATATAATCGCTTCTCTAAATCTTATTTCACAAGAACATAATGCCACATTTATGAATGGAAAACACAATAATCACGCAATAAGAGTAGCGATAATATTATCAAACTCATCCCAAGCGCTGAAATACTGCACTAATAATTCTATTTTTAATTCTAGATAATATATACAGGATGTAGCAGACCTAGTCCACAATATTTTATGGGTACTAAATTACGAGTTAAAAATGTTCAAGGAATATGTGCAAATTCTATGCTGTTACGAAAAATATAATTGACTTTGAAATAAATATTTGCAAAATTGTTCCCTTATTAATGTATATCTTTGCTTCAGACCCTAAATCACCTAACAAAAAATAGTCTGGTGGCTCAAAATTTGATATCCTATAATTTTTTGTATTCAATATATAATTTGGGATAAATAAAATATTTTAATTACTCGAAATAATCACATTATGATTTTTTTTAAATGCTTATTATATCTCTGACATGATTGTGATTAGGCACATATCCATTGAACATTTTCGACTCGTAATTTAGTCAGGTATCTACCCATAAAATATTGTGGACCGGGTCTGTTACACCGGTGTATAACTTTACATGTTAATAAATATGTATATAACAAATAAAATTTAAAGTACACTACAATAATGTTGGAAATAGCTAGACAATATTATCACATAAATAATTACAAATGAAATCAAATCGCAATGCAACAATCAGCTTGTTTAAGTCGCAACTCTTAAACCAAAACTGAGAGATTAAGACTCTGGAAAAAATTCAACTTACCGTATTTCAGGATCTTTGCATTCAACACTGTATGTTAAGAACAACGAGTTACTCGTCTGAGCCCACATCACTGGGGGGGGCAGGGCTGCACTATAAACATGAGACATTAATGTAAAGAGATTCATCATCACGGTAAGGCTTTGGCCAAATTAACCCTCATTTGAGGTCAGCAAATGTACGTGTATTTAATAGTTTCATCGTAATCCTATAAAGGATTGCCACCGCCTTCAAACTAAAATGGCAACCGAGTCAAAGCACCATTGAAAATTAAACATTGCATTATCAAAAGTCCAGTTTTATTACATTAATTAAAAATCAGTAACTGAAATATTGGACTAAATTGTAAAAAAAAAACAATTTTTTTTAGTTTTTGAAAATGCTTCCATTTTAATTGTTTATTTAACTTTAGTTACATAGTATTAAAATGGCGGATTGGGTCTTTCAGCCACAACCGAATCACGGCAGAATAAACACATTATTATTATTAGGATTTCATTTTCCCAATTTTAGTCGAGGTTTATAATACACCTACTATCGTACCGTCAATAGGGAGCACGTTGCTTTGTCCGAACATTTGCTAGCGAATGAAATACTAAAAATAACAACCATGTGTGATTCCCGGACTTAGGTTAAAAGTACAATTATTATTTATTTAAATAAATGAGCGTTGTACGTGCTAGGTTAGATTGGCATTTTATTACAATACATCGCCGAAAATTTTACAACTGGGAACAAAAAAATATGACTAACTTTATAAAAAAAATACTTATAAAATAATAAACTGGGAAATAAGCAACCAATATTAAAGAAACATTAACATTTGCAAACGATATCGAAAGTTCTCGACGTTTCTAATCAATAGAATCATGTAAAATGGCCGCCCACAAAACACGTTGAAAAGAAAAATGCTTGTAAAATATATTTATCAATGACTCGAGGGGAATTAAGTATATAACTTATTTGACTTACCCTTCAGCAGACATGTTTTGGAATATTTTAGAAGAACTTGAAAGAAATTGTGCGTTAAAAGTCGAAACTGCTAATACCAGATCCAACAGTCAACCAGCGGCGGCCAAGGTTTATTCGATTTTGAGTTTATTTACGAGCGTTTACGAACTCAGCGGCAAGCGTAAGAAACAGCAAAGAAATAATGTGTTTGGATTAGGGATGTGGATCTCCTTAAAATACCGATTCTAAGAAACGATTATAAATAGCGGAAAGATGGCTGAAAAACGTCAACACTTTTTTTATATTATGTATTATAATGAGTAACATTAGTTAAATATATATAGTAATGTTATATATGAAAATAAAACACTTGTTTTTTTATTCTACTCGTTTAATTTATCTATAAGACGCGTCTCACTGGTGAAGGTATTATCAATTTAGCAATTTAACTCGGCAACTTGTATTTATATTAAATTTATATAAACCCTTAGAATTCCAATGAAAATAATATTATTTCTTTTCATCTCATGTAAATAAAATTATATGGATTAATCTTTATTACAGTTATAATTAACATTAATATAAACGCAAGTTGATGAAATGAATTGTTTGATATAATAAATTGATAATGCCATTAAAAGATGAAAAGCGACTCAAATAAATTAAATGAATAGAATAAAAAACAAGTGTTTTATTTTAATATGTGATTATGTAGTTCTCCAAACTTACCTCGGAAACGGTAAATACATCAATATTATTAAATTTGTTAGCAAAATATTATATAAAATGCACTTCTTAAATTACCGAGATAGATTTATTCATGAGTAATGAAGTATTTTATTTTTTAAGGAAGCATTTATGTAATTTAAAAAATATATAAGAATTGCAAGAACGGAAATGTTAAGATACTTTAGAATCTTTAGATCGAAAACCAGAATTCGCTTCGTATTCGAGACTGTATACCAGTTCCTACTCACAACTTCATGCGTATTTAAACGAAATCATTACATTTTTAAAACACTGGCACGGCAAGATCTCAGCTGTAACATCGGTGAATGAGCAGCCTGATTATGTGTGTGTGTTTCACCAATCTTGAACATCTATCGTTAACTGAATACTCTAACATTTGGACTTGTATTATTTAAACTCCTTGATATTGAACGTGTATCCTTTACAGATTTCAGGTTTTCATGATCAAATATTGCATCGTTTCCATCTTTCTTTTGTTATTTATAATTTTTATTTTACTTCTTTTCTTCTTTCCTTAATTATTTTAAATTTATATTTGCTGAACCAACTATGTAAAATATTATTAGATATTGATTAAGATTGTAAAATGTTTGCCTTAGCACTGGTGTAGCTCAGTAAGGTAGATATTAAAATACTAAATTTACACAAAATATGCGAAATAAATAATAGCAATACTAGCATAAATATAATCGGGGTCCATTGTTATGAACTACGATAAGTCAGTATAGGTAAATATACTTGTAAACAACTACATATATTGTTGTTTGTTTTGTTTTTTAACTGAATATGTTAATAACTACGCCAGATACCATTTATACTGTATCTTTTATTAATGATGCAGATAATTATCTTTACTGAGGGAAAAAGTAATTGAATACGTGAGAATATTTCATTGAAATGCTGTTTCAAATAAAGTTATCTCTAGATTTATGATTGAGTCTGAGATAATAAAAATGCAAAACTAACTGGGAGAATTATGCTCCGATAGCTGTCGCCGTTTCAGTAATTGACATTTATCGGAACGTGTAATTAGAGTAGGGTGTTACGTATTTTTAGTAGGTTTATTAGAGTGAAGTTTACTAAATAATGATGACGTAATAGCAAAATCGCAAAAATTTATTGTAATGTTAGTAACAAAAATATTTCTATAATGAAAACATTTTCATTTTAAAACGTGAAATTTTTATTTAAACAAGATATTGTCTATTCATTAGAATTTCAAACAAGGGATCACCAAGAAATTTTAAACTTCACATGGAATGTTTCGATTTCCAAGAGAATCGAATCGCTCCCTCCCAACCCTAATCGTGAATAAGAGATTGTGTTACCTTGTGCCTTAAACTAAACCGGGGTAGGTTATTACATTTTTATTTTACGTTAATCCATGAAATCTCTGTGTTGATACCAGTTGCGAGTATTATTAGAGTAAATTCAAATTAAATTATACTACACATAATAATGAGACACACAAATAGATCACAGTGAGTTGTTATGAATAAATTAAGAAATAGTATTATTATTACAATTAGTTCCCAAGTATCTTTCGATAATTTATGTAACTGCGTTGGAGATACTTGATAAACGGATTTTACTTGGTTTTGACTCAACGATTCGTTTTTATTACGATGTGTAAAATAAATTTATTTATATATTTAAATTAACGTATCGAGTTTCAGTGAAATTTGTACATACTTAAAAATGCACGTTATTATTTTTAACCCTTCCCAAACCATGCAGTAACACAGGTCTACCATCATAATTAAACCTGTAATGTTTCGGCAAATACATGCAACATAAAATTCATATTTTAGATAATCCTGAAGAAAATATTAGCGCTTAGGAATGACTAGTGAAATACCAATTATGAAAAAAGAATCGTACAAAAACAATTATTTTTCCATTCAATCCATTGTAATGTTAATACGTTGGTAAAAATATAATTTGTGATATAAAAGACAGAGATCACACACTATTTTCACAGTGAAAAGAACAACAAATATACAAATATAATTGTCTCTTTCTCGTTAATTAAATGAAAATAGATAAGGAAGGACACATTGTATAGGACTTAATGAATGGTCTAAGTTAGGTTATTAATCATTTTTGCAAAATTGAATGCTTAATATTTATAATAAATTCGTGCCATTAAAGCTATTTAACCTAATAAAAACATTTTTTCTAACAGTTATTTACGGTACGGCATGGCTGCTATCGGTTTATATCACGGTATGGTAAAGGTTAATAAAATGTTTATAAATTTAATTTGACCAAGCAGACTCAAAATTGTGTCTTTAATGAAGTTAAACTACGGTTGTAGAATTGTCCAAAAGCGATATAATGAGGTGACGTTTAGGTTTATTTGGTGTTAAGAATTTATTGTAATAAAAAAAATCTTGAGAATAATGTTTTAATAATTCAAATATTTATGTAATTCTTTAAATAATCGTACAATTTAACAATAATCTTCGAAAAACATTTTTCTTGTTATCATATATTACTATAGAACAATTTTGAAAAGATTAAAAAAATAATATAGGTATATCTGATTTCTCGTACTATCTCCGATAATATTCCAAATATATTTTGAAATTGTGAACTTTTAATAGTAATTAAAAGTTCACAATTTTAAAATAAATACTTTTTATTGGTAGCTATTTAATTTTAATTAAATTGTAAGACTTCACTCATAAATATATGTTATAAACAATTATTTCATAAACTGAAATTGAAATCAATAGAACTAACATATTGGCTGCTAGGAGTCAATTCGTACAATTCCAAAAATATACAAATATTTGGCAATTGAATACACAATCATGAGACATATATTTATTTACAGAATTAAATGAGTAAATATAGATAATTATAATAGTGTACAAATTCATACACGTAGCAGGCATTCTTTGTACGAATAGTTTTTAAAATATTTAATATACGTCTCTTCAATATTTTAAATATTTTAGGTATTTTAAAAATGAAACATAGACGGCTGCTAGTGTTTTAAACCCTCATAATATTTATTTTCAAATGCGGGCATACGAATTATTAAATTCTTACAATTTTTTTGTCTGATATCTGAAGGTGATTTGCGAGAAATTATACCAATGATGAAAGAGCGAGGTCCACATTTAATCGACTAGAAATGTAAAAAAAAAACATTTATTTTTATTTTTTATCGTTTATTTAATATACAATGGCGACAAATTTTTATATTTGCATTTTACAATTACAATACAAATGCACACATATACTGGGTAGTGGCACACACTATCGGTTATCATGTTTACACGTTAACAGTTATCTGTGTATGATACGAAATAATATATTGTAGAATAGGACGGAACATGGACTGTATTTGCGGAATTATGTGCGCTTTTAGTTGCTTCGTATAACGCATTAAAATTGCAAAGAGCTAGTAGCAACCGTTAAATTTAAAAATAAATGTGACTCAAAATTGTCTTTCAATTATTAAAAATTACCCCGGCAACTAAGTATCAAATTGAGTTATTAGTTTGTTTAATCCTCGCCCTTGAAATAGTACCATTTTACTTTACATTTCATACAACGCATTAAAATTGTAAAGAGTTAGTAGCAACCGTTAAATTTAAAAATAAATGTGACTCAAAATTGTCTTTCAATTATCAAAAATTACCCCGCCAACTAAGTATCAAATTGAGTTATTAGTTTGTTTAATCCTCGCCCTTGAAATAGTACCATTTTACTTTACATTTCATACAACGCATTAAAATTGTAAAGAGTTAGTAGCAACCGTTAAATTTATCAAGCATGGGGGGGTAAATTGAGCATACGCTATCGCGTCGGACCAACTATAGAATGCTGAAATGGACGTGGCTAGAATACCAAAACACATAACCAGAACAGCTGCCGTAATGTCGAACATTTGACGATAACTTATTGTTAAGTCTGTTTTCATTATATTATTTTTGATAGATTTACTATCAATAATTTGGTAATCACTTTCAACGTCAACACGTTCTTTAGATCCGGCACAATTTTGCTTCTGTGATGTATTACCGAAGGTCCGATTTTTACTAAATGCGCCGGTACTTTCTTGCGAAGACGTCGGAAGAATCGTATTGTATGACGTATGTGTTGCGCTTGCCGATGAGGCATTTTCGAGAAATTTATTCCTCTGTAGAATAATCTTTCCGTACAGCAGAGGCGGTAGGATGAACATGAGTGGACCAGTTAAAGTGCTTCCCACAAGGCCCATTACGAGGTCGAAGCGAGGTACCGTCTCTCCCAGGAACACGGCAAGTGCCACTACCAGAGCGCGAAGTAAACATCTCTTGATACCGAATTCTGTAAAAAACGAATTGAACATTTGTAATGATTAAAATAGTTGTGTGAACAAGGAACAAATAGTAGCTATAATAGTTTAGAATAATTTTCATGCTATCTGAAAAAAATGTCGATACACGTCGAGTCCCATCCACAGACCAATAGACATGAAATACATGCATGCATGTAAGTACATACATGAGAAGGGTTTGGAAATATAAATCCGATAGATTATAACAGCGATGGCGAACCTATGACCCGACATATCATATTTCGACATTCATGTTAACCCTTCCCAAACCATGCAGTAACACAGGTCTACATCATAATTAAACCTGTAATATTTCAATAAATACACGCAATATAAAATTCATATTTTTGATAATTTCAAAGAATGGAATAAGAATGACTAGTGAAAATCCAATTATAAAAAGGGAATCGTACAAAAATAATGATTTTTTCCATTCAATCCGTTGTCAAATTAATACGTTGGTAAAAATACCATTTGTGATATGAAAGACTGAGATCACACACTATTTTCACAGTGAAAAGAACAACAAACATACAAATATAATTGTCTCTTTCTCACTAATTAAACGAAGAGAGATAAGAAGGAAGGATACATTGTATAGGACTTAATGAATTCTCTAAATTATTTTATTAATCATTTTTTCAAAATTGAATGCTCAATATTTAGAGTAAATTCGTGGGATTAAAACCATTTAAGCTAATTAAAACATTTTTTCTAACTGTTATTTACGGTAACACGAGTTGACAGCATAGCTGCGTTCGGGTATTTTATATCACGGTATGGTAAAGGTTAAGTTAGGGTTACCAAAAACACGATTAATAATTACTCTGTGGACACGTTATTTGAATACGAGTATATGTTCTTTTTCCCTTTCACGATCTTTCAGTGTTGGACCTATAAAATATGATCCTTAATAATGTTAATAATAATAATGGATTTATAATTTACTGTAATTTAATGAGCTCGTCATAATCATTTGTTGTTTTTAGTTCACAGTTAGGAGTCAGATAAGTGCTTTCTGGAGTAAGAATGATGTAGACAATCGTCGGCCTCAATAAGAGGGACAGGACTAGGCCCTCGTGCTGCTCCACAATCATTATTGGTGTTAACACCTGCCGCTGCCGCAGAAAGACATACAGATAGTAGATTTAGTAGATTCCACGGCAAATTTAGTAGACTTCACGGGTGACAAAGAGATAGCAAACATTTATCTTGTTTGTTTTTAAAAAATGATATATTTTTAAAAAGCGCATGTTACATGTTTGCGTCAGCTCAGTTTGTACAGTAGAGAGCAATATTTCTCATTTTATACGACATAAAGTTATAAAACCTAACAAAATAAGTAATGAAAAATTATGTACAAAAATTAATTAGTATTTTAAGTGCGTTAGGGCGTAGCCCTGTCTCTTTGTTGGTAAATATTTATAGTATTCCGATTACATTCCAACAGTTTTATTTTGATTGCATTGGTGACGTGAATCAGCTGTCAAATTTGATATTTAATCATTATAATACTAAATGTAATGTGTGTCTAGTTAAAATGTGATGTCGTAATTGTTTTATTTTCTCTTTCGGCTAATACTTTTACAAACTTTAAATGTACAGGATACAATAATAGCTTCACAATGCCTTAAAATGTTCCGACGCGTTCAAGACGCCAAACTGGCGGCCATCTTTTTTTGAAAAGACTGCGGACGTCTTAGAATTACGCGGGCGACGCCAAAATGAAAATATTGGGACAAGAAATTTGCGTTTGATGGTCTGTGGTCCCATCTCTACATTTATTCAATTGAAAAAAATCGTTGGAATTTGGAAAGTCTTGTCTTGGAAAGCTGGTTCCCTGACCAAAGAATGGCAAAAACTACGGAATAACTACATATATATATGTGTGAACTTTTTATTTTTATTTTTTTGCTTTTCTTTTCATAAGATAAATACGATTTCGTAACTTAAATGTATGTACTCGTAAAAAATAAATGCATTATTATTGTTATACGTACTCGGTTCAATTTAGTACGCAGTGTGTATTAGGTAGGTAATCCATCTTCAAATACGAAAACGAGAAAGTATAATATCGATTAATTAATTGAATTTTAATATAGTCAAAAATTTTGGAGTCATATTCGATAATAAGTTACACTGAAAAAAGCACATTTACAACACGTGTAAGAAAGTCACCACCTTGTACAGTAGACTATACCCTTCTTTTTAAATTTTAATTATCACATTAGCAATCAAAAATAAATTTCTCCTGTATACTTGTATTATATACACTCAGCGTTCGAATCCATACATATTTCATTTGGTTCATAATAACATCACGTTTTATAATTTGTGCGGATTATATAAAAATGGATCGTAATTATGTACATTGCTTCATGTAATCACTTTTTAAATATTAAAAATACCTTAAAAAAGGTGACCTAACGCAGTTCAGCCGTGTTACATGACAAGAAAAGCACTGTATACATTTATACGCTCAATACTAACATACCATTTGGAGTTCGGGCAACACAATCACACTTGAACGCAAACAGAAAAATTACAAATTTACCCTGGTTTATCAAGAAACCCGTCATTCATAAAGATGCAAATATACCTTCTTTAAAACTACACATGCATGATCTATCTTCGACATTTTATTCCAAATTAATTTCCATTTTGAATTCTTTCATTAACCCTCTTGGCCTATGTGATCCCAGATCCGATCCCTTTCATTTTCGTCCCTTATCACTATACCCTGTTTCTGACCCTGACGAACGGAACTAAAAATGATTGAATTGTTTTTAAAAATATATTAAATTCACATAAATATTTGTAAAAAATATAATAAAAGTTCAACAAAATAAAAAAGATATGTATAAATTAGAAAAATAAACAAAAAAAAAGAGATTAAAAAAATCTGTATAAATAATTATTTACTCATTTTTGATACTACTTTATATAAATTTATACAAATTAGTTTTCTTTATTTGAAATAAAAATATATATATATTAAAAGTTGCCCCATTGCAGCCCGTCCATAGGGCACAGCCAGTTTCACTTAATTGGTACCTATCTACATGCAAGAAGTAGCAGATCGCTTCTCCGGAGTATACGAATAACAATAATAAGAGGCTGCCTATTTAAATTACGCTGGGATCGAATAAATTAGCTAAATTATTTTTTTATTGATTGAGCGCGGGGCCAGCCGCAGCTATGATGGCAGCATACGATGTTTTCAACAACCTCTGGATATCCCCAGTGCATCCTCCACGTGTTGAAATAGCGCAGAGTTACCGACCGCGCTGGACAGGCAGAGCTGGACGGTGACGAAGAGCACAACGAAGTACAAAGCGAAGCTGGCTGGCAATCCTGAAAAACACAAAAAATCAATTTTAGTAAGTTCAGTGGCGTTACAGAGTCGGCGTTCGCTTTTCCAGAGGGCCACGAATCACTGAGAAAGGAGAAGCAAAACAATAAAAAAAAAGCAAACACCCGAATATGAGACAAGGTTATCATCATTAAAAAACAAGAGTCGTCTTACATGCGGACCATTCGATTGTCTGGCATTTCGTGTTGTGGTGAATTTTATAAATTATTTATCAAAATTACACTTGCACAGTATACAAAATTGTACGTCGTAGAGCGCAGACCTTCGGCCCCCCATCCATTGTTAGCTTAATTACGCCACTGAAATGTTTTGTTATTTCACGCGTACAACATATTTTACACTGCATCGGCTTTCATTGTGTAATCTAAATGCATTTGAAACATTAAAAATACCGTAAAAAAAGGTGGCCGAACACAGTTCAGCCGTGTTATATGACAAAAAAAGCACTGTATACATTTATAGGCCCAATACATACGCGAGTCCCATTTGGGGTTCGGGTAAATTATAAATTCACCCTGGATATATTTTATCGAAATAACTTTTGGTTATTTTAGCGAAACACTCGACCTATAGTAGACTCCCGATTATCCGTGGTCGGATCAACCGGGATGCGGATTAACCGGGACTTATTTTAGAAAATTGTTTTTATTTTTAATTTTGATAATGTTCCACATCGTTCACGCGTTTTAACCTTTACCATACCATGATATAAAATACCCGAACGCAGCCGCGCTGTCAACTCGTGTTACCGTAAATAACAGTTAGAAAAAATGTTTTTATTAGGTTAAATAGCTTCAATGGCACGAAGTTATTCTGAATATTAAGCGTTCAATTTTGAAAAAATGATTAATAACATAACTTAGAGCATTCATTAATTCGTATGCAATGTGTCCTTCCCTTTTATCTCTTTTCATTTAATTAGTGAGAAAGAGACAATTATATTTGCATGTTTGCTGTTCTTTTCACTGTGAAAATAGTGTGTGATCTCTGTCTTTCATATCACAAATTGTATTTTTACCAACGTATTAATTTTACAATGGATTGAATGGAAAAGTAATTGTTTTTGTACGATTCCTTTTTCATAATTGGTTTTTCACTAGTCATTCCTAAGCGCTAATATTTTCTTCAGGATTATCTAAAATATGAATTTTATGTTGCATGTATTTGCCGAAATATTACAAGTTTAATTATGATGTTAACCTGTGTTACTGCATGGTTTGGGAATGGTTAATGTCGAGCTTGTCGATCTCTCGAATAATTCGTTTTTTTATTGTTTTATGTGCATTAGTTGCGTCCAGTGCGTTGTAATTGTGACTTGTGTACAATAGATCGCAGCGTGTTGCTTTACTAAGGAGGCGGGGTATGCTGTCAGGGGTGGCATAGTTTATTTTTATTTACTCAGGCCAAAGTAGCATATTTTTATGAGGAATTAATGTTGCGTGACGATTTGAACGAGTCTTCTAGATCAGCGTTTCCCAACCTTTTTTGGCTCGCGTACCACTTGGTAGTACATCACGCTTAATTGTACCACTTCGTAAAAATGATTGTATTTCGAGAAATTTGTTATTCTATTTGCATTATAAATTTTATAGGGTGACTATATTTCCCAGAACTCAATTTATTTATGTTTATAAAAAAATACCAAAGGTTTTATTTTTTCTGATAAAAATGAGACATCTTAACTTTACATATCACAATGTTTTTTTTTTAAATAAAAGGTGCCGAAGCTCATTTCTTGTCGAAATTCAAAATCAGGACATTTAAAGAAGTATTTTCTTTAACAACTAATTTTTATTAAAAAACAAATACATAGAATTAAATTAAATTATTTGTATAAAACAAAATGAAATGCGCAGCAGACAATTTTTTTCCAAAAATTACCGATTTTAATAGAAAATATATGTATATAAAATTAATTAAATACGGTAAATGTAAAAATTCTTCTGATCGACTGTACATATTAAGAACTGTATATTATTAATTAAAATTAAAAATTATAGGAAAAATACAATAGCTTAAATGATATTTTTATAACTGAATTTTTAAATTTTTTTTATGTCCGCCATTATTGATTATTTTTCGCGTACCACCAACTATCCACTCGCGTACCACAGGTTGGGAACCGCTGTTCTAGATGATTAACACGGTTGACTATCTTGAGCAGAAGGGTGAGAAATATTCGAAGCACAATAATACGTCAAAAAACAGCAAAGGTCAAAAAACAATCGTGTATACCAGTGGCGGCGAACCTTTTTACATGCGCGTGCCAAAAATTCACAAAAAAATATATTTATTTAAATAATTATCAATTATGCTATAATTAGTTTTAACGCGAAGATGCGTGTCATCGTTTAACAGCGTGGTCCGATAAGATAGAGTGAGTTCATTCACAAAGAGTTTTAAAAATTTTATTTAAAAAATACACAAAGTTATTAGTATTAATGAAATTTTAGTTGTACATACGATGCCAAATGCTTTATATCCAGTAAAATGCATGCCCAACTGGATTCATCGGTCAGTCTCCATCTTGTACTACATGTTATTAAATTCATTTCGGTAAATAATGACCCACGAGCATATGCGGAAGAGAAAATTAATAATATTATCGTCGCTAGGAGTCGCGAGATTTTTAAATAGCTAAAGATTTCTGGAATGTGTTTCGAGCTCTTATTATTTCTTCTTCTACATTCTTTTTTAGTACATTCGATAATCGATCATTCTCAAGTTGACTAATTTTTGTTTCCAGATCGAACTTGATTGGTGTTCAGTTAATTGTATTTCTATATCTGTTAAATGTTGCGTGCTAGCTAAATTGATGAATGTGCCATCTCTGGCACGCGTGCCATAGGTTCGCCACCCCTGATATATACTTTCTTATTTCTCTAAATGATTCCATATTTTGTTTAATGTATTTATAAATATATACATATAAAATTAATTTTGTCGAAAAATATTGATCTCTATTTCCAATCCGGGGAAGTGCACTACCAATTGTGTTAAAGCGCCAGTATTTTTCATGACAAATTTTCGAACCTATATGTTACACTTTTTCAAATTAATACATCTGTCGTTCCATTTTTTCGACAAAATTGATTTTATATGTATATATTTATAATTAATACATTAAATTAGTATTTTAAACATCACGGACCTGTGTTACGAATAATTACAACTTCACAATAAGAATATGTTCTCCTTAATAACCATATTTTGTTGTTTACTTATCTTATTTTTATAAATATTAAGTGTTAAGTTATTAAGTATTAAGTTTAAATATAAAAATAATCGTGTTAAATAATGTACATAGTGAAAGTTATTTGACAACCCTGTATTAATATCCCCTTTGCGCTGTTCATAAATGCACACTTGTGGACCTTTTTTTTGCTAAGTGCACACACACATACGTCAATAGGCGCGTGGAGTGCGTGATTTTTGTACATTGTTGAACATTTTTTCAACCTTTTTGGATTAATCGGGAATTCGATTATTTACCATCCATCCCGGATAATCGAGTTTACTTTAGAATGTCAAAATATCAATGTTAAAATGCCCACAAATTTAATAAAATTTTGTTCACTCTAAAAACATTAAGAATTTGTACATACTCAAAAGTCAATAATGCCTCAAACGAGAAAAATCATGGACATTATTATATGTACGAGTATGTGCCACCAAATCGATAGATTCGATAGAAATACTACGTACCTAGAGTTTCTATAGAAATACTACGTACCTAGAGTTTCTATAGAAATACTACGTACCTAGAGTTTCTATAGAAATACTCTTTTAATGAAATGCAATGTTTTGGATAGAGAGTTTTTTTTTCGATAACCTTTAATATGATACAGGGTGTGACAGATCTAGTTTACAATATTTTATGTGTGGATACCTGACTAAATTTCGAGTCAAAAATGTTGAAGGAGTATGTTCAAATCCTGTATCGTTAGGGAAAATACCATCGTATGAGATTTAAATATTTGCGAAATTGATCCATTATACATTATTTTCAGGCCTCAAATCATCTAACAAAAAATATTCAGATCTTTTATTTTTTTTAGTAATTATATATTTAGGAATCTTTAAAATATTTAAATTAATCTACATAATCGCATAGCTACTATTTTTTAAAATTACTTATATTCTGACATGACTAATGGCAAATACAGCTGGATAATTTTCGACTGACGTTTTTAATATACATATATATGTAAATCTACCCACCCTGTGTACAATACGCAGTTGTACGGGATATAACCACAGAGTACCAAATATATATATATGAACTGACACAAATTCCTTGTTTCAACATTTACATTTCGGTGTACCCTCTTCTCTATGTACACTTTATTTTATGACTATTCATTTACTGGTCTGTGGATATAACTGATTTTGGGGACACGCTGACTCTCGTAGGAAAAGGGTAGTTTTATACGTACCTTGTAAAATATTAGACTCAACGTTAGTGCCATACCGGGTGGCGGCTAGATAGGTCGTCGCCGCGAACATTGTTCCTGTAACTGAAACTTGGGCTTAAGTCACACTGTACACAGCACCAAAAATTAAATATTTAAAAAAAAGTTCAAATAACGGGGTTACCCAAAAATCCCCCTATAACGGCAACAGCAAATCTTGAGCCGTCTTTCATGTCTACTTGAATGGTTAGCAGCATCGGGTGTATATCGAACTGGAATGATAATATTTTATTTTATTTATTTAAACCTTTATTGACATCGTAAATTAGAAGTGAACATACAATAATATAGTTTACTATGCGGGATGCAGTGGGTATCTATCCACCTCTGATATATAAAGCATTGTCCTGGCTACTTTCCTAGGCTACCGTCTGTGTTAAAGTAGCCAGTGTTATTTAATTAAAAAAAGAAAGAAAAGATTCGATAAGATGTAACAAAAAATAGAAAATAAAAAAATGTAATGAATGTGTTTTAAAACTGAAGTGATTTATTGGTGCAGCTATTGTTTTGTGATTAAGTCGAGATGTTGGACAGCTACGCTTCTGACTGATCTCTACCCAATTGAATCATGTATTAAGTTCATATTTGCGTGAACGATTTCCAGTTAGTGTTAAGTGTGTTGTACAGTTTCGGAGCTAAAACATGTAGGAACGTTGATAGAATGTCGTTGTTGGGCTCGGAACTGGTGTGTTGATGTTCATTCATTGTGTTGTGTTGTGACTATGATTTATTGCTAGGGGTGAGTTATTGTTAGAATGGAAATATTGTACGAGACTCAACAAATGAATTAGTCTTGCGTCTAGGACATCGTACTCTTTAAATTTAAGATCCGATGGATATTTAAAGGGACGACCATTTATTACCCTAAGAATGGCCATTTGTGCTCTTTTAGTCGACTCTAATATTATTTTTGCAGCTCCTCCCCAAACTGAAATCGCATAATTAATTAAGGAGTAGCTGAATGCAAAGTACACCGATCTTAAGAGCTTAAAGTCAATTATACATCGTATTAATTAAAAAAAGTTAATTAGTTTTTTTATGCATTTAGTTTACAATGTCTGTCGTGCCTTGGTCTCCACCAAGAGTTGCACTCTCTGGCATATTGATATTATTTACTACTGGGGTTATTTCTGTTATCATTAGCCGTTTTCATCCGACTGCTGGACGAAGGCTTCCTCAAGCGTGTCACGACAAAAGCTCCACGGACTTTTGGCCTAACGACTATACGTCCACGACAAAAGACATGATTATGCATCTAACTAATAGATATGGTTTAGATCTTTATTAAACAGGTCTCAAACCATGCATAAATAAATAGGCACAAAACCGATTTAGAATAAGTTATGGAAGAATTCATGCCGATTTGGTTATTGATCTAAATGGTGATAGTTTTAATATACTACCTGAAATGCCAGTATTCCATAGGCCATCAGAATGTCTTGTAATTTGGGCAGAACGGTACCACCGTCGTAGATACCATTTGTATCACTCACTATGCAGAAGCATGTCGTTACCATGACACTGCTCACTACGACCACGGACACTACCGCTAGCAATCTGTAAAGGGATACGGTAATATAATATAACTAGTAGCGATGGGGCCTGTTCCGCACAGCAACGGGCCCACAGGGCCGCTACAATCGCGGCCTGGGAAAAGGTTTCATGCGGGCCCAATCTTTTCCGCACCAGGGACACTTTTCGCCCGTCACCCCGCGCCGCTGGAAACTCGACACCTCTGTGCTCGACGGACCGCCGGGTGGAGGGGGTACCGGGCCGACGCGAGGCTTCGCCCACTCAACAGCGGGTGAATTAGATGTAGTTTTTTCACAATAACTAAAGTTGATGTAATAAAATGTATACATTGTTTATATTAATAAAAAGAGCATGAAAAGGGCGATCGCCCGGAGATAATATTGTGCACCTTAAAAATCATTTAAAATGAGTAAAATGATTGTTTATGTTTAAGGTGCAATATTAAAATTCCCGGACCATCGCCCCAGTTGAAATCTATTAGGCATCGCAAGGTAGATTATAATCTGTAAAATGAGATACTCGCGATGCCACAGATCTGCCGGCCCGGATAGGACGGCAGATGAAATGAGTCCTAGGTTTGGATTCTGGCTGCCAAGGCGTGGTGGCACTGGACCTAATTGGAGTGGCGCGGAGTCTGTCCGCTCCCTCCGATTGGTTCACTGCAAAACGGGGGGCCTCACACGCCCCGGGGAAATTCATCTAAAAAAATACTGGTCCAGCGGGTGTAGAGATCATTCCTTCTCTCGCCGCTGTACTCTTCATGTTTTCATTTATCTCCACCTTGCTTGGCCCTGCTATTTTCACTGGATTTTCTTGGATTTGACCTCTTGGTTACTATATTGGACTGCATCTGGAATTTTCTTGACTTTGGCTGCTACACTAGACGATAACTTTGGATCCCCCTGGACCACTGCACACCGCTGCAGATATCGCCGCCCGAAGATACCAGAGTGAACCGACAAATCACCCTTTTATTACAATTCTTGTTTCCTGTACGGAACAAGTGGTTCTTCGAGCCGGATGCCACTTCATTCTGCGAATTAGCTGTCATCATATTGCATCATGTCTCAATCTAGCCTACGATCGGGACACGCTGAGGAGCAGGAAAGGAGGACAGAGGACGAGGAGCAGCGTCACGAGCTGCCGGACTCAGACGACCACCAGTCTGAGGATGATCGGGGCTCGCAGAGAGAATCAACCACGATCGTGAGACGTGTGTCTAAGTGTCAGTCCTGTGCAATCTGAAGGACTCAAGACCCCGAACGGAGATAGTGTTACAAAACCTAAAGTTACAGTCCACCTTGGAGGTGCCAGAAGATCGGGACTGTGGTGAGTGGAACTTCCTTCCGAATATACTGTTTCTTCCGGCATCTATGCTTTTACGCAACATTTATATATGTGTATTTTTTTGCTTTTCTTTTCATAACATTAATAATATTTCGTAACTTAAATGTATTATCTTCATGGTGAATTGGGTCTTCATAAAAAAGGAATAAACACATTATTATTATTGAATCCCAGGAGCGGGCCTGGCTGAATCTCAGATACATCTCTCACGCGGGGTCTGAATTATCCAAAAAAGCGAACATAATTTCAGGAATCTAGACCAATACCACAACAACTTTAAAGCAGAAGACCCGTTATCTAATCTAACAGTGGTCACATGTGATATGATAAACGAGTGACTTTGACTTGTATTATTATTATTATGGGCGTGGAGAAGCGTCACAGACAGCGCGACAGCGAGCATGTTTGACTTGTTATCCTACAGAGATCTACGGTGATACAAGTAGCTAAAAATATGTCACAATATAAATTCAATACTTACTTCATATCTTTCGGGGAGCCCAACCACATGATGGGGCACAGAGCGACCCCGATAATAATCAACCACCAGCAAAATGAGAAGTTCATTCGGTGCTCAGACATTTTTAGCCCAAACAATTGTAGATTTTGAGATGCTGTGAAAAAATAGATTTTTTCCATAAATTGATCAGAAATCTTCCACAGAGGTTTTGGCATGTTGAAAGCGGACGCGTGTTTTTTATGTTCCAGGTCAGGACGGTGGTTAAATGAAATTAATGTTATTGGCGTGTGTCGTTTATTGTGACAGTATGATAAAAACAATGACAGATAGTAATGAGAGGCATGAATGAGTGATGTAGAAGGTGCACGTGTCTTATGAAATGAAATGAAGCGAATTGGCGATCTTGCTCGGCGGGCGCGAGCCGGCGAGACCGCCGTCGTGAAACGATGAAACTGGAGAGACTGCCCGGCGGTGAATCGAGTCGGACTTGTGGCAGCAGCCGGCAACGCTGTCGCTAGCGTCGATGCCGACTGAGATGGCGGTGGATATGAATTATGATCGCTACATGTATAAGGTAGCGTGTTCACTGAGATGTATTGAAACGAACTGACTTTCTGTCCTTTCTCGTTTGGATTTTAGATACGATCTAACAACTGAAGGGTCTTGTCTTGCTACAGTTTATAAACATAGATAATGCTCCTCTGGGAATAATAAGTAGATGAGCTTAATTCGGGGTTTCGTGCCGGGTAAACAAAGTAATACATTTAATGATATCAATAAGTTTTTTTTTTTTTTAGGTTAGGGAAGAGATCCAGATTCGAATCCCGGTAGCGCAACAACAATATTTTTCGATAAAATTGATTTTATATGTGTATCTTTATAATTAATATATTTAATTCATATTTAAAATATCAATAAGTGTTGTTTATATACATATCCGTTTAAAAATAATATAACTTAGGCACATTTGAAATGATTAATATACAAATAATTCATGATTAGACAAAACTACAAGTGTCCCAAAAGTCGTTTCATTATAAAAATAATAGAGTTAATAAATACTAATAAGTAATATATTTTTTTAATGTAATCTGTTATTTAGCTGGCACACTTCTAAACGGGAGGAAAAAAATTTCTGAGAACTGCCCGGCACGTATTCTTCGTGATCGCTGCCATTTCTTCTCGGATACTTTCTTTTAATCGGTCCAGATAGAAAGGATTGTTACTGTATATCTTTGATTTATGGTAGTCCATTGGTGTTACGTCGGGGCTACGTGGAGGCCAGTTTATGTGAGATATCAATTTTCATGGGAAAATTTTACGAACAAATGGTAAGAGACTGATTTCCCAAGGACGCGGCTGGAGAATGAACCAAAATGAAAAAGACTTTTGGGACAACTGTATTAAAAATAATGGTTCCAACTCACAACGTTCCTCAATTCAATTCTAGTTACTGAAAGATTAAGGTTGATAAACTAGACGTTAGGGATGTGGGTACATATATAATAATGATATTGAAAACAACCACATAGATGTAGAAGTGAGTGGGTTCAAAGGTAACGTTGTTGGTTGGAGTGTTTCGAGATGTTGCTTTGACACTGTGCAGTACATATTATTGGTACCTACATAATTTATTGCATGTTCTGTATTTTACCAATATAAAATAAAATACAAGACAATAATTCTATAAAAACTAAACTATATTCATGGATTATTAAGGAAAGCACATTCTTATTGTGAAGTTTTAATTATTCAGAACAGACGGTCTGTGATATTGTAAATAAAGGGTGTCCGGCGGAAATTTTTCAATTTTAATATTAAATAAAAAAAAAATTACAATGTTATTTTCATATTTTATTTAACGATGCTAACAAATCGTCTAAATGCCGTCCGTTTCTCTCAAGACACTCTCGCAATCGGTCTCTTAAATTTGCGAACACGCGAGAGCAAAGCGTCGGTTCAATGGCAGCAGCTTCACGACGGATATTTTCTTGTAGGGCCTGAATTGTTCGAGGATTGTTGCTGTAAACTCTCGACTTAAACACAAAAAAAGTTGCACGGTGTAGGGGTCCAGTGACCGAGGTGCCCAGGATATATCTCCGTAATTGCTGATTGATTTACTGGGAAAAATTCCTCTCAGCTTCTCCATTGAAACTCTAGCTGTGTGTGGAGTGGCCTCGTCCAGCTGAAATTGTGTTCTGTTGTTGAACCTGGGGTACCAAAAACTCATCGATCATTCAGCTATACACGTCAGCAGTGACTGTCTCGCTGGTTAAAAAAACAAGGGCCAATTATCCCTGGCTCAGAAATTGTACACCACACTATCGTTTTTGGACAATGCAAACGATTTTGATGGCGTTCCCTCGGGTTGTCGGGGCACCAGTATCGCATGTTCTGTTTATTAACATAGCCATAGATTTGAAAATGTGCTTCGTCAGTAAACAATATGTTTCCGACTGTTCGTGCTGTTCCAAAACGTTCCAGCATCGATCTCACTAAGGTTTCACGTAAATAATAGTCATTTTCGTTGAGAAACTGTACAATTTGCAGTTTGTATGGCTGAAAATTCAGATTATTTTTCAAAATAACGTGCACTGTTGATTTTTTTATTCTAGCACAGGCTGCAATCTTCCTTATCGATTTCACGTCGAACTTGAGCCGCATGTTCTGGCGTCGCTGCTGACGTCGATGGTCCCGGAGAAGTTTGGTTAACCATTGTCCCTTCTTGTCTGAACTTTTGAACCCGGCACCGGATAAGTTGCGTGCACGGCCCATCAGTTATTCGTCGAATATTAAAGTGAGTACAAAAAGCAATGAATCACCGCACTTTAAATATTGCTCAACCGCGAACGCGCGATGCGCTCCCGATCAATGACTCATTGCAACTGGCAATCCCGCAAATCACGCGCGTCGAACAATATCCCTCCCACTTACCTCACCTTGATGGTTTACGAGCAATTACAATTTAATCTTGAAATTTTTCCGCTGAGCACCCTATACTAATTACATTTATTTATTAGAAAGATATACATATAAAATTAATTATATCGAAAAATATTGTTGTTGTTACCGGGATTCGAACCTGGATCTTTTCCAATCCGGGGATCGTGCATTATCCGATTATGCTATACCAAAACAGTGCATTGACGACACTTTTCAAATTGATACATCTATCGTTCCATTATTTGAAAGCAATCTTCTTTATTTTTACGGAATCTTAAATACTTTTGAGTAATCCGACAGGAGACGCCAGAATTAATAATATTTTTAAAATTATATTTTGGACACATTGACACAACTTATATATTATTAAAGAGAACAACAATATTTTCGATAAAATTGATTTTATATGAATATCTTTGTAATTAATACATTTTATGTTTATGGTGTTGCAGAGTTGGTTCCGTCGAATTAGAAGTAATGATGGGCCTTACAGATTAAGCTGTAAGCAATAGTTGCGATATGTCTTACCGACTAAAAGATTCGGTATTCCGCCGCCGAACACAGTAGCATCCAGCAGAATGGTGACTATTCTGCTCAAGGATGGACCAAACGTCATCTCGGCGAGAGCGGCGTACGGATATCTGCAGTGATGTAAAATGTTCATATTATGACCTGAGAGCCAGTGGGGCTAGGAACAGGGCTCGCTCTAACATCTCGACATTTGAATTTAAAGGGCGGCCTTTTAGCTGTGAATGTGACAAAATATCCACAAGTTAAATGCCCAATTAATCGAAATTCACGTTCCGTGTTGTGGCCACTCTCTCAATCTAGTTTCGGTATCTATTTTTCGATGGGCAATACTTTTAAAAGATGTCACTTTTTGTAGAGAGCGGGCCCTGGACGCAACCGAGTCTAACTGAAACTGATATGTCATAAGTTAAACAAAAGTCTGCTAATGTTTGTCTTTTAATTTATATTTAAATTAAGACACAGAAAACATAACAAATTAATAATACCAAGGCGACAAATAACAGGTCTTACCTCGACTACAAGGTTGTTAATAATTTGGTCGACAGCATACTGATCTCTAGAGTAAAGCTTCATACAAGTACCAGATCATTGAGGAAGCACGAAACACTCTAGAAGCCTGCCACAGTCGTATTGGGTAATTAATATTTCAGTCAAATATTACCATAACACACCTTCAATATTGTCATAATTTCATGTTCGCTCCGCTAGCAGTTTGCACCAAGAAGGAACAGCGAGCAGTGATCTGGTTTCTCTGGTCGGAGGGTGTAGACTTTTATCACAATACGGGTACAGTGCTTTATCACGTAAATGTGTTATTTTGCGGATGGAGAAGTTTAAAAGTGGCCGGATCAGTGTGACGCACGAAGAGGGAGCAGGACGCGCGTCAACCTCCACCACGGACGACAATATGGTTGTAGTGAGGCAGCATCTTTTTTAAACACCAGTTTTGGTTCTGCCCATCAAGCTTGGCTTCCGTAAAGTTTTGTGTAAATAAATTGTAGAACGAAAAATGTACACTATTTACTTGTTTATATATGTAATTATTTTTATGTTTCAGTATGTTTATATTATGCTTTCGTGTATTTTGTATAGCAATTTGTTCAAATATATACATATTTCATTTTTATGTATTGTAAAAAAAACATAGATCCCGCGCCGAATAGGATCTACGAAATTGCGCGGTCTTCGAGTCGCGCGTCCCGCGGATTGGATTACGACGATTTCGGTCGTAAATCGGAATCGCCGAAGGGGGTCGGTAAAGGAAGAAAGGAAGGGACTTGGATTAATGGATAAGGGTCGATGATGGGAGGGAATCCAGTCGAAGGACCAGTAGATTTCGGGGAATTTGAAGGACTGCTCGCCTTACCTCGTGTATGACGCCTCCGTTACTCTCGCAGTCGCAGCCGAGATCACACAAACAGCACGCGGGCGGGCAGATCTCCGCTTCCAAATGAAGACGGCGATATCACTCACTTCACCCGCGGCTCACACAATAATCACTGTGCACAAATCACAGGATCACAATACAGTACTGATGCACCGGAGTTGAACAAATCCACACCACTAATGCAATCGCGGTGTCGCAACCGAACAAGTATCGCGTCGCGTTAACGTCTGCTGACGTCAAGGTCACTATTTACACTAAAAACAAGCAGTAGGGAAAAAGGATGGGTGGGAATTTGAACGTGGAAAGGTGTCAATAATATAGGTCGCGACTGATTCTCAAGAAGCGCCTAAAATATGTTCGATGAACATGGAACATATATATTATATTTGATTGTAAATGCACAATAATTCATACCTACTGTAGGCATATGATGATCATTTTTAATGTTTTTTGTTGAATCATTAAACGGTGTTAGGTTATTTCTTCTTTCTTCCTCGGCTTCATGTTCAGGGGGGGAGGCATCTAGCCTAACTGGTTCTTTTTTTTAAATATTGAAAAGTCAAATGGTTATGAAATAAAAGAATATTTTTATATAAGAAAATTTATAATCTATATTTTATGATACTTGCATGTGTTAAAAGTGGAAAATGAGCAATTTACTTTAATACTTATAAATAAGGCTATTCAAAAATAATTACAATGAAATTAACATTAAATATTTGTGTTCATCATGCCAGCATTAATTTCTCTGCCAAATTGTCTATGTTTACCTCTTAGGATGGTCCTGGATCCTGAACGTGAAGTGTGGTCAGCTCCTTGCGTAAGGTGACGGAGTTCAGGCTTGTAGTTGATGACAAGACGATGCCCAATTATCCAGGCAAACCGATATTCTTAAACTATAGCGACAGTCTGTTCTCGCTACACCAATTATATTTATCAACTTTTTATAGATCCAGCGGGACCCTTTTTGATACTTTCATCACATCTTTCACATCAACGATTTAACACAGAGTACATCACAGTCTAAGCTTAAACTCGAGGCGCACAGTTTAAATTTTAATTTTTTATAGCGCTTGCTTGATAGTTTAGAGACGATATAGATTTCATTTTCTAATTGAAAATAAAATCTCGTCTTTTATGGAGCCAGTTCTCCCGGCTGAGGTTCTGTCCAGACTGCTCGCCTATGGTGATGCATCCCTTAAGGTGCATTTGCCTATGTGACTTTAGTCACGTTCGCCGCATTTATTTATTGCTGTACCCACGCTGTGTCGGTACACCTGCATCTAACGATACCGAGTTTTTATTAACCTCCGTCCCTTACTTCGACAAAAATACTTTGAAAAAAATATTATTTTGGGTAATTTCGCATTCTAACAACGGTTAATGCTCTTTATAATTTAAAATAAAACCGCACTATCACCATTTATCGCTAGCTTAGTATTATATGATACTAAAGGGAGTCCAGCGGAAATTTTTCAAGTTGAATATGAAATAAAAATACTTTTGCAATCGGACTCATAAATTTGCGAATACGCGAAAGCAAAGCGTCGGTTCAATGGCAGCAACTTCACGGCGGATATTTTCTTGTAGGGCCTGAATTGTTTCAGGATTGTCGCTGTAAACTCTCGACTTAAGGTATCCCCACAAAAAAAGACGCACGGTGGGCAAGGTCCGGTGACCGAGGTGCCCAGGCTCTGTAGTTGCTGATTAATTTATTGGGAAAAATTCCCCTCAGCTTCTACATTGAAACTAGCTGTGCTGTGTGGAGTGGCCCTGTCTTGCTGAAATTGTGTTCTGCTGTTGAACCCGGGAAACAGCTGCAGTTGCGGTGCCAAAAACTCGTCGATCATTCGGCAATACACGTCAGCGGTGACTGTCTTTCGCTGAAATTGTACTATACAAAACGTTTCAGCATCGTTCTCGCTAAGGTTTCACGTAAAGAATAGTTATTTTCGTTGAGAAACTGCACGATATGGGTGAAACTGTAGTTTATTTTTTAAAATAACATGCACTGTTGATTTTTTTATTCCAGTACAGGCTGCAATCTTCCTTATCGATTTATGCGGATTGTGCATAATTTCACGTCGAACTTGAGCCACATGTTCTGGCGTCACTGATGACGTCGATGGTTCCGGAGGAGTTTGGTTAAACATTGTCCCTTCTTGTCTGAACTTTTGAACACAACACCGGAAAAGTTGCGTGCTTGGCCCATCAGTTACTCGTCGAATATTAAAGTGAGTACAAAAAGCGAGACGCGCACGAACCAATGAATCACCGCACTTTAAATGTTGCTCAACCACGAACGCGCGGTGCGCTCCCGACCAGTGACTCATTGCGACTGGCAAATCTGCAAATCACGCCCGTCGAAAAATACCCCTCCCACTTACCTCATACTGATGGTTTGTGAGCAATTACAATTTAATATTGAAATTTTTCTCTGGACACCCTTTATTACGTGTTTACGCGCCTTGTTATTTCGACTGGCATCACTGGGTTTCCTGGTTTATAATAATGTACACATGTGTGTGTGTGTGAGTATTGCCGCCCTTTTTTTCGGAAAGGTAAGAAGACGGTAACCGACCAGTCCAGCGGTCCAAATAAACCACCAGTGCGCGCTTCTGTCGGTCGAAATCTAAAGAAGACAGCCCAGCTAAAAGAACAACAACGTCGGAAAAGAAAGACAGCAAAATTAAAAAGGTTAGTGCAGTTCATATATTATATGTGTGCTCATTGCTAAACGGAAACCTGGGTACCAGCTATCGAAGGAATTTACATAAACAGTACGCCTTCATTATTTCAACATTGCTATGCATATTTGAGAACAAAGTTATAAATCCCAAGAGGGTTTTTTTTTTGACACCTTTTTGTAATGTTACGAATTAGATCATAATAAACATATTATTGATAATCTCATAGAGACGAGCCAATTTATATTATATTATTTGGGAAATATGGAAGTATGGGTATTACAGGGTATTATATCATAATAATTTGTTTGATAGACTATGAGGTATATATATAACATAAGTTTACTTTTAAACGATAGACGCAGTGAGTTGACAATATCGTGCTCTATTTTTTGTAGCAGTTCGCACGCAGTCCTTTGACGATTGATTGAGTGCAATTTTTTGTTGGCAATTAAACGGTCAAAATCAGTTTTTAAGATGCGTGTCCACGACGCCTCGAGATGTCGATTAAAACCGGTTGCTACCACATTATCTTCATATAAAATATTATGTCATGTCCACCGACCGTTTGGCGATATCTCAACAATCAAGATTTGATCGCTACTATATAACGTTGAATGTTTCACAAATTATGACGTGTTTAGATATAATAGTGTTGGAATCTTACATGAATGATTATCGCTAACGTTTATCGTCACTCTCGGAGTGTCATCCTTTGTGGACACGCGTCATTAAAACAATTTATATTTATACAATTTTCCTTCGCTTAAATATATGTACCGCCTAATTCCAAAACCTCCTAAAATGGATTTAGGATAATTAGAGTTAAATATACAGTTTTGTAGATTTTTTTGTCAGCTACATGCAGAATACATTTTTTCTCGAAAAAACCACTTAAATCCATTGATATTGCATGTTCAAAATCACGGTTAGTTCCAAAATACTCCAAATCAAATAGAGTATAAGTTGCTATTTAAAATCAGCCAATAACTATGCTCGCTGATGCTAAAATCCAGTATGGCTGCCAGAACGATATATATACAGAATTTTTTATTTTTAAAAAATGCTGATGTAAAAACAAACATTTTGTACATTTTCTTTCAAAATATATTAAATATGAATTAAATATATTAATTAGAAAGATATACATATAAAATCAGGTTCGAATCCCGGTGGCGCAACAACAATATTTTACGATAAAATTGATTTTATATGTATATCTTTCTAATTAATATTTAAAATATCACAGACCGTCTGTTCTGAATAATTACAACTTCACAATTATTGAATGTGTTCTCTTAATCAAAACATACATTTTCATCCATAACTCAAAAACACAAAGTCGTTTTGGGAGGTTTTGGAATTAGGCGCTACATATATTAGAATTATTCGAGATACTTCGGACAATAACAATTAATAAATACGCGATATATTTTTTAATATTTTACCTGTTTTTTTTAATAATGTCCGGTTCTATCTGGGACGCTATGAGCCAGCTCCTCCCCAGCAGAATGGCTGTGTATATTTGAAGAGTAAATACAAAAAATACTACGGGTACACCGTAAACACCTGAAATTAATTAATACCATTTATTGTTAACATTTAAAATATGCACAACATGATTAACAACCAGATGAAAGTAGGCTGTTTAAGGTAGCGAGAGCAAGGGTTTTTTTTAAATTAACACTAGAACCAGAAAACATCTCGATAGACGTTTGTTAGCAGATACATTTATATCAATTTGTTATATTTAATAAACTCAAAAACATAACAATTAATCAGACACCGTTCATATAATAACATATCATTCTTACAGGTAAGACGAGTTATTTTCTATAAGCTATTTTTTAATAATTTCTTCTAAATTAAGAGAAAGCGTGCTCTTTTGTAAAGACCCACGCATTACATTTTTGATTGTAGGAAAAACATTGTTGGTGATTTTGGGGATTGTTAGATTCAGATTTGTTACAAGAACATTAACAGAAGAACGTAATAATTTTAGATTAAGCCTCAATTTAAATGCTTCCAGGTTTACAATTTTTTTAGCCATGGCTGTTTGATGATTTAAAAGATTAACCCACAAATATACCGTAATTTAATGTGACAATTATTTCATGAGAGCTAGTGATGAGCTCAAAATCACAAACTGTGACACAATCACAAATATTTTAGAGTCACACTCACTATCAGTTATGGAATATCTGGTAATATCGTGATTTGTGATTCATTTTATTGTTAAATATCCAACTGATTTTCTGACACCGCCGTCCAAATCGATTATCACTTGAATCAGCGCCATCTGTTGGAATCTGTTGTTATTAATGTTTTTGATAACTAGCTGAAAACTTATTTTATTTTGTTCGTTATTTGCAACAATTTTCTACCACCAAAATTTTTTAAAATACTTTTGTTTTTAATTTTTTTCAAGATAATTATAATAATAATAATTAAGTTAAAGCCTTCTTTATGGAGTTATGACGTCATTATTAAACAAGTAATTTATGGGTTATTTGTTAAGTTATTTATTATTTAAGTTTTTTGTTATAAGTTATTTAATTATATTATATATATTATATTATATTTTTTATTGCATTCCGATGCCGAGCTGTTAAGACACATCTTTATTTTAACGATCGAGAGTAGCACAGCACGTAATAATCCGGACCACGAACGGTGTTCTGCAGCATCAGGAGTGCAGTGATATCTCCGTTCTTAACTACCAAAGTGCGAGTCAATTGGAGGTAAAAATTGACGTCCAACCCAGTACCGGGATCAAGGTAGGCCAGATCCACCTGCCAATATTATTTTCTTGTTTCAATTCGGATTGCGTATACTAACTATTAATTATAATCGATACAGTCCATGGGATAAAGTGATGAATTTGATGATATGAAATAAGCGTTTCAATACATATCCATTTACAGAAAAAATAAATCAAGATAATAATAATTTGGTACCCTTAAAAAGATTAACATATAAATAATTCATAGACAAATATATTAAAAATAATGGTTCCAACTCATAACTCTACTCAAATCAAGGAAGGTCAAAAATTGATAAACTCAAATATAAAAATGTTGCTTCGGAATGTAGGTACATACATAACAATAGATGTTTAGGCGCTTTTAAACTTCGATAGGTAGGCTTGGTATAATATTTTGAATATGTGTATTCTATTTGTGTGGATTTAAAAACAAAAGCAAAATTGCTTCTGGAAAAATATAGTTTTTCGGTTCGGACGGACATTACGGCGATATTAAAATTTTTGTATTATATATTTTCGGATTATCGGTTGTGAAAAAGTTTCGGATGCTGGCCAGCAGAGGACCACCGACTACACGGAGAGCGACATTGGCGTCTACCAGCCCAGGTTCACAAAGGTTGGTGTTTTTTGGATTTGAATAGATTGAATTACTGTATTCAACATTATCTATAGAAAACCCAGGATTAGCTATCGAAGTATTTACGGCTACAGTACCATTGTCAGTGGCTGAGAGGGTCAGAAGGCACGTTGGCGTCCAGATCAACGACCTATTTCTTTAGACTAAAGTTAACGGAAACAACGTTTCTGTTTAACAATAAATGAATCAATTCATTTCTGCCACAAAAGACATTGGATTGGGACAATCCCTCGACTGTGCATCCCGACCCAGTCACACTGAATTTTTTTCTTTGTTATTGTATTTAAAATAAAACTGCTACACAAATGAAAGCTTCTCTGGGTTAGTCCACTTTTGCTTCTCTTGCCTCTATTTAAAAACTATCAGATAGCAATCGGCTGGCGTACTTACTGTATTATAATTAAGTATGAATAGAATTACACATTTCATGAGAATTTTTTTTTTTTTACCCACTTCATTTTATTAATGAGTCGCAATAAAACTATATAAAAATATATAACTATTTATTATTTTCCGTGTATTTTTATTTACCCATTATGATATATTTTTGTTATTCAGTATTTCCAGAAAACAAAAATTCTGTCATGGATCTGAAGATATAAAAGACAATACTAAAAGTCTATTCTCCTTTATATATGTATATAAACAGGAACTCGTGACGCAACATCAAATCCGTTCATCAAAGCCGATTCCAGGAAATGGACCCGTAACTGCCTACAATGCCAACGTAACAAAATTACCTGCCATGTCTCTGCAATACTTGGAACTTTCCGGCCACCATCAGCAAGATTTGAGCACGTCCACATAGTTGTAATTCCTGTATCAGAAGGGTACAGGTACTGCCTCACATATGTGGACCGCTTCACAAGATGGTCCGAAACCTTCCCGATATAGGATCAAGAGGTTAAAACAGTGGCGCGGACGTTTTACAAAGGGTGGATAACCCGGTTTGGAGTCCCGCTCCGAGTCACAACGGAGCAAGGTATCTATTCAGGCAACTGAACCGCCTGGCAGGAACGACTCAAATACATACAACGGCCTACCACCCTGTAGCAAATGGTATGGTGGAGCGACTCCACCGACAACTGAAGGCAGCCATCAAATGCCATGAAAACAGTCGTTAGATTGAAGTGCTTTCCACTGTTCTAATGGAGATTAGAATAGCCTGGCGAGACGACCTCGCTACCACTTCTTGGTCTATGGGGAACCACTTTGCCTACCAGGAGAATTCCTCGCAACACGACCCCATGGGAAATTTTTGAAAGAACTACGGCAGCATTTTCACACCCTACGACCAGTAGACGGCACCCAGCATGGGGAAAAGCGCCAGTTCATCTTCAAGGATCTCCCTACGACCACTTACGTCTTTCTAAGGGATGACACCAGCAATCGAAAAAACAGAAATGTTGCACGGAATATAATACTAATGCACATCAATGTGCATTAAAAATGATGTTTACACAAAAATCTCACGTACATATTTTTTACGCAAAGTTACGCACAATCTATGCGTGTAAATAAATATAAAACCATCATTTATGTATATAATTTAAAAAAAAACATAAATAAAAGTATTATTGTATATGGAATTAATAATTCTATATTTTATGTTAATTATATTAAAATGCTAATAAGATTAAAATTAAAAACTGAACTAAAATGTTAAATTAAAAATGGTTCATCACAATTCGTAAAAGTAATAATATTTAACATAAATACGATTTATTGTGAATATGAAAACATTTTATGCTGTTTATTAAAATGTATGTTAAAATACATAAACGGGGCTTTGATCGCCTTCATATTTTGTTAGATATGTGTAAACGTCAGCGCGAAATGACATCGCGCTTAGTAACGGATGTTTCTTTATCGTACGTGACATGACGGCAATAAGCAGTCTTGGTCCCTTTAACTTCGCGTATTAAAATTATATGGCGGAACGTAATATTGGATGGATGTTTATATTTTACAACGTGTGTAGGTAAGTATTGTAAACATTTTTATTTATACATTTAAATATATGTGGAACGAAAAATATTTTAATTTAATTTTAGGTCCATTTACTAGAATGAGATATTGTATTTTATATTAAGGTTAACGGCTCATATAGTGAGTAATGGGGGGTTAAAAATATTAGCAAATTTTTATTTATTACGACATACATAAATATCTCCTTGAGGCTTAGGGAATTCATTTTTCAGATGCTGTGTCATTGAATCGATGGATAAAGATTTTTACTTTGAAAATGAATTTCTTTGGAAAAAAATGTGTTTTCGCACATCTGTGTAATACAATTTCCGATATTAAAATTTTTAAAATAAGTGAATAAATTTAAATTAAATTTAAAAAAACTACCGTGTTGTCGATATCAGTACGTGGTAAAAGTTTCCTATACCTATTACCTGTAATGTAATTTGTACGGTAATGCGGTAATGACTTTACTCTCGTTTGTTTACAATAAATAAATTGTTACGGTCGCATCTCACGTGTGACGTTCACGTATTACGAATATTATTTTTCGGCGTGAATTTCAAATGAATATTTAGCTTTATTCAAATATTGCTGTGTGGGCTGCGCGCCGGGCAATGCAAGAGAACTGGACCAGGGTGGGCTCCAAATGCCGATGTCGCACGCGCCCGAGGCAGGCCACACGTGGCTATGCAATTGGACACAAATGTGAAGACAGACAAAAGTGAGTGGGAAAAGCAATTAAACAATTAGTAGTTAAGGTTAGATATGAGTAGCAATAAGAATTTTCTTATTTTCTTGTGTTGTAAATAAATGTGTGAATTTGTATATAGAAACACGTGTTAATTTAATTTACCCTCCCGCCTTCTTCTCGTGACCACCACAAATGTTGATTGCGCAACGACCAGAACGTTGCGTTTATATCAAAGTGATTACGAACGTAGATATGATTATGATTTTGGGGGAACCTACAATTTAAGAATACTTTATATTTATTTAGCTTCATATTGACTGACATGTCTTTATCATGATGTTATGAAAAGTATGTAATTTTTTTCAAAGCATATTTTAATTAGGTACTTATTTAAAATGCGCTTTGAATAATTTAAAAAACGGCTCCCGATTTGATAATACAAATTAAACAACCCTCCGATAGTAACCATAGACGTAATTTGAAGGCTAATAAGCATAATACTTTCACAAATTTCGGATAATCCTTTTCACAAACAAAGTTTGACGCAGAAAAATTTACGTTTTTTTTATTTCATTTCACGTAAGGTAATAATTAAAAAAATAAATAAACGATCTTTCATTACGTTTTACAATTTTTTAAAAAATGTTGTCAATCTCGGCATTTTTTATCTTATATTTTTTCCACCCTGCAAATTCTAAGTCAGTGGGTCAGTATATACTGAGGTCATCGAACTCTCATATACAGAATGTATTATACAATACGCAACCTTTTGAATGCGAATTTTGAAAAATAAAAAAATAGAAAGTTGATAATTTGCCAAGTAGGGGTAAAATCGACAAATTATCAAGAATATTTTTCGTTCTAAATTACCTATTCTTAAAGTTTGGACAACTAGCTACGAGACACCCTGTATACGAGGCCGAGTAAGTACCGTTGCCATATATTTCCGGTGTAGCGCAGACTCCTCACATGCAACGTTTGAGACATTTACATAACGTAGCCATCTTGCAGTGAGTGGTTAAAATGTTCAAGAAAATAAAGTGATTCGTTTCTTGAATGCACGAAACATGAAACCAGCAGACATTCATAGCCAAGTGTGTCCTGTTTTGTACTGATTTGGCATCAAGTGATTTCCATCTTTTCCTTAACATTTTAGTTTATTTTATTGAGGGATTTTGACAGTGTAAACATATTCTAATAAACATAATAACTATTTAACATGCGATACTAATAATGAAAATACACAATAATATTTAGATACATAAGTATGTCTAGATGAAGAAAATTAATGAAAAGAAGAAAAAAAAGAGGGAGAAGGATGGGGAGGTTGCAACTATTGTTGCGGTAAAAGGAGAGGTAGAGTGAATGGCCAAAATTGAGATTGTGGTGGTTCATAAGAAGAACCCTTTGAGCGTAGTAAGGCTAATGTTGAACAAGTCAATTTCAGTAAATTTCTCATTACGGTATTTGCATGACCGGTGAGAATGAATGAATTTTGTATTCAAGATATTCTACTTCTGGGAATGTGGAAGAGTACGGATTGCCGGCTTGATCTAGATGATACACGGAGAGATATTAATCCTAATTGGCACATAGTGAATCCTTTATCTATCGTTTTTGAAGGGACCTACTAAAAAAAACTATGAATACGGGAAAATAATGTGTTGCGTAATGGCATAGATGCCGGAAGAAACAGGATTCGGAAGGAAGTTCCACTCACTACAATCCGTTCTCCTGGGAACTCCAATGTGGACTGTAACTTGAATGATTGAGATTGCAATAGATGGTCACGTAGGCACACTTCTCACTCTATTTTACACTGCAAAATCTTTTGTAACCGCACCGGTTCAGGGTCGCCGATCGACCGGCCCGGCGGCAGGTGAGGAAGGGGGGTGGGGTGGAAGGCACAGTACATCATCCTCGCTCAAGCACAATGCGGGAATATCGAAAACAGCTACATTCAAACGTAATATTCTAAAAAAGATACACATTTCACATGTGAATGAATGAAAGAAACAAAAAAATAATTAATTAAACTTTGAAACGTACATAATTTTTCATCATTTTGTTTTTTGGCTGTTGCGTTATTGCTGTAAGTAAACAGTATATTTTCAGCCTCTGTTATTAAATGTGCATAAAAAAGTCGTTTCAATTTTTCAAAGTCCGTGCATGCTTCTGAAAACGAAGGTACGAACGAGAGATACTCTTCAACGACATTTTTTTGTTATCTCTTTCAATTCCTTGAATTCGAGAATCACTCGGGCGAGCTGCACAGTCGTATATGACGATTGGGTCGCATATGTCAGTTCCATCACTGTTGATGCAAAACAGAGATCCTCTTTTTCGACCCTTTACCAACATGGCAGGACTCGCTCATTAACGTCAATGTACCGTTAGGTAGGCAATTATAAAAGAAACTAGTGAAATGAAATATGCATCGTAATTTAAGCGGTTAATGCGGGAAAATGATTGTTCGAGGAGATTTCGCTCTGCATCGATAATATTTTTACTTTTTTAAAATTATTTTGGATTACTGTTAACGCTGTAAATGATATAGATGCTGGCAAAAATATCGATTTCTGATGTTTTGTAGAGCGCAAACATTTTGAGCTCCTTTCTAACGTGGGCCCCAATGCAATAGTTACGCCACTGATCCCATACATAGGTAGGTATGTATGTAAATCAACGACAATAGACGTAGACACAAGATATAAATTACAATTCGATCCAGGGGTGGGCTGGAGGGGGCTCGGAGGTGCTCGCGAGCGGAAAAACAATATTTTCTGATGAAATCAGTACCTAACTGCAATTTCTGTAGATGTTTTAAATATATTATGAAACGTAAGATTTTGTTCTCTTTTAAAATTTCTCGTAAAATACATTTATTTCGGGTGCATAATAAAAGAGACCCAGTAGTTTTTTTTTGTCTATAGTCTAACAATGCTTAACGCCGAAGTTTGATGTATGTTGCTTCCAGATGTTCTTAGATGCTCAACGCAACATTTTTACCTTCATACTTCACACGTGCACATTTATTTAGTTACTATTATTTATTACTTTGTACCATCATTCGCTAAATAGAACTTTAACTTTAATCCAATATTCTGTTTTGACACATGAAATTGTCACGAAAAAAATAGTAATTATTTCTGCGCCAAATCTCGGAACTCTTCACTCTCGCAATTTAAAGTAGGTAAGTACATTTTTTAGCTATTGATATTAATTGTTTTACGGTATCTTTAATAATCATTGCGTATATTGTGTATATGTATCAGTCCCTTCCCCGAAAAACCGCGAATGGCTCTGAGATTAAGCTGTTCACGTATCTGCAGCCTACCGTGGATTCTATCCCTAAATAATAGTAAACACTTACCACAAGAAATCACAACTTTGGGTAATGTTACCACTGGAAACACACCAAATAAATCTACAATGCACAGAATGGTAAAAAACACCGACAACCCTTTAGAATTCTCTCTTGTGTTGTTTTCCCTCGAAGGGAATACATCCCTTGAACCGCCGACGAGGGGGGTGTTTTCTTCAACCATTATGACTATGCCACATGCTTCATCCCCGAGCACTGTTCAACAACTATGGATCCCGCACGGACGATAGCAGGCCACTCATGCGTGCTATTTAGTTCAGCGCACAATGTCGATGAGGTATTTTTCTACTTATAAAATACAGGGAGAACATTAATGCTGCATTATCTTATTTGAAGATCAAAAGAAGATAAAAACTATTATATTTTAAATGTGATGCATTCATTGTCACGAGATTTTTCGTAATAAGAAATGCATATATGTAGAATATTTGATTCTGGATGCTGGAAAACAAGTTTATACATACTATTAAATATACAAATGTAACATATAATCGAAGAATATTCAATGTTTCCATAATTCAGCTTCAAGTATTCATGTCAAACTGTTAAAAAATGCGTCATACAAACAAATTTCTTAAAACAATTCGCTCGAAAGTCGAATACTTTCAAACTTTGTGGATACGGAACGAATGATAGAATCCACTGTTGCTGGTGTGTACATGTATTTCGACCCGCTCCGTGCGCGCGCCGTGTCGTAGCGTGTGTTATGACTGGTCTCTAAAGGACAGGACGAATTTATTTGCAGCAGTTGACATATTTCTCCGAAGCAAGCTCTATATATACGAGCTATGTATCGTGAAGACGATGTCGTATATTAATTATTAATATTATTATATAATAGTATTACAAATACTTTTACAACATAGTGTAAGAAGCTATATTTTTACATTTTTTCACTGAGATTAAATGAACGTGAAAGTATAAAAGCCGGATGGATGAAGACACGATGAGGTAATCTCAGATATTTATAATTGAGATACACCTCTAAAAATATCCAAAATCTCTAACCATTGTACTCGGACATTCGATCTGACAGCGAGATTTGACACGTGCACACAAACGTCTAAATCGTTAGGTTTCAACAACTATTCTGGAAAATTACTAATAAATATTCCGTTTTAACTGCTGCTGGAGAGATTCAAAATCACCCAACTAACTGTAACGAGAAATACGAAAGTCAAGAGTTGTCTCCAAAGAATCTCGTTTGAGAAAAATCCGTGTTGGCGCAAGTCAAATATTCATTCCCTGTCCTCTTTCGTCCATCCAATAATCTATACCTGTCCCGCTCTGGCCGATTACTTGCATTTCGCCGACGGAACGACAGAGTACGATCGCTGTCCGATCGCGAAGCATTTTTTTTGTGTTCTTCCTTCTTCCGCCCTACACTCACGCCGTGCGTAACGCATGGACCGCGCAGAGAAAGTGAATTCCAGATTTCCGGAAGTGCAGTGATTGATATCTCGGTTCGGCATAATAAACGTGCCCGTCAACCGGAGGTGCAGACGACGCCCAACCCAGGACTTCAAAGCAAAGTAGGCCAGATCCATCTGCACTTATGTTTCTTCAGACTTCCATTTCGGGTTGCGTCCCACTAATTCGTATCTCAGCCGAAAATCTCTTAAACAAGATGAAGATGGACAAGACAATGGTGACATAGAACGACAGAGGAGACAGTTGAGCGTTCGTGCAAATATGCTGTCCCGGCGTTTCTATCGATGCAGTAAGGAGGTGAAGAGGATCTTGTTTTCAATTGTTCTTCACCAGCATGTGTACCTATGAGTTCTGGTCGAAATATAATACAAACAAGTGACGTATAACCGTCTCCGAATTCAGTACAACAACTCATACAGAATACTGTTCGGATTGGCGCGTTATTGCAGCGCATCTACAACGTTTTCCGAAGGCCGTATACATGGATTCGTTCCGCTTCTTAGGCATCGAGTTGGAACCAATTTTACCGGCTGCGCCAATTGTTACGTACTTGACTTCTTAGTACGTTTTTAGTCTACACATCGTAATGTCAAGATCCAAGATCCAACTTTGTAACAATTAAACGTTTTGAACTATCAATAATTATTAAAGATTGTGTTGTTTGGAATTATAGTTTTAAGGAAACAAGTGCTAGAAATGTTAAATAGATCGCATATAGGAATATGATTCTTGTGCCTCCAAAGGCAAATTTAGCGAATTGGCCGGTACAAGAAAGTATTTGGTGCCGGATACATGTAGATTTCTTCGGACCAATTGCGGGTTTTATTCCCAGGGAAATAAAGTACTCGGAAATTAGGACATAGTATTAAGAAAAATTTAAAGTTTACACAAAAGAAACAAAAAATTTTTTATGGGGGAGAAGGAGATAGATCTGAAAATCGGTCAATTATGTCTGGTAAAGGATTATAGAGTAGAGAATAAAGTTTCTTGGGTATCGGGAGAAATTGTAAAAAGGATTGGTTCCACGCTGTACTTGGTACGAATTAATGGAACAGACCTGATTTGGAAGCGTCATCTGAACCAAATCAAATGCAAGAAAGTAATGTGGTTTTGATGGATAAGAAGTGTGATCGGTCTCAGGCTGAAGCTGCAGGCCAACTCCGGACGGGCTGGACCAGCCCGTGAGTCGATGGAAGGCTTCAGATGCTGGACATGGTACTTTGCAGGAAACAGACCTACTTCGGACTCCTGGCGTTATGATCGTCGAGGGGAAATACCTAGAGTGGCTGAGTGAGGTATGAAAGGGGGTTTGAATTAAGGATTGGCAGGGTGTGATGTCTTTGGAATGGCGTGTGTATGTGTGCCGCACCGCCGATGCGGGTATGTGTGGCGATAAATACGGCGCGCGGGAGTGCGCGCGTCTCTTTTATCTGCGGTTCGTCGGATTAATAGTTTGACCTATACTAGTGATATACCTTGTACTAAATTGTAGCTTATTATAATAAAAGATTAATTGTTACAAAGTCTATTTCTTGGACCTTCACGTTACGAGGTGTACGAGAGAAAGCTGGTTCCCTGATCAGAGGAATGGCAACGTCTACAGAATAGCTACAGATACAATAATGGCTGTGACTGAAATGTAGTATTTATATTTATATATTTGAGTGAACTTTTTATTTATTTATATATTTTTGCTTTTTTTTTCGTAATATAAATAATATTTCGTAGCTTAAATGTATTATATAATTATGGCGAATAAAAAAATCCCATCACACTCATCGATATAATTAAAAAAAAATTGGATGTATGGGTGGGTGTGTTGAGTTTGTATGTGTTGTACTTCAATTATGAAAAAGCGTACCTTATTTTAAAAGTTTATTCAATGATGATGGGTGGGAATTTTTTTGTCGTACGCTCTTAGTTGTCTTTAATATTTTTTCAAAAAACCTTTTTAATAATAATAATAATTATAATTTATTTATTTGATTCTCAGTACAGTGTGTTATATTATAATCGGATAAACATTTCAGCAAAGTGAGACATATATTTGGGTACCCTGCCTGCTACACTAGTAGCACACTGTATTATAGTGGACGGTGTTCCTCCGGTACAGTAATAAACAAAGTGCAATGATCAATGTACAAAATTATATATATAAAGAGTTAAACATGACGTCATTAGATTACTTTGTAATATATATGGTATATGTAAAGAGTAAAGCAAGATGCAATTCAATAATATATAATTAAAACGTAAAACTTAACGTAAGTCCAATGTTCAATGTAAAAAAAATAATTAAAAAACTATGTTTAAATGATGTTTGCGAAACTAATATCCTGAGAAGAATTGTCATGACCGTATTCGGGGGCGGACGGCATATTATTGTACTTACTTACTTACTTAGGCAGACAGGATAGAGCGCCACACTTTTCTGTCCTGACACACGATTCTCGCCTCATCCACATTCATACACCTTCTCGTGCAAGCTCGCCGATTGTTGAGGCTTCTAACAGAACCGTTCTCCATTAACTGGTCTTCCGCGGACGTCCTCTATTTCTGGTGCGATATTATTGTATCTCGCAATAAACCACTTTTTATTGTTGCAAAGAATAATAATGAATAATTATTTCCGTACTTCCATATATTTTCCATTAAATATAATAAATAAATAGCTCGTCGCTGCGAAAAACATACCTGGTCTTCATCTCGGTTGCGAGATCGTAACCAGTCTTCGGAGCCAAATAAAAGGGTTGGTGTTCTCTTCTTCTGAGCTTCAGATCGTGCACTCCTCGACCCGATGCCATGATGAGTAAGATGGCCGCTCTTCTTGATCCATTGTAAGCTGTTTCTCCTCAGTGAGTTCATACGTAGCCAATCCACAACTAAACCGGGAACTCAGTGTTTCCGCCATTCACCGAGATAGATTTGACAATATATCTGACAAGGAAGTTCGAGCTAATTCTGTCATCTGGGCCGCGGAAGGTTCGAGGAGCTAAATTCTCGCGGATAAACAACCTTGCAACCATTGCAGGTAGAAAAATATGATATCTAATATTTGTTTATAAAAATGAGATATCTGATATTTGTTTAACCCTTCCCAAACCATGCTGTAACGCAGGTGTACCGCCCCAATTAAGCCTGTAATATTTCGATAAATACACGCAACATAAAATTAATATTTTAATTTAATTGTAAAGAAATTTTGCGCATACGAATGACTAGTGAAATATCAATTATGCACAGGGAATCGTATAAAAATGATTATTTTTCAATTCAATCCGTTGTCAAAAATACCATTCGCGGTAGGTAAGATAAAAGAGATCAAACATACATTTCACAGCGATTTAAATGAAGGGAGATAACAAAGAAGGTTGATTGTATAGGACTTGAACCATTTGAGTCGATATAAGTGATTTGTCTCATTAACCTTTACCATACTATGATATAAAATACCCAAACGCAGCCATGCTGTCAACTCGTGTTACCGTAAATAACAGTTAGAAAAAATGTTTTTATTAGCTTAAATGGCTTTAATGGCACGAATTTACTCTAAATATTAAGCATTCAATTTTGAAAAAATGATTAATAACATAATTTAGAGCTTTCATTAAGTTCTATACAATGTATCCTTCCTTCTTATCTCTCTTAATTTAATTTGTAAGAAAGAGACAATTATATTTGTATGTTTGTTTTTCTTTTCACTGTGAAAATAGTTTATAATGGTATTTTTACCAACGTATTAATTTTACAACTGATTGAATGGAAAAAATATATATTTTGTACGATTCCCTTTTCATAATTGGTTTTTCCTTAGTCATTCTTAAGCGCTAATATTTTCTTTAGGATTATCTAAAATATGAATTTTATGTTGCATGTATTTACCAAAATATTACAGGTTTAATTTTGACGGTGGACCTGTGTTATGCATGGTTTGGGAAGGATTATAAATGGTAAAAAAACTCTTATTTCTTACGGTAACACGAGTTGACAGCATGACTGCGTACGAGTATTTTATATCACGTTAATAATAATTATGTAGAGTTGGGTAAAATACAAAAAATTGCGAAGTATCGTTAGTCTCAGTATATTAGAAGCTGTTATGTTAATTCATGTCAACAGACAATTACATATTGACGTATTTATCGATGTAATTGCCGAAAAAAGTGCGGTATAAATTTAAACATGTAAATAACATTTTTAATTTATCTTTTATTTTATAAATGTATTTTTTTCAGTTTTTGAAACACCGTGCATTTTGCCTCCATCGTTAGTAGCAAAGAAGCCTGTAAAGTGTAATAAACCTGAATGTATCATGTTACGAATTTATTTGTCTATTTGTGAAATATAATATTATTCCAGTATGAAGGGAAGGCAATTTTATTTCTTATTGTGAGAGCAAAGATTGATTGAGTGAACTCTACCTATCATTTTTCCTTTTTTTAATTTTTATCATTTGCAAAATCAACTTTGTGGTTGAATTCCATCATTTTAGATTGTTAACTTTGTTTTATTAACCACTTAATGAATTAAACACATCTACCGGTTTCGAAAAACATCATTTTCTTCTTAACAGATTCTATTTTACGATAGATGTATTAGTTTGAAAAGTGTAACATATGGGTTCGAAAATTTGTCGTCATAAGTACTGTCGCTGTAGCATAGTTGGTTAATGCACCATCCCCTGATTGGAAAGAGAACCAGGTTCGAATCCCGGTAGCGCAACAACAATATCAATAACAAGTATATCTTTGTAATTAATACATTTAATTAGTATTTAAAATATCACAAAGCTATGTTCTGAATAATTATAACTTTACAATAAGAATGTGTTTTCCTTAATAATGATTTATTTCTTAAATAAATTCTTAAACAGCTACAAACAGTATTGCTTGCAAAAGGGAAATTTTTGCACTCATATCTCTCGCTGTTGTGGAACTTGTTAATGCATTTTGAGGTTGTGTATATAATTTATACCGTGATCTTAAATTTAGTGTCCCAATTAAGCGGAATGTTGTCCCAATTAAGCGATCTAAATTACTGTTAGTTCCTTGGTTTGATTTCGATTCGGAGATTTGGCCCAAATAAGCGGCCGCTCCAATTAAATGGATTCGACTGCACGTACATAGATAAAAAAAAGCAACCTAATTTTTTGGCAGAATTTTTTAGACTTAAATTTGCTGCTTCTCGAAAGTGGCGCCCTAAGACTTTGCCTTACTTGCCTGTTGGTTAGGGACGACCCTGGTCTATATTTATAAAATATCTTAAACGGCATTTTATACAAATAATAGTATAAGAAATTTACTCATAAATTCTAAAGACAAAGATGATAATTTAACAATTCTGGTGTCTATAAACTTAGTTGCAAGGATTGTGCTGCATTTTATATTGGTAAAACGGGTAGAAATTTTAATATAAGAGTAAGGGAGCATTTGAGATGTTTGAACAATAGTGGGTTTTCAGAATTTGCTAATCATTTGATAGAAAATGGTCATGATTTTGATAAAAAATTGGGATTGTCAAATTTGCATATAAACGGTGTTGGTCACAAATTAAATAATTTGGAATCGTTGGAGATAAATAAAGCGTGTAAAACTAATCAAAAAATTATAAACAACCAACTAAATTTAACTACGAGTCCCATTCTAAAATTTTTTCCTAAAAATTATTCGAGTAAATTTGTATTAAGTAATGATTTGCGTTAGGTACTAAAAATTTTTTTTTTTTTATTTAAAATAGATTTTTTAAAAATAGATTCTGTCAAAGAAACAATATATGTTTTAGTTAGTTATGACATCCTGAAGAAGAAAATGGTATTTTTCGAAACCGGTAGATGTATTTAAACTCATTTTAGTGGTTAATAAAACAAAGATAATAAATAAAAATATAATACATTTAAGTTACGAAATATTATTTGCTTTGCCTGAAATCGACTATGGGAGAGAGACAATCAGCTGTTTCTGTTCATAGGACACCCGTTTCTACCCTTAGATTCCCTACTTGCGATTTATTTTCTCCCTGCTGGCATCCCCACGGCGTATGGCAACGTTAAGTCAACGATATTTTTTTCATGTCTCATTATGCACCAGGTAGGGATTACCTAGATTCCAGGCATCAATGGGAACAAAATAAGAGTTTTGTTGGAAGCTTAAATTCTTTTATTTTGCGTTACATATCGAATCCACCATAAGAGATCTGTTTGCTATCTGGAATTTTGTGGAATATCGGGAGATAAATAAAGGATGGCACTTACTTGTATATCTGACTATCTCTAGAAGCTGGTTCTGGTTGTCTCCCTGGGTCCACCAATTCACTCGCGACGCAGAATTGTGTAACAAAACACTTGTTGACACTCGCGTTAAAGGAATTCTTTGTTTTTATTAGCGGGATTTAATTATAATTATTTTCTTAATTAATATAAGCGGTAGTAAAGCGGATTTACAGCGACGGCAGAGTGCCGTGATCGGTTCCAAAAAGCGCAGTGAAGTCGTTCGGGCGTATTAAACTGCAGGGATATCTTCTTTCTCACTCGTGCCTAGAGATAGGTTGGGAAGGAGAAAAGGAAAGGATATCTTTTGATAATTTAACACAGTGTGCGTGTGTATGTGCGTGAGTACATTAAACGGCGCTAACGGATGCCTTAACGGTCTGGTTTATATATGATCGCCTTATATTGGCGTGAAGACAGGTGCTGATTAGCTCTGAGGAAATTGTTATCCAGTAGTATTAGCTATCTGTTTTTATCGTTCTATCGTTTACCCTAAATTTCTTTTATGGGGTAATATTACCGCCAGTTCAACGAAGCTACGGCAGAACGCACACTTCCTGGCGTTGTTTCTACACCGGCATCTCGGATGAACTTAATCCAACCTCCTGTTATCGCCCGTGAAGCTGCCTTTAATTCCCGTTGTCGCTGCGAAAAACATGCGAGATCGTAACCAGTCTTCGGAGCCAAATCAAAGGGTTGGTGTTCTGTTCTTCTGAGCGTCAGATCGTGCACTCCTCGACCCGACGCCATGACGAGTAAGATGGCCGCTCTTCTTCATCCATTGTAAGCTGTTTCTCCTCATTGAGTTCATACGTAGCCAATCCACAACTAATCTGGGAACTCAGTGTTTCCGCCATTCACCGAGATAGATTTGACAATATATCTGACAAGGAAGTTCGAGCTAATTCTGTCATCTGGGCCGCGGAAGGTTCGAGGAGCTAAATTCTCGTGGATAAACAACCTTGCAACCATTGCAGGTGGAAAAATATGAGGTTGGATAGAATTCTTCCTGCACCATCGTTGCCACCTATCCTAGGCTGGTTTGTATGCATTTAGCGTTGACGCTCACTCTTGCTGGCTTCAGTCCTTTATAGCCCGCTATTTTCTAGACTTCCAAGGTCCTGGATCTTCGATGTGTGAAACCCTGGTGACGTGTCGATCGAGACTCTTCCCAAGTTGCTGACGCCTAATGGGCTTCCTTCTGCCCGTTGCTTCAGGTCGTTTCTCCAGAACGTTTATTCCTATCTGGTACGACTAGTAAAAAGGTGCCTCTCGCTAGGTTTATATGTGCCAAAACTCTTACAGAAATACCCAGGCCAGATCGTAGTACCAAGGTCGACTATTTCGTTGAGATAAGAGGCTGAAGATCGGTTGAGTCAAGTGACACCTAGGGGACCGATGCGAACAGGTCGATCTGAGGTCACCCCCATACTCGAAATATTCGATACATTGTGCTAATCGACGAACTGTAAGAGATTTGTGGTCAGGATGTATTTGCGTAATCGGACAGGGTTCTCCTGTAGCGTTCAGTCACCACTGTGGATCTCGCAGTACAGCGACGGGAAAACCTGGATGGCTTGAGTCTTTGCAGTTTTCTGTCGAACCTCTGCAGTCTGCAGCAATGGAAGTGAAAACGAGGGGGTAGCAAAGTTTGCAATGTTAAGTTACCCCAAGAGGCCTAGAACCTGCTTGAAGGAGTAACTGCAGGAGGCCAGAGCATTTGCGTTCCGAGAGAGAGAGAGGTGACTCTGGTTGGTTTTTGTAACACAAGTTATGCCCAGAAACTTTAGCTTGATGATTGGGTGTGAGAACACAATTGTCGCGGTTCCTGCATCTTTTTAGATGTTGAAGAATGCCAACGGTATCTACTACTTGGGTCGCTAGAAGCTCCTTTGACTGATTGGCCAGAATAATGCCATCTTTTTCTTCTTCGACTACGACCTCCAGAGGGCTTGTGGCTTTAGGCCTTTTATTGGAGGTTTGATTTCTATGTCTCATTACGGAAGGTACTCTCTGATTACAGGGTGAATAGTAAACTTATACACACAATCGCATCCCTATACGAAGAAAGTTCTGCGTGTGTAAGGGTCAATGGATTACTCACACCATGGTTTGACATTACAAAGGGCGTCAAGCAGGGATGTGTAATGTCTCCGTGGCTGTTCAACTTGTATGTGGATAATTATGTAGCAGTGCTGGTCCTAGCGTCAGTGGCGCCCTCCAGTGAAATTTTTCATGGCGCCCCCTCATGCATGATTTAAAAAAAAAACGTGGATTTGTTGAACCATTCTCTCAGACTTAGATTCCGCAGCTACATCGTCCTCCTGCAACGTGCTTTAATCTTGCACTGATGATAAGGTGGAGTGTGTTGTATTACAAATATCTGTCAAGTTTCGCATCACATGACCAAAATATTCCAGTTTTCGAATCTTTATTTATGTTTTAGCTCATTTTCCAGTTATTATTTAGATCTCAGCTGGTGGGATAAGATCCCGTGGACTGTATCGATTATAATATTGTAACGAAGTTTGCAAGATCTGTCGGCCGATACAAAATTCCTGGTAAAAGACATTCGCTTGATGTATGAGGCCGCACACAGCAGCACATTGTTTTAAAAGGCGTTAGAACATGCACCGGCGATCTCGGCAATTAAGGGATATTTTTGGGTACTTGCTCGAGCCTGAGGAATGGACAATGGATCATCGTAAAAGGGCAGTGAAACTTCTCGGACGTTCTCGACTGCGAAGTGTTATTACTAGCGACCCTTGTCGAAACAATAGTTTTTAACACTGAGCGGGACTATAGGGGATGCTATTGTTTTAGAAAGCTGCCCCCGGAATAAATGATTATTGTCATTTTTATCAGCAATAGAGATCGGTTGGAGGCCGACAGGCCATTTAAACCGATAAGTGGGAAAATGACATCTCTCCCTAAGGGTTGCCCATGAGTGAGAAAGGGATGGAACCCAGAAATTGAGTATATAAGGTCTAGAAAATCTTAGAAGAGACAGACGGAGTAGGGGTAAGTCGCTGGACCCTGGTTATAGTCATAACTGGTATACCGGACAAACCCGAAAGAGGCAGAGGAGAGGTGGAGAGCGCATTTAGGAATACTCAGGCCTATTCTCAAAATTGCAATATTGAAATGAAGGTGATTGTTACACCAACCCTCAAAAATAGACAGATAGTTTTGACAGATTATGGTACGTTTATCTCCCTCACTCTCTCTCCCTCTCTCTCATTCAAATATAACACTATTTTTGAGGGTTGGTGTAACAATCACCTTCATTTCAATATTGCAATTTTGAGAATAGGCCTGACTGACGCATATTCTGTTCCATGGGATTCGGTACTTTGTTTATCCTAGATGGCGCGGAGCGAGACGTGGTAGGCGCGTCTAGGAAGTCTGGTCTATTCTCATCTGGAACGATAGACTGATCATCCTAGATGGCGCGGAGGAGAATAAAACGTCTAAAGACTCTGGGCCATCCCTCTTCGGATGGAGGCTTGAATACGGAGGACGTTCTATCGGATGTAGCAGAGGCGACCGGATGAGGAGGGTCATCCGCGGCCGATATCTCCAACTAGAGGTATAGGAGGGCTATCGAGTCAGCACAGTAAGGGGTTTAGTCCCGACTACGTTGACTCCGAGAGCCCGAGGTGCCTCGGCATCATGGCCAAGGCTGGCGATGTCAGGAGGTCACCTTATGGTGACTGGAGGAGAGCGCCGTGGATCCAGACGCGGAAGGTGCTGAGGCTGTGCACAGCCTGTGCATCTGTCAGACGCTGTAGCTTTGCCAGAAGCGGCCGTGAATACCTAAGAATATTGATTTCCATTGTAGTTTAGTTTTTTTTTGAGTAAATTATTTTGTGAGATTTTCAAAATTGTTCAAACACATTCGTAATAAGGATTGGTTTATTTTTTTATTTTTTTACTGGTTGTCCTTGGTTAATTATTTTTACTTTTTTGCCTTGGTAATTATGGTAAAGCTAAAAACCACTGGGCAGGAACGAGTGTCCACTGAGCAGACATAAAACGATTATCTAAGATATTTAGCAGTTTTTATCCTATACATCGTGTCAAAAAATAAATACAATTTGGGTTTTGGTCGATGCAGGACTCATTAGAGACGTATATAGTATCTATGTATGTTACTTTCAGTATTAATACGATTCGATCAAAAAAAATAAAATGAAGGTATATTTTTTCTACTCTGGCCGTAAACCCACTTAGATCATTTCTCCAATGTTAGATACATATCAAATAAATCCAAAAATTTTCTTAATTCGATTTTGGTAAAAATATAACTTGGATCACTTTGCTTCACATCAACCACGCAGGGGTTATAAATGTTTAATAACTTTTTTATTAAATTTAAAAAAATTATAATATCTATTAAAGTAGCTGCTAGTCAGCTAGCATTGAGTTTTATATTGGTATTGTTGAATATATTAATTAAATCTATGTAAATAAAAGACACCAACATTTGCGAAACTGGGCTTTCTGGGACTGTTGCTTTGAATCTTCTGAGATAATCCGAAAAATACAATACAAAATATTTTTATATATCACCGCCGTAAAATCTATGACCGACTCCGAAACTGTCTCTGAACAGAAGCAGTTTCGCTCTTGTTTGCTGTTTTAAATTTACAACCTGCACATATTCAAACTATAATACCAGGTCTACTCGTCGAAGTGTAAAACGCGTAAACAGAATCACTCTCTTAAAAAAAAAATATCTTGCAAATGGCGTCCATTGTTTTTTTGTCCGTTAGAACAATAATCTGGCAACTTGCATGATTAATTTCTGAATCATTAACCTTTGAGAAAGTATCAAATTTAAGTAATAAATTAAAAACGTGATGTATTGACATGATTGTAGTCTAGTGGTTACGATACTCGCCTAGTGATCCATCTAGTGGTCCGAGCCTCGCTGGTTCTTTTTTCACAGCACAAGCGTTTAGCTTGGTTTTGAAAATAGTAAGAAAATTGATGTGACACGTAATCCGTATACTCATTTCTATTTAAAACGAAAAAAAAGGAATATTAAATAGTAATATCCTAATAGTACAATTAATAAAGATAGGTGAACGCGAAAAAAAAATGTGAAAAATAAATTTATTAAATATTTTAATAATAAAAAAAAATACACGTAATAACAAAACGGCGTTCTCAATATTATTTTATATATTAATATTAATATTAATAATACGCCTGTTGCGTAATGGCATAGATGCCGGAAGAAACAGGATTCGGAAGGAAGTTCCACTCACCACAATCCCGTTCTCCTGGCACCTCCAAGGTGGACTGTAACTTTAGATGTTTGGACACTATCTCCTGGTCAGGGTCTTGACACACGTCTCACTCTTTGTTATACTGCGAAATATTTTTGTAACCGTAGCATTCATTAAGTCCTATATAATGACTTAATGAATGCTCTAAATTACGTAATTAATCATTTTTTCAAAATTGTAAATTCGTTCCATTAAAGCCATTTAAGCTAATAAAAATATTTTTTCTAACTGTCATTTACGAATGTAACACGAGTTGACGGCATGGCTGCGTTCGGGTATTTTATATCATGGCATTGAAAAGGTTAAAGAAGTGTCAAAATAAAGGCGTGACAACACAATGCCAAAATATAATCCGGTTGTACGACATTTGTATTATGTGTTGGTCAGTTCAACACAGCACACGTCGCAGTGATTCAAAAGTGATTACGATAAGTATATGGAAAAAATTACTTCCGTCATTTGTTCTAACCGTTAGTATCAGATTTGTTGAACGATCTATAATATAATATTTTGTTCAAGGATACAAAAGCACTTAGTCAAAGTATGGGACGGACGGTTATAAAAACTCGGTATTGTTAGACGCAGGTGGACCGACACAGCTTGGGTACAGCGGCGGTAATGCGACGAACGTGACTAGAGTCACGCAAGTAAATGTACCTTAAGAGATGCATCACCATAGGCGATCAGTTCGGACAGAACCTCAGCCGGGAGTATTGGCTCCACCTAAGACGATATTTTATTTTAAGCGCTTCATATATTGTAATTCCGGGGAAAATTTAAACTGTGCGCCTCGAGTTTAAGCTTAGACTGTGATGTACTCTGCGTTTAATCGGAAATGTGAAAGTATCAAAAAGAGTCCCGCTAGATCTATAAAAAGTTGATAAATATAATCGGTGTAGCGAGAACAGACTGTCGCTATAGCATAAGAATATCGCGTCCAGAGTCCCGGTTTGCCTGGATAATTGGGCATCGTCTTGTCATCAACTACAAGCCTGAAATCCGTCACCCTACGCTGGCACCACAAGGAGCTGACTACACTTCACGTCCAGGATCCAGGACCATCCTAAGAGGTAAACATAAACAATTTGGCATAGAACTTAATGCTGGCATGATGAACACAAATAATCAATATTAGTTTTATTATAATTATTTTTGAATAGCCTCATTTATAAGTATTAAAGTAAATTGCTCATTTTCCACTTTTAACACATGCAAGTATCTTAAAATATAGATTATAAATTTTCTTATATAAAAATATTCTTTTATTTCATAACCATTTGACTTGTCAATATTTAAAAAAAGAACCAGTTAGGCTAGATGCCTCCCCCCTGAACATGAAGCCGAGGTAGAAAGAAGAAATTACCTAACAATAGATGCCGGAAGAAACAGGATATTCGGAAGGAGGTTTGCACAATCCCGATCTTCTGGCACCCCCAAGGTGGACTGTAAATTTAGATTATATCACAATCTCCGTTCAGGGGTCCTGGTCCTTTAGATTAAACTTTATTTAATATTATACTGCGATTTCACTAGTTACCGTACCGGTTCAGGGTCGCCGTTCGACTGATGCGGCGGAAGGTGAGGAAGGGATGGGAGGTGGAATGCACAGTACACCATCTTCGTTCAAGCATAAATATATGTCCCAAACAAATACTATATCCTAGCTATGCCCGGGTTTCGGGTAAATTCAGATTTATATTTTTAATATTTGTTGTTGCAAATTTTATATTGTTTTATTTTGTATTCATTTTAATCCGTAACCGGTTAGTATATAAAATGTAATTCATAACGTGGCTAAATACAAAGTTTTAAACAATATTCTGGTTTAATTCAATTCAATTTCGTTTTATTATAAATGTGCTTGAAGTACTTAATGTTCCTGTGGTTAAAATACACGCCTAGTGAGTCAATGGTCGCTACAAGCGTTTAAAACTTTATTTATCTCCAACGATTCCAAATTATTTAATTTGTGACCGACACCGTTTATATGCTAAATTTTTCCCAATTTTTTATCAAAACCATGACCATTTTCTATCAAATGATTAGAAAATTCTGAAAATCCACTATTGTTCAAACATCCAAATGCTCCCTTACTCTTGTATTAAAATTTCTACCCGTTTTACCAATATAAAATGCAGCACAACCCTAGCAACTAAGTTTATAGACACCAGAATTGTTAAATTTATCATCTTTGTCTTTAGAATTTATGAGTAAATTTCCTATACTATTATTTGTATAAAATGCCGGTCTAATGTTTCGTGGTAGGTGTTTAGATATTTTATTAAGGAGAACACATTCTTATTGTGAAGTTGTAATTATTCAGAACACAGGTCTGTGTTGTAAATACTAATTTAATGTATTAATTACACAATTGGTAGTGTACTTCCCCGGATTGGAAATAGAATAGAAATTGATTTTATATGTATATATTTATAATTAATACATTAAATTAGTGTTTAGATATTTGATTAGAAAAGTTATTTATGCATAAAATCGTACGCCAATAATCATTATTATCATTATGTTTTATCTGTGATTTACATAAAAATTGATTATTATATTATTTTAATTTATTTTTTAAAATAGTGTCTATCAAACCTGTATTATACCCGTTATTAACTGCTACTTTTTTAATTGTATTCAATTCAATATTGAAATTGGATGTTGACATAGGAATATTGACTAAACGATGTATCATGGAGTGGAACCCTGAATGTTTGTGTGATAATGGATGATTAGATTCATTGTGTATGATAGTATCTGAAAGTTGGTTTTCTAAACATTTAGAATTCAATTTTATTATTATTTTTAATTAATGTTAGATCCAAAAAATTTAGGGTCGAATTATTTTCCATTTCTAATGTAAATTGTATTTTATTATTATACGAATTAATGAAATTTAAAAATATAGTTAGTTGACGTTGTGAACCTGACCAAATACATAATGGTTAATAAAACAAAGAAAACAAATGAAAATATGCTTATTTTAAAAGTAAAAAATATAATATGCAAAATGTATTTTGCTGATATATTAGTTTGTTACCATTTGAATGGAAAGTTTACAACAGAAATTCAAGTTATCCACTCTCTCCATTCAATATTTTCTCATGCTTGTAATTAATGTTCCATTACTACAATTTTTTTTATGTGAAGCACTTAGACTGGTTTAGGATTAAAGTAAAAATGATTAATAGGAAGCGGAAAAGCTTATATCACATACATAGAGAACAAATATAGACTCGAGACATCAATGTAACTGGAAACCGCATGCGTTGGCCTAGATTGGTGTACGAGTATTAGGTATGAAGATGAGAGAGGCCTTGACATTGGAGTCAGATTGTTGTGAATTATAAAATCCATACTTTTTAATGGTGAGCTGCATTCAAAAGTAATCATTCAACACAAAATAAAATCATTTATATTTCATCGTAGCAATTTCATGTGAATTCAATACTTTCGATACTTTACTTATTTGTTCCGACTTCTATTTCATATTACAGAGTCGAAATAAATCCTTCAAAAAGTACCGCGACACTATTCACTAAAAAACTAAATTTCTAACGTTTTAAAGATAAACATATAAAAATGTTCGGAGAGAACACCCCCGGACCAGCGAAATAAAATACCTCTGTATTACGCTGGAATCCAAACTCACGTGGAGCAAACATATCCACAAGATAAGCGCTGCCTCACGTGCATTCTGCGCTGTGTATCCACTATTAGGCAGGAATGGCAAACTTGCCATAGACATCAAGCTCCTCTTGTACAAGGCCGTCCTACGGCCTATACTCTTGTACGCAGCCTCCATCTGGGGTCACGCGGCTCCTACGAACATGAAAATACTACAGAACTTCCAGAATAGGGTCATCTAGGGATGCACCTAGATGGGCAAGGCTCACACAACTCCATCAAGAGTCGGGCATTCTCCCCGTAAAAGAGTTCATTACACAAATCTCCAAACGTTTTTACGATGCACCCCAATCCAACCATCCTTTAGGGTCTAATTCACTGCGCCCGCTAGCAGTTCCCTGCAACATGATTATAAGCAGTTTGTTACCTTTTGATGTTATAATTCTAAAAAATAATGTATCAGGCCTCAAAGGCATACTCCAGATGTAGAGGCAAGGGGTCCAGCGGACCCGGTACCCTATAAGACAGGAAATCAAAGTCAAAGTCATATTATAGAGAAAATTGCGGGCGTGAGCATAAAACTTAATCACCCATGACTTCAATTTTAATATACTGTGAACTCTGCTAAAACCCCATATTACATTATATATGGGTACATCAAATGAAAGTGAATATTTTTTAATGTTTAAATTATGATAATGCAGAAGTACATACAATTATCGTCTAACTGACCTTGGGAACTTGTTTAGAGTTTAGTGTATATATATAACAGTAGAAAAGACTATAAAAAAAAGTTCTACTTAAACTAAGGGTAGGTGTTGAACCACTCTAAACATTTCATTATAAAGATCATCAGATAAATAACACATCTGTTCGTATCAATCAAGTCATATTTTGTAATCTATAACCGTTTTAAGAAAATTGTGAACAAAACGTCAAATCATTTTATTGATTATTTTATCATGTGTGTGACATGATACCCGTTCATAATGTGAAATAAATCGTAAGCCGGGTTGATACATTGTCAACTATACAATATACTTCACATGGCAGGTTTAGCGTTTGTTGTAGCACATTATGTGGATGGATTTTAGGAGATTCTACGCGCGTCGCGATGCACGCACTGCGCAACCGGCTGCGCAGCGCAGGCGCCCCTGGCGGCCGCGCGGACAAGCTCGGCCCGAGTCGCGAGCGGCCGCGCGCCCGACCGCCCGACGTTCAGTTTGATTTTTGATTCAGTTCGCTGCAAACTTGCGCGCATTGGGACGTTCATTCTCTCGAGGGCGTGTGTCGTTTGTTCTTTATAAACATTTGGGTCTACAATAACAAAGCTTTTTCTAAAAGGTCTTTGGCAGATCGTTGTTGAATTAAATACTATCCGAAGAATTGCACTGCTGCATGTGACAGATTTAGGCGTTTAAAAGTGTAAAATCTAGGTAAGTCTTTTGTTTTTATCTGTCATTTTTCTCGTTATTCTTCTTTATGAACTCGTCAGTGGCTATTTTCGACATTGTGCATACGCACTTGGCGATTTCGTACAAAATAGCACATTTGCCCTGTTTTCTTTAGGATGATTACATAATTACTCAAAACAAATCTCGCTGTGTTGTTACAAAATCTGTGTATCTTCAAGAATTATCGGGATTAAGGTTTATCTGTCGCATAAACCCCAGCAGAGATGAGTTTCAAATTTTCAGGAATAGCGGACGACCCTCGCGGAACAGTCCCACGAGTCTGGGGGTTAACACAACATCCGACAGACGAACGACCTTCAGGCCAACAGAGAGGGCAAATATAGTTCGGTAGCTTCATTTCCAAGGATACCCAAAATCTGCGCATCACTTAATTCTCATAAATTACACTTTCCTTTTTTTTGTTTGTATATTTTCAATTGTTTTAGTGTTCCTTAATTATAATCTATTATGTAATGTGTGCACATGTAACGTTCATGTTTCACGTGCTGTCTCTCGCAGTAGGGAGGGACATCATTCATTGGCGCTCTGTCAATAAAGTACTCGGTGTAATACAAATTTGTAGCATTCGAGATCTGCCTTTTCGTACTTTGAAAACCAGACCAATAACAACTCATTGCAATGTACAAATGCGTAGCTTGAGATTTTCCAAATTTTCTGTGATTTAAATTGAAGATTTGGTGTTTCTTATTACTTACGTTTGTTTACAAGTTATAAATGTAGTTGTCTAACATGATATTAATTTATTATTGTATTAATATTACGCTACTGAAACGTTGTACCGAAGCTGTTTAATATTTACTCAACATAATTGCGAGTTTTACAATTTAAATTCAGCGCCTCTTGGCCAGACGCGGAAGCAATGGCCGCGAAGTCACTGATGAATACAGTGACCAAAAATAACGTTCCTTTGTTTTCCTTTGAGTGCGGTTTTCCACCGGCAGTTGGTGCATCTGACGCATAAGATGTCACGCGTTATCGGAAAACCGCACGTATCAACTATTTAGTTATCCAAATAACCACTTCTGAACCTTCCACAATCTGTCCAGACTGGCTAAATTTGAACTGAAGCAATGATTCTGTGCCGCACATGATTTGGCGCACGTTTGACCAATAATGAACTCTCGTCACAGCAAACAATGTGATATTTTACATCTTTGCAGATGATGGTCTTAAAAATAATATATAAAAAAATAAAATTAACTCCTTTATTTCCAAACGTCGCTAACTCCACATGTATATCAACCGGGACCAAAAATATTATTTGATTAATTGAAAATAATTAAAATTATAGATTATTTATTTATTATTTTTTACTTGTTATAGTATTTCGCACGTATTTCGTACATTATGTTCTATTGAACATACAATTCTGCCACTTAAAAATATATCAAATACACGCGATATACTAGAACAATTAAAAATAATATTTTTGTTAATTACGATTCTTTACGTAGGATGGATCGACATATGATGGTAACTAACTGTATTATGGTTTAACATAAACACTCACGTATAATATATCTAGTTTAAACAAAGGCAGGGGTTGATAACCATGCATGTTCAATATGGTCTTATTCGTAAATTATTTTTACTATAAATTATTTATAACTTAATTGTTTTTGTAAAAATACGTTCGATAAACTTACGTCAAAGTCGTTAATATCGTGGATAATTGATGTACATCTATTGTATATTTATAATAAATCATTAAGGGGAACACATTCTTATTGTGAAGTTGTAATTATTCAGAACAGACGGTCTGTGATGTTTTAAATACTAATTTAATGCATTAATTATAAATATATACGCATAAAATCAATTTTGTCGAAAAATATTGTTTTCAAATAATGGAACGACAGATGTGTTAATTTGAAAAAGTGAAACTTATAGGTTCGAAAATTTGTCATGAAAAGTACTGGCGCTATAACACAATTGGTAGTGTACTTCCCCGGATTGGAAATAGAGATCCTGGTAGAGCAAAAACAATATTTTTCGACAAAATTGATTTTATATGTATATATTTATAATTAATACATTAAATTAGTTTTAAATATGTATTACATATATTAATTAGAAAGATATACATATATAATCAATTTTATCGAAAAATATTGTTGTTGCGCCATCGGGATTCTAACCTGGATCTCTTTCCTAACCGGGGAAGGTGCATTATCCAACTATGCTACAGCGACAATTTTCGAACCTATATGTTACCTTTTTTGATTTTAATACATTTAATCGTTCCATTATTTGAAAGAAATGTTCTGAATAATTACAACTTCACAATAAGAATGTGTTCTCCTAACATTAAATTAGTATTTATATTATATTACATTGAAAAAAATTTTTAACACACTAAAATTGAAATCTAATTATTTGATTTCTATATTGTATTAAATTTTTAAAAAAATGTTGCTGATAAAATCTATTTTACCTTAATTTACTACAAAAAATAAAATTTTTACGAAATATTATATATGAAGTAAAGTTGTAATAAAATATATATATATATATACTTGTCGGTAGGAAAAATAATCTACATATAAGACATACGATTCCATTAGACTTGATAGAAAGAATTGGAGCTTTTTCTCACTACTAATAAAGATATCAGATTCTATTAGATTTTATTATCCTGCTTCAAAACATGCGTTTTGAAATAATTTCTGGTATATTAATTGCACAATGTTAAATTCTGCATACACCATGTTCGTATTTCGATAATAGACTTCACTCTGTAAAGTTTTTTTTTTTTGACGATTTAACTACTCATTTCAACGGACCGTTAGTCTAATATGCAAATTAAATTGTTTTTTTTTTGCCAATGTATTTGTATTATGCTCGCATTATTTGATACTTTGGATATATGAAACTAGTATTTTTGATTGGTAAGTTAGTTCGATACAACCATTTTCGTGACTACTTATTGATATACAAATTGAATGTATCAACTAGAAAAATAATATACAGAAAAATTTTTTTTTTTGTTGCTACCGGAAATCATGTCCTGAAAAAAAGAATAAAATAATGTGCATTGTTTCTCATCGAAAATAAGGATATAACTATTCATTTCTCGCGTACTCGGGAGCATGCGATCCATACATATGTGTAAAATATATTTAAAAAAAAAAATCGATTTCGTTAAGGATGTGATCGGTGTCCAAGCGTAGACCTTTACGTCAGTGATATTACGAAACAAATTAAACAACTGTCAATATTCGTTTCGTTATGGCGGCAAGATTGATTCCGACACTATTAAATCTGTGTTCGTCATAATTGACGAAGCGTTCAATGTTATATAATAATTTGAGATGACGGTAAGATAGGAACAATTATGATTATTCTTGTGTAATTAGTGGGTAATGATGTAAATACAGATTATGTATATTCGACAAAATGCGGTTTCTGTAGTCTTTAGTGTGCTTGCTGCGTAGACATACGATAGCAGAACAACAAATTGAGTTTCAACACAGACCACCAAATGTATAGACATAAACTAAATAATAATAAATAAAAAAAGATTTAATTTTCATAGAGTAAATTCTTTTACAGTTTCGCAAATGTGTCATAAAGTATCGATTTATGTTTCCACAAATGATGTTTGTATAATGCTCCTCGTCCTGCAATTAATGTGCCAAACCCCTCTTCTATATGTACACTTTATTTCATGTCTATTCGTTTACTGGTCTGTGAGTTTCGAGCACTCAAAATCATGTAATCACTTTTCAAACATTCATTCTACAGTTGACATTAGCATTACGAATTTTCAACCGACTCGAGCTTCTTTTGTTTGTCTTGCATTGTTTATTTTTTAAATAATATTTTAAGAACTCTTAGGTAACATTTAGCCGAAACGAATTGAAAACACGTGAGATTGTTTTTAAATAATATTTTATATGAACATATATGTACATAACATATTATTCAAACAATTTATATGTGAAAATTGGCAGCGGCCCGAACATAACAAATTCAGACAGATCGTGATATCGGAAGTATACGAAGAGGATAATATAAGGTATACGAAGATGTCAGACGGGAATGTGTGACGTTCTCTATATCAATGGCGTAGCAATAATAAAAAATATGAAATAAGAAATATAAAAAAAAAATATAAATATAAATTTATTAAAAGAAGTTGTATCAATGTGTCCAAAATTTAATAAAGATGAATTGATAATTTTGGCGTCTGCTATCAGTTTACTCAAAGGTATTTGAGATTCTGTAAAAATAAGGTAGATGGCTCTTTCAAATAATGGAACGATTAAATGTATTAATATTAAAAACGGTAACATGTAAGTTCGAAAATTGTCGCTAAAAATATTGTCGCTGTAGCTTAGTTGGATAATGCACCTTCCCCGGTTAGGAAAGAGATCCAGGTTTGAATGCCGGTGGCGCAATAACAATATTTTTCGATAAAATTGATTTTATATGTGTATCTTTCTAATTAATATATTTAAAATATAAATTTAACAAAAATCCATAAAAATAGTATGTAAAATATATAATACTCTATTTTTCAGTTTCTACCTTAATTTATACATTTTACAATATTTACACAATTAAGCGCTTGTGCTATGAAAATATGATTAATCACTGGGTGTTTCTTACCGAAAGACCAACAAATATATTTTTATTTTATACGTCAATATTTCGTATATTTTTAAAACATTTTTTTTTGTCTTAGTTCAAATGTTTTTCTTATCAAAAGTGTTTCTAAAAGATAATTAGAAAACACAGAAAAAATGTTGTTGCTGATGATATTTTATCCTATATTTGAAACTAGATGCACGGTAATACAATGTACATATAATAATGATTCGGTAAGGGTGGTTTTTAAAGGCTTACGTCAATTTTTACCTCACTGTGACCTTGAACTTCCTTACACACATAACAATATCGGAATCAGATTGTGGATGTAGTACATTTAAACTGTTTTGATATTCGTACAGCGTACAAGAGTATTTAAAAAATAGATAAACCTCAACATTTTCGAATATTTTCATAAAAAATAAAACATTTTTCGCGAGTAATTTGTATACAGTCCCTTCTCTCTTCTCATTATTTAGAGTAATCTCATAAAATATGCGATGAAAGTCACCAATCAACCACTTCAAACACGTAACCATGGTGACTACATACATTCAGTACCCAAACACGTTAAACTTGGGTATTGACACTTTTTAGAAATTCACGTGTTCAAAACTCACATCCCTCACTGGATTGAAATATGTCTTTTCACGTCCCGATAGGGTACGTAAATAACTAAGTCGTGAGTCGTCAAAAATATACCAACCCCTCTTTTTCATTATTTTCTGTTTTAATCAATCAATAATGAATGCTATGTTTGCCATTACGGGTGAGTAGTAGGTTCTTGAAGTCCACAAAGAGAGTGATTTATATACCGAATACATATATGTAGGCAGGTTTCCCTCTGTAGCGAGTGCAGACGTGCATGTTTTTTGATTAAGTTTTATGTATTTATACAATAATATATTTTTATTTATACAAACCTATTAAATACACAATAATAATCATACCAACAAGTTAATAAATATAAATTTATTAAGGAGAACACATTCTTATTGTGAAGTTGTAATTATTCAGAACTAAATTAGTATTTAAAACATCACAGACCGTCTGTTCTGAATAATTACAACTTCATAATAAGAATGTGTTCTCCTTAATAATATAAGTTGTATCAATGTGTCCAAAAATTTAATAAAAATGAACTGATAATTCTGGCGTCCGCAGTCGGTTTACTCAAAGGTATTTGCGATTCCGTAAAAACAACGTAGATGGCTTTCAAATAATGGAACGACAGATGTATTAATTTGAAAAAGTGTAACTAATTTGTCATGAAAAATACTGGCGCTATAACACAATTGGTAGTGTACTTCCCCGGATTGGAAATAGAGATCCATGTCCAAAAACAATATTGATTTTATATGTATATGTTTATAATTAATACATTAAATTAGTATTTGAAATATAAATTTGTTTATAAGGTAGATGTGTCAGGTTTTAATTAATCAGGTGTAATTAATTAATTTTAATATTTTTTTCGTATTTCGTCTGTTTATATGTGATTACGCAAAGGAAAACAACTTGGATGAACTTCTGTAAATTGTCGATGATTTGGAATTGAAATCAGAATTGGAGTCGGGGTTAGTAATCTTTTTCAACGACCCCACAGCTCGCGTTAAATAACAGTTTACCAATCATCGTTAAATCGAATACAATAACGGTTTAAAAGGTTCACTATCACTATTTGTAAAAATATTATCCTCCTTCAAAATTTACCGTGTTGGGTGCAAATCTGTACTGTTCACTATCGATGTTTTATTGTGGCTTTGGCGATAATGTTGTCTTTTTTTTCGCGATTCCCAATTTTAGAGAAATTAAAGAATTCTGCATCAGGACAGACTAGTTTGGCGCTCTATCCTCTCTGCCTACCTCCTCGGGTAACATCCACGGTGTGATGGTAAGTTGGTTAATTTTGTGTATATATCTATCCATTATTACATTTTATTCTTATAGCGATGTAGATAAAGGTTACGTTCAAATGAATAAAAAAAATGCTGCAATAATTGTCCTATGTATAATACGTTTTTCGCGCACGTTTTACAATAAAAATATAATGTCAAAGCCCCTCCCCCCCCTCCCCCTTTAATTGAATACTTTTCGTATTACGTATGAGAGATATTGCCGTCAAGTCCTTGAAAATATTGTTTACAAGCGTGTTACCTTACGCGTGCGTATACCTGTTTGTTTATATTATTATGGCGTCAATACGTGGTCACTGAACCGCACGTACGTTTTGTTTACTGTTTTCTCGTCCCGCCTATGTCTCGATCGATTGCTGAACTCTCGCGAAGGCTGCGCCGGTATTGGCAGGCGGCGATAGAACCTTCCAGCGAATTCTATACATATATATATATATATATACGATATTCGCGCCTATTCTCGAACGCCTCCAACTTTTACGGTATCTTAACAATCTTGTATTTGATTTTGTTACGATCATTTAACGTTTCTTCAATTTTGATTTACTCAGATTTAATATGTGAAAACTAATCTTGCCACAATAAATGTACATATATTGACGGATGACGGGTTTGTTTCTTTATCTGAATAGTGTGCACGTGTTGAGGCGCAAGCGTCTGTCTAGCTGCAGGATCACAATTCATGTTTTGCTCAAACCTTGGCAACATGGAACAGATCCTCGACTCTGAAACCGGATGATTCACAACCAGGACAGTTTCTTTCTCCCCAACATGTATCATCTACTTTTCCTTGAATTATAGTTTGTAAAATATCAATTTAATGTATTAATTATAAATATACACATATAAAATCAATTTTGTCGAAAAATATTGTTTTTGCGCTACCGGAATCTCTATTTACAATCAGGGGAAGTGCACTACCAATTGTGTTATAGCGCCAGTATTTTTCATGACAAATTAGTTACACTTTTTCAAATTAATACATCTGTCGTTCCATTATTTGAAAGTCAGAATCTCAAATACCTTTGTGGGTAAACCGACTGCAGACGCCAGAATTATCAATTCATTTTTATTAAATTTTGTACACATTGATATAAGTTATATTATTAAGGAGAACACATTCTTGTTATATATTAGTATTAAAACATCACAGAGCGTCTGTTCTGAATAATTACAACTTCACAATAAGAATGTGTTCTCCTTAATATTATTTGTAAGAGGCGACATTTCGTTTCGCGAATTATATGCCAAAAATATTAAATTCTGCCCCTTTTGACGATATGTTTTGAATTATTTGGTTTTGTAGAACTATGTGATATGTTGTTTGCTAATGATATAATGTTTATTTAGTGATATTAAATTATAAATATTATACATGACATCCCTAGTCTGTTTCTGAGTGTTTGATATTCTTATATAAAAAATAATACAATATTGTTATCAGCGGCTGCGTCGGGGCATTGGGGCTCACGATAGATAGGAACGCAGAAGATGGGCGACATTAGTTTTGATACAAATCATAGATTTTGAATGAAAAATTTTGTATTGGGGCTAAATTTTTTTAGTTACCGCATTCGTGACTTAATTTTTTTACAACTTCTTCCTTCAACTGCAAAAGAAAGAATATGTACATTATTGTTGTGTTTCTGTCTCTTGATAAAAACCTATACCGCCTGCGCTAATTTGTTATGGCTTGTCGGCTCTGATGATGATCTACCAGATACGTCCTTTGTTGAGGTTCGATCTGGTGACAAGAATAATAGGCTGTTTGTACAATGTGACAATTTACAGTATTTATTCCCGACTGATAATATTACAAATTATCTTAGAACTATATTTGGAGAGTGACGCGGAGCGAAAGAAAGACGAGCTCGGTTGCTAGTCTTTCTTATGCATGCTGACTGGCGTATTCATTCTACATACATACACACGTTTGACCCGAACGCGCATGCCCCTGTCACTCGATCATTAATCCATAGACATTATTACGATTATTACAACCAATAAACATATTATTTTTGTGTCCTATTTACTAAAAAATTAATCTGAATCTTGTAGGGAACAGTAGTCGGGCAATTTAAAGCGCTAAAGTATGTTTATTTATGTTAAAACTTCCCTACTTCTGCGCATCAAGTGTTATATATTCTGTGCATAGTTTTCTGGGCTAATCTGCCGTGTATATCTGACGTTACTGGCCGACGTTTCGGATCACCACATTACAGGATCCACCATCAGGGTTGATGTAATGCATGACTGTTAGTTGAAAGTAGGGTCTGTCATTAGTCCAGAAAACTACACACAGATTCTGAACGGCCGTGAAAACCTAACGACATTTTTAAGTGTTATGTAGATTGCAAATAGCAATAATAGTAGGCGCATACCATTTACACGCAATAAAGTACTAAGTTTGTATGTTACGTCAATGTTTTTTGTCGGATATTGCATTTCAAATTACGGAACTGTGAAAACTAAAATAAAATATTTTACTTGTTTTTTCGATTTTTATTGCTCATTTAAAAAATAAAAACAATTTATATATAACATCAAACATAACATTTTAAAATTATTTATTTCATTCTTCTTAACTTCGACGCTCGTATCTGCGTAATTTGTTTTGACTCTGTTGACGAATTATTATTGCCTTTGAAGATATCTTCCATAACAATTTATTGACACGTTGGGTTCACGTGCCAACCCTGTTGTTTAAAATAAAAAGTCGTTATCATTCTACGACGTTATATAATTTTTTTTTCAAAAAGCCTTCAAGAGAGGAGTGATTATTACGTATTTTAATTTACCACGTAACATTGTTACGAATTTTAAATTACTTCGTTACATTATTACGTATTTTAAATTACTTTTCAATTTATTGTGGAGATGGCTTAAGATAATGTTTATTATTATTTGTTTATCTACTGCCACGAATTTTATCTAAAAGTTAGATAATAATTAAATAAATGTTTTTCTTTTTTATTTATGTATGAATAAAAGGACGCGCGTTGTAATCTATATGACCTTATCGCAGTCCGCTGATAGATATTCAATTATTATTTATATTAAAATACTAATTAAATGTATTAATTAGAAAGATATACATATAAAATCAATTTTATCGAAACATATCGTGGTTGCACTGCCGGGATTCGAACCTTGAGCTCTTTCCAAACCGGGGAAGGTGCATTATCCAACTATACTACAGCGACAGAACTTTTGACGGCAAATTTTCGAACTCATATGTTACACTTTTTCAAATTAATACATCTGTCGTTCTATTATTTGAAAGCCATCTATTTTGTTCTTACGGAATCTCAAATGCCTTTGAGTAAACCGATAGCAGACGCCAGAATTAACAATTCATTTTGATACAACATATATATTATCATCATATTGATACAACATATATATTATTAAGGAGAACACATTCTTAATTAATTAATATTTAAAATATCACTGACTTCTGTATAATTAGATCTTCACAATAAGAATGTGTTCTCCTTAATAATAAATAGGATAGAATAGGAAGAGATCCAGGATCGAATCCCGGTACCACCAACAATATATTTTGATAAAATTGATTTTGTATGTATATCTTTCTAATTAATACATTTAATTTGTATTAAAAACATCATAGACTTACGTCCTGAACAATTACAATTTCACAATAAGAATGTGTTCTGTAAATGTGGTTAATGCACGTTCCCCGGATTGGAAGAGATCCAGCTTCGAATCTCGGTAGCTACAAAAATATTTTTTGATAAAATTTATTTTATATGTATATCTTTATAATGAATACATTTAATTAGTATTTAAAATTTCGCAGTCGTATGTTCTGAATAATTACAACTTCGCAATAAGAGTAATAATATATTTGGATTATTTATTGTATATAAATGAAAGCAATTCAAATTATATTTTCTCAGCTATTACATTTCCAATTTAATTTGATTATGTCAAATTTTTTGTGTGATTCTTAATAATTATTACGTGTTTTTAATTATTTTTTTACTGATTCAGAATCACAAAACGATTTGTGATAAGTTTACCGATGTTGGGTCAGATAACACCGAGCTTTGAATAAATTATAAAATTGACCTTATCGCTTGACAATTTAATCTGGAATCTTATCCATAAAGCATAATAATTACATATTTCTGTAGATTTGATTTTAAGCGATTTGTTTAAAATATTCCCGTGTCCTTCACTGGACTGAATCAAAGATTTAACAATCTCAAGTATAATATGATAACAATGCCAAGTATCGATCGCGCTACCTCAAACATGCTAAGCGAATGCTCTCGGTATTGCCTCATTAGACAGTGGTGTCAAATTATCGTATAATTATATTTCTATATACTTAAACTTTACATCAAATTTTAATACAGGGTGAATATTATGTTCCAGGCCGATGTAGTTTTTAAATAACTAGGAAAAGGAACACAGTTTTTTAATTCGGCTTTTATTTATTGATTATTTGATTTATTACAATTATGTATGAAATATGATATCGGCCAAACGGCCGCCTCTGGCACCGGCACAAATGCGTGCTCTTTAATCCTTGTCACACACTTGGCGTGTTATTTCAGCTATTTCACTTCGAATAGTGTCCTGTAGCATCGGAATTGTTATCGGCTTTTTGGCGTAGACCTTTCCTTTCAAGTACCCCCACAGAAAATAGTCGGGAGCCGTCAAATCAGGTGATCGAGGAAGCCGGTCGATATCATCATTTTTTGACATGCGGCCGGTATAAATTTCTTGCAATATTCCAAGCGTAGCTCGAGCTGTATGAGATGGCACAGTCCTGTTGAAATTACATATGTTGCAGGCCCAATCGACCCAATGCGGCCACCAATAAGTTTTCCAACATGTGACGATAGCCATCACCATTCATGCTTACAGCATGGCCTCTTGCATGGGTGTAAAGGTCGTTGGTGTATCATTTGAGGATTTTCAGTGCCCCAATAATGGCTGTTTTATTTATTAACAAAACCCGCCAAGTCGAAATGAGCTTCGTTTTTCATGATGATTATTTTACAAAAGTCGGGGTCATCAATATTGAGTTGCAAAATATGTGCTGATGCGTGTTATTGAGGCGTTAGATGCTTCATAATAAATTGTAATCAACTACTCTTTACGACTACCAAATGCGAACTGACAAATATCTGCCAAACTAAAATGGCGGCCAAACAATATCGGCCTGAAACATAATATTCACCCTGTGTTAATGTTGAGTTTTATTTTAAAACATTCTTAATTATCTGGAATTATATGTACTTTTGTACGAGAGCTATATTTTTACAAATTTGCTCTCACACTATTTATAACATTATTTACGAATATAAATAGGTACTTGAAGAAGCTTCGGGGGATCAAATGTTCAGGAGATCAAATGGCAGAGGAATCAAGTGTCCAAGGGATCAACTGTCCGAGGAATCAACTGTCGGGAGATCAACTGTCGGGGATCAACTCCCATCAACATGGCTCAAGACCGGGGGGGATGGAGATGTTGTGTGGACCGGGTTCTAGATACTTCAGGGGATCACGATGCACGACATTGAATATACGATGAGGAAGAAAAATGTGTCTGCATCGGAGTGGAAATTTAAATAGAGCATATAATAGAGGCGATATTTTTGGGGTGAAATTTCTTCGCTGTGTACCAAGGGGCGGTTGGTTGTGTGGTTAGTAACATTTTTAAAAGTATTTTTTTTACGAAAACTGATAGTTCGTTCGTAAATATCATTGGTAAAAAAATATTTACCTCCTGAAAATACATCTCGTTATAAACTCACTTTACTCTCCGATATCCGATAGTGAAAACGAGAATCGATTGTTTAATATGGCGAACTCTCGCGGCACATTGATACTGTGAATGCTGCAGGTATCAGAGTTCGTCTGATGATGATCTCGTTGTTTAATATACATTAGCACATAATACGAAAAAATTTCACCACCAAAGTGAGTGTGACAGATTCGTTCGAAACGCAGAGACGAAAAAATCCACAGATAAAGCATATTTCATGATTATTTGTCGCGAGTATGGCCAATCTCATCTACGCTTTGACAATAAATTTAAGTGGTAAATTTGACGTTCGAACAACCCTTAGTAAAAATTTTACTACTGATCACACGACCGACCCTAAACATGACAGACACGGCGGTGATTTAAAGGTGGTCATTGTGGTTCAATGCTGTGTTTGTGGAACGTGTTGGGATGACCTCTGCTCCCGAAATAGAATAGCGAAATGGTTCGCCTGGTATTGTTGCAACACGCCTTCTTTATTTATGCGCATGTTTACATTCACTTCAAACGGAATCATATTTATTCGTCAGTTAGCAGGTTTATTGATCCGTGCATTAGCTGTAACCATTAAGAGAATGCAAATTTGATGTTTGTTTAGATGGTCGTGTGCTTCTAACGGACGCCTGCGCCATATTCAGTTTTATTCTTCTTCTTTGTCTTGTTCACAGTGGACCGGCCAAACTATTGCCGCTGGTTCTTCAGCCATGATGTTCTCCTTCCACCGGCAATCTTTCCCAGCATCATGAGGTGCAAGATCTCGTACTTCTCCGTCCGAGATATTGAAGTATTCGTATTTTTATTGTTTTAAACACGAACCATAACATCTTCGTTCGTAACTCTATCCATCCAGCTTATTTTGAGCATTCTTCCGCAGATCCACATCTTAAATGCTTCAAGTCGCCTTATCATTTCTTCTGTAAGTGTCCATGCTTCCATTCCATCAAATAAAATCGAGAACACACAGCATCGGACTATTCTCGTTCGTAACCCAAGGTTGCGCTCATGACTGCAGAACATGAGGACAAAGGTTGCACGAGTTTGCTCAATGGTGCATTTGATTTCAATACCTGATTTGTGTATTGAATCAATACCGAAAGTCATACCGGGATTTATAAAAATAAAACTGTTTTTCTTTACATAATATTTATTTATGAAAAGAAAATATGCTATTGACACGTTAGAACATAATAAAGAAAGTGAGTACATGCATAAAAATATATGAAATTATTTTTCTTCTTTATGTATAATTCATAATATAATAATATTACGTACCCCCATCTTTTTCTATGATTTTCTGGACGTCTTGCAAGTCTTGGATGCTTTTTCATTAAGGCTTAATGCTTTTCATTTAATGCTTGATTAAAACGGCCACGTTTTTGAGACGCCAGCGGGGCAAAAAATAACGTGTTTTTTATGCAAGGTTAAGATAAGTTAAATGTTTTATCTTTTATATATACAATAACTGTATATATATAAAATATATTTAGCATCCTGTCATCTCGTCTGTCTCATGGTCATATCGCGTCTCACTCTATGGTCAGTTTCTTATCTATGATAGAACCGTCAAACTATGACAATATTAATATTTTGTTCGTATTTTTCAAGAATGTTTTTAAGTGGATACATATATTTCAAAGTTAATACGTAAGAACACCATTTGTACAGTTCCAGGGACATATGAAATAGGGAAGATATAGCACATTTTTTAAAGATAATTTATTTTATGCTAAAATAGTAATAAAACTGCTGTTGAAATTAATCTACAGGTCGCTAAAATTGTTTACAAGTGTGTGATTTCTTGAACGAATGAGGGGAGACTGGCAAATAAAATATGAAATGAGGGTTGAACACAATTGGCACAAGGGATGTCCTGGCGAAAGGCATGCCGATCCACGATTCACAATCAACGTTCGGTATATGAAATATTTAACATGGGTGGGCAGAATATAGAATGGCCCTTACTTTGTCCTGGAGTACCACTCTTGCTTTGTACTTAAACACTTGTATCTTCTGATGTACGCTAGTCGAATGCTGAAGTCAATATGAATAATCGTCAGAGTCACATTTTTGTCGATATTTCTTTTAAATATGAATTAAATATATTAATTATAAAGATATACATATAAAATCAATTTTATCGAAAAATATTGTTGTTGCGCTACCGGGATTCGAACCTGGATCTCTTCCATAGTTGGATAAAGCACCTCCCCCGGTTAGGGAAGAGATCGAGGTTCGAATCCCGGTAGCGCAACAACAATATTTTTCGATAAAATTGATTTTATATGTATATCTTTATAATTAATATATTTAATTCATATTTAAAATATCACAGACCGTCTTTTCTGAATAATTACAACTTCACAATAAGAATGTGTTCTCCTAAAAAAAAAAAGATATTTCTTTTAGCTCGATTTTGGAAGCCCCGATAAATGTATCCACTGTTCGGCAGGAATAACAAACTTGCCACAGATAACAAGCTCCTCCTATACAAGGCCGTCCTACGGCCTATACTCCTATACGCAGCCCCCATCTGGGGCCACGCGGCTACCACAAACATGAAAAAACTGCTATCCTTCCAGAATAAGTGCGTCCGGCTATCACTGGATGCACCCAAATGGATAAGGCTCTCACAACTCCATCAAGAGTCGGGCATTCTCCCCGTAAAAGAGTACATCAGATGGACTGGAGAAGCACCCAAATCCGATCATCAATTCGTTAGCTAAACACGACTTGAACGCATCGTCGCGATATAAACGTCCAAAATCCGTCCTCTTAGAGGAATAACTCACTGCGCCAGCTAGCAGTTTCCTGCAACCTGATTATTAATGCAGCTTGTTACTTATTTTGTTTTTTAATTCTAATAATAAAGTTTATCAGGCCTCAAAGGCATACTACCGATGGTAGGGCAAGGGGTTCGTCGAACCCGGCACCCCGTGAGACATGCGAACAATGCCAATGACAAGCCTCGATGAATTAAATTATCAAAAAATGACTTTTGCCCATCTCTGTTTGCGCAGTGCGTGACTCCTTCGCCACATATCAAAGGAACCAATTCGTCTTCTTTCCCTCGCCATAGAGAGATACTGAACACACCAGAGACTGTACCCTGACCTTCTGTATCTTGTCTAGTTTGCGCGAATAAACTTCTGAGTTGGATACGTGATTACACTTAAGTTATTTGTTTTTTTTTTTTTTTTTTTTTTTTATTTTCACTCAGATTCACTCAAAGGTATTTGAGATTCTGTAAAAATAAGGTAGATGGCTCTGTCAAATGATGGAACGATTAAATGTATTGATATCAAAAAGGTAACATATAAGGTCCAAAAATTGTCGATAAAAATAGTGCCGCTGTAGCTTAGTTGGATAAAGCACCTCCCCCGGTTAGGGAAGAGATCCAGGTTCGAATCCCGGTAGCGCAACAACAATGTTTTTATTTTTCGATAATATTGATTTTGTATGTATATCTTTATAATTAATACATTTAATTCATATTTAAGTTATTTGTGTTTCATAATTGAATATTTTTACACAACAATGATTCCATTACAGCAATTAATAGACAACCAAGTGGAGTCCGTATAACCGTCCTACAGTGAACCGAGTCTGCAATGTGGACACTAGAATTAATGACCAAAAATATATTTTTAACGTAAGCTTACACGTGATACATCTATCTTGACCCTGGACCATAATAATTGGTACTTTTATAGCATTCATGAATTTGGCTCTTCATTTAAAAAAAAAATTCGCTACCTAATAAAGTGTATTGTTGTTTTGTATTTTACTGGTAAGCCGAAAACCATCTCTTAAATATTCACATCCAAAAAAAGCTGTAAAAGCAAATCTCCGCGCAGCAAGTAAAACAATAAGAGAATGAGTCATCTGACCCAGAAATTATTATATGTATTTGGCATTTGATATTGTATCGTGTGAGGCCACGATCAGAACTGTTCATTTGCAGTATGTTCTGTCGGAAGGTCGTCGAAGGTTCTCCGCGATGCAGCTCCAGCTGGGCCGTCGGCAAATTAAATAAGTTAACCCTCGCCATTCAACAGTAACAAATTCACAATCGATAAATCTTGTTCTTCAAAATTAGCAAAATTATTTTTAGGCCTCATTTTATATAAATAATAATAATACAAAATACTTTGTTTAAACCGCGTGTTTTGATACCTATGGTGTCTTCTTCAGGAAACAATGCATACTGAAATTAAAAATACAAACTATAAATAAGTAGATACTAATATGAAAAAAAAATTAAATGGTGACTATTTGCAAAGATGATTTGGTTATTTATAATATTTAACTTGCTATTAACACTTTTTATAATTTTAAATTTATCTAACAGTAAACCCTTAGATAATTTCTAAACCCTTGTTGATGTCAAAATAATGGTTTGTTTTTGTTACGTACTTGTCTTCTTAGTACGTCTTTAGTGTACACCTCGTGGAATAGACTTTGTAACATTTATTGGTTTATTACAATATCATACAATTATTACAAGGTATGTCATTAGTATCACTAAGCCGACGTTAACACAGAGAAAAAGAGCCGCGCCTTTCCGCGCGCCGGCCTTTATAGCCTTACACACACGCGCCAGCGGTGCAGCACTCACACACACATACACACAATTTCAAGGACACCACACCCTCCCCCTCCTTAACTGCAACCCCCTTTCATGCCTCACTCAGCCACTCTATGTATTTCCCCTGGACGATCGCTGGGACGATCATAACGCCAGGAGTCCGAGGTAGGTCTGTTCCCTGCGAAGTATCCTGTCCAGCATCGGAAACAGAAAACACGTGTTAAGTCACGGGCTGGTCCGGCCCGTCAGGAGTTAGTCTGCAGCTTCAGCCTGAGATCGAACCCACATCTTATCCATCAAATCCACGTTACCTTCTTGCATTTGATTTGGTTCAGGTGACGCTTCCAAATCTGGACTGTGCCATTAATTCGTACCAAGTGCAGCGTGGAACCGATCCTTTTTGCAATTTCTCCCGATAACCAAGAAACTTTATTCACTACTCCTATAGTCCCAAACATAACTGACCATTTTTAAGATCTAATCTCCTTCTCGCGTCGCCCTTTATAGCCTCATACACAGAACCTTACAATTACAAGGACATCACAGTTTTATTATTATTTAGATAAATCTTTTAGCTGTGTTTATTATTATATCTTATCATTTTTTTATATGATGCAACGCAAAGAGATATATACAACGTATACAGGTGTAGCAGACATAATTTAGTTAATAGTTAAAAATGTTCAAGGAGTATTCAGTGTGCGGAAAATCTTACTGTATGAGATTTAAAAAAAAAATCGTGTTAATCTTTAAGTCTACATACAGATGAATATTATATTCCAGGCCGATTTTGTTTGGTCGCCATTTTGTTTTGGCAGACATTTGTCAGTTCGCATTTGGTAGTCGTAGAGAGTAGTTGATTACAATTTATTGTGGAGCATATAACGCCTCAACAACGCGTTGAAGTCATTAAAACATTTTATCTAAATAATAATGGCAATGCTATAACCATTAATGTTGGAAAACTTATTGGCTGCCGAATCGAATCGAATGGACCTGCAAGACATGCGGCTTCAACAAAACGGTGCCACCTCACACACTGCCCAAAGTACGCTTGAAATTTTTCCCACCCGCATAATGTTAAAATGTGGTGATATCGACTGGCCTCCTCGATTACCTGATAATGACGGGTCTCGAATATTTTCTGCGGGGGTACTAGAAAGAAAAGGTCTACGCCAACAAGTCAATAACAATTCCGATGCTACAGGACAATATTAGAAATGAAATTGCTGAAATAACACGCGAAGTGTGCGAGAATGTTATGAAAAAGATGGTTAAAAGAGCACGCAAAGGCGGCCACTTGGCTGATGCATACATAATTGAATTAGACCAAATAATCGATAAATTAAAACCAAATAAAAAAAGAACACATTCTTATTGTGAAGTTGTAATTATTCAGAACATAAGTCTGTGATATTTTAAATACTAATTAGATGCATTAATATGAAAGATATACATATAAAATCAATTTTATTGAAAAATATTGTTGTTGCGCCACCGGGATTCGAACCTGGACCTCTTTCCAAACCGGGGAAGGTGCATTTTCGAATCTATATGTTACACTTTTAAAAATTAATACATCTATCGTTCCAATATTTGATATATACATTATAGATGTATTCATTTGAAAAAGTGTAACATACAGGTTCGAAAATTTGTCGCCAAAAATAATGTCGCTGTAGCATAGTTGGATAATGCACCTTCCCCGGTTTGGAAAGAGATTCAGGCGCAACAACAATATTTTTCTATACATTACATTTTATATGTATATCTTTCATATTAATACATTTTATTAGTATTTAAAAAATTAAATTTAATTTCCTAGTTATTTAAAAACAACATCGGGCTGGAAAATAATATTCACCCTGTACTTTGAATTATCATTATTTTATATCTTTGCTTCAGACCCTAAATCATCTAATAAAAATTAGTCGACAAAACATGTTCGATGATGTTATCCTTCTTCCAGGGCTCCGAATTCCAGCAAATTTTTCACTGCATTATGAGGCGCAAACTCTGAATGTCCCATCGCACGTCTGAGATATTGAATATTTTGGATTTTTATTGTTTTAAATAGTTTTTATTTTTTTATTATTCATCCGAACCATAAAATTTTATATCTTCTCCAATTTCGTTCCAGTAACATAAAGACTTTCATTGTCAACTGTGAGGATATATTTTGTTTAAGTTCTAATCCGACTGTCTCACACACATTCGCTACTTGTTTCATCCTTGTTCAACGTTATAGATCCTCAATGTTACTAGGTAGAAGTACCTCTGACGCGGCTTATTCAAAATGCACCCATTTCTAACAAGCCCTTGAGTAGCATTTTGAAGAGCTTCATTTAGTATTTCTTCTGAATGAGTTGAACAGCGTGAATAAGAGAGATTGCATCTGTAGGGGCTGTAAAAGTTTTACTTTGGTTATTAACATCAGAAGGATCTGTTTAAGGTGAGTCTGAGGGCCCAATCTCATCAGATCTCACGCGTGTATGTGAATGTCGCAGTGTATATACAATCGGTTGGCGTGTATTGTGGGATGATGTACAAATGAATTTATACAGGTTGAAAGTTAAATTGCACGATAAAATTAGTGACAATAGCTGCTCACTGGAGGTGGTGCCGAGAAGGCAGCGAGGGAAGAAGTCAATCGCTTCAGTTAATTTTTCGAACAGGTTGCGTTGCGATGTATTGTCGTCTAAATTTTCGGTCGGTACTGGACGGACATGAATGGCTGTAGAGCGCCTTGCTAAACGGCCAGATACTGGTGCGGCGTGTACAACAAGACCTCTAGATATTGTTCTTACCTTAAAATGTTTGTTAAATAGTTTTTTTCTATAGATTTTTATGTTTATCTATCTAACAGATGCATCTAATTAGTTTTGTTTTAAAAAAAAAAACACTCTTTACACTACTTTACGTTTAATTTTGTATTGGTTTGGTTCCGGAATAAATTTTAATTTATTTTTAAGGGGACACCACTTTTTGCTCAGTTTGCTAATACTCAAGGGCGCTTTACTTTTAAAGAGGTCTTCAAGTGACTCCAGAATTTAGCAACGTCGTGTGCATCCGACACGATGCAATCTAGTCCACGGGACGTGTCACGCAAATGGCTTATTGGCTCGCTCGGCCAACCTGTTTGCGGATCTGATTCCGTTATGCGCCCGCTCCCGGGTTCTGACATTCATGCATCTGGGTGCCATCCCGCGACACGTCTCGTCAGCTGGCATATTTAAAACTCTCTCGTCTCTGGGTAGCGAAGCCGGTCTGAGTCATCTGCGGCTTGCCACGGGGGCTAGCGGCTGAAGTGCGATACGCTTTAGTATCATGAATCAATAATGAAATGATTATATTTTGACAAATAAAACTTCGTTCCTTTGGGTAGATTACGATGGAAATATTTTCTATTACATACATAACTTTTGAAAAATTTCAATTCTTCGATCATGATCAAGAGACTTTGAAACTACCCTTGTAGCCGTTTTTATAATCAGTAGTAATTTTTGAACATATTTTTTTACTATAGAAAGTATTTATATTCGCTCGTGGTAAAAAAAAACGTTGTTGGTACGTCATAGTTAATCCCGCCTATGATAGTGTGGCAATGCGAATAATCATCGAATACATACAATTTTGTGCTTTATCTATGGCTTTATTAATATCCCTGCGTTCGAAATCTGTCACACTACTGGCGAAAAATCTTCGATTATATAAATTAAACGGCGAATAGAATATATCATTTTCAACTAAAGATTGATGATTTTACCGTCGGATATCGAATAGTAAAATTATTTTACTACTGGATATATTTTAGAGAAGTAAAAAGTTTTTTTTTACCAACGATCGAAGTACCCATTTTCGCAGAAATTTTTACTAATGTAACTTTTTTATCATAGTTAAAAATCACACAACCGACCTTTAAGTTTATCTACTAGTTTTGTGGACACGGTAACTTTCGTAGTTATCGTTATTGTTATCCGTAATCATGACTTCTAGATTATAAGAATATATATTTTGTATATGCAAGAATTTTTCATATTAATTCAATTTTGTGGCGCGATCAAAATTAATTTAATGGTCGCGGTCTTTCTTACAATGCTTGTGTATTCTCAATTATGGAAAATAACATACAGTTTATTGGTTTAAAATTAGTGTAAAGGTCTTATATAAGCAGTAGTTAAAAAATAAAGTCAAATCTAGTGTATAACTAAATGAATGATAAAAACACATATTTTCGTAAAAAAAAAACGCGAAAATTTGACTTATTATTGAATGTGGCATCATATTCTCAAAGGTCTTTCATTTGATCAAAATACAAAATTATTCACACCCTGTTTTTTTAAAACAAAACAATGTACATAGGTATGTGTAATACATACACTATTGTATTTATCATTATTAAGAAGTGATCTATTATTTCTTCAAACTTGCCACTTAATTTTGAGACTTTCGTTGTATATTTTTTCACAACCTTCTTATACTAACACCGGACCTTGCACCGACAAATTTCTACCCGTTAATGTCACCGCAAATTTTTTTTATTCAAAATTACCAAAATTCTTCGTGAAAGAAATTAATAGATTGCTCTCTGTCCAATAACGCTGCATAGGTACCTACATAGTTGATTAAATTAATGATTAAGTTTCCTGAATTTAAAAAAAAAAGTTACTATTTACTTATTTATTTTTATTCAAATATTGCTAATAATATATTGATCCAACAAAAAATATATATATATATATATTATAAACTTTAACAGAAAAAGAATATTGCTTTAAATAAATCCTAAAAATAATTTGATTCTCATTGTGACATCATATATGTTGTTTCAGGGAAAATTATTATCAAATTTAGTCTATAGATGGCGATAGTGTAGTGGTATTCGAAGTGATTCCACATATTAACATATATACAAATTTTAAAAATTCGATAGATATGGAGGTTAATTGGGTGGAATGGTGAACGTTTCATTGTGTAAAGTGATTACTTAAGCCAGCCGAAGACAGGTTGTAGGCTCCGTAATTACACATACTTTCATATTTTTCCATTAATAAAAAATAGCTTCGTCTCTATGAGATAACTATTATTTGTTCAATATTTAATAGACCGAAAAAAAACTTCATGTGTATATAGGTATTAAAATATGGTAATTATGTAAATTTGTCTTCACACAACACATATGTACATTCACGTATTATTAAGATGTATATGTGTGTGATTGACAATAAAATAAAATATGCTGTATATTTTATCGATATATTAAAAATGGAATGTTAGAATTAGAACATTCTTACGGGCAAAACGAATTCATTACAGTCTAAGATATGACATGTAAAGAGTCGTTTTGTGATTTTGTTGTATTTCTGTATATTCTTGCAAGAAAACTAAAAACAGACGTACACATGCCAGTTTGCGCTTATGGTATATTTATAGGTTAGACTTCATATTTTTATTTATTATCTTTGTTGTATTAACCACTTAATTGAGTTTAAATACATCTACCGGTTTCGAAAAATACCATTTTCTTCTTCAGGATGTCGTAACTAACTAAAACATATATTATTGTTTCTTTACCGGAATATATTTAAAAAAAATCTATTAAAAAAAAAACACAATTGTTACTTAATACATTAAATAATATTTTTTTAAAATAGTTTCTGGTAAAGAAACAATAATATATGTTTTAATTAGTTATGACATCCTGAAGAAGAAAATGGTATTTTTCGAAACCAGTAGATGTATTTAAACTCAATTAAGTGGTTAATAAAACAAAAATAATAAATAAAAATATACTGATATTCTCATATTTTAGAATAACTTTGTTGTTGATTTTACTTTGGTGTTCGATACGATTTTTTTTAACGAAGAAACTTTAGACAGTGAGTAGGTAATGTTAGAATTAAAAAAAATGATATACCTCATCGTACTATAAATATAAGAATGTTTTTATTTATTTATAAATGTTTGATATCTTAAATGCATTTTCCGACATTGTTTCCGGGAGTGATGATTATCGTATCCCTCGAATCAGCAATGATTTTGTTTTTGCGGTTTGTGTTAATTGTTTATCCGGTATATTTAAACAAATTCGTCAGTCAGTTGACCGCTAGCGAGTTGTCAGAGGTGAATGGCGGAACGCAGTGTCTACTGTTCGACTGACAACTGGGTACGGCGTTGAACAAACAGTGGAAAAATATCTAATCTTGGTAATGTAACGCACTTTTATCGAACTTTGTACAATGTGTTATATGGTCGAAACGATCGATCTGCAATCCTGTCACTTAGTCGCGATGAAGATAATATTTTTTTTAAATACACTTTTCAAAATTTGTAACTTTGAGACGAGAAGCCAATTGAGTACAGGCCAAAACATGGCGCAGTTATAAATACAGAAAGAATACAAAATCAACGCGTCGGTTGTGGTAAAAATAAATTCGGTCAGTGAGGCCCGACAAACGTGTGAAATTATTAATGTGTGTTGATCCAAGACGATGGTATAAACGGTGTGTTTACATCGTCGCGCTCGGTCGAAGATCTGCAACCGCCGATCCGACACGCAATCAGATTGTGTTGTGCGGGTTCAGGCGAAAAGTGCGCTTCAGGCGTGAATAGCATGTCTCAATTTATGTATTGTAATCAATAAATAATTTGAACTCTTTTAGTTGGGAAATTCGTTCAGCTGTTCGGGTTTAATGGGTTTGTCATTATTGGCAAGATGGATAGTATTCAGCTTATATATTTATTTATTAAATTATAATTGATTAGTTTTAAACAAATCTTTGATCATAGCAAGGCTCACATGTCTATTTGCAGTATTGGAGTCCACTGGGGCGGTGGAATACAGGGTGTCCAGGGTCTGTGCACTATCTTGGACCACCGGTCTTGTGATGTAGTTGTTTAATTTCCTCATCGATTTGACACATTAGTTATGTGATTTGACCACCGTTTTGAATGTCAAGGGATGAGCCAATGTGAAATCCCAAGAAAGTGAAAAAAGACATATCGTTAATGTGAGTAGTCGGAGCTCGCTAGTCAATGTTATTAACTACTGGCAGCTAGCGTAAAACCCGGAATAGGATTGCCGGCTCTTTCTGTCGGATAATTAAAATTATATGTATTTATTTCCACCCAATCCCGAATCGTTTTGAGAGTTGTTTACCCTCGTTTCGATTCGTCATAATTACATTTATTTTTTATTATTAAGGAGAACACATTCTTATTGTGAAGTTGTAATTATTCAGAACAGACGGTCTGTGATGTTTTAAATGCTAATTTAATTTAATTTGTGATTCCGTAAAAACAATGTAGATGGCTTTCAAAATAACATATAGGTTCGAAAATTTGTCATGAAAAATACTGGCGCTATAACACAATTGGTAGTGTACTTCCCCGGATTGGAAATAGAGATCCAGCTTCGAATCCCGGTAGTGCAAAAACAATATTTTTCGACATAAATTGATTTTATATGTATATATTTATAATTAATACATTAAATTAGTATTTAAAACATATATATTCAGTCATATCATCATAACACCATCATAGGTTGGCTCCGGTATCGTCGTACCAGAACCATACCTATACAATATGAAAGACTTGTCACATTAATTTCAAAAGGCAGCCAGAAAGTAGCTATAGAAATCACACACCCCCAAAAGGAGCAGGAGCACACATAAAACCACCAAAAAAATATTCCAACGTGCGTAGTTCGTATCATATCTCACATATGGAAGTATCTCAGTGCATTGATTCAACTATCGTGACAATTTCTTGTGTGGTATATTCGTATTAACAAACAATCACAACGTTAAGCTGATTTTGCGTGGATAGCCGCGAGCGCGAATGCGTGGCGGGATGCGTCGTGCGACCGCCAGTCTTTGGCAAGCTCGCAACGCCGTCGTTTGTTTTGAATAATAAAATGCATTTTTTTTGTACGGCCCGGTAGAAAATCTCATTTCTAAAATCGGGCCCGGCTGCTGAAAAGGTTCGCCACCCCGCGGCGCATAGAGTATCAACGTTTTGACACAATACAGTGTTGAGACGTCGCACCAACAGCGCCCGTCCCGCGTCGCGTTCAATACGAATGTGCCTTAAATACTTTTATACGCGCGATATTTGGCGATCCTCGCGTGATTCTACATTTTGCGCCGTGTAAACAACAGCCCCGACGGAAATGCTAATATTTATTGCATACCGGCCGAGCACACACACGAGCCGAGATCCGCGAACTATCGCTCGCTGTCGTTATTCGCAAATAACCTTTTGCGTGCGCGTGGCCCGGCGCTCGTGCAGGTGGGACAGGGGGCGTACTGCAGGCAAGAGGGGAAATTAGCGGGGAGGACAAGCCGAAGTGGTGCGGTATTCGACTTTTACATTATATTGTGCTGTGAATTACATTATATTGGTATCGTGTCAGCGTCGCACTCTACTGTCTACTGTACTTATTATAAATATTATAATATCAGCGTGTTTCATGATACTCTAGTCATAGCCGAGTTGGCTAAGACGCCAGATTCAGAAATCAAATCAAAACCAGATCTGTGTTCGCGGTTTCAAATCGCCAGGCGACGTCGAGAGTCGGATCGCGCGATGTATAACGCATTTAAATAATTTATATATTATTGAAAACAGGTTTTACGGAAATATTGACCGTTACCACCACAATTAGCAAAAGTGTTCAGAACTTATGACCAAATTAAATAAATTAACGTATGTATGAGGCGCGTTTTTTAAGTACCGGATTTTTTTTTTTTAAAGAAACAAAATTTTTTTACAACACTACTTTCTTCGGACGTTACAGACCTACAACTATTTCTCAACATTGTCGCCACCATTATTAAGGCACCGATTTTTGCATGCCTTCATCATAGAATGACGCCGCCTGGGATGAAAACCATGTCTGCACTCCGTTATTTGATTTCATCATTGTCGTGAAAACGCTTGCCACCAAGAAACCGCTTCAGATGAAGGAAAATATGGCAATCACTTGGCGACTCATGGACCGTATCTCACAGTCGGCGGGCTGATATATTGTCTTGAACATTTCAACCACTCACTACAACATGACCAACTATTTGAATGTCTCTGAACGTTGTATGTGGTGTGTCAACAGATGAAGGAAACCATTGCGTATGCGCAACATCGCGAAATGTCTGGAAACGGTACTTGTTTGTTTATGTTGTTGTTTAATATACATTAACACATGTGACGGCCTAGGCAAAAAAAATCCGCAGATAAAGCTATAGACATATCCATCTATGCTTTGGCAATAGTAAATTTGACGTTCGAACAATCCGCAAACGATTTTAATTAGGGACGTTAGCGAAAAGGTACCTTAGTAAAATGTTACCTTAGTAAAAAGTTACTACTGATCAATGTTTACTGTATTTACCCTATGAGGTGTCTTCCATTTCAAAGACGGTTGGCAGTTAAAAGGTTAAGAAAATCATAATAACGTAATAAGTTTGCAACTATTCAATGTAACAATAAATGTCTACCCTCATTGTTAGAGCGACGAGGATCACCCCTGACAGGGTGCGGGAGTCTTGTCTGCTAAAACTTTATTTGAATGCATTTAATTTACTATTATAAATTAAACTTAAGGCTGGTCTCACATTGAGGAGTATTCAACGTGCAGCTGGCATCATTGCTCACGCAATTGGTCTCAATCTCAATCTATAAATTAAACTTTCACTCAGCATGCGGCAGCACTACAATATTCAAGGAAGTGAATTTATTTTGAAAAATGTATCTTCAGAGCAATATGTTAAGAGTCACTTATCCACCTAATTCTTGTACTTTAAAAAGAAAATTGACACTTCACTCATTGTAATGTGTCAGTTTTCTATCAAATTTCCTCACATAAGGACATTGAGATGTATACAATTATTTGAATCTTCTTTTCTAGTGTAATGGGAAAAATGCAAGGATATTTTTAAACTATATGTACAATGTTGCCTTTTTATAGTGATATGGCCTAAAGCCAAGCGATATTCTTAATAAGTATATCACAATATATTATTTATAAATACCAATAATATCGCGTGTTGCCACTTGTCTGTTATACATTGCTATTGTTTGAGACACTAAGCTAAAATAATGCACACATTTTGTCTTTTAGTTCTTGCATTCAAAGATTTAAGACATTTAGATACAGAAATATATTTAAATGCACATTAGTTATAATTTATTAGATATATTCATATACATATAAATTCAAATATGGATATAGCTTTAATTGATCATCCAAACAGCACTAACGATAAATTAAATATGAATTAAATATATTAATTAGAAAGATATACATATTATATCAATTTTATCGTAAAATATTACAATATTAATATATTTAATTCATATTAAAAATATCATAGACCGTCTGTTCTGAATAATTACAACTTCACAATAAGAATATGTTCTCCTAATAATAAAGTTGTATCAATGTATAGGTTCGAAAATTGTCGCTGTAGCATAGTTGGATAATGCACCTTCCCCGGTTAGGAAAGAGATCCAGGTTCGAATCCCGGTGGCGCAACAATAATATTTTTCTATAAAATTGATTTTATATGTATATCTTTCTAATTAATATATTTAATTTATATTTAAAATATCACAGAGCTATGTTCTGAATAATTACAACTTCACAATAAGAATGTGCTCTCTTAATACTAAAGATAAAATTTTGTAATAAAATTAATATCCTCGCGATTTAAAAAAAATAGTTCTTTTTTTATTTCATCGTGTTTCGGGGGGACTTTGGAGTCTTTTGCTATTTTAGTTGAAATTGTATTCCCGAGTGTAATTTACGAGTGCGAGTTTTACGATGATAAATGTCGGCACAATGCCGGCCTGATCGTAACACCGCAGTTTATAAATCTACCAGGATGACAAAATTGTCCTTCACGCCGAGAGGTTCAGACACCCAGCGCTGTTACGCTTCGGACAAATTGTGCTTTTCTTCATCTTCGTGCCGCTGCGTAATAGTTAAATATACTATAATATAATAAAGTTGTATCAGTGTGTCTAAAATTTAATAAAAATGAATTGATAATTCTGGCGTCTGCAGTCGGTTTACTCAAAGGTATTTGAAATTCTGTAAAGATAAGGTAGATGGCTCTTTCAAATAATGCAACGATTAAATGTATTAATATCAAAAAGGTTCTAAAATTGTCGCTGTAGCATAGTTGGATAATGCACCTTTCCCGGTTAGGAAAGAGATCTAGGTTCGAATTCCGGTGGCGCAACAGCAATATTTTTCGATAAAATTGATTTTATATGTATATCTTTCTAATTAGTATATTTAATTCATTTTATATACGTTATGTGCAAGTCTGTTTTTAAAAAATGAAAACGAGGTCTTGCAATCGAATTTGTTCGTAACAATTAATTTTTATTTATTTATATTAGTCATCTTTCAGATGCAAGAAGGTAGAACGCAGTGGAAATATGTTTTTTTTTTTTTTTTTTCAATATGAGTGGTTTTTCGATATCGATTTTTCAAATATCGTAATTCAGGTATTTCGAGATTTGAAATATAAAACAATATTGTAGTTTTTTATTATAAATTCCTACGATCTTTATCGTAATAATTTTTCACGTGTACCTTAAACATGTATTGTAACAAAGTAAGAACAATAATGTGTTTTCGTTATTTGAATTGCTGTATTAAAAATGTACGAAATCAGCCGTTGTTTCGGTATTTCGGTATTCCAGCATTCCAGCAATGTGGACGTAGCATCAGATCAACGGTCCTGTTACAAAAATCTTCAACAATGATCTATGAAAGAGTGATTTGCCAGGACAGAAGTGTGCGGCGTTCTATCTTGTGTGTATTTTTCTGTGCGTAACAGGAAAACATTGTTGGATATTAGTTTCGGTTTTTTTTTTTTTTGATGGGACTGGATTAACCGCCTCTGATTCGCCGAGCCGACGACCGGAGAAGTGGTTCCGAGGAAAGTGCGTGCGGGGACGCGACCGTTGCGGTAGTGTAGGTAGGTACTCGAGGCAGACGTAGATAGCACGAGTCGGTGATCAGAGTCGCAGTCGACCTCTGCCTTGGGGGGCAATTCGTCTTGTCACCAAAATGTCTCAAAGAATATGTACATAATTAACACGTGGGTGGCAGTGGCGTATCCATTTCTCATCTGCCTCTAGAATATAATATTTATTTCTCCATATACATATCGTATAAATACAATTTGAAACAAGCAGACACCCGAGTCCCATGAGGCAGCTGAATAAGAATAGAATAATAAATGTAATGGTAGTTCCAAAATTAATGATAAATTAATATTTTTATTGACCAAACTCAATTTTCTATAAAAGTTTCACAATCAAATCCTTTTAGTATGCACCAGTTTTCCGCTTAACAGAAGAGAAACATTCCTTAAATATTGCTCATCAGTGTAACTTAAATAATAAAAGTTTTTAAAAGATTGCTCTTTTTTCAAATACATAGTGTCCTAAAAGTTTTTTTCATAATAAAAAATCGGTAATAAAATAATGGATGGGTTTAATAAAAAAATCTTTATTTTGCATTTAAATACAGTCCCTGGGAATTTATTTCTTAAAAATTATGTTTTCTAAATGTGATTCGTTATTTCGCTGGCACTCTTTTAAACGGGAGGCAAACTTTCTGAAAATTTCTCGGCACGTATTTCTTCTCGGATATTTTCTTTTAATTGGTCCAGAGATGGAGGGCCTTTGATATAAGGTAGCCCCATAGGAAAAAAGTCAATTGGTGTCAAGTTGGGGCATATCAATTTTACAGCGAAAATTTCACGAACACGCTCCATAGCGACTGAATTCCAAATGGCGCGGCTCCCGCTCGTTGCGTTGTTGCAACGAATAAACCAAAATGAAAAAGTTTTCTGGTACACACTGTATAATTTGCAATTAATTACAATCAAACGTTTTATTTTTTATAATCCTACGTCCGCCCTAATCGGTGAACACCTGCCTCAGGGCAAACTTTGCATGCACCGGACCGATATTATTTATACAGGTAAATAATATTTAGCGCATAATAATAAAAGTCCAGAAATGTGTGCCACTTGCCACTGTACCTGGGCTCGAGCCAAATTGTTTACCAAAATAGAACAATTTTACAGATTTCCAACATTTGACAAAATAAGTGCTCGTAATTGGTTTCGTTAATAAATAAAATTAATCGAAATAAAGAAAATGCAATTTAAAATGTTAGAAGTGTTGATCATTTCAAGTGTGTGATGAGAATGAGGTATATGAAAAATCGCCTAATTTAATTGTAAAAAGAAGAAATATTTAAATTTGTTACATCGTATGAATATTGAGTAAAGTTCAGAATTCACAGTGCCGTCTATATTTATTAGCCGTGTTGTTATAGACTTCTGATTAATTTGAGTGCCTCTTATCGAGCCATTGCACAGAAAACGTGTGAGAAAATTAGCAAGGCAATTTTTTTATTTTTTTATTTGGTGTAGAGTCAACGTCGATGGCAATGATTTATTATTAATATTAGTGGTGTCTCATAGGAAATATTGTCTTAATGCTAGTTGTCTGACTAAACAAACCTATTGTGTTTTTTTATTTAAAAAACGTAAGTGATTATTTGTTTTGTAAATGAATATAATTATAAATATGAATTAAATATATTAATTATAAAGATATACATATAAAATCAATTCTATCGAAAAATATTGTTGTTGCGCCACCGGGATTATCCAACTAAGCTACAGCGACATTATTTTTAGCGACAATTTTCGACTCTATATGTTATCTTTTTGATATTAATACATTTAATCGTTCCATTATTTGAAAGAGCCATTTACCTTATTTTTACAGAATCTCAAATACCTTTGAGTAAACTGATAGCAGACGCCAGAATTATCAATTCAATTATATAATTACAACTTCACAATAAGAATGTGTTCTCCTAAATAATAAAGTTGTATCAATGTGTCCAAAATTTAATAAAAATGAATTGATTATTCTGGCGTCTGCTATCAGTTTACTCAAAGGTATTTGAGATTCTGTAAAAATAAGGTAGATGGCTCTGTCAAATGATGGAACGATTAAATGTATTAATATAAAAAAAGGTAACATATAGGGTCGAAAATTGCCGCTAAAAATAATGTCGCTGTAGCTTAGTTGGATAATGCACCTTCCCCGATTATGAAAGAGATCCAGGTTCGAATTCTGGTGGCGCAACAACAATATTTTTCGATAAAATTGATTTTATATGTATATCTTTCTAATTAATATATTTAATTAATATTTAAAATATCACAGACCGTCTGTTGTGAATAATTACAACTTCACAATAAGAATGTGTTCTCCTAAAGAATATAATTATTATAATATTCTATATATGATAATATTGGTCCCGCCTTCGTCCGGGGCCCCTTGTGCCTGTGCATCCGTTACACCTGCCTAGTTACTCTGTACATATTGTGTACATGCGGTATCGCGCTGGTTTGAATGCTGATTGGCACGTGCGCACAATTAGGAATCTAGTTTTCTTACAAAATTATTTGCTGGATTCCCATTTTGGTTTATTATTAAAGCTGTTCAATTAATCACGTTACTATTCTATCTAGGTACATAATAAAATGCCTCCTCTTTCCATTATACAAGCGAGAATGAAACAGGCGCTATATAGAATTGTTTTGAATATAATGGAACGAGTATATGTAAAAGCTTTTAACAAACAATGCGCAATTTTTTTCCACGTTTTCAAATCCTTGCGATTCCTTTGTTCAGACAAAGGAATCCATCCGCAAGGACTTGAATCATTTCGGTGAATGTTTTCTTTATTCATTGTTTCGTGAACTGGGGGATTTCAGGAGACTTTCATCTCGATAAGCTCATCCCCGTGTAGACTCAGTATCTCTGACGTCACAGAAATAACAATTGTTTTGTTCGAAATAAACCGTGAATCACGTTTTGCTATCGATTGCAAATTATTTTATACGATTTTAGAACTACTTGCGTCGCGTAGTGCCCGTTGAGACTGTTGGTTTTTCTTTCGGGCCGTATGTCAGCGTAGTTAAGAGAAAAATAAGGAAATTATTCATTTTAAATATAAATTAAGTATATTAATTAGAAAGATATACATATAAAATCAATTCTATCGAAAAGTATTGTTGTTGTTAATGGAACAATTAAATGTATTAATATCAAAAAGGTAACATATAGGTTTGAAAATTGTCGCTGTAGCATAGTTGGAAATGCACCTTCCCCGGTTAGGAAAGAGATCCAGGTTCGAATCCCGGTGGCGCAACAACAATATTTTTCGATAGAATTGATTTTATATGTATATCTTTCTAATTAATATATTTAATTCGTATTTTAAAAATATCATAGACCGTCTGTTCTTAATAATTACAACTTCACAATAAGAATGTGTTCTCCTAATAAATTATTAATTTGTTATTTTTCAGGTATCTCGTAAATTTGTTCCTTCTATAACCTCAGAGGGTAACCTTTTCCATGTTCCTTATCTGATCATATCATATTTTCATCTCCACGTACGCGGACATAAGTTTATATATCTACCAATGTTTATTCTAATAATCTCTTTTTATTTTCTTGTATATCCTTTATTTCATTTGATTACACGATATAAACATTGGGTTTGGTTTCGTATATACTGCCATGAAAATTACTGTTGGCCATCCATATGGGAGGTACAGAAATTTCTCGAGGAATTAAGATTCTCTGACAATGGGGTGGGTAGTATTTCCACAACTGTCTTACTGAAACGCTCCCTTCTTTCCGTGACGTCAAATTCGAACGACCTCAGACATCTACGTGATATCTGTATATTTAATACATACGTTTGTATCGCGGTGCCTTCGCCCATGGTCGATTGTACTATAATTACTGTAAAATTGTACTATAAAGCTAATAATGTCGCATGGAGTTCTTCACACTTTGTCGGGAGGGAGTTATAATTGTTTTCATTAGTGATGGAAGGCAGCATTTGAAAATTAAAAATAATCGCTCTCCTGCAAGTTTCCTAGATGAATTTCGGTTCAAATCGTATCACTGTGTTGCAGGAATGAATCCAGCCATTTTAAATATTTCTACCCTACCATCTTTTGTCACCCTCTTTGCGACAAACGAAACGATTTAAAAAAAATTATAATCCCAGAATATTTAATGACGCATGTCTAGAGACTCGTTCCGTGCGAGAGTAAGAGTTAGGCGCGTAGCGAGCTGTCGTTCGTTGTCTATTATATTTTTTCGTAGACCAGCTGATGAATACCCGCACTTTTTGATAGTCCATATATCAGTTGTATCAACTTTCGTCGTAGCTCTTGGCGACCGTCGGTCGAAGTTTGACCGGAGCTATTTATTTTTTTATTAACCTTTTAAATGCCAACTATATTTGAAATGGAAGACACCACATTAAGTAAGTGAGACTGGGCTTTAAGGGTCTTGACTTATCTGTCAAAAGCTGGGACCTGTCGTTCATAGATGGCAAGATGATTAAAAAATATGACTTTAAAAAATCACTACTCCCACTACATATATATTTTTACTTTTTTATACATATTTTTAATTCTCTTTTTATTCCTGTCGATGATCTAAATAACATCACAACAGCACGAAAAAAAAACTGGCTACTTTAACACAGACTTCAGTCTAGCAAAGTAGCCAGGACAACGCTGTATATATCAGAGGTGAAGTCTACTCCATCCCACACAATAAATTACGAGTATTATGTCTTATGTATGTCATCTAATAAATAAATAAAATAAAAAATAAAAAATCCTTGCAAGTTTGCAAAGTACAAAAGTGCGTATTACACGCTTATAGCTTGACGTGATATACAAAGTTCGGCGTGTTAACGCGCTCATGGCATTTAAAAGGTTAAGCCAATTTGAATTCCACGTCTCTTGTGGTTAGGTTGTCGGCGCTGGCCTTCTGCAAAGTGACTTTACACTGTCTGATATTTACGAACGAGTACCTACATAGAACGTTCCCTCTAAGGTTGGAATTATAGCGCACACAAACAGATATAGCGCGCACATAATTTTTAATAAGACTTCTTCTTCATCTGGCGCCTTATTTATTTCCATCAACGCCCTTGTGGGGGGCTTTTACATAAGAATAACAATTTATTTAATTTAAATATAACTGTACATTTTTAATATAACATTTTAATATAACATAAAAAAAAAAACTAAGTATAATTTACGTACAAATATTTCTTCAATTCAGGTATGCTCCTGCAACGAAATTCAACCTGTTACCAAGCCGATGCATCCGTCTTATTATTTCTATATGAACCTACAAAGAACGCTTCACGTTTGTCTCGCTTCAGTTGGTACTTTATACCAAACCATTTGTGTTCACTCAGGGCAGTTCAACATGCTATTGATTATTTTATATAGAAATACTATATCGCTCACATCTCTTCTCTAGGTTAATTTTTTCAAATGACGTAGACTCGTTAAATAATCGTAATTTATGTTTTCTATCGGAATATGTAATTTAAAATTGATAAATCTTAGAGACCACAGAGTGGAGTTGAATTCCAGCTGATTTATCCTGATTAAGATCACCAACATTTTGAATATAGAACCAATCCAAGATAATCTCTTTGTAATTACTCTGCTGCCTTCTATCTTCCCCCGCATATTGAGTTGTCAAATATGTATGCGCTTTAATACATCTTCATTAATAATGTCGTCATATGTCGATAATCTACCAGACACTGACATTACTTTACCGGTAGTCTTTTACCGATATGGTAATGTTTATCTTATTTTCTTCCCCAGCGTACTAATAATAACATTGATAGTAGGTACCTGGTAGCTGGTTACCCTTAGGCAGCTTCATCAGTATTGTATTATTATGCATAGTAATGTTTGTCTCAGATAAAGATGTGAGTGACGTCACTAGTTCGCGAATCTGACTATTGCCGCACGGTTGACCTGAATGTGCGGAATATTGTACAGATTTGTTGGTCACGTCTGCAAACAGCGGATTGTAAATATACCCCCCTACGTATGCCTATATTATCTGTTTGTATTCCTAACTACTGACCGCTGGATGCAGCTTGGCATATTTGATTGATTCTGTTATGAATTTACAGTTCATCACAAGGTTAATCTCTTTCTTACTTTATAAATGAATAGACATGAAATAAAGTGTACATATGGGAGAGGGGTTTGGAACATTAGTTGCGGGACGAGGGGCATTTTACACACATTTTTAATTTTTTTTTTATTAGAACATATAATACATTTTAAAATAATCAGTAAGATATATACAGGATCCTGTTTAAATCGTTCTTCACCAGCATGTATTCCTGCGAGCTCGTATGACGTATAACCGTCTCCGAATTCAGTACAACAACTCATACATCTGTTCGGATTGGCGCGTTATTGCAGCGCATCTACAATGTTTACCGAAGGCCGTATACATGGATTCGTTTCGCCTCTGAGACATCGAGTTGCGGGCGTAAAGCTGCGGTTGGAGCTCAGCACCAACTCTCTGGTGCAAGCGGCGCTATCATGGAAAGCTGGTTCCCTGACCAGAGTAGCTGCAGATACATATTTCTGTATATTAACTGTATATTCTGTATAATAAATGCATTATTATTATTATATATATTTCTTTTAACATTTATTTATTCTCTATGAGAGTAAGACTCGTGTATAGAGAAGGAGTATATAGAGAGTGAATAATTTATGTGTCTGTTAGTCTATGTACACCTTTTTTGACTTAAGATACAAATTTATAGTACTTTGTAATTTTTTTAAATGACATTCTTTGTGTAAACAGAAATCCGATAGTCTATGACACATTTATGCAATAGTGAAAGTATTTACCCTTCGACAATTAAATCTTTGTGTAAACAAGACGTATTTGTTACATTAATGCATATTATATTGTTAGCGTTTAAATTATCGTTCCAATCGAGTCGTATATTTAAAAATAGTCGCGGAGCTATTTGATTGTGTGAGTGGTACCAAATTGATTATTGAAATTGAAAATATTGAAACAAGGAATATGCGTTAGTTAGTTCATGTCTATATATTTGGTAGTCTGTTGTGCTTCATACCATAAACGACAATATCTCACACTTCGGGCATATGCAGGATGGCGCATAAGTCGCTTTACCATTTTAAAATAAGATATCTTTTTTGTAAATTAATGTACTTTATTAATTCTCTTTTGTTTACATAGCTTAAAAATTACAATTTTATTTTGATTATGTATGAAAAATGATGTCACGTAAATGGCGTCCATTTTCAGCTTCGCAAACACGAACTCTTTGTAAGGCATTTTCCATGACAGTTCTTAGCATCTGAGGCTGTATGCAACTAATTTTTTCCTGTATGTTTGCTTTAAGTTGTTAGATAGTTCGAGGCTTATTTACGTACACCTTCTCTTTAAGATATCCCCAAAGGAAAAAGTCTGGTGCTGTCAAATCAGATGATCGTGGAGGCCGTAAAAAATCGTAATTTCTAGAAAATATTCGATCTTAAAACATCGCAGTTAAAATTTGCATAGTGGCTCCAGCAGTATATGCAGTTGAACCATCTTGCCATAATTTCTATCTCAGGCTGAACAAAGTTTACCAGCATCTCTCTATATCGCTCACCAGTTACAGTAACTGCATTTTCATCAGAATCCTCAAAGAATTGAGGCCCAATAATCCTTTCTGAGGTTACTCCACACCATACTGTGTAACCCTACGTGGGCGCAATTGACTTGCACGAGCGGTTACCCTGTTCTCGAAAACGCTTCACCATGTTAATTATTGCAGGCTCAGTAGGAGAATGCCTAACATTGAAATGGCGCATAAAGGATCTATGTGTTGAAATAATTGAGTGTTTATTTTCAAAATAAAATTCAATTATCTTCACTCCTTTCTTCGGTTGTAAATTTATTCATGGTTAAATTTCCAAAGATTTTATTTTAAAAAAGTAAAGCGACTTATGCGCCATCCTTTACTTGTTATATTTTTTCCATACATATGACAGGCGCCGCTGACACTGCTGGACTAAACATCTGAAAAGTTAACATAAAATATTAAGGCATCCCGTTCACCACGTTTTATAAGGGTATGGCTGGCCTACGTGCAAGAAGACGTAGAGGTTGACTCGCTTTGTTTTTGTTTTGACGCGTGACGTGTCAAGGTCATTTTGTTGCGAAAACTACAAATGTGCAAATAATGGTTTTCAAAAAGAGCGAACTGTTTGCACGTGCTAATAATAATGTGTACGTACCGCAGCCAGTGGGCGATTTATCGCCTGTATGATGACGTACATTTAAATTCATCGGTCGTCGAATGTTGGATCAGAATTCATCATTCGTCGACGCGATATTTTGAAACAACCTTGCACGATTCTGGTGCGTGTCCGTCAAACTTCAAACCCAGCACCACGTTATCAATTATCAAATCATTACGAGCAATTGAAGCGAATCAATCCATGTACTTGTCCACGACGATGTACCCACGCGCGGCGGGGGTCTTGCCAAGTTCGTTGCGGCAGTGGATCAGATGTAGGGAGGGACATCATCATTTATATTTACGTTGATGCTATGTGTATACGTGCATTGTTTTATAATGTATAATTTAAAAGTTTACTTACTGAGAAATCATTAGCATCATCATTCTCTTCAATTCAATTCTCTCTAACTTCAGCCTTTTTTATCAATTTTTTGTCTGCCACTCTTTATTTTTTTATATATAATACAATTTGAATAATATATATATTAACATTTGCTTCTTCTCCATGAGAGTAAGACTCGTGTATATAGAGAAGGATATTATCAAAATTATGTTTCCGTAAATACTTCGATAGCTAATAGATTAATATTAAATTATTATAGTGTAATTCCCTCTCCAAGCACAAGAGCTGGTCTCTTTTTTTGGAGAGGTAAGCGAAAGAAAAACCATGCATGTATGTAACCATATATTTAAATATTGAATTTATTTGGCCATTGTATTTTAGCTAAAATAAATAAATAAAGTAAAAAATAAATAGCCAGTTCTGGGTATTCTATAGGTAATGTCGAATACAGTAATTCAATCTATGCAAATCCAAAATACACAAACCTCTGTGAGAACCTGTGCTGGTAGACGCCGACGTCGCTCTCCTTGTAGTCTGATGGTTTTTAAATCTGCTGGTCAGCCACCGAAAACCTTCTCTCAACCGATAATCCGAAATATATAATATAAAATGTTTTACGTTCGAGTTTAAGGATGGCCGACACTTCTACCAGTGTGAGGTCTTCGCCCCCAGAATATTATTCCATCCTCACCGTGCACCGTCTCTCAGATATGTGCCCATTATTATGAAAGTGGTCTACCATAAGTTAAGATATTTAAAAAAAATTGTCATTTATTTCGTCTCACATTGATTTAAATTAATATAAAATGATGAAAATTGTAACAGTTGTGAACAATTTGAAGCGTTATATTCAGTGTGTTGTCACGACGTTCAACGGTATTCCGCTAGTGTTTATTTTCATAACAAAATAAGTAATTTCAACCGTATTTTTTAAATTTCCTTTTAAGATACATGCAACGTTTATAGGTCGAATTAAATTTTATATCTAGTAGACTAAATAAATTGTGAAATATTGTATTGTGTACAATAAAAATATGTTTTAATGAATTCAAACGCGAACCTTTAAAAATTTCGAAACGAAAGAAACACGACTAATAATGGGCACACGTATTAAGTCCAGCTTATCATATATTTTTACTGTTGCATAAATGCGTCATAAACTAACGGATTTATATTTCCATCAAGAATGTGTGTAGAATGCGCAACAAAATATATATTTTTTAATGTAATACAATAGTGAAATCAAATAATTAGTTAAGAATGTGTTATAATTTATATTTTAGTGGGCTCACTGATGTTTCATAATTCTTGGCACAATACATTCTCTCATTCTCTCACCGTACACATGGTTCGTCCCGAGGATCTGGTAGAATAGCTATGGTGAGGGTCAGTATACATTGTTTATCATCTCTTCTAAAATTATATTATTTGTTAATTTTATTTTTTTTGCCAAACTGCGTAACAGTTTGCCCATCACACAGTAATTATAGAGTTTTTATCAACATTAAAAAGAAAAAAATTAAACGAAATAAGAACATAGATTAGAATGTGTTTTTTCACTTTATATAATATTTTAGGGTAGTCGCTGGGCCCCCATTATTATTCACAATGTTTAATAAGTCTCTATTGAGTTAATTAAATGCGTATTCACCGCGATGAAGAATTGTTTGGTTACTTTTTAATTTACACATCAATAAAGATATTTATGTTTGTCGATGATTCGCTCGACCTCAATAACTAGCCTGGAAGTCACTTTATAACAATGTCCGCAGCGACAATACATCATTAAACTCTGTCTCATGTTGTTCCAGTGCCGAACGCTGGCTGCAGCCGCGCGGAGCTCGCTCGCGCAAAACGACCTCTGCACGCGTCGGCTTCGCGAAACCTCCCAGAACATTTATTTCACAACGCTTGTGAAAATGACACTTCGTGACAATACAATTCTTAAGCTATCAGTGGCGGTCGGTGACCTCTTGTAGAAGGGATGCTGGATAATAATACTATCAAATATACAAATCTATTAGAGTTGGAAAAATGACCACAAAAGACAATTCTTAAGGTATCTTTAGATATCCATCAGATCTTATATTTAAAGAGTACAATGCCCTAGACATAAGACAAATCTTTATGTTAAGACTCGTCCAATTTTTCCAACAACTCAACCCATGCAACAAATCATGGACACAACACAAGACAAATAACGAACACGCCAGTTTCGAGAGCAACAACGACATTTTATCAAAGATTCTACATGTTCTTAGCTCCGAAACTGTACAATACACTCAGAACCAACTGGACATCGTTCAACTCCAAAAAGATTACACAAATATGGACCAAATATATGATCCAATTGGGTAGAGAGCAATCAGAAGCATGGCTATTCAACATTCTAACGTAATCATTATATAGTGCCTACACTAATAATTCACTAGTTCTACAACACTCCCATTACATTTTTATTTTAAAATTTCTTTTTATTTCTCTAATTTTCGAATTTTTGTCTTAAATAACACCAAAACATCACGAAAAAAACTGGCTACTTTAACACACACTTCAGTCGAGCAAAATAGCCAGGGCATCGCTGTATATATTAGAAATGGAGTCTACTCCATCCCACACAATAAATTACGAGTATTTAATTGTATCTTATGTTTATCATGTTATATTATAATGTGTTTACCTCTATTACAACAAAAATATGTATGTCAATAAAATCTAATTAAATAAATAGACTAGCCCACGAATACTCACACAGTTCACTATTTTCGTTTACAGCATTAGAACACGTCGGTGAAGTATCCATGTTATTTTTTGTATTAATTTTTTATTTAAATGATGAATTAAATAGATAATAGAAAGATATTCTATATTTCAATAATTCGGCTTCAAGTATTCAAGTTAAAGTGTCAAAAATACGTCGCACAAACAAATTCCTCAAAACAATCCGCTTGCTTCGTAATATGTATGCTATTCTATGCATTATACCCATAAGCATTAAAGTTGTTTTTTATATATTGGATGCTGTTAACGAATGCGTATACAGTAGACCTTGATAGGCGGAATTGAATGCGCATGCCTGAAAATTGAATACTTTCAAACTTTGTAGATACGGAACGAATGATAGAATCCATTAGAATTGCTGATGTCTGTGCATATTTACGTTATTCGCTATTTGCATCAGTGCTGTTTTCGGCTAGAAACAAAAAGTCCAAAGCTTTTTGACTCTACAACACAAGGAATGCGAAGCGTCCAAAGTATGTGTAAGGCGACCGCGTCTGGTGGTTACGTCATTTAGGAAATATTGTTTGGCATTTCCTATATATAAATTAATTTGTTCTATTTAAAATACTGGTACATTTATTCAAATATGATCCAGGCTCAGTTCAAAAACCAAATCGTATTATACAAGGTTAATAATAGTCGTGTTTACAATACTACGTTCGCATTACTCACTTTTAACACCAAGGACTGTCGCGTGTCACGTGATTAGACTTTGTTGACCTTCGAGCCCACTTATTTAATCAATTTTAAATGTATTGTTCATTCTCTTCAATTGTCAATTTACACAACACGACTTATGTTTTAAATTTTTACAGTGTTTTTAATTTAATAAATTTCACGAAAAAAAGGTTAATTAAGGAAGAACACATTATTATTGTGATGTTTCAGTTTTTTCTGAACATAGTTCTGTTGTATTTTAATACATAGTAAATGTATCAATTAGAAAAAGAAAAATTGATTAAAAAATATTTTTATTGCTACCGGGATAACGGACCTGGATCTTTTCCTATTCTTGGTTATATCGGTAGCAAAAAATTTTTTTTTTCAATAAATTGAATTTTTTTCTGCATATTTTTTTATTTATTTATTTTAATTTAATTTAATTTTATTTAGAGAAACAAACAGTACAGCGATAATAACTGATAATAACATAATATATGTAAAAAAAAGTATTCTATTCACATAACATTCTTCATTAAATTATCTTAAAATGTTTTTGGATGTCATGCTATATATATCTACAACCAATCAAATTTAACCACGAGTCACATTCTAAGATTTTTTCCTACAAATTATTCTAATAATTTTGTACCATCAAGTAACAATTTAAGTTAGGTACTAAATTAAAAAATATATATATATATTGTTTTTTAAAAATAGATTCTGTTAAAGAAGCAATATGACGTGTGTTTTTGATTAGTTAATGACATACTGAAGAAGAAAATGATATTTTTCGAAATCGGTTAGATGTATTTAATTCATTGAGTGGTTAATAAAACAAAGTTAACAATCTAAAATAATGAATTTTAATCACAAAGTTGATTTTGCTAATCTTAAAAATAATATTTTCAATCACTCAATCCACGCTGATATTTCGTTAATTATGAACTTTAATATATTTTTTACGTTCATTTTTTAATTATGTATTTACTGTACTGAGACAAATAAATACTTAAATATCTGATAATTCTTTAAATATTTTTGGCCAGAGTAACTATTGACAATTCAGCTGATACTGAGAGTGGTTTTTTTTTTATCTGCGAGCCGACAAATGATGTGTGTATTGTGTATATAATATATATATACATAAGTACGTATTGACTACTCAAAATCGTGTTTGAGTTTGTTATCAGAATACTAGGTTGTATTTACTACACCTTGAGAGATAATTCACTTGGAGAATATATTTGTATAATTATGTATACTAATTGATTAGTTATTAATATACTCAGTGAGGCGAGACTGACAATTCCAGATAAACTCTTGCATTTCAGTACAGGCCCGAATAAAGCATTTTATTATTTATTTGGTTTCATAATCTAGAATACGTACACACGTTGTGCTTCTCCATGTGCCAATGCTATTATTAGGTAGCAACGCATCGGTCTCCAGTAATTTAGTGTCTTATCAAACGCGTTTTACGCGTCAGGGTTGTCAGTATAATAACGTTGTTTATACAAATACCGGAATTCTTGCCAATCAGTGCCAAAATTCAAATACAGTAAGTATTTTTCCGGATTTTCTCAAATAAAGTAAATAACGGATTTTTGACGTTAGAATTTTCGCTTTTATTTCATATTTGTTATAAATTAATGTTATGTCTTTATTTTTTTATAATATATTATAGTATTAGTGAACAACAAATAGGTCATCTTTTGTTAGTTTTTTTTATGTCTTATAAAAAACTTTTAAGTATATATGTGTATGCGTGAAATTGTTTTGCGATTATCCAATAAAAAAATACTATTTTATTTTTCAAAAATCAAAAAACAGAAATTTTTGTACTTGAAAATTTGATATTAAAAAAAAACATGTATGTAATGAAAAAAAACTTCGGTATTGCAACCCCTATTGGCTGTGCTATAGTAATTGGCCATTTCAAGTTTAAACCTCAACAATAAGAGTTTGACTCTCTGTTTCTTACTATGTCCCGCATTAAAATGTTCTGTCATCCATTTCTAATAGTCTTAGACAAAATATATAGATTCAAAGTTTAAAAAAATCCTTAAACGGCCAATTACTATATCATTCATTCACCAGTAAGTAAGTAAAATAGACTAGCAGTGTGCAATCGGCTATCTGCTAGTCTATTTTATATTCAGCTAATCTCTGATTTACGAAAAATACTCTAAGGTCAATGTTGACCTTTAAATGGTACTTTGGAAAGTGCGCATTACTAAAATCAAGCACACATTGCAATTATTCACGGAATGAACTGGTGCACTTTTTTAGGATTGCAAACAAATATAATTATTATGTGTATCTAGAATTTTTGAAATAATTTCTATCAAGAATTGTGGAAGCGAACCTATTTGAAAAATATCATAATGTTGTAACAAGATTTACATCTTTATTATTATGCCTATAGCGACCGGCGACTTTAAAGTAAATATATTTTATTTAAATTGTTGTGCTTTTGCGAATCATACTTTTGTCGATATGTTTAATTTATTTTCATTGTTATATAGGGTGTTCAGCGGAGAAATTTCAAGATTAAATTGTAATTGATCGTAAACCATCAGGGTGAGGTAAGTGGGAGATGTATTGTTCGACGCGCGTGATTTGCGGGATTGCCAGTTGCAATGAGTCATTGGTCGGGAGCGCATCGCGCGTTCGCGGTTGAGCAATATTTAAAGTGCGGTGATTCATTGGTTCGTGCGCGTCACGCTTTTTGTACTCACTTTAATATTCGACGAGTAAGTGATGGGCCGAGCGCGCAACTTATCCGGTGTCGGGTTCAAAAGTTCAGACAAGAAGGGACAATGGTTAATCAAACTTCTCTGGGACCATGGACGTCAGCAGCGACGTCAGAACATGTGGCTCAAGTTCGACGTGAAATTATGCGCAATCTGCGTTAATCGATAAGGAAGATTGCAGCCTGTACTGGAATAAAAAAATCAACAGTGCACGTTATTTTGAAAAAGAAACTACAGTTTCACCCATACAGTTTCTTAACGAAAATGACTATTCTTTACGTGAAACCTTAGCGAGAACGATGCTGGAACGTTTTGTAACAGCACGAATGCTTGGAAACATATTGTTTACTGACGAAGCACATTTTCATATCTATGGCTATGCTAATAAACAGAACATGAGATACCGGTGCCCCGACAACCCGACATCAATTGTCATTGTCCAAAAACGACAGTGCAGAGTGCAATTTCTGCCCGAGGGATAATTGGCCCTTATTTTTCTAACCAGCGAGAGACAGTCACTGCTGACGCGTATTGCCGAACGATCGACGAGTTTTTGGTGCCGCAACTGTAGCTGTTTCCCGGGTTTCCGACCGAACACAATTTCAGCAAGACGGGGCCACTCCACACACAATTAGTTTCAATGGAGAAGCTGAGGGGAATTTTTCCCAATAAATTAATCAGCAAGTACGGAGACATACCCTGGGCACCTTGGTCACCGGTCCTTACACTTTTTGTGGGGATACCATTAGTCGAGAGTTTACAGCGACAATCCTCGAACAATTCAGGCCCTACAAAAAAATATCCGCCGTGAAGTTGCTGCCATTGAACCGACGCTTTGCTCTCGCGTGTTCGCAAATTTAAGAGTCCAATTGCAAGTGTCTTGAGAGAAATAAAAGATATTGTTTATAAAACGTTAAATTAGCATCGTTAAACTCCGTATAAATAAAATATGAGTGTAATATTGTAGTTTTAAAAAAATTTAATATTAACTTGAAAATTTTCCGCTGGACAACCTTTACATTGTGTAACAATGCATTCTCATTTTAATGTAAGTATGTATGTATAAACTAATCAACACTTCATATTCGCATTATCCTCTGTACATTCACACATAATGTTCTCAACATTTTCCCTTTTCTTTGCTCTGTAAACACTTTTTGTATATTGTTTTTGTATATTGATATATTGTTGTACATCCCTAACATTCTACAACATTATTATATAAAAAAACAGACGACCTATCAGCGATCAGCATTTATTTTCTTATTGTATTTTGAAAGCACGTCGGAAATGATGAGTGTTATTTACAAAACAATCTTTATTAATTGATGTAATTAACTAAGCTAATTAATGTAAACATAACAGGAGTATTTAATTATTAAAATAAACGAATATAAATAGAAACAGTTGAAAACATTATGGATGAGTGAGCGCCAAGCGATATTAATAATCATATATACATACTCAAAAGATTATAGTTATATTTTAGTTTAAATGAAAATGATTGATTTCTAAATATTGTCGTGATTTGTCAGTTCTTATACTTCAATATTTATCGGTTACATTGGCGCGATAGTGACTAAATTAACAAGAGTATTTTAAATGCATTTATCTTCATAAAAAGTTCCCCTCCGACGGGCGGGCGCGCCCCGAACTGATTTTCACGGTGACAGCCTGTAAAATGATTTTACTCTGAAGCCTGTCGTATCGAGAACGTGTCGGAAGAGGGGAGCTGCGATATCTGCGACTGTGTATGCGATGTTTTATTTCATGCCGCTGTTTGCGTCCACTGTCTGTAGCGCGGATCGGAAGAGAGGCCCTAACCGAGTTGTCGTGTTGCAGAGGGCGAGATGAACAAGCTGTGCCGGCAGGTGTCCATAGAGTCGCCGGGGCCCACCATCAAGGAGAGCGTGTTCACGTTCGACGTGCCCGTGCCCGAGGTGCCGCCGCATGGCGCGCGCCTGCGCGTGGTGTGCGCCGGCGCGTGCTACCGCGCCAGCCGCGGCCGCTCCATGTCCGTGTGCTCCACCTCTTCCGTGTCCTCGCTGGGCAGCCTGTCGGAGCTGGCGGACTGCACCCCCTCCTACAACACGCCCGCGCACGCCGGCGTGAAGGACGGGGCGCTGTTCCCGGGCTACGAGGTGGCCGGCACGGTGGACCAGCTGGGCGAGCAGCTGGACGCGCGCTCGAGCTGCGGCCTCGTCGTGGGCTCGCGCATCGTGCTGTATCCCTACGAGGGCGTGCCACACGGGTACGCGGACTACATCGTGGTGCCCGACCTCAAGTACCTGGTGCCCGTGCCGGAGGAGCTGAAGCTGAGCGTGGCGGCCATGCTGCCCACGGGCGCGCTGCTGGCCCTGAACGCCGTGCTGTCGGCCGTGGAGTGTATCAAGCGCTGCCTGGAGGGGCCCGCCCGCAAGCCCGACTGCAAGATCCTGACCGTGGGCACCGGCGGTCTGGCGCTGTGGACCCTGCGCATCGCCGCGCACCACTTCAAGAACTTGCCCTACAGGGACGACATCCACATCACCGTGGCTTGCCTCAAGGACGAGGGGCTGGTCATGGCCAAGGAGTCGGAAGAGTAAGTAATGTTACTCTCTTTCTATTCGTAAATTCTTGGGAAAGAGAAATGAAAAATACCTGTTCACAAATACCCAATTGTTTTATTAGAAGAGATTGAAAATAATATTGATGAGTTTTTTCAATGTAGTTTTCACTGCGGAAAATACCATACAAAAAAAAATGTCCAATCAATGAAAATCTGTATTCTGAGTAAAATGATGTAGATAAATATTTTCTAAATACAATTGTCGGTAATTCACTTAGTTGTGACAGATCGCATATGTGTAAATAGTGTTTTTAATAGGTTGAGAAAAGTGATGCCCATTGTTGGAAATTGTATTGAGAAATGCTGAAGTATATCAATTACGGGCAATGCTTGTGACAAAATATGTGTATTTTACTGTAAGGTCTGAAGATTTGGTTCCATCTTCATCTGTATCACGACAGCTCTCTCTTATGTGTAAATACTTTGTTTGCGTTAACTTAATATTTTTCTTACAGGCTTGCTGCGTCTCTTAAGCACTACTTGCTCCTTAGATATTTGTTTGTTTTAAAATTTTTTACCTTGCGATTGTTGGCGTTACTTTAAAGATTTTCATCGCGATTCTGTATTGCCAAATACAAAGCGTATTTCGTGTGACTCTTGTAAAGCAAATTTTTATTTAATCACATTTTATTTTAAATGTATCGTTAAGTGGGTTACGTTTTAAAAATACCAAAATTTATTTCCAAGAATCACATTTTATGTTTAACTTGTGTAGAGAGTACGCAACGTATTGAACTTTGGACATTGGCAATTTGACAAGCCTTCTCACATTCAAATATTTGCTTGAATGTAATTTTGGCAACTGTCGGCTGACTTGTTTATTTGTAAAATATTTTCAGTTTGAACGTGGTTCAGTGGTCTGAGGATCTGTACGAGAAGCAGCTCATCGAAAGGACACTCGATGCCTGCAAAGGTCCAGTGGATATCGTGTTCGACTTTGGCTCCAATTCTCGTAGCTTACTGCGCTCGATGCGATGCCTGGCAAAGGTTTTAATTTTTAAATATTTACTTAGTTACGGTTTTCATCAAAATAATCTAGCCAAACATACTGTAATGCCTTTTCATATCCGTGCCAATTAGAGACATAGGTATTTGTCATAATGTAATGAATTAAATTCAAAGTAAACCCAAGATATAAATCTGAATCAATTGTCTACATTAATATAGAATAAATATTTATATTTATATTTATTTCATTTTACAAATAAATACTTGTTCATTCATATTTATCATACTTTTGATATTTTGTTATGTTCAATTAATACTATTACCATATACCTGGGATTAGAGTTATCTGTTGAGAAGGCCATTTTATACATATTTAATTATTTTCACTATAGTTTAGAGAATTAAAGGTAATTAGTTAGAAATAATATACACCTAGTGTAGAAGAGGTTGGATGTCTATACAATGAAAATGTCAAAATATAATTCAAGAACATTTTCAACTAATTAAGGGGTGCATAATATTATTTTAGATAATTTAAAATAAAGTCTTAGAATGGAAGACCTTACTGCCAAAGTAGTCAAGAGAACGTTAATTTCTGAATGCATTGATGTTAAAATGAAAGCAGAATAACAGATACTTCTCCATTACCACAGCTTAATTGTACCCTTATAAGTATCTTTGAAGATTAAAGAGAATTAGGGATGTTACATTTACAAAAAAAAAAGATTTATTGTACACAAAATAAAAATAGTTATGTTGATTTTAGGGAGGCGTTGTTCTTCTACCAGAAGATGTTGGCGAAAAGCTGATCCCGAGGTTTGGTCAGAAGGCGGATGACATGGGTGTGAGAATTAGAGAAATACCGAAAGGTACCATCGAACAGCTGAAACAACTCGTCAAGTTAGTTGCGTCTGGGGAGGTAAGCTATGTTTTCTTATTTTATATAGTACAGTTTACTATCCATATTGTCAGTGCATTTAGAGCCTAAATTCTTCTCACGTAAATAGGAATTCATTGTGTTCTTTTATGAGAATATTCAACATGGTAATATAGCTGCAACCTGTTAGTATTTGGTATACTGTCAGGGCTGGTGGTACGATACAGCCAGGTTATGGTTGAACATTCAACATTTTCATTCTTCTTACATCGGTGCAGATGATGATTATAGATTTATACTCCGATACACGGGTTACAAGGGATTTCTACACGATTTGGCATCATAGCCCACACAATTTTTAACAAGTCTTCTATTTCATATGCCGCCTCTAATCGAAGATTTATTCTGTACGAGATCACCAACATTTTGAATATTGAACCACTTTTAGAGGTTATACAAGATAATCTCTTTCTACCTACACTACTAACTCTATTGCCTTCTACATTTCCCAGCATGATGAGTTGTAAAAAATCATATTTTTCATTACGGAGAATGTGTTCGAAGTATGCAGCTTTCCCTGATTTGTTATTAGTTGACTTGTTTTAGTTATCTTGACTTATTTATGCGTCTTACTGCATCTTCATAGTAATATTGTCAACCTAGGCCATACCAGTACTAAGTAAGGTAATGTTTTCTTATTTTCTTCCCCAGTGTACACCAAGATCCAATCTTCGAGGGAACATTGCTTAGGATTACAATTTTTTGCTTCCTTTTCTTTACAAAAGTAATGTTTGTAAGGATATTTCCATAAACATCATCTCAACGTGTTTTAACTCAATCAAGTGATTTTGCTTAGAGTTTAAATATGCCCTGAGCATTACAGACGTTTTGTCAGTCAATATTATTTTCTGTTTTACTTATTTTTGGTAAACTAATTATAAAATGATTTAAAACTTTGTCACATTTACAGATCGAGCCACCCCCTCACTCCGTGTTCCCGGCAGATGAAGCTCAAGAGGTTGTAAGGAAACTTTGTCAATCGGAAATCAAGGGAAGGGCGATCTTACGTTTCCACGACATTGACTGAATATTCTCCGGGCCGTGAAGCCTGTTGGATGTTTGAGCGTCATCTTGAATGTTGTTGTCAATGTTAACAATTAACATACTTATACATTTTTAGCTAAATTTGTTTTGCTGTTTATCCTAAATGTTTATTTTTCAGTGCTATGTGTCAAGTGTTACGATTGGAGCTAATTATTTTAATAACAGCTAGTAATGCGTGATAAGGTAGCACCTCATATAACTGATTCTTTTTGGCTACGAATGCTATCAATATTTAAGATGACTGACACATCAAAATTCTGATTTAGATAATAAATTTTATATCCTTTACATACTTTAATTTAAATAATTCTTTCCATTGACATATTGTTATCTCTAAGGTAAAATATTATGTTGATTAATGAACCCTGTCATTGATTGCAGTATTCTTATTGGTATAAGTAAAATATATTACATTAAAAAAACCGGTGGACTGTTTGGAATGAAATTTGTAAATGACGCCAAATATAAATTTTAGAAGTACCTTTATCTTTTTGCAGGTTTACATTTTATACCCTTTGTCTTTTAGTATTTTACCTACCAATAACAATACGGTCTGTAACAGTGTACTCAAAAATATATATAATAGTTAGTAATAAGTAATTGATGTTTATATTACACATCCAATTATATTACTTCATCTGGGACTGGTGCCATTGTGCGTTATGTAAGGACTGAAATGTCTTGTTTCAGTAAGTTCAGAACCTCTCATAAGTGTACAGAGCTCCACCAGGTATTAAATGATCAAAGCCATGGGTGCAACATCCATACTAGTCCAGGTTTATTAAAATGTCAATTAATTTTTAATATTGTTTAAAGAAATACAGGAACCAGATGTCTTAGGATGAAATTAAATCTGGTTTAAGTATTATCGTTAAGTGGATGAACAAGGTATATTGGACATGCCTTGCATAGTAGAACTACTGCTGCTCCTGTCATTTTGGGCACCGAGCTTCTTAAAAATGAAAGTCGCTTTTTTATTTGTGACAAAATCATAGACAAGAACGGGAGGAAAAGTGAATTTATTATTGTGTATTTACATCTTATAAATGTATTTATTATACTAGACCATTATTTTACGCACTGAGAAAGTAAAAAGCTTGAATGTTTTATTTTGTGTTTTTTGCACCCAGGCCTTAGGGCGTACGCGTACACGGATGAGAATTAGTTGGTCATTCTGATTTGTGTAAAAAAATACAATAGACAATGAATGACGGCTCGTTCTACGCTCAATTTTATAGTTTTGAGAAATCTCATCTGTGTACCTTAGAATAACCATTAAACGCTCGGTTCACAAATTAACCCGTATTAAGTGCGATGGTATAATTTTTGAAAGAAAGATGATATTGGTAATTGGATGGCATTTTGTTTTTCATACGCAATAATGCCATCAAAAGTGCTGCCTAACAATTTGCACAACCCGCCACATTTGCTGTAAGATCAAATTAAAATTAATGATCTAAATTTAAATTAATGATTTTAAACTAAATGTCGATAATTATTAAATTGACATTGTGTTATAAGTCAAGAGTTTAACAAGCGATGTTAATCCCAATCAAGTCAAGTGTTTTTTTGGAATTCAATTGATTAATGTTTGTCATTTTTCTTAGTACATTTTGAAATATTTAGGCGTTAATTGAAAGTTGTCCCCATAAGTTGGAAATAAAGTAGGTTAGGAATCATTTATTGCGCTCGTAACATTTTTAACATTGTAGAGCTGTATGGTGTGTTTATCACTGAAAACACAATGTCGGTCACGTGGTTCGTTACAAAGATAGTTATTATATCGCTTTTAGAACATCACTCATCATTTTTCTCTTTAGTTTAGTAAACTATCGGATATCCTTATACGAGACATCATTTGTTTTATTATTATTTTGTCAATGTACTGCATAATATCTGCGCTTATCTGACTTGTATAAGTACACTGTTATTTGTCAGGAAAATAGTTTTAAGGAAATTTATCATAATTTTTAATAATAATATTTAAAAAAAAATTAAAGTTCTGTTTTTTTATTGTTTTATTTTTTATTTACTACCAAAGTATAATAATACATTATGTCACTTCATTTAATTTACAGAATTAAGAAATTTTGATATACTCATACTAGTACACTTTGTTTTTATATTTATATTATTAAGCCCATTAGCTTCATTATATGTTGTTTAGACAGTTTTTATCAAGTGGATACACGCTTTCAGATGAATAATGATATTTTCCAAAGTATATCTTTTATAATAATATATATTATTTGTAAATATATGTAAATAGGTACAAAAGAACACCTACATTTTTATTGGCAAAATTGTGCAATTGCTTTAATTTTGTTGTTTTTTTTTTCATTTGTATATGTGTTGGTTTCATTACCGGTTTGAGGCGTCGGCCATTTGTCGGGACACTTTTCTGTAATATTTATTATTGATGTTTACGTATTTCTTATAAGTCAGGATTAAACAAGTTATTTGTTTGATGCTAAGATATCAAGGTTTTAATGTCACAAATAACTTTAATCGGAGCTATTAATATCACAAATACCTCAATCGAAGCTCCAAAGTATTTACAATAATATAATGGCGCCAAGTTTATTGCAACAATTAAGCCAATTAATTTAATTAATTCATCACTTACTGTGTGCAGCGTTGCCAATAAAATTATAGAAATTTATTTGAGTTACTGGGTGCAGTGACCTCATTTGATAAACATTATGCATATATATATATAGAGTACAATGTAATAAAAAAATTATATTTTAAATAATTAATATATTTTTGAATAATTATTTTATGACATTAGATACATAAATAATTGACATTTAGTCTTCTGATATTATGGAACATAATTATTTTTAATCATTCATCATATGTCATGCTATTTCACCGTTATTTATCGTAGGATTGAGCTTGGAGGACAATGTAGAATTGTCTTGATATTTTATTTATACATTATGCACAATTTATCATTAGTCTGTGAAAATTCTAGTATTAATACCATTTATGATTAGTGATGGATGTAAAACTATAGTACTAATATATTATTAAGTTTCTTTTAATCCAAAAAAATATCCTGTATGCTTATAAAGGATTGTATTTGTACAATATGTAAAACTTTTTCCGAAAGTTGTTTGAAAAATGTAATGTTCGCTTGAAAATATTATCTTACTTTGCTCTCGAGCCCCCGGGCCAGCTGCAGTCCCGCATGTACAGTGCTGTATTACTCTTATGTTCCAATTATTACGAGTAGAGATTACCTGATTTTGTAACATGAAACATTTTAGTTTTTGACAAATAAAGAGATCTCAGAAACTTGCTTTTTATTTTAAAAACCTTTTGGAGCACTCGCACATATTTAGTGAAGTACAAACATTCTGCAGTCATATCACTATATATAACGAAATCCAAGGGACTGAGCAATTTATTTCAATGTAGAGTTTATTGAGGAAGAAAATTTTAATTTTTATAATTTATTTTTTTGACTCATTATGTCTGTCCTATGTTCTGGAAATTTCTTTAACCATTTTAGGATCTTCATGCGTCATGAAAAATTTCCCAAGATAGTTTGTTGAGTTAAAAGCTTGCTGGATACTGGGTGGGTGGTTTGAGGTCCTTTATTTTCTCTGTCTTGTCTTTTTGGTGCTATTAACTTTTACAAAGCAGCTTTCAGAATTTCTTCATCAGTCATCTTATCTCTTTTTTGTCTGACTGTAATGAAAATGCTGTTAGGAAAATCTGCCAACTCTGACAATAAACCTAGGAATCAGGTACCTGGCAGAGACCCTTAAGTCTAAACAATAACGACACTCTTTTTTGCTACTTGAAATTTTTCACTACTGAAAGTTAACCACTTTATTATAAAAGTCTTAAAATTCAGTCTTATCAATTAAGTCCAGCTTATTTTTACTTTTTGTATTTGTATTTTATTATAGGGAGTGACAACGTCGTACTTTGAAATTGAATAGTTTTTGGCTTCAACTTATCATATCCTTATTAACCTCTTAACTGCTAACTCTATTTGAAATGGAATACACTACATACAGTAAGACTAGGCTTTAAGGGTCTTGAATTATCTATCAAAAGCTGTGACCTGTCATTCACAGATGGCAAAATGATTAACAAATATAACTTTAATCTCTGCAAGTTTATAAGGTCCAAAAGCATGTGTAACACGCTTATAGTTTGGCGTGTTAACGTGCTCATGGTATTTAAAAGATTAACACTCATGCCCAATTCTACAAAATAGTTTGTCGGCTAATAATTTTCTCCTAATAATAATATTGATGAGCAGAAGATACAATCATCACAAAGCAACTAAACCTGACAACATTCCTGCTGAAATAATAAAACATGGAAGGTATTCCCTACATCTCTAGCTCCTCATTGTGAGAAACTGAAGTATTGCCTAGTGACTGGAGAAATGTCATAATTTTCAAAAAAAAGTGGGAGATCTTCTTGCAGCAACTATCGTGACGTTGCATTATTTTTGTCTGCTGGTAAACTGTCAGTGCATATATTGTTAAATTGTCCGCTCCCACTAGCCTAAAGTGGGATTACAGATAGCCAGAGTTCCAGTGCGGATTGTATAGGGACATCAGGCACATATAAGATTGTCTTCTTAATAGTCTTGAATCAAAGGGTATGTCTGTATCAGTGACATAACTATGCCAATGCAGTGCATTGGGGCTCACATTAGAACGGGACTCAAAAAGTTTGCATCGTACCATATTTGAAATCAATATTTTTGCAAGAATGGAATTGAAAAATCATTTCTCACGTGTATTATAAAAACATGTGAACACATTATTGATGTATACAGTAGCAATGCCCAGCTAATATGTCAGGTTAGGGATCAGACCATCACCGTAAAGTGAAAATCGCCTTGAAGCGAAATAAGTATTTTTTAAATTGGAAGTGCATGTAAATCTCCTCACTATTTAATGGATGAACCATGCAATATTTGTATATACAATACTTATTTAGGGGGCCCTTTTTTCCTTTCTGCTCAATTTTTGTGGTTAGGTAAACAAGAGTTATTTGTCGGCACATAATAATTTGGAATTCTATCTTATAATCTTACCTCTGCAGGACAGGGCATCTTAGTGTATACCTGAAGCTTGTTTTAACCATCCAGTACCACAATAAACACCCCTCTACACGCCAATCACGTTTATTTAATTTAACCACCGTCCTAACCCCCAAAAGATAATATATATATATATATATTTGATAAAGGTTTTTTTTGACAAATCTTTAGTATTTTCTTTGAGAGGTGAACTCTATACTCTATACTTTATTACAATTTTTTTTTGTATCGAGTACAGTAGGTGGCACCATAGATAAGTTAAAGTTAAAGTAGCCAGTTATTTTCAGGTTGTTTTTAATTAATCCTTCCTTTTCTTTTATTCAGTTTTAAACAAAAATATTGGTGTATTATTTTGATTAATTATATTATATACTATCGTAATTTTTTTGGATTTATTTAAATAATAATTAAACTAGATAAATTAAATAGTTACTGTAGCGAAATCTGCCAATTCATAATGAAAGTAAATACGGCTAGCATCAGTATAAGGAACTTGCAATAGTGGTTTAGATATCCCTCGCGAGATGGCAGTAAAAATAAGAATTTTTGAAATTTCATCGAGTGTTCGACGAGGAAATTGTTTGAATTTGTGTTGTTGAGGTTTTGTTCCAGATTTCACAATATGTATAAGACTCATCTGATTTGCGCATGGATCTTGGAATAAAGTTGGATGAATATATTTTCCATATCTTATTTTAAAAACGTACTTGGTAAATGTATTGGATTTTTTCCAGGTTCCAATATAAATAAACAAAAAAACTAGCAAAATTAGAGGGGTATAGGATTACTGATCCGAGGTCCAGGAATCAAACTTCAAATTAGAGATCTTACCAGAAAATTGATTTAATGTATTCTGATATTCTCAAACATTTGATTCAAAATAATCTATATATTCTTCGTATCTTTGATGCTATTGCTCCAATACAGACTTATCATTTTTTTCTTTAATTTTTCTTATTTTATTGTATACGTAATCCATTTTGAATTTGGGGTTTTCAAATAAAAACGACCCAGTGACACATCCAACCTAAAACAACATCTTATTTGAGGTGGATGTAATGGTTGTTCTTCATACCCTTGAAGGTTCCGACTTCCACAAAAGGACTTCACTGCTTCAGACATTCACTTTCACAAGAAGGATAATTTTACTTTTTGACATGTCGCTGAAGATGATTTTCAATTCAAATCTCTAAGTACAAAATAAGACATTCTTTATGTGAGTCGTGTAGATTCAAAAGCAGAGTTATTATATACTTACAGTCTGGTAGTATTCATTTCTTTGGAAACAGTTCACATATAGGGTGTTTAAAATAAACTCGGAAAGATTATGTTGATAGATTTATTGAAAACAAAATACTTGCAAAACAAAATTATTACAAAATAAATTCATAACATTTCTAAAATAAAGCTTATCATCATAAAATTACTAGTTTAATAGCCAAAGGTAACACAGTTTTACAATCGCCAAAATTATTATGTTTTACGTCGTTAAGAAAACAAACAATGTGTCGACAAAGCCGGACAAAATTTAAACTACAGATTTTTGTGTCGAGGTAAATAATTTTTATCATTGTCACTAAGCAAAATTAACAAGGACAAAATCTGGGGTAAATATTTAACTTAGGAAGCGTGCAAATTGTAATAATGTGAAATTTTCCACAAAAGGGTAAAACGATGATAGTGCAACTTTCAAAACACATTGTACGATCTGTCGTCTGGCGATTTGTTGAATCGTGAACCGATAAAGAAAAGTGACGGTTGACAGAAATAAGCAATGTGATCCATTTCTGATTGGTCAATACGTATATATTGTTATGAACGTATAACTGATTATGACAGTTCGTCGATCCCATGTTAGAAGATGGAGGTTTTAATAATTTGTTTTCATTAAATGATATGTTGTCATTACAGCCAATAATCATACGGATATCTTTGGTCAAATACGAATGAAATGTAAATTAATTCAGAGTGTATCATCCCTTGATAATTCTTCTAAAGTAAATACGTCACTGAAAGGACAGAACATCTGCTTTGAGACGAGACGGGAAACATATCTAGCCGCCATCATATATAATATATTACATATTAATTTATCTCAAAAAAAATCTATTATTTTATACACACTTTTGAAAATACTTCTGGAACAAAAAACTACGAAAATTGCAGAGAGCGAGATTCGACATATTTAAACTGTATATTATACACACATATATATACAGTTTAAATGATCATGATTGTATATTTAAGTGTTCCGTCCGCGTGTTCTTAAGTAAATGATTTTTTTTTGATAATTTTTGTGCTCGCGGTAGGTACATAGTAAAATTTATATTAAATATAAAATTAAGGTATCTGTGAAATAATGGTTGGCTGTGATACTGTAAGACCGTTTATTTTTTCTTGGCCATAATTTTAATAAAATTAAAAATAAGTTAATCGTAATTACATAGGTATCAATTCAACCGATAATTAAGAATTATACAATTAAATATGCTTACAATTTCTTATAAACGATTCGATAAATATAAATTAATCGCGAATTTGATTCAGTTAATTTGTGAAAATGAAAGAATATAATATTTAAGCTCCTTGTCTTTAAAATTATTGTTAGACTAGTGAATAGATATTATAAACAAATGTAATTTGATAAATTTTACAAATATTCGATGTCGACAAGATCCAGGTGGAGGATGCTAGAAAACATGACTGTATTGACTGTTGACAACAAAATAGAAGGTGTCTTGCAGTTGACAACGAAACAGAAGGTGTCTTGCAGTTGACAACGAAACAGAAGGTGTCTTGTAGTTGACAACAAAATGGAAGATTTCTATTGTGTAGTTGACAACGAAATAGAAGATTTTTTGATGGAACAGAGAAGTGAAGTAGGCAGAGACATCGCTATGCTGAGTTGAAAGTGAACTTGACTTATCCTATAATTCACATGACATTTATATTAACTGTATTTAACTTGAAATATTGAAATGATTATAGACACAAAATTTTTCATGCATAATATTAACTTTCTATTTCAACAACTTTTCCGGGAAAGCTACTGCCGAAGCCCTCGGTAGAAACGTAGCACAATAATTCCTTCAGTAAAAATTTCCATTGAGTCTGCGCACCTAACCTCGAAAGCGGAGAAGTAGTCAACAGCTTAATTAGACGATTTATTGTTTATCATTAGCAGTTCCTCATTCTTTTCTCACGTCTCTAGTGTGACATTCATTTTTCTTTTCTTAATACTCGCAAACTTTTATTAAGCTGTTCAATATGTACATATTTACAACCACAACTTATTTATTCTAGTATAAAAAGTTAAATATTTTTCATAAAGTTAATTTTGTCATAAACAAGAGTGTTTTATTTCATTTTTTGGCGTAAAATAATATTTCGGAATTTGTTAATTTATCATCTCGTATATGTTGACGTTCAAATTAGGTAAAATACTTTGTGGTCTGTCATGGAAACGTGGCTTGAACAATTGATATTTAATTATCATAGACAATGTATTATCATAGACAATTTATAGAATTACTTAATTAGTTAAATGTATATTATAATTGTATAGACACCGACAGTTTTATAAATATTTGGAAGGATAAAGCTATGGATTGGTCAGAGTAAGTTGTGGAATTAAACTACATAATATTATTGTTCTTTAATTATATTAACTAAATAATTTATCAGTCAATAAATTTTCTCATAAAAATAATACATTTAGTCAAACGATTGTTCGAAATAAAGATTGTGGGAGATGCGGTGGGGGGGGGGGGGGGGGTGAAACCACCCCCGTGAGTGCTGCACGAGATCGGCTCAGCAACCGAGTTCCGGGTGTGATAAGGTTATAATTGTTCTAATCAAACGAGTGAGGGCAGGTTTGGGAGAGGTTTAGTAATATATAATCGCTACTGGCTCCGAAGCAGGCTTCCCGGGGACAGATCCCACTCCAGAGCCCCTAGAACCAGCTTACTATAAGTGAAGTTAACATACATACGTTGTTTAGAGAGAACATTCAAATGTACTAAATATTATTTCGATTAAACATGTCATAAGTGAATATCTATTACATTAAAAGATGATTAATTGATATACTTTGACTTGTCGATATAAAAACATTAAAAGTGTTGACACTCGAAGCTGGGGACGCTATCTACTGCCCGCGACGTAGCGCCCCGGGTGCAGGTCCGGCGTCTACAGGCGGTAGTCGGCCGGCACGTGCTGCCTGAACCTGGACACCAGGAACGCGTAGATCTCGTGGAAGGTGGGCCTGTCGCCGTCGTCTCGTCTCCAGCACGATCCCATCACTTCGTACAGGTCGTCGGGGCAATATTCCGGTTGGGGTAATATTTCTGCAAATGTTAATACAACTTGTATCGAGCGTTTTTTCAATCGTTATAACCATCTACTTATTAAAATATGAATTAAATATATTAATTATAAAGATATACATAGAAAATCAATTTTATCGAAAAATATTGTTGTTGCGCTACCGGGATTCGAACCTGGATCTCTTCCCTAACCGGGGGAGGTGCTTTATCCAACTAAGCTACAGTGGCATTATTTTTAGCGACAATTTTTCGACCCTATATGTTACCTTTTTGAAATTAATACCATTATTTGGCAGAGCCATCTACCTTATTTTTCAGAATCTCAAAATACCTTTAAGTAAATCTGATAGCAGACGCCAGAATTATCAATTCATCTATTTATTGTTTACGAGCTAAGTTTGTAGAACTCCATAATCACACATGTGAAAATAAAATACTTGTTTTTTGATTTTACACGTTTAATTCATTCGAGACGCGTTTCGCCTTGTAAAGGCATTATCATTTATCTAATAAATTGATATGTATTCAATCAAATTGCGGCCGGAACAATTATGAAACAAAGAAAAAGGGATTTTTTAAAGAAATAAAGTATAAAAATATGTGCACACTATTTCAAACACTTTATTTTTAATGAAATAATAACCATGAAGACAAGATGTAGTGGTATAGTTATCGAACGGTACATCGTTTTAAGAGTATGACTGATTCGGTATTTGCTTGCGTTAATAGATTACGTTGCACTACGGTAGAGACCCGATCCTCCCTTTTTTGGTTGATAATTATTAATAATATTTTCAACATGACTTCGGAGGCCAGTGGCCGCGTAGTGACGTAGCACAAAGCGACGACAGCCGATCGCTTTCTGTTAATTTAATTATATTTTTTATCGGTGCACATAACTGTGTATGAAAATATATTAAACTGAATATGAAACTGATATGTTAAAATAAGCAAAAGTTTAAAGGACATTTTTCCTTCGACAAAAAATTATATTTCCGTTAGACTGCTTTCACAGCTGAGCTATGTCAACCTAATTACTTATATTCTGTACATTCTATCATTCATACATCATACGTCACGACAGCGAATAATAAATTTTCCACACTAATTAAATGCATTAATTAGAAATATACACATATAAAATTAATTTTATAGAAAAATATTGTCGTCGCTACCGGGATTCGAATCTGGATCTCTTTCCAATCCGGAAAAGGTACATTACCTAACTATGCTAGAGCAGACAGTACTTTTGACGACAAATTTTCGAACCCATATGTTACACTTTTCAAACGAATACATCTATCGTTCCAATATTTGAAAGCCATCTACTTTGTTTTTACGGAACCCCAAATATTTTTGAGTAAACCGATAGCAGACGCCAGAATTAATAATTCATTTTTATTAAATTTTGGACACATTGATACAACGTATATATTATACATTTTTAATAAATTCATATTTAAAATATCACAGATTTGTTCTGAATAATTAGATCTTCGCAATAAGAATGTGTTCTTCTTAATAATAAATTTTCCAGTAGAATATTACCATCTCCTTAAAAAACAATAAATTATTTATATTTTTATTTATTATCTTTGTTTTATTAACCACTAAATTGAGTTTAAATACATCTACCGGTTTCGAAAAATACAATTTTCTTCTTCAGGATGTCATAACTAACAAAAACATATATTGTTTCTTTGACACAAACTATTTTTTAAAAAATATTTTTTTTTTTTTTTTAGTACCTAACTCATATCATTACTAAATACAAATTTACTCGAATAATTTTTAGGAATAAAATTTAGAATGGGACTCGTTGTTAAATTTAGTTGGTTGTTTATAATTTTTTGATTAGTTTTACACGTTTTATTTATCTCCAACGATTCCAAATTATTTAATTTGTGACCAACACCGTTTATATGCAAAATTGACAATCCCCATTTTTTATCAAAATCATGACCATTTTCTATCAAATGATTAGAAAATTCTGAAAACCCACTATTGTTCAAACATCTCAAATGCTCCCTTACTTTTATATTAAAATTTCAAAATTGTATTTTTGGAAACCGGTAGATGTATTTAAACTCAATTTAGTGGTTAATAAAACAAAGATAATAAATAAAAATATGAATCTTAACCACAAAGATAATATTGCTAATTTTAAAAGTATAATAAATTATTTACCTATTTTAAATACATTCTCTATATTAATTTTATTTTTAATAAAATTATATTAAATATTACACCTTTCAAGAGCATTTCGTACTGAACATCATTCAGTGACAACATTCATCAACTAAGTGCCAATTGTTTAAAACAACCAAGAATAAATTATGACTACCTTTCAATTCGTAACCATAAAATAATTTTTCAGCATTCTGTAATAAGTGTTCCAGTTCTAGATGGCTATAGGGTGTTTGTTGGCACATAGATAAAACCTCCCACAGGGTGACTCCGAAGGACCAAACAGTGCTTGGGCAAGTATAACGATCCTAAAACAGAAGAGTTCATATTATACTATAATAATAATTATTAATTATAAATAACGAGTACTTTATTTAATATATTCAAAGGCAACGCGATAAAAGTAATATAATACAAATTAAATATATTAATTAGAAAGATTATATATTTTTGTTGACGCCGTGATTCGAACCTGGAACTTTCCTATCCGGGGAAATGCGTTAATTTCTAATTGATATATAAAATTTGTATTAAAATACCATAGAACTATTTCTAAAAAAACTGCAACTTCATGATAATGTGTTCTCCTTGATAAAAGTAATATAAGTACGTATGAGAAGGTAATTTTTACTCCAAATTACATTTTTACATTTCTCTATTTTCAATTGTCGTGTTTAACTCCAATGACATTTTTTTTACTAACAATGCTAGATCACTCCCCATCTAATATTCAATAGTGCACAGATTTAGACATCCATTTTCAAATCGCGCCAAATTCATTTCAACCAATCGCATCATTGCAAAGGTAGACATCATCTTGTTGAATCCCATACAATGTGAAGGTGATCAGAGACACCGCATGTATGTTTTTAGAAACCAAAAACATAGTGAATTTATCTTAAAATCATTAAATGTATGCGAAACTAATGTATGAAAAACTGAAAACATTGTTACTTTAAAACTGAAAGCATTATATATTATTTAAGACGATTCAATCTCACCATGAGGATGCTCTCCCAACTCAGCCAGCGGACCGGTACTGGTCTCTGGCCTACAAGGGAGTGGTAGTCGTTTCGGTACACTTCGGAGCACATAGCCATGTCTGTTATTTTTACTCGGTTAGAAGGGTAGATCAAGCAGTTCCTGCAACACACCAATGTAACAATTAAATAAATAAAAAATGTATTTTTGATATAGACTTGCGCCAAAAAATTATCATGGACTATGTCCTCAATCATTTAGATTTCTGTGTTTTATAACAGGAATTATCAAGATGCTTCCACGTTCGTATTTTGACTTCAAATTACAATAATGCTTACTAAGGTATAACCATACAGTGAATACTGCAATGACACAGACAGCGCCGGCGCTAGACTTTTTGCCGCCATAAATTGGCCGCCAAGATTGTTTTTTTCCGCCCTAGTAACTTAAGGGAAGATGATGTTTTCAATTTTTATAAAACCAGCGCTATAAATTGGTCGCCCCCTAAATCGGCCGCTCGCGTGCCACACAGGTAAGGGTTGGTATTTTGCAGTGGCGTGCAGTCGGTGTAGGTTTTGGTTTTGCTGTTACCAATGATATTATACAATCATATATAATATATGTACTTTTGTTTAACCAACGTATTTAGACAAAATAAATCCGTCGTTTTTACGACCCTACCATGTATTTATTTGTAATTTTAAAGTACTATTAATAGTGTTTTTAAAGTTTAAGGTTTAACGTAAAATAATAATATAATAATATGTAGTAGGATATAGGTTTTTGTTTTTCCCAAATCAAAAACCAATCCATGCACCAAATTTAAAGAACAATCATGAAATCAACACGTTAAAAACAGTAAGATAGTAAAATTCGCGAATTAGTAAAAGAAGAAGTAGATATTTTTATGATTTGTACGCAGTTGTAAGTCTTTCTATTGTTATTCTATTAAAAAACAGCATAGATAATAACTCCATACAAAACGAATCAACCGAAAGGAACTTTCAATCCAGTAAATAGTCAATTATACGACTAGAGTAATTCACTATCTTAAAGATAAGAGTAATGCGAAAAGATAAATACAGCGAATACACAAGAGCGCCATGGGTACAGCGGTGAGTTGTCGTAGTAGTTTTTAGAACTAAGTAATTAAAAGTCTCTACTAGTACGCAGAAGGCGCTAACTGTAAAATAATGTTTCCTTTTCTGTTAATCCAACTATTTAATTTATATTTGTTTCCCAGAATTTTTAGTAATGCATAACTTTTTTGCTTGTATGCACAGCACGCCTCTGGTATTCTCTTAGGCCGGCATTTAGAAACTGGTTTTATACCTGGATTATTTTTATTACACACTATTATCGTTTTATAACTTGGGATTTTGTTTTTCAATTTTTATATATTTTTCGGCCGCCTCCTTGATTTGGCCGCCATAGGCAGGAGCCTGCTCCGCCTGTGGGTAACGCCGGCGCTGGACACAGACTCCCCCACTCCCCTCATATCAATAATAGATTCTACATTATATTTTCTTATAACATAATATCGGGTGCGCGCAGCAAATACACAACACAAATACACAGGAATTCTCGGAAATAAATTAAAATAAAATATTTGAAGCTTCATTATTATAAGTATTATTTTGATTTTAGTGTATCATACTAGACCGGAAGGAATAAAGACGTATTGTGTACCTAGTTCCAGGTACTTCAGGGGACCATGACGCTCAGTATTGGGTATACTATAAATATCACAATATTCTATCGAATAAATATTTAACATTTCTTATTTGAATGTATGAACAGCACGCCCCTGCTCATGACCATTCGCGATGAATATAGTAGGTGTATATTTTTAAGGGTCAACATTGTTTCATCGTATGATATAACATATGAAAGCTTTTTTCAATACGTTACCTGGTGGCCAAATCTTTGTGCACCAGCAGTCTGGATTCTAGGTATTTCATCGCTGAGCATATTTGAATGCTGATGAAAATCAAAAGGGGGAACCTGCAACAAAACCAGAAATATTTTGTTACATCTCTGATTGATTTCGAAATTGTCTCTACTTAAACAAAAATGAAATTGATAGCAGAAGATATGGATTTAAGAGACAAAGCTTCAGCGTTTCAGGACAACCATTGACGAGCAGCCAACATCGCGAGCATCTACCAGGCCCTCGCTAACACTCGCACCCCTCGCACGCATTTTAAATTTTGAGTAAGGACAAGGCCGGTTACCTGATTGGGTCGTGGGCCATGTGTCGCGCTGTCTTCAACAGCTGACAGAGGTCGCCAGCGGCCGTGTACTCGGATACGGACATCGCCGGCTCTTGTCTTGTAATTACACCGATAACTCTGCATATGGACGGGTGATCTATACTGAATAAAAATCTCAACTCTCTCATGTACTCCGCGTTGGTCTCGCCCGGCCTGAGTTCGACCGTTCTTACTTGAACGAGTTTTGTCGCAAATGGAAGAATAGCGTGGATGTTTTTAGTTTCGTATATGTAAATCTACAAAAGAATAATTTTCAGAGTTCAGTATTGTATGAAATGGGTGTTTTATATGCAAAGCTCTATAATACTTGTATGATTCGGTTGTAATATTTAACAAATTTGGTAGCAAGTCAATCAGTCATATCTCAACCATTTATAATTCGTTTTCAGCTACGTAACTCACACACGCTCGATCCTAGCTACGACTACTAATATTGCGATTAAAAATAGTTGAATAAAAATTGATTAATCTTAATGAACTCATATATGTGAAGTTACGAGTCTTTAAATGTAAAGGTCCTCGATAATTGACTGATGACTGTATGATTTTGATCTCTAAGGACCTATAATCTAATAATATCGTAACTTTACAGACGTGAGTTCATAAAATTAGTTTAGTTTAATATTATTACGTCAACAGAACTGTAGTGCTAAAAGTGATATGTCTGTGACTATCGGAGACCTTCCGAGATGTGTAGCCAACCTGTCGACGCCGATGCCGATGCCGTTTGAGAAAATAAATTCTTTATTAACCCGAATTGCTCTCTAAGTACCATAGGTGTGTGAATTTGGATCGAACAGCGAAGAAATTTGTCATTTTGAAAATATTGACTTGATTCCAATACTTTTTGAATTGTTCAGCTGAGGACAACCTCCATTTTTTTCTTTTCATATAGTTTTTACTCATTGAGTAATTAAAAATCAGACAGTTGCCAGATTAGTTGCTTTTTCTCGTCGCCATTTACATAATTCTGACATTTAAACGGCTTCAAATATGGAAACTTGCTTTTTTTTTAAAAAAGGAGTTGATTTTGATTTATAGTTTAAACCATATTATAGCGATTATCATGAGAAAAAAATTGAATTTAAAAATAACACATACGTACTAGCTGCCTGTATAAAGTACGATGCCAATAGACCGTTTTCTAATACGTGAAATAAATTAAAACAGATTAAAAATAAATGTAGTAAAATTTTATTCCTTCCTTCCTTTCCAGTTTCTTATAACATTTGTATAACTACGCATATATAGTGCATATTATAAATTAATATTATGCTAATTGAGTTTTGTCTACATCTGATGTCAAATAATTTTTTGTTCGTTATTTGGGAACTCGTTTTGAGGTTTTTCTTTTTTACACAAATTTCGTCCAATATTTAAATTAAATTTTACGTAATGTTGTATTTTTTAATTATCATATGATTAATTATATAATATAACAGCAAAATATTACTCTAGAAAATTATAGCGATTCCGGGAGATTTGTGTTTTCGCAATTCACTTGTGTTTCACCGCAAATCAAAATTTTAAATATATTTCACGGATATGCATTTTTTTCTACAATCGGCATGGGCATCGGCATCAGATAGTCGACAATCGGCAACAATCGGTATTCGCAAAATATTACATCGGTATAATGTTTTAAAATGCGTGCCTGATTGGGCGAAAAGTGGCTTTCGTGATGTGATGTGATGAATGATCGATGCAAGGATGAATTAATATTTTGAAGTACTTACGTCGCCGGCTGGACTTTTGCCGAAACGCGTCATCAAGTTGAGGTAACTGACGGGGATGTTCGTTATTTTGGTATCTTCAGAATCGAACGGGAGGGTCATGCTGGGAGATATATTCCACACCACGTATGCCGGAGCTCCCTGGACCCAACAATGTCACTATTATTAGTTCAACATACACACGGAGTAAGACTACACGGGCGGTGATTCCTGAACCTCTCGGAGATCGAAAATATCTTAAGCTCGTGTTCGAAGAAATCAGTTTTTTAAAATTAAATTAGGTACATAGCAATATGAGAGGATGTACAGCGAGCACAGTTTTGTAGGGTGCACAGAGGGGTAGCTAACAATTTAGGTTAAACACAGAATAGCCTCCAGTTGTTCACTTCAACATTGTTGTAAGTTGGTTTGTAGGTCCAAATTCATTTCGCTATTTTCGTCACAACATTGGTTCCGGTGTACAATCTTTTTGTGAGTATAATTATTGTATTCAATTTATTTCATAATTTGTTTTAAAATATCACGGTTTTGAAATTGAACTTCAAAATAAAAACATATTGTCATTAAAAATTGGTGCACCCTTTTGAAACTGTGCTCACATATTTTTTGCCAAAGGATTTAATTAGAAATGCAATTATGCTCAGGATTTTTGCCCGAATTGATTAAATAATTACCGTCAGGTTGTCCATCTGTTCAGGTGTCAAAAATTTGCGGTGCATTTCATTGAGGTCGCTCAGACCAAACAGTTTCATCTCCTTCACGTCTCTCCCGCCGAACTTCTTGGATCCCGTCCCCACTCTTCCTCTGAACTGGGTGTTGAACCTGGGCCCTCCGCTCGGCCCTCCGTGTACCAGGCTCCTGTCGACTAGGGGTAGGTTGCAGTGCGGGGCGGTGAGTGACTTGCGCTTCGGGGGTAGTGTGCTACCGGATATATCGTAGTATTCGTGAGTGTCCTAAAACAATACTCACGTTTGAATTTCGGTGAAAGCGTAGACTGATTGCGGTATACAATATCGGAATGCTGTGCACGCCTCGACTCACGCGAAGAATATTCAAAAGTGTGTTAGGTATATACATTCAATTTGGCTTCAGTGAAAACAAAATATCGATAGTGTGGCGCAATTTATAAAGAAATGAAAATTAGTTAACAAATAAGGCGAGCGAAATTATACCTATTATGTTCAACCAGCATCTTACCCGTCATTAGATGTGATGGTCAGGCATGTTATTGGATAAGGCAATAGAAGAAAATGAAGAAAAAAATGCTGTGGAATTTGACCTATCACCAGAATTTTTGAAAGTAAAAACAGCGCTTCATCTCACAGAGTAAATAATAATAAACAAGTGACAGTAAAATGTTGCATATATCACCCCGCATTGGGGTCCGAAACGTCAGCAAGAGAGGTCCGATACTCACGGCAGATAACTCTACACAGATGATTCTATTCCTTTAAATTGTACCTATTTTGTAGAGATTATGCCAAGGCTTGATAGAGCTAGGGTTTTATTATATTTGATGACAATGATTGATGGTGATATAGTTAGTAATACAGGTAACATTTGTATTTGCTCGCTTTAGAGGCTAGATTTAAATGTACAATAATTGAAGCAATGAATTTCTTTTATACGTGAGCCATACACGATCAATATAAACCATAGCCTAGTGAACCAGAGTTGGTGATATGGAATATAATAATTTTGTGTTATGTATACACAAGTATTATATAATACATCAATCATTATGTACACATGCGTATTACATGTATCTTAGAATTGGTTTAGAAAGAACATGTGGATTTATAAAAAAGTCTAAAATAAAAAAAACATTTTTATTAAAAATATGATTACATAAAAACGACCATGAAAATAAAGATGAATTAAATGTTTACAGCAAACTAATTTTTAAATATACAATCCAGGTACAATGTTCACATTACAGGCTTCTGGTTATCATCTATGTTGTTTTAATATTTTACGCAAAGTTCATCAAGCATGTAAAAGTATATTTTTTATAAAGTATAAAGAGAACACCAGCTTTTACGAAAGGTCAATCAATTGGAAACCAAATTATTAGTAATGTAGATTTTTTTAAACATTATAATAACGTGACATATATGTTTTTGGTTAGTTAATTTGACACCCTGAAGAAGGAAATGGTATTTTCCGAAACCGGTTGGTATTTTAAAATGACTCATTAAGTGGTTATTATAAATAAAGTTAAATAATCTATAAAAAATGGACATAACAAACACAAAGTTCGATTTGCAAATATTTAAAATATAGATACATATAAAATACATCGCATTTATCAAAAAATTATTTCCAAATCGCTTGCAATAAATATTCATTGAAATAATATCGCATATGCATTTAACTAAGAGAAAAAATATTATATTTACCCGTATCTTAGATGTGGATGGCCTGATGTTCCTCGCAGCTTCTTCATAGTGGTGAAAATCTTTGAAAGAGCTGTCCTTGTGCAGCATACTGGTCAGAATGGGCGTCTTCGTCGCCCGCGAGGACGGGGCCAGACTGACCACCGCCCTGCTTCTCGGGGAGCCCGTGGCCGTCACGTAGCTCTGCTTCCTCTTGGGGCCCAGCGTGCTGGCTCTGTAGTGTCCTTGGTCCAGCTGCAGCCCCGCCGACTCGAAGTCCTCGGGCAGGTCCGAGCCGTCTCCCGGCGCCTTGAGCTTGTGCACGGTGCTCGAGCTCGCGGAGTTCTTGGGCCCGAGGCTCGCGGTCGCCTTGTGCCGCGGCACCGCCCCCTGCGCCGCCCACGGAGCTGGACCCAGGGCGGCCGGGAGGTCCTCTTCGATTATCATCGGGGGGCGTGGCTCGTAGCTCGAATGGGGTGCGTTATTCAGGTCGTCGGTTGTCGCCTCATTTGAAGGGTTAAAGTTTGTGAAAAGATCCTGTGGAAAGAAAATCTTTTTCAAATCATGTATAATGTTCATATTTTATTTAGATCGTTTCAAATATGATATGAATTTATAATATTAACATTATATATATACAATGTCATGTACCTTTGACATATTATATTATGCGTAATATAGGAATTTACCTAATCTCAACCTTGTCGCAAGATATAAGCATTCAAAAATAGTCGTAGTTATGTGATCATTTCGAATAATTCAAATAAAAAAGTCGTAGTTATGTGATCATTTCGAATAATTCAAATAAAAAAGTCGTAATTATGTGATCATTTCGAATAATTCAAATAAAAAAGTCGTAGTTATGTGATCATTTCGAATAATTCAAATAAAAAAGTCGTAGTTATGTGATCATTTCGAATAATTCAAATAAAAAAGTCGTAGTTATGTGATCATTTCGAATAATTCAAATAAAAAAGTCGTAGTTATGTGATCATTTCGAATAATTCAAATAAAAAAGTCGTAGTTATGTGATCATTTCGAATAATTAAAAAAAAAAAGTCGTAGTTGTGTGATCATTTCGAATAATTCAAATAAAAAAGTCGTAGTTGTGTGATCATTTCGAATAATTCAAATAAAAAAGTCGTAGTTATGTGATCATTGTAGTTATGTGATCATTTCGAATAATTCAAATAAAAAAGTCGTAGTTATGTGATCATTTCGAATAATTAAAATATAAAATTGATTCCAAATTATACATTGCTTATAAAAAATAAAAAGTGAAGAATTTCAAGCTGCCAGAATATTTTTTGTTAGGCCCAGAATAATAAAGAGTCAATTTCGTAAATATTTATTTCCAAGTACATCCAACATGATTTTGTTAAAATTTGTACATACTCTTTGAACGTTTTCGAATCGTAATTCAGTCAGGCATTCTCCATAAAATATTATTAACTATAGTTATAGCAATGGAGTACATCTGTGCCAGTTGGGCTATTGATTTGTAATTTTCTTTTATAATTAAATACGTAGATTATAGTTATTTTCATATTATATGGCATTTTTTATGATCACGGGCTTTACGACCGTCGTGGGTAAAATATGAAGAGTGGTTCAAAAGTAAGTTTTTTCAATTTACCTACATTCATACATTTGAGTTTACCAATGTGAAGTTATTTAAATCATTAATTAATTACGAGCGTATTCACAAAATCTGCGAAACCAATTCGAATAAAGAACTCGATTAAGTGCAGAGAACAACCTACTTTCATATTAATTTTCATGGAAAAGTGATTTCCCAGGATGGAGCTGTTGCGGTTCATGTATTTGCTTCTCTTGTTATACACCAGTATAAGGATGAAGACGATGATGAGAAGGACGATTAACGCCGCGAGTGAGCCGATCATCAGATCAGTTCGCGGTTCTGAAATAAGAAATACGTCATTAACAGGCAGTTATTTTGTGATACAGGATGATTATTTTTTTACTAGGCACACAGCTGAGTTTAATTTTTGTAAAAACAGTGAGTATGAATGACAATTTTGACAAGTGTAAATGACATTATTAAATATATTAATTAAAAAGATATACATATAAAATCAATTTTATCAAAAAATATTCGAACTTGGATCTCTTTCCTAACCGGGGAAGGTGCATTATCCAACTATGCTACAGCGACAATATTTTTAGCGACAATTTTCGAACCTATATATGTCACTTTTTTGATATTAATACATTTAATCGTCTACCTTATTTTTACAGAATCTCAAATACCTTTGAGTAAACTGATAGCAGACGCCAGAATTATCAAATAATTTTTATTAATTTTGGACACTTTATTATTAGGAGAACACATTCTTATTGTGAAGTTGTAATTATTCAGAACATAGTATATACATATATACAGAACATAATTAATTAATATTTAAAATATCACAGAGCTATGTTCTGAATAATTACAACTTAACAATAAGAATGTGGTCTCCGAATATATATATGTATAACGAACGTAATAATGTTCTAATACAAATTAAATGTATCAAATAAATTTATTCTAAAAATATATTGGTTGCCACCGGAATTCGAACTAGAAACATTTCCTATCCGGGGAAACGCGCTGAAACACCATGTCAACCTAGCAAGTTAACGACAAATTTGATACATCCGAGCGCAAGAGCTTGTCTCTTTTTTGGAGAGGTACAGCGATTCACAAAAATGTGTAACTTTAGTTTTTTAACAGATTCAAGTAATTCATATATTATCCACAAATGTACGAATTAAAAAAAAAACAAACTATTATTCGATTTATAAGCAATCCACTTTATATAACGTTTTTTTGTAATAATCGTTTATAATTCGATCACTGTTAGCACTAGAAACTTCAAAACTTTAATCTCAGTTATCTGTCATCGTTACAGTTGTATACCATTCACACAATAACTGTATTTTAAAGTTTCTAGCATAACAGTGATCGACGAATCTCACAATCACGGTTCAAATAACGGTATATTTCATAACTAATACATATATATATGACATCACAAACAAATGTAATTATTTATTAAATTGAACATGTATTTTAGTTGAGAACATTTTCAGATAAGAATCACAATATTTTCAGATACTCAATCACTGTAGTGATTGCGACCTAGAAACATCAGTGATTGACTCACAGTTAGTGATTTTGATTTTTTGATAAATTAAATATTTAAAATGTTCAGTGTTTCTTTATGGCTGCGGAAAAATAGGTTACCCGAATGTCGTTTTTCCCACTCCTTTTCTAACAAAGTCAACTCCAGAATGTCGTCAAATGTTTTTTGCTCCGATTCCTCGGTTGCATTGCTCTCGATGAGTTCTGTAATGAAAAAAAAACTTTAATACAATTCAGAAAGTTACTGGACTGCTCTGCCGTTCATCGGAATATTTCGAAACAAATAATTGGACACGACTTTCGGATCTTATACAGAGATAATTATATTGTATATATTATACGTCATAAACTAGTGATGGTAAACCGTTACGTGACTGTGATTGTGTCGATGATTGGTAACTGAGATTTAACTGTTGGAGGCTTACATTTTAGTGTACCAGTTATTGCTTAAATAAATAGGTTAATCAATAATCAATCATCATTATGATCGAACACAATCACGGTTAAAATAACGGTTTAAATAACGATTATAATATCAGTATCGTAAACCTACCAGCCGAATGAGATATCTGATATATAAGAAGACAAAGAATGCCAATTTCAGCAGAACGGAGCTCCATCTCGCACAGCCAGAAATACAATCAACTTTCTTCGTCGTGAGAATGTTAATTTTGTCGAGCGAGGCATGTGGCCACCGAACAGCCCAGATTTAAACCCGGTAGATTATGTATATTGTGCAAAAAAAATTACATTAAAAATTATAATTAATTATATTATGTTTTGGAAATAACTCATGTGTTACGAGACAGTCTCACTTTTTTTGGGCCACCCTGTGTATATGTAATAGTGAAGTCAATTCTGCAATATTTGCAAGAGTTAAATTGAAGTCATGCGATCGACATTACGTAAATGCTTGTATCGAATTGTGGGGAGAAGCAGAGTTATTACCCTCAATTAGTGCGTAATTAGACGTGAATGGTTTAATACAAAAACGAATCATTAACTATAATTTAACTACAACCCTGGTAACATGTCGGTAAATAAATTATTATAGACTACACCGATGATATAAATTGCATTAATTTATGTTTGCCCCCATATCAAGGATGTGACCTCTAATTTGACCTAAATAAGTTTCAATCGATGAAACGAAAAAACGGTATTCCTGAAAATCAATAAGTGAATCAATTTCCCGAAGAAATAGAAGCCTGGGGCGGTAAAAGAGAGAGAGAGAGTTCCCATGGCACTAAACTCCGCGGTATAAAGATGATTTGTATTTTTTCTCCTTTGAATGGCGTATTAAATAAAATATTGAAACATCCTGCTTTGTGATCACTCGGCGGATGTGAGTGCTATTTATGGTGCTTTCAAGAAAGTGAGGGAAAGAATATTTAATATTAAATTAGAATTTAATGTTTTTAATTACTCATTTCGAGTGCACCGTTTGGATTAAAAAACAGTTTTTTTACAGTGAGCCAGCTCAGCCGTTGTCTGCAAGCTTAATTCTTGCATCGATTAAACTTCGAGCTAAGAACTTCACACGGTGAAAAGTGTCCGATTGCGGTGCACGTTTTTTTATTGACACGTCGGAACTTTCGGCAATACTTTCAGCTACAGCAGCAACGTTTTCGGTTGATCTGGTTGGGTGAGCGATGTGTCCTCTTTCAAATCGGCAACACTGCCGGAATGTTAATGTTTGTTTGTTTAACCTTTACCATACCATGACATAATATACCCGAACGCAGCCATGCTGTCAACTCGTGTTACCGTAAATAACAGTTAGAAAAAATGTTTTTATTAGCTTAAATGGCTTTTATGGCACAAATTTACTCTAAATATTAAGCATTCAATTTTGAAAAAATGATTAATAACATAATCTAGAGCATTCATTAAGTCCTATACAACGTGTCCTTCCTTCTTATCTCTCTTCATTTAATTAGTGAGAAAGAGACAATTATATTTGTATGTTTGTTGTTCTTTTCACTGTGAAAATAGTGTGTGATCTCTGTCTTTCATAACACAAATTGTATTTTTACCAACGTATTAACTTTACAACGGATTGAATGGAAAAAATAATTGTTTTTGTACGATTTTCTTTTCATAATTGGTTTTTACTAGTCATTCCTAAGCGCTAATATTTTCTTTAGAATTATCTAACATATGAATTTTATGTTGCATGTATTTACCGAAATATTACAGGTTTAATTATGATGGTAGACCTGTGTTACAGCATGGTTTGGGAAGGGTTAAATCAACAGCTGAACGAAAAGGCGCTTCATATCGACCAAAGAATCTTTACAAACTGTTTCCGCGAAATTTTCACAATTTTTGTACTGTTCGTGGTTGTGTTATTGTCAATTTAAAGCGATGCTCAACAGTGCATCTACTTATTTCGATTAATGGTATAGTTTTTATCTGAGAGATGTCACATATGACATTTCTAATCATGTAATATTTAAAATAATCACTTCAATATTACGTTATGCCCTCATTTTATATAAATAATCAGACAAAATATAGGTTTACAGTTTGATAAATTTGAAATTTTAGAAATAAGAAAAAGTGTTAATAGTAAGCTAAATATTATAAATAACTAAATCCTCTTTGCAAATAGTTATCTTTTAAATTTGTTTTCATATTAGTTCCTACTTTTTTATAGTTTTGTTTTTATCTATGCTTGTACTTTTAATTTTAGTATACATTGTTTTCTGAAGAAGATTCCATAGGTATCGAAACATGTTGAGTTATCAATAAATAGTGGTTTAAATAAAGTATTTTTGTTTAATTATTTACTAAAAATAATGGTTGATTTTGGATATTATATTATATACTCATTATTATATAATTCCTGTTATAGGATTAGCATTGATCGGTCTATTTTCCCTAAAGAAATAGTGATTTTATCTAGGTGCGATAGCTATCTGTAAAGTGCTTGGTCAAGTCTATGAAGTCAAATTAGGTTAAGATTATTTAAATATTTTCTCCTTTATATATTCAATTAGAATTGAAGTGTACATTGTCTTTATTATTAGACGACTGACAAGTATATTGAAATCTGTCATCTTTTCTTATCTATGCTGTCTATGGTAAGAGGTATCTCTTACCATAGAATAAATCAGTTTCTTAGTAGCTTATTTAGAGCGATGCCAGATGTTAATGTTCGCGACCTAAACCTAAAAGCGACCACAATGGTCGCCTGTAGGCCCGGCGATAGAAGCATAAGTAAAGTTTTTCCTAGGACACTAGTTTGACTTTAGTATTTTTATAATAACAAATATAAATATATTTTTAATATGATCTATATGTTTTACTATTACAAAGAAACTATTAAAGCAAACATAAATTTACTTTATACGTCACAGTTTCAGATTAAACTCGAAACACATAATACATTGTACTTGGTTGACACGCCTTTGACTGTTTAATATGAGTATACGCTTACCCAGATTAGACTCGCACTACTGCGCGAACACAAAACGTTGTTCTGAACCTCGCACTCTGTCGCATGCTTCATTTCATTGCCCTTACACTGCAATAATTGTATTAAAGATACTCTATTTTTTGTTTCTCCTGAACACCTAGGAAATGTTTGTACATTCAGTTTTAGCTTTTATGATGCCGTGATGGAAAATACCCGTACGCAACCCTGTTGTCAACTTGCGTTACCGTAAGAATAAATACTATCTTAAATAGCTTGAAGATAGTTAATATCATAAGTTTATTATAAACATGAATATACATAACATATTGCATTCATGTAAATATTACGGAAGGTAGATCTGTGTTACTGCATCACTAGGGAAGGGTTAAAGAGATAATTAAGATTATACCTTATTTTTTTTAAGATCACGTGTGTAGATGAAATCTGGCAACAATGTGCTAGTAAATTTCGTAAGCAATTACATACTTTTACAATTAACATAATTTTTTGCTATTTAACAGATTTTTTGGCAAATGTATTAGTACATTTTGTAAGACTTTATGTATTAATTGTACTACAATCTGTCTTAATAGGACAACCTGTGTAGAAAATTATTATCTGAATAATAAAAAATAGAATGGCATAAAAGAATTACTAAGAATATTGCGGGTACCTGAAGCAAAGTACACCTCGCTTAACATTATCCATTCGGACTCGAAGTAAAGCCTGATCCGGACAAACTTGGAAACGCGACCCCCGTTGAAAGGTATCGAGATGTTTCTGGCCGTCTCGTGGTTCCTGTCAGGATGCTGTATGGATATTACGGGGTCTCCGTTGAAGTATTTACCGCCCACACTGAAATATACAACCGCTGTTCGGAATATCTGCAAGCCAAAATATCAAAATTGATTTCTGCCATTAAACATACATTTTATTTCCATAAATTTCAAATTCACACGAACAGAATTCTCCGAGTTATGGACATACGGATGTCACATGATGTATAATATATCGAATTATTTTATACAGGTAGTACATGCATATAAAACAAGTTCTAAATAAATGAGATGTACTTTATAAATATTATGTTTTCATCATGTATAGTGATATCTTGTACATAAAACAGTATGCACTATGTACTTAAAATTGATTACATGAGATACGCTTAGACGCTTATGGCCCGTATCCACGGATGAGATTTTTAACTTGAGACAATCTCTGAGATATGGATTTCGATTTAGACAACCTTCGGCTTTTGTAGTCGCTCACTTCACACCTATTGTGCGTTAAACATCGTGCACGTTCCGTTGCGTGAATATTAAATTAAAACGGAATAAAGGTTTTGTAATTGTTTGTCTAACTTTTTAAATAAATAGTCGTAGGTGTCTATGGTTATAAGTGATCAGTCGCGCATGCAGGATTAAGAACGGAAAAAAAAATTCTTATTGGAAATTAAAATATCTTATTATCTTGAATCAACAAATTGCATGTTGTGATCGAATACGCGACATATGTTTCAAAAAAGGTATCAGAATATATTATTTTGCCAGATCGCATCAATGGCATATTTAAATTGAGTTATTGCAAACGATTTTTCAAGTCTTCAACTTGAGTATCCACGAGCCATGTAAATTTTTCATACCATTTATATTGAAGCTACTTTCTTCGGGATGATCCGAAAGTTTCTTCAAGTATGTATCGATATTATTAATAGCGTAGACATTGTTTATAACTTTTCGGGTTTTTTTTTCGTTTTCACTCTGCATACATTCTTGACTAATAATTTAAAAGAAAAATTAAGTCTTTCACGAAGGTGATTTTAAAATATAATGTAAGACTGTTTTTGAGAAATTGAAAGCTATTAGCTGTATAATCTTAGTTTGAGCAACGATGTCTAAATACAATTCAAATAGTATAGTTAAGTAATATTAAGATTCGTAGGACTCGAATAACATAAACAAAAAAATATATTTCTTCTATTGTTTTGAGGATGCAGAGCCCCAAAGTCGCCGCTGTAAGAGATGTTTGAACGCACACATCGAGTCGAACGCCATTGTGTATGGGTTTGAGATGTCGTCTCTTTCAACCAAGTCTAGATTAAAATCTCAACATGTGTACATAGTACTGAGATTTCTCGAGTCTGTCTCGTTCCGTGGACACGGGCCATTACATAAATTCAGGAAGAAAAATTTGTAATTGTTTATGTAACAATAGTTGACGTGAATCATATTGATTTATTAAATACCATAAATTGAGAAAGGAAAGATGAAATAGTATAATCAATAGGTCACCTGCACGTTGCGGCTGAAGTAGTTGTTCGTGTACAAATCTACTTGGGATATATTCCTAATGCCGTCAAAGCTAAAGGTTATTTCCAAATATCCCGACGGGAAAGACGAGTTTCTCCAGCCAACCCAGCCGCTGCCTGCAAACCAGCGAAACACCCAAAATATTGTTAGTAATACAATGAAAATCGTTTTCGTGTACATACGATTAACAATTAATACACAAGGAAACGCAATTATAACGGTTAACGGTACATGAAACACAGCGACATATGTTTCCGCAGTTTTCAAACAATACAATCATTAGCAAGGGGGGGGGGGGGGGGGTAAGCACAAGCGGGGTCGCAAGTCGCAAGGAGCTCTACGCACACCGCGCGGGATCGAGATGTCACTACGCCAGTAAATTGAATATTTATTATTCAATTACCATTCAAAAAAATTGTACAGTTATAGAAAGAGGGCTCGAATATTGCATGGGGCTTACAAAGCTTCGACACACATGCAATAAGCTGTAAGTAATGTAATATATATTTATCGTTTTAGATATAAACCACACAGAATTGACTTACAAATAGTGCTTTAATAATAAATTAATAAAAAATACTGTGCAATAGATGATCTCAATTATTTAACGTTTACAGGTGGTGTTCCCCTACATTGTTTAAGCTTGGAATCTATGACCGAATTGTTTGTTACAGAATATTTATGATAATAATCAAATATTAAGATACCAGATATGATTCAAAACGTAGTGAATTTAGGTGCGTTTAGTTTAATAAAATTTATTAAAATATTCGATATCATTGCTTCTGAAAAGTAATATTTTGAAAATGTCCACAAAAAAAGATAAATGTTATACTGAACACGGTTGGGAATAATAACTAAAAATTAATTAATTTATATACAGGTGAGAGGGTATATGATCAGTTACCGAAATTTAAAAGAAAAATTCTCAATAATTCGGTATTTTATTATATAAATGTAGGTATGGTTGGGAATAATAATTAAAATGTGTTGAGTTGTGTACGCGGAAGAAAGCGAATGAGCGGTTACCGAAATTATTTTAGCGTACCGGTTGATAATGCTTTTTGGGATGCATCACCGTATTTTCCATTTAAATTATTAGTTAAAAGTGAGCGTTCAACTTTTCGCTCATTTCACCGTAAATCGGTATTGAGTGTTATAAAGTATTTTTTAATTAGAGTGATTAACAATGTAATAAACATTAGGAGCGGCCTCGATTACGGTACTCGCTGCTCAGCCGGCGGTTACATAAATCAAGGAAGACGTCTCACCTTTGGCGTATCCCATGTCTATGAGGAAGAAGTCTCCTCCCACCTGTCCGTCGGTGAGGCGGCCCAGCCCTCCCTCCCCGCGACCGCCCGCCGCCCACACTCCGTCGTACTCTCGGTCCGTGTGGTCCCCGAGGTCCGCCGAACCGACGGGGGCTGAGTAGCTCAGCACGCCGCCTGGAACACGCGCAACACCGTCACATCTGTGACAACACTGTTACACCGTCGCATCTGTGACAGCACTGTTACACCGTCGCATCTGTGACAATACTGTTACACCGCGATACACTCGTAGAACACTGTTACACCGTGATACGCCCGTAGAACACTGTTACACCGTGACACAATTGTGCAACGTAGCTAGACCGTAACATAATAACGACACGTTTATTTGCAAACTTAATGATATACCACGCATTGGTTGGATCAATATCACAAGATGTAATACTTGTAATGTGAATGTTTGGAACAAGTAGATGAGTTTGTGTATTTGGGAAGTGTGTTTGATAGAAACGGAAAGACATCGAAAGGAGGGTGACTGCAGGGAACAAAGTGAATGGCGCTTTGAATGTAATTATAACTAATGGGAACTTGACAACTGAGGCAAGACTAGCGGTTCACAATGGCGTCCTGGTACTGACACTGATGTATGGAAGTGAGGCGTGGAGCTGGCAGAAGAGGAATGAAAGTAGACTGAATGCAGTTGAAATGAGATCACTTAGAGGTATCTATATGTGGCAGATCCATTAATGACAGATACAAGAATGAAGAAATAAGGAAATAATGTAAATCTGATATTAGTATCGTGAGTAAGATTAAGAAAGGATCACTTATGTGGTTTGGTCATATGGAACGGATGAATGAGGAGAGAATAGTAAGTAAGATATATGGCGCAAGTGTTGATGGTACCAGAAATAGAGAACGTCCGCGGAAGACTTGGCACGGCCAGGTAAACCAGATACTGGAAGATGGTCCTGTTAGAAGTCACAATAATTAGCTGGCTTGAATGGAGTGGATGAAGCGAGAAATGTGTGTCAGGATAGAAGAGTGTGGCGTTTTATCCAATGCCTACCCCCGTAGCGAAACGGCGTAATGGTTAGCAAGTAAGTGTTTAAAACACTCGCCAAGTGGTGGGGTTCGAGCCTCGTCCCAGGAGACCAGCAGTTAGTCCCGTTTTCACAGCACAAGCACAAAATAGTACGACTATGAATGTGATACGTATTCCGTGTACGTACCTTTATTTAAAAAAAAATACCCTTTTTACTTTAATTTACTATTTATATTATATACTGAAAAGTCGCAACTTCCCAAATAAAATGTGATTAAATTAATAAGTTAAAATAAAATAAAGAACTTACGATCTTATAGCAAGGTTGTGGTGGAATTAAGAAAATGAAAAACTCGACCCATAATCCGATTAATACGTATTTTTCAAAGATTATAAAAGTAATAATTAATCCTTACTGTCATCCACGCAGCCGTAAAGCTCCAGCCTAAGGCAGATGGTTCTCAGGTGAAGGCTGTGAGGGTACACCCTGATGATGTTGGCGTGCACGGGGGGCGTCAGGCTGTGATGGACCACGGTAACTGTATCAGAATTTCCTGAAAAGACCTGAAAACATTTTCGGATTTAAAAATCCGGCGCGGGGATTCTAATCCGATGACTTGATGAACATCTAGTAATTTGTGTATTTATATTATTATATTTTTTCGTTATTTTAATAACGTTTACGTTGGTAATAGAAGAAGATGGCATAAAAACGTAGAGATGATGCGAAAATGGTAGAAGAAGGAGAAACTTTATTTTTAAATCAAATTATAATGCTCAGATTTGCGAAATTGCAAAGCAGTTCTACGGAAACGATAACAAAATTTTAAACAACAATATTTTATTTATTATTAATAATAAAAAAATAAATAATGTGTTTATACCAGCGTGATCGGGATGCTAGTGCAAGACCCGATTCGCCATTATAAATAATACATTCAAGTAAATAATATATATTTATGTAAAAAAAGAAAAAAAATTAAAATGAAGAAGTTCACACACACACACATATATAAATAATATATTTCAGTTACGGCTATTATTATAGCTGTAGCTACTCTGCAGTCGATGCCATTCTCTGGTCAAGGAGTCAGCCTTCCCTGATAGAGTTGATGCCGGTTCCACACGGCCATCGGCAAACATTGTAGATGCGCTACAATAACGAGCCAACCGGAACAGTATTCTGTATGGGATTGTTATATTGAATTCGCAGACGAATTAAGACTGTACTAATATCATATATATATAAGGAAAATTGGTATGACCATATCTGCTACGACGAAGATGACTAAAATTCGGACCATGATGTTAAATCACGAACGAATTGATCAAGAAAGAGAATACATAATTTTTCGAGAATGTGTTGTTTCACTTAACTTTTGATAGTGTTCAATGAATCTTTTTATTGTGCATAATATTAACTAAGTCTTTGTTTAGCTTATTAAATATTCGTGGCACGGCATATTCTCTCGGCCTTTCAGCGAACGTATTATTTGTGGTCGAGTTCGACCCGACGATCAGGTTGTTAAGTTATGCGGGTCAGTATTAAAATTTACCTTATTTATCATCTCTTATAGAATTATATTATATATATATTACCTTTTTATCAATTGGTAAAATTTTGTTTATTAATTATGAGTTGAATTATTTCATGTTCTGTTGATTATTAATTCAATTATAACATTTGATGTGACTTCAAGCCTAAAATCTGGTCGAGGCACTCCACTGGCTACCCGAACAAAATAAGTATAACTTTTATAAATAATTCGATCGGAAAGATAAAATTAGTTTCTACGTCAGTGAGTAAAATTTGAAAGCGTGACTTGTGTGATATACCGGGTATCACCCCTGCATTGAAAATCTTTCATAAATTCAGTTAAATAAATTAAATTAAATTATTTTCAGCGGAGAACCGAATCCCAGTCTTTCGCGAGACAGACGGGGATACTATTAATGAAAATAGCAGTTTTTTAAAAAAAATTACTGGCTTCTTAGAAAGTTCACCAGGGGTAACTATTTATTTTAAATTAAATATATTACAGGGTGCGGCATAAGTAACTCCCCCATATTGAAGACGCACATCTACGCGTTGGTAGAGAGTAGAGTGGTGAGAGTGATGACATTAAACAGATTTATACATGCCGTGTTTAGTGTCAGTTACGGATTATTCTAGTGAGCATCGCGCTTTCGCTATAGATACGTTTATTACAAATGGTGGGTCGTCAACAGCAACACAGCGTGCATTTTGCATCCACTTTGCGCACCCATTTTAATTGAACATGATGCAGAAAATGTTTAGTTTCAAAAAGATGGTGATTAAAGTCATCAAAGAAATGTTTCCTGGACACGTTCCTCCTGGAGAAGCTCTCAGAGACGATCGCCCAGGAAGTTGCTGCCATTCCGTCATGGAAAACTTCCGAAAGAGGCTCAGCGAATGCATTCGTAACGGTGGCCAATCCGTGTTTAAAAAACGTTAATAAAAACTGCATTATGTGTACTTGACATAAATGAAAGATTTTTTGTTTGTTTTTTTTTTTTCATTTCAAAATTGGATAGTTCTTTATGCCGCACCCCGTATATCAAAAATATAAATCAACTATTAAATTCGAACACAAAATGTTAGTAAAATACGTATACGGGATTTTGACACCACTCTATTAGGGGAAAAGAAAGATGACAGCGCACTTGTTTAGCACGGGGGAGATTCCGGGATCTAGCGGGATGAGGAGGCGCGTGGTATCGATCTCGGTGCCGGTAAAGGTGAAAATAAATAATGTTTTCTTGAAAAATTGTTACTAGAGTAGCCGCTGAATAAAGATAAGTATCATTGAGGTAAGTTAAAATAATGGTTCTTTATTTGTGGTTCGCCAACTTCACAACTATTTACGACAAAATAGCCTTATAACGATTTAACTATACCCATTACCGAGATTTTTATTTAAAAAGGCAACACAGGTAAATAAGGGATTCGCCTTATATTCGGGTCACAAACATAGTGGTTAACAATAAATTCACTTCTCGCGATTGGCGAAATTATTAATAGCGTTCATATTTCATTAATTAAATGTCGCATATCCAATAAAACGAACGGTGCTGACGGACGAAAATATTACTGTGGATTCCGAAGACGATAATATCACTGAAGATGAGACTGATGCTGAGAATGCTATAGCCATATATGAGTCTGACTGATCTGATTAGCTTTACTTTACTATTACTTGGGTACATTGTTTGAATAAATATATTTCAAATATGAATTAAATATATTAATTAGAAAGATATACATATAAAATCAATTTTATCGAAAAATATTGTTGGTGCTACCGGGATTCGATCCTGGATCTCTTCCATTCTCATCCACCGGTGTTATCGGTGGCGCAACAACAATATTTGTCGATTAAATTGATTTTATATGTATATCTTTCTAATTAATATATTTAAATCATATTTAAAACATCACAGAGCTATGTTCTGAATAATTACAACTTCACAATAAGAATGTGTTCTCCTAATAATATTTTTCATTGAAGTATTCATAATACTATAATGGTGAGGGAAATGTTATTTTCTTCAAAATCCGATTACAAAATAGGGGTCGCCTTATAATCAGGGTAGCCCTATAGTTGGGCCAATATGGTACATCATTTTTTTTTAGTTTATTTACATACACGTATGTCTATTACATAACAATCTACAATTAATTCAATATTTTTTTAAGACAAATAATTTATAGATTTTTGTATAATATACATTTAATGATTGTACTTGGTTGCATCCTCCATTGTATCCATTGTAAAGTGTTCATCGCTAGTAAGAAAAAACACTAAAGTAGCGAATATGTTAATAATGATTAAAAAAAATATATTATTTATCTTTCATAAATATATATATATATCATACTTTTAAAATTAGCAATATTAACTTTGTGGTTAAAATTCATATTTTTATTTATTGTCTTTGTTTTATTAACCACTAAATTAAGTTTAAATACATCTACCGGTTTCGAAAAATACCATTTTCTTCTTCAGGATGTCATAAATCATATAGATGAAAATAGGTTTTTTTAAAATAGATTCTGGCAATGAAACAATAATATATGTTTTAGTTAGTTATGACATCCTGAAGAAGAAAATGGTATTTTTCGAAACCGGTAGATGTATTTAAACTTAATTTAGTGGTTAATAAAACAAAGATAATAAATAAAAATATATATATCATATTACGCAAATATAAGGGGTGATTTTTTAGAGGTTTGTTTTTCGAATTGGCAGCACTTTTTAAAGCGACAGCGCATTTGCGCTCAGTTTGGTTGGCCATTTCACCGTGAATAGACTTAATAAAAAATTGTGGAAATTTATATCGAAAATCGTGGTTCAGTTCCCGATACTTACCGTGCGCTATGTCACGTCGATATAATCGTCCATCCGAGCAAGTAATTTGAATAACCATAGATCGTTTTCACACCACGCATATTTTAATTGATAATACGGATTCACAGATATGTCGTATAGTGAGAACCGAAGAAGCATAGTATTGAGGAGAACACAAATGAGTCAATTCGCCATCGTGCACAGCAATAGATCCATGGTTACTGACTTTTTCGTTCCCCAATTTAATGGCATTAATATGGAAGAGCTGTTGTTTCAACAAGCCACACAGCGCGCGCCATAATCGATTTATTGAAGGAATTTCGCGTAATGGACCTGTGAATTGGCCTCCAAGATCGTGCGATTTAACAACTTTGGATTATTTTCTGTGGGGATATGTGAAGTCGATAGTCTAAGCCGATAAACCAGATACGGTAGACGACCGGAAGCCAACATTCTTCGCGTTTTGCTGATATACGGCCCCAGTTGCTCTAAAAAGTGGTTGAAAAATGGACTTCCAGATTGCACTTTATTCGAGCCAGCCGCGGCACCCGCATGCGCGAAATCATATTTAAACACTAATGCCATAAAATTATCTTTATAATAACGCTAATACCATGAATTAAATTTAATTTTATAGTTTTATACCTCTAAAAAAACACCCTTTATATTTAATTTGAAATGAAGTGTACATTGTCATTATTGTAAAAAAAAAAAACATATAGACAAGAAGATATATTGAACATCTGTCACATCTCGCGTCACAGCGGATGTGTATTACATTTTAACAATAGTCAATTATCTGTCAAATATATGTTCATAATGTTTACGTTTGTTCAGTAATTATTTAATGAAAACATTATAATGTATTCATTATTCACAATTCTGAAATGACCAACAAATTGACATTTTTATACAGATACTATTATATAGGACTAGCAGAAAAGCAATCGGCGCAGGCGGATATAGGGCAGAGGTGACTACTGCGTGCCCAGGGTTACTGTAAAATGATTTTTCAATGAGGAAAAGATAATTGGTTTTTTCTTACTGGTAATAAAGACAAAGTACAATATATGATAATAATAAGGGATTTCCGTATTATAATATAGATTCTACGGAAATAAGAGTTGCGCAGCTTTTACCACCAGCCGCCCACAGGACCGATTGTTTTTCTGCTAGTATACATTTAATTGTAAAAACAATACCTCAGACTGATATTATTTAAAAATGTTTACACATTCTTATTGTGAAGTTGTAATTATTCAGAACAGACGGTCTGTGATATTTTAAATACTAATTAAATGTAATAATTTTATCGAAAAATATTGTTGTTGCGCTACCGATAAAAACAATGTAGATGGCTTTCAAATAATGGAACGACAGATGTATTCATTTGAAAAAGTGTAACATATAGGTTCGAAAACTTGTCGTTATAAATACTGTCGCTACAGCATGTTGGCAGTGCACCTTCCCCGGGTTGGAAAACAGATCCAGGTTCGAATCCCGGTAGCGCAACAACAATATTTTTCGATAAAATTGATTTAATAGTACACTTTTAATAAATTTGTTTCAAGCATGTGAAGACAGATAAGAATGAAGAATATGCAAAATTGCCTAATTTAATTAAATGATCTGTTTATTTTTATTATTATATTTTTGCAAAGTATAACATAAATAAAACTATTGCACCTTCCGATACAACTATCGATCGAAAACAAAACAAAATCCATCCTAATAAAATGTAACCACATGAGTTCAAACAGGCGTTGATTGGAGACAAAGGAAACACGAATTGTGGGTGGCTTATTGGGGAGAATCTTCTCCAACTGCTCCTCGCACTCAGTCGAGAGAAACGCCAGATTTAAAAGACGTGTAGAATAGTTAAGCTTCGGTTTTGGATGTCGAGATTTACCCTGGCTTGCTCTGGCTCTGCTGAACACATTACGGAGAATACGCCCGCGCGCGAGACCCTCGGCACTCGGAAAATAAAATTAAAAGGCTGTACAGCTGCCGGTGCTAAGGAATAGTCTAATTTATTATATTAATGTATTTACTGACGGACGCTTCGGATTTAACTCTAAATAATCTCCAGATGAAGTACGAGCGTGCACACATTAAATTTTTAACTTTATTCGACGGTTTAGAAATATATTAATATTATATTTCCTTCATCAGATACTTTAAGAAGAAGGCTTTCATCAATGCGTACTACCATAAAAAATGACGTAAGATACTGTGTGGCATCGATGAGGCGAGAGGACTGAGGAGAACCAGAAGATGAAAGGTGATAAAGGTTGCAGTAACGGACGTACAGTAGACTGGTGATACTAGCAGCGAAGAAACTTGGGAAGAGATGGTAGAGGTATGTGTCCTATTATGGACGCAAAGATGCTGAACATGATCATGATGAATTCGACCCATCTCACAATTCGATAGTTTGAAGATGGTATTCTTCCTAATTGTACCCGCATGACTCACAATCATAGTCTCTCATTGTTCCCTCTGATCATCATCATCTACGTCGGTCCCTCATAACTGAAGATCGATCAAGCTACTCCAATTTTTTCGGCATCCTGCAGACCTTAGAGCTGTCACCTCGTGAGTTTCGCAATTCACGGTATGCTCAACACGTGTCTCAAAGGTATCAATCTATCTTCCATACTACTCGGCACCATGCAGGCTACAGCCTGTGGCTATCTTCACTTGGATCGGTCCAGTTGTTGCCAGATTTTATTCCCCTCTAGATGCCACTTTTCCCACTTCCCGTTTCTTCTAGAAAGTTGTGGTGATGTGTTCTGATGAATGACGAAAGGATGCTAAGAAATATATTCAACGAAGTGTTGATAGAACCAAAAATAGAGGAAGTCCGCGAAAGTCTTGTCTGGACCAGAAAAACCAGACACTGGGGTATGGTCTCGTTAGAAGCCTCAACAATAGACCTACGTGCACGCGAATATGTACGAATGTAGATGTAGTGAAAGATGTGTATCATAACAAAAGGTTTGGCTTTTTATCCTCTATAATTACAGAGTAATGGTAGGTTAATTAATTAAAAAAGAAACAGAACAAAAAAATATTGTAATGCTTTCTGAACTAAACATTTGACATTTATAATATTGAAAATGATACTTTATTCCAAATATATTGTTTATTTTTTGTTTTCATTATACTTTTTGATACCACAATACTATTTTTTGTTACTGAATTCCGTAATTTGTATCTTTATTACGAATAAAATTATTAAGCATAGTTTGGATTACCCTAGAATATGAGTTGTCTCTTTTAGTACATAATTTAGTATAGATGAGACAGAATATATTAACATCCTTACCTAAAACCAAACATGGTAATTTATTGAAAATTTCTCTTTGTAAATTATTTTTGTGTCTAATATGAATGTCACATTTGAGAACAAGCGTCTCATTGACTGAAGAAAGACAAAGACGAATATAAATATTGAGATGTTCTTGAGGTAATGATTTATACGAAAATGTGGTTGTAACACAGGCATTTTATGTAAATTGTAAATATAGAAAGTTACCCTTTTTCCGTCCCATCTGTCGTAGCTGTGCCAGGATGCGATGGTGGTCCGCCAGTACTCCACGATGTACTCCTCCATATACTCCATCCCTCGGCCTTGCCCGTGGCGGCCCTGGGTGGCTACGGCCGTAACCAGCTTGGGCCCGCCCAGGGCTATCTCTATATACTCCCTGCTGTTGGCCTCGACCTGTCCTTTGGGGCACCAGCCGCCGCCCAGGTGTTCCTTGTTTAGCCTATGTCGAAAAAATGAACATGAAACATGAACTGATCCAGTGACATCATTAATTAATTAAAATGATTAATTATCACAACTAAACTCGGAGAAACTGCGAGAAATCTAAATACGAGAATGAAAGAAGATAATAGATAAAAACTTCTCGGAATTTTCGATAGTTGCACACTCAAACTTCTTCACCCGGTATCTTATAAATACAGGACTTTGGACTTTGATCTAATGTCTACAGAGTACCGGGTCCATACCTTATGGAGGCTGTTTATAAATGGGAACGGTTTATTTTGCTGCAGAAAAAGTGGTGCAGGAACTCGTGGCAGTATTAATTCCTAAATAAGGATGTGTTTGGGTCGTTTGAAACGCGCGGGGATGTTCACGTCATACGCGTCGAGGACGTTTATTGATGGATTTTGATGCTTGGGAATCCCAGCATAATATAAATAAACGATTAATAATGAAAAATTTAGAGACCGTTGAAATACAAAAGAATTTAAATTCGGAGAAAACACATTAACATTCCCTAACACTTCACCTTTACTGCCTTCATTCCCGTTAACGAACGAAACCACCTTCCCGCTATTTCCAGGCCACGCACCATTACCCTATTATTTAGTTTAGTTATCACCTGATGATAAGAGGGACTCTACTTCTAGAAACTACAGTAGTGACAATAACTCAACGTGTGTGTAGTACACAGTTTAGTTGTGAAAATTAAAATGATTCAGTGACTATCCTGAAAGGGATCACCGCACGAAGACTTTAAAAAGGACAGATGATACCCTGCACAAAGGATACTCAGAGGTCAGATAAGATGGTAATAAAGGTAATATAAAGGCTTTACGTTTATGTTGGTTTCTGCTTTTAGAGCAATAACGTTGACAATATATTTTTGAGAATAATGTGTATTTTTCATGTCATTACTTTAAAGATTTTTTTATAAAAATGCGTAAGAAAAGGAAAGAGGTATTTTTATTTATTCAAATACGGCAAAAAAATGGAATAAATTGCCAGTTCGAAATTATTCTATAGACTTGAATAATTTGCAAATTATTCAAGTCTATAGAATAATTTGCAAATTGTTCCACATACACACATAACCTTCGCCTCGTCCAAATTCTTTTTTTTTTTTCATGCATGCTCAGATCATCTTCTAGTGTGTGTTTTATGCGTGTCTTTTGCAGATATCTCGTGTTTCTGATGCCATTAAACATTCGTCGTATCTTTACTATCTTCTTCTCATTCATTCATTCAACCAAACCACCTAAATTACCATTCTTAACCTTTTCCTTACGGTGCTAAAATAAAAACGCGCATTCCGGTGCTATAAACTCAGTGTACATGTAGACTTTTGCGATCTTTATGTCGGATAGATATGAATATTTTACATTTATTATTTAAATAATAGTTGATGTATATCAATTATGTAATAATTAGACAACATATTGATTAGCACAAACGACAACATAAGCACCCAAAATCCACGTCTAACTCGGCCAGCACATGCTCAGCACATGATGATCGATATCCGGAAATCCACGCCCTTCGCACCTCTCCACATGTACACACACACATATTGACAAATTCACTTCAGGTTTTTCGACGAAACATTTTTTATTGTTGCGTATGGTAAATACTTATATATTGTAATTATTATATCCAATACATTAATATATTACGGAGGAATACCTAAAATATGAATTCTGTATTTAGTATATTGACAGAGATATTCACATAATTAGAGGCAATGTCAAGTCAGTTTACATCATCGGAGAGGAAAGGTTAATACCGTGTTTTTTACTTAACTATAACACTAACATTATATTGAGTGAATGTGTATAAAATTGAATAATTTTGTACTGATACAAAAAAAATAATTTTAGTATAATTTAGAATAATTATTTGGATAATGAATTATATGTACTTACTGAGAATAAAGCGAATGTTGATGTACGTTTATATATCATTTATCAAATAATACAACTGTTACATTATAAAATCATGAAGTTACTTACCAAAGCACTGGGACTTTGTTTAGTTTAGTAAAAATAAAATAAATAAATAAATTGTATCTACCGCCGTCACCCCTAACCACTTCACCGAATGACGGCCTCGCGAAGGGCACGGGGGATGATCACGTGTCGGTCAGCTCGCCATCCCGATGAATTATTTAAGACTGTTTTGTACTCGCACACAGCATTCTTCTTAATATTAGTTATTCTGACAGAAAACCAGAAAGAGCGTAGGCTATATGGAAATATGTGAAATCTCACCGCCCGAGAGCACTTTGTTCCTTTGTGTCTTTTTATGGTACATCCATTTTGAGATTTGTGGATCTTGTAAAGTGTTTTCCTTGAAAGTATTGCGTTGAAATGTTAACTTTCGCTTGAAAAGAAATATCGAAGATTTCAACGTCAATCATGTATGTACCTTATCGTGTATTAGTAAAGTGATGCTGTGAACCAAACATTATCATACTATCGTTTTATTAATACTATCATAATTTGTGACTATTAAAACTGAGTGATTTATTGCGTAGGTATACTGTAATCAAGAAATTCGAAAACGATCGATATTTCGAAATAAAGAGTGTCCAGCGGAAAAATTTTACTCATTTTAATATTCGACGGTGTCGGGTTCAAAAGTTCAGACAAGAAGGGACAATGGTTAACCAAACTCGACGTCAGCAGCGACGCCGCAACATGTGGCTCAAGTTCGCGACGTGAAATTATGCGCAATCCGCGTAAATCGATAAGGATGATTGCTGCCTGTACTGGAATAAAAAAATCAACACTACAGTTTTACCCATACAAACTGCAAATCGTGTAGTTTCTGAACGAAAAAAAATTATTCTTGTTCTTCTTCTATTGCGTGAGACTTTAGCGAGAATGATGCTGGAACGTTTAGGAATAGCATATAAACATAGAAACATATTGTTTACTGACGAAGCACATTTTCATATCGATGGCTATGTTAATAAACAGAACATGAAATACTGATGCCCCGACAACTCGAGGGAAGGCCATGAAAAACATTTGCATTGTTCAAAAACGACAGTGTGGTGTGCAATTTCTGCCCGAGGGATAATTGGGTCTTATTTTTTTAAATAGCGAGACGGTCACTGTTGGCGTGTATTGCCGAATGATCGACGAGTTTTTGGTATTGCAAATGCAGCTATTTACCGGGTTCAATAAAATAATACAATTTCAGCAAGAAGCTGAAGGGAATTTTCCCCAATAAATTAATCAGCAAGTACGGAGACATACCTTGGGCACCTCAGTTACCGAACCTTACACCGTGTGACTTTTTTTTTGTGGGAATACCTTAAGTCGAGAGTTTACAGTGACAATCCTCGGGCAATTCAGGCCCTACTAGAAAATATTCGCCGTGAAGTTGCTGTCATTGAACAAACGCTTTGCTCTCGCGTGTTCGCAAATTTAAGAGTTCGATTTCTATAGTGTCTTGAGAGAAATGGAAGGCATTTAGACGATATTATTTATAAAACGTTAAATTAGCATCGTTAAACTCCATTTCGTATAAATAAAATATGAGAATAACATTGTAGTTTGTTTTTTATAACATTAAACTTGAAAATTTTACGCTGGACACCCTTTATTATGCGAAAACACAATACTTAATAAACACACGCATAAAACCTTTTAGTTACCCTAAGTACGCCTCACATGGGCGAAGTAGTTTCAGATATTTTTCAATTGAACTCTTAAACGGTGTCCGGAGCATTGTTCGTTTACAATTGATGGCCCACAAATGTTCCCGACCACAATTGTTCGTGGCCACAATTCTTCGCCTGGAAAATTGTTCGCCGAATATATTAAATAAACATATTTTTTTAAATGTGACTGTTATATAATAGTTAATTTGTTTTTTTTTTGTAGTTTTAATTTAGATTGAATTGTTTTACATTTATGGTTTGGTTAGGTTAATTAATATATGTTTAATTTAATATATCATTCTGATGTGCTGCCCGTTAATATTAATTATGGATATAGAGTATTAATTATATTTAAAAAAAATAAACATATTTAAATATACACAACAGTGGCCGCGGAGATTTGTGGTCGAACAATGTTTCTGTAAAAGTTCTGTAAAAGAAAAGTCACTGACGGGCGTGCATGAGTTACTAATCCACTCATACAAACAAATAATTGTACCGATTGCTAAAACTTGCCCACCTTGTTAATGGGGTGTTTTATGCAAGTAAGATACTTTAATTATTGTTAAAATGTTTACATTATTATTTTACACATTGATTCGTTAATATTGTATTTTTAATTAATTAATTAATCAATTGCACATATTTTTGACAAACGGACGACAACATGGCACCTGCCAGTCCTGCGGACATTTTCCCCCCACTAGACCGTTAATGAATCCTATATTTTATTGTGCTATAAATGCGAGTAACAACGTCACAGCATACTGTTATGTCTATACATATTTTAACTATAATAATAGCTCGTTTTATATTACCGGTTACAGCCGAAGGGCATAAGATTTTAAATTCAGAAATCGCACTCAGATCTGTAGACGATGATTCAAATTCTAGGCTGGCAAGTTTTTTTAACCTTTCCCTAGCCATGCAGTAACATAGGTCTACCGAGCCAATTAAATAGTATTTCTAAAAATATGCACAATATAAAACTTACATTTTACCTAGTCCTAAAAAAATCATTTTCACTTAGAAATGAGTGGTAGAAAATCAATTATGTAAAGCGAATCATAATAAAAATAATCATTTTTGAATTCAATACTATATAAAATTGTTGCGTTGCACGCTATCTATGTTAAAAATACCACTTTTACTACGTGAAAAAGATCACACATTATGATCATTTTAGATGGGTCTTTTGACGAATGCGTTATATATTGAACATATGTAATTATTATATTTATTATTTATTATTATTATTATAGTAACTGTGATATTAACTATTTTAAAGCTTGTAAAAGCATTTTATTCCCATTTACAGTGTTAAAAATACTCAAATTTCTTGCAGTTGACAGCATGGCTGCGTAGAGTATTTTTAGCATGGTATGGTAAAGGTTAAAAAAAAGAAGAAAAATAGTTAAAAGTCGAACCACTTTATTTAGCGAAATACTGAATCTTTTTTTATCTAAATTAGATAATTTTTATTTATTCATTACAGTATTTAGATTATTTTTAACATTGATAAAAGTTTTTCGTATAACTAGAATTACACATTATTGACTCAATTATATTTAGAATATTCATTAAATTGCTTTTTAAAAAAACTTTAATGTAAATACTGAACACTTTTAAGCATTGACTATATGCACAGCTCTCCGCTGAGTGAAAAAAATTAAATATAATATGATTTACAAGTAACGAAAAATTTTAACGTTTTCTATAGACAGCTCAAGCACTGATAAAACTGTCTTGTTGTCAATTAGAAATATTAAAAATAATTTCCGATAAAAAGCCTAAATAAGCGGCACCTCACAAAGAGCCCGCCAATCAGATAAAGTTGGTCTCGGAGCTTCGAAAAGGTTCCGCCGCCACATATATTGTGAAGAGCATTAGCCGAGCGGACGGGGCTGCGTGGTTTAAGTTCTGATCCAACAATTCAGAAATCTACTAAATAAACAATTGGACCGAATAAACGGCTGTCTCAAAGAAAGCCGTCCACGTCTCGACATTAGAAAAGAGTGATCCTCCACCAGGACGATGGCCATTCCCTCGTCAGATTTATGATACGGTAAAAAATAATGGAATTGAATTGGGAAACTTTTGCACACTCACTGTGATCATTGGATAATCATTTATTCAGATCATTACAAAACAATTTAAATGGTAAAAGTTTCGAAGATGTCAATGATGAATATTACCGTGTTTTGGAATACAAAGACTTTCGAGTGATAAAGGCGAGCGATGTAAATAATGTAATATATATATATATAATACATTATTTACATATATATATATACGTTTTATTATATATTTTGTAATAAAACAGATCTTGAATCCTTATTAAAGAAAATATAAACTTTCTGTCGTAATGTAATATAAATATCAGAAGCTCTTTGTTATGTATTTATTCACTTTTGACGGATAGCAAGTCTCATAAATATTACAATATTTTCATTAGTCCGTAAGGTAAAGAAATATTTTATTGAATACTTCAAAATATACATGATTTATTAATTCTTTCATTTACCTACGGAGCAAATATAATATACCTCTTTGTTTAAATAAAAATTAATTTAAGGCAGTCGTAGGTTGATCTTAGATATATGTACTTTTTAATATAAATTACTTTAAACTAGTGAATTATTAGTGTAGATACTGTATAATGATTATGTTAGAATATTGGATAGTGACGCTTCTGATTGATTGATTGTGATGGTATGCAGAAAGATAAAACGCCACAATCTCGTTGTTGAAACTTTTGAAACGACAAATCTTTCGCTGATGCTGTGTGTTCCTGGTGCCTTCAAGACCCATCATTACCATCATTTCCTCACTCATACGTTCCACATGACCGAAACATCTCAGCGCCAAATTTATAAATGAGAAATCTATTTTTTATCGTTTTTTAATTACAATGTTTCTCTAAAAAATATCATTAGAACCTGCTAGGTGGCACCGCGACATAGTTCATCGCATTAACAGAAAATGTATTTTTTTCTGAGTGATTTATCTAAATTTGTTTTGTATATAGCGGAATTATGTTCTGAAAAATCGTATCTTGAAATTTATTTATTTTTGCCTATTTATGTTCATTGATAATCCGAGACAACACCTACAGAAGGAAATATCTCCGTCAGCCTAAGACTCGCTTTGAGAAAAAAAATTGTTTTTATTTTCGCTTTGTGTTTCTATTATTTTATAAATGTAATTTGCTCTTACAAAGCGGATGGACAAAAAAGTAAACGCTGCAACACGAACTTACTGCTTTGTAATAAAATGTTATGATTAGATATGTTGCCATTGGAGTTCTTCGGCAAACAAATATCATTAAATTAAAATAATTTATTTTTACTTGTATACCTGTACAGATAGCCAAATAGTCGTGTCATTAATTCTAACAGTTTTGACTATGTCTAGTATATCTTTAAAATCGGTTTGAGGCATGGGGTACATGTTCAAAAATATGACCATCGAGAAAATAGGTCAGACTTAAAACGCTTGTATCATAGAAAGTATACGACGGAAGTAAAGTTATTGGTGTCAATGGATCGGGTATAGATTATGTCAGAGATACTTGCCCATCTTCCAACAACGGCACGAATTGGCACACTCAGTCAACTTCAGGACGTCGTGGCTTGCGAACCGTATGTCCAATCAGGACGAAACGCATGATACATGTTTAAGTGAAAAGTTACGGCAAAAGATTCATAATGTCCAAATAATCGGCCAAAAAGTAAAAGTAGAAATCGTAAAAAGAAGTGTTTCGGGATAGATTTCTTCCAGACGAATCCAACTATACACATATAATTACAGCGTTAAATGTCGCCGCGGGTATGCCGTCCACGAGTGTTTTGGAACATAGCCCGCGAGCATATTTTTACACGATTTAGATCATGTCTGGAAACTTATCCAATAACCGAACTTCATAATCTAATGGAAGTCGTCTACGATCACATAATTTTAATCTTACCTGCCGCTCTGTGGACCGACATTGGAGACGTATGATGAAGATGCAGATAGTGATGAGTCCGGGATTTCTCCGGACTCCATCCCCAATGGTGTCGCGCAGGATTCTGCAAAAATAAAATATCTCTCTAAATAAAACTGATGGGAAATCTTTTAATACATTTGTCATAATAGTAATGTAATCATAACCTTTATTGTACAACAAAATTCTTAAATACGATACATTGTACCATGTCGAAAGCATTACATACGAATACATTGCACTGGCTTGCAACACCGTGTCGAAAATAGGTATTGTATGAAATGAGTAGTGTTGTGTTGTGTATAAGATCCATCTACTGTCTGGTCATCATCTATGAAGACTCTTCAACTTCTATGGCTTTGAAACGTCGGCCAAAAAAATCATATAAACACGGCCGATTATCCCAGAAAACGGTACACAGATAATTTTTTTCTGTACATCTTTCCAAATGATTAATTTGATTTGTTTTAACAATTATTCTTTCAAATAATAATTAAATGTATTGATTAACATCTAGGTTCGAATACCGGTAGTGCAATAACAATATTTTTCGATAAAATTGATTTCATATGTATATCTTTCTAATTAATACGATTAATAAGTATTCAATTTGAATAATTACAACTTCCACAGTAAGAATGTGTTGGCCTTAATAATTAATCTTACATTATTTTAGCTCTCTTGAAATGGTTGGAAAGGTGCAGTTAGACCAAATTAAAATGATCAATAAGCATTGTAGACTAATTGAAAACATAAAATAAGACCACCAGCGTAATTTAAACAAGCGGATTATGTTTCTGGTCTTAAAAGTGGTTGCGTGGGCGACGGTATTTTTTTATCTTTATTAATCCAGGATCCTGGGCTTAATTAAAGGCGAGCGGGCTAATAATATCAATCAATAAAAGTAGGTTGGCCAGACGAAATATCCCTTCAAATAAAGTTTAGTTAAAGGCGCCCCTTTCAACCTTTAAAAAAAAGGCCCTTTAGTAATCGTATTATTTATCTTAACATTAAAACACTTCATATTTTTTGCTTCGCCTGTTTGTAATTTGAAATGGCGGGCGTATTATAATAGTGATCGTGCCAAAGAATTTAAATTGAATTTAAATCGGCTTTGAGACGCCGTGGTCCTGAACGCAAAAATTATGCTTTTACGAAGACTTTTGTTATATACAAAGTGAACTAATATTATTATAATATATATTTATATACATAGAGTACAATTTTTATATATCAAACTAACTTTATGCGCCACCCAAATAAAAATACTCTTGTATGATAAACAGTAAGATCATAATATAATAAATTTAATATCTAGTTGTGAATAGAAAAATAAATATATTATGGTTAAATTTAGAATAAAAATACGTGAAATACATTTTCTTTTATTATTGCCATCTTAGAATATCTTTTTGTAAGTTTTTACATAAGTTAGTATAAGTTTAAAATATATCACGCTCATATTACATTAGTGTGTATTATTTTCCTATCATGAAACCAATTTTTAATCATATAATATATGAACCTCATTAAATATTTATATTCCTTAGACATTATTTTTTAGTTACTGAACAATATAAATAAAATATTTTTAAAGTAATATTATAATAAACATTTCTCGAATACACAATTGATACATCTATTACGAAAAAAAAACTTTTCCTTTTTCTTTTCAGTTAAGTAAGTACGTAAATATAAAATAATATTTTTTATTATTTTTACTAGTACACTATTATTTTTATTTACTTTTATTGTCTTTGTTTACATAAAAAAATGCATTACATAATATACAGATGTACCAAACCATTCTTAAAAAGAATAAGTATGTTATTCTGGTTTGAAAAAAATATAGTTAATTTTTTTTAAAAATAGAGATGCCTAATAATAAACGCTTGTGTTACAACAATAGGAGTAACTTGGCGGTCTCCTGAAACGAGGCTCGAACCTCTGTCCACTAGATCACTAGGCGAGTGTTTTAACTATTTAAATATAATTAATATTCATATATAAATATACATAATCCCGGGCTCCCACATGACAGGCGAGGATACTTACTACTACACTGCAGAGCAATCGAACAATAGGTGAAAAATAGTAGTTTACAAATCTTTATTAATACTGGCTTGTTATAAAAATCAACAAGGGCAACCATTTAAAATAAAAAGAAATAAAATATCGGTGTAATATTAAATATTAGTAAACCTGCTGACCTACTGAATGAATTAATTCTATTATAACATATTTCATAGTTAGAAATACTATAGCTTATTTTGAATTTTTTCTTATTTAAAAATTTTCTCGTCTTTCTCAATTTGCTCGGTGTAGGTATTACATTTTTTCGTATGTACATGTAATTATGTAAGAAGTACTGATGTTATTATATATTGCTGCTACTGTAACACTAGCGTGTAATTGATTACAATGGTGTTTAGGAACTGGATTATGTTCAGTTTTGTGAATAACCGTTCATCGTTTTCGAAAATCACGTTTTAGCAACAGGAACCGGAAATTCTGTACGCACCCCCCTTCATTAGATTTAGAATATTCATGTACAAAATATGAAAGCATTTATCATAATTTCTTCTGAATAATAACTTTAATATAATTTAAAATTAAATTTGAGAATGGTGGACATAAGTAGTAATTTATTGCAAATTGTACCAACCGCCCATTTGTTTTTGATTTTTAAAGCGTATACTTTATAGTTGAGCCTAAAAAATATAAGTTTTATATAATTTGTTGATGAATTGAACGTCGACCATACTGGTATGTATTAATTCAATCGTAATTACTGTCACGCTATTTATATTGGTAAAATTGCATGGAGTTTCAATAAGAGAAATATCAATAATTTTTCAGAATTTTCTAACAAGATATTAGAGACATTTTAATAAAGTACGGTCCGCCATGAAATATATATTTTACATGATCAGATTCAAACTTTTCTAGTATTCTAAAGCACTAACTACGATGAATAGGTCAGTGCATAGCAATGGGTGATGTTCGACTTTCCAAGCGAGGTATTTTTGCGCAGCTATCTCACGGAAAAACAGCCAAGGAAAAGATTCAGTGAAGACATTCTTAAAACGAAACTGAACAGAATTGGAACAGGCTGAAAAAAAAGAAAAAATAATCAAAAGGAGGAAGATCCGTCCCTCAGGATGCCCCTGCCCTTCGTATATACCTGCACAACATGTAGATGGTTAGGACTAGGATAGGACTCCCCAGCCACGCGAGGACTCATTACAGATGAACTATGGTAGATGGCATCCTCGCAAAGAGGGACCGCCGAAAAAGATATTCCCCATTTCAATATCGTTATTTCGTCCGTCTCGTCTGACATATTTCTTTGTAGAATTTATTTTATCGATCAGTTAGTTTATGCCCGACATGACGAAGGCACAGTAGTATTGAACCGGTTGATGTTAAATTAACCAAAGTGGTTTGTAAAGGGTGTTGTTTTTCGAATTGGCAATACTTTTGCCAGAGACAGCCAATTTGACAGATGACAGCTGATTTGTGCTCAGTTTGGTTTGAAATTTCACCATGAATAGATTAAATCGTGGTTCAGTTCGCGAAACTTACCGTGCGCTACGTTCGTTTTACGGTCGATATAATCGTCTATCCGAGCAAGTAATTCGAATAACCATGGATCGTTTTCGCACCACGCATACTTTAATCGATAATACGCATCTGCAGAGACGTTGTACAGTGCGCATCGAAGAAGCTGTTGTTTCTCCAAAAATGAAGATCTATGATTACTGACTTTTTCGTTCCCCAATTGAATGGCATTAATATAGAAGCCATGTGGTTTCAACAAGATGACGCAACATGTCACGCGCCATTATCAATTTATTGAAGGAATCATTTGATGAGCGCATAATTTCGCTTAATGGACCTGTGAATTGGCCTCCAAGATTTTTCTGTGGGGATATTTGAAGTCGCCGATAAACCAGTGACGATAGACGACTTGGAAGCCAACATTCGTTGCGTTATTGCCCAGCTGCTTCAAAAAAGAGGTCGAAAATTGGACTTCCAGATTGCGCTTTATTCGAGCCAGTCTCTACGCCCACATGCGCTAAGACATATTTTAACAATAATGGCATTATATGATCTTTCCAATAAAGCTAATACCATGGCCATTACCACGATTTTTATGTGTTTTATTTCATTTTAAACACCTTTTATATGAATTGTGTTGCTTTTTAAAATTAATAATAAATTTTACTGTTGCATCGTTTGTGATTGTTCCTTACATATATCAGTGAGTTGAGTCACAGTTCTTGATTTAATGCTCATCATCATCAAAACTGACGTAACATGTCTGTATTGTGTGTCCAAATAAATACATATTTATTATAAATTGTTCAAAACATAAAAAAAATTATGGTATGTTTAATTAAATTAAATTACTAAAAAACACGAGTAAACATTTATAAATGAAGGATTTTTGATGAACCTCAACCTATTTGTCCGTAATTTATGGATTTTCGTGTTGGACCGCAATGCGCCGTAAAGTTCACCTTTACGCTTCTCCCGAAGCCGTAACGCGTCTTCAAGATTTTCACTGTTTTAATGGAGAGGAGAGGTAAGCACGGCGCCGAGTAATACCCCAAGAACTGCCAACACGTCAAAATAATAGTATCTTTGCATCATTAAAATTTTGAAGCGTCACGAAGTTTTAACCGTAATAATCTGCGGATAATTCATGAGCAGAGTATCGTAAGTCAAAATACTGCTGAATATTACCCGCAGAGTGGCTGGTAATGTGTAGAACCTTAAAGGCACATGTTTACTACCAAACAACCCTTTTAACCAGTCTCGTTATAATTACAAAAAAATAAATATACAACCGATAAAATTCAAATTTAAGTGAATTTATTATGTAATTTTGATAATTTTGATTGATGAAAAGATTTTAAACAATGAACAGCACTAGATTTTTTCATACCGTACTGGAGGCGATAACGCGTCCAGAAGGGTGGGAACAGAGCCGGCGGCAGATTTAGTTGACGCAATAAATTCCGTAACGCGTTTTCATCTCAACAAACGAGACTTGCGTGGGTGCCGGCAAACAAGTTTCAATTCAAAAGAATTTATTTTATTCCTCGCTGTCGAGATAAAGGACATCAAACCACGACGGGAGTAAACCGGGGGCGATAAAGATCAAAACTGTTTTCCAAAGCGCAATACAGATGCTTCTTTTTAGATCTGCGCCACACGAGGCGGAAAAAAACAGGTGTGAAATCAGTGATGCTTTTTCGGCTCAAAAAAAGCTAAACGGATTTGTGCGAAGTAAAAAAGATCGCCTCACCGTAGGCCTAATTGATTTTTCGTCATTGAAGGAAATAAATAAAATACTGTCTTTTTTTATAGCCACCGCGCGAAGTTAAAGTGACTCTAACTAAATTAGCCCTCCATTAGCTGGTTACCACCCGTAGATTTCGGTTTAGTGCTAGATTATGGTAGCAGCACCTTGACTGCTGATTCCCCGCGCCGCAATCTTCTGTTGCCACTTATAAAACCACCCCCATCTTAATATCTTCTAGTATTTAATCTCCCTGATTCAATATTCTATTCTTCATTCATTAGTGAGCCACAAATAACCTAAGCGACCGTTTCGTTATCCTGTTCAACGTCTCAGGATCGGCTTTGCATTCACTTCTAATTAATTCCTTCTTTACTCAATTTAAAATTCTTATTCTAAATGGGACGCTTGTTTATATTGGAGAGCTTTTTACCTAATTTATTCAGTAGTTTTCATATCGTCCAATAGACTTCAAGCCTGCTTTACTCGCTTGTTTTGCAAAGTAAAAATGAAATATTTAATTACATTAGACTCTCGAATTACCGGCGTGATAGGGTAACTATTAATTTCACTTAAACATGTAAAATGTGTACACCTTATTTTCTTAATGTGAAGTGTACATCAAACACGTTTCATGTATCATATCGCCGCTGAAAAAGGTTTTGTGGTTCAAAAAAAAATTCGTAAAGTAGGTTACAAAATCCCCGAAGGCGAAGCAAACTCACCAGTCTCCCGCGTGACAGACGGGGATAGTTAGTAAATATTTATAATTAATAAATACACCAAGCTCTTTATGACCGATCCAAATCAAATTTTGCAGTCTTGCTCTTTAGGACTCTACAGAAAACATTAGTAATCTTATAATAAATAAATAAATTTGTCCACTTACACTCTAGGATCTTGAGAAAAATATTCACCGCCCGCCACGTGCCATAAATATAAAAGGTATAATAAAAACAATATTTTTTATTGAATTTCATCTATTTTCAATAACTTAGAACATAGAGATGTGAGCTATTATTACGTATACTAATATTATCTTTATAATGATAAATTATGGACGTGAGAGAAGGGAGTGGAAAAAGATTTCCTCTACACAAAACTTCAGCATTATGCAAATTTATCCCTAGGTTCGCACAGGACGCTAGTGCGCTCCCACGTCACCTATAACACGTAGCAGGACCATATTACATTAAGGATTCAATCTCGGCGAAGGATCCAATTAAATACTTGTACAGAAATGATACATTCGGTCTATTCAGGTAAATATGTCAGGAGTGGAGTCGGTGGCGCTTATATCGTGTTATGATAAAGCTTAATTGGAAAGTGATATCTGATGTATGAAAAGTAGCTACCCTAACACCTACCCCCTACCCTACCCCTTCTGCACCCATTGTTCAATTCAAGGTAGTTACAGTTAACAAATGTAGTGTGGTACCTCCCTTAGCCGCGGACGCCGAACCGCGGTAGCGACCACCGCCGGACTTATTATTTTACTGTGGGGTGCCATTTTGCACGTGAGTTGGAAACTTTCTTTCATATTTGTTAGAGTTCCATTTACAATATTAATTTTTCACATCACTGGAGATTTAAAAATTATCTGTTGTTGCTAGAGGAAATTATAAGAATCTCGAGAAGTGTCACGACAGAGAGAAAGGGGACAGTCGTCTGCAAGACAGACAGACCGAATAATTAAGTTAACATGGTCCTCTTTCAATGCTGCCATCAACATAGCTCAAGACCGGGAGGGATGGAGACGTTATATAGACCGAGTAATAGATAATTCAGGGTATCACGACGTATGTAATTGAGTACACGATGAGGAATAAGAACGTATCTGCATCGGAGTGGAAATTTAAATAGAGCAAATAATGGAGGAAATGCAAATAATGGTGAAACGTCTTCGACGTGTACTAAGGGTTGGTTATGTGATCAGTAAAATTTAAAAAAGTTTTTTTTTTTGCAATAACGGGTGGTTTATCGTTAGTAAAAAAATATTTACTTCTCGAAAATATATCCCGTTGTAAACTCATTTTACTCTCCGATATCCAAGAGTAAAAAATGCAAATCGATGGTTAAATATGGCGGACTCTTCACAGCTGTTTCAAAAGTCATCTGTCACATTGATACTGAGAAAATTGCAGTATACGACAATTACTCATTCAATATTCCGCTATTTTAGTGATGAAAGTTCGTCTGATGATGATCTCATTAGCACATAATTCGAAATTTTTTGGACATATCTCATGATTATTTGCCTTGTTACACTGAGAGGCGAAATTGTCTTTGACAGTAGTGAATTTGATGTACCAACAACCCGAAATCGATTTTTACCACGGGTGATGGTTATAAATTACTACAGTAAAAAGTTATCATGGTAAAAATTTACTAGTGATCATACAACCGGCCCTAAGTGCTCACATTACTCGTTTTCGTTGTCTACGTCCGCCGTTGGTTCCATTCCCACCCTTGTAATCATCAATTTTCTTTCGGCTAAGTGTTAAGTCTCCTAAAACACTGATACAAATGGCCTTTCTTCTTCTTATTTACACGTTTTCTGGTGTAAAAAAAAGTAATTCATTAAAAAATGACAGAGTTTTGCTGTAAATGGGTTATTGTTAAATATTATATTGTACCCTGTCAACTAACTTGCTTCAGAACTAGCTGAAAAGGGTTGGGGATACAACTTTGTATTATGGAACAGAGACCGTTAGATTTTTTCGGATCCCTTTTTACATAGTAATTTGCTTGTATTTAGTTGAATTACAGTGTAGAATCAACAACTCCCAAGGAGGCACATAATAAAAAAGGTAAAGATTTTATTTGATTATTAACTATTAAAAAAATTATCAATAATCCATCTTTATCTATGACTTTTATCTGGATGTATTATTGGATTTGGATTCGTACATGTAAGCGTCAATGCCAGTAAGAAAAATATCAACGAGTTCGCCAACGTAGCGAATATGTCGAACGTATTTTTAATATCTCTAGGTTAAGATTACTTAAATGTTTTATCTTTTATATATACAACTAGATGAAGTACCCGGCTTTGCCCGGATTTTACGCAGAGTGAAGATGCTTCGTTTAGGGAGAAGGGGTAATTTTTTTTCGAAATCAGATGTAGATAGTAATTTTCCTTTTATTTTGAATGTCAAGTATGCAAAATTTCATTAGGAAGTATAAAAATTCTACTTTAAGGGGTGGGAAAAGGAGATGGGAGTGGTTTTTCAAAATCTCATGTAGACAGTGACCTTCTTTTTGTATTGAAGGTCAAGTATGCAAAATAGCATCAAAAAGTACCAACATTCTGCTTTAAAGGTTGGGAAAGGGGGATGTAGGTGATTTTTCTAAATCTCATGTAAACAGTAACCTTCCTCTTGTTTTGAAGGTCATATGTGAAAAATTTCATCAAGCTCGGAGCAAAATTGTGGATTTGTATAAAAAACAAACAAACCAACAGACACTCTTCTTTATATATATATATATATATAAAATATATACAGTAAGTACACATGAGCAGTAGCGAGTATTAATGGTACCAGAAATAGAGGACGTCTGACTTGACGTGATCGAGTTAACAAGGTATTGAATAATAGTCCTGCAGAAGCCTAAACAATCGACGACCTTACATGAGAATATGTATGATGTTGATGAGGCGAAAGTTGTGTGTTAGGAATGAAGTATTCTTTAGCGGAAAATGATGTGATGGAAAGTAAATTACATAAATGAGAAAGTTTTGTACATGAAACGGTATTGTCGGTAGGCTTACATTAAGTTGTTTTGAAAATAATGGTCGATTTTATTATTATATCATTTAGTACTCATTGAGACATTGATGGGAAATATTTGTTTATTTCTTTTGTTAAGAATCTGTTATAATTACTTATCGAGTCGAGAATTTTACTTGCATTACTTTAATCCTTCAGAATTAGGGTTGAAAAGAGGATTTACGTTTTCTATTGTTATATTTTACACTGTTATTCTTTTCTGGCGGAGCTTCCGATAATTAAATGTTTATATTAATTTAGAAAGAATATTTAATTATTATTTTTAAAATTCTTAATTAATACATAGGTAACAATAAAACCGGCTTTATATTATTATACGACCATTTGTCACGGCAGCCAGCTGTGGACAAGACTTCGCACATTGGTTTTATTTACGCTAAAAAAGTATTCAATCTGACTCCAAAGGAGCTTTCTGACTGTTAAAAATATTACTCAAGTATTCGTATTAAGGCCTTTTAAGCATTGAATGAGCAAAAGCATTGTTCCCAAATAAGTTAGATGAAGTTATTTCAATGCCACAGACTTCTTGTTTATCCAGAAGTCTTTGTAAATTCAGTTTATTTTTAATTTAATAAAGATTTTTTGTAATTAGTAATTCGCTTTGTAATTTAAATTTATTTCTAAATTAAACACTGCCTTGAAGAAAATACGACAATGCATATTGTTCGATATTTATAACATAATAATGGATCGCCACGTATGTGAACGTGACATACGTAGATCTAATGGTTCCTGTTCATTACCTACCCATTACTCCCCTCCCTATATCCAGAGCATGACCTTTTCTGTGGTTTGGTACCAGTTGAGTTTGAGTGAGTTAACGTTTGACCTTCTACTATTCTCGTTACCGTGCGTACCGATTATTGTTTTCATCTTGCTATTATACTTGTTTGCCACTTCGCGCTATCACCGAAGTGTGTGTTCAAGAGTACTTCGTACATAACAATAAGATACGTGTTCTGAAGTTAAAAGACCTGAGGCTCCATTGAATGAGAAATTCAGATACGTAAAGAAGCAATTCATGTGGGTCGTGTATCTTTCTGGTGTCTGGTTGGTCCTCGAGTCTCCCCTGTCCCATTCCTTATTACTGTCCCCTTTACCTTGTTTATCTTATCTATAATATAAATTTATTCTCATATTTTTTTAGGGCAGTTGATGTTTTAAAAATATAAAACCATAACAGGTAGGTATTGATTATTTTGTTTAAAAAGTTTTGGGTCTCAAATGGTTAAAGAGATTGCTTAAACTAAACCAATAAAAATTAAACTTACAATCTCGCGATGAGTAAATATTGCCGCGGTCGGCTAGAGAGTAACTTGGCATTTTTTTTTATAGAACTAATGTTTATTATTTCTTGAATATAAGTTAGCGTAAAATTGTCGGAAACAAGATCTTCAGTTTTAATTTGATCTCGCCAGCGGCTCGTCTGCCCTGAAATCACCGACCCTGACGACTGCCCATTAATTATTATTCAATTTCGCGCAAAAGGCAGTTTGGCAAAAATTGTGTACATTAAACGGCTCTCAGGGGGTGTGGCGGGAGGTGGGGGTGGGCAAGTTTCGGCCAATCGATCATCGTCACGCCGGATCGGGAAAATTAAAATACAATCAGTTTAACCGTCTGTGACAAACGATCTATTCCACTACACTCACACCAACACGAGTGCAGGTTGAATTTATACATCACATTATCGAAAAGACCCCCACCCTTTACCGAAATCGTTTTACAAGTTTTCACTTATGTACCGGTTTCTCTCAACAAAAGCACGAAAAGTCTAACTCCCGAGAATCTATATGCAATTAATTAAGATGTATTATACAACAAAAAAGACGAGATGTTAGTTTTTGAATTTAGAAACTACACCCCTGTGTGCTATATTTATTAGTAACAGCCAGAGGTGTACAGTGCATACAAGCGAAAACGCGGTGCATTACTGAAAATTCTGGGGAACAAATATAAATTAAATAATTGGATTAACATAAACGGAAACAATATTTTATAATAAGCGCCATCTGTGTACCAGCAGAGACTTTAATTGATCAGCTCTAAAAACTACCACGACTACTCACCGCTGTACCCATGGCGCCCTCGTGTATTCGCCGCATCGAGCTATTCAGATTACTCTGTTCCGTCTTTAAGCTAGTGAATTACACCGAGTCATATAAGTGGTTATTTACTGAATTGAAAATTTCTTTCGGTTGATCCTATACTGTTTTTTAACAGAATAACATTAGAAAGGCTTACAACTGCGTTTTTCTCTTTTTCTTTTACAAATTTTAATATCTTACAGTTTTTAACGTGTTAATTTCATGATTGTTCTTTAAATTTGGTGCATAGATTGGTTTTAGATTTGGGAATAACTAATTCCCTTACTAAAAACTATTTCCTACGTTAACCTTTAATATAAATAATTATTTCCTTTAGTTATTACGTGAACGTTTTTCAAACAATAAATGACTCATGTTCAGTCATATAAAGTGTTCTTAAAAACGTCCATTCATTTTTTATATGGGTGAAAATGTATTATTTTACGTTAAAACTTAAACTTTAAAAACACTATTAATAGTACTCTCAAAGTACAAGTAAATATATGTTAAGGTTGTATAAACGACTGATTTATTTTGTCTAAAGACGTTAGTTAAACGAAAGTACATGTATTATAAATGATTGTATAATATCATTGGTAACAGCATAACCTAAATTTATACCTGATACACGCCACTGGTAACAACATACATTTATTATATAAAGTTAATAAACAATTTTCAATATATTGGATTTTACATGCATTTACTGCCATAAGCAAACATGAGTAATATTATTCTATAAATAGGGTAATCTTAGGAGTGACAATTAGCGATACATCCCCTAAGCGGGAGAAAAGACAATTCGCGCATCACAGTCACGCTGTCCTCTATCTCATTTCAGTCTGCTGGTCTTCTCAGCATTTCCCATCGCGAGATCCACACCCTACTGAAACTGCGGAAAAGCGAACAACGATTTATCTCAATCAGTCCTTCGATCATAATGTTAAAGGTAAAAAGTTGTGAATTTAATTTTAAATAACAATTATCAATAGATATCGATATATTCATTATTTTTTAATAATCTGTTACGATTTATCTAACTTGTCTCTTTTTCAGTATTTTACAGGATGTCCAAGAAATATCAGTCTTAACGGAGTCTACGGTCAGAAGAGTGATGAGCTCAAAATCACGAGCCGTGAGTAAATCACTGATGTCTTTGAGTCACACTCAATATTAGTGATTGAATATCTAGGAATATCGTGATTTGTGATTCGAAGTTTGTTTTGTTAAAAATTCAATTGATTTTCTGACGCCGCCGTTTAAATCGATTATCACTAGAATCAGCGCCATCTACTGGATTTTACGTAATTTGATTAGAGTTATATATTGGGATCTGTTTTTGTTGGAAATGTTTATGACAGTTTGCTTTGTATGAATGTGTATGTATGTGCAGTAATTTTCTACTAATTATTTATGCTAGAATATGTTTTTTACGTAAATGAAGTTTTAATAATATAAATAAATACGCTCAATACTATGTTTTATTTATTTATTTCGTGTATTGTGATATCGGAAACTGTGATCACAGTCACAGTTTTCAATCATTGATATTATCGAATACCAATCACAATCACACCAGTGAATAAAGAGTAGCATTTTTTCTCATCACTAGTTAGAAGACGTCAATAGGATCACTCGAAATTCAACGATTTAGAAGTTATTGTAAATTTAGAGAAAATTGCGATCTGTCTCTACAAAAATGAGCGCTGTGCCATAAATACTCAATGTATTGTTATAAAATTTGACAAAAGCTTGCTGTTATAATGTAGCTTCTACACAAGCAGTGTAACAATTTTAATTTTTGGTTTATTAAAAAATGTGATACATTTTACCTTTTTTCTGAAAATCACAAAAGTTCGAATAACTTCTAGACACCCCTTTATAATATAATCAGTCTAAAATCAAAGGAGTTAAATTAAATTGCTTTAAGATACGCATGACTTGAATATTTACTTTTTGTCTACTTAAAATATATAAATTATGTTCCATAAAAATATTAGTATCCAAATCGAGAATGTAAAATTGAGGGTGAGAAAAATAACGCCTTCTAAAGTTTCTCGTCAGTCGGTAAAAGCGAGTATTTGAATACCAAGTTACCAAGTTCTCTACAGCAATATTATGGATCAGCTGTACTTTTTTGTATTTACTCATTTAGTGGTCAATAATCAATGTGGTTTGGTTTACAAATTTGATAATTCAAGTATGTTTTGCCACCTATTCATTGTAAATATATATATATATATATAAACTGTATCTGTGTATGCAACGTGCATCATAATTTGCGCATTATGATTCATCCATCCACGATTCGAATAGTATATGTAACCCAACTATACAAAAGGAATCAGAAAACCTTTATATAAATCAAAAGGATTCTTGTGATTTCCGATCTTACATTACGGGTAGGTTTGGGATGCTGACTTACGGAGGGGGATGCCATCTGTGACATCTCGACACTATTGGTAAATAAAACTCCTTACGTTGCAGTATACAAAGCTGTACACAATTTTTGTACTGTAAGGGAATATTTTTAATAAAGTTTTTTAAATTGTATGTTGGAGCCATCTGGAAATTGTTTGATTTTTTACGGCACAGCTACTAACTGAACATGTATTTTATTTTAAATGTGTGTGTGTATGTTTAATAATAATTTGATTATTATCTGTACCGTGATAAGGTTGTATATGTAAGGCTTGATCTACCATACAAATAATATATAATAATAAGAATATGTATTTTACAAATAATATATATTTTTTTTAACACTTACAGCGCGGTGGGTCAAAACAAAACACGTCCGGCGGTGGTGGGTCATTTTAGACCCACCGAAAGTTTTCGGTTTTTCAACCGTTTTGTGGGAGATTTTTTATAGATATTTCATTTTAAATATGATTTAATGAAATGGCACGATGTGCCGTAATGTTTCTGCTAAAAAAATAAAGTTAAATATTACGAATAATGTACATATTCTCACGCATCAACAGACGCCCTACACAGCCAAAATACAAACATCCACTGAGTATTTAATCTTCTCGTCTGAACCCGAGCAGGTAGTGTCATAAAAATTACAGGTAGGCCCAACGCCCCTCAAATAATTATATTACTGGCATTGTCTAGGGGTCGCCAGACGAAAATAAGTCAAAACAAATACATGGACGCATACCTGGTATCTTTTATCTACCCGCTCAAAATGTTGACAATATATGTTTCGGCGTAAGCGTTGAAATTCAATCCGACTGTCTTATGTCAGTTTTTGAGCGTTTTTTTTACATTTTTATTAATAATTTATTTGAATCTCGTCCCATAACATTTATTTGTATCTCAAATTATTTAAAAATATTGAATAAAAGATTAGCTAGATGCAAAACAGCATTTAATCAATATTTGTAGCGTAATTCAAATTTTTATAAACACCCGGGTCAAATCTGACCCACCACTGTAGAGTATGCGTTAATATTACACATTCATTAATATATATAATAGATATTATAAAAAAATAGTCTATAGTCAACGTTATTCTTTGGATGCGGATCTGTTAAATTTAATATAATTTTATCAAAAATCCTAGTGAATGTGGTAGAGAATTAATGTCTTGAAGATTACTCAAGCAATCAGACACTATCACTATATATAAGATATAAGATCTGAGTTCTTATCCGTACAGTGTTGCCGTGTCTTATTCATTATTTTTCTCTGATTTCTTCTCACAATTTCATTTCTGAGGTGTGCCTTGTAACTAAGAATGTGTTCTGTCAATAACATAATGACGTTCTTATCTATAGAGATTTTTCTCAGAACATACTTATCAATTATTATTTCCATCCTTTCCAGTAACACATACTTGCTCAGGCTTCACTACCCTACAGTACAAAGTAAATACTTTTCGCTCACAAATAAGGCAATTAACTTCCTTTACACACAATTCATTTATGAAACCTTTTCAGAGTGGGTCCTGTGAAACCGTTGCTCTGAAAGTCAACCGTTGCGTAAGGTCTGTTTGTTTCAAGGAAGCAATCCATGCCATTCCTATTTACCAGTGGCGTGCACTAGGCATGGATTTAGGTTATGCTGCTAATATTAATGCTGTAAAGGTATAATGGCCTGTATCATCTTTGGAGGTTATAAAATAAATATACTCTCAGAAGCGTGTTTTTATGAAAATGTATCCATATGAGTTAAATTCCGTTTTTGAAAAATATTAATATTATAACTATTATGAAATTCTTAAAGTTATTGAGTGAAGGACTTGAAATAATACCTCGTTTAAAGTGTATTGGAACGTATACATTAGAGTCCGCTTCAAATACGTAATATTTCAGCGTTTTGTAACACGCCTGCTCGAACGAAGACGTGTATTTGGAATACCACTCAATACTGATCTATTGAGTTTAGTTGGTGTACGTTTTTGGCAGATTATGCAAAAAATTTTACGATACACATGCGCAGCTATGTTTGTCATTATTGAATTCTTCCGTTAGATGGTTCTATTAACGCATTAAAATGAGAACTTTGAATTATGACTTCATGTATATTAAAATTATAAAGGGTGTTTATAATATATATGAGGTAACTTCTTCCTCTTCTTTTTAAAACGTTTTTTTGATTAAAATATATATTTTTAAGAGTATATACTTCAATCTATGGAACACATGCTTTAATGATTTGTCTTCCACAGGCGCATTGCTTATAATTTGAATTAAAAGTGTTATCCCGCGGACTCACTATGATTTGTATGATTTTCTCTGTGAGTTTAAGTAATATTTCTGTTTTGAAAAGTTTTGGAGATTTACAAAAGTATACTGCGTTTTTCAAGTCTTCTTTATCACGTCATATTCATCTTCTTTATATGAAAAATCAGTTTTTATAATACTTATATAATATCTTTTTCACTTTATTGTTCTTACTATGCATTTTATTTTAACGAATTTGATTCTGTAGGAAAACAACGGGCTGGCTAGTAATATATGAAAAAAATATATAATTCAGATATATTTCGTAGAAATTGTAGTTATGCGCAGTTTTAAGAAATGCATGCCCCGGCTATTTCTGATTTTACAGCAATTAACCGATAATGAGTTCTTTAACGAGAACAAATTAATTTCTCAGGAAAAAATACTGTTTACGTATAGATCGGATTAAATTTACTTTGATACATTTCAAATTCAACTGTTTCATCATAATATAATTCCACAATATGTATTTCACTGTCAGCCTTCGACAGGCGGTTCCATCGGTTCTATGAATATGGAGATGACATCTAATATGAAGGAACTGTCCCCGCTCTACAGTGTGCCTTCAGTAGCACGTGCGGCTTGGTGCACAGCCAGAGAGGACCGCTCGAGGGCAGCCTGCGGAGATGATCTCGACAGATCACCGGGGAGACATCAGCGAACAAAGCAGATTACTTCAACCACACTCGAGGACTTGATATTATTGTCATGTGAAGGCTATCGTAACGGTACTAAAGATAAACTTGTCAGTAATTAATCCATTATTATTAATATTATTTAAAAATACAGACTTTTTCATATTAAGCTAAGTTAAAATATAAGACTAATTCAGGAGTTTGTAAACAAAATCTCTAATATCCAATAGACGAATTTAAAAATTTAAATATACTCGTATGAATTTCTAACTGATTTCATAGCCAGAGCGAAATTTTAAAAATTGATATGCTTTTCATAAAATGCTTCTAAATCACAGACTACCAAATATAAATATTCGTGTAACGTAATTTTCGTGTTTCAATATTTGCATTTTGGTGTCACCCACGTGACTATTTTGGTACCACTTACGCTATCAAATAGCTCCGAGGCTTTTTTTTAAGTATATGACTCAATTGAAATGTGAAAAATATGTCTTGTTTACACAAAGATTTAATTTTCGAATACTGTTGTATAAATGTGTTATAAACTGTCGGATTTATGTTTCCACAAATAATGTTTGTAGAATGTCTCTCGTCCCGTAACTAATGTTCCAAACCCCTCTCCTGTATGTACACTTTATTTCATGTGTATTAATCTACTGATCCCATACTCGTCAATCATATGAACATATTTTCAATTGAAGTTAGCAAGTGAGAAATTGCCACAATCATTTTTAAAAATGTTACTCCATTTTCACCAATTAAAAATTGGTGGTTTCATTTATGAACTCTTCAATTGGTGGTCTCCTGGGGCAAACTAAGTTCACACATTTTATCACTTATATTATTGATAGATTCGGCGTTAAATTTGTAGTTTCATCATCACCTGGTAACTGAGCAAAATGTAACAAACAAATTATCATAGATGACAGTGAAAAAAATAATTTTAAAATGTGATCTTGAGCGTGAAGACATGTGTTAAGCTTCTAACTATTTTAAATGGTAGGTGGCTGGCTTGAGTTGGTACCAGGTGGCATGAAATGGCTGTAAAGCGCTTGGTTAAACAGCCAGGTCTGTCGCCAGCAGGGACTCTACAATTTGAATACTAAATGAATTCATTTAAACGAAGATCCGGATCGATCTGACCTTTATTCTTGTTGGGTTGCTAGCTACGCGAAAAAGTAAAAAATAATTACATAACCAAAGGGATAAATTACAATGAATGATTTTGATACACGAACTTGCGGATTATGATTTCTCCAGCCTTTACAGTTGAGATGGCGCTCACTGCTCGACGCCGCGGGCTCGCTACTAGCTACATAGCTTTCACCTTCTTTGATGCCTAATTTATCCGTTTCGAAAAATTCGAGGCGTGAGGTAATTGAGCTGGCCTAAAATCGTAACACCGAATTCCTGAATCAGAAGCGATTAAAAATACATTTATCTTTATCGTTTATCTTTTTACTGACGTACATTAAATTTTTTTAATAAAAGTACATTTCATTTGTTAATTTGTTCTTTTTCAGAACATATTCCATATATTCATATAAATAAAATACATGAAAAGGATTCATATGAAGAAAATTTGAACCTAAAACTTTTAAATGCATAATTAATTAAATAGATTATCGTCAGATTTTATGTATTTATGTTGTTTTATTAGTGAGACATCCATTTTAATAATTAATATATTGTGACGTTATGAAATGCATGCGTCTACGTGTGGGGGCTCACTAAAAACGTCAGTTATAGAATGTTACACTGTGTGTGGGATCTGCCGCAGTACAGACGCTAATGAGGAGCCAGCAGATCGGACAGTGAGAGAAGGAGCCAAGAAAGATGGCGGAATTGTCACTTTTTGGAGAGGATCCAGATGAGAGGTGGAAGCAAGGCGCGGAGCCGGTCGAGATGAGGAAAAAAAAGGGGAAGATGGGTGGAAAAGATTGATAACGGCCACGACTAGAGAGGAAAAATGCTGGAAAATTATGAGATGGTGGGTCGGCGATCCGGGAGCTGATTCGTCATAGTTACCTGCAGCACATTTAATGCATATTTAATACCTTTCATTTTTTTATACTAATACTAAAACCCTGATAACCACGGGCCATGCCCTATACCAGTCGATACTTACGTGACTTACTTAGAGGGGTGCGGTACAGTGTAACTATAAGTTTGTAATCAAAATTAAAAATCCGTTTTAGGTACGTATTTTATTTTAAAAACCCAATAGGCACCCATAGGACCTTCTATTCCAAGAGCACTCTTGATAACTAGTCTTGATACTATAATTTAATCAATCACAAATATCACTATCATAAATAATTGTAACGGCACACAACATGCTATAATTTACTGTACTAAAAATGAAAACTAAATTCGGCCAACGAGATGCTAGCTTCCCCACACCTATTTTATGTAATGGCTTAGAAAAAAGAAGCAAAATTAATAAATAAATAGAAGTTCATTACATTCTAAACTATTACTAAAATTAAATTAGGCTTCATATTATATCATTCTTATGAATATACTAATAACTACTCTTTTTATTTTATGACGTTATGATGCATGTGTCTACGTGTGAGAGTCCACCGAAAACGTCAAATATAAAATGTGATACAGTGTGGATGATCAGCCGCAGCCTGGGCGCCAATGAAAAGCCCGCTGTTCGGCCAATAATCTACGATACGAAGCAAGATAGTGTATCTGTCATATTTGAAGAAACTCCGATTGTAGCTGGCCGGTGACGTGAAGTTCGGGGACTGGCGTTCTATCCATAGTAAGGAAGAATGCCTGGTCAGCATGAGCAGAGAGCGACAATTTATGTAAATAAAAAATAAACACTTTTAAATAATAAATATCGGTCTAGTATGTTAGGTTTATAATTAAATGTATATAAAGTCTGCTTTGAGACAGATCTAACCTAGTAATGGGTACATGGGATATAAAAATAATATAATTGTATCGGTAATTATTGTAATTATCATTATAAAATATTGTAATTAATTGTATTACAATTGATTATATTTGAGTACATGGAAATAAATATTTGTTTTTGTTATGTATTACACACATCATACATTACATACATATTTATAAATATTAATATAGTATTAATTTAAATATAGAATTTATTTATTTTCGATGTTTGATTGATTTTAGTGTATTAATTCGTAACCCAATAGCCAGTATAATTATAATAAAATTAAGCCTTCTAAATATATAATTGTTGGTATTGTTTCAGTATTGGATATCCGTTGTTTCAAATTATCTCAAATTGTTTGTTCTGATGATGGAGCATGGGTGATATCATGTTCCTGGTATGGAAGGTTATAAAAAACATTATATCTAATTTATTTATTCAATTCTATTTATTTATTTATTGATTTATTCTAATTTTAAAATGCTTCCTAGTCACCTAGACGATGTTGATGTTGTTAAGAATACTGTTCAATGTTGTAATAACTCATTATAAGCCCCTGTCGACCGCAAGTAATACTTACAGTGGACTACCACATTCTAAATAACATTTTGTAATTTTAATTTTAATATAAAATTTGTTTAGCGGGTAGCCCAGAAAAAATTGTCATGAAAACGGTTTTAGAATAGCGCGATAGAAATATTTGTAACATTTTTATACACACACCTTTATCGACATCGAGATCAAATAATAGGTTCTTTAAAAACTTTTTTTAAATAAAAAAATATCCGAGAATCGATTTCGTTACCTCTCATATGCTAAGCGAGCGCTCTGCCACCTTGAGATTGCCCCATTAGACTGTGGTATCAAATTATCATAAGTATTGTATTGATTTTTTTTTATCCAATTGATACATTTAATTTGTATATTAGACTTCTTTTAAAATAGAGATACGTACACGGAATACGTATCGCATTATTATTCTTACTATTTTCAAACTAAGCTGAACGCTTGTGCTATGAAAGTAGAACTAAATTGCTGATCTCCGGGATTAAAGCTGGAACCCCTGACCACTGGAACACTAGGCGAATATCTTAACTATGAATTAAATATATTAATTTGAAAGATATACATATAAAATCAATTTTATCGAAAAATATTGTTGTTGCGCCACCGGGATTCGAACCTATGTTTTGAATAATTACAACTTCACAATAAGAATGTGTTCTCCTAAGAATATCTTAACCACTAGATAAAAAAGCATGCAATTTAATAAATTGATTTATTTTTAATACAAATTAAGTGCATCAATTAGAAAGACATACAGATAAAATTAATTTATTGAAAAAATATTTTTGGTACTACCGGGTTTCGAACCTGGATACATTTAATTTGTATTAAAAATATCACAGACCTATGTGCTGAAAAATAAGAATGTGTTCTCTTTAAAAATTGATTTATATTTTAATATACATACTTAATTATTTATTCTTAAAATTAAAAATTAAAACTAATATTAAACACATTTAAAAAATTAATTAATTTTTATTAGGTATTAATAAATAGCTAAAGAAATTTGTAAATTGTTATTTTCTCCGCAGAGCAGGTAATGGTAAAAATTCGAGTCTGTCAGAAGATTAAAGATAGGTTCTCTGCTAAAGAAATTTTTATTTTTATTACTTAATCATTAAAATATATTAATTGCATAATAAGATACTTTAAACCTCTCAATTATAATTGATCCATCTTATGTTTCATTAAAAAATAATGATATTGAGATTCGAGAAACATACCTAAATAGATAAGTTCGTAACCTTTTTTTAAAAATAACTATCAAACCTCTTAAGTTACGGACAAAACAGTAATACATCATACTTAGTATTTCACAAATTGGCAGAATTCGCAATAATCTCAAAATATAAAACAAAGTATGAAAACATAATATGATCATACCAAACCATACGCGGCCGAAACTCGTGTGAACGTTAATGTGAGCTGATGTACGAAGATTAGGAGAATCAGGCACCTGAGGGTAAAGGTATTTATTGTAATTCGACATTGATCGAATGCAGATTAGGACACCAGGTTGATGTTCCTACCTTTGAAGTAGCCGGAGGGTGTCGCATCTGCATTCATCGATTAGGAAACACCTTAATCACTGGATCAATTCATTAGTGATGACAATGTACAGGGTGAATATTATGTTTATGTGTATTTTGTTTGACTGACATTTGGTTGTCGTAGAGAGTAGTTGATTAAAATTTATTATGGAACATCTAACACCTCAATAACGAGTTGAAGTCATTTAAACATTTTATCTAAATAATAATGACAATACTGTAATCATTAATGGTAATTGCTATCGTCACACGTTGGAAAACTTATTGAAGGTCAAATTAGGTTGATTGGATCTGCATCAGGACGGTGCCACCTCACACACAGCCCGAGCTATGTTTGAAAATTTTTCCGGCCGCATAATTTCAAAAAATGGTGATATCGACTGGTTTCCTCGATCACCTGATTTGACGGTATCCGCCGATAGGCCAACAACAATACCGATGCTACAGGACAATATTCAAAATAACATAGGTGAAATAACACGCGAAGTGTGCGAGAATGTTATGAAAAATATGGTTAAAAGAGCACGTATTTGAGGCGGCCACATAGCCAATGTGATATTCCATACACAATTGAAATAAGCCAGATAATTGATAAATAAAAATCAAATTAAAAAAAAGTGTTTCATTTTCTATTTATTTAATAATAACATCGACCTGGAACATAATATTCACCCTGTATCTACATTTATATTGTAAAGAACTATTCCATGAATGGTAGCTCAGACTGAGTTTCATTCCTATCGATACCAAAGTAAGTGAAAATTGAAACAGCTACGAAGCAGGTAATCAATTCCGTTAATTATATTATATTTAAAAATGCAATTATGCTTCCCTCAAAAGATAGCTTAAGGGCTGCGTTCACGATGATCTGTCAATGAGAATTGGGAGTTAGTAAAGGAACATCTGTATTGGATGCGTCATTCTAATCTGCGCGCAAATAATATGGGGTGATGATTAGTAATAGAAAATCGTTATGTGATTGTGACGATAATTGGTAAATAAGATGTTACTGTTATTGCTCGAATAATTAGTTACTAATCACCGTTATAATCGATCACAATTGTAGTCACAATAACTGTTTAATTTATGAATCATTCATGCTGACGAGATAAATCTCTCCCGTGGACACGGGCCATAAAGAAAACTGTGTGAGTATTTTCTAACTAAAGGTTCTTTTCTTACGGCAATGTATTTTAGATATCACAATATAAAATCGGCTCAGGTTCCGGAGCTTCTCAGCGTGGAGTCTCTAGAGCATCCTTATTTTTACGAACCGTTTTTTGTTTAAAGATTTGAATTAACCGTTTTACCTCTCATTCCCCTGAATAATAATCGACCCACGGTGACATGAAGGCTATCCTAATACGGAGAAGATCTCGTGTCTGGATAAATAGATATTAAAAAAAAATCGAGTATTCGGGAAAAGAAAAATTCTGAAGGATACACAAAATGAATTTGTTTTAATCTGAGCTGGTACGTGATGCCATCAGGGGGATTAGAACATAAGTCCCACTCCCAGCTCACGTAGCCAATCAGATTCTCGATTGCATAGCCATTTGTTTGGATTTGGGATCAGTACAACTCTTTGTGGAGAGATAATGCCATCGGAAATGCGGCTGAGGTTCGAACCGCCACAAGATACTCGACGTTCACTTTTGGAAAGTGCGAGAACTTCGAGTCTGTGTGCGAATTAGTTTATTTTCAGTAGAATTTCGATTAAAGTAGTTTCTAATATTAGAACGACTTTAGTGATTTATATAAATTTTATGATTCGAAACATATATGTACATTCATTCATTTCAATAGATTGAAAAATCTGTAAGCATATTAAATTTACTTTTTCAATAACTGAAAAGTTACTTTGTGGTAACATATTATATAAATAATAAGAAAACACTTTGTTTATACCACCGTTTATTCACTATATTTAATGAAAAATATTTGGAAGTATGGGTAATTACAGGGCTTGCGACCTGTCTTCGGCTGGATTAAGTGATCACTTTATATATTCATTCACCAATTCTCACCCCTCAGTCTTCACATTTATCAAATTTTTGAAAGTTGTATATATGTTAGTATGTGGACTCGCTTCGAGTACCACTGCACTATCGCCATCTATGAACCAAATTTGATAATTCATTTTTACCTTTTTTAAACAGCATATATGTCATCACAATGAGAATATGATTTTTTGAAATTATTTTTAAGTAATTATCCCATACTTCCATATATTTTCCATTAAATATAATAAAATAATAGCTTAGTCTCTATGAGATATCTGATATATGTTTAATAACAGTGCGTTTGTAGGTAAAAATCCAGTAATTGAGATTTTCTTGGACATATTCTAATATTGCTAATATTTTTAGTTAGATTTAGTAAATTGTTTAGATAGGTTTGTTTTTATAAATTTCTCGGGCGAGGTTCGAACTTCGGACCATTTTCAAGCAACGTTCCCAATAAGATACAACACAAGGTCTCTCACGTAAAACGGACTTTATTTTCTTTTTTAATCTTCTTTATTATCAAACTTCAGAAAGCGTGTGAAAGTGAATTTTTCGTGCGGACTGAACCGATGAATGTGACCGAAGTCGGAAACAATACAAATGTACAAATTCAAAACTGGCGGCAGCACCCCGAGGGTTGTCATTTGGGTATTGCCGTATTTTATAGTGTTAATAAAAGATGTAACGAGAATATTTATAAATGTAAAAGTTTCGTCACGTACAACAGAGTATGGCATTCTGTTCTCCGAACCCAGCAGAAAGACACGGCAACGGCAGCCGAGCGAGCGAGCAAGTGAAAGTCAGCTTAAGTACCGCATGACTGTAAATGAATAAATAAATAATATTGGTAAACAGCTCACCAAGCACGTACTTTCGACTTATTGACTAGAAACTCTACGAACATACGGCGGTTACTGACGTCATAAAACGTCTTCTAGTGGTATTAAATTTTTACCGTTGAACGATAAGGGGGAAAAAATTTTACTGTCTTGTTTAGAGATTTTCTCAGCCAAGTAATAAACTTATATAACGATATGATCATATAAAGTCAAATGTCTTGTATTGACAATGTTCCGAAGATTTCAGGTGAATGGTGAACTATCTCCGCATAAAGCAAATCTCATTCACAATGATACAGTAATTACTGGAAAACTTACATTTGAACTGTTTTAATTTTCGAATGAATAATTCTCTTTAACGTAAATAAAATATTGAGTTTGAATAACTAGTATCAAGTCTAAACATGAATGTTAGTATAAAAGAAATTAAATTATATTTGATGTTGTACGAATGTGAAACTATTCTAATTCGAGGAAACACGTTAATATTTCGCTACGTTCACCATTTAGGTTTCCGACAAATTTGGGACTTTGGTATATTCTATAGTCTTTATAAATGATACAACTTGTTCTACCTTTATAACAAGATTCTATGGATCGCCGATCGCCGTCTTGCGCAAATATGAACGCGACATATAGAATAGTTCCGGTCCATTACCTACCCATTTCCCCCTACCCCTATACCAGAACACGATCGTTTTCTGTGGTTGTGTTCTTTATGATTTTTTGGATCAGTTATAGTTGAACTTTAAACTGACACTTATCGTTTACCAGTGGTACGATAGGCTGTGAAATAAATTAATGGAGAGTCTATTGTGTGTGTTCTGTTTTCTCACTACCGTGTGTGTCGAATTCTGTATATCTTGTTCTTGTTGTGTTACACTTCGCGCCATCACCGAAGTGTATGAACAAGAGTACATCGTGCGGAACAACGGAGTACGTGTCCTGGAGCCAGAAGATCTGTGGATCCAGTGTAGAATCCAGATTCCTAAATGAGTATTTCGCAGGTGGGTCGTGTTTTCTGGATCTGGGTAGTCCTTCAGCCCATCCTGTTGTCTAATTATGTCCCTCTTCTAAATTACTTCTAGTCTTCCTACATTTCGGTATTTCCTCAACCCGCTTGTTCAGATAAAACTATTATTCCATATTTAAATGCAATCAACTTTATTGTAGCTTCATAATAAAATATTTAATTTAACTATAAATGAAAGTATAGTATATATATAGCCCCCTTAAATGATACCATGTACCTGAGATAACCTTTGCGTTAGTGAGGTACTTATATAGATATCTATGGTATTATGTGCCTGGTGTAACTATGTACCTACTTACTACTACGTGGGTTTAGGTAAGTAATTATGTAGATACCTATATACTTACATGCTTTCGTTCACAACATGCAAAGAACAATTATTTTTGACACTTGGAATAACTTTTCAGACTCACCAAAACCAGTTAAAAAAATCTTAAGCTTAACATATTCCAGCGAGGAATTATCTTCAAGTAAGAACCACTTAAGTCATAAAACTAATGTCAATTTGGAATCCTGTTTAAAATTATGAATAAGACTTACGCTTAATAATAAAACATTAAAAAATCCTTAGCACGAGATACATCATTTTGAAATCAATTCATCGCAAGACTGGGATTGTCAGATTGGATCTTGATTGGTAATTAAGTATTGAAGCTGTGCACGAGACGGAATACTGAAAGCACATGCTAGCTAGGAAAAGGGGGATGATTGAATGATGATGAAGAATTCACTGTAAAAATATATTTGCATACGACCCTTGAACAATTTGACATATTTGACTCTTGTCTCAGAAATTCGCAAACCTCAGGAAATCTTTCATTTAGTGGCCCGTGTCCACTAATGAGATTTTCGACTCGAGATAATCTCAGAGATACGGATTTTGCCCCCGTGAGATTTTTTGCAGACAACTCTTAGCTTTAGTAGTTCCCGCGTTTAGAGCCTTTCTTTACGTTCGTTGCACGTTAAACGTCAAATGTCATTATCGTTCGTCGGTTGGGTGATTTTTAATCTACAGTGGTTTTGTGTGCACGTATCAACACTCGCTGTTAGAATGAACGTCATAGTTTTTTTTTCTTTTTCTACCAATCTCAAGATGATCTCTGAGTTCTAGTTCAAAATCTCAACACGTATACCATTGTATTGAAATGTATCTCAACTAAATCTTTGAGATTATCTCATAGTGCACGGATGGTTAAGCGAGAGGGAAATCTATAAATTTGCATCGTTGGACCTAATTCACAGAACAAATAAATAAATTGCCTAACAATTCAATACCGGATGGTGCTCTTACACCAAGATAATACTGAATCATTTCCATTGCCCACTTCGAAAAACCTTGTGGTTTCCAAAATAGAGCAGCCATCTCTCTGACAACTCTCGAAGCTAGCGCGTCTGTGCGCCCGATCACGTAGAACTAAACCTGTTGTTTAATTCGTCGGTACGAAAATACGTCTAATTGTGCTAATAAATAGTAAGTTCTAAGGGTTCTGTCATTACTACACCAATAACATCAGTACCATACCGTGTATTACTCAAAATACAGTTGGATTAATATATTCAGTCAGTCACTAATTAAAACCAATGTTGGATACGATCATTATTAGATGAATGATTATGCATACGTGTAGAAGGCTGTTTTGTATACTAGTTGCTCTTAATAGAACTCGAAAATTAATTAACTCCGCTAAATCTGCACCGATTATCTTCCAGCCCCGTAGGTGAACAGAACGCAGAATATAACAATGTGGCTGGAGAGAATTCACGAGCGGAGAGAAAACAACATGATTTTATTCACAATGCTCTATGTATGTAAATTTCAATTAGTTGAACTAATTTTGTGAATGGTTTAACTATGGTGATTTATTAATACGACGTTTAAGAAAATATGATTACATCGTCAAGGGTAGGCGAGCGAGGGGAACACATTAAAGTTCTCGTACCAACATCAGTGCCTACATAACCTCCAATACACGGTAGACATATTATATGTAGGAACGCAAACGAAGGCAGCAAATTTGATGAATATAATTTCGTCTTCTTTCTTTCTTCATGTCAATATTGACATCTACCGAGTGAATATTATGTTTCAGGCCGATTTTATTTGGCCGCCATTTTGTAGTCGTAGACAGTAGTTGAATACAATTTATAATAAATTATCAAACGCCTCAACAATATGCAACAGCAAATGGTTTGCACCTCACAATGGTGGTCTTTATCTTCAAAAAAAATAAAATTCAACGGGTTTTGTTAATAAACAAAACGGCCATTATTGGGGCACTGAAAATTCTCAATTAATACACCAACGAACTTTACATTTGCCTATTTCTTTCAGGATGCAAGAGACAATGCTGTAAGCATTCATGATGATTTGCTATCATCACATGCTGGAGAACTTCTTTGTAGCCGAATTGAGTCAATTGAACATGCGGTTTCAACAGGATGGTGCCACATCTGACACAGCCCTAGCTACGCTTGAAATTTTGCGAGAAATTTTTCCCGTCCACATTATGTCAAAAAGTGATGATGTCGACTGGCCTCCTCGATCACCTGATTTGACGGCTCCCGATTATTTTCTGTGGGCGTACCTGAATGAAAAAGTTTTAGATGAAATTGCTGAAATAACACGCGAAGTGTGCGAGAATGTTATGACAAAAATGGTTAAAAGGGCACGCATTTGTGCCGCTACCAGGGGCGGCCATTTGGCCGTACCTAATAGTAATGGGACGAATTTTGTTTTATATAAGGTTATTCAGGTATGGGTGACACGTTGGAGCTCCTTAGGCCGGCCTGCGTGGGTAGGTATCGCTACATATGCGCCTACCTCTCACTTTCCATACCTCGTGTTTTGCTACTGTGTCATTCTTTCTGTGTGTGATTCAATCTATTTTGTGTCTCGTCCACTGTCCCTCTTTTGGGAATGTTTTTAATTATATTCTGTTTATTTGGCCAATTTTGTATTAAATTCATAATTGTAATAAACTAAATAATCGACAAATAAAAATAAAATTAGTAAAATAGTAAAATTAGTTTTATTTTTTAAATTGTCGCTAAAAATAATGCCGCTGTAGCTTAGTTGGATAAAGCACCTCCCCCGGTTAGAGAAGAGATCCAGGTTCGAATCCCGGTAGCGCAACAACAATAATTTTCGATAAAATTGATTTTATATGTATATCTTTATAATTAATATATTTAATTCATATTTAAAATATCACAGACCTATGTTCTGAATAATTACAACTTCACAATAAGAATGTGTTCTCCTAAAAAAATAATAAAGTTGTATCAATGTGTCCAAAATTTAATAAAAATGAATTGATAATTCTGGCGTCTACTATCAGATTTACTTAAAGGTATTTTGAGATTCTGTAAAAATAAGGTAGATGGCTCTGTCAAATGATGGAACGATTAAATGTATTGATTTTAAAAAGGTAACATATAGAATCGAAAAATTGTCGCTAAAAATAATGCCGCTGTAGCTTAGTTGGATAAAGCACCTCCCCCGGTTAGGGAAGAGATCCAGGTTCGAATCCCGGTAGCGCAACAACAATATTTTTCGAAAAAATTGATTTTATATGTATATCTTTATAATTAATATATTTAATTCATATTTTAAATTATACTTTAGAATATCGGTTGAGTTTGTTGGATCACCCTTTACATTGATTATTGTACTCTGTATTAGTTATCAAATTTAAATGTATAATTTTTTGTACGTCTGGTATTTTACATATATGGAAATTTTTAAATAAATCAGGGGTTGTAGAAGTGGAACCTAGAGTTGATAAAATATGAATAAAATCAGACTCCGTCGAGTATATTAATTAAATAATGAGTGAAGAATATGTGTACTTACTCAATTGAGTGTTGTTGAAGATATTGAGGGAGATAACAATTACCACTGAAATATATTCTTTATTTATGGCTCGTGTCCACGGAAGGAGACACAATGAGATTATATCAAATATTTAGTTCGGATACGTTTGATCTTACAGCGATATACGTGACACTCAAAGGTTATTTAAAATCACCATAGATTCATACAACTGTGTATTCAGAAAGACATAATTAATTAAATGTTAACATTAATATGGAGCGTTAAATTACAAACAATTATTTAGTTTTAACTATTGCTGGGGATATTCAAAATCACCTATCTAACTAACGAAAGCTGAGCGTTGTATCCAAAGAATCTCATGAGAGCGAAATTCGTATCTCAGAGATTGTCTCGAGTCGAAAATCTTAATCAAGTCTCAGAGATTCGCCATTTCGTGTCTCACTTCACGCTTGTGTTAGTTATTGACTGTCGATGTTTCGTTCGTTATTTGGGTGAATGTGAATCTTTCAATGAATACTTATAACGGAATAAATATTTGTAATTTAATGTCTTTGCAACATTTCATAGTTCATAGTAGGTATTAATTTTTGGTTTGGCTCAATCTCACCGCTTCACATTCCGTAGACACGTCCATTAGAATCACTATGAATGCTAGAAATATTTTCTAGATTTAATACGCTCTGCCTACCGTTGCGAGTAATCAGCACGATACAGGTCAAATCCCACTATAGCGAATATCAGTGAACCGAACCAATTACTTCATTATACTGAAATTTCGTTACAGTGAATTTAAGAAAAAAAAGATACTGTACTGAATATGAAAAACATTTTCAAAATACTTGATGAAATGAACACGTCGCGTATACACTATTTGCCCTAGACCTATCACGTGAACATTTGTTTCTGCGCATGCGCTAATTAGCATTAAAGCAGTTTTTATCAAGCTTTGTAGTCTTTAAGCAGTCTTGTTAAAGTCCTTGGTAACGTCACCTTTTTTTTCATTCCCGAGTTTACGTTTTCTAGTATGGTTAATTTTTAATTCAGCATTAACTGACGACGTTTAATACTTTTGTCCATTTTCACACGATGATTGAAAAATAACAAAAGTTTGAGAAGTACTTGAACAACTCTTACAAACACCGGTTTGATCTAACCACGTCGTCGCTCGGGGAAGTACTGAATGCGACGATTGCCGGCCAGCCGTTGAGTATATTTTATACCATCAAATTGACGTAAAGTTTGGCAAATAATTTGTTATACTGAAATTTCAATTCGTTATTTCGGAATTTCGTTAAATAAATTTAGTATGGAAATTCGTCTGGTTCGTCATAAAACTTGATTATTCTGAAAATTTCGTTACTTTGGTGTTCGTTATAATGGAATTTGACCTGTACGAGTAAGTGAAGTATGCATACTTGTTTGCAAACACGTTTTTCTAAGCACGTGTGATTCTTGGGTTTAAGTTTTTTTTATTACACAATGTAGTCTGAAAACATTATTACGTCACCTTTTAATATCTCCGTCTGACGTCAAATATTCTATAATCAACATTTTAGATACCATTGTAACATTAATTTCTTATCGTCTTAGACTTTCAATATTTTTCAATTTATCAAACTTTTCTCTCTTTTTCACGCTACCCTAATTTCCGAAGCGTTCAAAGTTTTTTTTTGTCTATTTCGTGGTGATATTATTTGTGTATTGCCACTTACACAAATTACACAACATATACATATTGAATTAAAATAATTCAATAAGTGACGGATGAATGGCTGAAGTCATTATATTATATCGTCCGTTTTGTGGTACGTTCTGAATAATAAAATTGGTGAATGTTTTTTTGTTGGAATATCAGACAATATTTTCGTGTCATTTTTGATTTGAAGTATGGCCATGGAAGTGAGCAATACGACATCATAATTTATATGATTAATAAATTAGAAAGCGTCGCCGTCATTGTGTAATACTCGTAAAACTAAAAATAATATACATGTACAGGGTGAATATTATATTCCAGGCAGATTTTATTCGGCCGCCATTTTTGTTTGAAAGATATATGTCAGTTCGAATTTGGTAGTCGTAGAAAATGGTTGATTACAATTTACTATGGAGCATCTAACGCTTTAAAAATGTGTTGAAATCATTACAACATTTAATCTAAATAATTGTTCGACTTTTAGAAAATAATCATCAGATAAATAACAGCCGTTATTGGGGTACTGAAAATCTTTAATTGATACACCATCGACCACTACACCGTATGGTGCGTCATGTGGCTGAATTGGGTCAATTGGGCCTGCAACACATGTGGTTTCGACAGGACGATGCCACCTCACACATAGCCTGAGCTACGATTGAAATTTTGACGAATGAAATAACATCGGCGTAGGACATAATATTTACTCTGCACAATATATTTTTTTGAATGAAAATATATTTCATTCTAAAGTTGCAATTTTGCAAGTTACATAGTTTTTACCACCGGGATACGAACCCAGAACTTTTTGTTTTGTGATGTAACTGTAAAAATATTACGGATAGAAGTATTTACAGTATTAAGAGTAATTGTGAACCTGTGATAAAATGTTGGCTTTGGGTACCTAACCCCAACAACGCGGACCAATTTACATATAATTTTATATAATTGTTGTAATTTACGTTTTCACGGATACCTTGTTGAAGAATGCGAATGTCCTGAAAAGGTTCTTACATTCGACAATTATTGAGACAGTATTGTGTATGAACACATGTTAGTGTAATGTAATGATATATATTTTTCTGTAATATGTTAGTATTACATAGAATTTAAAGTATGTCGTTTTCTCATTTAATACTACTAGAAATTTTTTATATGTCCGTCTGTCCGCCTGTCCATGTCGCATAGCAACATCTAACAAAAATATATATTGATAGCAGTCCGTGTCGCGGGATAACACAAAACAAACAAGTTAATAAAGTAAATTATTTTTCTGTTTTCGTTTAATTTTTTAAATTACATGTCGACATTATATCTGGTCTTATAATAATGTTTAAACAATCAGTGTTTTAAATAATTAACATTATTAATACATACAACCAATTCCCTTGGTGTTCTATCCTCTAATTATTATCTTGCTATCTCAGGTACGAATTCCTTGAAAGAGAAACTCAGTATCTTCAGGTAACGATTACACGTAAGTACAGTTAATTCTAATATGTACAGTTCAGAGATAGTCTTAATAATGCGAAGGTACTGTGATGAGAGAGGGGTCCCAACTGATGCGACGACTTAAATAGAGAAATACATGTCACATCAATATTCTCATTAATTCATATGTTAAAATATTAAAGTTTTATTCCAATAATGTTAAGTGACGTCAAGATCGTTTGACAAATTTTACATCGACTTGAACTGAAAAACATCATTTGTACCTACATCAAAAGGATATAAATATTAAAAACCATAACCTTGCGCGAGTGATCACGTGACACCCCGGGGGGATTGTTTTTACTGAAGGGTGGTATTACAAGGAGGTCCGCTATTTCGGTACTCCCAGGAAAAATATTTCTAGGTAATAAAAAACCGATGCTTTATTCCCCATTGGCCGAGGACGAAGTGTCAAAGTTCTGAATTAATCTTCTTTAGAAATTTATTCTGTCCGTTTTCCATATTCATAAACATGCGACAGACAAAAAGGGATCAATCGCGCGACAATCTAAAGCTTTTAATGACTGCATCGTGCTTGATTAAAACTCTAAACATTGTAATGAAACCTGCAAAAGTGGATTGTTTTAAGGAAAAGTGTATTCAAGTGGGGGGTGAAGATTGTAAGAAAGCACCTGGAGCAGTGCGCGATCAGAATCCAGCAAGTCGACAGATTGAAATATCTAGAAGTGGAATTCTCTAGCGACGGGAAACAGAAGGTGATAGAGACACAAGAATCGGAGCTGTTAGTGGAGTTTTACGTTACCTCTATGGTGTGGTGATATGCTAAGTGTTGAGACCGAACTGACTGTTTTTGAAATTGCGTGCAGACCCACTTCTAGGCTAATGTTGTTCTCGAATAACTAATCAAATAACACCATTTTTTAATTTGATTTTTATTTAACAACTATTTGATTTGTGTATTTGGGAAATAAATATGTTCGATAGAAACGGAAAGACAGAGAAAGATACATTATAACTAATCGGAATTTGTCAACTGAGACAAGACTGATGTATAGAAGTGAGGTCTGGAGCTGGCAGAAGAGTAAAAAAAGTAGACAGAATCCTGTGGAGATGAGATCACTTAGGCGTACGTGTGGCAGATCCATTTATGATAGAGTAAAGAATGTAAAGCTGATCTTAGTATAGTGAGTAAGATTAAGGAAGGATCACTTAGGTAGTTTGGTCATATGGAACGGATGAATGAGGAGAGAATAGTAAGAAAGATATATGACACAAGTGTTGATGGAACCAGAAGTAGAGAACGTCCGCGGAAGATTTGACATGACCAGGTAAATAAACCAGATACTGCAGAATGCTCCTGTTAGAAGTCTCAATAATCGTCGAGCTTGTATGAGAAGATGTATGAATGTGGATGAGGCGTGAATTGTGTGTCAGGACAGAAGAGTGTGGCGCTCTATCATCTCTGCCTACACCTGCGGGTAAACGGCGTGATGGTAAGTAAGTAATGTATGGAACGTGACATCGGCCAGGTGGCCGCCTCTGGCAGCGGCACAGATGCGTGCTCTTTTAACCATATTTTTCCTAACATTCTCGCATCCTTCGCGAGTAATTTATCAAGAATAGCGTCTTGTACCACCCGAATTGTTGTTGGTTTATTAGCGTAGACCTTTCCTTTTAAGTAGCCCCACAGAAAATAGTAGGGAGCCGTCAAATCAGGTGGTCGATATCATTTATCACGGATAAATTTATCGCAAAATTTCAAGCGTAGCTCGGGCTGTGTATGAGTCCTGTTGAAACCATATGTGTTGTTAAACTCATTTCGTCTTCCAAGAAGTTTTCCAACACGTGACGATAGCGGTCACCGTTGATTGTAAATATTAGCTACTGTGTTCTGAAAAACTGCAACTTCACAATAATAATGCGTTCTCCTTGAAAATATAGAAGTTGTAATAATGTTGGCAAATTTAATAAAATTGATTAATTAATTTAATTTTAGCGTCTCCTATCGGATTTTACTCAAATGTATTTGAGTGGATTGCTTTTAAAAAAGGAATAACAATTGTGTCAATTATACAGGTTCGAAAATTTGTCGTCACCCTATGCCATGACATGGTTTAAAGGTCAGCGCATTTCTCCGGATAGGAAAAGTTCCTAGTACGAATTCTGGAGGCAACAAAATATTTAAAAAATAAATTGATTTTATCTATCTTTTTAATTGTTACATTTAATTTGTATTAAACCATTTTATGAAAAACTGCAACTTCACAATAATAATGTGTTCTCCTTAAAAATCTATTTAAATAGTTGTTTTTGTTGTTTATGTCTATTTTATAACCATGTTAAACCAAAACAGTAAAAAAGAGATAAGTTTTCTTTAATCGTGCAATTTCAAAATCGTGTAAAAAAACCCGTGCTAAAAGAGACTCGGGTACATTTACTTTCGATTTTCTTACGTTAAACTACTACCATTACTACTGAAATTTTACTGGAGAAATTTACTTTTTCGCTTTCTGACAAAAATTAATTAAATTTCAGAATAAAATTGATCAGGGATATTTACATAATTGTGACATTGTTTCAATTAACGTACTGGTCGGATCAAAAATTGTTTAATATCTGAACTAAGCTCCCAGTACCTATTGTATAATAAAAATATATAATTTTTCTACTGTCTCTAGTGGTTATACTAAAGTTAGTCATTTTAGAGCTATTCTTTAAAATAGAAAAACTACTTTAAATATTATTTAACTATATCTTTTTATGCCCTATCCGTCCAACGGACGTTGGCTACCATGACATTATTTACTGCGGCCTGGAAAAGCTCTACAGTAGACTGGCCAAATCATTGTCTTCAGCCACGATGTTCTCCTTTTTTCTGCAATCCCGTACTTCTCCGGATGTCTCATTATATGTCCGAAATGTTGAAGTTTTCGGATTTTTATTGTTTTAGTTTTCTTTATTCATCCGAACCACAAATCCTCATTCGTAACTCTATCCATCCAGCTTATTTTAAGCATTCTTTTGCAGTTCCGCATTTCAAATCGCCTTATCATTTTTTCGGTAAGTGTGCATGCTTCCAGTGCGTAAAATAAAATCGAAAACACATAGCATCTGAACATTCTCATCGTAACTAAACTACAAAAAATTATTCTTTGTTCCAGAAAATGATTCATGAGTGAATTCATTCTGGCGAAGAGTTTGACAATATTACTCCGTGTGAAATAATATTTTTTTTGGTATGATTGATTCAAATTCTATACTGAGAAATGATAAAATATAAATTGGTTCATTTTTTAGAATAGGAGGTACAAACGCGATCTTTCGCACATACGACCACTGGTAAAATACACCGGATTTAAGAGAGCAGTTGTAAAGAGAGAGAATCAGACTAAATAAATATTGGATTCAAATAGACCATTCTTTTTGAGAAGATTTTTCTCAATTTTTATGGATAACTTCTTCGTTTGACTTATAATATTATAAACCTAGTATTAAAAACTAGGATAATTGTGATTTTGATAGATAATAAATATTTCTTCAATATTAGCAAAATTACTGTGGCCACATAATAATAAGGCAAAATACTTTGTTTAAACCACTATTTATTGATTATTCAACATGTTTTGATACCTATGGTATCTTCTTCAGGAAACAATGTATACTGAAATAAAAAAAGAGTGGATAAAAACAAAATCTATAAAGTGGTGGGTAACTAAGTAGGAACTAATATGAATACAAATTTAAAAGGTGACTATTTGCAATTAGTCGTATTTTACATAGTATAGTATAAGCGTTTTGCATAGTTTGAAAATAGTAAGATTATCGATATTCCGAGTGCACATCCATATTTAAAAAAATATAAAAAGATACAATTATTTAATTTGAAAAAGTATTGTTACCTTGGCCCCGCCTGGGGAGATTTTAATTTTAATTTTATTTAACTTAATTTATATTTTTTTTAAATCAGCAAAACATATTCTATGCAGGGATGGTATAACACATGCGCCTGGAACGTGTAACATGTTTTATTTATTATTTATATTAATGGTTAATTCATTATTGTCTGAATTGTACAGCGTTATTAAAAATAAAAAAAATCTATTATCATCTCGTCAATTGTTCAGATTTCAATTCATAGATCATACTTGTGACGATGCTGAATTTCATTCGGTCCAGATTTGAATTTATAGATTGTAGTTGATTGCTATTCAGTCGGCCTTAACGAAATGGTGATTGGCGCTGATGGTTGTCAGCGCGCTGCTGGGTAGCAATTTATAGACCTATCAGAGGAGTTGACGATTATCCGAACAACTGAACATACACCAGATGGTCTCACTTCAATTGAAACTGAATTTGTGAAAACGAAATCGAGAATTTTATTGTTAAGGTTCATTATATCGCTAAATTGAAAGCCAGATGACCCGCTAATGTATTTAATTTTAATTTTTTGACAATTCGGTCTCCAACTGGGACTGCTCACGATCTTTTAAAATGCGGGATTAATTAATACTTATTGTACCTTGAGCTTTCAAGTTTTAAATTATATTAGTATTATTTATTGTGTAGAGTGTAAGGTAGACTAATTCCAGATTTAGGGCATATTATACATTTAAATACAACTCGTAAAAGTTCAACTTCGCGACAAGGGACCGCCATAGAAGACTGGAAAATATTAACAGTTTTAATACCCAGGGCTAGTACAGAAGGTTTAGGAGTACCAGAAATATTGTGACGGGCAGTTTATAATTAGATCGAGAGTTGTTTTGGAGTGAAACTCAGTAGATATGTGTAACAATATTCGTTTATTACAAAAAGGTATTTACAGTAATTTATAAATATATAACCAAGATATAGATTACTAATATTGCAAAAGGATGATGGAAAAGAGACTCGTTCCCTCTTATAATCCATGACCACCACCACTCATCTTACACTCACACGTACAAAAATGACAGTTCTCACAATCATCATCCACGTTGGTTCGTGATCTCCATGAACTCCCGCTCTCTTGACTAAGCTTGTAGATCTGAGGGTTCACCGACCAAGTACCTGTCCCCTTTTTCACTTAGTCGGCTTAACGGCTAGAAGATCTTTTTCTTCTTTTCCCTAACTTATCTTCACGAAAGAGGTTTAAAAAAATTGAATGAAAATATTAGAGAGTTAATTCTTGATTTTAAGATTTTTTTTATTAGAAAATATAATACATTTTTAAACATAATCGGTAAGATAGGATGTTGAATGATAGATTAGATCTAATACTAAGATATTTGTCACTGTTCATCTATATATTTGTTTATTATTGAACTTAATTTTGCAATATCTTGTGTGCTAATTTATTCCATAAATCCAAATTGATTCCCATTTATGATGTTATAGCTACGTATATATGACATGAGCTGTTTTTTTTACAATTTTTTGATGATCTTGTAAAATTGAGACATTTGTGTGTCTCACTGTCCATGGTAAGCGCAGCATATCTATCCAGCATCACATATAAAATACATCAATTCGTCTCCTCTCATTTGTCTTCAGAGTCCACGATTCCACACCATACATAAATATTGAATGCACCGGAAACCATACAAGTCTTACTTTAGTTTTTTTTTTTTGATACATCGTTACCGTGTTAAATCAAAATACGAGTATTATGTACTCTTGTTAGGTTATTTCTTCTTTCTACCTCGGCTTCATGTTAAGGGGGGAGGCATCTAGCCTAACTGGTTCTTTTTTAAATATTGTCAAGTCAAATGGTTATAAAATGAAAGAATATTTTTTATAAAGAAGTTTATTATCTATATTTTATAATACTTGCATGTGTTAAAAATGGAAAATGAGCATTTTACTTTAATACTTATAAATAAGGCTATTCAAAAATAATTACAATAAAATTAACATTAAATATGTGTGTGTGTTCATCATACCAGCATTAAGTTCTCTACCAAATTGTCTAGGTTGACGCTTGTCTGATGTAGATTATGCAGGTCCCTTACGTAAGGGATTACCTCTTAGGATGGTCCTGGATCCTGGACTTGAAGTGTGGCCAGCTGCGGGTGGTACCAGCGTAGGATGACGGAGTTCAGGCTTGTAGTTGATTGACCACAAGACGATGCCCAATTATCCAGGCAAACCGGGAATCTGGACGCGATGTTCTTATGCAATAGCGACAGTCTGTTCTCGCTACACCAAATTATATTAATCAACTTTTTATAGATCCACCGGGACCCTTTTTGATACTTTCACATCAACGATTACACGCAGAGTACATCACAGTCTAAGCTTAAACTCCAGGCGCACAGTTTAAATTTTCCCCGGAGTTACAATCTATAAAGCGCTTGCTTGATATTTCAGAGACGGCATTGATTCTATTTTCTAATTGAAAATTAGATCCCGTCTTTGTGGAGCGAGTTCTCTCGGCCGAGAATTTGTGAAGACTGCCAGCATAAGGTGATGCATCCCTTATGGTGCATTTGCCGACGTGACTTTGATCACGTACTCCAGTCTTCCTTATTGCTGTACTCATACTGTGTCGGTGCACCTGCGTCTAACAATACCGAGTTTTATTAGCCTCCGTCCCTTACCTCGACTAAGTGTTTTTGTATCCTTGAACAAAATATTATTTTGGGTAATTTCGCATTCTAACACTCTATCATAAATAGATTTACTTCATATACACCATAGTAATCTGAGTTTGGTATATAATCAAAATGTTCACTATTGATCAACCCGTCATAGGGAAGAGATAAATCGATAGAGGCCATTTATCAATGAGTGTCAATGAGTGCACAAAGAGATAATATATTATAAATCTCAGTGCAACAACGTCCTATTGTTTTAAACATTTCAAATTATACATAGGAAACTTTGAAAATGGCTTATCTTCAGAAAGACAATGCTTTGTGACTTAAATTAACTAATTATCAACAAGTTATATTTCCTGGCTGTTGAGATTTGTGTAAACTTTTCAAATAAGAATAACATTCAAGATCCTCGAGAATACGTCATAAAATTAATTCATTGTCAGCCGCTGATGTAATTATATTAAAATAACGGTGCCTGACAAGTTTTTTGAACGGCTAGTGATAGTGTAGAGTTTGCATAAAAGAAAAAACGAAATTATCTAAAATTATTTCCAGAATATTTTATTAATGAGAACACATTCTTATTGTGAAGTTGTAATTATTCAGAACATTTAAAATATATTAAATAGAAAGATATACATATAAAATCAATTTTATTGAAAAATATTGTTGTTGCTACCGAGATTCGAACAAGGATCTCTTCCAATCCGGGCAACATGCATTATCCGATTATACTACAGCACAGAGTGCATTGACGGCAAATATTCGAACCTATATGTTACACTTTTCAAATTGATACATCTATCGTTCTATTATTTGATTCTATTTTATTTTTACGGAATCTCAAATCCGATACATTTTTGGACACATTGATACAACTTATATATTATTAAAGAAAATAGATTCTTATTGTGAAATTGTAATTATTGTAAACATAGGTCTGTGATATTTTTTAAAATACAAATAATCGGATAATGCACCTTCCCCGGATTAGAAGAGATCAAGGTTAGAATTCCGGTAGTAACAACAATATTTTTCGATAAAATCGATTTTATATGAATATCTTTCTAATTAATTCATTTAATTTGTATTCTAAATATTCTAATCACATCGTAACTCGAAGCTCAATGTGAGTATTCTGGGAGGAGCGGTTTAGAAAAAAGGTTATGTATAATTTTTAAAAAATGCTAATGAAAAGAAGTCACATCTTTGTAGAAATAACTTTTTTCATTATCATTAATTCTAGGTAAATTATATAGGTCCTAGCCTCCTCATAAGTACACGAATACATCTCTATTGATCTATGCACTAGGCTACTTCTCGCCAGAGAGGAAAATTCTTGGGTAGGTCTACTGTTTATCAGCTTATTTTGGATCTACCTACTCTTGGTATTCCTTCAGCCATTTCGGGGATTGCGCATCATTTATATGCTCTATAGATCTAGCCTTCAAAGACTCTCCTGTATTATTAATTTTGTGACTTTTAGCTTATCGTGCAGGTTGTAATGGTCCTGGTTACGTCACAATTAATTTTCTTCTTCTTCAACTTCGAAAATTCTATTGAAGTTCAGAAGTGAAATTGTTTCAAATACATTTTTTACAGCACATAAAATTCGGTCTATGCATTTCGGCTTCTCCCAAAAAGAAAATACATTTTTTTTATCGGTAGTTTTTTGTGATGTCCTTGAGATCGTGTGTATGTGTGTGTGTCAGCGTGCCAGCATCGTCGGTGAGAGATGTAAGTGGGTGTGTGTGTGACGGGCTTAAAAGGTTGACGGGCGCGGGGCACGGCCTCTTTTCGCTACAGTTTGGTTCATATATATCATAAACTGTATTATTCGTGCAATATACATACGAGTTTATCATTGGACCACCGTAAATCTTTTACGAGATACACACTTGAGAAGTACTTATCACGCATGTGTGTAACATTAATAATGTTTGTATTACGTAGATATCGATATGTTGCAAAAATCTGTCTGATCATAAGGAACTCAGGGAACAGAGGAAACGGCTCCTGATCATGGTTGTATTCAGCACGTGGCTTGGACACGTTTTGAGGAATCAACCAAAGGTTTACAACAACTATACACATGTTGTAATCGGTGGAAATATGGGGCATAGGTCTGACATGGGAGAAGATGGACGGTTTGGAAGGTGATAGCAGGAGAAATCTTGTGGCGGCCAAGGATTTCTACAAGACGGTAGAACTAATGCGCACTAAGCAAAGTGAGTTCGGCAAAGTAAAAATCCTGAGTATTTTATTTAGTTATTGATAGCGTGTTAATCCTTATTACATATTGCACTTCTCTATCTTCTATGACTTACTGGTCTGTATTGGATCCAGTGGCGTTTGCCAGTAAAAAAAAATAATCGCTACTACTACTACAGGTATACAATAACAGTACATTAATATATATTCGATTTGAAATGAAGTGTACATTGTCATTACGACTAATATATTGACCATATGTCATATTTTCTTATCTATGCTGTCTATAGTACGAGATCTCTCTTATACGGTTAATAATAATAATAATAGTGTGTTTATTCCAGCGTGATCAGTTTTTTTTTAACCCGATTCGCTATAAATATAATACATATTATGTTATACATTAAAGGTTATAAAAAATTTAATAAAATGCTATGAGAAAGAAAACCGAGAAAAATATAAATTTAAAAAAATAAGTTAATAAAAAGTAAAAAGTTCACACATATATACACATAAAATATAAATATTACATATATAACTACTTCAGTCACAGCCATTGTTGTATATGAAGATGCGTGATTTATTATGAAAATGTTATTATCAGATGTTTTTATCTCTGATCTGATTGAGATAAAAGTAAGAGATCTCATAAATAAAACATTATTAAAATTATACTGTGTCTATTATGGGATAATACAATTACGCAATAATGGTAAAATTGTACAGTAAAGTTTCCCGAATGTTCTGCTTCAAAAATAAATCTATTTTGTCTGTAATTCTGGACTAAGATTTAACCTCCATCTTGTCTGTCATTTCGCTAGACCAAAGCTAGTAAATTATTCTGCTATTTTAGGAACATTAATGTTATTATATTTCCCATCTCGCAGAGCAAGTAGATTTGAGTATTCAGCAGTTAAAATTAATAGAATAGTGCAGTACGGTAGACTCAACGAGAAAGGATGGCAAATTTCAATCCATCTGGAATCTAAGTGTGTTGTTTTTACTTTATATTATGTTGATGCATAATTATCCGCCGTTCTTATCGCGATATTTATTTACGTTTAATTGACATTTGTCAGAATATCATTATTTAATATGGTAAGGAAATTATAAAACCATCCACATATACGCCACATGGTGCTGTACCACTTGGAGAAAGGAAGGAAAGCTGCTGAGTCATTTCGCGATCTCAATGATATTTTCGGCGAAGGAACGATTAGCGTAAGGGCATGCCGAGAGTGGTTTGTTTGCTTTAATGCTGGTGATATCAGCATAGACGATAAGTCAGGAAAGGGTCGATTCTCGGATTTTGATGACCAGGCCCTTCTGGCGGCTGTGGAAGAGGACGAAACTTGCACTACCAGGACACTGGCTGAGAACTTCAACATCGATCAGTCCACGATTATGGTGATTACGTCCCTGAATGATAATTATATATTACAGTTTGTTTTTGGTTATGTTATAATACAATTTACAATATAATAATACAGTATAATTTTTTATTAAGGAGGACACATTCTTATTGTGAAGTTGTAATTATTCAGAACATAGCTCTGTGATATTTTAAATACTAATGAAATGTATTAATTTGAAAGTTATACATATAAAATCAACTACAAATTTTCATATAGGTTAGAAAATTTATTGTCAATCTGGTATAACATAATCTGATAATGTACGTTCCCCGGATTGGAAGAGATCCAGGTTGGAATCCCGGTAGCAATAACAATATTTTTCGATAAAATTGATTTTATATGTATATCTTTCTAATTAATACATTTTATTTGTATTTAGTATAATTTTTGTTAAAATGTGCTTTTTAAAAAACGTGGGACAATTGTGCATACGTGGTGATCGATGTACGGTTCCATTGAATGCACGCGGTTCAAGCTGCAATCGTGTTTTGCAATCTGATTTGAAGATTGACGCTGAAGATGTCGTGGACTTGGAATGAATAGAAATCTCATAGCAATGAGATGACTTTATGAGAAAGCTGAAATATGTACCAAAACGGATCATCACGACAACAATCGGAAAGTTAAGTGAACTCATTGACATCTGCCTGAAGGTTCTAGAATGAAGACTAGAATTACACTGCTGTACTTTTAAAAATGGTTGCATGTTCACTAAAAATATAATGTTGATAGAATCGGCGTTAACTTTGTAAGAGTTTCTTCATAATGGAAGGATATAAATAAAACAATGTTATAATTAGGTTAATACTTGAACCTGTCAATGAGAGTTATTGTTTCTCTCGAAATTAGAGTTGTGCTAATAAACTAAAGTAGAGTTATACCATTGTTTTATTTATATACATTCAAAAATATAATAATTCAAATTTCTAATTTAATGTATTAATCATAAATATATATATATAAAATCAATTTTGTTGAAAAATATTGTTTTTGCGCTACCGGGACTCGAACCTGGATCTCTATTTCCAATCCGGGGAAGTACACTACCAATTGTGTCATAGCGTCAGTATTTTTTATGAAAATTTTTTGATCATCTGTCGTTTCGTTATTTTTGAAAGCCATCTACATTATTTTTACGGAATCACAAATACCTTTGAGTAAGCCGACTGCAGACGCCAGAATTATCAATTCATTTTTATTAAATTTTGGACACATTGATACAAGTTATATTATTAAGGAGTAATATAATATAATAATTCGGCTAGAATTGTTGCACTTTTACTGCTCAAGAATCAATCATGTCACTATAGATTGGAGTTGTGTGTTCGTTTATGTTTCGACTTACGACGTTTCAAATATCAATCCACCTACGACGTAACTGCTAGATATTACTGAACTGATCGACCGCAGATATGTAAATTGAACTGAGAAAGTACAATTATTGTGTACAAAATTAATCCTATTTTTTGTTTCCTTCCTAATTCCAATACAAGAAGCCGAATATATAAATTTAGAAGATGAATTCTTATAATATTATGTTCAATTAATTGCGTAAATTATGTACAAATCAATAACATATATTCTAGGCAGCGAAACGTTTAAGCTATTTAAAAACATAGAGTTAAAGAAATTTGGATTTAAATCCGCACCTTCTGGAATCTTCGTTCTCTATTTAAAGATGCGACGAATTAATACGTTGTTATTAAATGTATAATTAATTCAAAACAGAAAACAAATTCCGTTAAATACAATTAAAAATCTCCCCGGCGGAGAACTGAACCCCGGTCTTCTGCGTGACAGGCGGGGATACCAGCCGGGGGGCACTAGCGATGAGCAACGTGAAGATATACATTTACAAGTATCTCAACCGATTTAATAATTAAGCTTGTAAAGTTCACCAGGTGTGACTAATTTTCAATTTAAAATAAAATTAATAGTATTAAAATATTAAAATATAATGTTTAAATATTTACCAAAGTATTTCAACACATAAATCAATATATTTTATTCTAATATAATGTTGATTTTCATTACACTTGTATAATTATTTTACTCCGCAATAAAAAAGGGGGAAGGTTGAGTGAATTTTTTTTTATTCCAAAAAGATTTTGGAATTACCTGGTATCAATACCGATATCGTAAGGGTGAAATTAAATCATGTATATGCAAAAATTTTCTAAAGAAATATTCGTGGAAAATAAATTTACCCGCTAAATAAATATATTCTATTAAGGAGAACACATTCTTATTGTGAAGTTCTAATTATTCAGAATATAGGTCTGTGATATTTTAAATACTAATTAAATGTATTAACTAGAAAGATATACATATAAAATAAATTTGATCGTAAAATATTTTTGTAGCTACCGAGATTCGAACCTGGATCTCTTCCAATCCGGGGAAAGTGCATTAACCGATTACTTACCCGCTAAATATTATGGAGAACACATTCTTATTGTGAAATTGTAATTATTCAGGACGTAAGTCTATGATGTTTTTAATACAAATTAAATGTATTAATTAGAAAGATATATACTTTTAAAATCAGCAATGTTATCTTTGTGGTTAAGATTCATATTTTTATTTATTATCTTTGTTTTATTAACCATTAAAATGAGTTTAAATACATCTACAGGTTTCGAAAAATACCATTTTATTTTTATCATTTATCATTATCATTTGAGATGTTTGAACAATAGTGGGTTTTCAGAATTTTCTAATCATTTGATAGAAAAAGGTCATGATTTTGATAAAAAATTGGGATTGTCAATTTTGCATATAAACGGTGTTGGTCACAAATTAAATAATTTGGAATCGTTGGAGATAAATAAAGCATGTAAAACTAAACTAAATTTAACTACGAGTCCCATTCTAATATTTTTTCCTAAAAATTATTCGAGTAAATTCGAGTAATGATTTGAGTTAGGTACTAAATTTTTTTTTTTTTTTTAAAATAGATTCTGTCAAAGAATCAATATATATTTTAGTTAGTTATGACATCCTGAAGAAGAAAATTGTATTTTTCGAAACCGGTAGATGTATTTAAACTCATTTTAGTGGTTAATAAAAGAAAGATATACATATAAAATCAATTTTATCGAAAAATATTGTTGGTGCTACCGGGATTCGATCCTGGATCTCTTCCTATTCGATAAATGTATTAATTTGAAAAGTGTAATATAATAAAATTTGTCGTCAATTCACCGTGTTGCTATAGCATAATCAGTTAATGCACGTTACCCGGATTTGAAGAGTTACAGAATCGAATCCCGGTGGCGCAACAACAATATTTTTCGATAAAATTGATTTTATATGGATATCTTTCTAATTAATACATTAAATTAGTATTAAAAATATATTAAATTATTAAAAAATATATATTGAGTGATTTATTAATTTTATGACATAAACCGGTTACCAATCTTCAAAATTAAGTTTTGGAGTTGTGTGCAGATTTATTAAGAATTTTTTTATTCGCAACACTAAGAAAAATTTCGCCAAGAACTATAAAAAGTTATATTATAATTTTTTTTTAAAATGGAACTTGTGGTTAAATTTAGTTGGTTGTTCATAATATTTTGATTAGCTGTATACTAACCTACGTATTTCCAATGATTCAAAATTATTTAATTTAAGACCAACATTGTTTGGAAGTAAAATAGACAATCCCAAATTTGTATCAAAAGTATGATCGCTTTCTAACAAATGTTCAGAAATTCCTAAAAACCACTATCTTTAATCTTATGACCTGTTTTACCAATATAAAATTATTCTAATAATTTTGTATCATAAAGTAACAATTTATATTAGGTAGTAAATTTATTTCTTAAATAATTATTGATTTTCAAAATAGATTCTGTTAAGAAACAATATAAATTTAAAAAAAAAAATTGTTAATGAAATCCTGAAGAAGAAAATTATATTTTTCAAAACCGGTAGATGTATTTAATTACAAAGTTAACAATCTGAAATTATACAAAAATGTGCTTTCATTAAATAAATAAATTAGTAGTCTAGAAAAAACTTTTTTGTATTATTAAGACATCGCAATGAAACTTAAACCAGACTTGTTCATTTCTCGAATACAAAAAATATAAAACGTCAACCCAAGTAAACATATGGTGATTAGAGATGATTATTCAATATTGTGTTAGGAATGTATGTACGTACACATTTTTCATAATTTGTTTTCTTTTTAGCTCGTATTTTTACTTATTTTTTAGGTTGTTTACAAACTTTTACCGTACGACTTAAGTAATCTCATAAACCATTTGTATTTTTTAACTCGTAATATTAAGCTCTCAGGTTACGAATAGGCCTGTTGGCAGCCTTAATAATAATAAAAAAGTTACCTAAAGAGGGTAATATTTTAGTTACTTGGAAATATTACATTTAACATAATTACCTAATACTCAGGCACAACGTATTTTCTTATAAGGATTTAGCATTATTTAATGTTTTTTTTATATGAATTAAATGTACATCTTGTTTATAACACGTTATGTGTATTTTGAGCATTTTGCTAGGTGTTTCCAACTTTTCTAGCCATCTTATTACAGAGTCATCACCTCACCTCAATCGGTGACTTTGGAATAGGCACAGGGCAGAATAGCTTAGAAAACTCTACACAGAAGATTATGAACTGCCGTAAAGAAAATTATACTAATAGACGTTCAGATATTTTTAAGGACTTGAAAAGGCAATATATTTGGTATCGCGTACCAAACTAATTAATAACCGAATTGTAAATATAATAATGAATTAAGCTGGAAATTATGAAGGCCCGCAAGGCATTAAAAACCTACTAATTACAGCTAGAAATAATTCAAAGAAAATTGAAATAAAAAAACTCTACCGCTTGACATTTCCATGAAATTAGTGTATTAAAAACAGAAAATATTTACTTTGTTACAAATATACAAAGGAAAGTTGGTAGCAATCATGGACTCTGGACACTATGCAAATACCTACAACTTATACTACCACAACACAGCAGCATCATATTTACACTGGCTTAATATGTTTTAATAATCTTCTTTTCATAATAGATGATGAAAATTATTTAAAATAAAACTGAAGGTCCATTGGTTCTCTACATTATTCTACACTCTTTGATCGATCTTAACCAAATTTTACACAATTACTCTTTTGGACCCTGCGCAAAACAAAGGCACCGTCTCCCTCCCCCTGGGCATTTAACTACTTGCTAAGATATGAGCATTTTTTAAATTGATGACCACGCAATCCAAATTTTGCATAGTTATTCTTTAGGATACCGCGCAAATCATAAATACCCTCCCCTTTCACCTTGGCTACCCCACCCTTTTATTAACTCTAGAACTTTTTGTATTTTAAAGCCTTGAGGAAAATAAAGCCATTCCATCCCGGAACCCTTCGTGTTCATAAAGAGTTTTCCTTCATTGATCTCTGTTTCATACCGTTTCTCTCTAGTTTTACATTACCTTCTTTTTCGCATCTCCTGTGTTCTGTTGGCCTAGTATTTAGAAGTGGTTTCGGTTTTTGATATTTGGTCATTCTCTCCACATGGTCCAATCACCGAAGTCTTTATATTTTTATAAACTTTGAGTAGCTAATTATTATTGTATCTACGTCAAAATCTATTTTCTAAAATGGGTCCAAAGATCGGCTTCAGAATTTGAATTTTAAAGACGTACAGCGTACGTTCGTTTTTCTTAGTCAGTATCCATTAAATAGATGCATATATAGTCATTATCATCATCATTATATCTGGCTCTACCGATATGTCTCTCACCTCGATTGTAGATGCCAAGAATGGAGAGGTCTTTATCTGCATTGTCTTACTACCTCATGTAGGGTATACCTATTCATTGTCTTCCAGGTTGATGATTGCGCACCTGTTTTGGGGTTTGTCCATCATTAATACGCTCTATATGGCCTATCTACCTAATATTATACATTTTTGTGACATTCAGCTCAACATACGTATCATCAAGTTATTGGTTATGACGCCTACACCATATTCTATTTTCTTCACATCCGGAAGATTCTTCCTTCAAATATCTTGCATTCGAAAGTATCGATCTGATGATCGTTTTGTTTACTAGGATTTTATTATTTCTGGGGTTCGATGACACATTCGATAGCAGTGAATCCTGGTTCTGCTGATAATAAGACAGTGTCATTCTAGTAAGACTGAACTGCTGATCCTCTGCTGTTTCTTGATGTTGCATGTTCTTGGTCGGTCTCAAAAAATTCCTTCACAAAACCTTCCAAGAGCGATTTTCGATAAACAAAATAGGCACACCGCCAACATATAAACCGAGGGCTACCAATCGAAGGATGTCAAACAGATACATAGATATAATGGTTACTCACTGATGTCGAGCGAGTGCGACGGGGGCACCAGCAGGCAGATCACTAGCAGCGTGCGACCCCTCATGTTCGGGGCCCGCCGGGCTGCGGGCAGCGGCCGCGCGGGGTCCAGCCGGTCCGGGGCCCGCCGGGCGCGCCACCCCGCCCGCGCGTCACGGGGCGCGGCCGAGCGTCATCCGCGCTCGCCCGCTGGCGCCGGCACCACGGCCGAGCGCGGTGGAGGCGTTTCGCCCTCACCCTGCTGGAACAAACAACAAGTCGCTCATGAATAAACCATGTAAACAAATATCAGATATTTTAAATATATTAATTATAAAGATATACATGTAAAATCAATTTTATCGAAAAATATTGTTGTTGCGCTACCGGGATTCGAACCTGGATCTCTTCCCTAACCGGGGGAGGTGCTTTATCCAACTAAGCTACAGCGGCATTATTTTTAGCGACAATTTTTCGACTCTATATGTTACCTTTTTGAAATCAATACATTTAATCGTTCCATCATTTGACAGAGCCATCTACCTTATTTTTACAGAATCTCAAAATACCTTTAAGTAAATCTGATAGTAGACGCCAGAATTATCAATTCATTTTTATTAAATTTTGGACACATTGATACAACTTTATTATTTTTTTAGGAGAACACATTCTTATTGTGAAGTTGTAATTATTCAGAACATAGGTCTGTGATATTTTAAATATGAATTAAATATATTAATTATAAAGATATACATATAGCCATCTACCTTATTTTTACAGAATCTCAAAATACCTTTAAGTAAATCTGATAGATGCCGCTGTAGCTTAGTTGGATAAAGCACCTCCCCCGGTTAGGGAAGAGATCCAGGTTCGAATCCCGGTAGCGCAACAACAATATTTTTCGATAAAATTGATTTTATATGTATATCTTTATAATTAATATATTTAATTAATATTTAAAATATCACAGACCTATGTTCTGAAACTTCACAATAAGAATGTGTTCTCCTAAAAAATATCAGATACCCTAAGGAGTCTCATAAGGCGAGAGGTCGATCTCCAAGAAGATTAACAAACCGACGATATATCAACCACAGCATCTGAAGTAGGCCCATGATCACGAAGAATGCAACAAGCAGTTCAGAAATAAAGAACCACGACGCTCAAGAACATATCGTCTGAGAAGAGAGAGATTTGATTTTTACATGATCTTCGATACTATAGAATTTTGAAAGTTTACTGTTTCTGGGTAAGAATTAAATGATACTTTGAGATAGTGAAGACATCTGTTTTGTATTTGTTTTAAATTCACATTATAATACTCGGTGTCGATTATGAATAGTAATTTACTCCTGATCCAACATATTTTTAGTGCGCCCTCTGCAGTTGGAACTAGATAATAATCTCATGAGTTTCCGTCAGTGAATGGTGACCTACCGCTTACGCACAACCGATTTGTGAGCAAAAGTTCCCATATAGGTCATTCGCATTCACCGCCAGGTTGGAATTTTTTAACACTACCTAGCAACCACGATATGCCGCAATACAGGATAGCGGCAATGCAACACGGCATGGCTGTCAACCAAAGGCCATTCACTGTACACCTATAATATTCACATAATAATGTAGGCAGTAAGAGAGACAGAAAATGGCGGTTCGATCACTCACACACACCTTGAAGAGAAAAAAGAAGACAATACACAAAAACAAAAAGGTTCCTTCAAATATTGAACCTAAGGTTTTTCGAGCAAGAAGGAGAAATGCGGATGGCTCTCTTTCTAAACAGCTGACCCTCTTTCTAAACACCTGACTGCCTCAAAATATCCCAGCATCCAATCCAGCGAGCGTAATTTCACACACCCAGAGTATGTGCTCCGGCGTCTGTCACATATGGCCACAAATGCACCACGGGTCCCTGGCGAGTTCCAGGTCAAATAATTTGACCTGAGACCATCTCCACTGTATTTGTAATTCCTGCTCGGCCAGTGCGCGTTATTGGCCGGTGGATATCGTTCTATATCCGCCGTACATACGTTGCGAGTTTAGAACAAATACAAAACAGGTTTCTTCACCACCTTAATGGTTTCATTTAATACTTGACTAGAAGCAGCAAACTTTTACAACATGAAGATTCTGGAATATCGAAGATGCAAATAAAATATCTATCTCCCCACTCAGTCGTGCTCTTTTACATCTCTTTGCAACAAGCCCAAATTACGAACAAAATATTTTTCCACATGTTGTGGAGGGCCTTTTTTAGTACAATGTTCCTGAAGAATGCACACGGTTCTGGCGAACTAGTGATGATGATGATGATTACGAGGTCGAAAGAAATGAAACAGAAAAGATGTTCATTCTGAGTACACTATTGCGACAGAATCGAGAATGGCGTTCTCGCCCGCAGAATACCTTGTTTTATTTCAGTTACAAACAGTAAATTCATTTATTCATATTTATACCACCGCATTAGCAAGGCGTATTTTATAAGAAAATTATAGAGAAAAATCTATCCCACGTCTCTCTGGCATCACGCCGATGGTTATACCTTTAAATTATTGACTCTAGTCTATTATATTATAATTATTAAATTATATTGATATCATTAAATTGGCGTAACCACGGCGACCTCACAATTCTGTGCGATACACTTCATGCTCCATCTAAACTGACCCGACAGTCCGTATTCTTTCATATACCAATACTATAATACCCAAAAATTATTCACTCACCGTTCACGTAAATCACACAATGATAATTTAACCGAAATTGTATATATTATTATTAATATTAATGAAATTCAATACCATTACTAAATCAGCTTTAGCCAATCATTTTACCTCCGTATATAATGTCTTATTGCTTTCCTTTTGCCTTAATCCTAATTTCAACCACCTCCCCACCTCCACCCATCCTCCATTCATCACTACTCCTCTATTTCACTTTTACTTTCACCTGACGTTTTGTCTTATTACTGTATTTAAACACTTGTGGAATTTTAAAATTAGTTTAAATCTCGTATTTGCCAATATTCTGATATAATACACTTTTTGTTAGGATTGATCAACAAATTAATAGCTAGAGTTATAAAAAAACTTTGATAGTAAGTTGTCATCATTTGTGATGTTTGTATATGTTATAAGACCTGATATTAAATAAAAAAATTGTCTAGCTAGTATTTGTTCCGACAAATATGGCTTTATTGGAAAACAACTAATATGTTGTAACGTGGTGAAGTATAGTATTGGTAAACATTTTTTAATAGGTATGTACATACTTAACATCAAATCGCACAATTACTGTAAAATTCAATCAATCATAACAAAAAACAATTATATTTCTAATGAGCTTCATATTCTTTGGTAGATATTTTTTTCCGTGAATATTTTTAATTTTTTTAAATGATCAAATTCACAAGAAAATATGTATTTATTAAAAATAAATTCAATTGGTTGTAGTCGTATCAATGTTTTCTGATTAAATAAAAATTTACTGGAATATATTAGTTTTAGGTTCTTAATAAATTGGGTTCTTGAGATTCATTGCAAATAAGAAGATGCCTTTTAATAGGAAATAAAATTTGTCTGTATATAAAATGAATTTATGTAGTCCAAAATTTAACGTGAGAGCTACTGTAGTGTAATCGATTAGCAAGTTCTCCCGAAAAGAAAAGGTTACGGTTTCTTATACTGATATTTTTTTAATTGGTGTTTTGTATACATATAATAAGTGATTTATTTCGTTTGTTTTCAAAGAAAATATAAATGTATCTGGTAAAATAAACAGCAACTATTTTATACATACATATAATATCTTGATATGAATATAAGTAGATCGGAACAAAAATGAAATTGCTTGTAGCTTATTTATATCAAAAATGTTAAAAAAATAATGTCTACAAAAAATACTTAACTAAAAACGGTACAGTCTTTGCTGAGTTATAGAGCTTGAGGTGGAATATACATAAAATTTTAGAAACATTAATAATGGTTCTCAAAGCATTAATTAGAGTAATAAATAAGAAAGCGTATACTTATCCATCCAACCTACTTTTCAAAGTGCTTCAGGTCTATACAACGAACAATTTTAAAATATTTGAATAAAAACCTCACAAATAAGAGTCCAAAACCACACATATACAATTAGGACACTGCATGTAACAGAAATACCACATTTTGGCAAACAAACTTTTCATTTTTATAGCGCCAAGAGTATTAATACATATCTAGCGTTTGTGATATGTATAGTATTATTTTACTTTATTTAGTCTTCCTGATACAATAAAATAGTAACATAAATTCAAATTAGCAGCTCCGAATCTATTTCACCTCCTTGTCTCTCGTCTAGAGAATTCTACTCAGAGGTATTTGAATTAGTCTACTTGCTTTAGCTGCACCCCTGTGCTGGATGCCGATTGTGCATTGCTCTTGGTATCTTCCTATCACCATTATCTTTATGTCTTTCTTTATTAAAATAATTTATTCACTCTTGCAGGTGTCCTTGTGTGGATAATGTATGGTCTTCGTTATTTTCATCTACGATTCCTGCTCGTGCAAACTAGTACTGGTGCAGGCTTATTTATTAATTCTTAATATTGTGCATATTTAAGTATTTATATATATGCTCTAATATAATCAAGATCAAAATCCTTCCTTTTTAGTACAACTTATCTTTTATATATTTGCTTAGTTTCATTTTAAATCTATGTAGTTTCTATTTTTATTTATTATCTTTGTTTTATTAACCACTAAATTGAGTTTAAATACATCTACCGGTTTCGAAAAATACAATTTTCTTCTTCAGAATGTCATAACTAACTAAAGCATATATTATTGTTTCTTTGCCAGAATCTATTTAAAAAAAAAAAAAATTTTTTTTTAGTACCTAACCAAAATAAATCATTACTTAATACAAATTTACTCGAATAATTTTTAGGAAAAAATTTTAGAATGGGACTCGTAGTTAAATTTAGTTTAGTTTTACACGCTTTATTTATCTCCAACGATTCCAAATTATTTAATTTGTGACCAACACCGTTTATATGCAAAATTAACAATTAACAGTTAACAATTTTGCATATAAACAATTAACAATTAACAATTTTGCATATAAATGGTGTTGGTCACAAATTAAATGATTTGGAATCGTTGGAGATAAATAAAGCGTGTAAAACTAATCAAAAAATTATAAACAACCAACTAAATTTAACTACGAGTCCCATTCTAAATTTTTTTCCTAAAAATTATTCGAGTAAATTTGTATTAAGTAATGATTTGAGTTAGGTAGTCAATTTTTTTTTTTTTTTTAAAAAGATTTTTTAAAAATAGATTCTGGCAAAGAAACAATAATATATGTTTTAGTTAGTTATGACATCCTGAAGAAGATAATGTTATTTTTCGAAACCGGTAGATGTATTTAAACTCAATTTAGTGGTTAATAAAATAAAGATAATAAATAAAAATATGAATTTTAACCACAAAGTTAATATTGATTATTTGAAAAGTATATGTAGTTTCTCCCCCTTTTTCATGTTTTCTGGCATTTCATTAAAAAATTTCATCGCACTGTAGATCTAAAATTTAGCCTTCTTCCTGAATGGCAGTCTCAGTCTATCTCTTCCTCTTGTATGATGTTCGTGCTCATGTAATAAATACCATTACTATTTATAATTCTGCTACTGTTAATTCATGGTAAAATTCCATTTGAATTATTTATTAAAATACCTTTTAACTTTTTTCCCCTATTTATTATTTTATGACCATTCCCGGTTTCAGCCTATCATGGCTACTGCTATTATATTACTAGTACTTAACAACATAAAAGGGAAAATCCTAACATTAGAGTCAAATTAGCACCAACTTTCAAATTATATAGACTCATTGAAAAACACCCCTGTATTGAATTGTATAAATATTCTAGCTTAAGAGAAAAATGTATCAGTCTGAAGAAGGCCGTGACAGGCTGAAATCGGTTATGGTTGTAAAATAATAAATAATGAAAAAAAATTCAAGTGTTTTAATAAATCATTGAATACCATTACATTGAAATATATTTTCTACTTAAAGGTCATCACTATGCTGGTATAAGGTATTCCAAGTATTTTATACCCGATCTTACCCTTAGTCTATTTTAAATCAGTGGCGTGTAGTATTAATTTAGGTTATGCTGTTACCATGATATTACATAATATACTATATGCTACATTGTACATAAGTTTATGAACTTTCGTTTAACCGGCGTCTTTAGGCAAAATGAATCCATCATAATAAAAATGCATTATTCTCGAACTCAAAGAACAATAATGAAAACAACACGTTTAGTAAGGTAAACGTGTTCAAATTTGTGAAGTAGTAAATGAGAAAGTAGATGCTTCAATCAGCTCTAAGCCAAGTTCAAAACCTTTCAAATGTCATTCTGTTAGGAAACAGCATAAGTAAGGACTTCGTACAGCATGGATCAGCCGATCCATTTCTGACCCTGCCGAGCGGAATATTCAATTCAGTGGGTAGCAATTCTATGGCTTAAATAGAACGATATTTTAAAATAGTGGCTAGCTACTGTAGTAGCAACAAATGAAGAATAACTCAGTAGAGGACTACAGCGCTACGGCGGCGGCACGCGGTAGCATACAGAACTACGCAACTAATGATTCTACTGATACACGGTGGGCACTAGCGTAATTACAATATAACATTATGGATTATTTAATTTATATTTGTTTCACAGAATTTTTAGTAATGCACAGCTTTTTTGCTAGTATGCAATGAACGCCCCCGTTCTAAATCTAATGCTAAACACAACTCATTTTTGTATGTATTTTAATTTATGCTCAGCTACCGTACTCAAATTTAATTATGCCATATAGACCAAAATTATCTTTGTATCATGTATACCTATTACATTGTATTATCTTTTATTTTAATTCCTCTCTTGTACTGTGTCACCGTTGTATCTAATAAAACCATGTAATTATCTTATTTTTTTGGTTATATGTATTTAAGTAATGTTATTAAGTTACATTCTGCGAATTTGTCTGTCATACGTGAAATAAATAACATATAATGTACAGTCGCTGGCGCGTCACTCTGCAGGAACAGTCGGCAAGGTCGCAGGCAAGGTCGCAGGCAAAATTAAACAGCGAGCTGAACATAGTGAGGCGCACCTGAGACGTATTATGAAAATGAGCACCGAGGTGCCCTAACCTGAAAACCTGGCCGGGCACGTCATGAATTATGGTGCGCGCGCGTAATGAAGTATTTTATCTGAATAATTTATTAACCTTGCACAGCCCGGCGCCGCCCGCCCGCGTCGAGAACCCGCGGCGGTCCGGTCGGCGAAAGCCGGCGGTAAATAGCTGTAGTTTAGACGGAAAACTAACAGAAACTTTCAAAATCACAACGAACGTGAAAATTAACATTTCAATTATTTATTTAAAGAGTTGAACGTAGTTATGCCGGGCGCAGCCAGCCACATAAAACTCCAACTGAAATTAGAGCATTTTTGTAAAAAGTATGAATAATACATTTTTAACAACTTTGTTGCATTTTCAGAAACTGATTATTCGAGAAAATCTCTGAGAAATGATTTTGGAGACAACTTCGTGAACACACCATGTCTCAGAGATTCATCGTCTAGTGCCTTATTTCACCCTTGTTATTGTCGTGTTAGTTGGGTGATTTAGAATCTTCAACGATTAAAACAAAATATATGTTTGCAACTTAACGCCTTGTATTAATGCTTATATTTAATGACTTATGTTTTCAGAATAGATAGTTGAAAGGGTCAGATGGCACGTTGCGTATACTGGTTTGAGTTTGTATCTCTTTCTAACCACTAACTGTCCAATCTTACGAAATTCATCAAAACATCCAAATAAAAATATATAATTTTGTTTCATATAGAAAATAACACAACAGTAATTTGTTACAATAGTTTATGTTCATACATCTGATGTCTTCCCATCAATGTAACAAATAGAATTTAATTTGAAAGAATTACACAATACATTACTAAATTCTCATTCTTCTCTACGGGCGGATTTATGACGCACGTCCACCGTCAATTTATTTATTCGCAAAATTACCAAGCAAAGCCTCGCACGGGAGTTTTTCGATCATCCATAGTATAGTCCGGACCTTGCTCCGAGCGATCTTCATATTTTTCCTAAATTTAAAGAGTTCTTGAGTGGAAAATGCTTAAGAGGTGGTGACGAATTACAAACTTGCAGTTAAAAATTATGTTTAAAAAATACTATATAATAATACTTTTTGGATTGCCCCAGTAATATCTCAATGTTTCACGTGAAGGTAAATTTTAAAGGAATCTGAATCATTGCATTAGAGTGAAGTATCGATTTCCTTTGAAATACGAATTATGTGGATATGCTAAATATATTTCAAAATAAAAGTTAAACAAGTCCATTTTTATTGTCAACAATTTTGAATGTAACGTTACATCTTGCTCGGGACTGCGCCTGACAGAAGAGTATTTGACATGTATTTGAATTATAATAATTTGATAGGAGGATTAACGAACCTGCTCCATATTGTAGGCCTACTATTCGTGGTCAAGTCACTTTATTATTCATCTTGGTATGACGGTTAGGTTGTATGTATTTGATAGAAATTAGGGAGAGTAGAGAAACACAATTACACTGAATATTTGTACAACGGTTTAAAACAATTACAAATCTAACCTTACCGCGCATTGCGGGACGGTTGACGTAGTCATATCGTAGTTTGGTGCCGCTCCGACAAGTGCCACACTGTGTTCAGCTCACTGTAGGTGTACTAATAACTTCCGTGATGCATTTTCGTCTCAATGACGCGTAAATATTATACACAGTTGCCGTCAAAGTTCTTTTACATTAAAAATCTGAAATATACATTTGTGTGAATTTTTTATATCATATATTTTGTAATTTAATCTTGTTGGTGTGGTTTCTGCAAACATATGATTTCATTATATGACTGAGATCTGGTTTTTATCAAAATAAAGTAAGCACATTACTTATCCGAATAAATCCTTACTTATTTCAAGAAGAAAATTTTTGAAGAGGCTTTTTAAATAACATTCTTTTAACCTACCATAAAAAATTCAAAATAATATATTTTTTTAAATTTCCACCCCTATATTGTGGAAATTATGAAAAAAAATCTAGTAATTTGTGCCCGGTGTTGCTTGGGAAATATGAGCAAGTATTTTATATATATATTTAATTCTTAACGTAGTGCATACATAAGAACTCTTATATATGCTCTAATATAAACAAGATTAAAGTATTTTTTTTACTAAAACTTATCTTTTACATATTTCAGTTTTATTTTAAATATATTCAATTTCTCCTCCTTTCTTATGTTTTCTGGCATTTCATTAAAAATCTTCATCGCACTATACATCATCGATTTCTGAGATTTGGACTTCTTCCTGAATGGCAGTCTCAGTCTATCCCCCCCTCTTGTACGATGCTCGTGCTCATGTTGATTTGTATCAATTTTTCAATAACGGAGGTAGAGGTGGGGGTGGAGTTAAAATGGACAAAAAAGATGATGATGATGATGATGGAGATATCAATTTTAAGTCCATCCCCACCCCCACCACGTTTAACTCCACCCCCACCCCTACACCATATATTACTGTCTGAAAGTGTTTTTAATTTTAGTTGAATTATAATATTGATATTGGGAAGATGTTCCCGAAAACGTTATACATAATTTAAGATTATGAAAAGTGTAGTAGAATAAAACAGAGCTTTGACTCAATTTACAAAATAATCGTGGAATCCCACAAAGTTTCACAAAAAACCTTTGAACAGTTAAGTATTGTAGTTGTTACACAAGATTCTTCGAAAAACTTAGTACTTAAAACTTAAAATAGAATTTAGAATTTGTTTCTAATATATCTATTAAAATATATAAAAAATAACCTAAGATGTTATAAGCCATCAAAATTAAAATCTTAAAAATCCATTCCGGCTCTATCCGCAAGAAAAGTAAATTTCATTAGGATGTTTTAACAATTTTCTGTAGGTTCAATATTAATGGAAATATGAATTTTCGAAACAAGATATATACCAGGTCAACTTTACTACGAGAGTTATCGTGTGCTCAAAAATCTATAAAAAATATCCATATAGGTAAACTATTCAATAGAGGAGAGTTTAGAAATATCCTGGTCATAATTGTAAAACTTTAGAACGTATATTATTTCTGATGCCAGATGCAGATCGAACTATTGACCTTTGGATCGGTAGAGGCAACGTATCTTTCAAGTTCTATGTAACTATCAATTTCACTTTGATTATACCTATCCGATATCTGCCGACCAAGGTGGGCGATTCTGAGTAGTGTACCTACATTGTGATATTCTTTCTACCATTTATAAATAAAAATCCCAGTTTATAACTCTGAGAATTCAATTCCATACCCTCCCTGCAGGCGTAAGACAGCAAATATTTTAAAATAAAAGAGTATGAAAGATAATATAATACAAGTATAAAGCGTTTGTTTATGGATATTTGACGATGACGTAGAAACATACTCGTATATAAAAATACTAAGTTACGTAAAAGTTAACTTTAGCTTTAATTTTCTGTATAACGATATAACAAGTATCAATTACGTATTATTCAATATAATTTGTACTCTCATATTGATGTGTGTGATACAGTTCCACACCATGTAATTATTTCAGCATGTATTTTATTATATCTGTGATATTTAAAACAAATTGGATGAATCAATTAGTAAAATAAATATTTAAAAAATACATATTATTTGTTGTATCAAAAATTTTTCAGATTAAATAAAAATTCACAATAATTAAGGAGAACACTTTCTTATTGTGAAGTTGTAATTATTCAGAACATAGGTCTGTGATGTTTTAAATAATAATTTAATGTATTAATTGTAAATATATACATGTAAAATCAATTTTATCGAAAAATATTGTTTTTGTTTTTGCGCTACCGGGATACGAACCCGGATCTCTATTTCCAATCCGGGGAAGTACACTACCAATTGTGTTATAGCTAGCTTTTATAGTTATCCCGGTAGCGCAAAAACAATATTTTTCGACAAAATTGATTTTAAATGTATATATTTATAATTTTAAATATATTAATTAGAAAGATATACATATAAAATCAATTTTATATAAAAATATTGTTGTTGCGCCACCGGGATTCGAACTTGGATCTCTTTCCTAACCGGTGAAGGTGTATTATCCAAGTATGCTACAGCGACAATATTTTTACCGACAATTTTCGAACCTATATGTTACCGTTTTTGATATTAATACATTTAATCGTTCCATTATTTGAAAGAGCCATCTACCTTATTTTAACAGAATCTCAAATACCTTTGAGTAAACTGATAGTAGACGCCAGAATTATCAATTCATTTTTATTAAATTTTGGACACATTGATACAACTTTATTATTAGGAGAACACATTCTTATTGTGAAGTTGTACATAGATCTGTGATATTTTAAATATGAATTATATATATTAATTAGAAAGATAAACATATAAAATTCATTTTATAGAAAAATATTGTTGTTGCGCCATTCGATTCGAACCTGGATCAATTTCTAAATTTTTGAATCTATATGTTACTTTTTTGATATTAATACATTTAGGTATCATATAGGTTCGAAAATTAATCGCTAAAAATATCGTCGCTGTAGCACAGTTGGATAATGCACCTTCCCCGGTTTGGATAGAGATCCAGGTTCGAATCCCGGTGACGCAACAACACTATTTTTCTTTAAAATTGATTTTATATGTATATATCTCTAATTAATATAGTTAATTCATATTTAACAGATTTTAGCTTTCGTACATAAAATTGAACCACCTATATTATGTATATATTTTGTTGGATTCCTGTAGATATCGATCATTAAATTACTTAATCAACGTTCCAAATGTTAACAAAGAGGTTTTGATTGGTTTCTCCCGACTGTAGTTAGTTCATGTAATTGATCGATAAAGTTTATCATTTATCATAATTCGACTGGCTTCATGGACGTGTGGAAATTACAAATGCCAACCTTATGATTAGGTTATATATTTATTTGGTATATCTATCTATAACACGCATCCTGTAATACCCTAGTAATACATATAATATTAATTAACACAAATAAATTACACGGTAAAATCTTGTGACGTGATGTAAACGAGACAGACTTGATAAAATATAAAATAAACGTTTCCTTTTTTAACTGGAATAAAACATGAAAAATATCTAAATCTAAATATTTATCACAATTTTTAAAACTGTCTATGGCGTGATTTAAATGCCAATTAATAAAGGTTTTGGTTATAATTTGTTATATAAAAATATTATGGTACTGAGCACATGAAAATTAACCCAGAACTATCAATATATTGGATAGAATATTGAATTATAGATGGTTAATATTTATTCGAACATGTAATATATTTGCCGATGAACGCAGCTGGTGCATGTCACATGATTAGACTTAGTTAACCTTGGAACCCACGCACGTTTGTACTTACGCGGTAGTTTACAATACCTCCTCAATTATCAATTTGCAACATAACTTTTATTAAGAAAAACACATTTTTGTTGTTATTGTGGCATTTCATACAAATTAAACTAATCAATTAGAAAGATATACAGAAAAATCTATCTATCGATACTTTTTTAGTGGCTAAAAGAAACAACTAAAGATTTTTCTGTATGTCTTTCTAGTTCATTAATTTAATTTGGATTAAAACTTATATTAGGAGAACATGTTCTTATTGTGAAGTGGTAATTATTCAGAAAATAGGTCTGTGATATTTTAAATATGCTCTTTCAAATAATGGAACGATTAAATGTATTAATATCAAAAAGGTATGTTCGAAAATTTGTCGCTAAAAATATTGTCGCTGTAGCATAGTTGGATAATGCACCTTCCCCGGTTAGGAAAGAGATCCAAGTTTGAATCACCATGGCGCAACAATAATATTTTTCGATAAAATTGATTTTATATGTATATCTTTCTAATGAATATATTTAATTCATATTTATAACTTTTATGTTTATTTCACAGTTTTTCTAATTTTTCAACTATTAAAATGTGTTGAATGGTAGTTTTTCTACAGCAGAAAGTCCATTCATTCGTCCGTCCGTCGTTCCGTCTGTCCGTCCACGCGTCGTCCGTCCAGTCTGTCATCTCGATCGTTTTCTTAGATGTATAATTTTTTTTATGTACCCATTTAATTCGTAGTTTTCATGACATAGGTACTTAAATGAAATTTAAAAAAAAAAAATAAAATTAATTTTGTGATTGATAGATTTAGTTAGTATAAGTTTACATATAACATATACTTACTGTATGTATTTTGAATCGCGAGTGCCTTGACTAAAACATTGTAATGTCAATAAATAAATTTTTTAAAATTAATAACTAACTTTGTACATGTTTGACGTCGACTGGTTTCGATACAACTACACATTCATCAGGATCAACTTAGTCTGTAGTATATTTTACTCATTTATTGTAGTTACCCCGAATGTCTGCCAATCTATGTTATATTTTGTCATTTAGTATAGACCGCTTCGCTTCGAACCATCAGTCCGCCAACACGGAATGGCCCTATCTGCTATAATATGGTTGGAAATTATTTTAACTAATAGGCTAACACACAAAGTGCTCAATTAGCTCTCGCAAAATTTAAAAAAAAAAACATTTAACTAATATATAAATTAACCTTTTTATGTAAAACAATTGTATAAATAAAGGTTATCAAAATTATTAAAATTTAATTTATTGAAATAGAAAATATTCAGTGATATCGCGGAACTGCTAAATCGACCGCTTTGGTTTTTGTGTGTGCATTCTTCTGCATTGTTAGCAGTTTGATGTCAAGTATGTAAGAAGCAAAAACCGCACCCAAAATACATATAATAATGACATTGTTTTCAACTGTGATATTTTGGTGTTGACCAGTGTTATTTGTATCAAATACAACCGTATTTGATGCTTCTGAAAATGATTTTCTTACGTTATTTATTTTTAATATGCAATTTACTATTTTTTTTCATCTTTCTCTATCACAATGTATCATAATTGTGAGATATTTGAATCTGTCAAAGTTGTATGTGTGCGTGTGTGTGGCCGCTTGGTGACAGGCTGACCGGTGCTGAGTGGGCGCGGCGGATAGTGGGGAGTCGGGAGGCGTTAAAAATGCTGGACAAGCAGTGGCGCTCTCTTTTTCAATACTCATCGGTTATCCAGATAAGATATCAGATAGTGTATATTATATTTTTATTTCAACTACCGATCCTTCAAGAAATCGGTAAGATTATTGCCGTGGTATAAACAGTATAAAGGGCAATACGGTGTCAAGGTCAATTACCTTACAATAATGTAAAAAAGTGAATTACAATTTAGAAAACAAAAATATAAAAGAAGAGATCTAAAAACGTGCGGTAAGTGTCAAACGTCGTCAAAGCTTTAGTGTAAAAAATTAGTGCTTACACGTATCCGAGACATGGCTAAAATGAGTGTGAACTGATGTTTTTGAAAGAAAAATTTTGAGACGTACTTGGGGTAAGTCTTAGAAAATGAATATTGTCGTAGACGCGATAACAATGAGCTCTATATTTTGTAAAACGAGATGAGCGTACCAAGGTAGGAAGACTTCAGTGGTTGGAACGTACAGAGAGGATTACCAAACGGCAATAACTGTGATTGCTGATCAAAGATGAGATAATAGGGATCAATGGTGGAAAATTCACGAGGAGATCAAGAGCGATGGTGATAATGATGATATTGTATTGAGATTAATAGCACAACCGCCACTTACAATGTGGTACCAGCGATGCATTTTTAAATTCAATAACACTAATAAAAATTCCGAGTAGTATGTAACTGCGATGTCTATGGAATGAGGTTGGAATGATAGGCACACGCGCGCTCGGGACGAATCAGTCTGAGTGTATGTGTGCGTATGGAGAAGTACGTCAGGCGAGAATGCATAAGTATGGCGGACCGCGAGAGAAAGTTTCTTCGCAGATAGTTCTAAGAACATTACAAGCTCTACCGAGTATCATTTACGTTAATCTGTATTCTTCAAGGACGAGACATGTCAATCGGCTCAGTCGAATAATAGCAAGTAAATAATAGTAACACGAAATAATTGATAAATCTTTTGTGTCAAATATATAACATTAAAAAAATAAAGTTTATCATTATCCCTATTGATTAAATGAGCTATTTATTTATATATTTTGTGTGAAACCGGTTAAAAAACAGAGAAGTGCTGCCCACATGCCTGACAGAAAACATCTCGATGATGGGTCGAGGTTCACTAATATTTTTTTTGTTTAATTATGGTCTATCCGACTGTAGAATGCCCAGTTTAACATCCTCATGGTGACGCACTGTATTGTTTGAATCCCAAGTGTGTTCACCGTCTTATGTTTTGATATTGCATACAATCGTGAGTACCCGACAATGAATTTTGTCTCAGGAATTCACGCGCATAGGTCCAATACCAACAATGATTTGTTAACATAAACAAAAAAGGCTGAGATCCTATCACTGCGTCTCTTCATTCCAAGGAGATTATTTATTATAATGAGTTGAATATATCCGAATCCATGACGTTTAATTTTAACAATATTATATAAGATTATTCCTATTACAGAGCACTTCTGTGCGTCGAGTTAATGTGTTCTAATACCTGGGCACCATAATATCGACAGACACCACAAAACACCTTGACGTAAAGTTTAGAATTAACATAGTATAGTTCAAGTAGAGTCATGATATGTTAATTCTATGCTCTATGCGTTGTTTTGAGTCATATGTGATTACATTTTGGGTAGAAGAAGAGACACCAAGAAACTTAACTTTTGACTTGGCTGGAACAGAACTGTCCATACGATTATCTAAGGCAGAGCTGTGCCCATGGACAGACTGTAGGGAAACTGATCTGCGATAGCTTTCTTCACATTAAAAAAATCCGCGCACAGGTGTCTCTCACGAAATATTTTGAAGGCACTAAAGATCAGAAGAAATTAGACCACAGAAACGGGAGCAGGATTGTGATATCTGGGAGCTTCTTTGTTGTGTTTTGGCATGAAGGCGGTAGTAACTACTCTGAGATATTCTAGGGAAAAAGCCCACATGAACGCCAAAAGTTTCGTGAATGAGCTAACATACTTGAGAACCAGCTACAAGAAACAGGACTAATTGGAGGTCAATGAAGATCGCCAGCAGAATACTGCAAAAAAGGAAGAGAACATGCAAAGATGAGGAATAGCAAACATGGTGTGAAAATCAGCCCGAAATCGCTACCTTCTCATGCTCAAGATGCCTGAACTTGTGGATTCAGGATTATACTCTTCAGCCACCTAAGGATCTACAATAGTAAAGTATAGTCTTGTGGGGTGGTTACTCAAATTCACCGCCATAATCGCCGTTCCTAGCTGACTAAAGACGTGAGCGACATTAGCATCCAGGGTCCGGGCTTCAGCAGAGAAAAACCCGGGAAAATCTGACTGATTTCAGTTTTTCTGTTCCGCCGCACATTCCGACGGGTCTCGCCTGGCGCTCGAGCGCTGGGCGAGTTCAAGACAAAGACCGCCAACTCGCTCCGCTCTTTTCTATACAATTCCTGACCAAATTACCGACTCGACACGAGATGACGTTATAATTACAGGATTTCAATAAAGACGAAGAGCAATATTTATTTGCATAATGCACTGTGACGTGACAAATCACATTATGACGTCATCACACATAAAGATTATTTATTATCGGGCGGTGGCCATGTGGATGTAGCATTGCAAAATATCCGCGCTAATCGAAAGCGACGAGCGGTCCCCTGGTGGCAAATGGGAGAATCTAGTGAAAGGCGAGCGCTGCCCGAGGGCTCGCTGCCAAAGCAAGGGAGAAAGTGGTTTTTTGCGACGACATGGCATTTTTTAGTGGTGAATTAGGAGATTTTAAGCATCCACAATTCAGCAATTTGGAATCATCGTACCACAATGACTGGACATAGTAAATTCCCGGCTGGCTGCAATGTGGACCAGTTTTGGTCCCACAATTTTGAGATTCATCATGGCGTGCCCGTCCGCACTTTGGGGACTCTGATGTGTAATTTCTGCTCCGTGAGAACGGTCTTCTCCACTACATCTAATGAAGAAAATCGGAAAGTATAACTGTATAATGCGATCGTATCTAGTGATATCAAATCGTGAATAGAGAAGATGATAATTGTGCTGTTGAGAAATTTTTGTTGTTAATGTGCCAATAAATTGTACTATGTTGTTACAACTGAGAGTTATTCAATTCATTATTTAATATTTTGCCTCTTTTAATGTATTAATTAAGTGAAAAAGCAAAGCAATTGCTTTATATATAATTTGTATGTAAGATGTGTTGTGTTTGCATTATACTGGTCCATTCCTTCCTGTTCAACAGAATATCTGAATAACTGAGTTGGTCGGTGGCAATGCTTTCTGGCGTTCGATCCGCCAGAACAAGAAAGCACTGTAACAGCACGTGTAACTACAGAAATCTAATCATAACTGATTTAGGCTCTGCTATGACTCTAGAATATCAGGGCAGTATAAAGAAGCATATGAAAAAGATGCATATAATTGAGATGAAAATGGACATAATTCAGATCGCGTAAATCCATGAGTATAAGTGTAGCTTAGAAAGACCACAACCATCTTGGATAGATTTAAATTTGAATGTACCCAAAGATGCAGCCCGGGACAGGACAAAGTGGAGTAGAATGATGAGAGTGGACGACCCCAGATGAAAAGATAAGGCGAAGACAAAGAATAGTAAGTAACGGTAAAATCAAACTTTGGAATTTTTACTTCCTTTGTGCTTTGGAGTAATCCTCGTAAAACAAACTTAATTAAGCATGGTTTTACCGGGATTTAAATATACGTCCGAGGCTCTGAACGTGGCTCAAGGCTCTAAGACACTTTTGCGCAACAAAATTTCGCCCCTTGGAATTAAAAAGATATTAAAAAAAGAGTTATAATAACATTGACTTATTTACAGGCAATGATTAACATATGGGTTTCATGTTAATTATTACAGATTGATAAGAAAACAATATACGATTAAGGAGAACACATTCTTTTCATGAAGTTGTAATTATTCAGATCATAGGTCTGTGATATTTTTAATACAAATTAATTAATTAGAAAGATTTACATATAAAATCAATTTTATCGAAAAATATGGCTATTGGGCTACCGGGATTCGAACCGTAGATGGTTTTCAAATAATGGAACGATACATGTTGAAAAGTGTAACATTTGTCGTCAATAGTACTGTCGCAGTAGCATAGTTGGATAATGCACCTTCCCCGGTTCGAATCCCGTTAGCGCAATAACAATGTTTTTTGACAAAATTGATTTTATATGTATATCTTTCTAATAAATCTTAGTATTTAAAACAATGTACGTTTATAAATTACATTTATAATAATAGCAGATAACATGAATGAGGTATGTGACGTAACATAATATAACATATATTTTTTTAAATTAAATATATTTTTAACAGCATATCAATACAATAATAAACAACATAAAAGTACATTTTATATTTATTGTATGATAAAAGCCCAGAAATGTGTCTGTCTTGTTACGCTTTTCGCGATATATGTTTACATATTATGTAAAAAATTTCACTAAAACTTGTATATTGTGTAAGTGCTTCTTTTCTTTCTTCTTTTATGTGTCTCGGTTATATCATTAAGTTTTTAAATTTGAAATATCCGATTTTCTTATATACCGAGTTTGTCGTTATCTAGGAAATTTCACGTTTACAATTCTTGTTTTTTATTTATTGTAAACATACACCATCACTCATTCAAACGTGTATTTTAGTTTTTGATTACCTTTTAAATCGTTTTTTTTTAGATAAAGTTTTGTGAAATTATGTCAAAATTTTGTGTTATTTTAGAATATGAGTTAAATACAGTACAATACAGTATAATACAGTACGACGGTGGTTTGAGAAGTTCTTGTTTACGCGTCTTGTTACTTCGATTGACGCGACTGGGTTTCCTGGTTTATAATAATGTACATGTGTGTGTGAGAGTATTGCCGCCCTTTTTTCGGAGAGCTAAGAAAAAGACGGTAATCGACAGGCGTTATTCAACTACATCCTATGTCCAGCGATCCAACAAGTTCCGCGGTCCAAGTAAACCACCAGCGTGCGCTTCGGTCAATCGAAATTCAAAGAAGATAATCCAGCTAAAAGAACAACAACATCGGACCAGAAAGACAGCAAAAATAAAAAGATTTGTGCAGTTCATATATCATATATTTGCTTATTGTTAATCGAAAACATGGGAACTAGCTATCGAAGGCATTTACATAAACAGTTCCATTCTGGCGAATTTAATCATGGAAATGTGTTACGTGGGCAAGCAGACGTAGACCAAGACCATGACGGACAGTGATGTTAAATTAAATTAAATTAGCAGCAAGGTTATCACTCCAGCAATATTGTTACATTAGAAAAACATCGTTCGGCACAATGGTTAGATAAACACGAAATGCCGAAACATTGTCCAAAATCGAAAATGCACTAAATAAAGCTAATGTGTGTGAGATGGTCCAGCGATAGTATTTTCCACTACAGTTTCCCGAAATGATTAATCTATTTCCGAGCATATCTACTGCAACCAGTTGGACGTAATGATGAACGAGCTTGCAATCAACCAGCCAAGATTGTTCAATAGAGATAGGAAAATCCTTTCGTAAAACAACGCTCGACCACATGCCGCAGGACACTACGTCACCCATCGTATTCACCAGACCTCGCACCACTTCTTTCAGGTATTGGCCACACTCTAGATTCCTTCGCTGATAGCATAAATAAGCAATGTTAAGGTGGCAAAACCATGTCCATATTTTGATTAATAATACTGCTTCACGTTAAAGGTATAATAAATCAAACTTTAGATTCGAAATCGGACATTTCATATTTAATGACTTAATACTTAATGGATTAATAAATATGTTTTACATTACATTAAGCACCTAGCATCTTCTGCTGTAACAAAATAATGCAACGTTAAAGCAGTGAGCTCGAGGTACTATTGTTATTCAAATCAGGCTCATTAACCTTTTAAAACCTTACAAATTATCAACGTGGGGGTAGGAGGCTTATTAGGCGTTAGCCGGGGTAAAAAGGCAAGGGAAAACTGATTGCCGCGTTAACAGACGGAACGAGCAATACCGGATATACTCGGCTAATTCAAAGGATTACTTTCGTATTTATTAATCAGCGCAGATAATGACCGCCAAAGCTGATTATTGTACCCCATAAACAAACCGGATCTGAGGAAAAAAGATTACTTACTTACCGGAATTTTTTACGTTTAATGAGAAAGGGAGATTTCCGTATGATTATAAAATGTTTAGTTCATAAGAAGGGGGATTCTATTAATCTACAGCGTGTTTACAAAAATGGTGTAGTATTTTTTTAAGAACTTTAATACACAATAAACGATAAATTTATAGAAAATAGCTGTCAAAAATCTCATCAGCTCGAGGTGAAACGGTACGTTTCCGTAATTTTTTTTGTCTTTCTTTTCGAAAGTCTCGAAAACTCTTAGTCACAGGGAACAAATGGACGGTCTCCTCTTATAATATGGATAAACCAAATAAATCAGTTAATATAGCTAAGACTGGCAGGGATGGAGAAGAAATGTGCATGAAATCCAGACAGATCAGACGATCATGATGCTCAGAATAAAAACAAAACAAAGGTAATGCGTTGAGTGCAATATTCAGACTAATTAGTATTTTCTTTAAAGATGTAGTGGAACTGGCTTATTTTATGGGTTCGTACAAGTTGATACGTAGATTATTCCTGGACTTTCAGTCCTTCTACAATGGCGATATATTAAGCCATGGCTTCTTCAATAATCTGCACCAGCTCCACAGTGTCCTATCATCCGGGTATCTTTTTATGATCGGCACTTCCTGCATCTGCTGGAGGTAATCTGCCCACCTGAGTCGCTATCATATGACTGAAAAGTCTGGAATCATGATATCGTTGTATCAGATTATCCAAATCTTTTCATCCCCCTAAAGTCTATACATTTTCTCTCAACACTGGCTAACATTTCAATTGATGACACAAACGAGGTGGGTCAATTCTGCACCTAATTTGTTAACTATCGAAAAAATATATATACTTAATTATTAGAAGGTAACACCTGTGTAAATATCTTTTAGTAACTTTAAAGTTAAGTAATACCATGAATCTAGAATAAGGCGACGCCGTAGGTAAAGTGTCTGCACTTAACATACGATATAACCATAGTCTTCTCTTTCGCTACAGTCAGTAGCAGTAAAATGTTTAGAGGGTTTGTTGTTACATTTTTTACCTTCTAATTCATATATTATTCTAACTACGTGTGTTGTGTTACTTGAGTAAAGTTATTAGTTCATTCATTCATTTAAACAACATTAAAAACAAAGGGGCACGCTACCGAAGGAGTAAGCCGTGGATTCATCGTAACATTTTACTTACTTTAAAATGTAATAAAATACATAAAAATTATGGCCATGGTTTTATTGGAAAGATAATTTTATGCCATTAGTGTTTAAATGTGAATACGCACAAATGGTTGCCGCGGCTGGCTCGAATAAAGCGCAATCTAGAAGTATAATTTTTGACCATTTTTTGGAGCAGCTGGTTTGCTAGCGATGTCATATATCCCCGCAGAAAATAATCCACAGGTGTTAAATCACACGATCTTGGAGGCCAATTCACAGGTCCATTACGCGCTCATCGAATGTTTCCTTCAATGCGCTGTGTAGCATGTTGCGCCTAAGTTGAAACTACAGCTCTTATATATTAATTCTATTCAATTGGGGAACGAAAAGTTAGTAATCGTGGATCTATAGCGCACTCTATTAACTGTAACGTTCTGGCCGGCATCATTTTTCGGTGTACACTGTATGACATCTCTGCGGTTGCGTATTACCAATTAAAGTATGCGTGGTTCCGAAAACGATTCATGGTTATTCGAATTACTTGCTCGGATGGACGATTATATCGACGTAGCGCACGGTAAGTTTCGCGAATTGAACCACGATTTTCGAAATAAATTTGCACAATTTGCAATCGTTGTAAGTCTATTCATGGTAAAATGGCAAACTAAACTGAGCACAAATCTGAGAAAAAATGTTGCCAATTTGAAAAATAAACCTCTGAAAAAAACATCCTTTACTACCGCTCAATAAATAATTATGTATACGGCACGTGATGTTCGATATACAGTTTGATAATTCGAAAAAAATATTTTTAATGCTGTGATTTTTTTAAAAATCTAGACTGATGTAAAAATACTTTTCATCTGAGACGGTTAAATATAACTGAGATGGATTTCTTTGAGGAGTCGCAGGAATCATATTATTGAGTGGCCATAAAAAGAATTCTTAGAAGTAAATTAATTAATATGAGGATATTAATTCTCTGTAGAAAAATTACTGATAACTAGATAGAACCTTCTTAGAATCACCGTCAGAAAATAGACGTGTCGTACGTCGACGATATTAAACATGGAAAATTGAGAGATTTTACGACAAAATCTGCAGTGAGTACCGGTAATACCGGGAGATGGATGAACAAGTTCGTGTCTGCGTCACGTTTGTAAAGATAGAGAAGAAGCTGAATGCATGAACATAGTGGTGTTATAAGTTTGGCCCTAACCATCAAAACCACCAAGTTATATAATAATATAAACTTACATACGAAATAACTATGTTAGTGTCGTTGTTAGTAAATATAGTTTTAACCCTTAACCGGAATCGTCATTTTGACAAACGTATATGGAATCGTGGGTCCAAATGGACCCAACAGGAAGATACATTCTAATTTCTTAATAATTATTATAATTTTAAATTAAAACAAGCTTCTTTTATAAGTTAAATCAACTTTTATTTAACAATGTGCATTAATATCTTCAAATTTTAGTTTGGGTCCAATATTTTCGTAACCAATTTTAGTCCTATAGTTTAAGTATCTATAAATTTTAAAAAACAAGAAAAAAATGAAGTATTTTCTCTTTGACTAGGTTTCACATATCTTCTCATTAACAAAAATATATATATATTTTTTTAAGATATATATATAACAATATATATAAAAAAATGAGTGAACTAAAATGTAAAAAATATAAAAAACGTTACTCTATGTATGGCGCTTAGTACATAACACATTTTTTCTCAAATGTTATATATATTTTAAACATTTTCATCACCTTTTTGCGACAGTTAATTATCTTTTTAAGGCCGCAGAAGTAGCATCTTCCTCTTTTACGTCTTCCTTGAGCCGTTGACGTCGTAGGTTCTGTTTCATCTTGTACACGGTGTTCATTATTAAGCCTCCATTATCTGACCGATTTTCGATTTCCAATAAACCAGCAATATCTTGGCCATTTTAACTTAAAAGCCTTAAAATATTCAAAATATATGAATATAAACAAAACACAAAAAAACTTACGTAACCGGTATCCTTAGAACATTTGGACCCGACAGCATTGCGTACCTCCGCTTCCTGCACCTGCCGTAGCACACGACGTTATGAGATTAGCCAGGCGCGCGATATTCTAATGCCGCGCATTTGGGAGAAATTAAGTTTATATTTTTTTGTTGGGTCCAAATGGACCCACGATTTCGGTTAAGGGTTAAATAAATTTAAAGCCCCAAGAGACACGACCTGGAGGAGCCGCACGTGTACAGAGAATGTACTCAAAAAAAGAAAAAGAAAATACATTCTAGCTTCAATTATGAACCCAGCCACTCAAAACTATCCAAAAAAATGGACGTATCCTACTAATAATAAATACTATTGCATGAGATGATTCAAACGTGTAAATTCATGTAAACGTATTGGAAACAATTTTCGCATTTTACTCATCTCATGTGGTAAATATGGAATATGTCAGACAAATGCAAAAATATAGTTTTTAAAGACCTACTTGATAATTAAGAAAAATAAGCTTATTTTAAACATTTCTCATCAATTTTTTCACTTTAAAATTGTATTTATATTTATCTTTGTTTTAGCCACTGTGTTGATTTTACGTCAACCGCTTTTAATGGTAACGTATCTTCATCAGGACTGGCGCATAACTGAACTATTCCATATAATTTAAACGACATACGGGGTGTAGGGGGAGTCTTGGTGAGAGTGGAGAGGTGATTGATAGGGGGGCATTATTTTTAAATGTAGTTATAAAACAAATTTTTTTAAACTTATTTCTTCTTAGTTGAAATTAATATGAATGCTCCACCAGTAGTCGTGTTCATCTCTATTTTGGCTTCGACACTTATAAGGTCCACTATTTGGACGGGCCGTCGTCGTGGCAACCCTCTTTGGCCACATCTGCCTAATTTTTTGATATATCCATCATTATCTGAAGCGCTGAGGACATGTAGGAAGTAATTCGCCTTCTCCTAAATTCTCCAAAAATAGATATATTCGATTATCCTTAGCAATTTACACCTCCTACCCACATCTCAGAGGTATCGATTTCCTTCCATTCTAATGCTCGCGTTCATGATTACACCATGGTTGACACCCATGGGGTGTTCATGAATCTACCCCATGAAAGGAACTTTAGAAACATGTGAGTGATAATTCCTCTTAGGTCATGTCACGTCTATCTATCTTTTGATTAACTCTCCTCACCGTGCTAATTGACCGTAAGTTCATTTTCGGTGAAACTTTGTCGGATGAAGGACACTTTAAGTAACAGATACTGTAAAAACAAAATTTTAGGTGTTCTAATTGATTGTTTGTATTTGGTTGATACATAATTAACGTCGTTTTTAAAAAATTATATTGAATTATAAACAACATCGAAAACAAACTCAAAACATATATGTCTGGTTTTAGATGATCCATTTTAATTTCCTGACTCTAATAAAGAAATGTATTATTAAAAATGTAAAATAAACGTAACATCCAAAATAAAACATCGCGAAATAAACGGCTGATATCTTTAATATATTATGTTTATATATATTTTAAGATGAAAAACTAACGTGCAACGTGAACTATTTTTAAAATTCCATTGATAAATAACATATCTACGTGGGGAGTGAAAACCGATAATAATTCTATAAAGGGTTTCAAAGGAAAACCACCTGCTCAAGTGCGCTGATTGTGGGCGCTCGGCCCCGTCAATCCTTTTCCCCCGATCCGATCCGCGAGGAGTTTATAAACCTTTCAAGGATCGGACAATTAGCTTCGGCGCAGATGCCGGCTTCAGTCGCCACTCCGCCGCGCACGTGATCGCCCTGCAGATGAGCAGCGATTTATAACCGAATCCAAAGCCGGCGTGACGACCTCTCCCACCAAATGGAAAAGATATGTCAAATATCGAAATACATTTTTACTCTCCTCCTGGGCGGGGAATAAATCACCCGCAGGGCCCGGGGGAGTGGGGGGGCTCGGGGACCAATCTAACGATTTATTTTACTGATCGTCATTTTTGGTGTGTATTTTGCCAATTTAAAATCCATTTAAAAAAGTGAAATTAGATTTTTCTACTGAAAAAATAATGTTCGCTTGTTTATCTTTTCTTCGACATTTTTATCATTTCTATTTGATTTGTTGTATAAACTGCGAGCACCATAATATATTTTATATAATAGAGAAACTTGAAATTAATTTTAAAAAAAGCTTTTTAATGTTATACACTAACGGGAACAAAAAATAACCACATTCATAATTAAATTGAGTTTTATTATTTTATTTACTGCACATTTTGAGGAAAATTCATCGTGTCCCGTGACACGGCAAAAGGGAACCTGGAACGAGGTTTTTTTTTTTTGCTGCCATAACCCTCATCAACCATGTTATTAATTCTATGCTCGGCGTAAACGCTACACCTGTGTACAGATAAGAATCCCTTTGTATTTGAACTATCCAGAACTAATTTCTCATGTTTTAAAGTTTCAAGTATTTCTTAATAATAAAAGGGTTTTAAGAATTTCAAACATGATATACTCTCATATTTGTATCGATTCATGTATTACCTACCTGGTGTGGACGTATTTAATTAAACGCGGTCCTAAAGGAGGATTTTCATAAATAAAAAAAGAACAAACACGTACAAATATAGACTTCTATAGCGTTATTTATTTCATTGTAATATATCAGTAGTCACGTGATAAAAGAATCGATCAAAAAAAACTTTTTTTTTGTTGTCTTGACGCAACCGCTACATACTTATATACATTTAGCAACTCTCAGAGATGTATCTCACTGAGAGATGATCGTAAATATTTATTTATTTATTAGATGACATACATATTTTTGTTCTAACAGAGGTGAATATATTATACATAAGACATAATACTCATAATTTATTGTGTGGGATGGAGTAAAATTCACCTCTGATATATACAGCGTTGTTCTGGCTACTTTGCTACACTGAAGTCTGTGTTAAAGTAGCCAGTTTTTTTTTTGTGCTGTTGTGGTGTTATTTAGATCATCGACAGGAATAAAAAGAGAATTAAAAATATGTTTAAAAAAGTAAAAATTAAATAAAAACATATGTAGTGGGAGTGTTTCACTCTAAGAATATCCAGGCCACAAATCGATGTAGCCATTTTTTTTTTCCACCTGCATAAAAGATGTGCGTCCAAGCATTTTGTATTATGTGTACTTTGGACTCTGCCCCGAGCGCTGTTCTGTTCAGTCTTGAATTTATTACAGAAATTTGTATTATTTCTAGAAGATGGCCAAATGATATATCGGGGGCTGCGCACCTGGCCGCTTGGAGACCTAACTGCAAATACTAAATTGCGCGTGTAGCTCAATTATAGCGAGCTAGGAGAGGCGCATGTCTTGCCAATGCATACGATTGAATTGAAAAGATTTTATAAATAATAACACAAAACACATTAATTAAACAAAACTTATTTATCTATGCTTGTATTTTTAATTTTAGTATATATTGTTTCCTGAAGAAGACACCATAGGTATCGAAACATGTTGATTTATCAATAAATAGTGGTTTAAACATAGTGTTTTATCTTATTATTTATATGATATGTGGCAGTAAAGTAATATTTTTAATATTGAAGAAAAGATTTTAGTTATTTATTTATATTTTTCTTTTTTTCATATAGGTACACGTATGAACTTATAATACTATTAAGGAGAACATATTCATATTGTGAAGTTGTAATTATGCAGAACATAGGTCTATGATATTTTTTAAAATATTAATTAAATGTATCAATTAGAAATATACACATATATAATCAATTTTATTGAAAAATATATTGTTGTTGGACAATGCGCCTTCTCCGGATTGGAGAAAGATTCAGATTCGAATCCCGGTAGCAACAACAACAATATATTTTTCGATAAAATTGATAATATATGTATATCTTTCTAATTAATACATTTAATTAAACATATAATACAATAACAAAGTTACTCTTATATGTTTTAAAATAATAATTAATGATATGTATAATTTAGTGATTTATTTTTGTAATGGAAAAAAATGTTAAGGTATATCATAATATCAAGAAATTTTTCTTTATTTTTAATACCTAGATACATTAACGGTGTTGTTAAAAATGTTTTTTTTTGTTTTCATTTTTGGTATGGTCAATTGTAACTTGTTATTTCTGGTGCCTCGGTAATGTTTTATGACTGATATATTGTACATATATTTATTAACAATAAACAAATCTATTCATGGCACAAATAAATATATTGCAAAGAACTATACGAAGATAAATAATCCAAAACGTATCTCACAACTTTGAAGTTACATAATTAACACAATGACGCATCATCTAGTATAACCTTGTGTGTAACTTTTCAGTACATAAAAGTGAAAATGAAATTTACATATTTATTAAAAGTTTGCTAAAAATCAACATTCAATCTTGAAAAACAAAAATATTTTGTATAAAACCATCGAATTGAATAAAACGTTAAATTTTGATGACAATATTTATCTGTCCACGTCGGTCCCTCATTATTGAGGATCGCGATCTCTATGAACTCCCGCCCTCTTGACCATGTTCCTCTTAGGGCCGTCACCATAGAAGTGTCTGTTGCCTTTTCCATTTCGTCGGTCTAACGGATGGGAATTTTTCTCTTCCTCTTCGTTCTTCTACGTGGGCCACTACAAGCTTTTCTAAGCTATCTTCCCTTTTTGTAAGATGCCCAAAAAATTGAAGGATTTGTCTCAGAAAAACGGCTGAGTCAGTCCTTGATGTTCAAGTTCCTGCATTCAGGAGACATTCGTGCGTCTCGTCGTTCATGGTATGCGCAACACGTGTCTCCAGCACCACATCTCAAAAATGTGATATTTAAAATTAGACAATATTTATTAAATTATATTTATCTAATTGTGTGCTTTTTTTATTTAAAGAAATCTTTTTTTTTATTTCCATTCTTTATACCTAAAATATAAATAAATATATACTTTTCATCATACTAATGTTGGAATTGAATTTATAAATATAACCTTTAGAGACGAGAGTCTTGCGAAGTAGTTGGCTCCACGTAAATTACTAACATAAATAATTATAGAAAATTAATTAACTGTAGAGTATCGTAAAATAATATGTAATGTATACATTATGTGCACAATTTATCACCCCTTGCTAATTTGCATATTACGTCCCGTATATATTCTGGCCAATAAAGGAATATTTGATTTGATGTGAAAATTCAGCTTTAGTAGGCTAGCGTAAAATTAATGTAATTTGTTAAAAGACGTCAATTTAATTTACATTAAAATATTATGATTATAGTTTATCCGAACGGGCGACGATCAGTCAATAAATAAATATAATATTTGACACGCAAACAAATTATAATTTAAATACTAAATCACCAATAAGTAAAGCGGATGAACATTTTCCGAAAACCTTTTAGTATTTTTTAATAATACATTCAGGTAAATATATTTGTTTTGCAGTTTCCCAATCGCGGCGGGATCATGAACGTCTGCCCAGAATAACATTATGTCACGCGGGAAGACGCCCGATCCGAGTGAACGGTCCCTGCTCGGCGGAAGTCCTGGAACGAATTTCGTGTTTCAAATAACACTTTTATGACTAAATCTACGTTTGTTTTCCGTGGAACTTTACCGAAAACGAATCTGTGCATGTGAAGGAGAACCGTATTACGGCGCCGCACACATGCACGGCGCGTACGGCCTGCGAAGAAGCGAGTGATATAGCACACAGACACAAATCAAGGGATTCTGTGTTTTCGTGAAAAGAAAAAGCCTTTTATTTTCCTGTAGCGGGCTTCGTAATTTAACTGGAGATCCGCGTTGGAGGTTCTTTGAAGCTAGTTTCAATCCCGTCGTTAATTTAGTCAATAAACTGAGTTCTTTCATTTAAGCGATTTTCCTACGGCTGCAGTGCGAGAGACCGGCGATAACTCCGCCCTTCTTACTCATTCAACAGTTTCCGAAATGGACCTAACGATTGGAGAGGGATTAATATATTTCGGCGATCGGATTGTATGAAAGGTTATAAAAATGCTTTTTATTGGCCCGAATAAACCACCGGCAAAATGTGGCCGCGGTGCTAATAGAACCTAACGTTCTTTTTACTAGAACAATATTTCATCTGAATAAAATATCAGGCCTTTCCGAAGTAGGCAACTTCGTCCAATTTTGTTTCGGACCTAGAAAATCAGTTATTTTCGCCGGAAATGTAATCCGGGCAATTTCATATAACTCAAGCGGCCGACTGATTCCAAACAGGACGATTTTAGAATTCATTTCGATGATTTAAATGTCAGGTCGGCGAAGCTCGAGCTATTTTCTAGTCGACGTTCAGTTCAGGTCCCATTAAGATTCTGCAGACAATTTTAATATTAAACATCACATTGTACTTCATATTCAGCATTCCTTAATTTGCGATGTAGTATTATAAGACTGCAAGCCAACAGAATCAAATCCGTGCCAAATAAATTTAGAAAATTAAATATTTAATATAACCAGTAATAATTCAGGCTTTCTGCACGTCGCGGTGGTGAAGGTTTGTAGCATACTCTTCCAGAAATAATGTTCCTCAAGTATTATTTTTTTACCTTTCTCGTTCGCTTTTTCCGCAAGTCATTTATGGGATAATGTTTACCGACATGTAGCGCCTTATTAACATAGCACGCTTTACGGGTATCGCTTATGTTTAATGGTATGGGTTACAATATAGAACTATACTTGTAATAACCTCCGTTACGCAAACGATTCTGTGATTCTAGCTGAATCCATGGAAGGTTCTCGAGTATTTCTGACACGAGTGGTTAGCATAATAAATATAAACAAGACAAAATACGTGATCATTAACAATCGAAACGGATTGGTGGGATGAGATTGGAAATAGTTGAGTAAGTGCACCGAGTGTAAAACTCCCTTGTATTAAAATATAAATTAAATATATTAATTAGAAGGATATAAATATAAAATCAATTCTATCGAAAAATATTTTTGTTGCACTACCGGGATTCGAACATGGATCTCTTTCCTAACCGGGCAAGGTTCATTACCTTTTTGATATTAATACATTTAATCGGTCTATTATTTGAAAGAGCCATCTACCTTATCAAAGTGTTATTGTATTAAAGCTTTTCTCATTCTATATTCAAAAATTACAAAGTGCAGCCATGCAATGGAAAACAACTTGAATAATTGTAAAATAATATTTATAAGTAAAGTAAAAAATATATTAAAAACAGAAACACAACAAAGGAAAGAGCAAATAACTAACAGCCGATATTTAAGAGGTGCAGTATTGGCATATAAATCAATCATTTTCAATATGTGACGTATTTGACATACAGCACAACGAATCCGAATGCTGCCTGTATGATCATTTGAGTATTCTTCAGAGTAAAACATGCCCATGCCTTTTTTTGAAGTATTGTTGTTTTCGTAATGCCTAAGGTTATCTTGGTGTAAAGAATCATCAAAGTATTGTAACAGTACATAACTAGTGAAGTCATCTAATTTATTTCTGAGTCTGTTCCTTCTTCGATTATTTTTTAAACAAATACTTAACATATTTCTTTGATATTTGCAATGTAGTTTTTTTTCCGTGCAGTAGAACTTGTTTAAGCAAATATTTGAATATGTTTAAGTACACAAAATTACTGAATTTTCACCTACAAAGCCACTGTTATTAAAGAAATAATATAATATAATAAAAAATATGGAAGTACGGGCAATTACAGGGCTTACGACCTGTCTTCGGCTAGCTTAAGTGATCACTTTATATAAATATACCGTTCACCATTCTCACCCATTAATCAATCTCAATATCTATAATTTTTTTAGAAGTTGTATATAAGTTAATATGTGGAAACACTTCGAGTACCACTACACTATTAGATTACTTCTAATTGTGACAAATATGCTAGTTCAGGGAAATTAATATCAAATTTAGTCCATAGATGAAGATAGTGTTTCATACACATTTTCCCATTAAATATAATAAAAAATAGTTTCGTCTCTATGAGATATTAATTATTTGTTTAAGATCTTGTTTTAAATTGTCCTTGTATGGTATGAAAGTTAAAAACTAAATTTCATTTTTATCCTTCCACCTCTGGCCTTTGACATATTATTTTATAATTAATAAAATAGTTACCCGGGATGCATATTAAATGAAAACTAGGACTCTTTTATGAAAATTAAATGTCGTATAGAGTAAGCCCGAGGTGTATTCTTCCACATGTAGCTATGATCTAAACTTAAATTTTCGAGTAAGAATGATACGATACTAAGTGTTTTCTGTACATTTATACGGAATGATATTACGAACACTCAATGAAACAATGTTAAGGCAAATATGACGTTATATGAAAGTACCAAATCTTGCATCTCACGATTCAAGGTAAAATTATGAGCAAACAAAATAATGATCTTTTTTTTAAGGAGAACACATTTTTATTGTGAAGTTAAGTCGGTTAATGCATTTCTTCGAACAGGAAGAGATTCAGGTTCGAATCCCGGTAGCAACAAAAATATTTTTTCGTTAAATTGATTTTATATGTAATACATTTAATTTGTATTAAAAATAATCATCGCCAATATGCACGCTAACGTTAGATAATCGGATAAACACTAGAAGAAAATTTATAATTTATGAATTAGTTACAGAAATGGTCGGAACATTTTTAAAACTCACCTCAAAGAAATTGGATAGAATCTTACGTTTTATGGTCAAATAGACATTCGCCGAATTGGTTTTCGTTTTATGATTTGACCTGAGTATTTTCCCTCGCAGTACCAAATACACGACCATAATAGTCGATATGCTGCACTTCTGGAAAACTCGCATAGTACATTGTAGAGTACAACCGCAGTACGGTGGAAGTATTGGAACTTCACAAACAGATGCTTTCCTTATCTACGGCGGCGGAAGTAATGAGAATAACTTATCTGTCCCTTTCCTGCCGCTGTTTCACTCTAACTGACTACCTGCATTTCTATGGAGCGTGTAGGGGGGTCGAACAGAGTACACGGTGGGTGAATAATTTCAACTTTTTGCCTTGTTTGCTTGTTTAATAATTTTATATTCAAATAATATTTTTCTGTCGCGCGAGAAAAAGTGCCGCAATACTCAGTGGGGCAACGAGACGATAAGAACGCCAGTCGATGAGACTATGACTTTCAGATATTTCGTGTTTAAAGTAAGTGACAGATACAACTAAATGAAAGTCTTTGTGTGGCAACCCTCGTTTACACTAGACTAATCAAACAAAAGCAGTTATGTAACCAACGCAAATTTATACGATTTTCAAATACGCGACAAATATATGTTACACCTAATATTACGGGTTAAATTACAATCTTCATGAAATTTTACAGCATAATGGTTTTTACACGTTGAATTTCATGAAAAATAATTACGAGCTAGACTCTAATGTAAACTGTGCACGCGCACAAATGCTGGTAATAATAATTAATGAGTTGTTAAAAAAATTGTAAGGCAAGTGTGTATTAATGAGGTTTTGTCAAAATATTACAGACTACAGCCTAACACAGGCAGCATTGCAGAGCGACTGGCTACGAACAATGGAACAACGGTTATTGTAGAGCACACTTGTTTTTCAGGGACCACAAAGGGACCGCGGATAATAGTGACAATGGACACAATTAAGAATACATTGTTTTTCGGTGGCGAGGTTTGAATGGTTTGATTTTCGATAAATCAATTAGTTTTCATTTGGTCGGTAAACTTCTTCCGCCAAATATTAATATCATAAGAATGTTTTTGAATATCATGAAATTAAAATCTATTGACTTTGGAAAATGCTAACGAATGACGGCGGACGGCTAGAGGCAGTAAATGTGCCGCCTTACGAGCGTAGACAGTTTCCGACTACCGTCAATTTGCAAGTTAGTAAAAAAATTTTGAAATATGGAATAGAATCACGTGAACACTGAGAAAATGATTAAACCAGATAATGGAGGATGGTTCTGTTAAAAGCTTCAACAATCGGCGAGCTTGTATGAGCTTGTATGTATGAATGTGGATGAGGCGAGAATTGTGTGTCAGGACAGAAGAGTGTAGCGCGATGGTGAGTAAGTAAGTAATTATTATTTTTTATTTACTTAGGATATATACTTATTTAACCTTTTCAGTACTTCGCTCTATAACTATTTTCAGAATTATATTTTTTTATCATTGATTACGATTTTAATATTACATTCCCACAACCCAACGACCATCTTAAATAATAAAACCTTAACTTAATCAAATAATGTATTTTTCTACCCTTCTGCGTAATGGATTTTAAGATTTGTAAATAAAATAAATACATTATGTATATACCTATATAATAAATAATTCATTAACTTTTTAACCACAGTGAGTAGTTAATTATACTCACCAACCGGTTTCGGAAAAAACATTTTACTTTATCAGGATCGCAAACCAGTAAATGAATAGACATGAAATTAAGTGCATATATAGGAGAGAGGTTTGGAACATTAGTTGCGGGGGATGAGGGGCACTCTGCACATATTCCTGGTGAAAACAAAAATCCGATAGTTTATGACGCATTTATGCAACAGTAAAAGTATTTACTCTTCGAAAATTAAATCATTGTGAAAATAAGACGTATTTTTTACATTGACGCAATTTTATCAGCGTTTAAATTATTTTCGTTCCAATTGAGTCATATTTAAAAAAAAGTCTCGGTGCTATTTGATTGCGCAAGTGATCACCAAAATGATCACGTGAGTGAAAATATTGGGACAAGAGATTTGAGTTAGTTCATGTTTATATATTTGGTGGTCTGATCAAAAAACTATGACGATTGTTTGAAGAATTATCGAAATTTTTTGTATTAATAAATAACTACTAATTTTACTTAGTAACGTAGTTTTCCAACGTACAGTCGATTGGTTAGTTATATGGTGTATATGTGTTTAAATAAATAAAAGATAAAAGTGGTTAATGCTTCCAGTACACCGTGCCGGTGGAGCGCCAGATAGGTATCTGTAAGAATGAAAGGACGTAAAGTGTACAGAAAGTGCCTCGGGTGGCAGTAAATGGAGGTAAGTGAAAGTGAAGCGTGCTATTATTTTTTTATATTTTTGCGGGCGGCCGACTCCTTTTTATCTCTCTCCTCGATATCGGTATCGTGGTTCGGGTCCCCGCTATAAAAGTCGCTCCCCGACACACGGCGTAATATGCATTATGTACGGTGGCACAGCTTGCTGATTTAATCGGAGGAGCCGTTGTAACGCCCGGTTCGCGGGACTCACGATCTCTTCAAGCGAGAACAAACTACTTTTATGCTCTCAATTTTTTTTTGTAAGGAACAAATAAAAAACGCCCCCCCGCGACCTCGAACATGATATACATTTTGGTAAAAAGACTACCAATATTTGAAATATGCACTACTGATCCATTGTTGACCCATTTAACGATATAAAGTATATTTTTTCGTACAAATTAAATTTATCTGTTCCGAATTCGTAAGCACACTTTTCGATTCAGCCGCGACCATTATTATTGACACACTCTGCATCCAAATTCCCACCCATACATTTCTTCATGCTCGTCTTTTCTGTGTGAAATGTGAGCTTGATGCCCGCAGACGTCAACTTGACTGATGTTTGTTCGATCTCGACATCGCGATAGCATTCGCGGTGTAAACCTTTCAGCTCTAGTGCACCAGCATTGTATTTTGTGTTTTGATCACGTATTGTTTGTTGTTTGTGTGTCTTGGGTGAACTTGTGACATCGCCGTATTCAATTGGAATTGGAGATCGGCTCACCCGCGTGCCATTATGTGTGATCTCGGCGGCTACTGCAGAGATTACGGAGGCGTCGTATACAAGGTAAGGCGAGCAGTCCTTCTGAATCTCAGATCCCGAAATCACTGGTCCGTCGACTAGAACCCTTATTCCCTTACCGACCTCATCCTGTACCACTTTTCCCTACTTCCCTCCTCTACCTTGCAGTGATTCCGATTTACGACCGGAATTGTTGTGCTATCCGTAGTTAGCGCAATTCATTTTGATCCTATCGATCCGGATTTACAGTTCGAATTCAGTATCAATTAGAAACATATACTGGAAAATTCAATTTATCGAATAAATATTTTTGTTACTACCCGGACTCGAACCTGGATCCTTTTTTATCCGGAGAAATGCGTTTAGATTACACCACATCAACATATATAATTTTAAATTTTCTGTATATCTTTCTAATTGATTAATTTCATTTGTATTTAAATACCACAGAACTATGTTCTGAAAAACTGCAACTTAACAATAATAATTTGTTTTCTATAATATATTTTTTCATGTTTATTTATTTAGATTTATTTTAAAGAAAGATAAATGAACAGTATAGAGAGAAGTTAGAACGCCACACTACCCCTATGCACGCCATATATTTTCTTCACCATCATCAACTCACATTTATTATTTCTAAAATCTGTCGACTACGTTACAACAAATTTAAATGAGATCCTACTTTATTAATTTTCACTTAATCTTAGATTGTCTATACGTCCGAATTTATACCGCATTCAATCTTCTTTAATTTAAGTGTAGTTTTAAAATATTAAAAAAATTTACTTTTGTTCGCATTTTTATATATAAAAAAAAGACGGTGAATAATAGTTATTATTTAAGCTTACATTTTAGATTTTTCTTCGCGACAACAAAAACAATTAGTAAAACACGATTAAGACAAATTTTATCTCTAGCTTGAAGCTCATTTTATTTGATTTTCCTTTCAAAGTATTTATAAATGTTGTGTAACTCTTTTTATGACCGGTTAATGCTTTATCTCGATCAGGTTTTGTGTTTGAAGCCACATAAAAGACAATCAAACTTTAACAATAGTAACTAGTGATAACTAACAACTAGAAACTAACTAAATGAACACTAATAAGGGTTACATAAAGTAAATAATAAATAAATAGTTAACACTAAACGGCAGTTTAGAATGAAAACTTAATTTGTAGTAATACATATTAAACACATTAAATAATACGACTCACGCAATGTCTAAAGGCAATTTGTTTACAGCAACATGCAACAGATCATAGTTGTGCTAAATAGAGGCGTGCAGTGCATACCAGCAAAAAAGCTGTGCATTACTAAAAGTTCTATTAATATAAATTAAATAATCTATCATATGGACCGTGAACGTGTACTTATGGATTTATTACAATTAGCGCCATCTGTGTACCAGTAGAAACTTTAATGGCTTAGTTCTAAAAACTACCATAACAACCCACCGCTGCAGTCGTAGCGCTAGTAGTAGTAGTAGTAATCAACGCATTGTAGCTATTCAAATTACTATATTCTATTTTTAAGCTAGTGAATTATTCAAGTCATACAATTGACTATTTATTGAATTGAAAATTCCTTTCGGTTGATCCGTTTTGTATGGAGTCGTTACTTATGCTATTTTTTAACAGACTGACATTAGAAAAGCTTACAACTGCGTGCAAATTATTAAAGTGTCTACTTCCCCTTTTACTAATTCGCGAATTTAACTATCTTACTGTTTTTAACGTGTTGATTTCATGGTCATTTTTTACGTTCGAGGTACATTTGGTGCATGAATTTATTTTTGATTTGGGAAACGAAAAGCAATTGACATAACTATTTCTATTAACTTTAATAAAAATAAGCATTTCGTTTAGTTATTTGTGTTAGTTTGATTTTGAGACAATAAAAAATCATGTTCAGTCATATAAAGTGTTCTTATTTTTATATAGGTAAGAAGGTATTATTTTACGTTAAAACGTAAACTTTAAAAACACTATTAACGGTATTCTAAAATTACAAATACATTTTACGACGGATTCATTATGTCTAAAGACGTTGGTTAAACGAAAGTTCATAATCCTATGTACAATATATATTGTAGTACATTATATATGATTGTATAATATCATTGGTAACACAATAACTGAACGCCACTGGTGCTAAATATATCATTTGAAGAAAAATATCATCATAAATCATATATATTAAAATGATTTTAATTTATACATTTTCTAAGAAATTGTAAATTAGATTACTCCTGAAAGAAAATTATAATGCCAGTCAAATTCTTTTATGTCCATATTGATGAATAAATCCCTCTGACTTAATGTATTGTATTCGTATTATTCAGTTCTCACAATAATTCATTTAAATGTTTATTAAAACTTCTCTGAATACAGAAAATTATTTTACGTATTATTTTAATTTAATATTCATAAATTTAAAAACGAGTAAGTTTGATATCATATTATGTGTAAATAAGGGGTTGATTATATATGAATGGATATTATTTTACATGTTTTAAATGTACTGAAATCGTCTAATAAAATTATAAATTACGAGAAATAAAATTGCATTGAGTAAAATATATCTTTTTAAGTATGTTTCTCATTTGTAATGCATACATATAATTTCTAAAAAAAATACGAATTTTTAAGCATATTATTGTTTTATATTATATTTACTCAATACATGATAATTAATATTTTAACAAAATATATATATTGTGTTTTCATTATAGTGTTTTGTTAAAATATAAGTAGTAATTTAAGGATTCTGAAGTACTGTATATTCAGATATAATGACCAATACATTAAATCATTATACGGCAGTAAATAATGAGTATTTAGTATAATTTAAAGGCATTATTTCTTACGCAAACGCTTGCTTTAACTCAAATATTTTTTTCTCATTTATTTTTACTTATGATCCACATAAACGAACCATAGACTCATTTTACGAAACATTTGATACAAACGATTAATTAATATTTTTATTATTGAAAGCACATTTATGTTGTAAAGTTGAAATTTTAAAATATAGTTGTGTGATATTTTTAACACAAATAATTAAATGAATCAATTAGTAAGAGATACTGAAAAATCTGAAAAAATGGAATAATAGATGTGGAAATTAAACAAAAGACTACATAATATAAGTTTAAAATTTAATCGGTTGATATGGCGAAATGGTAATTCCCGGTTCGCACCCTATAAGCAACCAAAATATTTTTTTGATTGTTTTTTATTTGTTTAACTGCGAAGACTGTTTTGTTTTTATAGACGTTATGTGGCTCGATATTATCATTTAAATTAGTTTAGTCACAATCTCTTTGGCACGACTAACTATATTTTTAAATATTACATCTCATTCTTTTGTTAATATATAATGTACTACCTAGATCAGTGATGGCAAACCAAAATTTCAGAAAATCTAACTTAATTTAAAGAAGAGATTCTGGTTCGAAATACTAATTTAAATTATAAATATATACATATAAAATCAATTTTGTCGAAAAATATCCCGGTAGCGCAAAAACAATATTATTCGATATGTATATATTTATAATTAATACATTAAATTAGTATTTAAAACATCACAGACTTATGTTCTGAATAATTACAACTTGTTATTATTAATTAGAATGTGTTCTCCTAAGAAAAATATTGTTATTAAAATATTGATATTTTAATTATGAATTAAATATATTAATTAGAAAGATATACATATAAAATCAATTTTATCGAAAAATATTGTGGTTGCGCCACCGGGATTCAAACTTGGATCTCTTTCCTAACTGGGGAAGGTGCATTATCCAACTATGCTACATCTATTTTTAGCGACAATTTTCGAACCCATATGTTACCTTTTTGATATTAATACATTTAATCGTTCCATTATTTGAAAGAGCCATCTGCCTTATTTTTACAGAATCTCAAATACCTTTGAGACGAACAACAATATTTTTCGATAAAATTGATTTTATATGTATATCTTTCTAATTAATATTTTTCTACACTTTTCATTGTGTTAAATGATATATAACGTTTTCGGGAACATCTTCCCATTATCAATATTATAGATCAACTCATAATGGGAAGATATTCCCGAAAACTTTATATATTATTTAAAACTATGAAAAGTGTAGTGGAATAAAACCGAGTTTGCCTCAATTTAAAAAATAACCATGTAATTCCACAAAGTTTTTTTTTTAGATAAATTGATTTTTTATGTATATCTTTCTAATTAGTACATTTAATTTGTATTTTTATTTTTTATCTTTGTTTTATTAACCACTAAATGAGTTTAAATACATTTACCGGTTTCGAAAAATACCATTTTCTTCTTCAGGATGTCATAACTAACTAAAACATATATTGTTTCTTTGACAGATTCTATTTTAAAAAAAAAAAAAAAATTGTATTTTTCAAAACCGGTAGATGTATTTAAACTCATTTAGTGGTTAATAAAACAAAGATAAAAAATAAAAATATGAATCTTAACCACAAAGATAACATTGCTGATTTTATAAGTACATTTAATTTGATTTGTATCTTTAATATATTAACTAGAAACAAAAAAGATGCAGAAGTTTTCCAAACATTGGTCGTGCACTGGAGCCAGGGACGTGGTAAAACTCGAAACGTTTTGCTTGCGACAGTATATCTGATTATTCAGTGTTTAAAAAAGGTGATAGTTTCCATACGACTCCGTTATGGTCGATTTTTGGATAAAACCGAGAACTCTGCGCGCACAATATCAACCCAGCGATCGCTATAACAATATTGCCTGAGAATAAAAACATTCATTTCATATTGCCTTAGACCTCCATAAGCCTGTAAACTATTCTGTTATGTAAATAGGCTGTGGATTGCCTTCCGGGGCAAGCGGCGAGTAACGGTTTAAAGGAAGAGGCCAGAATGCCTCCCGAACGATAATCACACGCCATGGAAATACATATTCCTTATTATATTTGGCAGAAAAGTGTTCAAATATTGTCCGAAACTCCCCGTCAGCACCGAGCCTCCGGGGTATAGCCCTTTACAATATCGCTACCTGTTTTGGTACCGTTTCGGGCAAATATTGGGCGGGCACATATTCGCTAGGCTATATTATTTATTACACCCTACACGTAATTATAAAAATATAAACTTTTTCTCTTTATTTAGATATTTAGCATTAGTTAGACAATGTGTACAGCAACAGGTTCAGAATACTTTTATATTTTAAATACCAAGAAACATCACTTTATTGAGAATAATAATCGTATAATTTTATAGTAAAGTTTAAACAAGCTATTAAGCTACATTAAGCTAAATTTGAATTATTTATTGATTTTTATTGATGCGGAGATACCTTCCGCTAACATTACAATATTACGCTTTTGATCAAAGCAAAAATATTACACATAAAAATAACATTTTAAGTAGATAAACATATTTTTTCATACTTCTCGAAACCTGCTACGATAAGACAGAATCCTCCAGTCTCTAATACTAAAAAACCCTTTATAAAATTGTTTACAAATTCGCTGTTGAAATAAGAGTGACCTGAATTTTTTTCGGAGAAAGTCCCCGAAGATGTAGTAAAAATCGCCGGGAGCTCATTCTTATTTGATCCTTTCTGCTGAAAAGTGTGTTTGACAGCTCTTTGTCAATTTTAATTAAAATATAGCGGTTGCGTCGGCTCAACCCGGAGTTTCACTGTTACTTGTGAGACAAACAAGCAACGCAAATACGAGAGCACAACAGGATCTGCACATTAAACTACCTACAGTGTGTACAGAGGATACACCGCCCCGTATTGATACTCACGAGCCTAGGATTTCTTTAAAATAAATCACGAATCCACCCAAAAGTCGCGGCACAAAGGAATTAACACTCTTTATTATGACCAACTCTTTTATGCCTGTCTATCCAGTGAGAAATAATGCAAATGAAATGATATCTCTCTTTCCCACAAAAGGTACACCTTTATTTTTTCAAAGTGTGTGATTTACTGCGCCACGGCTAAGGTTTTGTTTTCCTTTTTGCAACCCCTCTCCGATCTCTGACATTTTATAATGAATCGAGTTGCTCCTCCCCTAAAATTACGCAACCGACAGAAAATAATTAGTGAATGTGATACCGCATTGTTTTGTAGTACCGTACCAAGTAATTAATGAATCATTAAATTTGGGAAAAAAGCTCGAAAACACAAGTTCAGTAATGTAATGCCGTATCTGCGCTTTTTATAATATTGTTGTGTTATTTCGCGAGATTATATTACTTTTTCTATCAAAGTTTGTTTGGACTTATTTCACGGCAATTACTAGGAAAAAGTCTCCAAATAATAGAATTCCCGTTTTATTATTGATAGGAATTAATTTCCGGAATGCTAGTATTCTCGCAGTTAAATGTTTACACGAACAAGTTGATAATTGCTTTTTACCAACTTCGCGTTATTACCTTTTCTTGTTATCGTTAAATGTAATCTTTAAGTATCAATCGTTTTCGTTAATATAATATATCATTACACACGTCACTCTGATAGCGGCGTTCAAATAAAATAAATATAAAAGTTCAATTCCGTTTCTTTAGAAAATAACATTTTTGATATTTGGATAAATGTATTAAATTCATTGAAACTTGTTGGTAAACATCGTGGAATAAATAACATTATTTTCATTAATCAAGTCGCATTCCGTAGACTTGTTTTCACGTTCTTGAAGTATTTTGACCTCGTCCAACTTATTCACAACAAATTAAAAATTTTCTGTGCCCCTTTTATATTATAAAGGTTTGCATTAAATTATAATGTGAACTATTAAAAATGTAATTAAAATGCGTTTCCGCGAATGAGATTTCTCTCGGAGATTCATTTCGGTCTGTATAGAGTTCGGCGCGAAACGTTCTATGAATCATCATGGCATGTGTTTCACTCGAGGATTAGAATGACGCATCCAGTACATACGTATCCTTACTGACTTTCAAAGAGATCAAAGTCTCATTGAGAGATTACCATAGTTACGGGCCATTGGGTTTATCTCAGCCATACATTATTAAGTTTTACTAGCTCACCAAGGGTTGTCAGTAAATTGTAATTATGCATATATATAGATATGGAGTGCGCAAATTATTTTTCTAACAATATTAATTATTTATGTATGATTTTGTATAGAATTATTATATTTTTATCGCATTTAATTTAATGTTGCTTTTTATAATTAAGTATAATTAAGTTCTAGAAATTAAAGCAGCAATAATAAATAGTCCGATTACTCATGCTAGAAGTATATAATTAAGTGTTTAGAAATATTTTTCATTTCAAACTATCGATGTATGATAAAAAATACTAACAAGTGTACACGTCACTGAATAATGTATGAACTTTGCTTTAACGTGAATAGATTTTAGCACATTTGAACTTTTATATGTACACAAGTAGGTTTGGTTTTATCGTTCGTTTATCGAAGTAGCACCGCCGAATTCTTAATGTTTATTTATTATAAAATTAATATTACATAATCCCCTTGGTAAGGTGCGTAAAGCATACCGGGGTTCATCGAAGCCAGGGTGAAGTTAGGCTGGTTAGTACTTGGTGTTTCATATTCACTTAGAGTAAAATAAGATCGTGTGCACGGTATCCGCGCGTGGTTGTCATCCAATGTGAGAAAATCATTCCTCATTTAGAAAAATTGATCAATATCTGTGTTTCAGTCAAGCTCTTTATAAGGATTTATAATTTTCTCCAAAGCCATTCTTTCCCATTTATTTTCTAACAATACTCACTTTCCAAATAGTCTCTTCCTGGGAAATATACATCTATTATATTATTATATATGTGTTAGATATTTATGACAGACCCACGGATCGCCGTACGCGTGTATAGATGTTTCACTATGTTTACTGTACCTATCTGTTCCCCCCTTTCCTATACCCTAGACCCAGAGCACGACTTTTCGACGTGTATTATCTATGACTTTTGAACTGTCAAAGAGAGTACATGTCCTGCTATGTGCTCGTCACTATCTTGAAGTTTTTGTAAGGTTACTCGTTGTTAGTGTATTCGGTTCCTCGCGTGTGCATGCCGAAACCGCTACTGTGGATCATAGTGCTTCGTGCTGATCGTCGAAGAGCTGTGAATATAGGAGAAAAAATTCAAGTGAGTCATGTTCTTCCCAGTTGATCCTGTACCTATACAAAATTCCTATCACCCTTCCTACAACCCGTTTTCCCATCCCTCGTGTAAACAATATGAATTCGGGATAGTTTTTGAGAATTTTTGTAACAGTTAAATTAGTAGATTTATTTACATAAAATATATTTATTAACAAAATAGTTGACTTATTTAACTACCATAACAAACTACTTAACTACATTAGCTACCTTAATCCTTACCTAACTTAAAGATTTATCTGATTTAAATAAAATTTTGTATAGTGACTGCAAAAAACATGGACCTCCCCTGACATAAATGTAGGCATTATTGATTGCTATCCATTCCAAATTTTTCTTGGATTTTTTACGACCCGTTTTAGAGCTTGAGAAAAAAATAAAATAAGGAAAAAGACATTCCAGAAGTATTGATGAAACGTGCGTGTAAGAAGCTAAGAGTACCTACTCACCTCACGTTACGACTTTTACGCGTAAATAATTACATTTTGAAAGGCACCGCCCGATAATGTGAGGGTTTCGTTCCGTATGCATTGCTGTTATATAGAGCGAGTGTAATAATTGTACTAAGGGTAACGGCATTAAGACCAAACGAGGGTTTAACGGTGCACCGTAAAGTGGTCAATATTTCGGGAGTATATTACACCGCCGGGCAGGGGGGCGCGGGGCGCGGGGGCGGAGAGTGGTTTCAGGAAATAGATTGATTGGTCCTTTGAACTTCATAAGAGACGGGAAACTTAATAAGGAGGGCACGTCTAGGGCCGCACGATTGAGTCCCGGTATCGACACTCATGTATAGGAGGAAGACTAAAGTGAACGTCAATTGGTTTACAGGAAATTAGAAATAGGAGTAAAGTGAGTATTTAGATTTGTAAATACATTTTTACGATTTTATACTAATCACTAAAATTTAAAATCTATTCTAGAACGTGGTTTTACCGTTGCATCGTTTGGATCTTCTTCAATATTAATTACGTACCTACCATAAAACTTATCAACAACCATTGTCTTGAAACATGACTTAAAATAGTTTGACGTTTTAACTTTCAAAATAATAATACTTTCTTATCTGCAAATATTATATACATTGTGGAAATGAGCACATGAATAGAACACCATTTCTTTATATTTATTTTATGTTTTACAAAGTGATTCAATCATAAGATAGCGAGAGTATTTTACTTATTTATTATGTTCTTATATAACCCTGATTAGTTCATTCCTAATATTTTTGGTTTAGATAAAAAAAAAATAATAATTATGGTTTTCATATTTGTATGATAGACAACGGATGAACTTGTCTCCTTCAGTACAGACTTCGGTCTAGTTAAGGAGACAGTGAACATCTCTTAAATTATGAAGCTTGTTCGCCTATTTATAGATTCAATAAAAACATCACATTTCAAATTAACACTTCACTTCATTCCCTATGTGCGACACATTTTTTCTTATATATATATAAGATAATTTTGTCTTATATATTACACGGTTATATCTGGTACCTACCGCGCTCGAGATGTGATGGGAGTTGACATTTTACTAAATGTCAATACTGCACCGCGTAAGGAAAATTTCTCTGTGGTATTGTTTTTTTTTTTGACAACTTGCAAGCGCGAAGGAGCAACTCCAGATACTATAATCACGAAGATATGATTTCATATTGAATTAAGGTAGGGTGAGAATGATTAAATATATTGGGCATCTGTGTTATTCTGCACCATGTTCGTGATATTTTTTGTTTGCTATTTCACTTGTATGTTTGCAGGATGTGAAGCATCCCTACCTCACATGAATGACGGCAGAGAGATGTTGTGTAGATGAGAATACTATTTCTTCGTGAAGGATTACTCACGAACAAAGTAGGGCGGGGATACGATTTGGTCTCCTCTGCTTCTTTTATTCTCAATTCGACTTATTTTACAACAAAAGATGACTCAAGGATTCTTTCTGACTTCAATAGGAAGATGACGACCCAGCCTTCTTGACGTTTTGACAAGTAAGGAGATGCAAGTATTTTACGGGTACCTCGGAACTTCAAGACTAAATGAAAACGGTGGATTGCTCATGAAGAACGAAGAAATCTGGTGGTCAAATTGTTGTAAAGTAAATTTCGATGTGAATTTTTAATATCTAATGTAACGTAGTGTTTATTCTCACATTTTAATTTCAAATGCAAACTCGCTAGTTTCGTTAAAGACGTTTTGATGAAAGTCCATTATTTTTCTAAAGAAAGATTAGTCAATCAATTTTTATTTGAGATCACATTTATGTGACATGATTTTTGCTATATTTTACCTGACAAATTGTTGTAATATAATTTCTGAAGTGAAGATCTTAATATCTAGTGTACCATAGTGTTTTATCCCACCATTCATTCTAAAGGATAACTTGCTAATATTGACTTGATAATATTGACACGTCGATAAGAACTCTATTATTTTGTTAAAGAAAGATTTGGCAGTCAATTTTTATTTGTAATCACACTCGGTGACATAATTTCATATGTTTTCATATCTGAGCAAAACCATAAAATTATGATGTTATAAATTTTGAAATTAATTTGATTATTTTCCTCGAGAATGGTAGCTGATGTGAATGGGAGGCGACGTGATGAATTCTGTGCATCAGAACCACGCACTTCACGCTATACACTGAGCGTGCCGGAGGATGGATGAAATACGATTACACAATATATATAAGACAAAAATTAATGATATTATTTCTTTTACTGTTCCGAGGTAAGTTCCATACATGTGAAAATAAAATACTTATATTTTGATTCTATAAATAGTTATAAATACAAGTTGTCGGGTCAAAGTATTAGACTGATAATGCCCTGACAAGGCGAAACGCTTCTCAAGTAAATTAAATGAGTAAAATAAAAAAACAAGTGGTTTTTTTTCACAGAATAACAAGATTCCATCTGACAATGACAATGTTTTGAGATAATGAGCTCAAAAGTGTTGATTGAATTTCAACATTTATTCATGTATATTTTAGTTTGAGTATGCAAATATAGTTCTTAACTTATTTTCAGTATTATAAATGACCACTGTGAGATGAGGGAAATAAAAAATAAAAAACAGTAAATTAACAATAATTATCCATAAATTGAAATAAATAACTGAAGCAGTTAGAACTTTCAGCTCTTGCTATTTCCTTTAATATCCGTTAAATGCAGTTGGTGTGTATGGAAGAAATAAATAAAAATGCATTTGAAATCCATTTTACGTAATAACTCAAATTAGACCAAAATGTTAGACGAATATAATATGTTATTATTTATATAATATAGAGTAGAATAAAATTTTAATTAGCCTTAATTTTATTATTAGTTTTTCTTCTTCTTCTTCTCGTGCCTTATCCGTTGGCTATCATGATGGCTAAAATTACGTTGTTTATGATGTAGATTTCTTATTTATTTGTAATTATTAATACTACAAATGTATTTCATCTGATCCCTGCCCACCTCACTAGGTCAGAAGTCATATCGATTTGGGCAGTGTTTTTTTCTTTCATCAATTATAATACAGTAAGAAATAAGCAAAGTATACAGAACTAGACACAATACATATTACCGTAATCGGCGGTGTTTGTATAAACATGTTTTTCTGAATGACAGATATGAGACACGTAGTCCGCGCCTACTGAATATTTTGATAAACGTTATGAGACACTGTATTGTTTTTCGTTCGTATGAAATAAATTGCTATTCCGTCCATTTATTTTTCATTTCGAATCCAAGAAAATTTAGAATCTGACCAAATGCTGGGAATACAGCGGCCACCTGAGAACGGAACATATTACTCCCATATATCAGGCGGGCTGCGCGTTGTTTTGGTTTCCCATTTTAATACCACTCTTCCAGGTTGACCCGGAACAGACTCTGGAAGAGAAAATGTAAAATATGAAAAACCTTTTAGTGCCGGAGCTGGCTTTAAATAATGAAAGAGTTACGGAGGACTCTCGTAGATGGTGTAAAACCCTACCCGGTTAAAATGTTTCGATCATCAATATTCAGAAAATAATTCATACGCACTACTAAGCCATTGTCTCCTACGTAAATATTGAATATATTAAAAATACTATCTAATACTAATAAATCATAGTGACATGGCAGATCTTTATGATGCAAGACTGTTTGGGACATATATTTATTTGTGTAAATATATATTTACTTTGAACGAAAATAATGTCACTCCACATTTCTCCTCATTCTCTTCCCCTCTCGACACGCCGCCGATCAGTCGATTGGCGACCTTGAACGAGTGCGGTATACAATATTACTAATTTCAGACTTCGCGTCTATACAGTATCGGAACTCGTCGTCGTTTAAAGGAACGTAAAACGAAATAGTGAATTAACATACAGTCCACATTTGAAGATGCCAGCAGAACCGGATTATGGTGAGTGCCAAACTCCTTCCGTTTCCTGAATTCTTCCGGCATCTATGCTTATACGCAACAATGACAATATAATGTATTTAGTATTTCCGAGGTAAGTTTATATAATTTTAATGATTGCATATCTTTTAAGGTCCCAATCCACGACGATCTCTCAATAAGATATTGATTTCTGAGAGTCAGTAAAGATACTTGTGTATCTTCGAGAAAAACCTCATCCGTGGACACGGGCTATTTTATTACTTGAGACACTATTTTCTCTGCCTAACTCCACGGAGAAACGGCGTGATGGTAAGGCAGTAAGTTAGTAGCATACTTTATAATTACTTATTCAATAATTGAAAAGTTACTTTGTGGCAACATTTTATATTAATATTAAAAAAACGCCTTTTAAATATTTGTATTATGTAAATAATACTAGGGTTTTACAGTTCGATAAATTTGAAATAACTATTTTTTTTTTGCAAATAGTCACCTTTTAAATTTGTTTTCACAGTAGTTCTTAATTAGTTATCCACCACTTATACTTTTTTTTTTTAACAATGCTTGTATTTTTAATTTTAGTACATATTGTTTCCTGAAAAAGGTATCATAGATATTGAAACATGTTGATGTATCAATAAATAGTGGTTTTATACAAATTGTTCTTCTTATTATTTATAGAAAATACTTTGTTTATACCACTGTTTATTGATAACTCAACATGTTAAGTTATCAATAGACAGCGGTATAAACAAAGCGTTTTTTAAAATTTAATATAACTTCATAATTCTATGTGCTCTCAGATTACTCAAAGATATTTAAGATTCTATAAAAATAAGGTAGATGGCTCTTTCAAATAATGGAACGATTAAATGTATTAATATCAAAAAGGTAACATATGGGTTCGAATATTTGTCACTAAAAATATTGTCGCTATAGCGTAATTGGATAATGCACCTTCCCCGGTTAGAAAAGAGATTCAGGTTCGAATTCCGGTGGCGCAACAGCAATATTTTTCGATAAAATTGATTTTATATGCATATCTTTCTAATTAATATATTTAATTCACATTTAAAATAAATAGAAGATTGCGAAGACTGCGAAAACTGACTGTTTTGTACAAGAAGCAAATAATTCACTTTAACGGAGGTAACACCAACTTTCCAGAATTCAGTGAAACGAAAATCTTTTTAGTGACCTCAGAAATCCTTCCCGGGAATGGACCTCTGTCAGTAACTTGACCATTAGCTGGACACAGTTGTTTAGGACTTGAGAGTGGACCAGCTGGTGACGAGGGGGCAACATTCATGCTCAGTAGTGAACTTCGTAGTCGTTTCATTACCGTCCAGCCGATGTGTTGACATCTCCCGTACACTGTCCGACAAAACGAAAACACGGGTTTGTTAATAATATAGAACAGCCCGCGAACAGAATGTTAACGTGAATGTTGTCGTGCCAAAGGCAATATTTTGAAACTCATTAAATCGACGATATTTTACTATGCGTTTTCAAACGCTAATAATCTGTAATGTAATTTCTATTTTATTTCCTGAAAAACTGAAAAAACAACAAAGATTACAAATTCAGAAAAACATTTTATTTAAAAATATATTATGTGCAGTATAATAATGAGCATTACGTTGTGTTGCTCTATCGAACTTGCTGGTTATCAACACTTCTATCAGTGCGAGGTTTCCACTTCAATACCTTCCTTTCCAGTCGTCCATCATTTCTTTGACAGATATCATAGATATCGTCTGTTATCTTGGTTCTCTGGCGAATTTCCACTTTAGGTACTTCATCTCTCAGACATATTTCTAAAATAGCTATTTTCATTGCTCACTGGGCAGCTTTTAATTTGTTTATGGAATTGACAGTAGGGCATACAAAATGGCATTACCGGTAAATCGGTATAACTCTGAATTTAATATCGGTTTACCGGTAATTATGAAGGTGTCAAAAAGAGAATATAATATATTGTGATTTAAAACAACTAATTGAAAAATATTGTTATCGAATCTATTAATTTATCGATCTATCAAATATTTAATGGTCATAATAAATTTTATTATTTTATTATGGATCAACACGAAATATTATCTAATTTTAAAATAATACACAATACAGAAATAAAATAAAATATAGAGATTATTTAAAAATCATTTACCTCACAGATTCAGATATATATGTATTTTTATTTTTTAGGAGAACACATTCTTATTGTGAAGTTGTAATTATTCAGAACATAGGTCTGCGATATTTTAAATATGAATTAAATGTATTAATTATAAAGATATACATATAAAATCAATTTTATCGAAAAATATTGTTGTTGCGCTACCGGGATACGAACCTGGATCTCTTCCCTAACCGGGAGAGGTGCTTTATCCAACTAAGCTACAGCGGCATTATTTTTAGCGACAATTTTTCGACCCTATATGTTACCTTTTTGAAATTAATACATTTAATCTACATCCCGGTAGCGCAACAACAATATTTTTCGATAAAATTGATTTTATATGTATATCTTTATAATTAATATATTTAATTCATATTTATAACTATTTTAATTATTGATGAAATTGCAGTGAAGAAATGTTGAAAGAGACAACTTGTAGTGCAACTGAACTTCACGAAACTTCAGAGGACACTGAAAAGTATTTGTTGGAAGACAAAATGGCCGCCAAGGGATGAATAATAATCAATAAAGAATGGTATTAGTGATTTTTAGGATGGTTAGTCTCGGATCCCTGACGCACGGGCGCGCATTGTATCACGCCGGAGAAAATTCCGGGTAAACGAGCCATACAACAAAACATTCAAAGATCCTTCTTTCTGTACAAATATCCTAGTTTAAAAATATTATTACATAATACATTAAAACGTGAAAAATAATTAGAAAAATAATACTGGAACTTAGAAATTAATTTACCGGTAATTTGGCAATTGAATTTAGACATATTTACCGCTAAATTCGTTTACCGAAAACCGATAATGTATGCTCTAATTGACAGTAAGGATCAAATAATTATAATAAAATATTCGTCATCACTGTTTAGTGCTATGGGTCATCCAGGTCTATGGCCTTCAGCATAAATGTTCTTCAGGCCTGAGCTTGCCTCGAGACTTGAGTTAAATCTGCTTGCGAAAGATCTGTGATGTAATTTATTGGGAGAACCTGGGAACCTGGATCACACACATAACCTTCTGACTCTTAATATATAATCATAACTTCTTTTGATCAAAGATCTTTTGGAGACTCTTAGAATTCTAGTTTCTCTTAACGTGGCCAGCCTATGTTAGCTATCTAGATCTCATAACTGTAAAACTTCTAGTGCTTGTCCGGTTATCGAACGTTAGCGATCATTATTTTGTTTGTAATAGTTAAACTGTAGACTTCATGAACCATTGCCTTAAATTTTTCAGGCTGGATATTCTTCGTCTTTCAGAGCCTCTCCTGCTTGGAATTTTGCAGTGAATTTTGAGATGCAGGATCTGCAGTAGCGTGCAGTAGGTATATATTTGGGTTATGCTATTACGAATGATATTATACAACCATATATATACTATATTTTGTACATAGGATTATGAATCTTCGTTTAACCAACGTCTTTGGGCAAAACGAATCCGTTGTTTATACGACCTTACCATTTATTTTTTTGAAGTTTTTGAGTACTATACTTAGTATTTATTTATTTATTAAATATTAATAAAAAAAATGTATGGGCTTCATTTATAATATTTTTTTTAGATATAAAAAAATATGTTATTTTTTGATAATCATTCACGTAATAACTAAAGCAAATGATTATTTTGATTAAAATTGAATGCAGAAAATAGTTCTGCTGATTGCTTATTGTTTTTTCCAAATCATAAACAAATCCATCATCCAAAATAACACGTTAAAAATAGTAATACAGTAAAATTTCCAGTCAGAAAAAGAGAAAGAAGACACTTCAATGATTTGCAAGCAGTTGAAAGTCAACCATTCAAATGATATTCTGTTAAAATAAACAACATAAGTAAGAACTCTGTACAAATAACTAAAATAAATTTTTAATTCAGTAGGCAGCCAAATTGTAGAGGCTCGAGTAGAACGATAGCAATTTTAATAGCTCAAAATGCAACAACAGTGCCACGTCTGCAGTGGCGGGTAGTCGTGGTAGTTTTTAGAACTAAGCAATTAATGATTCTACTAGTACACAGATGGCTCTAATCTAATTGTAATAAATCGTCCGTTTATAACATATGGATTATTTCATTTATATTTGTATCCCAGAATTTTCAGTAATGTACAGTTTTTTTTGCTTATGTGCACTGTGTACGCCCCTGAGGATCTGGTACTTCCTGAATATCTCGTGATATGGACATATTTACTTCAAGGATTACATTTTTCTTACGCATCCGAATCATCTTATCATCATTTGTAAATTATTTTTAGAAGCCTATTATAGATCCACATTTCATGTTGTTTTAGTATTATTTCAGTGAGTGATTCTATTGATACACATCATTCCGTGTGAAACTAAGATTATGACTAGCGTAGTTTTCCTTTAACGACACTCCTGCAAGTATTCTATCACTCGTCGAAACAGAGAGCAATAAAGTTTACTAATGTCTCTTAGCTTTTCTTTCAAAGCTCATTACGTCTGTTCATTTCTTTAACAAATGTAGGAAATAAGTGCTCATCATTAAATAACTTTTGTAGCCTCTCGTATTCTCAAATCCCAATTCAAGACGCGATAGATTGAGAAGTTTTCGAGGATTTGACAGTAAATATTTTATAAGTTTCAAGCGCATAATTATGGGACCGAAAACTGCAGCGAATTACAGAAATATCACGAATAGAGAGCGAAGGGAGGTCTGTCCTAGATTCGCCCTCATTTTTTTGCAAAAGTCGATTTAAAATTTGCATTAGCAAAAATGTACTCGGACAATCAAAATATATTTTTCACAGAAAGTTTGATCACATTCAAAAATATTTTACACTTAAAAGCTTTCTTAGTTTGAAAATTTTTACGGGTTTTATGTGGTATTTAGATTACCATAAAACAGATTTTTCTCGTTAAAAGAAAGCTTAAGTATTAGCAACGAATACCACCGACGGAAATAACTCTTCGGAGGGATTGAGTCGATAAACTCATCTAATCAACTTTTCTTGCAAAAATGAGTGAGTTTTTGACTTTTGACGGAATATACACAATTTCTTGCCGGAAAAATCTTCACAACTAAGTGAATATGTTCTTGATAATGCTATTGTATTTAGGCTATAATAGTGCTTCTTAACTCTCGGGAATTTAGCATTTAAAATATTTTTAGGAAAGAAATATTACAACAGTCCAAAACTTTTGTTTGAGACGTTGCTCTTTTTGAACGATGGTATTTTTACATTTTTTATAAATAATAATATATTTTTGTAAAAATATTGAGCACAAAAAAATACATTATACTATCTGAAGTACCCGGCGTTGACCAGGCTTTACCCAGAGTAAAGAGGGTTCATTTTGGGAGATGGAGGTAGTTTTTTCAGATGTGAACAGTAATCTTCCTCATATTTTGAACGTCAAGTGTACAAAATTTCATCAGGTTCGGAATAAAACTGTAGATTTGTATAAAAAATAAACACACCCATCCACCCACAGACACTCTTCTTTATATATATTGAATCAACTAACTTACTAATGTGTCATTTGTCTACGCTATCAGATAGAAAATGTGCTCTTCTGTCACCGTGACACACATAAGTTTTTCGAGGTGTCATCACAATCATCTTCTTATTTATTCTACATAACCTATCACCTAATCGATCCTTTCTTATTCCTGTTCACTGTGCTAATATCAGCTTTATATTCACTTCTAATTAATTAATTCTTTACTGAATGGATATATTACATATTTGTCCGAGCGACTTCATTTTCACTGCGTTCAGTCGACAATAGTTCCAATATTCTCAACTTCAGGTTTCTCTTCCGTAAGTCTGAGTTGGTACTAGTATTATATTATGCTATAAGGGATGCCACATGATGAAGAAGAAAAAGAAACGCTAATTATTGGATCTCGTTATTTCAACCAGCCTCTAGAGCTTACATGGCAAGGGTAAAGTCTAAGCACATTTACAATCTGTATTATGTATGATTTCTGTTGGTGACAACTTGTCGGAAAATTGTATCTGGAATTCAGGAAATGAAATGGTACAACTCAAATATAGTTGTTTGCGGAAACGAATTTGCTCTTTGAGATGCGATTCGAGATATTACGGAAGTTTGATACAGCAAATTGTACAAGTTACAAAAATACAGTGTTGTTAATATCTCTCGGCAGGATGTGAAATTCGAGAAAATACTTCAAATTATACGATAAAGCTTGCTGTCGTTAAAGCATACCACAATATTTTTGAAAATAGCTAAATAAATTAATCAACTGATTTGTAAAAGTAAGTTCCATGTAAAAACAAGAAAAAAAACTATTTTTTCTTCCGTAGCTAATAACATATATAGATGAATATCTCCTGACGATTTCACTATTATTGATAACCTAACCTAATAATAATAAAATAGTATGATTTATGTAGCGCCGTTTAAGAAAAATTTCACCTCAATGGCGCTTTATACGCAAACTATTTAGTTCTACATAACAATTTTAAAATATCCTGCGATGTTTTTGTAATGAGGTGTGTTTTTCGTTTTTTTTTTAAATAAAGTCTCTGATGCACTGTCCCTTATTACGGAGGGTAAAGAGTTCCGCACTTTTATAACGATAATCGTTAACCTAACTCGACCCTTAAGTTATTCTGTAAAGAATTTCCCATTTCTTGAAAAACGCCATCTTTGTTTTAATATCATTTATTAATATAATGTTATTACGATAATGGAATGTCGCGATGAAATATGATCATGAAAGATCATTATAAAATAAATTGGCTACTAATCTAGTAAAAGAAGCAACAGTTAAGTGAAAAGATCAGACCTTTGTGCCGGTACAAGAGATCGGGGAGTGCAGCATCACATATAATAAGCTTTGTTAGAGATGTTTTAAACGTCTGGGTTGCCATGAATGCAGGAGGTATGAAAAAAAACGTATATATACGTTAGAATAAGAATATATGAAGTCGTATTTAACATCCTTTTAATTTTTTATTATTCATTATTTTTCGGAATCTTTACAAGTGGTTGGATTGTAAATACTTGTCTCGCGAGGCAACCTTGTTTAAAGCCTCATGCGTGCCTCGATGTAACCTTAAATGATCCATTTATGAATTACCATAAACGCATATATACTTTCAAATAAAGTGTTTTCAGTTGGCGGGCGATTTCCAACATAGAACACAGAACAAAAGAAAAAAACCTGTATAATATACAGTGTATGGTTTACAGTAGTAATGTTAATTAGATGGTTAAACGACGCAATAATAAGTGACATAATATGTCATGTGACAGATAGATAGGAAAAAAAAGTCGTTGCTTAAAATTGCACACGAATGCATTATCCGAAATTCCGCAAACGTTGCCGTTTGCCAAAATGATGTGCTCGCTGAGAGGATAATTATTGAATATAGAGGATATTAGTTGAATAAAGTATAATAATCACGTACAATTTTATAGCGTACAATATTTAATCATATATTTAATCACGTATCTATATGGTATGACTGTAAGCAAACAGATTTAAAAAAAAGTGTTTTATTATCCTGTAATTATTATTTATTATTGTTTAGCCCATATTCATCCACTGTTAGATAAAGAACCCTCTCAACGGTTCTTTTTTCTCCTCTGTTCTCGCATCCAGAGCTACTTCTGTAATCATCGTTATTATTTTATGTCACCGGTCCATCTGGTTTAGGGGAGATAGACACTTTGGCTTTCAGTGCAGTGCTTCTGGTCTGGAACCTTTTGAAACCTTTGGTTAAGGTGCTCAGTTCGTTGCCATTTTGGATTTATTATTGTCATACAACGCAAGTTTTCTTTTCTTATTCTATCCTGCAAGGAAATTTCTAGCACCATTTATATGTTTATCTTAACTTGTGAATGAGACCCATAATTCTTTCTCTAGTACCTCTCTCACGGTCGATGTGCTCATGATTCTCTATTCTGATTCCACAGCGCGAACTGTTTGCTCGAACCTTGTGTTGTGTAACGTGTAATCATTTCTCGTACTTAGTTTGTTCATCTTATTTTCATCATTGAACATCGCCCGCCATCAATTATTTATCCAAGTTATTCCCGTATCTTCTAGCAACATGCAGAAAGTATCTAAGAATTATTTTCCGGTACGTTGTGAAGAACCTTATTTTAGTACAGAGTTGCTGAAGAATGAGTGCCATGACTCGTTTCGCAGTTCATGCATCGACCATATTTCCTTCTTTCTTTCTTTCTTTATTAGGATCCATGTTGCAATTCAATAGTTTTATTTATTTACGGTGTAATTGGGCACCAGTGAATTGTTTAGAATGGAATAAATATTGGGCCATCCCATAAATAATGCGGTTTTTTCAATTACATACATTAAAAGTCGTAGGAGGATGAGATAAACTAACTGCATCATGTACAATTACTATCTGCAATAAAAGCAGATAATAAATTATTTTTTATACAAGTTTTGAAGAGTGCAGTTTTAACAGTTATTTTTTCAAAGCTATAATGAAAGTGGCAATGGAGCATATTCGGCATATTTTATTTTATGAGTTCAATGAAGGCGACAACGCAACGGAAAGTGCGAGGAATATGAATGCAGTATATGAGAATCAGACAATAAACGTTCGCCAGTGTTAGCCTAGAAGACAACTCTCGCCCTGAAAGATCTGTAGAGCTCGACAAGGACATCCTGCAAGCCTTGGTGGAACAAAATCTAATAGTAACTCTTAAGGAACTTTCAGAGAAGCTTAGATTTGGTAATTCAACTATTAATCGTCACCTGCCTGCCATCGGAAAAGTCAGAAAATTGGGTCAATGGGTTCCTCACAAACTTTCAGAGTCTAATCGCGTGCAGATTCCTTTCTTTTCTTTTCTATCACGCCTTAGGAATGAACCTTTTTTTGGAAATGATGACCCACCCACCATATTTTCCGGACATTGCCATATCTGATTATCATTTATTTCGCAGTCTTCAAAATCATTTGGATAGAAAAAATATGAATTTTGTAAACGAGAGCATTACAGTACTGGAAGAGTATTTTTTGTCACTGACAAGTGAATTTTTGAAGAGGAACCTTGCAAGTATACCAGAAATCTTGAAGAGCATTGTAAAAAATGAAAGAGAGTATATTTTAGATGAAAAAAGAACTTTGTTTATCTTCATTTTGAAAAATAATAAAAGTATAAAAAACAGCTTTATTTATGGGATGACTTACGATATATTAATATGTTATAGATTTTAACAAATGCAATAATGAAAAAATGATTGTCGATAGTCCGAAGAGCGAACCACCCGGTACACGCTCCCAGTACTCATCTAAGCCACTCGTGGAGAGAAATAATCCGGCTGGATAAAAAGTAATTATAAGTGTTGGTCTGCGTTCTGATGGCTGGCTGCTTACCGCCAGAGAAGTCACAATCTATCACGAAAAGGTGAACTTTCGGCAACTTTCCTATCGGAAGCGGAAGGGACGATAGAGGTAGCTCCCCAGTCGGGCCGGGGGCGGAGAAGGGGAGGGTTCTGCTGAAATGTGACGAATGAAACGTCAGGTTACGTTGGGTCTGGCTTTATTACATTGAATTGACGAAAACAAACCAAATTTTAGTCGAGAAGTTCCTGAAACAATTTTTGCTTTGAAAACGATCCTCTGTTTCTTGTATTTTCAGTTTGTTCCGAGAGCCGAAGAATGGTTGATTTGTGTATACATGAAGACAACTTCTGTTCTGAGTGTAAAATTCTGTTGTGGTTTTATTATTTTATAATTATTGCATTTATTTAAATATTTTTTTCATACTTCACCCACAAACTAGACTTGTCTGCAGGTTATTTTTTTTCAATTAAGATACTTTAAATGAATAAAAATTAAAACATACTTTTGAAAATATAATAAATAATAAGCCCTAAATGAAATCAAGCATTGTTCAATCCATCCACAAGTTTCGGGCACCCAAAATCTACAACATTTTTCAAAATTATTATGAAACAGGATATTTGGCAGTAAAGAAACTATTCTATTTTATAATAAATAATATTATTTTATTTTATTTTATTTTGAACATAGTAAACAATAATATTTTTGTTATTTAAATCATTTAATATTCTGACATTTCAATTTTGTAACTTGTATATTAATTGTTTAACACATTGTTTAGATTTCACTGTTAGATGCAACAGATGAGCCTGTGTCCTTTAGCACAGACTTCGGTCTAGTTAAGGAGACAGTGAATATATATATAATTATATTGTGTACTTGTATTATTGTATCAGAAAAGCTAAATAATATAAATGAACAAAAGCGAATAACTTCTTTAAAATTAAAACATTATTTTGAACATATTTGTATTATTTAAATAAACTAAAAGAAAACTTCTTTGCAGGTACCTATTTTCTTATATCGTACATTAAATTAAATTAACAAAAATAAACATTAAATCAACAAAAGTACAAAATAAAGAATGTGCAATATTTAATAATAATTGTTATGGCGATAATATATGCGTAAGTGATAAATTCATTCAAAATATTGACATATTTTAATAAACCAAACTTTGTACTTCACATACAACTGATAATTACTTTTATCATGACTTTAGTGTCATGGTGATTTGTATTAAAGATTATGTAAACTCGCCAATAGAGATTATTTGTGTTAGAAAGATGTGAAGGCGGTACCGAGGTGTGTGCGAGAAGATGTGTCCGAGGAGCTGACCAGGAGAAAGAGTGAGTAGTTCTGATAGTTACTCGTACTGGTTCGATCGCAGCGGACTGTATTACATTGCTGTTGAGTATTTATTTATGCAGATATGTGAGGCGCGAGCAGGGCCACCACAGCATCAAGAGGTGCCGACCATCTCACTGTAATACTGTTATGAGAGGAACAGAATCTATCGAAACTCGTTACAAAAAAAATACTCTGTTTTGTGTATGGAAATGTTTGGTTCAGTAGAAAAAAAAAATATCGTTACAACACAAAATAACTACCGTGTCAATTAATAATATTCCGCTAAAATATAATTAAATTGCTAGACAACCTGTAATAATTGGTGGGTGAACTTCTCTCCTCTGAGAGGTTGTTTTATATTCAATGAGAGATAAAGTAATGTAAAGGGCTGTGCTTGGAATACCTCACAAATTCACCGAGAAATCAATAAATCTGCTGATGTTGATGGAAGGCCTCGCACTGGGACAACAATTGTGGACAGTTCTTAAGCTCAATATCAGAAAAGTTGCGAACAATAGAACGATGAAAAGACTGAAGACAGAGATGATTGGAGGAGAGGTGCATCCAGTGATGGAGAGACAGGCTGACGATTAATCAATACATTCTAGCGAGGTAGAGTCTGACGCTCTATTCGCTACCGGCCAAGAGGGCATGAAAGTGCAGAACTGCATATTTATTTAAATATGTAAAATTCTGCTTCCCTACTTCGCTGGAGTAAAATTTATATGATCACATTAGGGGCTGCATTTAAATAGATTTTCAGTTTACAAAGATTATTTTATTTTATAAATCAGATACTTCATTATTCGAAATATATGATGCATAGCATTTTATACAAGTTAGGTTTCAAAAGAAGATTATGATTTCTTTTGAAACGTAATTAACTCACACCATAATTTGTGCATAATAATCTTGCTTTCAGCAGAAAGCCCGCGACGGCAATAATCACAAGATTCGACAAAGAGTGACATAACCTGGAATTCGTCTTGATAATGAGGATTTTCTCTATCTTAGTTCGTTCGATATGTAATCCTTTCCCAAGGATTACAATCCTGACTCATTCGACTTGCCTACGGACAACATGTCGCCGAAGAACAAATCTGATCCTTTACAATCATTCAAAAGAATTCTCAATGGTGGACGCCATCTTTTTAAAAGCCATAATCATGTGCCCGAACATAAAAATATAATGGAATTTCTGGTTATACTTCCATCCAAGAAAGAAATCAACAAAATCCTTAAGGGGGCCCGAAGGCTGACGATTGCGTGTGCTCAGCACCACGTTAGTGACGAATGTCGCTGCCTTGTCCGGTGGCTAAATGGAATTTATTTCTATGGACAGTGTGGTCTGACGTTCGGTGATACCATTATTCAAATCTGGCGATCCCAAAAAAACCTAACCTAGGTGGTTGAACTTAATTTTAAAAACTTTACATTTAAATACAATTCTGAACAAATTTAGAATAGTAATTCACCCTTACGCTATTATGGACCGGGTCTGTTATAACGTGTAAAGAGTTTTTTGTTTAGTGAAGTTTAATCTCAAGAGAGCTTTATGTAAGTGATGTTGCAGGTTGTACACTTAATTAATTAACAACGTTTACAGGTAGACGCTCGAGCTCGGCTATAGTCGCACTGCTTCTGACAACAAAAGGTAACTAGACTCGCGTTTAGAAGCCCGTGATGTTTGGTCTATATGAGAGAACAGTTTGTTTTGAGCGTCTGTCTGTACCGTTGGCAGTGTACTGTTTCTGTGATATGTATTTAGTATATTCATATGTGCTAGTAATATTTTGTACATTTATTATAATCAAATGGAATTGTTCTACGATGTGCTGATGTAGTCACAAGCTGGGATCTATTTCACAATATTTATATCCGTGGTCCTTTTAGGTGGTTTATTCCGACTGAGATGGTATGCGCATGCGATGCAAAGGCATAAAGATACGATAAGATCTGGAAGATGACAGATTTGAACGTGACCATGGATGCAGCCCAGAACCGAAACAGAAAGTTACGAGTAAAAGGATAAGGCGAGGGCAAAGAAGAAGATACACGAGACATTTGTAGAGAACTGAACGCGCCGCACAATACATGGTGGTTTAACCATGCGCTCTACAGCCATTCAGGTCCGCATCATACCGACCAAATGCAGATGACAATATATTGCGGTGGACCTAGTCCGAGAAGCCAACGAAAGCGATCACTTTTTCCTTGGCCGTCTTTTATGAACCACATCAATAATTTAATTGTGCAGATTAACTTTCAAACCGTTGTACTTTCGATTGTGTATCGAACCATAATTAACGCCAGTCCTGTTTTACTTAAATATTTTGCCCAGTCATAGCCACAGTTTATGTATATTTGCTAGCACATTCCGCATTTATATACACTGACATAGAGCCCATAGTCTCATCATAATCTAAAACTTCTGACATGATACTTATAACCAACAAACACCGTCACTCCATCTGGGCAACCTAACAAATCGAAATTTAGCATAGTCAATTCCTATAGTTGTAACACAACATAAAGCAAACACTTTTTGAGTGCATACGACTGATAAACCTAACCCCTATATGTTCATCGACCTCCAAAGCACACATGGATTTATTCATTACATTAAAAGGTAAAAGATATGTTTTTTATTTTTCGTAGAAAGCAATCACTTTGTGGTTTGACATATTATATTAAATAAAATAACAGTCACTTTGTATGAGACCACGAAATTTATTATACGTCAACTGGTTTCGCTTATCTCAAGCTTCATCAGGACGTATTTAAAATTAATCATAAATACACAAAGAGTGCACTACATATACAGATATACATAAGAGGGAGATATAATATAAAATTACACGTAAAAGAGAGAGACTTAATACATATACATAGTTAAATAGAACATCAAGGGAGACGGAAAATAAAATTATATGCGAAAGAGAGAGACAGAATACATATACAGATAGACGGAAGATTAAGGGAGTGGAAAATACAGTGTTTTATCTGTATATCTATTCTGTCTCTTACTAACTAATCAAAAACATATATTATATTGTTTAATCGAAATTTTAATTGAGAGTAAAGGAGTATTTGACATGTTTGAATAATAGTGGGTTTTCAGAATTTTCTAATCATTTGTTAGAAAATGATCGTACTTTTGATAAAAATTTATGATTTTCTGTTTTGCATTTAAACGGTGTTGATCTAAAATTAAATTATTAGGAATCGTTGGAGATATATAAAGCTTATAAAACTAATCAAAACATTATAAACAACCACATGTCCCATTCTAATTTTTTTTCCTAAAAATTATAATTTTGCAACAAGTAACAATTTAAGTTAGGTACTAAATTTATTTTCTAAATAATAATTATTAAGGAGAAAACATTCTTATTGTGAAGTTGTAATTATTCAGAACATAGCTCTATGATATTTAAATATTAATAAAGATATACATATAAAATCAATTTTATCGAAAAATATTGTTGTTGTGCCACCGGGATTCGAACCTGGATCTCTTTCCTAACTGGGGAAGGTACATTATCCAACTATGCCAAAGCGACAATATTTTTAGCGACAATTTTCGAACCTATATGTTACCTTTTTGATATTAATACATTTAATCGTTCTATTATTTGAAAGAGCCATCTATCTTATTTTTACAGAATCTCAAATACCTTTGAGTAAACTGATAGCAGACGCCAGAATTATCAATTCATTTTTATAAAATTTTGGACACATTGATACAACTTAATAAAAATATTGTCGCAGTAGCATAGTTGGATAATGCACCTTCCCCGGTTAGGAAAGAGATCCAGGTTCGAATCCCGGTGGCGCAACAACAATTTTTTTCGATAAAATTGATTTTATATGTATATCTTTCTAATTAATATATTTATTTCATAATTGTTTTTTAAAAATAGATTCTGTCAAAGAAACAATATAACATGTTTTTGATTAGTTAATGACGTCCTGAAGAAGAAAATGATACTTTTAGAAATCGGTAGATGTATTTAATTAACTAAATAGTTAATAAAACAAAGTGAACAATTTAAAATACTTGATTTTAACTGCAAAGTTGATTTTGCTACATTGGTTTTTTTTTTCTACTGGAAATGTACACTGACTGAATAAACATTAAAGAAATATATAATATGTATATTATAGGATGTTGCTGACAAATCAGTTCAGTTCTGACTAACTTCCCGGTAAATAACGTTGCACATGAGTAATTATTGTTGTCAAAGTGATTAACCATTGAGTAACTGTTTATGTGATTAATTACTACTTGTATTTATAAAGCGTGAGTAAGTTTTGCTAATTAAATTACTGTAGTTAGACCAGTTTGTTGTGAAATAAAAATAGATTTTGCACCGTTGCCATTGCCTCCGCGAAGATAGTATAATATTAAGTTGGGTGTTATTATTAAGGGTGTTAATATTATTAAGGGGGTCGATACTATGAAGTGAGTCAGGTATCACATCTCCGCCTTTATAAATAACGACCGACAGTTTCCGTTTCCACGCGTTTCACTTACTCATTTGAGCGATCTTTAAATAAACAGTTAATATTCTAAATTCTAGAATATCTAGATATTAAAAAAAAACCTTACATATAGAAAGTCATACTAAATTATTGTCGTCATCTTTCTTTAAATAAAATCCTAGAGTACTCCAATGTTTGTTTGTTATAAGTCAAAAAATAAATGGGAAATTCATATATTCATTGAAGAGAAGTGTCAAATTTCAAATGTATCTAACTCTAAACCCTTAGTATTTGTATTTATAATTTCTAAACCCTTATTAATGGAATGGTTTGTTTCCAAAAGGCCATTGGAAAATTCTGAATAGTTATTGTTATTTAGGCATTTAAAATGCTTTTTAATTCTAATATCAAAATTTCTGTAAGTTTTATCTATATAAAAATAATTGCAATAATTGTAAATTAATTTGTAGATCCCCGATTAAGAAAAAATATTAATAGAAGACTTAATATTATAAATAACCGAATCTTCTTTGCAAATAGTCACCTTTTAAATTTGTTTTCATATTAGTTCTTACTTATTCACCACTTTATAGTTTTGTTTTTATTTATGGTTATATTTTTAATTTCAGTATACATTGTTTTCTGAAGAAGATAGCATAAGTATCGAAACATATAGAATAATTAATAAAAATGGTTTAAACAAAGTATTTAGTATGATTATTAATATAAAAGGAGGCCACAAAGTAATGTTGAAAATATTAAACCGTGATTGTGACTGCGGTTAGGAGATTTGTGTTCAAATACAATGATGTTTAGTAAATTATTATTAGTAATTTGTTTAACAATCACTGGTGGACTAAAAACCAAACCACCAACAATCAAATCAAATTTATCAGTCGTTATTACAGTTGAAAACCGATTACACAATCACAGTCACGATAAGGGTTTAGCTCATCACTGTTTTATTTAATAATACTTTGTGAATTTACCTAAACAAATGCATTCATAGTCACAAAAACTATTGGCGATGTTTTGAAATGTATCCATTGCAACAGTGGAGAATCAGTCAAAACTGCACGCAGAATTTATACTAAATGCGTGCAATTTGAATCGAAGATTCCTTTATATATACGGCATTAAAACTATCGAGGTTTCAATAAGACATTATTTATTAGCCTTCCGGATTTTTTATTTATTAAAAAAATATTGTTCAAATATTCAATGTAAATAAAGGTAAAAAAAACCTAAATAAGTGAATAATTTACATTGTCAGTAAGTTTTTTTATATCTTTAATAATATTTCATAATAGTTTATATATAAATTATTTTTTTGTTATATTTTGGAATAACAATTACGCAAGTAGATTCGGTGCCAAATGATGATCAAATCAAACTAAACTAGTAGCACACAATGGAATACCAATGAAGAGGAATGAGAGTAGACTGCATGCAGTGGAAATGAGATCACTTAGGAGAATATATAGGAATCACATTGACAATACAGTAAAGAACTGAATCATGTTTTTTTTTGATTATTTTTACATTTTTTTTTTTGTGAAAATGTTAATATTAAACGAGATTATATACAAATTATGTTCTTACTATTTATTGGATAAACCACGCAGTACTAATACCCGTATGCCTTATACACAATACTTATTAAATTAACCCTTTTTTTTTCATTCTGTATTGGGGGGCATTTTTTGTAGTTACGCCACTGATTAAAAATGTAAAGACTGGTAATTTACATCCACAGATGAGAGGCTTATGAAAAATATTAAATGTAGGCCAAATATAATATAATACGTTGCTAAGCGGATTTTATTGAATAAAATGAATTATGTTTTGTGAAGGAAAGAAAACAAAACTTAAGAGTGGTATTATATCTTAATTGATTTAACCAGGTTCTAAATGATTTACAGTAACCTTACAAAGGCCCCAGAACCTTGACGGGTCCCGCGCCTACGTCACATATAAAAATAATACAAAATATCACGCTAACATGATTCAAAAGTGATATATTTACAATTAAACTTTAAAGGATTGTCATCAGGTAATTATGAGAATATTATTTTCATTTAAGAAAAAAATAAATTAATAATATCACAAAATAACTTCTACATTAATCGGTATTTCCGAATTTAACATAACCCATTGTAAGGTAATTTATTCTTTCTGCCTCGGTTTCATGTTCAGGGGGGAGACATCTAGCCTAATTAGTTCTTATTTTTTAAATATTGTCAAGTCGAATGGTAATGAAATGAAAGAATATTTTTATATAAAAACATTTATAATCTGTATTTTAAGATACTTGCATGTGTTAAAAGTGGAAAATGAGCAATTTACTTTAATACTTATAAATAAGGCTATTCAAAAATAATTACAATAAAATTAACATTAAATATTTGTGTTCATTATGCCAGCATTAATTTCTCTACCAAATTGCTGGTTAGCTCCTTGTGACGGAGTTCAGGCTTGTTGTTAATGACAAGACGATGCCCAATTATCCATGCAAATCGGGACTCTGGACGCGATATTCTTATGCAATAGCGACAGTCTGTTCTCGCTACACCGATTATATTTATCAACTTTTTATAGATCCAGCGGGACCCTTTTTGATACTTTCACACTTACGATTTAACGCAGAGTACATCACAGTCTAAGCTTAAACTCGAGGCGCACAGTTTAAATTTTCCCCGGAATTACAATCTATGAAGCGCTTACTTGATACTTTTAGAGACGACATTGATTCTATTTTCTAATTGAAAATAAAATCTCGTCTTTATGGAGCCAGTACTCCCGGCTGAGGTTCTCTCCAGACTGATCACCTATTGTGATGCATCCCTTAAGGTGCATTTGCCTACGTGACTCTAGTCACGTTCGCCGCATTACCGCCGCTGTACCCAAGCTGTGTCGGTCCACCTGCGTCTAACAATTCCGAGTTTTTATTACCGTCCGTTTCTTACTTCGGCTAAGTGCTTTTGTATCCTTGAACAAAATATTGTTTTGGGTAATTTCGCATTCTAACACCATCTTATTGAATAGTGAGAAATATAGATAAAATTAATTTTAAAAGATTGAATAAAATATAAATATCTCTTTTATCTATGTCTATCCGAATGGGTGAAACTTTATTTAAAATGTTTTGCATCATTGAGCTACAATATATGGATGCAATTCATCATTGAATGAAATATACATAGGGTAACTTCGAGATAAGTAGAAAATATAAAAATATAACAAGTTACAAGTTAAGCAGAAACAAGTTACAGCACAATCAGGAATATTTTTAAAACTTAGGAGATGTAATATTAGAGGTCATAATTAATTTTGGAGAAACAATAATTAAGTATTAGTACTAAACAAATATTGTTCACAAATACAATCACACTAGTAAGAGGAATACTCTCATTTTATATTCTAAAATCCCTTTATCTCAAGTGATCTAATAGTTAGGGTAACTAGAACGGCTAATATATAATTATATAATAATTTATTTGATTTCAGTTAATAAAGAATAAGGCACTCGTAATCCCTTATATTTAATGTTTAAATCTATTTGTACGTAATTGTCTCAAGTATGACAGTTTACCCCCTCTTTTCTTTTCACAAAATTTACTTTGAGTTTCTCATGGGAACTTATTTAAAAGAAATCATAGACCACAAGTGGAATTCTACAAAATTTATCAAATTGATCACGTGTATAAAGAAACGTCACGATTGGGGCTCAGGTTAAATTTTGTAATTTATTTATATACAAAAAGAAAGGACTCAAATAACAGTAAATAGGGAATGCAAAAAAAAATGTAAAAATCATATTTTAAATATCTTCAATTAGTTTAATAAAATTTTAAAGTGTTAAGATATTAAACACGAAAGAAAATTTAATTAATCCAAACTACAAAATAAACAACTGTCATTTTTAAAAATACTGTAAACAATTAGAGTTTTAAAATATTAATATTCTCTACATGTGTAATATGTTAAAGTGAGTTATATTAGTTTGTGAATATAAAACGTTTATATTGAAATATAGAGAGCCACATGAATATTTTTAATATTCCGCTTCGCAATGTAAATATAAACATTTAGTTTATTTTCGAGTGGAGTTTTCTCCCATACGCAAATAAGTTGCGCTTGTAAAGTTTTTAAATTAAATAAATTGTATTGACTTATTCATAAATAACATGTGAACATTTTAAATTTGCCAACGATCTGTTCAAGCTTAAATATACTGCTAATCTCATTTTATGAGTAACAAAGCAATTGAAATAAATTTGTGTATACGGAAACTAAACGTGGAGGATCTGGTAATGAAAAGAGGTTTGAGGGTATGGTGAGCTACGTAAATGGCAGTCTGTTGCAGTCACAGCCAGCGTTTTTTGTTAATAATTAAAGCTCATGTCTATAGCTTATACTTATAGCTTGGCAGCTACAAGTATTGACACATAGCGACCTCAATTAAATGAGTTTGGTCTTGGGTCGCGTCCGAGGGTTTATCCAGTCGGATACAATCATTGTTATAGTTCTTCCAGTTTTTTTTTCATCCTAATGTTGCAGTCAGGATAATTTACTTTACTAGGTTATCATTTATCAGATAATCAATAGCAATAAGCAACATAACTTCATTAGAGTGTGGTTTTTTATCTATAGATTTAAGCCAGCTTTTGACAAACAAATATATATGAAAAATAGATAAAAGCTACACAGCCAATAAAATTTATTTGTACATTTACTTACGACTATTTGAAATATACATGGTTTAAACAACACAAATTTAATACATGTTCTGAACATGTAATACAGTAGCTTATATTAATCTTTTAAATACCATGGACGCGTTAACACGCCAAAGTTTGTATGTCACGCCAAGCTACAAGCGTGTTAACACGTACTTTTTGACCTTGTAAACGTGCAGGGATCAAAGTCATAATTTTAAATCATTTTGACATCTGTGGACGACAGGTCTCAGCTTTTGATAGATAAGTCAAAACCCTTAAAGTCTAGTCTTATCCTATATGGTGTATTACATTTCAAATGGAGTTGGCAGTTAAAACGTTAAAAAAAGTGAGAAAGAACACACAACAATTTTCTAAACCCAACTTTATTTTTTAAGTTATATAATAGCTGTAACAATTGCTTGTAAATTGCGTGACAAATGAACGTAAATTATCAGAACAGAATAAACTATTTAATATTATAACATAAACATCAAATATATTTTTTTGTTTTGATGTCTTCACAAATCTTGCACGTATACGGAAAGTTAAGACCCCTCCACACTCTTCACTCTATAAAATGAACTTAAATGAGTTAAAACGATATTTTTTAGAAATTTTAATTAAGTACTATGTTAATTTCTAACATTTTTATTTATCTATTAATTTTATTTCCGCTAAAGCATATACTGTACTTGTTACGGATAAGAAAACTCATTACATTATCGATTCCGGAACCAGTAAAGTTGAAAATAAAACACAGTAAAAATGGAAATCATAAAAATGATTATTACCGGGGTACCTTGCTATGATAAAAATTATTACATTAAGGAGATCACATTATTATTGTGAAGTTGTAATTTTTTCAGAACATGATGTTTTTAAATACTAATTTAATGTATTAATTATAAATATATACATATAAAATCAATTTTGTCGAAAAATATTGTTTTTGCGCTACCGCGATTCGAACTTGGATCTCTATTTCCGATTCGGGGAAGTACACTACCAATTGTGTTATAGCGCCAGTATTTTTCGCGACAAATTGATTGGATTGGAAATGGAGATCCAGATTCGAATCCCGGTAGCGCAAAAACAATATTTTTCAACAAAATTGATTTTATATACACATATAATTAATATATAATTAATATATTAAATTAGTATTTAAAATTTTTTACAATCTACTCAGGTCAAAATTGTTGCAAACGAAGTGATTTGTAAGCGGGCTGATCGTGTTGCATTTGTGCAACTGATGAATATTGGGATTATTTGTACGGAGAACGCGTCATTGTTGTATAGATTTTTCAGAATATAGTTCTGTGTTGTTGATTAATCAATTCTAATCAATCTCGAAATCTGAAGACCTGTAGCCACAGCGAAAATAAAAAATCCAGATAAAGTAGCACCACAGGTAGGTCGTGCTCTTTCTGGTATCTGGTTGTGGTCCTCGAGCCACCAATTTTTTTCCATCCGTCCTACATTCAATTCGCAACCCCTCGTGCAAACAATAATGTTTACTTATCTTAGTAATTTAAACAAATTTTGATTTGTTTGAGATATTTTCACGAAAGAAATTCCTGCATATTTTCTCCACATGTACGTGTTCGCACTACTGGTCCATACGTTAACTTCGTCACAGCAGAAAGCCAAGACTTTTATGATTTTCACATTTACAACAGAATTGGTTTTGAAATTCCCCAAAACTTTGTATATTGTTTCCACGTCGTGGGTGACTGTGATGTCAAAATATTGTTCACGTTGTTTCTGAAATATCGTCAGGAACTTCTGCAAACTACAAATAATAACCGTCCAAATTTAACTAGGCGGATTGATATATTTACCTTACCTGACAGACATATATTTGTATTTTATTTTAAACTTGTATAAATTTCCTTTCACCCTCATTCTCTTTCATAAAAATGTTTGTAGATTAACTTAATTCACGTGCGATTTCTTACTAGCAAAAATGTTGGACAAGTCGGTTGGGTGGCTCGACTCTTTCTTATTCATAGCACGGTTTGATACGTCGTGAAAAGTCAGATAAGTGTACAGGCAGTTTATTAAATTTTATGAAAATAATATTTTACAAAATTTAAATTTATAAGTTCTATTTTTTTTATATGGTGTAGATTCATGGCTCTTGAAGACAGGAGAGAGAAAACGGATTTATGTTTTTGAGATGTGGTTTTGGAGACACATATTACGCATACCATGGACGGCGAGACGCATGAATGCCTTGTGATGACTTCTATTTTGTCAATTAAATTTTATAGATACCGTAATATTTAAACGTCAGCACTCAGTCACTGCTTGACGTTTTGAAGGGATAGTGCGACGAGAATGGTATAAAATTAAATATTGATTTAACAATAAATAAAATATTTATTACAATGATTTGTATTACTCCCGCGTTCCAGCCAACGCCACTGAAAACTTTGCAAGTCATATCAAGCTAGTTCAATGAGGTGACAAGTATTAAAGGACCATATCTATGGAAAGACACACACGGCAAGATAATCTCAGAGATTTAGTTGAGACACATCTCAATACCATGTACACTTGTTGAGATTTGCATCTCGAGGTAAACTCAGAGATCAGATTGAGATTGGTAGAAAGAGATAAAAACTCTGATCCGTGTATACGAAGTTTGATTTGATTTGAGGACGAGGCTTGATACGTGCGCAACAAACCTACCATAGACACCTGATAGTTTTATTTGTTTGAACTAGTGTACACGATATTTGATCTGACTGCGTGATTTGATACGTACACACAAACGTCACTTAAAATCACCATCATTCAGAAAATTAGGTAAAAGTTATTAAGTTTATAATTGCAAACATTTCTTTCTTTTCCAGTGGCAGTTAAAATCACACAACTGACGAACGACAATAATCAGACGTTTGACGTACGTTTAAACGTGTAATAAGTCACTAGATGGCGTTTCTCTGAGAGATGTGTACACGGAGACTAGTAAATCTCACAAATTCAAAATATCTCATTCGTGGACACGTGTCATTATAGGTTTTTTTCTCGTTCGTAAATCCCTTTGATATCGTACGAGGTTGTCAAATAGATAGTTAAACGAGATTGAAATATATATTGTGGCCGTGCATCGCATTACCATAACGTTATTAGCCACCACAATATCGAATGTGCCGTTGATACATTGTAACAAACATTGTCGTTCAGATTGTACAATTTTCGCAAATGGACTACTTCTTACATCGGGGAGCCAACAAGCTATTATTAATATTTTGGGACACACGTGTAATGGTTTAGAGAACCGAGTTTCAACTACACTTACACAAGGAAACGGCTGGGAAAGGGTAATACAAACTGGATTCAGTGGAAACGGAGGAGGCCATAAACGACAAGTTTATCAAGTAAGAAACGAAGTAATAGGAAAGTATCATAAAGCGAAGATGAGCATAATAGAAATGATGAAACTTTACTAAGACAGTTCGGGCATACGGGGCGTACGACGATGTACGGTTATTGTGTGTATTTGCGAAATGTTTGGCCGGTTCCCAGAAACAGTCACTGCATAAATACAAACATACAATAGACATATGAGATAAAAAAATTAACTCAACCTTGCCGAGTAAAATTGATGAAAATGATAAATGTTTCGTGTCCCGCGGACAGCACGATGCACGAATTTATCAATCCTGCAATAAATGCAACCATATTAATCCTTATCTACAGCAGTGATCAAAAGATTCTTACAATATTTCGATAATACAATATGTGCGACAGCTTAGAAAATGAGATCATCCCAGACAGATCTGGAAGAGTCCCACAGCGATGGATAAACGCGTTGCATCTAGCTAAAGAGACCCAAGACTGAGATTTGTAGAGGCGCATTATGAGTCGAGTCTCATCTGATTGACGAAGAAGAAATAACAAATACTTTACCGATACTATCTGTACCAGTGGTCAATTATTCTGAGTCGGCCTTAAGTCGACTCTGTCATTACTCATTGCAAATGTCATGTTGGTTAATCACATATAAATTTTTATGTACACGAATCAGACATATCGTGTTGGCAATCCTGAAACCAATAGGTTGGCCGGAGTGACTCAGTTAGCGAGAATTTCAATTTCAATACTACCCTCGCACGCATTCCGGGCGAGGCGGTGGGGAAAAGTTAACTTCCGTCACGGGGTAATAAGTCAGCAACTAGGTATATACATCGTCTATGAAGCCCGTGGTTCTTAAACGGACCACTTTTGTGAGTATCTGCCTTGCTCGAAACTTCTTTATGTTCCCCGAAGACAACAGACTTGCGTGAGTTTTCAAACGTAAAAATGCAGACGTGCAAAATAAATACATGATCCCTGATTACAAAATATGCCCGATTACTTTATTACGAATGAAAAAAAAAATATTCAGTCATAATTCACACAGTAAGCTAATGTAATTTACATAAAACGGTCTTTTTGGGGTGTTTTTTGTGTTAATTTGGTTTATTAATTTAATATTGTATTTTTTTATTTAATTTGCTAAAATGTACGCTTATACGTGAGTATATCGGAGAGAATGTTATCATACAGACGCAGGATAACCAAGAACCTTTTTGTCTGACATTACACTCAACTCGTGAAAACCTTAAATTGAAGACATATATAGCTATATTAAAAGATTCATTTTAGATATTATCGTAACCCACTGCTAGAGTTTTTAATTCTGATAGTCCTCGTGCAACGTAATAACGCTACTTTGAAACAATTTTTTTCAATGCAATGCAATGTTTGCTCGCATACAATTTGTTTTTTCATTTCGCATATCAATCTTACTGAACTAATGGTTTATCATACTTTTAAAATTAGCAATATTAACTTTGTGGTTAAATATTTACTTTGTAGTCAGTTATGACATCCTGAAGAAGAAAATGGTATTTTTCGAAACCGGTAGATGTATTTAAACTCAATTAAGTGGTTATTAAAACAAAGATAATAAATAAAAATATAAATGTTTATCTGCTGAAGCAAATATGTTAGAGGCTTTTTTACATGTACCAATTTGCTGAAATTTTCTAACATTTTTTTTTTACTGTACTCTGTTTTTTCGAAAGGGATTATTTTGACTGAAAACGCGTTCAATGGCATCTTATACTAACTTCTGATCAGATCAAACGATTTTTTTAATGGGAAATTTAACGAGAAATAATTTCAATATTTTAATATATCAAAGAACGCACAATTACTGGATTTTCACCCATAAAGGCACTGTTATTAAACAAATTATAGATATCTCATAGAGACGAAGCTATTTTTATTATATTTAATGAAAAGATATGAAAGTATGGGTAATTACAGGGCTTGCGATCTGTCTTCGGCTGGCTTAATACAACTTAACAAATATACAAATTAACATACACAACTGCCGAAAATATGATAGATATGGAGATTGATTAATGGGTGAGAATGGTGAATGTTATATTTGTATAAAGCGATCATTTAAGCCAGCTAAAGACAGGTCGTAAGCCCTGTAATTACCCATAGTTTCATATATTTCCATTAAATATAACATAAATTGCTTCGTCTCTATGAGATATCTGTAATTTGTTTAGAAATAATTTCATTTTTAAAAATGGTTTGCGTTAATACAAATAGATTTTGTTATATTTTATTCTATTTTGATCATGTACAATATTTAAAATGAATAAATCTTATAAAAAAATAACAAAGACATTAATTAAATACAAATATTCTAGCTTTTTTGCCTTTTTCGGAACATTTAATGAGGCAGATAATACTAAGTCTTATTATTTGTCCTCATTTTAATTTAATCCTCTTCTGCACATCTATAGTCATCTTTTCAAGTATTGAGGATCGATTTCAGAAACATGTAACGGTTTTATCTTTGAATTTATTTTCAAAGTACTAACGAGGGTTTGAGTTTGAAAAATATATCCTAAAATTAAATTTTTGCTATTTTACAAATGTAAAATGTTATTTGTTAATTAGCTTTTCACTCGTCCAAAGACTCAATGGTCTGATAACATCTGGCAAATTGGATGTAAAGCATAAAATACTAAATTTAAAACTAGAGTCAGATCGACAGAAGAAGCGGATAAATATGTAATATAATATTTATTTTCGAATGATTTTAATTTTTTAATAGTTTATAAATGCAGCACGCATGAGAACGGGAAAAGAGCTATAGCTTTAAATTGCAGATTTATTACCGTTTCTACTATTAAAGATCTTTCAGCCATACACATTGTCAGATAAACTTGATTGTTTATAACGTTTATACTATATAATTAAAAATATTATTTAAAAAAAAGAACTTAAATGTGGGAAAAAATAGCATAATAATAAAAAGTAACAAAATAAATAATTAAATTATTTTTTTGATATTTCTGTCAGGGGTAAATGGTTCGTTTTTGTTTGTATTTGAAAAGTGTATTTTTAAAACAAAAAGGTCAGAAATTCATCCAATTCGAATTCCAAACCCTTCATTTCAATCAAGAAATTTGTTTACAAAAAAAGCGTTAAACCCAAAGCGGATTTATATTTATATGCGATAATAAATATTTCACAATATTTAACATTTATTTCGGACACATTTTGAGCGCCCACCGTGGCCTGTACTAACATGTCAATGTTGGACAGAAATACGACTTATAAAACATTTGCAAACACATCCCTTGTCTGATAAATATTTTACCTGAAAGGCTACCTAGCAGTGACCCTTTCCGGACGAAGGGTCAAGGCTCTCTATACTATTAATTTGATGAAATGCTTTCCCATGTATCTTCAACTTCAGCCACTGTGTTATTCTTTTTAAATTGTGAAATAATAGCCACCTTCCTTCTTTCACATCTATCTCCAACTTTGAATATTTGAACGTCTTCAAGTTTGCAGAAACCTCACACAATAGTGTTTGCAACTTGTTTGCAAACCGTAAACATATTTCGTTGCGAACTTCTCTCGTTCAACTATTATTTTGCAGTGAGTTTAATTTAACGAGACCATTACAAATAAATAACTCAAATGCATGTTTCGAAGACCGAGGGAAATTTATTTAATTATATCTCGCCACATCTACCGTAATAAGCTGAATAATAAAATAATAAATACTTGAATGGTACATTTTAATGAATTTATAATCTAAGGAATATAATAGCTCTTATTTATTCATACAGATTAATTCAGATGATTTAGATTCTCCCAGTTGGTTACGACATCTAAATTTCAGTATCCCGAAACAAGATAAATTTATATAAAATTACCTTCATAGATTATATATATTACTAATATAACTAATTTTAATTCTTCTCTATATGTATACTCATTATTTACCTTTATTAATTTTATACCAATTTTTAATTATTTTAGTTTTAACAACATATAAGAATATTTAAATAAAAATATCTATATGTGTACATCTATTCCGCTTAGGTTAATACCAATAATGTATTAAATGCATAGATATTTTAATATAAACGACCAAGTTGAATTAAGATTTTAAAATATTAAGTAGTATGAAACGTTCAATGAAAGTATGGAATGATTTATTTTGAAAATATTGTACATAACATTACATATTTGTCGGTTATTTGATCTTTAAGAAAATTTTATATCTCTTATATATATTTTAATATAAACCTGCGCCTCATAAGATGTATAACGAAAATAATGCGTTACTCACTTTTACTTTATGGTTTATTTTTACATTTAAAGGTACATATACCAGAAATAAAATAGATTTTGGGAAGCGTCGAGTATCGATCTCGCTACCTCTGATATTCTAAGCGAGCCCTCTACCATTTTGCTATTACCCTGGAATGGACTGTACTATCAAATTATCATGTAAATATAATATATTATAATGTTTTCTTGATGTACTTAATAATTCATACATTTTTATTTTTAAAAGATAGTTAAATTGTTATTCATATTTTTATCCCGCGTTATTTTATGAGGTATACCGAGGTTCGATTCTCACGGGTGTTCAGAATCTTGTTTACAGAATTATTTGGGCTATTCTGCCTTGTTGTATCAGATATCTTTTGCCGATGTTTCGGATTCTATTACAGATTCGGGTCTGATCCATGACAGACTCTGAATATCAGCAACATCAGCCCTGATGATCGGATCCGAAATATCGGCCAGAAAGGTCGGATACAAAAGGCAGAAAAAGTTCAAAAAAATTATGGATATACAGTAGACCCTTAATAATCATGCATGTTGATATTTGTCCTATTTTTTTGATGGAATATTGGTTTGATATTTGTCCGAAAAGTCGAATCAGACTATAAAAAAAAACTTTGTACAACAATCATGGTTTTTTTCATCGAAAAGATAAATTAAAAGATTTTATACGTATATCTTTCTAACTAATACATTTAATTTGTATTTAAAATATCACAGTCCTATGTTCTGAACAATTACAACTTTACAATAAGAATGTGTTCTTCTTAATAATTACTGATTAAAATTTATTTACGTAATTATATAGGCCTACAGTATATTTACGTATTTATATAGGCCCACAGTATATTTACGTATTTATATAGGCCCACAGTATATTTACGTATTTATATAGGCCCACAGTATATTTACGTATTTATATAGGCCCACAGTATATTTAAGTATTTATATAGGCCCACAGTATATTTAAGTATTTATATAGGTCCGCAGTATATTTACGGCGTAATGATAACGCATTAATAAGTAATGGTTAATACGTAATTATAATGTATTAGTGATGATTTCCGAGTAAAAATAATTATTGTTTAAGAATAGATAGGCAAAATTCGGGGCTGGAAACAGATTTAACCATTTTTAGTTCATTTCTGTGGAAAAAATTCGTTGATATTCATCTTTTTTGATATTCACCCATCCCTCGGGAACGGATTAATGACGAATATTGAAAGTTCACTATATTACTAGGCTGACATGGTGTAATTGGTCAGCGCGCTTCCCCGGATAGGAAGAGTTCCTGGTTCAAATCCAAATTGATTTTATCTGTATCTTACATCTTTCTAATTGGTGCATTTAATTTGTATTAGTATAATAATTTATTTTTTTAATCTGGAACATATTTTATGCAGGAGTGCTCTGAACTTTTTTTTTTTAAATCGAGATTCGTACACGGAATACATACCACATTAATATTCTTAGTGTTTTAAAACTAAGCTAAATGCTTGTACTATGAAAATAGGACTAACTTGCTGGTGTCCTTAAACGAGGTGAGAACAGTTGACCAGCGTCTTAACCATTACCCCAACAAACTACTCAAATGTAACTGACATGTAACGCGTTTTTTTATGTATGTATATGTATTATAAAAGCATTGATTTTTCCCACACCAGCACAAATAACACAAAAAAAGGCAAGTTCCCAGGTGATCGGAGAGTATTCTTCTGGAAGCAACGTCGAGGGCTGTTGAAATACACATTCTCTTTATATTTATTGACGTCTCAAGTGGGAATGTGTCGCTGTGAGGAAACACGGAACAATAATGTTTCGTGAATTCATCGCGGTGACGTCCGCTCACTGCCTGTTCACCGGCACCGGGACGTTTTACGACTCTCTTCCCCGCGGGCTGACTCTGTAAAACAGTAAAAGCCGCCCGATAGGAACCGGGTTATCATTTGCCTGTTAAAACATCAAGTGCTGTGAATGGTATTCGTGTACTGGGCGGAGTGACGTGCGCCGCAATGGAGGGGTTGATACGTCACGTGGCTCCGGCGGAGCCAACAGTACAGGGATGTCGTAAATATGCTTAACGGTGATAACGAGGCGAAGTGCGAGTGGCATTTCTACCCATCTCTATACTAATGTTAAAGGATAGATTCATACGTTTGTTAGTAAAATCGAACAATGATTCAAATCTTTTTCGATGATTAAATTATACATTTACGTTTAAACGGTAAACATATCGTTCCTTGATATAACAAAGTCAACTATCTTAAGGAAATATGAATTAAATATATTAATTATAAAGATATACATATAAAATCAATTTTATCGAAAAATATTGTTGTTGCGCTACCGGGATTCGAACCTGGATCTCTTTCCTAACCGGGGGAGGTGCTTTATCCAACTAAGCGGCATTATTTTTAGCGACAATTTTTCGACTTTATATGTTACCTTTTTGAATTCAATACATTTTATCGTTCCATCATTTGACAGAGCCATCTACCTTATTTTTACAGAATCTCAAAATACCTTTAAGTAAATCTGATAGTAGACGCCAGAATTATCAATTCATTTTTATTAAATTTTGGACACATTGATACAACTTTATTATTTTTTAGGAGAACACATTCTTATTGTGGAGTTGTAATTATTCACAATTCACAGACCTATGTTCTGAATAATTACAACTTCACAATAAGAATGTGTTCTCCTAAAAAATATCTTAAGGAATTGTATTATACGTTTATACGAGGCTTGTTTTTTAAGTAAGTATACCGTTGCCGAAAATTCCCGGTGTAGCGTTGCGGTTGGTGGCGCAATGGTTTCCTTCATCTGTTGAATCACCGCACGCAATGTTAGAGATATTCACATAGTAAGACCATCTTGTATTGAGTGCTCGAAATGTTCAAGACAATAGATCAACCCGCCGACTGTGAAATACGGTCCGTGATTCGTTTCTTGAATGCACGAAACGTGAAACCAGCTAACATCTGTTTTGTTTTGTCCTGATTTGGCGCCGAGTGATTTCCATCTATTCTTTCATCTGAAACGGTTTCTTGGTGGCAAGCGTTTTGATGATGATGAACTCAAAGACGGCATATAGACATGGTTTTCATCCCAGGCGGCGTCGTTCTATGACGAAGGTATACAAAAGTGGTGCCCCGTTATGACAAACAACGTCCGAAAAAAGTAGTGTTGTAAAACAGAAGTGTTTTTTTTTTTTAAATTATGGTACTTACTTAAAAAACACACCTCGTATGTAACCATTTTCTGTCATACCTATCTTCCGTGATTCATACAATTACGTCACACGTTGCGTAAACTAACTAAACTAACAAACGAATGTCTCTATTGTTCAGAAACTCCGCACTAAAGAAAGGCTCTCTACACGCAGAAAAATAATCTTTTCATTCTTTGGCGTGTTGCTAGAGTAGTTGTGACAGCCTAAAAAAATGATACAAAATACAAGCACGATCAAAGACAAGAAAATGATCGCAGCCTCGCTACATGTCGTACTAAACATGGCCCAAGATCCTTGATCTCCTCAATCCCGATTCTCAGCCTCACCATTATTTGCAAATCACATTATCTACGAACTCATCTTCTTCCCATTACAAAAAACTTCCTCATATTTATTTATCATTTCCAAAAAGTGAATCACCTCCCAGGGTACATTTGCTCACATCGGGAGCATTACACGGCGACGCTAGTAAGTCACTAAAACAAATTTAATTTATCATTTATTATGACAACAGAAAAACACTACCTATAGAAAAAATGTACATAATATACCACCGGAATTCGAACCCGGAGTGTTCTCTTACCTACCACTCAATGGTTTTTGAGATTCATTACAAATAAAATGATAACATCTTTTACTTGGAAATATTAGACGTCGCACGTACAAACGACAACATGTAAGTTTAAAACTCAATACCAAAGTAAATTATTACCTTGGTGTAATTGAAAACTCATTTTCCCGGTAGGAGAAAGTTGATGTGATGTGTTTAATTTGTTATATATAGCAAAAAACTGTTTTCTAAAATTTAAACATCAATATGAAAATATTTTTTCAATAAAAATTAAAAATACATCAGGAGAACACATTCTTATTGTGAAGTTGTAATTATTCAGAACATAGGTCTGTGATGTTTTAAATATGAATTAAATGTATTAATTAGAATGATATACATATAAAATCAATTTTATCGAAAAATATTGTTGTTGCGCCACCGGGATTCGAACCTGGATCTCTTTCCAAACGGGGGAAGGTGCATTATCCAACTATGCTACAGTGACAATTTTTTTAGCGATAAATTTTTGAACCTATATGTCACCTTTTTGATATTAATTCATTTAATCATTCCATTATTTGAGATTCCGTATAAATAAGGTAGATGGCTCTTTGATTTGAAACTGATTTTATATGTGTATCTTTCTAATTAATACATTTAATTCACATTTATAAATGTAAAGGATTAATTTTTTCTTTAAAAAAACTAGATTCTGCCGGTAGTCTGCTGTTCTTTTAGCAGAGCAATTTCTGAAGAATATTATCATTCGTAACTCATCCAGCTTACTTAAAGAATTTTTCTGTAGATCCACATCTCAAAGGTTTAAGTCGTCTTAACATTTCGTCAGTAAGTGTCTGTGAATGAAATAATACCGAAATTACATATCTGAACATCCGCATTCGTGATCTAAAGTTTAGATCATGACTGTAGAATATCTTGTTCATGCGAATAAAGGTTACACGAGCTTTTTTAATATGACATTTGATTTCAATAGAAGGATTCTATCTTTCATTTCAATTTTAACCAATATTTTGTATCATTTCCAATTTTGTTCCAACAATGTATGACATTCATTGTCAACTGTGTTCTATTTGCTAACAAACTTTTTGTTGTATTAAGGTCTACCTTGAAGTCTCACATGTTAACTTAACTATTAACAATGTGAATTTATAATATCATTGTAAAATTAGTAACAGAGTTTATTCCAAGTTTAATCTGAAAAGATGCGTAAAACGAATCGAATAATTAAGGGTTTATCATTAGAGCTGAACTTGCTGATGCAATGTATTGATAGTATAATTACGCATTGGTTTGCAATACCGCAATTGTATTGTAATTGATAAACACCCGGTGAACGTCAATAGAGGTGATGGTTTGAAATTGAAATTATTGTGGTATCTGGCGCTTCAAAACTTGTCAGATAGTGGAATAAATGGAATATACATATAAATAAATACAATATATATACAGTCATAATCTATTTTTGACACGGTATAGCACGCCAAACGTTGTACTTAAATAACGAAACACCCTACTTTTAACACGGTATTGCAAGTTAATACTTAACCATACCATCAACACTCACACGTCGCAACAGTTGTTTCGGTCCTGATGATGGATTCTGCAATGGGATCCGATTCGTATGGATACGTATGGAAGAATAGCTCAGAAAACTCTATTCAGCCGCGAAAACCTGAGAAATTATTTTATGATTTGTGTTTTATATATAGTCAATGAAGTATGCATTTGGTTTTATTATATTTAAATAACATATCGTTATTATAAATATGAATTAAATATAATAATTAGAAATATATACATATAAAATCAATTTTATCGAAAAATATTGTTGTTGCGCCACCGGGATTTGAACCTGGATCTCTTTCCTAACCGGGAAGGTGCATTATCCGAAGTGGAATGATGATGACATATGTGTGTATTCGTTTATCCTCAATGATGAGATGTACCATGATATTTTTGACGTTGAAAGAATAATTCTCCGTTAATATTTTCGCGATATTTATATACTTCGAAATGTTTATAAGTTATTCTTAAGTCGTGCTCGGAAGGTTTTGCGCTTTCCTACCCTGTTGGCACAGACTGTCCGCCGCCTCGTACTCGGCCAGGGCGGATATTTCAGGATTTCTGAGGTCGAGTTGTATGAACTTTTCTCATGCTCACCCTCTTATTAACGGTACGAGCGGTTTGAACCACTTAGACTTTATTGCACCCGTGGCAATCAAGTTTATAAACTCCTTCTGTCTCCAGGGGTTCGCGAGCCTTTGCCGATCTCAGGAGGTCAGTGATTTTGGTCGAGGTCCCGAATGCTGAAGTTGTGTTTCAGTTGTACTTCTGTCGGTCTGCTTGTTAGGAAAAAAAAGACCCGCATCCGTGGATGAGATTTTCATCTCGAGACAAGGGGTTTCGCTCCCAAGATATTGGAGACAATTTCGTAGTCCACTGTGTACTCACCGAGTCTCAGAGATTCGAGCACGGCCACTTCATATTTGTACGTCTAAACGTCAAATGTAAGTCCATTAACCGTTGATGTTCGGTTCGTCCGCTGAGTGAATTTGCATCTCCCACGAGTTAAAACATAATTAATTATTTGAATCATTTAGAAAGATGAACAGTATAATTGTATATCGAAAATATATTTATCGCCGGGATACGAATCTGGAATCTCATCTAAGCTTAGGAAAATGTATTATTATGTATTAGTATTAATTAATTGTATGTGTTTTTAATTTCACTAATGTCTTCTGTTTGTCCAACTTTTTAGAATATATGTTTGTTTGTGTCTATGTAAATTCTAGATGACGTTTTGAATCTCGTTGTCAAATTGAACGCAGTAAACACGAGTCTGTCCCACTAACTTCAAACGATTATTTCTGATATTATTGATGCGGTAGCTGATGATGTTGTAGCTGCGGCTGGAGCTCAGCGCCAACTCTCTAGTGCAAGCGGCGCTCTCACGGAAAGCTGGTTCCCTGACCAAATTTATTTATTTATTTATTTTATTTGTAACTATATAATACAATGTAAAATCTGTTTGGACTGTGCCCGTCTCACTAGAGAAATTTTGTGTCGAGACGGGCATAGTTTACAAGCAATTGTTCAATTAATTAGAATTACAAGTAGTGGATAGAATTACATTTATTACTATATAACAGGTGTATATGAAGAACAATTTTTGAATTTAACTTTTGAATCACTTTGAAGCAATAATTAATATAGGTATGAGTCAATATGTTTGGGTGAGTGCACCAATACTGGCTCTACCCATATTAGGAATCCAAGTTTTAATGTATAGTTTCATGTTCTTGGAACAATTCAATTGATTTAAATCTTTTAGCATTCTATTAAATAATTTAGGTCCAAAATATTTGTAGTTTCTTTGACCATATGTTGTATGTACTCTTGGGGTTTGTAGGTTATTTGTATTTGTCCGTGTGGAAATTATATTTTTAGTTGTTTTAAAATATGTCTGAATAGCTACAGATGTCCGTGACTAAAATATAGTATCTGTATTTTGTTTATATATATGTGTGAACTTTTTATTTATTAATATATTTTTGTTTTTCCTTTCATAATATAAATAATATTTCGTAACTTAAATGTATTTCATAATATTTATTATCTTTAAAGAGAATCATGACTTCATAGAAAAATCCCTTTCACGTTGGAATAAATGTATTATTATTATTAGTGGTTAGACATAATTAAAAATTGTATTTATATTTAACTTTGTTTTAACCACTGTGTTATTTTAACGTTTCGTCGTTAGATTGTACGCCAGTCCTAATGAGGATACGTCAGTATAAAAACCGGTTGACGTAAAAATATCACAGTGGTTTAAACAAAGTTAAATATTAATAATATTTCAGGTTATCTTTTGATCAAAATTTCAACACGTCATGTGCACGGCATTGAGATTTATTTCAACTAAACCTCTTAGACCTTTCTGATAGTGTCTCATTACATACTAATGTAGAGCTTTTCCGGGCCGCAGTGAATAAAGTCGTATCCAACGTTTGATGAACAGATAGGGCACAAGAAAAATAAGATGTTTCATAACATGGAAATGGTAAATAAGATAGTAAGGTATTTCATTTGGTAGGTAAATAAATGTCTTATCTAAATAGTATTACATAAAAATTTGATACATTTTATGAAAAAATGAAATATCTTAATCGGTTTTTTATTAATACAAATTAAATTAATCAATTAGAAAGATATACAGAAAAAAATTATCTATCGAAAAAATATTTATTGCTACCGGAATTCGAACCTGGACCTCTTCCTATCCGGGGAAGCGCGTTCTCCGATTTCGCTATAGCAATCGAATACATTATCGACAAATTTGTTGAACTTTTATTCTGTAATATTTCAAATGGATACATCTATTATTCCATTTAAAAAAGCAATCCATTTGATATTACGAAGAATCTCAAATACCTTTGAGTAAAATACGATTGGAAACTCTAGAATTAAATTAATTAATCAATTTTATTACATTCGGAAACTTTAATACAAGTTATATGTTTGTGAGAGCACGTATTTTGCTGTGAAGTTGCATTTACAGAACAAAGTTCTGCGGTAGAAAAATCGGAGGATGCGCATCCCTGGATAGGAAGATATCCAGGTTCGAATCCCGGTGGCAACAATTTTTTTTTCCGATAAATTGATGTTATCTGTATATCTTTCTAATTAATACATTTCATTAGTTTTATATTAATTTAAGTATGTTTGAATTCGCTTGTAGTTTCATTTCAGGAATTGAAGATATGTTATTTTAATTTTTTTTGTTTCTTCCATCCAATCTGCGTCTAATAGACCTCAAAAATTGAGGTCTATCCAGATCTAACAGAAAATAAGTATTGAAAAGAGACACATTTTTACCTAGACTTCGTACAACAGTTGATTTGACTTCAGTGCAAAGAAAGCCATCAGCTGTGATATAAAAAATAACAAATAGTAACCCTACCCGTGTTGAATAGCAAAAGCCCGAGATGCCGCGCTGGATATTTGAAGTTACCAAACGCAAATTTGAATAATTTAAATTATGTTTTTGGTCACGTTAACCGCCTGGGGAGCCTAGCAGTAGCACCATCGGCGCCAAGTCCCGCTCAGGCGGCACTTGCCGCAACCTGACCCCGCAGGGCTAAGCTGATAATAACAAATTAGATGAAAATATACAGAAAAATCCAACCCTTGAATATTTATTACTGGGACTCGAACCCGAAACTTTCTCTTACCGGGAGAATGCGTTACCATTATGCAATTTTAACTATTTAATTTTAATACATATTAAATGTATAAATAATAAAGATATGCAGATAAAATCAATTTAGCGAAAAAATATTTTAAATATGAATTAAATATATTAATTAGAAAGATATACATGTAAAATCAATTTTATCGAAAAATATTTTTGTTACGTCACCGGGATTCGAACCTGGATCTCTTTACAAACTGGGGAAGGTGTATTATCCAGCTATGCTACAGCGACAATTTTCGAACCTATATGTGTTACCTTTATGATATTAATACATTTAATCGTTCCATTATTTGAAAGAGCCATCTACCTTATTTTTACGGAATCTCAAATACCTTTGAGTAATCTGATAGCAGACGCCAGAATTATCAATTAATTTTATTTTATTGTTTATTAAGAGAACACATTCATATTGTATTATTGTATTCTCTTAATAAAAAATATTTATGTTGCCTCCCGGATTTGAACCAGGACCACTTTTTATTTGGAGAAGTGCGTCGACTTCTTAAACCATGTCAAAATTATACGTTATAGAACTTATATGTTGATATTTAAATATGATCTGAAAAACTATAACTTCACAATAATAATGTGTTCTTCTTAATAATTTAATTTTGTATCGAATTTAGACTTTATAGTACTTCATGCTCATATTTTCACACTCTTTTTTAGATGTACCAACAATGTAAATAGTATTTGTATAATAATAAACTAAAGTGTGCTAAATGGTCTATAGAATTTAGATAATTAATTCGCAATTGACATATTAGATTTTATTAAACCGACACGTGATTTGTATAATTCTTTGTTGTCGAGTCACTCGGATAGAGTGACTGATGTTTGAAGGATATGCAAGTCGGATCAGAAGGTTTTGTACATAGTGGACTGAAGACCCTATCTCTCTTCAAGTCTCACGCGTGTGAATGTATGTTGCAGTGTATATGAATTTGGCTGGTGCTTATGAGTATATATGTTGTGACTAGAGCAAGGTATATTATAGTTTAAATAGGACTTCCAAAAGTTGGTGTTTATTTCGAGTCGGTTCACAATTAAAAGTAGACGAGTATAGAGTTAATTTGCTCATATAAAGTTCGTAACGGGAGATTACTGTGATGTGTGAGATGTTACTGGAAAGACGGGCTGCGGGGAAGTAGCTGGCCTTCGCTAGCTGCCTCCTAGAAGCTCGTCTCGATGTATTGACATCTGCATTTCTATGAGTACCAGGTGGACTCATATGGCTGTCAAGTGCCTGAATTGATAACTAGGTACTGTGAGACATCTATTATTTCTAATTAAAACGATGATGATGAACCTTGCGATGGGATCCGAAACGTCGGTCAGAGAAGTCGGAGACAGACGGCAGAAAACTCTACAGAGAAGATTCTGAGCAGGCATGAGAACCAGTTAGATTCTCATAGTTTTTGCAATAATTACCAAAGAGTGTTTATTACCTCACACTGATTCTAATAACGCCGTAGACAGCAATACGCTGATTTAGCAAAGTAACGAATCTACCCTCGTCGCCAATTTAGTTCTCGATCACCCTAAGGTTAACCGCTTCTGTCGAGGTGGGGGTGGCCAACTGTTAATTGCTATATGAAATAATAATAACCCTCCCCTTTTTGCAAAGTGTGCAGTTTGCGTGTGCTGTGCTGTTTGCATATAAATGGTAATTACTCGTGTCGTGGAATGACACGTTCTGGTTTTTTGCGTAATATCCGCAATTCATGTTCCAGAGGTGCCTGGACGCTTGAGTAATTTCTGAAAATCTGCCGATACTCAATGCGAACAATTTACACTGACTAATTGCAATTTCAACATCCCATATGAGTATTATTTTATTTGTCTGTTTAACTTTTCAACCCTCAGATAAAATAGTGGATGAAATCGAAATGAATTGGATATGGCCAGTGGCGTAACTGTAAATATTGGACCCCTATTGCAAAATGGAAGGGTCCCCTGTATGTGTATTTTATGTATGTACGAATAAGAATATTGAGTATATTTTATTAATAAAATAGGAAAATTCATTAGGTACGATTTAATAGTGCAGTAAAATAAATACGTTGTTCCATAAAACGAATTATTTGTCCATTACAATAATAAAAAAATATCATTAAATAAATATATCTTTTAAATAGTATTTTTTTAATGTATTAATTATAAATATATACATATAAAATCAATTTTGTCGAAAAATATTGTTTTTGCTCTACCGGGATTCGAACCTGGATCTCTATTTCCAATCCGGGACAATATACTATCAATTGTGTTATAACGCCAGTATTTTTCATGATAAATTTTCGAACCTATATGTTACACTTTTTCTAATTAATACATCTGTCGTTCCATTATTTTTGAAAGCCATCTACATTATTTTTACGGAATCACAAATACCTTTGAGTAAACCGACTGCAGACGTCGGAATTATCAATTCATTTTTATTAAATTTTGATACAACTTATATTATTAAGAACACATTCTTAATAAAAATATATCTTTGCTTAATAAAAAAACAACCTAACCTAACCTAGAAATTTTTTAATTATTTTATTACAAAAATAATTTGTTCATTGGAACCAAATAGTTCCCAAATTCATTTCTCATCATCTGTAATATTCACAATGTAATATTCATATGTAAAAATATAAATGCACTTAAAAGTACAAAAGAAAAAAAATTGTTGCTTCGCTTTACAGCGATTTTCTCTTAACGGCGATGGTCTGGTCCCTAATCCGACACACCAGTAGAGTACTATTGTATAACGTATCGAAAACTTTTTTAAATTTGTCATAATGTTATTTTTTGATATGGTAGATTTATAAAAAATATTGGTCCACATTAGCACTGAAAAAAGTATTTATGCCAAAAATGTATTATTGACAGGCCCGATGCACTGTGGAGCCCAATGCACTGCATTGGCGCAGGTACGCCTCTGGATATGACTTATTTTGTTTATTTGATTGCCTTCATCAAATTATTGAGAGCTGTTGAAGTGATAGGTTAGTTGATTCTTAATTAGTATAAACGATTATACAAGAGGTGCGATGGAAGTGTAATATTCGTCACGGAAGAATCGATTAGGATTTTTATAACTATTTTCAGTTCTAAGTAAGATACTTATAATTATATATTATAAGATTTATTACGGTAATGACGCCGTCTAACGTCAGATAACTCTACTCCCGTTATAATGCGGGATACATTCACTAGCGCCGCTCGGAAGATTATTTATTCCAGTATCCGGCTGCCTTATCTTTGTCTTGTAACATCAAGTCTCAAATCACGCTTGCTTTAGTCAAATATCATAGTTTGTAAATATTTTGAATAAACCATGTTTGTTAACTGTAAGTATGTTGTACTCATCAATTATCCTGTTCAATTATCTTATTTACCCACTGTTAAAATGAAGAAAATTTAAATGTCAAATGGGTTGAAATTAGAAAAAATACCATGATTACATAACACTACACATTCGAAGCCTTCTGATATATAGTTTATCATCTAGCACACATGCAAATATATAGAGCATTGCGCAAATTCCATAAATAAAATGTTATTGCTACAAAAATACGTATTTATAATTACGTATATTGTCATTGAATTGAATAAAAGAACACCAGTATGCACAAACATACTTGACCTTTAAAGAGAAAATATATTGCAATATTATGGTATTTATCCTCAACATGACATAAGAAGAAGAGATAGATTGAGACTGCCATCCAAGAAGAAAGCTAAATCACTGTATTAATATTAGAAAGGTAACATATAGGTTCGAAAATTTGTCGCTAAAAATATCGTCGCTGTAGCATAGTTGAATAATGCTCCTTCTTCCATTTGGATAGAGATCCAATAACACTATTTTTCGACAAAATTGATTTTATACGTATATCTTTCTAATTAATATATTTTTAATATATAATATATTACTGTATATTATATCTAACGGGAATTTGTTAACCGAGGCAAGACTAGCGGTGCACAATAGAGTCTTGGTATTAACACTAATATATGGAAGTGAGGCCTGGAGCTGGCAGAAGAGAAACGAAAGTGGACTGAATGCAGTGGAAATAAGATCACTTAGGCGTATATGTGGCAAATCTATTTATGGCAGAGTAAAGAATGAAGAAATAAGGAAAGAATGTAAAGGTAATATTAGTATAGTGAGTAAGATTAAGAAAGGATCACTTAGGTGGCTTAGTCATATGGAACGGATGAATGAGGAGAGAATGGTAAGAAAGACATATGACGCAAGTGTTGATGGCACCAGAAATGGAGGACGTCCGCGGAAGACTTGGCACGACCAGGTAAACCAGATAATGGTCCTGTTAGAAGCCTCAACAATCGGCGAGCTTATATGAGCAGATGTATGAATGTGGATGAGGCGAGAATTGTATGTGAACGACGTGATGATAAGAAAGTATACAATTAAACTGGTTTGACGACACATCAGGATATTCTTTAATAGTGATGTGTAAATCACACGGTGCCCCGGCTATGTATCGTATAATAATAATAATTTAATCGCATATTGCTTCATCGTGTCTCAACTTTTGAAACTCTGTTTGGCGACGTCGCCTTTGCCCCGGTGCGGGCGTTCGTTATACAAGTCGGGTATTACCAGCTCGGCTTCGTTATTATATCAAGAACGGCGCATTTTTATCAAGAACAATCTCCTTGATATTTGTGACACGGCAGATGTCGCCGGAACAGGAGGAAGGGGTAAGCACACGGGAGGGGGCGCCGTAATTTCCCGCGGGAATGGGGATGTTTGATGGGGCAGATTGGGCTAGGATATGATTATCAATTAAGCTGGGTGGCTGTCGACTGGTAATGTCATTATCGCTAATTCAATTTACGCCAGTTGAAGTGAAGCGGCGATTGATTCTCCGTACTAATTCGGCTAAATTAATACTTCTTACTTACGGCGATTATTAAAATAAACTTCACGTCTCAACGGTGCCAGCTGATGATAACGTTTATTCAGTCATGGGTCAGTTTTTATTATTTGCTTCAATAGTGACGAAGGCCACCGGAATATAGCAGAACAAATTCTATTGTCAGATAACGATATTATTATTATTTAAAACACATTATACCGACTATAATATATATATATATATATATATATATATATTGACATTTTGCATTTGAGCCGAAAATCCTGGGAAAGCCCAAGAGTCACCACGCACGTCTGGTCAAAGAACCAATTGGAATATACAAACACCCAGTGAACATTAATAGGGATGACGACCTAAAATTACAAACCTCGTGGTACCAGTCAAACCATAGGAGTCGAAGGGCCCTCACAGATAGTGATCCGACAGTAGATAGAACTTAATATAATATAACACTACTCACTTGTTTTTGACGCGGTAGTGCATGCCATTACCCAATAAACGACCTAACCTGCTTTCGACACGGTACTGCAAGCTAGTACTTAACCACAACACTAACAGTTATACATTCCATCAGCCCTGATGATGGACCCTGCAATGGGATCTGAAACGTCGGCCAGAAAACTATACACAAAAGATTGTTACATTTTATTTTATTTATTGTTTATACATACCTAGTAGTATATAATAGTAACTATAAGCAGTGGCGTGCATTGCATACGAGCATTACTAAAAATTCTGGGAAATAAAAATAAATAATTTTTATATTATGAAGAGGCCCTATAAAATTCTAGCCGTGGGTTATTTGTAACAAATTCGTGCTCATTCTGCTCCCCGATTTAGGGCATTATAAGCTATGGCAGCAACTTGATGTCTGTGGATTTTATGCATTTTTCAAAAATTAGTGCTTAATCTTGCCGTTTTCGAAAGGGATTAATCCTTACTAAAAACTGCGTAGAATAATATTTTTACATATTTGTTTTACTTGACAGACTAAACGTTATATGTTCTTAGTGTATTCCAACCTATGATTCCATATTCCTGTGTTTGCGTAGATAAAATTTATCATCTGTGAAGCGAATTTGTATTTTTCAGGATATTATTAAGTTAGATTATTGCCAATCTTAAATTAAATGTCAAAATACAATTCGGCTATGCTAATTTGTAAACCTAGTTAATTAAATAAATGTTTTTGAACACCGTTATTAATACATTTTTAATCCGTTGTCGGAAGGAGAAATCGTAGATAATATTTTAAGTGAAATCGATAGCAGAATGCGGTACCGACAATAAAAGAACTTTCCAATTTTAAAGTAATAAATTTACAATTATAGTCTATTTTGAAATTGATAAAATTAATTGTTCTCAATTATTATTTTTTTAGAAATTTGTAGTGTACTTACATATTGTATACATAGTTACCATCGTCGGTAACAGCATAACCTATGTTTGAGCCTACTGCACGTCACTCGACTATAGGTATACTAAGGGCGTCTCGCCTTCACAGGGAAAATATTTTTTCCCCTTAATATATTTATAAGTGTTTTGGGCTTCTAATTAAACAAGAGTACAATTAATAAAATTAATTTAAAAACCAAAATTAGAATCATAAAGTTGGCTGCGGAGCAATATCAAATTATGGGTGGGGGAGAACAGCAGGGTGCTCGTCTTCAGCTGGTAGCTGGTAGGTCTGATTACATTCCGCGAGCGTGCTTTAACATGCTTTAAGAGAAAACAATCATTTCAATAGAATTGAAAGAAGGTCAAACAATATATAATATTTAATGAGTGACGATAGCTATAATATCTGTAAACTAAATATATATAATACAATATAATGTACCGTATGTGAGTTACATTTAATAAATACAAATCATTATGTATCAATACATATTTTAGAGAAAATAAATGCGTTACAAGTTTCTGACAAACGTATCGTAACTGAATGGATATCAGGTAAATAAATGAAATTTAAAAAAAAATCTCCCTGGCGGGGTATTGAACCCCGGCCATCCACATTACAGGCTAGATACTCATTACTACACTACCGAGGCATGCAAATAAAATGTGAAAATGATTAAACTGGGTGGTAACTAATTTTTAAACAAGATTAAATATCAGTATTAAAATTAAAAAATAATCCGCATTGTAATATATTCGACAACATAATCCAATAGTGGAATTCCTGAGATGGCAAAGAAATTACAAATCAGCGGCCGTCAAAACATAAATGTTGATTCTACTAATATTGAACGGTTGTTACCAACTGTAAACCAAAACAATGATATTTATAGTATGATATATTTATAATAATTTAAATAATAAGTATATTTTTTGGTATAATCTTTATTATACTCTATATTCTTGTCGCTGTAGCTCCCCCTTGCTTGTCATAAGTTGTTACATTTAACTGTGACCTCCTGTCAAAAATTATTATTCTCACGGAATACTGTAAAGTTAATTTATCATTTCCTGGAATCCGTGTAAATCTACACCGCGCCATATTTGTACACATATTTATGTATAAATATAATATTTTCTCAAAATCCTATTATTTCAACTAAAACTAAACCATAATTTGAACACAGCAGCTGTAAAAATTATCACGGAAAGTGTGTTAGAAATTTTGCAATTCTTAATTTAAAGAATTTGGTGGCGCTTAGTATTTATTCCACTACCTCTCACATGCTAAGCGAGTGCTCTACCATATTTCAATTCCCTCCTTAGACTGTTGCATAAAATTTTCATACGAGTATCTAATGGATATTTTGTGTTTTTGGTATGGTAGTGTGGTGACTCTGTACGCGCCCCACAGCCATGGCCGTGTAGGAACTCACTTAATAATCACATAGAACTGAAAACCAAGAAACCAATCAGTAGACAACGTACGTCGTGATGGACAATGCCCAAGTAGCTAGTGAGCACTTCTCTGCAGGCCTTTCTCTTATCGACATCTTCTTTCAGCGTTATCTCGAGCGAGCCACTCCAGCGTTAAACCACATACGCGTATTTAACGGTATACCACCTCTGTTTAATTCATCCATCAATAAACACCAACCTTTGTAAGTGCTCTTTCATTTAAATAACTTGGTCTAGTTATAACAACAGTCATCCTACAATGCGACATACACCAACACGCGTGAGACTAGGAGATAGTTGGGGCATCAGTCTCACATTGACAAAAAATTCTGACACAATCACTAGTCAATCATATTAAACAGCCAAAACCCCTATTGGCTATTTTTAAAGCTAATTTAATATGTAGTCATCAAATATAGATACTCTTAAGGAGCATGATAAAAAATTCAGGTTGCCGAAATTAGTAAGTTTAGAGGAGTAGCAGAGGACCTAGAAGTAATGAAGGTTAGGTTAAATTGTTGCGAATGCTAGAGGTACGACTATCAAGATACATCTCCTTAGCAATTCCGGAGGATAAACAGCAAATAATATTGTAAGAATACTGGCCAACTAGTACCGAAGTAGCGCTGGACAGGGAAAGGTGGAAGAGTCTTTTCGAGTTTTTTGAGATGATGATGATAATGATTTATATTGTGATTTCTTCTTCTTTTTTCTTCTTGTGCCCTATCCATTCAACGGATATTTATTATAATGTTGGCTATCATCAAGCTCCACAGTAGACTGGTCAGGTTTTTTATTTATTGTTTTAAATACTTATTTGTCTTTATTCATCCAAACCATAACATCTTCATTCGTAACTCTATCCATCCAGCTTATTTTATGAATTCTTCTGTTGATTCACATCTCAAATGGTTCAATGGTGATATATACATAAAATTTTAATTCTGATATTTGCATGTTTATTTTCAATTCTCAACTAGAGTTCGAGGGGTTCAGTTCTTCGCCGGGGAGATTTTTAATTTTTTAAAAATGAATTTTATTAAATTTATGAATATTATTTCGAACCGAAAAAACACGTTCTCTGCAGATATGGTACGATACATGTACCTGAGACACGAAACGCGTTTTTGAAAAAAATTAGATTTAATCACGTGAGCGTGATGAAAATCTTTGATTTAGAATTCAGAGTTAAGCAAGCTTGCAACTTTCCACCCACTGCCAGCAAATCCCAAGTAAGCGAAGCTGATTTGTATGCAAGGGGCTATTTAATTCCGCAGAAGTTTCTATGAGACTGGGGTTGTCACTTGCTCGAGACGCGATCGTGCGGGTAGTTTGATGTCGGCACGACCACCCGCGGGGGGATGGTCCGCCTGCACTCCGACTCCTGCCACATATTCCTCGCGGTAAAGGTAAATAAGGAATCAGCGCTGAGCCTTACATAATAATGCTAGTTAGTTATTGTGATCGATAGCTAATTCATATATTCAATTAATTAATTAATTTAAATTCGTGATAGGCACCTTAAGTTCTGGAAGTAATGTCGCACGACCGTAATCATATGAGACACTACATAAATTTTGAAGACCAAACCATTGTCTCAAATTCATCATTCTTATTCGGAACTGTTATAGAAATGGTAAATCTCGTCAGTTTCTTTCGACAAAGCAAAGCAACGCGGGTCTAATGTAACCATAATTTGAATGCGGTATAGATTAATTCTTTAGCTCAAAGTTAAGTGTTTTAAGAGTAATCTCCTCTACACTAGCATTCAGCGGCTTTTTGGTAGTATTTATTAAGAAGCAAAAAGTACAGCATAATAAAATATGACAACAAAACATTAAGTTAAAGTTTAAAGCATATTGAGACATTAATTATTAACATATTGGTTGAATTGCGACATTAAATAGGGAAAAAAACCTTCGTATTCGAAATAAAATCGAATGATTTTCAGAAAAAATCAACATCATCATTCGTGAACACTCCACACAAAATATAATTGACAATCAAAATGATTGTTTCTCTAACTGCTCAATTTTAAATACAACAAATAAAATCAGATATCTTGGAGTAACAAGTTGTTAAAAGGTTAAAAAAGAATATACATATTTTTTAAGAATCAGAATATTTTTATAGAAACAAAATTATACTTAGTATACTATGCATTTATTCAATCCATATCACAGTATGCCATTCTCAGAATCAGAACCATATAGGTTTCCCTCTGACTCAATGTTTGAGGAATGCCAGCTTCTTGATATTCGACGACTCTATGTAAAAAGGCTGATCTTTTATTTTCATTCCATCAAAGAGCTTTATCAATATCCATCTCATAATTATGCCACGAGAGCAAAAATAATAGGCTCACCGTTAAGCCTAAAATGAAAACAAGCTTTGGTCAATTCTTCCATATGTTTCCGGCCCTCAAAGCCTATAACATTTTGCCGAGCAATATGAAACAATTCTCGATGGACAAACTCAAACACCATTTCAGGAACTGGTTATTAGGTATTGGCTGAAAGAAAACTGAGCAAAGATTCATGGAAATGATCACATGAACAGAACATCATTTCTTTATATTCATTTTTCTGTTTTGCATAGTGTTTCAATCATGGGATAGCGAGAGTATTTTATTTATTTATTATATTATTAGAATTCTTTATAACTCTGTTGTTTTCGGTTTAGATAAAATATATATATATATATATTAATAACGGTTTTCATTTTTGTATGATAGACAACGGATGAACCTGTCTCTTTTAGTATAGACTTCGGTCTAGTTAAGAAGACAGTGAACATCGCTTACATTATGAAGCTTATTCGCCTTTTTTGTATATTTATAAGAATGTTTATAATGTTTAAAATGTACGTATATTAAGAACATGAACAGAATAACATTTTTAAAAATTAGTTGGGGATTAAGACTTACCTGAAAATATCAGGAAAATTAATGATGATAAAGAACTAATAAAAGCTATTATAAAACACATGTACCCCTTAACTTATAATATTGCTATTGTTTTATTATATGCTAGTTATTTTAACAATATTTTTTATTAATATACACTCAACTTCTCTACACAAGCATATGCTTTCAAGAGTAGTATAGCATGAAAAAAAATTGTATTGTATCATTGTACTTACTATCAAAATCAGTAATATTAGGAATTAAGAAAAATATTAATAAAAGACAATTGGCAAAAGCCAATATTACATGTAAATAAGTAAATAGTAAGCCGAAACTTATAAAAATTTACACAAGAATTATGTGATAAAATTTATAGGCACAGAAATAATATGCATCCATTATCAAATAGAAAGGGACAGTCTATCTGTCTGCCAGCTTGCGATAGATCCAAGGACGCACGCCACTCAGGTTCTTCAGTCAAGATGTTCTCTTGCTTCCATCAGATTCATCCTTAAATTGCATTGTGAAGGATATGATACTTCAATGGATATCTCGTTATATGTCCAAAATATTGGATTATTATTGTTTTAACTAATTTTTTTTAATCATCTGAATCATAAAATTTTCATTTGTAACTCTCAATACAATGATTTTGAATATTTTTCTGTAGATCCTCATTCCTAATGCTTCAATTCGCCTTATTATTTTACGAGTACTTATATTTAATAAAATATTACCAAGAAAACATTCTGACAAATCGTTGCACGAATATGCTCAATGCGGTATTTGTACATGTGTTTATATTTATATATAATACTGTGTACCTTTTCCAATTTCGTTTCTGCAATATTAAGGCTGTTGTTGCGAACTATGATTTGTTTGTTAATAAGCTGATTTTCAGCGGATACCATGTTCACACCATATGCTACTATAGATTATTCTAGTTTTTATGGAAAGCCTCAAGAAGCTAATTGTCGTGAGAAATATAAAGAAGAATATCCACTACGCGGTGCACCGGTAATGTGACATTCACATTCACCTTGCTGAATTTCATGAAACTTGAGGAGTATATTGAATTGGAATTGCGTGAAACGTGAAATTGTATTTGGATCGCTACTTTTAAATTGATTTTCTAAAGATTGTCTGTGGTATGAAAATCCTTGTTTCGTTCATCAGTAAACTTAAGTAATTAAAAATATGGTTACTTTCAACGTCAAAAAAAATGTCTATAATAAGACAACATATTATGTTGACGCAAGTCGAGTACCTACTCCCTGTGCATTTTGTCCTTCCAATATAAACCTTCATATTCCTGTCTCGCTCTGGCCAACTTAGAGATTGTGTTCTTTTTTTACCGTCCGAAAGCAGTGCCGTGCGCAACACTAGGACCACGAAGAGGCAGTATTCTCAACAGCTCCGAAAGTGCAGTGAAATCTTGGTTTTTCACTAAAAAAGTGCAAGTCAACTGGAGGTAAAAACGACGTCCAACCCAGAATTTTAGAGCAAGGTAGGCCAGATTCATCTTCCATTATTTTCCTTCCTAATCCAATTCAGGTTACGTCAACGAAATCATTATTATAATCGATACAGACCGCGGGATCTAATCCCACCATATTATGTAGATTAAATCTGATGACGTTATATAGTGTCACTGTATACTAATACTGATTATATAATGTCTACCGGCGGTCAACTATTTTGGCCATATTAACGGGAATAAAGATTTTTTTTTTTGGTAGAGATGCGTACACTGAATACATGTTATATCAATATTCTAACTATTCTCAAACTAAGCTTGTGCTATAAAAAAATGATTAACTTGCTGGTCTCCTGGAGCGAGGCGCAAATCCGCCAGCGTATTAACCACTCTACTACTACTAAAATACTGTGGATAAATTGGTGCTTCAAGGGAGGTGGAAGAAATCAGATCTCATGGAAGGTCACGAACACGATAGATGAACCAGGATAAAACTTGGATGCTCACTCCTAGGATTAATAAGAAATGCTACGGACCGGAATAGGTGGCAGATTATCCATACTATCATCTGCCATCAGATGCATTTCTGTGATCAAGACTGCTCTCATTGGGATTACGATAAAGAGATCTGCAAAATAAAGCTCTAGGTTCGAGTCTCGGTAGTGATTATATTTTTTCGACACAGATTATTTCTGTACATTTTTCTAAGTAATTCATCTAACTTTTTTTTAGTAAACCACCGCCCTAGTAGATGGAGCCTATTCGCGTCTAGTCCGACGACATCCCCTAGTTTATAAGTAACATTAATGTAATATCTATTCTGTATGAATCTTATTATATTTAATTCTTGTTATAACAACATAGAAACTAAAACCTTAATGAAATTAATTGAAATATCCAAATACATTTGTATCGTTCTGAAATAATTTTCAGGATTGATGATCGATATAGATATTCATTAGAAAATATATCATAATGAACAACAAAATTTTTAATATTATTGAATCGAATTAAAAAAAAATGCAAGGTATTGTATATATATAAATATAAACACTGCATTGAACAGGTTCATGCAAATATTATGGATCCGATTGGTCAAATGTTTTTTCGATATTATTTAATTGAATGTTAATACTGGTGAGATGAAATAAAAAGGGGAACTAAATTATTTGAAATGTGAATCTAAAAAATATAAATGATTAAAAGCACTGGCTAAAGACATAATATAATATATAATACTTTAATATCTTGGAAACGTAATGAGATATCACTACACATCACAATGCAACTGGAAGACGAAAAACATCTTGACTTTCAGACCACAGCAGATGGAGTGATAATGTCCAACAAGAAAGCCAACATGATAGCTAAAAACCGTTGAACGGAAAAAGAACCACGAAAATAAAAATACGAATTTGTTATCTAAATAATATAAATTAAAAATAAAAACATCGTGATGATAGAATTTCTTTCGAGTTATTTAGCCGTGAATTGATTTTGTCGTAAGTGAAGTTTCACACCAGTCTTCAGTCGCTAGTCTTCACCTAATGCCGAAAAATATATCAGGGTGGAATTTAAAAAAAAATTGTTATTAAAGAATTACAAAAGAAATGATAAATAATTCGATACTCATTTTCAGTTAAAGTATGTATACGGTTTTAATTAGTTTATGGATTAGCAGAATCATAAACGATATTCCATGAATATTTGTGTAAATCTGTATGTAAGTATTTATTTTTAATAATCCAGTTCTCATTCGCCATTCTTTGTAAGAGCTAGTAGAACTTACAATAAATATCATTCAAAATATATACAGTGTATTTAAAGTCGATTTCGATTCAAAATATCGTATTAAAAGTAAAACGTTAATTTATAATTATGGGTAGGTATTAAAACGATTTCAGAACTAGGGCTACGAAATGCTAAGCAAGCTTAGCTAAGATAGTAACGTAAGAACATAAAAATTATAATTATCATTAAGATTAGCTTTATAAACATACATGTATGATTTTAATGAATTTGATTAGTAAACGGATAATGTTTGAGGAAACTATGTTAGTTTATATGTCACAGTTTAACTATGAACATGTCAGTTTTAAATCGATCGATTAATATTAATCAGGGTTCAATTCAAATTATTGCGGAATATTTTTATAATATGAGTAATTCAATCCATTGTTTAACGTTTTTTATTCAAACGTAAGACGAGTAATTCAAATTAGTATAGTACGTTTATTACTCAATATAAACTTATATATTTAAGCCCCCTCCTCTGCTTAATCATCCCTTGTAAATCTTTTCTCGATTTTTATTGAAGACAAAAACATCTTACAAGAATATCAGCGAACGTCCATCTAAAATAAAACAGAGTAAATAGAATTTATTTTATATTGCGGTAAAAAAACTAATAGATATTTTCTAATAAAGCTCTAAGTATTTATATAACTACATATTGATCATGTTCTGTTTATAGAATTTTTACTTTAACGGTGTAGCTAGTTAAATAACAAACCCACGTATTTGATGAAGTGCGATACACACCGCGTACCGCCGACTGCACGATTCGTGTTGAGAGTTTTAAGTGGCGGATAATTGTTAATCGAAGGAAATTTCTATTTGAAGCATATAGGTTACTAAATCACGCAACGCTGAATTATAATGATTACCTAAATAGGAATTTTGAATCCGAATATATTATTTAGCTTCCATTCCGCGGCTGCTCTGAGACAATTTCTCCATTTCTCGCAAAGGCCAACTGGGACATTTCTCAGATAAGGTTGTACAATAAATTTGGTATTGAGCAAAGCCTAATTCGCTAGGGTTTGGATGTGATGTTGTCACGACATTGCATTTTCGTCCGCGGAGGCTTTTATTCTTATTATTACAAGTACCGGTAATAGGGGTTGACCGGCGCCAGGTTTTGCATTCATTTGAAATTGTGAGTAATTTCAGACAGCCCCATTACATTATTATATCTAATATTGTAGTACACAACGTCAGGCTTAGAATAATGTACATGAAACAAATAAATATGTAATATATTAAGAAATATTTTAATTAAATTATTAATAAATGGCATCGGGGGTAACTTGAGCAACTAATTTTATTCGCATGTAAAATGAATATTAGTTACGCAAAATCTATTAGATTTTACTTTAATATTAAAATAATTATTTATATTAAATATATATGAGTCCCCTTATATGTGTAGTACTTACTTGATAATTAAAATGATAAAATGACTCGTATGGAAGCGTTTAAAGAAAACCATGTATTTTGCAGAAAGCCGTCCTCTTGCCCGTTTTTTTTAAACAGTCCCGATCATAATTTTTTCTAGTTTCTGAAGAAATATTACGAAATAATCTAATAATTAACCGACTTTCATGCGATATGGCTACAGATTAAAGTTTCACAGTAATATTTTCTAGATACATATTGGACTTGTACAACATCTCGACGGCTTAAAGACAACTGTCAACTAACAGACATCTTTGTTATTAAGGTAAAACACTTTCTTATTATGAAGTTGTAATTATTCAGAACATAGGTCTGTGATATTTTAAATATGAATTAAATACATTTTAATTGACTCACGCTTGTCAAAAACGCATAAGTATATAAAAACTAATTAAATGTATTAATGAGAAAGATACTGGGATTCGAACCTGGATCTCTTTCCAAACCAGGGAAGGTGCATTATCTAACTATGCTACAGCGACAGTACTTTTGACGACAAAATTTCGAACCTATATGTTACACTTTTCAAATTAATACATCTATCGTTCAATTATTAGAAAGCCATCTACTTAATTAGTATTTAAGACATCTCTGTGTTTGCATTTCGTAGCGAACTTAATTGCAATAACTAAATACACAACAAAATAGTTACAACTCTCAATGTCAGATAGAAGTCGTCATTCATCCCTTATGACTGAGGATCGTGTTCTCCATGAACTCCCATCCCCTTGACAAGCTCCTTCCTTGATATTTTTTCGGCATCCTGGAAATCTGCAAATCGTGTAAGTAGTGCCTGTTGCCTGTTTTTCCACCTGGTCGGCTATCTATCTATTCGTGATCTGTATGGAATAGTATGGTGATATTTGTAGGTCTGGCCGTCCGTTTTCAGCACCAAATCTTAAATTAAATTTTCTTCATTGCCTTCGAGCCTATAATTCTTCACTATACAGAAATTTGAATGCACTGGAGACTGCACAAGTGATACCTTGATTCTATCTATTGATACATTTGTGTGTGCAGCTAGCTAGCTGTTTATAGTATGAACATCAGTGTCCAGCGCCACGTTTCAATCCTCAATAATCCGTTTACTCCCCATTGCTTTCAGAATCTAATCTGCGAAAATCTATTTTCGTGTCCCGATTCAATCCCATGGCGTATCTACGGCACGTGGCAAAAAAAATGTATCTCTTTTTTAGAAAAAATTAAAGTTTTATTCTTTCTTGTGAAAGATTGAGCACTTGTTCTGCTCCACTCTGTCACTATATTTGCATTCCCCGTTCCGAGAACAGCGCGGCGGTGAAACGGTCCGGAGCAACTTCGCTCTTTTCCTTTATATTTTGTGAATGTGAAAAGAGTTCGCAGTGAGTGAATTTTTATACATTTTAATAACACAAATAAAAAAATAAGCTTAAGTCTACGGGAAAGAAAAAGTTTCCTTCCGAAGAACTCACACAACTTTAACCATTGTTTTTTTTTGGCGACGTTATTTTAAGGCACCGTGGGCCCTGTTATATTTTACTTTCTCAATATATGCGTACACACAACGCGGGGCGATACGGACGCTGGAGAATCTATGATTTGAAAACATCTTAAGTTCGTCGAGATTTTTATTTGACACAGCAATATTAATACTACGCTACATTCATTTTTTTCAAATTCAAATAATAATTTAACACATTTTTTATTAATATTTTACTAAACTACACTAGTACAATTATTTTATCATTACTTTTGTTTCGAGAGGTGCAGTCCCTCTCATAATCGTGTGTATTTTGTAAATATTATAAATAATTAATATGAATAATGGAGCATTCATTATTAATTAGCGTTTACTACGAAATTAGTTTTTTATTGCATTATTAATACTTTATAAATACAATGGAAAAGTTTTAATTTATAGCTATTGAAAGAATGGTTAAAATCAATGATGCGATTAATAAATCCTGAGAACTATTTTGTGATTTTAGCATTTAAAATATTAATTATTATTTGTAATATGTTATATTGTGAAATAAAACATTTATTTATTTATTTACAATTGCTACCAGTGTATTAAAAATTTGTTGACAAATTTATGCACATGTTATTAAAAATATACAAACAAAATATGATACACACATATATACCTACTGTAGGTCGAGTAGATTGGGAGAAAACATTGTCCTCTCTTCTATACAAATAATTAAATTAGTTTGTCATATCAAAGAAATATGAGTACGTTGGAGACAGAACCTATAGTTTATTGCTAAACTATTAGATTCACTGTAAAAATTCATATTTTTTAAAGAAATGATCGATTTATTTCTAATATTATAAGTATATGTATAATATGACATCAATAATGTATCTGAATCTCTGATTCGATTGTCAAAGGGGGGAAGAATAAGGGCTGAGCCCTCTTGTCTCCGACATGTGAGGTAACAAAAATGGCGTAACATGGAACATGGTGAAATTGTTTATTTTTATATATCAGGTAATTTTAATTTGTATATAATTGTATAAAGTAGTAGCAACAGGAAAGTCTCTAAAAGAACAGTAGCAAATATCTCTAGAATGAGAATTGGGCATTGCCAGGTGGCTTCACATTTGTTCAGAATGAACATAATAGACTCTCCAATATTAGCTCATATTAGCTCACGCCTTCACTACACCTCGACAAATTTTGTATTGCAGTAATCTAGAGAGAATATATGTCCAACTACTCGTTACCACGGAGACTACACATTTTATTCAGTACATATAATCGTCAAACTTAGATTTTAACACGTGTTCAAAAAGCCACAACACAAAATTGAAATGCGTCCTTTCACGTATTCACGAATCCAGCAAATTTGAATTACTATTTTTCAATTAAAAAATTAATGTATATCTTAAACCTAGTGTTGGACATATTATTTTTATTTTAAAATTAATATACATTAAATTTAATAAAGGAAGAGACTTTAATATTTAATTTACATACTTATCTATATAATGTAATATATTCTATTCAAGTTTGATAGCAATAGACGATAGTAAAATTAAGTGTCTACTTATCGCGGTACATTCTAAAACACTTAGTAAAGACATCAAATGTTATGACAAGCGTAGAATATTATCAGGCAGTTTGTAGCCCGTGTCCACGGATGATATTTTTAAGAGATTTTTAAGAGATTTTCGACCTGATATGAATTCTCCTCCCCTGAGATACTTTGGAGCTCTCGCGCTTTTCTTCTCGCTTCTTATACGTCAAACGTTAGTCTATTGCTACCGTCAGTTGGGTGAGGTTGAATCTCCCCAGAAGTAGTTAAAACTGAATTATCGTTTGTAATTAATTTTTTTTCTGATTGTCTAAACACTAAGGATTCGAGATAAACTATCGAAAATCTGTCTGAGATGATTGCAGAGAGAGTGATAAATTAGAGATGTTGATGCCGAGTAGAAAAGTAAGAGACTAGAGAAGAAGGGGCCGAGCTCCGATGGCTTCGGGGGCATCAGCAGCCCACAACCCGGAGGTCACTCACCAACGAGAAAACTGACTAGAGAATATAAATAAGTAGATATTCTAACTATAGGAGCGTTGACGGATTAGTGTTTTTATCTTTTTTGTATTTTTTTATTATTTTAACTTTATTACAAACATATTCATTATAATTTTCAATATTTTACAAACTGCAGAACAATTTTACGGCAAGTTGAAAAATAATGATTTGCTTTCCTTTATATATTAGTTGTATCAAATTTTATCCAAAATTTAATAAAAAGGAATTGATTTAGTTTCTGGCGGCACCTAGCAAATATTACTCGAAGGTATTTGAGATTTTTGCAATAAAAAGTGATAGCTTTTAAATTTGGAATAATAGATGTATCAATTTTAAAGAACAATTTAAGTTCGAAAATTTGTGGCCAACTTACTATGTTGGTGTGATGTAATCGGTTAACGCATTTTAGCGGTTAAAAGAGGACCCAGGTTCAAATACCGGTAGCAACAAAAATATTTTTTCGATAAATTGAATTTTTCTGTATACCTTTCTAAATGATACATTTAATTTGTATTATAATAATCATCTTAATTAAAAAATATCTTAATTCTAACTTTAATTTTAACAGTAGATGTACATTTATAAGTTAGTCCATAGATACTCACTCCATAACTGATGACCGAGTCGACCATCGCAAAGTACAGTGTGGCCCGAAAGGTGCATAACCTTAACACATAAAACGCATAATTTTGATATATTGTGACATTTGGAATAAACGCGCCAAGGCCCAGGGCGCCATCTACCGATGCGAGTAGGCGCGGCCGGCGGTGAGGGAGGTTGGAGAAAGTAGCGGGGACTTCGGGGCGAGCGCCCGAGCGGGGAGGTGTGTGAGGCGAGCGCCGACATCGACAATGTGGAGGAATATTTTCGCGGCAGAACAAGAGATAATTGGGCCTTGTTCTGCCCGTGAAAGTCATGTAAGGAGGGACTCTCCGCGGGAACGAGCGGCGGGCTGCGAGCGTGCTATGGAGGCGGGACGAGCACTGTCCACGCCGCAACGTCAAGAGAGAGCCTTTTGGAAGTCTTCAGAAGTCGAGAGATGTTTTGGTCCGGCCTAGTAGCGATCCGGGACCCCGGCTGCCTCATCACACTATGGCAGCCAAATGTGATTCGTGTGACAGTCCAACCTCTAACCTAACCATAAACCTAGTGTCAGTTTCGTAACCAATAGCGTCCACACTCAGTGGATGGAACGAAGGCGTGTAAAGAAGATGAAAGATTGTTCGTGCTCACAATGTCGGGTTTTATTTATACGATGTGATTAAATTGTTCTTATAAAGTGTTTTGCATTGTTCAGACCATCCCCATCCATCCGAGACAGACATTCCGACACCAATCTTTATCAACCCACAGACTGAGTCTAGCTGGTGGCGTGGTGCGCTGGCATTCCATCCCCTGGTGACAGCGCACGACGTAACAATATGTAGATCTAAATCTTAACACGTGTCCACAGTACATAGTGGACACAATACTAGATACTAGAGCACTCCATGAATATAACTATAGAGCTGCAATTTTTGTTCAATAATTATTTTAAAGAATAGTTATTAGAGATTACCATCGTTTGTGGTCACCACTGCTCAGCGGTGTACGACCAGCCACCCATATTCATTCGAGAGCAGTTTACCACATCTTTAAATTCCAATATCATTCACTTCCTTACACATCTTCATACGTGAAATACGACGCATCTCGCGATAGGGTGCAAAAAATACGAACGAGTAAATTCGGTATGTGACAGCATCGCGTGAGTGTGTGTTGTTACGTGTACATTTACAGTTCACTGGAAAGCAAGGAAGAAATTAAATTTTATTAGGTACATTAATTTTTGGCATTTTAGAATTTTATTAATCAGAAAATGCTTGTTTCGCCTTGTACTCTGTGTAGATAAGTACTAGGTATGTATTCAATTCTTAGGTAGATACCGTGTAGGTACAGAATTTAAAAATAAGTTGTATCATTAATTGACGTGGGATTAATTAATTAATTAAACTTATATAAATATTATTAGGAGAACACATTCTTATTGTGAAGTTGTAATTATTTAGAACATAGTTCTGTGATATTTTTAAATATAGTAATTAGAAAGATATACATATAAAATCAATTTTATCGAAAAATATTGTTGTTGCGCAACTGGGATTCGAACCTGGATCTCTTTCCAAACCGGGAAAGGTGCATTATCCAACTATGCTACAGCGACGATATTTTTAGCGACAAATTTTCGAACCTATACCTTTTTGATATTAATACATTTAATCGTTCCATTATTTGAAAGCGTCATCTACCTTAGTTTTATGAAATAATAACGGAACGATTAAATGTATTAATATCAAAAAGGTAACATATAGGTTTAGAATTTCTTTACCTATCGGGATGTGATAAGACATATTTACGTCAAAACATGTGTAAGGTTGATGTTTATGGGTATTGAATACAATATGTAGTCACCTTGACAACTATTATTTGTTTAAACATTTTGTTCTAAGATTACCTACTTATACATTAAAAATATCTTGATATCAATCTCATTTTAATCTATTGTGTTATTGTGATAGATATTTATTTCAGAAAAATTCCAGTTATTTTTTTTTAATGCACGATAAGGAAGTTTTGAGCTTTGAAATGTATTTAATGAAACTTAATAGATGAGTGTGGCCGCGTATTTTCGGTGCCATCTGAGAATTGAACAGCGTAATGAAGCAGGAAATAGATGGAGAGTGTTTTGCGAAGATAATTTTTAAATGCTTCGTTTAAAGGATGTCAGTCTGTGGATTATATTTTTAAGTATTAAGGCCTGAATTATATGTAAATAGGCTAAAACGAAATGATAATATATGGTAGTTGTAGGTTCCAGCGATCCTGTGCAAAAAACTTTTAACATAACGACAGTGTTCTCACAATGTCGATACCCATAAAAACAAATTCACAATTAGGGATTCTGTGTCGAGACAACCCGGGAATTCCAATATGTTTTGCGAAGCATCTGTGAGTACATATATTTAAAAAAAATGAACAGTTTTCGTAGTTTATATGGTCAGTCATAAAGATTTGTATTAAGGAGAAAATAGTCCAAAGATATTTACTACTAAAAAATGTAAATGATTTTGTCGGTTTATTCAAACGGGGAATTATGTTTCATTGTAAAATGTGATCTTTTATTTTAAGGGTAAATTCATGTCATTATTAGAACCAAAATTATTTGAACAACTTTATTAGAGTTCAGTTAACTTTGGTCAAATACATACTTTATTGTTTTTCGATATGTTTCTCAATTAATTATTCTTTTTTTGTAGGTTTACCTTATTTTTAAAATTGTTTGTGTTTTTTAATTTTTATAGATGCATGTGTTTTTGTATTCAACATATACGAAAATTTAAATAAATTTTAAAAAACTACAGCCACATTATGAAATAATACATGTTTCATAAAATAGTTTTTATTTGTTTATAAAATTAATATTAACTTATGTTTTTTTACACAGATAATATTATTAATAGGTACATATGAATATATTATAAAATATATGTTATTTTTAATTAAATAAAATTTATGGTCTCGATTCCCGGGAATTCCCGGAATTTGTAAATTTTGACTCACGAGTCCTGGGAATTGAAAACAGTCGCGAATACAGAATACTTAATCATAATTATAATTAACAGCTGTTTTTTTATCCACTGCTAGATAAAGGCTTCCCCAAGTGTTTTCCACATTTTTTATCCATCGTTATTAGCTCCCACGTATTTCCGCAGATGATTTCGTCAATCCAGCGTGTTTTTAGGGCAGCTTGTCGGCCTCTTGATTCCATTCGGGTACCACTGGATGATTTCCAATTCATTTTCTTGGTGTATGTAATCATACCAATTATTTTTATGGTGCCTATATCAATAAATTTATTTTCCTGTTGCTTCGTCTGATGTCCGACAAACACCTGCGTAACGAAATGAATACCAACCTAACAATTTCTTCGGATACACCTTCTGCAATACACATTTGTAATCCTAGGTAGACATAATTATCGACTTGTTCAAGCCGGTTTACATTAGATTTTACCACACCGTGATAGGAAATACCCGTACGCGGCCACGCCGTCAACTCCTCTTGCCGTAAAAAATTAAAGTTCTTTTAGCATTTCAAATAAAATGTTTTTACTAGCTTAAATGGCTTTACTTTCGTTCATTTCACGTGCTTGTGGTCTATTGTTTACGATACTCGTCTAGCGATCTAGTTGTCTTTCGAGTCTCGTTCAAGGATGCCATCGAGTAAGTCTTATTTTTAAAGCATAAGCTTAATTTGAAAATTGTAAGAATATTGATGTGACACGTATTCCGTGAAAATTACTCTAAACATTAAAGTGATAAATATAATTCGAAGCGTTCATTCAAGTCTTATACAATACGGCATAACTTATAATAATAATATTATCTCTTCATTTAAATAGTTCACTGTGAAATGAATGTGTGATCTCTTTCTGTCTTAATATTCTCTATATATAATATAATATTCTCCGATCTCATTCTATAATAGATCGACCTGGCAATCCGTACTTTTCCACATTCCCAGAAGTAGAACATCTTACATACAAAATTCATTCATTCACCGGTCATGCAAATACCATAATGAGAAATTGACTTGTTCAACATTAGCCTTACTACGCTCAAAGGATTCTTCTTATGAACCACCACAATCTCAATTTTGACCATTCACTCTACCTATAAAAACACATGTTGCTCTCCCTTTACCGCAACAATAGTTGCAACCTCCCCACCCTTCTCCATCTTTTTTCTTTTTATTAATTTTCTGCATCTAAACATACTCATGTATCTAAATATTTTTGTGGATTTTCATTATAAGTATCACATGTTAAATAGTTATTATGTTTGTTATAATATGTTTACACTGTCAAAATCCTTCAATAATTTTTCAATAAAATAATTACTTTTGTAGGATTCGCCTTACAGAATTGTTTATTTAATATTTTCATTTGAAGCAACTAAAGTATAAATTTTATGTTGTGTACATTTACGGAAATATTACAGGTTTAATTGGGGCGGTTTAAATACGTGGTTGGGGAAGGGTTAACATGAATGACTATTAGTACAACAAAGCCGTTCATAATAACTTTGGTTTTTAAGACGTTCATCTTCAATCCTACTACACTGCTGATCGTTGGCGAAGATAAATCACAATATCGTCTGAAAAACGTAAATATTTAAATACTCTCAATATTTTCAAGAAACAAAATGAGAATCCACACTTGATGAAGGTTTGTTGATTTATGAATAAATGAAATATGCATTCCAGAATCGCGGAGTCAAGTTCGCGTTTATTATAAGTCAAGTTTATTACAGTTCAAATCACAGTCATAACTTGAGCTTGAAGACAAACGTCACATTCCAGGAATATTTAAATTAAATATAAGTTTCGGAGTGGCCCGGAGTGTACATTTCAAATTAAATATCAAGTTTTATGATTTTTCTTTGTGAATTTTACTTAGTGCTTTGATTCGTTTGTTTAATACTAAATTACACGAACACCGATTAATACAATATTTCATTTTTACAATTCTTTTTCACTATTTTATATTCAAACAGAGTCTATCAATTGTTAAATGAATCGGAATGTCATCATTTGAAGATTTTTTTCTGTCAATGAATGATAGCTGTCATCACTTTACTTACTGCGGCAGGGCTTTCAGGGCTTTGATTTTCTATAAGAGAAATCTTTCCCTGCATTATGATGTTCAATATCTCGTACATCTTTGTCGGAGATATTGAAGTTTTACGAATTTATATTGTTTTAAATACTTTGTTTTTTAAATCCATTAAATATTACCGAGAACACATAGTATCTGACCATTCGCAGTCGTAATCTAAGGTTGAGATCATGACAAGGTTGAACTAGCTTGTTCAGGACGGCATTTGATTTCAACAGAATGAATCTTTAATTTATATTGCAACCCAGGTACACAATACTTTGAATCTTCTTCAATTTAAATTTTTTAAATTCAATAATATAAAGACTTTCCATGTCAGCTGTGTTCTGTTTGCTAATGAGCATAGTTTGTGTTTTAGTTGTATTAAGATCTAACCCGAAATTTGAAAAAAAATACGAAAATACCTATAACATTAGGTGTAAAAAAATATAAATAATCTATAAACGTAAATACACGTCTCAGACATAGGAAACATACTACCTCTGCATTGAACATGTTTTTTTCCTACATACTTCCTCGTCCAAACACAAAACTTACTATAAAATATTCCGAATTTTTTTATCTTTATTTCTATCGTTTTATTTATAATGTTAAAAAAATAACAGGTTTTTATTGTATTACTGTAGTTTTTTTTAGAGTTAATTATTAAATCATTTATGAATTCATTAGTGTCATAATTATTATAATTTACTTACTTATCACACGTCAATTCTCCGCGGGGGTAGGCAGACATTGTTAAGGCTTCTAAAAGAAGCATCCATCATTATCTGGTTTACCTGGTCGTGGCAAGTCTTCCGCGGATGTCCTCTATTTTTGGTGCCATCAACACTTGCGTCATATATCTTTATTACCATTCTATCTCATTCATTCGTTTCATATGACCAAACCACGTGTGATTCTTTCTTAATCTTACTATGCTAACATCAGCTTTATATTCTTTCCTGATTTCTTCATTCTTTACTCTGTCATAAATAGATTTGCCACATCTCATTTCCACTGCATTCAGTCTACTTTCATTCGTCTTCTGCTAGCTCATACAGTCGGTTTAATATGAAAATTTGGTACGGTCAACTGGCGGGCTCAGTAATATTGATCTTCGTTTAGCATGCGAGAGGTAACGGCAACTATATATATAATATCTTGGAGGCACCTGGTATCGATCCCGGTACCGATAAATGTGAAAATAGAGCACAAGATAAAAGTGACAAAAAGTAAAAATGTTACAAAATTTCTGACCCTCTATGTCTAACGTAGTTTCCTTGACAGTTTTTACTGGAGAACTCGTTGAATAAATATGTTCTATTTTAAAGTATATTAATATTTTTTGTAAAGAAGTAATTTGCTGTGTTTTGAGACCGGAGAGGGAAGCTCCCGTAGGATGCGTGAAATTAATTGTTGTCCCTACTCCAGGACGAGGCGTCTCCGGTTTGAATAAATTTGATTATTATACGTCACGAGTCACGTGTATGGTCGTGGATGAGAAAACGAAATTTTTAAATGCAGACTATTTGAAATGACAATTATGTAATGCAGACAATTTAAAACGACTTATGTATGTATTTTAAAACGTTGTGTTTAAGAGAAATATGTAAATGGAATAATACAAAGGAAATATAAAGCGACTATTGAGAACATATTCAGCAATATTGTATGTAGAAAAGTCATTACCGAGGGGTATTATGATACTGGCACAAAGTATTTTCAATTATGGTGAACGTATCGGTTAATATATGTAATACGGACATTGCACGCTTATATTATATCTACAATATTTTTTACGTAACAATTTTTTTTATATATAACTTTAATTATTTGTGGAACCATGGTAGGGATGGGCTTTGTTTACGTCGGTTTGGTTTCGGCCGCCAAACCCATAGTCTGCGACCGTGACGTCATCCATGGTCATGTTTAAAGAGAAAAATTTCAGTTCATATGCTATTATTTCATAATTATAATTAAAAACTATTGATTAGTGACACCTGTCGATTTTATCGAGCATCTCGTAAAATTTATCTCATAAATTTTAGAGTCTCAGCGGTTTAATTGCGATAAATCACAGAACTGCGTACACGTGTTGTGATTTTAATCTGGGCATAAAATCGACGTGAACACGGGGTTTAACATGACATTGAGATTATGTTCGTGCACATAAACGTCACCTGGAACCATACACACCTACTAGTCTTTTTTTGTAAACTTAAACAAACAGAAGACATTAAATTATAAAAATTTATTATATTTTATTAGTATTTTATATATAGTATTAAAAAAATGCCAACCTGGCGGCGAATGAGAAGGACCGATATGGGAGCTTTTGCTCATAGAACGGTCCTGGGTAAGTCGTGGGTCCCATTCACTGCTAAAGGGTTCTGGGACCCGTGGGACTCCCAATGTATTTTAAATTTCTTTCTTAATACTGTATTTTTAAGTTCTCTAGCTGTACACTTTATTTTCTCATTTGTTGTATAGTCTCTATCTTGGTATCTCTTGTCATTGGGATGTTAAGGCCGGCAGTGGTGCTCTGATAACTGGTCAGTTTGTTATGGGGCGTGTCATTTTCCTCCCCCGGCTCTTCGATCAATTATATCTTTGTAAATGTTTGTAAACCATTAATAAATAAAGAATCGGGGTTAATAAGGGTAATTTAGGAGAACACATTCTTATTGTGAATAAGAATATGTTCTCCTAAATAATAAAGTTGTATCAATGTGTCCAAAATTTAATAAAAATGAATTGATAATTCTGGCGTCTGCTATCAGTTTACTCAAAGGTATTTGAGATTCTGTAAAACTAAGGTAGATGGCTCTGTCAAATGATGGAACGATTAAATGTATTAATATCAAAAAGGTAACATATAGGGTCGAAAATTGTCGCTAAAAATAATGTCGCTGTAGCTTAGTTGGATAAAGCACCTTCCCCGGTTAGGAAAGAGATCCAGGTTCGAATCCCGGTGGCGCAACAACAATATTTTTCGATAAAATTGATTTTATATGTATATCTTTATAATTAATATATTTAATTCATATTTTAATAAGGGTAATGTGCGAGACGAAATCAATCATTAAAACAAATGCCAACCTGGCGGCGAGTGAGTATGACCATATGGGAGCTTTTGCTTATAAACTATCCTGGGTAAGCGGCGGGTCCACCCGCCTACCCCGTCTTGAGATAAAAATTGCACCCGCGGATATATACGCGCCGTAAATATTTTTAGTTTAGGGTGAACGGTCTTCGGAGCAGTAAAAATATTGAAATGGTTATTAATTAGATTTACACACCCGTTAAATCGGACGTGCGCCAGCTTATCGACGAAACCGATACTGCTCCCGATCATACCATTTAAATGTTTCGGCATACGGCCGGTTGTCATACGACGATAGCTCGTTTTATGCCCTACTGTCACGCGGTCGTTGAGATTATAAAAAAATATATTTTCAAAGCGATTGGCATTTCCAAATGGATATTTTACTGTCGCAAATAACCATTGATGGTCTGGGGGGTAATTGACTAGGAAACACATTCATTACATGCCATACTTTATTTGAAATTGTTTGAACCGAAAAGAGCACTATTACAGGGTAGCGGAATGACAGGGGAATACGCCTGGAGAAGTAACCACGCGTTATTATCAGTACATTTACTGTGTACTCAGAATACGTTTGTGATGTGTACTGCCAAATAAAGAAGTTGTACACCAAACATGGGTTTACATGGATTAGTGTGGACTACTTCACTTGTGGGACTGGACCTGTCTTATCGAAATTATAACTTCAAGCAAGAAATTAGGTTCGAATCCCGGTAGCAATTAAATATTTTTTCTGTATACCTTCCTATAATAGTTGATTCATTTAATTTGTATTAAGGAATTATTAGTTTTTATTTATATTAGTAGCATTTTAAAGGTACCGGAACGCAGATTTGAATATAAGCATCATTAACATTTGATGTAACTAACTAACTTACCGTTTCGCCGCGGGGGTAGGCAGAGAGGATAGAGCATCACACTATTCTGTCTCGCCTTATCCACATTCATACATTTCCTTATACAAGCTCGTCGGTTGTTGTGTCTTATAATAGGACCATCTTCCAATATCTGGTTTACTTAGTCGCGCCAAGTTGATGCCGTCTACACTTGTGTCATATATCTTTCTTACTATTCTCTACTCGTTCATTCGTTCCGTATGAACAAGCCACCTAAGCGATCAGCGTTACATTCTCTCCAAATACTTTCATTATTTTCTCTGTTATAAATGGATCTATCACATATTCGCCTGAGTGATCTTATTTCTACGACACAATTTCGTGACTAATTTTATAGGGGTTGAGGCGAAAATTAGATAACATTTTTTGTCATATGTTTTATTTAAAAAAATTATTATTTTTCTTATTTTAACAATGTTAAAATACGCACTATGTATAATTTTATTCATAACAAAAAAAAATCCCTCTATATGAGTAAATATGATACTGTTGCTTTAATAAAAAATAATTATACGTTAAAATTGATAATAACAGTAAAAAATTTAAAATAGTTAGAAAACTTGAACGTATAACTCATGGATTTCGAATTTGGAAATGAATTTGGATGGATGATTAAATGGTGTAGAAATGATTATTGATATTTTAATTAATTACGCGGTTTTGGATAAAAAAACAATTTTTGCACGGAGAACTATTTATGGAATGTAAATCTAAGATTTTTGTATTGCAGTCTTATATGTGTGAATTTGCAGCGTTATCCCGGATAGGGGTTTGTTGTCTATGAATCTTTTGCTATCTCTGTCCATCATAGTGTTGATGGTAGACCGTTATGTGACTGTAATTTTGACGATGATTGGTAACTGAGATTTAACGATGATTGGTAAAGATATAGCTGCTAGAGGCTTACTTTCTAGTATATCAATCGTTGCTAGTAAAATTATAAATAATCACTTACCGATAATTGTTACAATCGAACACAATCACAGCCCGATAACGGTTTAAATAACGATCACAACATCATAGGGTACATTGCAGATAGTGCGCGTGATGCAGAGTCAATTTTTTCTTGTATGTGTTTGCACTTTGTGAGTTTCGAACCCAGAATAACACCAAGATGATCCAAGGAATGTTTTGTACTATTTGAAATCATTACTGATATATAGTTAAAAGAATCTGAAAAACAAAGAAACCTAACGAAAGAATATTGTACAAGAAAATGCATTATTTTAGTACTTATTGTAATTAATAAATAAATTGTATTCCTCAAAACAGTCAAGGAAATGTTCTGGTGGTAATGTTTCAGGACTTTATGAATTTTAAAAACAGTTTTTTTTTTCAGTCCACTACAGATACGATATTATAATTTGAAAAAAAGATTTGTAAACTTTTATTTCAATCTAGTTTCCTTTCTATTCACTCACTAGATTTATATAATTTAATCAATTTTCATTCTAGTAGAACACAACGTTTTGGTACTGTATGAAAATGAATGAAAATCAATTTCAAACATTCACTAAGTAAGAATTGAAATGAATGTCTGCTCGTATATCTTTTAGACAGTATTTTTTGTGTGTGTAATTTTAGTTATTTAATGAATAGCAAGTTCGATATCAATGTAGGATTAATATTTATGTCTGTAATGTATCTATAAATTTGAGTCCATTTATGAATCATTTAATTTATTATTATGTTCGGATGATTAACTAATTCTCTAAAAGGTTGATTTAAGTATTGATAAATGGGAACATTATTTGAATGTTTGGAAAGCCATTTTAAGGATAAAGTTCGCCTAGTTTGTTGTCATTTTGATTAACAGTTTCTGAGATGTATGGATTTGTGCCTAAACATACAAAGCCGGAAAACCTTGAATATATTAAACCAAGTCACTTACCATCACGCCGTATCCACGCAGGGGTTGGCAGAGAGGATAGATTGCCACACTATTACCTCGTTAACATCTTATTGACTGTTGAAGCTTCTAAGATGGATGTTCTAATTTATTCATTTGTTCACAGATGTTGCTATTTCATATTAATTTGCAATAATTGACAGTAAAACTTGCAGAAATTTTGATATTATAATTAAGGAGCACTTAGGATATCTAAATATAATTACAGTTAGATAAATTTGAAATTTTAGAAATAAGAAAAATTGTTAATAGCAATCCAATAAACCGATCCAAATAAACTACCAGTGCGCGCTTCGGTCGGTCGAAGTCTAAAGAAGACAACTCAGCTAAAAGAACAACAACATCGACCCAGAAAGACAGCAAAATTAAAGTGGTTAGAGTAGTTCATATATTATACGTGCGCTTATTGTTAATCGAAAACCTAGAAACCAGCTATCGAATGCGTTTACAAAAATAAATATCTTGCCATAAAGTAATTTTGCTAATATTGTAGAAGTATTCTATTAAGTGTTGCAACATTTTATTTAAGAAATAAATAAACCTTTTTTTAAGTGTATTTATTTGTTCATTTTAAATAAGTTAATAGAGAAAATACGTTTAAAAAATACAATAAATAATATTAGTAAAGATAAAAATAAAACAGAATGTAAAAGTGAATGTATAAAAATGTTTCAAAATTTTCAAAATATTACTGGAATACCTGATGAGTAAGCACATTCTGTGTGTTAAAATAATATCCAGTGAAGGCTTTAATATTTCTGGTATAGAAGTCACCCTAAATTCGCTGTTGCGTAAAGCTACTTACATTGCAGCAATAATTGTTCCCTGTTTGTGGTTTCGACATTTCATTTTTGCCCGTACGTCAATCCGTGATAAAGAGAATTAAAAAACTTGAAAATCAAATCATGTTTTGTTTCACAAATTTCGTAAAAACATTCCTAGAAATGTGATCGCGGCTGTCTGCAAACGACAAACGGATTTGTTAGGAAATAAATGAAATATTCTATTATTGTTACTAAATTATAATACTATTACTAACATAAATAGAAATGTAACACCGGCTTACTTTGTAAATTGGACAAGTTTACGATCTTCGCTTTGTTTTTGATCTATTTGTTTTAAGTCTCGGTTATAAGTTATTAATATTACCATTTGAAATAAGTTTTCCTGTTCCAGGAGATACCATCTAACTTTCGTCATTCCCCCCGGGGATAGGCAGAGGCCGTAGAATTCTACACCTTTCTAAGTTGACACACAAATTTTGTCTCTTTCACATATGTACTCATACATTTATTTCGATCGCTGGCGAAATGTATTTACTAAAAATTGTCTCGACTTTTAAATAGGTTTTTATATAAAATTATTATTTACTATCAGAAAGTAATCAGCTATCTTTATTGCTACAAGCTCTGTGGGGAAAACATAATTTATTATCAAGAAAAGATACGTAATTGCTATCAATTTCAATTACAATTACATCTTATTTTTCAATAATAAAAATATAATCCATTCTCAAGAATAAATATGTAGTCTACCACAGTATAGCCTAACTACCAATTATTTTTCTGCTGATAATAAGTTAATCTGACACATTGCCAAAGTGCGACTACCGACAACATCGATATACCCTGGACCGTTAGAAAGAATAATGAAAGCAATTCTTTAGTAAAAATAGAAAATAGGCTTAATGGTTAAGTCAACATTTTAAATACATTATTGGGCCATCTCCGCTGAGTACAACAGCTAGGTAGCCCTCCAAGCGGGCATAAGGTTTAATTTAGTATCAAACTGGTAAATCATGAACTAATATCCCTTAATATATAGGATGGCTCAAAATCACTATAATATCTCGATGACATTGGATATTTAAAAAAAAAAATGTATGCTGAAATAAAGATATATAAAATTAGTGAAAATCATAAATTTTCTACTATATATTCATATCACTGATGATGAACGTGGATGAACTAGTGTTTGTAATAACAAGCTTGGTGAATCAGATGGCTTTGATGAAAATTGTTTAAGTTTAAATTATTGGTGATTTGTAAAACTGACTGTCTCCAACTAAGGATTAAAGAGTATTAATATTAAATATGAATTAAATATATTAATTAGAAAGATTTACATATAAAATCAATTTTATCGAAAAATATTGTTGTTGCGCCACCGGGATTCGAACCTGGATCTCTTTCCTAACCTGGGATGGTGCATTATCCAACTATGCTGCAACGATAATATTTTTAGCGACCTTTACCTTTTTGATATTAATAAATTTAATCGTTTCATTATTTAATTCATATTTAAAATATCACAGACCGTCTGTTATGAATAATTACAATTTCACAATAAGAATGTGTTCTCCTAATAAGTATTAATATTCGTCATAGTATTAGTCGTATGATACATTATTCGCTACTTCCATAAAGGTACATATGTTATTTTGGTTCTATAGAATGTATTTTATTTTGTCGTGGCAGGTGAAATACTATAATTGAATAATTTGAATGTAAATAATTTGAAATATTTTATGAATTTTTAATAACAATGGCAGATATTATCCATATTATTCATATATAAAGAAAATAAATTAATATCTGATATTGTACTTTAAAATACTCGCGAAAAATCTATTACGTAAAATAATTTATTATAAAATTGTTTTTAAAAAAAACACTAATAAAAAAAAACGTCAAACGAGGTTAGGTTCAGAAATATTTTCCCCTTTCCTAAAAATCTAAGCACGCCTTTAATAATATAAGACAATGTTTCAAATCTGACAAGACATATTAAAACGAAATCACGGGGGATGCCAACTTCTATCAATTTAATCTGTTAAGACGCTTTGTATGGAGAGAATAAGAGAGAATGATACAGAAGGAAAAAGAGGTCCAGTCCATTCAAACTTCATCTCAAAACCTATCAAGTCTTGCATCTACTGAATTTTTAGCAAGGAAGAATAAATATTGTAGAAGATTTTCGACTCGAGATAATCTCTAAGATATGGATTTTGTTCTTATGAGATCCTTCGGATACAAATTTCAGCTTTCTTATTCTTCGTGTATACACTGCGCTTCAGAGATTCGCCGTCTCTCGCCTAACTTCACGCTCGTCATCAAACGCCATTATCGTTCATCAGTTGGGTAATTTTGGATCTCCCCAGAAGTAAAATAAATGTTTGCAGTTTAACGTCTTATACTGGATGTTGATGTTTAATAACGTTTGTTTAACTTTTTCAGAATTGACAATTATACGGGTCTTTTCTGGTTTTGGGTGACGTTTGTTTACACGTGTCAAATCAGATTGTTGTCGTGTACACTGGTTTGAGTTTTAGTCTCTTCATAATAATCTCAGGCTCTCTGAGTTTATCTTCAGATTATAATCTCAACACGTATACATGGTATTAAGATATCTGTACTAAATCTCTGCGATTATCTCATGGGCCTTTAAATTAATTGCTATTTCATCCATTATGGTATCTTTTTCATTTAACAAGCGCAAGTATTACGTCTAACTGGTACATTTTTTTTGGTGATTGTGAAAGTATGTATTAGTCAAATTTTCAGGTGCTTTTCTTAATCCATATTTTTCCGGATTGTCACATTTTTAATTCAAACTTTCCTTGAGATACCTGACACTCATCGAAGATGTCTTCGAATCTTTTTGCTTATGTTCTTAATATAACACTTTTCAAATTATCCATTGTTTTACATTGTACATAATGTTTGTTTACAGATATCCTTAGGTATGATTTCTGTTTTTTGAACAATTATATAGCTAACAGCAGTATTTAATTTCTATGTATATTTAAAGAGATTATTTATGTAACACCCTACCGCAATAAAATAAATTCTGATATCAAACAATGATACGAACAAATAAATAAAACAAGAAATGTAAGAACGCAGAAAAACCTGCCCAACCCCTAGAAAAACTTGGTCTGGTCTTGGGCCGCCTTGGAACATCATCAATCAATGATTCGATACGAAATGGTGGACATGGATAGGGTGTTAGAAAGTACTCTCTCTGAACAACAAGTGCTAAAACGCTGCGTAATGGTCATTCATCGTGCAGCTGGCGAGCTGGAACGGACTTCACGGTGGACGCCCTCGATTTTTGAAGTCATCGAATATCGCGTCGCGGACATGTCGTCATATTCTACTTTTTTTACACGAAAACGAAAAAGGTTATTTAAGCCTTGTAAAGGATTTCTTGATCTGCTGTATTCCCGGAGCTGTTTTGTTCTATGTAGTATTTGAATCCACTAAGGAGCTAGCAAAGGAGAGCGGAGAACTAAGGAATATCCTTACATCTTGTTATGCATTGAGTAATATTAACCCTACAGATCGGCAGAACTAGACGGTGGAAAGGGCTCTGCAAATCAGTCTAGCTTACTTGGTTTATTCTGTAAGGAGATTAAGTATACAATCCTTCTGAATTAAAGTCATTGTTAGGGAAAACTAAACACAAGTAAGTCGGAAGAATTTATATTTCAGATTAGATTTTGTATTATATTAGGAATGAATAGCTTCAAGAAATTCTTGAAAGGAATATAATATGATATAAAGCGAATGTTATTTATGACTCTAACACATTATATACTTAAAACGAAATATAACACACGATTTGATTATAAATGCGAGTATGTACCTTCAACAAATTAATTGATCGATTTGCATTCTGTGAGTTTGGACGTGCACACCGGCTGACACCTTTCGACTGCCATTATTAACATGGGCCAGCTAACGCGCCCATTTTAAGCGCGCTGATCTATCTCACCAAGGATTTTTATTAAGCTTGCATAAAAAAAACCTGTTTACTCGGTAAAAGTTTTTTTTTCTCTTTGCATTATACTTCTACTTTATATTTTAGTCAGAATTGAATGCGCTGCAATAGATATCAATTGATCAAGTATTATTTGGCACTTAGGCACCTGATTACTGAAATAGTAGGTTTTTTGGTGGCCAATCAGGGGTAGCTTCTCTTAGTCTAAAGGTTGAGTGTTCATATGATGATTTTTTGAAAATATTTTAACTGTTGAGTATATTCAAATGTCTAATTGGCTTCATAATTAAAAGTAGAGTCTGTTTAATATTGTTAGTGATGGTAAACCGGTACCCGCAAAATAACTTCCACCAGCCATAAAGACGTAGGGTAATAACTGCTTGCAACAATACAAACGATGCACGAGCAGCGGCTCTAGAAGCCGCCTCTAATGTCAGTGAGTAAACCACGCATGAACTTCTACCATTGCCAATTTAACTTAAAGAAATTTTGTGCATCCTTAAGTAATTTTTCTTCTTATAGCCTGCCACCTGTCACACATTAATGTCGACATACATTTCCTCACATATTTCAACACACATGCAAACAACATACAGTACTCCGTGACACAAAAGAATACGAGGTTATTTGGATGAATTTTGGGGTATCGATACGCTCACACAAATCACACATCGTCAAACTGATATGGAATGAGATTTAACTGTTGGAGTATTGGTTTCCAGTGTAACAGTGATTGCTTGAAGAATTACGAATAATCTGATACCGATCATCATTATAATGGTACATAATCACTTTCACAATAACTGTTTAAATAACACAATATTTGAATGTGTCCAAGAACACACAATTACTGGATTTTCACCTACAAAGGCACTGTTTACCTACAAATTTTCACCTACAAAGGCACTATTAAACAAATAATAATATCTCATAGAGACGAAGCTATTTTTTTATTAAAGCCTTGTAAATTACCCATACTTGTATATATTTCCATTAAATATAATAAAAATATAGCTTCGTCTCTATGCGATATCTATTATTTATTTAAATAATGGTTTAACCATTATAACTTCATGTGTTTGGTGATCTATTGCGGTAAATTATAAGTAATTGTGGTACAATTTTGAGAATTAACAAATAAATTGTAAATCCAATGACCAATAATGATGACAATAATATTTTTCATACTACTTTTTGCTGGTCTAAAAAACAATTTTAGATTTATATATGTACATTTATTATCCATAATTAGGTTAATATTAGATAAAATATAATAGTAGTAATGCAATTAGAGTTTAAAACCCTCCCTAGCACGAGCGCAAAAGACGTACAAAGGATACACGTAATTTAAATAATTATCTACCTTCAGCACAATAGCATTACAGTGTTCCGAGCTTCGAATTTCTAACAATAGAGATAGACTAGTTTGTTTTATATTTGAAAAATGAAACACCAAAACAAGGCGCTCGCAAAACCAGTTAATTCGTGTATTTCTAATGAAATTGATGCATCACTGCAATGTATCAATTTCATTTCAAATTTCGCCATTCTGACCAGCAGATGTACATTGTGATATTATGCATGAGATTGATTAATAGATTATGTAGAGATCTTGGACCAATCGAGACTGACTGGTAAGAATATGTCAGGTTTTCGGTTAAAATCACATCCAAAAAATCGGTTTCTTGGTAATTTTAAGAATACTGAAACATTTAATGTACATACATACATTATTTGATGCTGAAAATACTGTTGATGGCTATTTGTAAAAGTGACGCAACAATTCTCACGTTTGATTCTCAGTTGATTCAAATAGTTTGAACTTTTTGTTTAACTCCGTTAGTTTCTTGCGTCTTTAAGGCAATTAGAATCGAAGATGTACTCGCTTTCAATCCTGTTGCCAAATTATCCGTTTCCAACGAATCTATCTCTAGAATTCCAGTGAACAATCTAGATACATTTAGAAATAAATATTTTGACGTAGTACCCTTGCATGTTGTTTTTTTGACTTACTTATTCATTTTTATTTATTTATTTATTTACACCCTATCGCGAATCGTTTTGAGAGTTGTTTACCCTCGTTTCGATTCGTCATAATTACATATATTTTGATTTATTTTATTACATTCAGCCATATCATCATATCACCAGAACCATACCTGCACAATATTTGAGATTTGTTGTCACATTAATTTCAAAAGGCATCCAGAAAGAAGCTATAGAAATCACACACCCTCAAAACGGGAGAGTACTTATTCATTGAAAAATTTAACAATAATTAAACGACTATCAAGATTATCGTAAAAATAACGCACGCAAAATAACATATTAAAATAACATATGCTAGATTTAAATGTATAAAAAATAATGTGTATGGAGTAAAAACAGGTTAATCGTAAAAAAACATATATATCACATATATCAATATTTTACAAATAACTGGTTAACCTATTTCGTTTTAAATTGGTTTGGAGGCCCTAGCCGGAAATCAGTAATATTGTTATTATATATAAATGTAATATGAGATGCTGGCTTCTTGATGTACCGGCAATGGAGTATTATAGAGTCGTTCAGTTTCAGAGTTATTATTAAATGATAATGAACATTTTATTGTTACACAATTGAATTCTCTTTTATATATTTAAGAATTTCGGTAAACTTGAAATGAACAAATAAATATAATAAAATAAGATTAAATAATGAAAGAAAATAATTCCAGAAATTCGTGATAAATATATATAAGTTCATGATATTTCATTTTCGAGTATTTAATTGTGGAATATTAACTTTCTAGGTAGATATTATAAATGGTTAACTATCTTTTAGGTAATAAAATTATAAATAATTCGACATTCCATGAGTTTAGTAGAAGTGTAGCGAGGCGCGACCCATGGGAATATTTTATGATACCAAACCATTTTATGAAACCGGCCACCATGCGATGTGAAACGGTGTGCTGTTGGCTAACCGCGTGGTGGGGGGAATTTTGCTAGATATGTGGCAGTGGCTCTCTCAAAGGCGTGACCAGAGGCACATCCAACCTTATCCACAAATTAGTGCTTATAACAAAATCTTTAGTATTCTAATCTCATTCTCTTCTCCCAACATCATCCTACTTTTGTTCATTTTAGTGAAAAAACTGCCATCCAAATTATGTAATGTGTAAAAAAAACTATCAGTAAAAAAATGTCATAAGTAAAAAAGAAACTGCACGTTTCTAGAACACAAGAATTTCACAATGACAATCAGGGACGTATACACCACACGCAGGGGAACGAGAATTTATATTATCAAGTATTATATATTTATCCTTTTTACAAGGCCGGATATAGATATAAAATATTGACATTTTAATACTAGAAACGGAGCGCACACATCACGAACATCGCCCGTCTGTCAAAATCGGAACTCTCATTGCGCTGGCGCGCCATCTGAGGATACCAACGTAAAACGGATGACAAGCGACAGAACCTGCGTAACGTCACAATATATATTTTTATTGATATTTTTCACTGAAATAGAAGGAACTCATATACAATCGTGAAAGTAAATGGTTAAGGTAGTGTAATAGGTAATTGATTATTCGGGTTATAATTAAAAATAAAGATCCGGGCTTGAGTCTCTGTGGTAAAAAAATATTTTTATGATAGACATATTTTTTCTGTGTGTTGTTTTAAGTGAGTAATATTATTTGTTTACATATTAATTCATGCATTATAAGTCAATAAGTGAAAAGATATCACGTTATATAGAAAATTGCCTTTCTACATCGTCTGACTACTGGTTCAATTATTACTTATTTTGCACCCAAAACTAGTGGATTTACTATTTTACATTACTCAACGTCCTCCGTGAGAAACCAGACGTATTCAGCACTAGAATAACATCCGCGAAACGGCAACCAGAGGAGTTAATAGGCTGATTACTGTACATTATTGCACCATAAATACATATAAAGCGTCACTAATACTGTTTAACATTTAACAAAAAAGTATATTTTTACTACTGGAGTAACAGTATACGTTAATAATATAGGTACTACCTCTGATATATTCTATCTACGGAAAAATGCTCTAGAATGCTAAAAGTAAGCTGGATAGGTATGTATGCGAGTGAAGATATTGTGGTTTGGGTGAATAAAGAAAAATTAGTATTCAAAAGAATGATAATTAGATATTCAGAGACGTATAATGCAGAAAAGTATTGATATAAATTATAATCCTAGAAGAAGGAGAACATCATGGCTGAAGAATTTGAAGTTTAGTCAGTCTGCTATAAAGCTTTTCCGAGTCGCAACACACAAAGTGATGATAGCCAACGTCTGTTAAATAGATAAGGTACAAAAAGAAGAAGATATATTCTATATCATCTCTATTAAGGTACCGACAATACCAAAAATATGTTTGTATGAACATATTCATAATAAATGCTTATACGGAATATATATAAAGAATTATTAAGGAGAGCACATTCTTATTGTGAAGTTGTAATTATTCAGAACAGACGATCTGTGATGTTTTAAATACTAATTTTAACGTATTAATTATAAATATATACATATAAAATCATTTTTATCGAAAAATATTGTTTTTGCGCTATAACACAATTGGTAGTGTGCTTTTCCGGATTGGAAATAGAGATCCAGGTTCGAATCCCGTTAGCGCAAAAACAGTATTTTTTGACAAAGTTGATTTTATATGTATATATTTATAATTAATACATTAAAATTAGTATTTATATAAATAATGTTTTTTTATGATCTATAGTACTCTCGATGACGAATCGACTCATTCGGGTCCTCCTCAATACTACGCTTCACTGCAGCGACAGCTTCTTCGGTGCGCACTGTACGACATCTCTGCGGATGCGTATTATCAATTAGAGTATGCGTGGTGTGAAAACGATCTACGGTTATTCGAATTATTTGCTCGGATGGATGATTATGTCGACCGTAAAATGAACGTAGCGCATGGTAAGTTTCGTGAATTGAACCACGATTTTCGAAATAAATTTGCACAATTTGCAAGCGTTGTTCTGACATAAGTCATGGTGAAATGGCAATCCTAACTGAGCACAAATAAGCTATCAGCTGTCAAATTGGCTGTCGCTGGAAAAAGTGTTGCCAATTCGAAAAACAAACCTCTAAAAGAACATCCTTTACGATGTTTTAATAATTTAAAATTAAGATAAGCACCAGTGTTATGAAATAGCGCTAACATGTTGGCATCCTGCAACTAGGCTCGAATCCCAATAATTGGATCACTAGACAAGATCAAATAAGTATGCGATGCATGTTATTAAATTTGATCTGTTTGTAAATAGTTGTACAAATGTACATTTTATTAAACAATAAAAAAAATAAAAAATCACTCACAGCAATACCCGGATTTGAGTTAAAAATGTCAAATTTCCTCTAAAACTCAAAAGTAAAATAATTTTCTCCAATATTCATTTCGGCGGATTTCATATAAATTTGGAAAATTAAATGATAAGGGCCTAACTTCTTCTATATATTAAAGGAGTAGAATTGGAAAGTACATTTTAAAGTTTAAAATGACAATCCCTTACAACCCGAGCCTTCCTGGCCGCGTCACACCCCTCGGGAGCGGCCCTCCCTCCCCCATGGTGACGTCACCAGTCAATTTGTTTTGATGACTTTTACAGTAGGTACTCAATGTAAATATTTAAATCATCGGTTGGATGCCAGTTTTCATTTTGAGCGTAATTTTAGATGTTGAAAAATTCAGAGTAACTGATTGGTCACATCTGTGACATTAAATATTTTTATTGGGATTAATGCTCGCTTGATTTAACAAAAAGAGTAGCTACTATACTAGTGTATACATATATATATATATATAACGCATTATTTAATGTTTTTCTCTTTTACTTTTAAAACAGATTAGATTGATTTATCAAATATTGTCCGAAAAGTTTCCTTTAATGCTTTTCTCAGCCAGTTTACGCGCTATTTCTGTTTTGAAATATTTAGGTTAGGTTATTATTTGATAAGTTTGCGACTCGATCGATAAAGAATGTGTTATTCTTTTTTTAAATAGCCTTCCTGTACTTAAAAAAATCCACTTGCTTCCGGTAACAGATGGAAGTCGGAAGAAACTAACATCAGGTGAGGAACCAAGAGGGGCAAGAAACCATAGGGCATAAAATTGTACTTAAATTAGACGATTTCGATATTGAAATCACTCCTGTATGGGAACATGCATTATCTTGAAAAAAATAAGATTTTAGATAATTCTGGTCTTTTTTCACGATCTTTTGATTCAGTTGATCCAAAAAGTTAGCATTTGACCCTTTAAAAAATAATCACTGAGCAATACCCACTTTGAATCCCAAAAACGGAAGCCATAAATTTTCCTGTAGATAAAATACTTAGTTTTCTTTCTATTGTTTTGACGTAGCGGATCTAGAATTCACTAGTAAATAAGATAAATACATTAGTAAAAACTGTAGTATTTTCCTTAAAACGGTTTAAACAGTCATTAGGAATCGGTACTTGATTGCGTTTGTAATTAATTGTTGCGGCACCCATATTTTCAGTAGCTTTCTTATATCTAATTGTTGAGTTATGGTGAACTTTATTAACGGTTTCTTGTGACGAGGTCCTTTAAGGGCGTCCACTTCAAACTTCTTCATAGCTCATATGACCACGCGTAAATTCTGCAGTCCATGTTTTTGCATTTACGCATGGAGGTGCGTATCATTCAACATATTCTTCACCTAATTAAAAATTTCCATTAGCGTTTGACCTATGGACGATGTTCAATTTTATCTATGTTTGAAACACACGTAAATGAGTTAATTGACTTGATAATGATAATGACAGCTGTTCTTTTAACGTTATGTTAATTGACAGCTGTTCAATGCACCAAGTTTTAGATATAATACCGATATTAATACACCAGGTAGCGAACTTTTCAAATGACGCAATACATAAACGCATTTACGCAAATTGTTGGTTATTTATTAAAATAATAATCATAGACTAATTAATATTTTAGACTGATTATTAATGTCCACGAGACCATCTAATTTGAACTGAACAATCAAGATATACTAAAGAAGAATAGTTATAATTTATAATGTGATATTTATTCGCACACCCTTTCAAAAAATTGTCTACCCGTATAATGAAATTTAGACGCGATACTTTTTTTAACCTTTTTAGTTTATTTTTAATATATAGATTATCAATAGGTCATTAAAGACTCATAGATAGTCATATAAAGTGAAAATTACAAAGTGAAACATATTAATTCGATTAGAAGAATGTTCACACATTTTTTGTGGTTGTTAAATTAGAAACAGAACAACAAATTAAGTGGTACAATTGAGGAGAATGAACGAGATATTAAAACTACAACAAAAGTACAAAAGCGTGAGATAGAATATTCTGATAGATAGTTACATAATGGCAGATCAATAATATACGGACAGTTTATTCATGTTTTAAAAATATCCAAAAATACTAAAAATTACAAATATTTCTGAGGATTACTTTTTAGGTATTATAGTTTTATATATAATTATAATTTTACGACTTAATTAGGACTCTATAATAATAGAAATTGAATTTCAGCATTATTCATAATATTTCATAACATATTATATTTAAAATAGTAATTAAATTAAAACTATAAATATAAAATTAACATATAATATATTATACATATAAAATTAACTTTATCGAAAAATATTGTTGTTGCGCTACCGGTCTCTTTCCAAACCAGGGAAGGCGCATTATCCAACTATGCTATAGCGACATTATTTTTGACGACAAATTTTCGAACCAATATGTTACACTTTTTCAAATTAATACATCTATCGTTCCATTATTTGAAAGCCATCTACTTTGTTTTTACGGATTCTCAAAAACCTTTGAGTAAACCGATAGCGGACGCCAGAATTAACATTTCATTTTTGTTAAATTTTTGGACACATTGATACAACTTATATATTATTAGGAGAACACATTCTTATTATAAATTCAGAGTAGATGGACTTTCAAATAATGGAACGATAGATGTATTAATTTGAAAAATTGTAACATATAGGTTTGAAAATTTGTCGTCTTAAATAATGTCGCTGTAACATAGTTGGATAATGCACCTTCCCCGGTTTGGAAAGAGATCCAGGTTCGAATTCTGGTAGCGCAACAACAATATTTTTCGATAAAATTGATTTTATATGTATATCTTTATAATTAATACATTTAATTAGTATTTAAAATATCACAGACCGTCTGTTCTGAATAATTACAACTTCACAATAAGAATATGTTCTCCTAATAATATTATATTTACATATTTTATAAATCGAATATTTTTTTATAACCTACTGGAAAATAGAAATCCCGACTTAAGTAGTGGGGAAATCCCAATATGTGCTTAGCATTATTTACAAATATTCGTGAATATACTACAATCTATTTTGTAATCAATAAATATTTTTACGTAAGAATACTTAATACATATTAGATAAGACAAGATTAAGTAACAGGTAGATGCTTGTGTGGTTTGAACAACAAGTCGGAGGGGTAATGTCAGAGGTATTGAAAACAGATGAATGTTTGTAAGAAGGGGAAAGAGCGTGGAAGATGAAAAAGATAGTGTCAAGACGGGAAATTAAAGTGTGTTAAAATGTGCGCGCACGTTGAATAAAAATTATTTCTAAATCTAAAAATGTTCTTAGATCTCACGATTATTCAGAATTTTCTGTGTTCAGTTTTCTGAGTTAATCAGGGCTTCAGCGATAGTAGTCCTGATGACGGACCTCGTAATGGGATCCGAAACTTCTAAAGAGACGTTGTAGTATGCCAGCTTAGTAAAATAATCAATTTGTTCCGTTATTCGTGTCTGTTGCTTTGATGGTTAAGACACTCGCCTGGTTAAGACATCCAGTGGTCGAGGATTCGAACCTCATTCCAGGAGACTAACAAGTTAGTCCTATTTTCATATCACAAGCGTTTAGCTTAGTTTGAGAATAATAATATTGATCCGTGTAGGTATCTCTATTTTTATTTAAAAAAAAAAAAAACAATTTTAATCATCAAACACATCTAATATAATAATAAAACGACTTTATTCAAGAGCAATAAATTGGCTGGGATGAGCAGACTAATCGGCCATTAAAGAACAAATGTCAAAATTTGCCATTTAGGGGTTAATTTAATGAATAAATTCTCGTGAAACACGGGGGTTGGCTTTGCACGGTAGAACTATCATACATTAGTTATATTGTCATTAAATATACATTTATTCTTGTTTTAATTTCATCTTAAGTACGCCAATGGAAACAGCAAAAGTAGTAGATATTGCTTAAGGGTTAGATTAGGAACAGGTAGCAAGACGGATCCCCTTTTCTGTACTGCACGCCATTACGAAGGTGTCAATAATACGTTTTCATTATCGGTCCGTGAAAAACATTTCCATCCCCAGGGAGACGATCATCCGTTGTTTCTTCCAGGGCCCGCTTCTCCGCTCAAGTACCCCCTGGAGGAGTAATTGGCTCTCTGCTGGAGAGAGTATAATGTTAAAAGCCACTTCACAGAAGCGCCGGCGATATTACCTTCGGAATGCGCCGGAGCCTCCCGACTGCTCTGTCCCGCGTTCGGCCCATTCATTCGGAGGCATTAAAACATTCCCATCCCAGTGCCGCGCCTTGCATACACTCATTAAAGCAAACAGAACCCGTCACAAAGGATGTATTTTACTCCCTAGAATCAGTACGTTTTAGTGTTAAAATTTAGTAACTAGTATTAGTGGGTCTGACTATTCAGCAATTTAATTAAAATAATCTAATAATAAATTCTAAATATTTATGCTACTCGGCTTCACATAATAAATTTCTTATCTATATTTTCATTTCTAATTTATTCAATTAACTTTACCTCATATTATCGATTACTTAGTTAATTGAGATACGTTTCATTGACATATTTATACATTTAATCACTGTAACAAGTTTGCAAATTTATTATTTTTGGAGTGAGATTTTATTATGTAAAGGTTGTTTTTTATAAAAGTATAGATCTTTAAAATGAAATAAAATTCGTGATAATGGCCATGGTATTGACTTTATTGGAAATATAATTTTATGCCATTAGTGTTTAAATATGATTTCACGCATATAGGCGCCGCGGCTGGCTCAAATAAAGCGCAAACTGGAAGTCCAATTTTCGACTATTTTTTGGAGCAGCTGAGGCCGTATATCGGCAATAATGCGACAAATGTTGGCTGTTGACTAGCCACTTCCCATATATCTAGAGAAAATAATCCAAAGGTATTAAATCACACGATCTTCGAGGCCAATTCACAGGTCCATTACGCTAAATTATGCGGTCATACAATGTTTCCTTCAATAAATCGATTATGGCGCGCGCAGTGTGATATGTTGCGCCGTATTATTAAAACCACAGCTCTTTCACATTAATGCCATTCAATTGGGGAAGTAAAAAGTTAGTAATCGTGGATCTATAGCGCTCCCCATTAGGACAATTATGTCGATCGTAAAATAGACGTAGCGCACGGTAACCACGATTTTCGAAATAAATTTGCACAAACGTTGTTATAGCGTGAGTCTATTCATGGTGAAATAGCAAACTAAACTGAGCACAAATCATCTGTCAGCTGTCAAATTGGTTGTCGCTGGAAAACAAACATTTTAAAAAACACCTTTATAACAAACAATGTACCAGATCATCAAGGAAGCATAAAACATTCAGACTATACACCTACCACGGAAATGTTGTGTTTTATAATTTGATTTTACGAATTTTGTAGATTGTATATTGACATTAACGCAGAAAATGAGTTGGTAATATTTTCCTACTCGTTTAGTAAAGCTACATAAAACTTATACAAGACATTTTTTCTTGATGCTAAATATTTGTTTATAAATATTTTAATATTCCTGTATGTAGATATATTGTTATGTATTTTTTTATGCTGTGTACGAGGTGGCACCGTCCTGTGTTGCATTTGGCCACCAAAAAGTTTTCCATTATGTGGCGATAGCGATCACCATTAATGGTTACAGCATTGCCATTACTATTTAGATAAAATGTTTTAATAACTTCAACACGCTGTTGAGGCGTTCTATGCTCCTTAATAAATTACAATCAACTACTCTCTACGATTATCAAATGCGAACTGACAAATGTCTGCTAAACAAAATCGGCCTATTATTGATTAGTTAAAACTGTATAAGATAAAATTAAAATAAAATAGTGGATGGTAATGAAGATATATGATATTTCGCATCTAATATAAACCTGTTATTAGGAGATGACTTGTTAAACAACCGACGAGCTTGCATAATAAGCTGTTTTAATATTATTTTGTATTTTGCATGCAAAATTGTGGTCGTTTTTTAAGCTAATTATGAAATATATTTTTCTTTAACTTTGTTCACCTTTACCATACCATGCTAAAACTAACCTACGCAGCCGTGCTGTCAACTCGTGTTACTGCAAGAAATTAGAGTTTTTTTAACACTTTAAATGGGAATAAAATGCTTTAAAATAGTTAATGTCACAGTTACTGTAAATATAATAATAAATGATAAATATAATAATTAAATACGTTATTCTTGTAACGCATTCGGCAAAAGACCCATCTTACATGATCTTCATCTATATCTCTCATCATTAAAATGAATGAGTGATCTTATTCACGTAGTACAAGTGGTATTTTTAACGTAGATAGAATGCAACGCATCAATTGTATATAGCATTGAATTCAAAAATGATTATTTTTATTATGATTCGTTTTACATAATTGCTTTTCCAATACTCATTTCTAAGTGCAAATGCTTTTTTATGACTAGGTAACATGTAAATTTTACATTGTGCATATTTATAGAAATACGATTTAATTGACTCGGTAGACCTATGTTACTGCACGGCTAGGGAAGAGTTAAATAGCACAGACCATCAATTTAATAGTCTGTGATTAAGAGACAATATTTAAAAATTTCCCTCGCTTTTCAACATTTCACTGTAATCATAATGCTAATATATTTCGTATACAATAGTTTGCGAGGATGTATTGTATTCAATCCTCTTTGTCCTATCTATCCCTGTAGTTCTGTTAATGAGTGTAAACCTTACTTTTGTGTATCCAAATTACCATTTGTCCGGGATATATTACGTAGTTGCTAATATTATTATGTTTGCACTGTATAATAAATATTATCTTAGACGGTCAGTTGCAAAGATGTATTTAGTAGAAACGTAGGATAAGCTGTCAACTATTTACTTAAAGGAATTCATAAATCATTCAAGATAAAATGTAATCAATCTGGCGATGCTGCGGTTGTCAACGTAGAAGGGCATAGAGAGACCCAGATGCTGGACAGACCTTGTCTGGTCCGCTACGAAATCTGCCTTTATATTGTATCAGAATAGTTGACATAGATACCTTAATAGATGGAACGAGTTTAGAGACGATTTTCATTTAGATTAAGTTGAATTAGTGATTTAATAAAATATATTGATTTAAAATACGCAACACGTGAAGTGATTCGTAAAAATGAAAATGAAATAAATCCAATAAAATACAATTTCCCATATTACTTAACAGAGAAGTACAAAAAAAATAATATACAGACTTGGGCAAATATCTCTGTGGAAAAATGCCAAACCTTTTCGCAGGAGTGCTCCATTAATAAAATATTAAGTCTTTCTTGTATTAAAATGTATTTTCTTCCTTGTTTTCGAAAACGGATAACTTTCCGTCAACTTTTAGGAATACAATCCGCTCAGGCACTGTCCAACCGTTTAGGCGACGGGCAGCCGGCCAAACTTTCATTTTAAAATATTCATAATCAGGGAAATGTACGGAGGAGAAATACTCAACATCGAGAAAGCGGATAATAATAAACAGCAATTGTTAGCATTATAATATTATAATGAGTTAGTTCATGTTGAGTGGGGAGGAGCAGTCACTCTCATCGTTAGGTGAAATTTATAACTAATCCAAATACAACCGGCATCAATATTATAAATTACCCCTGATGAAAAGAGGGACTGCATGTCTCGAAACTATAGTAAAGATAAAATAACTTAAAGTATGCAGTATAAAATTTAGTTTAATAAAAAATTAATATAATCACGCTGAACATTTTTAATGTCAAATTCAAATTAATGACTAACTAACTGAATTACCATCACCAGGATAGAGCGCCACACTCCTCTCTCCTGACACACAATTCTCGTCTCATCCATATTCATACATCTTCTCATACAAGCTCGCCGATTGTTGAGGCTTCTAACAGAACCATCCTCCAGTATCTGGTTTATCTGGTCGTGACAAGTCTTCCGCGGACTTTCTTTATTTGTGGTGCCATCAACACTTGCGTCACATATCTTTCTTACCATTCTCTTCTCATTCATTCGTTCCATACGACCAAACCACCAATGGTAATAATAATGATTTTTATGATTGAATCTAAATAATGGTATTTTTTCAAGAATACTTTGTTTTATTTAAATTTAAATTTTCCGCTCTTGTTGGGACACCTATAATATTAAATATTGCTCTTTATTATACATATTTAAACTGTATATTTTTTAGTACAGAGCTTACAAAAATTGTATTTTTTGTAAAGATTCGTGTTTGTTTTTAGCTCCGTAAGAACAAGGTTAATAGTTACAAGATAATAGCACATCCATTGGATGTCTTAGGTAGACTTAAAACCAAATGATTAATTTTACTTATATTTTGATTAAATACATCGTATAAATTAATGACTTAAGTTCATTATAAAGGTGTGGGTGACTCCTCTCTAACAAGAACTACTAATCTTAATGTCATGTCATCTTCTATGCTATAATTAAATTACCAGAGGTAAAAATAAATATAAAATGTGAATTCAAAATTGATTAAAAATATAATAAAGGAGAGAAAATATTAACAATTATGATCCATACGGTAAATTGAGAAGTGGTTTTACCATAGTATGATGTATATATTGTAGACTGCAAGACTAAGGAAAGTCTCAAAAGGCTCTCCACAATAAAATAGGTAGGAAAATAATTCTTTCGTACCTTGGGCATGATGCTAGAAAAGATGGAACATTCAAGGATGGAGGACGAAAGTTGATCTCCAATTAGGTAGAAATACAAAGTACGAGACACGACCGGAGTCTCGTTACACTAAATATAATCTAGGATCACAACGAGTGGAGGCAAGCTGTTTGCGCTGAAGAAGCGAAGTAAAGGACCACGATAGAGAGAAATAATGCAAATTATAGTACAGGGTGTATAAAACGAAACGTGCATTACATTTAAAACAGGTGTAACATTAAATTCCGAAAAAATGTTTTTTATAAACATGATCTAAAATATTCCGAGATAATATCCAACAGATATTGAACGAAGAGGACCGATTTCATGACCTCGTTCACCATATTTGATTTTTATCTTTGACACCTGTTCAATCTTTATGGATCGCCGATCGCCGTCTTATGCGCACGTGAACGCGACATATAGAAGGGTTCTTTTCCGTTACTTACCTATTACTCCCTTCACTATTATGTTTTGTTATCTATGATTTTGGACTAGTTAAAGTGAAAGTTTGATAGTAATCGTTTACCATTGGCTGCGTTGCCTGCTGCCAAGTTCTTCCTGCCGTATGGGAACGAATTGTTGGCTTGTGAAGTATCGTCCTGCTGTGTGGGGTTAATAGTGTGTGTAATCGGTTTCTCGCTACCGTGCGTACCGATTAGTGCTTTCATCTAGCTATTGTGGATGGTGCATGTAATCCCACTTCGCACAATAAAATTAATTTTCTGGAGCCATAAGACCGGTACATCTAGTGGAAAAAGAAAATCCAGATACTTAAAAGAGCAAATCTCAGGTGGGTCGTGTTTCTTTCTGGTTCTGGTTAGTCTTTCAGCTTCTCTGTTCTCTATTCCTGTCTCTCTCCCAAATTTCTTCCACTCTTTCTTCATTCCGTATTTCCTTAATCCCTTGATCAAAATAAGAATTGATAAATATAATTAGTTTATGAAAAAAAAAATACTAGGGTACGAAATAAAATTATTGGACATCTTTTTTTTGTAAATTGTTAAACAATATAACATTTTCGAGAACATCTTCCCATTATCAATATTATAATTCAACTAAAATTTAAAACACAGTAATATATGGGGTGTTTGGAGTTAACGGTGGTGGGGGTGGGGGTGGAGTTAAAATGTATAAGACGTATCGTTTAATACAATAAAAAATATAGTGGAATAAAACAGTTTTTAATACAATTTACAATATAATCATGGAATTCCACAAAGTTTCCCCAAAAACCTTTGGACAGTTATTGGGCATCGTTTTGAATATTTTAATTTAGGTAAAAATATTTTTTTTGTAACGTACTTAAACGTTATCTGACACACGGTCCCCTCAAAATAACCCTCCCACAAAGCAATGCACTCGTTACAACATTTTTTCCATTGCAAGAAACAATTTTATATCATTCTGCATGAGAAAGTTTCAAGCACGCGTCGTAATCTGTTTCACCTCCGCCCGTGACCCCAAATGATGATTGAATTCGTTTTGGGAAATACGTTAGAGGGGGCCAGATTGGACGAATAGGGCGGTTATTCCATCACGGTGAGTCGATTTTTGGCAAACTGTCCTTCGTAACAATGGCTGTATGTTCTGGAGCAGTGTCCTGATGCAACATACATTTTGTTTGTTAACAATTCAGGTCAAACACGCTACACTCGAGGTCGTAACCGTTTCATTACTTCCAGATAGAATGCTGCATTAAAGGTTTGTCCTTCGGGAATAAATTCCTGTATTATTCCGCGGTCAGCTCGTCGCCAGTAATAATGCACACGAAAAGTAATCAAGAAGATAATTGTCAGTTCTGGTATATTTTGGTTTATGTTGTACCTACATATATTCAAAGTTATGTTTCGTTTAGAATGTTTTATATAATAACAGAAGATATAATATACAGTACAAATAGCATAACGTCAATAATCAATAATTTTCCTCTATTGATCCCTATTACATCCATACAAGCAAAAAAGCTGTGCATTACTGAAAATTCTGGGAAACAAATAAATATGTAATAATCCATAATATGGTTTAACATGAAGGAATACATTATTTACGGATTCATTAAAATTAGCACTATCTGTGTACCAGTAGAAACTTTATTTGCTTAGTTCTAAAAACTACCACGACAAACCACCGCTGTAACCATAGCGCTATTGTAGAGCGATGCGGAGATTTTAGCTATTCAAATTGCTGTCTTCTGTTTTTAATCTAGCGTACTACTCAAGTCATACAATTGGCTATTTACTGAATTGAAAATTCCTTTCGGTTGATCCGTTTTGTACGGAATCGTTACTTATGCTGTTTTTTTTTAACAGAATTATATTTGAAAGGCTTGCAAATCACCTTTTGGAAACAAACCATTCTGTTGACATTAACAAGGGTTTAGAAATTATACATACAAATACTAGGGGTTTACAGTTAGATAAATTTGACATTTTAGAAATAAGAAAAAGTGTTAATAGCAAGCTAAATATTATAAATAACCAAATCCTCTTTGCAAATAGTCCCCCTTTAAATTTGTTTTCATATTAGTTCCTACTTATTTATAGTTTTGTTTTTATCTATGCTTGTATTTTTATTTTCAATATACATTGTTTCCTGAAGAAGATACCATAGGTATCGAAACATGTTGAACAATCAATAAATAGTGGTTTAAACAAAGTATTTTGTATTATTATTTATAAAATAAATTACGACTACACTTGAAATATATTATTATTATTTTTACAAAGTCATTTATTGGAGGCTTTCAATTTGATTGTGACAACAACATCGTAATTGAAAAAAAAACAGACTGTAATAATAGTAACTAGTAGTACTAGACACTGCGTAATATAATCTCCGGAGAACCTTCCCTTAGAATTGTAATGCTCGCCCACCAGGCCACCCCAGGCGGGCCCCTGCCGGGCTGCAGTTTACGTTAAGATTGACGAGAGAGAATCGTTAATTATGTATAACAGCACTTAACGGAGAAAAGTGGAGTCCGTTTAAAACAGACAATTACGAAGAGAACAAGTTTTGAAGATAAAAGAAAACGTACCATTTTCGAGAGAAACATTTTTGACACGCGATAGCGCCCCAGCATGACGCACTAAACCACCACTTACAGCCTTTGTCGTATAATATATCATGTGTATTCATAAATCTACTTCATTTTTGACTTGCAAAATTTAATAATGCCCCTTTAAAATAACCGTATCGAGTTTTTCCTGTACTGTTTTAAAACGGTTTCGCATATCATTTCATTAGCGGTATGTATGTACGTACCTACGGCGCCAGTGACCCGCGTCACGTGCGCGATATGGGAGGTGACCATTTTACATTCCTAATAACAACTGATTATTGACAGTAAAAAATTAGAGAGAATGGGTTATTTAATTTTCTTAAAAATAGAAACAATTTACTAAATTATTTTGTGTTAATGTATTGTATATTACAGGTTTCAAACTACACGTAAATCAAAAGCCGTAATACGTCAAAATGAAGAGAAACATTATGATCTTCTCCGATGATGTAAACTGAGTTGACATTATATATCTCTGTAAATATACTAAATACAGAGTGCATATTTATGCATTGGATAATATAATTACAGTATCTTAGTATTTACCACACGCAACAATAAAAAATATTTTCTCAAAGAACCTGACGTGAATTTGTCAATACGTGTATGTGTATATGTGAAGTTGTTAGGTCACTTAGTTTAAACATGTTTTATGCTGTCGTTTGTGATGATCAAAGTATTTTTTCATTTTTAGCGCTTTTACATAATAATTGATATAAATATTCACTTATATATATGTCAACTATTATTTTAATGATTAATATAAGTAATAAATTTAAAATATTCATATTTATCCGATTTAAAAATCGCGAAAGTCTACATGTACACTAAGTTTACATACGCAGGGGAAATGATAAAATATGCGTATTTACCGCATTTAAAAAAAACTTTATAAATGTTTTTTACTTTCAAAATATTTATTTGCATACATATTGGAGTTCTTTTTCATTGATCGCACTAGGTATAAATATTATACAATGTGTGGTGTTAAAGCATTTTTAATGTAAGAAGGCAATGATAATTATTTATCGTGCATTACAGGACACGATAAGAACGATTGCACGTCACCAAGTTCACAAGTCAGAGTGACAACATTTGAACTGATGGGACTATTTTACATATTTTTCAATATCACAGTTTCTTTGTCTTCATTCTTTACTTTACAATACTCAGGTAGGTACGTATACATGTATTACACGATTATCACTTGCCAGCATATTGCAAACGATTCGAATGCACTTGAAAATACGTTAATTTCTTAATTTATCTTAGCGTAATAAAAGAAAAACAATTTATTCTGTTAATAAAGCAAACCATTTTCACTTAATCGATCGCATCGTTAAAGCAAAAGAAAAATTTACATATGAACATTTATATTGAATAAATATTTAACATTAGATCGAAATTATTTTAGCCTACCTAAATAATTGTTTGATTAACATTAAGGCGAATGGGAAAACATTATTTTTATATTGTATGTCAAGATGACTCGCTTTATAAATATATATAATAGTGGTGTATATCTTCGCGACGGAAATAAAATATTATGTCACCAGTGCGTATCTTATGCGTGTGCGCCTGTTAGAATGTTCATTGTTGGTATGTCAACATCAATGGAAACATATACATTATAAAATATATCTAAATATGAATTAAATATATTAATTATAAAGATATACATATAATATCAATTTTATCGAAAAACATTGCACCTGGATCTCTTTCCTAACTGGGGAAGATGCATTATCCAACTATGCTACAGCGACAATATTTTTAGCGACAATTTTCGAACCTATATATGTTACCTTTTTGATATTAATACATTTAATCGTTCCATTATTTGAAAGAGCCATCTACCTTATTTTTACAGAATCTCAAATACCTTTGAGTAAACTGATAGCAGACGCCAGAATTATCAATTCATTTTTATTAAATTTTAGACACATTGATACAACTTTATTATTATGAGAACACATTCTTATTGTGTAGTTGTAATTATTCAGAACATAGCTCTGTGATATTTTAAATATGATTTATATAGTTGGATAATGCACCTTCCCCGGTTAGAAAAGAGATCCAGGTTCGAATCCCGGTGGCGCAACAACAATATTTTTCGATAAGATTGATTTTATATGTATATCTTTCTAATTAATATATTTAATTCATATTTTAATATATTTATGTATAATTTGCGAAACATTTTTTGATTAAACTCGTTTAGTGATTAAACTAGTGGAGCGTCAGTATTTTCACAATGACATATCTTCCATTGGCGCGTGGACGATATCTAGGATTTAAAAAAATTGTTTGCTTTATTTTTTTGTCCTTTCAATAAACGGAAATTGGCGGGCAGGCGGAAATTGACAATTTCCTTAACATGGAATGACCTAGGCATTGGATTATTAATATTATTTTATAGCATTTATTTGTCAACATATAATCGGATCTTTATTGAAAAATGTGTACACAAATATATCAATTTTAATTCAATTCAATTATAATGTTAGTACATATATTATTAAATATGTAAACTAATTTTAGTGTTAAAAAAGCATCTGCAGCATAAAATAACACAGAAATTTTAGATAAAATATAATTATCGTGTTGATCTTACTTACTTACCATCACGCCGTTTCCTCGCGGGGACAGGCAGAGAGGATAGAGCGCCACACTTTTCTGTCCTGAAACACAATTCTTGCCTCATCCATATTCATACATCTTCTCATACAAGCTCGCCGATTGTTGAGGCTTCTAACAGAACCATCCTCTATTAATTGGTTTACCTGGTCGTGCCAAGTCTTCCGCGGACGTCCTCTATTTCTGGTGCCATCAACACTTGCGTCATATATCTTTCTTACCATTCTCTCCTCATTCATCCATTCCATATGACCAAACCACCTAAGTGATCCTTTCATAATCTTACTCAATATACTAACATCAGCTTTACATTCTTTCCTTATTTCTTCATTCTTTACTCTGTCATAAATAGATTTGCCACATATACGCCTAAATGATCTCATTTCCACTGCATTCAGTCTACTTTCGTTCCTTTTCTGCCAGCTCCAGGCCTCATTTCCATATGTCAGTGTCGGTACCAGGATTCCATTGTGCACCGCTAGTCTTACCTCAGTTGACAAATTCCCGTTAGATATAATTCCATTCAAAGCGCCGTTCACTTTATTTCCTATCTTTCTCAGCCTTTCCGTTTCTATCAAACATACTTCTCAAATACACAAACTCATCACTTGTTCCAAACATTCATTACCTCCAAGTATTTAGCTTTCCTCCTTCTCGAATACCATCACTTTGGACTTGTTAACATTCATCATGAGGTCGCTTTCCTTGCATACATCGTACATTCTACTCACCAGATTGATCTTAATAACTTAATAAGAAGTCATGTATATAAATATATATCTTATTGTTATTGATTGAATTACAAAAAATTATTATTTTAATTTAATTTTACAATTCTAATTAAATGATTAAGAAGGACATTAAAAAATATATTTCGCTAACGTGAGAAATAGTGCTGTGTAAAAAATTACACGTGTGGGCATAAAAAATGTTACCTAAACTTTATTTCTTTCTTCAAAAATGTGTTCTATTGTTGGCGTCTCCAGGATTTATGTTGTCGCTCCCAAATATTTGTCCCAAATCTACGCTCGCCTAATATTTTTCAAATAAAACATAGTTCATACCTTCTATTATTATCATCAGATGTTAAAACTCTTCTACAAAAATAGCACTCTGTCATACACAAGTGTCGGTGAAACAAAATTGTGCACCGACCTGGCTTCCGCAATTCCGAAGGCTCACTTTACAATAGTTTTTAATCTCGGGATTAAACTTTTTGGACTGGTATCTATTGATACAAAATATAGAAAAAGAAATGGCGGCTGCAGAGCAAAATAAAGTGACATTTTTTATGTGGGACGATGAATAAAGAAAAAATGCAGTTTTATCAGGCGTATTTCAGTACATCGTTAAAAAAAAGAAATAAAATATGTCAAGCAATCGCTTAGAAAATAATTTTCAAACTTTGTGTCCATTTAAATAGAGTTTTTAATTTTACACAGACTATCAAATATATAGATATGAACTAACGCAAATTCTTTGTTCCGAAATTTTCATTTACTGTTCTGTGACATTTTCAAATTCCGAAATCTCGGGATCGCAGTAATGCTCGGGATTGTATTCACTAGTCGGTACCTACAAACACGCTAGTTTGAATTTAAAACTAAAATGGTCAAGTTATCTAACACTGCATGTAATATTTTTATTATTTTGTTTTAATAAAAGCAGTTACTGACAAAAAAGTAAGCTCCCGCCTTTACAAACTGCGCCCCGCACCTGAGAAAGCTTCTTCTCGGGGTCTTCGCATTAAAACACTTAATGTCTCGTTAGCGTACGAGAACGACGCTGGGGGATCTTCTCGAACCAGGTGGCTACGGTACGTTGGTGTAGCAGTAGCGTCTGATGGATGGAGAGGAAACTTTCATACACTGGAGTGGAGCGACATGCTCGATTTAAAATAGATTCACTGCAACGTCCATCACGAAGGCTAATGGTTCATGGTTTTCGCAGGAGATCACTTCTGAAGATATGAGAAGTGATTCCAGAGCTGAACACCGAGGATTTTCAAAAAATAATAGCTCACTAGACATATTCACTTTGAATCGGAATGGTTTTTTGCCGGCCACGAATGTATTGATTATTTAATAAAGCTCGTGTGTCAAGATTTTTTTTGTAAACAGTTTACAGGTAATGTGGTGCACTAATCATTATTTTAATATAGTTTTTAACACCTTTTATGTATAATCTCACCTGTACAGTTGTAGTGAAGATGTCAAATAAATCAAAGGAATTAAAGGTTTGCGTTCAGTAAAGTTTTAGGTGTTTTATTTTAAAGGTGCCTCAAAAAGAAAAGTATCTTAACCTTATCTTAGGAATACGAGTGGTGCTATGTGTTCTCGATATTATTTTATGGAATGGAGGCATGGACCTAAGAAATGATAAAACGACATGAAGCATTTGAGATGTAGATCTACAGAAGAATGCTCAAAATAAGCTGGATGGATAGTTATGAATAAAGATATTATGGTTCGAATGAATAAAGAAAAATAAGTATTTAAAAATATATTTTATGCATGTAATGAGTCATCCAGAAAAGAACGAGATCTTACATCTCATAATGCAGGAAAAGATCGCTGGAAGTTGGGACCTTGGAAGAATGAGAGCATCATGGCTGAAGAACCTGAGACAATGGTTTGGCCAGTCTACTGTAGAGCTGTATCGGGCCGCAGTAAATGATTGTACCAATGTCCGTTGAATGAATAGAACACAAGAAGAAGAAGAATAAAGATAAGTGCATTATATGTATTGAACGTCATTATACCACACTGTTGGTATCTAATTCATGGATGAACATAAAACACATATGATGTCTATTACAATAAGTCCGGTGACCGAAGTGCCCAGGGTATGTCTCCGTACTTGCTGATTAATTTATTGGGATAAATTCACCTCAGCTTCTCCATTGAAACTCCAGCTGTATGTGGAGTGGGCCAGTCTTGCTGAAATGTGTTCTGTCGTTGAACCCGGGAAACAGCTGCAGTTTCGGTACCAAAAACTTGTCGATCATTCGGCAATACACGTCAGCAGTGACTGTCTCCCGCTGGTTAAAAAAATAATGGCCAATTATCCCTCGGGCAGAAGTTACACACCGCATTGTCGATTTTGGACAGTGCAAACGTATTTGATGGCGTTCCCTCGGATTGTCTATGGGCATCAGTATCTCATGTTCTGTTTAGTAACATAGCCGTTGATATGAAAATGTGCTTTGTCACTAAACAATATGTTTTCAATCGTTCGTGCTATTCCAAAACGTTCGAGCATCGTTCTCGCTTAGGTTTCACGTAGAGAATGGTCATTTTCGTTGAGAAACTGCACGATTTGCAGTTTGTATGGGTGAAACTGTAGTTTTTTTTTCAAAATAACGTGCACTGCTGTTTTTTTTATTCCAGTGCAGGCTGCAATCTTCCTTATCGATTTACGCGTATTGCGCATAATTTCACGTCGAACCTGAGCCACATATTCTGGCGTCGCTGCTGACGTTGACGGTTCCGGAGAAGTTTGCTTAACCATTGTCCTATCTTGTCTGAACTTTTGAACCCAACACCAGATAAGTTGCGTGCTCAGTTTATCACTTACACGTCGAATGTTAAAGTGAGTACAAAAGGCGCGACGCGTACGAACCAATGAATCACCGCACTTTAAATATTGCTCAATCGCGAACGCGCGGTGCGCTTCCGACCAGTGACTCATTGCGACTGGCAAATCCGCAAATCACGCGCGTCCAACAATACCCCTCCCATTCACTTCACTCTAATTACAATTTAATCTTAAAAAATTTCCGCTGGACCCTTTATTACTAAATTTTTTGACGATATATTGACTTTATTGTTTTCTATTTAAAAAATATACTTTCAGCACAACAAGGTGATATATTCACATTTCAAATCAATAATCAATTTTGTTGAAATGCATCAATTTATCTTTGTGTGATATACAGAGAGGTATTGTAGCCGTATATATAAAATGTATTATATTTTTTATGTTTTTTGGCATATTATATTATAAATATGAATTAAATATATTAATTAGAAAGATATACATATAAAATAAATTTTATCGAAAAATATTGTTGTTGCGCCACCGGAATTCGAACCTGGATCTCTTTCCTAACCGGGGAAGGTGCTTTATCCAACTAAGCTACAGCGACATTATTTTTAGCGACAATTTTTCGACCCTATATGTTACCTTTTTGATATTAATACATTTAATCGTTCCATCATTTGACAGAGCCATCTACCTTATTATTTTATTATTTTATCTAACTAAATTGTATTGTTGCGGGATCAGCAATGATGATTACATGATAAGCCACCCATCGTACATCTTTGAACTTGGACGGTGAGTAAGGGTATACATACTTTACATTAAGCTGTTAGGATCCAAGAATATGGATTCGGGTCTCGGAGATTTCGCTTTCAGACTGAAAAGGTGGAACTGAGAATTTGAAATGTAGAATTGCCATGAATAGAGAGAGAAAGTGGCTTTACGAGAAATACTTACAAAAATGATCACGTGGTTGACACAAAAATGAAAATATTGAAACAAGGAATTTGCGTTGGTTCATGTCTATATATTTGGTAGTCAGTGGTCTGTTACCATAAAACTAGAGAATTGATGAATTGATTTTTATGCGAATTTCTAGTACATTCTCTGATTTTTGAATTAAGCAACATAATTAAGGTACGGCAGTAAAACCTTGAGCAGTAAAGATACGTATTGAGCAAGTTATAAAAGCATTGTGCAGCGTTTTCAGTTCGGTTAAACTATAGATATATCGATACCGTGTATGGGACTACTTTAAGGGTTTAATAGTTATACAAAAAAGTCAGCAAGTATATATATACCGCTAATATATATGGTAATGTAGGGAAGTAATTCTGAAGGCAGGTAGTCAAATGACTATGATTAGAACACATTCTTATTGTGAAGTAGTAATAATATTAATTAGATTAGTAAATATATTAATTAGAAAGATATACATATAAAATCAATTTTATCGAAAAATATTGTTGTTGCGCCACCGGGATTCGAACCTGGATTTCTTTCCTAACCGGGGAAGGTGCATTATCCAACTATATATATATATATATATATATATCATATTTAAAATATCACAGACCTATGTTCTGAATAATTACAACTTCACAATAAGAATGTGTTCTCCTAATAATAAAGTTGTATCAATGTGTCCAAAATTTAATAAAAATGAATTGATAATTCTGACGTCTGCTATCAGTTTACTCACAGATATTTGAGATTCTGTAAAAATAAGGTAGATGACTCTTTTAAATAATGGAACGATCAAATGTATTAATATCAAAAAGGTAACATGTAGGTTCGAAAATTGTCGCTGTAGCATAGTTGGATAATGCACCTTCCCCGGTTAGGAAAGAGATCCAGGTTCGAATCCCGATATTTTTCGATAAAATTGATTTTATATGTATATCTTTCTAATTAATATATTTAATTCATATTTAAAATGACTATGAAATGGCTTTGTCTCTCCCAAATCTAGTGTCTCTCAAATTCTATTTTATATTTAGATTTGTAATTTTTAAAGCCAGACGAAATCCAATCAGCAACCTCTCGATTCAAATGAAATATTGTACCACAGCTCGGTGGCTATTTTGAATACACGTGGCATTTTTTTAACCCAAAAGGTACGTTGTGCTTAATTAATTTTATCCGTTTCTGACGTCACCATTTCTCAATTATTCCAAAAACAGAGACGGGCATAAAAAACCCTTTCACGTTCAAAAAATATATAAAATCACGACCCCAAATGCAAAATGTCACGCGTTTAAAACCAACCAGCAATCTTTTTAATATCGAACCTGTGTGATTTTTCAATGCGTTCACGTCAATCACTCAATAATAAATACTTTGTAAATCCCTTTTGTGAACATGACACTTCATTTTTAGCAAATTTAATAATCCCCATCACAGGATCACAAATGGCTAACTGAAAAATTTGACCATGGTAAAATATTTTTAATTAATTTTCGAATGTATGTAGTGGCTTTGTGATTTTATATTATAATGTAAAGTTAACTTCAAATAATAAGTTTTATATTTTTACACATCTTTAGATTTCAATCTAATTTTATATTTTGATTTGAATAGGGAGTAGTCTACTCTGAAACCGGTCGCAGTTTAAAGACTAATCACCAGTTGTTGAATAAAGTATAGTGTAATAAAACATTGTCATTTGTTATTTAATTATTTTTTATATTGTTTTATAAGTATTGTATTCTTCCACGACCGACACATGCGCATTTCTTTCACACAGTAAAATGGTTTCTTATTAATACATTTCTTTATAAAATATGACATCGATAATGTAAACAAATTATCCATAATAATATTACGTTTCCCCGTCTATTTCAATGACTTTCTAAATGTCTTGGATGTAGAGTCATTATGGCTGTATAGTGCTTGATTAAACGGCTAGGTCCGTAAAAGCAAATGTGTTTTTTTAATATCTTTTATATATTCAATAAGAGTGCGTAAATATATATTTAATTTGAAATGAAATGTACATAGTCTTTATTATGATTATGAAAAAAACGTATAATATAAAATATACGTAAGGGAGAAATCTTACTTACCGTAGAAATTGTCTATCCACGAATATCATGTTTGTTCGTCGACAGCTAACGTACAAAGATGAAACAATTTAAATTACATCGACATTATATATACGTGTGGTTTGTTTTGGGGAAAGTTCCATTATCGAAATGTAGATTTTATTGAGACCCGGACCGCGCGGTGGGCGGAATTTTTTCAATTTCAGGCTTTCATCGCTGTTGATGTTCACCGAGTGTTCATAGTTTTCTTGTGCCTCCTTGACTTGCGTAATGACTGTTAGGATACACACGATTGCTCACTGCTAGGCCCTGCGGGCCCGCCCAGATAATGATCCGGCAATAGATGGAACATGTACATAAACAATTGCATACACAAACATAACCTGCTTTCGACACGGTATCGTGAGCCAATACTTAAACAAAAACACGTACTGCTTTCGTCATGATAAAACACAAATTAATATTTATTACAATAAGGTAGTTAATAAAAGTGTCAAAGCAATCGGCGCTGATGCACTTGTAGTAGTAGATTATCATGTAGAGTACTCGTACACACAAAGGAATTGGAAATTATGATATGGTAAGCCAAACCAAATATTCCCACGACGCATCAGCGATATCAGCTTTAATGATTGATCCTTGTATCCATAACATTGGCGGGAGAGATCGGATATACACGGCAAAATATGTCAGGAATCTGTATACAGAAGACTATTATATTAATTATTATTTAATTACTCTTTTTATTATTCCAAAAGATGTCAAGCAGGGTTGCATTATGTCTTCATAGCCGTTTAATAACGTATGCACATATTTGCGTGAAAGAACTAGAATGTATGAATGTAGAAACGAAAATGGGAGATTTGATTATATGCTGTTTATTGTATTAAAACGGAAAGGCAGAGAAAGGAAGGTGACTGTAGGGAATAAAGTAAACGGCGCATTGAATAGAAAAATATCTAATGGAAATTTGTCAACCAAAGCAAGAGTATACAATAGAGTGCTGGTACCAACACTGATGTATAAAAGTGATACCTCGAGCTGGCAGAAAAGAAAAAAAAAAAATCAAATGCCTTAGAAATGAGATCAAATGAATGGAAAATCCATTTAAATTGATCAACGCATTATGAATGGGATAAAAAAAGGATCACTTAGGTTGTTTGGTCACATGGAACGTATGAATGAGGAGAGAATATTAATCAGAATTATTAATCAACGAGGTTGCGTGAGAAGATGTAAGAATGTAGATGAGGTGAGAATTATGTGTCAGGATAGAAGAGTATGACATTCCATTCTCTGTGCACCCCTTTAGTGAAACGGCTTTGCGGTAAGTTAGTTAGTTATTTTTATTGCATAAATAAAAAAAATATTTTCTTTGGTCATTTTTAATTGGTGTTCAATTTATTGATTATACAGGGTTACTCAAAATGATAGATTAATTTTCATACTGCTATCTTCTGAATTATACGTTACATGTGAATGATCTATATAACAATTGATAGAGAAGGTCCGAAAGTTTCTAATCTCATCCCTAGATTGCTCATAGCTGCTCAAACGACCGCTAGGGTGCTCGAACCGCCAAGCAGTCATTTTGCATCACTTAAATGAGGATTCAGAAGACTTCGTATTTTAATAGAATGGAGTTCCCCTAATTATTATCGGGATGTTGTAGGTTTTCTGAATGAATCACTACCTCAACGATGGATAGGTCACATTTGGAATGAACCTGCAGTTCTGGCCCCCGAGATCTCCTGATCTCAAGCCCTGTGACTTTTTGTGAGGGTTTTGTAAAATAAGCAGTTTATGCACCACCTCTACCAATAACTTTGTCCGACCTGCGGAACCGTAACACAGCTGCGGTGCACTCAGTAACACAAGACATGCTTCATCGAGTGTGGAACGAGTTCAGGCACCGATTAGATGTTTGCCGTGCGGCCAAAGTGTCACATTAAATATTTATAAACTGTATTTGTAAACATTATTATGAGTATTTTTAAAAGTAGTTTACTTCATACTCGTCACTCGTTCGCAGTTTGAAATGTAGAGTTGCGAAATTGAGTGCATCTTTTTGAATAACCCTGTATATTGGAAGTATAATGTTTTTAATCGCAGCCGAAGTAGTCAGTTTGTATCGAATAAGTCTCGGGGCGAGCAGAAGCTCCGCCTCGCCTGTACCGAGTTCAAGGGCCAAGAAGACCATCCGGAGAAGGTTCTGGAGGGACCGTATAACGTTAGTTTACTTAGCGCGCAGAAATATGGGCAAGATTCCCAAATTAAATTTATGGCCTCCTGGCGAATTCGCCCTGTGAGAGAATTCCCGTGTTTGGTTTTATTTTGCGGGATAACGGGGGGCCTTGTATCAATGGGCGGTGCGCTTTACTCACCAGCGGCTCCCGCGCGGCGCTCGCTCAGAATATAAAATTGATACAATAAGGAATCAATTCAGGAAAAATTCAGGAATCAATTTCAGGAAAAATTCAGGAATCAATTCCAGGAAATTTTTTTTTAGTGTTATATCTGTAATGCCGGAAAGGTTCAAAAATTTGTTATGAAATATAGATCCAGTAGAAGAATTAAACTAGCTACTTGTCTCGTCTACTTTAATGCACGCTCTACGGTTGTATTCTTCTTTGAAATTTGGTTTATCTTTTCGTTCCACGTTTATGCCTTCTGTTCCTAGTTTTTTTATGTACTTAAGTATTTACATAAAAAATAATTAGTTATTTGGGTTTAAAAGTCTATTTTTAGAAATAGTAATTTTATTATTTAACGTAGTTTTCACTAGAATTATAGAGTCTAGTGAGTAGAATGTAAGGAAAACGACCTTATTATAAATGTCAATAATTCGAAAGTGATGGAATTCGAGAAGGAGGAGAATGCAAGATAATTAGCAAAATACTTGTAGATAAATCTTTGTGTGTTTGAGAAGTATATTTGATAGAAACGGAATGACAGAGAAAGATATCGAATGTAGGGTAACTGCAGGGAATAAAGTGAATGGTGCTTTGAATGGAATTATAGCTAATGGGAACTTGTCACCGAGGCAAGACTGGCGGTTCACAATCGAGTACTGGTACCGACACTGACGTATTGAAGTGTAAATGTGGTAAGTCTATTTATGGCAGAGTAAAGAATGAAGAAATAACTAAAGAATGTAAAGCTAATCTTAGTATAGTGAGTAAGGGTTTTGACACAAGTGTTGATGGCACCATAAATAGAGAACTTCCGCAGAATACTTGGCACGACCAGGTAAACCAGATACTGGACGATGGTCCTGTTAGAAGCCACAATGACCGGCGAGCTTGTATGAAAAGATGCATGAATGTGGATGAGGCGAGAATTGTGTACCAAAACAGAAGAGTGTGGCCGCTCCATCTTCTCTGTCTACCAAAGCGGAGAAACGGTTTGATGGTAAGTTAGTTAGTTTTCTCTGCAAAATTTTAAAATTCGATTGCAGGTTAATAAAAATGTAAATTTATTTTCGTATTCTGGGATAACGGGTCGTATCAAAACTTTCAAAACTGTGTACGGAATGTGAAAATCTGAGAATTTATAGTTTTATATGAATACAATATTTAGTTCACCCTTAAGTTAGATTTATGCGGGCAGCTATAATGTAACGGGGTTAACATTATATCTATAACCTGTAATGCGTACGATAAATAATAATAAAATATTTACATCAATATCTTTAAATATCCATAACAATATTACGTCTCTCCGTCTATTTTCTATGACACTATTTGTACAACTCTAGAGAGAGCAACAGCAATAATAGAGTTCAGCAGTAATTGTTAATGTAAAAAACATATAATTCATTTAGGTATCTTATTCCTAACACTCGATTTCATAATTTGATAGTATTTGAAGGCACTGCAAAGCGAATCATAATTTTATTTTTAAAATATAGAGTTCAAAATATATTCAAACAATATACAGTTCGTTAATAGACCTGATAGATATTCCTAATACGACATTTTAAAACCATTAGGGAAAATATAAACACTGTGAAAAATGAAAATAAAGTGTAAATTGATAGTTGAAGAGAATTAACAATATATTTAAAACTACTGCACAGAAGTACATAAGTGCATGGGTTCTAAGGTCAACGAAGTCTAATACGTCATAAGCGACAGTTTTTGGCGTTAAAAGTAATGATTTGTGGTAACATTTAACATAAAAACATTTTAAGACGATTCAAAAAATAATTTGTTACTCAATACACTCATGTTTGATAATTAGAAACAATGTGAAAATAAAGTTATGTTTGATAATTAGAAACAATGTAAAAAATAAATAAATAAAATGCAAGATATTAAAGACTACCGTTTAAATATAGAAGTGCATGGGTTTCAAGGTTAACGAAGACTAATCATGTGGCATGCGACAATTCTCGGCATTCCAAAAGGAATAGTGTTGAGTGTTGATACTATGTACATTGTGGATAATGTTAATAAAGTAAGATTGGTAAAAATGGATTCTTAACTTATTCGTAAATATTTTTTTTCTTCTTCGTCCGTTATCGTTCAACCTTTCGGGTTATCTTACTGTTATCATTCTGATCCATCTTGTTATGCTCTGGGTATGTTCAGATCTTTTAGATATAGATTGATACTAACTGAAGCTATTCCTAGAGATCACTGTCTTCCCGATCTTCTCAACACTCACAGTTTTACACATCACGTTTGAGAGTATAAAAAAAAAGTTAATAACAATACGCTATTAAAAATATCAGAATCAAGGTTTTTATATGAATATGTATGTATAATGTATATATATATAACCAATATATTGTGGAATAGATCCCGTGGACTGTGTCGATTAAAATTATGGTTTATTTGACGCATTAGTTGACGCAACATGCATTGGAATAACTGGAGGTGGATCTGGCCTACCTTGATCTAAGTCCTGCGTTAGACGACAATTTTCACTTCCACTTGACTCGCACTTTTATAGTGAAGAACGGAGATATCACTGCACTTCACGAATGCTGAAGAAAACCGCGATTGTTTTCGTGGTCTGGATTTTTACACACGGCGACACTTTCGATTCACAAAACAGCCAGTTGACAGCTTCGCGTCGAAATGCAATAATTAATTTTATATTCATAATCTCAGTTTCTTCAAGTAGTGCATTAGTTGGAATTCAGATACTTATTTAAAATTTATCGTTAATTAAAATTAATCAATAATGAAATAAGCATCTTAAGATTTAGTAAAATAGAAAGACTTCAGTCGATGTGCTATGTAAAGAGGATGACAAACAACAATCACCGAAATCATTCCTAAACATAAGACCAACAGAATGCGGGAGCTTGTGAAGACCAACGATATGTGGAGTTAACCCTTCCCAAACCATGCAGTAATACAGGTCTACCATTATAATTAAACCTGTAATATTTTTGTAAATACATGCAACATAAAATTCATATTTTAGATAATCCCAAGGAAAATATTAGCGCTTAGGAATGATTAGTGAAAAACCAATTATGAAAAGGGAATCGTACAGAAACAATTATTTTTTCCATTCAATCCATTGTAAAATTAATACATTGGTAAAAATACAATTTGTGATATAAAAGACAGAGATCACACACTATTTTCACAGTAAAAAGAACAATAAACATACAAATATAATTGTCTCTTTCTCACTAATTAAATAAAGATAGATGAGAAGGAAGGACATGTTGTATACGACTTAATTGAATACTCTAAATTATGCTTTAATATTTTTTTCAAAATTATATACTCAATATTTAGAGTAAATTTGTACCATTAAAGCCATTTAAGCTAATAAAAACATTTTTTCTAACAATTATTTACGGTAACACGAGTTGACAGCATGGCTGCTTTCGGGTATTTTATATCATGGTATAGTAAAGGTTAAAATGTCTTTAAAGATATTTAGATATTTGAGACCAATGGAGCAAAATTATTAAGGAGGTCAAGATGCCATAGAGCCCAGTGGTGATGACTTTAGTGATGTAATAATTATTAATAATAGGTTGTAAGTTATTGGTAGTAATATTTGGCGACAATAGAAATTGAGAAAGGTGACGAATGATCTAGCACGATCAGATAAACCTATTAAATGCCTCAATAATCGATGTTCTCGCAGGAAGAGTTCCACGCAGGACCGACTGCCAATATCCGAAACCAGAATGAGAATAAGCGAAACAGAACCACAAATATACTGTCAGACGGACTATTAGACAATTGATTGGCACGTGTTTCCATGCGAAAAATACTTGGCGAATAGATTTTTAAATAAAAATGTTATTTCTTGCGTAAATTTTGGAGCTGAACAATTTTAAAAATACAAGCTAAACAAAAAGCAACTTTAAAATGGCTTGGTTTAGTTTTAAACGTAGTTTAAATTTCTATTTACTCGACCACTGAATTGTTTAAAGATTTCCGTGATTAGGTATTACATTTGATTAACATTAAAACGCATAAAGTGCTGGGTTTGAATATACAATTGGTACAAATTCCCAAAGTTTTGAGTATAATATATTATAGTTATGTATATAAATGCGCATAGTATATAAAATAAATTAATCTTTCTCAAAAACTTTAGTTTTTAATGATAAGATTTTATATTCTCTTCCAGTATTAATTTCTCAAGGAAAATTATTCACCTAGAATCAATTTCGTCGTGCATATGTTTGGCGGAATTGTTAATAATAATAAACAATACGGCATTTCATCTCCTGGCTAGTAAAAGCTCGAGGGTAAATTAGTTGTACTTTTGTAGTATATACATATAAAATTAAATATCTGTCTGTTCTCAATACAATTCTGTTAAACCAAATTTAGTGTAGTTACTATTTAAGACCCTGCGTAAAACATTGGCACCTTTTTCAAGCCATTACACCCTCTCCCCTTCGATACAAACGTATGTTGTATTGAAAGCCGTGTTTTACAAATTTTGCACAGATGTTCTTTAGGACTATACATAAAACGTTTTCACTCTTCCCTTCGATATAAATTTGTATTAAATTGATTTCCATCCATTCGAAAATTTGCTCATTTGTACTCCCGATAAGTCCCTGATGAAAATATAATATAAAGGCAATCCCGAGCAAAGCCGGGTACGGACGGGTAGTACTTTATATTTTTCGGGTTTCGTCGATAGACTCATTACACAAGGTTGCGATGTTAAGTATGTTGGGCCTTTTATTGTGTCAAGTGTGTCATTAAAAAATCAATGTATGCCGCACTTTCATAATATCATAACGCCCTTTGATTTATGGAAGGGCTGTCCATACAGTGCGCCCGGAGGGCGGGATGGGGCTAGACGTTTGCGTAAACCTTCCGGGGGTGCGAAGGAGGTGAATTGTGGTGGTAGGGTGAGAGAAAGGGGGAGGGAGACTGAAGGACCCGTGAAAGGACCGCGCCTAAAAGGACCACTATCAATTTCTATAAAACGGTTGGATACGTGAAATAGAAAAACTGTTACTTTTGTGTAAGTAACAAAACTAAGCCATTACTACTTGTTTTGATTTATTCTTGATTTATGAAATGCTTGAAATTTATCAAGATTATCTTATTTATTTATTTCTATAGATCTGATATTATTAACTAAGTTCAAAGTAGTAATAAAAGGTGAGGAATCCGCAATATGGGCTAAGATAATAATTATAATTATTTTTGTAAAGATGACCTTTTTTGTTTTGTTCAATGGAGACCTTCACATAGTCTTCCACTAGCGGCAAGTCCACAGGGCCTTCCCAGACCCCGAGGGTCTTTAAGATCGCAAGACCCACAAAGTTACCAAAGGTAACACACCGGCATCTAGACAGACACAAGGAGTTGAAGCGTAATTAAGACCCTATAAATATTTAGTCTTTTATGCAACATAACATTATTCACCCCTTCATTCCTTCACCCCCATAAATCAAGATCTTTCTTATTTGGGGGTGTTGTATTATGTTGTCGAATGTAATAATAGCCAACTGTATTTAAGTTTAGTTTAATTTACACCTGTAGATGGGATAGATCTCTCTTCTCGAAACTAGTCGTGATACAACTCAAAATAATTGTTTGTATGTAGTACAAAGTGAAAATAAAAATTATATTTTTTTTAAAATTAAAATGTTACACCACAAAGTAACTGTTAAATCAATCAATGTTATTAAAAACAAATTGTTTTATTTATTTTTCCACCTAATTTCCATGTAAAACGCAAGATTTCTCAGACAGTTAAAATCTCTTTTTTGTCCATACGTAAGTATGCGCGTTATTTTAATTTAAAAAAATAGGTTTACACAATTTTACATTCAGAACGTGGTTCTTTTATAGTAAAATAAATAAATAAAATTGTGTGAGTGCCAATTATATTTTTTCGAAAGATAGATTCGTTATTTATATCTTTCTAAATAATATCTATATCTTATCAGATTTAATTAACAATTGTTTTAATATACTCTAAACAATAAATAGGTATATGAAGAACGTTCTAAAATAAAGGAGACAAAGTCATCCGCTTATTTTCCAAGAACTTTAACTTTTCGAATAATCGCAATTCATAACAAACAAAATAAAATAAACAAAAAAAGTAGTCTCCATCGGGACACGATATATATTTTCGATTAATGAATTTTTATCTGTGTCTTTCTATAAGTGAGTCGTTAAATTTGTTTTAACTATAAATAAACTGTAATATATTGTAACAGATGTTCCGTTCAGTTACGTTTTCTCATATTTTTTTCAGTTCATTTTCTGTCAACGCTACGTAACTAGAAGATTTTAAAATCTTATTTTATTGCTTGTTTTAATAATAATATTGTTTTCATTTAACAAGTTATACACTCATATGTGTAGTTATATGTAAAATTTGAATGTGACTTATATATAATACACGAAATAATGATAGCTGAAACACCCTATAAAGACAAAAAAATAACCTATTTAACATTTTATAGCATTCTTGAGACTAGGCCACAGAAAAAAAAATCAAAAATGTAAAAATAATATCGGACTGTATCATTTTGTATACAAAATTCTTGTTTATTCTGATGGAAAGAGACCAATTATTACAAATTTAATTTAATACTTAAAACAGGTTTGTAGAGTATGTTCTATCTAGGAGATTAAAATAATAATATGAGGAAAATATTTAAATTTTAGAATGTAATACTTAACAACACTTCACTTATGAACCCAATATTTAACAAAAACGTATTTTATATACTTTTTTGAATTGATTTAAAATATTTTAATACTTTATTATAATTCGAATTAAATAACACCACTGCAGCACAAAAAAAACTGGCTACTTTAACACAGACGGTAGTCTAGCAAAGTAGCCAGGACAATGCTGTATATATCAGAGGTAGAGTCTACTCCATCCCACACAAATATAAGTATTATACTTAATTGCAATGTAATTGTATCTTATGTTTATCGTGTTATATTATAATACATTCACCTATGTTACAACAAAAACATGTATGATAATAAAGTCTAATAAATAAAGTCTAATTGAGAGTAAAAATAATGATAGTTTCTTATTACAATATGTAAAAAAGCCAAGGTTTTTCATTAATTATTTTTAGAAAATCTGGTAGCCAAAATACATTATTGTAAAGTACCTAAGAAATGACGTTATAAGAATATAGATTTTTAAAACTATATTAAAATTGAAATGTTTAACTGAATAAAAAAAGTAAGAGCACAATTGAGGCGCCTAGTAAGTCACAAAACTACATTTCTGACATAATGTGAAATATTGTATATTTTATAGTGGGAGCATAACTGTGATTTGCCTTAGGGAAATACTATCTTGCTGAGATTTCTACACGTACGATGCTGCCAATGAAATGAACAGAATTCTGTTGAGGTAAATAGTAACATTTAAAGTTGTCTATTCACTTACGAAGTATTTTAAATACCTTTCTAGATATAATCAAAACTCGCGTTTTACAAAAAAAATAAACGCCTTTTTAAACAGAATTAATTTTAATATTTGAAAGAATTCAAGTCAAGAAGTCGTTTTTAAGAATATCAAATAAACTAATAATTTAATTATTTTTCGTGGCAATTCGTCGTTGAAGTCGATTTTTCTATGTTAAAAAATACGTTTTCACAATAATTCATATTTTTCACATCAATTCGTAGATATACAGAATCACGTGCGGTATAGATATTTCAAATTGCCGATACTTTTTCCAGTGACAGCTAATTTGACAGCTGATAGCTGATTTGTGCTCAGTTTGGTTTACCCTTCATAAGGAATAGACTTACGTCAGAACAACGCTTGAAAATTGTGCAAATTTATTTCGAAAATCGTGGTTTAGTTCGCGAAATTTACTGTGCGCTACGTCCATTTTACGGTCGAAATAATCGTCCATCCGAGCAAGTAATTTGAAACTCCATGGAACGTTTTTGCCCCATGCATACTCTAATTGATAATACGCATTCACAGTGACGTCGTACTGTACGCATCGAAGAAGCTGTTGTTTCTTCAAAAATGATGCCGGCCAGAACGTTACAGTCAATGGAGAGCGCTATAGATCCATGAATACATGACATTTTAGTTCCCCAATTGAATGGCATCAATGTGAAAGAGCTGTGGTTTCAACAGGATGGCGCAACATGTCACACAGCGCGCGCAACAATTAATTATTAAAGGAAACAATCGATGAGCGCATAATTCAGCTTCATGGACCTGTGAATTGGTCTCCAAGATCGTGTGATTTTTGAATTATTTTCTATAAGAATATATAAAGTCGCTAGTTTTCATCGATAAACCAGAGACGATAGATATCTTGGAAGTCAACATTCGTCGCGTTATTGCCGATATACGGCCGCAGCTGGTCGAAAATTAGACTTCCAGATTGGGCTATATGAGAGCCAGCCGAGGCACCCATATGGGCGAAATCATACTTAAACACTAAAGGCATAGAATTATTGTTAGGTTATTTCTTCTTTCTGCCTCGGTTTCATATTCAGGGGGGAGGTATCTAACCTAACTGGTTCTTTTTTAAATATTGACAAGTCAAATGGTTATAAAACGAAAGAATATTTTTTTATAAGTAAGTTTATTATCTATATTTTATGATACTTGCATGTGTTAAAAGTGGAAAATGAGCATTTCACTTGAACACTTATTAATAAGGCTATTCAAAAATAATTACAATGCCAGCATAAAGTTATCAACTTTTTTATAGATCCACCGGGACCCTTTTTGATACTTTCACATCAACGATTAAACGCAGAAAACATCAAAGTCTATGCTTAAACTCGAGGTGGATGGTTTAAATTTTACCCGAAATCACAATTTATAAAGCGCTTGCTTAATATTTCAGAGACGATATTGATTAAATTTTCTAATCTTTTCTGATCCCGTCTTTGTGGAGCGAGTTCTCCCGGCCGAGATTTTGTGAAGACTGCCCGCATTAGGTGATGCATCCCTTATGGTGCATTTGCGACCTGACTTTGGTCACGTTCGCCACATTCCTTAGCGCAGTACCCACGCTGTATCGGTGCACCTGCATCTAACAATATCGAGTTTTATTACCCTCCGTCTCTTATTTCGACTAAGTGTTTATGTATCTTTGAACAAAATATTATTTTGGATAATTTCGCATTCTAAAATTATCTTTCCAATAACACCGATACCATTGCCATTGTAATGATGTTTATGTGTTTTAATTAATTTTAAATTTCTATACCTCTAAATAAAACACTATAGATATAACATAAATTGTTTGGTGACGTGTTGGTAGTAGACACTCGCAGTTAGCTTAGTTTGGAAAATAGAAGTAGAAGTAAGAATACTCATGTAACATATTTATAATCTTTAACTCCACTTTAAAATATATACGTATTAAAATGGCAAAATATAATTTTTATTTTAAACTACATGACCTACTCGTACATTCAAAAGATATATCTATTACGAAAATATAACGACTAATTACCATATATGCTTACCATTACCCAGGATACATAGACTTGGTAATTAGTACAGTAAATTTCTAGATATATTCCATGAAAACTTGATACTTGAACTTTTAAGAGAAATCTGTTGACGAGTTTGAGATGTAAATAATTTTAGGGTAACAGTTCTGTTTTATTTCTAATTGAAAAGTACTGATTAAAATTACTTCTAACTGAAAAAAATACTACGTAATTTTAAATATTATTTAATTTTCTTTATAGGTATGTTTATTCTATTAATTTTCTTAATTTTCTAAATAGTTGTAAGTTTTAATATAAGACAAATAAATAGTTGTACATATATTTTTTCATACAACATAAAATTATTTTTAAAGATCATTATTTTTTTAGGTGTGGAATTAAATATTTGATTTTTAAAAATCAGTTAACAAAATATTTTTTTAACGTTTTAATGGTTTATGTATTTTTTTGTAATCTTTGAACTGCTTGTTATTTTTTAAATCTATCTATGAGGATATTATTGTTTTTATAACCTCTTTGTTAATTGTAATTCGAACACTACTGAATAATATGGACATTCACTCGTCTCGCAATTCATGGTATACGTATTATACGACGCCAACATCATATTTCGAAAGTATTAAGCATGTTTATTCTCAGGTTTCATGTCATTCATCATTCTAACTAACTAACTTACTTCTGCCCTGACACATAATTCTAGCCTCATCAACATTCATACAAGTTCGTCGATTATTGAGGCTTCTAATAGGACCATCCTACACAATCTGATTAACCTGCTCGTGCCAAGTCTTCCACGGACGTTCTCTATTTCATGTGTCATCGACGCTCGCGTCATATATCTTTCATACCATTATTTCCTCATTCATCCGTTCCATATGACCAAACTAACAAAGTGATATTTTATTAATCTTACTCACTGTACTAAGATAAGCTTTAAATTCTTTCTGTATGTCTTCAATCTTTACTCTGTCATAAATGGAATTTAAGTAAAAGCCAATTTTTCAACATTTTCGAAATTTTGAATTTGTTTCGCAAGTGCGTAAAGAAACTGGAAATGTTATCATTGGATAGGCATGTGGAGTATTTGTAGTACACCGTTATGTGACTCAGTTTTCATTCCATCTAAACATAACGCACATAGCTAACCATAATTGCGAAAAGATTGAGAAAGCAATAAAGAAATGTCTCACGGCACATTCCTGCGACCCACTCCAGCGACACGGCAATCTGCACCGGGTACTGATCGCTCATCACTGATCACTGATCACTGATCACTGATCGGTGATCGAGAGACGTAAAAATACCTCCCAGAAAAAAAAACGAGAATAAACCTTTACTGCCTTTGTAGCTTTTTTACGTCCCTGATGCCTCTATCGCGGCCATCGATACGTAATGGTTTGATATTAACCGCCGAAAAGGCATATGATGGGCAAACGATGAAAATCGATTGAATGCGGTGAATGTGTTCTCTCTAAGAATGGTTAGAATACAGGGGATAACACTGTAAGAAACGAAGGTGTAAGGAAATACTATAAAGTTGAGGTGAACATAACATAATATGTAGATACATAAAATTGAGGAATCTATTCTATAAATTGATTATTATTGATACTTACATGTGAATGTTGCTTGTTTTATTAAATTATTAAATCAAAATTCACTTTAATTATTCCATTCTTGCCTCACTCCACACATATCATCAGACACGATGGTTGATTTTTGAGACTTTCAATATATATTAGATAATCATTATTTTAGATTGTTAACATTGTTTTATTAACCCCGCTATGAATTAAACACATCTACCGGTTTCGAAAAGTATCATTTTCTTCTTCATTCTTCAGTCATCAACTAATCAAAAACATTGTTTCTTTAACACAACTTATTTAAAAAAATACATATATTTAACATGTTTATCAAACAGAAATAATAAAATGCATTATTATTCTCTGTGAATTAGTATAATATATTTAATTATATCATTATACTTTTAAAATTAGCAATATTAACTTTGTGGTTAAAATTCATATTTGTATTTATTATCTTTGTTTTATTAACCACTAAAATGAGTTTAAATACATCTACCGGTTTCGAAAAATACCATTTTCTTCTTCATGATGTCAAAACTAACTAAAACATATGTTATTGTTTCTTTGCCAGAATCTATTTTTAAAAAAAATAAATTATAAGCAACCAACTAAATTTAACTACGAGTCCCATTCTGAATTTTTTTCCTAAAAATTATTCGAGTACATTTGTATTAAGCAATGATATGAGTTAGGTGCTAAATTTTTATTTTTAATTAATTGTTTTTTTTTTATTTTTTAAAATAGATTTTTTAAAAATAGATTCTGGCAAAGAAACAATAATATATGTTTTAGTTAGTTATGACATCCTGAAGAAGAAAATAGTATTTTTCGAAACCGGTTGATGTATTTAAACTCAATTTAGTGGTTAGTAAAACAAAGATAATAAATAAAAATATAATTATATCATTGAATGAAACGTTGGTGAATACGCAAGAAGTCAGAATCTTTCAGAATTTATCTCTACAACCATTTAACCATTTTAATTTTCATGGACCATTTAACCATTTTATAATATTTACTAATTTATATACCATTTGCCAATCCCAATATTTACAAAAGGTAGTCTATTAGGTATTAAGGTAGTTAGTTTGATCAAGTAGAAAGATGAACAAATATTAGCACTGTATATATATATATATATATATGTGTATTTATTGTTTAAATATATGTGCTTTAATTTACTCAATATTCATTGGTTTTAAGATTTCATTTAACTTTGAGGTACTCCAACTTTGTACTTTCGGTATATTTTAATAGTGGACTTGAATAATAATATAAATTGAAATATTCTGTATAAAAGGCTCAGTTGGAGCCGTTAATTTATGAATACATGTATTCATCTATAGCTGTATAAAGCGACACCGATGAAAGAAATAGAAGTACAAACTCACGTGAAAATGTGCTCTCATTCGACGCAACCAATTGGAATCTGGAGACATTGTGTACAGCTCCATAAAGGAATATTTAAGATAACTCGAATAAGTATGTTTTCTATCCTGAACATTCTGAATATGAGACTATGACCCATATTTCTTTTGAAGCCCATGTTGTGTGAAGTTATACCGTACTGGATACCTTTCAGGATATCGCCCCGAGCGAGATTCTTTGTCCCGGTCTCTTGGAGGCTGGTGCTGGTACCGTACCAAGACCGCCCCGCCGAACGGGTGACATCACCCGGTATGGACTGTTTATCTATTTAGTTTACGAGTAATTTTTTTATATATTTATTTTTGAAATACTGATTATTAATATGTCGTTAATGAACCTGATAGATAGCAGACGCATGCCGTCAGTACAATGGAATACGCTGTATGAAACTATATATTTTGTGAAATAAATCAAAATTTAATATTTATGTGATTGAATATTACAGATTTCGCGTGAATTCTGGTTAACCCTTCCCAAACCATGCAGTAACACCGGTCTACCGCTATAATTAATCCTGTAATATTTCGGTAAATACACGGAACATGCAATTCATATTTTAATTAAATTGAAGGAAAATATTTACGCTTAGAAATGAATAGTGAAAAATCAAGTATGTAAGGCGAATCCTACAAAAATAATTATCTTTCAATTCAATCCGTTGTTAAATTAATACATTAATAAAAATACCATTTGTGGTAAGACAGAAAGTAATTACATATTAATTTTACAGTGAAAAGAAGAACAAACTTACAAATATAATAGTCTCTGTCTCACTAATTAAAGAAAGATAAAAATGAAGGTTGAATTATATGATGCAGCCTTCTATACAGGACTTGATGAATGCTCCGAAATATAATATTATATATTTATAGTAAATTTATAGCGTTAACCTTTTTTAAAAATTTTCTAATTTCTTACGGTAACACGAGTTTTTTTATATATATAAATATTTTTTCCTAAATTGATTTTATAAGTATATCTTTCCAATTAATACTTTTAATTTGTATTAAAAGTATCACCGAACTATGTTCAGAAAAATTGAAACTTTATAGTAATAATGTGTCCTCGTTAAAAAAATAATTAAATAAAGTTTGGGCTTGTGGAACAATATATTATTTTTACATTTTGCACAGAAATAATGCTAATAAATGAGAGAGTGTTGAAGAAAACAGCAGATATAACCTGGTTTGATCACATAAACTAGATTTTAAAAGACTATTAGGAGCATCAATAATTAACGAGTGTGCAGAAGATGAATTAAAGTGAACGAAGAGTAGTGTTGCAAGAAGGCAAAAATACGTCGTGATGGAAAATAAGTAATACGTCACTTTTATTCTGATTGGATGAAGGAGTGTGCAAAATAAAACGAAGTTGTTTACATACAATTTTTAGATCTATATTTAAAATGTCTTAGTATAAAGTAACTTCTTCAAAAATTTCGAAGATATACGATCATCAATTATTACGTATTCAAGTGAGTACACAGAAGTAAATGCCACGAATGGTGAAATCAAACTCGGTAAAATGTTTTACAAGAGTTTTGAATTAACACTAAAACACTAATAATATTGATAATCGAGCTTTGTTTTCATTTGACTGTGGGTACTATTTTTAAGTATCCCGTCATGGATTAGTCTATATTATGGAGACTGAGTCAATATTTTGAAAACCGCTCCAGTTCAAAATAAATGATTTTTTCGGTGATTTTTGGAAATCAAGGGATGAACATTTTTATAAACGCAAAACAAACTTTCGGACTTATTTTGGAGTGTTGGTATTAATGCGATAATTTGGATAATTATTAAGTTGTTCAAAATATTGTAACAGATTTTAATCTTCAAAATCAATTAAACGTAATTTTAGGGTAAATAAACTTTATTAATCAAGGTAAAAGCCATTTGATTCTACGTAATTTAGTCAATGGAATACAAGATTATGTCGATGGCTTAATTATACCAACACCTATCGACATATTGTCAAGTTTTCAGGGAAGAGGAAAACGAGTTTTATCAAAATTGAGGATTGATTTTTGGCTAATTAAAAGTACTAAACAATTTTTTTTTAACAAATATATACATAGTATTTTCTATTTAAATTGATTAAAAAGTAAAAAATATTTATTTTTTACATATGATACTGATACTTTTTAGATTATTGTGCTTGTTGAATAAAATTTAGGCGGATTAGAATTCAAGAATTTAAAAAAAAAAAATTCTCCTTTCTCAGTTATTTTTTTTTTTGCCTTAAACTGCTATATATGTGCATAAGAAGTGAAAGTTTTCGTGGAGCAAGATCAGGTTGTCTTAAGTTATTCAGTAATGGTATTTGTTTCATGTATTCTTCCTATAAAACTTTCAATTTATCATTTTCAAGAGTAACAGAACATCCTCAGCCTTAATTTAAAGTTATTAAGCTTTTCAAACCTGTTCTTTCAGAAGTGGTTCCTTCACACTAGAGCAATAGCGCATACTCTGGCAACATCACAAGACTCAAAAATATCACATAACATACAAAATAAATCTAACGAAAGCTTTCAGCAATAGTTCATTCAAAGATATGTCAGAAATGCGATTGAACGAGTCAAATAGCGTAATTTGCTGCGACAGGTCTATCGAACGCGAGACAAAAAAAGCACTATTAAAAAATGAACATCTTGGAAAATGTAATGTAACTATTTTAAAGGATTCTTTAATAGTTCTTCAAGTTTATTAAGAATTTTTAAAGGTAAAAAAAAAGAATTACAACATTAAATGGATAACGTGCATGTCAGTCTAGTAGTAGGTAAAATATTCCATCTACGGTCAAATGATCGTGGTTTTGATCTTCGACCGACAAGTTTGTCTTATTTTCACAGCACAAGTTCTTAGCCTAGTTTAAAAATAGTTACAGGTGTATTTATATATTTTTTCTATATGTATTTCACTATGAATTCCTATATGCTTACGTTTATTTAACAATAATTAATGAAACACATATGCATTTTTTATAACATTGGCCAAAACCGGGACTCACCATCAGGAAGCTGCAAAGGATGCTGGAATGGGGAGTGCCACGGATCCCTAAATGCCAGGAATGCCTTGAAGAATTCGACAATGGATGTGTGGCATCAAATTTATAGCAAAATAATATCTATTTTAATAACAAACAAAAGAAAAACAGTGACAAGTCATCGAGCCTATGAAGCGATTCGCTTAATACACACGGCAAAAAGATCGAAAGTTTTCACCTAATTTATTTTGCAAAAAAATGTAGAATCACGGACCAAATGACTCGACAAGATAGTTAATAATAAATTAGACACCTTCTCAATACTTTCCCAAAATATCCCAGTCCAATTACTGAGATCTCTAACCCTATTTCACACTAACTTTTACAATATCAATCTAGGCTATTTCTCTCCCCTGCTCAGAATCCCTAATTACTACTAGGAGATCTCATCAATTAACGCTATCCTGTCTATATTCTTCATGACATAGGCTCAGTATACAGCGAAATTGTATTAGGTATACATGGTTGATAATTGTTCGAATGTGTAATACGTGCTTACCATAAGACAAATTCGCATTATTCCTTTTCGAACTCCGAGAACTGTCACACGTCATGTGATCAGTTATCCCTTGGAACCGACGCCTTTCTGTACGTGTACGTAATAATATTCACAATCGTAAATTTGTAATATAACTTCACTTAATATATTTTTTTTAAATGTTCATAATTTTTCAAAATCATTGTCAGTTTTACAAAAAATCGAAATTGAAAAATTGTCCTACAATTTTTACACTGTACCGTAATATCATTATAAGTCTATCTATCAAGGTCATTAACGATCTGTAGTTAATGTGTGTTAAAAATAAAATAAAAGAGTTAGCCCGAGTTTAGCTGAAGATCAGACAGATGAAAGACTATCAGAATAATAAAATAATAATATTAAATGAATTTTTGACGAAATTTTGTTGCCGTGATAAAGTGGCTGAGGCGAGCCGGGCAGACAGTTCCGAAGAGCAGCCAGCCGACGTGACAGTTCGACATGACACGGGAATAAAACACCAATCCAGGAGTTTGGCAGTCATAAAAAATAGGATATGAAAAAGAAATAACGATTTCAAATATAATATTATACAGGTGTCGGGATGGGCTAGTACTATAAAAATAAGGCCAGTCAACATATGTATCAACACATGTATATATTTAAAACTGAATGTCTGTTTTTCCTTGGACCGATCTAAACCAATTTTTGCGTAGATATCTCAGTTGTACTCTCTGCCTAGACCAAACAAAACATATATACTGTTACGTACAAGCATAGATGCTGGAAGAATTCAGGATACGAAAGGAATAAGCACTCAACATAATCCGGATTCTGCAGACATCTCCAAAATGTGGACTGTATATACTCACTATATCGTCAAAGGTTCCGACACAGTATATACGCGAATTCTTGAATGAGTATAATATTGTAAACTGCACCGTACACGTATAACCGGCTCAAGGTCGCCAATCGACTGATCGGTGGTGAGGCCGGGTGGGGAAGGCATAATGCATTATTTTCGTTCAATAATTAATATTTATACATCAAATAAATATATGTCCAAAACACATACATCTCTTTCCCTCCAACCCCCCAAACCCTTAACGTTGTAAGTCAATCTGAATCCCGGGCAACGGCGGGATCCACTAGTATAATATAAAATTAATTGCCTTTGAAACCAGACATGGTAGGTTCATTACTAAACTACCATGTACGAAGGAATTAATATGTTGATTACGGGACTCAGATACTCGTAGAAAATAAGCTCCCATACCTCCCACATCCATCCTTTCTTCCCCTAAACTCACACCATCTGTTTAAAGTACCTATCCCTTCTTCGCATATACACGCATTAACATCAATAAATAATTTTGTTTAGATATTCAAATTTTGATTTAAGTGATAATTATTTTAAAATAAATAAATAATCATAAGTTTTGATTATCAAACTAAAGAGAGAAAGTTACTAAATCGCTGTGATGTGTGGCGAAGACGACCCAAAATTGTGGGTCCAGCCCACATTGTGCGGACGATCGGAAAATGTTGTATTTTCACTAAAGTACATTCTACCAAGTAACATAATAAAAGCGACGCGGTCGATTAAGTATCGCTGAGAGTCCCACCTGACACGGAGGCTGCTCTCGCGGATATTACACCGTGAGAGAAGCTAACCAAGCGGACAATATGGGGTGCCGGGCCTCGATTCCGGGGGAGGGGTGAATTGTACCAGAAAACACCTTGGGATGCGTGTTTTAATATAAAACATTCTTTTTTAAGGGGAGCGTGTGTGAGCTTTTTTTCAAATTTAACAAAGTCAATTCCAGTACCTAATGCAATCAATTTTCAATTTTCCGTTTATTTTGTTAATACAGTCCGATTATACGAGATAATGTGGATCGAACCTACTTCGATAATCTAAATATTTTAAAAGTCGGATAATACGCATATCAGTGGCTGTTACAATTTGGTTATTTTTGTAATAATTACTTTAAAATATGAATTAAATATATTAATTAGAAAGATATACAAATAAAATCAATTTTATCGAAAAATATTGTTGTTGCGCCACCGGGATTCAAACCTGGATCTCTTTCCTAACAGGGGAAGGTACATTATCCAACTATGCTACAGCGACAATATTTTTAGCGATAATTTTCGAACCAATATGTTACCTTTCTGATATTATTACATTTCATCGTTCCATTATTTGAAAGAGCCATCTACATTATTTTTACAGAATCTCAAACACCTTTGAGTAAACTGATACCAGACGCCAGACTCCTAATAATAATTACTTTATTTGAAATAGTATGTTCGCCATTTTACGTACATATATATTAGGTAGATGCATATTTATCCGACGTGTTTCGCTACTGCTACTGCTGAAATTACAATGATGTGCGTCAAAGGCAACGGATCCCGTACAAAAATAGTCAAAGGCAGTACAACATCAACGGCGACATGTACTTGGCCCAGCTTGATCGCCTTTATACTGCCATTCAGCTGAAAATACCGCGCAAAAAAAACAAATCGTTGTCAACCTCGATAACTCCCGCCCTCGTGCGAAGGCCATGTGATCGAATCCATTGCTAGCGAGATATGGAATTTGCTCCTTCGTCCGCCCTACTCTCCCACCGAGGCCCTCACGGACTACGACATCAACCGTTGTCTGAAAAATTGGCAGGTTAGCAAAGTTTATGAGTAGTTTTGGAGTAGTCGATGGATGATGTCAAATCGTGGGTTGCCTCAAAAAACCAGTGCTTCTTTGCCCGCAGAATCGAGCGTCTTCCAAGAAAATGAGAAGCAGTAATTGATGTTGATGGTGACTACGCCCCCAAATGATAATTGTACATAATATATTTTTATTTTTGGTTATGTTACAATCAAATCGGCAATATAATAATATTAGGAGTATAATATTTCAAATATCACAGAGCTATGTTCTGAATAATTACAACTTCACAATAAGAATGTGTTCTCCTAATAATAAAGTTGTATCAATGTGTCCAAAATTTAATAAAAATGAATTGATAATTCTGGCGTCTGCTATCAGTTTACTCAAAGGTATTTAAGATTCTGTAAAAATAAGGTAGATGGCTCTTTCAAATAATGGAACGATTAAATGTATTAATATCAAAAAGATAACATATAGGTTCGAAAATTGTCGCTAAAAATATTGTCGCTGTAGCATAGTTGGATAATGCACCTTCCCCAGTTACGAAAGAGATCCAGGTTTGAATCCCGGTGGCGCAACAACAATATTTTTCGATAAAATTGATTTTATATGTATATCTTTCTAATTAATATATTTAATTCATATTTAAAATATAATAATACGATATAAATTATATTACAAAATATTTTTTAAAAAAACAGCGGTTAATTATGCATCAATTTAAAACATATATGCAGAAATAAAAAAAAAACAATAAAAATTTATTTCTTGAAAAAAGTCCTTTATTATTTTATTAAAATTACATAACAACTTTGTAACCTTAATAATAATAATAATTTCTGAAAAAATCTTTTCCTTTACCAGAGCTTAAGTTTTGTTTTTGACCACCCCGATGAAGGGAAAGATTTTTTCTGAAAGAAAAAATCATGTGTTTAAAAAATAAAAATATTTTATAATATAATTTAAAATGTTTTTACAGTAAATATTAAAATAAACTTTATTATTTCCTTGATTAGTTGTTCGTGCCGCGATACTCAATGTGGACTTTTTGCTGTTTGATATACATCTTGATCGAAATCTTGTGTTGATTTTCTGTGCAATTCTCGCCGTTACAACTTTTAACATTTTCTTTCATCACCAAATTAACTATATAGTTTTTTTTAATCCCAACTTTCTTGTTATTAAAAATATACATTAAAAAATTGCCATAAAACAATAATCAAACTTATGATTATTGTTTAAAGTATATAACAAACTATCGATTATATGCAATTAAAATTAAGGTAATAATTTTCGTACTTACTCGTATGAGAGAGTGAAAAAAATATTTGGACCACTATCGAGAATAAGTACGTGTTTTGTTTATAAAACTGAAAGGTAATACACCGGAGAAATATAAAATTCTGTCCGTATCTTAAGTTACCCAAAAAAGTCTAAGACAAAACATAAAGCAGGTTTCACAACTGATTATATTGTATCACAATTATAGAGTGAAAATAATATTTTTTACAATTTGTTGGGTGATGACAGTGTGCACGTGCTGAACATATGTTATACTTTTCACCGCCATCTTATTATAATGTATCATAAAAATTAACTTCGTCCAAGCACCTTCCATTTAGATGTGGAAATATGCACATAAAGAAGACATATAATCATTATTTTTCAATATTAAGGAGAACACATTCTTATTGTGAAGTTGTAATTATTCAGAACATAAGTCTGTGATATTTTAAATACTAATTAAATGTATTCATTAGAAAGATATACATATATAATCAATTTTATCGAAAAATATATTGTTGTTGCTACCGGAATTCGAACCTGGATTTCTTTCCAATCCGAGGAAGGTGCATTATCAATCTATGTTACAGCAGACAGTACTTTTGTCGACAAATTCTCGAACCCATATATTGCATTTTTTCAAATTAATACATCTACCGTTCCATTATTTGAAAGGCATCTACTTTGTTTTTACGGAATCTCAAATAGCTTTGAGTAAACCGTTAGCAGACGCCAGAATAACTGTTTTGGTAGCAATCAATATATTTTTCGATAAAATTAATTATATATGTATATCTTTCTAATTAATACATTTAATTAGTATTTATTATCATGTCCCAGAAATAGGATTTCACAAAAAGCTGTCAATAAGATGAATCACTAATAATTTATTAAAACACTTTTTAACTTTTTTCCACTATTTATTATTTAATGACGATTACTGGTTTCAGCCTGTCGTGGCCATCTTCAGACTGGCACATTTTTCTGTTATTCTAGGATATTTATACAATTTAATACAGTAGTGTTTTTAAGTGAGTTTATATTATTTGAAAGTTGGTGCTAATTTGACTGTTATGTTGGAATTTTTGAGTTAATAGAAGCACTCAACCAATAAATGAAAATTTACTCCGATTGCTCAGTAAATACCTAACCTGTAATAGTACTTAACATATAAGGGAACAAACAAAACATTCTGAAACATTATGTGACAGTTTTAATATATATTATCGCATCACGTATCGACCTGGAACTGGATACGAGAGAAGTTCAGTTACCACATCCACGGCAAAAGATTATTATGCACACGTATAACTTTTCTGTCGTGCATTAAAATGAATTGTATAAAATGGCGGTTGCGAATGATTTATAGTCCCACAAGCATGATTAATAGCAAATGCGTCTAATTATACGGTGGCAATTAATAGGTTTATTAACACTTTCACCGCTGGGATGGCCGGAAGTGTTAGATTACTCATCAGCTGCGCCTGTGATGGATAAAGGTAGATAATTTTTAATAAACAGGATACGGACTCCGGAAAACTGATACCGTTTATAACCATTAATCTCGTTATTAAGTCTTTATGTTTTTGACATCAATTTTGAACTATTCCAATGCGTGCTGGTTACAATGGTAGAATATTACTCTTTCTGTATTTCTTACTCAGTTTCGAAGTATTTTATGTATTACCGACAAGACTTTATCACAAGATCTGAAATATTTTAAATCATGTATCAGTCCTGTTTTGCTTCAGATTTATATATATATAACTTTAGAATTATAGAAAATGCATTATATTTATATAAATCCCTATTGTATTTATGTGTATTATACGTTAAATTTCATTAGAGGCAATTTTCTTTGAAATGTAGAAAACAGAAAAGTCTAATTCATATGATCAAAACTTTTAAAATTGGAATTGCCGCCCTGGGGAGAACCACTCCCCTAGACCGCCTTCTCTTCAAGGTTCCAAGACAACACATTCGCAAGACGTGTCCAAGTCACCTTAATTGCGATCATTTTTACTTTATATATACATAATTGTAAGCTTCTTTTTATAGTAATATCCTTCTGTCCTTCACAATCAATTGATTTTCAATGATAAAAAATGAAGTTGTTAGTTATTAAAAAGTGTAGATTAATTAGTATAGAAGACGATCCAGAAAAGGCGACGTTTAAGTACCGCGCTTGGATAGGTTTTAAATACTAGTTATTATATATTACTTGACAAGTGAATTTCAAGATTGTATCACATTATTTCTGACTATTTTACCAAGTTTATTGGTGTAATTGCATTTTCGTATTTGTTAACTCGATATAACTTCATATTTTTATATATTACGGCTACTTTTCCATATAAACAATTTAATTAGTATTTTTATTTGTTAACTTTGTTTTATTAACCACTTATTGAGTTTAAATATATCTACCGGTTTCGAAAAATACCATTTTCTTCTTCAGGATGTCATTACAAATTTATTAATTTAAAAAAAAAAAAAATTAATTACTTATAATTAGAGTACATGTTTATATATTATAATGAATATATTAAAATATGGTTTTATTTAATATTATTTTTATTTAAATCGTGTTTATTTTATCGTCATAAATCGTTTAAAAGATTCTAATGAGTGAGTAAATAAAAATTTAGCTCATAAAAATAAAATGTACACAATATTATAAAAAATGAGTATCAAAATGATTTAATTTATTAACGGAATTCAATTTTAAGGAATGCTTGCGTGATATTGCAGCTTTATAAATATATTACATCAGGTTAGAAGCGAGGCAATCAGGTTTCCTGAAATAGTATCACACGATGGCTCGTAATTATAGTACAAGCCAAAAAGGTTGGATCCTGGACTTTATTTTGAACCTTATAAAGCAATCATCTTTTCATCGGAGCCATTTTAAAAAAAATATCTCATTAATTCAACGCGAATGTAACAACATTTTTTGGGTCGTTAACAGGGTAACACGTAGCCGTAAGTAATTGTAATTGAATACAACTTTTTTATTTTTAATTCCGAGCTATTTGCTTACTCGATAAAATTTTATTTGCAAATATTTATGAAAGATTTATAGAAGAAATATTAAAAAAAAACACAAATTTAATCAACACAAGTTTACTAGCTCCTGTTTGCGAAAGGATTCAAATAATTATATTAATAGCTCGTTATTTACAAAACGTAGATTTATATAAATGTAATATTTTTAATGCCCGGTAGAACAATTTTAAAAATGCAGTCATTTATTACACGTGTACACGAAGCTGGTAGGGCGAGTCATCGGGTGGAGAGGGGGAATGTACGAAGGCAGGTTGTTTATCAATTGCAACACGGAAAATATAATATGTAAAACAATTAATATTCCCTGAAAGTCAGCTTGCACCAACTTTTAATTAAACCATCTGTTATAATATCGTGTAGCATTTGTGTATAACTGATATATAGATACGAGTATCTTGTTCTTTCATATTCAAAAACTGCGTTCTTACGAGACTTCGATAGAAGACGGCACGAAGAAGAATAATGAATTATTTTTCAGTTATACATAAGTGTACTACAGAAGAAGAATAGCCAGGGATAGGAGTCGATGGAGAATAGCTTTAGCCTTGGTATTTATACCGCCCTGGAATATGATGCCGTGAAAGAAGAAGAAGAACGAAGACGACATAGCTTCATTATTAATTAGTACTGTTCTGCAGTTATGATCTTAATCTTAGATTACGAATGCGAATGGTCGGATGCTATGTGTTCTCGATATTATTTTACGAAATAGAAGCATGAATACTTAACGAAGAAATGTTAAGGCGACTTCGAAGGGTGGATCTACAGAAGAATGCTCAAAATAAGCTGGATGGATAGAGTAACGAATGAAGTTGTAATGGTTCGGATAAATAAAAAGAAATAAGTAATTAAAACAATAAAAATTCGAAAACTTCAATATTTCGAACATGTAATGAGACGTCCGGAGAAGTACGTAAGGAATGATGGTTGGAAGTCGGGGGCCTGGAAGAAGGAGAACATCATGGTTGAAGAACCTGAGAAAATGGTATGGCTTGTCTATTGTAGAGTTTTTCTGAGCCGCAGTAAACGAAGTGATGGTGGTCAACATGATAACTAACGTCCATTGAATGGATAGGGCACAAAAATAAGATGAAGAAAACTTGTACTTTGCTTATCCTCTTGACCGCCAGAGTTCAGAGAATCTACTATTCTTGGGCCTGACATGATTGTGTACAATTAAACGTGGTATGATTGTGGACCGAAAATGTATTGAGTCTCAAAGATGCGTCACATTAAACACTTCCTGTGCGTTGTAGGCAGACGCACTTTTCTCCAGGGAATCTTGAGATTTTTATTTAAAATTTGCGACTCACGGGTTAATGTTTAATGTTTAATATCGGCCACCATGTCATCAATTGAATTTAGTTTAGTAAGTTTAAGGTGTTAAATCTGCATCCATAGTCCTGGTTATATACTAGCGACGCGATTCAGTGGCGTGTGTTAGACACACTTAAGTTATGCTGTTACCGACGATGCTATAATAACTAAGTATACAATAGGTATACTAGATATCAAAAATAATGTTAGAAAAATTATTCAAATTTTGAGAACAATTCATAAATTTAAATTAAGAATATAATTGTGAAATTATAATATTTAAAAAGACAAGTTCTTTTATTGCTTTTGATTTCGCTTAAAATATTATCTACAATTTTTCCTTCGGACAACGGATTTGAGATATTTCATTAACAGTGCTCAAAAAAAAAATTACAAATGACAAAATTATATATAGCCGAAACTCATAAAAGAAATAATTTCATTTAATATTGGTAATAATCTAACTTAATAATATCCCAAAAAATGTAAACTCGCCCGCTTGACAGATAATAAACAGACGAATATTTTATCTATGCAAACACCAAAGTGACCTTGGAATATGTTATGAAAACAGAACGTTTAGTCTGTCAAGCAAAACAAATATGTAGGTGTACGTATTTACGTAGTTTTCAGTAAGGATTAATACCTTTCGATAACAACAGAAAATTAGATGCCGAGATAGGATGAGTAAGAAAATATTTAGTTCAATATGATTCTAATGCAGATTGAAGAAACAAGTTATACGCATACATACTGGAAATTGCCAACTAACATATTTTGCAATTTTTCGGTATAACCCATGGCTAGATAAAAATCTAGCCATGCGTTGTGGCTAGAATTGTATAGGATCTTTTTATTAGATAAGGGATATTCAATTTATTTTTATTTAGCAAAATCTATAGTAATGCACAACGTTTTTTCTTATATGCAGTGCACGTCCCTGCTTAAATTGAGCAGTCCAAACGCGCTATACATTGTCGTCTTACGAACGTGACAGTTGAACTATGTTAAGAATGTTACTATGCGAGCAGTTCAAGCGCGCTGTACACGATTGTGTTACGCTAAGACTGCTCACGTTAACGATATGCGTCGCTAACGAGAACTTATGATACTGTGAGATTTTTTCGCTTTATATTTTATCTCGTGTATTGTTATACAAGATTCCTTACACTAGTGTTATAATGCTACAGCCGTCGTGGAAAATGTATTTTTTTTCATTTCATATCTATTCATTTAATGTTATTTTTACAATACTCAATTGTAGAATTCTAAAAATCCAAAGTAATTTAATATGATTACATATATTAATTAGAAAGATACACATATAAAATCAATTTTATCAAAAAATATTATTGTTGCGATACCGGGATTTGAACCTGGATCTCTTTCCTAACCGGAGAAGGTGCATTATCCAACTATGCTACAGCGAAAATATTTTTAGCGACGAATTTTCAAACCTATATGTTACATTTTTTTGATATTAATACATTTAATCGTTCCATTATTTGAAAGAGCCATCTACTTTATTTTTACAGAATCTCAAATGCCTTTGAGAAATCTGATAGCAGATGCCAGAATTATCAATTCTAAAATATTTATCATATTTAAAATATCACAGACCTATGTTCTGAATAATTGGAACTCCACTATAAGAATGTGTTCTAGTAATTTATTATTCTGAATTTCCCAATTTCGTCTCATACCTAGTATTGATTGCGTAAACGTGTGTATATAAAAATAAAATCATACAGCGATGGAGCGAAGCGTTTACCTTGGGAGCACGGGGTTCTAGCATCCTGCAAGTATCTTGATCTAAAATAAAACACAAAATTATGTTCACATCTTATAATTGCATTTTACAAATAAAATTGATCACGTATAAACTGTTACTCGTAAATTACCTACCTATCTATCCTAAGAAATTTTGCTAGCTAGCATTATGAAGAAACACACAAATATTGCTATAGATGTCAGGTACTAAATCTGGCATTATCGGCCTTTCATATGGCAGTGTATACACAGATTACCAAATATATAGACATGAACTAACGCAAATTTCTTGTTCCAATATGTTCATTTTGGTGTCACCCGCGTGATCACTTACGCAATGAAATAGCTTCGCGACTTTTTTTAAATATATGACTCGATTGGAACGAAAATTTAAACGCTGGCAACATAATATGCATCAATGTAAAAAATACGTCTTGTTTATACAAAGATTTAATTTTCGTAGAGTAAATACTTTTAATGTTGCACAAATGTGTCATAATCAATTGGATTTATGTTTCCACCAAGAATGTGTTTAGAATGCCCCTCGTCCCGCAACTCCTATATGTACACTTTATTTCATGTCTATTCATTCACTGGTCTGTGGATGATTCGCATTTTATTATGCTATTCAGGCGGGCAGTTTTCTGTGACCACAATTCTATTTCACATTTGTCCCCCTTTAAAGCTTAAAAGCCACAAATAGCCAACCAAATTATTCCATTTGTAATTATTGACGAACTAATATTCCGATGGTCTCTCAAGATGAATAATTAAGTACGAATGTGGACAGGGCAGGGGTCGCGGCCAACGTGGAAGGGCCAACGCTTTGTAGCTGTCTACCTAAATTTTTGTTTTTATTTTGATACGTAAAAGGTATATAAATGTTCCAAAACTAATCAACCTAATTTAGCCGCATGGTACATATATCGCGAAGTTTTAACGTAACATTATTTCATTGAATAAATAATCAACGCGTTGCGTCCAAATTACAAACATTAATTTAACAATTCTTTTTTCATCTAAACTTTAGCTCTGTTTATGATTGCTGCGGAGAAAAATCATTTAAATGGCCACATTGCTATTTATTAAAATTTGTGTCACAACCGAAACGAAATATGCGAAAAAAGATCAAACATTTTTTTTTAACGAAAACACTTTTCATTGTGATGTTGCAATCTCAGAACATTTCTGTGATAGTAAAATAAGTTTAATGAATCAATTAAATACGCAGAAAAAAAAATGTTTTCACCTGGACACGAACCCGGAACTTTATACATCCTAGAAAACGCGTCACCATGTCGCCACGTCAACCATTTTATGCTTATTAAATATATTCTGCTTTTAAAAGCAAATCATCTTTATATTTGCAATGAATTCCAAAAACCTTTGATATCATTAATTAATATGGCGGTTACTTTGTGTTGTAACGTGAATATTTTAATTTTCACAACTAAACTTTGTACTACACACACGTTGCAGTAGTTCTCATCATGAAACACTTTTCGAAACTATAGTAGTGACAATAATCCAATGTGTGTTTAGTGTAAAGTTAAGTTGAGAAAATTAAAATCCCCAAAAACCGGTGGTAAATAAATATTTTTTCTTATATAACTTTCTAATTGATTAACTTAATTTATTTTAAATATTTTTTTATCAACATATCAAGCCATATGTTATGTTAAATAATAAATACACATAAATAATTGCATTACTAATTTTGCATGTATGTATAAGAATAATATACCTTTGCGTGACGTGGATTGTTTTTTGAGATATATTAAAGAAATATTTTGATTTTTGTTTCTAGATGGAATAAATCTACATTAATACATTTCTTTAAAATACATTTTTGCCACACTTCTGAAGAAACAAAATCTAAGATATCAAAAATATTTCTTAACATCTGTTGTCAACCAGTTAGTTCAGTCAAGTTAGAAATTTTTCATTGTGTTTGAAGGTAAATGTGACAAAATTAGTTTTTTAATTATTATATTTTATGTTTTAATGAAAACACATTTTTTTGTAAAGTTGCAATATTGTGTTCTGCAATTGCAAATTCACAATAAAATTTGTTTTCATTAAAATGTATATTATTATATATATGTATATTATTATTGTATCGAATAACTTAGTCCTTGTGTCATCTAGCATATATTATTATTCGAAGAGTTTTCTGGATTCATTGCAAATCTAAATTTGATAGCTTATAAAAAATATAATAATAAATTCATTATTCATAAAACACTACATATGTCACAAAATATTACGTAATATTAAATAGCTCAGTATACCTACGTGGTTCCGCAAGGAAAAATTACACGTCGTTTTTCGATGGATACATTTTTTCTGTTCATCTTTCTAATTGATTTATTTTAAAAACCTTTCATACTTTTATAAAACGTGAGAATACAGTATTTACTTTAACTTTTGTACGCTCTAAAATATCAAATGTATGTTTTTATTATAAACAACTTATCATTCAATAATTATAAATGTAATAAATCGTTGGATATTGGATCACCATGTCCTCTAGTACTTTGATTATTAATATTTGTCCAAAATAATACACGACATCGTTGAATCGGTGTGATTGAAGTTTACTATCCGTGTAAAATACATAACACTAAGTACAAATGTATGTATAATATTATACATGTGTACCTAAACTAGATATTTGATTTAGTAATGTAATATCATTTGTGTATTGTATCTCCATAATACATTTGTGTATATCAACACGTCATACAAGATTTCGAATGCTCCAGTAAATACACGTAAGAATTGATAAGTAAAAATATATTTCGATGGAATCTATCGAATTTTAGATTCAAAATCCAGTCGTGATTTTTAGCAATTAATTTTTCGGAGAACACATTCTTATTGTGAAGTTGTAATTATTCAGAACATAGGTCTGTGATATTTTAAATATGAATTAAATATATTAATTAAAAAGATATACATATAAAATCAATTTTATCGAAAAATATTGTTGTTGCGCCACCGGGATTCGAACCTGGATCTCTTTCCTAAACGGGGAAGGTGCATTATCCAACTATGCTACAGCGACAATATTATATATATATGTTACCTTTTTGATATTAATACATTTAATCGTTCTATTATTTGAAAGAGCCATCTACCTTATTATTACAGAACCTCAAATACCTTTGAGTAAACTGATAGCAGACGCCAGAATTATCAATTCATAATGATGGAACGATTACATGTATTAATATCAAAAAGGTAACATATAGGTTCGAAAATTGTCGCTAAAAATATTGTCGCTGTAGCATAGTTGGATAATGTACCTTCCCCAGTTAGGAAAGAGATCCAGGTTCGAATCCCGGTGGCGCAACAACAATATTTTTCGATAAAATTGATTTTATATGTATATCTTTAATAAATTTTTCAATGATATTAATATATTACATCTACACAATTATAAAATATAATTCATTTGTGCTTTATTTAGTTTAGCACAGTTCTTGTCGAGACACGCAAAGTTAATAAACAGATATAACAATTAATTTATTATAATTATTTATAAAATATGATACAGACTGATTTAATAATAATAATGATAACATTAGTTTGTAAATTTGTTGTATAGAAATCAATATGGAGTGAGAAGTAATTATTATTTGGTAGACTTAGAAGTTTATTAAGACATAAAGTGGATAATATATTATCTAGCAACACAAAGCAGGTAATAAAATCATTGAGCATTTCATTACAAACCATACGTGTAGGACCGAATATTATATAGGTACCATTGAAGGTGTTTTCGTGTTCTTGGAATCCGGAAGTCACCGTACGGATCAGATAATATTGGGTTATTTATCAAAAATCCCTCTACTGATTTTATCCAACTTGGTGTCCCATTTCGATCTCCTAGTCTAAGTCCAATGTATGTCGAGTTGTATGTGCGGTGAAGTTAACGACATTTTAGATGCCTTTATTTTATTTTTGAAGTGGAAATGATAAGTAATTTTATTTTTCTTATACGAATTATTAACAAGCAGTGCTGGCCTTAGCCACGGGTGAAATTTTTCTGGGCGCTCCCATCCCTGATTTAAAAAAAATGTTTGATTTGTTGAACCATTCTCTCAGACTCTCAGATTCCGCAGTTACGACATTCTCCTGCGACCAGACCCTCTTTTTTGTGATTCAATCTTGCGCTGATGATAAGGTGGAGAGTGTTGTATTACATATATCTCTCAAGTTTCGCTTCACATGGGAAAAATATTTCATTTTCCGAATCTTCATTGATTTCTTAGCTCATTTCCCAGTTATTAAGATTACAGCTGAGTTGGATCTTTTTTAACGGCACCCCATAAGCTGTAATTATTGTGATACTGAATAATTAGCTGCCATTCTCCAGGGAAACACTAGAGCGGAGACGTTTGTGATGATATTTGAAAAAGCAGATGGATCTTCTGGATCTATATGATGTTCGTCTTACTTTTATTGTATTATGTATTTTGAAATGCTCATAAACTTTTTATTTTGTTCAAACTGTAGCTCTTTTTTTTCGTTTTTTATTTCAGTTTTTTTGGCACCCCCGGCTTGCTCGGTGCCCTAATAAGTAGTTCAAGTATGTTTAAAGATAATTAAAGGAATTATAAGTTACATAATACACATTTTTATGGTTGAGATATTTTTTAAACAAATATATAAATAAAAGTTAAGTTATCAAATTTAATTTAATTAGAAGAGTAAAACGTTAAAAACTACTGCCTAAGTTCAGAAGTGCGTGAGTTGCAAGATTAACGAATTACAATCAAGTGACACGCGGAGATCATCGGCGTTCCAAACTAAGTAGTGCGAATTTGGCTTACGGTAAGCATGTATTACTTGTTCTATAATACAATTTTTGGCTTTAAAACTGTGTCGTGTGATATATATCCAGGTTAGAATTAAGGGATGAGATCTCGTTGTAGTAATTAAGCAACCTAGGCAGGGTAGAGAAGTAGTCTAAATTGGTTTCGTAAAATAGGGATGGAAATTTCGTTGACTAGACGGGAATACTTAAGTCTATTTGTATTGAAGGGGTGTCCAGTTGGTTATTAACTATTTTGACGTAGTGTCAGTAAGATTGCTATCTGGTAAATCCAGAAAGAGAGGAAGAAAGACAGCAGAAGCCAATTTTGCATAAATTTTCAGTAGCGGATCAAATTCTTATTTAAATAATTCATTTCATATTTTTAAGATTTTTAGTTAACTATGTTTTATTAACCACTTATTGAATTAAATGCATCTACCGGTTTCGAAAAATATAATTTTCTTCTTCAGGGTGTCACTAACTAATCAAAAACATATGTTATATTGTTTCTTAAACAGAATCTATTTTTTAAAAAAAATTAATATTAAAAAAATAAATTTAGTATGAAAAAAGTAGTACTAAAAGTAGTAAAAAATTTTTAGAATAATTTTAGAATTATTTTCAATGATTCCAAATTATTTAATTTAGACTTATATTAAAATTTCGACCTGTTTTACCAATATTAATATATATATTTTTTTAATGGATTCTGTAGTACAATATAACACATGTTTTTGATTAGTTAAGACTTAATGACATCCTGAAGAAGAAAATGATATTTTTTTGAAACCGGTAGATGTATTTAATTCATTAAGTGGTTAATAAAATAATGTCTTCAATCTAAAATAATTAATTTCATTGTTATATTAACATATTTTGTACTTTTCGTGAAAAAGAATATGCTTTATTAAAACTTAATACGAAGGCAATAATAAAACGGCTAATAAATATTGGCAACAATGATTTTTAACTATTACTCAATATTTAACCATTAATTTTTTTAGCACTAAAATAGTAATTTCGATTAGTACGAAAATTAAATCAAGACTAAATGATTTTTGCTTCAGACATTGGTGTTATTTATGATTATTTGTCATAAATTAATATTGTATTATTATTAAAAATATTTATTTACTTACATAAATTGTATTTACTATTTCCGGTCTTTTATTCATTAAGTGTAACATTTTTGAGAAAATTGTCATTTCCTAATCTCAGGACTTATCCCGGGATCATCAAAATTGAATCGGGATTGGATTCCCTAATTGCAATGAAAATGCGCCTCCTTTAAATACGAGAATTATTATTTCTGCTGAAAGAGATGTACGTTGATGTGTAAAATAATATATTTTTTTTTTCATACACTATAAAAAAAAAAAATTAAAGCATATTTTTTCGCCAATACATACATCGAAAATCTTTTTTTTTTGTTTGGTTCACTCATAACAATAGTTATTGATGACAGAATTTGTGACGTATTATACAGATACGCGTATTATGTAAAACGTTCTTAAACATTTCGAGACGGATAAACCCGTAATAATAATTATCGAGAACCTTCCATAACATCCGGTTACAAGTGAGCCCATTATTGAGAGGCTCGAAAGCGAACAAAGCGAGCTCAGCCAAGGTGGTGTTTATCAAGAAAATAGACCTGAAGTGAAATAGTGTACGCCGGTAATTGCTATAAAAGTGAGTGAGAGAATGAGAGAGCGAAGTCGTTTAAATAAAAGTGTTTATCGCGTCTGATTTTATAAATACCATCATCTAATTCTCGTTCAGCGACTTCATGAGACTCGAAAGGTATGACCGCAGTTGCAATAAATCACCATCCATCCTTTAAGATCGCCTTTGTGGTCCAGTCTGCTGGGCGCCTCTCGCAAGTATTATATGTCTTGACATTATCTGCCTGACATCATCTACATCTTAGTCTTTTCCTCGGTCTCAATCGTGCTGGATTGAGAGTGAGGCTCGTCTATGACTTGTCTAGCTACAGCTTCCTCAGGATATCTAGGGCGATATTACGTTCTCAAAGATCTAGGTACTTGAATCTCCTTCATTCTCTGGTTAGGTATTGAGCTTTTTTAAAGAGGACAGACAAATTTTAAATGTTTTGAGTCACACTTATATGGACAGACTGACGGAGTTGCATAACACGAGGTATGGAGAGTGAGAGGTAGGCATGTATGTACAGATTTCCCACCGACACAGTATACGTACTGTATTTTCCTGTTAGATCTGTAACCTATTTTCTTGCGTTAAATCGATTGAATTAGTGTTGTATACAGTTTAATGTGTATTGTAGTAATAAAAAATAACAGTTAATTACAGAAGAATAGAGTGTAGCTGCAGTGGGTCTCAGTAAATTACAAATACGGATTATGTAGAAGGTAATATAATATGGTCCCAATTTATAATTTTTAAAGGATTAGAATCTGGATCTCTTTCCTAACCGGGGAACGTGCATTATACAACTATGCTACAGCGACAGTACTTTTAGCGACAAATTTTCGAACCTATATGTTACATTTTTGATATTAATACATTTAATCGTTCCATTATTTGAATGAGCCATCTATCTTATTTTTACAGAATCTCAAATACGTTTGAGTAATCTGATAGCAGACTCCAGAATTATCAACTCATTTTTATTAATGTATTAATATCAGGTTCGAAAATTTGTCGCTGTAGAATAGTTGCATAATGCACCTTCCCCGGTTAGGAAAGAGATCCAGGTTCGAATCCCGGTGGCGCAACAACAATATTTTTCGAAAGAATTGGTTTTATATGTATATCTTTCTAATTAATATATTTAATTTATATTCAAAATATCACAGACCGTCTGTTCTGAATAATTACAACTTCACAATAAGAATGTGTTCTCCTAACAATAAATAGTAGTTTAAACAAAGTATTTTGTCTTATTATTTATATTATATTGACAAAAATATGTACTGTCTTTTCTAATTATTTTTACACGGTATGATCCTCTGATTTTTGCATTCGATAAAATATTTAATATTGGCAGTAAGCTATATTTATTCGACGTGCATAATATTTCACGTAACTTCGAGTGATGAATATGTGTATTGGTTGCGTCACGGGCAACTAATGCACCGCGCTTCATTAGTTTTCTATCGTATCTGATCACCCTCAGCATCTGGGCACTCGTAGAATGCCAGCTTTGAAAACAATACGGTACTCATTATATCACTGCATTCCTCACCACAGCGGATCATTAAAGCGTACAATACAACAACTACTTCAACTCGACGTACAAACTAAAATATTTCATTATACTATTTCAGAAAGGTTTGTACATTAATTTGTTTTGTTATTAAAGCCGTACTTTAAAATGCATTATTAACGAACTTCCTACGTATTCCTACGTGTTTGTTTTAATATTAACTTCATTATCATCATCAACATCAGCCTGTGTTTCTGACTTTTAGACCTCTCCAATACATCTCGCCAATTATTTTTGTTTTCAGCCTTTCTTATTGATCTATTGCCCGCTATTCTTCTGATATCGCCGCTTTTCTACCAGTAACTGTAAGGGATTATCTCGTGGACTGTATGAAAGAAAATATGGAGGGAGAAACAGGATGACACGGTACTTTGAAAACTACCACTCACCTTTTGTACTCTCTTCACGCTCAGCAATTGAAGGATCTATAGCCGGATGCTGGGAGTCACTTTTAAGATGCTCGAAGTTCCGTAGGCCACTTTGCAAAGTATCTCGCGTAGATGACCGGAGCGCGTATTCGAAAAAAATACACAGCTTGTATTACTTACAGGACGGCGACCAAATTAGCACTGAATCCTGCGGTGATGAACGAGTAGGTAGAACAAGTATGTGTTGCGAAGTTGGAAGGGATCTATATCGGAATTAGAAACATAATTTCTCTAACAGCACCATCCCTTTATTTCAGAATTTTTCTTCCTCATTGTCTATCATCTCTTCCAATCCGTTGCCACTTACAATTTCAGAACTCCGTGGGCAAATTTACAACTTGAGTAAAGCTCTACAATATACAGGTATCATTTGAAGAATGTTGCGAAAAAATAAATAAATTAAAGGGTTGGCAAATACAAGGCAACCAATTAAGAGGTCGTCAATACAATTTTAATGAGCACGTCGCTGAAAAAAAATGGCTGTAATCCGATGCAAACGTAAACACTAAATCGCCTTTTCGTGTTTGTGTATTCTGTACTACACCAAGAATTGTGAACGATTCTGTAAATTATTGGCGCTTTTTGCTGATTTTAGTCATGATCTCGTTATAATCAAGTCCGTCTGTAATTTATTTATATTTAAGTAACTAATTTAAAGATTGACAAATGACAATTTGGATGTGAAACAATTTTATTTATTTATTAGAACAACAACAGAGTATTGGGTGTTTCATTATTTGGTCTTGATCATGATCTAATTTTGGTACCCTGAAATTAACGCATAATATTATTTAAAACAAATAAAATGACTAAATTATAAAGATATACAGAAAAAAAAATTCTATAGAAATAAATTTGGCTACCACCGAAATACAAACTCGAAACTGCTGCCAGGAAACTGCGATACCAATTTTCCTATAATAACCAATACAAATTCCTAAAATATGAGAATTATATAAGTAGTCTTCTGTAAATGATGCATCTAATATTCCACCAGTTTCCCGGCAAGGAAAAGTTTTTTTCTATATGCCTTTCTAATTAATTTATTAAATTTATTTTTAATATTACAGAACTATGTTCGAAAAATTGCAACCTCACAATAAAATGCGAATTCATTAATATTAACCAATATGTTATTTAAATAAATGATAAGACAAAATACTTTGTTTCAACCACTATTTATTGATAAGTCAACATGCTTCAATACCTATGGTAGCTTCTTCAGGAAACAATGTATACTGAAATTAATAATACAAGCATAGATAAAAACAAAACTTATAAATTAATTTTAGTATACATTGTTTCCTGAAGAAGATGCCACAGGTATCGAAACATGTTGATTTATCAACAAAGTGTTTTGTCTTATTATTTATATGATATGTGGCCACAAAGTAATTCTGCTAGTATTGAAGAAGCAAAATATTATTCTTGAAAGTTTCGGGATTACATCGTACGGTATGCATAACTACTTCAAACTGGTCCGGGATCCCGGGCTAGGATCGCCTAGCTGTGTGCGGACATATTAATAACCGTGTGTCGTAATGTATCACAAGAAGGCCAAGAAGACTAATTCGGACTTGGGTGAAATTATTCCCGTATTAAGGCAGAATACAGCCTGCAATTATAATCGAATTATAATTATTATTTCATAAACTTTTCAAACGAATCACCATGTGTTTTCGTGTTCTTATTGCCTAAAGAATTGTTTTTCAATTCATAAAATTTGATAAATCTGACTAACTAACATATCATTACGTCGTTTCCAAGCAGAAGTAGGCAGAGATAGGTAGAGCGCCACACTCTTCTATTCTGACACACAATTCTTGCCTCAACTGCATTTATGCATATTGAGGTTCCTAACAGGACAATCTTCCATTATCTGGTCATTTACCTGGTCATGCCATGTCTTTCGTGGACGTCCTATATATTTGATACCATCAACACTAGTGGCGTCATATCCCTTTCTTATTATTCTCTTCTCATTAATTCATTCAACACAATCTAATCATCTAAATGATCCTTTTTTAATCCTATACGCTTTGATTAGCCTAATATTCTCTCCGAATTTATTCAATCTTTACTTTATCATAAATGGATTTGCCACATAAAATCTTGTCATTTACATTGTGTACCGTTAGTGTTGCCTCAATTAACAAATCCACATTATAAATTATTCCTCCTTTTGATATATTTCTCAAATTTTCCGTTTCTATCAAACATACTTTCCAAATATTGTGCATAAACTTCAAAAATTCACATTACTTATTTTGCACGTTGTCTTACTTTCCTCCTTCTCGAATACCACCACTTTCAACTTGATAACATTAATAATAAGGTCGCTTTCCTTGCATACATCGTATATCCTACTCACTAGACAATAATTCTTCATCACAATTAATAATAATTATAATTAATTAAATATATTAATTAAAAAGATATACATATAAAATCAATTTTATCGAAAAATATCGGGATTCGAACCTGGATCTCTATCCTAACTGGGGAAGGTGACTTATCTAACTATGCTACAGCGACAATATTTTTAGCGACAATTTTCGAACCTATATGTTACATTATTTGATTAAATGTATTAATATCAGAAAGGTAACATATAGGTTCGAAAATTGTCGCTAAAAACATTGACGCTGTGGCATAGTTGGATAATGCACCTTCCCCGGTTAGGAAAGAAATCCAGGTTCGAATCCCGGTGGCGCTACAACAATATTTTTCGATAAAATTGATTTTATATGTATATCTTTCTAATTAATATATTTAATTCATATTTAAAATATCACAGAATAATTACAACTTCACAATAAGAATGTGTTCTCTTAATATAATTAATTATTAATATAATGATATACAATCAAATGGCCAAATTCTAATTCGGATTATTCCTAGTTAGTAAAGAATAGCTGGCTAACGGACTCGACTGTGATATTCGAGATATTCGCTTATTATTTCACATCGACAAAGCTGCAATATTAAGAATACAGATGTATTCATATTACAACTGACGCGTAAACAGAATATGAGGAATTTAAGAAAAACATTGTTTCATTTATCAGATTTAATTTGAATTCCACCGAGGAATTTTTAAAGACATTTACATATTATTTTACAAAAATTTAATATACCGACGAATTGTATGTCAGCAAGAAACATGGCAGATGCTTTAATAACCTGATACTAGCGAACAACGAGTGCATGGAGCTGACAGCTTACCTAGAGAATATGGAATTTATTACAATATCTACTTTTTTCAACGTGGAGTCAAGTGTGTGGATAGTCTTTGATATTCGCTCATTGCGAATTACTGCGAACCAGAAAGGAACAAAAAATCAATCACATTATAGAAATTTAATTTTCATACATGCTGAACACCCACAAAGAGATTATTTTTAACGGGGAAATTCGACTGAGTTATGTTTTAGGCAGGATCAGTTTTTTTTGTTTTGGAAATTTAATTAACATTTTATAAAGTCATACTTCAGTTTAATATTTTTTGGTGAATAAACAAACTCTTCGAGATTGTAGAATATTAAAAAACGTACTCTTTCTTAGAATTACATATTATAAGTGGTTTTTTTTTTCTAGTTGGTATCTGTACGCTTTTCTACCTCGGTTTAGTGCGAACGCATTTTTTTGTGCCAGTATTTGTGAACGAATTTTTATTGCGCGGTCGAAAAAGAGCGAGATGTATTGATATATGTGAGAAGCAGTTGGCATATTTCTAGAATGTTTAAAATCTTAGTTTTTTATTATTGTATATACATATTGCGTGAGCGTCGCCATTCTTCTGAAACTCCGCATTAAACAAAGGTTCTTTACAACATGCAAAACAAATATTTTTTACTTTGGGCGTGTTTGCAAGGTACAAGAATGCAAGGTAAGAGGTCGATCTCCAGTAAGATGGATGGACCAAGTCCGAAACATGACAGCAGCCTCGCTACACGTCGCGAAGAGTGGAAGCAAGCAGTTAGCAGATCGAGAGAGAGATAGAGAGATATTTTGTGAGAAGCAGTTTTTCAATTTGTCAATATCTATCTAGTTGGTTAAGGATGCACATTATCCGAATGATATTAAATTTTGAATGTATTTGAATGTCGCAAATAATTCAATTTTGCCATCTCTCCCTTCTTCTGCAGTGAATGGGTAGACAACAAAAGCATTACTGAAATTCCACAATATTTCGTTCGCAAAACATTTCTCCACTCTTTTCTCACTCGTCTTGTGTACAGAATGTGTACTGCCTGTTATACAGATCGCATCTATCAACATTTGAGAGTAACACACTCATTATAAACCTAGTTTAATACATGTATCTTATTTCATACGGGATGTTCCGCTCCGTTAACTACGCAGGTACTATCATTTTCTTCTCACGGTGTAATGCACACTAATTATTTTAAACATAACAAGACTACGGAGATGACATTTCTGTTGCACAGTGAACGTCAGGCACCGACAATGAGAAAAAGTGTTATACAATCAAAGTAGACTTAACGATCTACATCCTTGTACTTTTGCTCAGCCGTGCATTAGTGCTAAATAATAATTAATAATTTTAATAAATGTACACACAATATATGATATAAAATAAATAAATGATAAATGATCAAAAAGATTTAGCTTCAGATAAAATATGCCCAAAAATATCAAACGTGTCTTATATACAATATTGATTACATAACTTGTATCTTTAATTCAAAGTATCAATAAATCACATATTTAATATTATAGTACAAACATTAATATCCCTGTTAATAATTAAGTAATAAACAATATATATAGTCCAGGAGACCGACAATAGGTTCTCAGTCGAGCTGAAGAATAATTCTCAAACATTTCCCACGTGTACACGATGTACTCCACGAAATCAATCAATGACTAATATAAATTTGGGGACCGAAATACGTGCGCAGACCGCACATCGATCACGGCCTATTTTATTCTCAAAATTGATATATCGTTGCCGAGTTTCTGATGTACTGAACTTTTCAAGACAAAGGTTCGATCTCAAACGCGGGCCGCTGGATTGCGAACCTCGTAGCTGCCATTATTTAATGAGTAAAATCACTCTGTCAGACACAACCCCTGTTGTGTAGTTGCGTAGCATTAGCGACTGGTGTTCCCGGCCAGGTTAACGGTATTACAGCCACATGCGAGCTTTTAACCCGAGTTTTATATTAAAAATTTCTAATACTTCCCCTTTCTTTGTAATTTTTTGGGTAATAATAAGCATACCTTCCCCCACCAACATTCTCCGTGGGCGGTTACAAACGTTGCGCCCGATAGACCTATTATATCTCTACTCAAAACTCTGCAAAGGAAACTTCAGATGCTTTAGTTTTCATAATTTGTAATGCTATTATTCAAAAGAAACTTTAAATTGAATAAAGAATGAAGTTCGTGTGTGTAATTTAATAAATTAAAGAGTTTCCATTGAAAAAAACGAGCTTTTTTTTATTAATAATCCGTAATAATAATTTGAAGAGTTTCTTATTATGCTGTCCATGATGACGCGATGTCAATAATCGTAATTAAAACTCGTCCTGGAAAATAAAATTTTATTTCCCAGGACTTTTTCTGTGTATTGTCTATGACTTTTGAATTGTCAAGGAAAGTGAATGTCCTGCTATGTGCTCGTCACTAACTCGAAGATTTTGTAGAGTTACTTGTTGCTAGTGTATTCGGTTCCTCGCGTGTGCGTGCGGAAACTAATTTGGAAGAAGGTTCCTGAAGTTCAGGAGTTGTAACTACAGAAGAGAAAATGGTCTTGTTCTTCCTAGTTGGTCCTCGAGTCTTAATTGTCCTGTCTCTATACCAAATTCCCATCACCCTTCCTACACATCCCGTTTCCCACTCCCTGTGTAAACTGTATCTATACATTTAAATCAATTTTTTTTCTAGTATCTGATCTTGCCAAGTCTTTCGTAGATATCTTTTTCTGGTGCCATTAATACTCGCGTCGCACATCTATCTCAGTAGTTTGTGTTTACATGACCATACTAGTAAATTGTTATCTTAGAAGCCACAAAAATTGACGGGAATGCAACAACGAAAAAGTGTGAAGCTCATTCTTCTCTGCCCACCCTCCCGGTAAGTGTGAAATGGTATGCTATTTTTTTTACATAAACTGTTCAATAATAAAATTATGTTATATCTTGATTCTATTGTTGTATAATATTTATTGTTGATTTAATGATATTTAAAAAAAAAAATTACAATTTAAAAAAAAAACCGAATGTAAAGATTAAAATTATTGATAGTTTTTAACTAGTAATATTATTAATTTATTAGCTCTTTTCTTCGGAAATTTGCATGACAACATGTAGAACTAAAATATCTCACCGTGTTGATGTTTTTTGTAGTAAGAAAAACGTTTTGTTCGCTATAATATTCTACGTTAATTAGAAATTGTTAAACATGATTTATAAGACAGTTATAAGTTATAGGCGTTTTGAATGGAATTATATCTAACGGGAATTTGTAAGCCGAGGCAAGACTAGCGGTGCACAATGGAATCCTGGTACCGACACTGATGTATGGAAGTGAGGCCTGTAGCTGGCAGAAAAGGAACGACAGTACACTGAATGCAGTGGAAATGAGATGATCACTTAGGCATATTTGTGACAAATCTATTTATGACAGAGTAAAGAATGAAGAAATAAGGAAAGAATGTAAAGCTGATGTTAGTATAGTGAGTAAGATTAAGAAAGGATCACTTAAGTGGTTTGGTCATATGGAACGGATGAATGAGGAGAGAAGAGTAAGAAAGATATATGACGCAAGTGTTGATGACACCAGAAATAGAGGGACGTCCGCGGAAGGCTTGGCACGACCAGGTAAACCAGATAATGGTTCTGTTAGAAGCCTCAACGATGATGTACGAATGTGGATGAAGCGAGAATTGTGTGTCAGTGCAGAAGAGTGCGGCGCTCTATCCTCTCTGCCGATCTCCGCGGGGAAACAGCGTGATGGTAAGTAAGTATAAGGATAATTATAATAAATGTTGTTTGTACAGTTAAAATAATATTTGTTATTAATATTGTATATACGTAATATCTGATCTTTATTACGCGATTCCTGAGCCTGAATGATCCGAGTGATTTTTCGTCTACATAATGTATCTGAATTAGAGGTGAAGTGACAATAGTTAAAAAGTTTAAGTTAAATCACCCACAAAACAATCTCCAGCGAGTGAACAAAATTATGATAAATAAAACTTTATTAGATAAAAAAACAAGATTTATTAAAAATCGTAAAAATCCTTTTCCTTCATCAGTGTAATTATTTTTAAATTCCAATAAATAAATATATGAAAACTTATACTTTCTATATCAATATATTCAAAAACAAGCTAATCAAGTGATGTGTCAGAAATCTGCAAAGATCTTAAGTGTTTATTTAAGTCTAAATTTTTTGTCTAAACCTCCAACAATCAACAATGAATCTTTTACAACTACCGGGGCAATAGATCATTATCTTCACAATACTATCGTCAAGAACTTTAATTTTAAAAGTGTAATGTATTATATTTATTCAAAAAAAAATACTCATTTGGTTTTTGAATTATTAAAATAATTTTTGAATTAATTTCATAGTCATATTTAGTTTCTAAACGCGGCGATAAGATCTCCACCATTTCTCTTGAATTTATAGAGAAAACACCTATTTTGTAATCTAAAGGTATGCATGAAGTATAATATATATTTTCAGTAATCTTTCATGAAATATTTTATCGAATTTCGTTAAGCTATTGTGGGCCCACGCATCGGAGAAGGGGAGTATAAATTATTGAGAAGTATAAATGATTGCGCGCACCAGTTAAACATATTTTGAATAAATTATTTAGTTTCGGCTCCCGTTCGAAGTACACGGTTATATCCAAAAGGAGTGAGTTTAGAAAAGATTTAAAGTTATGGGATTTTTGTAGACGGATATTTTTTTAATATCTTCTTGTCACGGTTAGTCCTCGCGACAACACGGGGTGGTGTTAATGAAATCAAATTGCGAAACAATTACATTACAGATATTTTATTCTAATTTTAATGTATTTAAAAACATGTTAAACTCAGTGATTATGTGTATATAAAATTAGATATTTAACCACAGAAAGGCATATTTACAGTAGTGAACCAAATATTCTTTCAATCCTTTGGTCATATTATGCGTGAAGTGACAGCCAAGAAAAGAAGATTATCCTGGGCACATCTTTGGAAAGACATGGAAGAGTGTCACAACGGTAGGATAGATGGAGAGGCCTTGGACGACCCGGGACCGGGATTTGTGGAGGTGCATAACGAGGAAAGAATAACATTAGATCAGTGATCACAAGTGTGCTAATTTTTTATTTATTTTAATATTAGAAAATATAATACATTTTTAGAATATTCAGAACGATATATATATATATGTCTTTTAACATTATTTCTTCTCTATAAGAGTAAGACTCGCGTATAGAGAAGGAGTATATACGAGATTTTATGTTTCAGTTAATCTGTGTGTTACATATTTTTTTTACTTCAGATACAAATTTATAGTAGTTTGTGATTTTTCTAATTGTGATGGGGAGATTGTTAAAAAATTTGATGCCTTGATAAATATAGTGATTTTGGGTTGCGGTATATTTTATTTTTGGTATATCAATTTGGTCTCTATATCTTGTAGATCGAAAGTAGCTTCTAAAATTTAATTAATTTTTAATTTTGAAAATTTGGATTATTAAATTTCATTTGTATGTCTATTATTTTTGGTACTGTCAAATCTGTAGAGTTGACTACTTCAATAGTCTTGTTTTATTAAGTAAAATAACAATCGCTTTGTGTGAAATCACGAAATTTATTGATATCGATCGGTTTCGTTTAACTCAAGCTACATTAGTCCTGATGTAGCTTGAAAGTTTTTGTTATTTTACTTAATATAATATGGAAAACCACAAAGTGATTGCTTTATACGAAAATAGAGTCTTTTTTTTAGAATAATTTTTATTATCATTTTTTGAGTGAATTCTAATTGTGACATTAAAGTTTTATATGCACCTCCCCATCTAATAATACCGTATTGAAAATGTGTCTGTACAAACGCGTACATATATTATTAGTAAGTATATTATTTTCAGATTTGTAAATGATAAGATGTTTTCTAAGTATTAAAAATATGTAGGCAGTTTTCCTTATTTTTATCTATTATGATTCCTAAGTACTTCATACAGTATTTTTCTTCAATTGACGAACATTGGTCACAAGAGTCTTCTTGAGTACAGGCTTTGGTGTGAATTTTAATATTAAATTCAGTGTTAAATAGCAAATCGTAGAAAGTATGTTTCATCAGTATTAATTGATAGTAGATTATCATCCGTCCACTTTTTTATGGTATTAACATTCTCATTTGCAGATACATTAGCGTCAGTCCAAGTTCTTTCATTAATTATTAGTAATGTATTGTCTGAATAAGATATTATTTTAACATGTAATTTGAGTTTAAATATATCATTACAGTATCAAATAAATAACAATGGTCCAAGTACCTTGTGGTATGTCAAAGTTTTTTTCCACCTATGTAAATCATTCTGATGACATCTACGATATTTCTAAATCACAATGGTGTCGGAATAATAAATGTATTGAGAACATGTAATCATCGGCAATCTCGTGATAATGCTTAATATTGATAATAGCTATTTTTCAAGAATGGTTGTAAAGGGAAAACATTGACATTAAAAATATGTTAAATTTTCATTCAACAAACATTTCCTGTTTTAGTGTCCCGTTTGTTTTATATTTCCCAAACTCCCCCCCGACTAATCGAAGTTTGAAACTTCCCGGGCGGGAGATGTGGGCGGAAAAATCTCTTAAGCGGTTCCCTCCGCGGGACATTCTCTACAGCCATTGCGACGGTGAAAAACGGGAAAAATGCTAAGGGAGTATTCCGGTTATTAAACATATTAACGAAGTTTCCTGCGGAATTCTCAACTTTGTAATGGATGCACAACTTGTGTACGAGGGCAGGTAACGTGACTTTAATTTAATAGCGGTAGATAATAAACTAAATACCTTTTTACCCTAGAAGAGAGCCACACGTCATCACGGAATACGTCACGAGGGTGTCATGTTGGCGCTGGGGTCGCGAGAGCGGAAGCGAAGAGCATAAAACTGCGATATCTGGGGGTTGACGATTTCGGGTGTTGATTCAGAGTAATAATCAAGAATTTTCGTAAAAACCGATTCGGTTTTGAAATTCGAAACGAGTTATTTACCTTTTGTGTTTTCCACCGCGAGCTAGAATAATATAACCGCCCCACTTACAAATACATAATTGTTTTAATTAGAAGGGAAGGTAAACCCGGTGAACCCCTTGGATATCATTAAACCTAACTAGTTATTACGGGGGTACATATGTGCCTCCACCTCTACCCTCACACATATCATGGTGGGAATTCCAGGGACCACTAAACCACAATTATTGTGAAATTTCTACCTAAATAGATTGTACAATCATTATTGTCTGCCTTTGAACAAAGGAACGACTAAATCAATGGTTATTTATTATTTACTAGCGAGTTGTCTGATTCGAATTTATATACATAATATCACTTATTTGAATCTCACCGTCGGAAATAAACTTAAGTTTTGATGATTAGAAATTCTCGGTTTCATGCGTATCTGCGGGTGATATCAACCCGAGATAGCTGGAAAAATATTTTCTTTCTTGTTAAAGTTCCTTTTAAAATGATTTATATTGTCACGAAATGTCTCCACGTATAAATGGAATATTTCAACAAGGGATAAACCCATGTAGAGGAAATCTTTGGGATCTATTGCGCCTTGACAATGTTTTGTAGCGGGATAATTTTACCGGTGATGGAATATTTGCGAACGGTAACAGAAATAAAAAAAAGTCTAACGAGCGGCTTGTTACGTCATAAAAGTGTATTTTTTTCAGTGTCCGAAATACCTCTAGTCTTTTGACAAAATATTGCTGTGATACGATGTAATGCTTACTGGAGTTATGTTGAGTGTTATTTAATAATTTTTAAATTTAATATATCGTGTTTCATTGAATTTCACAAACTGCTTTTATTTGAAGCTACAATAAAGCACCGCAGCTAAAGTAATATATGGCTCTTAATACCCCCCACGAGGGAAACGCTAATTTACCTTCTTGGCAACACTGGCGGTGGGGCTGTGAAAGCATTTTACAGTTTCCTGCCTTATCGGACATTCTTGCTTCGGAATATTGTTTAACTAGAGTGATTCTTTCCTCAGATAGTTAATCTGCTCTCGGAGGTGTAATTTTCGGGAAAACTTCCCGTATAAAGGAACAATTTAAGATATTACAACCATAAATATTCCCCTAATATAGAATCCTCGTTACGTCTGCAACGGGAGTATTACATCATCTCCGACTCATCACTGGAGACTGACGTAATGGTTCGTATTAATATTAATATGTCAAGTCTTTTCAGGTGGAAATCTATGATGAAAAAATTTATATCTTTTTACCGAATCTCCCAGAATATTTATTTTCTTCATAGAGTTGACGATGTACCTACTTGTGTTAAGAATCACTCTTATGATTTATAAAAAAGACTACAAAATATTACTTCAAAATTTGTCGAATACATAATCGGTTGTTATGGCGAAATGGTAGTGCGTTTCCCCAGATCCATGTCCTACAATATCAACCAAAATAATTTTTTTCTGTATATATGATTTATTTAATTTGTATTAAATGTAAGTTGTTTGTTGGCCCAGAATGATTTTTATAAGATTTTTATCTCGAAAAAATCTCCCATGAGATTATTTGGAGACAACTCTCGGTTTTCCCGGTATAAATGCTGTGTCTCATAGATTCGAAGTTTTGCGCCTTTCTTTACGCTCGTTATGACTAAAATGACTTGTGATAAATGCCAGTCCATTGACCATTTATGTTTCGTTCGTCAGTTGAGTGAATTTGAACCTTCCCCTGCAGCAGTTAAACCAGAATAAATGATTGTAATTTGATATCTTCTATTTGTCTAACTTTCATAGAATAAATGGCTGTGGGTATTTATGACTTTAAGTGATGTCTGTACTCACATATCTCGTTGTCAAATCTGACGAGTTTAAGTTTTTGTCTCTTTCAATTAATCTCAATCTGATCTCTAGATGAGTTTGTCTCTAGGTCAAAATCTTAATACGTGTACATGCGTATGTGGTATTCAGATATCATAATAATGAAAAAACTAATTAATTAAGAATTTATATTTCAACATACGCGACACATAGATAACTTTATAACATTACACATTTTTTTATTTATTTATTATCTTTGTTTTATTAACCACTAAAATGAGTTTAAATACATCTACCGGTTTCGAAAAATACCATTTTCTTCTTCAGGATGTCATAACTAACTAAAACATATATTGTTTCTTTGACAGAATCTATTTTTTAAAAATCTATTTTAAAAAAAAAAAACTTTTTTTTTTAGTACCTAACTCAAATCATTACTTAATACAAATTTACTCGAATAATTTTTAGGAAAAAATTTTAGAATGTTTTAGTTAGTTATGACATCCTGAAGAAGAAAATGGTATTTTTCGAAACCGGTAGATGTATTTAAACTCATTTTAGTGGTTAATAAAACAAAGATAATAAATAAAAATATGAATCTTAACCACAAAGATAACATTGCCGATTTTAAAAGTAACATTACACATTGTTGAAAATATCTAAACTATTATTAAATAAAAGAATTACTCGTAAATGAAATAAATACGTATATTTATATCGGAAATAAGATTGTATTTCCGATGTGAAAAATGAGAATGTACATATTAAAAACAAAAATCGTTGATTTGCGGGAATATGGAATATGAGCTGCTGCCTGAAAAATTCCCTGCAATATTATCCCCGAGATTCTCACAGCAGTGTACTTGTTGATTGTTGTTCCGAGGAAATTTGCTGAACAGCATTATTTATTTTTTCAAGGCAAGAAATATAGAAAATTTCTCGTGCAATTTTATTTACAACAGTGTGAGATATTAATAGCTCATACAATTTTTATAACGTTTATTTAGAAATCAAGTTTTTATTAATATTATTACTAGCGGGTATTAGTGATATGAAGATTTAAAACTACCCGCTGTACATTATATAGTTAGTGGATATTCAGCGTAATTTAATATTCATCCAGATATTTGAAATTTATGGAAAATTATTGAAAACAAAGGTGGGACCACCTAAGTAACCCGTAGTCGGGAACCAAAGAGAGAAAATGGTCAGTTAGATTCATACTAATTCGTATCTATAAAAAAATAAGCGATCTTTAATGGTTCGTTACGTCGAGTTAGTTTAGTATTGTCCAGTCAGCGAGTTCCACAATTGATTTGCAAAAACACTTCTGTAATATGTCTTCAACATGATTACTACAAAGTTTATTCAGTAAAATGTGTAATTGCAAACAAATTGTGTGTTGAAACAATGTCTTCTAATGGTGACAATTCTTAAATGTAATGTTAAATAAAATTATTTTTAATATATAACGCAAACACGTTGCCGAAATTCATTTTGATAATACAAAACTTTATTTTTAACTTTGTTATTTTACGCATTAACCGGTGTATTATATTTTTGAAACCAGTTGGTGGATATAATAAACTCACTGTGGTTAGAATGAATTATTTATTATTCAAAAGAATTGATAGGAATCTCAGAACAGAGCGATGAGCTCCATTTGACGTTTTTATTACAGAAGATGTTATGACGCATTTTCTTTGATTATGATAAGGAGACTTCGAAAAAACATCTTCTATTATAAAAATTGTTCCGAAACCCTAATATATGGCGGATTTTGTGAGCATAACAATTTGAATCTAGTCTGAAAAATTGATCTAGTAAATATCTCGGGTAAGTTCGTTAACTAGCCTCATCCGCTATCTTGTTAAGATATGGTGACTGTTCAAAAATTCTAAAAATTCATACATACGTTAATATTGGTCCTGGAGAAATAAGTATATTTATCCGATCATAAATTTACACACATACGAAATTTACCTGATTTTTGTGGCCAGTGCCACAGTGCCGGAAGATTTTTTATTTTCATTTAATGGTTTTCTTTAAAAACGCAAAAATTGAGTGATCCAAGTAACATGAAACACTTCATTACATTTTTCAGGCGGCGGACATATCTTGATATTACTCGGTGATTGAGTGATTTTCGTATTAAAAAGTCAATCGAAAACTGGATTCGGCCGTAAGTGGCGTCGGCGTCGGTTTGGCCCCAATTTGCAGGCAAACATTGTTTCTTCGAAGGGTTTTCTTGTTTGCAATAATAGCTGTAAAATAATACGTAATCCACAGGGTGACCCGGCAAAATATCCCCGGCGTAATAGCCCAATGAATCGCAGGTCGACAAAACAGCTCCGACAAACAGCCTGACCACATGTATTTATTTTCTAAGTTGTATCACAGTAGATTAAGCTCACGGGACTCGCGTCCCATTTCTTACAGAAACAAAGCTCGGCTAACCAACCTCAGCCGTTAACCGACCCAAGCTGTACAACAGTCGCGGAGCTTGTGCGAAAGTATGCTTGAAAGTAGAAGACGCTAGATTTATTTTATTATTGATACCAAAAATATATGGTATCATTTTTTTAAAAATATTAATTTAATGACAGAAATATTTGCAAAAAAATTATACTGGAGATACGACTAACTAACTGATTAACCATCAACTATGGGGTGGGCAGAGGATGAAGCGCCACACTCTTCTGTTTTCACTCACTGCCTCATTCACATTCTAACATATTCCCATGAAAGTTTGTCTATTATTAAGGCTTCTAACATAACCATTTCTAGTATCTGATTCACCTGGTCAATACAAATCTTCTGTGGATGTCCTCTATTTTTGATGCCTATTTTCTTTTCCGTTTTGAGCGATCTTTTTTTAATCCTGGAGAAATATATTAGTATTCTAACTACTTGCACTTCAAGTATCAATTTTAATACCATTTTCAGACTAAGCTAATTAGTGCAATGAAAATAGAACTAACTTAACATGAGTAATAATTAACATAATTATCAAAGTTAAAAAATATTTAGGAGAACACATTCTTATTGTGAAGTTGTAATTATTCAGAACATATGTCTGTGATATTTTAAATATATTAAATAGAAAGATATACATATAAAATCTTAGTTGGATAAAGCACCTTCCCCGGTTAGGAAAGAGATCCAGGTTCGAATCCCGGTGGCGCAACAATAATATTTTTCGATTAAATTGATTTTATATGTATATCTTTCTAATTAATATATTTAATTCATATTTAAAAAATATTTGTAAATATTAAGATTTATGCAAAAGTAAAGTAGTCTATACACTCATATATGAAATTCAAATGTATTTCAAGGGTCAAAAATGTGGTTTTTCTCTTAATTTAATTATTACATCTTGTAAATCTCTCAGAAAGGGTATTTACTTTTAGGTACATATGTAATAATAATTACTATAATAGTAGTATTTGTTAAATATCCTATCGTGTTTTTTTTTATACCAAACCAACTTTGTAAAAGCCCATAAGGGCGTTAATAAATAAATAAATCAAAAATTAATAAACACACCAAATACATATACGTACAATTAAAATATTTTATAAAAGCACTTCGCCCTTTCGGATTTTTTATCTTTTTGAAAGAACCAATAAAAATCTTTTTTCGTACATTTTGGCCGTCGTCTGTTCTGGAAAACTAATTTCATTCCAAAGTGGAGACTGACGCGGTTTATGACGATCGTGATATTGCATCGCATTCAACAATTACGTTGGATGAAACGAATTTTTTTTTTTTTAAGGCTTATGGGAATTGGTTGGGTACTCCGCGAGAACCTTTCTTATTCACACTAAACGTGTAATGTAATTCCAAAATTAAAAAAAACAATTTAAAAAGCTTGATTAAAAAAATGCACCGATTTTTAAAGATTTTTGTTTGAATATGAATTAAATATATTAATTATAAAGATGTACATATAAAATCAATTTTTGACACATTGATACAACTTTATTATTTTTTAGGAGAACACATTCTTATTGTGAAGTTGTAATTATTCAGAACATAGGTCTGTGATATTTTAAATATGAATTAAAAATATAAATTATAAAGATATACATATAAAATCAATTTTATCAATTTATGTGTCCAAAATTTAATAAAAATGAATTGATAATTCTGGCGTCTACTATCAGATTCACTCAAAGGTATTTGAGATTCTGTAAAAATAAGGTAGATGGCTCTGTCAAATGATGGAACGATTAAATGTATTGATATCAAAAAGGTAACATATAAGATCGAAAAATTGTCGCTAAAAATAATGTCGCTGTAGCTTAGTTGGATAAAGCACCTCCCCCGGTTAGGGAAGAGATCCAGGTTCAAATCCCGGTGGCGCAACAACAATATTTTTCGATAAAATTGATTTAATATGTATATCTTTCTAATTAATATATTTAATTAATATTTAAAATATCACAGACCGTCTGTTCTGAATAATTACAACTTCACAATAAGAATGTGTTGAAACCGGTAGATGTATTTAAACTCATTTTAGTGGTTAATTAAACAAAGATAAAAAATAAAAATAAGAATGTGTTCTCCTAAAAAAAAAAAAAATTGTTTGTTTTTTACTTCGTCGTTTTATATTTTGGGAGTATAAATTTCTGACGATACTGGTCTCTCAGCCATCACGTTAATGTTTTAATTGTCAATACAATTCATTTTTCTATTCTCGTCGGACGGAGTTTCCTCGGGCACTGTCCGCGTTGCGATCAGGTCGCGGATGTGAGACGAAATGACATTTATTATTTCGGTCCTGCGGGAAATTATTGCACGTTTCGCCTTCGTGATGTTTTTTTTTAGATGAAAGAGAAGATTTAATGAAATGGAAAACCAAAAGATAAAATATTCGTTTGTCCGCGTTTACAGCTGAATTTAAGCCTTTATTTAATTTGAATACTCAGGGCGAGGAGACGTACTTTCCGGCGGCGCGGGCCGTGCGTCAACAGACGGGACGCGAACAAAGACGCGGGGAAGTATAAATAAAATTGCACTCGAACCGAAGATTGAAGAAAAGGTCCTCGGGATTTTAAAACCGCGAAGACAAAGACGGCCCTGAGCTGAAAAGTACAAAACGGCGAAGACAATAAGGAACACATGTTTACAGTCAAGAAAAAATACGAAGAATAACCGTAAATAAGCACTTAAGAACAGCGCACAAAGAACAGGTTTGGAAGAATATAAATATTAAGAAGCGAGCACCGCCAAATGATCGCTGCGTTAACCGTAATATTCCCCGACATCCCTCGGGATTTGCTTTATTAGCCGTAATAAGAAAATGGCCAACGTTAACAATTTAAAAGAAATGATATGTTAAATTGTCTCGACCCGTGCGTGCTTTTTAAAAAATGACCCATTTGCGTGCCATTTAAAATATTACTTATTTCGGCTGTCCGCCGAGTATCCGGAAGGCATTATGAAAAAATATAAAATATCGCGCTGTAATTAATTAAAGTACGCTTAATTTATTAGTTTGTAAAAATTGAAACGGGTGATACGATCGGTATCTGGAACAGGTTCCGCTGTAGTTGTGCGCTGAGATAAGAACCGAATTTATCGCCCGGCCGGAGTGCGCCGCGGTTATTACAACCCCCGAATACAACCTGCGGACAAAAATGAAAGTTTGACTTACCGTTCTGATGGTGAGGAGAACTTTGGCCGCGGAATGCGCCAACGGAAAACGAACGGAAACGCGAGCGCGAAATTTAAAAATAACGAATTAATCGATTCGAGTAAACGAGGAAGATCTCTGAGGCGGAGGCTTCGCAGCGACGGGAGTCGACTTTGTTTCCGACACAAGTTGGGAAGTTTCCCGCGCGAGCTTCGCGGGGGTAGACGCGTCGAAGCCGCTCGCCGAGTGGATGAGGACTGGACTCGGGAGGGTAGTTGCTGCGCCTCCGCCCGCGCCCCGCGCCCACCCCATCGATCGCCCCCTCCTCGCCGCCCGCAGCCCCTGCTCTTTTAAATCATCGCGTCATTATTACACATTCTAAATAATTACTCTTTTACTGTGCGTGGACGGACACTCGGGGGTGTCCTGTCCTAGACTGCAGCTAGGATTATAAGTGCGCGTATAAAACTTTATGTCGAAACTCGCGAAAAAAACAGCGCGGAGTTGAGCGCGAAGCGAGCGCTGTATATCGTATTTTGTACGTAAAGCAAAGCGATCAACTGATGTGAACCGATCAAACCGTTTCAAAATTTCATATGTGTATTTTTTTTTTATAGAAACAAACAGTACATAAAATATAATAACTTATATCTAATAAAAAAAAATAATTTGATCTGTGAAGTTTTAACACTGCACGAAGATAAAGTCCTGGTGAGAGGAGGATGGGGTGTTATTAAAATTGATGCGATTAAATAAATGATGCAGCTAAACTTAGAAAAATACGTAGTTTAATTTAAAAACAAATACAAGTAGTGTAATAACAGAGTGCAGAATTTTTGCGTTGTTCGACTGACAGAGAGACCAATATATAAAAACATAAAATGAGCATAGTACCAACTCAAGAAAAAGACAATAGGTGCGCTAAAATATAATATATTTAAAGAATTAAAAAGTATATTTATCCATAGTAATTCTATGAAGGCTATTATAAAAACTTTAAAATTAATTTTTAGACTAATGAGTTATTCCAACTCGGCTGTATGTGAAAATAATAATTTAACTCTAATATTTTTAAGTATCATCAGATAAATATTGCATAAGTAAGCAGATTACTATTATCTCGTTGGACATGATTACGAATGCTTACACAGAAGTCTAATAAATTGTAAATGTGACAAAATTGAAAAAGTGGAGCAATATAAATATTTAGGTTTCATAATTGATGAATAATTTTGCTGGAAAACGCATATTGAATATATATGTGAGAAACTAAGATCCATGTTAAGTGCATTATATATGTTAAGGTTATGCATTTCTCAGGCTATACTGTACTCACTGTACTTTGCGATGGTCGACTCGGTTATCAGTTATGGAGTGAGTAGCTACGGACTGACATATAAAACGTATATTAATAAAATTAAACAGTTACAATTAAGGTTTTATAACTTATAGTAGATAACAGAACGGAGTGTTTGTTTAAAGATGATTAAAGTAAATTAATTTCAATATGCAAAATCTTACCAGTTGACAAAAAAGTAACGTATGCTAGATAATATTCGAAGAGTTGATGAATAATGGAAATATAAATACTGATCCTTACTATTCAACCAGATCTTCGGGTCGAACCGTGAGAGTATCGATTGTGAACAATGTGTACGGTGAGAGAACGAGAGAATTTGTTGTGCCAAGAATAATTAACAAAAACAAATAAAGACTTATCAAGCATAAAAAAATGATGAGACTCCAGTGACCACCTTAAAATACATAGTATAAGAACATATTTTTATCAATTTTTTTATTTAATAAAATACTACGGACTAGGTCTATTACACCCTGTAAAAATTGTATATTTTTTCGAAATTTAGATTTTTTTTGTTATATTTTATTTATAAAAAAAAAAAATGTTATTTAACTATGTAAAAGACAATCCTTGCCGTTGAACTACCATGCAGTGTGGCAAATAATAAAAATATAATGAGTATTTATGTAATGAAGAAGAAAAAAAAAATTAAGAATATAAATTTAGAGTTACTTGTTTCATTCCCACTACTCATTTGTAATGGTTCAAAAAGCAGTGATTAAATTATTAGAAGGAAACCGTAATAAATTATTAATTCAAAATTCTTCCCTTCGGTCTTAGGCATGTAGATTCTTATAAATAATAACCATATTTTTTTAAACCCTATTTTGTAACAGTAGCGTGTAATCCGGCCGAATACAGTCCACTGCATCGGCAGGAAGTCCCTCGGCACGGACCGCATTCGAATAAAAAACATTTCGCGTTTAAAACACCGAGAATAGAAGCGACAATTGACGCAAGGGATCAGACTGGATCAGATTTTTTAAAAATAAAATATTCGAAAGGCTATTAAACTGTTTTGTACACGTATAAGAATTTAAATTAGCTCCTCGACACAGTCTTGTCGCCGCGTGTAAAACTCTGTTATCAAATATATCGGAGTTGCACTGCCCTGCAAATCTAAACCAGTACCAACGCGTGTAGCTTTTTTGAAGGGTTGTTTTAGTTGAATTTTTGTTCTACTACCAGTACTGCTTCACGTATTCTAGAGAGTTATGGAACAACGGTAAGCGGTCTACTTGAGTCGCTATTAAAGCAATGGCAATGGTTGCTAATAGAATTGCCCAAATCATTTTCAGAACATAGAACAGGTTTTCTTGTTTTATGTGATTGAATTTCATTGTTCGCATGACGGCTGTTGCTCCATTTTATGTTACCCAAATCATTTTCAGAACATAAAACTCTTTTTTCTGTTTTATGTTTGATTTCATTGTTCGAAATACGGTTGTTGCTCCATATATGCTAATTTATGTTGCCCAAATCATTTTCAGAACATAAAACTGTTTTTTTATGGTTGAATTTCGTTGTTGAAATTATAGTTGTGTTACTCTATTGCTGCATATCTATGTTTTCATTCATAATTCTCTTGTGAGACTGAATGCTGTTTCTTGTGGGGTTAGAATGAAGCATGCAGTTCACACGTACCCTTAACGACTCATTGAGAGGTAATCGTGGACACGGGCCACAGAGTTAAGAAAATAGACGTACTTTGGAAATGTCATGTCACACCTTGAGATTCAAGAGATGCTGAAAAATAAACGGATGACAAGGTCTTGGCGGAAGGGGAACATCGTGGATTAAAAACATTAGAAAATAATTCCGTATTCGACTTGAGTGTAGTGTAATGAACTGTACAGAGTTCTCAGAGATCAAAGTCTTATAGATTAATACAGGTTGATGGCATTAGAGGAATAGGAAAAATCCCGCCGAAGACTAAGCTTGATCAGGTCTATCAGATACCAGAAGATGGTCCTGTTAGGGTCATGATCATAATAAATTAACGAGTATTCCTGCAGAGTGAAGGTATATGAAAGTACTTTACTATAGTTAGTCACAATGTATATATTTAATCATTTTTTAGTATCTAATATTATTCTAAGTATTTTCTGCGTTTAATTAGGACATGGTTAATGGGTTTTTATTTTATATGCTACACAAATGTTTGAGTATATCTCTTGATTATATAATATACGCTACTTGTACCCTCGGTCTAGTTTATTAGAAGAGATTTGCACCTAGAAAATGTACACACATTTTCCCCCAAATGTATTTCATAATGAATTTACATATTAACAAATATTTTACATAGAGCTTATTGATTTTAAACAAGCAAGTTAAAAAAAAGATTTTATTATAGAGCGATTATACGTTACATTTAGACGTTATTTTTTTGGTAAAACACATAATATATTACAAATGAAAAATGTTATAATATTGAAATCACTATCAGGCCTTAGATTGGATAATTTAGAAAGTCTATAAATCAAAAAATCAAAACTAAGTCCAATATAATTAACAACCAGTTAGACCTTACAAACAACCCGCTATTTAATATATTCCCTGTCTCCACTTACCTCCCCATTCTTTCCAAGACTTCGTCTATACCCCGTAATGGATGCCGTTTAAATTTTATGGAATAGTTCAGATGTACGCCAGTCCCGACGAAGATACGTCAGTATCGAAACCGATTGACGTAAAAACAATACAGTGGTTTAAACATAGTTAAATATAAATACAAATTTAAATAATGTCTAACTACAAAGATTAACTAATATTATTAATTTAATTTAGCCGTACTGAATACGTTGAAGTAATTTAGCACATGATGATACTAGGTTACGTTTGAATTAATTGGCATCTGTATAAAATGTCTCCATAATACAGGAAGTGAACATCTAGGTTGGACCCTCGACAGATTTCCTGAGACGAATCCTTCAATTTTTGGGCATCTTGCAAGAAGTGAAAAAGAGCTTGGAGAAGCTTGTTGTGGTTGCATGCAGTCGAGAGAGCGGAAGTCTATAGAGATCATGATTCTCATTCATGAGGGATCAACATGGATGTAATCTTAAGCGGACCGTACACGATCATTCGGAATGACATTCTGCTATGGAATGACGAGGAATCTCAGACTGTCATTAGGAATGATGTTTTTTTAGATCAGTTTACCCCAGAATGTCGTGCCAAGTACCTGGTTAGATAAACTTATGAAGATTAGTAAAAAGAAAATTCCTGTTTGGTAACAATATTGGCTCTATCTACTTCAACAAAAGTGGATCGTAAAATTTGGGAGAAAGAATGACTTAAAAAACGTAAAAATTACACTGATTTGAACTTGCTACGTGCTATTTTATAGACGTTGGCTGAAGATGATTTTTAGTTGTAATATCTCCATCAACTATTTCGTAAGATTTAATAGAAACATGTCAGGCAGTTGTTTTTGTTCTCCAAGACAACATAAATATTTTTTTTATTCTTTTATCAATTCAAACAGTTTATGTATGTATAGTAACGTTTACATTGATTTAGTTAAATCAATACAGAGAGATTAGAGATCGTTATAAGCCAAAGTTTCATATAATTCAATGAATCGTTCCAATACATTATCATCTTCATAGTTGGTAGGATCATTAACGTCTGCACTGTCCTCCATTGAAGAGTGGACTGGTGCACCCCACTACAACATTCCGACTGACAGTCTCCCCTCCATCCAGCATGAAGCTAGATATTCGTCATTTACGGTAATCATTACCATACACCGTCAGTTCGAATGTCAGTATCACTAGTGAATGTCATTCTGAATGAGTGTGTAAGGTCCGATTTATATAATATATTATACTTGTAATAAGATCCATCATTTATATGTATATACATATTAATGATTCATGCTATTATCCCACGGAGAACATTGTTTTATCAATTTTGGAAATATTGCAATGCGCAAACACGCGCATTGAAAGCTTTGAGAATTTCAAATAATATAAAATATAACATATTGCTGTATATTATTGTTCATCCCTGAAGGATTTTGTTCATCCCTCTAAGTCTAGACTCTTTCCAATTACATAATGCATTAAAAAATATTTATGTAAAGTTATTTGATTATCTTACAAACGAAACCAATTATTCAAGTGTTCCTAATTTACCCTTTCTAATAAGATAACTTGTTCACGAAAAGAGCTCGGTGACGCGGCGGTTTAGTCATTCTCAAAAATAAGTTCGGCATTCGCAAGTAACACACAAATTTACTTTAAATAATCTAATTTAAAAAACGAGAGTATAATTATTATTACTCCCCTATTTTTGGTAAGAAAGAAACGAATGATATTTTATTACGTTTACTTTTAATTTTCATTTGTTAAAAAAACGTTGCTTAGTATTGCATTCCTTTTCTTCCACGGCACTACATCCCAGGGTGAAATTACTCCTATCCCCTAGCCAATCTTCTCCATTCTGCTCTAGTCTTCTTCCAAACATTCAGCCCACCTCTTTCTTGGACTGCATCTAGGTCATTTCTTCTGGATTATCCATTTGGACATGATCTATACAATCGTATCATCTGGCATTCTTTCGACATGGCCAGCCCATCGCAGTCTTTGGGACCTACAGAATCTTACAATTGTTTCTTGCTCCATTAAATTTTCGAGCTCATGTATGGTGTAGATTACTTGGCATGTATTATAATAAAATTAAAATGTTTTAGTACATACCTGGATGTGAAAGAACCAAGAGGTGCGAATATTGTAGCTAGTCTATAGTTTACGAGTACTCAATAAAATATGTAGTCATCGTGGTAACGACTATGACGTATTTGTTCGGTTGACGTGAGTATGTTTTTGTCACGAGCGACGTTTCGGGTCACATTTTAGTGGTCTTCGGGGATGAAGGGGTTTACCCAGAGAAATTCTATTATCACCCTACGTTCCTGAAAAACGAATTTATAAACGATTTGGAGGGAAATTAAATCTAATTAATCTAACAGAAAAATAGCAGTATTTTAAGGTATTAAGAAATATTTTTAATATATACAATGGAATACAATTAATACAACAATCCTAAAGGGTTACTCACTAAAATTTACATTGAAATACGACAATTTTTCATTATTTTTTAAATAAATAAGTAAGTACGTACGCAAGAAAAGTTTAAATAAGCAAATAACCAGCTACTGAAATACTATGGTTGTTGTACATACTGGCCGGTCTCGGTGTAGAAGATTTTATGAGGTAATTTGAGGTCGCATTCTCGCAGTTAGACAGCGCTGTTGCTTTCTTTCTTGTTTTATTTATGGACAATTCGGTTTCTGACATAATTCATGTAGAATCAAATAAATAACAAATTGCAACATGCTAAAATACTTATACAATCTATAGCCACAACTTATGATGAGTGTACCTAGACACTGGTAACTATGAATTATACCGATGAATCTATTGCTTTCAGTATATATATAAATGATCTCTATTTTTATTCCTGTCGAATTTTAAATTACAGTAAGGAAAAAACTACTGGCTACTTTAACACAGACTTCAGTCTAGCAAAGTAGCCAGGACAACGCTGTATATATCAGAGATGGAGTACTCCATCCCACACAATAAACATATTAGAATGTTATGTTATAATATATTCACCTTTGTTATAACAAAAAATATGTATGTTAATAAATGAAAAATAAAATAGATGTTAAACTTTCTTGATGGCACTTGTTAAACATATATTAATCTCACATAACCTTACATCTCACATAATTAAAATTATTACGATCCAGATTTTTTGTAACCTGAATAAAACTTATGATATACTTATGGTACACCATCGAGTCTATATTATTTAAACTTCTGTTTACGCGTTTTTATACTTCAATATATAGGTCTGGTATTAATGTTCGAATATGTGCATTCCATTTGTATAAATTTAAAACAGGAAACAAAAACGATACTGCTTTTGTTCAGATACGTTTTCGGAGTCGGTTTTGTATATTTTGTATTGTATTTTTCGGATTATCGGTTGTGCTACAGTTTCAGAGGTTGACCAGTCGAGTTTTCAAAAGATTCAAGACTGCAGGGAGAGCGACCATGGGTAGAAAAATCGGCGAGTAACAGCCCAGTTTCGCAAAGGTTCATGTATTTTTATTTACATAGGTGAAATGAATATATTTAACAAACCAATTAGAAATCCCAGGACTAGATATCGAAGTTAATTACGGCAACAACTCTTCTTTACATTTTCATGCACATCCACTGCACTCAGTCCAGTTCTTTGCCAGTATCGCTGGTGTTAATAAGTGTCAGTACAAAGATCGCAACATGGAGTAGGGTTTGTTGGGGAAGAAAGTTCCATTATAAATATCTCATAAACGTTACATGTAAATATACAAGCGAATACCGCGTGATGTGGTGATGTCCCCTCTGTCTCGCTTCGTACTTCGTCAGTCGAGTAAATGTGCTAGTTGGAGGTGCACGCGTCTATTCTTTGTTTTTATGGTTGGCGAGTTTGATTTCAAAATTGCACAATTTTTGGTTTTGTGACTACATTTTCTTCTACTGTGTATGACAAGTAAGTTATCCTATTCACTTATATATTTATTTATAAATGTAGAGTGCATTTTTAGCCGTATAGATTGTCATTGTTTTTTAATTTGATATTTGTTTCGATATTTCGGTACGGGGTTAAAAGTGCCGCCGGTGGCGTTTTCTACCCCACTCCCACTACTATTTGTAAAAAATGTTCACTCACATTTGTTTCTTCTTAATTGCAGAATAAGGACGTACGAGAGAAAAACTGCGCGCTAAAAGACTTCCATCAGCGTTATGAAACAAGCTGCTGATTTGGTGATGAGGGAAAATAAATATTTGCTTGCTGTTTTTAAACAATTCGATATTTAGTAGGAGAACACATTCTTATTGTGAAGTTGTAATTATTCAAAACATAGGTCTTGTGATATTTTAAATCCATTTATTTCGAATCGCAGTGGCGCAACGACAATATTTTTCGATTAAATTGAGTTTATATGCATATCTTTCTAATTAATATATTTAAAATTCGATATTTGTAGAATGTCACTGAAAAGAATAATAAATCGGTAATTGTGATGTCCATGAAATGGTGAGATGGTGTGTGCATTTGTGTATGTGTGCCGCACCGCCGGTGCGGGTATATGTGGCTTTAAAGACGGCGTGCCGGAGTGCGCGCGTCTTTTTTATCTGCGGTTCATCGGATGAATAGTTTGACCTATACTAGTGATATACCTTGTACTAAATTGTAGCTTATTGTAATAAAATATTAATTGTTACAAAGTCTATTACTTGGACATTCATATTACGAGGTGTACACTAAAGACGTACTAAGAAGTCAAGTACGTAACAGTAATAAATCAGAAAATCCTGAGAAAGCAGCACATGAGTATAGATCAGGACAACGAATAAAAGATTTTGGTACTGGTGGTACTTGTTACCCCCATACCAGGAACTACGAGGTTAAAAGTTCCATCTGACTAATCTGATTGATTTTTAAATAAAAATAAAACTCAAGGCCATTCAATTATTTTTTGTATATTAAATGAGTATCAGATATATCTTCTTCAACACAGATGAAGTATTGTATAACATTAAAGTTCAATAATCACGTTATCCTGTCATTTGTAATAAGTGGCACTTTCATCCCCATCCTACCCTACAAAATTATACAAAATGTTTAGAATAGACAAACCTGGTCGAGATATGAAAGAAATGATATCTGTTGTTAATACTAATGACATCTGGGGTCCAATCACTGTTTTTCTCAACATATTTTTTCTCTTAACATTTTCCCATGCCAGGCTAGCCAGGTGTCACTATGCTCATTGTATCGCACAGAATTACTCGCCGAGAAGGCGCAATATAATTGATACGATTAGACACGTGTCAATAATTTAAAGGTGTAATCATCGGCGTGGCGCCAAAAACCCGTGGGATAGATTTCAAAAAAACAAAGACGTTATAGCGACGGCCTGTCGCTGTGTAGATACTTGCTAATTCGACAACATGTATTGTTATTAATTTAAATAAAAAGTTTTAAATATGTATTAAATATATTTACATGTAAAATTAATTTTATCGAAAAATATCGTTGTTGCACTACCGGGATTCGCACCCGGATCTCTTTCCGAACCGGGGAAGGTGCACTATCCAACTATGCTACAGCGACGATATTTTTAGCGACAAATTTTTGAGCCTATACGTTACCTTTTTGATATTAATACATTTAATCGTTCCATTATTTGAATGAGCCATCTACCTTATTTTTACGGAATCTCAAATACCTTTGAGTAATCTGATAGCAGACGCCAGTATAATCATTTTTTTATGTTCTGAATAATTACAACTTCACTATAATAAAATAAATAAAAAGTATTCTGCATGCAGCAGCCATTCTCGATTTTGCTGCCGTAGTGTGCCGATATTGAACATCATCGCCAGTTGAGAGAAGCTGAGATCGGCGAACGACCCTTCTCTGCATTCTTGTTTCCTGTACGGAACAGTTATTATTGCTGATCTAGTAAAAGTCTGTCAATAATGACGGTAAAACTTTCTGATGTGGAATTAAATAATCACTGGAAAAACGGAGAGTAGATTGGGTACGCAAAGCTCATATCGGGTGGCGCTACCAAACGTCAGTCTTACGAGAGTATTTTATTCGATAACAAAGCTGTGCAGCCAAAAGTAAAACCCTTTTATGAAATTTTAAATATCTAAACTTCCAAACATAGCATTTTATTTGTTGTACTTTTTTTACAATAATATTTTTTAATATCTACGTCCCTCAAAGTATCGAAATCCATCATTTGATGCCATCTTGATTGATTACAATTTTCAACTTATAAACATGGGAAAATTCCTTGTTATTTTCTTCAATATGGAATGTCGAATACGGAATGTAATATTTACATAGACTGCCAAATACATATATATATATATATATATATATGAACTAACGCAAATTCTTTGTTTCAATATTTTCAATATTGTGTCGCCCACGTGATCATTTTGATACCACTTACGCAATCGAAAAGCTTCACGAATTTTTTTAAATATATGACTCGATTAGAACGAAAATTTAAACGCTGACAACGCATTAATGTAAAAAATACACCTTGTTTACATAAAGATTTAATTTTCGGAGAGTAAATACTTTTACAGTTGAATAAATGTGTCATAAACTATCGGATTTATGTTTCCACAAATAATGTGTATTATAATAATAATAATGTGTTTATTCCAGCGTGATCAGGTTTTTTGTTTTTAACCCGACTCGCCATAAAGATAATACATATTATGCTATACATTAAAGGTTATGAAATAAATACAATGCTATGAAAAAGAAAACCAAGGAATATATTAATAAATGAAAAATTTAAAAAAGTTAATAAAAAGTAAAAAGTTCAAACGTATAGAATGCCCCTCGTCCCGCAACTAATATTTTAAACCCCTCTCCTATATGTATACTTCATATCATGTCTATTAATTTACTGGTCTGTAAATATTTATAAGTGTAATGTTTGCCTGAATTATTTTATTCAAAATAAATAAGTGTTCTTAATGTTTATACCAAGGAAATTAAAAATTCTGGGATGTTTTCCGTATCGGTACTTGAGAGTCTCTTCGTATTCTACTGGCAATATCGGCGTCACTTGCGTAGGGTTACATTCTTCTTCAGTGTATTTACAATATTTAGGCTCCGTTTACATTACATATTTATTTACTGTTTTAAGATACAATTTGTTTATTAGTGCTAGAAATGGACATTAGAATAATTCCTAAATTTATTACTCTTACAGAATACTATTCGGATGGGTGCGTTATTGCAGCGCATCTACAATGTTTACCAAAAGGGCGTATACATAGATTCGTTCCGCTTCAGAAAACATCGAGTTGCGGGCGTAAAGCTGCGGTTGGAGGTCAGCACCAACTCTCTGATGCAAGCGGCGCTCTCGTAGAAAGCTGGTTTCCTAACCATAGAATGGCAACGCCTGCAGAATAGCTACAGATATAATAATGTCCGTGACTGAAGTATTTATATTTATATATACTTGTGAACTATTTATTTATTTATATTTTTCCTTGGTATTCTTTTCATAACATAAATAATATTTCGTAATTTCAATGTATTATATAATATGTATTATCTTTATGGCGAATCGGGTTAAAAGAAACCTGATCATGCTGGAATAAATGCATCATTATTGTTTTTATTATTACCACCTTTTTCGGTTTCGGGATCCATACCAAGTGTCTCCAAAATCATTTTGAATTGGAGGTACCGAGAATCGGCTTTTCTCACGTGCTAAGCCAGTGATTTTCTTGTCATTGTCAATTGTCAAATATGTATGCAATGCTGATATTTTAGTATTAGCGTTTATGTATATTTTGATATACACTTTTTATATCAAATTTAACTAGTTATCCTCATTGAACTTTGTAACAATTCAGTATTAATGAAGAGCTTAATGTCTTGTAAACTACTGTTTTCACATGATACGTCGACAGTATAGTGGGAGCCCGGAAGACCATGAAAAGTACGGAGTGCTTCGTTTTAACGTACACGTTTCTATTTCACCTTTCCAGAGGTTATTGAATAGACAAGAACATAATGTATTATGTATGCGTGCGCAATCTAAATATTTACTCACCCCTAAGGGAGCACGACATGATGGCATATCCATATTAATATAATATTGAAATAAATAAATACATGATACCTCTAATTAGATAAAATTACACGAATATTTGATACTAGGTACATCACGTAATGGGGACTAATTGCTGACAAAGTTGGAAGCCGCACGGCGAGGGCAGTGAGTATTCGTCGCCTTATGTAATATGTATATTTTTACAAATTGGTTTCACGTACATTAGGATAAATACAAAATGTTATTACAGACATTAAGATCCTTGTACGTTGTACGTTGGACATTTTAGGGGATGGGTTTGACGTTTTACCGTGGTTTGACGACAATTTACGGCCTAGCTGCTATCAAACACACATTATTATTTTATTTTATTTGTTTGCTCGCTTACAGTGGGTACGTGTAAATAACAAATAAACGATACTTTAACTGATTACATATCTAAAAATCGTACAATTAAAGATAAACTGGCTTATGATTAAACATTACTAAACAATATTGTTCGGATTTACGATGTATGGATCGCCGATCGAAGTCTCGCGAATTATCGTCCTGCCGTGTGGGGCTGTTATTTATTTTTGTGTAACCGGTTTATCGCTACCATGCGAACCCATTTAGTGCTGTACATCTTGCTATTGCGTAAGGTGTTGTTTGACGCTTTCGCGCAATCACCATGTCCAAGTGTACGTATTCTGGAGTCGGAAGAGGGAAGGAGATACCGAAAGGAGCATTTCACAGGTGGGTCGTGTTTTCTAGCTATGTTGGTCCTTCAACCAGCCACTGTTCTCTATTCCTGTCCATCTCCTAAATTTCTCACCCCGTCGTGCAAACAAATATAAATTGGCTTATTGTCACTATTAGTTTCGAGAGGTGCAGTCCCTCTCATCAACAGGTGTTAACTAAACTAAATACAGTATTGTAGTCTAAAAATAACAACTTCTCGGAATTTGTATACTACATAATTGAAACAAACCACTTTTTCGATAGTCACTGACTAAAACTTTCCACTTGGTGCCTTATAAAGGTTAATACGGAATTATTTAGAAACTGTTGAAATACAAAATAATTTAAATTAACAACATAACACTCCGTAATACTTCGCCTATCGTCCATATTGCAATTAACGACCAAAACCTCCCCCCTCTTCTTAAGCCCCGCTCCATTGCCCGAATAGACTACAATACTGTATTTAGTTTAGTTATCATCTGATGATGAGAGGGACTGCACCTCTCGAAACTAGTAGTGACAATTACCCAACATGTGTGTAGTACAAAGTGTAGTTGTGAAAATTAAAATAATCGCGTGTCACGTTAGAATTTAATCCCTCAAGTAGTAATTTTTACAACTCGCCACATTTACAAAAGGTAAAGACTGAATTAGACATAAGTAGGTCGGTCGGTACTGCCGTGCGCGGCGACTCGGCTCATAGTATCACTCGAGTTCGAGGTGGCGCATTGCGCGGCCGCTGATCGCAGTTTCAGTCGTACACGATTAAGGGAGGGTAAGAATTATATCTTTTGGATGCCAGTGGACGTCTGTATAATATTGAAGTATCTAATTATATTGTACTCTCTTCCTATGCATATACAATAATTTCCTTTCCAGGCACGGGGTAGAAGCATCCGCTAATTTGGAGATTGGTGTCACAAAGAGCTGAGATGTGCGATGAATGCCAGGCTCCATTCGGGATGAAGCGATGAGATGTTCTCTGCCATCGAACAACGGGTGCATTCAGTCTGACGAACAAGAACCTGCGTCTAGACGGATCGGAAGGATACGTCAATTAGTGCGCACCAGAATCTAAGGTTATGTGATATTATTATTCTTTAATCAGTGCCAAGTGGAACGACCGATTTATCACCATGGGAGTGGGTCTAACTTCGTATTCAGGCTTAAACTGTATATAAATTTGTACTTCAGAGCATTGCCAGGACTAGTTTATTTTAGTTAACTTCAGATCTGAGGGGCTTGCTGTCATTATTGCAATCAACTGTGTAAAATATATTTCTTGTTTCCGAAGTTTGTCTTTATTGGCACATGATGCCTGGTTGGGGATGTTATTTTATAAGATCCCTTTATTTTGTATTAAACTCTTGATGTAAATTGACTTCTTATTTATTAGTAGCTTTACGATTCCGAATTACACAATACTGAAATAAATTTATCACAGATGAAAGAAAGGTCGTCGGCCGAAGATAAGTGCCTAGGACTCTATTTCCAGCCGAACCCACATTTCTCATGCAACCACTGTCTAGCCGGTGGCGGTGCCCTGGCGTCCTATCCGCAGGAGCCAGACTGCAACGTAACACATGTTAAACTACAAAGTAACCACCATGTCAATTAATAATATTTTAAATATTTGTTATAAATTTTAGATTGTGGTTCATATAATTCTAAATGTATTTATCGAAAAAATATTTTATTTGTTACCGGGATTCAAACCTGGACCTTAAAATATAATAATAGATGTATCAATTATAAGTGCTACAGAATATAACTTCAATATTTGTCGTAAACGTACATGGTTGATATAGCAGAATTGGTTAATGCATTTTTTCGAATAAGATCATACATAACAATTTAGTAATTGATTAGCAAATATTCATCTCCCATATTTCCGATTTTGTTTTATATTTCTAAACACCTCTGACGACATTGAAGTTTTTATATTAATTTAAATCTAGAATGTTCCACATATAATAAAAAGTACGTCAGAAATAAAATACGAAAGGAATTTAAATACAAGCCTATTTCGTTTTCACTTGTGGTCACTGTTTTACCAGTTTATTCACGTAACAATTTTTTTCGATTATAAGTAAGCTTGGAGGGTAGACTCTTTTACCTTTACATGAATGGCTGAAACGGATTAGACTGCGCTGGCAAAAAGCCATTATTCTACATTGTCGTTGTAAGTCCCAAAGAAAGTATCGTGTGTTACTTGTAATATATAATTTTAAATCGATACTGCTCAATGTTGAAGTTATAATCAGTTTTCGAAATGTGTCAAAAGTTTGTCAAAAACAATATTTGATGTAAGGCAACGCTTTTGAATTTCTGGCATACATTGAACGAACGAGAACGCCTATTTTTTTCAGTGTAAATTTGTGGAAATTAAAAATATTTGTGACTAAATTTAAACCATTTGTTATTAAAAAAACAAATGTACGTGGCGCTGGAGGTCAAGGGCGAGAATAATTATTTTACTTCATCAATATTAGCAAAATTACTTTGTGACCTCTTTTTATATAAATAATTAGACAAAATACTTTGTTTAACCCTTTCAAAACCATGCAGTAACACAGGTCTACGGCCTCAATTAAAACTGTAATATTTCGGTTAATATACGCAACATAAAATTCATATTTGAGTTAATTACAAGGAAAGTGTTTATGCTTAGAACTGACTAGTGAACAGCCAGTTGTGTAGAGAGAATCTAACAAAAATAATTATTTTTCAATTTAGTCAGTTGTAAAATTAATATCATAGGAAATATACCATTTGTGGCAAAATAAATAGAGATAGAACATTAATTGCACAATGAAAATAATAACAAACATACGAATATATGATTTCTCTCTCTCACTAATTTAATGAAGAGAGATAAGAAAAAATATAGTATCGTATAGAACTTGATGAATGCTTCGAATTATATTAGGATATTGATCCCATTTTCGTAATTAACGCTCAATATTTAGATTAAGTTTATAGGATTAATAATTTTAAAGCCATTTAAACTAATAAGAGCTTTCTTCACATTTAAAGTGTTAAACATTTCTTACGGTAACACGAGTTGACAGCATGGCTGCATATGAGTATTTTATATCACGGTATGGTAAAGGTTAAACCACTATTTATTGATTATTCGACATGTTTCGGTACCTATGGTATCTTCAGGAAAAAAAAGTATACTGAAATTAAAACTACAAGCATAAATAAAAACAACACTATAAAGAAGTGATTACTTAAGAACTAATATGAAAACGGTGCTCTCCCGACTAGTGACTCATTGCGACTGGAAAATCCGAAAATCATGCGCATCGAACAATTCTCCTCCTACTTACCTCACCCTTATGGTTTACGAGCAATTACAATTTAATCTTGAAATTTTGCCGCTAGACAACTTTATATATATAACCTTTAGAGTGCAAGTGCTACTCTCATGATTGTGTGTATTATATTGCGCGTGTTTGTGTTGTGTGTACAGTTCACTAGGAAGAAACACAGGAAAACAATTTATTAAAATTAATTTGTTAGAAAATAGTTGCTTCGAATTATTATTTGTAAAGTTAGGTATTAGATATATGTAGAGGGCTATATCCTCTACTTTCATGATCACAGCCCGCGAAGCAAAATACACATTCAGCGTATACCATCGGTACGCGAAACGAAGCTCCCATCAGCCAGTACCGACGTCATGCAGCAATACCATCGCGGCCAGCGTCGGTCGGGAAGGGTGCCTTATGAGTGCCATTCATTCTATTGCCATCTTACCGTCAACAGCTCTAGAAATCACATCCGTAAATAACAACATTTTGCAGCATTGCTTTTTTATATCTGTAAACTATATATAACAATAAAGAAAGTGCCCATCGTAAATAGTATCTTTCTTATAATTTGCAGCCTGCCACACTCACATATATACAATACATTCCGCGACCATCAAACGAACACGAGAGCGTCCATCACTCTCAAATTAATTACATATCATTGTTCCAAACATATCTTTCAAAATACTTCTGATACGACATAAACAAACACTCATATACAATATATAGATTCACACACACATTCCTACATCATCTATTCATTCAATAACACTGAAAACAAGGAACATAAAAAAGTTTTTCACTTATCTACTGCGATGCGAAAGGAATATGTATTTCAATTTAGAATTTTTTGTTCATAGCTATATAAAGAAATGCTAGTCACCCCCAGAAACCCGTATCACTGTTGTTTTGACCAGGTAAAAAGGCCAATAAGCATATAATTAGACAACACATCATTCGTAATCAAATCAGAAGGAGAAATATACAAATTTCTTCATAGAGTTGAAAAAGAGGGCAAGCGTATACGACTTGAGATAAATATAGAGTGGGCCAAAAGTCACGAAGGGGTTACAATATTTAATATATATTTTTTAATAAATTATTTTTTTGATTTGTTACAGATTTTTATAAATAATGCCTTGAAAATTGAAATTTTATTATCAAAATTAGCAATACATAATTTTATCTTAACGTGCATATCGTCGCCATTTCAATATGCAAAATTCTCCCAGCGAATCTAGGATTACGCGTTTGATTAGTTGTTTTGAGAGCCAAGGTTCAGTTAGCAACCTCCTACGTATTGGCAGACCTCGCTCTGTTAGGAACGAAGACACAGAGGAGTGTGTAAGGGAAATGAAGAAGACCTGGCGACATCAATGCGAAGATGAAATGGATAAGTTGGGATCTACTAGACGTCACTCCGGCATATCATGAAATCTTTATAAGAATAATAATAATAATGGATAATTTGTATAGCGCCATTTTCGTAAAAACTTTCACTTTAAGGGCGTTTTACACATAAACTGTTAATAATTCAAAAATTATTTTTATTTTTTATATTAAAAATTGTAATTTTCACAGGAGTACTCTAGTAAAATTGTTTTCTTTATTGAACTATTTTTATGTGAAAATTATTTTGCTCGGGCCATTGTCTTACTTATTTTATATTTCATTGTTAGCCAAGATGAATACTGAAATATCTAAACACGAATATTAACTAAGAAAATTAAAATAAAAAATTCAGTTCAGTTACTACTTACTTTGGTATTATGACATTGACAAAATAAGTAGTAGGTACGGTTATTTTGTAATTTCATTACATGTATAGAATATAACAATATTTACGATATGTTTAGTTTGTTAAATATAGGTGTACCATCAGACAAATATCCAATAATGATCGGCCTTTATAATTCAGACTAATATTCGTGTTCAGATATTTCAGTATTCATATATATAATATTAAACGCGTAATATTTTTTTAAATACAAACTCCGTAGTATTATTATATACCATATTTATACCTCCGGTATGCGATCCTTGTCCTCCAGTACTGTATCGTGTATTGGATTTCCGCCTTTTAATTTGCATAATTTGTGCTTGTCACAATAAACTCGGTTTTCACACGAACTACCTACCGACAACATTAATTAAAAATTAATTTTATCAACATTTTTTTAATATTTCGTATTTTAAACCGAATGTAAAAATTTAACTTAACATACTATTAACTGAACTTAATTAAACTTTTAATTTTAATTTTCTTGAATATAATATTTTTGAAATAGAAATGACAATTCAATTAAAACAAATAAATATATGTGCGCTACTTACACAAAAGGTTTTTAGGAGGTTGTTTTAAAATTTGGTAAAATTCAATTTTATATATTTTCAGATAAAATCACTATTTCTTTTGGCAGTGAAAAACAAACACGTGATCTCTTCAATCACCTTCATAATGTATAGGATTTAGCAAGATGACATCTATCTTTGCTATATGACACAGTTTATAAATAAATATATGTAGATTTGTCCACAATTAAAAATTAGTCCTATATTTATATGGTTTATTAAACGATTTGACGTTAAATTCGGCTAGAATTAAAATCATATAATGACAAGCACTTTCAATGGAGTGATTTAGTATTGCCAGGAAAAAAGTCTAATTTAGAGTTTATTAGTTTTGAAAATTAATTTCTGATATAAAAAAAATACTTAATTAACTTTCCGTTAACCCGCTGATGTGGGCAGAAGGGATAGAGTTCCACACTCTTCTGTCCTGACACATAATTCTCGCTTCATCCACATTCATACATCTTATAATACAAGCTCGTCGATTATTGAGGCTTCTAACAGGACCATTTGGTTTACCTGGTCTTGCCAAGTCTTCCGCGGACGTTCTCTATTTCTAGTGCCATCAACACTGGCGTCGTATATCTTTCTAACCATTCTCTTCTCATTCATCCGTTCCATACGATCAAACAACCTAAGTGATCCTTTCTTAATCTTACTCATTATGCTAACATCAGCTTTATATTCTTTCTTTATTTCTTCCAAGAAATAATTTCATTTCATAGAATTACATATATATTATATATATAAAGGAAATGACAAAACATGTTGATCACATTATGTGTTTACAATGAAAAAAACAGAATATAAAATATATACAATAATAAGAAAAACCTTTGGTTAAAACCACTATTTATAGATACATCAATATGTTTCAAGACCAATGATCCCGTTTTCAGGATACAATGTATACTAAAATTAAAATACAAGCATAGACAAGAACAAAACTATAAGAATAAAAGTTGTGAGTATATAAGAACTATTGTGAAAAAAAATTTAAAAGGTAATTATTTGCAAAACGAATTTGATTTGCTATTTCTTATTTTGATACTCTTAATTCATTGTAGGATTCCAATTTAATGATTTAATTAAAACACCTTTTAACTTTTAGTTTTAGACATTAGTCATAAAATAATAAATAGTGGAAAAAAGTTAAGAAGTATTTTAATTAAATCATTTAATTTGCTATTAACACTTTTTCTCATTTATAAAATTTCAAATTTACCTTACTGTAAACTGTTTTAAAGAAAGTGTTTTATGTTGCCATTGAGTAATTTTGCAAATATTGAAGAAGTAAAAAATAAATAATTAATCAACCGCATTTTTTCTCATTAAATATTGTAACTAAATCATACATGTGGAAAATTAGTGTCTCGATTCAAGGTGCTTATTCATCGAACAAGATTGGCTGGCCGGGACACGGCACAATGCCCCTGAAGTTTTACGTACCTAGTTTGATTATTGTACAGACTTAGCGAATATATTTAGTACGATTTGATAACTAAGATGTTCCTATACTTATTTTTTCTTAAAACAAATAATATATACTATACATACATCATTTCTACCTGCCTAAATAAGTATTATACTAGCATGCCTGCTGCTTCCCCGCGGAAGCAAATACGTTAAAAACTATGAAGAGTAAGAACAAAAAAATGTAAATAATGAAGGAAAATTTTCAAAATAGAAGTGTCTAAAAAACTGGTTTTCCATATAAAAAATACTCCACTACAAATACTACATAAATTGCAGATAAATAAAACGATATGATAAAGATGACTTATTAGACGCAAACTATTTTTGTCAATCTCCAGAAGTTTTTAAAACATAAATAATTCCTAAACTCACAGATATAATCATAATGTGTCTACAGGATATCTCTTTAATTCAAATAATAATCAATGCTCTCAATTGACTTGGTATTTGTCGAATAACAATTGAAAACTGGCATATTTAATCGGTTAAATGCATTCGAGATAAGCACTAAATGCAAGATATCTACACTAAGTTCACCATGCAAACAACAAATCCCAGAACTTCGTTATATCGCGTCTCATCTCGCGCTTCGGATATCCATATCAAACTACGCTCGCATACTAAAAATTAAGTAAATCATAAAAGATAAAATTAAAGATACACAGAAAAAATTAGACCTATCAAAATTTTTTTCACTATCGGAACTTTCCATAGCTGATTGACAGCTTTACAGTTTAAACTGCAATGCCTACTAAAAGAAAAAATCATGTCTTCTGAATTATCATTAATACAGATAACATGTTATATTATTAAAATTAATTACGTCAATTGTTCTGGGACCATCTAGCGTGTTCTACTCAAAGTTTTCGAGAAACGTTGTAATTAAAAAAATGTCTCACTTAAAAATGTCATTCATTAGCTTCATTGGTAAAGGTATCTATCGGCTATAGATTATGTGTTAGTTATTTTTCAATTTTTTTATAAATATCATGGAAATTACATTGTGAAAAATTGTAACTTTACAAATATAATGTGATTTCATTAAAATTAATATATTTGATTATTAGGACATCTATAAAACCACTTATAATTAGTAGTTACAAGTTATTATGATGCAAACTTACGATATTATTTTAAGATATATTACAGCAGTAGGACAGAAGTGATATGGATCGCTTCACCAAGGAGACAAAACTCGGTAGAGAAATTACTCCAAGCAGAAGCTTGAAATTCTTAAGTTTTTTACATTGACATTGATCTATCCCTCGGTGCTCAGATATCGAAAACTGTCAGTGCTGTTTTCTTCAGGGAAATCTAGACTATTAGAAGATGTCTGCCTTGGGACCCTCGAAAACATTCATCAAAGCCTGCGCGATCTGACGTCGAATTTTTTGTAATTATATGTTTACCGGTCTTCTAGAGAGTACATTAATAAAGTGCAGATCGGCAAAGAAAAATCTAACCATCGAAAAATATTTTCTTTGATGGATAGATATTTTCTGTACATTTTTTAAATTCAATAATTTAATTTGTATAGTGTAGAAAGAAGTCCCCATCTTATGGCGTCATGGGCAATCTCTATGCGGTAGCCAGGTTGCATACCAAACCCGAGCGCTGTAGCGCGGCTGAGGGATCACGTGGGTGGAGGGCATCAGAGTGAAGAGCTGGTGGTGACGAGGACAAGAATCCACTCTATTTCCTTTGACTTTTACTATCTTTCAACCTACATCCATAGAATACGAAGCCAGCGTGTATTTTTGTAAAATATCTGACTGTGTGTATATTATACTTAGTCTTTTAATGTCAGTGTGTCAAAAGCATCCATGTGAGTAATCTAGTCTGTCTAGTTTCTAAATTAAATCATTATAAATATGATACGCGTGACTAGGATTAATGTGTATTTCTATGCTTAGGAATCTAATAAGTAATTTATTGATCTTAAATAATTAATTTAAATACTTAATTTATATTGATGGTCTTCTAGTATTAGCCTTTAACAGATAAACCCGTTTAAAGATGATTGTAACAAGATCAGTTATTTGTACCTTAACTATCAATATTAAAGGTATAATAGATTTCAAGGCAAATAATAAAGTATATAAATTTTCAGGGCAAATATATGTCACGCCACCCACTTCAAATAAAATAGAATAAAATGAAATAGAAAATAATTCATTCTAGGCATTTATTAATTTAATAGAAACAGAGCTCTCTCTGTGCTTTCCAGTTATTGTTTACGTTATTAAATTTGATGTCATGCCAATTCCACATTGCCGGAAGGCATCCTATGCTGTACTCACTCAAGTGTGAAAATTTAAACGGGCAAGTAGATCTTTTGGCGAGTGAATTTATAATATTTACAAAAAGAGTATCTTCTGGATGACTCGATGTCAAATGAAAACAATTAAAACAAAAAAAAAAAACAAAAAAACACGAAATGTCTTGGTCGTATAATTTGGCGGCTTAAGTACAAAAAGTTTTGACGTCTTTTATATGACTTAACGTTGATAACACCTACAAAATTAGCTAATCTCTCGGTTCACTGTCTTTCGGAAAAGCTCTTCTATACCTTCGATATGCGTGTATCCAAGGAATACAATTTTTTTCTTGTATATATTCTCTGTTGGTTATTTTTTCTGAAAACCTGCCCTGTACAACGTTTTTCACGCCAAGGGCACTTTCTCTTATTAGCACTGTTAGCGTACATGTTTACGACGTAAGGATTTGTTTCTAACTGACTAAATTTTATTTTAAAGCAACTACAAATATGAGTATCGATTCAAGAATGCTAGGAAGTTTCGAAATAAATTTAAGGTTTGGCAAATACAGGACAATCAATTAAACGGCCGCCAATACAAATTTTAATGAATTCGTCGATATTCGACAAAACTAATTTAAAAAATTGGGGACTACTTTGATGTAATGTCTGTGGATGCATGATCGAGTGACAGATGCATGCATGTTCGTGTGTGTGTGTAAGCATTAAGATGCCTGTCAGGGGAGCATGTAGAAGTAGGGCCAGCAACTTTGCTCGGTGTTTTTCGCTCCGCGTCACTCTCCGTAGGTAGATGTAAGATAATTTATAATCTTGTTAGAGGGGATTAAATACTGTAAATTATTATATTATATAACTGTGTATTATTCTCATAAGCTCATCCAACTCCAACTCAGGAGATAAATAATGTTTGCAAAATTCTACTGGGCACCAAAATCTGTTGAGGTGCTTTCGTGAAGCACACTTGTTACAACCGTGACTGATTCTACGAAAATACTTTTAATTTATTATATATCAAGGATTCGCCTAAAAAATATACGGTGTTACTGTACTTGTGCGCGAGAGATATTAATCTGGCAAAGTTGACAATGGTACAGGTATTTTTTAGTCGTGTTGTGTACCGATACGTGTTAATGTATGCGTGAGTGCTATCTAAGCGAGAAAGAGACAAAGTTATATGACCGCTTCACACTAGACAGTAATGCAACATTGCTGTTGACGTCAATTGACGCACAATATCGGTTATGTTCACCGCACGCAGTGTATATACGTAAATACATACTTTAATATATACAGAATTAAAGTCATTTTAACACATTGATAATAATAATTATTAAACTATTTTAAAACTTTCCAAAATATATTGGTGGTTATCCATTATATTAATATAATAAAATATACTATTCAGTGTTAACCAAATTTTATTTTAAAAACAAATTAAATGAATTAATTAGAAAAATATACATATAAAATAAATTTTGTCAAAAAATATTGTTGTTGCTACCGGGATTCAAACCTGGATCTCTTCCGATCCGGGGAACGTGCATTATCTGATTATGGTATACCAGCACAGTGGATTAACGACAAATTTTCGAACCTATATGTTACACTTTTCAAATTAATACATCTATCGTTCCATTATTTGAAAGCCATCTACTTTGTTTTTTATATTTAAAATATAACAGACCGTCTGTTCTGAATAATTACAACTTCACAGTAAGAATGTGTTCTTCTTAATAATACAATGTGTCAAGTGTATTTAAGACATTTTCTTCAGCTACTGGTTTCAGCTAGTGATGGGCATCGACAGAGTTATTATTATTTTTAAGATGTGATTAATAATATTTCATTCCCTATGCATAAAATAATTATGCATTAAACAAATCTATGTACAATTATATTGTAATAATAAATAAATATATACTAACAACAGATTCAAAAATCGACCTGTATGTGTTACCATACTGAAACGACGGCCTAGGTTTATTTAAAAAAGCCAACTACAAAAAACACCATCCAACCTAGAAGAAACATAAAACATTCTATGAGAATAAAATTAAAAAATCTAATGTAATGCAAGTAAATAAAAAGTTCTGTAGGTGCAAGAAAAAAAAAGCGGTTGTCCAGGTTGAACGGGTAGTTCTTCGCCAGTGCACAAGTACTTCCTCACTTACGGTGTGAGAAGTTTGAAATGTTCGCGAAGTAGTTAGAAAAGTGTTCTGGTCAATTTACCACCTTTTTTCTTTAAACAACTATAGCGGTGGTACTTAAGCGCCTTGCGCACCGAACCTATTCATAAACAAAAAAAAAATACAATATTTCCACGGTATTTTACTGCATATTTAAATAATAAATAATTGGTTATGGAAAATAAATTGCATTTTCGTAGAAAAGTTTAAAAATATTTTAAGAATATAATGTTTAATTAGCAGGAACCTCGCCTTTTTATTTAAATGTGCTAATAAGAACATTGATCAAATTCATTTAAATTTATCTATTTTTATTCTTAAGAAATACTTAATAATCATTACATGAGTTTTAGGTATACGTCACGTGAATCTATACTCATTTTTGTGAGTGATATTTTTTATAATTTTCGCTCAAAATGTTTTACTTTTAATATAAACTTTACATATTTACTGTTTTCGAGGTAAGTTTGTAAATTCCATAATCACATATGTGAAAATAAAACGCCTTGTTTTTTAATTTAATTTACATGTGATGCCTTTACACGTTTCGCCTAAATGCGTCTCAAGTAAAGTAAACGAGTAGAATTAAAAAACAAGTGTTTTATTTTCACATATATAAACTTTAGCGTTAAGTAATATGGGATTGGGTTTGGAGGTGGCAGGTAATAGAAAGAAATTGGAATCGATGGACCAAAATCAAAAGTAAAACAAATATTAAAACCCCTACTGTGTAGCGATGAGCTCAAATACGCAAACTGTGAATCAATCACTGATATCTCTAAGGCATAATGACTAACTGTGATTGAATATCTAAAAATATCGTGATTTGTAACACATGTTAAATACTCTCAACTCTATTAAATAATTAAATTTGTTGGTGGTTTGCTATATTTTGATTTGATTTAAGGGATATGTTTTTTGATCACAGTCATATTTTCCAATCACTGATATTACCTAGTACCAATCACACTCTCACCAGTAAATCTGATATTTTAATACACGCATTTATTTATTTTACATTATATTAAAAAAAACTAACATTAATACACTTTAATTAACAACACAATTTTAAAACGCATTTTAGATCATTTTTTCTATTTTATTTTATTCTACTAAATTTATTGTAGATATTAATATTCTTGGTTAACTTCAGTCACCTAACATACACCACAATAATTATATACACAAGTACTAAACTATTAAAATTAAATCAGAACGGTTTTAACATCCCACGCAATTATATATTTTTTTTTATACAGTATTACAAACATAATGGATGCTTTTATTTAGTCATATAAATAGAAAAATATTAATATTCATTTCGAGTCTTTGTATTGCTAAATAAATATAATTCAATATCATTTACAAATTAAAAGTTGCCCGAAGAAACTAAAGTATTACCCAAAAGGTCTGCTTGTTCAAGTGGCAATGGGCTGGATGTATTTGTCGAAAATATGGTGGACGGTGCAGAAGGCAGGTCCTGAAATTGCCTTCACTTTGTTAGATATTTAAAATTAATAAACCTAAAAAAAAATTATTGAGTCCTTTCAATTTTTAATTGGTGTACTTTATAAAAAATGAACCGAATTGTCGAATTACATTCTAAATTACTCAATTACTAAATTAATTACTAATTTAAAAGCTGGAAATATAATTTTAAGCAGTTAAAGCGAGTTTCACCGTTATTAGCACAAAACTGACACATTTCATAGACGTAATAGAAATGGTAGAAATATAAGCTGGACTGTCCAACTATGATAGGTTTATGTCCCATTCGACTGCACGAATGTGATTCACGTGAGCTGAGATTATATGGTTTGATCTCAGCTAGTGCAAACAATGAGGAAGTCAGTCCAAACACAAATAGAGCTGTGGACCCACAAAACGTCCACAAAGGTCAATACGGCGAGAGTTGGGAGTAGCCAATTGTTACTTCCTTAAGAATCGTTTTATACAGACTTGGAACAACTGAGGGTTGAACGTGACCTTGACGACGTGTATCACTTTCCAGATAAACAAGTCGGGCGTGGGATAGAAAAGGAATTCTAGGAACAAAAAAAGGATGCACCTTTTGCAAATACTGAGCAGGGACAATGAAAAATCATCACACATTTTAGATTGGAAGAGATTTTTTTTTAAATTAATCGGCTGCGAGTGCAAATTTTGATTCTATGATAAACAATTTGTAATATAATTATTGTTTTTTTTTAATGACATCCTGAAAAAGAAAATGATATTTTTCGAAACCGGTAGATGTATTCTAATTGATTAAGTGGTTTATAAAACACAGTTAACAATTTAAAATAATGAATTTTAACCACAAAGTTGATTTTGCTAATCTTAAAATAATTTGTAATATGTTACAATTTTATAAATTGAACAGGTACACGTATAGTACTGCTACATGTACAAGTGAATACTTTCATAACATGTTACATGTTTCTGTGTAATATGCATGTAAATGTCATTAATTGACATGGCGGTAACTTTGTGGTGTAACAGGTTGGATTATTACCACTACTAGTTTCGAGAGGTGCAGTCCCTCTCATCATCAGGTGATAACTAAACTAAATACAGAATTGTATCATATTCGGGTATTATATATGGGTTTTCGGTCGTGAACGGGAATTTGGGCAGTAAGGTGAAGTGTTAAGGCATGATAATAAACTATTTAATTAGATATTTCACAACTCTCGCGTTCGTTTGAGTGTATTGTGAGTGAGTGTAGCACGCGAAAGGTTATGAGAACAGAAACTGCGAATACTTACTGATTTCATTGAATTTACTATAGTCTAAGTTTACAAATATAGATGTTTAACCATACAAAGAAGTATATTTTTATTTATTATCTTTGTTTTATTAACCACTAAAATGAGTTTAAATACATCTACCGGTTTCGAAAAATACCATTTTCTTCTTCAGGATGTCATAACTAACTAAAACATATATTGTTTCTTTGACAGAATCTATTTAAAAAAAATCTATTTTAAAAAAAAAAATTTTTTTTTTTTTTTAATACCTAACTCAAATCATTACTTAATACAAATTTACTCGAATAATTTTTAGGAAAAAATTTTAGAATGGGACTCATAGTTAAATTTAGTTGGTTGTTTATAATTTTTTGATTTGTTTTACACGCGGTTTTCAGAATTTGCTAATCATTTGATAGAAAATGGTCATGATTTTGATAAAAAATTGGGATTGTCAATTTTGCATATAAACGGTGTTGGTCACAAATTAAATAATTTGGAATCGTTGGAGATAAATAAAGCGTGTAAAACAAATCAAAAAATTATAAACAACCAACTAAATTTAACTACGAGTCCCATTCTAAAATTTTTTCCTAAAAATTATTCGAGTAAATTTGTATTAAGTAATGATTTGAGTTAGGTATTAAAAAAAAAAAAAATTTTTTTTTCTTAAAATAGATTCTGTCAAAGAAACAATATATGTTTTAGTTAGTTATGACATCCTGAAGAAGAAAATGGTATTTTTCGAAACCGGTAGATGTATTTAAACTTATTTTAGTGGTTAATAAAACAAACATAATAAATAAAAATATGAATCTTAACCACAAAGATAATATTGCTGATTTTGAAAGTATACAAAGAAGTTACTGCGCTAATTGTTATCGAAGTCGATTTCTAGAGCTGTCAAGCTAGTGAATTGTTTTTCACGAGCGCCGCTGGCCGCGTTGATGTTGTTGCTAACCGTCGGTACTGAGTGTCTCTATTGTATTCCAAGCACCGGTACTTGCTGGTTGGTTCAGCATCGTCGGACGGTGATGGTGAGAGTGAAGTGACATAATTTAGACATAAGTTAGACGACTCGTGAATATGAGTGTTGAAGAAACGAGAGTTGGTTGTCGTGCCTGATGATACACACGTAATTTCACTTGTTGCATATAGCTTGTCTCTAAATGTGAACTGTTTCGAAATCAAAGGGCTCCTTCCAATATCGCAATTTATATTTCAGTAGAGGGCGATATTTCTGTAAAAAGAACACTGAATAGAATTATTTATTTGGGGCAAATAAAATCAAACACGTGAAATGTGTTTGAAAATTCTACAAAGTAAATTGAATGCACGTGTATACACCCTCGGGTGATCAGGGAAGACAAACACCACACCCGACTCTAACTTTTTTCTTTTAACACATCAATGCATCTTAAAACAAACATTCGTGAGTTATTCAGTCTCCCGATATATCTACATTACGTAACGTAACCCACGTGACACGTATTTTGAAAAAAACAACGCTTTTAAGAATGATATTGTTATCCAAACACACAAAAGTAGACTAAGGATGCAGACCTTTGCGAGATCGGAGCATTGTGTCGTCATCTGTCAAGTGTTATTATTTGTTCCAATACATTTAAATTTGAATACATCAACTGCCAAAAAGCGTTAATAAATTTAGACGCGCTGATAATCGATGGACAAAGAATATTCTTGACTTAAAGCGGCTGTAATACTAGCGAGTATGTAAAGTGTGTTTTTTTTAGAGGTTTGTTTTTTGAATTGGCAACACATTTTGTGCTCAGTTTGGTTTGCCATTTCACCATGAATAAACTTACGCTAGAGCAACGCTTGCAAATTGTGCAAATTTATTTCGAAATTCGTGGTCGTGCGCTACGTCCATTTTACATTTCTATGGATCATTTTTGCACCGCGCATACTATAATTGATAAAACGCTTCCACAGAGACGTCGTACGGTGCGCACCGAAGAAGCTGTTTCTGCTTCAAAAATTCAGAACGTTACAGTGAATTGACAGAACTATAGATTCATGATTTCGTTCCCGAATTGAATAGCATTATTGTGGAAAAGCTGTAGTTTCAACAAGATGACGTAACATTACATACTGCGCGCGTCACAATCAATTTATTAAAGGAAACACTCGATGAGCGCATAATTTCGCGCAATTGACCTGTGAATTGGCCTCGAAGATAGTATGATTTTAACACCTTTGGATTATTTTCTGTAAGGATATGTGAAGTTACCAGTCTACGCCGATAAACCAGAGACGATAGAATACTTGTAAGTGAACATTTATTGCCGATATACGGTCTTAGCTACTTCAAAAAGTGGTCGAAAATTGAACATCCAGATTGCGCTTTATTCGAGCCCATATGCGCTAAATCATATTTAAACACTAATGGAATAATATTATCTTTCCCAAAAAGGTCACTTTCACGATTTTTATGTATTTTATTTCATTTTAAAGTTCAATACTTCTACAATAAACACCTTTATATTGTAGCTACAATGAAATTACAAATGTTTTATTGTTTTACAAGTGGTTATATTTACACAGTTGAGATAGTTAATTATTAACTGGAATAAATGATTTAATATAGCTCAGTGGTTTCCATCTTACAATGCATCTCAAATGATGTTTATTTGAATATATTTGAGTAAATTCATAGTATATTGGAGATTGTATTTAACTTAGATTGAATCCGCAAGTTGAACATATTAGAGTAAGCTCTGAGTAGAACTTGTATAAATTAGTTCTGACTATAGTTACTATGGTTACAGGGCCAGCGTCAGAGCAGTTAGCGCCCAAGACAAAGGAGTCCCTTTCCTTCCCCACTACTCTACCTCCTCTTACACTCCACTCTAAGTAGCAAGGATATTTGAATAAAATAAAATATTGTTTATGTTTTTCATCATTTATTTAAATTTATTTAATAATAAGCCCAAATACAAAGCGAAAGGCGTAAAAATATGTTTAGGTATATACATTTAGTTGTATGGTAGTGTATCAAGGTGACAATGTGTTTAAAAATTGTTCTAAAATACCTGTAAGAAATGTTATAATTCTTTCCAGTCAGATTCGCTACGGCACGCCCCAGAACCGGCACCCGGGACAGCTACCTTGCACGTCCCACCCTGATAACATTGTAGCACTGAAGTTGATCAGAAAATTAATTTGTAAACGTTTTTTTTCACTATTCCAATAGAAAATATATTAAATATATTAATTATAAAGATATACATATAAAACCAATTTTATCGAAAAATGTTGTTGTTGCGCCACCGAGATTCGAACCTGGATCTCTTTCCTAACCGGGGAAGGAACCAACTATGCTACAGCGACAAACTTTCGAACCTATATGTTACCTTTTTGATATTAATACATTTAATCGTTCCATTATTTGAAAAAGCCGTATAAAGTGTATTTTTACACAATCTCAAATACCTTTGAGTAATCTGATAATCGGTGGCGCAATAACAATATTTTTCAAAAAATTGATTTTATGTGTATATCTTTCTAATTAATATATTTAATTCATATTTAAAATATTACAGACCTATGTTCTGAATAATTACAACTTCACAATAAGAATGTGTTCTCCTAATAAGAAAATATCTGATCCATGCAGGTCTGAGGGGGTGGATGTTGCGTGGGCAATTAAAATACGAGAGTAATTTCGAAAATTAAGGATTCAGCCTTGGCCTATCTTTATCCAGTGGTGTAACTACGCCAATGTGGTCAAAATAGTGCATTTGCGCTCACTTTAGATATGGGCCCAAAAAGTTTGAGCCTTGCGATACATTTGGATAATATGGACTGATAATTTTTAAAATCAACCACAACAAAAATTGAGTCATAAAGTTTACTTTTCGCGTACTTAACGAAAACTTGTGAAAACATTATAGATGTATATAACAATGTATATATAATAATCGCCTCAAACCTTTGTAAGGCGAAGCTAGAATTTTATTAATTTGCGAGTGTATATTAAATTGATAAAATGTAGTGTAGACCAAATTGATATTCCAAAACGCAACCCAAAATCACTATATTTATCAAGGCATCAAATTCTCTTTAATAATCTCCCACATAATTAGAAAAATTATAAACTTATAAATTTGTATCTGAAATCAAAACATATGTATACGGACTAGCAGACACATAAATTATATACTCTCTTAGATACTCATAGAAAAGAAAAAAATGTTAAAAGAAATATATATAATTATTGAATATGTTTTAACAATCCATTATATTTTCTAATAAACGTTTATTTATTTTATTTGTAACTATATAATACAATGTGAAAATCTGTTTGGACTGTGCCCGTCTCACTACAGAAATTCTGTGTCGAGACGTGCATAGTTTACAAGCAATTGTTTAATTAATTAGAATTACAAGTAGTAGATAAAATTACATTTATTACTATATAAAAGGTGTATATGAAGAACAATTTTAAAGTGGACTTAATTTTTGGATCACTTTGTAGCAATAATTAATATAGATATGAGTCAATATGTTAAACACAATGTGTGCATATTATGAGAGGCTAGAGACTAATTTAGTTCTTACTATATATTTAATAGATAAAAACATATAATATTCAAATATTTTATATCTTATTAACGATAAATACACACTGTGCTCTTTCATTTCGCATTAGGGGCCAATACTTTTTCCATTTTGCATTGGAGTCACGCCACTGTCTTTAGTAGATATGTACGTTAAAGACTTATACTATTAAATGTACCGTTGACCACCACAACGGCAGTGTCTCTAAGAGCCACGCCACCGATTGCGTGTGTTGTTACTGGCCTAGAGACATGTGAGCAGACTGTTGTCGATCACTCCATCCATCACTTAAGGGAGAACGGGATGATAGCATTGGGGTAGTAATTTGACGGATTGGGGCGGTCACTTAAAATAAGCGATCATCCCCTGGAAAATTGTGTATTTTCTTTAACGTTATTAAAAAAAACTGGTCTTTAACGCCCGTCTCAGGATTTCATTTAAGCTTCGCTATTTCTAAAATATATCATCTTCCGTTAATTAAATACCGTAAATACTTTTAAAAAGTCCAGAAAAACAATTTGACGATTTAATATCGATTAATATTGATAAGTTTTGAACAGAAGGATATTTATAAAAAGTAGAATTTTTAAATCAAGTAGTAGTATTATCACAGAGAAATTCATACATTTCATTGAAACCACAGACCAGTAAAATAATACACATGAAATAAAGTGTACATATGGAAGAGTGGCTTGAAATATTAGTTGCGAGACGTTCTTTGTGGAAAAATAAATCCGATAGTTTATGACAGTAAAAGTATTTAATTAAATCTTTGTGTAAACAGGACGTATTTTTTACATTAATGCGTGTTATATTGTCAGCGTTTAATTTTTCGTTCTAATCGAGTCATATTTAAAAAAAAATTCGTGAAGCTATTAGTGGTACCAATGTGATCATGTGAGTGATACCAAAATGAAAATATTTAAGCAACGAATTTGCGTTAGTTCATGTCTATATATTTGGTAATCTGCGAAGACAACTATCAATTTAGTTTATAAGATCTTTATGTATCGTATCTATTGCGTCAAAATTGGAATTGCAACAGTAATTTTTCTGATAAAAATATGTTGAATGTAACTAATTATTATTTAATGCGATATTTTTTTAGAAATATCCTAATAGATTGAATTTCCAAGATAAAACTTCAAATCACTTTTCTTATCGTTAGTTATCGGAGAGTGTTTATTTAATATGGAAGAAAATCCAATTCCAAAAGAATAAACTCACATCCTAGTAAGGATTATTAACACCAGTTTTGAAATATAATATTACTACACGCTTCACATTTTACTTAGTAAAGCTAAACTGTTAATAGTAAATCAGAATCTATTATGTTGGTGGCTCTGGTGAATTTGGAATATTTAAGACTGCACCGTGACTGTCGACAATTCAAAGGGACGGTACAAAGCCGTGTAATGCCGATGTAATGACCACCTAATGCAGCGGGCGTGGAACGGAACTTCGGTACGGCAACATCCGCTTTCAACAGAAAAAAACACTAGAATTATATAACTGCAGACTAATTTGTACGCCAATTGAATTTAATTTCAGACTATTTGCACATTGTTACCTTGTATCATATCAGAGAAGTTAGACGCTCCACATCGATAAGTCAACTGAATACACAAATTCGTAAATACTCAATATCAATATCAATGGTGTGGGTTCTAACCTCCTCGAGAATACACCGTAACTCAGAGGTTAACTACGGTGCATTGGGGCCCACCGCGGTAAATGCGGTGCATTGGGGCCCACCATCGTTAGGTCCTCCACATTTGGTAGCCGGAGCTAAAATAAACATAACATTTTTAGAATCCACCACAGAAAATAATAAAGTTTTAAAAATCTATCTCAAATGTGTGAATTTGAATTTCACAAGACACCAATTTTATTCATATCAAATGCGATGCAGGAAGAATACGCATCTCCTGACTGGTTCAATTGCATTGATTCAGAGTAAAAATAGAACTTTTAAGAAGATGATATAATGGGTAAAACCACGTACTTAGCAGGGGCGTGCAGTGCATACATGCAAAAAAGTTGTGCATTACCAAAAGTTCTGGAAAACAAATATAAATTAAATAATTCGATTAACATAAACGAAAACATTATTTTGCAATGACCGCCATCTGTGTACCAGTAGAGATTTTAATTGCTTAGTTCTAAAAACTAGCACGATAACTCCCCGCTGTACCCATGGCGCTCTTTTGTATTCGCCGCATCGAGCTATTCATATTACTCTGTTCTGTCTTTAAGCTAGTGAATTACTCAAGTCATATAAATGGCTATTTACTGAATTGAAAATTCCTTTTGGTTGATCCGTTTTGTATGGAGTCGTTACCTATGCTGTTTTTTAAAAGAGTAACATTATAAAGGTTTACAACTGCGTGTAAATCATTGAAGTGTCTACTTCTTCTTTTACTAATTCGCGAATTTTACTATCTTACTGTTTTTAACGTGTTGATTTCACTATTGTTTTTTAAATTTGGTGCATGGATTGGTTTTTGATTTGGGAAAAACAAAAAGCAATTGGCAGAACTATTTCCTACGTTAATATTTAATAAAAATAATTATTTCCTTTAGTTATTACGTGAAGTATTTTAAAACAATAAATGAATCATGTTCAGTCATAGAAAGTGTTCTTAAAAACGTCCATACATTTTTATATGGGTAAGAAAGTATTATTTTACGTTAAAACTTAAACTTTAAAAATACTATTAATAATACTCTAAAATTATAAATAAATACATGATAGGGTCGTATAAACGACGGATTTATTTTATTCGAAGACGTTGGTTAAACGAAAGTATATATATATTGTATATGATTGTATAATATCATTGGTAACTGCATAACCTAAATATGTACCTACTGCACGCCACTGGTAATTAGTACTTAATACTTTATAATTTAAAATAAGGAGGGGGGCCTTTTTTCCATTTTTCATTGCTGGCCAGTTTTTGTTTTAGTTACACCGCTGCCTTAACCGGTCTCTACACTGGAAATTTCTGACGCTATTTTCCGAAAATTCTTCTCAGATTTCTTCTTCCAAATACACTTAGTATTGCTTCATCTTTCATTGTTAGGGACCAGGTTTCTGACGCGTAAGTAAGACAGTTTTATACAGAAAAACTTTATTCTTCTGGACATCATGTTCTACTTCAGATGTTTTTGCAGGCCGAAGTAGCAGCGATTATGATTCTACGAGTTTTTATTAATTATATAAGTAAATTTATTAATTGTCTCAAAGAAGTAGTTTTCTATATAAAGTAAAGGTATTTATTTGGCTAATGTGCAGTTGTTTTCTCTTGAATCATTACAAGATTTTTTGCTACTATTTCTATAGTTGAGAATAATAAAATAAAACATTAAGTAGGTTTATTTATCAATGATATCATAAGCTTGAAATGTTGGTTCCAGATTAGATCAGTTGTGGGTGTTAGAGTACTAAAAGTTTAATATATTTTGTACCGCGCAAATATTATTTGCTTCAACTCGGAATATAGTTTTAATCAAATTAAGAAAATTTACAAAATCTCCGTAAATAGTTTTATTATCCCGATTAAATAAACTAAACTATGTGGTGGGTATGTGTGGTCACATTATTCAATTTTCAAAAATATAGAAACGCCGATATCGTCAAGAAGTAAATGCAATTATTTAGTACATTACTATGAACACTTTGGCTCTTCTAGTGTTATCGTGAAGAGATTATATATAAATATAAGTAATTTATGTATCTTGCCCGAATTCAAATTGTTTCGAAATAAGTTATTTCAAAGTTATTGCCAAGCGGGATTTGAATTGTTTATTATAATAAAAAAGTTGTGTCGTGTTTCAGTGACTTCGATTATGTCGCAGAATATCTAAACTCATCGATTAAACTCGGTTCGGATGGGGAAAGACAATGACAAATTGTAAAACAAATAATGTTTCCATGGCAACTGCCAATCAAAATGAGGAGAACGGATTATACCGCAGCTTACGTCAGGGCTGTGCAATCTCCGGTACGCGTACCAACAACAAAAATATTTATAAAAAATTTATGATCTTTACACATTAAGCCTATTCAGATTGAACATACCACGAGAACAATTAAATTATGATTTTCTCGTATGTTTAATGAACTAGTAATAGCTGATTAAAATAATTATTATTTTTGGTATATATTAAAATGTATATTTATAATTTAGCAACGTAAAATTAATAGTCCTGATTTATTGCGGATAATTAACTCTCATATACCTGTCAGAAATACTAGAATAATGTTATCTTAATACTGTAACAATGCGGGCGATTGGTTATTAATGATGGAACATTTCATTACCGAAATACAGCGGAATTCTAAAATGATTGTTTACGACTGACTGATTGGACGGACTGATTTGAAATCAGCACAAGCAACAAAGGATGTTAATTTACGAGGGCCAAGTAAAAAATAAGGTTCCTTACGCTGTACACTCGCCACGCGAGATGCTAGGCGAAATCCGGCAACACCGCCTTGATTGTTGGTCCCTTAACTACATCCCCACTACCGGGAGCAAACGCTGCGACGCTCAGTAAAGGCCTGACAGCCATCCGCTATGGAACCCGCCATCGCCGTTACCGCCAGGTGTGAAATCCGTTCGGTGATTCGATTTTTAAACGCGAAGAAGCTTAAACCTGTTGAAATTCATCGACAGTTGGAAGAAGTTTATGGCACAGCTTGCATCAGCGTCCAACACGTCCGCAAATGGTGCAGGGAGTTCTCCGAAGGACGCACAGACGTCCACGACGAGCAAAGGAGTGGGAGGCCATCGGTGTCGGACGAAGTCGTGGCGAAGATTGAGCGCATTCTCCTCGAAGATCGGAGAGTAACGCTTCGGGAGCTTGCTGTCCAGGTTCCTGAGGTTTGTGAAAAAACCATCGACAACATTTTGACCGATAAACTTGGTTATCGCAAGGTGTGCGCGCGGTGGGTCCCACACATGCTTTCAGAAACCCACAAAGACAATCGTGTCAAGTGTGCCGAGGGGTTTCTTCGAGAATGCGCCGAGAATACCGAAGAATTCTTGGACTCCATTATTACGGGAGATGAAACGTGGTGTCACTACGTCACTCCAGAAACAAAAGAACAGTCCAAACAATGTCGCCAACAACGCTTCAATACAGATGAAGAGGTGAAAGAAGCGGTCACCAAGTTCATCGGCGGCCTAGCGGCGGAATTCTTCGAAGCGGGTTTTCAGAAGTGGATAACTCGTCAGGAAAAATGCATGAAAAATCAGGAGACTATGTAAAAAAATAGAATAAAGTACAAGCTTTCAGATGGTTTACTTATTTATTGCAATAAAAAATACCTTATACCTGAAAAAAATGTAGGAACCTTATTTTTTACTTGCCCCTCGTATATTTACATTTATAAATAAAAAAATGTCGAATATTTCTTATGTATTTAATTTTTATGCATGTATATAAGAAATAGATTTTTAACGTGCGATTGACAAAATTTCTATACTTTGTAAACATTATATAATTTTTAATACTTACAATTTTTTTACTGTGTCTGCCACGTGTTCGATCATTATAACAAGATTCTATAGATCGCCGATCACTGTATGTAAATAGTATTTTTATTTGTTTTATATAAAATAAGATACACTTTTATTGACATATATATTTTTTTTAACATCAGAAGTGAACATACAATAATAAAGTATACTTAATAGTTTACTATGCGGGATGCAGTAGGTATCCACCTCTGATATATAAAGCATTGTCTTGGCTACTTTGCTAGACTACCGTCTGTGTTAAAGTAGACATTTTTTTTTCGTGTTATTGTGGTGGTAATTAAAATTAAAAACAAGGAGTAAGATTCGACAGACATATAAAAAAATGTAGTGAATGTGTTGCAAATCTAAAGTGAATTATTAGTGTATTGTATTTTGATTAAGTTGTAATGTTAGACAGCGATTCTTCTGACTGAATACTACCCAATTAAATCATATTTGCATAATTTTTTTGTAAGTGAATGATTTACAGTTAGTGTTAAGTATGTTGTACAGTTTCGGAGCTAAATGCACGTAGAAACGAAACATGTAGTATGATTTGTTTAACACACACTCTGCGGTGGTGGGTTAGATTTGACCCGGGTGTTTGTAAAAATATGAATTACGCTACAAATATTCGTTTATTGCTGTTTTCCGTCTAGCTAATATTTTATTAAATATTTTCAAATTATTTGAGATACAAATAAATGTTATCGGACGAGATTAAAATGAGTTATTGATAAAAATGTGAAAAAAACACTCAAAAACTGACCTAACAGACACTGACAGCCTGACAGTAAACAAAGGATACCAGGTATACTTCCATGTATTTGTTTTGACTTATTTTCGTCTGGCAATGCCAGTCATATAATTATTTGAGGGGCGTTGCTCCTACATGTAAGTTTTATGACACTATCTGATCGGGTCCCGACGACAGGCTCAGTGGATGTTTGTATTTTGGCTCTGTAGGGCGTCTGTTGATGAGTGAGAATATGTACATTATTTGTAATATTTTTAAATTTTTAACTTTTATTTTTAGCAGAAACATTACGGCACATCGTGCCCTAAATTATATCATATTTAAAATGAAATATCTATAAAAAATCTCCCATAAAACGATTGAAAAACCAAAAATTTGAGGTGGGTCTAAAATGACCCACCACTGCCGGACGTGTATTTACAAATTATAGTGGCCTTTTTTTAATTTTCACAACAAAACAATAAACCATCGCATTACACATACGATGGGTTATTTTCACTATTAGTTACGAGAGGTGCAGTCCCTCTCATCATCATCCTCTAAATACAATGTTGTAGTCTATTCGGGCAATGTGGTGGAGCTTGAGAAGGGAGGTGGTTTCGGTCGGTAACTAGAATATGGACAGAAAAGGTGAAGTATTAGGGAATGTTATGTTGTTTATAGTATTTTCTCTGAATTTAAATTCTTTTGTATTTCAACGATTTCTAAATTGTTAATTATTAATCCTTTATAAGGTACCAAGTGGAGAAGTTTTAGTCTATGACTATCGAAATAGTGGTTTGTTTCAATTATGCAGTTTGCAAATTCCGAGAAGCTGTTATTTTTTAGGCAGTGACGATGATCTTTTATTTTCGTATTTGATGAGAGGAACTGCACCTTTCAAAACTAATAGTGAAAATAACCCATCGTGTGTATAATACATAGTTTTGTTGTGAAAATTAAAATGATTATACGAAATAGCCGCCGTGTCAATTAATGATATTTTAATGGTTTCAATCAGATGAGACACTGCTTGTAATGTATCTTCAAATATTGGTCCTGGATCATCATCACAGCTGACTCCTGGGTCTCTCAAGTCATGCAAAGCATTCATCTTTTGTTGTGGAACTCTTCCAGTTACCATTCTTCGTTCTAAAACTATGCCCATAATTTCCTTTTCTAAAGTGTCACACTGACGACATAATATGGCCGAAAAATTTAATGTATCTTCAAATATTGGTCCTGGATCATCATCACAGCTGACTCCTGGGTCTCCCAAGTCATGCAAAGCATTCATCTTTTGTTGTGGAACTCTTCCAGTTACCATTCTTCGTTCTAAAACTATGCCCATAATTTCCTTTTCTAAAGTGTCACACTGACGACATAATATGGCCGAAAAATTTTAAGAATTTTTTGTTTATTACCGTAGATAGAGCCGTTCGTTGTTGGATTTATTTCAGGATTGAGACATTCGTGCATCTTGCTGTCCTCGTAACACCCCACTCCAGCAGTACAATTCGAAAGCGTCTTTTTTATTCTTGTCGCTATTCTCCAAGTCAAAGTAGGTTGGTTCACAGTAACTTCAACCAGTTGGAAATATCTTGAAATTTCTTATCCATTGTCATCGATGTTCACGATCTGTGCACCCAAATAAATGAGCTCTTGAACTTGCATCCTGCTATACTAATTGAGAAGATTACGTCTACAATCAAAGTTTAGGTTTAAACTGATTTATTTCTATAACAATACTACAAATTAAATATATCATCTAAAAAGATATACAGAAACAAATAATTTATCTTAAAATTTTTTAGTTGCCGCAGGAATTCGAACCTGGATCTTTTCCTATTCGGGAAAATGTTACCAACCGGTAAGTTGATCACGAATTTAGCTCTTTCAAATTATTCATCAGTTATTTCATTTTTAAAAATTAAATAAAATACAATAATTTTCTATGAAACTACGACATTTATTATACGTCAACCGGTTTTGCTTATTTCAAGTTTCGTCAGGATGTATTTAAAACTAACCATAAATAAAAAAATAGTGCACTTATATATACATAAAGAGGGAGATAGAATATAAAATTACACGTATAGGAGAGAGACAGAATACATATACAGATAGACAGAAAATTAAGAGAGGGGAACATATAGTGTTGATGGATATTTAATTGGTTTTAAAGGAAACATACCTAATATGGGGCTAATGGATAAATTAATTTGATTATTAAGAATTGGCGTACCACTATTTACTGCTTTTTTTATTTCAAGGACTTCTAAATTGTCCAACCGGAGGCCAAACCGGTTTTTATGGAGGATATTAACCTCTGTGCTATTATTAAAAGAATAGTCTTTGTCAATAATATGGTTGGCAAATTCTGTAACATAGAATCAATTTAATGTTCATCAACGCTATATTTCCTCTCTCTTAATATTCCGTCTAACTGTATATGTATTCTGTCTCTCTCTTTAGCATATAATTTAATATTCTGTCAACCTTAGTGTTCTATCTAACTGTATATGTATATATAAGAGCACTCTTTTTGTATTTATAGTTATTTTTAAATACGTCCCAACGAAGCTTGAGATAAGCAAAACCGGTTGACTTATAATAAATTTCGTGATTTCAAAGAATGTGATTGTATTTTATTTAATCTAATATGTCAAACCACAAAGTGATTGCTTCCTACGAAAAAATATTTTTTTTAAAACTTACTCGGTTGGTGTGGTGTAACTGGTAACGAATTTACCCGGATAAAAAAAGACCCAGGTTCGAATCCCGGTAGTAACTAAAATATTTTTTCGATTAATAGTTTTTTCTGTATATCTTTCTAGTTGATACATTTAATTTGTATTAAATACCACAGAAGCATATTCTGATAAAACTGCAACTTCACAATAATGATGTGTTCTACTTAAAAAAAATAATACTCGCTCATGAAATCACAATGGTAAATAAAATTTATACAATTCAATATTCCCCATTGAAAATATTAGACTCTCACTGTACAGTTTCTGATTGGTCATATCTTAGTGATGATAAATACATATATTTTTCATTAAACAAATTATTTAAATGGTTTTGAATTTAAAACTGGTGCAGCCCTATATTAAGCTATATCAGGTTACGCGACTTTTGTATCTTGATTGGCTGGTACCCTGGGAAAAAGTTAGCGACCTCTGGGTCAGGTCGTGGCGCCAGCGGAATAAGAACCATAAATGCTGACAGATGGCGTGACTTAAGTTATGAAGAAGCCGGCGGACGGATAAACATCGAGTCCATAGTTGGAGCAATAAAATATCCTCAGTCTACTTACTCACCAACTATTATTATCGAGCTGTTTCTCCGCGAGGGTAGCCAGAAAAAGTAAATCTACTGTATTTTTTCTGAAATCTATTCAATCTCACAATTGCCTATGGTTTTCTTCTTCTTATCGTAGGCTCAATGCTGAGCGTTGTTGTCCACTAAAATATCTGGAATTTGGTGCACAGTACGTTTTTATTACTCTTAATATTGAACCATGTTGATGGCAGCGCTTAAAGAACATCCTTTTAACTCCTTTCTTTACAGAGATAAAATTATTTGCAGACAACACATTACAATATACACAAGTGGAAATAATATTGATGTATGTATTTATATATAATTCAGAATGAACTAGAATTAATATCTATAAGGGTAAATTGTAATAAATTAAAATTAAATATCACCAAAAGCAAATTCATGATAATTGTTAAAGATAATAATAAGATAAAACACTTTATTTAAGCCACTATTTACGATAAATCAATATATTTCGATAACTATAGTATCTTCTTCAGAAAACAATGCATACTAAAATTAAAAATGTAAGTTCTGGAGGTGATAAACTGGAAGAGAGAGATCTGTGGAAGTCTATCGCCTCCACAATCAGCAACACCAGCGATGACCCCTGAACGCAACGTGCAGATACCTGGGTGTAAAAATAGGCTTTCATCAGCCGCAAAATCACACCGGTACCGGCCAACCAACATATGTCAAAACAATACACCCGCAATCATCTCGAAGCCGGTCCTTGCGTGCCACTTCTCTCCCAACAAGATCTCTAGCAAACGCTCATCTGCGTAGACTTTTTATTGCATAGTTTTCTAACTATAACTGTACTTAAGAAACAATAAACTTCTGTCAACTGTCAAACTGTCGAGATAAAAACAAAACTATAAAAGTATAAGCGGTGGGTAACTAATTAGGAACTACTGAGAAACTAATTTAAAGGGTGACTTTACAAAATGGATTAGTTTATTTATAATACTTAATTTGCTATTAAGTCTTTTTCTTATTACAAAATATATTAAAAAAATAAATATATCTAAAAGATGATTTTGGATACAAACCATTATTTTGGCATTAACAAGGGTTTCAATTTTTTTTTAATGTTTAGAAATTTTTATAATTGCATATAATATATGAGTTACTTAAATCTGTTACATGTTTTTGTGAAACGCTGTACCTCTCCAAAAAAGGAAATTAGCTCTTATTCTTGAAGAAGGATTATACATATAAATACTAGAGTTCCTAATTAGTTACCCACCACTTATAATTTTATTTTTATTTATGCTTGCATTTAGTAACTTGTTAAAAACTATCCTAAACCTCTATTAAATAAAAAAAAAATTTAGTATACATTGTTTTCTAAAGAAGATACCGTAGTTATCAAAACATGTTGTTTTATCAATAAATAGTGGTTTAAACAAAGTGTTTTATCTTATTATTTATATAATAAAAAAGTAATTTGTTAATAGTGAAAAAGTGAATAATGAAGACATTGAAGAGGCGAATGAAATAAAATATTTTGGAGAACGATAAACTAATATTTGACAAATATATTTTAATGATTACAAAGAAAATGGTAAAAAGGTTGGTTTTTTAAGCAGAACAAGCTTAACCTAAAAACATCGCAATTAGTTAAAAATTCCAGTGTCACTCCGCATATAAATTACTGTTCAACAGTACTATTTTTCGGAAATGAAACCGAGTGGAAAAAAATTCAAAACAGAGCAATGAAGACTATTGTAAGATGTCATCGATATTCAAGTAAAAGTAATATGCTAAAACAAATTAAATTAATGACGGTTAAACAAAAAATTATGAGAATTATTTAAAAAAACATTTTAGGATTCAAATTTATCCAACTAGTAGTCGGTGGGATTTTAGACTTCCGCAAACAAATCTAGTAGGAACACAAAATAATTTATACTGTAAAGGTTTCAAATTGTTCAATGAACTGCCAGCAAATACGAAGGAAGCAACTAGTGCAAAATTTGTAGTATCTATGTTTAATAACTCATCATCTTTCATGTGTTTAATATTGCTAATTAATTAATTGATACGATGTAATTTAATACTTTTTTAATGTTTTCCAAAGTGTTGCTTACTAGATGTAAGAATATTATATAATTTTTACAACCAAGTAAAAATTATACATATATACAGGGTGAATGTTATATACCAAGCCGATTTTGTTTGACCGCCATTTTGGTTTAGAAAATATTTGTCAGTTCGAATAGAGCATCTAATGTTTCAACAATGTGTTAAAGTTATTAAAACATTTCATATAAATAATAATGCCAATAATAATATTTTAACTATCATCACATGTTGGAAAAATTCGGTAGCCGAATTGGGTCGCAACACATGTAGTTTGAGCAGGACAGTGCCACCTCATACACAGCCCGAACAACGCTTCAAATTTTTACCGGCTTCCGACTATTTTCTGTTGTAGTATATAAAAACGAAAGGTCTACGCCAAGAAGTCAACAACAATTCCGATGCTACAGGATAATATTCAAAGTGAAATTGTTGAAATAACACGCGAAGTGTGCGAGAATGTTATGAAAAATATGGTTAAAGGAGCAAGCATTTGTGCCGCTGCCAGAGGCGGCCACTTGGCCAATGTCATATTTCATACATAATTGTAATAAACCAAATAATCGATAAATAAACATAAAATTAAAAAAATGTTTTTCATTTTCTAAATATTCAAAATAACATCGGCCTGGAACGTAATATTCATCCTATACATACATACATTTGGTCTGTGGCTGACAGAACGATATACAGTGAAATCTCGATCGATCGTTCCTCGAATAACCGTTTTCCCGCATGTGTCGTTTATTTCTTCCAGCTCCGAATTAATTTCATACAAAACACGCAAAAATCATTCCTTTACTTATTATTTTTCCGCATTAATCGTAATCACAATGAATTATAATTGCCTGCCTAACGGCTCATTGACGTTAAAGATCGAGTTTTTTTTATTCACATTCTAACTGATACCGACAAAGATTTCATTTGCAATACAGAAAAAATACTATTTACTTACGATAATAACGCAACAGCCATAACACATGATGAAAGATTTTGTATGATACAAAGTTTAATCTAATTTCTAATTTTATTTTTATTTAAACACAATCATTTACATGTGAAATATGTATCGTTTTTAGAATATGATGTATGAATATAACTTATTTTCTATATTCCCGCATTCATAGTTTATTTTAGTAGGTCCCTTCAAAAACGATAGAGAGGTATCACTGAAACTGAAAAAAAAAATCAGAATTGTCTCTTTAAAAAATACTGATGTAAAAGCAAATATTTTGTACATTTTCTTTCAAAATATACGTTTTTATACATAACTCAAAAACATATAAAGTCGTTTTAGAGGGTTTTGGAATTAGGCGCTACATATGTAAGAATTCTTCTCCTGCACGAGTCTTTCATTATCCTTGACTCCTGGAGGATAGAGATATTAAAACATTTGGCGGTCCACGATATAACTGTTAACGATATTGAAAGTAAATAAATGTAAATCAGTTTTATTGTATATATTTGGATCATTAAGGTCCAATCCGCGACTGCTCTCCGTGATTTCTACAATAGTTCTGAGATGCTTCGACCCAGATTGCTAAACTTGTTGTGACCTTTCTCATGTAGTCAGCCAACCCCGTGCGTGAGGATCGAGAGATCTCTCGGAACTCTCTCGTACATCGCTTTAAATGTTACAGAGTTCTTCAGCCGTGACCTGCCCATCGTAGTCTTCCAAACTTCAGTACAGCCTTGTGGTTGCTGTCTTAAGTTATTGTTCATCAAAGACAATTAAGTTTCTCAACTATTGCTTTTCAAATATACCATATAATAATATTTGTATTCTAATGGACTGACGCAATCCAAGTTTATTTTTTTATTAAGTAATCAGTTGATGATATTGTAGTGTTTTAAAAATCCTATTCGAAATATAAATTAATAGAAAATATTCAAAATTCAATGTAAATTGATTTTTTTTTTTTTTTAGGAGAACACATTCTTATTGTGAAGTTGTAATTATTCAGAACAGACGGTATGTGATATTTTAAATATGAATTAAATATATTAATTAAAAGATATACATATAAAATCAATTTTATCGAAAAATATTGTTGTTGCGCTACCGGGATTCGAACCTGGATCTCTTTCCTAACCGGGGGAGGATTGTATTGTATGTATTGATTTCAAAAAGGTAACATATAAGGTCGAAAAATTGTCGCTAAAAATAATGCCGCTGTAGCTTAGTTGGATAAAGCACCTCCCCCGGTTAGGGAAGAGATCCAGGTTCGAATCTCGGTAACGCAACAACAATATTTTTCGATAAAATTGATTTTATATGTATATCTTTATAATTAATATATTTAATTCATATTTAAATTGATTTTCACTAAACGTAACATCTTTACTCATTTCAAAACACGAAGAATGTTAAGGGCGTGCTTTCATTTTTCCAGTTTGTAACTCGAGAAATTCTACGCGAATTACATATGCTTTAGATATTAGGTTAATAGTTAAATTCTTATAAGTATCAGATAAATAATTAATGACGTTATTATTTGTTACGTAAATCATGCGAGATAGAAAAATTTTACGATAATAAAATTGTTGATTTTCTCGCATTCGATACAAGTGTTAAAAATAACTCGTATCTGGAGTCTTTTTCATATTAATATATGGAATGAAATAAAAATGTGTGTTGTCATTTGAATTAATCCATCGAAAAATAATTAATTTATTGGAGTACCTTATTAATATATATGAATATGTTTTGAAATCAGACAAGATATCTCCATATATTAGATGGTCGCTGTTCTAAATTTAAAATTATTATGTCAGATGTATTTTTTGGTTTTGTTTAATATTATTGATTTAAAACACAAAGTTGCCATTTTGCGAGTTGTTAGTGTCATCCGTGTGTAGTATTTATGAAACAACATGCCGTGCATAGTATTTAAAAGACAACAGTGTTATATATAAACGAAGTATTTAATTGCGACTTACATAACGCACATAAAATGTTTACTATGTTAAAGAAAACGTTGTTTTCCTTTAAAATCAGTAAAAAAAAAAGTCAAATTTATGAAATTTCCTACTAAAGTTGTAAATGAATTCAATATTAATTCATATTGTGAGTAAAATATTCGTGAAAATTAATGTTTTCGGCATTTTTTAAAGAAAATTACAAAAGCGCGGACTTGACGTCTATTATAGCCGCTGACGATCGGCGAACTGACGCTAGTAAAGAAAATAAAAAATACACATTTTCAAGATCGATATAAATATTATTTAGTAAGAAATCATTATGTTTTTGATATAAAATTTGTTTTAAATAATAGCTGATGCCTCAAAACATGTGATTAAATACAACATATTATTAAAAAATATGTGTTTTAACGTTTTTTACTAAAACAAAGTATTTTAAAAACGTCTAAAATTTATCATATGTTCTGCAAATGGAATGGTTATAACTCTATTAATTTTAATATTTTATCAAAAATATTGGCTTTAAGATTATAAGAACATATATTTCGTTTGGCAAGAAATTTACATATTAAGACAGTTTTGTGGCACGCGGAAAATGTATTAAATGGTCGCCGTCTTTCTTATAATGCTTGTATTGTCTTAATTATAACAAATAACATTCAGTTAATTCATTATAAATAGGTATAAATGTCCTATCTAAGTAATAATTTTAAAAAGTCAAATATATAATAATTAATAACCTTAGATATCAATGAATAATAAAACCCACATTTTCGCAAAAAACGCGAAAATTTGAATTATTATTGAAAGTCGCGCCTTAAGCAAAATCCAAAAACGAATGCAATGAAAATATAGTATAGACTATACTATCTTGTACTGAAGAAGGTTGGGTCCAACCGAAACTAGTTGACGTCAGTGTATGATTTATGGTGTACGCCATAGCGCGTTTGCCTTTTCGAAAATTTACTTTTAAATATATTTAACTGTATAATATGTGCATATGCTGTATTAATTTTCCTCTAACTCTCGAGGGTTTCATGAAACAATATCGCCTCTCTATACTAATGCAATAGTACACGGTTCGCGCTTCGTCCAACACAATATTCCACCGTGTTTATGACGCATACCTGGCGGCGTATCCGGGAGATTTACAATAGTAAACACGGTAAGGCTGTGCATCCAGGGTCTGCTGTGGTTTCGTAAGTCCACCGCCAGCTGCCAGCTGCCAATCCTTCCAGCAGACTTAAATTATAACCATATAATAATTTGTAACCAAAATTATATGAGAGATTTTTTCAACATTCTTATGTTGTCCTTTTTAACGACACCCCAGGCGCTTCCAAATACATATTTTAATAAAAAAATATTAGAGGCATCTGATATCGATCCTGGTACCTCTCATAAACTAATACTCTACAATTTTAGTTACTCCACTGGTAGACTGTGGTGTCAAATTGTCATATAATTATAGATTTTATTACAATGATTTAAATTTATGGAATACCTACTTACTATATTATTTTTAATTTAGAATTAATTGTTTTGGTGATTTTGCATTTTCAGAACATAGTTCTGTGGTATTTTAATACAAATGAAATTAATCAACTAGAAAGATATATAGAAAAAATCTATCGAAAAAATGTCCTCTTCTTATCCAGATCCTATTTTGCTATAGCAATCGAACAGATTTTCAACATATTTTGAACTTATATTCTATAATCTTTTCAATTCATAAGAAGAGGTCTAGGTTCAAAACCCAGTAGTGACTAAATATTTTTTTCTGTGTATATTTCTATTTAATTCGTGTAATTTTTATTTTTATTTTATTTTAAAAAGTACCCATTTTGAACTTTGTAGTAATAAGGAGCATAATATTCTAGGCACCGTAATTAGTACCCGCCTGTTACCCTGAAGACCTGGGTATAGTTCTCTGCCAGGGAGATTTTTATTTTCATTTTATTTGAGTAAAAGAATTTATATATTTATTTATTTATACAGAACCAGAAAAACATTCGCTATGCAGGGATAGTTTAAACAAAGACTTGATATTTAATTTTTTGTTAAGAATTTTACGTTATATCTATATAATAAGCAATGGAATTACTTTTGTAACACTTTTTATAAATATAAATTAACACGTGGTAGAATTGACTGAAGATCTTCTTTATTTTATTTTGCTATTTGGCATGGGCGGACATAAGATAATTAAAATGTTAGATATCATTAATGTTACAATTCTATTATATGAAATTTAATTTAAATTTAATTATATTACTTACTGATAAAAAATCTATAAATAAAGTTAAAACTCAAATTAATTTTTCTATTTATAGTATCAAAAATAGAAAAATATTGACAAGGCTGAATTTGTTACCTTACCTGTGAAGTATACTTGTATTAGTGAGTTATTTTGATAATTTGTTTTTGAAATATTTTCATTAAACAGCTTTAACGACCTAGTACTTCGAATAAGGACACGGTACACAATCAAATCCGTTAAAGCGAGTACGTTCAGCTTGCCATTAACTATTTTGTATAAAAACATTGAATTCATCAAAGTTCTTCCACGGACAAGTTGAAAGTTGTGTTGAACGATTTGAATTTTTAATTAATAAAATTTAATAAAATTGAGATCACCTTGTCAAATTGTATTCTGAATTGCTACTCACTATAAGATAACACCGAAACATCTCATAGTTTTATTAGTAATTTCATTAATGTGTAAAATAATTTGATTAAATACCAATTTAATGTATTAATTATTAATTTATACATATAAAATCAATTCTGTCGAAAAATATTGTTTTTGCGCTACCGGGATCTCCATTTCCAATCCGGGGAAGTACAATATCAATTGTGTTATAGCGCCAGTATTTTCCATGACAAATTTCACTTTTTCAAATTAATACATCTGTCGTTCCATTATTTGAAAGCCATCTACATTATTTTATCCCGGTAGCGCAAAAATAATATTTTTCGACAAAATTGATTTTATTTGTATATATTTATAATTAATACATTAAATTAGTATTTAAAACATCACAGACCTATGTTCTGAATAATTACAACTACACAATAATAATGTGTTCTCCTTAATAATAATTTGTATGCATTACATATTGTTATTTTTAGAGACATTGGAAGAATTTAATTTAAGTGTAGTTGTGTTCGGCGCAGGTAGAGCAACAGCGGGATAAATTACATTTACATGGAAGTCGGTTAGCTCCAGCACGCAACACAGGTACACAACAATACGAACCCTCTGGCCGGGCGGAAGGAAGCAGATCCGGTCCTGGGAGATCCAGTCAAGAAGAGGAATTAGATTTAATTAAATTCTGTAACTAACAAGCTATCAAGACACCGTAAAGTGAATCGAGCTTGGCGCTTATGAAAATGCTGATAAGCCATTGAGTGGGATCGTTCCCCGCGATACCATTGTTGCAGGCAGACGGCCGTTCGCAATGTATGAATTTAATGTTCGTTTCTCCGTTCTGCTTCCCCGATCGGCCTGAAAGGTCCTGAAGGGTTAACGCAGACATCCAACACGCCTATTCTGCTTGAATTTAAATACAATTCACTCATGTGTATTCGATAAATATTATTTATTTAGGAGAACACATTCTTATTGTGAAGTTGTAATTATTCAGAACAGACGGTCTGTGATATTTTAAATATTAATTAAATAATAAGGTAAAATTCTGTAAAAATAAGGTCTGTCAAATGATGGAACGATTAAATGTATTAATATCAAAAAGGTAACATATATAGTCGAAAATTGTCGCTAAAAATAATGTCGCTGTAGCTTAGTTGGATAAAGTACCTTCCCCGGTTAGGAAAGAGATCCAGGTTCGAATCCCGGTGGCGCAACAACAATATTTTTCGATAAAATTGATTTTATATGTATATCTTTATAATTAATTTAATTCATATTTAAAATATTATTTATATTTATTATTGGAATTTTGACCAATATTAATATTAGATTTCATCATGTTTCATTAAATATAAAATGGCATTTGACTGTATCAAATGGGGATGTCTTTGGTAATTTCTACAGGAAATGAGTGTTACAAAATCTATATATACAAAATTCCGCGATCGAAAAGATTAATAACTTTTCATCGCAATCCTTTAAAGTGTACAGAGGGTGTCAGACAAGGTTGTGCACTGTTTTCTTAGCTCAACAATATCTATGGATAATATAAAGGAGATATTTAAATAGGTAGCAAAAAGCTCTCCTACCTTCTATTTGTAGATGATAGATACCACTATACTGATTGCGTACTGGATCTTGAAATAAATGGAAATAAAATAAATTAGTGATTTTATTTATCTGGTGCGATGCCGAGGTTCGGAGGAATTTTTTATTTTAATAATAGAGACGCGCACATGGAACACGTGTCACATCAATATTCTAAATATTTTAAAAATAAGCTTGAAAGCTATGAAATAAGACTAATAAGAGGGCAGCTGGAAGGGGCGGGGGAACCACCCTTATTCGGGACCAGTTTAGAAGCGAAGCAAGGGCTTGTGTAAATAATTTCTTAAAGAGAAAACGAAAATTGTATGTGATTATTAGCAATTATCGTTTAATTTAAATTTAGGAGTCCAGCGTCCCTGAAGTGCTGTCTTTATTCGATAATAGTTATCAATATAAGCACATAAAGTGCATAGTGTGATTACATTGAAAATATAGGTACAAAGATTACATCAACAAACAATAAATTATGAAATTTTTTATTTTATTATATGTATATAACCAATAGACCCAATATATGATCCAATCGGGTAGAGAGCAATCAGAAGCATGGCTATCCAACATTCTAACATAATCATTATCCAGTGCCTACACTAATAATTATATTTTTATTTTTATAAAAAAATATTTTTCTTTTTATCTCTATTTTTATTTTTGTCGAATCCTTATTTTAAATAAGAGCACGAAAAAAACTGTCTAATTTAACACAGACATCAGTCTAGCAAAGCAGTCAGGACAACGCTGTATATATCAGAGGTGGAGTCTACTCCATCCCACACAATAAATTACGAGTATTTAATTGCAATATATTTAATATATTAATTGCAATAATCTTATGTTTATCATGTTATATTGAAATATATTCATTTCTGTTATAATAAAAAAAGTCTAAATAAATAGAAAAACAAAAATTAAATATGACTAACATGATTCTGACCTTAGGGCCGATCACTGGATCTCTAGGTGAGTGTCTTCATCACTAGACTAACAAGCATGTCAATTGATAAGTTTTCAATATCAAAGCTGACGAAAAATTTAGAAGAATTGCTCCATCCCAAGGAACGTTAAAAATCTGGTATTCTCTGTAGTTCCGCATGCTGTCGAAACATGAACCCTATAATGAAAGTACGACATGTGGTGTTGGCGTCATGTGAGGCATATACCATTAATTATGAGACAAACGAACGACCCTATTATTCAGAAACTCCGTACTTTGATCTCCACATGCAGGAAAATAATTATTTCATACTTTGGTCTCGTTCCTAGAAGACATGAAGGAATTGGTGAGTACCGATTGTATATGGACAGAGTATATTACTAAACAAGGCCTAGAGTAGTGAAAACTGAAATTGTGAATTTATTTATCATAATAATTATATATATTCCCTTTACTTTAACTACAAAATTGTCATTTCTATATATTTTTGTTTAACTAACCCGTAACTTTTTTGTTTAAGTAAAACTGTATTTTTTTTTGTTTTAGATAGAAAGTTGAGATTTTTATTTGTTTAATAATTATTAAAAATATATACGTGTGTTATTTGTTCGTAATTAGTTTATTTAAATAAATGAAGCATTTATTTTAATAATTACATGGGGCAAAATATCTATTAATCCTTTGTGACAACCTACCCAACCACTGAGACAGCTAACCCCCCCGTAAAGGGGTATGCTGTCTCGGATTTCTTTCCGTAAAAAAACTATTTTATTTTCTGTTTTCTATATGTCTGACCATTTGATTATATTTATTATTAAATGTGAAGAATGATTTTATATAGAAAATATATTTAAACAATTATTTAGTTTTTTTTTCTAAAAATAGTTAACTGGTTTTTGTGATAACTAGTACACTTCTAAACTTCTCCCCGACGCGTTGTTAAAGCATAATAAGCACATCGACTGAGAGAAAGATAAGATTCATCTGATTGTAAAAGAGGTTTCGATTATGGTAACGTTTGGAGTGCTGAGGTATTGCAGTATCTCTTTTACCGGCATTTCGAAGATAAATGCTCTAAGAAACTTGTGCCACCGATGATTGTTCACTAATACGTACTCAGTATATTACTTCTACATGTGATATGTTTGTAGACACAAGTCGAGACTACCTGTGCATTCCGTCTATCCAATAAACTTTAATATACCTTTACCGCTCTGGCCAACTAATTACTTAAGGATTTCGCTGACGTGGTAACAGATTGCATTTCGACGCGGAGCTGTCAAGAGGCTTATTTTGTAGATACAAATTGTGGCCTTGTATATAAATCCGGACCACGAAGAAGTAGTGTTCTACACTATTCAGAAGTGCAGTGATATCTCCGCTCTTCGCTACGAAAGTGCGAGTCAAATGGAGGTGAAAATTGTCGTCCAACCCAAGACTTAGATCAAGATAGGCCAGATCGGTTCGATAACCTATTCGGTTTGCATCAACTAAAAAATAATTTTAATCGATACAGTTTACGGGATTTTATCCCACAATGTTAATATTTTATTTTATTTAATGCATTTCGAGTCAGTTTATAATATTCTTCACGGTGAATTTGATATAAAATGAATGTAAAATTAAACATTTATTGTTAGTGTTCTTCTGTTTTAGTATCCGGCAACCATGGTAAATGTAGAAAGGACATGCAATGGAGGATTCCTCCAATACCGTCTTTCCCGACTCTTCCTTCAGAAAGATCGCCCCCTCGTGTGGGAATAAACTCTGAGTTTATGGTTAAATAAACACTTTATCGTATAGCATGGTAAGTAAATTTAAAATAACTCATGAAAAATGAAAACATTACCTACTACATCCGTATGGATTATGTTGCACTAACCTACTATTAAGGATCCTGTGACTAGGCAACTATATATTATATAAACGAGAATGTCTATTATATGAAATTTTCGGATACTTTACAATAATTGTTTGATTAATTCTCCAGTAAAAAGAGCTGGGCAAAAATTATTGGAGGTAGAATATGCATTCATAAAACGGAACGCTGAATTATAAATAAACATTTTTCCGTTAAAGAAGTGAACAAAGCGGAAGCTCGTACTTCCCCAAAAAATTTCGTACCACACAGAATAGTAATATGTCAAAAAAACAACTAAACAAATTTGTCACACTTGTTGCCATGGTGACAAGTATTATATTCAATACCCATTAAAATCCATCTTCATATTCAAATTCACATATTCGGCAGTCGAAATATAACATTTCACATCCCGGTAGGTGCGTAACTTATTTGTGAATGCAGTACCTACTCGGTATTTATTTAGTTATTTAACATTCTTTGTATATCAGACGTGAATATTCAATAATATAAAACACTTATTACTTGACTATGTGAGATGCAATAGGTATCCACCTTTGATATAAAGCATTATCTTGTCTACTTTACTAGAGTACCGTCTGTGTTAAAGTAGCCAGTTTATTAAGCCGGTGTTGTTAGATAAAAATTAAAACCAAAGAGTCAGATTCAAAATAAATAGAAACAATGAAAATGTGTAGTGAATGAGAGGTGAATTATTAGTGTTAGACAGCGATACTTCTGACTGATATTTACCTAGTTGAATCATGTCTTGAGTACTCGGTACCTACATAAAAAAAATAATGCATATTTAGAAACTACCTACACAAATAATACACAAAACTTTATGTAGGTAGTCATGGATTCAAACCCTGAACTACGTTGTCGAAGGTCACATCTTCACAAGCCATACAATTATTTATAGTTTTATTCGCCGGAAAAGATATTTTACTAATTAGAAATCATGTATTATTTAATAATAATTGGTAGATATTGTCATGTACAGCTCGTGCTGACCGGGCGTCTTTCCATGCCATGGATAGAACGCCAGGGCCCGAGCGTCTAGCTTCAATCGGTACTTACATATTTTTGGATTCTCGCCGGCTAATATGTCCATGAGTTACTTTTGTTTGCAATGGAGGGTGAATGGACAATGACAACAACTATTGTTCACATCATGTACTATAATTGCAATTATTTTTTACAACTACCCGCGCTTCTCGTACTAGACATACATAGTTTTTCTATTTTTTATGATCATGTTTGTCCATCTGTCTCTTGAGGCACTATTTCTTCTACATCTTGACATCTTGCATACACCAGTGTCTCGCAAACTCGGAATCGTAATACAGAATTTTTTCCGATAAAAGAACACCGCCATCCTAAAATTTTGCCGGCGCCAAATTAGCCAAAGTAAGCCCAGGGACGCCCAGCATCTCGTGCAGGCTCTTCCGAGACTCGTCTTATTTTTTTCAGTCTTCCCCGCAGTACCCTCTCAGAGCTAGTCTCGACTCGTTTCCAACAAAGAAGTGACATATCGCCATATTGATTTGTAATAGACTATTTGCAAAGCAGCGGGCTTTCTATTGGCTGTCGGAACTACAGTGGGCCCCACACACAGCGTGATATTCCTTCTATTGTTTTGGTGAGCCCACACACAGAGACATATAAATCCAAACGTGACAATAGATTACTTTTGTAGATTTTGTTTGAAATTAAAGTAATATTTGTCGCAAACTATTTTGTCGCGCGGTCTGATCACAATGTTTCACCATTTCACAATACAAACTATTAATATATATATATATATATATATATATATATATATATATATTTAAATTGTGTCATGATGAAGAGGACACAGAGCGGCATCCAGCGACGGCGACACGAGTTCGTAGGAACATCGGCCGGACAAATGTCCATCATATGTCAGCTGTCATGCGCCCGACTAATACTGTAAAATCACTATTCTGCCAAACTCGTGTCTGTTAACATCGTTCGGAACAACATTGTTATTTCGCCTTGTAATTCAACGAGTTCCATTGTAAACCATTGATGAATAAGTTCAATATGAAAAATATGTTGTGTTCACAGTTTACGCTCCATCAATGTTAACATTCGTAACTGTTAAACCGAGATGTATATTAAAGTATCTTGAACACGAATGATGAGCCGACATATGTATTCTACTTCTAAATATAATATATATATATAACTATTATGATACCCTGTCAGTCTTAGAGATTAAAAAAATTACATTACATTAATTTGATCTGTGAACAATTTTTACGCAGATTTAAATTTCATACATAGTCATTTAAAATATCCAAATAAAATCTGCCTTCAGCCGTACTATTACCGAGCTTCCTGTCTCGCTGCAGTGAGGTAAATAACTAAAACGACCTGATAAAAACAAATAGCCCATTTTGATTATTTCAAGAACTAGCAAAGCACTCGGAGTGTTCCGTAGTAAACGTATCTGAATAACGCGGCCCATGTAATAGAGATCGCGTTTATAATTCTTATACTCATAATATTATATCTGCTCGGGTCGAAAATTTCCATTTCCACACTCTTCCTGTTCAGTGAAGAAAGGTGCGAATAACGCGATGATTGGTTTGAAATATTCGTGCATGAATCGTATTAATACAATGTTACACTAATAATGAAATATTTTTATTTATTATCTTTGTTTTATTAACCACTAAAATGAGTTTAAATACATCTACCGGTTTCGAAAAATACCATTTTCTTCTTCAGGATGTCACAATAATAATGTGTTTTCTATGTAAGATTTTTACATCTGGGAAAACATTACATTTTTATAAGTCACTCGCATTCAAAGACATTTAAATTAAATTAGTGTTTGAAATACCGTGCAAATTGCTGTGTGACCTTACGACGTGTAAAATAAGTTTAAAATAAAATACTAAATGTCGTTTTGTTTTATTGAATTGTTCCACTATGTATTCCGAAGAAACATCTATAAATGGACCTATTTAGGATGTACGAATGCACAGCGGGGGCGCTAATCCGATCAAGCCACGAAGACGCTTCGCAGGTTGCATAATTCGGTCGGCGCTGGTGCTGCCACATCCGCTGACGCTCTTGGCTGCTAAGCTTTATATAACGGTACTGGCATTACGTACCGAGAATTAAAAGTACATACTAGTGTGAAAATTAAATGTTAAACTTTACAAACACTATTCTTTAAAATTGTATCGTATAAAGTATCTTTAGAGCTATTCCGCTGTGTACATTGTTCCGTAATGCGCTGGCCCCGGTGGATCGAACGACAGCGCATCACGCCATCGGTTAGGCTCAGTCTGTGGGTGTCTATAGTGTAATGTATCGGTGTGGCTGTCTCGGATGGATGGGCATGGTGTTAAACAAATGAAACACTCGGTTTACACATGAAACACAAAATATAATTTATTTACGATCACAACATATTTGCAGGATTTGAGTCTTATCTTCTGTTTTGACCAAAAGCACTTCTGAACAACATTTGCCACTACTTTTCAGTGTGACAGGGGGACACTTTACAGGGTTTTCGATTTTCAAAATTCCATCTCCCCTAAGATTGACGTCAAAGACACGCCATCTTGTATGTGGCCAAGTTGGAAGTCTCGATTGGCAACCGGGAATCTCCTCACGGATCTCACCACGTGATTATTCCTTGACGCGGGTGAATCGGGGTCCAGATATCTCCCGAATTCCCCGCGTCCAACAATGCAATCTTTTCTCAATTTCTCCACGCCGTCCGGCGCTCGCTCCGTCCACGCCGCCAGCCCACGCGGAAGTCAACCCTTTCATTCTCGTCTTCTCTCTATTTCCGTCCGCCTCCCCTTGGACCTTTATATTCAGAGATTTTCTGCAGTGTATCTTTTAATTTACATGTACCTTTAACGCAGTTTCACATCAGTGCTATTAAGACAAATACTTCATAACAAGATAATCATTTTCCACAATGAGAACATTTTTTCCAATTTTCGGGATGTATAAAATCGCCACTATGGAGAAAAATGTTGGCTATTTGATTATTTTGTTTAACGATTATGAATGAATGAGTTATGATTATATGTGTGTGTGTAAATATATATCGATGAAATATATATCGACTGGAATTAGAAGGGTTTAAAGGTCATGTTGTAAATGACGCGTGGAAATGGATGCCACATACTCTAATGTTCATTTGGTATCGCGGAGGTTATTTAAGAGTGATAGGCGACAAGTTATGAGAACATAAATTACTTACTGTTTGCACTGAGTTTATTTAATTAAATTAAAGTTTATAAATTAAAGTTTTACCGTACAAAGAATTAGATGGGGCCGATAATCGTTCGGTTAAGAACGATGACCTTATGAGATATGAAAACAACTTCGGATACTTTCGAGAGTTTGTGGGTGTGCGGGTGACCCGCTGGGAGATTTAGAGGCATACACATGGGTGAGAGTCCGCCCTTCCTATAAATTAGTCTTCTTTTGATTAGATATCTGCCGGTCCTGGTTTATTAGCTGGAAGAAAATGTGTTTATTTATGTGCTCTTTTATTTTATTCACTTTTATTTTTTCCCTTTAGGGGGATGATTTATATTATTCACCTTTATTGTTCTGTTTTTGTACTCTGTTAAATGTTTCATCTTATATATATATGTAATAACTAAATATATACAATGTTAATCAATTATTTTGGATATGAGTGTTGAATTGGACAATGAATGGTGTTGTTCTGGTTGTGCCACGCCTCTATTTTGATGTGCAGATCTGAGACGTAGCGCAGTAGCCTTTGTAGTATTAAAAAAATGCCAACTGGCGGCGAATGAGATGGACCTATATGGGAGCTTTTTCTTATATAACGGTCCTAGGTAAGTGGCTCGAATTGTTATTGGTTGTGGTTTTTGGAGCTGTTGTATGGAAGACGTCAATAGGAAAAGTGAAACTAGTAAATCGGTCTCCCCGAGCGCTGCTGGCATCGCTGGCGTTGTTACATGCCATCGGTACTCAATGTCTTTAAGGCTGATGGGAGTTGTGTATAAAGTATCGATACATACTGATTCGCCATCGTGCAGAGTAATTTTTAGACTTTTTCGTTCCCCAATTGAATGGCATTAATGTGGAAGAGCTTTGGTTTCAGCGAATAATTTCGCGCAATGGACCTGTGTATTGGCCTCCAAGATCGTGTGATTTAACACCTTTGAATTATTTTCTGTAAGAATATGCGAAGTGGCTAGTCTACGCCGATAAACCATAGATGATAGACGACTTTAAAGCTAACATTCGTCGCGTTATTGTTGATATACGGCCCCAAGTGCTTTAAAATATGGTCGAAAATTGGACTTCCGAATTTCGCTTTTTTGAGCCAGCCGCGGCGCCCATATGCACAAAATTATATTTAAACACTAATGGCATAAAATTATCTTTCAAATAAAGCCAATACCACGATTTTTATGCGTTTTATCTAATTTTAAAGTTCTATGCCTCTGAAAAAAACACCCTATATAATTGATTTGAACCCTAAAATTTCAATAATTAAACATTTTTATTATAGAGGCAAGGAAAACAAGACGGATTGATACTTTTGAAATGTGGTGCTGAAGACACAAATGTCTCAATTTTGCAAGAACTTCACATCAAGGCTTAACTCTTAACCATTTGGATAAGATTAATCATTTAATTTCTTGGACATCTTACGAGCAGAGAACATGGCTTAGAGCTGTTTGTTTCGGTGTACCAAGTAGAATTATGGAGACTCTACTAGTTCGTCTGTATCATTAAGTCAATTTCCACATCTTTTATCATTGTAACAATTTATGTTAGGTACTAGATTTATTTTCAAATTTTTTTTTTTTAATCTTTAGAATAACATGATATATAACTCATTGATTTGTTCAAAAAACAAAGTTAAATAATCTTAACATGAATTACAATTATCTAATGGTATAACTGCTTACTTTCACTTTATACAGATGCTGTTTTTTATGTTGCCGTGCGACTCAGTATATGTTTTTTTTTTAAGTAGGAATGCGCCAAGGACAGACGTACATTAATAATATATACATGCAGGATTATATTATTTTATTGGAAAGTTGGACCAACGCGTTCAGGGTACCGAACGGTCGACCATATTGATTAGTCGCATACAAAGGATTGTCAACCACTCAGATAGAATGAGCGGAAATACTAGACACGGCAACTGTCACTGTGACGTTTATATTGGCGGGAAACCGCTTCTCCTTAATTTGAGTTTTTGAATAATTGATTTTGATTAAACTAATCACCTACGTTATAAAGAGAATCAGATATAATTTAATTATTTATTGTACTTCAACGCTTATATGAGAAGTATTAATGTCACGTGTCCACAGATGAGATTTCTCTCATTCGTCTCGAATTCGGGAAATGGCCAGTACAGAATTTAGCGTAATTAGAAGTGTTCAATGATCATCATCGGATTTGAATAACGCATTTAGTGTTTACGTAAATTTACTGACTCTCTAAGATCAAAATGATTAACAATAATATTGAATAATTTTTATAGCGCCATTTTCGTAAAAAAAATCACTTCAACGGAGCTTTATACATAAAATGTTTATAGTACAACATTATGGAAATGATTTTTTTAAAAGATGCATTTTTAGTCTCTTAAATAAAGTCTCTGATGCACCGTGTCTTACGACGGAGGGCAAAGAGTTCCACGCTTTTGGGCCTGCCCGCGTAAATGGCCGTTCACTAAACATAGACGTCTGGCAACGGCCGATTGGTTCTACAACCCTCCTTGCGGCTGAAATAGAGGCTGACCAAAATTTTGACGTCAACTATTCAAATTGGAGTTACAGAAGCGTCATGTTATGTGTCGCCTTGGACATCAATCAGCAGAATTTAAATTCAACTATTTCGAGGGATTAAAAGGGACGTTTAGCTGGTCACAGAGCTCACTTACTTCTGAAAGTTTTTGCAGGTGATGTCACCAGTTAATCACGTGTAGAGTGGTCCAGGTGGCTCATTTATAGTGATATGTCACCAAGTCGAATGTAGTCATTCTCACAGCCCATTCCCGCTGATTCTCACATCCGTATCAACGCTTAGCGGTGGATTGATCACGGAAATCACTGTTCCGATTGCAATTCACGTATCACCAATGCACTTTATATTTGGATTGAAGTATGAAAAAGTAACTATCTATTTCCCTGTCCAGGGCTGGTTTCCCCTAGAGTCGAGCATGTGATATGCAGTTAACCCTGCAGTAAGTTGTTCTGCATTTTTATCGATCTCGAGATTCGATTGGGATCTAATTTAGTCTACGTATAAAAACCACATAAAATAGTTAATTATATTAGGTACCAATTTCAATTTTTTACAATTTGCAATGTATATTTGTTATAAAAAAAAATATGCGGCCAAAGATTCCGGAATCCAAGTATATACAATTTTTGAGAAATAAAATCAACTTGACAACTGTAAATAATTGAGTATTTATTTCTAAAATCACAATTTTTGTAATAAGGCACGTATTAAATTTATTTAAATCGTATGAAATCGATATTTATTGTATTCAAAAACTTTTTATTTTATATAAACAAAAATATTGTAAAAGATGCATGTTATACGCTAAAATATCGTGGGTAGAAAAGCTGCCGTTATATTGTCTAGTCGAAAGTATCCCTACGGACATTATCACTACTCTTCCTGATTGGTGATTTGATAGCCAATCAGAATTTGATTCCGAGAATTAAAAATAATGCTATATATCTTTCTTAATGATACATATAATTTATAATAAAATATCACAGAACTATGTTCTGAAAAACTGCAACTTCACAATAGTAATGTGTTCTCCTTAATAATGAATAATAATCAAATACAACATATTATTAAGGAGACCACATTCTTATTCCGAAGTTGTAATTATTCAGATCATAGGTCTGTGATTTTCTAAATACTAATTAAATGTTTTAATTAGAAAGATATACATATAAAATCAATTTTATCGAAAAATATTGTTGTTACTACCGGGATTCGAACCTGAATCTCTTCCAATCCGGTGAACGTGCATTAACGGATTATGCTACAGCACACAGTACATTGACGACAAATTTTCGAATATATATGTTACACTTTTCAAATTAATTAAATAAATTAATGTCCGTGTAATTTGTGTTTAAAATACAACATAATTTCTCCAAAACATTAAATATACGCTTGAACGTCTCTCAAATGAATATTTATTTATATAAGAATTAATTTAATCAGACTGAGGATAGATCGTTTGTCTTATTATGATTATATATTTTTTAATTGAGTAAATCATTACAAGTAGAAAGGTTCAACACTTATTCAGTTGCGTTGGTCATGGTCTCCTGGTGGGATTCTACATCCACGTCGGTCCCTTTTGACTGATGATCGCGATCTTTGCCTCTTAGGGCTGTCTCCAGAGAAGTGTTTGTTGCCTTTTCCACTCCATCGCTCCAACATGTGGGGATATTTCTCTTCTTCTTCGTCCTTTGACGTGGCTCACTACAACAAGCTTCTTGCCCAAAAAAATTTAAGGATTCGTCTCTGACAAATGGTTAAGAGTTTGTCCTTAATCATCAATTCCTACAGAATCGAGACATTCGTGCATCTCGCCATCCATGTTATGCGCAACACGCGTCTCCTGCACCACGTCTTAAAGGCATCAATCCATCAGAACCCTACAGAAGTGGTGTATTTGAAAAAGAACAGAGACTGGGGAAACTTTTTAAGATTCTATATGTACTGCAGCTACATTAACTTATTCTTGAACTCTTTCATATATTTTAGATGGTTCAAATACCATGAGACGAAATAAAGAAGACACTAGTAACACTGGCTAATGTTCAACGAAACCTTTAGAGTAGCGGAGTGTTGATCTCAATTGTTACTTGGGAACCCGTCGGAGAGCAATTTGAATAATTTGAAGTGTGTGGTATTCTGTCGCCCTCGAATATATTCAGGTTAGCTTTTTCGTATGAAATAAAAACAGAATGGATCGTAAAATGACTCGATTTTCCGTCGAATGATCAAAAATAAAGAACTTTGTATCAAAAAAATAATATTGAAGACTCTTATGTCTTTTAAAAAAGCATTGAAATACGTCATTTGAATGCTTGTAAGTTATCATCTTAATCACTATTGGCTCTTTAACGCATAGCAGGTCTCGAGAATTTCCCTGCATTTGTTGTGGACTTCTGGATATATTTTTAAAGACATTGTCGCTCCATCTCAGCGTTGATATCCTCAAGCTCTTGCGCCTGCTGGTCTTATGTTTAGCAAGTACTTGGGTGATTCTATCCACATGGCACAATCACCAAAATTTTCCAATTCTAATAAACTTTGAGACGCTTATTCCATTATACAAAGTGTAAACCTCATTGTTGTAGCATTTAAATATAAAATCATTTTCTAAAACCGACCCTAAACTTTGTGTTATCGCTTTTTTTCAATTTACGGGATTTCCAGGAATGGAGACCAAGAATTTTATTTAATTAAAAAGAAACAATATTCACATGTATGTATAGTAAACTCTCAGCCATTTGTCGGAGATAAATCCATCAATTTTTTGGACATCTTCCGAGAAGAGAAGATAGCTTGGAGAAGCTTGCTATTACGTTGGACCGACCAAGTGAAAAAAACAACAGGCAATTGAGATCTGCAAAATGCCGATAAAAGTGGAGAAGCATTGTCAAGAGGACGAAAGTTAACGGAAATCACGATCCGCAGTCATGAAAGACCGACGTGGATGATGTACAGTAGATATTAGGTATATTATCCGTATTAAATCGAACAAAAATTAGCAATATTTGAATATTTCCAAGAATATACAATTACTGGATTTTCACCTACAAAGGCATTGTTATTAAACAAATAATAAATATCTCATAGAGACAAAGCTATTTTTTATTAATATAAAAATATGGAAGTATGCATAATTACAGGGCTTACGACCTGTCTTCGGCTGGCTTAAGTGAACACTTTACATAATGTAACGTTCACCATTCCACCCAAACAACCTCTATATCTATCTAATTTTTGAAAGTTGTATGCATGTTAATATGTGGAATTACTTCGAATACCACCATTCCACCCAAATGGTGAACGTTGCATTGTGAAAAGTGATCACATAAGCCAGCCGAAGATAGGTCGTAAGCTCTGTAATTATGCGCACTTCCATATTTTTCTATTAATAAAAAATGGCTTCGTGTCTATGAGATATCTATTATTTGTCGAACAAAAAATGTTTGATAAAATGATTATTATCTAGTACTTTTTTAAATGAAATATAGCTTACATTTAAATTGATTTAAAAAAAATATATCTATAAAAAATGCAAAACAAACATTAAAAATATATATATTGTGAGGTGTATACTGACGGTATATCCTCCACCGCCTAGCCACACCGGAGAGCATGATAAGTGAGTTCGGGAATCAGATGCTACCTACTTACCATAGTCTGTAGATCCATCTTAACCATCTTTTGGGAAAATAAAAGTAAAGTTTGAGAGGTGATATTCAGAATAAAAGAGTCAACAAGTTTTAGTTGAATTTATTCAAAGATTAATATAACAGAAAACTACTTTGATAACTTAAAATAAAAAAAATAAGTTCGAAGTTACATAAGAGGTGACGACGACAATATTAATATCACAAATAATATTTTAAATATGAATTAAATATATTAATTAAAAAAATATACATATAAAATCAATTTTATCGAAAAATATTATTGTTGCGCCATCGGGATTCGAACCTGGATCTCTTTCCTAACCGAGGAAGGTGCATTATCTAACTATGCTACAGCGACAATATTTTTAGCGACAATTTTCAAACCTATATGTTACCTTTCTGATATTAATACATTTAATCGTTCCATCATTTGATAGAGTCATCTACCATATTTTTACAGAATCTCAAATACCTTTGAGTAAACTGATAGCAGACGCCAGAATTATCAATTCATTTTTATTAAATTTTGGACATATTGAGACAACTTTATTATTAGGAGAACACATTCTTATTGTGAGTTGTAATTATTCAGAACATAGGTCTTTGATATTTTAAATATGAATTAAATATATTAATTAGAAAGATATACATATAAAATCAATTTTATGATATATCTAGATATATGTAGATGGCTCTTTCAAATTATGGAACGATTAAATGTATTAATATCAGAAAGGTAACATATAGGTTCGAAAATTGTCGCTGTAGAATAATTGGATAATGCATCTTCCCCGGTTAGGAAAGAGATCCAGGTTCGAATCCCGGTGGCGCAACAACAATATTTTTCGATAAAATTGATTTTATATGTATATCTTTCTAATTAATATATTTAATTCATATTTAAAATATCACAGAGCTATGTTCTGAATGATTACAATTTCACAATAAGAATGTATTCTCCTAACAAATAATACGTCGACCTGCGGCGATTCCTCTCGCTCCCACGGTAAAGTTTGACATCTTCGCGCATCCATCTCTCTCGGTGTCCTGGGAGCAGCTTCTACCGCGGTATCTGAGTGCCTGGCAATTGTGGTCAGGACACTCCTTCAACCAGCGGCTCACGCACGGATCCTCTTCTCCCAGGTGGACCATTATAAGATATTGTCGACGGGTGTGGGGAAGAAGCCGTAATTTTACGTGGTAAAAATAATGTAAAGAAAGAATGAAAGGTAAGAAATGAAGTAAGAAGTGAACGTAAAAATGAAGATCTTAAGAAAGAAGGTAGAAAAATGAAGTAAGAGGTGAAGATCGTAAGAAAGAAGGGAAATTTCATTATTTTCCTTCAATCGGCATCCAGCTCCACGTTCAAACGCCACTCTGGCGTTTTCTCCGCACCTTTATCCAGTACGTACTCCATCTTCAAACAAGAATTCTGATATATGGCGGGAACGGCCAACAGCCGCCCGCAGGGCATACCTCCCAGCTTGAAACGCGGGTGCAAGTGAACCACCTACTCGCGCCGGTCCGATCCGTTCACCCGGTCGCACCTAGCGACGAATTTCGAGACCAGTGATAGGCGTTTCGCTCTGTGTGTGAAATTTAACCAGCCTGGTATATCAGTTATTCAATTTTGGTACTAACGTCACTTACTTCTTATTTTTAAAATTCGTAACGTTATATATACAAAAAAAAAAAAAACGATAAAGAAACACATCGGAAGACGATAACGTGTGATTTGGTCAAAATAATTGATAAACTGAAGTCCTCTTATAACCATTTTAAAATAATTTTATTTCCTATAAATATTGTTTCGTTAAAAGGTGGCTCGATTTTATCTAAAATATTTAAGTCACATTTTACAAGGAAACATGATCCCCTGTTTGAACAAATCGACAAAACTATTCCCTTCAGAATCTTTATTGCTGAATATATATTATATTTCACTTTGTTAGTATGTAGTTAAATGCTACAAGAAATGACATACGTGCATCGCTCGCCACTGGGTGTATAGATAGTATAAATAGATTTTTTTAATACATTTTTCTAGCTGTTTCATTTAATTTAACTATCTAAAATTGTTTAAAAAAAACCTGCGAGCTTGTATGAGAAGATGTGAGTATGTGGATGAGTCGAGAATGATGTGTCAGGACAGAAGAGTGTGGCTCTATCCTCTCTGTCTACTACCGCGGGGAAATGTCTTGATGGTAAGTTAGTTAGTAAAATTGTTTAAAATCAGTCTCGAGTCACGGGTTATTTTTTTTAAAGTTCCGGAATTCAAGACAGCAAAAAAACATGGAATTCCTAGGAATTTATTCCCAGTTGTCACGACACAGAATTTCTAGTCAGTACCCATGTCTCAGAAGCATATGTAAGCACTGTCGGTATTTTATTAAATCTATCAATAAATTTTATTATTCAAATCCTAAAATATATTTTTTCGATTAGGGGTTTAAAAAACGGTTAATATGTAAGAATTCTTAAAGTTTTCTGTAGATAATATTTTTAAATATACTTGTTAGGTAATAACAATAAAATATTTGTTTGAGACAAATGTAAAGAAATAGTTGTTTCAATTGTCCTAGATCGGCAAAAATATCACGTCCAGGTGAGTGAAGCCATTTTTAAAATGAGCCAAGTGCTTTTGTCAAACTAATAGGACACATTTGGTGGTCTCTATTAGGAGTGGGTCCAGGAATATAGTTTGTCTATATTTCATACCACTCACAATTCATTCACGCTCACAATTCATCCACGCCCACGATTTGCATATTGAATATATATATTTTAAACAAATTGGTATGTACTTTAAAAAATATATAATTATTACTTCTTTTATCTACGTATGATGCATATTAATTTATAAAATAAGGGTAGTGCAAAAGTATGGTATATAAATAAAACACCTAATAATAAAATGACAGCTTTATCTAACATAACCTGACTAGATCAATGATTATATAGGTATTTTAAAAAATACGTATTCAGTATTGTGTTAAATATATTTTTTATTTTTACTGACGTAATAAACTTCAGTATTGTCACTTGGATTGTATTATTTTCAGCGGAGCAGTATTAATTTACAACGCGGAGAAAATATGCCGTAAGTTATACACGGCACAACAACACTCAGTTTCCAAATGAAATAATGAAACGGTCCGTCATATATCTTGCCGCGACATCATCACTTGAATTTGGCTGCTTCGGAAATAAAATCTAAAAAAGCCCCGCGCCACCGACCGTCGGAGTGTTAGCGGAAATGTTTTTCTCGTCGGGAAATAAAAATGTTTTTCAAGAGAGCCCTTATAAAGCCGTGTACTTTAATACGGCGGATGATCCCCTGTACCTGAAACCGCATTGAATATATTATTAGCAGTTTCAGGCGGGACTCCCCGACGGTTCGCTTACATCTGTTATGACTTGACAGGTTTCCTTTGTCTGAGGTCCATTAACAGATCGGCAACAATAACAGCCGCGTATGAGGAGGCGAGAGAATTACCGTCAGAGTTTCTTTATTAAAAAGGGACAGCAATTAGGTCTCGCTAGAAGGGTGATAAAGACCCGTCCCTCGCGAACCTAAATGCGGTGCGAGCGGCGAGAATACTGCACGAGGGTTGGTTTCTTAACTTTGTACGCGATGCCAGCCAGGGGACGCTGCTCGCCTTTCTCCCCCGGTCGGGCTAGCTGGACGGCTTCTGTTAAACCTAATGCACCGCTAAGTGAGCCACCGCACGCACAACTCCATTAGGGCTCGCACGAGGCGACTCAACCAAAATTGATTATAAAATCTAGACACCGTATACAAAATACCTCATCGGCGGTACATCAGCAAAGCAACCTCATCTTTGGAACACGTATATTTTTATACAGTGCCAACATCTTTTATTAATTGTTGATTCCACTGGTGTAGACTTTACCTCTGGCGAGATAAATTAGTGCGTGTTCTGGTAGAGTAATTACGCCTAATTCAACTAGTGGCTTCATATTTTTTTGCGAAGATCTAACGAACGTAGTTGAATGTGAGATGATTGTTTGTTTACTGGTGTGGATGATGGGGTACACATTTGTTTAATGATGGGCCTATATAGAATATACACCGTGTCTAATTGTATTATAATTTTCTCTGAAGTTTGGAATGTTGTAGTCGGGAACTAAAATGCTTACGCGTTCCTTGACTCGCGTTTAATACATTCCCTCTCTCACAAGACACCACGCAAATTGCACCATGTTATGTTAAAATCATTATGTTGATTCTATGATATTCCAATTGTTTCTTATTGAATTATATTAATTGTAATATTTTTTTGTTGTTATTTAATACGTCTACTATTCCCCCTGGTATGCAATGTAAGGGTATATGTCGGTATTAATCCGATACGTGATTCATATTTAGTTATTTTATACTTTTTTTATATTTTAGAGTTCTTTTTCACAGTTTCACTGTTTATATTTTTTTCTTGCTATGTCAGGGTGCATTTAATGCCTAAAAAATATGCATTTTGGGGAGTGGGAAACACAAAATGTCTGGACAATTACGATTAAATGTAATTAACATTGAAAAATATGCCGATGAACGGCAAAGACCATCGCGTGTCACGTGATTGTACCGAGTTGACCTATCAACCCCGCTTAATCCACACACGTCAAGTTTTTATTATTTTGTATAGATATTCTCCTAAATTGTCAAGTTTGTAATATTACTTTTATTTTCATTTTTTCACAATATTTATATTTTCTCAAACCATTAAAACGTGTATTTTGTAACGTGTTGCTTCCTTAATTAAAATCTTTTAACATTTCTTCATAATTCATCCTTGTATTATTTATTATGGTCATTAACATTGTGCAGATAATCTGTATATTATTAGGAGAACACTTTCTTATTGTGAAGTTGTAATTATTCAGAACAAACGGTCTGTGATGTTTTAAATATGAATTAAATATATTAATTAGAAAGATATACATATAAAATCCATTTTTATCGAAAAATATTGTTGTTGCGCTACCAGGATTTGAACCTGGATCTCTTTCCTAACCGGGGAAGGTGCATTATCCAACTATGCTACAGCGACAATATAAAATCGCTAAAAATATTGTCGCTGTAGTATAGTTGGATAAGGCACCTTCCTCAGTTAGGAAAGAGATCCAGGTTCGAATCCCGATGGCGCAACAACAATATTTATCGATAAAAATTGACAATATAAAATCGCTAAAAATATTGTCGCTGTAGCATAGTTGGATAATGCACCTTCCCCGGTTAGGAAAGAGATCCAGGTTCGAATCCCGGTGGCGCAACAACAATATTTTTCGATAAAAATGGATTTTATATGTATATCTTTCTAATTAATATATTTAATTCATATTTCAAAAATCTGTATATTAAAAAAATAAGATTAAAAGAGTAAGGATGACTATCACTTATATTAAGCTGCATTTTACAATATTTACTAGAAAATTACACAATATGTTAATACAATTTTAAGTAAAGGTGTAATTTAAATACCAAAAAAAACAATTTAATTAATATTTGAATCAGATAGTTCACATGGTAATATAATTTTTTTTTTAAATTTAAATAATTTTATTCATGAAATAGCAACATCTGGTAAAGACACTGATCAAACGGCTAATCTGCCGTGTATATCTGACCTTTCTGGCTGACATTTCGTAACCCGTTGCAGGGTTCATCATCAAGGCTAATTTGATATGTGACTGTTGGTGTGATTAATCACATGTGATGATGGACCCGGCAACGGAGTCCGTGTCTCACTTTTGTCCTGGCTGGGCTCCGACATTGTCTCTGTGGGGATTTCTATTATGAAACAGGCGTTCTACGTTTTTCAATCTCCACACTACTCACCAGGCAGAAAATTGTATGACCAAGTACCTACTTACTCTACAGTAGAAATTTCGGCATTCACTAAAGTTTATAGTTAATTATTGTTACATATTTTTATTTAATTTTTTTTGTTTTATTAACTACTAAAATGAGTTTAAATACATCTACCGGTTTCGAAAAATACCATTTTCTTCTTCAGAATGTCATAACTAACTAAAACATATATTGTTTCTTTGACAGAATCTATTTTTAAAAAATGTATTTAAAAAAATAATAATAATAATAAATTCTAAAGACAAAGATGATAAATTTAACAATTCTGGTGTCTATAAACTTAGTTGCAAGGATTGTGCTGCATTTTATATTGGTAAAACGGGTAGAAATTTTAATATAAGAGTAAGGGAGCATTTCAGATGTTTGAACAATAGTGGGTTTTCAGAATTTGTTAATCATTTGATAGAAAATGGTCATGATTTTGATAAAAAATTGGGATTGTCAATTTTGCATATAAACGGTGTTGGTCACAAATTAAATAATTTGGAATCGTTGGAGATAAATAAAGCGTGTAAAACTAATCAAAAAATTATAAACAACCAACTAAATTTAACTACGAGTCCCATTCTAAAAATTTTTCCTAAAAATTATTCGAGTAAATATGTATTAAGTAATGATTTGAGTTAAGTACTAAATTTTTTTTTTTTTTTTTAAATAGATTCTGTCAAAGAAACAATGTATGTTTTAGTTAGTTATGACATCCTGAAGAAGAAAATTGTATTTTTTGAAACCAGTAGATCTATTTAAACTCATTTTAGTGGTTAATAAAACAAAAATAATAAATAAAAATATGAATCTTAACCACAAAGATAACATTGCTGATTTGAAAAGTATAATTATTGTTACTATATATTTAATTATTTAACTTAGTAAATATTGATGTTTCTGAAAATATGGAGGTTAGTGATTGGATGATTTATTATTTGTGTTCTACGCCTTGCAATGTGTAAGGAAGAAATAACAGTTCGTATTACGTCTGCACACGAGATCCTAAGAAGATAATTTTGTTACAGATGAGTAAGAAGTTACAAAAGAAATTAAGTATTACCTAACAATTTCCTTAATAAAATTTTAGATATAATATATTCAGATGTCCTGTTACTTGTACGATATAGTAGGCATGTTCCACCTCGATTATCACATGAATAATATGAACAAACTGAAAAAATCTTTAATTTGGATGTTAAAAGTCACAGTTTTTTAATACAGAACTTAACGTTTCTTGATAATAATATATTTGAGTACCACCAGGATATGAACCTGTAACTTTATCTTGCTACGAGAATGCGTTAATATTTTATCGCTAGAACTATATGATATTATTTATTTATAATTAATTACATACACAACAATACAATTGAATATTAAGTATATTTGATTACTATTTACAAAAAAATAACAAATTTCCCAAAAAACAAGCCAAAAGGAAAATTTATGACATTGCCCAACTAGGCAAGCCTAGCCATATTGAAATATTATATTTGTCTTATACATACAATTATCCACACTCTTATTTGATGTGATTAATAATGTTATAGTTTTCTTTTAATTTCGGATAGATAAGCAAATGGTGTTCCATTATTGTCTCCTTTCTTGTATAGAAATGCTGAAATGTTATTTTATCGATTTATTTAGTCTTAGTTGGAACAAAGGCTGGAGATGAGTCTGATTGTAAATAACATTAATGAACTTAACTAAACTTAATCGCAAACAATAAATGCCTGAATAATGAAATCACTCAGACTATGTGCCACGGTGAAGAATGTTCAACTACTTTTTTAATGTTTGCGTAAGGGTTGTTCACTGAAGTTTAATAATCTGCTGTATAATTTTATTTTATTTGTTTAAATTTTCATAATATATGACACCCTATTCTCATAAGACACCTTTATAATAATAATAATAATAATAATAATGCGTATATTCCAGCTTGATCGGGTTGTTTAAAATTATGACCCGATTCGCCATAAAGATAACACATATTATATAATACATTGAAATTACGAAATATTATTTATGTTATGAAAAGAAAACTAAAAAAATAAAAAGTTCACATATACGTATAAATATAAATAATTCAGTCACGACCATTATTGTACCTATAGCTATTTTGTAGGCGTTGCCATTCTTTGGTCAGGGAACCAGCTTTCCATGAGAGCGCCGCTTGCACCAGAGAGTTGGTGCTGAGCTCCAGCTGCAGATTTACGCCCGCAACTCAATGTCTCAGAAGCGGAACAAATCCATGTATACGGCCTTCGGCAAACGTTGTAGATGCGCTGTAATAACGCGCCAATCCGAACAGTATTCTGTATGAGTTGTTGTACTGAATCCGGAGACGGTTGTACGTCACTTGCTTGTATTTCGACCAGAGCTCGCAGGTATACATGCTGGTGAATAACGATTTAAGCAGGGCATCGGTAGAAACGCTGTGACAGAAAATTTGCACGAACTCTCAACTGTCACCTCTGCCGTTCTATGTCATCATATGAAACTGGCGATACTCGTACTGATACAAACAATAGATCGCACTTCAGCCTTCTTAAAACCTCACTAAAAACATGTTCATAACATTTAACTGTTAATCTTTGAGTTCAGTAAGACATACGAAAAGAAAGTTCAATATTTGAATACGTCCAAAAATACACAATTACTGAATTCTTCAGTTCAAATCCTCAATACGTGTATTTATCTCAAATAAATCACATCGTATCCGTGGACAAGCATCGTAACAATAATTTCTGAAAAAATACAGGTTACATACGAGATACCATATTTGTAACGATATCTTAACCCTTACTGCCCGGTGAGTCAAAACAAAATACGCCCGGCGATGGTGGGTTATTTTAGACCCATCTTAATTTATCGATTTTTCAACCGTTTTGTGGGAAATTTTAATAGATATTTAATTTGAAATATTATTTTTAAGAGAACACATTCTTATTGTGAAATTGTAATTATTCAGAACATAGGTCTGTGATATTTTAAATATGAATTAAATATATTAATTAGATAGATATACATATAAAATCAATTGTATCGAAAAATATTGTTGTTGCGCCACCGGGATTCGAACATGGATCTCTTTCCTAACCGGTGAAGGTGCATTATCCAACTAATTTGTCTATCTGTTTACTCAAAGGTATTTGAGATTATGTAAAAATAAGGTAGATGGCTTTTTCAATTAATGTAACTATTAAATGTATTAATATCAAAAAGGTATCACATAGGTTCGAAAATTGTCGCAAAAAAATATTGTCGCTGTAGCATAGTTGTATAATGCACCTTCCCCGGTTAGGAAAGAGATCCAGGATCGAATCCCGACATTTTTTGATAAAATTGATTTTATATGTATATCTTTCTAATTAATATATTTGAAATATTATTTAATGAAATGCCATGATGTGCCGTAATATTTTTACTATAAAATTATGATGAATAATGTATGTATTCTCGCGCGTTATCAGACGCCATACACGGACCAAATACAAACATCTACTGAGCATGTGATGTCAACTAAAATGAATTTTTTATTTTTTACAAAATATTTATAGAAGTGAAATAAATATATTATTAATAGAATATAAGAAAATTACATCATTTTTATACAAAATGCAATCATAAAATAAATAATATTATTATATAAGAAGAAACAAATGAATTTGACATAATTTAAAAAAATAAGTAAAACAATAGATAAATTACATTAAAAATAGATATAATATTGACTGTGTTCTGTAAATTCCGGTCAGTAAGTTTGTCATTGCCCATATCTGGAATACTTTGTAAACCCTCTCCACGGAATGTTAAAAACGATAACAGATAGAATGGAGCAGTAAAAATTATGCTCAGTGTTGACAATATATGTTTTGGCGTGACAGGTGAGATTCAATCCCGTACAAATGACGGTCAGTTTTTGAGCATTTTTTCACATTTTTATCAATAACTCATTTGAATCTCCTCCGATAATATTAATTTGTGTCTCAAATTATTTGTAAATATTTAATAAAAGAAAGAAAACAGCATTAAATAAATATTTGTCGCAAACATCCGGGTCAGATCTGACCCACCACCGCAGAAAATGGGTTAAGAAATAAAAGAGAAAGCTTTGATTATGATACATTATGAAACCTCGTTTAAAGAAACAGTAGAATGATAGAATTATGTCACAAGATAGATATTGAACATGGTAGTACATGCTTTAAAGTACATAAAATTATAATTTATATTTACATATGAAGTTTTATCACAACTTTTATTTATAGATAGTTTAAATTATATTTATATGTTGATAATATCATTTTGTTTTAAATTTCAAATTTTAATATATTTTTTAATAATATCATTTCATTTTGAAATATTCCACTAAAAGCGTGCATAAAGCAAATCTAATTTTAAAATAAATAAATGTTGGACAGCGTGAAATAATATTTTGCATGAGTATAGTATACATTTATTTTATATACGCGGGAACATAAATGAACATTTATGATTTTGAATATTCTGATGCGAATTGGCATAATTTGATTGCGTGGTGTATTGGACACCAGTGGTCACAAATGACATTACCGGTAATTTAAAAAATAATTTTAGTATTCATTTGTCAAATCGTCCTCTTATCGTTTCCATCCTTCACCGCCTTAATTATTGTCCCATTTTTATACCACCGTATTCTGCACCTTCCAGCCACTAGCCATCTCGACAGATATTCTCAATACATGTCTAAGTCACTTTAATTAAGATTTTTTTTTTAACCTTTCCTATACGGTGCTAAAAAGAAACTTTTGCAATTTCTGTATGATAAATATTAATATTTTGCATTTATTACTTACATTAATCATTAAAATAATAGTTGATATATATAAGTGAATGAATCAATTATTGTATAAAAGTGCTAAAAATGAAAAAAAATATTGGTCATACGGAACTACAGCATAAAAACTCATATGACACGTCTAACTCGGCCTGCGCACGCTCTGCCACTAACTAAAGTGACTATCGGCATCCGGCACCCCGCGCCCCGCGCACTAAGCATTACGCACCTTTCCGTACACATACATGTATATATTGACAAATACACGTCAGGTTCTTCGAGAAAACATTTTTAATTGACGTGTATGGTAAATACTTGTCCATATTTGTATAATCTTATTGGAAGTGAACGATTTCCAGTTGGTGTTGAGTGTGTTGTACAGTTTCGGAGCTAAGAACATGTAGAATCGTTGAAAAAATGTCGTTGTTGCTCTCGGAACTGGTGTGTAGATGTTCGTTCTGATTTATTGCTTGGGGTGAGTTGTTGTCAGCATGGAAATATTGGACAAGCCTCAACTCAAAATTAATACACTACTATATCTCTGACAAAAACCTCTCCCCGAACAATAACGAAAAAGTCATTATAAAATGATTAAACACAAACAAATAGTAGTAATACAAAAACATGGTTAAAAAATTAGAAGTCAAGAACGTAAAAACGCACGAGACTAAAAAAAATACACTCCAAACTCGACTAAATATTTTAAGTTTACAATTTTAACTCATTCAGTGTCGACACAATAGAATGTGATATTACATTTTGAATTAAATTATCTGGTGTTATTTATTGTCGTGTAAAATATATTCAGGTTTAGCTTAGAATTTAGGCTTTCTTAGAAAAATGTCGTACAAATAATCGACATGGCGACACTACTATTCCTGGAACAGAGGTGTCGCCACATACACACACACACACTGATTTATTGGTGATACTTTGTTCCAACAAATTATACCGGAACGCATTCCAATCATGGAAAAAGGTACTGGAACAACATTCCAGTGCATTCTGGCCTACTAACCACTGGCAGCCTGGATTATTATCTCAGACACGGATCCTGTGAGATCTTTGAAAACAACTCGCTTTCGTAGTACCCGTGTACACACCACGTCTCAGAGATTCACGCATCTTACTTCACACTCGTCACGTACGGCAAACGTCAAATGTCATTGTTGTTCGTAAGTTGGGAGATTTTTAAACTCCCTAGCAGCGGGATAAATGTTTGTAATTTGACGCCTTATATATGGTAAAAGTTAATGTTTAATAACTTGTGCTAATCTTTTTTCAGAATAGAAAACTATACGAATCTATGGTGATTTTAGGTGCACGTATAATATATAGCTATCAGATAGAAAGTCTTTTATTATCGTTTTGTTCTCTTTCTAGCGATCTCAACACGTGAACACGGCATTGAGATGATCAACTAAATCTCTGAGATTATCTCGTCGTGTCTCCTTCCGTGTACACGGGCCTTTACTCTCTTCATGAGAATCCATATGAGGGTCCAGAAAAAAATTTACCTTTATCCAATTCACGAAATTGAGATCAACGTATTTGAAATTGATTATACAGGCAGAAATTTTATTTTGTAGTAATTTTTTTTCGATATAATGCTTCTAAAACATACACACGTTGTGATTTTTGAATCTGCGCGCCGACGTCAGAGTGGATTGCTTTACCGAGGTACAGCGCAATTATAATTATATAATTTCGATTGGCGACGCGGACGGCGGACAAGAAAGTCATTCTTGCGAGAGGCGCTCGAGGGCCTGGTAGCGGGTGACAGTGAAGACTCAAGATGGAGTTCCCGCGATGGATTCAGAGATTGAAAGTGGGCCTGATCTATCCGCGAGATTAGAAGAGACTCCGCTGCAACCAGCGGGGAGGCCGTATGAAAGCGATGGCAGACGGATGGGTTCGACGTAGAAAATCAATTCTGGTACGGAAGTGTGGCTGCCCGGGACCAAGGTTGCGACAACGCCTCACGGCAGCCTGGCATTTGTTGCCTCTTCACCCTTTGGCAAGCTGGGCATAAATCTATTGTGCTAAATCGGTAACATTGTATGTCCACCCACACTGAGAGAAAAGTTTAACGAGAAGAAAGAAGACTTCAAAGATTATTATCGAGCTTACAATGTTGGGATTTGGTATGTTTCTTGAAATAAATAGTGTAATGTGTCACTTGAGAGTTTGTTTTCACAACCATTACTTCCACCCATCCGAGGTAGCAAGCGCCACACGAACACCCACACCCTTAAAAAACTCAAACTTAGCTAGATCGGTGGCGGTACCTCTGGCACCGTATCGACGTTTTCAAGTGCAGATATTAATAGTAAAACTGCCCCTATTGCTCAATAATGATTTTGGATTAATATTTAATTTTTAGTTAATTGAATTGTGGCGGTTCTGTTTCTGAACCCCTAATATAATACAGTGTGCCTATTTAAAAACAGTTAGTTTAGTATATTTGAATTAATCGGTAATAACATCACCACAATATTATTAGTACCAGAAGATCTCCAGATTGGTTGTAATTTATTTGCTTATAATTATGGCGGAGGAATCTACTTTCCAATTAGTAATTTTACGAAGGAAAACGAGATCTTGTATTTGTCTTCTTTGAGAAAGGTTCAAAAGTTTGACTAAAGTCAGTCTGACTTCATAATTGGTAAGATCTTCGGATGGCGAACAGTGATATAATAAAATCCTTTGAATGCCGTCAAGTTTTTATTATGGATTTCGTAGACAGACTAGATTACGCTACAGTGCCCAGGGAGAGATTTATGTTATGCTACTGCAAGTCACAAACCGTGACACGAAATAAACATTTTTTTTTTTTTTGTAAATTGGCCGGGTAAACATAAATACGGGTTTTTGTAAACATAAAAAATAATATGATCATTAGCAAACAGAACGAAACGGATGATAGGATACTATACATAGATAGAAGTAGATTGGAAAGAGGAACGATAATTGTGCCCATTGTTATGAAAGTGGTCAAGAAATTGAAAAAAATAAATTTATCAATTTTTTTGCGTCACATAGTTTTAAATTAGTATAATATGATGCAGATTGTAACCATTGTGAAAATTTTGAAGCGTTATATTTAGTGTATTATTACGTATAGAGTAAGTTCAATAAATTATGTTGTCTCTACCTTATTTACATATAACTGGCAGAAAATAGGAGCCGATTTCTTACGGTTAGGTCTGCGGGCGGCTATTGCGGCCGCATCGCGGCCAATAGTGTTCGCTGCGCGGCGTTTTCATCGCCAATCGTCGATTGCTTGCTGCTAGGCTCTGTCAGCGCGACCATATTCTCGAAAAAACTGAGATAATATTTACATAAATGATTATAAAACATACGTAAATAAAGAATGTATAACGAAAAATTTTCAAGTTTAATATTAAATATTAAAAAATCTATTATGTTATTCTCATATTTTATTTGTACACAATGGAAAATGGAGTCTAACAATGCGGATTTTACGTTTTATAAACAATATCGTCTAAATGCCGTCCATTTCTCTCAAGACACTCTTGCAATCGGACTCTTAAATTTGCGAACACGCGAGAGCAAAGCGTCGGTTCAATGGCAGCAACGTCACGGCGGGTATTTTCTTGTAGGGTCTGAATTGTTCGAGGATTGTCGCTGTAAACTCTCGGTTTAAGGTATTCCCACAAAAAAAAAATCACACGATGTAAGGTCCGGTGACCGAGGTGCCCAGAGTATGTCTCCGTACTTGCTGATTAATTTATTGGTAAAAATTCCCCTCAGCTTCTCAATTGAAATTCTAGCCCCGTCTTACTGAAATTGTGGTCTGTCATTGAACTCGGGAAACAGCTGCAGTTGTGATACCAAAAACTCGTCAATCATTTGGCAATACAAGTAGCACCGATTGTCTTTTGGTGGTTAAAAAAATAAGGGCCAATTATCCCTCGGGCAGATATTACAAAACACACTGTCGTTTTTGGACAGTGCAAATATTTTTAATGGCGTTCCCTCGGGTTGTCGAGGCACCAGTATCTCATGTTCTATTTATTAACAAAGCCATCGATGTGAAAATATGCTTCGTCACTAAAGAATATGTTTTCGCTGTTCCAAAACGTTCCAGCATCGTTCTCGCTAAGGTTTCACGTAAATAATAGTCATTTTCGTTGAGAAACTGCACGATTTGCAGATTGTATAGGTGAAGCTGTAGATTATTTTTCAAAATAACATGCACTGTTGATTTTTTATTCCAGTAAAGACTGCAATATTTCTTTTCGATTTACGCGGATTGCGCATAATTTCACGTCGAATTTGAGCCACATGTTCTAGCATCGCTGCTGACGTCGATGGTCCCGTAGGAGCTTGAATAATCGTTATCCCTTCCTGTCTGAACTTTTGAATACAACACCGGATAAGTTGCGTGTTCGGCCCGTCACTTACTCGTCGAATATTAAAGTGAGTACAAAAAGGGCGACGCGCACGAACCAATGAATCACCGCATTTTAAATGTTGTTCAACCGCGAACGCGCGGTGCTCTCCCGACCAGTGACTCATTGCGACTGGCAAATCCGCAAACCAGGCGCGTCGAAAAATACTCCTCCCACTTGCCTCACCATGATGGTTTACGAGCAATTACAATTTAATATTTAAAAATTTCTGCTGAACACCCTATATTACAAACTGTCAACGTTGCATCATTCTTTAACAGTGCGACCATAGAAAAAATTCGAATGATTTCATTCATGGTTTCTATGATATGATGCGTGATGACCATAGATAAGAGAAATAACAGCTCTTAATTCATCCGTTATAATGTACGCTTCATTTAAAAAATATTACCTTTATTGAGTATATAAAAGAGAAAACGTTTAAGTAATCATAACCTAGAAATATTAAAATTACATTATTTTGTACTGCATGGCCATTTAATCAAGCACTAAACAGACATAATTACACTATCAAAGCCGAAGCCGGCATCCAGAAAGTCACATATGTAGACGGGAAAGCGTAATATTATGACGAATTGTATAGTTATCCTCCTCCATATATTTGATTTCATTAAAATACCATTAGTGTTTGAACATAATTGTTACTTAGAATCGTACCAAAATAAAATAAAATAAAATTTTCGTTACTATCTTAAGTGCTAACAATTATATAGCTGCCCCTTTTCAATAGATTTCATATAAATAAAGTCGTTGAATTAAAAATGGTTAGATTAACAATGCCCTCGTAAGACAAACGCGTCTTACGGAAATTAAATGAGTATAACGTATGTGTGATTATGGAGTTCTACAAACTTACGAAAAAATCATATTTTATTTGAATTCAAATTATTTTCACTTTGTGTAGTTAATGTGCAACGCATTTAAAGAAAATAAGACAAAGCACACGTGGGATATTTCTCGACTAGCAGTGATTATATGACTCCAGTTCACCGCAAGGATGCAGAGGTCGAGGAGAGGTCCAGATTTCATTTGGGACATATTTAAGACCCGACCGCAACCCTCACCCCTTCGGAAAAGTTATGGCCACAATTACCAGAAATGCGATTTTTTGAATTAATGGCAGTTTGGAGCGTAAATCATAATTGAAAAGAATCTCGAGATGCCGTAAATATAAGTTCGGAAATAGCAGTAAATTTTCACGACAGTTTGTCTGCTCATCGATCGAGGCAACGGCGAAAGCGAGACGAGAAAAAAATTAGCGATCATAAAAAATATATTTAATTAAATGCATCAAAAATATATTTGTATATTTCAGTCGTATAAATATTTAATTTTATCCAAATACTCAAAAGTAGTCTGAGGTTAATCATATTGCTACAGCGACAAGATTAGTTTCAGTATAATTAAATCTGAATAAGTTACAATTGACGAATACTAATATTATATAACGTTTTTGTTATATAATAGCAATCAAACATAATTATTATTTTTAAGGAGAACACACATCTTATCGAAAAATCCCAGTAGCTACTAAATAATTTTACGATAGTTAGATTTTTTTCTGTATATTTTTCTAGTTGATTAATTTAATTTGTATCTAAGTTTATCCAAATTTAATAAAATTGATTAATTAGTCAACTCTGGCATTTTTAGAGGGATTTACTCACACGCATTTGAGATTCACCGCAATATAAAATTGATTAATTTTTTAAAATGGAAAAATTAATATATCAATTGAAAAGATTATAGAATATAAATTTAAAATTTGTAGACAATGCATTTGATTGTTATAGCGAAATGGTAAACGCGCTTCTAGGTAAGATAAAAATAGGTCTAAGTTCGTATCACGATAGTAACTAAATAGTTTTTCAATAGATAGGTTTTTTCTGCATATCTTTCTAATTGATTTATTATAATTTATATTATAGAGTTGAAGGGTTTGAGAAGAGGTTTGATATAAATAATGTTCCATACATGAAATTTAATCATGTATGTTTAAAAAAAAACTTTTTGGGGAGCTACCTGCGTCAAATTATGTAGGTCTAAGGTAAATATTTCGGTTTTAGAGTGGGTAGTTAACATTGCGTGTAAACAATATTTTTAATATATTTACAAAGCATGTAAAATTCAAATTTTTCATATAATGTATTATTCTTTTTTTATATAATGAATTTATCTTGATTATTTTATATCTATAAATACATAATTTTAAAGCTTCTAAAATAAAAGTAATTGCCTAGTCAAGTCAACAACTAGTCAAATATTGCAAGAAAGTTTTAACTTGATTTAATTTTAAATAAATATATTATATGTATTCTCAAATACAAATTAAATGTATTATTTAGAAAGATATACATTTAAAATCAATTTTATAGAAAAATATAGTTGTTACTACCGGGACTCAAACCTGGATCTCTTCCAATCCGGGGAACGTGCATTAACCGATGATGCTATAGCACCACAGTGAATTGATGAGAAATTTTCGAACCTTTATGTTAAACTTTTCAAAATGATACATCTATCGTTCCATTATTTGAAAACCGTGTTCTTTAAGTGTAACATATAGTTTCTAAAATGTGTCGTCAATTCACTGTGGTGCTATAGCATAATCGGTTAATGCACGTTCCCCGGATTGGAAGGGATCCAGGTTCGAATCCCGGTAGCAATAACAATATTTTTTGATAAAAATTATTTTATATGTGTATATTTCTAAATAATACATTTAATTTGTATTAAAAACATCACAGAACTATGTTTTGAATAATTACAATTTCACAGTAAGAATATGTTCTTCTTAATATAATAATAATTAATATAGTATCAAATGAAATATTGTAAATAAAATGTTTATACTAAATACAAAGTAATACGTGCAGTAAGCGTATAAAAATTGTACCATTTTGAATTCAAATATAAATTCTGATACGTTTTTCATGTTACGTTTTCCTATTTATCAGTGAAAAAATTCATAGGCTATGAATAACATTTTTAATTGGTCGCGGTTTGCTTTACAAAAATAAACCCGGATTTTGACCGAAAAGTCCATGAGAAGTTAAATTGGAAAAACGAATTTTTGGTCATATCAAAGGAAAATGGCGTGTTTTTGTGTCTATTTATATTTGAACACAAATATAATGGAAAATGTTTTTTAGTGAAAAATATTTGCAGCTTGATATGGATAATCAAAATTTTATCGCATATTTGGTAGAATTTTTGTAGCATGAAAATCAGAAGCGCTTATCCCAAACGTGTGTGTCTATTTCACAAAAAAACGACAAAATTGTGTGACATAAATAATAATTTATAAAGAAACCAAAAATATAATTTATAGGGTTTGGGTCATTATTCCGACAGCCGACTTCCCGACAAAACAATTTCCCCACAAGCCAAGTTCCCGTATAAAAGAAATGTAATATATGTGAACACGTATGTAGAAATATATATGAATGAGTTCTTTGCCTATTAAGACCATCAAATACTTCTTCATCTTCCTCAATGGCCTTTGCAGCCCATATCGAGCTTTGGCCCCCCGAATATTTCACATCCACATGCACCGGTTCTCAGCTACACGATAGAAGTATTATGTATACATAAACTATACAGACAAAAAAAGTGTAAAATCATGAAATAAACTATTGAAAAATACTTTTGTTTGATATTTATCTATCCAACGGTCGACGATCACCGTGTGCGCGCAATATGAACGCGTATATACAGGTGTCCTGTAAGTAGTGATCCAAACGAAAACCATCGATAGCTGAGATCATGCGTTATAGGTTTAATGAATGTCACACGATTTTCGAGATATATGAATTTTTGAATAATTTTACTTTGTTACTTTTTTAATGTCATTTCCAAAAATTTTTTTACTCCATAGTGTTTTAAACTTTGTTGAAAAATGTTAAATGGTCCGAATTCACATTTTTAGACATCTTAAATTGCTTCTGTTTTTTAAAAAACAGTGACACATTTCATAGGAAAACTTGTCAGAAATAATATTCAACCAACATAAAGCGATATTTTTATATGTTTTGGAAATGACATCAAAAAAAGTAAAAAAGGATACCAATTATTCAAAAATTCATTAAAATTATAGTATCATACATTCATTATACTTATGATGGGTTATTCTGATGGGTTATTTACTATCGATGTCTTTTCGTTTGGACCACTATTTACTGGACACCTTGTAGAATGGTTCCTGTCCTGGCTTTCAAATAATGGAACGACAGATGTATTAATTTTAAAAAGTGAAACATATAAGTTCGAAAATTTGTCATGAAAAATACTGGCGCTATAACATAATTGGTAGTTTACTTTCCCGGATTGGAAATAGAGATCCAGGTTCAAATCCCGGTAGCGCAAAAACAATATTTTTCGACAAAAGTGATTTATATGTACATATTAATAATTAATACATAAATTAGTATTTAAAACATCACAGACCTATGTTCTGAATAATTACAACTTCACAATAAGAATGTGTTCTCCTTAATAATAAACTATATTTTAATGCAAGTATGTACATAAAATAAGACGATTTTAAAAATATTTTTGGTTAACATAGTATTATTGTTTGGGACATAAATTTATTGATATATAACATATAGTAATTACTTTGAACGAAATAATGCTCTGCTTTCCCCCCCCCATTCCCTTTCTTTGCTTATTAGTCGAAAGGCGGCCCTGTATTGGAGCAGTTCGGCGATAGCTGTTATCAATTTCGGAAACTTGGGAGTCTATTGGTGTTTTGGAACCGTTGACGAGATATTATGTGTGATAATCCAATATACAGTCCACGTTCAGAGGTGCTTGGAGATTCAGGAGAGGCCGGAGTGCGGTGAGTCATCTTTTCCTTCCCTGTCTAATTTTAACTTAATTTAATTGTTTGTTTAATTTTTAATTACGTAAATAAGTTTTTTACACAATTCTGAAATATGCACAAGACAACTATGCAAAATATATTTTGATGTGAGCCGTTTCGAGCAGCTGTCGGTACAGCTGAACGCACCAAGCAGAGCTGAGGAGACATCAGCGCACACACCAGCAGTGCGGCACCTCCTCTTCGGCCCTCGGCTTCGACAGCAGAATTTATTACATTATTTTAAATTCAGTATACATATATGCTGTTTTTTTTCTAACATTATTGCCTGCCTCATTTACACAACCGACCCGGGAATACATACATTGACATAAGAATAGGGACTACATTTCCCGCGATTCAATCATTAATTTACAAATATTCATCTCCAAAGTTAAATTATATAATCGATATTCACTCCCTTAGGGTGACGAAGGCACACATGTGACTTATAATACCGCAAAAGCCGCCGAAGTATGATGATGACAGAATACTAAAAGTGAAAAATAAAATACAATCGTGCACACGTCAGCGTTCAATAATTCAACTCTAAAAGTAATTCGTATTATTTATAAATGCGACATGTTATATGAATTTGTAACGAGCGGTATTAGAAAATTTTCCCGGCGGACTTTTTATTATATTATTTAGATGTTTTCACTCCCACTTTTCTTGAAATAAATCCCCTTTCAAGGTTACACGGCTCAATTTAATAAACATGTATAATTTTTATTTTCACTTTGTACCAAAACACACACATTTCTTGAGTTATATCACGACTAGTTTCGGGAAGCGTAGTCCTTCCTATCTACAGGTGTAAAGCAATCAATGATATTACACCAACTTATGCAATTGTTGACGATTGATTTTTTATTCATATTTTGATGTTCTTTATATACACTTCGTGAAATATAGGACTATTCCTAATGGCCCAAATCTATGGATGAGATCTTTATGAAACTCCAGACAATCTCTGAGATTGCTCTCATGAGACAACTCCTGGCTTTCGTGGTCTCAGAGTATACATTACTTACTTACTATACTTTTAAAATTAGCAATATTAACTTTGTGGTTAAAATTCATATTTTTATTTATAATAAATAATAATAAAGATAATAAATAAAAATATACTTACTTACTTACCATCACGCCGTTTCCCCGCGGGGATAGGTAGAGAAGATAGAGCGCCACACTATTCTGTCCTGACACACAATTCTAGCCTCATCCACATTCATACATCTTCTCATACAAGCTCGCCGATTGTTGAGGCTTCTAACAGAACCATCCTCCATTATCTTGCTTACCTGGTCGTGCCGAGTCTTCCGCGGACGTCCTCTATTTTTGGTGTCATCAACACTTGCGTCATATATCTTTCTTACCATTCTATCATCATTCATCCGTTCCATATGACCAAACTACCTAAGTGATCATTTCTTAATCTTTCTCACTATACTAACATCAGCTTTATATTCATTCCTTATTTCTTCATTTTTTACTCTGTCATAAATAGATTTGCCACAAATACGCCTAAGTGATCTCATTTCCACTGCATTCAGTCTACAATCGTATACATTATATCCGTGTATATCTCAGAGATTCTTGGTCTCTCGCTTCACTTCAAATGTTAAATGTCAGTACATTGACCAATGATGTTCCGTTCGTTAAATTTTTGAATTTGAATCTATGAAGACTCAAACTCATTAAACAAGCAACACTCTAATTAACTATCCTTCTAATACATTTTCTGGTTCAAAAAATAACTGTCTTCCACGCTGGTTCCTCATGACTCCCGTTCTTTTAACTATGCCCCTACACTTTTCTCGGCATCCTGTAGATATTAGGGCTGCCTTTTCCACTTGGTCGGTCCAACGGGTGGGGGATCTTCCTCTTCCTCTTCGTCCTTCGACGAGGCCTACCACAAGCTAACTAACTAACTAACATACCATCACGCCGTTTCTCCGCGGGGGTAGGCAGAGAGGATAGAGCGCCACACTATTTTGTCCTGACACACAATTCTCGCACCATCCCTATTCATACATCTTCTCATACAAGCACGCCTATTGTTGAGGCTTCTAACAGGATCTGGTTTACCTGGTCATGCCAGGTCATCCGCAGACATCCTCTATTTCTGGTAGCATCAACACTTGCGTCACATATCTTTCTTACCATTATCTTTTCATTCATCCATTCCATATGATTAAACCACCTAAATAATCCTTTCTTAATCTTACTCATTATACTAACATCAGCTTTATATTCTTTCTTTATTTCTTCATTCCTCACTCTGTTAAGCAACACTCGGAAAATAATAAATGTTTGTCTAACTTTTCAAAATAAATATAGTTTTAGATATCTACGATTTGTGCCCACGTGTCAACTCTCGCTGTCAAATTGAACGTTGTGTATACAGATTTAGTATTTATCTTTTTCTACCAATTTCGAGCCGATCTCTGAGTTTATCTCCGGATCAAAACCTCAAAACCAATCTGTGATTTATCTTTGATATTTATATCATCACGTCTCATTCGGTGGACACGGTTCATGAGATTGTTACTGTTGTTGGGAGATTGTTAATTGTTAAGAGAAAGAGAGCATTTGAGAAAACAATTTACGTTAACTGTAACATTACCTAATAAATAAAAATAAAGGTATCTCGAATATTCTTAAACGATACAGCAGTCTTATTTAGAATGACACGGAAATTAACTGATAACATGAATAAGAAATGGTACAAAGAGCCAGGAGTCAGGACCGAGCACGTGAGGTCTGGCACTGCCAAACAGTTGATTAAATTACGAAGACTGGTAGCGTCAAAAGTCTTATCTATATATGTTATCTATAGATGTATCTAGAAGTGTATACTATCCTTATGAATGTCCAAATGTAAAATATTTCAATAAAATTATCAAATAGTTATTGTGGCTTATTTAGTAAGTACCGTTTTTTATTATCGCAAGGGGAATTGTGTATCAATACTAGAAAATCTTAAAAGTAAATTAAATTAATTATATATGTAATCATTTAATTACGATAAACGTTAAAAGAAAGTATAAAAAGTGATAATTTTTATATTAATTACAAAGAAATGCGTACCATTATGTGAATGAAATCTTGGACTAGTTTAAGAAACTGTGATGTCAATGGAATGATGATAGAGTGACAGGCGCAGTTAGGCCAAGCGTGTGTGTGTATGTGTGTGTAGCGCAAGGAAACGACTGTCCACGAGAGAATGAGAAAGAACACCACGCTCTCTTCGCTCCAAGTCGCTCAACGTGTATGGTACTAAAATAACTCGTTATGTTATCTGATCTCACCGATTCTTTAGCAAATTTATTATTTTAATTGAATTTGCTCTTTGTTAACGGTGTTATTAGCATTTTGACGCAAGTTGCGTATTACGTCACACTAGGTCGACAGTTATGTATCTCCCCCGAAAGCTTTGGTATTTATGAAATACATCATATTTTAAATATGAATTAAATATATTAATTATAAAGATATACATATAAAATCAATTTTATCGAAAAATATTATTGTTGCGCTACCGGAATAAGAACCTGGATCTCTTCCCTATCCGGGGGAGGTGCTTTATCCAACTAAGCTACAGCGGCATTATTTTTAGCGACAATTTTTCGACCCTATATGTTACCTTTTTTTTTTTTTGAAATCAATACATTTAATCGTTCCATTATTTGACAGAGCCATCTACCTTATTTTTACAGAATATCAAAATACCTTTAAGTAAATCTGATAGTAGACGCCAGAATTATCAATTCATTTTTATTAAATTTTGGACACATTGATACAACTTTATTATTTTTTAGGAGAACACATTCTTATTGTGAAGTTGTAATTATTCAGAACATAGGTCTGTGATATTTTAAATATGAATTAAATATATCTTTATAATTAATATATTTAATTAATATTTAAAATATCACAGACCGTCTGTTCTGAATAATTACAACTTCACAATAAGAATGTGTTCTCCTAAAAAACATCATATTTTATTTACCACGACAAATTGTCAGATTTCAGTGCCATGTGGAAAGAATCACCGAGGACATTGCCGAATACAAGATCAACAGAGCGCAGTAACTTGAAAATATCAAAGCTAAGGTGGAATTAAAATGTATTCAATGACTAATGTAAGAAAATTCTTGAAGAGGCCAAGAGCCACCAGGGGTTGTAGGGTTGTGATGATGACTTGAACAACTAAAAATGATTAAATAAAACACTTTGTACTTATTACACGTCAACCGGTTTTGCTTAGCTCAAACCTCGTCAGGATATATTTAAAACTAACAATAAATACAAAAAGACTGCACTAATATATACATAAAAAGGAAGATAGAATATAAAATTACATGTGAAAGAGAGAGACAAAATACATTTAGAACAGTTAGATAGAACATATAAAATACTGTTGTATTTTAAACACAAGTTGTCTGTTTCGTAAATTATATGTAATTATGAAACAGACATGTCACTAAAACTCCAACGTGGCATTTTAATTGGATAATTTTAAACAAAATAATAAATTGAAGCTGTTATAATAATTTTAAATTTAGAACTTTGATTTAAGCGATCATCTAAATATACGTAGGTACTTTGTGTGATTTCAAAACATATTCATATGTATGAATTAGATACTTCGAAAAATTGTTTAACTTTCGATAGATTGATTAAAATGACAACACTCAATCCATAATATTAATATAAAAAACTTGGATAAGTCATGGATAAGCCTCTAGACACGAGTTATGTTTGAATGTGAAAAAATCAACAATTTTATTGTCGTCTCTTTCTATTCAAACCTTCCTCTCTCGCATTATTTACGTAACAAATAACGAAATTAATTATCTATCTGACACTTGAAATAATTTAATTATTAGCGTCATCTTGAAAGTATATCTAATTTGTGTTATATATATATATCTAATTTCTTCTTAATTATAATATCTAATTTCTCGAATTACAAACTGAAAAAATGAAAGCTCGCCCTTAGTCATAAAATTTTTAAAGGATGAAAAATTCAATCCAATAGGGGAAGTAAAATTGGGTATTAATGAATATTTTAACTCAAAACTGGAGACATTTACAAAAAAAGGGATTTATGATTATGTTGAAAGGTATAGAAAGGTTATCAAAATATATAAAATGTATAAATAAACAGATCACAACGCCAATTGAAGTTTCATTAAAAAAACAATATTAACTTGAGGAAGACATGTTGTATAATATGATGATGGTTTCATTAAAAATATTTAAATATAATACAATATAATATAAACATCTGTAAAACATTATACAGATGTAAATGTCTACATTCACAGTATATTATGGCGTACTTAAATATAATACAATATGTGTTATTACGCACTGTTATTATCGGTGTTCTATCCTTCATCGTCACGCAGCTCCAGAACTTCTCCACCATGGTCGAACGATTATTCAGATCATCATATATTATAGAACGGCCATGTTAAAAGCATCTTCAATTGTGGGAGTGCCTAATGTTTGAGAATTAGATAAGAATACAGAGAATAGTAAAGTGTAGCGTTCTATCCTCTTTGCCTATCCCTGTAGAGAAGTGTCGTGTTGGTAAGCAAATTGTTATAACGTCCCCAACAAGATAATATTTTAAACGATTTTATTTTTAATATTAATTAAATGTATCAATTAGAAAGATATGCATATAAAATCAATTTATTAAAAATAAAAAAATCTGTTGCTACCGGGTTTCAAACTTGGATCTTTTCCTATCCGGGGAAATGCATTAATCGATTACACTACACCAACATAGTAAGTTGACGACAAATTTTCGAATTCGTATGTTGTACTTTCATATTGATGCATTATTGATTTTATATGTATATCTTTCCAATTGAAACATTTAATTTATATCAAAAATATTACAGACCTATGTTCTGAAAAATATAAACTTTGCAATAAGAATGTGTTCTTTTTAAAAATAAAATAATTATATTTTAAAAAAATCTTTAAAAAATTTAAAATTGTTATCCACAGTTAATTATTAAGAAGATACATTAAAGTTAAGTAACAGTTTGATTAGACGTTTTGAATGCAACATGTTTCAATTCATTTTTATCACTGTAAAATGCACAAATTGCATTTCATGAAAAACTTTCACGTAGCATGCTACGGCGGAGACTTTACTGCCACTTTTCAGAATCGAAAAAAGTAACAATTTTACTACGAAACAGATCAGTGTTTGCTAATCTGAGAAGGATGTAAACCCCTACACCCCTATAATTGGTTTAGCTACCCCCCTAACATGAGCAGCCTTTCCCAAACATGGCTCCAACATCTGCCTGGCTCATGGGACATGGTGCTCTTGATACGTGACGATCTCCGGAACCGGATCAGAGTGAACTAGAATGGCAGCTGAGTCGGTCTCATTCGATATTTTAATTATTAACATACGCGATAGATGCAATGTAACTGGACCGTAGTTTCGAATGGATGGTACATCAAGTGGTTAAAAAAATTACATTTGTTATATACGGAACGAAGAATGTATTACAGCATTAACATTATCTTTTTCAGGTACTGGTTTTATCAATCTTCACATGATTTTATTGACTGATAATGATTTTGTTATATATTACAATTTCGGTTGGTTGGGATTGACTCCTGAGAACGGCTTGTAAAATATTCACCGTGTCTATTGTTTCGGAAGTAAGTTTGTAAAACTCCATAATCACATATATGAAAATAAAAACACATTTTTTTTGTTCTACTCGTTTAATTTCCGTAAGACGCGTTTCGCATTGTGAGGATATTATCAATCTAACCATTTTAAATTTATCAACTTGTACATATTATTGATAGAATCGGCGTTAACTTTGTAGAGTTTCATTAAAATGGATGGACATAAATGAAACAATGTTATAACTCTAAATTAGTTTATTAGCACTACTCGATTTTCGAGAGAAACAGTAACTCTTATTGACTTATCTCTCCTATATTTGTGTGTATAGTTAGTTTATTACTTCACCTGTCGATGAGATTTACTGTTACTTTAGCAGTTCTAATAAACTCAATTAGAGTTATAACATTATTTCATTTATATATCCATTCATAACTTGTATTTATATGAAATCTATTGAAAACAATTTTGTTCAAACACTAATGATATTTTAATGAAAGGTAATACATGGAAGAGGATAGTAATACAATTTTATGTAAATGACACAGAATTATTCATGTTAATTCTTAATGTTTTTTTACAGGTGTTTTAGTATGATTCTAGTTGATAATTATGTTCGATCACTAATGATATTTTAAGTATGCAGTAGTTGCAAATTGTTGTCTCAACTGCTTTTTGCATAAGTACGTTCCGTTGATGATTTTGTTCCATATCTCTGGTATACCTATGACAGAAAAATTTACAGCAGAATCGAATCATAAATCCTAATTACAGATTATAAAAATGTCAGTTAGAGGGGATCTATATATCGCACACCTAAGATAACTCAAAAAGTCATTTTTCAGTAGACAAAAACATAATAAATTTTTTCGTTATTAAAGTTATGAAACTAAATAACATTTTAGGTCATAAATGTAATCTAAAATGACACTATTTGAGAACTGGGGCTATAAGTTAGTTGCGTATATGATAGAGTATCCGATTGCTTTAAAATAATTTAAAAAAATAATCATAATGATGACATATATACTGTTTAAAAAAAAGGGGAGAAATTAATTATTAAATTTGGTCCATAGACGGCGATGGTGTAGTGGTACTCAAGGCGAGTCCATATATACAACTTACAAAAATTTGATAAATGTTGAGATGGAGGAGTGAGAATTGGTGAACGAAATTGGTGAGAATTTATATATATATATAAAGAGATCACTTAAGCCAGCTGAAGATAGGTCGTAAGCCCTGTAATTACCCCATACTTGCATATATTTTCCATTAAATATAATAAAAAAATGCATTGTCTCTATGAGATATCTGATATTTGTTTAATTAATTGCATTAGTAAAATTGTTTTACAGCTTTGTCCAAATACTTGTTGATCCCGTTATGCAAGTTTATATTCAACTATCGCCGTGTAAAATGAACAGCATTATCCACGATTTTGATTAACGATGGTTGGATTCTGATACCAGGCTTGTGGTGAATACACGGCCCGGCAATTTTCCAAGTGTTTTGTTCAACGTCAGGTTCAACCGCGACCACTTTGATCTTTAATGATTTATGATACCACTTTTGATGTGATTGAATAAGATTTACAAAATATTCGTCGAAAATGGCGCATTAAGTGTGACAACGTGGAGTCTCTTAAAAAAAAATTTGAAATTATTTATTTACTTCATCGTGTGCAGAGCTTCGTGGTCTTGGCAAAGTGCGTCTCCATTCTTCTCGGTCTCATCTTGATCAGAGCAGTTAAAAAAAATCTTAAATACTAATTAAATGTATTAATATATATAAAATTAACATTATCGAAAAATATTGTTGTTCCAAACCGGGGAAGGTGCATTATCCAACTACGCTACAACGACATTATTTTTATATGAACCTATATGTTACACTTTTTCAAATTAATACATCTATTGTTCCATTATTTGAAAGTCATCTACATTGTTTTCAGTTAGTGTTTCAAATATCACATACTTATGTTCTGAATAATTACAACTTCCCAATAAGAATGTGTTCCCTTAATAAAAGTTGTATTAATGTGTACAAAATTGAATATTAATAATAATATTGAATTATTAATGCTGGTGTCTCCTATCGGTTTACTCAAAGGCATTTGAGATTCCGTAAAAATATAGAAGATGGCTATCATATAATAGAACGATAGATGAACTAATTTTAAAAGTGTAACATATATTTACTTACTTACTTACTTAATTATCATCACGCCGTTTCCCCGCGGGGGTAGGCAGAGAGGATAGAGTGCCACACTATTCTGTCCTGACACAATTCTCTCTTCATCCATATTCATACATATTCTCAAACAAGCTCGCCGATTATTGAGGCTTCTAACAGAACCATCCTCCATTAACTAGTGTAACATATAAGTTCGAAAAATTGTCGTCAATATAACATAATCGGTTTAATGCACGTTACCCGGATTGGAATAGATATAGGTTCGAATATCGGTAGCAACAACAATATTTTTCGATAAAATTGATTTTATATGTATATCTTTCTAATTAATACATTTAATTTGTATTAACTCTTTACAATAGTTATTAAAAAATATACTTTTAAAATTAGCAATATCAACTTTGTGGTTAAATTCATATTTTTATTTATTATCTTTGTTTTATTAACCACTAAATTGAGTTTAAATACATCTACCGGTTTCGAAAAATACCATTTTTTTCTTCAGGATGTCTCCTTTTTGTCCAATTTTTTAATTTTTAATAAGGTTTTCGAAACCAGTAGATGTATTTAAACTCAATAGAGTGGTTAATAAAACAAAGATCATAAATAAAAATGTAAAAAAATGTGTTACAAATTGACAATCGATGACACTAAACAAAATGTTGAAAATTACTCCATAACTACAGAAGTGCATGAGTTTCAAGGTCAACGAAGCGTAACCACATTACTCGCGATACCTCTCCACATCGTTTATCGTTCATCGTTGTTGTTAAAATACCTTCGATAGCGTTAATTCTTAGGTTCTGGATTTATAAATAACAATATCAAAATGTGTCACTTTAGGACAGTCGGGCAATTTCAATCCGATGCAATCTGGACTACTGGTCGTGTTGGCTGCTCTGTCGAATCCACTGCTGATTCTTATGATAATGTATGTTTGCTACCGGTCTCTGTAAATTCGAAAATTCTTAGTAGTGGACCGATCCCGACGACGGCTGTAGTATTTCTGTCGCAAGTTAAGCGGCTTATCCGAAAATACCAAGTATCCAGGGCTACCAATTAAAGGATGTAAAAACTCGCAAACAATCGCATTACACGTTAGAATAACCATTAATTATGTATAATACAATTTCATTTTTAAACTGACCGTGTGTCACGGAGAATATATCGAGTGATGGATAAGATCTTGTCGTAGTAATGAATCGTTCTGAGCAGAGGAGAGAAATAACTTATATTTGTGAAAATATTGTTGTCGAAAATCAATATACATGATGAATATTATGTTTTAAGCCGATGTTGTTTATGAACAACTAGAAAATGAAACATAATTTTTCAAATTGAATTTATTTATTAAATATGAATTAAATATATTAATTATAAAGATATACATATAAAATCAATTTTATCGAAAAATATTGTTGTTGCGCCACCGGGATTCGAACCTGGATCTCTTTCCTAACCGGGGAAGGTGCTTTATCCAACTAAGCTACAGCGACATTATTTTTAGCGACAATTTTCGAACCTATATGTTACCTTTTTGATATTAATTCATTTAATCGTTCCATCATTTGACAGAGCCATCTACCTTATTTTTACAGAATCTCAAATACCTTTGAGTAAACTGATAGCAGACGCCAGAATTATCAATTCATTTTTATTAAATTTTGGACACATTGATACAACTTTATTATTTAGGAGAACACATTCTTATTGTGAAGTTGTAATTATTCAGAACATAGAAAATTGATTTTATATGTATATCTTTATAATTAATATATTTAATTCATATTTAAAATATCACAGACCGTCTGTTCTGAATAATTACAACTTCACAATAAGAATGTGTTCTCCTAAAGAATTTATTTATTGATTATTTCATTAAATAAATCTTTGTATGAAATATGACATCAGCCAAGTGGCCGCCTCTGGTAGTGGCACAAATGCGTGCTTTTTCAACCATATTTTTTATAACATTCTTACACACTTCGCGTGTTATTTCAGTGATTACGTTTTTAATATTGTCTTATAACATCGGAATTGTTGTTGGCTCATTGGTGTAGGCCTTTCATTTCAAGTACATCTACAGAAAATAGCCGGGAGCCGTCAAATCAGGTGATCGAGGAGATAAGATCATTTTTTGACATTATGCGGCCGGGAAAAAGTTCAGTTTGGGCTGTGTATACGGTGGTACTGTCCTGTTAAAACCACATATATTTCAGGTTCAATCGACCCAATTCGGCCATCGAGAAGTTTTCCAACATGTGACGATAGCGATCACCAATAATAGTTACAGCATTGCCATTATTCTTTAGATAAAATGTTTTAATGACTTTAACACGTTGTTGAAGCGTTAGATACTCCATAATAAATTATAATCAACAACTCTCTGCGACTACCAAATCCGAACTGACAAATATCTGCCAAATCAAAATGGCGGTCAAACAAAATCGGCCTGGAACATAATATTCACCCTGTACGTAGAGATGGAGACATTCGTGTTACGGGACACACAACATCCATATGTTGTTATGTAGTGAATCAGATAGATTAACATTATTTTTACCAAGTATAGCAACATTTTTAGATGACGATACATCGACGAATGTTAGTTAAGCTTGACAATAAAGTGTCGCATCTAAGATCGATCTGCTGGAGACGACAATTGTAAATACGTCTCCGAAAAACTCTCCACCGGATGTGCTGCACGTTCTGCGACAGGACCTCCCCCATTTATCTACGAGGACCGAGCCAACTTTTATTGGCAATAAAGTCCCGACACTTTGTAACGTAAAGTTGTTTTTATGCAAACATTTAAGCCCGACATTTCTATCAGTCAGCTTACCAATTGTTTCATTACGTTCATTTTATTACCGATGGAGAAAATCTTCCACGCCAAGTTTTCTGGATGGTGATGCCTCGTGTATTTGATCTCGGGACTAATTTTGTTGACTTTTACACTGATGATGATGGGACAACGACTGTGGTGACTTGAAATGAAAATTTAAACAGTCTTGAAAAACACTTGGGCATCTATTATTTTATTTTGATAAAAAAAAAGTATAAATATTATGGTAGTTTGAAGATAATTCTAAAGCTTGGCAGCTTGGACAGGTAATACGTTTTGCATCAAACGCTCACTGGTCGCTATTTCAACGAATGGACGACACCGTATCTTGATAAGTTGGATAATGTTGGGTTCACTAATTCTGCATCTGATTCGTAAGAGTTCATTATTAAACCTTATATATCACTAATGTCCGAAGCGTTTTGATTAAAATGTGGAAGAAAAGCTATTCAAGAATTTTAAACCAAGTGTTTGTAGAGTACAGGAGTAATCGGTTTTAATATAAAGAAGGCTTGGTTATATGTATAAATTATTGTTACTCAAAAATATAACTGCGTCCCACCCTGTGCGGTCTAGTGATGGGGGTGTGGGGTAGGGGTCGCAGGAGGCTCTGCCTATCTACCCCCGGTTATGAGCCGCCATTTCCACGGGAATATTTCAGGTTGGCGTCCATTAACTGCCACACATCGGCCGCCCGCCACCAATCGCCGCCCGCCGATAGGCTACTCGGAAAACCGAGGCTTTAAAAACCTTCTAACGGCTCGATTTCCTGGAAGCCTTTAAACTTTCACAAATACAATTATTGGTGCATTATGTCGAACCACCCCAAAAGAGGTTACGACTAAATTAATTATTCATCCCCGCTAAGAGTCGAATGCTCGATGCCGAGTCGTAAAAACTACCCTCGGAGATGTGGTAGATCGGGAGTTTGGAGTTTTTGCTCTCGGGGTTCGGCTAATCTGCCATCTCCGCTCGGCTGAAGACCCGCGCGTAATATATTCCAGCGAGTAATCGATTTCCTAGGTTTGACATGAAATAATAATCATTTGATACGAAGTTTGTATTTCGACACGCCCTGCAGAGCCGAGACGAGCCCGCATTAGAGATCAGATCAGTGTTATAATAAATCTAAATTAAGATTGATGCTTCGGGGGTAGCCTAATAAAGGCTCCATTTGTATTTCTCGCTAATGCCGTCTCGGACTCCTTCGTCTTACTTAATATGCAGATTCCGAAGATTTATGGCGAGGCGCACAAAAGATTTTTACCGGTTTAAATGCTTCCATTTACAAGGTACATTTTAAAAATCACAATCGACCAGAAAATTGGTCCGGACGGCTCATTGGATAAAATTAGTCATTGTTTGTCATAAATTTTATCCACGTCACTAGAAAATCATTTTCATTCGGGACAATGAAGACTTACTCTTTCAGACACCGACTGACATGCTGTTACTTTGCTATAGAGACGAATCAGAAGGTGTTCAAATTGCGTCGGTAATTAACGAACCGCCAGCACATTTCGACCCATCATTTGTGTTCAGTTAATTTATTATTCACCTTGGTTTGATAGTGTATAGAGAAATTTTTAGGTATTTACTTGAGTTATACTGAATTTATTGCACAACAGTTAACAGTAATTACGAAAAGCTAAGTGCGAAGTTGTAATGAAAAATGTTTATCGGCATGGATTCGGCAGAAAAGTGATTGTTCATCGCTTTATCGTCCGACGTGACGGCTGGCCACTGGCGGCCATGTGTCCCACCGATGTTCCCGCCGACGTAGCTTGTTCTGTGTTTTAAAAGAGAACAATTAATCAATTAACAGCCATTTACGGCCGTCGTTTAAAGCAATTGATCTACCGAAGTAAACAGGTATCAACTTGGCAATAATTGACCCGATCATGCTATATGATTATTTTATAGATGTTAAAGAGATTGAATTGTGTGTTATTGTAAATAGCAGTGTTTTATTGGTAACGGACTGTATAAATTATTACACTTAAAACACTACTTTTATTGAGTGTATTGTTGAGAAGACATTCTGAAGGGTATTTAAGATAATATTGTTATTCGAAAACAGCATTGACTTCTTAAAAATGCTGCAAATATTGGTTAGTTCCCCATAATTCTGAATACCCGAGCAGACGGAAATAAAATGCCTTTTGAATGGAGGCAATTGCCTAGTTGAACGCCTCTCGCCTTTGCCTAAATAGGTTTGCTCATGCGGAAAGCGTAAAATCGCACAAAACACGCCATCTAGTAGGAAGAATTTCAATAGGCCGTTCAATCCTCTACGTGGATGTATTAAATCATTCGTGTCTCTTTCTTACATCCATCTCGCTCGACCCGAACGTTGACGCGGTCCGGACGCGTGGCTGCGTGTCGGGCAAAACCGCGCGAACGTTTAGAGGTAGAGTTAGAAAATATGAGAGTTCTATAGAAATGGGTCGTTCCTTTTTCATTTTTCAATAAAGACCGACTAGATGTAGTATCCCTATTTACTGGGAGCCGCACGGTGGTAAGAGATAAGCTACCGTAACTCGCGTGCGGAACTGAGGCGAAGCGACTCTCGTCAGAAGTTCTATTAGAATGACAATGGGTGCAATCGACCCTCTGTGGCGGCGGCTGGTTTCACTTACCGCGGTCTATTTCTCAAAAGGTTTAATCCATTTCTAAATGAATGGTGGGACGTCAGTTGAAATAGACACGCATTTGAGTCAATCGCCTCGTGGAGTCGACTACGCCGTCAAGGTTTGCGGTTTGAAGAGATGAAAGTCACCGAACTTAGTATAACTGTGAAAGCTATCTCTGTGTAGTGTATTCCAGAGCGGTAGGGGCCCGTATTATCCGCAGGCAGGAAGCGACCCTTATTGCTGCCGGGCTTTTGAGGACACGCGACCGCATTGCGGCCAGGACTACTGTGCCCCTGTCCAGTTCATCACCTGCACCGTTCTCCTGAAACGTATCTCGAAAAACATCATTTACATTTATATTACTTCCTTGAGTACCGAGAAAATATTGCATACCGATCATTCAATGATACCAAATAAAGGGTGTGCAGAAAAAAAAATTCAAGTTTAATATTAAATAATAAAAAAAACTACAATGTTATTCTCATATTTTATTATACTTTTAAAATTAGCAAAATTAACTTTGTGGTTAAAATTCATTATTTGTATTTCATAACTTTATTTTATTAACCACTTATTGAGTTTAAATACATCTACCGGTTTCGAAAAATACCATTTTCTTCTTCATTTTTACCAGAATTTATTTTTAAAAAGCAATAAATATTTAAAAAAATAATTTAATACATAAATTTTTAGGAAAAATTTTTAGAATAAGACTCGTAGTTCAATTTAATTGACTGTTTATAATTTTTTGATTAGTTTTACACGCTTTATTTATCTCCAACGATTTCAAATTATTTAATTTATGACCAACATCGTTTACCTAAACAATTGACAATCCCAATTTTTTATCAAAACCATGACCATTTTCTATTAAATGATTAGAAAATTCTGAAAACACACTGTTGTTCAAACATCTCAAATGCTCCTTTACTCGTATATTAAAATTTCTACCCGTTTTATCAATATAAAATGCAGCACAATCCTTGCAACTAAGTTTATAAACACCAGAATTGTTAATTATATCATCTTTGTCTTTAGAATTTATGAGTAAATTTCCTATATTATTATTTGTATAAAATACCGCTCTAATGTTTCGTGGTAGGTGTTTAGATATTTGATTCGAAAAGTTATTTATGCATAAAATCCTACGTCAATAATCATTATTATCATTTTGTTTTATCTGTGATATGTATAGAAATTGTTATTATATTTTTTTAATTTATTTTTTAAAATAGTGTCTTTAAACCTGTATTATACCCGTTATTAAGTGCTATTTTTTTAATTCAATTAAATTCAATATTGAAATTGGATATTGACATAGGAATATTGACTAAACGATGTATCGTGGAGTGGAACCCTGAATGTTTGTGTATTAATGGATGAATAGATTCACTATGTATGATAGTACCTGTAAAAGTTGGATTTCTAAAAATTTTGAATTCTATTTTATTATTATTTTTAATCAATGTTAGATCCAAAAAAATTAGGATCGAATTATATTCCATTTCGTTTTACGTAAGAATAGTCATTTTTGTTGAGAAACTGTACGATTTGCAGTTTGTATGGGTGAAACTGTAGTTAATTTTTCAAAATAACGTGCACTGTTGATTTTTTTATTCCAGTTCAGGCTGCAATTCGATTTACGCGGATTGCTTGATTGGATTGATTTATGCGGATTTAGAGCTTGAGCCACATGTTCCGGCGTCACTGCTGACGTTCATGGTCCCGAAGGAATTTAGTCAACCATTGTCTCTTCTAGTCTGAACTTTTGAATCCAACACTGGATAAGTTGCGTGCTCGGTCCATTACTTACTCGTCGAATATTAAAGTGAGTACAAAAAGCGCGACGCGCACGAACCAATGAATCACCGCACTTTAAATATTGCTCAACCGCAAACGCGGGGTGCGCTCCCGACCAGTGACTCATTGCGACTGACAAATCCGCAAAACACGCGCGTTGAACAATACCCCTCCTACTTACCTCACACTGATGGTTTACGAACAATTACTATTTAATCTTGAAATTTTTCCGCTGGACACCCTTTACAAGTATCAAGTAGATATGAAATTAGGATTGTAAACACATGTGTTTACTAACCTCACCTAGTACAGCCAAATTTGCATCATGTTGCGAGCTGTCACGTATTTTGGTATCATTGGCCTCAGAATCTACGTAAACATAATTAAATATAAAGGACTATGTACAAAGGCGTTGATAAACTTAATAAATATATAATTTTTGATTATAAAGTTTAGTGATATTTCTCTAAAATATAATAAAAGATGTGACATTTCATAAAAATTGTATTGTTCAATTTGTGATTTAAAAATTACAGACTTTATTAAAAAGTTCATAAATTTCAACCAGTGATTTTAAAAGCGCCATTCAAACACAATGGTTTCATCTGAAATAACGCAATAAAATATAAATAATTATACAAAATGCTTTGTTTAAACCACTATTTATTAATTATCGCACATGTTTCGACACCTATGGTATCTTTTTCAGGCAACAATATATACTGAAATTAAAAATACAAGCATAGATAAAAACAAAACTATAAAATGGTGAATAAGTAAGAACTAAAATGAAAACAAATAAAAAAGGTGACTTTTTGCAAAGAGGATTTGGTTATTTATAATATTATGCACATTTTTTCTTATTTCTAAAATTTAAAATTTATCTATCTGTAAATTTAAATTTAAATTTGTTTTCGTATTAGTTCTTGCTTAGTCACCATTTTATAGTTTTGTTTTTATGTGTGCTTGAATTTTTAATTTCAGTATACATTGTTTCCTGAAGATGATACCGTAGGTATCGAAACATGTAGAATAATTAATAAATAGTGGTTTAAACAAAGTATTTTGTATAATTATTAATATAAAATGAGGCCACAAAGTAATGTTGCAAATATTGAAGAAGCGATAAAATATTACTTAAACTTTATTGTGGGACCGAAAGTATGACCACAGAGGGCTGCGCTGATTTATATTGATTCACGATCAGGACTTATCCAGTAAGTAAAAGATAAATCGATTAGATAAGATAAGATGATAATAAGCTCACTTAGCGACTGATAGGTTGGAGGTTTGATCCATCCTTAACCAAAAACTTATTAATTTTTAATCTAACACATTAGTTAATAGACAATTATGCAACTATACTAAATGAATTAAACTATGACTAAAATAATACAGCAACATGGCTGAAAAAAATAATCTAAAACTAAATGCAAACAAAACTAAATTCATGAACATTGGAAATAAAAGAATACCGACCACACCACCAATTATCGTTGATGGTGAAACTCTGAAGGAAGTAACTGAAATCAAAATAATAGAATTAAAATTGAATTTATCGCCAAATACAAGACTAAAAAGATTGCAAAAAAAATTTCACTTCTGAGAAGGATCAGAAGATTCATTATTACAGAGTCTTGTAAAATAATATACAACTCTGTTATTATTCCTCACATCAACTACTGCAGCAGCATTTTGTATTTGGCTAATGATGAACAAATGCAACAATTGTCAGTGCTGCAGAATAAAGCTTTGAGAATAATATTCAGAATAAATAGATATACTCGGATCAGTGAAATGCTGAACGGGCTGAATATTATGACCATTAAGAAGAAAAAATATTTTAATATTATGGTATTTATTTATAAAATCCGCAATTAGAAAATATTGGGGGAATTTATACGAAAAATTGATGTAAATGAACATGAGCACGAGCATCGTACAAGAGGAAGGGATAGACTGAGACTGCCATTCAGGAAGAAGGCCAAATCTCAGAATGCGATGAAGATTTTTAATGAAATGGCAGAAAACATAAGAAAAGACTTTAATCTTGTTTATATTAGAGCATATACGAGAGTGCTTATGTATGCACAAAAAAAAATATATATATATATACTATACTTCAAACTGAGCTAAACGCTTGTGATATTAATAATCTCCCAGGAGCCGGCTTGAGTGCCACTTGGTAACAATGCTGTAATATGGTACGTGGAAGCGAGAAATGTGGGAGACACATGGGGAGGTCTTCATCCAGCCATGGATTGAAAATGACTGATGATAATGATGATGAATGTGGAAGATGAATTTTATAAACTTTTCTGCCCAGCTGAGAGTATATTACATGAACTGTTTTTGAAATAAAAAAATAAACAAACAAAGTGAATTTTCATTTCACCGGGATTCAATCATGATTTGCATTCGAGCCAATACTCGGAAAAATATTTCAAAAATTCCAAATTTAGTTGCGATGGCAGAATATTGATTTTGTGTTCCGACGATAAACACAGCATCCGACTAGATAGACACGAGTCGACGGCGGAATATTTGAACTACAAAATGCCATATTAATTTGCCAGTGATGCTCTCGTTTCAAATTTGCCCAACGGACTCGCTTCGTAGGAAAGTTATTTTTATTGAAAAATGTATTTTATACAGATGCCAAATATTTATTTTAAATTGTATACCATTGCACTTGTGTATCTTGCCAACGTGTAATCCAACTCGAAATGAGAAAGATAATTATACTACATAATAGTATTTATGTTTTATTTTTACACTGATGCAAAGTAAACTAAACTCAATTTTTAAAATATGTAAATGTAATATACGAGTAAATGCAATCTTTACGTTGTTATTCAATATTTGCAAAATTATTATAGCAACATATTATATAAATAATAACACTTTGTTTAAAAACACTATTTACTGATTCATCAACATCTTCAGGAAACAATGCATACTAAAATTAAAAATGCAAGCATAGACTAAAAAAAAACTAAAAAAAAAAAAAGTGGTCGGTAACTAATGAGGAACTTACAGTGAAAACTAATTTAAATGGTGACTATTTGAAAAAAGGATTTGATTATTTATATTTATAATATTTCATTTGCTATTAACACTATTTCTTATTTCTTTAAATTCTAATTTATATAACTGTAAACCCCTCGTAATTGTATGTAAAATTTCTAAAGAATGGTTTATTTCCAAAAGATGATTGATGAATTCAGAATAGTTATTGTTATTTAAACATCTCAATCTGATTTTCTTTGTTTAAAATTGTTTTGATCGCACAGTTAAAAATATATAGGCAAGCCGAGCGGCACATTGCTTTACAGAAACGAAAAACAAAGAGTAATTGTGAAACAGACTCGAGCGAGAAAAGTGAGAAAATTTTAATACTCTGTTTTTTTTTGATAATATTATGAATAGCTTTCAGGAAGTAGAAATAAATTGAACGGTGTTAAAATGGAAACAAATAAATGGATAAAGCGAAGAATCAGAACTGTAATGGGCGTAATGACCTTTTGTGGGGCTTAATGCTTCTTTATATTCACTTAATGTAAGGTGAGCTTTCCGGACAAACACGAGTCCACCCTTATACTTGTTATTGTGAATTAAATTATTTTTATGGGACACCGTTTTACGTTTATTTTAATGTAGGGCCGAGGCTTAACGGGCGAATATATGTTTTATGGCAGGTTCGCGCAAGACCCACGGCTTAGACTTTAAGTTCCGATTTATGTGTGTTTCCCTAATACGGCGCTCGCCTGGCTTACCATTATTCAATGTTTTACCAATATTAGCCTATCGCCCCACGACATTTTGTCAGAGGGCCCCGCCCGCCCGCAGGTAGGTGCCGCGTTATGTATGGACACGAACACTTTTTGTTCAAACTATCCCATTCGCCCTGCCGGTGCCGTCTTCCGCAGGGAGCATTTTATATTTACTCAATACCAACCCTCGCAGATCTATCTGTCCGCCTCTCCACTCCGCATGTGCCGTCCGATGTTCGCTGTAATTATTGCATCACAGGTTACTCTCGCATCGGTTCCTCTCAGCATGTAAGTGAACTGTTACTAAAACTGAACGTATAAAAGTGTTTCATATTAAAGATCTTGACATATAAATAATAATTATTAATATTAATTAAAAAGATATACCAAACATATAAAATCAATTTGTCGAAATATATTGTTAATTCTGGCGTCTGCTATCGGTTTATTCAAAGGTATTTGAGATTCGGTAAAAAGAAGATGGCTTTTAAATAATGGAACGATATATGTATTAGTTTGAAAACTGTAGCATGTAAGTTCGAAAATTTGTCGTCAAAAATTACTGCCGCTGTAGCATAGTTGGTAATGTACCTTCTCCGGATTGCAAAAGAGATCCAGGTTCGAATCCCGGTAGCGCAACAACAATATTTTTCGATAATCTGATTTATATGTACATCTTTCTAATGAATACATTTAATTAGTATTTAAAATATCACAGACCTATGTTCTGAATAATTACAACTTCACAATAAAAATGTGTTCTCCTTAATAATAATGAATAATTAATTAAAGGTTCTATAATTAGAAATAGAAGTATATAAATACAGTACATCGCAAAAGTATTTTTCATTTTGTTTCATTTGCTGCATCAACACAACGAGTGGGAAAGTGGTGGAGGTTATGCCGATCGCTAGCCGCGTTCTGGGAATTCAGTCGCTATGGAGCGTGTTTTTACCAGTTGTTCGTGAAATTTTCCCTGGAAAATTGATATCCCGACGCGGTGACATAAACTAGCTTTTCACGTAGCCCCGACTTGACAATGAACTTTTTTATATGGGGCTACCTTAAATTAAAGGTATACAGTAACAATCTTCTCTCTCTCTGGACTAATTAAAAGAAAATATCCGAGAAGAAATGGCAGCGATCACGGAGAATTCGTGCCGAGCAGTTCTCATGCATTTTGATTTAATCTATTTCTATTGTCTCGTAGAATAACTGGAGAGTGAGATAGTGTTAACGCACATGTTTAAACATGTATCGAAACAAAATAAACAGATTTTTTTTTCGGTTCAGTTCCGGTTCGCAATTCTGATTTTAAGATTGTATTAATAAATAGCACGCGTGCAGTAATCTGCCAAGTGATATGCCTCTCCAAAATCTTCAGTTTAGATTTCGCGGTCTTACATTGTATTCTCAATCTACTCATGTACTTACTTCTTATTTGGCCTCATAACTACTCTCCATGAGATCATATTCCACTATTTGATTGCGCAGCATCATCGTGGCAATCTTCCCCTGTTGCCCCTGGGCGTTAATTTTTAGAAGAATCACAAGCCAAATTATGCTCACACAGTCTACCTTTATTGAGCTCATCTACAATGGATAAAAACTTGCTTGATTATCTATGATGTACTAATCCTGAGAAGCTCTGTTTTGATAGCAGATTTTTAAATACAGGATGAATATTATGTTAAAGGCCGATTTTTTTTGACCGCTATTTTGGTTTAGCAAATATTTCTCTATTCGCATTTGGTAGTCGTAAATAGTAGTTGATTATAATTAATTATGATGTATCTAATGACTCAAAAACATGCAACAGCATATGTTTTGCAGCTAAATATTGACGACATCGACTTTTGGAAAAATATCACCATGAGCGACGAAGCTCATTTCGAAATGGTGGGTTTTGTTAATAAACAAAATAGCCATTATTGTGACACTAAAAATCACCCATGCAGAGTTGCTGTATGACGCGCCATGTAGGCCAATTGGACCGTATTTCTTTCAGGGTGTAAGACAAAACGCAATGCTGTAAAAACGTCTTGGTGGCTGAATTGGGTCGATTGGGCCTGCAACACATGCGGTTTCAATGGGACAGTGCCACCTTATACACAGCCTGAGCTACGTTTGAAATTTTGATGAGTAAAACAACATTGTTAAAAAGTTCAGTAAAGTCATAAAACTACTTGAATCAACTATAAAGATTGATAAGCCAATTGCAGAAAATCGATCGATCCGTTTTAAGATTTGGACCAAACGATCTTTTTAATATTTTGGATAGTTCGTGGTACAAAATTTTTCGGTAAATTAAATATAACACATCGATTGTAATAATGTTCGCGATATTTTAATTCCGTCGAGGGCGAAAATTAACAAACTTTAAAAATCCAACCACTCGCTTTGTAATCCCATTTTGGAGAGTGAGTTCAAAAAGTGCCGCCGCCTAATGGCACGCGGGAGCTCATCACCACAATTCGGACTGATGCGACGATGCGGTAAAATACTGCCGAGTAAAAGAAACGTTTGCGAATAATTACCGAGAATTGAAATGTTTTACAAAATAACACATAAAATCTCATTTTAGGATTTTGAACACATTTTTGTTGCGACATTTAATACTATCAGGTCATTGAATATGAAATGTCTAATTTCGAATCAAAAGTTTGTTTTATTATCTTAAACAAGAAATAGTACAATTGAACAAAGAATGCACGTATGTCATCTTAACGGTAGATTGTTTATGCCGGCGAAGAAGCCTGGAAAACGATTGTCGATGAAATCACGATAGGTATTTTCCACAGCTGGTTGAGAACTTAATACTTTTCCTTGCAAGAAGTGGTCCAATTACTGAAATAAATGTGTGTTCCACATTTTCAAAATACACTTTAGCGCGTTTGTAATATCGGGCGCGAAAAATATTGTTGTCACATGCCTGCGTCCAAATTTTTAACTCATGACCTATCTCAATGCTTGTTCACCAGTGTGAAATATGACCTTGACGCCAACTGACGTCAACCTGATCAATATTGTTTGGTTGATCTCGACACCGCGAATCATTCACGTTGTGGACCGTTCAACTTCAGTGCACCAGCACTGTTTTGTATGATCTGTGATTTGTGAGCACGGTGTTTATTATATGTGTGTGCCGTGGATGCACAGTGACATCGCCGTCTTTAGTCGGGAGTGAGATTGATCATCTACATGCAACATTGTGTGATTTCGCGGCGAACACAGGGATTTGCGATTGTAAAGCGAGCAGTCATTTTGAAATCTCAGTTCCTCGAGATCACTGGGTTGATTCCCTTCTCCTCACTGACCTCTCCCTGTACCACCTCTCTATTTCCTCCTACCTTGTGGTGATTTCAATTTACGACCGGAATTGTCGTAATTACATTCCGCGGGAAGCCCGACCCGGAGATTGCGCAATCAGTGTGTACATTTAGTATTTTAATAGGCAGACCTCATTGGGCTTCGCTTGTGCTGATGCAAATATTGTACATGTTAATCAATAATCATATTTTACATAGTTGATTCAGCAATAATACATTTTAAATATTTTTAATATTAGCCAAATCAACGTTGTGGTTAAAATTCATTTTTAGATTATTTAACTTTGTTTTATTAACCGCTTAATTAATTAAGTGGTTAAAAATCAAAGAAACAAGCAAAGAAGAGAAATAAAAATTGTAAATAAAAAAAGAAAGAAGTAAATGACGCAATATTTGAACATGAAAAATATATAATACAATACTTGAAATTTCTTAGGATAATACATCTTCATTTTCGACGAGTAGTCAGTTAGTGAAAAGTCTGGTGAATACGGTGAGTGACAAAAAGTTTCCAGCTTGATATTTAGAGTTATCAATGATGCATTGATTTCACTACGGTGTGATTGTATGACACTACAAATGATATTCGAGAAATGATCTGATAAAAAAATTCGAAAGTTATTCACAAACCGAAATGTGCGTTTGAAAGGAGTCATAATATATCGACATAATAAAATAAACAATCAAGTACTGTCAAAGCGAAATGTCAGAAATATCGACTCTCAAACATAGTACTTAAGGAAATTGAACGTTTCATACTTAATAACATAATATTAACAGAGAAATTGTGACATTTCTATTTTGATGTTCTTTATCATTTTTCATATCCGGACTCTTTATCGTCGTGCCAGTGGTACAGAAAGACTTCATAACATTTTAAGGGTGAATTGCCTTTTAAAAAATTGTGTCTAAAGTTATATAATATATTTTTAAAGCACAAACATTTAGCTTAGTTTGAAAATAGTAAGAATATTGATGCGATACGTATTCCGTGTTCGCATCTCTTTTTTTAAAATTATCTCCAAGCACACTGCGTAATTATAGTTTTAATAATATTGCTACGAAAATGATTGCTATACTTAGTCTCAAACTCGTGTTTAATTTAAACTTCTTATGTCGTTAAAATAACATTAAATCTACATGGCACTAATGTCAACGGCTTTACAGATTATTTTTACTGCACTTAGTCACGCTGTAAAGTTTTATTTAGTACATCGTAGAATTACAAAGTCGTCTAAGAGAGATGCATTGAAATATATTCAAACTAGGCAAAATATTCAGATAATTTTGGGTTTGAAGAGGTTCTAAAAATAATTAAAGTTCTTAGCACAATTGTCTTTGCAATGTGAACAAATCAGAACATTTTTATATAACTGTCTAGTTCTTAAACAAATTGACATATACAAAGGCATTTGGATATTAGATATTTATATTTTAAAAATTGTATCCGTGTTTGGAAGAATTAAATAGATATGTAAATTAAATAATCTTATCTCTTCGCCGTATCGTAAATTATAATTCGGAAGTGAAGGAAAAATATTATGGTCTATATGTAGAGTAGTAAATAATTAGGTCACTAAGTTGATTTGAGTATGTGGTAAGGGTAGGAGGGTAAAGGTACGGGATAGTGCTTCAAGTGTCAAGTAAATCGTAACTACACATATTTTCAAGACTATTTTAATTAATTTTTTTACGTAAATGTGGAAATTTATTATTCAATTATATTAGAAAATATTTACTATTAGATTTTTTAAAAACAATAATTTACAGGAAACCTTTGTACAAAATTATATTAAATATAAAGCTAGTAAATTGATTAGTATTTATTATAATTATGTCAGTATAGGCATTCATAGAATATCGCGACCATTAAATTAATACATATTAAATCTAAACAGATAATATCAATTTATCGGACAAATACATTAGTACTAATTTAATGAAATAATTATAAATATATATATTAAATTAGTATTTAAAACATCACATACCTATGTTCTGAATAATTACAGCTTCACAGTGAGAATGTGTTCTCTTTAATAAAAATACATTAGTTGCTACCGAGATTCGAACCTGGATCTTTTCCTATCCGGAAAAATGCGATACCGTTACACCACGCCAACCGAGTAAGTTGACGACAAATTTTCGAACTTATATGCTGCAGCGTTTTCAAATTAATTAATTAGTTTTCAGTGTGCCAGAAAAAAATATAGTTACAGGAAATTCAAATATATTTAGAATATCTTTTATAATGGGTCTAAAGCCGAGGTTACAAAGATGCTTCGAATTAGTATTTAAAAAAATGAATTAGATACAGTAGACTGCCCCTAGATTGTTTGTCTGCTTAACTTTCACGCACTATTGAGGTCATCGAGACACAATTCATTATTTTATTACAGTGGTAATGTCAGAACTCATGCATTATCTAACTCTGCAGTCCCTAGAACGCATTCTTTGGGGAATAAATATGCGGAGGTAGTCGACATTTTTGCTGTAAATTTAACTCTTTATAGGACTGCATTATTACAATTTTTTGTATCTCAACTCAATGGAGACGGGTAGATTGCTTTACTTCACATTTTGTATTTATTTTTAATATTGATTGTGAAAGGACATGCTGAAATTATGTAATTTTTTTCTTTGCGTATTGCACTTCTGTGGAAATTTTCTGTTATTTCACAAATCATGTTAATGCCTGAATAAGGCGTGTATAATAAGAATAAATAATAAAACAATATATTGTAATTACTTACTCGCTTTAGGGTTTCTAAATACTATTTAATACCGCGTTTTGTATCGAAAAATTAAAACTCCTTATTTTTATCAGTTCTATAAATGGACGAAATGATGTAAAAATAACATATTCAAAGAACTGATAAAAATATTGATGAACTGATCATATACTTTCATATTTGAATCAAAATTATTATTGTTAATGTAAAATGTTATTATCATCAGTTTTTAGTTTATTCCTACCCCTTAGTACAATCAGTACACATGGTTCCTTTGGCTCGATTGGTTATTTTGAAATTGTAATTCGTCGAGATTTTGAGGGGAAGCATCATCCTCTTTATGATCAGTCGTGTGGATTACTTCTAAAATACATGTTTGTTCTCAACTCGGTTTAATATTTTATTGTATGGAAATACGCCGAGATTCAGAGTGAAATTTTTGTTATTTGCAATCAGTGTTATTGGCGATCATTTGTAGGTGAATTCAGCAGAATCGCCGGTTCAAGTCTGTTGAAACATTGGGTGAACTTCCGGAAGATCATAGAGACGGCGTCATAAACCAGGCGAGTCGAGCTGCTCTTTAGTCCACTATCGATCCTCATCAATCCTTATTTCCATTCCCGCATCCTGATTCCCTATTTCCTATCCACCCATCCTGTCCGATTAAACTATCATCCACCACTTGTGATCGGCGACTTGTGTCGGTCGCATATATATATATTTAAAATGCATTTTTCAAGAGTAAAGACTATGGTGATTATTACTATAAATTGTGTATGGCATGTATAAGATCTCTAAATGCCATCTGTTCGTATGTAGAAGACTTGTACTATATTTTGAAATATATTAGTGACCTGCAATCATCCACGTAACGTACTGAAAATGATTCGCATAAAGTATTTGCACGCTAGACTATAAACTAAAATGATAATCAGATTTGAGAATTCCCCGGGTACCCACTAGCTTATTTTACAGATTCAGATTGTGTCACCTTAGCGTTAGGCAAATTTACCTCCTCGCAGCAGGTAGCAGTTTATTTCCACCTCCAATATTTGTCGTTTCGTCTTTAGTTATTTGTCCCGATTTGAATTTCTCCCGGAGAGAGTCTCGACCCCGGCTGACGACTGATTTTACTTTATAGCGAAATATATGCATCAGTTTGCAGGACGACATCACATTGATCAATGATTCAGATCAATTGGAGACTCCTACTCGTAGTTCGTATCGGACCGTGCGATTTGTCGCTGATACGGTCACTTTCTTGAATTTTTAACAGGGAGCGGTTGTCAGCGTGACGGACGCGAGCCTCTTAATTATTCACGACCCAATTAAGGGAAAGTTGGTTAACTAACTTGACAACTAGCGGACGCCCTCGGCGTTACTGCTGGATTAAAATTAATGCAGCACTTGCAAAAATGATGAGGAGCAAGTCTGAGGCGACAACATCGCGAAGGTAAAACTGAGCTGATGCGTCGCACTTCGACAAACATTTGTAATCATTTCACCAAATATTTACAACGCCGTGTATTCTAGCTGATACATTCAACCCTAACAGACACATCTAACCCTAGCAGATTATCAATATGTCATTAATTTTTAAGAACACACTATTATTGTGAAGTTACAGTTTTTTCAGAACATAGTTCTGTGATATTTTCAAGGCCATGCTTTCAAAAATAATACACATTATATTTTATAATTCTAATAATTATAAAAAATACTTTGTTTAAATTACTATTTATTAATTATTCTACATTCACTATATATTCATACCGTTGGTATATTCATCAGGAAATAATGTATACTGAAATTAAAAAATACAAGCATAGATAAAAACAAAACTATAAAATAGTGAATAAGTAAGAACCAATATGAAAACAAATTTAAAAGGTAACTATTTACAAAGAGGATTTGGTTGTTTATAATATTTATTTCGCTATTAATACTTTTTCTTATTTCTAAAATGTATAATTTACCTAACTGTAAACTCCTAGTATTTGTATGTATAATTTCTAAATCTTTATTAATATCAAAGGAATGGTTTGTTTCCAAAAGGTGATTGGAAAATTTTGAATAGTTTTTGTCATTTAGGTATCTCAAATGCTCTTTAATTTTAATATAAAAATTTCTGCTAGTTTTACCTATATAAAAATAGTTGCTAATTAATTTGTAGACCCCGATTTTTTTTAAATAACGTCCTTATTCTTATGATTTAATATATAATTATAATATGTCATTTGTTATTAGTGTAAAAAGCTGGTTGTATTATTCATTTATATCAGAAGTTATACACTAAATTTGTTTTTTTTTTAACTATTACTTATATAAGACTTTTACACTAATGTAAAATTAATTAACTGAATGTTATTTACCATAATTAGGAAAATATAATCCGTATAATAAATATTTTTTCCGCGTGCCACAAAATTACCTTAATATAGAAAATTTTTGCACATACGAAATATACCTTCTTATAATCTTGAAGCCCAGATTACGGAGACAAATCTGCATTGAACGTTGACAACAAAAATATTTTGTCGATAAATTGATTTTATCTGTATATTTTTCTAATTAATACATTTAATTTGTATTTAAAATATCATTAATGATCAATGTCTTCTAAGTTATGTGGGTATGCAAAAAAATATAACACGTATACAATTTTTGACAATACTTCTTTATGTACCGCATTCTATTGAAGGTTGGCGATCATATTGCATTAATTTATTCTGTATAAGATCACCAAAATCTCCCTCTGCATAATGAGTTGTAAAAAATCTAATTTTTCATTGCGGAAAATATGCAGCTTTTTTTGTTAGTTGTTATTATTTATTTTGACTTATTTATACATTTTAATGCATATTCATTAGTAATATGATCCACCTGAGTCCGATCAGTAGTCTTATACTGGTATGGTAATGTTTTTCATGTTTTCAGTTTTGTTGTTTTCCAGCGCACAAATAACAGCATTGGTCCCAAAAATTGCACAAAAGGTTTTTAATGCACACACTGTGCTTCTAACTTAAAGGTAATATTGTTAATGACCATGATAGAGATTTTTAGCATGACATTAAGGTATAATGTAAAAATATTTTAAGACGATTAAGGAAATAACATTTTTAAGAAAATATATTTTTTATGGTTGTGAAATTAGAAGCACTGTGAAAAAATATAATTAAGATTTGAGTTAGGAAAACACTTTGCTTAAAATCACTATTTATTGAGACATCAACACGTTTCGTTATCTATGGTATCTTCTTCAGGAAACAATGTACACTAAAATTAAAAATACAAGGATATATAAAAACAAAAGAATAAATGTTGGGTAACTTATTAGGAACCTGTGAAAACAAATTTAAAAGGTGACTATTTGTAAAGGAATTCGGTTATTTATAATATTTAATTTTCTATCTAACTGTAAACTGTATATAAAATTTCTAAACCCTTGTTAATATTAAAATAATGGTTTGTTTCCAAACGATGATTGTGAATTCAGAATAGTTGTTGCTATTCAGACATCACAATTATTTATCTTGTATGTTGTCACAAAGTAATTGTCCAAATATTTAGAAAGAGTTAAAAAATGATTATTGAAGGGAATAATCAAGATATTGAAAACTACCGCACAGTGTAAAGTGAAATAATTTAAAAAATAAGTGTAAAATAGTGTACACTAAACTATCTTAACGAATTATTTTGTTACTTTTAAAATTAGCAATATTAACTTTGTGGTTAAAATTCATATTTTTATTTATTATCTTTGTTTTATTAATTTTTTTTTTTTTTTAAATAGATTCTGATAAAGAAACAATAATATATGTTTTAGTTAGTTATGATATTCTGAAGAAGAAAATTGTATTTTTCGAAACCGATAGATGTATTTAAACTCAATTAAGTGGTTAATAAAACAAAGATAATAAATAAGTTATCCATTTTGAAAAAAATGGTATCAAGCGGTATCCATTATGGAATAATAGTGGAATTAACTATACTAATTTAGCTATTTATAATATAGGGTGTCCAGCGGAAAATTATCAATTTTAATATTAAATAAAATAAAAAAACTACAATGTTATTCTCATATTTTATTTAAACAGAATGGAGTTTAACGATGTTAATTTAACGTTTTATAAATAATATCGTCTAAATGCCGTCCATTTCTCTCAAGACACTTACAAGGGGACTCTTAAATTTTCAAACACGCCAGAGAAAGCGTCGGTTCAATGGCAGCAACTTCTACTGTGTCTCAGTACTTGCTGATTAATTTATTAGAAAAAATTTCTCTCAGCTTCTCCATTAAAACTCTAGCTGTGTGTGAAGTGGCCCCGACTTGCTAAAATTGTGTTCTGTCGTTGAACTCCGGAAACAGCTGCAGTTGCGGTAGCAAAAACTCGTCGATCATTCGGCAATACACGTCGGCAGTGACTGTCTCTCGCTGGTTAATAAAATAAGGGCCAATTATCCCTCGAACAGAAATTGCACACCACACTGTCGTTTTTTATGGCATTCCCTCGGGTTGTCGGGGCACCAGTATCTCATGATCTGTTTATTAACATAGCCATCGATATGAAAATGTGCTTCATCAATAAACAATATGTTTCCGAGCATTCGTGCCATTCCAAAACATTTCAGCATCATTCTCGATAAAGTTTCACGTAAAGAATAGTCATTTTCATTGAGAAACTGCTCGATTTGCAGTTTGTATAGGTAAAACTGTAGTTTATTTTTCAAAATAACGTGCACTGTTGATTTTTTTATTCGACTACAGGCTGCAATATTCCTTATCGATTTACGCTGATTGCGCATAATTTCACGTCGAACTTAAGCCACATGTTTTGGTGTCGCTGCTGACGTCAATGGTCCCATTGTCCCTTCTTGTCTGAACTTTTGAATCCTACACCTGGTGAGTTGCGTGTTCGGCTCATCACTTACGAACATTGTCGAATATTAAATTGACGCGCACGAACCAATAAATCACCGTACATTGAATATTGCTCAATCGCGTACGCGCAGTGTGCTCCCGACCAGTGACTCATTGCGACTGGCAAATCCGCAAATCACGCTCGTCGAAAAATTTACCTCACCTTGATGGTTTACGAGCAGTTACAATTTAATTTTGAAATTTTTCCGCTAAGCACCTTATATTATCTTATATAAATTGCAAGAGTACCTACATATCCAGTTTAGGTAGTTCAACCCAAAAAATGGTGAGCCTGGACATGTTTTTTTAAAGAAGTCTATTATTATCTGACGGTGAAGGGAACCTTCGCACATATTAAGACCCGTAAGAGATTAACATTAATGGCTTAGTTTAAGAGAAATTAATAAGTTAGGCGAGTTTTGGCGTGGTGAGATAGACAATATGAAATAACATGCCAACAATACCCATATACATATTAATAAATATCCAAATTAGTTCAGAATAGTCAAGTTAACATGATTCTCTACGTACCATGAAAACCGTATTAATATTAATTTACCCCTAATCTATTTTTAATGGGACCGCTTATTCATCAATCCTCGCAGTAAACAGTAGAATTTATGATTGCGGTCTTATTAAAAATTGCAAATGGTTTTTTTTTTTTCACTCTCCAATTTGACACTTATTACGGGATTCACGATATATAATATCGTATACTAATAACACTTCGAAATACGAGTATGCATGAAATAAATGAAATGGTGCTTTGGTGGTTGGAAATGGTCTGTATTTGCTAATGGAAACTTGTCAGGCAAGTTTAGCAACGTACAATGAAGTCCTAGTATCAACACGAGTACGTGAAAATTTTCAATTGAGTGGTTTGGATATGTGAATGGCTGGAAAGAACGATATTGCCACGTAGGTATTGATAGCACACACAAATAGAGGTGATCCTCAAAAGACTTGACCAAGTAAATTAGATATATGAAGGTGGGTATGAATGAATGCGTGTAAATGAGGCTAGAGATGTGTATCGGGACAAGAGAGTGTGGCTCTCTATCCCTTTTGCATATCGTAGTGCTGAAATGGTGTGATGGTCAGTTAGTTGTATGATATTTAAATCTTTGTTTATCACAGAATTTGAAAAAAATTGTCTTACCGATATTTGAATATGCTATCTTCAAGAAATAAACAATTAATGCGGTCATTGCTTGATTTGGCAGTTACAACATTTCAATTTTAAAAATACATAATTCGTACATTGACTTTGTACTTGTACTATTTATATTGACTGTATTTATTTTTCCCAATTCGCTAACCATATTATTCAAACCAACCATTCTTTCGACAGCCACGATCTAAAATTACTTCATAATAATGAATAAACTTGAAATGATAAAAATCCAGAAAAATTTGATTTCGGATAAAACATTAATGTACCTTTAAAATAAGCAACATTATATTTGTGGTTAAAATTCATATTTTTATTTATTATCTTTATTTTATTTGAGCATTTGAGATGTTTCAACAGATGGGTTTTCAGAATTATCTAATCATTTGATAGGAAATGGTCATGGTTTTGATAAAAAATTGGGATTATCAATTTTGCATATAAACGGTGTTGGTCACAAATTAAATAATTTGGAATCGTTGGAGATAAATAAAGGGTGTAAAATTAATCAAAAAATTATAAACAACCAACTAAATTTAACTACGAGTCCCATCTAAAAATTTTTCCTAAAAATTATTCGAGTAAATTTGTATTAAGTAATCATTTGAGTTAGGTACTAAAGTTTTTTTTTTTTTTAAAATAGATTCTGGCAAAGAAACAATAATATATGTTTTAGTTAGTTATGACATCCTGAAGAAGAAACCGGTAGATGTATTTAAACTCAATTTAGTGGTTAATAAAACAAAGATAATAAATAAAAATATAAAACATTAATGAATAATATCATATTTTCAAATACTTCACCGCTATTATCGATGTTTCCAAGAAACAATAAACCCACCCCAACCCTTACGGCCCCCATAGCCAACTGTATTTATTTAGTTCAATTTACACCTGTAGATGGGAAGGAGTGCTCTTCTCGAAATTAGTAATGATATTAACTCAAAATTTGTGTGTGTGTGTAGTATAAAGTCAATATAAAAATTATTAATTTTTAGATAAATGCGGCGGTGAGAGTTTGTGGTTTCGAGTTCATCCTAGGAGACTAACACGTTTTACACATCTTAACTTCATAGCACAAGTGCTTAGATAATTTTGAATATGTTATAGTAAGGATATCGATGTGACATATATTATTCCATGTACACGATGTATAATATATGTATAGGTTCGAATCCCGGTGGCGCAACAACAATATTTTTCGAAAAAATGGATTTTATATGTATATCTTTATAATTAATATATTTAATTCATATTTAAAATATCACAGACCTATGTTCTGAATAATTACAACTTCACAATAAGAATGTGTTCTCCTAAAAATAATAAAGTTGTATCAATGTGTCCAAAATTTAATAAAAATGAATTGATAATTCTGGCGTCTGCTATCAGTTTATTCAAAGGTATTTGAGATTCTGTAAAAATAAGGTAGATGGCTCTGTCAAATGATGGAACGATTAAATGTATTAATATCAAAAAGGTAACATATAAGGTCGAAAATTGTCGCTAAAAATAATGTCGCTGTAGCTTAGTTGAATAAAGCACCTTCCCCGGTTAGGAAAGAGATCCAGGTTCGAATCCCGGTGGCGCAACAACAATATTTTTCGATAAAATTGATTTTATATGTATATCTTTATAATTAATATATTTAATTCATATTTATAATATATGTTATACTTACACGGATGTACATATGTACTAGTATAGACTGTTGTAGTCGTTAACTGCCAGTTTAGTAAACAAATTATTAACAATAAGCTGTGAATCCTTACCGCCTCTAAAATCACCAAAGAACTCTAAAATATGAAAATCGCTCAGAGAAAGGTCCGAACTATTCGGTGGACGATCGGCTTAAACTTTAATCTGTCCTAGACTTTGCTGCGCAGTTTTGTACACAATTGGTTTAAACGACTGTGGACGACTACAACAGAGGGACTTTGTAGTTGGTAATTTGATATTATGATAAATGTGAGGTCCAGAACCAAAAGCAGACATATCATTTTTTACGTGTTTTTGAGTAAAATGCAAAAAACCGGTAAGCACAGGTTATGAAACCAAATACTGTCGTCTTTTTGGCTGAAAACATCATTGTCTGGGTTTTAATTAATTATCTGTTGGACATTTCTATGATTGAAGTAATATGAAAACTTTAATTAGATTTTTATACGAAATTTGAAGATATTTGTTTAATTTTGATAGCCTAGTCTTGTAGACATTAATTTGATTTATATTTTTATATACCTAATTAACTTAAAAAAATATAAAAATTGGACATACCTGATTGTGATTTACACACAAATGTAAATTGCAGGAGGTGATTATGTGAAAAAATAGATTACGGTTCATTATTCTTTTATTTATATTAAAATTGTGAATCAACAGTATCGGGAAATTAATTTCACAATTGCAAGTTTTTAAAATTATATTCTCATATTGTGGATTTGGTTGTTGAGCCACCAAAAAATGAATATTTTTTTTTCCTTTTTTATTAATATTAAAAATATAATACAATTTCAATAATTTGTTTCTTCTCTATGAGAGTAAGACTCGTGTATAGAAAAGGAGTATATTCGAGTTAATTTATGTTTCAGTTAGTCTGTGTACATATTTTTTTTACTTTAATTACAAATTTACGATAGTCCGTAATTTTTCTAATTGTGATGGAGAGATTGTTAAAAAATTCGATACCTTGATAAATATATTCAAATCATACTGAAGACTTATATGGTATAGGTATACTGCTATGATATTGTTTGAGAGCTCTGGTAATTCGGAGAATAAATTTCAAGTTTTTGGAACCTATTAGTTGGAGTTATCTTTTCTGTTATTTTAGGCTGATGTCGATTATTATACGTACATAGATCGTAGAGGGTAGGTAGCTAGATGGGTTAGCGAGGTCCACATATTGAAAAGGAATATAAATGATCTTATTTTCAACGGACGTTTTTGTTGAAGGAGAGATCATTATAATATTATTATCATAAATAAATAATATTATCTGAGCGCGTGCTGTAGTAGAGCAGATGTTTATTGTGCGTTGGATAATGTTTAATCTGTCGCCAGCAAACCATTATCAAATATAATTGTAATAATATTTAAATATGTCCAAAAACACACAATTACTGGATTTTCACCTACAAAGGCACTACTGTTAAATTAAATTAAATCAGTTAAATTTCAAAAAATACATATTCGATTCTCATAGTGACGTATTTTGTTATTTCAGATAAATGAATTACCAAATGGAATCGATAGATGTTTCGATAGTACTCGAAGTGTTTCAATATATTAACGTATATACAACTTTAAAACATTTGATAAATGTGGAGATCGATTAATGGGTGAACGTTATATTTATATAAAGTGATCTCTTAAGACTAGCCGAAGACAGGTCGTAAGCCCTGTAATTGTCAATTCTTTTAATTACATTTAATGGAAAGATATGGAAGTATGGGTAATTACAGGGCTTATGACCTGTCTTCGGATGCCTTAAGTGATCACTTTATATAAATATATAACGTTCACCATTCTCACCCATTAATTAATCCCCATATCCATCAAATTTTTGGGTATTGTATATATGTTATTATGTGGAAACACTTCGAGTACAACTACACTATCACCACAATTTCCCTGAAACAGCGTAGACATCACAATGAAAATATAATTATTTTTGAAATTACCCATACTTCCATACATTTCCATTAAATATAATAAAAAAAAACTTATTATCTATGAGATATCGATTATTTTGTTTTATAATTGTAATATTAAAAATATTTATTATTATTATTTTATTTAATGTGTGTATGGAATAAGTTTACATAAAGAAATTTTAAAAATATTGTTAAACGATGCACTGTGAATATGATATGAGATGGCGTTTACCATTTATATTGACATATTTTTAGTTTACATTAGTTTTTTCTCATTTTAGCTGAATTATTTTGCAGAATAGATAAAATAATATAATATTTGCCATGAGCATTGCTAAATTTATGAGATCTGCTTATTCATTAGAAGTTACATTGAATGGCAATTACTTTGATATTTATAAATTATGTTCGTACAATGTATAATAATTGTTTTTTTTTTATTCCCACAAGTGATGAAGATGCAATTATTTTTGACAAAAGGTGAGTAAGTGTTTATGACGTAAGTAACTCCGTAATCACATGCTTACTGATGAAGCTGCCGATTGAGGTGTGAGATCCCCATCTCACCTCTCACAATATATTTATTTATATGTTTTTATTTATAATATATAATTAGAATTGTATAAATACTAATTATACAAAGTTATAAATGATTTTACTTTTAAAATCAGCAATATTAACTTTGTGGTTAAAATTCATATTTTTATTTATTATCTTTGTTTTATTAAAAAATTAGTATTGTCAATTTTGCATATAAACCGTGTTAGTCACAAATAAAATAATTTGGAATCGTTGGAGATAAATAAAGCGTGTAAAACTAATCAAAAAATTATAAACAACCAACTAAATTTAACTACGAGTCCCATTCTAAAATTTTTTCCTAAAAATTATTCGAGTAAATTTGTATTAAGTCATGATTTGAGTTAGGTACTAAAATTTTTTTTTTTTAAAATAGATTCTGGCAAAGAAACAATAATATATGTTTTAGTTAGTTATGACATCCTGAAGAAGAAAATGGTATTTTTCGAAACCGGTAGATGTATTTAAACTCAATTTAGTGGTTAATAAAACAAAGATAATAAATAAAAATATTAATGATTGTTCCACGATAGTTTCAGAGCGACACCACCGATAAGGCATACGGTAGATGGTCCTCCTTAGGGCCAACAGACCCGGGATAACCAAGAAACTTATTTTCTTACATTATACTTAAATCAGTGAGTATTTTAAAAATAATATACATCTTTAACTGACAAAAATGATTAAATTATACAGTATTAATAGACCATTGTAAATAAATAGATAAGATAAAGTTGATAATTGAATACATTCGGACGTTTGAATATTATAAATATGAATTAAATATATTAATTAGAAAGATGTACATATAAAATCCATTTTATCGAAAAATATTATTGTTGCGTCACCGGGATTCGAACCTGGATCTCTTCCCTAACCGGGGAAGGTGCATTATCCAACTATGCTACAGCGACAATATTTTTAGCGACAATTTTCGAACCTATATGTTTCCTTTTAGATATTAATACATTTAATCGTTCCATTATTTGAAAGAGCCATCTACCTTATTTTTACAGAATCTCAAACACCTTTGAGTAAACTGATAGCAGACGCCAGAATTATCAATTCATTTTTATTAAATTTTGGACACATTATTATTAGGAAAACACATTCTTATTGTGAAGTTGTAATTATTCGGAACAGACGGTCTGTGATATTTTAAATATGAATTAAATATATTAATTAGAAAGATATACATATAAAATAAATTTTATCGAAAAATATTATTGTTGCGCCACCGGGATTCGAACCTGGATCTCTTTCCTGGATGGCTTATTGGCGTAGACCTTTCCTTTCAAGTAGCCTTACAGAAAATAGTCGGGAGCCATCAAATCAGGTCATCGAGGAGGCCAGTCGGCAATGCCACCGGGAAAAATTACTCGCAAAACTTCAAGCGTAGCTCGGACTGTATATGAGGTGGCACGTGTGATGATAGCGATCACTAGTAATGGTTATATTTTAATAACTTCAACACGTTGTTGAGACATTAAATACTCCATAATAAATTGTAATCAGAAACTCTCTTCGACTACCAAATGCAAACCGACGAATATCTGCCAAACCAAAATGGCGGCCAAATAAAATCGGCCTGGAACATAATATTTACCCTGTACGTGGAGATGGATACTGTTCCATGTTTCGGAACAATGGAAACGGCAACAGATTTTTTTATTTTGTATAAAACGATGAAAAGTAAAATGGCAAATTTCAAAATTTTTTGCTACCTGGCGTAATACATTAACATCTTTTTTGGCAGCATTTTTAGTTACATCAATCCCGCATTCTGTAAAAACAATACAAGTCTCACGTAAAATTCATAGAAATATTTTATTCACTATTTATTAACAAGTAAAAGATGTTACATTTTAACCCACGATGATTTGAGAGACTTTTTTTATTTTTTTATTTTTCAATCAAATCAAATCTAAAACTAACTATATTAGATAACTTACTAAAATAAAGTGGACACTGTATGTATTTAAGTTATCTTTTGAACTGAAAACAAACAAATAATCAAAATTATACTTACGTGATAGAAACAGCAACATGATTGCACATACTCAGATCGGCTGATAGGAAGGTATTGAGCTCTTGCACGCGTCAACCTGGTGGGATATTAGAATTGTCGCACGTTTAGCGGTCTTGCCAAGTCAATAATTTTAAAAGATTTTGGGAAAATTAAAACCTACCCCGGTTGTGTTTACGTGATGTGTTTCACAGCAAGAATTGGACGTTCATTGGACCGTTAAAATTAAAAATAAATGTATACTAATATAACATTTTGTTTTTTGTTATACGACCTCGTCGACAAAGCAATGTAACACCTGTTGACTTTTTTTTGTAACAGTGACGCCGTAAATTGTAAATATCAGGATACATATTTCACGAATAACTATTTATTAAAAAAACACTGTAAAATAATCAAAGCTTATCAATAATCTTCAGCGAAATGTTTTTATTAAAAAGAAAATAAATTGAAAAATTATTTGGAAAAAGAGAAAAATGGGAAGAATAATGGAACAGCAATAACAGGAAATGACAGAAATATCAAACTCGGTAATCACCGAGTTTACTGGACAGCTCACTTCATTAATCTCTCTACTGAACTGTAGTTGAATTTGAATATTTTTTAGATAATCCGATAACGAGTTAAAGTTTCACGAGCTAAATAAATTGCCGATCTGTAGATCAATGAGTTGGCACTGTGCCATTAGGATCCAGACTTATGTCTGTACTATGGCGTTCCTGGTAGTGGACTTGCACTTGGACGAGAAATTGGAATACATAAAACATATAGAGAATGATCAAATGTAGATTTATGTGCAAATTCAAAACATTAATTTATTTTTGGAAACTTAAGGTTATCAAAAATCACCCATTAATTCCATCACATCCGCCCTAAATAGCACACTTTATTGTAACTCGACGATACTTCATTAGTTAGCTTATTAACATATCCGGCGAGAGCGAAAATGAGTCTTATCGCTGAATTGTGATGAATTGAGGTTCATAGATTTTTGGCGTTATTTTCATCCATACTAGCAATTTTTTTTAGTTTTTAATGCTGTATTGAGACAAATAGATATTTAAGCTGCTCTGTGTTTAAGAGTTCCATTTTTTGGGGTAACGCCTTGACAATGGCACGTGTTATCGTGCCGAAATGACGGCCTAAAAAAGCCATCTACAAAAAACGCGATCAAACCTAGAAAAGATGCTCGCGGAAATCTTAAATGTAACATATATATGTGTGTATTTCTACTTTATTGTACATCTTAGGTATATACGAGTGCGAGTCAAAAATCATATCCACTTTCGCCATAACACACCTTCATGGTTGCCATACTGCCTTCTGCGCATACGTGCTTAGAGTTGGTACGACTGCTTTCAAATTAGATCCAGATCGCGTTATTTGCCTTCCTTTTATTACTGTGTAAACGTATCCTTCATATCAACCTCCACCATGAGCGACAATATTAGGTGAGGTAGCGTCTTCTATGAACATCAGTCACGGTTCTGCGCATCATATCATCCACAGCGAGCTTGACTTCCGTAAATAAATTGCAGACTGAAAAATGTAAATAATTTTTGACTTTACGTCTGCGTATTTAAAATGTACTTTGTATACAAACTGCTATTATGATTATTCATATTGTAACATCCCCAAGGGCGTAGATATAAAATAAATATTTTCGTTTGAACGAATACTTTGACCACGCACTGGTTTATTTGCATCACAAAAATGCGAAAAATTTACTGATTAAGTTGCGATTTCATATCGTATTTACATCAGAATGTAAATTTTCATAAAATATTTGCAAGAATGATATACATTCTTCCATTTTGAAACACAGCATGATGAATTTCCGGTCTCCAGGTAATAAAAGTCCAATAAAACAATTTTTGGTTAGATAGTCAGAAAATGGCTCTTAATTCAAATCTCCAAGAACACAATGAGGCTGTTTACAATATCACAGTGTCTAATTTAAAATGGATCACATCGAAAGTTTCAGTGACGTAATTAATATGTGTCATTTCATAAGTATATAAAATTATTACACGATTAATATATCCATAGGACATACTCGTTCGAATCTAATTGAATTGTTGCTAGAATCGGTTAGTTATTTTGTAACCCTTCCCTAGCCATGCAGTAACATAGGTCTACTGAGTCAATTATATCGTATTTTTATAAATATACACAATGTAAAACTTACATTTTACCTAATCCTAAAAAAATCATTTACACTTAGAAATGACTATTGGAAAACCAATTATGTAAAACGAATCATAATAAAAATAATCATTTTTGAATTCAATGCTATATAAAATTGATGCACTGCATGCTATCGGCGTTAAAAATACCACTTGTACTACGTGAAAAAGATCACACATTAATTTAAATGATGATAGTAAAGATGTAGATCATGTTAGATGGGTATTTTTTGACGAATACGCTACAAGAATAACATTTGAGAATAAAATGAACGTATTTAATTATTATATTTATTATTTCTTATTATATGTAAATTAACTACGGCATTAATTATTTTAAAGTTATTTCAGCTTGTAAAAGCATTTTATTCTTATTTAAAGTGTTAAAAAAACTCAAATTTCTTGCAGTAACACGAGTTGACAGCATGGCTGCGTAGGGTATTTTTAGCATGGTAAGGTAAAGGTTAAGAATTCATTTTTATTTTTAACGGTAGTGATACCACGAGAATTGATAGAATATGTTTAATCTCTCGTCTCAAGTGCTGAAGGGTGCAAAGCCGAGGTTCGAAGAAATTTTTTTCATTTTTATTACATGCATATTACATTACAATTTTTAATATTTGCCAAACAGCGGAACAGTTTTAATTCAAGGGTTGCTCTTCGCATAGAAGAGATTTAATGAAATACAACAAAGGAAAAAAAGGATGGTAATGTGTTCATTCACTTTATATTTTAGGGTGTTCACTATTTATTATTTATAATATTCAGTCATTAATTATTTTATTAAATATTCGTAACACAACACGTAATTTGTAAATAATTTATTGTAATCATCTTTTTAGATTAGTAGATATAGTTTAAAAAATCTTAATTATAACCGTTTCATTTTATCAGTTAGTCTATAGCTACTCACTCCATTACTGATAACCGAGTCGACCATCGCAAAGTACGTAAGAGACGTGCATAACCTCATCATATAAAATGAATTTAAAATGGATCTCATTCTTACATGTATAATCGATATGCGGTTTCCAGTAAAAAAATTTCATCAATTATTAAACCTTAATATTTATTTATATCAATTATGTCACATTTGGAATTTACTTGATTCTTATGTAGGCATTCGTAACCATATCCAACAAAACACATTTTAAATGTTTTTTGTTTGGCTTATGGTGATTGGATATGTTTACATATATACATTTTCATGGGCCCATGTAAGGATATCGGTTCATCGGTGTGGCTATTATGTCGAAGATTACCAAAATTTAGAAGAATCACACCATCTTCTTAGCTCTACATGGAGTCGAAGCATGGACCCTGAGTTCTGATGTACTCCAGGAATAGGCTTAAAGAAACGCTCTCCATTATCTGCAGTAAAATAATTCTTTTAAATACTAATTTAATGTATTAATTATAAATATATACATATAAAATCAATTTTGTCGAAAAATATTGTTTTTGCGCTACCGGCATTCGAACATGGATCTCTATTTCCAATCCGGGGAAGTACACTACCAATCGTGTTATATCGCCAGTATTTTTCATGGCAAATTTTCGAACCTATATGTTACACTTTTTTAAATTAATACATCTGTCGTTCCATTATTTGAATGCCATCTACATTGTTTTATGGTATCTCAAATACCTTTGAGTAAACCGACTGCAGACACCAGAATTATCAATTCATTTTTATTAAATTTTGTATACATTGATACAACTTATATTATTAAGGGAACACATTCTTATTGTGAATTTGTAAATTGTAATTGTATATTTTTCGACAAAATTGATTTTATATGTTTATATTTATAATAAATACATTAAATTAGTATTTAAAACATCACAGACCGCCTGTTCTGAATAATTACAACTTCACAATAAGAATGTGTTCTCCTTAATAAAATAATTCTTTAGTACTTTGGATATGTTGCTAGAATAGATAATACGTAATAATAATAGTAAGAAAATAAACAAGTAAATGTCATGATTGCATTGTTGAAAATGTCCATTTGAAATCCACCCTTGCTTCACGACAAATATTTAAATAATAGATACACAGTTGAAAAAATTTTTGTTCATTAAAATAAATATTCTGTCCCATAAAACGAATTATTTGTTAATTACAATAATAAAAAAAATATCATTAATAACTTTTGCGTAAAAGCATATATGTCGGAAGAAACGGGATATTCGGAAGGAAGTTCCACTCACCACAGTCCCGATCTTCTGGCACCTCCAAGGTGGACTGTAACTTTAGGTTTTGTAACACTATCTCATGAGTCTTTCAGAATGCACAGAACAGATACTTAGACACACGTCTCACTCGTTTGTTATACTGCGAAATTTACTCGTTACCGCACCGGTTCAGGGTCACCGATCGACTGACACAGTGGCCGGTGTGGAAGGTGGAAGGCACAGTACATTATCTTCGTTCAAGCATAAATATATGTCCCAAACAATAACTAACGTAACCTGACCTAACCTAACCATGCTAAATTTGTATTATTTTATTGCACAAATAACTCGTACTGAGGAAAAAAGTATTTGTTTTAATGTACGTATTAATACTTACCAATTTGATCAACATACGGGTAACAATATTTCAACAACTGTCACTAAATAACGAATTACTCATAACACCAAATAACGAATTACTCATAACCTTTGAATTATATATCACAATGGAGGTGGGAGATAATTTTAAAGGGTTCATTGAAAGTAGGGGATTTTTTAAGTAATATTTTTAATTATTAGAGTTCTTAATGTATTTAAAAACTTTTAAAAAAATTATGTAAACCCTTTTCATTATTGCTTTTTACTTTACTCTTTTCGAAAGCAGCAGTAGCAATTTACTGATTCCAATGAGATTGTTTTCTAATTCACGGAAATTATTATTTGATATACATTTGTAAATTGTGTTTCCTAATTAAACATAAATCCATTATACATAGGTTCTTCGTTCGTGGAAATTTATACGTGGCACAACAGATTTTATAAATACAAAATAGAATCATGATGAGTAAAACAATTGTATTAATTTACTTCCTATTATTAAAAATAACAGTATGTTTCTATCCGTATATAAATTATCTTAAGAACTAAAATACTAAAGATATTAGAAGTTAAGAGTAGAGAATTTATCATCGAAACTTTTACAAATCCCTTAAGTTTATTTATTAAAATGTTAGTATTAGGACGGCGTAAGTAAAATGGATCGTTGCCTCTGGTGAAGCGGGTCGGAACCCTAATATTAATTGCAGATATTAAAATTGGGGTCGCCTAAGTTGGACAACAAAATATCATATCATTAGTACCACGATTATTGCCTAAACTAATCATATCCAGACTTTGGAGTGATTGTTCGACGGGGAGACTTTAATACACGAAGTTAAATGCGACGTACGTCTTATATTTATTAGAAGATTGAATTTTTGTTGATGTATAAAGGAACGTACCGATATTGTGAAGTTGAAGTTTTTTAGAACATGGTTCTGTGGTATTTTAATACAAATTAAATGCATAAATTATAATCAATTTATCGGAAGAAATGTCTTATCCTAAAAATATATAAGTATCCAAATTTAATAAAAATTAATTACTTTAATCTCTGGCGTCTCCTAGCATATATTACTTAAAGGTATTTGAGATTTGTCGCAATAAAAGGTGATAGCTTATCAAAAATGTAGTATCAATTAATAAAAGATCACAGACCTATGTTTTAAATAATTACAACTTCACAATAAAAATGTGTTCTCCTTAATAATGATAATATTTAATTTATTTTTATTTAAATATATTAAATCCTTTTATCTAATAAAGAATTACGTAATTATTATTCTCTTTCGCTATGCTGTTGGGAGAGCAACCGTAGTCGCAATGAAACTATTCGGCTTTTTGAAATGAACCATTGGTTGCAGATATCTCCAGATACATCTTCCATTATTCTGTGGGATATAAGATTCGCAATACACGCCGCTAGCACCACATCTCTAATGTGTACATGTTCCTGCGCTCTTGATGTCTCAGTTTTCATATTCCAAACTCACGCAGAAAGACTAGTGTTCTAACAATCTTTACCTTAGTGAATTATAATATAGTAAGTAAGATTTGTAATAAATCCTGCAGGCTGAGTAGCTCGTGTCTGTATTGAGGAATTATTTAGATCAGCATATCCGAAGATCTGTAACACTCCAAACTCCTGACAGTCAACTGTAATTGATGGAACAATCAAAGCGATTAAAGCCTAAGGTCGTCTTCGTAGTATAGGTAGCTTCGAAGAATTTATTTGTATTTAGTTTGATCGACAGTAATTGAATGTGTTCTCAAAGGTAGTTTAAATAAGTTGACAGATAAGAAAAGAATAAGTAATATCCATTTCGTAAATGTTTCCAATCCAACAAGACGTGTTTTTTATTTTACGTTGTTGGATATTTATTTCGTATATTTTACTGTGATCTACTGCGAACTTCACTATCGTTCTCTAATTAATATATTTTCATACCATTTCAAAGTTACTTTGTGGCAACATTTTATATAAATAATAAGAAATCACTGTTTATTGATAATTCAACTTGTTTCGGGGCCAATGGTCCCCTTCTTCATGTTACAATGTATACTTAACTTAAAATTACAAGTTTGGTGTTTTAAGTATGAAAGAATAACAGTCAAAGCGTGATAAATAAAAAGTATAATAAATTGGGTTTGTAGATGATTTATTCGTCCGATACGGTAACACGATATTACATTGAGGTAGGTATGAAGTATTTAAGTACACGGTAATTAAGACTTGATCAGGCATGTAGAAGACACCTGGCACGAGTAGACTGGCTCTCTCGTTCCCCTAGCGGGCGTCCGACACATCGCGTCGGTATCGGCCTCTTGGTGTTAGGATCGCCAGATAGTCTATGGTGCTTTTCGCTACACAAGTATAGACTGTGAACTGTATATATGGGAGATAATAAGAAAGAGAGGGGGAATGGAGAGAGGTAGAAAATTATGAACTACTGTAAAAAAAAATTAAAAGGTGGCTTTTTGCAAAAAGGATTTGATTTTTTATAATATTTATTTCGCTATTAACACTTTTACTTATTTCTAAAATTTATAATTTATCTGACTATAAATCCCCGGTATTTGTATATAAAATTTGTAAACCCTTGTTAATGTCATAAGAACGGTTTGTTTCCAAAAGGTGATTGAAAAATTCAGAATAGTTGTTGCTATTTAAACATCTCAAGTGCTCCTTAATTCTTATATCAAAATTTCTACAAGTTTTACCAATATAAAAATGATTGCAATCATTGTAATCCTTTTTACCTGCTCTACCATAATTTCTTTTTGCAGTTTTGTTTATGTCTACACTTGCAATTTTAATTTTAGTATACACTGTATCCTGAAGAAGGACCATAAGGCCTCGAATTATGTTGAGTTGTAAACCAGGTGTTTTCTTAATATTAATTTTAATTATTTGAAATGAGTTTTCATTAAAATCTATCGCTCACGTTAACGATTCTCTAAACAAAACAAAATATTCCGATGGGTATCATATAAATTATTTATTACATGATATAAGGTTTTAACTGAAAATTGGACAAGCATTTCAGCAGCAATGAAAAATTCTAGTATATTGTTTAGATGACATCTGTTGTCAGTTGAAATTTAATCTCCTTCTAAATTTCTAGAATGCTTACTTACTTCCTTACTATCATGCACCGCAGGGGCAGGACAGAAAGGAGCTAATACCATACACTTATGTGGCGCACGATTAGATAAACTAGAAAGCAAAATAATCTCACAGGTGGTCAGTATTTTCAAGACTTTAATTGTGATTATAACAAGCGAGTTTAATTAATCGCCCTGAAAACTGATAGTGCGATTGTTGGAGACATATTGATTAATGTATAACTACACGAGATTAATGTGATTCTACAATTATAATAATCTGATGAAAACGAACATTTTTTAATCAAAGTATGAATATTATTCTTATTATTATAAAAAATATCAGTTTCTACACCTTGTACTAGGAAGCACCTCCAAATACCCCTATCATTCACTATTTCTTTGACTGCTAGTTGGCCCCATTATGGGCTAAACCTCTATTCACGCAAGTTTGCCTGGGGCATCCCAGTAGGCCATGGTCTTCTTTCTAGAATGTTCTCTGAGACATCTATCCTTCTGGTATCGTGAAGACAATCCACAGATGTATTCTCTCTACAGGTTTTCTGGTTACATGCCCAGTCTGATATCACTATATCGCTAATTGTGGAGATTTGAGTGGTAATTCTCCTTGGAGCATCACTTTACTTGTTTGTATTCTCGGACGAATCCTCTACGAATCCATAGTTAAGATAAGCTGGCTTAAATATTGCAATTTTGCTCTCTAATCGAGTAATATGCGCCGCAGCGTCAACATTGCGCCGTAAGAGTGATGCAACTTCGAAAATAATAATTATGAGTTAACGTGCTCAAAGTGCCGTAAAGCGAGGTATGTCGAAGCCAGTATACGAACAATATTTTTATTTTATATGAAACCATGAATTTTATTACACGTCAAACGGTTTCGCTTAGCGCAAGCTTGATGTTTTATTTAATGTAATATCTCAAACCACAAAGTGATTGCTTTCTATGAAAATATAATATTTTTAGTATTACACATTATAAATCCAGGGCGTCTATCAGCCGTGCTACCTATTTATTAGATCATCACTACCAGATGGTAGTCCACCATTAGACTACTGTCCTGCATCTTTGCAGATCACTCAATACAACTTTCATGGTGCTTACGCACCTTTGGTTCCTTCAATTAGACGTTTATGTTGTGTGAATGTTGCCGCTTTCGGAGACTGAAGGATCGCTGTCAAACCACGGTCGGAGCTCGATTGCGGTCAGTACATCGTCCTGTAAAGATCTCTCAATAATCGGGAGTGCGCATTTCGGTCAATACTGCTCAGAGTTAAAAAAAACAATAACATCGGACCAAAAACAACTACTGTCAATCAAGGTTAGTGGTAATTTTTTTTCTGCATATATGACCATATTATCAACAAAATACCCGGAACAACAGCTGTCGAAGGCATTCACGGGAATACATGGTATTTCATGCAGTGCAAGTACCCTTAAGCGTAGTATCACCCGATTTGATCACTAGCATCTCTCCCCATATCATAGTGCACCCCATTACAGTCACGTTTGTTTCCGGATTCCATTGTAGTTTATGAGGCTGTAACTTCTGCGAATAAAGTATTGGTCTTACAACAATGTAGGAGATTTTAATGGTAAATCGCATCAAAATCGGTTCAGCGATTTTCCGGTTTTAAGGCAGCAAACGGACTTGACTTTTACATAAAGTGTAGGTATTATCTTAATTTTACCGACGTTGCTAACTAAGTATATAATAGGTATAATGTTTCGATAACAATTTAATAAATTTATTACGTTACTTTACTTTAATTACTACTTTAGGTTCAGTATTTCTCTTTCAGATAACGGATTTAAAATGTTTAATTACAGTATTCAATTTTTTTATTTAAATAACTAATAATTTTATTTCAACATTTAATTTAATATTAACTACTGAAAAATAAAGAAAATTCGCAGACGTAAAGATGCCAACATAGATTCAGTAAGAAAATATTTAGTTCAGTACGAATATTATGAGGATTGAAAAAAAAAGTTAGATTCATAAAATACCTACTCGCCAGCAATTTGCCGACAAGCATACACGTGAAGTTATTCTAAATAACCCACGGCTAGACTAAAGTTATGGGTAACGTTATAGATAAGATTACGCTGTCCGGATAATAACGGCTAGAATTGTGTAGGGTCTTTTCATAAGATAAATATTATTTTATTTCCCAGAATTTTTAGTAATAGCACAGTTTTTTTGCTTGTGTGCTGCATTTAAGACTGAATAAATGTTCGTAATTTAAAATTAATGTTTAATGAGTTATGCTAATAGTTCTGATTAGATAGTTATACGGATCTATGGTGGCTTTAGACGACGCTTGTGTGCACGTGTTAAATCTCGCTGCCAGATCGAACGTCGTGTACACTAAACCAGTGACACGGGTCGTAAATAGACAGTAGTATTAATTAGTTTACCTTCAATATGGAGCGGAAACATCTAGATTTTCTGAAGGAAGTGGTTATAGTTTACTGATTGGTTCATTTCAATTTAATTAATTTACGCCATTTTTTACAAACTCAGTAATACCTTTGATCGACTCAATTACACGTGTATAACTTCCGGTAATGTCGCGAATGCACAAAAGGTAGTTCCAAGATTCAATAATTACCACGGCAAGCGAAGGATTCAAGCAAGACGTGAAAATAGCACTTTTCAAATATATTCAACTCTTTATTAATACTAGCTCCTTACAAAGTACGAGGTAACTATTTTAAAAATAATTTTAAATAAATCAAAGATAAAATTCTAATACAAAAAATCAGGATTACATACTTAAATGATAATTTGATACCATAGCCTATTAAGTGAAAATTACCAGTATTGATACTTAGCACATGGGAGTTACCAGTATCGATACTTAGCGCCTCCAAAATTATTTCAAAAAGCTTTTATAGGCACCTGGTATCTGCTCCGGAAACCTTTAAAATGAAAAAAAAAAAAAAACACACTGAAAAAGTCAGAGCATATAAAAAAGTTACAAATTTTTGTGTCATATTTTACTGGAGGACTCGCCACTGAATGAATATCTGTGTTAAAAAAAGGATTTTAGAAAAAATAAATGCCATCGTGCGGCGTAGTACTGAATTAAACCGATCAATACCGCGTCTAGGATCGACAATATGGCCTGTTTCCTGATGGATTTACTACAATGGACCATAGAAAGTACTTTTAACTTTAAAAAAAAATCATTCACTTTTCATTAAAACCCTTTTAGTCTATTCGAATGAACACGAACCTTGTAAATTATTTTCCAAGCTCACTTAACGTATATTGATTCTGTTTTTTTTTAACGAAGTACTGAACTATTCATAACAATACAGTTTGCATATCCTTCGATTGGTAGCCTTGGGGTTTATATTTTTGATATACCTGTTTTGCTCTGTATGGGTGGAGCGCCACTCTTGACAGAAAGTATCCAGCCGCCGCGTCGTCGAGCATATACAACATCAGGAATCAACAGAGGATCAGACATTAGTCCGGATTGCATCTAGGAGATCAGCCGACTGTCTTGGATCAGGATTCATCGCTATCGAAGGTGTTTACGAGCACAAATACTGTATTTTTTTCGTTTTATCACATAATGAAACGTCACTTTATTTGGCATTGCGACCGCCATTAATTTTTTTCCATTATACGTTAACTGTTTTTTGTGTCAACAGATATGTGATTATTTATAATTATTACTTATAGTTTATGCCTAGAAAAACTTTAGGGACTCGTATTATTTTTATTTTATTTATTTCCATCAACGCCCTTGTGGGTTTTTACATAAGAATAATAATAAATTTAATTTAAATATAACACAATGCAACAGAAAAAACTAAGTATAATATAATTTACGTACAAATATGTCTTCAATTCAGGTATGCTCTTGCAATGAAAAATGTCAACTAAATTCAACTTGTTACCAAGTCAATGCATCCGTATTATTGGCGAGATAATAGCATCATTATTTATATGTGTACCTACAGAGAACACTTCATGTGGTCTCCTTTGAGTTGGCACTTTATACAAAACCATTTGTGTTAACTCAGGGCAGTCCAACTTGCTATTGATATAATGTAATACTATAATATATCGCTCACATCTCTTCTTAACAGCACAGTTTCGCAAAGGTTGGTGTCTTTTTATTTACATAGGGTGAACGAATATATTCAATATACCAATAGAAAACCCAGGACTAGCTATCGAAGGTAATTACGGCAACGCTGCAATGAAACAATTTCAAATATTCAGTGATCGTTAGGATAATCCCTCAGAATTCATTATTACTTACTATTTAGTCAATTTTTATTAATACTCAAGATCTATAATAACTGGCGTATCCCGGGATTCAGATTTAATTATAATTATAAATTTTCACTAAAAACTCTCACTTTTCAAAATGGTGGTGTATAATATTTAATTAATGTTTCAAGATATATTTTTAACGTTTTTCTACAAGGAGCATCATCGACATCTTTTCTATTGACACTACAACCCCTGGTGAGTGTTTTTAAGAATTTTCCTCCATTGATCTCTACTATGAGCCATTTCTCTTCAATTTTAGACATCTAAGACAGACACGAAGCTCGTTTATTAAGTTCCGGAATATTTTTTTAGAAACACATCATTTTTACAACACTTTTCTTTCTTCGGACACTACACACCTTAAACTACTTCTCAACATAGTCGCTGCGATTATTTTATATTTTTGTTATTATCTATGCCTGTATTTTTTTAATTTCAGTATACATTGTTTCCTAAAGAAGATACCAGAGGCATCGAAACATGTAGAATAATTAATGGATAGCGGTTTAAACAAAGTATTGTGTATAACTATTAATATAAAATGAGACCACAAAGTAGTTTTGCAAATATTGAAGACGAATTATTAATTTATATCATATTTTTATTTGTTACCTGCCACTTGTTTGTGTTCAAAATAAAATCAGTCTACGAGGCGCGTTTTTTAATTTAGTACCGGATTTTTCAAAAAATGAAACGCATCATTTTTATAATACTTTACTTTCTTCGGACGCTACGCACCTTAAACTTCTTCTCAACATAGTCACCACCATTATTGAGGCACTTGTCATAACGGGGCACCAATTTTTGTATACTTTCATAATAGAACGACGCCGCCTGAGATGAAAACCAAGTCTGTATTCCATCTTTGAGTTCATCATTGTCATCAAAACTCTAACCATCGAGGAATCGCTTCAGATGAAGGAAACTATGAAAATCATTTGGCGCCAAATCAGGACATACTTGGCGATGAATGTCAGCTGGTTTCATTATTTTGATATTAACAAGGGTTTAGAAATTATACATAAGAATACTAGAAGTTTACAGTTAGATAAATTTGAAATTTTATAAATAAAAAAAAATGATAATAGTAAGCTAAATATTATTAATAATCAAATCCACTTTGCAAATAGTCACCTTTTAAATTTGTTTTCATATTAGTTCTTACTTATTCACTACTTTATACCTTTGTTTTTATCTATTTGTATTTTTAATTTTAGTATAGATTATTTCCTGAAGAAGATACCACAGGTATCGAAACATGTAGAATAATCAATAAATAGTGATTTAAACAAAGTATTTTGTCTAATTTATTGTTAATATAAAATGAGGCTACAAAGTAGTTTTGAAAATATTGAAGAAGTAACATTTCTATGTTCATCTTAGCTTTGGTATTCTCAAGTTCCTACGCCTAATCGGTCATGTGTTCAGCAATGAATCCAATGAGTGTCCTTCGGTCATCCTTTTTACTTAGCCAAATTGCCTAAGTCTTCATATTGTAGTAAGTTTACACATTGTAGAAACGTCTTTGCGAAAATTAATTTTCCAATGTCAAAAATGTTCCTTATAAAAACGTCTAACGTACACTCATTCTACGTACATATGTTTCAGAAGCATATGTTAGCACAAATGTTGGTGTTTCTGGAAAACGGTCAAAATTTTAATAAGTTTTAGAAGCGGGGAAACAGCGATTCACGCTTACTTTGTCTGTAAGGATAAAAATAAATTCAAATTTTTGCTATTTTCACACAAAGCTAAGCTCTGAAAAGAGGACTAACTGTTGTGCTCCCCGCCAACTGAATTCTAAAGCAGACATGTGGTACCCCCGTACTTTGCATTACGCTTCGGGATCTCCTGCAAAGCTTTTATTTATGTTGAAGATAAGTCTTAACTTTCGAATCTTCGATAATTCTATTATTTGTTTGTGTTTACAGAGGGAGTTTACCTTCGTACTTAAAAGTGAGAGTTCAGTTGCTTAATTTAGAAATACATAAATAATTATACTTTCCAGTTTGTTATCAAATTATTAAAATAACAATTTATACATCTTTAATGATCCACGATTACGTCTGCACCAAGTCTACGTATTTAGATTTTCCAATTTCATATACTTCATATTATGTAGACTTTTTAAGTGAGACATTTATTATTAAGGAGAACACATTCTTATTGTGAAGTTGTAATTATTCAGAACATAGGTCTGTGATATTTTAAATATGAATTAAAAATTTCAAATAATGGAACGATTAAATGTATTAATATCAAAAAAATAACATATAGGTTCGAAAATTGTCACTAAAAATATTGTCGCTGTAGCATAGTTGGATAATGCACCTTCCCCGGTTAGGAAAGAGATCCAGGTTCGAATCCCAGTGGCGCAACAACAATATTTTTCGATAAAATTGATTTTATATGTATGTCTTTCTAATTAAAAAATTGTTGAATAATCCGAGTACACCTATCATGTATTACTTTTATTACAAATAAAAATCGACTGCTTAGAAATTAGAAATAATTGATGTCTCATTTAAAAAGACAACACATTATGTCTAATTTCACCGTAAATTTAAATGGTCGTGTATTGCAAACTTATTTTAAAAAAGTTCAGTGTTCAAGTTCAAGTTCCGATGGTAACTTCATATTTATTGATGTTTGTTGCGTTAACTATGTTGTTAGACATAATTAAAAATTGTATTTGTATTTAACTTTGTATAACCCACTGTTGATGTCGTTTTAATCTTTTATTTTCATGGAATAGTTCAATTGTACGCCAGTCCTGACGAAGATACATTAGTATCGAAACCGGTTGACGTAAAAATAACTCACAGTTTATACAAAGTTAAATATATTATAGATATAATTTTTAACTTTCTGTATTGATTGTCTAATTGATTAATTTAATTTATTTTAAATATCATAAAACTATATTTTAAAATTGCGACTTTACAAAAAAAAAGTATTTTCTTTAAATTATATTCATAGTAAATAAGATTCAATTTAATATCACTAATTGTGCATAATATACCTACTATAAAAATGGTTTAAAAATACTAGTGCCGTTAAGTAAATTTATTTCATAATTTTGAAAAATATTGCATAGTACTTTCATTTTTCACTTAACTAAACTTTGTACTACACACACGTTTAATTTTAGACGTGCAGTCCCTCTCATTACCATGTATAATTTACAACTCCACCTCACAATTAAATAACTCAACGTGCATATAATACAAACTTGACTTTAGTAAAAAATTAAAATTTTTAAGGAGAACATATTCTTATTGTGAAGTCGCAATTTTTCAGAACATTGTGGTCTGAGATATTTTTAATACAAATTTAATTTGACATGTACATACATACATGCGATACATTTAATTTGTATTAAAAATTAAAATAATCTATTTTAAGGTTAGAGTTTAGGAATTTTGGTAAAGTTGGTAGCGTATTACAAAGAAAATTTGATGTGTGTTGGATGAGCAGTCTTTATTTTTAGCATGTTTATAATTTTTTACAAAAGCAAAGCTTTCTACATACATCGTGAGCCATGCACGATCGAAGAGAAACACCCGGAAACATAAGTTGGTCTAATTATCTATAGATGTCGTAACTGAGTGAGTTGTTTCAAATGTATGTATAAAAATTAAAATATTTGTCTCTATAATTACGCGATATTTTAATTTACTAAAGCGACTTGAAGCTGTAGGTGTTCTCAATGCTTGGTTCGAAAATGTAGCTGGGTCAGTGGGGCAGATGCCAATTTGGTGGACTCCGAAAATTGACTCAGTTGTTTATTAATTCGCTTCTGGTTGTTCAATGTAATTCAGGTAAGTTGTAATTTAAATTTACTACAGTACTAGGAATACTAGGTAATGCTGCTAACTTGCGCGGGCCACAAGAATATGTGATCTCTCTCGGTCGCTCGCCATATGCTGCTACCGGTCTGGCTGTCGCGGCAAAAGCAAAATCGCCGCACGGCCCATAGATGGCGTTGCCTAACTGCCATAAAGCATTTGAGCCATAAGCTGGACTAATGTGCCGAACTTACAATGATTTTTTCACCGACATTGATATATATATATATTGTTTCATTATCAGGTACGCCACTACAACTTGACCAGGTAGAAATAATATAGCCGCCATCGATGTCTGATCTACAAAAATGTTAGGAATTAACGACTCAAATCGACCAAAGACCGACCGGCAGAATAAACAACACAGGTAGAACAAAGCAGAGCGGCCAGCAAAACAAATAGTCCGGATTACATTGGTCGGCTATATTAGGTTAATGTATATCTATGTGTACAAAAGTGACGTTTTATAATATCAATACCTATGAATTTTTCTATCGAAGGATTTTTACACCCATACAATATTTAAAACCACATAAACAATATTTTACGGTGCTGTATATTAATTATAGAACCTTTTTAATGTGTTCCGAACTCGTTACTTAACCCAAAATTGATAACCACGTATCATATTTATTCGTGTCGTTTTCTAGTTCATGTGAAATACGATAGGGTGTAAGTAATTTGTCACCATTTTTTTTTTTTAATTTTTCTTTGTAACTTATATCTATTCTGATAAAATAAAATAAAAATATTGCGACGATCCGAATGCGAAAGGAAAAAGAAACCTTTTAAACAATAAAAATCGGAAGACTGCAGTATTTTTTCAATATCTTGAGACATCTTTTATATTAGCAAATTTATAATAGCAAATTTCTTGAATGTCAATGGTATTAACTTGTAATGCAATATTCCCTATTCAATAATATTGTTGTACTGCTTTCTATGAAATAATGTTTGAACTTGTTTAATGGCACAAATCACTCTTGAAAGGTGGATTGCCTATTTGAAAGAAGAAGAAGAGACATCTTTTAAAATAAAATTGCAAGCAGATGAGGAAGACTAACCAGCTGATCAAACTATTTCAAAGTGTTGCAAATAATAATATCGTCAACGTGATCGGTAATGTTCGATAACCGGACAACCAATTAAAGTAGAAGAAAATTTATAAAATATTGTCAAGAAATGATTTAACATGTATCAGGAACCTTCTGGAAGATTTCGTTTGACGATTTATTATATAGTTGTTTTTTTTTTACTGGAATCGTTTATCTCAATAAAGTGATTGTGGTGATATTTTTCTTTGTTTTTCTCTACACAATACAAGAAACACCCTCGCGATGCCCACAAAATCCTCTCTGACATGTCAATCATTTAGCGTAGATAGCCAGTTCCACGTATTTGTGGGAGCGCTGACGTCGTTTGTAATTTCACCTTGACATCACATCACGTCGTGTGTGGACGTCCTTTGTCCGAACGTACTCGTACACGTGTAGTTGGAAATAAGCCTGATGGTTTGATCATGGAAACCAAACCGCAAATACACAGAGATAACAAATGGCTGAAATAATTGCTTGATGGATGCAATATTCGTTTAACGGTATTACATGGACATCGTGCCGGGTTGGCTTTGTCGGTATTACACGTGGCGAGCGGATTGGATTCTATTCAAATTAATAATAGCAAATTACGCCGCTCCTGTATACCACACGATCAAACCGATTTTGACAATTTGTTGATAGGAATATAAATACTTATGACAAACACAAATATGTTGTATTATATTAACAATTTTTTAGACACATTATTGAGTACGTCGGCGAAAGTTATTCATTCAGGCCTATTCTCAAAATTGCAATATTGAAATGAAGGTGATTGTTACACCGACCCTCAAAAATAGACAGATAGTTTTGACAGATTATGGTACGTTTATCTCCCTCACTCCCTCACTCTCTCTCCCTCTCTCTCATTCAAATATAACATTATTTTTGATGGTTGGTGTAACAATCACCTTCATTTCAGTATTGCAATTTTGAGAATAGGCCTGATTATCTTGTCATTTTGGTGATATAGAACTCAAAATAGTCAAACTGTAGACTTCCCGAACCATTGCCTTAGATTTTGCAGCTAGGCAACATCCAAGGTCTTTTCTGTCCGCAATTTTGTCTTGAATTATGAGAGATCTGTTACCTTTCTGGATATTTCACACTATGTTTTAAGGCAGGGGTCGGCTAACTTTTCGTAAATCGTAAAATTTTTAGGCTCAGCGGGTCAGGTCGAACTCGAAGATATTTGTATAGATAAATGTACTCATATAGCAACAAAAAGTAAAAACAGGTTAAATTTTTTTTTATTGTGTAGTGATATTTTTACATAATATTTATACACATGCTGACACTTAACAAAAAAAAACACAATAAAATATTTCCATTTATTAATAAACGTATTATAAAACGTATTATTGTACGTATACTATAAATGTAATTATTTTTTCTGACATAATATTTCATCAGACTGTAATTCGAGGTTAGTACTTCCTATCATTAAAATTGTTTGCAAATGGTCATCTGTTAATAATAATCTGTATTGCGATTTTACAAACTTAATTTTCAAAAATGTCCTTTCACATTATTAATTACAGATTTAAATCCCCGTGCATATGATTTCAATTGACCGTATTTATCTTCAAAACAATATCAATAGCGGGCCGCATTAAAAACAGGCGGCGGACCGGATTTGGCCCGCGGGACGTAGTTTGCCGACCCCTGTTTTAAGGAATAAGGAGTTGTTAATAAATACACCCTCCATTGTTATATCATATCCATTGCTTTCAATATAAATGTTGATAGACAGATGGAGTGTTGTCATTTAGAAATTGTGTTTGATAATACATATTATTTTTTTATATGATGCTCAAGAAGATATGCAATGATGTAGCATTCATATCTCAGATCTGCCCGTATAACACATGCTAGTCTGATTTTTCTCGTATAATAATAATTCAACTGACACGTAATATATTTTAAAATAAATGATCGTTAAGAATATTTAATTTCTTAATTTCACTACTGAAAACATAGCCGTGTCATTGTTTTTCATTCACATCCGTAATAAACCTTTGCAAGGCTTAACGCTATCACAAAATGCTCAACATTCCAGAAAGTTCTGGAATATTTCGTTGAGGTATCGGCCTTTGAATGGAATTTGATGGAATTTCAAACTATGGTTGACACCTCATAAAGCACCACAGAAATTGAAATTTCTAGAGCGAATCTAGACTCGAAAGAGGCCACGGTAACTACCGACATACAGCATCTAATTAAATATACAATATTCTTTCTTACAACGTTAATATTGTTTTATTATTTATCATTAGTGTCTGCGATGAATAATTAATTTATTGAATATGTTTGGACCACGAGACACATATGTCGAAACTACATATATAAACATTTTATTTGTTATTAATTATATAAATTAGTAACTATATCATTTTTATACAGGGTATAATAGACCTAGTTCACAAAATTTTATGGGTGGATACCTGACTAAATTACGCATTGAAAATGTTCAAGAATTTATTATTTATTTAAAACAACAATCGTTGATTTCAATACAAATAAAATGTATGATTTATATATGTATATAGGTTGTGACGTATGCGACATATGTCGGCATGTCCACCGGGTGACTTCAGGGTATTTAATTTGTTTTCGTGATTACCACAACAGAATTGATTATTTCTTCAACACCTCCTTCGAATAGTTGTTCTAGGGAAAAAATAGAATTAAAATGGTTCAAAACATTATAATTCTAATAACATAAACAAATTAAATCGACATGGTGCAATCAACATGAGAACTTATAATCCAGTACGCATCTTGCAATATAGTTGCACAAATGGTTTCAAATATGAATTTTTAGACTACCTCCTGAAATTTACATTCAGATAATAGTGAAACTATGACAAGTAAAAATTTACGTTAACACATCTTAATTATTTAGGTTATATTGGAGTTTCTCTACTACTATGGATCCGTCGCGTAGAGTAATCACATGGTTCAATTGCAATCTGACGTCTCCGGATTACTTGCATTATTGCGAGAGTGTATTCCTATTCTACCGGTATCGTAAAGCTTTGTGCGGTTCCATCTGCGCAGCCATGTCACGCTAATGCAATGCCGGCCCTAGCCTTTGTGGTGCCGTCGCCTTCCGGGAGCTCCCATCCTCGATAAAAAAAAATGGTGTATGTGTTGAACCATTCTTTCAGACTCTCAAATTCTGCAGTTACAACGTCCTTCTGCGGCCAAACCCTATTTTTCGCGATTCAATCTTGAACTGATGATAAGATGGAGAGTATTGTATTACATACGAGTATATCTCTCAAGTTTCGCTTTACATGGGCAAAATATTAAAATTTTCGAATATTTATTGATTTCTTAGCTCATTTGCCAGATTAAGATTACAGCTGAGTTGTCTTTTTTAACGGCAGCTGTAATTTTGTGATATTGGATAATTATCTGCTATTCTCCAAGGCAACACTTCAGTGGAGACATTTGTGATTATATATGAAGAAGCAGAAGATGGCTTTTCTGGATCTGTATGACGTTCGTCTTGCTTTTTTGTATTATGTATTTTTAAAAACTCATAAAAAATTTATTTTACACAAACTTTAGCTCTTTATCCGCTTTTTGCTTTTTTATTTCGTCTTATTCGGCGCCCCGACTTGCTCGGCGACCTCGGGGCACGAGCTCGCCACCCCCTCGGGCCGGCCCTGGTCTTATGGCGAAATTGCCATCGTACAAGAAAAGAACTAGGTTCTGTAATCAAAAAGATTAGGATGACACCAACACAGAGTAACCAAACTGCTGATTAGTAAAAATTTCACTTATGGTTATATTTACCCTTTCTTGATAATTACACGTTACATTTTAATGAATTTCAATCGGCTTTCCGTCAACGTAAAGTTCGAGCAACCCCGGGTACTTCAACTATTTGTATGTAAATAATCTAGTCGACAGCACACTGAGTAATCTCCAGAGTAAAGCTTCAACCAGATCATTAAGGAAGTACGTAATGTTCAGAGTCGATACCTACCACAGAAATATCTCGTAATTTAATCCGATTTCACGTATGTGTAGATTGTATATGCTAATGACATTAAATAAGGTAAATGAATTGAACATATTCTCCAATCTATTACTAATCTCTGAAAAACTTTCACACGACATTTTTTCTTTAAATTATTACGTTTATGACGTTTAGTTAAATTAAAAATTATTAAAATATATGAATAACGTATTATTTTCTAGGAGAACCCGCGTCAAATAGTCTTAACGTTTCGAGTACACTTACTACTATCACTCATCCTCAAAGACCTTTTGACGCGGGTTCTCACAGAAAAGAATCCGTTATCTTTTACCAATGAAAATCTTAAATATAATATATATATATATATTGTGAGCTATGGAGCTGGGGGCTCCACACCTCCACCGGCTAGTTCAGTAGCAAGCACGAGATGTGGATCCCACTGAATCAAACCTATCAGAACTCCTTAACTTACCAACGATTTCTCAAATCTGTATTTGTCCCTCGAAGCAAAAGAAGAATAATTTTAAATAAAAAAATGATAAAGGTGGTTCTTTCATATATATATATAAAGAAGAGTGTCTGTTGGTTTGTTTGTTTATTTTTTATACAAATCTACAATTTTATTCTGAACTTGAAACTTTGCACACTTGACCTTCAAAACAAGAGGTAGGTGTAGAGGAAAGAGAGAGGAGTGAGAGGCGAGAGCGAAGGGAACGGGAGAGTAGTGGAAGGGGAGTGGAAAAAGAACGGGTGGGAGGTGAACGGGTGGCGGAGAGGATGGGTGCGGGAGGGAAGCAGGAGTGGAGCGGTAGGCGAGAGAGAAGGAAGCGGGAGGCAGGAGGGAAGGGACCGGATTGCTGTGTACTCGTGCCTGAGTTCTCACGATGGTAAAATACCTGTTCTTATGTACGGTGTAACATCTTATTTATATAATATCCGCAATATGAAAGTAAATAGCACGTAGGCGGTAAATCATTTAATATATCGAAACTATTTTAATTATTTATCTTTTATACGGCGCATTCAAAAGGTCGTCCACGCGTGCAATGGAGTAATTTGTATGAGTAAATATTTTATTATACAAGTATAAAATATTACTTCAACACGAAGAACTAAATAATGTAAAGCAAACAAATTACGAAAGTAATGTAATGTTAAATTACCGAATCACGTCCGTCTCTAACCATACCATTTATGTTAATTTTGGAAAATGTTGCTGGCCGTTTAATGCCTAACTGAGAATCTCTGTTTACACAACTTCTTCTCCTTATCTGACTATGAATCTCTCCGAACTGTTATGGCCGAAAATAAGGTAGAGTGAAACGGCTACAGCTGTTTGTTTGGCCGGGTAATTTTCGAATACCGTCCGCGCTCGGGCCGGGCCGGAGGGCGACAAAAAATGTATCGGTTGTACATTCAACCTTTACCACGCCGCGATAGAAAACTCCCGTATGTAGACATGCCGTTAACAAGTGTCACCGTAGGAAATTTGAGTTTTAAATTATAATAAAACAAATTTACTAGCTTAAATGGATTTACAATCATTTATGTTATTTTCATAATACGAATTAAATTAACCAACTAGAAAAATCTATCTAGCGAAAAAATATTTAGTTGCTACAGCACATATTCGACAAATTATGAACACACATTCTGTAATCTTTCCAATTGATACATCTATTATTCCATTTTTAAAATGAATCAACTTTAAATTGCGGTGAATCTCTAATACCTTTGAATAAAACCCGCCAGAATTAATTAATGAATCTATTGTATTGAATTGGGATAAACTTTGACACAACAGACGCAGAGCTGCGTTCTGAAAATGCAACTTCACAAAAAAATGTTTTCTCCTTTAAAATAAAGTTATTATCATTAACTTTATATAGTAATATATAATATATATATAATATTATAATTTGAAGCATCCATTAAGTGGTATCTAACACAACTTATTTCATAATTATATTGGCATGTACATGATTCTTTTCACTACGAAGTTAATAAAATAACAAGATACGTCTCTTTCTGTCTTACTAAAAATAGTATTCTTGGGTATAATAAATTATATTTTTAAGAAATTTTCAACTCTGAACAATCTTTGAGATACGGATTTTATTCAGAGGTAGGTCATATTGCGCTGTACTTCAGTTAGTCGTACGTAAAATGTCATTATCGTTCAACAGTTGGGTGATTTCGAACCTGCCCAGCAGCAGTTAAAACTGAATAAATGTTTGTACTTAACTCTGATTTCTGAGTTTATCTCCTGATCAGAATCTCAACACGTGTACATGGTATTGAGATGCATCTCAACTAAATCTCTGAGATGGCCTCATCGTGTCTCCTTGCATGCAAATGATTTTTTAGGATTAGTTAAAACATGAATATTTTTATTTTATATTTTTTAATGATGTAATTCTGGCTTCTATATAAAGTAGATTGCTTTTAAAAATAGTATAATAAATGTATTAATTTCAAAAATATACAGAATATAAGTACTTACTAAACTTTTCGTAAACGTAATCGATTGCTGTAGCGGAGTTGTAACACGTTTTCCCGAATAGGAAGAGGTCTAGGTTCAAATTTCAGTAGTAACCAAATATTTTTTTGAATGATTATTTCTGTATATCTTTGTTCCCGTGAATGTCTTCGACACTTGTTGTTCCCGGGTTTCCTATTGATAATATGGTTACATATGCTGAATGAAAACTACCACCGACCTTGATAGACAGTAGCTGTTTCTCTGGCGTCGTGGGTTGGTCCGATGTATTGTTCTTCTTATCTCTGGATATTATTCCGACCGACCGAAATGCGCACTCCCGAAGCTACTTAGTAGGAGATGTTATTAAGCTCCGATCGTGGTTTGACAGCGATCCTTCAGTCTCCAAAAGCGGCAATATTTACACTACATAAATCACTTATAAAGGGTGTCCAGCGGAAAATTTTCAAGTTTAATATTAAGTTTGAAAAAACTACAATGTTATTTTTCATATTTTATTTATACAAAATGGAATTTATAGTTTTATAAAAAATATCGTATAATGTCATCCATTTCTCTCAAGATACTCTTGCAATCGGATTCTTAAATTTGCAAACACGCGAGAGCAAAGCGTCGGTTCAATGGCACCAACTTCACGGCGGATATTTTCTTGTAGGGCCTGAATTGTTCGAGAATTGTCGCTGTGAACCCTCGACTTAATGTATTCCCATAAAAAAAGTCGCACCGTGTTAGGTCCGGTGATCGAGGTGCCCAGGGTATGTCTGTTTTGTTGTTGAACCTGGGAAATGGCTGCAGTTGCGGTACCAAAAACTCGTCGATCATTCGGCAATACATGTCAGCAATGATTATCTCTCACTGGTTAAAAAAATTAGGGGAAATTATCCCTCGAGCAGAAATTGCACACCGAATTGCCATTTTTGGACAATGCAAACGTTTTTAATGGCGTTCCCTCATACATAGCCATCGATATGAAAGATACATCGATACAATATGTTTCCGAGCATTTGTGCTATTTCAAAATGTTCCAGCATCATTTTCGCCAAGGTTTCGTTGAGAAACTGCACAATTTTCAATTTGTGTGTGCATTGTTGATTTTTTTATTCCAGTACAGACTAAAATCTTTCTTATACTCGTAGATTTACGCGGATTGCGCATAATTTCACGTTTAACTTGAGCCACATATTCTGGCGTCGCTGCTGACGTCGATGGTCTCGGAAGAGTTTGGTTAACCATTGTCCTTTCTTGTCTGAACTTTTGAACCCGAGACCAGATAAGATTCGTACTCGGCCCTTAACTTATTCGGCGAATATTAAAATTAATACAAAAAGTGCGACGCGCACGAATCAATGAATCACCGCACTTTAAATATTGCTCAACAGCGAACGCGCGGTGCGCTCCCGACCAGTGACTCATTGCGACTGGCAAATCCGAAAATCACGCGCGTCGAACAATACCGCTCCCACTTATTTCACTCTGATGATTTACGAGCAATTACAATTTAATCTTGAAATTTTTCCGCTGAACACCCTATACCAATCAATAAGAAAAACCAGGGGTGCCAGTTGAAGGAAAAAAATGTGCGTAAACAATATTTCTAATTTATTAATTTAATTTGTAATATTTTTTTATAATATATTTAAATATTATAGTAGACAGACCTGTGGCTACAGAAGGGTTATTAGTTTAAAAAAATATGTGTAACGTTAACCCGCTTACTTCCATCCAGAAATACTTCTCTAAGAGTGGTGCGAGGTTACCTCGAGATATTTTCTATTTTTCTGCGAAAGCGTGAAAGAATACAATTGAGGATTATTGGTATATAAAAAAGAAGAAAGAATTCTAAAGACAAAATAAGTTTCAATTTACAAAAAGTTCGCGACGTAGTTTCCCGTTACGCCGAAGAAACCGATAACAGGGTAAATGCGTTGCTTCCTAAAAACACTGCCAAAAACGTACACGCAGTATTAACAAATGTGGTCGCAGATGAGACTACTTTCATGAATATATTTTAAAAATTGTTTTACATGCAATTGAAAAAGTTTCTTCGGGTAAAGAGACAAGAAGAAACATTCGTCCTCCGGGAGCCATCCAACATTTCGATAGTTTGCAGTGTTCATATTTTGTCCGAATCTACTCCTAACGGCTCGGCAAGGGATGGGGATGGGGAGATGTTGCGAGTAAAAGGGGTCGAAAAAGATTACCAAAAACTCGTTTAAATATTCAACATTAAAATATTAGGTTGAAACCCCGTTTTTTACGCGACGTTTTGTTTCTTATATTTGACGTTTCACTGACATTTATCATAATATAATTTTTTAATAGGATTAAGATGTTAAGATGCGTTACATAATTCTGTAACATTAAGAGAAAGGGTGGAAAGCTGCTGAATCATTCGCGCGTTCTCAACAATCTTTTCTGCGCAGGAACGATTAGCGAAAGGACATGTCAAGAGTGGTTTGTTCGCTTCAAAGCAGTAAATGGTCGATCATCGGATTTTGATGACCAGGCTCTTCTAGCGGGTGTGGAAAAGGACGAAAGTTGCACCACCAGAATACTGGCTGAGAACTTCAACATCAATCAGTTCACGATTACGGTGACTACTGTACATAATATATTTTGAGTTTGTTTTCGTTTTTGATTATGTTACAATATAATTTATGTTACATTATATATATTTTTTAAATGGCAGATGCATCAACCTAATATAATGAGTATTAAAAATTATATTATGTGATGAAAATTATCTAATCAAAATTAGAAAAATTGTCGATCACAAATTTGATTGTTTTACTTAATCACTTCGTGATAGTAGTTGGTAGTAGGACTGAACTGTAGGACTATTTTTTAAAAATTGACAAAGTTAGAGAGTATTTTTTTCAAACATCGCCAAGTGTATTTAGACCAATCGCATCAGAGAAGCTGCAGCAGCGTTAGGAATCGAGGATAATGTGTGAAGACATAGTCGATAGGTCTCCCACCGCAGTAGGTCGTGAAGAAGAAGAAGAAGAAGAAGAAATATTTCAATTAATAAAGATTTACAGCCTCCCTCAAAGTATTCACCTAATTTATAATATAATTGAATGTCTTACGTTTAAAAGGTTTGATACTGAAATTTTTACAAAATATTAATAATACAGATTTAACATTAATTTATTTAATAAATGTCGATAAAATAAAAAAAAGGGTTATTCGATTATCAAAATCAAAGTAAATATTACTTCTTTGAAAAAATTGTAATAATAATTTCTCACGATTTCAAAGGAAAAACCTTATTTGATTCAATTATCAAAGAATACGTCAATGAGTTGAACAGCATTTAATAACAATATTTTAGTTGCCAAATGAGCACTTGAGCAATTCCTTTAAAAAGTTACTGCTTTCTATGGACTTAAAAATAAAATCGACCGCCAAGACTCCGTTGGTACAGATGTTTGCCATCAAAAATAACTGACATCTCAATTTATTTTTGGAAATATGTTTGTTCTTATCATCAGGTAAGTTTTTATTTCTGTGTAGTTCCTTAGCTATTCTGCTTCTCCGATATCAGTACTGACGCTGACGATGTGAGCATCAGCCCAGACTGTGTAATGGAGTCCAAATTTCAGCCAGAGATATCGAAGACGAAAACTTTTTTTAGCTTAGTAAATTTTTGTTTTTACTTTGGTGACTTTTATGCTTTTTACTTTGAGCCATTATACTGAAAATATACTCGGAAATACATCCCCGGTCTAGACTAGGCCAATTATGGACATGTCGTACTAATACCCTCCGTTCAGCCATGACGATTAGCCATCATAATACTTTGTCTAAATCATTTAAAATGCTCGACCCGTACATTATACATCGCCTGCACCATTACTGTATGAGTTTTATTCAAATTGCAAACATGATTGTACATATTATCATTTAAACGCTGTATTTTTTAAATATCATTGTTATATTTCTCAGAATCATGCATAGGTAGTTTTTGTTATGTTAATGTCATCAACCAGGTTCATTTCCATCGACCTGGTCGTAAAGCGAATTAGTCGGGAAACGAACTCTTCACTAGTTTATCTTATTTTAATTAGAAATGTAAAGTTTTACAAGGGGTTGAGGTACTCCCTGACGTCATCAATATAGTTCGACGGCCAAAAGTTGGCGCTAGATGTAGATGACGTGGTACATCCTATAATATTAAGTGCTCTTGACTCTGTGCTCTGACGATGCTAAGACATAGAGATTTAATAGTTTTTGTATACAGGAGAATATGGCAAAATGGCTGGATGCTCCGGTTGGATTTTCTGTGGTTGCAGACTAAAAGGTGAGAAAATCAAACAAATGTCTTACAATTGGATGCTGTGTATTTGGCTTGCCACAAAACTAAGTTAAATTATAATTACTGTGCGATCTCCGGGTTGCACGTTCCGTATAGACGATATCTGGTTTTAAGTTACCGCTAGGTGAGAATGGAAAATCAAGAGATGTTATAGGAAAGAGTAAGAGAGGGGAAAGGATTAAGTAGAACCGGGTATTCAAGAAAGACATTTCAGCTGTAGTTGTCACCGAAACTACACACTGCAATGCGTGAGGATGTCCAATAATTTCCGCTACCAAATGAACAACAAATTAATAATCCACAAATCGACACTAAAACAATGCACCGCAACTGGTCCACAACGCGAATGATACCGCTGTTGTCAAGATCAAATTTCAATATTGACCTAGTGGCGCCCGATAGCTCCAGGAGCCAAACTCAGACTGAATACGAGTATAGGTGTAGGGTCGAGGAAGCGGAGCCATGGACGCGGACATGTGACAATAACATTCCTGGCGACCGGTGCGCGTCAATAGTATGTTTATACGAATGCGAAACAATGAAAGCAGTGCAAAATGTTACAACATGGGGTAAGGCAGATTAGCGGACTCCGGAATCAACACTATTTGGTAATTGCTGCAATTGAAAGTTCTTCGATCAGCTGTCGCTCTTTGCGCCGTACCTGCTGACCCTCTAACATCCGACTTGATAACGTCTCGCTGCTTTGCGCTCTCAGCCGGTACTTTTGCTGGATGCTACCGACAAGTAGACGTTGTCACATGTCCACATTTGCCCCAATATGGTGTAGTATTGGTTGGCGTGCGATAACGCCCGTAAGTGCGAGCGGTCGTTAAACGAGAATTTAAATATTTCTCATCCAGGCCTTTGTAAAACGTATAAATTCGCGTAAAATGAAGCAACGCCGCAGGACCTGGTGGCGTCGGTTATTAAAATGGAAATCAGCGGCGATGTATCACGTCGACAGCCGGCCATCCTGGTCCCAAAGGGCCATACGAGACCACTAATTCGGCCCCAATAAGCCGGCAGACGCAAAGCCCGAGTGTTGTGCGCAATGACGATAAAATGCTGAAAAATAATTTAAATTAAAGATATGCATATAAAATCAAGTTGCTACCGAGATTCGAACCTGGATCTCTTCCAATCCAAGGAACGTGCATTAACAGTACATTGCAGTACATTGGATAGCCATTTTCTTATTTTTTACGGAACCTTAAATACCTTTCAGTAATCTGATGGGTTCGAAAAGTGCAGTTCTGGCTCCACGAAATGGGGAGAAATTACGCCCAAGAACTTTTAAAGGTCCAAACCTGAGAATAAAATTGCTACAACAGTATATTGAATTACCTAATTACATCTTGTTTGTATCTTATTATACTTTATATATACATGTAATTTTTTTTAATACACTGAACATCGGACTTACTTTGGGTTTTACGTTTTACGTTGTAATTATATGTTATTAAATTCCATCTTGCTTTACTCTTTACATATATATTATATCTTATATGTTGAACAATGCATTTACGTTAAGTGTTATAAAGTATGTATCTAATCTAATGACATCTTGTTTAACTGTTTATATATATCATATATACATTGATCATTACACTTTGCTTACTGCTATACCGGAGGAGCACTGTCTGCTATAATATAGTAAATTACTAGTGTAGCAGACAGGGTACCCAAATATATGTCTTACTTTCTCACTGATGTGTTGTCAAATTTTATATGCATACCCTCGGTACATTTATCTGATATTTGAAATATTACGCAACACTCATAGTAATTAACTAGGTGAAAATGTACACTTAATGAATATTAATTTGGAAGAGTAATTCGTCAGACCGTTAGACAGTATTTATCAATGTAAGTACATTAACATGTAAAAAGTGAACCTAATAAATGTAATATTATTACATTAAACATTTATTATTATTATATATGTGCTATAGTATAATCAGTTAATGCACGTTCCCCGGATTGGAAGAGATCCAGTTTCGAAACTCGGTAGCAACAACAATATTTTTAAAAATGTATTAAAAACTTTACAGATCTATGTTCTAAATAATTACAACTTCATAATAAGAATATGTTCTCATTAATAAATTAACTAATCATAAGTTATAACTCAAAACAATCTCGAACTAGATTTAAAAAGCCACATTTAGATATCAACACACCTAGATGTCACTATTAATCGATTGTCAAGTTGATGAATGACTGGACAAGGTTATAAAGAATTCTGAATATTTAGGCATCTTCATAAGTCTATTCTACGACAGACAATTATTGACTTAGTCCTTTCTAGGGCGATTGCCGTAAGTTAATAGTCTGAATAGCATATTAACACCATGATTCATGAATGAAATTAAAATCGATTATATTTAAAAAATAAAAGATAAAATATTACACTGCATTGAATGGCTTTTTCTGGTTCGAAAAATATATTCATAAATTCAGTTAAATAAATACAAATCTTCCCAGTGGAGAACCGAACCCCGGTCACCCGCGAGATAGCGGGAATATTAACTACTACACTACCGACAGGTACGAATGTAACGTGAAAATATTCGTTTACAAAAATCTTAAGGTTTTATTAATAAGCTATTTAATAATTAACCTAGTTACAAAGTTCAACAGGTGTAACTATTTTTCAAATAAAAATTCAACAGCAGTACTAAGATTTCATTGTAACATTGTAAATTGTAAAATAAAATTTAATAAGGTAAATTAGATTTTTATAATATTTATATAAAAAATTGACACTATAGTCTAATAGGGGACAGCATGATGGTAATGGCGCTCGCTGTAAGAGGTAGCGGATCGCGGGATCAATATTCGCTGACTAAAATCTTTTTGATTTCGTATAGGTTTTGGAGACGCCCGGTACCGGTAAAGGTAAAACACAAACAACTTAAAATTGTAAAAAAATTCAAATGTACGGTAAAGATTAAAAGTATATTAAAAAAATACAAAATTTTCTAACGCAGTTTTTATGACAATTTTTTCTGGGTTACCCCTGAATAAATATATTTTATGTTAAAAATACTTCGATTATTCCAGAAGGTAGCAAAATTTTAGCATCGGTAGTAGCCATATTGGACCGGCAGCTTGCCAAACATTTTCATAACATCTGCCATGGTTTATGTGTCATCTGTATTTTCCACATGTTATGCAGGTGCCACCACTGGGTATGGGAATTCTGAGAGATTGATCTTCTTTATTTTCCTTTCTCTTACTACTTTCCTCAGTTATTGCGACGTCCTTGTACTCGATCATGGGCTACGGCTATCCAGTGTTCAGGATCTATACCACTTGTGTTCAAATTCACCTTCAATGTATCTTTGAATCATTTCCTTGGCCTACCCTGTCTTCTTTTGCCATGCAATAGCTAATAACATACAATAAAATCTATGATGAAACTCTGATGCAGTGGCGTAACAAAAAATTTGAGCAATGCAAAACGAATTTGTATTATATAAAAGATATAAGAATATATCTCATTAATAATAACAATATTAGACTCCATTCACACTTTCATGAAAAAATATGTATTTTACAGATTTATAAAGGCTCATAACTGAAAAATCCTTGTTTGGATTTGCGGCTATGGTCTGGTTTCTAACACAACATGTTAGCGAAGTGATTTTGTATACGAGTACGTCGATTATGTGTTTTCTATATACACGTGGGAAATGATTTTTTTAATCTCAGATGTTTCAGATTTTTATCTCAGATGGAGCGATCAGAAAGTTTTAGGTGCTATCAATCAAGCGCTATATTATATACAACTGGAATATTTGGAATGTGTATAGTGATGTGAATATAACAGACGGGATTGAAAATACGTACCGTTTGTTAATAAATTTATTGAAGCAAATTTATTGCAAAGGTTGAGAATTAAATCAAAACCTGTGAAGCTGCTGCTCCCACAGACGTTAGTGCGTGAAGTGAAGGGAGATAAGTGACACGGCATGCCCGAGGCGCTGGCATATCGCTATTGCACGCAGCCAGTACCTTGAGTCCTTATGGCTGATATAGGGTACCGCCTTACCAGTCACGTTCAACGCCGTTTTTGCCGTCACAGGCAAGATTGTTTTTTTCGACCCAAGTAACTTAAGTGAAGATGTTTTCAGTTTTTGTAAAACCATCCCCATAAATTGGCCGCCCCCTAAATCGGCCGCCCACGTGTCACACACGTTAGGGGTGGTATTTTGTTAGACCGACATTTTAAACTTCCCTAATGCCGGCTTTTAACAAAATAAATTCTAGACACCAGTGTTATTTATTTATTGGAATTGCTTTCTTGGATTGTTTATTACACATTATTAACGTTTGGCAATTTGGGATTTTTTTATTTATTTTTAAATATTTTTTGGCTACCTCCTTGATTTGGCCGCCAAAGGCAGGCGCCTGTTCCGCCTGTGCGTAACGCCGGCGCTGGGTTCAACTTTGTTATCTTGAGCATGACCGATGAGAGTGGAGACGATAGCCCTCTGCAATCCCATTTCTTGCTGTGGTGAATTTTAAAAATAAATAGTTTATATTTCTACTTTTAAAATCAGCAATGTTATCTTTGTGGTTAAGGTTAATTTTTTTTTTTTAAAAATAGATTTTTTTAAAATAGATTCTGTCAAAGAAACAATATATGTTTTAGTTAGTTATGACATCCTGAAGAAGAAAATGGTATTTTTCGAAACCGGTAGATGTATTTAAACTCATTTTAGTGGTTAATAAAACAAAGATAATAAATAAAAATATAGTTTATATTTCTGATAGAAAAAGTATCTCGCAAAAAAAAGAGCAAAAATATATTCACAAAGGCCCCTATTTACTGCACCGCTTTGACTGCATTGGCGTGGTTACGCTACTACCGCGATGATCAGAGTATAAAAGATTTTTCAACTCGGCTAAAATGAGACAAAAGAATAGATTACATCGCAACAAGATAATATTTCTTTAATTTGAAGTAGCTGCAGAGAGCTGAGAAATAAATGAAATAAATGCTTAACGTGTAATTCCAGTAATAAGATTAAAAAATCACGTTCTAGAAAAGTGGTCCGTCCCATTGCCTTGGGCTCTGGTCCCCGGGGGAGGAGATTTGCTCTTTATAACTCATTTGCCTTTATTCCGACATTCTTTCTTCTGCAATATAATGCTTTCGGAAAAATTATCGAGGAAGTCGAGGCGAAAAGCTAAACGCACACTGAAGTAGCGAGCATTGTACATTTTGTTCTGTAATAATTTGTTAAACGTCCGAAATAAGACAAAAAGAAGTTTAAAAGAAAATTTCTTGATATACTATGTATTTATTTCTGATAGAGCAAAGAAGAACAGATTAGTAGTGAATGTGAAATCGATTTTAGAACAGTGATCAAGATTCAAAAGGTTTGTTCGTGTAGAACGAATAACCAATTGTAATGAAGTAGTCGAGGGTTCGAGCCAAATCCCAGGAGATCACCAAGTTTTCATAGCACGGAGATCATCCATTTTCATAGCAAAAGCGCAAATCTTAATTTAACAAATATTAAGGTAATATTCATTTACGAATTGGTATCTATTTTAAATATAAATATAGCGATAAATTAATGTACTACACCAAATTTTACATTTAACTATATATATGAAGAAGAGTGTCTGTTAATTTGTTTGTTTTTTATACAAATCTACAGTTATATTCTAGCTTAAATATGAATTAAATATATTAATTATAAAGATATACATATAAAATCAATTTTATCGAAAAATATTGTTGTTGCGCCACCGGGATTCGAACCTGGATCTCTTCCCAAACCGGGGGAGGTGCTTTATCCAACTAAGCTACAGCGACATTATTTTTAGCGACAATTTTTCGACCTTATATGTTACCTTTTTGATATCAATACATTTAATCGTTCCATCATTTGACAGAGCCATCTACCTTATTTTTACAGAATCTCAAATACCTTTGAGTGAATCTGATAGTAGACGCTAGAATTATTAATTCATTTTTATTAAATTTTTGGACACATTGATACAACTTTATTATTTTTTAGGAGAACACATTCTTATTGTGAAGTTGTAATTATTCAGAACATAGGTCTGTGACTATGACCTATGTTCTGAATAATTACAACTTCACAATAAGAATGTGTTCTCCTAAAAAAAAAAAAAAATTATTCTAGCTTGTTGAAATTTTGCACACTTGACCTTCAAAACAAGAGGAAGGTCGCTGTCTAGATGAGATTTCAAAAAATCACTACCATCCCGCGTTCCCATCCCTTAAAGCAGAATTTTGGTACTTGCTAATGAAATTTTTCACATTTGACGTTCAAAATAAGAGGAAAATTACTGTCTACGTCTGATTTCGAAAATAAAACTACCTCCATCACCCTAAATAGAGTATCTTCGCTCTGCTTAATCTTTGGGCAACGCCGGATACTTTAGCTAGTACAATATATAAAACAGAATGTCTGTTCTCTATATAGTCCTATACTCTGTGCTCGATATAAAGCAAATTTGCATAGTTACTCTTTACGACTCTATACAAAATATAGACACCATCCCCAATCTCCTTAGCTATTCCACCTCTTATACCCTTTTTCCATTTTCTGGCCACACAAAAACTATTTCACGATTAATATAATTTATTTTAAATGCAAATTAAATTAATTAACTAGAAAGATATACAAAAAATATCTATTTAACGAAAAAATATTTTAATTGCTATTGGCATTCGAACTTAGACCATTTCCTATCAGGGGAAATGCGTTATTCAATCTCGCTATATCAACCAAGTAGGTTTAAGACAATTTTTTAAAATTATATTCTCTAGCTCGAATTATATTGATACATCTCTTATTCCATTTTTAAAAAACAATCAACTTTATATTGCAACAAATCTCAAATACCGTTGAGTACTACACGCTAGGATGCCAAAATTAAATCGATTAATTTTTATTCAATTAAAATAAACTTTGATACAACTTATATATTTTTATGAACAACTAATCACAAAACTGTGTTCTGAAAAACTGCAACTTCAAAACGGTAATGTGTTATCTTTAAAAATGGTTTATATTTCTTTAAGGCCATCCTAGCAAAATTTTACATAATTACTCTTTAGATTTCTGTAGAAAACCTAGGCTCAACAGGCTGGCACCAATCTATCACGCACTCACACTACACACTGCAATGTACACAATTATTTTTTTCAAACTCTTGAAATTACAACAAACAATTGAGCCAAAAAAGCAACGCTGGTTACATCAATAGACAACACACTCAAACATTTCCTCTCTTTTACTAACATAGACTGTTTTTTGTTTAATTTCCTCTAACGCCCGGATTTCCCTTGTCGATAATACATGTAGAATAAATTCGCGGTAATTCCTGGTCGCACCACCTGGCCGACCATTATTTCACTGCTCAGCTCCTGAAAAACAGAGCACTATAGATAATATTTCATTATTTACACTAATCACTGCATTAGAGCTTGAAAATAAATTACTCAGTTGCATAAGTGGTGATGGGTATGGTATGAAGAAACAGAATGTTCTTCAATGCAGGCCTCTTAAATCTTTCGCCTCCACATGATTCTCGGTTTACGGTTTTCGATGACTGTCTTCTAGAAGCTCTACAGCGTTTTCTTTCATTAAATTTAAAAAATTAAATAATAATAAAAAAAATATTATTATTAGGAGAACACGTTCTTATTGTGAAGTTGTAATTATTCAGAACATATGTCTGTGATATTTTAAATACTAATTAAATGTATTAATTAGAAAGATATACATATAAAATCGAAAAATATTGTTGTTTCGCCACGATTAACGTCTCTGACATATTGTGATTGGCCAACGCTGCGCATGCGTGAATATATCATTCCTAACTTGTCAATGATCGGCTTGCGTCGCGCATAAATTATGTTTTAATTTGTATTTATTAAATAACACTGAATTTGCAATCTAACTGCGATTGATAGCGAAATACGGTCCATGACTAGAAAAATCTTATTACAAATGATTACCCAACACATACCACAAGTAATAATTAAATCAATCTTTTTGCAGTTTCAGAATAGAAATACATTAACCTGAATATTTTTATTTTATATGAATGTGTTATAGTAATTTTAGAGTATATATATATAATATACATTACGACAATTATTAAATTTATAATTATAAATTAATTTATACACATGTTATAACCATCACCCCTCGACATGCACCCTTACAACCAACACTTTGCAGCCGACTTTCTATAACATGCCAAGTAACTATAAATTATTTAGAAGTGTCACTTCAAGCGTCGGGAGATTGATAAAAAACAGGTCTAGGGTTGGAGGAAGGGTGAATTGGACTGGTCGTTAAATTAGGTAATTTATGACCAGTGGTTAAACAAAGTTATTTCATTTTAAGTGTCTTAAATTATTAACTTGTTTATGAATTGAAATTGTTACATGCTGTTAGTACGTAAAGTGAAAATAAAATCCTACTATGACGTAGTCGCTAACTGTCGCACCATTAGCCACAATTCTAGATCACAAAAACTATCAACTGCTGCAGGCCAATGCAGCGATCTATCTAAAGTCAAAAATAATCCAGAACGAATATTTAACTTAAATATGTTGCATATTTTCAATAATACTTCATATCTTCACTAATTATCGACGAAATAAATAAATAAATTCATAAATATGACAAAAAGAAAAAAATAATACATTTTCTGGTTCAAAAAATAATCATCTTCCACGCCGGTCCCTCATGACTGAGGATTGCGTTGTCCATGAACTCCTGTCCTCTTGATTATTGTAGTAACCCACAAGCTTGGATACTAGGATATTCAACTAGCGTCCAAGACTTGGGCAATCAGAATGATAACGGTGAGGTTTTTGCGGAGGACAAGAACCCACTATTATCACAATAAACTTCTGCAACGATTTATTTATGATATAATTAATGTAAGTATAGAGACAGAATAATAGTTGTTACACGTATAGATACTAAATAATAATGGTGGTGAATTCTGATTTGTTCCGTATATATGAAAAGATTGTATAATAATAATAAATATTTAGTTAATTAAGAAAATTACCAACATTTACTATATTAATTAATAATATGGTCTGGCTCCATGGTTGGTATAAGATTACCACAAGGAAGTTAGTTTTTACTTTATTAACATTGATAAGTAAAGTTAAATAATGATAAACTCGCAGTACCTGTCCGAATTGATGGTGGTCCCTTTAGGCATAAACTCGGTCAGCAAGACGCCTTTTCGGTCCCAAAACACCGTAGCCATCACTTTCCCTGCGGAAAGCGTCTGCTTAAACTTTTTCGGCCTAGGCGATTCAGGATGGCGCCATTGTTTGGACTGTTCTTTTGTTTCTGGAGTGACGTAGTGACACCACGTTTCATCTCCCGTAATAATGGAGTCCAAGAATTCTTCGGTATTCTCGGCGCATTCTCGAAGAAACCCCTCGGCACACTTGACACGATTGTCTTTGTGGGTTTCTGAAAGCATGTGTGGGACCCACCGCGCGCACACCTTGCGATAACCAAGTTTATCGGTCAAAATGTTGTCGATGGTTTTTTCACAAACCTCAGGAACCTGGACAGCAAGCTCCCGAAGCGTTACTCTTCGATCTTCGAGTAGAATGCGCTCAATCTTCGCCACGACTTCGTCCGACACCGATGGCCTCCCACTCCTTTGCTTAATAACTAACCTGTACTCTGGTTTGTAGATAAGTGAGTTGGCGATATGACGTAGTAAGACCTTTACACTATGCTCATCCACTTTTTCGGCATCCTGCAGATATTAGGGCGGTCATAAGGGTAGTGTCTGTTGCCTTTTGCACTCGGTCGGTCCAACGGGTGGGGAATCTTCATCTTTCTCTTCGTTCTTCGACGTGGCCCACCACAACAAGTTTCCCCGAGCTATTTTCCCTTCTCGCAAGATGCGAGAAAAAATTGAAGAATTCGTCTCACGCTGCAGGTTCAGTTCTTGCAGAATGGAGACATTCGTGCGACTGCACACCATACATGTAACAATAAATTTATTTAAATAAATATCATGATTTCGAAAGGAGAGTGCCAATATAAATTTGTCACATGTACAAACTAACTAACTTACCATTACATAGTTTTCCCGCGGGGGTAGGCATAGAATATAGAGCGCCACACTCTTTTGTCCTGACACAGTTCTCGTCTCATCCAGATTTATACATCTTCTCATACAAGCTCGCCGATTATTGAGGTTTCTAACAGGACCATCTGGTTTATCTGTTTTGGTGCCATCAACACTTGTGCCATATATCTTCCTTACCATTCTCTCCTCATTCATCTGTTCCATATGATCTAATCACCTTATTGATACTTTCTTAATCTTATTCACTATACCAAGATCAGTTTGACATTATTACCTTATTTCTTCATTCTTTACTGTGTCGTAAGCGCCTAAGCGATCAATGCATTCAGTCTACTTTGTTCTTCTTCTCTTATTATGCACATAAAGTAGCGCGTCTAATGAAATTTTGGTGCCAACACTAATGTATGGAAGTGAAGCCTGGAATCGATAAAAAAAACGAAATTAGACTGAATGTCGCACGTGTGGAAAATCTATACACCTTAGAATGAGAAATGAGTAAATCAGGAACAAATGTAGAGCTGCTTGTAGCGTAACCGATAGAATAAAGAAAAGGTAATTTAAAAGGGTTTGGTCATGTGGAATGTATGGGCGAGAAGAGGATGGTTAAAAAGATATACGAGGCGAGAGAAAGACCTGACATTACCAAATAAACTAAGAACTGGAGAACGCCCTTTTTAGAAGCTTCAAAAGCTGAAGAGCGAGCACGAGAATATGTACAAAATTGAACAAAGTGAGCGGTGCGTCAGAATAGTAGAGTGTAGCGGTCTATACTCTCTGCCTACTCCTGCGGAGAAACAGCATGGTGGTAAGTTAGTTAATTAGCAATTGAATATCTATTTTTGGAAATACAGAATACGTATTACATCAACATTCTTACCATTTTCAAACTTAACTAAAAATGAATATGAAAATAAGACTAACTCGATGGCCTCCTGAAAAAAGGCTCGACCTCCCATTGTGATAGGCGGGAATACTAATCACTACGCTACCGAGGAATGCATATAGAATATCAGCTTGCTGTAAAGTTCACCAGGGGTAACTATTTTTTAAAAACAAATATATATATATTTGTCTTAAAATAATACAAAAAAAAAGAACATAATTTACTTATACTACAATTTCCCTGTTAGACATCATAGCCTAGCGGTGAAATAGTTTTAGTGGCACCTGATACAACACAAAAACAAAATGAAAAAATATAAAAAGTAGTTTTCGTAATATTCGCTGAATAAACTTATCATATTATTAATATTTAACATAAACACGTCTAAGTTATTCATTTTAACAATAAATAATAGATATCTCATAGAGACGAAGCTATTTTTATTACATTTATTAGAAAGATATGGATGTATGGGTAATTACAGGGCTTGTGACCTGTCTTCGGCTGCCTTAAGTGATCACTTTATATAAATATAACGTTCACCATTCTCACCCATTCATTAATCTCCATATCCATCAAATTTTTGGGTGTTGTATATATGTTATTATGTGGAAACAATTCGAGTACAACTATACTATCACCATAATTTCCCTGAAACAGCATAGATATCACAATGAGAATTTAATTATTTTTGAAATTACCCATACTTTCATATCTTTCCATTAAATATAATAAAAATAGCTTCGTTTCTATGAGATATCTACTATTTGTTTAATAACAGTGGCTTTGTTGGTGAAATTATTCTTGGACATATTTAAATATTGCTAATAAATAATTCATTAACTTTGTTTTTAACCAGTGTATTCACCAACCGGTTTTTTTCTTTCTGGACAGATCCAGGCACTTGAAGAATACCCCACAATCTACATAACCTGGAAGAATACACAGCCCGAGTAAAATCACTGAATGTCTGATTCCCGCAGCACCTCGTGGGACTTGATGGAAAGTGGGAGCGAGAGCACATCTTTTATAGGTACCTACATTTTATTGTCACTTTTGGTTTCACGGTCAGACCGGTGTAAACTCGGCGAATGCACTATATCAAGAATTATGTCAAAACGTATGTCGGAGTTTGTAGTAATCCTAGCGCGGTTAACCCAAGCTTGCAAGAAAAATGACAGGTTTAATAAAATAAATGTAATTTTTAGATACCTTGCGTTTAATAAACTGTTCAATTTAAAGACCGATACAATTTACCCCTTCTTGAAATTTGAAAATTATTTATACGAAACGCGTTTTTTGAGTAAGTACCGTTGCCGAATGGTTCCGGTGTAGCGCTGCGGTTGCGATGGTTTTCTTCACTACATGCAACGATAGAGATATTCAAACAGTGGCCATCTTGTAATGAGTGGTTAAAATGTTCAAAACAATAGATCAGTCCGCCGATTGTGAAATAATAAAACCATATATGTCACGTTATTCTGATGTTTTTTTTTTTTAAATACATTATTTTACAATTAATCTAGTACCTAACTTGAATTATTACAATGAAAAATGATGTGGAAATTGACTTAATGATACAAAAATTTTAGGATTTTCTTTAGATTAGGATTTGTAGTTAAAGTAGTTGGTTATTTATAATATTTTGGTTAATTTTATACGCATTATTTGTGTCTAGTGATTCAAAATTATTTTATTTAATACCAACATTATTTGTATGTGAATCAGACAATTCCAAATTTGTATCAATGGTATGATCATTTTCTAATAAATAATTGTAAAATTCTGAAAATCTATTACTATTTAAACATCTTTAATACTCTTTGATTTTTATGTTAAAATTTTGACCGATTTTAATATGTCTATTAAAATATCTCATTAATCATGAGATTTTCCTCTCTCAGCGTCACATGCCCGTACTATCAGAGTCGACCTTAATATTTAATTAATATTATATTTCATTTAAAGACAGTGTCCACAATGATATCTTAATGAAATTCTGATCTTTGAGTTATCGTTTACAAGTCTCGCATTCTAAGTACCATCGTGATTTAAATTGTAAAATCATCAATACAATTTTAATATTGCTGTGGTCACGCGGCGACTGACACTCGGGCCGGGTTAGTAGCGAGTGGCGATTGCGTGACGGACGCTGTATGAAGTTTGGGAAGTAAAAAAGCGGTGACGTCATTGCTCAACCATTCAACCCCTGGCTGAGATTAGTCCGGTCGGACAATGGCTGCGAGCCTCTCGACACCTCTTTCAACTTATCAAGGGGTTATGTTTCAACATCAATTTTAAACCGACCAAATTTATTTTGGTGTTTTGTTTTTTCTAGTGGACCGAAGTGATCAATTTGAATCCGGTAAAAGGGTAGTTCCCCGCAGGGACAGGGCGGGGGAAGACTTCCCATTTGCCAAACAGTGAAAAATAAATTTAGTGAACATTTTAAACAATTTGAAATACACGATTTAACTTGTGTACGCGCAGATACCCTTGCGAGGCATTTTTTGCCTTGCGGGGATCCATTTCCCACCCCACTGCGTTTCCACACTACATATAAATACTATACGAATATTATACAAATATACACAACAGTTTAAACTGTGTCGTTTTGTAACAGGTTACATGTTTATCATTATTATAATCGGTTGACCTTCACGTCTGAGAAAGATAATCATTCACGATTGTGGGGCTTCAGGTGGATTAAGAAACCCATCATAGATCCACAGAATCTTAGTCATGAAAAGATAATGGCTGTCGTTGTTCGTCCACCCTTTTCTTTACGTTATCTCTTCTTATATAATAGTATTTGGTTGGCGGCCATACCGTGTTGCATTACAGCGAGACTGCACTGCAGCAGAGCATAGATACCATGTAACATTTAAAAAAATGCCAACCTGGCGGTAAAAACTGATATGGGAGCTTTTGCTCATATAAATTTTTAAGGTTTATTAACTTCAAACTGTGTTTACCTGTTGAACAATTGAATTATGAGTTTCTAATGAGCACTCTTAATTTAACTAAATTGTCGTACAGAAAAACTTTAAGTGATTTATTATTTTTATTTAAAATAGTAAATGGCATACTGTACGCCCCTAATTTAACTGAGCTGATTGTATACTACGTCGTCGGCGCTGTTCTGTGTAAATTTATCATATTCAAATTTTTATAGGAATGCACCCACACAAAGACTTCACAGGCTTGGGAATGATTTTGGTCTTGTAGATATATTACGATATTCAAAGTTTAAATATAAGAGTGTGATTTTGATGCTGTTTTGAGTCAAAGATACAATTGATTTTGATACTCAGCCATTCTGTGTCAAACCTAAATTTTTATTGTTTGTTTTGCTTACTTTTAATTGTTTTTTTAATTTTTAATTTAATTGTTGTTTTTATACCAAACCAACTGTGTAAAAGCCAATAAAGGCTTTAATAAATAAATAAATATAACGGTCTTGGTGATACAGTGATTAAAGTGATATACCATTACCTCCAGTTAAACCTATCTTCTGCAGTTAGTCCGCAAATAACCAACTCAATGTTGGACTTTTGATTTTCACATTCAGGGAGGCTTTGAAGCGCTTCTTTTGGCACCCGTGTGAGCGTTTGCCCTGGGATAGTTGATAGTGCAAAATATTCTTAGGTAGTCTGATTTCAAACATTCTAAATTCGTATCTAGTATATCGAAGTTGTCGCTAAAGTTTGATGCTCGTTATCATTTCTATTTTATTTTTAGCATAATTCTTAGTGGTGGTGTTTTCCGGATGTGTCCTGTTTGATGTCCATGTTTTGTTGTTTTTCATAATAATCATTTATATAAAATATTACTTTAACAACGCCTTTAACAAAACCCATAAATCACAAAAAACATTGATTTTTTTTTTTATCTAAATGCTGCAATAGATATTTTGAAAATATAAAATGCTAAAAAAAATTCTGTTGTCGAGTTTGAGAAATTTCAAAATTTGTTGTCACTTTATAGAGATGTTTGAAACACAACACGCGTATTTTAGATGTTTGTCGCTAACATTATTTGATCTTATTTTGTACAAACCAGTGGAATACGAGTAAAACTAATGAACAGTTTCATTATTGAGCTATTTGGAGGTTAAGTACTCAATTATAGAGGGTTTTGATACGAAACTTAATTCTGATTTTGTTCGTTCTATTACTTTAATTATTATTAGTGGTACAGTATTTGAATCAATCGCAATAATATTTTTTTCCTAGTAAACTGCGTTCAAATATGATTTTTTTTCATTATTGATTATAAAGGAGTTTGGAAGTAAACGACTCATTTACAAATCAAAAAAATTATCATTATTATAAACAGTTACATATTTTTAAGATTGACACAATTAAATTTGCGGTTAAAATTCATTATTTCAAATTGTTAACTTTGTTTTATTAACCACTTAATGAATTAAAATACATCTACGATGTAAACATCTAATCAAAAACATGTGTTATTGTTTCTTTAAAAGAATCTATTTAAAAAAATAGTAGTTAATAAATGGTATAATACAGATTTAATACACTATAATAAAAATAAATTCAAATAATATATTAGTATATTTTTATATAAATCACAGATAAAACATAATGATAATAATGATTATTGGCGTAGGACTTTATTAATAAATAAGTTTTCGTATCAAATATCTAAACATCTATCACGAAACATTTGACCGGCATTTTATACAAATAATAATATAGGAAATTCACTCATAAATTCTAAAGACAAAGATGATAATTTTAACAATTCTGGTGTCTATAAGTTTTAAGGATTGTGCTGCATTTTATATTGATAAAACAGGTCGAAATTTTAATATAAGATTAAAGGATCATTTGAGATATTTGAATTATAGTGGGTTTTCAGAATTTTCTAATCATTTGATAGAAAATAGTCATGATTTTAATAAAAAATTGGGATTGTCAATTTTGCATGTAAACGGTGATGGTCATAAATTAAATAATTTGAAATCGTTGGAGATATATAAAGCGTGTAAAAATAATCAAAAAATTAACAACCAACTAAATTTAACCAAAAGTCACATTCTACATTTTATCATCAAGTAACAATTTACGTTAGGTATTAAATTTATTTTTTAAATAATTATTGTTTTTTTAAAATAGATTATGTTAAAAAAACAATTACATATATGTTTTTGACTAGTTATTGACATCTTAAAGAAGAAAATGATATTTTTCGAAACCGGTAGATGAAACAAAGTTAACAATTTGAAATAATAATTACATATTTAAACATTTGTTAAACATGTTAGATATTGGCACTCATCTAGTCTTAGGACATGTTTTAGATCTTATTTAAACCATTGATAAAAAAATATATATCACTATTTGAATATTTATATTATTAAAAAATACGGTCACAGGCTGCGTTTTGATATATAAATCATAGTTATAGTTTTTCTAAATACCGTATTCACCGCATTACTTAATTATAACAGCTAATACCTTGTGTAGATAATTATTAACCTACGATAAGAGGATTTTAACTTTAAATGAGTATGATTGTAATAAGGTACCTACCCTTAAATGGACTTATACTTTATTCCAACATTCGGGAACCAATAAATTCTCATACATATTTAAAGCTTTTCACACACCAATTATTACTCCCCAGTGTAGTTTTAGATAAAGTTTCGCATTTCCAAGTTCACACACAGCAAGTTCTGTACATTTTAATTCTGCGAGTATTCTTTTAGCTTCTGCATTTACTACAAGGATATGTGGAAAAATATATTCGTTTCGAAGAAAAGGATCGCAAATGTGTGTTCACAAATTATGTTTAAATATATTTATTTTCTGCGCTACAAGAGATTTACAAGGATGTTACAGTTTTAATTAATTATTTTATTTATTATATTCATGTGAACACACCGGTAATTGAAATAATGTCACCTAGAATTATTGTTAGAACCTTTCCCCACCTCCTACTCTCACACGCTCGACTTACGCCAGTCATAATTTGTGAGCCTGTCGACTGTTTAGTGCTTGAACATGGAATAGATAGGACATATTTAGTGGTTGACTATTTTACGTGACATATTACGTGGTGTAATTTTAATCTGATTGTGAATATTGTGTATTGTGTTGAGATTGTGAGGAACGCACGGACCAGACCGTTGGCATTCTTCGCGCTGAGTCCTAGTTGGGGGCTGACGTATCGTCTCGATGACGCTATCGGGTAAGTTGAGAGTTCCTCGTACTCCGACCCCTTTTGATTTATTTAACGCCAACCGGTTTCAGAACGTCATTTTATCATCGTGGCTCGATAAAGATGATTCTTGAATTCTAGTAATATTGCATGTGATTGCATCAATAAATATTCTCTAGTTTAGCCAGTTCTCAAAATGCACTGAAGATCTTATGAAATCTACTAATCATTAGAAAGTTTATATTAAATCTGTATTGAAATTTTCGAGGTATATCTTTTGGAGGTGTATCGGCACGCCATTCATGTTCATGATAATTTATATTTACCTTGGTTTTACAGTGAAGAAGAATATATTAGGACAGTGATGAGCGCAAGTTTTTTTATTTCAAAGCGCCGTTAAAAATGTACATATTAATAGGATCGATATAATTATATTTTAAATAGTAGCTAAAGCCTCAAAGCATATAAATAAATAAAATAATTTATATTCACTAATACTAAGTATTTAAAAAAAAATTATCATAAGTACTACAAGTTGAATGGTCGAAATCTATTCATTTTTAACATTTTTCTAATTTAGTTCAATACAGATTTCTTTCCATAATCTTGAAGACAAAATTATAAAAAAAAATATTTCGTATATGCAATAACTTTCAATATTAAGGCAATTTTGTGGTAAAATGAAAATATATTTAATGGTCATGTTATTTCTTATAATACTTGTATTTTATTAATTATGGCAAATAACATACAGTTTATTAACTTTATATTAGTGTAAAGATTCTATCTAAGTAATTGTTTAAAAACAAGTTAAATTAAATCTATAACTTCTGATGTAAATGAATAATAAAAACCCACATTTTCGTAAAAAAACATGGAAATACGAATTATTTATGAAAGGGAAGCCTTAAGTTCCTTTGGCCTGTCAGTTTTTCGGATGGCATATCGTGATCTTAGAAAATCTAAATTAGTATCTAAAAAATTTTTGTATCAAAGTCTGACAATATTTTTTTCTAGTTTCATTCTTAAAATAGGGTTAAAATCAAATTTCAATTTAAAATATATATATGTATATTGTTTCAAATTTAAATTTCAAATTTCCTTTCCTTTGTTTCCTTGGTTTAAGAGATAACAAGAAAACAAAATTGTATTTTTAGCGCTGGTAACATTTTTAGAGCGACTGTTTATTTGTATACAAATATATATTATTTAATTTACCCAAAATCAGGAATCAGGAATTTGAAATTATGTAGTGACATTTTTGTAAAAAAAAAAAAGATTTCATGGGTGATAAACCAAACTTCGCCAAAGAAGTAGAAAAAATAATATTCAAAACTTTGAAGCTCAATATCTCAGTTTGATGTAAACGACAGATTTGTTGTTATGGTGACATCAATGCGTCAATGCAAAAATTGAAGAAAATACAATTTGGACACAGAATAGTAAATAAATAGACACGAAATAAAGTTTACATATAGGATAGGGTTTTAGAATATTAGTTGCGTTACGAGGGACATTCTACACACATTCTTGGTGGAAACATAAATCCGATAGTTTATGACATTTATGCAACAGTAAAAGTATTTACTCTTCGAAAATTAAATCTTTGTGTAAACAAGACGTTTTTTTAATATTAAAGCATATCACATTGTTAGCGATCCAATAGTGATATATATTTTTTTTAAAAACTAGGATTTTGCGTTAGTTCAAGTCTATATATTTCGTCTGTGCATTTGTATTTATTTCAAATTGTATTTAGACCCTTTGGCTACCACAGTACCGAAGTATTTAAATCGCTGTACACAATTAGCGCTAGGAATCTTGTACATTTTGTATAACACATGTTCTGATTCCCATGAATAAAAAATTACTAGCGGGAATTGATTACGAAGGCAGATCTTCTGTTTGTGTGGATCGTCTCCATCTCCACGACTAACGAGGGCGAAGAATTGATTTTGTTGTAATAGAGCAGCGAGAAATGTTTTTGAAAATTTACTTTCCGATCACATCGTCCTCTTGATTTGTGTAATTAACTTCTCCGCGTCTCCCTCGCTCCGGTCCTCTCCCGCCCCCGCGCGAGGATCGGATGTTTGTGAAAATAATAATTGTGGAAATAATTCCCGCCTCATTAAGGACCTCCCTTGGCTGCGGCACACGAGCATTTGGCGCTCGCAAAAATTAGCTCATAATTTAATCAGATACTAATACGCAACAAAGCACATTTTTAACGTTCTCAAAGATATTTGTAGGAAATTTTGTCTTAATTAGATTTTTTCCGCGCCAATTACTTTTAATTTGGAAACAGAAAAGTGGCCAAGTGTTTTAAAATACAAAATATCAATGTCAGATCAAAAGTTTTTTTTGATTTATTTAAAAGAGATTATTTTAGAAATATTATGTTAATAATTTTTTTATATATGTTAAAGTTATACAATATGTCCTAAAAGTCTTTTTCATTTTGGTTCATTCGCTACACCAACGCAACGAGCGGGAGAGGGGCGGGGGGTACGCCGATTGCTAGCCGCGTCCTTGGGAATTCAGTAGCTATGGAGCGTGTCCTTACCAGTTTTTCGTGAAATTTTCCCTGGAAAATGGATATCCCGACGAGGTAACATAAAATGTCCTCCACGTACCCCCGACTCGACACCAATGAACACTTTTATATGGGGCTACCTTAAATCAAAGATATACAGTTTCAATCCTTTCTCTTGGACTAATTAAAATAAAATATCCGATAAGAAATGGCAGCGAGCAGTTCTTAGATATTTTGCTTACCGTTTAAAAGAGTGCAAGCGAAATAACGGATCACATTTAGAAAACATCATTTTTAAGAAATATATTTCCAAGCACTGTATTTAAATGCAAAATAAAGATTTTTTATTAAACACATCCATTATTTTATTACAGAATTTTTATTATAAAAAGGACTTTTGGGACATCTTGTATATGATAATAATATAACTTATTAAATGAAATAATATAAACGAAATAAATTCATACATTCACGGTTGAAGTATACAGGATTATTGGCGACTATATATCCCGATGAGGTATCATAAACTAGTCCCCGGTAGCGACAACAATATTTTTTCGATGTTTTAATTTTATATGTATATATTTCTAATTAATTAATTTAATTAGTATTAAAAATATCACAGACCTATGTTCTGAATAATTACGACTTCACAATAAGAACGTGTTCTCCTAAAAAATATATTTTATTTGCGAAACTCAAGTGGGTCACTTGGTGACCCGCGAGTGATAGGTTGCCGATGCCTGGTGTAAAACATAGTTTAGCTGATATTGAATGACCAATTTAAGTACATTAAAAAGATCCAAGTTTGATCGTTAACAAATGAATACAATGCATTAAAGGTACATAAGAAAACGTTAAAAGTTAAAAGTTAAAATAAAATAAAAAATAGAGATTGCTGACTTAGCACACGCTTCCCTTAGTTTTGTGTAATTTTACATTTATAACGTGTTTTCTTTTTCCAGATTTGTGCTACGGCAAAAGATAAGCCTGGAGGCGACACTCTGAACCGGTGACGGCTGCCTGAGAGCGTCGTCCTAATGTATGCATATTTCTCGCGATGTTTCGCTCAAAGTTAAGCTTAAAAGGGTACATTGTTTGGTTTTGCAGTAGTCTGCCACTTAATGGCCTGCTCAGTCAACTGAATTTGGAAATCTTCGCCAACGCCGCGGCGTGTACAGAGCAGCGCTACTCGCGCTGCCCAACGCCCGGCCCAGCAGCGGCCACCTGACCACCGGCGCGGCTGATCAACCCGATGCCGCCGTTCGAAGCCTTCAATCTTTTAACCCTGCGCCTCGAAATTAGCCACCGCCGTGGTTCGTCCGATTTCCAGACGGGGGGGCTTTAGTTTTCCTTTGACATTGACGCGCTAAACTGTTCTTTCGGCAGAATTTAACGATCCCATTTGTTATTTTAGGCACTGCAGAATACGGAACCCATCTTTTTCCGCCGTTTCAGAGAGCAGTAAAATTTTAATACGCATAACTAGGAGCTTCATTAAAGGAAACTCGACTTTAACATTCCGGAGACGCTCGTGCAATGTCGATGACTTCCAAAATCAAAATTTATGTAACTTTTTCGACGACCGATAGAAAATTGACAGAAAAACATTTTAAATTTTCGTGCCGGCGATAAATAATATTTGTTACCCTGTGCGACGTTCGGAATTGTGATTTCAGATTCTAATTTTGCGTTTCAGAGTTTCAGTTTTGTCAAAATTAACTCGAAGAGGAAAGTATTATAAACAAATTAACTTTGTAGTATCAATGAAAATGAATGAAAGAAAATATAAATTAAATGATTTTAGTTTATGAAAATTTTTGTAGAAAGCAAGTACTTTGTAGTTTCATATATTAGATTAAATAAAATACAATCGCTTGTATAAAAATCACAAATTTTATTACACGCCAACTCGTTTCGCCTAGCTCAAGCTTTGTCAGGGCGTATTTAAAACTAACAATAAATACATAAAGAGTGTGCTTATATATATATATATATATATACATTATAAGGGAGATAGAATATAAAATGACATGTGAAAGAGAGAAACAGAATACATATACAGTTAGACAGAATATTAAGGGAGGGGAAAGTACAATATTGATGCATATTAAATTGATTTAAAAGAAAACATACCTAATGTGGGTGACACTTTCCTCCCGTGTGATGTAAACTGAGTTGAAATTACCTCTAACTATGTGAATATCTCGGTAAAAATACTAAATACAGAGTTCTTATATTAGGTATTTCCCCGTAATATATTTATGTACTGAATAAAATAATTACAATATACAAGTATTTACCATACACAACAATGAAAAATGTTGCCTCGAAAAATCTGACGTGAATTTGTCAATACGCGTATGTGTACGTGCGGGGTGCCGGATGCCAATAGCCACTTTTGTAACTGAACGTGCGCTAACCAAGTTAGACGTGTTTTATGCATTTTTATGATGTAAGCACTTTTACACAATAATTGATATATATATATTACTAGTGTTAGCAAGGTACCACCAGAATCCTTTAATTTAATTCATAATATTTTAAAAACATGCAGCAAAAAACATTGTTAGATTTTTCAATAAAAAATAAATTATCATTTTTTTTCAAGATCCTTAATTTACATTTTCCCTTTGTTTACTTTTTTTTTTGTTGGTCTCTTCAAAAACTAAAAATCGGGGTGTCATTGTATTTGCATAAACGGTGAACAAATGATTTTTGTGTGTAAGATATTCTGCTTCTAAGAATGTGGAAGAGTACAGATTGCTGGGTCGGTATAGACGGTATGTGAAAGGATATTTATTGTCCGGGACAGTTTGCACCCAGGTATTTTGCGGGTGCGTTCAGAAATCGTCGGCGGTGGTGTTGGTTGTGGAGGCGATATTACCCCTACTACTCGTTTAAAATAACTCATTTCGGCAGCCTGGATTTTCTATCTCACTTGAACTCACAACTTTAAAAATAATAAGTTTGGTCTTGACACTTAACTTGCCTTCCATTATCATCGTACTATAAAGGAATTGTAAAACATTTCTAGTAGCTCTGATTCTTTCGAATTTCGTCATCTTGTCTCTGATTGTTAAAGAATTCTACTTTTAGGTATTTAAATTTTCGACATACATTCTAGTGTGGTGTAAACTTTTTATATAGTATGGAATCATGGACCCAGAAGACAAGACGTATTGATGTCTTTGAGATGAGATGCGATGCTGAAGACACATGTTACACATACCATGGACGGCGAGACGCACAAGTTTCTCAATTTTGCAGGAACTGAACATCAATAACAGTCTGAGACGAATCATTAAATTTTTCGTGCATTTTACGAAAAGGGAAGATAGCTTGGAGAAACTTGTTGCAGTGAAATAAAGAGAAACATGAATATCTACCATATGTTGGATCGACTATGTAGAAAACGCAACAATCACTTCTCTGGTGACAACCCTAAGATCTGCAGGACGTCGAGATATACTTAGAGGGCGGGAGTTCATAGAGATCGCGATCCTCAATCGTGAGGGACCGACACGGACGATTGAATTCTAATCCTGCACTGCTTTGGTCTACCTTCAATCATCAGCTTCGTTTTAATATAATAACATATGGATCATTTTGTAAACTTTAGTTAATATCCATTTTTAACAACAATATTTCTCACGTCACATAATAATTCATATTTTCTCTGTAGAACTGTCGTGCTGATTTGAAGGACGCAAACCACATATAATATCAGTGGTACAAGTTAAACATATGAAATAAGTTTCATTTTATATGAGTTTGGTGAACAAAGTCTGCGTGAGCGAGAAACAACGTATATCGACGTCGAAGAAGATATAAGTATTGTTTTAAAATGCACGTCAGAAAGCAACCTTTAGATTTCATTAGGAATTGTATAAAACTTTAAAGTAAATATGCCTGACAGTCGTAGAGTTAAAAAGTAATAAACTTGCCAAACCATTCTGCCTTACAAAATAAATATTTAATGTAAACCTATATCAGAACTGGGTATACATATTATTAAATGTACAGGGATTACAGTAAATCTCTTCTTGTTTTCAAATATTTTTACTTAATTTATTTTAGTTTCTTAGTATACAGAAGAATATTTTTCTATAATATCTGTAGAAAACTATAATCTATGTTATATTACTCTATTTATATAATATAAATACATTATTTTATTAGAACACATTCTTATTGTGAAGTTGTAATTATTCAGATATTTTAAATATTAATTAGAAAGATATACATATAAAATAAATTTTATCGAAAAATATTGTTGTTGCGCCACCGGAATTCGAACTTGAATCTCTTTCCTAACCGAGGAAGGTGCATTATCCAACTATGCTACAGCGACAATATTTTTAGCGACAAATTTTCGAACCTATATGTTACCTTTTTGATATTAATCGTTCCATTATTTGAAATAAAGAACCATCTATCTTATTTTTATAGAATCTCAAATACCTTTAGACGCCAGAGTTATTTTCTAAAATAATTTAACAATATTTTTCGATAAAATTGATTTTATATGTATATCTTTCTAATTAATATATTTAATTCATATTTTACATTATTTTAGATTGTTAACTTTGTTTTATAAACCACTTAATGAATTAAATACATCTACTGGTTTCGAAAAATATCATTTTCTTCTTTAAGATTATTAACTAGTCAAAAACATATGTTATATTGTTTTTTTAACAGATATATACACTTAAAGACACAATTCTATATTTAATGGTATAGTAGTTTTTGTATAGTTTTAATAAAGCAAAACTATACAAAAAACTAACATAACATAACAATATAACATATGTTTTTGATTGGTTAATGACACCCTGAATAAGAAAATGATATCGAAACCGGTAGATGTATTTAATTCATTAAGTGGTTAATAAATCAAAGTTAACAATCTAAAATAATGGATGATAACCACAAAGTTGATTTTGCTAATCTTAAAAATATAAATTAATTATTATAGAGTAAGCCTGAAGATTGACCTCTCAAAGACTGACGTAATGTTGGCTCGATAAAATAATTCGTGTTGATAGAAGCCAGCTTGAGTAAGTCAATAATTATGTCAGCCTAGGACCAAAAATTTAATTGGGATGGAAATCATTTGAACGTTTCTAAATGACGAAGAGTGCCTGATCAACGCATATTTACAAGGCTCATGTATGTACGGCTACAAAAAATCGACTCTCGCATATTCAGCGGGTTTTAAGGCAACCCGTTGACCTCTCGGTTACCTTCAGGTACCACTGGATGACTACATTCGTCCAACAATAGTCTGTCCATATTTTTTATAATAATTGTATATCAGCTTTAATATAAAATGCTTGTTATATATACTGTGTTACAAATTTTTTAATTAAATTGTAAAATGTCCAGCCGGTGGCGTTGCCCTAGCATTCTATCCGCAGAAACCAGAATGCATTGTAACAAGCTGTCATACTTCTATTAAGGAGAACATATTCTCATTGTGATGTTGTAATTATTCAGAACGAAGGTATTTGAGATTCCGTGAAAACAAAGTAGATGGCTTTCAAATAATGGAACGATAGATGTATTAATTTGAAAAGTGTAACATATGGAGATTAGAAAGAGATCCAGGTTCGAATCCCGATAGTGCAACAACGATATTTTTTGATAAATAGATTTTATATCTATATTTTTCTAATTAATACATTTAATTAGTATTTGTCATATTTTTATTTGCAATGAATTAAAAAAAACTTTTGAGTAATACATGCTAGATGACGCTAGATTTTACAAATACATTTTTTATTTATCTAAAAACTTTGATACAACATATGTATATTTTGTAATCAAAACATATTATTGCAATGTTGAGTTATTATGGAACAAAGATATCACTTATGATGGTCTATATTTAATGTGTTTAAATAAAATGAAAATAAGTTTTTTAAATATTGGAACATATTTCATTTTTTATGTCCACTGTGTCATTTTTACATTTTTTTTTTTTTGCACAATGGTCACAAGAATAAAGAATCAGGTGTGAACTTAATAATAGTAACTTAATAACTTAACAATGTATTTTTTCTTATTATTTGTATCCATTTAATGTCCATACAATCTGTTTAGCGAGGTTGGATAACTCTGATCTGATCTAAGATCTAATCTGCAAGGAAACATTAGCTGTTCTGAAATAGGGCGGCTTTGAAAGCTTAAATTAAATATCTTTTTTGATATGGATACCATGGGTCCACACGCATAAGACAATGAACTTTGTAACAACTTCTTAAACGGGTGTAATGTTTCCGAAGGTTCGGGGTCGTGGCTTGTCTTCAACAAAGCCAGTGGTCATTGCCATCGTCTCCTCTCATTAGGAATATGGGAGGATGTAGGGGAGGGGGGTTGATGGAGGCGCACGTGACCGCGCCGCCCATATCACAGTGATAAAGGTGTATACCCACCTACACGGTAACTATATCGTTCTACAGAATGTGAGGATATCACAATAAGACCAAATTTTGCCTGCTTTGGAACTACTGTAGCTGAATGCCAATTATCATAATGAGTTGTTATTTTGGCTCACCAAAAACCCCTTATAATTTGTTAACGTTTTTCTGTCATTAGGTATGAAAATTCGATGAATGAGGTTGTCATCTTCTCTGGTCGGAGGCTATGGTTACCTTTTACCATTATTTGGTCATTACAGGAAAAATATCATTTCTCGTAAAAAAAAATCATTATATTGAATATGGGAAAAAAATATTTCGAAAATAATTCGTTGTTCTGAAAGTTCTCTAAAGATGTTAAAATATGTCTAATATACCTCAAAGTTCGATAAAAAATTGTCAATAGTCATTATACTTGCCAGTAGTAAAAATTAATACGTTTCTACTACATTGATGAAAATATTTTCATTGCTTACTGTAAAAATGATATTTAATAAATAATTAAGGATCTTAATTTAGAGATATTAAGAACACATTTGACATATTCGCTACTTTGACATTTTTTCTTACTGGCAATAACACTAACAATGAGTAGAATGAAGTGAGATGTAGCTTTCAGCAACTTAAAGAATATATGAGGAGGTTGTTTTACGTCAGAAATGTAGCATTAACATAGTATACACCCTGTACTCGCGAATGTATAACACGAGCGTGGAGACAGTTTATTGATTTGACTTAACAAGTTTAATTTATTAACCGCCAAGTTCTTCTACTCCCGAATGTTAATAATAGATAGGCGATGAAATAACACGAAATAAAGGCGAACGAATTAACTATTGAAGTAAGTTTATATGCAGAAATTTCAGGGATCGTTGGCGCCAGCCGCGTCAGCCGCTAAACTAGGGCCCGGAATAGGCGGCGCCCTCTGTCTTCGGGTCGCGCCTCCCTCTGCCTTCGGGTCGCGTCGCCCGGGGGCACCCGGTAAAAAGGGGCACAAAGGGTGAAAGGGACAGATCGGTGTTACCTTTCCGATTCGACTGTTGAAGAGTTAGCCTAATGGAGAACGGCCGGGTTCGTTGTTTTCACGGGTTCATTAAATGAATGGCGAGTTGTTAGCAATAAGCTATTGCAATCAATCAGCCGGTAGCGGCGCCCCGGCGGCACACAATGGAACTGCAAATAATGTACTACGGTACGGTATTCATCTCTGCTCGCTACTTTTTGGCTTTTATCCACATTGTCAAAATACAATTTGTTCACTTTCGAAGTTACCATCGATACTTGGGTTCGAGCTTCGACTTTCGAATTTTCAACACACTCAATTCATATATTACTATTAAACAGTTTAGATGTTCGTAATTAAGAAACAGTTAGTAAAAGTGTCAAAGCGATAGCGAACTTATAGTAGATTAGGCGGAATAGCCGCGTGCAAAAAAAATATCAAAGATTATCGCGCGTCACGTGATCCGACATATTTGACCTTGGATGCGCTTTTGTACTCATGCGGTAATTTTAATATCATGTTCATCCTCATCCAGTGTAAATATATAACACATCTTTTATTAGTACGAGTATTTTTAATTTTCTTATCTCGATGAAGCGTTGTACGTATTATGTAATTCCTCTAATTGTCTGAAAATGTTGTTTAACACTTCACTTTAATTTCTTTGTAGAACTATATATCAGGGCCGTTAACGACCTGTTGATAAAATGCCAATTAAAAATAAAATAAAATATCAATTACACTCAAAAATAGACCGAGACCTGAAATATCGATATCGTAATGGTGGCGAGATTGATTACGTTACAATTAAATCAGAGTACATCACAATTAGGAATTCTGTATTCTCGACATTTTTCAATTCCCGGGACTCGAGAGTCAAAATTTTCATGTTACGGGAATTTCCGAGAATCAAGACCGTGAGTTTTATTTAATTAATAATAACATGTATGTTATTACATATTCATATGTATGGTGTACAATAGTTATGAAGGATAACATCTGTGTAATAAACATACGTTAACATTAATTGTATAAACAGATAAAATAAAATTTTAATGAAATATTTATATCTTATTGTGAAGTTGTAACTAATGTAATGTAAGAATGTGTTCTCCTTAATAATACAAGTTTTAACAATGTGTCCAAAATTTAATAAAAATGAATTGATAATTCTGGCGTCTGCAGTCGGTTTACTCAGAGGTATTTGAGATTCCGTAAAAATAATGTAGATGGCTTTCAAATAATGGAACAATAGATGTATTCATTTGAAAAAGTGAAACATATAGGTTTAATAAATTGTCATGAAAAATTACTGGCGCTATAACACAATTGGTAGTGTACTTTCCCGGATTGGAAATAGAGATCCAGGTTCGAACTCCCGGTAGCGCAAAAACAATATTTTTCGACAAAATTGATTTTATATGTATATATTTATAATTAATACATTAAATTAGTATTTAAATAATTTATTATTTCATAATGTGTAGTAATTTTTTTTAATGAAATTAAGTTAAACACGTTCATCTATAAAAAATACAAAATACAAACAATTAAAAAAAATAACGTAAACGTACAAAAAAATAACATGAATTAATTCTTAATATAAAAGGTGACACTTTTCAATGAATCATAATCCCTAGTTTGAACATATTGACAAAACCATTTACTGCAGAATTTTTTTTTAGTATTAAATATCTTTGGACTATTTCCTCCTGCAATGCAATTTTATTATGGATGACATGCCAATGGACACTAGTATTAACTCAACTCGTTTAAAATTAATAATATCAAAAAAAAAAATCATGTAATTTCCGGGTTGTCTCAACACAGAATCCCTAGTCATAATTGACGACGCATACAACGTTGTACAACAGCAATTTATTGCTGTTATTGGTTTTAACCATAATTATTTTATTAAGGAGAACACATTCTTATTGTGAAGTTGTAATTATTCAGAACAGACGGTCTGTAATGTTTTAAATACTAATTTAATGTATTAATTATAAATATATACATATAAAATCAATTTTTTCGAACAATATTGTTTTTGCGCTACCGGGATACGAACCTGGATCTCTATTTCCAATCCGGAGAAGTACACTACCAATTGTGTTATAGCTCCTGTATTTTTCATGACAAATTTCGAACCTATATGTTACATTTTTTCAAATTAATACATCTGTCGTTCCATTATTTGAAAGCCATCTACATTGTTTTTACGGAATCTCAAATACCTTTGAGTAAACCGACAGCAGACGCCAGAATTATCAATTCATTTTTATTAAATTTTGGAAACATTGATACAACTTATATTATTAAGGGAACACATTCTTATTGTGAAGTTGTAATTATTCAGAACATGATATTTTAAATTCTAGTTTAATGTATTAATTATAAATACATACATATAAAATCAATTTTGTCGAAAAATATGGTTTTTGCGCTACTGGGTTCGCTATACATAAATTGATTTTATATGTATATATTTATAATTAATACATTAAATTAGTATTTTAAACATAATTATTTGTTAAGATACAGCAAACGGATGATGGGTATTCGGTAATTAGCATGAAAGTTTTTTTTTAATTAAAAAAATATCGGCAATGACATACATCCCCATGGAATGATCTAACATAGTGCTGGCCTGGTGAGGGTCACAGTGGCGTAGCAACAAATTACTGCGCCCCTGGGCAAACTCTTTCGGTCCTACTGCCCCTCTCCACCTACACAACGCTTTACATTTTTTTATTTAAAAATAATTACTAGTAAGAAAATATTTTTGTGTTTCTTTATATTTTCATATACAGGATGTTTATTTATAATAGGTATAAAATGGAACTATAAAATTAAATTAAATGCACAAAAATCGTGGTAATGGAAAGAAATTTTATGCCATTATTTAAATATGATTTCGTTAAATGAAGCGCAATGTGGAAGTCTAATCTTCGGCTAATTTTTGGAGCAGCTGGGACCGTATATCGGAAATAACGCGACGAATTTTGGCTTCCAAGTCGTCTATCATCTCTGGTTTATCGGCGTAGACTAGCGACTTCACATATCCCCACGGAAAATAATCCAAAGGATCTTGGAGACCAATTCACAGGTCCATTACGCGAAATTGTGCACTTATCGAATATTTCCTTCAATAAATTGATTGTGGCGCGCGCTGTGTATTATGTTGCGCCGTTTTGTTGAAACCACAGATCTTCCACATAAATGGCATTTAAGTGGGGAACGAAAAAGTCAGTAATTATGAATCTATAGCGCTCTCCATTGACTGCAACGTTCTGACCGGCATAATTTTTGAAGAAACAATAGCTTCTTTGGTGCGCACTGTACGACATCTCTACGTATGCGTATTGTAAATTAGAGTATGCGTGGTGCGAAAAAAATCTACGTTTATTCGAATCACTTGACTAAAATGGACGTAGCCGTGAACCACGATTTTCAAAATATATTTGCATAATTTGCAAGCGTTGTTTTGGCGTAAGTCTATTCGCGGTGAAATGGCAAACCAAACTGAGCACAAATCAGCTGTCAGCTGTCAAATTGTCTGTCGCTTGAAAAAGAGTTGGCAATTCGAAACAAACCTCTAAATAACACACTTTATTTTAAAAAAATATATGTGGGATATACGAAACAACTTGTGGAGATTGCGATACTAAATGGATTGGTTAAACTGCGAGAAAACTAAATACGAGAATAAAATAACATCGCCGGTGCCTAAAGTACATTAACTTCTCGGAATTTTCTTATCACTTAATTGAAATAAATATGAAATATAATATAATTTAATATGAAATCATAAACTAAAACTTATCCACACGGTACCTTATAAAGAATTAATAATATACATTTAAAATTAGCAATATTATCCCATTCTAAAATTTTTCCCTAAAAATTATTCGAGTAAATTTGTATTAAGTAACAATTTGAATTAGGTACTATATATTTTTTTTTAAATAGTTGATTTTTTTTTAAAAATAGATTTTTTAAAAATAGATTCTGATAAAGAAACAATACTATATGTTTTAGTTAGTTATGACATCCTGAAGAAGAAAATTGTATTTTACGAAATCGGTAGATGTATTTAAACTCAATTAAGTGGTTAATAAAACAAATATAATTAATAATATGATGTTTTCTAATATTTTACTTCTTCTATCGATAGTATTACCCCACTACTAGGTCGATACGAAACTGCATATAATTTAATTATTTACTGATGACTGAAGAGACTGCATCTCTCGAAACTATGGACGAAATAGTTTCTATAATCATGTAACACCTCAAAGTAACAGCTAAAAGAAAAATTATAAACACTCTAAAATTAATCAGTTTTTAATTAATATCGTATTATTTTAGGTATATTCCGGACGACGATGGGGTTGTTACCTTTTCGCTTGAAAGTGCATTCGGGCGCAACCTGTAAACCATTTCTTTGTGCTAGCGTACTGCCGTGGTGTGGTAATATATCATACAGTAATTTCAGTCTGGCACAACATTTGTTGGGATTTCCCTGAACTCTCTCTTGGTGAGTAAATGTTAACAATTCATATTTACTACCTTTGTAATACACACCGTTAGATTTTTAATTTTATTATTATATTACTATGCTTTATATATTTGCATGTAACAGCTCAGATTTGTGTAATTAGTTACATATTGTCAATGTATTATTTCCAATAATAATTTTAATATGTTTTTGTCAGAGCCAATATCCAACATCGCTTGGAATTTTTGTTCGCTTTTGAATTTAGTGTATTTGATATTTTTGTGAAAATTGATTATATTCAGCTGGGCACCGTAAATATTAAATTACATATAAATTTTAAAAAAAGACTATAATGTTATTCTCATATTTTATTTTTACAAAATAGAGTTTAACGATGCGGATTTTACGTTTTATAAACACAATATCGTCTAAATGCCGTCCATTTCTATCAAGACACTTTGCGATCGGACTCTTAAATTTGCAAATACGCGAGAGCAAATGGCAGCAACTTCACGGCGGATATTTTCTTGTAGGGTCTGAATTGTTCGAGCTGAAAACTTTTGACTTGAGGTGTCTCCATAAGGTGTAAGGTCTAGTGACCGAGGTGCTCAAGGTATGTCTCCGTACTTGCTGATTATTTTAATGAGAAAAATTCCCCTCAGCTTCTCCATTGAAACTCTAGCTGTGTGTTTAATGGCCTTCTCTCGGGTTGTCAAGGCACCAGTATCTCATGTTCTGTTTATTAACATAGCCATCGATATGAAAGATACATTTCCGAGTATTTGTGCTATTCCAAAATGTTCCAGCATCGTTCTCGCCAAGGTTTCACGTAAAGAATAGTCATTTTCGTTGAGAAACAGCACGATTTGCAGTTTGTATGGGTAAAACTGTAGTTTCTTTTTCAAAATAACGTGCACTGTTGATTTTTTTATTCCAGTGCGGGCTGCAATCTTTCTTATTAATTGTGCCACATGTTCTGGCGTTGATGATCCCGGAGGAGTTTGGTTAACCATTGTCCCTTCCTGTCCTAACTTTTGAACCCATCACCGGATAAGTTGCGTGCTCGACCCATCACTCGTCGAATATTAAAGTGAGTACAAAAAACGCATCGCGCACGAATCAATTAATCAACCGCAAACGCACGGTGCGCTCCCGACCAGTGACTCATTGCGACTGGCAAACCCGAAAATATACCGAACCATATCCCTTCCACTTACCTTTACGAGCAATTACAATTAATCTTGAAATTTTTCCGCTAGACACCCTGTATTTTTATCAAAGCATTTACGAATAAATGTAAATTTTGTCTGAGTATTCATATGTGTCACATGTAACAGTTCAAAAGTGATCAGTCGAACTTTAATGCGGACAGCAGTATATTGAAGACGACACTTGCAGTGGAAGATTACCATAGTTCCAAGCAAAGTCGTGAATATGATTTTACAGAACGATGAATTATTATTAAAGCAGAAATTTGTATTTATCTTAATTTTGGAATCTTTCTGCTCGGTGGGTGTCACGGCTTCTGCCACTGGAACAAAAACTTGTTCAAACTTCATGAGAATGTTTGGTTTATCAATAATTTCAACCATTTTTGGGTACGACTTGTGACTACTAACTAAAGTCCAAAAAATAATCGAAGCGTTGCGGCACAATGGGATGTGGATGGAAAAAAACGGACTTACATTGAATCCATCAAAACAGATCTACTTTGGACAGCAACACCCAGAAAGCAACAACTAATACAGGAATCAATATCTGCGAATGCTAAATCTGCAGTTAAGTTGTTGGGCGTGCACATTGATTCAGATCTTTCAATGAATACACAAATCAGTAAAAATGTCAGTGCATGCTGCCATCAACTGAGACAGATTAAAAGTATTCGGAGAGATCTTCCCCCTGAGTCAGCCGGTCCACTTATAAATACATTTATGCGTCACGTGTGGACTATTGTAACAGCAATTATGTTGACCGTAGCAATATTTCAGCTGGACAGACTACAATCCTTTCTAAATGCGGCAGCGCGAATAATATACAAAGTTTCTAAATTTATTTGATTTAATCAAATTTTATATATTTATGTATCCCCAAATAAGAAAGATCTAGAATTATGGAGGTTGCTATCAACATTGATATAAAACAAGATCAAGATCTACTAGATGTAATAACTTGGTTACAACTAATAAAAATATATATAAATATCTATAATAATACTTGCTTATTTACCATCACGCCGTTTCATCGCGGGGGTAGGCAGAGATGATAGAGCGCCAAACTCTTCTGTCCTGACGCACAATTCCCGCCTCATCCACATTCATACGTCTTCTTATACAAACTCGCCGATTGTTTAGAATTCTAACAGAACCATCCTCTATTATCTGGTTTACTTGGTCATGCCAAGTCCTCCGCGGACGTCCTCTATTTCTGGTGCCATCAACACTTGCGTCATATATCTTTCTTACCATTCTCTCCTCATTTATCCGTTTCATATGACCAAACCACCTAAGTGATCCTTTCTTAATCTTGCTCATTATACTAACATCAGCTTTACATTCTTTATTTATTTCTTTATTCTTTACTCTGTCATAAATAGATTTGCTACAAATACGCCTAAGTGATCTCATTTCCAATGCATTCAGTCTACTTTCGTTCCTTTTCTGCCAGCTCCAGGCCTCACTTCCATACATCAGTGTCGGTACCAGGATTCCATTGTGCACCGTTAGTCTTGCCTCGATTGACAAATTCCCGTTAGATATAATTGCATTCAAAGCGCCGTTCACTTTATAATAATACAATGTGAAAATTAACAAAATATAAAAAATGTTAAGAAATTGATCAGATTAGAACTTGGGAAAGATGTCAAATACATAATTATATAATAATTTTGAAGACTTTTAAGCCATTTTAGAACCTCTTTTTTGTACACATTTATTTTTATAATTTTCTCATATAACATTTCTTATACACGAGCTACATTGTCTTCAATTCCTTGAAAGAGTTGAATTTAAATTGTACCGGTTGATGAACAAGGCGACACATAACATGGCGCCTCTGTATCTTCAAGAGCTTTGAATCCCAGACAATTTGAATAGTACACGTCAAACTCTCAGGTCAGGGTTGTAGAACCAATCAGCCGTTGCCAGAAGACTAACTTTAGTGAATTTGTGGTGGCGGACCCAAAATAAACAGTGCATTAGAGACTTTATTTAAGAAGAGACTAAAACGCACCTTTTCAAAAAATCATTGACATAAGTTCAAATAACATTTTTTAAATATTAAATACAAAAGTAATGTTGGACTAAAACACTTTATGTGTAAAGCGCTCTTGAGGTGAAATTATCCAATATTATTATTACTATAATGGTTTTCATATGGTGGACCATACGCCTTATTTACCTGTCATAGTACAGTCAGACTTGCATCTTTAAGTACACTCGAGTTTTTTGAGGCTGCGATTTTTCAGCTTATCTCAGTAAATACAAGTATGTGATGGGATTCCAGTTTTAAGTAATAAATCATGATTTATCTAATTTATTAAAATTATCTTCAGAAAAAAAAAATATATAAAACAAGTTACAATATACTATAATTAAAATACAACATTTTATTTAAATGAATCCATAGATAGCGGAGAGAAACGAGGCGATCTATATCATCGATTTCTGGCTTGTTCAATAGTACAAGCAAAAGCGGTTTTCATCGGAACCGATGAAAAGTTTGACAGACTGTGCAGTAGTCGTGCAATTTCCAACATCGCTGCTTCCACCTTCGAAAATTTTGCCTTGATTAATTGAATTATGTTTTTTTTAATTAAAACCAAAAAAGTAGTAGAGAATTTAATAAAATGTTGTGTTTATTTCGTGAGCAGTTTTTAGGCTCGGAAAGAACTCACTATCTTTGTATTTGTAACAGAATTTAAATTGAATTCTCACGTGATGCTCGCCTGTAATGTATGGCAACGACAGACCAGCCATTAATATATACTATAAAACAATGAAGAATTGCGACCATTCTTTCATCTCTTATCTTCGAGCTTACGGTGAGATACATTGTCGGTAGCGCCAGAAGGCGACCACAAATTAATAAAATCTGTGATAATGAAAACTGAGAGGCCGTTCAAATCAATGAGTAACACTGTCAACAACGACGCCTCTCTGGCGTATTTTAGTATCTCGCAGTACGTTAATAATATTTGTTTATTGAGACTCACCTAATCGGAACATCGCGTGCTTAAGTATCATGATCATGAAGCCATGAATGATTAATTATTTAATGAATAAATAATACAGCCATTAAATTAAAACAGGTTTACTGCGATCGTGAAATCATCATCTCCCCGCAGTGTCCCTATAAATAACACATTTCTGTGATTCATTTCTTCTAACCTTATCATCATCATCATCGCCAGTTGAGAAAAGCGGAGATCTGTTTTCTCGTGGCTGTACGCTCCAGTATTCACAATCATTTTCAGAGGAGTTTCAGTAAGAATTAAATGAATTTCTGAGCTACTATACCGTCTAATTTTTGTACCTGATACTTATGATATTAGAACCCAAAAGCTGGCCTCGCAACCAGGCGGTATTATGTTGTACATTACACGGTGGGTATTAATATTAGTTTTTATCAAAATTAAGTTAATCGCTCATAAGTACCTTCAGGCACACTGCCTCTACAAATTTTGCCTATTCCTCATAGTTAATAATATTGTAAGTAGTTTAAACAACCTGTTTTAAGTCTAACCGTGGGCAGTCTAAGCGGCTTAGCCGCGACTTTGTGGCCTCTTAGTTACCATTAAATTTACATTCTCGTCTGATTCACTCTAACCCCCCGTTCCGCCTACCCTTTGCTCTTTCAACGGTAATATGTATCGCGTTATTGCAATGAATCAATATTAAATGTATTGTAATTTATTTGCTCAGAAAAAAAAGATATATATTGCAATTAAATGTATTTATATAATAAGAGACATATTTTTATTTTCGAATGTGTGAATTTGGTGATTATGCGTACTAAATAAAATATGTATTCACCATGGTAACGAGTATGATATATTTGTTTGATCACTTTTTTCTGAGATTATTCTGGTAAGACATTTTTTAGAGGGGGAACGCTGGCTAAGATACTTACACATCAAATAAAATGACATATTTTAAAGCTTTATTTAATGTCGTACAAAACAGTCTTTAAGATTCAATGTAGAAAAGCTATTTTGTTTTTACATTTTTGTTCTAAAGAAAAGATCTTATGAATAGAAACCTTCCATTTAGTTGGAAAACACGACTACAGCCGATAAACAAAGGCGGTTCTCATTTATTATTGAAGTGAAACAGTTTGTAATAGAAAATGAAAATGTTTTATACAGTGTTAATAATATACGCGATATTGATGTAGTTTGTGTATTGCACTCTGCACTCTTAATAATAGATCTTCATGTTCGATCTTCATTTAAGTAATAAGTTCTAGTAGAGTACAATTCTCACATGTTTATTTTTTTACCACGTTGGCTTCATCTCGGTTGGAGATGGTGTGCACCAATCACTGGACGTTACGTTCAGCCAGATCAGGTGCGAAGAAAGGTCTGGTCCCTTGTAGCTACGTCATGGATGAACCACTCTATTTAAAAAAAAAAAATGTGTATATCGCACAGGATTGAGAGATCGCCGTATTTGTGGTAATTAATTTATATCTTAAGGACGCTAGGCATTAACCTAAAATATGTTCAACGGTGAAGCGCCAGAAAAATGTGTGATAGATTTCGGCAAATAAAAGCTGTCATTTTTTGATTAAATACGCCTTTCTGGCGCCTGCTCGCTGAAATATTAGAATGAATTGAATGTATTGTTTGTATCTAAAATAAAACACTGCGAGCGAGAATGCATTTTTGATTATGTCACCGCAGTTTCAAGAACATATTTCTATATTTTAATTTATTTTGATATCATCATCATTGCCAGTTGAGAGAAGCGGAGATCGGCGAACCACGCATATCCTTCGATACGGATTGTCGATTTACACTTCACCAGTATCCACCACGCTGCATCATGTCTCGATCGGGGTTGCTATCGGGATACACCGCTCGTAAGGAACAAGAGGAAGAAGACATGCAGCGCAACGAGCCATCAGAGTCGAACGAAGGTCAATCCGAGGACGACCGTGGCATGCAAGTACGGGCAACTCGAGAATCGACCTCCTGGGCGACTGGTATACCATCCGCCAGCTGAGGGTGGAGATCCGTCACAAGGAGCGACACCATCGGCAACTTGTGAAAGACCTCTAGTGCGACCATCTGGAGGCGCTCTCCCGAGTGCACGGTGTGGAGCAGGCACTGGGAGCAATCAGCCGAGTGTTCTGGAAGAGACACAGCTGAGGCCACTACGTGGGACGCGGCCGCAGGAGTGGCTGCAGACGCTGCTGCTGACGAATGCGGACTTGCACCATCAGTCACTGAGATGTGAACGAGCGCTTCGCCTATGGATGCCTGCGGATCTGACGGTGCGACTTATTTTACAAAATAATGAGTCCGTAACCAACCGGACCAGATGGAGCCATAATCTCAAAGGCTATCCGGTTGTTTCGGGGAGAAGGGGGGGGAGGGGCTTATCTTAAATATGTTCCCATTCATCATATCATCTGTCTCTTTTCCATATATATTATCACTTTTATAAATAAACATGTTTTGTTCTTTATTTAAATGTATTGTAAATATCTTATTTACTAATAAAGTAAGTCAGTCGGGGACAATGAGGGCAATTTTTTTTTTGGCAACTGTGAGGTATCGCCCTGTCATAGCTATTGTCGACAGCGGGGCGCTATCGAACAGCTGTCTAGTAGCATTAAAAAATGCCAAGTATGAGCGAATGAGTAAGACCGAGATAAGAGTCTTGAGCTTATTGCATCGGTCCTGGGGTCCATCCTCAATGTCTCTTTCCCTCCCACTACTATTTATTATCCCCCCCCCCACCCGTCACCCACCAACTCCCACTTCAACACCTGACACTAATGTATGATTGTCCATATTTTGTAATGTAAGTTAGTGTCTAGTTTACCCTGAACAAGGAACGGTGGTTCCGAAACCGGTTGGTGATATCAAAAATAATGTGGTGTTAAAAGTGATTTTTTACTATAATTAATAACCACAAAGTGATAGCTGAATACGACAGTATAGTTATGGTTATACTTAAATTCATTTATTAATATTTTGCCGAGTGGAATCAACACGAGAATAACCATTCCTATAGCAGTTCTAGTTAAGGGTGGGTTTTTCAGTTGATCGATTCGTGAGATTATATCATCTTAATATATTTTTAAACTTTTTAATATGCTCGCCTTGCTTTCGTAAATTTTGTTCTAAAAAACTGTACATTTTTTTCAACAGTTTTATATCCCACAAAATATTTTGCCGAGATTATTTTAATATAATAAATTTGTATTGAAATCTGACAGCTGACAAATTATGACATAACGCGAATTGTAATTACGCGACGATAAATCAAAACCGTGTTCACAGGTAAGCCCGCGATCCGCGATCATTAGCATAAAACACGTGACCGCTTGTCACGCACGAGCGTCGGCAGGTCTCCCTGGGAAGAACGGTCGAGGGTTCACCATCGCGACAATACGTCCGTCGGCCTGTCCTCCCGTCTCCAGCAGGATTATCGCCGTCGCCACTGGGAGCCGTGGCTGACGAGGGCCGTGAACCCGAGGGACGTGTGGCTTGATTGAATATGTTTCCAAGGCCCCGAGATGTATTTTTATTTTTACAACTCCTGTGCCATTGCACAATACGCGGAACGTGCAAGATGGTGACGAGAAATGCGATGTTGATTTCGCAACAATCAAAAAAATAAATCCGTCTGTAATAGAAAATATAGAGAGTGAACAAAAAAAGGACTATCGTATTGTGACCCATGCCAAAAATGAGATTTTTACTAGACTCGATGCGTGCGCTACCATGAGAATCTTTGGGGACAACTCTCGGCTTTTGTAGTTCGCTGTGTACACACAAAGTCTCAGAGATTCGCCATCTCGCGCCATTGTAAATGTACAATGTCAGATGTTTCGTTAGTCCGATGAGTGAATTTGAATAATAATGCGTTTTTTCCAGCATTTTTATTTTATTTTAAGACCCAATTCGCCATAAAGATAATACATTTTATATAATACATTAAAATTACTAAATATTATTTATGTTATGAAAAGAAAACCAAGAAAAATTTAAATAAATAAAAAGGTCACACATATATATATATAAATATAAATACTTCAGTCACGACCATTATTGTATCTGCAGCTATTCTGTAGGCGTTGCCATTTATATATTCTATTACAAATATGTATTCCGTTTTAATACTACATACTCATGCAGAATACTGTTTGGATTAACACGTAATTGCAGCGCATCTACAATGTTTACCGAAGGCTGTATACATGGATTCGTTCCGCTTCTGAGACATCGAGTTGCGAGCGTAAAGCTGTGGCTGGAGCTCAGTACCAACTCTCTGGTGCAAGCGGCGCTCTCATGGAAAGCTGGTTCCCTGACCAAAGAATGGCAACACCTACAGAATAGCTAAATGTATATACAACAATGGCAGTGACTGAAGTAGTCATATATGTAATATTTATATGTGTGAACTTTTTACTTTTTTTTATTTATTAATATTTTCTATTTTATTTATTTATAACATAATATGTATTATCTTTATGGCGAATCGGGTTAAAAAATAAAAATAAAAAACTTGATCACGCTGGAATAAATACATTATTATTATTATTATTATAGCATCTGACCATTCTCATTCGTAATCTCAGGTTAAGATCATGACTACAAAACATCTTTTTCATGCGGATAAAGGTTGCACGAGCTCGATCAATGCTTAAATATACAAGTCATTTGATACAAATGTTATGCTACATTAAATTACAAAATTAAAAAAGTAAATGTTCATTGCTAAAATAATATTTGCTTAATAATAATAGATATCATTGAAATTCAAAGGATTTATTGGCAAAGATAAAATGATTATATACAGTGCATGCTTCAGAAATGTAATCAAGGGAAAAACTGCGAGAAAAATACGTAGAAGATTTATTTATGATCCCATTGATCTTTCAATTATCACGCTAATGCCGCTGATGGCAATAAAAAAAACAAAAATTCTAATAATAAAATACTGCCACTTATTTTTATTCTGTTAAGCCTGTTGTATGCTCTTCAGCTGAAGCTGACCCGAGATAGAAGGACAGATGAAATGAATTAGGGACAAGAACAGGAAAGGACAGGAGACTTAAGGACCAATCAGACATCGAGAAGAACTCTCATTTGACTGGATTTAACTTTTAGTGTGGCCTCAGGTCTTCTGACTTCGTTGATACGCACGAAATCTCTCAAACGCACACATTGTTGACACCACAAAGTGATCACTACCATTACCACACAATAACAATTCAATCTGACACGCTCAAATGTCAATTCTTCAACACTTTGACTATCAACCCCACACAGCAAGACGGTAACTTGTCAACTAGTCCAAGACACAACAGAAAAAGATCGTGCTCTGAAGTATAAAGTGGGGGGGGGAGAAGGTAAGTAATAGGTTAAAAACCGTTATATCCATATTTGTCGCAATCATACAGGCATTCGACTGTTCATTAATGAATCCCTCATAAATATCGAACATCTGGTGCTTACCTATGTTTTTTTTTCTGTGAGAGATCTTCGCTTCTTCGCTTTTACTGTATTTAAATATTCTGGTGACAGATCAAATTCCGCATTTTCTTCTTCGTCTTCTATCCGTCCGAACGTCACATCTTAGGAGGAGTAATACACACGTCAATAGAAACCCACCATTCATTCGGCCTCGCTTGTCAGAGACATTAAAAATCTACCGAGAATAATAAATCAAGTCAAGAGTCGGATGAAAATGGCAAAATTACAAGGGGATCTCCCGGACTTGTTCGAATTCCACTCGCTGCGCAACTTGCTGTATAAGTGAAAACTTACCGTGAACGGGAACAGGATCCAGCACATATATTACTACAGCCATCAACCGGCCAGCGATTTATGTAACAACCTCTCTAAGTTTCCCTTACATCTTGAATAATTTCGGGAGAATTATATTTGTTGTGTATCCAAAGCCAACCCCTACCCCCCAGGTGGGGGCGCGCGCCCTCCAAATTTTCCGGTAAAGCACATTTCGTACTCTCGTACTTAAATCCTATTTTTAAGGACATGTCGCGACGCCACACTGACAGCGGAGGACTGGGCTACGGCAGTTGACAATGGAGAAATAGTGTACAAAACCTTTGTTTTTTTTAAAATAATTATTTAATTAATACATATTATTTTAATATTGTTAGAATTTTCGAAACGAAGATAACCGCTTGTGTTGTTAAAACAAAACTAAATTGCTTACGACCAGCGAAAATGATGTTTCTGGGACTAGAAAATGCTTATTAGCTTGATAATGTTAGTTTTTTCTTATCAAATAATTACAGATGAAACAAACAATATTTATGTAAAAAAACTTGTATTTAAATAGGTTACTAAATAATATTTGAGCTAAAAATAATGTAAATAATAATACAATTATAAGTATTATGAATAACATGCCTAAGACAATAGCAACGTATCGAGTATTTCATTATTCAGTCTTGATTTTGGTAACCCGAAATTGATCCAAAATATTTATCCTGGGATTCATAAACACTGTAAACTAAATCGGATCGGATTACCTACTTCCGACCTCTTGATCTCTAGAATAGCAAAATTTTTGTTTTAATGAACTCTCTATAGAGAAATGTGGGCCCATTTCAGAGAGCTTTGACCGAACACAAAATAAAGAGTCACTAAACCATCCAGTACATAAAACTAATCACACATTTTAAAACAACAACAGACTCGATCATTATCCTACTTGATATGGAATTATATAAATGCTTACACAATTTTATTAAACACACTAAAATGGATCGCTAAACTATATAACTTCATCGAATGTAATATAAATTAAATATGAATTAAATGTATTAATTATAAAGATATACATACAAAATCAATATTATCGAAAAATAAAAACATTGTTGTTGCGCTACCGGGATTCGAACCTGGATCTCTTCCCTAACCGGGGGAGGTGCTTTATCCAACTAAGCTACAGCGGCACTATTTTTATCGACAATTTTTCGACCTTATATGTTACCTTTTTATATGTTTATATGTAGCTTAGTTGGATAAAGCACCTCCCCCGGTTAGGGAAGAGATCCAGGTTCGAATCCCGGTAGCGCAACAACAATGTTTTTATTTTTCGATAATATTGATTTTGTATGTATATCTTTTTATATGTTCTGAATAATTACAACTTCACAATAAGAATGTGCTCTCCTAAATATATAAAAAAAAAAAAAAAGAATGTAATATAGCTTAGCAGATAGGATTGTCAAAATGATGACTCAATTTGCAAAATATATTTTTGACGTGACACATCAAAAAAGCCGACAGATGAAACGAACTCTCGTTACGGATGTGATACACACAGCACACATTGTAGCCACAGTGCAGCGCTATCGCAGTATGCAATTAACGCTCGCGCCGATCGCACGTTCGTCCTTCTGCGAATAGAGTCAAATTTGGATAAAATAAAATGCATTCAACTCGTTGATTATTTTTCTACGTCATTAACGAATCAATGATGCCATCTTAATCTCATTTCCCTCTTTCGTATTCTTAGACGGTATTGTCCTGTGCACCACCACGAACGGAATATTTCACATTAATTTATATTGAGAAACGGTCATTCACGATATTTTTTTGTATTATATTACAGAAACATTATAGGCTTATATCCCGTGACGGTTTTTCGTACATTTTGAACACTACCTTTTCGCTTTTTGAATCTATCTTAATATATTATTATCAAAATATTGACGAAGATATGAAATGACATATTTGCGTCAATATGGAGTACTGCCGATATAAATATTTTTAAAAATACACACTGAATTGGACTTTTTGGAGAAATTTCTCTTTTCTGATATTTGCGAGTCAGTATTTTTATTTTCTTGGTAGAATGGTCTACATAAACGCTTCTCAAGATGTATATTTTTACTTATTGTCATAGCGCGCTATACACATAATTGATTTTTTTCCTTTTCTCAACAATATTTAACATAAATTATTTATTATACCATTTCTTTCATCGGGGTGTCAAATAAACTAACTTGTCTGAACAAGGTGTAAGGATGAGAAAAGGGTAGAACGAATTAGGGAGAGAGATAGGAATATGGAACAGGGGGGCTGAAGGACCAACCAGAACTAATAAGAAATACGACTTACCTGAGAAATGCTCCTTTAGGTATATGGATTTTCTTCTTCCACTGAATTTACATGTCTTCTGGCTCCAGGAAACGTACTCCGTTTCCGCACAAAGCATTCTCGAATTCACACTTCGTCGATGGCGCAAAGAATGACACGTACAGGTTTCGGCACGCATAGAAAAACCGAACACACAAAAAGTACACTAGGACAATAATGAACACAGGCCAACAATTCGTTCACACACGGCAGGAAGAACTTGGCGGTAGTGAACGCACCCAATGGTAAACGATTATTGTCAGTACAAACTTCAACTTCCAACTGGTCCAAACCATAGACAACAAAATCACAGAAAAAGGTCGTGTTCTGGGTATAGGAAGAGGAGGTAGTAGGTAGGTAATGGACAGGAACCATTCTGTATCGTGCGCGCGAGACGACGATCGGCGATTCATGAATCATAAAGATCGAACATATCTAAAACCAAATGTCAAATTGTTATAATGTTTTTAAATTCAATTTTAAACAAACGGGAGTATTAAAAAAAATTATTCCGGGTTCGTATTTCGATGGTAACCAATTTTTTTTTTCGATTGATAGATATTTTCTGTATATCTTTCCAATTGAATACGTTTATTATTTAAAATATTTATCCTTTTAATATTAATTAAATGTTTTAAATATGAATTAAATATATTAATTATAAAGATATACATATAAAATCAATTTTATCGAAAAATATTGTTGTTGCGCTACCGGGATTTTATATGTATATCTTTATAATTAATATATTTAATTCATATTTAAAATATCACAGACCTATGTTCTGAATAATTACAACTTCACAATAAGAATGTGTTCTCCTAAAAAATAATAAAGTTGTATCAATGTGTCCAAAATTTAATAAAAATGAATTGATAATTCTGGCGTCTACTATCAGATTTACTTAAAGGTATTTTGAGATTCTGTAAAAATAAGGTAGATGGCTCTGTCAAATGATGGAACGATTAAATGTATTGATTTTCAAAAAGGTAACATATAGGGTCGAAAAATTGTCGCTAAAAATAATGCCGCTGTAGCTTAGTTGGATAAAGCACCTCCCCCGGTTAGGGAATAGATCCAGGTTCGTATTCCGGTAGCGCAACAACAATATTTTTCGATAAAATTAATTTTATATGTATATTATTAATTCATATTTAAAATATCACAGACCGTCTGTTCTGAATAATTACAACTTCGCAATAAGAATGCGTTCTTCTTAAAAATATATTTATCCTTTCCCCAATTAAATTACTTTATTGTATTGTTTGAGATATTACAATTTGTCCAAAGAACAATGTACGATCAGTTATGACGCCTCGTCACACGATACGCGATGGAGCAGCGATAATGTGGTGTCGTATTGCGTCGAGCTGGTTGACCATTGTTCCTCGCCAACTCAGTGATACACTATACATAAACTATTGTTTCGATTGTGATACCGTTCGAAGGTACTGATTCACAGTGTGAGACCGCACTGTACTGACGCACACCGTTCGGAGCCTGGTCCATTATTTGTGCACACAGCATTCGACCGAGGCTTCGAATAAAGCAGCCAACCACGTCTTGCGCATCGTATTAGTTGACTTTTAAGTGATATATCTATGTGTAAGTTGAAATACAAAATAAAACAGCTTTTGTAATATCTTCAGCTTTTTATTATTAACTTGTCGACAATTACACATATATGATGAAAGACATGTTACATAATTATGAAATATGTACTTACCGCGAAATACGAAACACGAAACACAACAAAAAATTTTCAATACGTACGGAAAATTTGATATCTTCTACGTACGCATTATTCTAATAAAAAACTGAGAATGACAATTATCGAAAATTACTCCCAATTAGTTATAAAATCCATTTAACTTGCTTTAAATATCATTGAACCATGTTCTGAAATTGCATATTCATAATTAGAAATGTGTTTTCATACAGTTACCCTTTCCCGGCGCTACCTGCGAGAGGTGGAGTTAGGGTGTAAAAGGAGGGGTGCCTTTATTATACGCAGGTATTAAAGAGTAACGATGTATGCAAACATTGGTCAAGGAAAGAGGCCTGATATCGTCCAATCGTTCATTTAGACCTTCCTCAGTCAATTATCTCTTTTTTTTTCAAATACATTTTTTTTGCCTTTATCTGCACTCTCGCTGTGTTCTCATATTATTTTCTGACAATTTTCTGTGTCTACTTGTCATTATTATTAACAGAAAACATAAATCAAAAATTTGATAATTATATTTGGAACCGTGTTAATTGAATTAAATAAATTTATTCAATATTCGATTCTTTATAAAATTTAACTATAATTTAAGTATGAATTAAATATATTAATAATAAAGATATACATATAAAATCAATTCTATCGAAAAATATTGTTGTTGCGCCACCGGGATTCGAACCTGGATCTCTTTCCTAACCGGGGAAGGTGCTTTATCCAACTAAGCTACAGCGATATTATTTTTAGCGACAATTTTCGACCCTATATGTTACCTTTTTGATATTAATACATTTAATCGTTCCATCATTTGACAGAGCCATCTACCTTATTTTTAAAGAATCTCAAATACCTTTGAGTAAACTGATAGCAGACGCCAGAATTATCAATTCATTTTGCAACAACAATATTTTTCGATAGAATTGATTTTATATGTATATCTTTATAATTAATATATTTAATTCATATTTTAAAAAAATATCACAGACCTATGTTCTGAATAATTACAACTTCCTACAATTTAAGTCTTGATCACACTAACCGGCTAGTCAGTGGTGATGTATGAAAATGTGAATGCGTTACTCAGAACTTACCTACGACTAATGCTGCTCGATGCTCGGCTACCACTTCGGGAAATGAATTAAGCACTTCAATGAGTTAACAATGATGTTTGAATTATAACAGAATGATATAATGCAATATAGAAAGTGAAGTGAGGTCGGCCTCAGGTAACTGATTGGTCATGAACATAAGCTTAGTATTACATTGATATAGATCTCCTCGTAATTGGATTCCTCATGAGTGCGATAAGATAAAATAAGACATAGCAACGTTACATACAGTAAACAATTTTACCAACAGTGCATCATTCGCTCACGGAACGCAGTAATCTAGATAGACAGGTTAAGTTCACATCAACAACAAACTAATCCTTCACAAATGTGGCAGATTTTACAGTATTCTGACTTCCATAAACCCTACCTACCCTAACCTACCCGAAAATTATGATTTGTAAGTTTATTATGATGGTTAGATTCAGAAAAATGACCAGTGACAACAAAATCAATATTCTAACAGAAGTACAATCATGAACATGATGATAATAGTTCCAACAATATCCACGACACTACGTGTTTGCCTTTGTGTGGGTAGTCCACAATAATCAGATCACACGATGAAACACGGTTAGTACCTTAAGGATTTCCTTTAAATGTACAAAATTATGTAATTTTGCTCGGCTGTAAAATGTCAATTTTGCAGATAGATGACACACAGGCTGAAGCAGATAGGTTTTACTTGATAATCCACATGTACCGTAATTGTTTTTCAGGGCGACACATCAGTGTCGGACTACACAAGTCTCTCGTTCATTTACAGACCAATCTGGTGACCAATATTATTATTTCTAAAACAAGAGATTCTCTACGATATAGTTTCGGATCACGAGCGTTTATAAAGGAATGCATAAGTAAAGAACGACCGTTAAATGTTTTACCTCTTAAATTCCAAATGAGAGTCACAATAAACTAGCCCGTCGGCCGGAAGAGCTGACGGCTGCGCTCCAGCATCGCTAATTCCAAAAATCTGCCATCTTCCTTTTTTGACTCGCCTTCCACCCCAAACCAACGTGAAGTTAGTACGCGCGGGGTTGCCTGCTTATAAAAAAGTACAGCACGCTAAAAAAATTATTAACCGGAGTGATTCAGTTATATGTCATTATACGTTACTTCTGTTTTCTTTTATATGACGTGAATTAATAACGTCACATTATATATATTTTATCACCTGTTCAAGAATGCACTGGAATTTACAAGAGTTACAATAAGGTGAATGAGGGAAAAACTGGTCGAGCTCCTAGCCAAGGGGGGCATATTTTGCGGGTCATTGAAACCATTGCCGAACGTCGAACGGTGACCTCCGGAAAATGGAAAAGAGTTTTACAAAGACTACCCCTCGTTAAAGTGAGTATACCTTTTATTATTTAAAAGCTGCACACCTCAACCTTCGAACAAAAACACGTTTTAGTGTACGGATACATAAGGTGTTTCCGAAGTTTCAAGTACCCTTTTATAGCGTGTTCTATTCAATTTAATTTAATGATTAGATTTTAATGGCTACCTTAAAAGTGTTTTTGATTGAAGAAAAAAACAATCGACATTCCAGATGTCGGATTCAAATAGCTGTCCGTCCATCTGAATAATAGCCTGATTTTATGTACAAGTATATAACTACTCTTAACAACTATTCAGTTATTGTAGGTTTAATAATTAATGAAAAATTTTGCTGGAAACCGCATATATATGTAAGAAACTAAGATACATATTAAGTGCATTTTATATGTTAAGGTTATGCACCTCACTGTACTCTGCGATGGTCGACTCGGTTATCAGTTATGGAATGAGTAGCTATGGACTGACATATAAAACATATATTAATAAAAATTTAAAAATTACATTTAAGATTTTTAAAACTTATGATTGATAACAGAACCAAGTGTCTGTATAAAGATGATTACAGTTAATTATTTACAATATGCAAAATCTTACCAGTTGACGTAAAAGTAACATATGCTAGAATATTCGAAGAGTTGATGAATAATGGAAATATAAATACTGATCCTCTCTATTCAACCATGAGAGTATCGATTGTGAACATTGTGTACGGTGAGAGAACGAGAGAATGTGTTGTGCCAAGAATAATTAACAAAATCAATAAAGATCTATTAAACATTTAAAAAAAAAATTATGAGACCACTATATTCTTACATAATTTTATATTTCCTTGTTATATTATATTATATTATATTCAGGTATCCTCCCTTTAAATACGGTAGACTGGGTCTGTTACACCTTGTGAAAATTGTATATCTTTTTGAAAGATTGATTTTATTTATTTATATATTTTATTCATTATATCTTTCAGAGTAATTCATCTAACATCGCCTTATCTATTTTTTTCCCTTCTTATATTTTAACTATATAAAAATAAAAAAAATGTTTAACTATGTAAAAAGCAATCCTCGCCGTAAAACTGCCGTGCTGTTTGGCAAAAAATATAATCATAATGAATATATATGTAATAAAGAAGAAATAAAAATTTAAAAAATATATATATAATATATAGGTACATATATACATTGGTTGGTAAGCACTTCTAACTTCACTTCCGATCGAGTTCTTTTAATATACCTACTATTATCCATTCCTAAAATTTAGGTATTCTATATATATAATTTTCTTACATCCGTCCGTCACAAAACAAAGTAAAATACAGTATCGTAAGCTTAACTAGTGATTTTTACTATGCTTATTGTCGGATTCCTAACGCATAGTCGCGCATTGTATTACGCCGGAGAAAATTCCACGCAATTTCAGGTAAACAAACCATACAACAAAACACTAAACGATCCTGCTATCTGCAAATATCATATTTTAAAAATATTATTATATATATATATATATATTTATTTTTTTATTGATATCAAAAATATAATACAATTTCAATAATCAGTGGATATATATATATATATATTTTAACATTTGTTTCTTCTCTATGAGAGTAAAACTCGTGTATAGAGAAGAAGTATATTCGAGTTAATTTATGTTTCAGTTAGTCTGTGTAAATATTTTTTTAACTTCAGTTACAAATTTATGATGGTCCATTACTTTTCTAATTGTGATGGGGAGATTGTTATAAAATTTGATACCTTGATAAATATATTGATTTTGAGTTGATGATATGATACGTTAAACAGTTTTTTTTTATTTTTTATTATTGAAATTACCGGCACGATTTATTTACCGGTAATGGAATTAAGCCATATTTACGCCATATTTTATTTAGTAACGCCGTGCGTAACGCCAGGACCACGAAAAAGCGGCGTTGTAAACATCTCCGGAAGTACAGTGATATTTCGGTTCTTCACTAAAAAAGTGCGAGTCAACTGGAGGTTAAACTTGATGTTCAACCCGGGATCGAGATCAAGGTAGGCCAGATCCATCTGCCAATATTCCTTTCTTATTCCAATTCGGAATGCGTCAACTAACCATTAATTTAATCAATACAGTTCACGGGATTTTATCCCACCAGGATATAAATATCTCACATTTTATTTCAACTGTGGGATATGTATAATACTATGCGAATAACTTTTGAGAAACGGTTATATGTAATTTTTTAGACAAAGTCTTGACAATGGCACGCATTTTCGTCTGCCCAGAGGAAGCCAACTACAAAAAACGTGACCTAACCTAGAAAAAATACCAGTTATAAACACTAGTGCTCTCTAAAATCTTAAATTAAACATAGACGTGACCTTCTATCGAAAACAAATTATTGTGTCATCCAACTCTAATATTTGTAAAAAAAAAACATGAAAGTTTTTTTTTTACATTTCAAAGGCGCACATTAGCTATAAATCGGTTTCACTTGAACTCCCAGTTTTGGTGTGTAAACATTTTTTTAAAATGCTTTGAATTTCGTATTCCCCGTCTGCACAAGTATTAACCAAACAAAGGAAGGAGACGGGCGGTGACATTTAATAATGGCGGCAGTCATATTTAAAATAAAATATTAAAATTTATTTCGCAGGTAGTGGAATGAAATTAATTTTATTGAATGTTTGATATACTAACTACTTTAGTTAGATAAGTTTTTATTAGGAGAACACATTTTTATTGTGAAGTTGTAATTATTCAGAACATAGGTCTGTGATATTTTAAATACTAATTAAATGTATTAATTAGAAAGGTATACATATAAAATCAATTTTATCGAAAAATATTGTTGTTGCGCCACCGGGATTCGAACCTGGATCTCTTTCCAAACCGGGGAAGGTACATTATCCAACTATAGTTATAATACCTTCCCCGGTTTGGAAAGAGATCCATGTTCGAACTCCATGGTTCGAATCCATGTTCGAATCCCGGTGGCGCAAAAACAATATTTTTCGATAAAATTGATTTTATATGAATACCTTTCTAATTAATACATTTAATTTGTATTTAAAATATCACAGACCTATGTTCTTAATAATTAATACTTCACAATAAGAATGTGTTTTCTTAAAGATATTTTTCTCTATATCTTTACAGTTGATTATTTTAATTTATGTAACTTAACTTGTTTAAAATTAATAAAATCAAGTAAAATCTTGGGTTAATTATTTTTAAAGTCCCGGGACTCGAGACAGTAAACTATCATGCGATTCTCGGGAATTTATTAATTTTTTATTATTTTTAGGAGAACACATTCTTATTGTGAAGTTGTAATTATTCAGAACATAGTTCTGTGATATTTTAAATATGAATTAAATATATTAATTATAAAGATATACATATAAAATCAATTTCATCGAAAAATAAAAACATTGTTGTTGCGCTACCGGGATTCGAACCTGGATCTCTTCCCTAACCGGGGGAGGTGCTTTATCCAACTAAGCTACAGCGGCACTATTTTTATCGACAATTTTTCGACCTTATATGTTACCTTTTTGATATCAATACATTTAATCTTTCCATCATTTGACAGAGAACTATGTTCTGAATAATTACAACTTCACAATAAGAATGTGTTCTCCTAAAAATAATAAAGTTGTATCAATGTGTCCAAAAATTTAATAAAAATGAATTAATAATTCTAGCTTCTACTATCAGATTCACTCAAAGGTATTTGAGATTCTGTAAAAATAAGGTAGATGGCTCTGTCAAATGATGGAAAGATTAAATGTATTGATATCAAAAAGGTAACATATAAGGTCGAAAAATTGTCGATAAAAATAGTGCCGCTGTAGCTTAGTTGGATAAAGCACCTCCCCCGGTTAGGGAAGAGATCCAGGTTCGAATCCCGGTAGCGCAACAACAATGTTTTTATTTTTCGATGAAATTGATTTTATATGTATATTTTTATAATTAATATATTTAATTCATATTTAATTTATTAATAGGTTGTCTCGACACAGAATCCCTATGCATCAGCTACATCAGCCTTGATGATGATCTATACAATGCGATCCTAAACGTCAGTCTGAGAGGTCGTATACATACGGCAGAATAGCTGAATTTTAAATGTCCGTGAAAAACTAAGAACATCATTACTGTATTTCAATTTGCAGAGCGATACAGTATGGCTACTTTGCTGGTTCTATCAGCAATTTTTTCTTTCCTGTAAAAATCAGTTTCTTCAAAATTGTTTATTATTAAAGGTATATCACGTTTTTACATGGAAGAGTTGCAGACTTATAAGAAATTTCTGCAACAAATTTATGAATGTATGATAATAGAAATCGAAACCTCAGGTAAAGGGAGGGATACACCGCTACGAGGGTGAATAAGCCCCTAAAATGTAGTTTGTTACTTCCCCTATCGTTGCACAATATGGCAACACTCAGATAGTCACCCCTTTACGGTAACCTTGAGTAATGCGTCCCCCTTTCAGGAATAATAGTCTCAGCCATGACTGATGGCCCGAATCATGGACTTGTTTGTTGTGCTGTGATTTTTCAAAAGTGTATTGAATTTTTTAGATAAGCAACATCTATGAAGCGGTGAACCAAAATATATTTAATAAAATTATATTTGGACACAAATATAATTTTTATATATAGTATATTAATATATCGTTTCCCCATATTTTGTCTATAACTTACTGAACTGTAGTGTCATTGCCACTTGGCGACTGGCAAGTATATTGACCATTGCCATATTTTTTTTCTTATCTATGCTGTCATCTCTCTTATCTATGGTCAGTCGCAATATTAAATCAACGCAGGATGTTAAATGTTTTCTCTTTTATTATGCATTATACAGTTAAAAACTAAAACTCCCGTGAATAATTATTAATTATGATAATATAATTTTTGGTTCTGTTATACGATATAATATTTATCAATCATAATTAAAAATTTATTGTGTTTTAGGTTGAGTGAGAAAACCATTCATCTTTAATTAAAAGTACACTATACTGATAAAATAGCATTTTTGTGTTTATTATTGTATATTAGTGTTACTTATAAAAGTGAAATAAATTTAATTTACATGTGTTTTGAAAGCGCGATCAGGATTTTCAAAGAATCTATTTTTCATCGGAGAAAATATTATTTTGTAACATAGTATTTTTTGTCATATTGGCAACACTACTTGATCCATTAATATGATAAGGGATTCCCACATTGAAATATAGATCGTTTTGAGACCGTGACCGCACTGCGGTCACCAATGCAGCCCGCAGGGCCTAGCAGCAAGCAATCGGATAAGCAATCTGCTAGTATTATAATAATCAGACCACGAAGATAATTGAGTACCGTAACTATTGGACAGTTCACCAAGGCATTCATTGTTCATTGTCATCAAGGCTTATTAAGAAGGAAAAATCAGTTCAGTGCTATGAGAGATTATATAAATTCACAATCAAACTAAGTAAAATCCTACCGGCTGCGCCATTTGTTATGTCCCGTGACGCTGTATTCCGCTCCGCCAGTTATTATAACTCTTTTTCAATGAATATAAGTTTAGATGGTGACGTTAATAATACTCGATAGACAGGTAATAATTTGTAGTTTATTCACAATCACAATATTATAATAAGTTCTTAGTTCTATCTGCGTTGGAAGACATGGAGTGAAAGATACCGCTCTTTCGCGGTCCGTCGTACTTAAACCGTCTTCCTGACATACTATTCCATACATATATACCCTTTTGTCCCGTACGCGCGTGCGCCTGTCATCCATTATGTTTATATTAAAGCGCGTATAAAATTGATATTCATATATGTACTAGATGAAGAATAAATAAATACATGTGATTGCTGTGTCAAAGTTGACTTAAATTTGGAAGAACCGTGCCATCTCAAGAAAAGTAAAAGTGCGGTTGGTATTTTCCATAGCGCTGTGTGGAGTTGAGACATGGACCTTGAGAAAAAAGAGAGGAACATGATCGACACCTTCGAAGTGAGGTGTTGGCATCGCATGCTGCGTACACAATAGACTGCAAAATGAGAAAATATCTCCATTCTTCAGGAACAATACCCAAAATCGCGAAGAGTGGAAGCAAGCAGATCGCGCTGTAGAAGCAGAATAGCGGACCTCGATGCACAGTCGTGAGTACATCATATGAATGAATACATATGACAAGAATCTCGTAAACAGAGGTTCACTAAATGTCTTCTCCTTAAAAATATATAAGATGTATTAATATTTCCAAAATTTAATAAAAATGAATTATTATTTCCTTCTGGCATCTTCTATCGGGATTTACTCAAATGTGTTTGAGATTTCGTAAATATAAAAAAGATTGCTTTTAAATATTGGAACGACAGATGTATCAATATAAAAGTGTAACATATAAGTAAACTTAATATGTTGGTGTAGTGTAATCAGTTCATGCATTTTCCCGGATGGGAAAAGATTCAGCTTTACTCATAATGGTCCGTTTCCAAAGTGATCTCAGTAAATAATGTATATATTAGATGTATTCTTATCCAGGAATATTTAATCTAACCTAATATACAACATTAATAAGAATAAAAATGATTGTTTGATTAATAAGTGTAATAATGTAAGATAGGCTGATACTCCATCCACGTAAAATGTTAAAACAGAAAAATAACCCGAAAACGATCAATGCAAAGACTTATGGGCTTGAAATACGCTACGTGGAATTCCAAAAAACCATGAAGTCCTGGTTAAATGAAAATGTACTTGCAAGAATTAAAGTTCATGTCCATGAAAGAAGAAAATCTCAGAGATTTAGTTGAAACACATCTCAATACCGTGTACCTACACGTGATAATATTTTGTTCTGGAGATAAATTCAGAGATCAGCTTGAGATTGTTGGAAAGAGACAAAAACTCATACGGCATACGTTTAGACTTACATTAATTACGTTAATACTTTTACATAAACGTCACCTAAAACTACCACGGATCTCAACAACTATATACCATGAATGTTAGATATAAGTCATTAAACATTAACATAAGGTGTTAAATTATAAACCTTTATTGCATTTGAACTGCTACATGACATGACGTTCAACATATGAGTGTGAAGTAAGGCGTGAGATAGCGAATCTCTGAGCCGAGAGTTGTCTCCAAAATATTTCATGGGAGCAAAATCTCATAAAGAACTCTTCATGGAAATGGGCCATTAAGCGAGTGCCCGGTAGACTGAACCATCTCAACAGATGGTTGGCGCTGTACAGCAACCGCGATTATGATCTTACAAGTCCCAGAAGATCGTCAAAGAAGACGAATGGATTCTGTTAAAGAAACAATAACATATGTTTTTGATTAGTTAATGATATCCTGAAGAAGAAAATGATATTTATCGAAACCGGTAGATGTATTTTAATTTATTGAGTGATTAATAAAACAAAGTTAACAATTTAAAATAATGGATTTTAATCACAAAGTTGATTTTACTAATCTTAAAAATACATAATTACTAGATTTTCACCTACTGCGCTGTTATAGTTTAGTTGTACTCGGAGTGTTTCTACATAGTAACATATATACAACATACAACTTCCAAAAAAATTGATCGATATGGAGATTGATTAATGGATGAGAATGGTGAATGTTGTATTTATATAAAGTGTCACTTAAGCCAGCCGAAGATAGGTAATCTTTCCATTAAATATAATTTAAAAAATAGCTTCGTCTCTATGAGATGTCTATTATTTGTTTGAAGAATTAACTCGCTAAAATGAGTATCTGGAACATTCCAGTCAGATCTCAGAGTTAATATTTCGTGAAATTAGATTTTTAGAACGTGATGCTGGACTATTTAACGGCTCCGCACTTCGCTTCCAAGTTTACAGTGCTATTCGTTTTAATACTTTTTCTGAATATTTTACAGCTACTGAAATCTGAAGTATTTATTGTAATATGAATGGCTATAATGGTAATAACATAAAAAATATTTAAAAAAATATATTATTACAATACTACTTGATGACACTTGACAATAATGTATTTTTTATACCGAAGGGTGCTAGAAACTCAAATTCAAACAAAAATTGAAAATAATACAAAATGAGATTATTTAAAATAAAAAAATTGAACCAACGACTTTAATTATTTATACATTGTAATATTTATGCGACAGAATGCAAATACGGAGATTGGAACAAAACTCTGATAATTGTTCATTGGTTCATACAAAGCTTATTAATTAATTCATTAATTTACATATATAAAATAATATTTGGTTTTATTTTGCTGTTGCTATGAAACAGGTTGGCGTTAAATAAAAAAAAATCAAGCGGTTACACAAAAAGTTATTTTAAATAAATATTTAAATATTAGGTCATCTCATAAATAATGCGGTTTTTTCAATTACATGAACCAAAAGTCGGAAGAGGGCGGAATAAACTATCTGCATCAGGTTTAATTGTTAACTTATTTTTAGTGCAAATTTTTAAAAGTGCAGTTCAATTTTAACAGTTATTTATTCAAAGCTGTAATGGAAGTGACAAAGGATCATATTCGACATATTTTGCTTTGTTAGTTTAATACAAGTAAAGATAATAATTAAATTGAACAAAGTAAATTTTTGATACAGACTAAAGATATGTAAGAAGTAAAAGAAAAGAAACAAGCAGGGAGCAAAAAAAACATGAATAGAACGAGGTAGGATGTAACGATAAAAATAATTACATAAAATGAGTAGAAAATATGAATTAAATGTATTAATTATAAAGATATACATACAAAATCAATATTATCGAAAAATAAAAACATTGTTGTTGCGCTACCGGGATTCGAACCTGGATCTCTTCCCTAACCGGTGGAGGTGCTTTATCCAACTAAGCTACAGCGGCACTATTTTTATCGACAATTTTTCGACCTTATATGTTACCTTTTTGATATCAATACATTTAATCGTTCCATCATTTGACAGAGCCATCTACCTTATTTTTACAGAATCTCAAATACCTTTGAGTGAATCTGATAGCAGACGCTAGAGTTATTATCCAGGTTCGAATCCCGGTAGCGCAACAACAATGTTTTTATTTTTCGATAATATTGATTTTGTATGTATATCTTTATAATTAATACATTTAATTCATATTTAAAATATCACAGAACTATGTTCTGAATAATTACAACTTCACAATAAGAATGTGTTCTCCTAAAAATAAAATGAGTAGCTTTGATCGTATAAGGAATCGATACCTACGCACCATAGGAAAAGTTAGCAAATTGTGTCAATAGGTTTCTCACAATTTTTTAGACTCTAAACGCGTGCAGATAGTGAATCTATGCTCTTCTTTGCTGTCGCGTCTCAGTAAGGAACTTTTTTTGGAAACCGTGCTCCACCCACCATATTCGCCGCCCATTGCCCCATCTGATATCATTTATTCCGCAGTCTTAAAAATCATTACGACTGAAAAAATATGAATTCTGTCACGAACAAGTGAATTTTGAAAGAGGGGCCTTGCAAGTCTACTAGAAAGATGGAAGAGCATTGTAAAAAATGAAGGAGAGTATATTTTAGATAAAAAAGCACTTAATTTTGAAAAATAAAAAATATATTAAAAACCACATTATTTTTGGGATGATCCAATATTTATGACGTTGAAATAACACATTTTACAAAATATTAATGTAAAACTACTTATTCTTCTTCGCGACCAAGTAGCAGTATGCTGATGTATCTGCAAGATGTATAAGATAACCTGTATTATGTTTGTTACACAGCCAAGATAGCCACCTCCTACCTACGTTTCTGCTGCCTTCGTTCTTCCTTCTTCCTTCGCATGATGATTTGTAAAATATCACATTTTTCATTACTGATAATTTATCCGAAGTATTCAGCTTTTCTTCGTTTGATAAGTTGTCATTAGTTATCTTGGTAGTGTGGATTAACTCAAGTAATCTTTAGCTTCGATATAATCACATATATATGGAAATATTATTTAAAATATAGAAAGGTAGAAGGATAAAGGTCACGAGGAACGTACGAGCGAGAAGAGAATGGCGAAGAAAATAAATGAGGCAACAGAAAAAGACCTAACATGATCAGATAAACCAAATACTGGAGGACGGCCCTACTAAAAGCTTCAAAAGCTAAAAGCAGTCCTATTATTTTACTTTCTTTTTTTGTATACAAACTATCGATAGGTCGTCGGGGACCCTAATAGATAAACCTAGTATGAAATTAAGGTACACTTCTGAATTATTTAAGACGATTGGAGATGTAACATGGCACGGAATACATATTTTATGGTTAAGAAAATTAAAACACAAGTTAAGTAATACAAAAATAATATATTTAATACTAGCACAGAGAAGAACTCAAGCGCGTGGGGTCGAACGGCTATCACCCATGAATGTGGTGGTAAGTTAGATTATAATTTAAAAACTTTTTTCTTTTTTGGTGGTTTTATAGTTTATTGCTAATTATTTTATTTTCATTTCGAAAATATTTAGTTACACCGCGCGTAAGTAATTTTTTAAAAAGAAACCCTCAAAAAAGTTATTTACTGCTGCAGAGGATTATTTCGGTGTTGCGGGATTCGATTCCGGCTTTTTAAAACATCCTTCCATAATCCCCAGTTACCGGGAGGCCGAGTTGCCGATTGTTGTCGGCGCGGGCGGGGCGGAGGCCGGGGCGCGGGGCCGGGGGCCCGGGGGCGCGCGCCGCCGCGTGAATTTTGTATCAACCGCGGGCCGCAGCCGAGCGGGCTCGCGCGCCTCCGCTGCTCGTGAATTTCGCAAATGGCTACGGCCAAGGTTCGCTGGGGGAAATTAGTTTGGGCCTCGCTCACACACCTGGCAACACTCAACTACCCCGAAAGTACAAAGAAACCTATTAAAAGTATTTGAATACTTTTCGTTATTTGGAAAACATCCACGTCCAAACTTTTGTATGTTTGTCTTTTCAAACAATCCTTTATTATCTCAACTCAATTACTGGTCGCGGGAGATGACTACATTTAAATTGGAATAAATTACTACAGTACCTACCTACTGTCATGTTTTATTCCCGGGGGGATGGCGAGAAGCACGTTTTTACCCTATCGTACATCTATCACTTCTTTCACTATGTACGTCTTATTTTATATTACATTACATTAATTTTTTTGTATTTTGACTTTTAAATTTAAATTTTGTTTTTAAACTATCCTAAATTCTTCAGCATTCCATGTATCTAAACGTTCAGAGCAATCGGTAATAAATTTAAATAAATTTTAGATATCTCATAGAGACGAAGCTATTTAAATTAAATTATATGGAAAAATATGGAAGTATGGGTAGTTGTAGGACTTACGACCTGTCTATACTGTTTCAGAGAAATTAATATCAAATTTCAGACCATACATGGCGACAGCGAAGTTGTAGTTAAATACTCAATGTGTTTCTATATGGTGACTTATATATAACTTACAAAAAATATAGATGTGGAGCTTGATTGTGGGTGGGAATAGTGAACGTTATATTGTGTAAAGTGATCACTTAAGACAGATCGTAAGCCCTGTAATTACCCATACTTCCATATTGTCCCTAATAATATAATATAAATACCTTCGTCTCTTTGTGATATCTACATTTTATTTAATAAAAATCCATTTAGACTAGTGATGAGCTCAAAATCACTAACCGTGAATCAATCACTGATATTTTAAGTCGCACTCACTATCAGTGATTGAATATGCTTGCATTTATCTCGGGTGCCACTGGATGTCTTCGAATGCTGTGCCTTTATTTTCTTCATAAACTCAATTAGGTCATCTGATATTTTCCGTCCTCTTGGCCACGTTATTCTCATTGTATGATGCTCAACATACATGCCTATATTCAATAGCCTATTTCTTTTAGTTTATGACAGTTGCATTTAGTTGCGTTTGCATATTTCATGCCAGTCGTGTTTAGTTGCGTTTGCATATTTCATTACAGTTTTTGGACCATCCTTTTGTAGCGAGTCCATGTTTTGCAGCTATCTACAATCACTGGAAGTATGCATTGATTGTACACTTTTAGTTTTTATATTATGCCTTTATTAATTAACAAAATATTTTTTCGATAAATTGATTTTATCTGTATATCTTTCTAATTGACACATTTAATTTGTGATAATACGTGTTTCCGACGCAATTCGCCGGAAAAGGGGGAGTGGTAAAGATGGGAATATAGGAAATATAGGGGATGGGTAGGTGGGTTAATTAGGTAAACCTGCGATTTTAATGAACCAGATCGTGAGGATTTACGAGAGACGAATAGGATGGTTCGATTCACCCAATTATGACGCTGGTCCTTTTCTCCTGAGTTCACAACCAAAAATTTCACGCTTCAGTTTTCACACTAGTACTAGTGATAGCAATAAGTCCATCTAATCTACTCCAACCTTGGCGATTTCCACGAGCCCGAATAGCCAACATGCCGACCTGAGAGGTATTTTGGAACTGGAGAATTGTGGCCAGGCGGGAAGGAACAAGGTGACAATAATAATAAATTCGCGACTATGGCAACAAAATTAATATAAAGAAACAACAACAACAACAAAAAAAATGTTTTTTTCATTGCATACAATGCATGTATATATTCGCTTTTATACATCAATGTAATTACGAAACTACATCATTCACAATTAACATTACTCATTTTTAAGTTAATCTAGTTCATTGTCGAATGGCTAATTTGTTAAAATGTTCGGGTTGCAAAGTGCACGCATTATTTCTGAAAATTTTATGATTTTGTGAACGATGTGAAATTTGGTACAAGAGCTTATAGGCTTATTCGTTTTCAACTAATTGAGTGAAAATCAAACAGGATACCAGTATATTTCGTATGGAGCTGTGGACTAAATCCTGCCATTGACCGACTTTAAAATCCATTAAAGCGTAGTGTTGCGTACAACACGCTCACAGTATACAACATGTTGTATCTATTCTGTATGGGTACCACACTATTATTACAAACATTCAGGGTTCATAATGACCGAAGGGTCAAATATCTGGTTGGTGCATAATTATCCGTTGTTTTTTTTGCGACGTTTTAATTTTTGAATTTGACATTTTTTATAATACAATTGTTTAATATGGTTAGAAAATTATAAAATCATACAAATATACGCCACATTTTGCAATCACATCGATCTTTTCAGCGAAGGAACGATTAACGAAAGGACATGAGAGTGGTTTGTCCGCTTCAAAGTTGATGGTACCAGCTTAGACGACAAGTCAGGATAGGGTCGATCTTCGAACTTTGATAACCGAGCCCTTCTGGCGGCTGTGGAAGAGGTCGAAAGTTGCACCACTAGCACACTGGCTGAGAACTTCAACATCGATCAGTCCACGATTGTTCGTCATCTCAGAAAACTGTGAGAAAGGTGTGAGAATTGATCGGACGGGTCCCACACAATCTATCAGACAACAATAAGGCCGACGGAGTCCGAATTTTTACCCACTTGCCCCAGAGAAATGAGCAAAATTCTTTCCTCAATAAACTCGTCACATGAGATGAGTATTGGCAATGAGAAGCAATAATTGACATCATTAATGGTGACATACCCCTGAATGATATTGTACATAATAATTTGAGTTTATTTTCATTTTTGGTAATGTTACAACATAATATTAAAATATATAAGAATTAAATAATTGAATAACTATATTTTTAAATATTGTGTAACAATAAAAGCTCATGTGGTTTTTGTATACCAAAAATCAAGCAAGAGTAGAAATTTACAAAAAATGTTATTTTCTTTAAAAATAATCCCTTTAATCTCTCCTCTTTCCCAACAAGTTACAATATTGTAAACACAATATTTTTATAAAAATCTATAATTTTAATGAAAAATTTTTTAACATAAAAATTTATCTGAATATCTTTATAAATGATTATTATATTTTATATGAATGTACATATAAAGTACAAATATATATTATGTAATTGCAGTGCAATTGTTACTTGCATAGTTACTGGTACAAACAATGAATTAATAAAAATATTGTTACCAATCATCCTAACAATGGAACAAAAAAACATTTTATTACGTACAAAAATAACGTTTTAAATAAAGATTTGGTATGTGTCTAGGAGAAAATATTATTTCAATGTTAACATATTTAATAGTTAATCATTTATTCTTCAATATTTACAAAATTACTTTGTAGCCTCATTTTATATTAATAATTAGACAAAATACTTTGTTTAAACAACTTTATAGTTTTATTTTTATCTATGCTTGTATTTTTGAATTTCAGTATACATTGTTTCCTGAAGAAGACATCACATGTATCGAAACGTGTAGAATAATTAATAAATAGTGGTTTAATCTAATTGTCCAATTATTAATAATTTATTTGACACAAACATAAGGAATGTTTGTGTTTCATAAAACTATTTTATTGTCAAATAACGATTTGGTTTTTTTTAAATTTCGTCACTCTCGTTTCATTAATCTTTTTATAATAAAAAACTATTTTTAATATAATTTGTAAAATATTCAAAATAAATAATATAACAAATTTGTATATATCGTAAAAAATTAAAATTTATTAAATGCACCTAAATTAAAAGCATATTACATAATTGTGGTAACTTTTGTAGTACCACCAGATTCCCTCGGTGTTCTATCCTCTCTTTACTGTCGTGTTACTTGGGTTTAGTTTCTTGTAATAATAACTCCGTATCCAGGTAACAATAACACGTTTATTATTATAAATATTTACAGTAATTTATAATTATATAATTCAGAGATAGACTAGTAATTATTGAGAAGTGTCGATGGAAGAGACCCGTTCCCCCAGAGATAGTCTCTTATAATCCTTGCCCCCCACCATTCCCCTGACATACACATATACACACACACACACATATACATGTTCTCACAATAATTATATATAATAAATTACAGTTGAGCCCTGTTGATTTTCCCAATACAAAAGATATGATTTGAATCATATTTTTAAAGAATACAAATTAATAATCTATTTCACCACCTCCAGATAAACACCCAAAAAACTATCCGCCTGATAAATTTAATAGGTTTAGTCATCTGTTATATAATGCATAACAATGCTTTGTTTTATGATTTTTTAAATTTTTAAATATCTAATTGTTTATTACTTTATCTGTGGGATTAGATAATTCATGGGATAGCGCTAACGAATTAAATTATACTAATTAGACTATCTTCTGACTCAACAGGTACTGAAATAGTCAAAAATACACTTATAGATATACGTGATAAATAAATTATATTGAATCTCTATAGATCTCGATGTAATTAATGTTAATTATATCATTCAAGTGGATCACATTTTTTAAGAAGATCAAAGTCTCAAAATTCCGATAAATCTGCAAGATTGTGCATCTTTGAGAACCTTTGAATAAATATACGTAGGTGCTCTTAAACCAATTCTTGAATCAGCACATTCACGGAGGGTATATTAATGCAGTACCTACCCTACATCCTACACACCCCTTTAGCGTATGAGAATATTTCGAAGGTGAAGTGATTTTTTTTTTGTATCTAAAGATTGGAACTCATTTCCTGATAGGTAACGTTCTCCAATAAAATGAGTTTACTCGGTAAAATTATTGCTGTCGCAGTTTTAAATTTCTGGAAGGCACACCTGCGAGTACATGTTATTTTCTGGTAAAGTTTCTAAATCTGTAGCATAATCTTTCCAAATTGTGCTGACTCTGGATATAGTTATAACCGAGGAACTTATTATGTCCTCCATTAAAAAGCCGTCGGTCCACCAGAGAGATTAATCATTTATTGGCACGGAATATTTTGAATAATGAAGCAGCCTGATCCACAAAATACACAACGCACGGGTGTTAACACTGTTGGCCGCCATTATTTAACAGGCCGTGTTTTTACAACTCCTTATCTTGTTTCAGAAAAGAGGATACCGCCGACTTTTTTTTGTATATAATTAAATGAAAATCAGCGATTTTAAAACTTTTCAAACAAAATTTACATTAAAATCCCGTTATTTATATAGTCCGTGTTATCGTGTGAACGGGGAGGTGAAAAAATAAAACTTTCCTTTTCAATGTCGACAAAACCTGCGCTGTTTTTCGGACTAAGTAGAAAGTGGCACCGCCGAGGAAATATTTCAGCAGCCTGCGAGGGGATAGAAAAGGGACAAATAGGGTGTAGTTTATTCCAACACGTCAGGCATATGGAGCTGTTCTTTTTACTAGTTCGTTATTTTATCGCCGTAATGTGTTCTCGTGTGATGCCTTTGTAACCTTAACCTCTTTAGCACGCCATTTGACACTGCTATGTTGACAGTACAATTTGGTTTAAAACATGTCTCTAAAATAGTGTCCGAGATAATGTCTAATTTGAGTAATAATTTAAAAAAAATTTATTCAAATCAAACGTATTTTTTTCCAGAAAAAATTAATAACTTCACAACATTAATTTAAATGAAATTCTGCTGTCTCGATTTCAGACCAGTTCAACTGGTGTGACCATCTCGTGGCGTAGTCACTGAAGTCTACTGAATTTTTGTCTTTGAAATTAGACGAGTAGCGTACTCCTCAGCTGTATCATAAAGTAATGTTTTACGAATACCAGCACACGTTTGGATTAATGTGAAGTAATCCAACAATTTTTCAATGCAGTGAGTCATCCACGTCTGTTTCTTGTGACTAAGGATCGTGATCTCAATGAACTCCCGTCTTCTTGACTATGCTCCTCCATTATATTTAAAGAGTACAATGCTCTAGACATAAGACAAATCTTTACGTTGAGACTCGTCCAATTTTTCCATGCTAACAACAACTCACCCCAAGCAATAAATCATGGACACAACACAAGACAAACAACGAACATCTACACGCCAGTTCCGAGAGTAACAACGACATTTTATCAAAGATTCTACATGTTTTTATCTCCGAAACTGTGCAACACACTCAGTACTAACTGGAAATCGTTCAACTCCAAAAATATTACACAAATATGGACCCAATATATGATCCAATCGGGCAGAGAGCAATCAGAAGCATAGCTATCCAACATTCTAACATATCCATTTTACAGTGCCTACACTAATAATTCACTAGTTCTTCAACACTCCACTACGTATTTATTTAAAAAATAATAATTTATCTCTACTTTTATTTCTATCGAATCTTTATTTTAAATAACACCAAAAAAGCACGAAAAATCTGGCTACTTTAACACAGACTTCAGTCTAGCAAAGTAGCCAGGACAACGCTGTATATATCAGAGGTGGAGTTTACTCCATCCCACATAATAAACTACTAGTATTTAATTGTATCTTATGTTTATCTTGTTATATTATAATATATACACCTCTGTTACAACAAAAATATGTAAGTCAATAAAGTCTAAATAAATAAATAAATAATTTTTTCTCGGCATCCTGCAGTCAACAGGACTGTCACCAGAGTAGTGCCTATTGCTATTTACCTCTCCAAACTAGCTTTTCTTCTCGCAAGATGCCAAAAACATTGAAGGATTCATCTCAAGCAAATGGTTTAGTGTCTGTCCTTGACGTTCAATTCTTCCGAAACAGAGACATTTGTGCGTCATATTAATCATAGTATCTATAATAATATTTAACTTTATGTTAATACCTTCGTAGGTTCTCACGGTCATAAGAAGATAACTTAATTTTATTATTATCATTAATGAATATGTTCAAGACCACATAATTACTGAATTTTCACCCAAAAGGGCACTCTGTTTTTAAAAAAATAATGGATATCTCATAGAGACGAAGCTGTTTTTAAAATTATATTTATGTATGGAAAATATACAGAAGTATGGGTAATTACAGAGCTTACGACCTGTCTTCGGCTGGCTTAAGTGATCACTTTATGTAAATATATCGAAGCGAATCCACATATCAACTTATATACAACTTTTAAAAATTTTATAGATATGGAGATTGATGGGTGAGAACGGTGAACGTTATATTTATATAAAGTGATCACTTAAGCCAAGCCAGCCGAATACAGGTCGTAAGCCCTGTTATTAACCATAACTCTATATATTTTCCATTAAATATAATTTTAAAAAATAGCTTCGTCTCTATGAGATAAATATTATTTCTTAAATTTTATTTTGTTTATTTAAAATGTCTATGTGAACGATTCAGAAGTATGCAAAGTATGCAATTTTGTTGTATATAATAAAATTCAAGTAAAAACTGGGTTAACTCTATTCTTTTCAATTCAATTTGTGTTGTTCTCTACTTAAAATAAACTAATAATATTAATCATTGTTATGAAATTAGATATTTTAATTCCTTCCTAGGAAGATTTGATAATAAATACCTGATAAATTTTGATTAAATTTAATTTCTTGACTGAAAATTATCTATTACAGTACTCAAATCCATTGAAATTCATTAAAGTTTAAAGTTTCAAAATTTGTAGTGTAACATTCAAACCTGCTGATTCAAGTGGTACAAACGCAATTAAAAAAAAAATTAAAGTATATCAGGTTGTGATACGTTTGTCTGTATCAAACAAGATTATTAATTACGTTTTTAATACAAGATTATTTATATAATTTAACAAAGACAATCGATACTTAGTAAAGACATGCATATTTATGCAATGTTGATATTACAAAATTAACTAAATAAATACAAATCATGTAAGAGTTTAATGTAATAGTAGGAATGAAAACAGACTAAATGCGATGGACAGTATCTACGATAGACTGAGGAATGAACAAATTAGAAGCGAATGAGTGAAGAGAGTTAAGAATACACAAGGGCAAGTCAAAAATTATCTACATTTTTCGTTCTACAGAAGTATATTTACGCAGACTTTATGGAAGCCAAGCTTGTCGCGAATAATTTGATGGGCAGATTCATAACTCATATTCAAAGAAGACGCTTCTTCACCGATGGTAACTCGTCTATTCGCCAAAGTCATCTCTCGAACTTGCTGAATCTTGTCGTCCATGATGGAGTTAACAGGCGTCTTGCTCTCTCTTCGTGCGCCATACTTGTCCAGCCACTCGATCCATAAAAAAAAACATGATGTTGATGAAAATCTACTATGAATTTCAACCCTTTGACATGTTTACACTGTAATAGCCGGAAGGCAAATACGCGATCGGTATTAAATTTCGCACACGTGACCGCAGTTATACCAACTCTAAGCACACATACGCAGAAGGCAGTATGACAACATTGAAGGTGTGTATAGATGATCATTTTTGACTTACCGTCGTGTATAAGGCGAACGTTGAAGACAATAAGAACATATAATGCTTCGGTACTTGGTTTATCTAGCATAACCAAAAAAATCAAATCACAATCGAAGAGCATGCATTAGATTGTGTATGAAAGTAGAAGATGCAATAGTAGTGTGCCAAGTCCCTGCTTTCCATTGTTATCATCGATATACTATAAAAAAATATGCAAAATGTCACTTATAAACAAATACGTTGAAGCGATTGAAGGTCTCGTGATTTGAAAAAAGTCATGACGCTGTCCGCGCTGAAGAGGTTGAGTGTTGAGATTAATGAGCCTTCACGGACTCACCTCTGCCAGGGCCGGGGAGGGGGGCTCGGAGAGGGGCAATTGTTTACTCTGGGGGTTGTTATGATTTGAAATCTTTAAAAGTAACGTTTTTTTGCAGCGGAGGGTGCGCATAGAAAGGGGGTGCCTTAATTAACTTTGCGCTAAATTGATGTCGCTCGCGACCGGAACTGCGGCGAGACGCATTATGCGGGTTTGATAATTTGCGATGTTTTTGGTAATAACACCGCTCACACCGCTCCGCCTCGCTCCATTAGCGGAGAGCAGAGACGTCACCGGTGGCTGGCTTTCGTTTGCACACCCAAGGCAGCCGCCCGGGGACCCATGATTTTTTCTTTATTTATTTACAAATGTTACACTGTTCTAACGAACGCGTATATTTAATACATCTCTACAAAAGATTAATTTTGTGTATTAGATAAAGAGGGAAATCATTTTCAATAGCTAACATAATGTTATTTAAAATATAGTTAAACAATCATATATCTATTTAAGGTACAATATTATTAAAATTCTCTATAAAACAGAGGAACAATAATGCAATTTATAAAAATAAAATAAAAATAACATAGAAAAAATTTAATGAAAGAAATAAACATTAAAATACAACATATAATATGAAGTAATAAAGTACAAGAATAATAAATATCCAAGGTAAATATAAAATGTAGGACAATAAGTATAGATACGCGAATATCACTAAGTATTGCATATAATAGTTATCATTAAATGCTTATTAAAACGTTATTTTATTTATTTATTTTATACATCACATAATTGACTTCATTCCTTATGAAAGAATGAATAAAAAAATATGCGATAATTATGTTAATGTCTAGATTATAAAATTAACATAAAAACTGTAGAAAAATACTACAGAGATATGACAGGTCAACCCGAACCAAAACTTTTAATCTTTAAAAATTGCTTAGAAAGTGACACACTGACATTTTTACCTAAATTTTAGTGATTCTACATACATTTAGTTGTCGATGGCACGTTTCAAATAGTGATGAGCTCAAAATCACGAACCGTGAGTTTGAGTCACTCACTATCAGTGATTGAATATCTAGGAATATCGTGATTCGTGATTCAATTTTTTTTTGTTATAAATGTTTTATATCGATTATCACTTGAATCAGCGCCATCTTCCGGATTTTCCGTAATTTGAAATGAAATTTTAATAATATGAATAAATACGCTTAAAATTATGTTTCATTTATATATTTCGTGCATTGTGATATCAGAAACTGTGATCCGTCACAGTTTTCAATCACAGATATTATCAAATACCAATCACGATCACACCAGTGAATCAAGATTAGCATTTTTTCTCATCACTAGTTTCAAATATTTGTACCCTTGATGTGAAATTTTTTACGAAATCGGGGCTATCAAAATTATTATTTATATATATATATTAGCACTGGACGAAAGTACACAATATGTGGAGTTTACCCTTAAATTTATTAAACAATTTCGTTGTACCATATAGAAATAATAAAAAGGTATTAACTGTTCAACAACCAACCTGATAAACACGTTTTAGCTTGGTTTTAGGACGTCCAGTAGTAATAACAGCTATTTGTACCTCACATCAACTGTTTTAAATATATGCACCCAACAAACAAAAAAATAAATTATTGTGTAGTTAGTGTTATCTTTCATAAATTAAAAAGAAAAGCGAAATTGTAGTGTTTTTGGGGGGGTAGCATGTAGCTTTAGATTAAGGCGGAATGTGCAGGACCAAGGTTTCTTAGAGAAGCGATGATGTGAAACATTTCGCGTTTTGAAGGAATTTAACAAACTGAAATCGGTTGTGTATCTAACTTATTATTAAGGAGAAAACATTTTTGTTGCGAAGTTGTATTTTTAAAATATAGTTCTGTGGTATTTAATTTAAGTTAAATTAATCAACTAGAAAATATACAAAAAAAAATCTATCTATCGAAATTTTTTTTTTAAAAAAGCGCTTTCGCGGATAGGAAGAGGTCCAGGTTCGAATCCCGGTAGCAAGTAAATATTTTTTCGATAGATACATTTAATTCTGTATATTTTTCTAGTTGATTCGTTTAATTTGTATATTTAAAACAAATTAAATGTATTTTTATTTATTATCTTTGTTTTATTAACCACTTATTGAATTTTAACCAGAAAGTTAATATTTCTAATTTTAAAAGTAAATTAAATGTATTATTCGAAAGATATATAGTATTTATTTGAAAAGTGTAATATGTAGGTTCGTTTATCAATCCACTGTGTTGGTATAGTATAATCGGTTAATGCAAGTTCTTCGGATTGGAAGAGATCCAGGTTCGAATCTCCGTAGCAACAACAATATTTTTCAATCAAATTGATTTTATATGTATATCTTTCTAATTAATACATTTAATTAGTATTCAAAATATCACAGACCTATGTTCTGAATAATTACAATTTCACTATAAAAATGTGTTCTCCTTAATAATTTGTATATTAACTTATTTTTGTTCAAACTGACTATTTTGAACCTATTCATTTCACCTACAAATACATCTCCTTGCTCACTCTTTCTCCCAGCAGTTTTTATCTTCCTCTACTAATGTTATATTACTTTATATTGTAATCTACGATACTACTGTGCTCGAATATTTCTGTCGAATTTTATTATTAGTTTCATATGCATTATATTATGTTAGTGTACATGATTATTTATCCTGTTAATATCCCTTAATTAATCATATTAAATAAAAAAAAAGTAACCAAAACAAAAAGGAACCTATTCAATGTAATCATCTCAAACGAGAACCTATTCAATGTAATCATCGCAGACAGGAACCTATTCGATGTAATTGACACATGTACACACTTCCAATTTTTCATATACCCCCCGTCACGCGAGTGAAATGGACCACACCCTGCCGAGAAGTGGGTCTCGCGGGTGATGTAACAATAATAAAGACAGAGGTGGAAAAGCCTGAGAAGAAGAAGAAGAAGAGAATTGCACGAACGTCCTCCGATGTACTCATTAGCCGTTAATCGTCCGATCTGGGTCGACCGCTTTTCTTCAAGTCAATTGACTCGCCTCGGAAATAGTGACCTCCGCGCCATGTACCGCCTATTGTCGACCGGGCCGCTACATACCCCGTTCTACCTACGGAACTGCGGAATAATTTACGACAAGATCTTGGACTTTCTCGAAGGTGCCCGAACTAATACCAACTCGTTTAGAAATTCGGTTAACTGGGGTTGTGTGCAAGTCACAATGAATACGTCTCTCGTGAGGGAACGTATTTCGCGACAACACAAATGAATTCAAAGAAAAATAAAGAAAGCGACGAATACGCCTTAACTTTCCCCATTTTCCTTTAATATATAATGTGTTAAATATATATAATTATATACGTTCTTTTATGTACGAAGAAAAACTTGTAATAATAATTTACAACCTATGGAAATGTGTAAAAGCACAGAATTTAATAAAAACAAACAAAGAGTGACCCAAAATGAACGCTAATATAAATTAGAAATTAATTGACTTTTTTATAGATCTTATGATTGGATTTTTATTGAGTATTAAGTGCACACTCTCCGATTAAATACAAAAAACTATGTCTGATAAATGGTGTCATCGACTTCGGCTGCAAATCTTGGTTCTCTTCATAAAATTTTCAATTACAACACGTCGGATTTCGTTTTCAAGGTCGGTCTAAACCTTGGATTAGTCACATGGTGTTAAATCATAAAATCTTGATGACCGATTGATATGGGTATTCCGTGAAATTACGCGACCAGGAAATTGTTGGTGCAGTAAATCAACTGTTGCTCAAATTATATGGCAGGTAGCGCCATTCTTCTGGAACCACATCTGTTCGTGGTCCATATCGTCCAGTTGGAGTCAAAAAAAAATTGATTTGCCCGTCTCGACACAGAATTTCTCTAGTGAGACGGGCACAGTCCAAACTGATTTATACACAGTATTATATAGTTACTAATAAAATAAATAAATAAATATCGTGTTACGTGTTATAACAGTCGACAAAAAAACTCAGAATTTAGTATGTATTCATCATGTTTCTGACATGATTTGCGCGAATTTGTCATATCCACATATAAAGCGTTTCATTTGTTAAAATGTATGGTGTAAATTCGAAATTTTAAAATACAATAGAATACATTTTTAAATATATTCTTGCGACCGGTTATTTTTCTTCAATTTTTTAAATCACTCGCACTTCTACAGGAAAATATATTTTAAAATAAAACTCGTATGCCCATTGTCGCTCCATTTTAAGTTAGGATTTCCCAAGCGCTTGTGCTCATTGGTCTTGTACTCAGCAGTGACTGTTAAACAGTATATTTGCCATTCAATGACCCACTTCATATGGTCCAACCATCTATTCTTCCTATTTTTATGATTTTTGAACGCTAATTTCATTAAAATCAATTACATAACTGGCGCAAAAAAATGTATTAAAATTATCCTTTCATAAACGTTTCAGACGCATCTGGGTATATTATAATTGCGCTTCGTATCCATTGCATTCTATGTTAGTGTCATTGCCAAGTTTGGTAAGGAAATCCGCTAGATGGCAGTACAGATTAGCAAAAAATAATAATTAATATTAATGGATAGATATAAATGAAACAATGTTATAACTCTACTTGTGTTTATTAGCACTACAAGAGTAACAGTAACTCTCATCGACAGCTGAAGATTAAGATTCATCTGTATTAATACTTCACTTGTCGATGAGAGTTTATATTTCTCCTGAAACTCGAGCAGTGCTAATAAACTCAAGTAGAGTTATAACATTGTTTCATTTATATCCATCCATTATGATGAAATTCTACAAAGTTAACGCCGATTCTATCAATATATATATGAATATTGATATTCATTTATAATGTTTTTGCATTGTGCAATAGATGTCACTGATTACGATCTCCAGTAGGTGTCGCTTTTCAAAGCAGAAGTAATACGTCGCTGGCAGGGGTGGAAAGTTTTTTCGACGGATTTATTCGGCGCGGCGCCGTAGAAGGGTTGTTATTTTTTTTATACCTAATATTAGTTAAAAACTGCTGTTAATAATTCTTGGATTTGATTACTCCATTATTTTAGCATTGCAGTTCGAAAAGGTTTTACACAAAATATCGTATTCACTCAAGATTTTAAGATGATTTTTTTACCTGTCCATATTATTTCATTTCTTTAAGTTCACTGTATCATTCATGTTCATGCTTTTAATAACATTCTCATGATAATCATATCAATTTAAGATGGCGCTAGGTGTATATATGAATATAGTCCTACACATGCAACATTTTACTAATATTTTGTGTTTTTTACTGGATATAAATACAAACACTACATGGTGTATAGAAAGCAATATACTACGGGATTTCCACATTGAAATACAGATTCTATAGACACACTATCGGCCGCGAATCGGTCACAATTAATGGTGTATAGAAAGCAATATACTATGGGATTTCCGCATTGAAATACAGATTCTATAGACACACTATCGGCCGCGAATCGGTCACAATTAATGGTGTATAGAAAGCAATATACTATGGGATTTCCACATTGAAATACAGATTCTATAGACACACTATCGGCCGCGAATCGGTCACAATTGTCGCCCACAGACCTTAGTAGTAAAGCAATCCTCGATATCCGATCGGAGTTTACCACCATATATTTGATTTTCTTCTAATTTAACACCAAATTCACGTCTCTTGATGTGGTGCATATGAATACATTACGTGGAGCCTCAGTCATCTGCATAGGTCAGGGGTCGGCATACCGCGGTATGCGAGCCGCATGCGAATCTTTTCATAGGCATTTGCGACTCTTCAACTCCAACTCACACTTTCATGAATAATCATATTTGATACATGGAATAGTTTTTAATAAATTAAATGTTTTAATTCGAATGGTATACATATAAAATCAATTTTACCAAAAAATATTGATGTTGAATAATGATATAATAATAATGCATAAATAAGATTACTTTCAAATAATGGAACAAAATTGTATCAATTTGGAAAGTGTAACATATAGGTTCGAAAATTTGTCAGGATTGAATCCCGGTAGCAACAACAATATTTTTCAATAAAATTAATTTTATATGTATATCTTTCTAATAAATACATTTAATTTGTTTAATTGATGTTAAATTATTAAATTACGTTTTCTTGTTTTATATATAGAGTACTGAGCTACTGAAGCTTATAATTCCCATATATTATATTCTTCTAAGAAGCTCACGAATGTATTGTGAATTTGAGTTTTAAATAAAAATCTCGTCTTTTTCTTTATTATTTATTATTTATTACTAATTACTTGACGTGAAGACTGTCGGTTTAATAGCGCACACTTCTGAGCAATGCTGGGATCCCTTTAAAATATATTCTTCATTTTATTGGAATTCTCGTGAAGGAATTGAATTTATTTATTTTAAATGAACCGCTTTAAAATTGAAAAAGAAATGTTTCTTTCGGAAGTAGTCAAAGGAACAAATGAAAATATTGTACAATTTCAGTGAATACCATAAGCTTCTTATTTAGGTACTTTTGAAAAGCCGTGTACTTACTAATTGCCGAGACGGTGTCTAGACCGGTTCCCCATCTGAAATTGATTCCTAATAGACCTTGCTTTTTACTTCACCTCATCAGAGAAAAGCGTTGGCCACCCTCTCGTTTCGATTCGGGTTCTATCCTATTGAGTTCTTCAACAGCTATAAATGCATTCACAAGAATACCTCCCTGGAAAATCGAATAAACATTTTATTATATTTTCGTAGGAAGCAATCATTTTGTGGTTTGACATATTATATTAAATAAATTAACAAACATTTTATATGAAACCACTAAATTTATTATACGTCAACCGGTTTCGCTTATCTCAAGCTTCATCAAGACGAATTTGAAACTAATCATAAATACAAAAAGAGTGCACTTTTATATACATAAAGAGGGAGATAGAATATAAAATTATATGCGAAAGAGAGAGACAGAATACATATACAGATAGACGGAACAATAAAAGAGGGTAAAATACAGCGTTGATGAATATTACATTGTTTCGAAAGGAAACATACCTAATATGAAGCTAATAGCTGATTAGTTTCAAATACGTCCTAATAAAGCTTGAGATAAGCAAAACCGGTTGATGTATATTAAATTTCGTGGTTGCATACAATGTTATTGTTATTTAATTTAATAAAACATTTTATCTCCGCGGAATTTTTTTATGCTTTCTTTGCAATTTTCTGTCGGGTATATTTGCATTCAATGAGAGTTTATCTGTACGATGCCGATAGAATTTTTTTTTTAAATGGAATGAATGCTTGGTGTGATGCGACTTTTCAGAACAAGAGACCCTTCTCATTCTGAGATCTCAAATATCGCCCTAAGTTTCCTATCTATTAAAAAAGTGATCTATCGTAGAAAAAACACCAGTTCTCACGGAAACATTCAATGCAAACATTGAAGCTGAAGACCTACGAAAGTAGATTGAATGCAGTAGAAATGAAATCACTTAGGTATATATGTGGAAAATCCATTTATGACAAAGTAAAGAATTAAGAAATGAGAAGAGAATATAAAGTTGATCTAAGGCTCGCTTAGTTGATTTGGTTATATAGAAGGGATGAATGAGGACAGAATAGTAAGAAAGGTATATGACGCAAGTGTTGATTTCACCAGAAATAGAGGAAGACTTCGCACGACCAGGTAAACCAAATGGTCATGTTAGAATCCTTAATAATCGAAGCTTGTATAAATGCGGATGAGGCGAGAATTGTGTATCAGGACAGAATCATCCCTGCAAACCCCTGCGAAGAAACGGCGTGATGGTAAGTAAATGAAAAATTCACCCACAAGGATTTTTACTTTGCCCAACTAGGAAGTATTAGAAGGCACGTTGTTGTACGAGTGCATATAATATTTTATGATTGGGGTTACCCTTGTCCAGGGGTGTGAAATAAAGTGATGAATGTTTCCACCATACCATCTCGGTGGAGGTTGTTTCGGATGGTTGCAAAAATGAACCGAAGCACATAATTATTATTAGCACACAATCCAAAAAAATTTCGCCTCCGAAGTGACAGATCTCGTACGCGGGGGGGGGGGGCGAATAAAGCCACAGATGAAGCAGAAAATAGAGCACATTTCATGTTTATGCTTACTACACTTGCTACACAGAGAAGCGAGATTGTCTTTGGCCATCTTTGACAGTAGTAGATTTGATGTATCAACAACCCACAAAGGATTTTCATTACGGGTGTTAGTAAAAAGTTAACATGGTAAAAATTTACTACTGATAACACAATCGGTAAGTTTAGTTTGACTACAAATCAACTCATTTGTCCTTCGTTACCGTGGTGAAATGTCGAAATCTACGTTGTCTGACACTCGGACTTCAAGACAGATAAAAGCTTTCTCTTTACGTTATGGTGACGTGAATGATTTAATTTTAATACTATTAGCAAATTTAATTTAAAAAATAGTGTCACGTTCACCTCGGGCTGATCGGACATCCTTTTCATGACATGAATAGAACGCCAGAGCTTCATGTCACCGGGTAACTACAATCGGCACTTACAAATTACTGGTTCTTACCGGGTGAAGTTCACCGTCTGTAGGGAAGGTTGGACTACACGATGATATACAATTTTGTTCACTTAACAACTATAATTCAACAATATATAATTAGCCAGCTCTCTGCCTTTGACACCCCCAGTTTGTCCCCTACGCCATCTTGCATCGCGCTCCGAACTCAATGGCTGTACAATGGGCTTCACATCGGTTGCTGGACCGCGAAGGTCCCATGTACAGTGCGACATTTTATATCCAACGTTTTCTCTAACACGTGGATGCATGCACCATATCGTCACAACAATTACCCCTGATGAACTTTGTAACAAGCTTAATTGAATTATTTAAAGAGCTAAAGATACATATAAATAAGTCGACCCTTCCTACGTAAAGTATCGTAAGTAAAATACGATATTTTTAATCATTGTAGTATTTTGCACTATTTGATACATTTTTAAATGGCTGTAATTTAAAAAAAATTATGTTTATTAGTACCTACGTCATAGAATACAATATATATATTTTTAAATCCGCCACCAATATTCATGTAATTTTTTACTTACGATACTTTACAAAGGGGTGGTCGATATATTTTAATGTCGGCAGCGCTTTTATTTATTTAACTGAATGTATAAATATATTTTCGAATCAAAAAAATATATTCTATCCTGGGGTTGTAACGTGTTTTTTCAATGTTTTTTCTACAACTGTAATATAAGAGGCAGAATTCAGTTAAGCTACGTGTATAAATTTTTTCTATCATAAATAATCGAATAAAGTGTATAAAAATAATGCAAATATATTAAGAAGAACACATTCTTATTGTGAAGTTGTAATTATTCAGAAGAGAAGAATGTGTTCTCTTTAATAATATAAGTTGTATCAATGTGTCCAAAATTTAATAAAAATGAATTGATAATTCTGGCGTCTGCAGTCGGTTTACACAAAGGTATTTGTGATTCCGTAAAAACAATGTAGATGGCTTTCAAATAATGGAACGACAGATGTATTAATTTGAAAAAGTGTAACAAATTTGTCATGAAAAATACTGGCACTATAACACAATTGGTAGTGTACTTACCCGGATTGGAAATAGAGATCAAGGTAGCGAAAAATAATATTTTTCGACAAAATTGATTTTATATGTATATATTTATAATTAATACATTAAATTAGTATTTAATGCAGATATAGATTAATATAAATTTGTCTAACATAAAAAAAATCAAATTAATTAATAAAAAACGTAATAAATAAACTAGAGTTGAATTCATCTCTTGTTCACGGTAAAACCTTGAAGCCGACTGCGGGTGTGGTGGGGTATAGAATAGAGAATAGTTTGATGAAGAATGTTTAAGAGCACAAGACATAATTAAAAAAATTGACCACTTAAAAATCGTACTTTCTTCTCACAATAACACCAACGAACAATCACTGATAAAAATGACTAGTCAATGTTCACCATGTTTTGGAAACATAAAATCTGAATTCCGATATTACTCACGTTGGTTTTATACTACTACCTTTTTTTTGCATGTTGGTCTCCTTTATCATCGGTCTAATTTACGAGATGATGAAAATGAATAAGTTGAATTGTGTAAAACTACAGGGTGTCCCAAAAAAATTTAAACACAGTTTGAATGATTATAACTTGAGTTTTTATTCACATATAATTAATATTTAAATTGCAAAAGAATCTACATAAAATTTATAACTTTTCCTCTTACCGCAGATGTTGAAAATTATTACCGTTGTGGTCAATATACTGCTGATAACGGTGGGCTTTTAATTCACAAACTTTAACAAACATTTTTTTTGGTGTTGTGGCGTATTCTTGCTCAGTTGCGGCTTTTAATTATTCCAGTGTCATCAGTTTTCTGGCATAGGCTTTATTTTAGGTCCCGCAGGTCCCGGGCAGGGTATTCTACGGGACCTCTTTGTCCAAGCCATCTGTTTGGAAGATTCTCATCAAGACATGCTCTTACATTACGATGATAGTGTGGAGGTGCTCCGTCCTGTCCAGATCATCTTCATTGATAGCATGTACCACGGTTGGAATGTAACTTTTACATTTACAACGTCTTAAAATGCAATGGACACTTGATTTGCTGATACCAATTGTTATGTATACCTTCTTTCTGCCTCGGCTTCATGTTCAGTGGGGAGACATTTAGCCTAACTGGTTCTTTTTTTTTTTAATAAATAATAATGGTTATGAAATGAAAGAATATTTTTTTATAAGAAAATTTATAATCTATATATTATGATACTTGCAAGTGTTAAAAGTGAAAAATGAACAATTTACTTGAACACTTAATAATAAGGCTATTCACAACAATAATTACAATCAAATTAACATTAAATATTTGTGTTCATCATACCAGCATTAAGTTCTCTGCCAAATTTTCTATGTTGACTCTTGTCTGATGTAGATTATTCAGGTCCCTCACGTAAGGGATTACCTCTTAGGATGGTCTTGGATCCTGGACGTGAAGTGCGGTCAGCTCCTTGTGGTGCCAGCGTAGGGTGACGGAGTTCAGGCTTGTAGTTGATTAACTACAAGACGATGCCCAATTATCCAGGAAAACAGGGACTCTGGACGCGATGTTCTTATACAATAGCGACAGTCTGTTCTCGCTACACCAAATTATATTTATCAACTTTCTATAGATCCAGCGGGACCCTTTTTGACACTTTCACATTTACAATTAAATGCAGAGTACATCACAGTCTAAGCTTAAACTCGAGACGCACAGTTTAAATTTTCCCCGGAATTACAATCTATAAAGCGCTTGCTTGATTCTTTTAGAGACGACATTGATTCTATTTTCTTATTGAAAATAAAATCTCGTCTTTATGGAGCCAGTTCTCCCGGCCGAGAACATGGGAAGACTGCCCGCCTATGGTGATGCATCCCTTATGGTGCATTTTTTCGACGTGACTTTAGTCACGTACACCGCTTTATTGCTGTACCCACGCTGCGTCGGTACACCTGCGTCTAACAACTTCGAGTTTTTATTACCCTCCGCCCCTTACTTCGACTAAGTGCTTTTGTATCCTTGAACAAAATATTGTCTTGGGTAATTTCGCATTCTAACACAATCTCACGACTTGTTTGCCTTATGGATTTTTCAGATGTTTCGCAAAAACTTTCCAGTACTCTTTCTTGACTTATGAAGCTCGTTGATGTTCTTGGTCTTTCGGAACGTTGTTCATTAATTTCAAACTTATATTTTATCCGATTATCGATTTTCGTAAGTCGCGTATGTGGATCTGCCTGAAACTCCTCGCGATATTGTCTTTTGTACTTCTGCTACATTTTCATACTTCCAAAAATATTTTAAAATCAATTTTATTTTTTCAAAAATTAATCTTGGTCTACTCGTTATTTAAAATTAATTACACCCTGAAAAGAAAGAAAATTATGATTCGTTAAACAGTGTATACATTTTTTTGGGACACCTGTATTTAACTCAAATATACTATTACTACTTTTATTATTAAATGTCTTGTATAACTTGTATATTTATGTATAAAAGCCACATTTTCCTCTCCTGGTGTAATCTTTACTTTACTTACTCACTTTGAAGTTTGCTTGTTGACATTCAAAGCATAAATAAATGGAACCAGGACGTATAATGGAGAAATCGCAACGTGAACCAATATAACCGGTAACTAGTGTTCTGAAGTGGAATAAGTTGCTTCCTAACAATCAGATACAAACTACGCGGTAGCTGACTTCCAGAAACTAGACTATTTGTGAGATTGCATGGTATACAAAGCGAACTGGTAGACAATTACCAAACGGCACTGTACATAATACTCTTAAATCAGCTTTATATATATTTTGTTTGATTTGAATTTAATTAATTATTTAATATCTGTCAAATGTCTTTTCCGCGTCACTGTATTATTTCTGCAAGTTTCAGACACAAATTTAAAAAAAATAAAAAATATTCTGCCGGGTTACAACGTAACATATCTTAAGTATCAATAAAAAAGTGACTTAATAAATGCATAAAATGTACCATACACAATTGATTTTATTATAGTGTTTTTGCATTACTTCATAGTTTATATATTTCTAATAATAAAAAATAAACGTGCAGCAGACAAACAAAAAATAGTAATTGCGTAATAGAGAAAAATCAATGGCGCCCGCAGAATAAAACAAAACAGCGGTTCTTTGTTTGATCCGACGATGTTGAACGAAAAAAATAAAAGGCAGCGTTGTCGTGCATCGTCCATTACTCTGTTAAAAAAAAGAATCAAAATATTAAAAACCTACATGCTTAGAAAATAATTTTCAAAGTACTAATACATAATTTGTATTAATATTCCCGCAATTTTATGTTAGTTTTTTTAGCAACCATACGATCTATGTCCACGGATCAAATTACGTGATTGTGTGTACAGAACGGTATGATGTTCAATACCGCATATAGTATAAATAGTTATGCTATACAATGAATGAGCTACTAAATATATTGTATGATACAAAGATGACACTCGTTCAATTACCAATCTCCCCGTCTTTATCTACGGAGTCTTAACAGAACCAGCCAGCAAGGGGATTTATACACTCCAAATGTAAATTTAACAGCGACGTACACCAGTCAAAACATTTTTAAGAATATCAGACCCAAAGCATATCAAACACAAACCTTGAAAACTTTGTCGTTAGAATTAGTAACGAGGACACATCTAAGAACACGTGGTATATTATTAGTTTGTCTTATTGAGATTTAACGATAATTTGGAACCTTTTTACTGCTTCGGAGAGCATTCTATCTACTTCATTACTGAACATTTCTCCTAGTATTTCAGAATACTTATAATGATGGAAATTCAGAACTTTTTTGTGATTACTGTTTCTCAGAGATCAAATTCTCATTAAGAGATCATCGTGAATAAGGACCATTTTATTAAGATATTAATCCAACTTTTAAATTATACTAGATAATAATACATATAGTTTTAGTTTTGGGTGTATTAAATTTATAGAAATCGCGAATTCAACGGACTAACGACAGTACTTTTGTTTTAAATATATCGATTAAAGAAAGCCCAAAAGTTGTGTTGGAATGGTATTTTTAACTGGACGACCATAAATATTGTGCGCAGATATAAGTTGTTTTAAATCGCGTATAAATGGAAAAATAATCGTGTGATTTTCAGTTTTCTCATTGTAAAATATGCCATAAAATGAATTTCCCTCAAAATCAAAAAAAAAAAATCGTCGTGTTTCTCCGTAAAGTACTGGAATAAATATATTTTATTTTTGTGTATATTGCAACAAGTCACGCGATCCTTTCCCAAGGTGAAACTAACAACCGAGTAATATTTACATCATACGGCAGTTAAAGAAACGGTACAACGTTTTATGAGGAACATGTGGAGAAGTCATTTGAATATGAAAGATATGCATAACCTAAATATACTTACAAATATCGGGTCGATACGGACAATTTGAAGTGCCGTAGCCGGGAGTCGCATTGATTGTACGTTAGTATCTCTCGTCCGAAACCCGGCCGCGTTTACGCAATATTACACGACAAAACCAGGATGCTCAGAGATACAAATGGACACAAAAAATACTATTACTTTGTCGGAGCATTATTGTCAACATTTCACATGACAGCGTCCGCAGTTAGCACTCATATTCTTGGATACCGACCTTTTGTACTTTATATTTTATTTTTAGTATTGCGGATAAAATTTAATAACGTGCTTATTTAGGACTATTTTAAAATACTAGGGACTAGTTTCGAGTATAGTTAAAATTTATTGAGAAAATTTGAAACAACTCTGGTTGGCTTTTTCGATCGAGATATATCTAATATCATTTTACAGGCCAGAATCAATAGTGATACCTCGATCCGCTTAATGAATGGAAAAATATAGTATGGAGAACATATTTTTTGCTGTGTAGTTGCATTTTTCAGAACATAGTTCTTTGGTATTTTAATACGAATTAAGTGAATCTATCTACAGAAAAAATATTAAATTGCTTCCAAGATTTGAACTTAGACCTCTTCGATTATCGACAAATATTTGAACTTATATTCTGTATTATTTCAAATTGATACATTTATTATTCCATTTTTATATTTTATTATATTTGAATTTAAGATGGGATATTTCTGTTGAAATCAAATACCGCATTGAGAGAGTTCGTGCAACCTTTATCCGCATGTTCTGCATCTCAACCTTAGATTGCGAATGAGAATAGTCAGATTCTACGTGTTCTCGATATTATTTTATGTAATGGAAGTATGGACACTTACTTGACATGGACTTGAAGCATTTGAGATGTGGATCTACTTAAGAATGCTCAAAATAAGGTGGATGGATAGAGTTACGAATGAACATGTTATGGATCGGATGAACAAATAAAAATAAGTATTTAAAACTTTATTACATCGGACATGTGATGAGATATCCGGAGAAGCCACCCCATAAAGATTTATGGAATTCAGGGGCCTGAAAGAAGGAGAACATCATGGCTACGAGAGCAGACCCATCGCTTACCCAGGACTGTTTATAAGAAAAGGCTCCTATATGGTCTTGCTCATTCACTGCCAGGTTGACATTTATTTAATGCTACAAAGACAACTGTGCAACAGCGTCCCGCTACAATAATGATAGATCGGTGCCGCACAGTTGCAACACAAAACTGCCCTCATTGATCCGGACCACTTCCACTATATTGAGAAATAAACAAAAACGTATAACAAAATTTCAATACAATATATATAAAAATAACGAAACAAAAGCACACATAACAGATTAAAGTAATTATTAAGGAGAACACATTATTATTGTGAAGTTGTAATTATTCATAACAGACGGTCGGTGATGTTTTTGAATACTAATTGAATGTATTAATGTATTTAACGTACTCAGGTGGGCGATCATGCACTTCAAAAAGCCAAAAAACTTTGATAGTTCAACGTCGGCACCTCATCAACAGATCTCAACCGAAATTCTCTGAAACTTCGTACCTGCAATTTGGGAACAATGTGCTTCTGCAATATAGTTTCGAGTTCATCTAAATATTTGGGTGTAACAATGGATAACAAGCCACGTTGAAGCAGACAATAATAATTATTAACTTCACTTCACATAAACTTTGCCCGCCCCCACATTATTAATCGCATAATCTGTGACGTAGTAGTGTGGAGTTAAGTCTAATTATCATATTTCTTCAAATATTTTTCTACACAATTTTTTAATTATTTTCAAAATACAAAATGAATATTATGTTCCAGGCCGATGTTGTTTTAGAATAAGTAAGAAATGAAACACAATTTATTAATTGTGTTTTTATTTATCGAATTCTTTGTTCAATTCAAATTTAATTATGTATGAAATGTGACATTGGCCAAGTGGCCGCCTCTGGCAGCGGCACTTCGCGTGTTATTTCAGCAATTTCATTTCAAATATTGTCCTGTAGCATCGGAATTGTTGTACGCTTATTGGCGTACCCTTACAGATAATAGTTGGGAGCCGGCATATCAGGTGATCAAGAAGGCCAGTCGATATCACCACTTTTTGACATTATGCGGACGGGAAAAAATTCTCGCAACATTCCACGCGTAACAAAGGCTGTTTGAGAGGTGGCAGCGTCCTATTGAAACCGCATGTGTTGCAGGCCCAACGGACGCATTTCGGTTACCAATAAGTGTTCCAACATGTGACGATAGCGATCCACGTTAATTGCCATTATTTATTTAGATAAAGTATTTTATGACATCAACACGTTTTTGAGACGTTAGATTCTAAATAATATATTGTAATCAACTACTCTTTACAACTACTAAATATGAAATGATAAATATTTACCAAATTAAAAATTAGCCTGGAATATAATATTCACCTTGAATATTTATATGTAAATTAAAATAATTTGCATTTTCTTGAACACAGCTGTTCTTTCCCAGTATAAGAATTACGTTAAGAGCTATAAAAATCTGTCGTCAAATAACTTTTTTAAATTCAATTTTATTTCTTTCACTTTACCGATGAACCAAAGGAAAGATCGAATCACAGACCTGCCACGTGGGCTACTAGAGTGAGCAACTTTTGAAACTGACACTGAAAAAAAAAAAACAATGATTTTAATTATTAAGGAGAACACATTCTTATTGTGAATTTGTAATTATTCAAAACATAGATCTGTGATATTTTTAATACTAATTAAATGCATTCTCCAACTGTGCTACAGTAACAGTATTTTTGATGACAAATTTTAATAATGAATAATTAATGTGTTCTTCTTAATAATATACAAGTTGTATCAATGTGTTCAAAAATTTAATAAAAAATCATTGTTAATTCTGAAATCTGCTATCGATTTACTCAAAGTAAAAACAAAGTAGATTGCTTTCAAATAATGGAACGATAGATGTATTAATTTGAAAAGTGTACTATATAGGTTCGAAAATTTGTCGTTAAAAATACTGTCGCTGTAGCATAGTTGGATAATGTACCTTCCCCGGATTGGAAATAGATCCAGGTTCGAATCTCGGTAGCGCAACACAAAATATTTTTTGATAAAATTGATTTTATATGTATGTCTTTATTATGAATACATTTAATTTGTATTTAATGATTTCAATGCTTTATGTTTTTCCCATTTCTTCTCAACAAAAGGTACACCACAAACAGATCTACCACATTCAGTCTTATTTCGTTGTTCCATTGGTTTTTTTGGAGTAAATATACTGAAAATTTCATCGGAATAAAGAAATATATTATACACAGTGAAGTAAGTTAGTAAGTTTGACAGCGAAACAAACGAGCTGGTGATACCTTCATAAAGTATTCATAAATCCCTTACTCTCAAATAATCATCAATCTTGCTCAAATTTTATATTATACATTTATATTATATTATATATATATATATTCTGTAAAAATAAAAATACTAGTAAGTAATTTTAGACGTGTTAAAATTTGAAATATTTTCTTCGACAATTCTCCTTTGTGTCAGTATTAACACACAGCGGCCTCAATCAGACGAGACTGGTCTCGTAATGCGCCTATATAAGTCTCGATCGTGTATCTCCAGCCAAATATAATCTATTTATTTTTGTGACACTCTTCTAGGTCTCCGTTGGTCCAAAGTTGTATCCAGAATAATCTCCTTTTCTAATATGCAATTTTAGCGCGTAATAAGGCTTAATAATATTATATAAAATAAATATCAGATATCTCATAGAGACGAAGCTATTTTTTATTATATTCAATGGAAAATGTATAGAAATATGGGGTAATTATAAAAAAAATAATAGATTCTCATTGAGTTGACATATATGCTGTTTCAAGCAAAAATGAATTATTAAATTCGCTCCATAGATGGCGATGGTGTAGTGGTACTTAAAGCGAGTCCACGTACTAACATATATAGAACTTTCAAAAATTTGATAAATTATATTATATATATATATATAATATAATTTATCAAATTTTTGAAAGTTGTATTATGTTAGTACGTGGACTTACTTTAAGTACCCCTATATATATATATATAAAGTGATAAATTAAGTCAGCCGAAGGCAGGTCGTAAGCTCTGTAATTACCCCATATTTCTATATATTTTCCATTAAATATAATAAAAATAGCTTCATCTCTATGAGATATCTATAATTTGTTTAATAACAGAGCTTTTGTAGGTAAAAATCCAGTAATTGTGTGTTATGGACATATTTAAAGATTGCTATAATAATATTTTGTTCACTGAAGTAGATAGAGCACGCTGTGGAATTTATTGGTTTGAGTATTTGTTGCATTATTGAGCCACTCGTTCGACGTGCTGTTCACGGGATAAGTAAAATCATTCTTCAGCAATACATTTTGAAGGAGTCTATTTTACGCTTGTCATAACATACATTTATTTGCTGTATCAATTTGAAAGAGATACTTGTCGTTTACTCACTAGATTGACATGGTGTAAATGGTCAGCGCATTTCTCCGGATAGGAAAAGTTCCTGGATCGAACCCTGTTGGCAACCAATATATTTTTTTGATAAATATTGTTGTTAGAACCCAATGTATGTTTAAAAAAATATTTTTTGTAGCATAAATGATACACATGAAAAAATAAAGGTAATTACTTTACTAGACGTGGTCTGTTCTAAAGCATTTAAGTTACCTGTACAGTTTTTAAAAGTTGTTATTGTTTAGAGGTAAATAAGTATAATTTTAAGTAAGTTATAAAAAGTTATGTGAAAAAAGTACAAACTGAAGTTATAAAATATTATTGAAAAAAAGTTATAAAAATATTATTATTTAGGAGAATATTATTATGTCGAATGATGGAACGATTAAATGTATTAATATCAAAAAGGTAACATATAGGGTCGAAAATAGTCGCTAAAAATAATGTCGCTGTAGATTAGTTGGATAAAGCACCTTCCCCGGTTAGGAAAGAGATCCAGGTTCGAATCCCGGTGGCGCAACAACAATATGTTTCGATAGAATTGATTTTGATATTTAATTCATATTTAAAATATTATTGTCTGTAATATACAATAGTTAAATGTGTATGTAGTTTGGTTAGCATAATGACAAATTAGATTAATTTTGATTTCTGCCGACATCAAGCAACCACTTTGTTATTTTTGGTTTGAAGTCGTTAATCACTTTAGACCCTTTAAGGTCCAGTGGCAATTTGTTAAATATTCGCGGAGCACAAAATGAGAAAGTTTGTTGAGCGAATTTGGTATTTATTTATATTAGTGATATCTGTAATATTACTACTATTTTATCTTTACTCGGCGTTGGTTGGTTCAGCAAATCTTCTGATACTTTTGAGTAAATCAATACTTTATATTATTTTTAATTAAGCAGTACATAAAAGGCTGACGCAATTACTCGTGATAACAGGGTGTTATTTATATTTGTCAGTATTCTGCCGGCAACCGTCGTAGCAAGTTGTTTATGCATTGGCACTGAGCTTGAACGTTGTAATAGTAATACAAAAACGTGGTTTTTTGTTAGACTTTTTTTTGTATTAAATATTGATAGTATATGATGCGGTCCACCTACTAAGTGAGGCTGGACGCTCCTCAGACAGGGTAGACCATGAAATTAACGTGAGTTTAATTCAAGATTTAGATCACCTACTCGCTTCTTATTTCAACTGCTGGTCAACATCGGAGGAATGTGTAATTATGATATCTAAAACATGCAGTGTGGTGTATAAGTAAGAAGGGGTGTTTCCAGAATTAAAGCGGATTTTATCATTAAAACAATATTTATTTATTCTATAGATAGTATAAACTGGTTAAATTGTGAGGCGATTCGTATGGAAACTTGTCTAACAACTAATAATTACAGCTTAAAATTAATCCCATGTAAATCACTCGTAATGAACCGCTTAGTTTGCGTTTTCGGATTATCCTTCTCCATCCGAGTCCATGGCAGCTCCTGGGACCCGAGGTGCAGAACTCAGTGTCCCAATCCTTCTATATTTTCCAGGGGGGGGGGGGGGGGGGGGGGGGGGGGGGGGGGGGGGGGGGGGGGGGGGGGGGGGGGGGGGGGGGGGGGGGGGGGGGGGGGGGGGGGGGGGGGGGGGGGGGGGGGGGGGGGGGGGGGGGGGGGGGGGGGGGGGGGGGGGGGGGGGGGGGGGGGGGGGGGGGGGGGGGGGGGGGGGGGGGGGGGGGGGGGGGGGGGGGGGGGGGGGGGGGGGGGGGGGGGGGGGGGGGGGGGGGGGGGGGGGGGGGGGGGGGGGGGGGGGGGGGGGGGGGGGGGGGGGGGGGGGGGGGGGGGGGGGGGGGGGGGGGGGGGGGGGGGGGGGGGGGGGGGGGGGGGGGGGGGGGGGGGGGGGGGGGGGGGGGGGGGGGGGGGGGGGGGGGGGGGGGGGGGGGGGGGGGGGGGGGGGGGGGGGGGGGGGGGGGGGGGGGGGGGGGGGGGGGGGGGGGGGGGGGGGGGGGGGGGGGGGGGGGGGGGGGGGGGGGGGGGGGGGGGGGGGGGGGGGGGGGGGGGGGGGGGGGGGGGGGGGGGGGGGGGGGGGGGGGGGGGGGGGGGGGGGGGGGGGGGGGGGGGGGGGGGGGGGGGGGGGGGGGGGGGGGGGGGGGGGGGGGGGGGGGGGGGGGGGGGGGGGGGGGGGGGGGGGGGGGGGGGGGGGGGGGGGGGGGGGGGGGGGGGGGGGGGGGGGGGGGGGGGGGGGGGGGGGGGGGGGGGGGGGGGGGGGGGGGGGGGGGGGGGGGGGGGGGGGGGGGGGGGGGGGGGGGGGGGGGGGGGGGGGGGGGGGGGGGGGGGGGGGGGGGGGGGGGGGGGGGGGGGGGGGGGGGGGGGGGGGGGGGGGGGGGGGGGGGGGGGGGGGGGGGGGGGGGGGGGGGGGGGGGGGGGGGGGGGGGGGGGGGGGGGGGGGGGGGGGGGGGGGGGGGGGGGGGGGGGGGGGGGGGGGGGGGGGGGGGGGGGGGGGGGGGGGGGGGGGGGGGGGGGGGGGGGGGGGGGGGGGGGGGGGGGGGGGGGGGGGGGGGGGGGGGGGGGGGGGGGGGGGGGGGGGGGGGGGGGGGGGGGGGGGGGGGGGGGGGGGGGGGGGGGGGGGGGGGGGGGGGGGGGGGGGGGGGGGGGGGGGGGGGGGGGGGGGGGGGGGGGGGGGGGGGGGGGGGGGGGGGGGGGGGGGGGGGGGGGGGGGGGGGGGGGGGGGGGGGGGGGGGGGGGGGGGGGGGGGGGGGGGGGGGGGGGGGGGGGGGGGGGGGGGGGGGGGGGGGGGGGGGGGGGGGGGGGGGGGGGGGGGGGGGGGGGGGGGGGGGGGGGGGGGGGGGGGGGGGGGGGGGGGGGGGGGGGGGGGGGGGGGGGGGGGGGGGGGGGGGGGGGGGGGGGGGGGGGGGGGGGGGGGGGGGGGGGGGGGGGGGGGGGGGGGGGGGGGGGGGGGGGGGGGGGGGGGGGGGGGGGGGGGGGGGGGGGGGGGGGGGGGGGGGGGGGGGGGGGGGGGGGGGGGGGGGGGGGGGGGGGGGGGGGGGGGGGGGGGGGGGGGGGGGGGGGGGGGGGGGGGGGGGGGGGGGGGGGGGGGGGGGGGGGGGGGGGGGGGGGGGGGGGGGGGGGGGGGGGGGGGGGGGGGGGGGGGGGGGGGGGGGGGGGGGGGGGGGGGGGGGGGGGGGGGGGGGGGGGGGGGGGGGGGGGGGGGGGGGGGGGGGGGGGGGGGGGGGGGGGGGGGGGGGGGGGGGGGGGGGGGGGGGGGGGGGGGGGGGGGGGGGGGGGGGGGGGGGGGGGGGGGGGGGGGGGGGGGGGGGGGGGGGGGGGGGGGGGGGGGGGGGGGGGGGGGGGGGGGGGGGGGGGGGGGGGGGGGGGGGGGGGGGGGGGGGGGGGGGGGGGGGGGGGGGGGGGGGGGGGGGGGGGGGGGGGGGGGGGGGGGGGGGGGGGGGGGGGGGGGGGGGGGGGGGGGGGGGGGGGGGGGGGGGGGGGGGGGGGGGGGGGGGGGGGGGGGGGGGGGGGGGGGGGGGGGGGGGGGGGGGGGGGGGGGGGGGGGGGGGGGGGGGGGGGGGGGGGGGGGGGGGGGGGGGGGGGGGGGGGGGGGGGGGGGGGGGGGGGGGGGGGGGGGGGGGGGGGGGGGGGGGGGGGGGGGGGGGGGGGGGGGGGGGGGGGGGGGGGGGGGGGGGGGGGGGGGGGGGGGGGGGGGGGGGGGGGGGGGGGGGGGGGGGGGGGGGGGGGGGGGGGGGGGGGGGGGGGGGGGGGGGGGGGGGGGGGGGGGGGGGGGGGGGGGGGGGGGGGGGGGGGGGGGGGGGGGGGGGGGGGGGGGGGGGGGGGGGGGGGGGGGGGGGGGGGGGGGGGGGGGGGGGGGGGGGGGGGGGGGGGGGGGGGGGGGGGGGGGGGGGGGGGGGGGGGGGGGGGGGGGGGGGGGGGGGGGGGGGGGGGGGGGGGGGGGGGGGGGGGGGGGGGGGGGGGGGGGGGGGGGGGGGGGGGGGGGGGGGGGGGGGGGGGGGGGGGGGGGGGGGGGGGGGGGGGGGGGGGGGGGGGGGGGGGGGGGGGGGGGGGGGGGGGGGGGGGGGGGGGGGGGGGGGGGGGGGGGGGGGGGGGGGGGGGGGGGGGGGGGGGGGGGGGGGGGGGGGGGGGGGGGGGGGGGGGGGGGGGGGGGGGGGGGGGGGGGGGGGGGGGGGGGGGGGGGGGGGGGGGGGGGGGGGGGGGGGGGGGGGGGGGGGGGGGGGGGGGGGGGGGGGGGGGGGGGGGGGGGGGGGGGGGGGGGGGGGGGGGGGGGGGGGGGGGGGGGGGGGGGGGGGGGGGGGGGGGGGGGGGGGGGGGGGGGGGGGGGGGGGGGGGGGGGGGGGGGGGGGGGGGGGGGGGGGGGGGGGGGGGGGGGGGGGGGGGGGGGGGGGGGGGGGGGGGGGGGGGGGGGGGGGGGGGGGGGGGGGGGGGGGGGGGGGGGGGGGGGGGGGGGGGGGGGGGGGGGGGGGGGGGGGGGGGGGGGGGGGGGGGGGGGGGGGGGGGGGGGGGGGGGGGGGGGGGGGGGGGGGGGGGGGGGGGGGGGGGGGGGGGGGGGGGGGGGGGGGGGGGGGGGGGGGGGGGGGGGGGGGGGGGGGGGGGGGGGGGGGGGGGGGGGGGGGGGGGGGGGGGGGGGGGGGGGGGGGGGGGGGGGGGGGGGGGGGGGGGGGGGGGGGGGGGGGGGGGGGGGGGGGGGGGGGGGGGGGGGGGGGGGGGGGGGGGGGGGGGGGGGGGGGGGGGGGGGGGGGGGGGGGGGGGGGGGGGGGGGGGGGGGGGGGGGGGGGGGGGGGGGGGGGGGGGGGGGGGGGGGGGGGGGGGGGGGGGGGGGGGGGGGGGGGGGGGGGGGGGGGGGGGGGGGGGGGGGGGGGGGGGGGGGGGGGGGGGGGGGGGGGGGGGGGGGGGGGGGGGGGGGGGGGGGGGGGGGGGGGGGGGGGGGGGGGGGGGGGGGGGGGGGGGGGGGGGGGGGGGGGGGGGGGGGGGGGGGGGGGGGGGGGGGGGGGGGGGGGGGGGGGGGGGGGGGGGGGGGGGGGGGGGGGGGGGGGGGGGGGGGGGGGGGGGGGGGGGGGGGGGGGGGGGGGGGGGGGGGGGGGGGGGGGGGGGGGGGGGGGGGGGGGGGGGGGGGGGGGGGGGGGGGGGGGGGGGGGGGGGGGGGGGGGGGGGGGGGGGGGGGGGGGGGGGGGGGGGGGGGGGGGGGGGGGGGGGGGGGGGGGGGGGGGGGGGGGGGGGGGGGGGGGGGGGGGGGGGGGGGGGGGGGGGGGGGGGGGGGGGGGGGGGGGGGGGGGGGGGGGGGGGGGGGGGGGGGGGGGGGGGGGGGGGGGGGGGGGGGGGGGGGGGGGGGGGGGGGGGGGGGGGGGGGGGGGGGGGGGGGGGGGGGGGGGGGGGGGGGGGGGGGGGGGGGGGGGGGGGGGGGGGGGGGGGGGGGGGGGGGGGGGGGGGGGGGGGGGGGGGGGGGGGGGGGGGGGGGGGGGGGGGGGGGGGGGGGGGGGGGGGGGGGGGGGGGGGGGGGGGGGGGGGGGGGGGGGGGGGGGGGGGGGGGGGGGGGGGGGGGGGGGGGGGGGGGGGGGGGGGGGGGGGGGGGGGGGGGGGGGGGGGGGGGGGGGGGGGGGGGGGGGGGGGGGGGGGGGGGGGGGGGGGGGGGGGGGGGGGGGGGGGGGGGGGGGGGGGGGGGGGGGGGGGGGGGGGGGGGGGGGGGGGGGGGGGGGGGGGGGGGGGGGGGGGGGGGGGGGGGGGGGGGGGGGGGGGGGGGGGGGGGGGGGGGGGGGGGGGGGGGGGGGGGGGGGGGGGGGGGGGGGGGGGGGGGGGGGGGGGGGGGGGGGGGGGGGGGGGGGGGGGGGGGGGGGGGGGGGGGGGGGGGGGGGGGGGGGGGGGGGGGGGGGGGGGGGGGGGGGGGGGGGGGGGGGGGGGGGGGGGGGGGGGGGGGGGGGGGGGGGGGGGGGGGGGGGGGGGGGGGGTCCCATTATCTGCCAAGACGTCCAATATCTCTACAAATGGGTCCATTCAAATCGCAGCCATTTACCACAGGACAGTAGCAACCTCCAGTGTAATATCCAATATTACCTAAGCCAATACAGCAATTCGGCAAAATAATTTGATGTTGTTATAATATAATAATCATAACAATGCACTTATTCCAGCATGATCGGGTTTTTTTTTAACTCTTACTTACTTACCATCACGCCGTTTCACCGCGGGGGTAGGCAGAGAGAATAGAGCGCCACACTCTTCTGTTCTGACACACAATTCTCGCCTCATCCACATTCATACATCTTCTCATACAAGCTCGCCGATTGTTGAGGCTTCTAACAGAACCATCCTCCATTTTTTTTAACTCGATTCGCCATAAAGATAATACATATTATATTATACATTAAAGTTATAAAATGAATATAATGCTATGAAAAAGAAAACCAGAGAAAATATAAATAAAAAGTTCATAAATTTAAATAAAATATGAATGGTACATTTGTAAATACTTCAGTCACGGCCAGTATTGTATATGTAGCTATTCTGTAGGCGTTGCCATTCTCTGGTCAGGGAACCAACTTTCCATGAGAGCGCCGCTCGCACTAGAGAGTTGGTGCTGAGCTCCAGCCGCAGCTTTACGCCAGCAACTCAATATCTCAGAAACGGAATGAATCCATGTATACGGCCTTCGGTAAACATTGTAGATGCGCTGCAATAACGCGCCAATCCGAACAGTATTCTATTTAAATTGTTGAATTCGGAGACGGTTATACGTCACTTGCTTGTATTTCGACCAGAGTGGTATTATACCATGGTGAAAATAATCCAGTAGCGGCCTGCGAACGGCGGCCACCGCCGATCCACTCCTCGCGGCGGCCCGTGCACGTCTCCCGAGTAAGAGCCAGAGTATTAATATAGATTCAAAATTTCACAGATAATGATGCCCTAACTAAAATGTATTTTTATAAATGCGTGACGTTCTGCGTAATGTTACAAGTGAATAGAGCAGTTCAACACCCAAGATAAGTCAATTAATAACGAATTATATCCTTACTGACAGCGACATTGAGAATGAATTATATTAAAAAAAAACAAACCAGCTTTATGTTTTGATTGCTTTAAAGAATATCATATAAATCTATAAGTTTTAATTATCACAAATAAATCTACATGTATTCTAAATTTTGACTGTGGCTTACAAAGGTTTTGAAATAAATAATATTTTACTTTATAACTAGGTTCTGTAATTTAGATAAATTCTGCGTAAGTGCGTGAACGGCACTGGGGAAAAAAATCAATTTTCATTTTCATATTTTCCAACATGTCTAAATATTTTAAATCATAAAATATTCGACTAAAACCATAAACGAACACCATGGAAGCGATTTCGCATGAAAAAAAAATTTGCATTCTTCTCTCTTGCCAGAGCTGCAGTGGACCTATTAATGTTATATTTTTCGATTAGAAATATGTACTAAGAGCCGGTTGTGTGATCAGTAGTAACTTTTTAATATAGTAAAAAAAATTACTAAAATTAAAAAAATTGCGAAAACGTTTTGTTTGATCGTTAGTAAAAAAATATTTACTTCTCGAAATTACATCCCGTAGTAAACTTATTTTACTCTCCGATATCCGATAGTAAAAACGAGAATCTAGAGAGAATCTAGAAAATATGGCGGACTTTTAACATCTATTCTAAAAGTCGTTGACATTTCGAAAGTTGAAGTATACGACAATTAACCATTCAATATCCCGCTATTTTAGTGATGAGAGTTCGTCCAATGACAATCTCGTTGTGAAATATATATTGGCACATAATACGAAAAAATTTCACTACGAAAATGACCATAGATAATATCGCGCCTATAGACGTCTCCGTCTATGCTTTGACAGTAGTAAATTTAATGTATCAACAACCCGCAAAGGATTTTTACTACGGGCGTTAGTAAAAAGTTACTATAGTATAAAGTTGCCATAGTAAAAAGTTACTACAGATCACACACTCGTTTTGAGAGTTGTTTACTCTCGTTTCGATTCCACTCAACAAAGCAACGCGTGCATTATTTTACAAAATTTTAAAGTTTGTTTTTGGACTATATTTTAAAGTTAGAGTAGTTAGCTAAGTTCCGGCTATTAGTTACTAAAACCTTATGGCTTTCGTTCCAATTAACTCCTTTTTCTTTTCTTTTCTTTATTATTACAATTGGTCAATATTACATTTTTTACTTTTTTCTATTATATTTAGTTATTAACATCCCAATACCATCGTAGGTTGGCTCCGGCATCATCGTACTAGAGCTACACCTGTACAATTTGACGTGAAATTCATTATCACATTAATTTCAGAAGGCAGCCAGAGAGAAGCTATAAAAATCATGCACCCTCAAAAGGGTAAACGTCACATTTACGTGTTGCAGTCGCAGAACTCGGTCACAGTCTGGCAGAAATTCACCCTGCCCAGGTGGCAAGACGTGTGAGGAAGAGCCAGCGGAATGCTCCGTTAGGTCTCACTAGCCACTGCTCCGGCATCGTCCATCCCAGCAACCCCCAGCGAGAGACCCACACCCTAATAAATACCCGAAAATTTCCAAGATTCCTTTAATTTCTTAATAGGTCATCGTTCCGGGGATCCGATGATCTATTCTTTCTAATCCAGTAATCATGATCAACATAATCACACAGTCCCAGAAGATGTGGTCCGGCGTCAGCCTCACCTGAGCGCAAACATAATGGTTCAAGTCGAATAGTTATTAATACAGATATTGGAAAATTAATTCTCTTTCTTATATAATACATATTACATAACGAGTGAAAAGCTATTAAAAACGAGGGGCGAAATACTCCGTCTTGACAAGGCCGGACCCGCAGCTTTGAGGAATATTAAAAAGTTTTTTTAATTAGTTAATCTTGATAAATATGAGCCTTTAATTTCATTTTGACTGGGCAATAAATGATCGCTAGAAACGTACTCAGAGGCAGTTTAATTATTATAAAATGGTTATTAATTTATTAAGTACTTTTATAAAGGGTTCATTTCAAGGGATACTTATGTAAATACATATAATTCTCCATTTGCTCCGTTGATTGGTTCACAAAAAACCGTGTTAAAAGATTATTGTAAATATGGTTTCAGATGTCAAAGCTTTTTCTTAACTAATCATACGAAAATAATTGATTAAAATCGGTTATAATTTTTATGCCAGCAAGAATAGATTTTTAAATCGGTTCGTCATTTTCATTAATGGTTCATTAAAGAAACCTTCTTCAGTTGCCAAATGATTTAAAATTAGGATAATTGTTTCTAAAGCTTTTGTTTTCAATCGGTGTTCCGAAAATATCTGAATAATAATGAATAATTAATTTTTTTAATTTGATATTGCACGGATAAAATTTATCGAATGTACTCACATATTGCACACACAAAATACAAAAAATAATCACTTTCTTGTGCAACACGTCTAAGCCGTTTAAACTAATATTCTTTATCAGCTGTGATGGTTATACCGTTATTAAAACTTTGATTGTTGACTGATTATACCTATGATACCTAAACTAGAAACTAAACCAACAATTGTATATTCTCAGTTACCAATCATCATTATAATCCTTTTAAGGAGAATACGTTATTATTGTGAAGCTGCAGTTTTTTCAGAAAATAGTTCTGTGCTATTTTAATACAAATTAAATGTATCAACTAGAAAGATATATATATTATAACGTTATATGTGGTGCCTACCGCGCGCGAGATGTGTTAGACTTAACGTTCACATGTTGGCAACACTGACCGTGCAGGGAAGAATTCCGAGCAACGGTATTTTTCGGGTGACAGCTAGCATTGCAGACGGACAGACAAATCCGATCCATAAATCGCATAAAATGTGACTTCATTTAAGTGAGGAAGGGTGAGAACAATTAAATATTTTAACATCTGTGTTGTTCTGCATCATATTTTAACTTATCTGTTGACTAATTATATGTGAAATTTTAGTATGGACGGATCCCTTTTCTTTACTTCTTCGTTTTTTCCTTTATTACATACTAAATTCCTTCCTCAGTCATTAATTCATTCACTTTCTTATATCGTTCCTAGTTATTTTCACTTTTAAATTTTGTGAAAGGAAAGTTGTTATCTTTTGTTACAACTCATTTCGTGGACATGACGGTGAAGGAGTCATACCACAACACACGGAATGCTACGGGAAGGATTTCTCCCGTACAATGGATGAGGGGTACAAGTTAATCTGCCTCTGACAGTACTCGACGATAGGAATTTTTTCAACCAAGAGAGACGCAAGCGATCCATGAAGAACCAAATGTCAGATAATCCAGCTTTTAGTAACAAGTTTTAACGTGTACCGTGGACTGGCCAAATTAATGAAGACTGTGAATCTCTACAGAAATGGACAATGACTACGCGAAAACTGGTTGTAAAAATGCATTTTTATTGTGTACGAAGAATTTAAAGCTTATGATTTATTTTTATGGTAGCATTAATCTTTCTTCTAATATTCTCATTTAAACAAATATTTTTCTATTGTAGCATATTTGTTTATTTACTTTATTCAAAATTCGTGGTTTTCCTGCTCGTGTTAACTAGTCTATTTGTCAAGTTATACCTGATCCGACAAACCGTCAGGTAACAATTTATGTTCAATTAGTTTTGGAAATAATGGTAAAATTTATTATTTTATGTGGCAAAAATTTCCGAGATCATCTCTTTCATCAAATCACAATTTATAGTGTAATGCTTAATGATTTCTATTTTTAATATTTTATTTTTCATGTTTTTTTTTGTATTAAACATAGTGATAAAATGTGTAATAATCTTTTTGTTTTCCCTGAGAATGCTGGCTGAAGTGAAAGGTAGGAGATTATGTTGAATTCTGTAGCCCAGACCCACGCACACCATGCAAACCTCTGAGCATGCCGGTAGTGTGCAAACGTGGCGTCCTATCCTGACGATTACCCGTCACATATAGGCGACCACGTCACAATATATGTAAAAAAATAACCAGGATTTCCCTGGATAGGAAAAGATCCAGGTTCATATCCCGATAGCAACTAAAATATTTTTTCGATAATTTGATTTTTTCTGTATATCTTTCTAGTTGATACATTAAATTTATATTCGATTCAAGGTATAATTTTAAGTGTTTTTCCCATTAATTCAAAGATATTAAATGTCTATCGACAACCCTCGCATTACGGGGTTTTCCCACATTTACCTGTAATTCTTACATACATTTTTAATTTCAGTGTACATTGTTCCCTAAAGAAGATACCATAGGTATCGAAACATATTGATTAATCAATAAATAGTGGTTTAAACAAACTATTTAGTCTAATTATTTATGTAAAATGCGGGCACAGAGTAATTTTGCTAGAAATAATTATTTAATTTGATCAAAACTGTGTTTATTCTAAATCGTGTGTAACAATGCAAGCATTAGATGTATACACGAACTGTTACAAGAAGATAATTATTTTTTAAAGTATAGTGTATGCAGAAGAGTAAATAACCAATAGCTAGACAGTTTTCTAGTTATAGTTTAACATACTTTTGCAATATTTGAATATGTCCAAGAACAGACAATTACTAGATTTTCACCTACAACGACACTGTTATTAAACAAATAATATATATGTCATAGTGATGAAGCTATTTTTTATTATATGTAATGAAAATACATGGAAGTATGGGTTATTACAGGGCTTGTGACCTCTCTGCGACTGGCTAAAGTGATCACTTTATATAAACATAACGTTCACCATTTTCACCCATTAATCAATTTCCATATCGATCAATATATAAATATGTTTCCATTAAATATAATAAAAAATAGCTTCGACTCTACGAGATATTTATTATTTGTTTGATAACATACTTTTGTTCATAATTGTGAATTTTATTCTACAGTTTCAATAATATTTCAATTTATATCGTGGCAAGATCGATAATAGTTTAGTGTGAAACAGCTGCGGAGGTCGGTGTTACCCGTGGGGTGAAAATACAGTAAGGCCCCGCTTAACGTTGTTTCGCTATTACGCAGTAAAATTGGGATTCCCACGATTGCGCACGATTTTGTTGCTTTGACACTCGCGGTGCGTTTCAATACGAACACTCGTTAGCTGCGCCATAGTATAACATAGTATAGCATAACATGTATACTATTTTATTGTGATAAATATGTCAAAAAAAAGAAAGTAAAGCGACAAGAAAAGGCAGATGATACAGATGAACGGCAATCTGATATAGGTGCTGCATTCAGTTTGTTTACTTCAACATGACGAACAGTTCTAAGAAATAAAGAACAAATCGTATCATCAGCAACTACAACCGCAAGGACTTCAGCAACCAAAATTACCCGTTCCAGAAGCAACGTTATTGAGAAAATGGAAAAACCATTTTCTATCTGGATTTAAGTTGGTTGAAGTTGAACGCAATATGCCATTAAGTCGATCAATCATATTCAGAATGTAAAAGGCAGTACGAGTGAAAATTTTGTACGTTTCGTCGTTAAATGATACAAATTTTGATAGAAGTCCTAAGGCAACACGAAGTGTCATTGATGCGATGTCTTGTTATCGACAACTGCTTGGTGAACGAAACAGGAAAAGACAAACGAAGTTAGATGACTTCTACATAAAAAAACATAAAAAGTCAAATGAGGATGAACCTTCCTTGTCGCTAACATAACTTCTTTACTCGGAACTTGTTTTATTGTCATGGATGTTAGATATGTAATGAATGTAACAAAAAGTGTTTATCAATAAATGTTACAAGAAAAACTAATAAAGTAATTTATCTTCTGTTCTGTTTCACTTATCCCCATTATGTACGTGCTAAGATTGCCTCGTTTAACGCTGTTTCGTTTAGCGCTGGAACTTATCCCTCGCGTTAAGCGGGGCCTCACTGTGTTACAAATTTTCTGAGCTGGTATCCCTTCAGTTAAAATCGATCAGTCGAAGTTGAATTAGAGAGGATTTTTTTAATGATTAATTTCTGCTGTATTATATATGAAGAGCTTCTTGCTTAACATTCCTAAACCAGACTAAATTGCTTCAATAACACCTATTTATGAAGTTCACATACGGCGAAGTTACCTAAGGCAGTTAAAAAATTATTACTAACCAAAATGTAAAACAACCAAATATGACAAAAAAAATGTAAGATTATTATTTACATGTTAAAAATAGTTCACCGTATTTCTTAGTTTTATAAATAAAAAGTTTCATATTTTATTAATGCATGCATATGTTACACTTAATTCTAAAAATAATTTTCCAGAATTTGATGATTTGAAAATCGCTCGATATGTCAGAATTTTAATAATGTGCGTTAGGCAAGTTTGGCACTGAGCCCTTCATACTAGCGGAAAGCGATCGGCTATTAGCGGCTGCCGTTGTAGGCCCTGTGAGCTTCTATGTTGTGAACACGAACATTATATTATGCGGAATTGATGAAACGTTACATTATTAAATACAATTATAGTACTAGCTTCGGCATGCTTAAACTACTAAAAAATTTACTATTGTAGATTAATTTATTTATTTATACCTTTAATGACATTTTTTTTTTTTTTGTAAATCAGAAGTGAACATATAATTATGTAATACACTTTTCAATTTACTGTGTGGAATGCAGTAGGTATCCACCTCTGATTCATACAGTATTTACGTGGCTACTTTGATAGACTATCGTCTGTGTTAAAGTAGCCAGTTTTTTTGGTGCTGTTGTAGTGTTACTTAATTAAAATTAGAAAGAAATGATTCGACAGAGATATAAAAAAAAATTCAGAGAATGAAAAATTTATTGAACGTGTTGTAAAACTAATGTGAATTATAAGTTATTAGGAGAACACAATATTATTGTGAAGTTGTAATTATTCAGAACATAGGTCTGTGATATTTTAAATATTAATTAAATGTATTAATAAAAAAGATATTGTGACGTTATAAATGAAGGTTAAGTAAAAAATTTCCCCGTCATATATTTTTGCCAAGCACCTTGACATTTCACAAATAGTTACCCTCAGGTTAGTATCACATTCGGTATCTGAGCTTATAAAACGGTTGAAATCTATGACCTGTCAGACCAAAATGTAGCCGTATGTGATTCACTCTACCTAGAGGGTAAGTATTATTTTTATTGTTCAATCACTAGTGCATAGTCAATCAATCACTAGTGCAGAAAACAAGACGTTTCTGGGCTTAAACTTTGGGCTTTGCCTCTGATTTTAGCTTCTAGTTTATGCCACTGGTGCATACATCTATTTTTTTACTTCAATTACAACTTTGGTTTTACCTTGAAGTTAGTCGAGTTAGTTAGTATACGAATACGAAAACGTCTGATGTCCTATATAAGCTGGACATCGATCTCGTGCCCAACCCGACGAGATGAGGATTTGTAGCCAGGATTTATTTTATTACTTGTAATCTTATATTTTTTTCTTGATTAGATGTCTTACTTATACTAAAGACTAATAACTTTTATTTATCACCTTCAAGTATTATTATAAATTTTTCCCAGTTTAGGATGAAGGCAGAATGTGACAAAAATTAGGTGGGTATGTGTGCTCATGTTCTACACTATTTATCCGGTGAAAGGGAAGGACGTAGGTCTTCTACTCCACAATATACATATAAAATCAATTTATCGAAAAATATTGTTGCGCCACCGAGATTCGAACCTGGATCTCTTTCCAAATCGGGGAAGGTGCATTATCAAACTATGCTACAGCGACACTATTTTTAAAGATGGCTCTCTTGGATGGAAAATGCGGTCGTTTAGTAGGCGTGTGTGAAAAATTTAAGAAAATATGAGCGAGGAGAGGTTGGTAAAGAAAAACACTTTTCTATAGTTTATAAAATTGAATTCTAAATAAATTCTAAGGTAGTTGTCGTAACATAAATATACTACTGGGGTATACACTGAAAAAACATATTATATTTTAAAATTGTGTTACTTTTAATTTACTAACTTACCATCACGCTGTGTCTCCGCGGGGGTAGACAGAGAGGTTAGAGCGCTACACTCTTCTGCCCTGACACACAATTCTAGAGACTTATGTGTGACGATTATTGAGACTTCTAACAGGACCATCCTCCAGTATCTGGTTTACCTGGTCGTGCCAAGTCTTCCGCAGACGTCCTCTACTTCTGGTGCCATCAACACTTGCTTCATATATCTTTCTTACCATTCTCTCCTCACTCATCCGTTCCATATGACCAAACCACCTAAGTGATCTTTTCTTAATCGTACTCACTATATTAACGACAGCTTCACATTCTTTATTTATTTCTTCATTCTTTACTTTGTCATAAATGGTTCTGCCACATATACGCCAAAGTGATTTAATTTCTAATGCATTCAGTCTACTTTCGTTCTTCTTCTGCCAGCTTCAGGCCTCACTTCCATCATCAGTGTCCGTACCAGGACTCCATTTTAAACCGCTAGTCTTGCCTCTATTGACAAGTTCCTATTACTTCTATTATTCCTATAATTTCATTCAAAGCGCTGTTCACATTATTCCCTGCAGTCGCCCTTCTTTCGATATCTTTCTCAGTCTTTCCGTTTCTATTAAACATACTTCCCAAATACTCAAACTCATCTACTTGTTCAAAACATAAATTACCTATAAGTATCACGTTGTTAAGTATTTTCGACTTGTTGACATAAAATTGTAATTATAAATAAAAATTGTTTTAAGCAAATATATTTATATAGATATTTTGCTTAAGTTCTTTACATCTATGATCAGAATACCCTTCGGCCAGTGCCGGACGCCGAAGTTATCGTCACTTACTATATATTCTATGTATACGCAATATTGGAACAAAATGTTTCGATATCTGTTCGTTTCGCGAGTAAATAAAATAAAATCGTTGGCATTTAGACGAAGGTAATATATTTGTAATACCTTTTGAAATCGGTCAGATTTTGGTTATGGGATCCATGGAAATAAGAGTGTTATTGACTGTATTCAGGTGCGGATTTCGTGATCCGATGCAGATTGAGATAAAGTGTTCGCTACTAACATTTCCCCCACGCGAACATTCCATAAAGCGAGAGGCAATTTTATTAACGTGAAGATATTTCCAATATTAAGATCCTTATGTATCCAATACCCTTTTCTAGACGTCTAGTGATATTAAGTGACGTACACACACACACACACACACACACACATACACACTACCTGCCTTTCTTGTATCGTTCTTATAAGGTAATATAAATTTGACGATATGCGGGTAAGTCGTGTCGGGGGTCGTTTATTGACATCACAATGACCAGTCGCTAGGGGCTCGAGTGTATGCGACAATCACATATTAATGTTATTTGATTATCTTTCATGTTCGTCGAAATATTCAATTTTAATTTATTTTATTTTTTAGACATATTATCAATCAACACGTAGACCCTAATCAATTAAAGCAGAATGTAAATTAAATAGATTTTAAGACAGTTACAACAAATTTATGTTATTTTTATAATTAGCAAAATCAACTTTGTGGTTAAAATACATTATTTTAAATTGTTAACTTTGTTATATTAACCAATTAATAAATTAAATACATCTACCGGTTTCGAAAAGTTTTCTTTTTTTTCTTCAGGATATCGTTAACTAAAAATAAACATATGTTATATTATTTCTTTAACAGGAAAAACAATAATTATATTAATAATAAATTTAGTACCTAACTTAAATTGTTACTTGATGATAGAAAATTATTTAAAAAAAATTTTAAATGTTCATAATGTTTTGGTTAGTTTTAAACGCTTTATTTATTTCCAAATAATTTAATTTAAAACCAACACCTTTTACATATAAAATAGACAATCCTAAATTTTTATCAAAAGCATGATCATTTTCTAACAAATTATTGGAAAATTCCGAAAAGCCACTATCATTCAAACATCTCAGATCTCGACCTGTAGTTAAGTTCTAAATTTATTTTTTAAATATTTATTGTTTTTTTAATATAGATTCTGTTAAAGAAACACTAGATGTATTTGAGATTCCGTAAAAATAAGATGAGATGGCTCTTTCAACTAATTTAAATAATAAATTTATCGCTAAAAATATTATCGCTGTAGCATAGTTGGATAATGCACCTTCCCCGGTTTGGAAAGAGATCCAGGTTTGAATCCCGTTGGCGCAACAACAATATTTTTCGATAAAATTGATTTTATATGTATATATTTCTAATTAATACATTTAATTAATATTTAAAATATCACAGACCCATGTTCTGAATAATTACAACTTCACAATAAGAATATGTTCTCCTGATAAAAGTAAAATGTGATAGTATTATCATCTTAGATTTTCAACTTACAAGTTTGGACCACACTGTTCCTTTCTGAATCTCGCGTTCTAGGCTCATAGAAATATCGCTGACGCCCGCATCAGTTATCTATCTTGTCAAGTTTTCATTGTTCCGGCCTAGGTTCAGTTCTAAATGATCCCAGATTGGCTCCGGTACGGGCACACTTTCCTAAGAGATTGTATTCACGACAGGAACTAATGAACTGATCAACAATTGTAATACATAAAGATCACTACCAAATACATAGACATGAACTAACGCAAATTCCTCATTTAAATATTTTCATTTTGGCGTCACTTACGCAATCAAATAGCTCCGCGACTTTTTTTAAATATATGACTCGATTGTAACGAAAATTTTAACGTTGACAATATAATATGCAATAATGTAAAAAATACGTCTTGTTTACACAAAGATTTTATTTTCGAAGTATAAATACTTTTATTGTTGCATAATGTGTTAATCTATCGGATTTCTGTTTCCACAAAGAATGTATGTAGAATACCCCCTCGTCCCGCAACTAACGTTTCAAACCCGTCTCCTATATGTTTTCTGGTCTGTGATAAAGTTATAATAATATTTTAATTTATAGGGATTAAAAAATAATTCTTTGGCTGTAGTTAATAACCACTTCTAAACTAATAACCTACCCGACACACGACAAGTTTGAAAAGAGTACACGGAAAATATTAAGTTGATAGAATAATTGCTGTTAACGACCTTCAAATTTAAATACATTTTTCTCAGCTAATAATTAACTTTATTAATTGAAATTGGCACCATTAGAATGAACATTTCTTTACGACTGAGAAATTAGAAAAACTGTGAAAAATAAAATTTGTATTACAAACTGACAATTGATGAGAGCAAACACGATTTTTAAAATTACCGCGTACAATTCGTAGGTTTCAACGTCAATGAAGGCTAACCACGTGACACGCGACAGTCGCGTTTATCGGCAAGTATTAAAAGTTTGAATGCCTATTTTAACTATATAGTTTCTTGTGAGCGTTCTTTATTAATTTTTTTTTAAATACGTATCTTTGTAAATAAGCATTGAATATAATTATTCGAGACCGTCGCAAAATAATACAGATTTGTTAATACTTAACATAATATTTAATATAATATAACAACATAATGGGTGAAACAACAAAAAATTCCGATTTGAAATTGCCGCAATTTCTCTGGCAGTATTTTTTGTAAGTTAATACATGACAGCTATCATGTAGGCAGTATGCCATTACGAAATAGAGCCCTACTCGGTTCAGAAATGATTTACTTATTGTGATAACATATCATGAATTAGGCACCTGCTAAGCGGAAAATCCAACGTTTAATGGCGAAAAGGAAGAAACAAGCTCTGTATACGATATACGGACACCTACACGTCACCGTGAATGACTCGGATGAAAACACTGAAAGCGTGGTTACAGATAACACTATCTATCAAACTCCGTGCGTAAAAACTGAACCTCTCAAACATCAAATATTATCGATAAATTTTCATTTCCACGCGTATAAAATCCCATTAACCCAAAAATGTTACTATAAAATAAATCGGCTACCTATTGTTGGAACACTATATAATACTGTACGTCTGAACACGAAAGGTGGGAAAATATTAGAACCAGAACCAGAAAACACGACCCACCTGTGAAACACACCTTTTGGTATCTGGATCTTCTTCCACTGATCCACAGGTCTTCTGGCTCCAAGATACGTACAACACGAAGTACACTTTGATATACACTTTTGGTGATAGTGCGAACGTGTCAAACAACATCATGCACAATGGCAAGATGTACATCACGAAATCGGTTCGCATGGTAGCGAGAAACCGATAACACACAAATAAATATCAACCCCACATAACAGGGCGGTAATTAAAACAAGCCAACGGCAGGACGAATTTGGCGACAAAATGGTAAATTCTACTTTTAGTTCCAAGGTACAACTTCACTGGTGCAAAACTGTAGAGTACACACCACAGAAAAAAAATGCGAGAATATGTGAAGACGATTTGTCGCGTTATTGTAGATATACGGCCTCTGCTGCTCCAAAAAGTAGTCGAAAATAGGACTTCCAGATTGTGCTTTATTCGAGCCAGCCGCGGCACCCATATGCACGAAATCATATTTTAACACTAATGGCATAAAATTATCTTTCCAATAAAGCTAATACCATATTTAATTTTAAAGTTATATACCTCAAAAAAAAACACCCTTTATAACTTCACTGGTAATACGCATTCATTGTAATATACATACGGACACATTCAAGAAGATTCAATATTTGATTGATAAAATATAAACTAATTCCGTTATCTTAATGATAATCGATTACTACGAAAACCGTTGGAGACATATTGAAATGTCCCAGAAAACACTCCTGCCTTAAGACGCTATCAAGAATACTTCGAGGTTATAAATTATTTAATTCCTTACACGTCTTGAAATGTTGAGGAAACTCCGATGTGATGAAATACTTACGCTATCTTCTGACGGTTAGAAGTTAAGTAAGACATACACGTAGAGGCATGAAATAAGATGGAGTAATCAAATAATGTATAATGCAGACATGCCTTTATAATACATTAAGGCCGCTTAATATGATATTTCTGTTTACAGGTATTACCTTTTTTAAATTAAATTAATAAGAATCAGAATAATAATTATTCAAGTCCTGCGCTTTATCACACGTTCTGAGTGTACTCGGGTAAAAACTCAAAGAAAACTAGCTGTCCCGTTAAAGATGTATGGTTGTATTTTTTTTTTCTTATGATTATACAACATGCTCACACGTTATTATGAACCAAAAAAACAGTACAATTTTCTAATAATTAAAACTCTAGAACGTTAGTATAAAAAAATATTTAAGGGTCTAAATTGATTACTTACGACCCCTAATATTGCGTATTTAAAGGAATGTATCGAATTACCATTAACCATGTATAAAAATAAAAATAAAATTTTAATACAAATTAAATGTATTATTAACACAGATAAAATCAATTTATCAAATTTGTCCGTGTTGCAATGCGTTTATTTTAGATACATTTAATTTGTATTAAAATATCACAAAACTATGTTCTGAAAAACTGCAATTTTACAATAATAAAAATAAAATGTAAAAAACATGTGCCTATTTATTTTTATAAAAAATAATGTAAACAAAATATACATTATCTTTATTTGTGAAAGGGAAACTTTTTATAGAAATAATGTTCATAAATACTTTTTAGAAATATAAAAATGGTATTTATTTATTATTATTAGTAACTATATTTATTTGTATTGAATAATTCAATAATAAAATATATTGATTTCACAGCGTAAACATATTCACCAAGATGAATGTAAACACGTATACTTCTAAATAAATAAATACAAAAAAGCATATATGAGCAAAAGCACAGTAAAATTGTATTGTATTTAAATCTAAAAAAGCTCGATTTTGATAATTAGATGAAAAAATAACTCGGACTGAATGCTTTTTTCGTATTTCATTTGACAAAAACAATAAAAAGTAAATGGACGTTTCACAACTGTCAAACTGACAGTCGAGAGTAGCACATAATTTCGCTAGCGCCAGATGGTTAAATTATATTCACACTAGTAGAAATATATATATTTCGATGAAAATGTATTCGGATATGATTTCAATGAAACCCCAGCGAAAATATAACTAATATTTGCATATTGAACTTTTTGGTTAATTATGTTAATTATTTAACTTTATTTATAATAACCACATATTTAATTTTATAACACCAACCGGTTTCGGTAAATATAATATCCTTCTTCAGGATGATAAATTAATTAATTATAATTAGGAGAACACATTATTATTGTGAAGTTGTAATTATTCAGAACAGACGGTCTGTGATATTTTAAATATGAATTAATTAGAAAGATATACATATAAAATCGATTTAATCGAAAAATATTGTTGTTGCGCCACCGGGATTCGAACCTGGATCACTTTCCTAATCGGGGAAGGTGCATTATCCAACTATGCTACAGCGACAATATTTTTTAGCGACGATTTTCGAACCTATATGTTACCTTTTTGATATTAATACATTTAATCAATTTCAAATAATGGAACGATATACGAATATGTTTTTAATTACTTATTCCTTATTCACCCGAGACATAACATCTTCATTCGTAACTCTATCCATCCACCTTATTTTGAGCATTCTTCTGTAGATCCACATCTCAAATGCTTCAAGTCACCTCATCATTTCTTCGACAAGTGTCTATGCTTCCATTCGATAAATGATAATGCGATTTTTTTTGTGAAGACTCAATTCGCCATAAAGATAATACATTCAAGTTACGAAATTTTATTTATGGTATGAAAAGAAAACCAACGAAAATATAAATAAATAAAAAGTTCAAACATATATATAAATATAAACAAAATATAAATACTTCAGTCACGGCCTTTATTGTATCTGTAACTATTATTTAGTCGTTGCCATTCTCTGGTCAGGGAACCAGCTTCCTGAACTCCAGCCGCAGCTTTAAGCCTGCAACTCGATGCCTCAGAAGCGGAACAAATCTATGCATACGGTCTTCGGCAAATATTGTAGATGCGCTGCAATAACGCGCCAATTCGAACAGTATTCTGTATGGGTTGTTGTATCGAATTCGGAGACGGTTGTACGTCACTTTCTTGTATTTTGACCAAAGCTCGCAGGTGTACATGCTGGTGAAGAACGATTTAACCCTTCCCAAACCATGCAGTAACACAGGTCTACCATCATAATTATACTTTTGATATTTCGGCAAATACATGCAACATAAAATTCATATTTTAGATAATCTTAAAGAAAATATTAGCGCTTAGGAATGACTAGTGAAAAACCAATTATGAAAAGGGAATCGTATAATAACAATTACTTTTTCCATTCAATCCGTTGTAAAATTAATACGTTGGTAAAAATACAATTTGTGATATGAAAGACAGAGATCACACACTATTTACACAGTGAAAAGAACAATAAATATTCAAATGTAATTGTCTCTTTCTCACTAATTAAATGAAGAGAGATAAAAAGGAAGTACACATAGTGTAGGACTTAACGAATGCTCTAAATTATGTAATAAATATTTTTTTCAAAATTGAACGATCAATATTTAGAGTAAATTATTGCCATTAAAGCCATTTAAGCTAATAAAAACATTTTTTATAAAAGTTTTTTACGGTAACACGAGTTGACAGCATGGCTGCGTTCGGGTATTTTATATCATGGTATGGTAAAGGTTAAACAAGATCATATTCACTTCCTTACTGCATCGGTAGAAACGCCGTGACAGCATATTTGCACGAACGCTCAACTGTCTCATCTGCCGTTCTATGTCATCATCGTCTTGTCCATCTTCATTGAATATACGGCCAAAATATATAAGTTGGAAAATTTGTCGTCAACTTACTCGGTTGGCGTGGTGTAACTAGTAACGCATTTCCCCGGATAGGAAAATATCCATGTTCGAATCCCGGCAGCAATTACAATTTTTTTTTGATAAATTGTTTTTTTTTTGGTTAATACATTTAATTTGTATTAAACTTAATTATTGTTATTGTGAATGCGCTCTAACTTCAGAAGTCTATTCATGCTGGGATACTGAACGCCTTATTTACGAGTAAATAAGTGATCCGAGTTCATTAAATATTTCTACTTTAGGGAGAGAATTTACCGTCCGATGCTGAATTATACGAGGTTAATGAGATCAATTTATGACTTATTTATTTCGAAACAGTGTCGAGTTTTTACTAATGTCTGACTAGGGAAGCCATTTATAGGCTTTCGGACCTGCGCCTCGGGCGATTAGTGTTGAACCACTTTGTCATAAACCTTAGTAGCTTCATAAATACATTTATTAATGTTCTTAAAAAATTAACACGTGAATTAATCAACCCTAGTGTAATTCCTACCCTTCTCGTATCAGGATTACGACCAACTGCAAAATTCGATTCTGCTTAAATGTTCAAGATGAAGACGAAGTAAAATAATAGTAGGTATCTTCTATCTCGACCGTGGGGAAGTAAAGTTGAACAAAAAGTAATTAAGAGATAAGACCTGCTGTCACTCATTTCGTATGATTCATTTTCCTGACAAAGCGTTTGTCTTATTGCACTCTTTTCAGGGACTATTACTTCGCGGGAGCGGCAAATAAAATTTAACCCTAAAATAAGGGAGGATTATGTAATATTGTGGGCGTGCAGGGAGGGAAACCTTTTAGCCCTTCCGACCTGCTTGATCTGTACTAACAAAACTGGTTAGTTTTATGTATGTAGAAAATAAGCATATTTATAGGGAGGTCTAATTATTTATAGAAACGTTTTAACGATAATTAATATTGAATTCGTTCATCAAACTTGCTAAGTAAATCCGAAACTTAAAGCGTAACTAAACATGGAAATAGTAAAGTCGTTTGTTAGCGAGGTATAATGATTTTAAAAAGAGAATAGGTAATAGACCACCTGTACTTTTCATCTAAAATATTTGTATTCGAGTGGATTGGATCACGAATTCGTCTACCTTGGCAATATTCGTGTCAGCATCATCATAAGCAGTCATTTCCTATCTACTGCTTAATGAAGCCCTCCCCAACTGTCTCCCATTTTTCTCTAACCATTTTTTAGGATTTTCTGTCGGCCTATGCATCCAACGATTCTTCCGAACGATGTGGCTTGCGCATTTTCTTTTTATTTTCTTGGTTTTGAGGCAGATTGATGGCGCTACCTATACCCAACACATCAAAGCTCGGTGAGGCTTGATACGAAATTGAAGAACGAGTTTCGTCGTACTGTTGTAAGAAGTCAATAGGGAAACCAGTTTTGGCGCTGACTGCAGACTAGTTAGATCCACGGCTGGTCTCTTCTATCTCTTGTACGCTAACGCAGTCAGCAGCAATTTCTAGTGCTCTTTATGTAATGATAGTCTTAATATTTACTTGTTTTTTATCGTGGTATGTAAACTTCAGATCCCGTGTTAACTTGTAGCAAATAAACGCGAGATAAAACCAAGATATGTAGTTTCTTTCTATATACCTGTGATGATTACATATGCCCTTTACCTTCTGAATGCGGTATGAAAAACCAAAAGTCTTTCATTACGCCCACGGTAAATAGCCGACCAGTACCATTACCATAGTATATTTAATTATATCAACTACTTTGGTCATATATTTATTTATTTTATATGTTTATTTTCCTGTTTCTTGTCTGTATTTCGCAGTCATCGCGAGCCCTGAAAGTATACATTCATTTAACAGTATTCAACTCATTCATAGTGACCTTAGGACATGTTTCCAAATATCTGAAAAAATTGTTTGCAAAACAAAGCTGAGTCGGAGTGCATTCGAAAATACACTTTTATTCTCAACATTCTCACGAGATACTAAAACAGGCGTCAGAAAGACGTCGTTGTAAACAGTGTCACTCATTGTTTTGAGCGGCCGCCGATTTTTCACCATCACACATTCGGGCGCGTATCGCATCGTTTAAGATTTGATTTTATTCATCTATGGTCGCCCTTTGGTGCCACCGATAATTTATCTCACCGTGAGCTCGCTGTTATGTCACACTGTTCGAGAATCCAGATTATTTCAACAGTTCCAACACATGTTTAAATCACTTTTGATAACGTATCGTTCATACAGTGGTAGCAATTGTTCATTGTTTTATAGGATGTATATATTAATTGGCGCCTAGTTGCCATTGCAAGCAACCACTGCAAGCAAGCATTGCGTGGGAATTCAATTTAAATACTGTTCAATATAATTATAGTATCGTAAAATCGGGGTATACTATCGTCGTAATCGAAATGCAGTGTTAAATATGAAATTTGATTTTTTTCAATACATAATAAAAATGTTACTTTACTTTCAATGGACCTGTATCCGTGTTTACAGTATTTTTGTTATTTATATTATCAAATATCAACCATTTTCTTGAAATCCTTAAATTTTTTGGCGTCTTGCGAGAAGGGAAGATAGCTTGAAGAAGCTTGTTGTGGTGAGCCACGTCGATGGACGAAGATAAAGAGCAAGATCTGATCTGAGAAAAGTAGAGAACCGACGTAGATCGTTATCAAAAAAAAAAATTACATTCATATATTTTAAAATTTATAAATACAAAAAGCCACAATGCACCTTTTTCAGAAAGTTCACTTTGTCAGGTAACTAGCCTTAGGGCAATACTTTATATACAACATCACTACTATCTCTGTTGTGGCACCAGAAGCAACATGCTACATTCAACTTCGCCAAAAATAAAAACCAAACTCGGTCAGCAACATACTAACTTTGTATAACATATTTTATGTGCAATGGCACTCAAAATAATATGAAGTTTATAACAGCATGGCTAATAAATCAAGGCACTGTGGATTCTAAACTATTACTCAATATTCAGACGTCATTACATACTTATATTTTAATAAATAATATCGATGTAGGTATATAAATAATAGTCTGCCCTGAGACAGGTACTTACCTAGTAGAGCGGACATGGAAGTACAAAAAATATATTTAATTGTTAAGGAGAACACATTCTTATTGTGAAGTTGTAATTATTCAGAACAGACGGTCTGTGATGTTTTAAATACTAATTTAATATGTTAATTATAAATATATACATATAAAATCAATATCGTATCCCGGTAGCGCAAAAACAATATTTTTCGACAAATTGTTTTATATGTATATATTTATAATTAATACATTAAATTAATATTTAATTGTTTTTGAAATCGTCATAGCATTGGAGTAGCTTGTTGGTCTACTGGTTAAGACGCTGGCCTAGTGATCTAGTGGTCGGCGGTTCACGCCTCGTTCCAGGACTCCAGCAAGTTAGTCCTATGTTCATAGCACAAGCTTAGTTTGAAAATAGTAAGAATATTGATGTGACATGTATTCCGCGCGCGCATCTCTATTATTTTTAAGAAAAAAAAGATATATAAATATGAACTTTAAAATTTATTCTCTTAAATAAACAAAAAATGTGCGAGTACGAGTATTGGGTGGCCTTTACTTTGAGTACAAAGGCTCACTAAATAACATTACATAGGTTATCTGGAGCCAGCTCTGAAGACTCTTCGATATGTTTATTGTTTCCTCTTCTCTAAGCAGCATATTTTATTTGAACAGCTCTGGTCCGGACGGAGCATTACGTCACTGCCGGCGAGGGTTACTACTCCACGAGTTTCTCATCTGCGGAATCAGCCGCAGACTTCCTTCGAATATTGATATTTCATTCATTTATTTATTCAAATCCCCGAAGGGGTAAGCGACGACGATTTGAATCTATCATCGCTTGTGTGGTGAATCACGTGTCATCGTCGATATAATACAAGGTAATTAGGAAGGTTTAAATATATACAGGCGTATCATTTGAAGATCTAAAATATGTTCTGAATGATATATAATATTTAATATTCACAAAATCAACTTTGTGGTTAAAATCTGGTTTATTAACCGCTTAATGAATTAAATACATCTACCGCTTTCGAAAAATATAATTTTCTTCTTCAGGATTTTCATTTTCTTTTTCGAAATCGGAGATATATTTTATTCATTATGTGGTTAATAAAACAAAGTTAACAAACTAAAATATATATATTTAATACATTTTAGTATGCAACATTTTTGAAAACATAAAATAATATACCATTATTTATGTACCATCAGTCTGAAATTTCTTCAGATTTAGTGTTCGATTTTTCTGAATCACATTTTGACTCAGTTCTACTGGTAATCAGTGATAATTCATCACGAATGCGGAATTTTACAGCGATTGTAAGACGCACCTTAAATTCAGAGACATCATAATAGGAAACAATATACGTCTGATAATCGAGGATACAGATACGCTATATAAAATTACATCGCATTAGGTGAAAATTACATTAGCATTAGGAAAAAAAATGATAAAATACGAAATAAAATAATAAACACGTAAAAAATTATCAATTATTGAACTTAGATACCACATATACTGAACTTATCCTAAGTAGTAAGACTAGTAACTTCGTTGCAGTTCGTTGAACAATTTGAAATCTTTATATTACTACGACTACACCTAATGGTAGACTCTCAACCATTTGCGTGTGACGAATCTTTTAAAATTAGGACGTCTTACGAGAAGAAAATATAGCTTCTTGAGGGGGGCCATCTCGATGGACGGAGAAGTAGGATCTCTCTTTTCCGTTGAACTTATTAGGTATAGAAATCAATATAAAACATTAATAATTTTCCCAACTATATATTTTTTCATTAAGAGAACACATTCTTATTGTGAAGTTGTAATTATTCAGAACAGACGGTCTGTGATATTTTAAATATTAATTAAATATATTAATTAAAAAGATATACATATAAAATCAATTTTATCGAAAAATATTGTTATTGCGCCACCGGGATTCAAAATTTAATAAAAATGAATTGATAATTCTGGCGTCTGCTATCAGTTTACTCAAAGGTATTTGAGATTCTGTAAAAATAAGGTAGATGGCTCTTTCAAATAATGGAACGATTAAATGTATTAATATCAAAAAGGTAACATATAGGTTCGAAAATTGTCGCTAAAAATATTATCGCTGTAGCATAGTTGGATAATGCACATTCCCCGGTTAGGAAAGAGATCCAGGTTCGAATCCCGGTGGCGCAACAACAATATTTTTCTATAAAATTGATTTTTTATGTATATATTTATAATTAATACATTAAATTAGTATTTAATATATACTTTTAAAATAAGCAAAGTTATCTTTGTGGTTAAGATTCATATTTTTATTATTTATCTTTGTTTAAATAACCACTAAAATGAGTTTAAATACATCTACCGGTTTCGAAAAATACCATTTTCTTCTTCCTTATTTATTATTTATTTATTTGAAGAAGAAAATGGTATTTTTCGAAACCGGTAGATGTATTTAAACTCATTTTAGTGGTTATTTAAACAAAGATAAATAATAAAAATATTTAATATATTTTTTCAAATAATCTATAAGTTAACATTTCAATTTCTTATACTTCAGGCAATGGTTTATGTTATCCGAAAAACAATAGTTGTTAATAACATAATATAACCTTCAAGTACCAAATAATTATCAGAATTGTAAGACATTTATAATAGATTTGTCACGGGAATCGATATCAGCGACATTTGTATTCAGGACCCAGGCTGCAGCAGAGAGCCTCAGTGTGATCGGACGCCGCCGACTCGCTCCACTAACTCTTCATATTTCACGCTCCGCTATCTCCCGTATTATTTCTCTATCTCTGACCGAATAAACGACTCTACATTAACCGCACGTTTCATTCTTATCATTCACACCATTTAAAACACCTCCGCGGATTTAAAAACGAACGTACGTATTTTTATGTATATCTGCGTTAATATTTTTTTTTAAGGAGAACACATTATTATTGTGAAGTTGCAGTTTTTCTTCAGAACATTGTTCTATGGTATTTTAATACAAATTTAATATGTCAACTAGAAAGAAAGAATAAGAAAAAATTCAATTTTATAAAAAAAGTACAAAGTAAAATATTTATTCGATGAATTGATTTTTGCTGTATATCTTTCTGACATTTAATTTGTATTTCATATATTTTTGTTTTATATTTATGCACAATACGTATTATATAGGTACGTAGGTATTCAATTTAATTCAATTTTCTGTCGATAAATCGGTGTTCATTGACACATTACAACATGACTGGCTACAAAGGTATTTCATTAGAGCGATCAGCTGGCAGATAGCTACTACCACAATACCCCACCGGCATTGTATCTCGAAAGCCCGAGGGCTGCGATCCATCTCATTATATTTGAGTTTACCTGTCTCTATTCTAAAAATACATTTATAGGATGACACGATACAGGGGTAGTTTATAGAATGACACGATAGGGGTAGCTTCATAAACCAAACAACATTTTGTTGTGGACATTTTTAAATTATTTAAACACAAGTAACTAAATTAGACTCGACGATATTTATATAATTATTTCTCATTCCAAATTAATTAACTTACCAACACGCCGTTTTCTCGCAGGGGTAGGCTGAGAGAATTGAGCACCTTCTGTTCTGACACACACATTCATCGATCTTCTCATGCAACAGAACCTTCTTTCGGTATCTGGTTTACCTGGTCGTGCCAAGTATTTTGCGGACGACCTCTATTTCTAGTGCCATTGCCCAAAATTGCCCAGTCACTTATTTTTGTCAAGCACCTTGACATTTCACAAATAGTTACCCTCAGGTTGGTATTACAGTGAAATGTTTAATTTGAATTAAATGTATTAATTAGAAAGATATACAAATAAAATCAATTTTATCGAAAAATGTTGTTGATAGAGGGATTCGAACCTAGATCTCTTCCAATTTGGGAAACGTGCATTAACCGATTATGCTATAGTATACAGTACATTGACGACGGAATTACACCCGATTTTGTATATTTTAAAAATTTGTGATGTGAAAAAAAAGCGAAGTGTCCTCGTTTTTGTTGAAACGACCTTGTCATCACCTGCCTAATATACCCCATTTCGTATAAAGTGCTTTGCACTCGCAAATAACATATGAATAAAGTCACAAAGATGGTTGAATTTGTCCTAAATTAAAGTCAACCGTTAGTGATTTATTTCTCCCACGAACAAGTAACTTTTAAAATAAAGCCTTTACAATGGCACGTGTTACTTAATTAATACATTTTTCTATCACCAAAAATCTTTGCTATGACGCTTAGTAATGAAGTAGGAAGATTTGTTACAGTATATTGTGTCTAGACGATGTAATGATAGTAACAAGAAATCATCTTTTGTATCTTCGTACATGGGAAAGAAATTCGTCATATTCACCGCGCTCTATATTTCACTGCGTAATTTGTTTCACTAGCAGTTTACAGTGTGGTGGATAGTTCACTGCGTAGTCGTTTCAAAGACTCATTGTTTGGAACAAGATATGTTATATGCTCGATCAGCGCTGCAAAAAACTACATACCGATATTTATTTGGTGACGTTGCAATTCCAAATGCATTAAATGCAACATTGCAGATAGTCAACAGTTCAATACGTTATTTTCAGAGAATCTTAAATGCATTTCATCGCACCACACCCGCGAACCTGTTACGGTAGGTCAAAACTACTCTTTACACCATGGTACGAGCGGGTTAAGGAAGTTTGTCCTTCTGGTAAGTATCAGGTCCAATCGATGACTGTGACCTGATCTAGACGGAAGCGGACTAACAATTACTCCTCAGTGCATTTTCGTTTATCTTACCGACTCCGTGATCTGGCACTTCGAGCTAGAAGTAGGGGCGTAATTAGGTCAATGCAGCCAATGCGATGCATTGGAGCCCACACTAGATAGGGACCCAAAAGGACCTACATTACTTTTGGTATCTGTACTTTTGCGAGTACCAATACTGAAAATTATATTCTACTAAAATACATAAAAATATTATCAATGTATACCCTACTCATATATCGGTTAAAGACTAGACCAAGGAATTTTTTTCAGTTGCAAGTGTATATAAATATCTAAAAATACACGTTGATATACATGAAAACTTACATGAGAGACGAGACCAATTTTATTTCACAATAATGCATATCTTATACATAATTCGTATGCAGAGGGCCCTTATTTCCACTTTGCGATAATACCCAATTTTTCTGGTTACGCCACTGGTCATGAAGTATGATTAGTCGATGGTATTGAAGTCACCTCATATAAAGATGTCGTCACTTCTGCAAATATCTTTTTCGTAATCGCTCGGATTGGTTTTTATATTCTGGGTCAAAGTCTAATGTTATAATTACTTGCAGTTTTTAATCTCAGTATCATCGTTTGGAGACAGCTGCTGGTGGTAGCATGAAGTACAGTTGAAGAATAAATATCTAACAGTGCAATCAATTCCAAACCCTCGTCTATCTTCAGCAGGTTTTAGGCCGACAAATGGAGACGGTTCGTCAATCTGATTAAAATCCTTCTGATTTATTTACATATGTAATACCTCCAAAACGATTGCTAATTCCATTGATCTCTATTGAATTACACTTAATTTATGATTTCTAGTATATTACATTTAAAAAGGATTTACGTAATTAATCAATAAATACTTGTCATTTTCCTCTACCCGTCATTTTCACCGGTCCAAAGAGGGAGAATTTTTATACGCCACATAGCTTAATTTTTTTTGTAGTACAAAACCTCACTTATCTTCGTGGCCTAGAGATCCTAAAAAAAAGCGACTTGATTACCTTTGAAAAGATTTAGGCACCAGATTATTTAATATAATTAGTTTTGTTAATAGATAACATATTTAGCAATATTTGAATATGTTCAAGAAAATATATATATTTTTCATTTAATATAATGAAAAAAATTGCTTTGTCTCTATGAAATATCTAATATTTGTTTGATAACATAATTATTTAAATTAAAACAAATGGAAATAAACCAATTAGAAAGAAACATAAAATAAAATCCAACGGTAAATTACAGTCATTCACATGTCAAGGAAAAGTTCTGACTTCATATCCTGATGGTAACCAAATATTTCTTCAATATTCTATATATATTTGTTATTGATTAACATTTTTTTAATAATCTTTTCTCATCGATTGTCCAAACGTGAAATTCAGACAAGAAACGTTACTTTATTTTGCTTCACGGCCGCCATTGATTTTTATCCATTATATTCTTACCATTATCTTTGTCTACGAGGTATGTTTTTATTACTTATGATTTATATCTAAAAATATTAATCTATGTTTTATTCCACTATATTTTCAATTAATCAATATTACAATTCAATTTTTATTTATCAATATTATAATTCAAATTCCGAAAACGTTCTAACATTTAACACAATAAAAACTATATAGTGATATAGAACAGTGTTTTAACTCAATTTACAAAATAACCATGGAATTTCACAAAGTTTCACCAAAAACCTTTAAACAGTAAAAATGTATATAAGCTATTAAATGATATAAAAAAATTGTGAAAAAATCATATGAGTATTGTGTTTTTTTTATGCCAATCGAACATTCTTTCAAATAACCAAAGATTAGAATTCATTAAGTATTACTAAATTATTTTTTATGCATTTGTTTCAGTTATTTAATGATGGTAAATCTTATATAATATTTATTTTTAAAAATAAATTGACACAATTTTTTTATGTAATTAAGTTTTTTTAACTTCTTCAATATTTGTAAAATTATTTTGTGGCCTCATTTTATATAAATAATTAGACAAAATACTTTGTTTAAACCACTATTTATTGATTATTCTACATGTTTTGTTACCTATGGTATCTTCTTCAGGAAACAGTATATACCGAAATTAAAAATACAAGCATAGATAAAAACAACTATAAAGTGGTGAATAAGTAAGAACTAATATGAAAACAAATTTAAAATGAGGCTATTTGAAAAGTGGATTTAATTATTTATAATATTTAGTTATTTTAATAACCTCGGAATTAATTTGGACCTGAAAGGGTTTAAACATTTAGTAAAGTGCACCGGGAAGTTACTTGGAACATTAATCTTAGCACCAACAAGGATGTTATACTAAATGCCTCATCAAAGAGTTCGTCTGCAACAAATATGTCTTTGATTTGATTTGAAAACCCCTTTGGAAGTACATCGCAATTACCAAACTAAAGTTCCAACCGGATTCGGTGGTGTCGCGATTATTAAATTAAATGCGGACGGTCTGAATAGGGGTTGTAAAATTATTTTCAAGTGTGGTTCGCCAGCACAGCGCGACCCCCTTCAGGGCGGCGCGACCCGGGGGCGGGTTGTGTGAGAGCCGGTATTGCAAGTTGTAAAATTATTCAATATAAAAGAAAATTGTATTACTCTCCGCTGACTTGGAGGGCGCTCCGTGAGGGGCGCGAATGAATAAATTGCATTTCAATTCATTCCCTTTTGTTTCGAGCCATTTTGATGTTGTTTTGATAACGAAGACAATGGTAACATATACGTACTGTTGAATTGTATACTTTTACGAGTATAATACACTAGCATTTTACTCATCCTAAGACGTGACGGTTAGACAAATTGTAGGATATGGCAAAAGAAAAAGAATATGTACCGTAGAATTGGATCTATAATTTTTGTTATGAAGTTGCAATTTCAGAAAATAGCTCTGTGTTATTTTTAATTTAAATGAAATGAATCAATCTAAAAGATATACAGAAAAAATGAATGTAAAATGATGTAACAGACCTAGTCCATAATATTTTATAAGTGGATTAAATTTTTTAATAAATTACGAGTCGAAAATGTTCAAGAAATATGTGTAAAATCTGCACTATTACGGAAAATGTTATTGTTTGAAATTTTTCAATTAAATTGTTACGCTTTACGTCTACGTACTTTAAAATAAATATTTGCAAAATGTATCTATTATCAATCTGCATATTTGTCTCAGGCCCTAAATGATCTAACAAAAAATAGCGTGGCCACTCGAAATTCGACGAGCTTTATTTTTTTGTATTCAATATATAATTAGGAATAAATAAAATATTTCAATTAATTTAAATAATCGCATAATTACGATTTTTTAAATGCTTATATCTCTATAACGGTTGATATTAGGAACATATTTGTTAAACATTTTCGACTCGTAATTTAGTCAGGTATCCATCCATAAAATATTGTGTACTAGATGTATTATGCTATAACCAAAATTATTTTTTCAACATATACATTGCGACGTACGAGATCTGTGTCTTGCTAGTCTACCGACTAGTCAGTGGTGATACATGTAATTGTGGGTTCTTGCCTCAAACCTACTTACCATTATTTATCAATGCTCAGCTCGTCACTTGCGGAAAAATAAAAAAGGTTAGACATGCTAACGACGATGAGAAATCGGGAACAATTTATGATATTAAAAAAAGTTAAGATTTTAACAAATATCATATTGTATAACAATTACTGGTGACATACATTCAATCGAAACATAGCCCCTTTTAGAAGCGACACATGAATTTTTTAGGTTAAGTAACTCTAGGTAAGATTCCAGGCTTATGCCACATACTATTACTAATTTTAATACAAATTACTACTTATAAACGAACGATGGCATTAATCAATGGTTTAAACAGTGACGAATTATAATACAATTGTTATACCGAGTGTGATGTCAATTATTGAGGAATGAGAAACTGGTGGAATTCGACGACCAATGGGATCTTCGGTATATCCAAAAGATCGTTTCCATGGTTACCGTGCCGAAACACTGGTCGCAAGGAAACAATCTACAAAAAACTCTTCCATATACATATATATATTTATTAAATATGAATTAAATATATTAATTAGAAAGATATACAAATAAAATCAATTTTATCGAAAAATATTGTTATTGCACCACCGGAATCCGAACCTGGATCTCTTTCCTAACCGGGGAAGGTGCATTATCCAACTATGCTACAGCGACAATTTTTGAACCAATATATTACCTTTTTGATATTAATACTTTTAATCGTTCCATTATTTGATATGTATATCTTTCTAATTAATATATTTAATTCATATTTAAAATATCACAGACCGTCTGTTCTGAATAATTACAACTTCACAATAAGAATGTGTTCTCCTAATATATATAATTGACTATCTATCTTTTCTGTATACAATTCTACAACATTTAACCGATCTACATCAAATTGTGCATAGTTATTCTTTAGCACATACAACATATGGCCAAAGGAACTACAAATATTTTGGACCTAAACTATTAAATAGAATGCTGAATAATTTTAATCAATTGAATTGTCCCAAGAACATGAAACTAAATAATTGAAACTTGAATTCGTAATATGGGTAGAGTCATTATTGGTGCACTCACCCAAACATATTGACTCATACCTTCATTAATTATTGCTACAAATTTATCCAAAATAATTTATTTGAAAGTCCACTTTAAAATTGTTTTTCATGTACACCCTATATATAAAGTTTGGGGGTTAGGACGGTGGTTAAATGAAATAAATGTTGTTTGGCGTGTTGAAGGTTTATTATGACATTATGATAAAAACAATGACAGATAATAATGAAAGGAATGAATGAGTGAAGATGTAGAAGGTGCACGTGTCTTATGAAATGAAATGAAGCGAATTGGCGGTCTTGCTCGGCGAGCGCGAGCCGGCAAGACCGCCGTTGTGAAACGATGAAACTGGACTACCTGGATCTACTACTTGTAATACTAATTCATTGTACAATTGCTTGTAAACTATGCCCGTTTCGACATAGAATTTCTCTAGTGAGACAGGCACAGTCTAAGCATATTTTTTACATTACATTTTATAGTTACAAATAAATATAATCCTGCGCAAAATATAGGAACCTTCCCCTCTATCCTTAGCAACCTCACCCCATCTCTTGATATAAATGCATGCTTGACTAAATCCAATACCTGGATAAATAATACTTGGGGAACGGACCGTTAGTAAAAAAAAAGTAGTTAATCATTATTTGATAATTTCAAAAGTGAGCTTTCGTGGCATGTCATCCACTTATTCTTACTGCCTAAACTGTTATACAAGACCACGATGACTTTAACCTTTACAATACCGTGATATAAAGTACTCGTACGCAGCCATGCTGTCAACTCGTGTTACCGTAAGAAATTAGAGTTCTATTAGCCTTTGAAATGTGAAAAAATGGTTAACGCCATAAATTTACTTAGGAGATTGCATTGAATAATACAACCTTCCTTTTTATCTATCTTCATTTAATTAGTGAGAAAGAGACATAATTATATTTGTATGTTTGTTATTGTTTTCACTGCGAAATTAATGTGTGATTTCTTTTCGTCTTGCCACAAATGGTATTTTGTCAACGTATTAATCTTACAACGGAATGAATTGAAAATAATTATTTTTATAAGATTCGCCCTACATAATTGATTTTTCACTAGTCATTTCTAAGCGTAAATATTTTCCTTCAAATTAACTGAAATGTGAAGTGTATGTTGCGTATATTTACCGAAATATTATAGATTTAATTAGAGCGGTAGACCTGTGTTAAGGCATGTTTTGGGAAGGGTTAAAATACGAAATTTTTTAAATGGTGGTGAACGGAAACGAGAAGTTTGATCACAAGAAAAGGAATAGGTGGTAAAAATTTGGGGAGGCGGACAATTGAAACACCCACTTTCCGAGACGTTTTAGTCGACAATTACAATCAACACAAGTCAATTTATTTTACAGTTTCAATGTAATTTACGACTTATTCACTTTACTAGCTGTTGTAATATTTGATTAATCTTTAGCAGCCACTGGTCGATCGGGAACTACACATTTGATTGATGTAACCATCAACAATCCAATCAGACAGTAGGTATCGCCTCTAGGGGGCCGCGGCTCGGCGCGGTCGATGTGAGGGCGACTGTTCCAAGAACAATTTTATCACATCATTTTTATAGTATCTGGCTCGTGACTTGTATCATATATTACTATTTATTAGTATTTACTTACTTGCCATCACGCCGTTTCGCCGCGGGGGTAGGCAGAGAGGATATTCTCGCCACATCCACATTCATACATCTTCTTATACAAGCTCGCCGATTGTTGAGGCTTCTAACAGAACCATCCTCCATTATCTGGTTTACCTGGTCGTGCCGAGTCTTCCTCCTCTATTTCTGGTGCCATTAACACATGCGTCATATATCTTTCTTACCATTCTCTCCTCATTCATCCGTTTCATATGATCAAACCACCTAAGTACTACTATACTAAGATCAGCTTTACATTATTTCCTTATTTCTTCATTCTTTACTCTGTCATAAATAGATTTGCCACAAATACGCCTAAGTGATCTCATTTCCATGCATTCAGTCTACTTTTGTTCCTTTTCTGCCAGCTCCAGGCCTCACTTCAAATTCATATCTATACCAGTGACAAATTTCCGTTAGATGTAACTCCATTCAAAGCGCCGTTCACCTTATTTCCTACAGTCACCCTCCTTTCGATATCATTCTCAGCCTTTCCGTTTCTATCAAACATACTTACCAAATATACAAACTCATCAACTTGTTCCAAACATTCATTACCTGCAAGTATTTAGCAGGGTGTCTTGTTTTCCTCCTTCTCGAATACCATCACTTAGGACTTGTTAACATTCATCATGAGGTCGCTTTCCTTGCATACATCGTACATTCTACTCACCAGATTCTGTAGTTCTTGTTCATCATTCGCCATTAGTACTGCATCATCGGCGTACAATAAACAGCATATAAATAATTTATTAGTATTTTATTGAAAATGTACTCACTATCATGTCAAGTCAAAAATAATCAATTCTAAAAATGTATAATATTTAAAACGTTGTCAATTTTTTAAATGAAAATAAATTAAATGAATCAATTGGAATAAATCTGGTCCACCGGACAGAAACACGGAATTTTATCTATCCGTCACTATACGGCCCCGTTAACCATTTTTTGTTTCCAAAATAATTTGGACTGCAGCCTTTGTAAATGGTTCGTCTATTCTTCCACTTTTAAAACCAATCAACGTTATATTGCAATGAATCCCAATACCTTTGAGTAATACACGCTAGGTGCCGCCACGATTAAATCAATCCGTTTTATTAAATTTTGAATTTACGACATATGTATATTTTAATGAGGACACATTTATGGTTCTAATGAGGTGACTCACCGCTAACCCAAGACCGTTTATAAGCAAAAGCTCCTATATCGGTCCTACTCATTCACCGCCAGGTTTGCATTTTTTTTAATGCTAAACGTGACCGTGTAACGCGTCCAAACCAACACATCCTTCTTTACACCTATGACCCCATATATAAATCTTTGTTGTGTAATATATACAATGCGCCAAATAATAATAATAATAATAATAATAATAATAATAATAATAATAATAATAATAATACAGCAAAGATACAGTAATAGCACACAAAAGCCGGGGGATAGAGGGGCAACTAGGGAAATATACAAAACACTCCCTCACGGCAAAAAAGACAGACATAAAAAAAGACGTGAAATTGATTTACTACCCGAGCACCACTGCCAGCAGATATTATCCTAGAAAGAACACAATAGGTTAAGTGCAAAATATGTAGTTTCTAAGTTTAATAACTGATCATTTTCCATGTGTCTATTTTCTTTTGCATTACAATTTCTTCATCCAATGCTAATTGATGGTGGTAACATAGTTCTGTGAAATTTTAAAAGATCCAAAAAATTTTGATGTTTAACTTTGATTTTTTTAATCATACTTTGTATGATTTCACGTTCTATTCGAGCTGACCGGGCATCCTTTCCATGACATGGATAGAACGCCAGGTCCCGAGCATCACGTCACCGCCTAGCTACAATCGCATTTACAAATTACTGGTTCTTCCCGTGTGAAAATCATCGTCTGTAAGGGAGGTTGGAATACACAATGATATACTATTTTGTTTACTTAACAACTGTAATTCAACAATAACAACTTTTATCCTTGTTCTCATGTTCTATATTTCACTATACTTTCTGATGCTTCAAGCACATTTTTTTCTTTTAGTTATCATATGCAGAACTCGCCCCTGGAGATTCTAGCTAAAGGTGGCCAGCGCGGATCAGCTTCCGGAACCCGGACCCACCGTCTCAGAATTTACTAGCCCCAAAGCACGCTATCACAATTTTTTTCCAGCATCTCACCAAAAATATCAGCAAGAATACCTGGCCTTTTCAATTGTCAGCCTCGAATTCTCATCTTGCGCCTTTCCTTTCTCATCTTGGTCAGCTCTCTGCCTTCGACCACCAGTCCCGATCCGCTTGCCAGAAAAATGTGACAGCTACACGTCTTGCTTCGTTCTCTGCCCTCATTGGCCGAACAGCGGGCTTCTCATTAGCTACCGGACTGCGGCTGATTCCACACACAGTGTGACATTTTATATCTCACTTATTTTATGGGCTCTCACACGTGGGCGCATGCATCATGTCACAATATATTAAATAATAATACGATTATTGTCAGCATTTTACAAATAACTAATAATAAAAAGTATTAAATCACGGTTATAATACAACAATTTGTGTTTAAATCCCTTCCAAGAACGAGAGCCAAAACGTATGAACCTCAACTACTCATTTTGAATATTTTTCTTGCACGTGATAATATACCTTCAAAGAGATTTTACATTTCGCTTTAATGAAACATGAATTTTCTATTCTGTTTTCATTTGTGATGAAAAATTACACGAAGGCCATTACAATTTTACTAATAACATAGAAAACGCACTTTAAAAAAAACTGCAATTTTTATTTTGCCAACGATATACAGGGTGACCCATAATACGGCACCTTTGTATCGCCAGCATTTCCCCGACTCGAATGGGCAACCTGTCAACCAATATCGGAAGATTGAGTTGAGGTGTGGCAGGCCCCAAGTAGTGAGTTGTTTTACCTCAGAAATAAGAAAGTGCAAAAAATAGAAATATATTTTTTTTAAATACTGAATTCACAAATTATATCCATAAGTTCATTAACAATGTAATTTTTAATGCTAGTTCAAGACTAAAGTATAGGGTGTTCAGCGGGAAAAATTTAATATTAAATTGTAATTGATCGTATACCATCAAGGTGAGGTAAGTTGTCGGGAGCGCACCGCGCGTTCGCGGTTGAGCAATATTGAAAGTGCGGTGATTAATGTCGCGCTTTTTGTACTCTATTTAATATTCGACGATTAAGTGACGGACCGAGCACGCAACTTATCCGGTGTTGGGTACAAAAGTTCAGACAAAAAGGGACAACGGTTAACCAAAGTCCTACGGGACCGTCAACGTCAGCAGCGACGCCGGAACATGTGGCTCAAGTTCGACGTAAAATTATGCGCGATCCGTGTAAATCGATAAGGAAGATTGCAGCCTGAACAGGAATAAAAAAATTAACATTGTACGTTATTTTGAAAGAGAAACTACAGTTTCATCCATACAAATTGCAAATCGTGCAGTTTCTCGACGAAAATGACTATTCTTTAGATGAAACCTAAGCGAGAAACATTTTATTTATTTATGAAGCACATTTTCATATCGATAGCTATGTTATTAAATAGAACATGAGATACTGGTGCCACGACAACCCGAAAAAATACCATCAAAAATATTTGCATTGTCCAAAAACGACAGTGTGGTGTGCAGTTTCTGCCCGAGGGATAAGTGGCCCTTATTTCTTTAACCAGCGAGAGACAGTCACTGCTGACGTGTATTGCCGAATGATCGACGAGTTTTTGGTACCGCAACTGCAGCCGTTTCCCGGGTTTAACATCAGAACACAATTTCAGCAAAACGGGGCCACTCCACACACAGCTAGAGTTTCAATGGAGAACTGAGGGGAATTTTTCCAGAATTAATCAGCAAGTACGGAGACATACCCTGGGCACCTCGGTCACCGGACCATACACCGTGTGACTTATTTTTGTGGGGATACCTGAAGTCGAGAGTTTACAGCGACAATCCTCGAACAATTCAGGCCCTACAAGAAAATATCCGCCGTGAAGTTGCTGCCATTGAAGTGACGCTTTGCTCTCGCGTGTTCGCAAATTTAAGAGAGTCTTGAGTGAAATGGATGGAATTTACACGATATTGTTTATTATTATTATGATATTGTCGTTTTTTTTTATTGTTTAATATTAAACTTGAAATTTTTCCGTTAGACACCCTTACCTACCTTTAGGTGAAATTTTAACAAAAATGGCGCTATATACATCAATTTATACCATTATTTCCATAACCATATAGAATGAAAGAAAATATACACCGTTATGGGCGAACTTTCATTTCTCCAGTTTGAAATTCGAAAATTTCTACACGAATTAGATATTCTTTCAAGACGAGGTTAATAGTAAAATTCAGAGAAATAATAAATCACGTTATTTGTTGCGTAAATCATGCGAGAGGGAGGTTTGAATAGAAAGAAACGATAATAAAAAAATTCTCGCATTCGATACAAATGTCATAAAAACAATTCGTATCTGGAGTTTTATCACATTGGAAATAAAAACGTGTTGTCATTTAAAAATTTAATAATTTGTATTGAGTACCTAATTCACATATATGAATAAGTTTTGATAGTACGTATATTTAGATAGTACATGTTTTGTTTAATATTATCGATTTAAAACGCCACGGTGGCATTTTGGTGATATGTCTGTTTCATAATTACATACTATTTATGAAACAGACAGCTAGTGTTTAAAATACAACAATGCTGTATATAAATGAAATATTTAATTGAATCACACATAAAAATAACGCACATAAAATGTTCACTTTGTTCAAGAAAACGTTGTTTTCCCTTAAAATAAGTAAAAAAAAAAAAAAAATATTTATAAAATTTGCTACTAATGTTGTGAATAAGTTCAATATTAATTCATACAGTGGGTAAAATATTCGTGAATCCATATATTAAGGCATTTTTTAATGAAATTACGAGAGCGCGGATTAGACGTCATTACGACCGTTGACGATCGGCGATCTGACGCTAATAAAGAAAATAAAAAATACACATTATTAAGATCGATATTAATATTATTTAATAAAAAATTATTATGTTTTTGATATCAAACTTGATTTTAAATAGTAGCTGAAGCCTCAAAGCGTGTAAGTAAATACAATATATTATTTTAAAATGTGAGTTTTCACTAAAACACCGAAAATTTATAATGTCTTGCAAATTGAATTGTTATAACTATTAATTGTTAACATATTGTTAATATGTCTCAATTGAGATTTGTCTCCGTAATCTTGGTTTCAATATTATTAGAAAATATATTTTGAATACGCAATTATTTTCCGTGTTAAGGCAATTCTGTGGCACGCGGAAAATGTATGTAATGGTCACCGTCATTCTTATTATGATTATATTTTCTTAATTATGGAAAATAACATTCAGTTTGTTAGTTTTATATTAGGGTAAAGATCCAATCTAAGTAATACTATTAAAAAAAGTCAAATATATTGTATTACTTCTGATATAAATGAATAATAAAAACACAAATTTTCTTTAAAAATGTGCATTATTTTAGAAAGCTCCACCTAAGGCTAAAGTGAGTGAATAATTGTGCGATGGAAAAGGAGTTATTCAAACAGTCACGTCAGTTACATTAACATGCATAAATAATCCTGGAGTAACATGACAATGCTCGCTGTTCACAGTGAAGACACTATGAAATAATTTTAGTTGGATGGCCGCTGGATCATCGAAGCCACGACCGAAATCCAATATGGACACCCCGGATTACCTAACGCGAGAGTAAGACAATAATGGTGAGCTGTACATGGAGAGGCATCTGTCAGAACACAGACACAACGGCGCGCGCATCACGGGGCAGTAGCCGGCCTTGGGCCCTTATCTAACACAAGGTGAGACAATAATTTTGAATTATTTAAATATACGGTGAACTGTACACTGTTTCTCGTGTAGTGCTTCCCTATCGTTTTTGAATGTTTTTATGTCATCATTATTATCATCGTTATCGGCCGTTCTATCCACTGCTGGGTGAAGGCCTCCCCGAGTCTCTCCCACTTTTATATGTCCATTGTTGAGCGGGTTTTAGGGCAGTTTCTTGATTCCATTCGGGTACCACAGGATAAATGCATTCGTTCAGGGATTATCTTTCAAGCGATGTTGCTTATCTATTACCATTTCATATTTTTATTTATTATCTTTGTTTTATTAACCACTAAATTGAGTTTAAATACATCTACCGGTTTCGAAAAATACTATTTTCTTCTTCAGGATGTCATGTTTAGTATCTTTATTTTATTTATTTTTTTTAAAATAGATTCTGGCAAAGAAACAATAATATATGTTTTAGTTAGTTATGACATCCTGAAGAAGAAAATGGTATTTTTCGAAACTGGTAGATGTATTTAAACTCAATTTAGTGGTTAATAAAACAAAGATAGTAAATAAAAATATGAATTTTAACCACAAAGTTAATATTGCTAATTTTAAAAGTAACATTACCATTTCATTATATCAACTAATATTGTATGTTCTCATATCTACACGTTTGATATGTAAGTTTTTAAACCTCTCTTTTGTTAAGAGTAAACATGTGAGCACTGGAAGTACACAAGCATATTGTTTTCATTTTATACACAGTGAAATTTAATTGAAAATCGTATCCAAACATCCGAAACAGCGCTCCAGTCCAGCTGTTCTGCAAAGAAATTTGTTATCCTAGGTAGACATAATTATTAACAGATTTGTTCAATCTGTGTTCTCCATTAAGACAAATGATTATCGAGTCAACAGAGGAGGCTTAATGAAATTTAAATTTATTTTATTTTCGCCCTGCAATCGTCGTATTCCATTTATTTCTCACTGCAAGCCATGTTTTTTTATTATTATTGTTTATAAATTCCAGAAATACACAATTTATATCTAGTTGCATGCAGTTCCAAGTTCTTTCATGTGCTCCAAAACGCACCACCTTAAATATAACGCAATGATGAAACATTTAAGAATAGTAATTTCAAATATGAATTAAATACATTAATTAGAAAGATACACATATAAAATCAATTTTATCGAAAAATGTTGTTGTTGCGCCACCGGGATTCGAATCTGAAACTCTTTCCTAACCGGAGAAGGTGCATTATCTAACTATGCTACAGCGACAACATTTTTAGCGACAATTTTCGAACCTATATGTTACCTTTTTGATATTAATACATTTAATCGTTCCATTATTTGAAATTTAAAATTTCAATTTATTTTATTTTCGCCCTGCAATCGTCGTATTCCATTTATTTCTCACTGCAAGCCATGTTTTTTTATTATTATTGTTTATAAATTCCAGAAATACACAATTTATACCGAGTTGCGTACAGTTCCAAGTTCTTTCATGTGCTCCAAAACGCACCGCCTTAAATATAACGCAATGATGAAACATTTAAGAATAGTAATTTCGAATTTTTCAAATTAATAAGTTATTATTAAATAAAAAACTTGTAGAGCAAAACTTCAACCGATTGAAATCATTTATTGATGATATAATGGGCGCAGAATTGTACAATTTGTTAACCGGTAGTTGATGAAAACAATGGCTGGTTATTTATTCATTTTGATGAATTAAAAGCACTTTATATATTTCAGAAGTTTTAGTTAACTTCGCTCGCGATACTTAATCGCCAGAAGTTAATTAATTACGTAATAGAGCCACCAACCTGTATGGGAAGGGGGTTGCACCCCCGCGGGGCCTTCCACGCAAGGGCGGCAGCCACCAGATTCATTTCATTGCCAATTTGCTGCAAATCAAGAGGATTTGTACCAGATTACGTTTCAAATATTTCGGTCATAAATGTACCCAAAGAGGTGTCATCGTCCAATTACTTAATTAGGCAAATCATTTTTTAACAATTATTATTTAATAAATTGTTAATCCAAATTGAAAAACATATTCAAAGTATTTTTAAGACAAATTAAATTAATCAAGTGGAAATATATATAGAAAAAATATTTGGTGACTACCAGAATTGGAACCTGGACCTTTTCCTATCCGAGGAAATATATTACCAATTTAGATTTTTCTAATAGATTAATAGAATAATCTAATAGAATTAGATCTAGATCTAATAGAATAAATAGGCAACTATGTAATTTTAAGTACTTACGTTAATAATGGGAATTTTGAGGTTTTTTATATTGACACGATTCTAAGAAACTGCCCCATTTTAATAAATTTCATATAAATACTTTTAGGGGTTAGGACGGTGGTTAAATGAAAGAAATATGATTGGCGTGTTGAGGTGTTTATTGTGATGGATATGACAATGAAGACATATGAAAATTAATATAATGGATAAGTGCAGATGTAGAAGTTTGAAGTGAAGCGAGTCGGCGGTCTCGCTCGGCGCGCGTGGGCCGGGAAGACCGCCGTTGTGAAACGATGAAACTGGAGAGACTGCTTGAGCCAGACTTGTCCCTAGTGTCAATGCCGACTGAGATAGCGGTGAATATGAATTCTGATCGGTGCATACTGGTTATTGAATTTAATATGGCTAGATTGATAATGCCCTCATAAGGCGAAACGCGTCTCGCGGAAATTAAACGAGTAGAATTAAAAAACAAGTGTTTTTATTTTGGAGTTCAACAAACTTACCTCCGAAACAATAAATCATTTAATTTTTGTTAAAAATAACACAAAACCTTGTTCCGAAATTGCAAATTTGCAATAAAAATGTATTTTAATTAAAAATATAGCCACAATAAGTATTAAAATTACATAATATAAGTTTAGATATTGAAATTACATTTATAACAATACACATTAATTTTATTTCGCGAGCACTAATGTATGGAATAGGTGTTCCTTCTACTGAGTTAGATATTGAGAAAACCTATCACGTGCCATTGTCAAGGTTTTGTCTCAAAAGTTACGGTACAGTACGATAATACCAGAATTAAGTTTTCAATTATACGGTAGAGTTTTAGAACTGAAAAGCTACTCTCATTTAAAAGATTAATTCTAGCAATGCATTCAAATTGTTGAACCCATTTTAATTATTCATCAACTGTGGGAAAGCATTTTTTTAAATGAATCAGTTAAATAAAATGCCTTTTGTTAAAACCTTTGTATGTACCTGCAGATTACCGTAAGGAAGGCTGTATCGTACATAGCTGTGTATCTAACACCATATACGAATGGATTAAAATGATTTTGTTATAAAAACCGTTGCGAAGCTTTTTATGAGCTTATTTTGGTTCAGATTTCGTTCGTGAATAAGTTAAATGCAAAGAAAAATTTGTTTTATACAAAATATTGCCGTGTTTTATGTTAACCCTTTCCAAACTATGTTGTTACACAGGTTTACCATCATAATTAAACATGTAATATTTCGGTAAATACATACAACATAAAATTCATATTTTAGATAATCCTAAAGAAAATATTAGCGCTTAGGAATGACTAGTGAAAAACCAATTATGAAAAGAAAATCATACAAAAACAATTATTTTTCTCATTCAATCCGTTGTAAAGTTAATACGTTGGTAAAAATACAATTTATGATATGAAAGACAGATATCACACACTATTTTCACAGTGAAAAGAACAACAAACATACAAATATAATTTTATATTTCTTACTAATTAAATGAAGAGAAATTAGAAGGAAGTACACGTTGTATACGACTTAATGAATGCTCTAAATTATGTTATTAAATCATTTTTTCAAAATTGAATTTAGAGTAAATTCGTGCCATTTAAGCTAATAAAAACATTTTTTCTAATTATTATTTACGGTAACACGAGTTAACAGCATGGCTGTGTTCGGATATTTTGTATCCTGGTATGGTAAAGGTTAAGAGGAAAATCATTGATATCATCAAAATGAACCAAAATGTGAAATTTTAAAAAGTATCTTACGTCCGACTGTTTGATTGATAATGGGCTTCTCAGTTAATCCGGTCAGAATGCGGTTGTACACAATATTATCTACCAACTCATTGCTGTTTTTCTAACTGCTATTTACGATAACACGAGTTGACAGCATGGCTGCGTTCGGGTATTTTATGTCATGGTATGGTAAAGGTTAAATAGTTAAAAAATTAAAGTACACAATTATATAATATTTTTAAGTACTTCGATTAATATAAAGTAACGTCGATTACATAAAAGAATACAATATTTCACGTAACTAAAATTTATCCGATGAATTTCAAAAAGAGATTTGCAATTTACAGAAATATAAATAACTTGAACTATTAAATTGATTGCTAACTGATCTACGGGGACCTTTTTAATTACCGGCTGGAGTCCATATTCGAACCAACAATATGATTTATTTTTCAGCACTGATCCTACTGTATCAAAAAATTTAAATTAATCGAAAAATCAATGTGAAAACTTTTATAATAGGAGTAATTGTGTATCAAAACATATTTTGAAAGATGTAAAAAAATATTATATCTTCAACGTATTCCAAGGTAATTAATTCTCATCTTAATTAAATCTCCTTGAAAGTAAGTAAAGTATTGAAAGACAGTTTTTTTACATAGTACCTGAATATCATAATAGAATAATATACTAATTGATAATCTGTATACTAAATATATATATATATATATAATTAAGATGGGTAATTTTCATTACCCATCTTCAAGAGATGCCTTAATTACTTATCTGTTATTATTATTATGGTGAAGTGTGGCTCTAAAATGTTCGTGAAATGCGTATTTTCAAGTCGGCAGTTCAGCGCTAAGTAAAATTACGAATCTTTATTTTGTACAATTAGGGTGTTTGGGTTTCTGTTAATTATGTGATTTAGATTATTATTAAATACTAATTTAATGTATTCATTAAAAAGATGTACACATAAAATAAATTTTATTGAAAATATTATAAAAAATAATGGAACAACACATGTATTAATTTTAAAAAGTGTAACATATAAGTTCGAAAATTTGTCATAAAAATACTGGCGTTATAACACAATTGGTAGTGTACTTCCCCGGATTGTAAATAGAGATCCAGGTTCGAATCCCGGTAGCGCAAAAACAATATTTTTCGACTAAATCGATTTTATATGTATATATTTAATACATTAAATTAGTATTTAAAACATCACAGACCGTCTGTTCTGAATAATTACAACTTCACAATAAGAATGTGTTCTCCTTTATAATAAAAATATTATTGTTGTTACCGGGATTCGAACCTGGATCTCTTTCCAATCCGGTAAGTATTTTTCGATAAGATTGATTTTATATGTAAAACATCACAGACATATGTTCTGAATAATTACAACTTCACAATAATAACGTGTTTTTAATAAATTGTTATTATTGCTATTTGCTTGTGCGATAAGTATCGTTTTGTAAGACAATATGGGTGTGTGTATATATTGAACTGGTGTCTCTTCTAGATTAGATCGTGTGTTTTGTAAATTGTTTCATTTAGGTAATCTAGGTCGACATTTAGGGACGAAAACACTTGGCATTGTGAGAGGTTTATTTTCCCCGCGCACAAGGTTAAAACATGGCTTTTGAGGTAAAGCCTCGACTATGGCACGTGTCATCGTGCCGAACAAAGCCAAGGTCTTCTCAAGGAAACCATCTACATAAAAGCAAAACTTTTCAGGCAATGCCTTGACAATGGCGCGTGTTATCGTACCGAAAGATGGTCTAGATGCGATCTAATCTGCGAATAAATACCAGTTACATATACTCGTACATACACACACACACCGTTATACCTAAATTTAAAAAATGCCATACTTTTAGAGTCGGCCACTGACAAATCTGTTGCTAGTATAATTTATTTTATTTTATTTTAAATATAAAAACACTTTTCTTTCACTAATTGTTAGTTATAGCGTTTTCAGTGCTGATGCATCATCTTCAGTAATATTACTAATACTAAACATAAAAATAAAAGACTACGTGCTACTAATGGTTGAAGATTGGAAGGGGGGGGGTGGCTAGAGTTGGGTGAGTGTAGGGGCGTGATCAACAAGCGCAGGAGAAGTGGAAAGTGTGACATTATTATTACAATTAATCGTTAAGTCTTCTAAAATAGATAGTTTATTTCCTTTTTTTATTATTACAATATAATAATTAATCACATCTTGATAATACGAATGACTTCACAATACATTCTGTGAAGTGCCATGACCAAAAAATCGACCTGATAATTATATAGTCCGAGTACTTTTCGTACTGCCGGAGAACGGTGCTCGAGTTGCATGGAATTTCACATACGAATAAAGTCAATTACTTCTGTCTCGGATTTTATCGGTCATAAAATAATTTGGCCTTAGAATTAGCAAGGCCTCGCGCCTTTCTATTGCATTCGCTCGTTCGAGCCGACGGTCCGTGCGCACGCGGCCATCGGCAGCGCGGCAATGCGGAGCCGGTTCGGTAAAAGGGACCGATCGTTCAGTGCCGCCGGCCCGGTACCCGCGGCGATGCGTGCCCCTCGCTACTGCGGCCGCGGGCCTTCAATTCCTCGTCACTCGGCCCGGATTAGCCTTTAAGATTATTTGTTAAATAATTGAGTACGCCAAATGGTTTCAGGCTAACAATCTTTCGGGTCTACATTGTTCCCCAACGGGGTTACAACAAACATTCCTGGGTTCGGCACGGTACTCCGCGTGTACAATACTGTTTCATTTTCTTTTAAAATTCTACTTTGAATCCTGCGTGTTTCAATGGAAATGAATTTAGGCTATATTTATTTATTTATGTGCATCAAAAATATCTGATGAAAAAGTAACCAAACACTTGTTGCCATGGTTACTACGTATTTTAATAAGAACCTAGATACGTATTTTACTAGAACTTATTAGAAAAATCACATGTTTTTAAAAACTCGCTATTTCACGTCCCGGTGGGTAGTTAAATAACGTATATATTAATTTGGTATCTACAGGATATCTGATTTGAAAATTGAATTTAAATAATAATAAATACCCATACAAAAGTGCAAACTAAACAACCGTTTTAAATGTTAAAAGTAGATGTAATAAAATGTAATTCCTTCCTCTTGTAGCGTTTTACATGTAGAGTTTGGCCAGTGTTAGAATACGACTTAATTATCTACGCATAAACGCATTTGAAGAAGAAGGGATATCGCCTAGTTCAATATGAATTCTTTTAAATTAATCAGCCAGATGCGCGTGACAGAAATCCCAGAATGCTTACAGTGGCCATACTCTAACTATGACTACCTACTTATTAGGAAACTATTCATTTTCGAGCATCTCTAGAAGAAACATATTAGGTAAGAAAATTAAGAAATAACATGCAAAGTATGGAAATCAATCGTTCTAATAGAATAGTATTCAATGAAGCAGATCTGTTAACGGTATATATGTATTAGATTAAATTATACTCACATGTATCGACACTCAGGAATATGCCATAAGACTAATTGAGTGCAAATATCCAAAATTCGAAAAAATAAATTTAAAATGCTTAACCTTTACCATGATATAAAATACCCATATGCAGGCATGCTGTCAACTCGTGTTACCTTAAGAAATTTTTAACATTTTAAATGTGAAGAAAGCTTTTTATTAGTTCAAATGGCTTTAAAATTATTAATCCTATAAATTTACTATAAATATTGAGTGTTAATTACGAAAATGGTATCAATATCCTAATATAATTCGGAGCATTCATCAAGTCCTATACAATACTACCTTATTTCTCATCTCTCTTCATTTAATTAGTGAGAAAGGGAGATCACATATTCGTATGTTTGTTATTATTTTTATTGTGAAATTAATGTACCATCTCTATTTGTCTTACTACAAATTGTATTTTTCCCAGCATATTAATTATACAACTGACTGAATTCAAAAAATAATTATTTTTCTAGGATTCGCTGGTTTTTCACTAGTCAGTTCTAAGCATAAACATTTTCCTTAGAATTAACTAAAATATGAATTTTATGTCGCGTATATTATCCGAAATATTACAGTTTTAATTGTGGCTGTAGACCTATGTTACTGCATTGTTTTGGAAGGGTTAAAAAAAACTATTGTATAATACAGTACTTAACATTATTGTTAACTGTAAACCAACGTAAATATGTATTAGTTAAATAAAAAAATATAAACCATTTTGGACTTTTAAATTTCTAATTTTAAAGTAAATTTTTATAATTTAGTAAAAGATCCATAATCGATATTCAATCCAAAGTTTGGCATCCGCTGGGCGACCTGATCCAGCGATCCGTTAAGAAAGCGCCCACTTATCAAAACAGTCGAGTCAAATGCGAATATGGACAAGCAGACAAAAGGAACATCGGTCCCTTTTTACTAAACATTGTTTTCAAAACACATTCATTCGGGCCCGTAAAATAAGCGTGCGCGGGCCCTTGTGCCGTCCGAAGAAACGATTGGTGGGGGATGTTAGGGTGGGTGGGTGGGGGGGTTGCGAGGGGTTGATGAGAGGGAGAGAACCAGCAAAATATGGAAAATTACACTAGAATGCCTAAGATATGAAGGAGGGAATTATTTATTTGGCCGTATTCGGAAAGTGCGCTTCGGAGCCACTTCCCCTCTCGCCAGCGAGTTCAGGTGCGTGGTTCCACTTACGGGTAACTAATGTTGTTCGCGCCGATAATGGGCAACAACCGGTGTTATTTCCTATTATTTCGTTTCCTATTCACACAAAAGAATGTCGAACTAGGCGACAGCCTGTAAACATATTGTAGATAAATAAATAAACTTTTTTTTTTCTTCCTTAATGTCAGTAATGACATATAGTATTCACATTTAAGAGGGCGAGTCCTAAATTATCTACACATTCACCATTACTCACCTTCAAGGTTATCATACTGCCTTATGCGCATGCGTGCTATGAGTCGGTACGACTGCGGTCACGTGTGCGAAATTCGATCTCCATCGCATCATTTTCCTTCCGGCTATTACAGTATAAAGATGGCCGCTCCGCTAGCAGTTTGCACAAAGCAGGAATGTGATCCGATTTTTCTGATCGGAGGGTGTGAAAAAAGTCCCAATACGGGATAATGTATTAATTTGATAAATGTAACATATGGGTTCAAAAAAATTGTCGATAAACGTACTGTCTGCTATAGCATAGTTGGATAATGCACCTTTCCCGGATCGGAATGAAATCCAGGTTCGAATCCCGGTAGCTACAACAATATATTTTTTGATAAAATTGATTATATGTGTATATCTTTCTAATTATTACATTTAATTAGTATTTAAAATATCACAGACCTCTATTCTGAATAATTACAATTTCACAAAAAGAATGTGCTCTCCTTAAACATGTTTTTTAAACTTGAAAGATTTATAAATAATTAAACAGAGTCTTATTTATATAATATTTAAAGTAATTTTGCTAATATTGAAGAAGTTTCGAAAGATTTACACTTTTTGCTCTTAATTCACCTGTTCAGAGTTCAAGAAACCTAGTTCACAATATTTTATTAATTAAGTGTCGAAAATTTTTAAGTAATATGTATAAATTATAAACCGTTAAGTTTTAAGTCTACGTAATTGACCCATTATTATTTTATTTATCTGCTTCAGGCCCTAAATCATATATACAATAAACGGTCTGGCCTCTCGATGTTCGATGATCTTTTATTTTTTTGTATTCAATATATAATTTGAAATCACAGACCAGTAAATGAATAGACATGAAATAAAGAGCACTTATAGAAGAGGGGTTTGTAACATTAGTAGCGAGACGAGGGGCATTCTACACACATTATTGATGGAAATATAAATCGGATAGTTTATGATACATTTATGCAAAATTAAAAGTATTTAGTTTACGGAAATTAAATATTTGTGTAAACAAGACGTATTGTTTACATTAATACGTATTAAAATATGAATTAAATATATTTATTAGAAAGATATAGATACAAAATCAATTTTATCAAAAAATATTGTTGTTGCACCACCGGGATTAAGGTAGATGACTCATTCAAATAATTGAACTATTAAATGTATTAATATCAAAAAGGTAACATATAGGTTCGAAAATTTGTCGCTAAAAATATCGTCGCTGTAGCATAGTTGGATAATGCTCCTTCCCCGGTTTGGAAAGTGATCCAGGTTCGAATCTCGGTGGCGCAACAACAATATTTTTCGATAAAATTGATTTTATATGTATATCTTTCTAATTAATATATTTTATTCATATTTAAAATATCACAGACCTATGTTCTGAATAATTACAACTTCACAATAATAATGTGTTCTCCAAATTAATACATATTATACTGTGAGCGTTAAAATTTTCGTTCCAATCGAGTTATATTTTTTAAAAAAGTCGCGAAGCTATTTGATTGCTTAAGTGGTACCAAATATTAGGGCAAGCAATTTGCGTTAGTTTATGTCTATATATTAGTCTGTATTTGGAATCAAAAAAATGCTTCCATAATCGCATTACTAATTCTTTTTCAAATGCTTGTATCTCTGATATGGTTGAAATTAGACATATACAGCTTGAACATTTTCATATCATATTATTAATATGTATCTTCTCTTATATTATTCAGTAGATATGTTACACTTAGTACATTATTTATGGCGTCACTCTGTAAAATCTAGATTAAAGCAGGATTCTAACTGTAAATAACCTCTTTGATTAAATCTACAGGTTTAGACGACTTCTAGGATTTCAGCATTTGTGTCGCAAGCAGGACGTGTGACAAATCACCCGACAGCCTTATTGTGCCAAAACGCACCGACCAATGGCGGATGTCAATACATCGTGTAGGATAAGTACTAGGAGCTAGCCAGCACTTATTCGCAGACCGTTATTTCAAGCGATCGAGTCCAGCCTTCAAATTTATTCGCATAATTAACTTTATACTCATGGTACCTGGCATTGTAAATCATCCAGCAATAAACGCCAACTATTGTAAGTTCTGTTTTATTTAAATAGGCACACCATAAATACTCACACGCACATTCATATACACTGCGACATGCACCAACACGCGTGAGGCTAGAAAATACTTAAGGTCTTCAGTCTCAACATTCACAAAATCATCTGGTTCGAATCGCATAACATACGAACGTCGGTCGCTCCATCTGAGTGACTCGACAACTAAGATCACACAATTAAGATACTCACGAATCAATAATAGTCGACAACCTCAGCTTCTACAGACCGTATCCGTGAAATGAGACACCATGAGATAAATTAGAAATTCAGTTGAGATAAATTTCAGTACCATTTACACGTTGACATTTTGATCTAGACATAAACTCACATATCGAGATATATCCAGATCAAAGACTTGAGATTAGTTAAATAAACTAAAACGTCGTGTAGGTATATGACGACTGACTTGATAGCAAAACTCGACAAGTCACCTTAGATACCTAACTATTTATTTTGATAAACTAAAAACATTAAATTTTAATTTATTGCTGCCGAGGAGATTCAAATTCACCTAACTGACTAATGGAACATCAATGCATAACTGACATTTGACGTAAATATTTAGTAGCAAATATTTTTATGAAAAAAAGATTTTTTCTACATATCTTTCTAATTGATTAATTTTATTTATATTACGTCATTATTATGTGGTTTGACTTCGACGACAACATAGTGTTTGTTCCGTAGAGGAAACAAGAATGTAGACAAGGGTGATTCTCTGATCTCAGCTTCTCTCAACCGGCGATGATGATGATGGAAAGAAATGAAACACAAAAGATGTTCAATATAAGCCAACTAGGGTGGCAAAATCGAGAATGGCTTCCGCTAATTCAAATCCATTACAATACGTGTAGTTATATTTGCAAGTACCTAAAATACACCTACAGCGACAGGCCGCCGCTTGAGAAATTTTACTATGACATCATTGTTTTCCTAAAATCAATCCCACGCGGTTTTAAATTATTAACACGTGTCTTATCGCATCAATTATATGTGTTGTCATTGAAATGTTCCTAAGTGTGGCGTATTAATGGTTCACAAATTATCTAAGGTAAATCTTTCTCAATATGCCAATCATTGCTAGTTCGTTAACAGTCTGAATGTTTTTAGGACGTGTCGTCACCGGAGACGTGGAGTGACTGAGATATTTATATCAACACCTAATATAATAGCAGAAATCATTAAGCATAATTAGTGTATCTGAGAATCTATTATCTCACGTGACATTGTCAATTTAGGGTTGAAAATGAATAAATAATTTTAAAACTGTACTACTGGCGTAACTACAGTTTCAAAACATAAATGATTGAATAATATTTTTTAGGAGAACACATTCTTATTGTGAAGTTGTAATTATTCAGAACATAGCTCTGTGATATTTTAAATATTAATTAAATATATTAATTATAAAGATATACATATAAAATCAATTTTATCGAAAAATATTGTTGTTGCGCTACCGGGATTCGAACCTGGATCTCTTCCCTAACCGGGGGAGGTGCTTTATCCAACTAAGCTACAGCGGCATTATTATTAGCGACAATTTTTCGACCCTATATGTTACCTTTTTTGAAATCAATACATTTAATCGTTCCATCATTTGACAGAGCCATCTACCTTATTTTTACAGAATTATGTAACAACAATATTTTTCGATAAAATTGATTTTATATGTATATCTTTATAATTAATATATTTAATTCATGATTAAATAATAATATTCAAAGAAGAGTACGTGTAAGAGACATTTTAAAATAGAGAATACATTAGAACGGTTCAGATTGATTAGTAAAAAAAACACTAGCACGTAATGCTACAAGCCTGTAACTAGATATTGTACCCCATATGAGCCGGTAGCTGTCTAGCGGAGGCGATGGGTCGGGGGATACGCGTGCAAACGCGCCTCGCAAACAGATTCTAAACACAGCGCCAAGCTATAGAATTCATTTCTCCGTGATTTAAATTCACTTTTATCGTCAATTCATAGCTTCATGTACGTACATAATACAGAGTCCATTGCCTAGCACTTAGAGTTAAGATTTCCCTGCTGAAGGTAACTCAGATTTGCGAAGACGGAATGCAATTTTAAAATTGCAACAACATCGACAAATGTTGCTTAGCAAAAAATTAATGGACCCTGTGAAAATGTGCACTCCAGGCCACAACCCCTTACCAAATTGTTCATATGTAGTTTTATTTATATTTTCATACTATTAGTATTATATCTTTAAAATAGTCAAGTTAATGTAAGGGGTACTACAACTAGCTGGTTAGACATTCAAAAAATCATTGGTACGGTGAAATTAGTTTTAATTAAAATACATTTATATTGTGAAGTTGCATTTTCAGTACATATTTCAGTGGTATAAATTAAATTCACCAATTATAAATATTTTTTCTATAAATATAACTATGAATAAAAATTATTTTATACTTTTATTTAAAATATTCCTGCTCTCGTTGGGAGGACGGATAATGGTTGGACGAATGCCGTTATCCAATGATAGGCGAGGGAATGAAGAGGTCGACAGGCCACTCTAAAACCCGCTGGACCGCGAAGTGCGTGGCAGCGAATAACAATGGATATATAGGGAGGTCCTCATCCAGCAATGGATATAAAACGGGTAATTATAATGTTATACGTACTCATTCGATCGAAACGAGGTTTTTTTTTTCAATATTTCCTTTAATTATTAGGATTGTTGAACATGTTCAGCGATTTCGAGACACACCTGGTACCCAGATCTCGGTTGTCCGGGTGATAGGTCTACCTCTAAACAACTCACACATATAGATCACTCAATACTACTTAACAGTACATAAAATAATTCAAAAATACAAATAACACTAGAATACAACTTCTGTTGCATGAAACCTAAGAGAGTTAATAAATAGGCATCTGATTGAAATTATTGTCATACGTTGGTACTTCATATTCAATTACTTTTCAGTCATCGATCGAACACTGAGTTATTACACTTCCGACAGAGAGACAGTGATTGAAATAAAAGATTGTTCATTTGAGAAAACAAATAAAATGCAATTCATCAAATAGGAAATTATGAACTATAATTATTTATTTATTGATAAAATTCCCGTTCGTCAATTACATTATTTTTAAATATATGAGCTCAGCATATACACATCAATATTTAAATATATTAAAAGTCACAATAATTCGTATTCGAATAATATTTACGTCCGAGTAGAATTCACGGTGCCCATCTAAAAAATTGATTTAAAAATAAATACAAATCTAGTACCTATTTATACAAAAAAACAATGGTATAATGGATACAAAAAAATAAATGTAATTTTATTTCGTATACACAACACACACTGTATTTACCTTAATTATTATAGTTATCAATACTCTTAGTTAACTTCAGTATATCACGAATACACAAATACCACTTAGAAAGTAGCCGAGAAGAAATGGCTGCGATAACGGAGTATACGTGCGGAGCAGTTTTCAGAAATTTTGCCTCCCATTTAGAAGAGTGCCAGCGTAATAACGAATCATATATAGAAAACATATTTTTTAAGAAATAAATTCCCAGGGACTGTACTTATATATTTTTTTATTAAACCCAACAATTATTTTATTACAGAATTGTTATTATGAAAAAAAACTTTTGGGACACCATGTATGTGTAGTATTTATAAAAATATTACATAATTGACCCGGGAGATGAATAAAAATGATTTATTAATTTATCCGGGCAATCTACTGGATTCAAATCAGAACGCTTAATTAAACATATTGTATATTATTTCAGCGTCCCGTTATCCCGCATTGTTTCGGCTCCGGTGGAGACCACCGGGGCGGGTGTAGAGGACAGGGGGACGTTACCGGATTACAATATTAATATCATCCCCGATGATCAATGTCGCCCTAATACACGACGGCTCGCTGATTGGCCCGAAGCCTGCCGCGGGTTGTAATGCTTCGCATTGTGCGCGGGAACTACGACAAATGAATATGGTGCTATATTCATTTTGCAAGCTGTATTACATTTTGCTCTGCCTACTAACAAAAGAACCTTTGTTCGGTCATTTTCGTGTTTATTACCAAATTAATTTGAAATGCCAGGTATTTTGGTTATAAATCACGGCCTGGGCTCAACACCGAAACAGAACGCGGAAGGTAGTAAAGACTCTAATAATAATAAAAAACGCTGTGCAATGCGATTGTTTACGGCGCTTGCGACCCAGGTTCGAATCACTGTAGTGTAGTCAAATCAGTAGCGTAACTATAAAATTATGGCCCAATTCAGAATGCACATAGGATATGTGCTGAGTATACTAACTAGCTTTCATAGGAAAATAAGCGCTCCATCTGTGAGGACATGTTATCCCACGAAGGCAAATAACCTTAAAATAGTTCCAAGAATGAAAAATACTTTTGGTCAAAGATTATTCACCTTTCTAGCTTCCAAAATATATAATCAAATTGGAAATAAAATTATAACGTTAACTGACATTAAAACTTTTAAAAGAGATGTTTCAAATTAGTTGTTGAAATTAGGAAGAGCAGATACTGACATTAAACTGTTTTATATAATGAAATATATTAACAAAATATTTGTTTTTTTTTAAAACCTGGAGACTAGGTTAGGTTAAGTTGGATTAGGTTACATAAAGTTAGGTTAGATTAGGTTTGGTTAGGTTCTACTAAATGGTGTAGCGGGCGATGAGTTTGTTTAAATTGTATTCAGCATCAATACGGGAATTATAAATGTGTCCAAAATGACATAATATGTTTAAATGCGTCTTTGAATTTACAAATAACTTTATTCTTTACATGAAAATGGTTTGTCTCCCATCACATTTGTTTTTGTAGCTTTTCTCAGCCACTAATAACTCAATATTTAAATTTAAAAGTTCTGGTGATAGATAAACGTGTAACACATGTATATTTATATCTTTCACTCTTCTTCTTCTTCTTCTTATTTTTCTTTCAAAACACTTTTAATAGTTTCATAAAAGTGTATTAGTAATTTTTTTGGAAGATTGACAACAGAGTACTGCGTCTCTGCAGGATACGTCTGCTACCGTGCGGTAGCTGTGCAGGCATGCTAGTAATGAAATAATTCTTATAACTACTTTAGTGTGTTTTGATCTTGCATTTACCTTATATGTGCTTACATCATATTATAATGCATATTGGTATTTTATTTTTCTCTCTTTTTTTGTATTCTTTTTTACATATATATATTTTTTTAATACTTTTTCGTTTACTTGCCGTGTATGTTACGTATTCGATTTTATTGTGGTTTGCCTTCAATAAGTTTTGGTTTCGTAAAATATATTTGTTTACTAATTTGCCCTAAAACGGGCTTGCCTAGTTGGGAAATGCATTTTAAAATGTAACAAACTGTATTTTCTTTATTGCAGCTGTACAAATGTTATATATGTCTAAATAAAAAAATAAATAATAAAAAATATAAGAATATGTACTGCGTGATTTATCCATTAACATTTTAACTGCTAACTCTATTTGAAATGGAAGACATCAATAGGGTAAGACTAGGCTTTAAGGGTCTTGACTCATATATCAATAGCTAGGACATATCGTCCACAGACGGAAAAATGATACAAAAATATGATTAAGAGAACACATTCTTATTGTGAAGTTGTAATTATTCAGAACAGACGGTCTGTGATATTTTAAATATGAATTAAATATATTAATTTAAGAGATATACATATAAAATCAATTTTATCGAAAAATATTGTTGTTGTGCCACCGGGATTCGAACCTGGATCTCTTTCCTAACCGGGGAAGGTGCATTATCCAACTATGCTACAGCGACAATATTTTTAGCGACAATTTTAGAACCTATATGTTACCTTTTTGATATTAATACATTTAATCGTTCCATTATTTGAAAGAGCCATCTACCTTATTTTTACAGAATCTCAAATACCTTTGAGTAAACTGATAGCAGACGAGTCTCGGAGATTTTCCGTCTCACGCTTCACTTCATGCTTGTTGTACGTTAGTCTATCGATCATTGATGTTCCGTTCGTTCGTTGGAAAAATTTGAATCTCCCCCCGCAGCTGTTAAAACAGAATAAATGTTTATAATTTAGTGCGTTTTGTTTATCTCATCTCTCAGAATAAATAGTGGTAAATATCCACAATTACAGTGCAAACGTTCATGTGCATGTGTCGAGTCTTGCTATCAAATTTATTCCGTGAACAAGGGCCATAATACTTAGAAATATATACAAGACTAACAAATATCTCTCACCAACTTCACGTGTATACGAAATTTGTCGATAATCTATAGGATCATTATAGCTAAATTGGTAAAGCTTTCTACCACAGTAATAAAAAGAATACCGGTGATGACAATATTTTTTAAAATACTAATTTAATGTATTAATTATAAATATATACATATAAAATCAATTTTGTCGAAAAATATTGTTTTTGCGCTACCGATATACGAACCTGGATCTCTATTTCCAATCCGGGGAAGTACACTACCGATCGTGTTATAGCGCCAGTATTTTTCATGACAAATTTTCGAACGCAAATGTTATAATTTTTCAAATTAATACATCTGTCGTTCCATTATTTGATTTTTTTATTATTTGAATTATTTGAATTTTTTCAATAAATAGATTTGTTTACCTATCTAATAATTAATCGAGGAACTACGTATATATATGTTCTATAAAATCACAAAAAAAGTATTTTCATTATAGACTAATAAAATTAAAATAATGTTATTATTGATACGGCGCTAATTTTGTAATACAGTGAATGTGTGAAGATATTTGCTGCAACGTGGGTCAATGCATTCCATGCAAGACCGCATGCCTCTGTTTGACTATGCAACCGTCAACACGATATCTGAAGTGGAATTCCATCTGCTCTCGACGCTGTATTTTGGACGTCACCTCTTCAAATACCTCCATTTTACCGTACGGACATTTATGGTCAATACGTGTTAGTGTATAATAATTCCGCATTGCGATAATCCATCAGAAATTTGCGAGCCAGAGCCAGGCAATAATCAATCTGAAATTACTAAATCACTAAGGTTATAGTATTCGATTCCAGCCGATCGGTTCTTAAGCGTCTCTTCTACCTTGAAAAGGTCAAAACTGCTCTTAAATATTTATACTTTTAACAATTACCAAAATTAACTTTGTGCTTAAAATTCATTATTTTATTTGTTAATTTTGTTTCATTAACCACTAATACATCTACCTTTTTCGAAAAATACAATTTTCTTTTTCAAGATGTCAACACTAATCAAAAACGTATGTTGTTGTTTCTTTACCAGAATCTATTTTAAAAAAAATACAATTATTTAAAAAATAAATTTAATACCTAACTCAAATTGTTACTTAATACAAATTTACTCGTATAATTTTTAAGAAAATTTTTTTAAATGGGACTCGTATTTAAATTCAGTTGTTTGTTTATAATTTTTTGATTAGTTTTACACGCTTTATTTATTTCCAACGATTACAAATTATTTAATTTATGACCAACACCGCTTACATGCAAAATTGACGATCCCAATTTTTTATCAAAACCATGACTATTTTCTATCAAATGATTAGTAAATTCTGAAAACCCACTATTGTTCAAACATCTCAAATACTCTCTTACACTTATATTAAAATTTCTATCCGTTTTACCAATATAAAATGCAGCACAATCCTTGCAACTAAGTTTATAGACACCAGAATTGTTAAATTTATCATCATTGTATTTAGAATTGATGAGTAAATTTCCTATACTATTATTTGTATAAAATGCCGGTCTAATGTTTCAACTCAATTTAGTGGTTAATAAAACAAAGATAATAAATAAAAATATGAATTTTAACCACAAAGTTAATGTCGCTAATTTTAAAAGTGGAATATATTTCATTGTAAAATGTGATCCACTTTCAATTTATGAATTCAAGTGACTTTTTGAAACAGTGAATGTGATGAAATTATTTGAAAAACTTTATTAGAGGTTATATACCTTATTATCTTCCGATATGATTGTTCATTTTTTGTATGTTTATTTTTTAAATTGATTATATTTTATATTTTTTTATAGATGAATGTGTTTTTGTATTCACAATATATACGAATACTCAATTTCATTTTAAAAAACTACTACAGCATTATGAAATAATAAACATTTCATTATATCTTTTTGAAATTAATATTAACGTATGTTTTTTTACACAGATTATATTCTCGATAGCTACTGTACATCATGCATATGAATATATAATAAAATAGATGTTATTTTTAATTTAATAACACTCACGGCTTGGATTCCCGGGTATTGAAACGCCACGAGTACGTCAATCAAGAGAGTGAGAGACTAGAATCGTTGTGTTTCACAAAAACGTGTATTTTTTTAGTGTCACAACGTGAGCACTAATTGTAACGAGTGTGCATCTGTCAACTGGACACATTTTTTTGTGCGTTTTTATTCGCCACTGATGATCAATCCACACAACGGTGCCCTGACAACGGCCCCAGTGCGACCGGTGGCTGCTCATTTACAAAGTTAAATAAAATGTAGCAAATAAAAATGTATCTTTATTGCCGGAACGAATAAAACGATTAATAGAAGAGAAAAGAAGAAAAAGAGAGAAAAACTAAACGCATATAGCGGGCGACACCAGAGTACACAATCGACTGAGCTAGATCGGTGACAGCCCCCATGGCTTGATATCCTCTAGGGCCCAAATACACTTTGACAATATATATCAATTATTGTGTAAAAGTGCTAAAAAGGAAAAAAAAACATTGATCATCACGAACGACAGCATAAAGATGCATAAGACACGTTTAACTCGGTCAGCGCACGCTCTGCCATCAAAGTGGCGATTGGCATCCGACATCCCACCTCTCCGTACGTACACGTACACGTATTAACAAATTCCATATATATATTTCGAAGGAATACTTAAAATACAAACTCTGTATGTAGTATATTTATAGAGATATTTACATAATTAGAGGCAATATCAATTCGCTTTATATCATCGGAGAGGAAAGGTTAATAATAGTGATGGTGTTCGAAAGAAATGATTATGATTGTGATTTAATGGTAAATAATAAATGATAATTTTTAATGTATTTATTTATAATTAATACATTAAAAATTTGTATTTAAAAACATCACAGACCTATGTTCTGAATAATTACAACTTCACAGTAAGAATGTGTTCTCCTTAATAAAATAATAAATAGTTAGGATAAATAAATTAGTTTGTGTATTTGAGAGGTATGTTTACTAAGAACAAGGCAAGGTTGACAATAATATCGAAAAGAGTGTAAGTAAGATAATTGATATTCTGAATGCAACCGTCACACATGTATGTATGTATAATAATGTCTGGAATTGTGCAAAATCTACAGTTAAAACAGCCGATAGGATTAAAAGATCGCTCTTCTGGTTTGGTCATGTGAGACAAATGGAAGAAAATACATGAGACGGGTGTTGAAAGCAATAGACACAGAGGGCGTCCACGAAAGACCTGGCATGATTAACTAATCAAATATTTAAGTCGTATTTATATTTAACCACTGTTTTGTTTTTACTTCAACCGGTTTCGATGATAACGTATCTTCGTCAGGATTGGCGTACAACTAAGCTATTTAATAAAATTTAAACGACGTCCATTACGGGATGTAGGCATTCTTAGTAGGAGTGGGGAGGTGATTTAAAGGGGGTATTGAAATAGAGAATATAAGGGTTGTTGATTGTAAGGTTTAATTAGTTATCCTGTTAATCACCTCCCCACTCTTACTAAGAAACCGCCTACACCCCGTAATGGTTGTGGTTTAGATTTTATTGAATGGTTCAGTTATAAGCCAGTCCTGACGAAGATACGTCAGTACCGAAAACAACACAGTAGTTTAAACAAAGTTAAATGTAAATACAATTTTAAATTAGGTCTTACCGCAGAGTTGACGCTACAATCATCAAGAACAAATATTAGAGAACTGTTCAAACTTTTAACAGTCGAAGAGCTAGCAAGAGATGATGTATAAATGTGGACTAGACACAATTAGTATGCCAGGATGTGGTGTTCTATCCTGTCTGCTAACCTCTGCGTAGAAACGGCATTATGGCTAATTATTTAGGTTAGTTGCTCTGGTTAATGCCAGCACATGGTCTTCTGTGATCTTCATCATGGTCTGTCTAAAATTCCAGGATGTGAAATATTTCATAGCTAAGGTAGAATATAAATAATACGAAAATCATAATAGGTATATTTTAAATGTAAATTTGTCAAGTCGTATTTTTTTTACCTTGTATAGTGTAAAAACAATTTTGTCGACCGACTGCCTGAGAAACGTTCACGGTTGAGTCTGGAGTAGCATAGCTATGATGAAGGTAGGTACTTAACAACTTCCTCTCAGTCAACTTAAATATTACTTAGCTCCTTACATACAACAAACTTATCATCTCTTTGCCTCGATAGAATACATATATAATACATCCATCTATAATAGAACATCGGTACTGAGAAAATCCGCACATTAAATTTTCCATATTATTTCATATATTATATGCGCATCTTTAACTTTATCTTTATGGTAAAATAAGACAATATTAATTAGTTAAATAAAAATCTATTATGATTTAGAAACCAAATATTGTCAAAGGTAAATATGGTGTCGTACCGGGAATTATTAACTGCAATGACAGAGAATTGGAGTGAACTGTACCGAAAAGAAAATTGTTTTTAAATACAAGAGAGAGATATCGTGTATAAAAAAACGGATCTAACATCTAAGTTAGCTGTTTTTATTATTAGAGATGTCACGTATTCGTAAAACACAATTTTAGCGCGCGTTAATATTGGCCACAAATATCGTTATTATCACATACCCGCGTCCAAATTGCTATCCATGACCACCTATTCTACTGCTTGTCTTCTGTGTGAATTGTAAGTCTGACGCCATCGGGTGTCAACTTGATCAATATTATTTGTTTGACCTCCAGTGCATTTGAAGCACTGTTCTGTGTGATTATAGTGTTTATTGTTTGTGTGTGCTGTGAGTGAACAGTGACACCACCATCTTCAGTCGGGAGTGGAGATCGTCACTACCCTCAGGCTTTCAAGTATTTCGTGGATGTCAAACTTGAGGCAAGGCGAACAGTCCTTTTAAATACCGATCCCCGAGATCATTGATCCTTCTAAAATCCTTTTTCCCTCACCAATCTTTTCCAATATCCGTCTCCCGATTTTCTTTCCCCACCTTGCGGTAATTCCGACTTACAACCGGAATTATCGTAATCCATTCCACGGGAAGTGCGACTCGGAGATCGCATAGATAATATGGCGTTCATTCCCATTGAAATCATTGTCAATGGCCCTCGTGTCCGAATTCACGACTATAGGTTCTCAGGTGACTGTAGATCGACAATAATCATGTCATCAGGGTCTGTGGACTAACTTCTGGCCCCTATTTTTCTCTTTTTATGCATTGCTTTCTCTCCTTCTGATTGCAGCCTACTCTTGGCTTTCAAAATGTTAGGTGCCAATTGCCTTCATCAATAATTTAGGCCTGTCTCTTGTTGCTTGTCCAGGATTCACTCTCAAAGTCGGCCTTTTGAAGGTTTGCTTTCTAGGGTTTTTTAAAAACTTTTTTTTGGCATCTGTATGAGTGTTAGTCTTGGAAAAACTTGAAGTAAATATTATGTACAAGTAAATATTCCAGGATTATGATAACGTAACCAACCCATGGAAGTTGTCCCTGAAAGATATTGGCTTTTGGATATTTGGATCTCTTCTATTGAAATATTCCACCTAACATTCCATTATCTTTGCTATAGAAGAATGTATGTATATATAATATTTTTATTTACTCTACTCTACTAAAATAAAGACTATTTCGTCGTTTTCGTATTCTTTATCAGGTGCTGATTTTTTCTATGTTCTAGATATTTTAACTAACTGATAATGTAGAGAGTACTCCGTCAATAAAAAGGCAAACTATTTCACGTTGGATTTATTCAACTGGTTACAAGTTGACTTTGTGCTACAAAATATCTACCGGCGTCTTATATTAACGGATTTCCTACCTATGTACTAGTTACTTGTGTATTTTATATGGCGGACGTTAAAAACAAGGACACATGTTTTTACATATGAATAACGTGGAAAATAGTCGCAAGTATGGCTTGCAGGTGTCCTTTTTTGCCGTTAAACGTGGCACACAAGAAACTTTGTACACGGGGCATCGTGTATTCGTTTGTTTGTAGATAGATGCACGGTAATATTGTTATCCACTTTCGAAACAAGAAACGTTTATTTTGATTAATCATAGTTTTAAATATATAGTAATAAAATGGGCAACTGCAATGGACCCATACTAATTTTATTATTTTAATGATCTTTGTTTTTTTGTAAGCTTTTATAAATTGTATCAGGAATTTGAAATAAAAGCTTCGCATTCTAGCATTTTATATTACGCAAATTAAAATTTATGTTTATTCTATATCATTATATTAGAACACATTCTTATTGTGAAGTTGTAATTATTCAAAACATAGGTCTGTGATATTTTAAATACTAATTAAATGAAAATTGGATAATGCACCTTCCCCGGATAGGAAAGAGATCCAGGTTCGAACCCCGGTGGCGCAACAACAATATTTTTCGATAAAATTGATTTTATATGTATATCTTTCTAATTAATATATTTAATACATCATTACAGATTGTAGTTGGCAAAATGATTCGTGTTAAGATAGGCAAACTTCAAAAGCGGCTGTAGGAAGTTTATAAGTCAATGAAAATGAAACACAGAATGTAATAATATATACGGTATTTACAATTTGAATAATTTACGCAACGAAATAAATCTACTCAGCATATTAAAAAATGTAGAAATCAATGTAACTTGCGAAACAGTGGCGCCCAACTAATATTTGAATGCTATAATAACTTTTAACGATTGTTTTAAATAATAATAATTATTATTATTGTTATTATAAAGTAAAACACATTATTATTGTAAAGTTGTAATTATTCAGAACAGACGGTCTGCGATGTTTTTAATACTAATTTAATGTATAAATTATAAATATATACATGTATAATCAATTTTGTCGAAAAATATTGTTTTTGCGCTACCGGGATAGTGTACTTCCCCGGATTGGAAATAGAGATCCAGGTTCGAATCCCGGTAGCGCAAAAATCAATATTTTTCGACAAAATTGATTTTGTATTTTGATATATGTATATATTTATAATTAATACATTAAATTAGTATTTAAAACATCACAGACCTATGTTCTGAATAATTACAACTTCACAATAAGATTGTGTTTTCCTTAATATGTTTGTGTCTAAAAATTTAATAAAAATGAATTTATAATTCTGGCGTCTGCAGTCGGTTAACTCAAAGGTATTTGTGAATCCGTAAAAACAATGTAGATGGCTTTCGAATAATGGAACGACAGATGTATTAATTTGAAAAAATGTAACATTCGAAAATTTTTTCATGAAAAATACTGGCGCTATAACACAATTGGTAGTGTATTTCCCCGGATTGGAAATAGAGATCCAGGTTTGAATTCAGGTAGCGCAAAAACAATATTTTTCGACAAAATTGATTTTACATCTATATATTTATAATTAATACATTAAATTAGTTTTTAAAAAATAATAATAATAATAACATTGAATAATGACCTCAAGGGCGCTTCACACATAAATTGTTTAGTTGTTATTTTAACGTATGGATTTGACTTTTAAAGATGCGTTTTTCGAATTTTTATAAATCTTTGATACACTGTTCCTTATAACGGAGTGTGGAGAGTTTTACGCTTTTGCGTGCGTCATTCGTTTGGATCCCTGCACATAAGGGAATTCCGGGAAATGAATGTGCTGATAAACTGGCCAAGAAGGCTACTCTTTTCGGAGTTCTTCCCCATCAATTCCATATCCCGATGTATGACAGACTTAATATGGTAAAAAAACATACGTATTCTATCTGGTCTGCACAATGGATGGATCCAAACAATCACAAGGGTAACCGTCTTAAAATAATCCAACGATCTATTTCCCGCACTCCTTGGTTCTCCAATAGGAAAGTCTCTAAAAGAACAGTAGCAAATATCTCTAGAATGAGAATTGGGCATCGCCAGGTGGCCTCACATTTGTTCAGAATGAACATAATAGACTCCCCAATGTGTGAGTGTTTTGCCGAGGAGGAAACCCTTGACCATGTCTTTTTTGCCTGTCCATTGCGGATCACAGGTTTTTTTTACAATAATCTTGTCAATGGTAATTTTCAACTCCCGGTTAACTTGTGTCAACTTCTTTCCTTTAACTCGCCACATTTAAGCTATATAATAGCAAATTTCTTGAACGTTAATGGTATTAACTTGTAATGCAATATTCCTTATTCAATAATATTGTTGTACTGCTGTCTATGAAATAATGTTTGAACTTGTTTAATAGCACAAATCACTCTTGAAGGGTGGATTGCCTATTTGAAAGAAGAAGAAGAAGAAGAACCTATAACTGCAAGTGCCCGTTCACTAAACATAGACTAAGCAACGACTGGTCGGTTCTACAACACTTCCTGAGGCTGACCTGCAAATTGTCTGGGATGTAAAGCTCTTGAAGATATGTGTCGCCTGATACATCTACCAGCGCAATTTAAATTCAACTCTTTCAGAGAAACGGAACCAATATTGTTCACGCAAAAGATATGTTATGTGATAATTTAGAAACTTAATATATTATCCGTCCTCCCGCGTTTACAATTAATTATAATCTATCCAACTGAACCATTAGCAGGTTGGCATAGACGATGTTGCAGTAGTCCACTCGTGATACCACAAATGCATTTATGAGCAGACGGACCGCCTCAAACTTGTAATCTGTCTCAGTTGATGTCAGCAAGCACTGATAGCTTTGTTGGTTTGTGTATTCATTGAAAGATCTGAATCAATTTGAATGCCTCAATAACTTAATTGCATATTTAGCATTCACAGTCATTGATTGCAGGATTAGGTATTGCCTTTGAGTCGCTGTTCTCAATAGCGAATACGCTAGGTTCTTGTGTTTTGATTTTCATTGCAAACTGAAATCTAGTTATATTAGATATATCGAGGATTATAAGAAAACTGTAGCCAGAGATACTGAGGATACAGAAGCAGCAGATATTAATGAAGAATCACCAATGATTTGGCAACCTATGTACAATATATTATTTATTTCATTCAAGTGTTATTTATTCGGCTACTGGGTGCGATGAAAATATTAGGTTTGTATATAATGCAACCGTTTTAGGTATATGTGGATACAAGTCGACGAATTTTCGGAATATTTCATCATTATTCATATTGTGTTTAAAAACCTTTGTAACAACGTTTTATAAATTTAATTTTAACGTAATATTTTTCAAATATGAATTAAATCTATTAATTAGAAATATATACATATAAAATCAATTTTATAGAAAAATATTGTTGTTGCGCCACCGGGATTCGAACTTGAATCTCTTTTCTAAGCGGCGAAGATGCATTATTCAACTACGCTGCAGTGACAATATTTTTAGCGACAAATTTTCATACCTATATGAACGATTAAATGTATTAATCTCAAAAAGGTAACAAATATAGGTTCGAAAATTTGTCGCTAAAAATATTTCTGCTGTTTCATAGTTGGATAATGCACCTTCCCCGGTTAGGAAAGAGATCCAGGTTCGTATACCGGTGGCGCAACGACAATATTTTTCGATAAAATTGATTTTATATATCTGGAATTTTGTGGAATATCGGGAGATGGCACTTACTTGTATATCTGAAAGCTGGTTCTAATTGTCTCCCTGGGTCCACCAATTCACTCGCGACGCAGAATTATCTAACAAAACACTTGTTGACACTCGCGTTAAAGGAATTCTTTGTTTCTATTAGCGGGATTTAATTATAATTATTTTCTTAATTAATATAAGCGGTAGAAAAGCGGATTTACAGCGACGGCAGAGCGTCGTGATCGGTTCCAAAAAACGCAGTGAAGTCGTTCGGGCGAATTAAACTGCAGGGATACCTTCTTTCTCACTCGTGCCTAGAGATAGGTTGGGAAGGAGAAAAGGAAAGGATATCTTTTGATAATTTAACACAGTGTGCGTGTGTATGTGCGTGAGTACATTAAACGGCTCTAACAATATCTTTCTAATTAATATTTAAAATATCACAGATCTATGTTCTGAATAATTACAACTTTACAATAATTGTGTTGTTCTAATAATATTTTTCAACCTATGTCGAGAAATTACAATTCATTGATGGACAATTTAGGAATATGCGTACCGATTTTATTTATAGATACAAAGTGCAACGCGACCTTATTTTAAACCGCGAGCCGCAACTGCTAAAAAGTTTTAAGTTATATCGATTATGGTATTGTTATTGATTTTCTTTGGTACTAGCCTCGTGGGATATTACCAGCGAGCGGCTCAAAAATGCGTGATAGTACCTGAAATGACGATATATATATATAAAAATCGAAAACAATCTGATTTGGTCGTGCAGGGTTTATTTCGACAATAATCTTGACACATTTCGCATTTAAGCGTCAGTTTTGACAGTTATGCGCGACGTATGGTGGGGGTGGGGGGTGGGAGCTACTCGAAGGCGAAACATGACTGAATTACTAACACAACTAAGGGTGGAATCACAAAACACCCCTCAAGTGCGCGCCACACGTGGAAGGTCACGCCGGTCTCAGATAGACACGTCGTCAAGTTGTAAAAAATTGCAACTACCGAAATGAAGCATACACCACCATCCAACTGTAAGTGACACATTTGCTTTAATCAAACTTTTAACACCTGAAAAAAGTACCGAATATTAGACCATTTAATATAAATCTATCAAAATTTAGAAATATAAATCATTTTTAAAGGAGAATGCTCTAAAATATATTCTGTTTTATAATTCATGCATAATTAATTATGCTATGTGTATCTGACTTGTCTGGCCAACTTTTTAAGGTCCGTCTTCAGGACTGATGTTATGTTGTTTGTATTTTATTAATTATGGCAATTAAATGAGTGTAAATGTCCTGTCTAAGTAATTATTTTTAAAAAGTCAAATCTAGTGTATAACTTGTGATAAAAATGAAAAATAAAAATCCACTTTTTCGTGAAAAACACGATTTTTTTAAAATTATTACTATATATATAAAACACAAATACGATCAGCGCTGATGCACTTGTAGTAGTAGATTAGGCGGTCTAGCCGTATGTAGAGTACTCAAACTATCGTAGACTCCGAGAAATTGAAGAAAAAAAATTGTTGATTCATTAAACAGTAAAGTCACGTAAATTTTACATAAGGAGTTTAAAAAACACTAAAACTGAGTAATTACTTTCATATAATAAATTTCTTTAGAACTTTTCATATTTTTAGTTTTGTCGTCCTTTCGAACAGTCAGAAAAACACGAGGATTTACAATTAGAGGTACGATTTCAGAAATTCTATTTATTATTCCCCAAACATTTCGCCCCAAAATAAGCAAACAAATCACCATGGTGACTACACATTTTATTCAGTTCCCATAATCGTTTAACTTGCGTTTGAAAACCCGGTAGTAGGTAAATAACTTTTCTTTAAATTCAGTACTTACACGGCAGATAAGTTAGTAGTATTCTTGACCTTTCTCTCACTAAAATAAAAACGCGCTTTCCGGTGCTGTAAACTCAGTGTACATGTAGACTTTTGAGATTTTTATATTAATTCGGATTAATATTAATTTTACATTTATTACTTATATTAATCATTAAAATAATAGTTGACATATATAAGTGAATATTTATATCAATTATTGTGTAAAAGTTCTTAAAATGAGAAAAAAACTTTGACCATCACGAACGGCAGTATAAGACACGTCTAACTTGGTCAGCGCATGTTCTGCCACTAAGTAACGATCGGCATCCGGCACTGAGCCTTCTGTACCACTCGGTGACAGTACTGATACACGTTTTGACAAATTCACATCAGGTTCTTCGAGAAAACATTGTTAATTGTTGCATATGGTAAATACTAATATATATTGTAATTATTTTATCCAACACACAAATATATTACGGAGGAATACCTAAAATATGAATATGTATTTAATATATTGACAGAAATATTCACATAATTAAAGGCAATGTTAACTCAGTTTACATCATCGGAGAGGAAAGGTTAAACGTCTTATAAAAACGTGCTCAAGCTCCTCGAGCATCCTACCCATGACGTGGATGGAGCGCCAGGCCTCGAATTTCATGTCATCAGCTAGCTACATCGGCTCTTACAATGTACGCGATTTCTCATCGGGTGAAGTTCATGGACCACTATATGAGTCTCTTTCATCTGTAGGGGAGGTTGGATATACAATAATAACAAATTTTGTTCACCATACTATAATTTAACATTAACAACTCACCCACATTTTTCATGACATTCATATTTTTATGTCCCTGTTCTTATGTTTCAAGTTTCCACTACACTTTCTCTTCTCCAAACACCTTTTTAGTATTTCACCAAAAATAGCCAAAGACGTCTGGCCTCTTCAGTCATGGCCCTATCAGCCTGGTCCATCCATCTACTGCCTTTTCTTCCTCATCTCGGCCTAACCATCTGCTCCACAAAGTGACAGTTCCGCCATCTTTATTCGTCCCTTCTTCTTCCCATTGGCAGCAAGTCCCACACACAGAATGACATTCTATAACTGATGTTTTTGGTGGGCTCCACACGTAGATGCATGCATCTCATAATGTCATAATGCACTCAATACTTTGTCAGATTATTTTTTACACCGACTTTCGAGCTAAGAAATCTTCAGCGCGCATGTTGGATATCGCCTTGTAAAGAGTTATTTTGTAATTCAACCCTTGATAATAAGACTTTTGCGTAAAGATTTAACTTTTTTTATTTCAATTTTTTTATAGCTCTGGGCCGATTATATTATTAACGACATCAAAAGTATTAATGTGTGCAAAAAGACGTAGAAAATATTTTATATTAACTACCTATAAGGTATATTTCATGAAAATATGTTTGACCTTTTAGATAGATTAATAGACAATCTTAAACGCTCAATCGTTTGTAACACGCGAGTAACCCATAGCATGTTGTATTCTTTATTATACACAGCCAGCTAGAAAAAAAAAAATTGTTGTGAAAAAGGTATGTGGATGATATATTATGCATTTGGTCAGTTTCACAACGTCAACAATCTACATTTTTAAATTACATTAATTCATTTAATAATAAAATACAATTTACATTAGAAATGGAAAATAATTCGACCCCAAATTTTTTGAATCTAACATTGATTCAAAATAATAATTAAACTTGAATTCTAAATTTTTAGAAAACCAACTTTTACAGATACTATCATACACAATTATTCTAATCATCCATTATCACACAAACATTCAGGGTTCCACTCCATGATATATCGTTTAGTCAATATTCCTATGTCAACATCCAATTTCAATATTGAATTGAATACAATTTAAAAAAATAGCAGTTAATAACGGGTATAATACAGGTTTGATAGACACTATTTTAAAAAATAAATTTAAATAATATAATCAATTTTTATATAAATCACAGATAAAACATAAGGATAATAATAATTTTTGGCGTAGAATTTTATACATAAACAACTTTTTGAAACAAATATCTAAACACCTACCATGAAACATTAGACCGGTATTTTATACAAATAATAGTATAGGAAATTTACTCATAAATTCTAAAGACAAAGATGATAAATTTAACAATTCTGGTGTCTATAAACTTAGTTGCAAGGATTGTGCTGCATTTTATATTGGTAAAACGGGTAGAAATTTTAATACAAGAGTAAAGGAGCATTTAAGATGTTTAAACAATAGTGGGTTTTCAGAATTTTCTAATCATTTGATAGAAAATGGTTCATGTTTTTGATAAAAAATTGGGATTGTCAATTTTGCATATAAACGGTGTTGGTCACAAATTAAATAATTTAGAATCGTTGGAGATAAATAAAGCGTGTAAAACTAATCAAAAAATTATAAACAACCAGCTAAATTTAACCACGAGTCCTATTCTAAAATTTTTTCCTAAAAATTATTCGAGTAAATTTATATTATATTTATAAGTAACAATTTGAGTTAGGTATTAAATTTATTTTTTAAATAATTGTATTTTTTTTAAAATAGATTCTGGTAAAGAAACAATAATATATGTTTTTAGTTAGTTAGTTAGAAATGTCAAATTGTTTTTTTATTTTAGCTATATATTTTTTTGAATTTATTCTTCACTTCAATTTGTATATTTTTTTTACTTTCCAATATAAAATTTATTATCTGTTTATTGGCACTCAACCAATAGCCATTTCGAGAAGGGTCACTTAATGAGAAAAAACTCAGTTCCTTAAATTATATTTTAATATCTTCTTATTGATAAGTATTTGAATATCCATTGTATGTTAGAAAACAACTTGGTTAAATTTATGCATACAAAAGTTCAGTCTCATTGGGTTATTCAAAACAGTGGTGGGATAAGATCGCGTGAACTGTATCGACTATAATACTGATCAGTAGACGCAACCCGAATCGGATTTATGAAGGAAAATAAGGGCAGATGGATCTGGCCTACCTTGCTCTAAAGTCCTGGGTTGAGCGTCGTTTTCACCTCCAGTTGACTAGCACGTTTGTTGTGAAGAACCGAGACAACTGTTGAGAACACAGGTTCTTCTTGATCCGAGCGTTACGCACGGCGCGGCTGTCGGACGGCAGAAAAAAGGCACAAGGCTTCGGTGTCAAAAGGCAATCTGTTCCCTCGTCGGCGAAATCCCTAAGCAATTGGGTGGCCAGAGCAGGACGTTAACGTTCGTATCTACGGAAAGAGAAAATCTAAAATCTAAAATAAATATTTTGAGATTCATCTCAATACCGTATACACGTGATAAGATTTTAATCTGAAGAGAGAGAGATCAGCTCGAGATTGTTAGAAAAATACAAAAACTCAAACCATTGTATATGGCGTACATTCTGACAGCGAGATTTTATACGTGCACATAAACATCACCTAAAACTACTGAAAGTTATGCATGACTCATTAAACGTTAATATAAGTCGTTAAATTACAAACATTTATTGTGTTTTAACTGCTACTTAGGAGATTCAAAATTACCTAATGACGAACAAACATTTGATATTTAAGGTACGAGAGTGAAGTAAGGCGCGAGACGGTAAATCTCTGAGACATGGTGAGTACACGGTGAATACGAAAGCCGAGAGTTGTCAGAGATTGTCTCGAGTCGAACATCTTCTAAAAAATCTCTTCCATGGACACGGACCATTAGAAATGAGACAATAATATGTCAAATATGAATTAAATATATTAATTAGAAAGATATACATATAAAATCAATTTAATCGAAAAATATTATTGTTGCGCCACCGGGATTCGAACCTGGATCTCTTTCCTAACCGGGGAAGGTGCATTATCCAACTATGCTACAGCGACAATATTTTTAGCGACAATTTTCGAACCTATATGTTACCTTTCTGATATTAATACATTTAATCTTTCCATTATTTGACAGAGCCATCTACCTTATTTTTACAGAATCTCAAATACCTTTGAGTAAACTGATAGCAGACGCCAGAATTATCAATTCATTTTTATTAAATTTTGGACACATTGATACAACTTTATTATTTAGGAGAACGCACCTTCCCCGGTTAGGAAAGAGATCCAGGTTCGAATCCCGGTGGCGCAACAATAATATTTTTCGATTAAATTGATTTTATAAGTATATCTTTCTAATTAATATATTTAATTCATATTTAAAATATCACAGACCTATGTTCTGAATAATTACAACTTCACAATAAGAATGTGTTCTCCTAAATAATATGTCAAACCCACTTAAGGACTTTCAAGATAATTGGAAAAAATTCATGGCCTTCATCATAATATAATATAAGAGCGGGGTACTTGTTCGATCTTTTTATTAAATAGCAATAAAATTTTATATTACTACTTAATTTTTATACCTTTACGCAAAAATATACCTTTTTTACTCGTTATGTACTTTAATACTAATAAAATAAAGGACGAAAAATTAACTGTAAATTTAAATTTTGATCATGATTATACAACCTAACCTAGCCTAACTCAACCACAATTTAAGTAATCACCCTTGGGTTAGTGTCCCTGAGAACATATTTGAATAGTCCATAGGACTCGGTGTGTGCACCGAAGTTATTAACCCTTTATTGAGTAAGTGTTATATGCATGGAGCTCTAGAGGCGAACGCTGGTGGTACGGTATTGAGTATTGAGTTTGGCTTGCAGCAGGAAATGCCGAATACCCCTGCCTACATTTTGAATAGTTCAATTGAATCGTATGTGAATGAAATAATTCCAAACCATTCAAAGGCTAAGAGCTACGTCAGGTCATCACTCTTACCCGCGGATCTTTAAACCTTCTGACTATCTAATATAAATATCTCTCTCACAGTGGTCTACGATACTCTAAATGTTGTTTATACAGGGTAAATATTATGTTCCAGGCCGATGTTGTCTCTGAATAACTATGAAATAAAACATATTTTTTTAATTTGGTTTTCATTTATCGATTACTTGATTTGATACAATTATAGACATAATATGACATCGGCCAAGTGGCCGCCTCTGCCAGCGGCACAAATACGTGCTCTTTTAACCATATTTTTTATAACATTCTCGGACACATCGCGTGTTATTTCAGCAATTTCATTTAGAATATTGTCCTGTAGCATCGGAATTGTTGAGGAGGTCAGTCGATATCACAATTATTTGACATTATGCGGCCGGGAAAAATTTCTCGCAAAATTTCAAGAGTAGCTCGGGCTGGGTGTGAGGTGGCACCATCCTGTTGAAATCACGTGTGTTGCAGGCCTAATCAACCCAATTCGGCTACCGAGAAGTTTTCCAACGCTATGCTGGATGGGATCCAGACTAGGTCATGTCAGAACCGGTGGTGATATCGTTTTAAATAACGAACGCGTGTAACTTTGTATTATCATTACATTTCGTATGACAGTTTTCCGGGGCCAAGACGCTCGGCATTAGGTTTACGATGAAAAATAAGCAATAGAATATAGAATAAAGAAAAATATCGTCACACCTCAAATACTTCAAGTCGTTTTAGTATTAATTACGTATTAACTATATCTTTTGACCCGTCTAAATCAAATTTTTAATTATTTATCTTTAAGACAAAAATCAATATTTTTTATAGTTTTTTGGGGGTTAGGACGGTGGTTAAATGAAATAAATGAGATTTGGCATGTTGATGTGTTTATTGTGATGAATATAACAATGAAGATAGATATAATGAAAGGAATGAATGAAAATGTAGAAGGTTCGCGTGTATTATGAATTGAAATGAAGCGAGTTGGCGGTCTTACTCGGCGCGCGTGGGCCGGCAAGACCGCCGTTGTGAAACGATGAAACTGGAGAGACTGCTTGACGGTGAATAATTGAACCAGACTCGATGCCGACTGAGATGGTGAATATGAATTCTGATCGCTACAGTTTTATAGATCTACTTATATCACAATAATTAGTCGAATTTTTACTAATATTATAGCCATATTATAACATTTTAATTTTATCAATTATAAAAGTATTCGTTAAGATTGATTTAAATATTTTAATCATTCAATGTACAGTGCATTCAATGGGGGTAACATTACACAAATTATTATCCTAATACAAATAAAATTAAAAAAACTGTATACAGAAAAAATCTAACGAAAAATATTTTGTTGGTACCGGGATTCGAACATGGAGAAGAGCGTTCACCATTTCGCTATAGCAATCGAATAAATTGTCGACAAATTTTGAACTTATATTCTATAATCTTTCCAATATATACATCTATTATTCCATTTTTAAATATATCGTTCTTTTCATATCGATAATTTATCTTCTATTCTAGTAGTTCTCGGCCGAAGATAAGTAATCTTAATATCTCCTTCATAATCACTGAGTCTGGTTCAGATTTTAATTTATATTTTTCTGTAGACATTTTTTAATCAAAGGTTTCACAAAGTATTATTAATAATATTTAGAGTATATGTATAAAATTACTTATAAATGTAAAATTTCCCATCTTGTCACACCTGTCAAAGAAAATCATTTTATTTATTAGTTTTCAGAACATATTGTTAATTCGACATAAACTCTTGTATATTAAGTTAAAAACATAAATTTATGTATGTACTATACAACTAGTATACAAAATTACTGATTTAATCAATAGTCTTTACATTAGCAATGAGGAATTAGGTCACTGAAATGATTTATTATTAGTGGTGTTGTAATTAAAATTTAGTCTATAATAAGCGATTATTGAATATTATTTCCGATCAAATATTTGGACAAATTATTCACTATATTAATCTAATACTGCGAACTCCCATCCCATCTATATTGCCAGTTGGAATAATCCCAACAAAATATCGTATTTTCGTTATTTCAATTATTGAAACTAACTAACTTACCATCACGCCGTTTCCCTGTAGGGGTTGGTAGAGAGAATAGAGCGGCACACTCTTCTGTTCTGACACACAATTTGCACTCGCCTCATCCACATTCATACAACTTTTCATAGAAGCTCGTGAATTATTAAGGCTTCTAATAGGACCATCCTTCAGTATCTAATTTACCTGGTCATGCCAAGTTTTCCGCGGACGTGCTCTATTTCTGGTGCCATCGACACTTGCGTTATATATCTTTCGTACCATTCATTCATCTCTTCCCTATAATATAATATAAAAAGTTGGGGCACATGCTTTGATAAGTACTCATCAAAATTTCAGCTATTAAGTATTTGTTTTTGAAAGGTAATATGCCTAAAAAATTAAAGACGAGCCGGATGCTGTGTACGGGAACTTTGCACCATCATTTACCACGGTGAAAGTTTGAGCAGCTGAATTTAAACGTGGCCGTACCAGCTCGGGTGACGATGAAATTCGGGACGGCCAAAAACTGCAACTACTGACGATAGTATCGCTCAAGTTCACCAAATGGTGCTGGACAACAGTCAGATTGAAGTTAAAGAGATATCATAGGCAATGAACATGTCCAAAGAATGCTTTTGTCATGTATTGAATCAAGATTTTGGCATAAGAAAGCTAGCTGTACGTTGGGTGCCGCGTTTGCTCACTCCGGGCCAAAAACGTGTTCGAATGGACATTTCTAACGCTCTGTTGAAGCAGTTTAGGCGTAATAAGTCAGAGTTTCGGCGCCGATTAATTACTATATATGAGACTTGGATACACCATTACACTCCAGAAACAAAAAGACAGTCAAAACAGTGGACTGTGAAGATAGAATTGGCTCCATAAAAGGCAAAGGCTATTCCTTCGGCTGGGAAAGTAATGGTGACTGTTTTCTATGATAATATTAGGTTATTTCTTCTTTCTGCCTCGGCTTCATGCTCAAGGGGGAGGCATCTAGCCTAACTTGTTCTTTTTTAAATATTAACAAGTCAAATGGTTATGAAATTAAAGAATATTTTTCTTATAAGCAAGTTTATTATCTATATTTTATGATACTTGCATGTGTTAAAATAATAAAATGAGCATTTTTCTTGAATACTTATTGATAAGGCTATTCAAAAATAATTTCAATTAAATTAACATTAAATATTTGTGTTCATCATGCTAGCATAAAGTTCTCTACCAAATTGTCTATGTTGATGCTTGTCTGATGTAGATTATGCAGGTCACTCACGTAAGAGATTACCTCTTAGGATGGTCCTGAATCCTGGACGTGAAGTGTGGTCAGTTCCTTGTGGTGCCAGCGTAGGGTGACGGAGTTCAGGTTGGTAGTTGATTGACCACAAGACGATGCCCAATTATCCAGGCAAACCGAAACTCTGGACGCGATGTTCTTATGCAATAGCGACAGTCTGTTCTCGCTACACCAAATTATATTGATCAACTTTTTATAGATCCAGCGGGACCCTCTTGATACTTTCACATCAACCATTAAACGCAGAGTACATCACAGTCTAAGCTTAAACTCGAGGCGTACAGTTTAAATTTTCCCCGGAATTACAATCTATAAAGCGCTTGCTTGATACTTTTAGAGACGACATTTATTTTATTTTCTAATTGAAAATAAAATCTCGTCTTTGTAGAGCCAGTTCTCCCGGTCGAGATTTTGTCCAGACTGGCCCGCCTAAGGTGATGCATCCCTTATGGTGCATTTGCCTACGTGACTTAAGTCACGTACACCGCATTTCTTATTGCTGTACCCACGCTGTGTCGGTCCACCTGCGTCTAACAATACTTGGTTTTATTAGCCTCCGTCCCTTACTTCGACTAAGTGCTTTTGTATCCTTGAACAAAATATTATTTTGGGTAATTTCGCATTCTAACAATAACAATGGAGTTATCTTAATCGATTATCTTGAAAAGGGAAAAACTACGCAGGATCATACTATTCATCATTACTTGAGAGGCTGAAAGTAGAATTTCTAGAAAGAAAAAATTAGTTTCACCAAGACAATGCACCGTATCATACCTCAGCGGTTGCCCAAGCGAAAATCTACGAACTACGGTTTCATCTGCTTGGCCACCCTCCTTACTCACATGATCTAGCCCCAAGCGACTTTTTTTTTGTTCCCTAAGCTAAAAGTTGCGCTCAGAGGACAGAGATTTTCGTCAAATAAGGAAGTCATCACCTTCGTAAATAACTATTTTGCAGAGAAAGACCACGAGTACTATTTGGACGGGTTAAAGGGATAGAAGCATCGCTGGGAAAAGTATATAGACTTACAACGAGACTATGTAGAAAAATAAATAAAAATTTGAAGAAAAAATGTTTCGTTCCTTTGTTAGGTCGGAAACTTTTCAAACAGCCCTCGTACATGCATCATACATTGTTCCTAGTCTGTATAACCAACTGCCAAAATCAATTAAAGTAGCAGCAAATATAAATGTGTACAAAAAAGAGATTCTAAAATGGCTTAAAGGTATTCAAAATTATTAAATAATTGTACTTAACATTTTTTATATTTTGTTCATTTATATATATTCATTAATTTTTTTAATATAGTATTTTACAAAACAAAAATTACATATTATTTTGAATCGCTTACTTCTCCAAAAAAGAGTCTAGCACTTGTGCTTGAAGAGGGAGTTATACCGTAATAATTTATGTAGTGTTAGAAGTTATACATTTGTAGTCTATAATATTATTTATTATCTAATTGTTGGCTTCTGAAGTGTTCATTAAATTGATTTTTTAATTCTTTTATATCCTTTATCTCTTTAATTTGTGTGGGGAGGCTATTGAAGATTTTATCCCTAAGCATATGAAATTTGGCTGATAGTGTTTGGTGTTACATTTAGGAATTTTTAAATCTTAATGATGTATTTGTTTCAAGTTTTACAGTATTATTTTATTTGAGTAATTGATTAATTGAGATTTTTTTTGTAAATGTTTTAAATAAAAAATTTCTTACACCTAGTAGATATTGATATTTTTTTATATATGTTGATAGCCACCACCATAATTCAAGATCTCTCTTATTTGGGGGTGCATAACTCTACTATAACAATCAATCACAAGGGTAATCGTCTTAAAATAATCCAAAGATCTATTTCCCGCACTCCTTGGTTCTCCAATAGGAAAGTCTCTAAAAGAACAGTAGCAAATATCACTAGAATGAGAATTAGGCAGCATTGCCAGGTGGCCTCACATTTGTTCAGAATGAACATAATAGACTCCCCAATGTGTGAGTGTGGTGCTCAGGAGGAAACCCTTGACCATGTCTTTTTTGCCTGTCCATTGCGGATCACAGGTTTTTTTTACAATAATCTTGTCAATGGTAATTTTCAACTCCCGGTTAACTTGTGTCATCTTCTTTCCTTTAACTCGCCACATTTAAGCTATATAATAACAAATTTTTTGAACGTCAATGGTATTAACTTGTAACGCAATATTCCCTATTCTATAATATCGTTGTACTGCTTTAACTTGTTTAATGGCACAAATCACTCTTGAAGGGTGGATTGCTTGTTTGAAAGAAGAAGAAGAACTCTATTATTGTATTATATTGTAAAAAAAATATATATTTTGTATACGATATTGATACGGAACCAGATACAACTTGATTATAACAAATGAAGAAATGCCTGAACCTTTAAACTGCCGACTCTATTTGATATGGAAGACACCACATAGGGTAAGACTAGACTTTAAAAGTCTTGACTTATCTATCAAAAGCTGGGACTTGTCGTTCACACCTTAATCCTTGCAAGGTCTAAAAGTGCGCGTTAATACGCTTGCAGCTTAGAGTAACATAGAAATACATAAATGCTCATGGAATTTAACAGGTTAAATGTAATAATCTAGGAAATATTCCAAAATTATATTTTGTCAGTGTTATATGCATCTAGGGGAAAACCAAATTAACTCCGTTAAGCCACATTGAACTCAAACTAAGATATTACACATTTTATATATCTTGCACTATATAATACTTTGCAATAAATACTTTGCAAAGGTCTCAGCTGCTTAAATTTTAATTTTTCATTAAGAAATCTGATTAACATTTTTTATTTCAATTTTGAGAGTTAACCCATTTATGCCGAAAGTACTCGTATATAGTACGCTATGGTTGCGAGATCCGGAAGTATTGTATTTGCATTACTTTGTTAAGTTTGGTTGTAGTATTAGACTATATCCCTTTTTTAGTATTAAATTATATTTTCAGGGTATAGTTTTATAGTATTTTAATACAAATTAAATTAATAAATTAGAAATACAAATTAAATGTATTAAATAGAAAGACATACATAAAAAAATAATATTATCAATAAATATTGTCGTTGCTGTCGGGATTCGAATCTGGATCTCTTCCAATCCGGGGAACGTGCAATATCCGATTATGCTATACCAACACATTGGATTGGCGAGAAATTTTCGAACCTATATGTTATACTTTTCAAATTAATACATGTATAGTAACATTATTTGACAGTCATCAACTTCATTTTTACGAAATATCAAATACCTTTGAGTAAACCGATAGGAGACGCCAAAATTAACAATTCAATTTTGAACACATTGCTACTACTTATATATTATTAAGAAGAACGCATTCTTATTGTGAAGTTGTAATTATTCATAACATAGATCTATGATATTTTAAACATAAATTAAATGCATTAATTTGAAAAATATTATTGTTGCTATCGGGATTTGAACCTGAATCTCTTTCAATCCGGGGAACGTGCATTATCCGATTATACCAACATAGTAGATTTTCGAACCTATATGTTACACTTTTCAAATTAATACATCTATCGTTCCATTATTTTGTTTATTTTTCGATAAAATTGATTTTATATGTATTTATTTTTAATTAATATATTTTATATGTATTTAAAAGATTACAGACATATGTTTTGAATAATTACAACTTTACAATAAGAATGTGTTCTTCTTAATAAAAAATACATTCATTTAGTTTGCATTTGAATAAGTTTTACGGAAAAATTTCCCACGAAGTAGCTTATGAAAGATTGCTTTATAAATACGAAACTAAAATGTTAATTTTAAATATGAATTAAATATATTAATTATAAAGATATACATATAAAATCAATTTTATCGAAAAATATTGTTGTTGCGCCACCGGGATTCGATCCTGGATCTCTTTCCAAACCGACGAAGGGGCATTATCCAACTATGCTATAGCGACATTATTTTTCCGGTTCGAATCCCGTTGGTGCAACAAAAATATCTTTCGGTAAAATTGATTTTATATGTATATCTTTTTAATGAATACATTTAATTAGTTGGAGAACACATTCTCATTGTGAAGTTGTAATTATTCAGAACAGACGGTCTGTGATATTTTAAATACAACATTTCATCCATCCATTTCCAGTAAAGATGGTTAAACAATACAAACCGTTATTGTGATTGTGATTATTCGTAATTCTTCGAGTAATGACCGGTAAATTTAAATCTTGTTTTAAATATGAATTAAATATATTAATTAGAAAGATATACATATAAAATTCCGGGTTCGAATCCCGGTGGCGCAACAACAATATTTTTCGATAAAATTGATTTTATATGTATATCTTTCTAATTAATATATTTAATTCATATTTAAAATATCACAGACCTATATTCTAAATAATTACAACTTCACAATAAGAATGTGTTCTCTTAATAATAAAGTTGTATCAATGTGTCTAAAATTTAATAAAAATGAATTGATAATTCTGGCTCTTAAAAATATTGTTGTTGCGCCACCGGGATTCGAACCTGGATCTCTTTCCTAACCGGTGAAGGTGCATTATCCAACTATGCTACAGCTACCATTTTCGAACCTATATGTTACCTTTTTGATATTAATACATTTAATAGTTCCGTTATTTGAAAGAGCCATCTATATTATTTTTACAGAATCTCAAATACCTTTGAGTAAACTGATTGCAGACGCCAGAATTATCAATACATTTTTATTAAATTTTGAACGCATTGATACAACTTTATTATTTAGAAGAACACATTGAACACATGAATTAAATATATAAATTAGAAAGATATATTAATTGAATATATTTTTATTTAATTAATATTAATATTGATGTATTCCGTCGTTGGACGGGCGCCGCTTTAGCACTGAAATAAGCTTGTCTGTGTGCATAAACACGCGCCTGTCGTGTTGTCGGGGAAGGGTTACAATTTCTTTGTTTCGCCGGTCGCTCCGCAATCACGTTTCAACATGAATAAGTAAGATAAATACGATTTTCTTTTGTAATTTTTGCCCTCGACTGAAAAACTAGTAATGTATGAACGGCACACCTAACCGAGACTTATGGCCTTCGTTCCTTGACGCAAGTGCCGGCTGGCCTCGTTCGCTCGGCGACTGCGCACCGCATCAGGGTGTTCAAAACCCTCAGTCAGACTCAGGGATAAATTAATGTAAATATGAATTAAATATATTAATTATAAAGATATACATATAAAATCAATTTTATCGAAAAATTTGTTGTTGCGCCACCGGGATTCGGACCTGGATCTCTTTCCTAACCGGGGAAGGTGCTTTATCCAACTAAGCTACAGTGACATTATTCTTAGCGACAATTTTCGAACCTTTTTGATATTAATACATTTAATCGTTTCATCATTTGAAAGAGCCGTCTACTTTATTTTACGGAATTTCAAATACCTTTGAGTAAACTGATAGCAGACGCCAGAATTATCAATTCATTTTTATTAAATTTTGGACACATTGATACAACTTTATGTGATATCACAGACCGTCTGTTCTGAATAATTACAACATCACAATAAGAATGTGTTCTCCTAAATAAATTAATGTGTTTCATCGAAAGTTAAAATTTTGATGCAGTCCAGAAGTGATGCAGCCGACTGTCGCACTGGTGAAATTCATTCATCGACGTTGATCGCTTATGACAGCATCGTGATCTCCGTGAACTTTCGCCCTCTTGATGATGTGCAGATCTTAGGGCCGTCACCAGAGAAGTGCCTGTTGCCTTTTCCATTTGGTTCTCAAACGCACGGGGGATCTTCCTCTTCCTCTTCGACGTGGCCCACCACAACTAAGCATTCTTCCTAAAAATGTAAGGATTCATCTGATGCAAATAGTCGAGAGTCTGTCTTTGATGTTTAGTTCCTGCAAAATGGATACTATCGCGCGTCTCGCCATCCATGGTATGCGCAACATTTTTCTCCATCACCACTTCTCAAAGGCATCAATCCGTATCAAAATATAAAACACACCCGAGACTGTACAAGCTTTCTTGGAAATCTGCAGTCTTTCTATATTTTATCAAGTCTGGGCATATAACTTTTCGACATACCTATGCGTTGTTGTATTTTTGATTCACAGCTACTGTTACTTATGGACCCGAGATAATTGAAATTCTTGACAATTTCAAGGTCTAGAACGACATCTGTTCGTGAAAGCTGGTTACTTCGATCATTAGATCTGTGTTTTCCTTATTTACTTTAATTTTACGTGTCACTGTTTTCAAAAAATAATGTCATAACAAGGCCCTGATCATTGGATTATATCAACAAGCAAATTAAAACTAACAGTAGAAAAAAATCATGTTGTTATAATTGTTTGGAATATAGCGGTCCCTTGTTGCAAGGATGCTGTGCGTCATGATTTAGTCGACCTTGGCCGAAACATATGCATGGTATTGTTTAAGATGTGGATGGTGAATTATTTGGTGAATTAAAGATATTTAAGGCGTAGGTAGTGTACCGCCCACACACACTCTTGGAATAATGGAGAACTTGGTCCAATAGCAAGGGCGGTCCGAGACGACTGGAGCTTATTTATAATTGAGTCTCTTGATATAGCTTTTTTTAAAAGTAGGAATCTTCGTAAATAAGTTGTTTTAGTATGCATTGAAGGACGACGATAACACTGTAAAATAAGCACAATCAATGTTCACTCAAATAAGCCAAAAGAACTAGTCCATTGAAAATACTAGTTTGAAAATGGGTTGACCTCATAAGAGATACAGCAATCTCCAATAGATTGGACTACAACAGTAATATCTCTGTTTAGATAGCTATTTGTGATCGATTTAGACAGCTATTTGTGATCGACGTAAATAGTCACCTGAGATCGACAATCGTAAATGGCACCTGACAATAATTTCAAAATATTTTAATGAAATCACGTTTTTAGATTTTTATAACATGAAAAGATATACAAAAAAAATATGTCTACCGAAAAAATATTTATTAAGGAGAACACATCGTTAATCTGAAGTTGTAATTATTCAGAATATAGGTATATTATATTTGAAATGTATTAATTAGAAAGACATACATATAAAGTCAATTTTATCGAAAAATATCGTTGTTGCTACCGAGATTCGAACTTCCAATCCGGGGAACGTGCATTAACCAATTATGCTACAGCACACAGCGCATTGACGACAAATTTTCGAACCTGTATGTTACACTTTTCAAATTGATACAACAATCGTTCCATTATTCGAAAGCCATCTACTCTATTTTTTTCCATAACTTTATAAAATAAGAATATCGAAATAATATGAAGTAATTTTTATATTACCTGGCGGTAAAGCAGCCAGAGTGAGTTTGGAATTTGAGGGATATCCTGTCAGCTTTGTACTTGTAGGATGTAAATATTATATGATGGATGCGTCCCTCGCCATGGCAGAAATCAGCGCGCCCGCCGTAACATCAAATTACCATCAAACGGTCTAATGTACACGACAGAATAAAGAAAACAATTTCAGAGATCCGCACAGGTTAGACACTTGTAGAAACGAGACATCTATGATGTAACAAACATTAAGATAATTAATTTATAATCTTTTAAATATATTAATTATAAAGATACACATATGAAATCAATTTTATCGAAAAATATTGTTGTTGCGCTACCGGGATTCGGACCTGGATCTCTTCCCTAACCGGGGGAGGTGCTTTATCCAACTAAGCTACAGCGGCATTATTTTTAGCGACAATTTTTCGAACCTTTTTGATATTAATACATTTAATCGTTCCATCATTTGATAGAGCCATCTACCTTATTTTTACAGAATCTCAAATACCTTTAAGTAAATCTGATAGTAGACGCCAGAATTATCAATTCATTTTTATTAAATTTTGGACACATTGATACAACTTTATTATTTTTTAGGAGAACACATTCTTATTGTGAAGTTGTAATTATTCAGAACATAGGTCTGTGATATTTTAAATATGAATTAAATATATTAATTATAAAGATACACATATAAAATCAATTTTATCGAAAAATATTGTTGTTGCGCTACCGGGATTCGAACCTGGATCTCTTCCCTAACCGGAGGAGGTGCTTTTTCCAACTAAGCTACAGCGGCATTATTTTTAGCGACAATTTTTCAAAAAAAAAACAAAATTATAATCTAGTTGGATCATTTTTATTAATTGATTATTATCCAGCAAGCGTAATGGAACTTTAAAATATGAAATTACATTTAAAAAAAGAAGTATGATATCAATGATTTATTTTTTGATGTATTTCATTAACAATGGAATATATTTTCATTCTAGTATGTACCAGGAATACGTTTGATACAATGTATTCTTTGGTTTCAATTTTCAGATACTCTTTCACATAATTACTGTATGTAACAGACCTAGTCCACAATACTTTACGAGTGGATACCTGACTAAATTATGAGTCAAAAATGTTCAAGGAATATGGATGTTGACCCGTGAAATATTGTGGTCTAGTTCTGTTACACCCTGTGTAGTGCTATTTCACCAATAATATGAGTTATGTTGTTTTTTAATTTTTATTGATTTATTAATATAAACAGGTGATTTTTCATATCCCCACAGAAAATATTTTAACGGAGAGATATCACATAATCTAGGCAGCCAATTGACAGGTCTATTTCTGAAAATGATTGTATCGTTGAATATTGTTTTCAATAAATTGATAATAACTCTTTGTTCCAATGTGAAACGCTCCGTGGTAAAATGGCAGACTATACTGTATAAAAATAACAATGACAGCTGTCAAAATAATAATAAACGTGGCTACTATTCTTAATTGAAATTCTATCACATTTATTGGATAATCGTATTTAAATATAAAACGATATAACAATTTAAAAAATAATAGCGTCTGTATGTATTTTTTTTTACATTTATTTATAACTTTAATTTATTAAAAAAGGGTTCATTAGCATTGTGCTTTGTCTAAGTATGTTTTATGATTATTTTTTATTTTAATTCAAATGTTTATGTAGGTACCGTGTAGGTACTGCATTATCAGCATTTCCCGGACGTGAAATAATATTTTTTTAAATTTTCGAAGTGTATGGGGTACTGGATAAAATATCTATTCACTTTTTCGTCTCGTATTTTACTGAAACTGTTTTAAAAAGATATTTTTTGGAGGGGTGGGGTGACGATTTAAAACAAGTTCTTTGGTTGCTGATTGTAATTTTGAAAAAAAAAATCGCCAGTTGAGTCGCGCCATCGCCAGTTGAAGGTTCTGAAAAAAACATACATTCATAAAGCGTGGGGCAGAATTTATATAAATGTTTCATTCCGGAAATATGATTTAATCGTGCCCGCACGGCCGCGTCATGAAAGTTACGCGGAATTGGTCGCCGCCCAGCCGTGCCTCCCGGGGCGGATCTCGGCCGAACACAGCATCCCGGGGCATCCCACCACTTCCGGTGTATCTGTGCGGTTTAGCCGCCGACGGGCAAAACAGTTGCAATTAATTAATTGCACGGGAGTTGGTTCACGTCAATAATGAATCCATAATTTTGCCGGCATTTTAACGTAATTCAGCCCGTACGGGGAGATAAGACGGAGACCACACGGGGTGGGAATGGAGTGTATGCTGGTCGCAATGAAAGACGATTCCGTGAGTTGGTACATAATATTGCGCTCAACCGCATTGTGACCGGATTAACTGAGAAGCCTATTATCAATCAAAACAGTCGGATGTATTTTTAAAGTTTCACATTTTGGTTCATTTTGATGGTATCAATGATTTTCCTCTTAACCTTTACCATACCATGGTACAAAATATCCGAACGCAGCCATGCTGTCAACTCGTGTTACCGTAAATAATAATTATAAAAAATGTTTTTATTAGCTTAAACGGCTTTAATGGCACAAATTTACTCTAAATATTGAGCATTCAATTTTGAAAAAATGATTAATATAATTTAGAGCATCGTATTCAATGTGTCCTTCCTTCTTACCTCTCATCATTTAATTAGTGAGAAAGAGACAATTATATTTGTATGTGTGTTGTTCTTTTTATCCCCTAAGCTAGCTATGATGATCCTTAAGGGCAAATATTTTCTTTAGGATTATTTAAAATATGAATTTTATGTTGCATGAATTTACCGAAATATTACAGGTATAATTATGATGGTAGACCTGTGTTACTACATATTTTGGGAAGGGTTAAATAACTAAATAAACACATTATAAACGAACATTTTATACAAGAATTTATAGGAGAAGAAATGTTTCAAATTCGTATATTTGTGGCAACCAAATATTTTTTCGATAAATTAATTTTAAAAATATACATAAGTTGTATCAAAGATAATCCACATTTAAAAAAAATTAATTAATTTAATCCTGGCATCTCACAGCGTGTATTACTCAAAGATTTTTGTGATTCATTTTAATGTAAAGTTAATTACTTTAAAAAATAGAATAATAAATGTATCATTTATGAAGACTACAGAATATAAGTTCCAAATTTCGAATTTCAATTTCAATTCCAAATTTCCAAGTCGAACACTTAGTTGGTTGATGTGGCGAAACGGTTTCCCCGGCTAGGAAAAATTTCGGGTTCGTATCCCGGAGGCAACTAAATATTTTTTCGATAAATAGTTTTTTTCATACATCTTTCTAATATATATATATATTTAATTTGTTTTAAGTCAACCCTTTCTTTCAAAAGTGAACAACTGCCGAAACAGTCTTGATATTTTTTTAAAAACGATTATTTAAGTTTTAGAGGAATTAAACTCGGAGAATGAAAAAGAGACAAGAAAAATACGTTTTGATTTCAAATGGAGATAATATTAAGCTCGGTGGTTATATAGGGTGTTTATTGTAGGAGCGGCGATTACAATTTACCGCAACATCGCGGACGACACGAGCGACACGTGGATTGAGAGCACAAACAGCAGCAAAGAGTAGTCGCCTCATTCTGGCCCGATCGCTCGCTGACGACGAGCGGGACCGACATCAAACGCCACCCACTCGCTCCTCCACTCTTCATATTTCACGCTTCGCTATCTTCTGTATTCTTCCTGTTCTATCCTCTGACACAATAAATGTCCACACAAACCGCGCGTTTCATTTATTGAGTTCATTAGGTTTGTTTTTTTCACGCATTTTTAAATCAAAGAACACGTTTACCAATCAGACACTACAGTAAATATTGTCACGAAAACTGCGCCAGATTTTCACTTTTGTCGGTTCCGAGTGCCTTCAAAAAATTTATGTAATGAATAAAAAATCTAGTACAGATCCTCATGCCTCTCACATGCTAAACAAGTGGCACGTCATCTCGTTATTCCTACAATAGACTTTGGTGTCAAATTGTCACTTTGAATGAGACTGCCATTTGGGAAGAAGGCAAAATCTCAGAAATCGATGATGTACAGTGCGACCAAATTTTCAATAAAATTACAAATGTCATTGGAAAGGAGGGAAAGTTATGTAAACTTGGTGAAAACACACATACTGGGTAAATTATTGACAAGTTTTAAAAATAGAAATAATATATATTTATATTTTGTTTTTGAATCGAATATTTTATTATTTTCGGGACTTATTTGTATTCGCTTGTGGTTAGTGTGATACTCGAGTATACTCGTTCATTTTTTAAGTACTCGATAATCGAGTATTTTGAAAAATACTCGAGTAATAAATACTAGTGAATTATAAATGATTATTTTTTTATTTAATTTGGCTGTTCCTGCGTTCCGCATTTACTGACCAGGTTGGAACGGTTACTAATAAATGTATAGTATTTTAGCCATTTCAAAGCGATCAGTAGTTTAGACTTATTTTTTAAGAAAGGAGCACAATTTACCCGTTGTCTTATATAATAAGCTGTAAAACTATTGGATGTTAAGAATCAACAAGTATTAAATCTCATTTATTTTAAATTTGTTTATCATTAATGGGTATTTTGGTTCATTTGAAACTACTCGAGTATTTGAAGATTTTACTACTCGATACTCGAGTAGTTGATGATATCGAGTAATTTGAGTCTCTACTGGTGGTGTAGTGATGTACCTACGTGATATGCAAGAGGCCGGGGTTCGGTTCCCCCCCCCTGGGAGATTTTTTATTTTAATATTAGAAAATATACTACATTTTTAAAATAATTTATTTCTTCTCTATGAGAGTAAGAAAACTCGTATGTAGGGGAGTATATACGAGAGTGAATAATTTATGCGTCTGTTAGTGTGTGTACATATTTTTTGACTTCAGATACTAATATATAGTAAGCAGTCTGTAATTTTTCTAATTGTGATGGGGAGATTGTTAAAAAATTTGATGCCTCGATGAATATAGTAATTTTGAGTTGTGGTATATTTTAGTTTTGGAATATCAATTTGACCTCTAATCGGAATTCGCTTCTAATATTTAATTTTAAAAATTTGGATATTTGATTTTTTTTTTTTTGGTACTTTTAAAATCTGCGAACAGTTGGATACTTGGATAGTAATTTTTTATGAATTATTTTTATCATAATTTTTTGAGTGATTTCTAATTATGATATTGAAGTTTTATATGATCCTGCCCATCCAATAATACCGTATTAAATTAATGAATATTTTTCCAACCGGAAACAGAAATTCTATACCCATGTATACGAGACATGAAACGCATTTTTTACAATAATCAATTACGTCATCTTAATATTTATCTTATAATTTAAATATTAGTAGATTCTTGTTAAGGGTGTAGTTTCATTTTTCCAGTTTGAAATTCGAGAAATTCTACGCGAATTACATAGTCTTTGAAGATGGGGCTAATAGTTAAACTTCTCGTGTTCTTGCTTAAGTGTCACCTGAATACTAAATGACGTTATTTGTTACGTAAATCATGCGGAAGAGGAAGGTTTGAATAGAAAGAGGCGACAATAAAATTGTTGATTTTCTCGCATTCGAGACAAGTGTCAAAAATTACTAGCCTCTTTTCCACGCTTTTTTCATATTAATATTATGGAATGAAATAATGTATTTGTTGTCATTTGAATTAACCGTCGAAAATTAAATAATTTATTCGAGTACCTAGTTCTTATATATGAAAATATTTTGAAATCAGCAAAGTACCTATATATATTTAATTAGTCGCTTAAATCAACGTTCTAAATTTTAAATAATTATAGTTTTGTTTTGTTTAATATTATCGATTTAAAACACCACGTTGCTGTTTTGTGATCTGTTTGTTTCATAATTACAACATAACTATAGCTCGGGCGAATCCCAGTGAGACAGATATTAAAATATTAAATATGCATATAACATATGATAATAAATATATATCCATAGGTAATATGTAAATGAATATTATAAACCCACATTTTAATTCTTGTATATGTTCATTTCATACTTCCTTAAATTTCACTGAAAAATGCTGAAAGAAAAAAAAACGAAATAAATCAGGCTATCACGACTTATTTATTTTTCCCATACATTTGAACCCATCCAGCATAAACCTGAATGCTTCGTCCGCTATATTTAGCCAGTTGCTTAGAATAGCTCTTGACTTTTGAGGTCGTAGGCGATCTGGTGTTCGGCGCTCGTCAGTTCTTCAGCAAGTCGCGCCCGATTCCTCGGCTTATTGAGTTTTGTGATATCTTTTGTGTTGATTCAAGTTTTATTAATAATTTATCTTTTTTTAGACATTGCTACTGCATAAAATAAAATCAAATATGTGTATGTAATGAATGTAAGGAATCCAATGGAGCGGGTACTCGAATGAGATTTCTCTCGGAAATTTTGAATAACGAACAGTAAATTTGAGTGTGAGGCGAACTATATACTCTTAACTCTCAGATATCTGTGAACACATAATCCATAATGAAATAAAAATATTCAATTTTTACGGTACGATGATTTGGCTAAGCAATGTTTACTTACTGTTTACGCGTCCCTAGCCTAAACCTCAAATAAATATGATTAAAAAAAATACATAAGCTACGCGAAAAATAGTTTTTGACGTTTCTTTTTCTCTCTAACAAATAATTTATTTCGTCACCTCCCGACAAATAAATGTTCTCAATGTGTTTTTGTTAACAATATTTAAGTATGTCCAAGAATACACAATTACTGGATTTTTACCTACAAAGGCATTGTTATTAAACATATTACAGATATCTCATAGAGACGAAGCTATTTTTTTATATTATATTAAAATGGGAAGACATGTATGTATGGATAATTACTTTGATAGATATGGAGATTGATTAATGGGTGGAATGGTGAACGTTAGATTATGTAAAGTGATCACTTAATTACCCATGCTTCCATATCTTCCCATTTTAATATAATATAAAAAGATATCTTCATCTCTATGAGATATCTATAATTTGATTAATAAAAATTTGATAGATATGGAGATTGATTAATGGGTGGAATGGTGAACGTTAGATTGTGTAAAGTGATCACTTAATTACCCATGCTTCCATATCTTCCCATTTTAATATAATATAAAAAGATATCTTCATCTCTATGAGATATCTATAATTAGTTTAATTTATTTTGACCTCAACTCATAGTTTGTAATATTTTTTCTCGGAAAATTTATTTATTGTTAAATGGATATTTCAATGCATCATAACTCATGATGGAAATTACTTCACCGTGGTCTGTTTAGCTTATGACTATTGAAAATGACTGGCGCCTCCTGATATAATACATTTTTGCCAGATTTATAATTCGTCACTTAAACCGGTTTCGCTCGCAACTGAAGCTTGAACGATTTTGTCAATTTTCGCTTTCGTCACACGGGCATACTTTAATAGGTACCATCGTGACTTTTCTCACAAGTGTTCAAACAAAGATTGGGAGCTGCTACGAGAATAAGGTACGTAGACTGCCAGGCTGCCTGTCGGCTCTTCAGTCCGGGTCTTCTGTCAGGGTTGACACCCTCTGCCACACAACTACGAGGCATCAGCCACGACTATCAACCGAGTTGCGGTGGACACTTTTGCAATTATAACTTCTCCCAATAGCGTTAGATACGCGCGGTCTAGAACCAGAACTTCGCCCCTATATCGAGTCCAAACGAGCAAACCTCACCAAGTGCATATATCACATATTTGTGGTTTTACTTTTTTAATCATAAATAAAATTACAGTCTAAACTTACAATTGCTAACTAACTAACTAACTAACTAACTTACTAACTTATAATCACGCCATTTCGCCGCGGGGGTAAGCAGAGAGGATAGAGCGCCACACTCTTCCGTCCTTGACACACAGTTCTCGCCTCATACACATTCATGCATCTTCTCGTACAAGCTCGCCGATTATTGAGGCTTCTAACAGGACCATCCTTCAGTATCTGTTTTACCTGATCGTATCAAGTCTTCAGCGGACGTCATCTGTTTCTGGTGCCATCAACACTTGCGTCATATATCTTACTTACCATTCTCTCCTCATTCTGTAATGTCGTAATATCTGTCATTTTATTTCCATAAATCAATGTTCACAAAGTCAACATTATTTAGATAGGTTTTATTATTTTATAATTATTGTATTTTAAAGGTAAAAAAACAAAATTCAGTGCGAGCTCACCCCGAAGACAGTTCTGTCGTGATGGCGAGGGCTGTGAGAGTGTATGGCAGGGCGCACACTATAGACTAAATTTTCAAATGACAGAACAGTTGGTGGCGTACTGTTGTACGACAGTTTTGTCCTCAGTGTGCGCTCGCTCTGAATTTGAATATGTTAAGGAAAGTTGTAAACCAATTAAATATTTTCGCGCCAAGATGAAACTTGATTGCCACGAAAGGCTGCACGACCAGCAAACATCAAACTGTAACTACATACCGAAGCCATTTTCAAAGTAAAAATCGTTTGCGTATATTATTTACGTGAGTAGGAGCTTTGGACTGGAATATTGTCATCAATTTATCATAACATCATGTTCTTCTGTTACAAGCTTGTTAGTGCGTCAGTAATATTTTTATTAACATACACGGTGAGAGCTACTGGACCATCCTCGCTGTAATCAGCTGGTTTCAGGAACAGGCAGCCGACTCGTGTGCACTTGTTGCATCATCTCGAACGTCGTGTACATTGGTGTGAGTTTTCGTTTATTTATTTATTTGATTCTTAACATAGTGCGAACATAATCACTCTTATATATGCTCTAATATAAACAAGATTAAAGTATTTTCTTTTACTAAAACTTATCTATTACATATTTGGTCAGATTTATTTTAAATCTATTCAATTTCTCTTTCTTTCTTATGTTTTCTGTTATTTCATTAAAAAATTTCATCGCACTATACATCATCAATTTCTGAGATTTGACTTTCTTCCTGAATGGCAGTCTCAGTCTATCTCTTCCTCTTGTACGATGCTCGTGCTCATGTTGATTTGCATCAAATTTTCGTGTTAATTCTACTGATATTTTCTTATTGCGGATTTTATTATTAAATCCCATTATATTAAAATATATTTTCTGCTTAAAGGTCATCATATTCAGATCTTTCAGCATTACACTGATCCGAGTATATCTATTTTATTATTGTCAAATCTTTATTTTACAACACTGATAATTGTTGCATTTCTTCTTCGTTCGCCAAAAACAAAATGCTGCTGCAGTAGTTGATGTGAAGAATAATAACAGAGTTGTATATTATTTTACAAGACTCGGTACTAATAAATCTTCTGATCCTTCTCAGAAGTGATATTGATTGACTGTATTGAGATGTGTCTGTGAGATTATCTTAACGTATCTCATTAATCTTATCTTAATAATCGTTCATTGCTTCAGTTGGTGGTTTAATGATCCATTACCATACTTTCATATTCCTGTACTGTGCACACGTATGGCGTAGCTTCGTTCTTTCCGGGGCTTGTGGTTTGGATACGGATATTAATGTTAATTCTGTATCTACTGCCATAAGCGGATTACATAGTTTATCACAATTTTTACATTGAAATTTTATACTCTATTCGTTCAACGGACGTCATCACTATGTTTGCTGCGGTACGGAAAAGATCTACAGTAGATTTACCAAACCATTGCCTCAGGTTCTTCAATATGATGTTCGCCTTCTTCCCCATATTATCAGATGCAAGATCTCGTACTTCTCCGGATGTCTCATCATATGTCCGAGATATTGAAGTTTTAGAAGTTTTTACTTAATAAAGCCAATGGTAGTATATTTTAATGAAAACACATTATTGTTGTAAAGTAATAATTCCAGAGCATAGTTTTATAATATTTTTATTATTAATATTTAAGTCTAGTTTGCTTTTATAAATTGTTTACTTAATTTATTTATTATACTTTATTAATATACATGTTTTTGTTGTAACAGATATAAATATATTAAAATATTATAAATAAAATAAGATACAATTATATTGCAATTAAATACTCGTAGTTTATTATGTGGGATGGAGTAGACTCCACCTCTGATATATACAGTATTGTCCTGGCTACTTTGCTAGACTGCAGTCTGTGTTAAAGTAGCCAGTTTTTTCGTGCTATTGTGGTGTTATTTAATTCAAGAAAGAAAAAGATTCAACAGGAATAAAAAAAAATGTAATGGGAGTGTTGTATAACTAGTGAATTATATAGTGATTATTTTAGAATATTGGATAGCGATGCTTCTGATTGATCTCTACCCAATTGGATCATATATTGGGTCCACATTTGTGTAATCTTACTGGAAGTGAACGATTTCCAGTTGGTGCTGAGTGTGTTGTACAGTTTCGGAGCTAAGAACGTAAGTACTTTATTGCTTGGGGTGAGTTGTCGTTAGCATGGAAATATTGGACGAGTCTCAACATGTAGATTTGCCTTATGTCTAGGGCAATATACCTTAAAATTGTATTTTGACCTCTTTTAGCCGACACTAATATTGTTGTTGTTGCTCCTCCTCCTCCTCCAGTAAAGATGGTTAAACAATACAAACCGTTATTGTGGCTGTGATTGTGTTCGGTTGTAATAATTATTGGAAACTGATTATTCGTAATTCTTCGAGTAATGACTGGTGAATTGAAATCTTGTTTATGATGATTAATATTATCGTTAGAATCACAGTTATATAACAGTTTACCGTCACTGCCCAAAGAGGGTCAGTACATTAGAGGGAAAAAAAGATTCACGCAATTGTTTCACAAATGTAAAAAAACAGCCTACGTTAAAGGTGTTTATTGATGTAAAATGTGAATAGAATGAATGAAAGCATTCGTCACCCTTGTGGAAGGTGGAATCGCTTTTGAAGGGCGGACCGCGGAGGATGGGAGCACAATGCAAGGGGGAGAGGGGGCGCTGCATCGAGGGTGAAACTCTATACAGCGAAGAATTCAGTAATTTTACATAAAATGGACGCTTTTCAAATTTTTAAATGTTTTTCGGTCACAGACATTCCCGACACAATGGAATGTATCCCGGCGGCTTTCACCAGAGGCTTTGAACGGCCAAATAAGCAATACGTTGGACAGCATTCTTTCACTTGGCACATATTTCAACATTTTATTTTGTGTATAATATAATATATGATATCATATATATAATATTTTATGTATTATACAAGTGTGAGTAGAACGCGCGATGTATGCAAGAAAAGCGACCTCATTATGAATGTCAACAAGTTGAAAGACACCGGGCTAAATACTTGTAGGTAATGCATGCTTGGAATAAATAAATGAGTTTGTGTATTTGGGAAGTATGTTTGATAGAAACAAAAAGACAGAAAATATTTTAATGGAATTATAGCTAATGGGAACTTGTCAACCGAGGCAAGACTAGCGGTACACAATAAAGTTCTGGTACCGGAAGTAAGGCCTGACGCTGGCAGAAGAGGAACGAAAGTAGACTGAATGCAAACCTGATCTTAGTGTAGTGAGTAAGAATAAGAACGGTTCACTTAGGTGGTTTGGTCATATGAGAAGATAATGGTAAGTAAGATATACGACGCAAGTGTTGAAGACACCAAAAATAGAGGACGCCTGTGAAAGACTTGGCATGGCCAGGTGAATCAGATACCAGAATATGGTTTTGTTAGAAGCCACAATAATCGGCGAGCTTGTGTGAGAAGATGTATGAATATGATTGAGGGGAGAATTGTGTGTCACGACAGAAGAGTGTAGAGGTCTATCCTCTCCCCCTATCCCCACGGGGACACGGCGTGAAAAATAACAATGGACAGACGCCATCAACATTATAGTAAAGGATGTAGCGTGCACAAAATATGTAGTCACCGTGGTAACGTATAAACAGACATAATAATTATATATTCTGTAACCTTCCGATACAATAACAACTGTTCAGTCTACTACACATGTGTTTAACCCATATATAATATATTATGGAATTTAAATGTTACTACGTTTTGATTTTTTCTATTTAACGTGGTGGTCTATTTTTTTAAAAATACATAATTAATAAATTCATTCCTAAAAATAAATACACACAAATTCCGCCTTGAACCGGTGTTCGCCTCCTAGGACGGGACAGGCAAGAATTTTTTTTTTAAATTGGATATGTAATCATTGTAATTAATTGTAAATTGTACACAAATATAAAATGTTTAGAGAGAAATAATATAATAAAAAAGTTTGTTTCTTTTTATAGAATTGCTTCAATATAATATTTTATTAACAATTATATGATAAGTAGGTATTAGGGATTTCATTAAAATGTGGTGCTATTGTCGTAGGTGTAGGAGGCAGATTCGACCGCATGTGTTCGCTATTCGATATTTGTGTCCAGTAGATACTATATAATGTAAATACTAATTAAATGTATTAATTATACAGATATACATATAAAATCAATTTTATAGAAAAATATTGTTGTCGCTACCGGGATTCGAACCTGGATCTCTTGCAATCCGGATACGTGCATTATCCGATTATATTATACCACCAAAGTGGATTGACAACAAAATTTCGAACCTACACTTTTAAAATTAATACATCTATCGTTCCATTAATTGAAAGCAATCTACTTTTTTTTACGGAATTTCAAATACCTTTGAGTAAACCGATAGAAGACTCCAGAATTAGCAATATTTTTTATAAAATTGTTTTTGTATGTATATCTTTCTAATAAATACATTTAATTAGTATTTAAAATATCACAGACCGTCTGTTCTGAATAATTACAACTTCACAATAAGAATGTGCTCTCCTTAATAATACTATATAATGTACATGTATATAAGTAAATGATGTGTATATGTACTTAATTATATTTATAGTATCGTCATCATTATCAGCTGTTTTCTACCCGCTGTTGGATGAAGGCCTCCCAGAGAGTCTCCTACTTTTCTTTGTCCATTTATACATATTTCGGCAAGAGTTTGATGATTTCATCAGTCTAGCGATTTTAGGACGACCTGTCGACCTCTTAATTCCCCTCGGGTACCACTGGGTGACTCCAAACGATGCGGCCTCTCCAATGCTACTTCATTATCTTAACGTAGTCTATTATGTCTTATCACACGTTTCTAATATAGTTATTGAAATACTGTTTTGTTGAGAGTTTATATTTTACAGCCATGCGTGAGCATTTCTTTATTTAATAATATAAAACAAAGATAATAAATAAAAATATGAATCTTAACCACAAAGATAACATTGCTGATTTTAAAAGTACATTTCTTTATCTTTTATTTATTTAGAACAACAACCGTTGATTTAAATAATAATATAATAAAAATATAATAACATTCAACGATAGAGTTATGCACCCCCAAATAACAAAGATCTTGAATTATGGGGGTGGCTATCGATCAATAGATCTATAATAATTCAATGTGAAATTTAATAACAAAATAATATTTTATAAAAAATGCTGAGAAAATTTGTACAAATTTATATTTGCTGTTAATTTTATTGATTTTGACAATTGGTTATACAGTCTTGTAGCAATACATTAATCTGTATCTGTCCTATCCGTAATTTGAACATTTTTAACAAATCATGTTCATTAGTTTTGCTCCGAGTCTAAGAGTTATGATTGATATTTATTTTGTCTTCATTGAACACTTTCCGTTTTAGTATACTTAGTTGAAGTATCTATTTTTATTTATTATCTTTGTTTTATTAACCACTAAAATAAGTTTAAATACATCTACCGGTTTCGAAAAATACCATTTTCTTCTTCAGGATGTCATAACTAACTAAAACATATATTGTTTCTTTGACAGAATCTATTTTTAAAAAATCTATTTTTAGTACCTAACTCAAATCATTACTTAATACAAATTTACTCGAATAATTTTTAGGAAAAAATTTTAGAATGGGACTCGTAGTTAAATTTAGTTGGTTGTTTATAATTTTTTGATTAGTTTTACACGCTTTATTTATCTCCAACGATTCCAAATTATTTAATTTGTGACCAACACCGTTTATATGCAAAATTGACAATCCCAATTTTTTATCAAAATCATGACTATTTTCTATCAAATGATTAGAAAATTCTGAAAACCCACTATTGTTCAAACATCTCAAATGCTCCCTTACTATTATATTAAAATTTCTACCCGTTTTACCAATATAAAATGCAGCACAACCCTTGCAACTAAGTTTATAGACACCAGAATTGTTAAATTTATCATCTTTGTCTTTAGAATTTATGAGTAAATTTCCTATACTATTATTTGTATAAAATGCCAAAAATAAATATATGTATAAATGTAAGAAAATGTTATTTTTCGAAACCGGTAGATGTATTTAAACTCATTTTAGTGGTTAATAAAACAAAGATAATAAATAAAAATATGAATCTTAACCACAAAGATAACATTGCTGATTTTAAAAGTATGAAGTATATATATAGTACATATATATATATATAGTACAACATTCCCTCGGCACGGTAATAAAAATAAAACGTATCTCTAATTCCAAACACGAAAATGTCAATTACTTTATTTCTGATTGTTCCGAAACTGCCACAACCTTGTCCATCATCAGTATAGCCCGTCTCCGGTGAAGCGCGAAGCTGGAACCTGCAAATGCTCTTTCCCGCCTCTAAAAGGAAGGCCGGGAAGGCTGAAGTGTCGATAGTTGGGGTTGGGGAATGGCGGGGCTACAGGGGACCAGTCTGATAACTTCTAAAACACGTCTCAGTCCAGAGAACATGAATTGTTGACCAATATTTATTTAGAACATAATTATCAACTTATAATTGTACCATCTCTAAAGACTAAGGAAATCTGATTAGAGATACATGTTTATTTGTTTTTATTAATGTTGCTTTAAATTAGTTATTTGTGTTTTTATTTCTTTGTTTTTGCTGAATATTATGTTCCAGACCGATGTTGTTTTTCAATAACTAAGAAATAAAACATATTTTTAAAATTTATTTTTAAATGTCGATTACTTCATTTATTACAATTATCACACCGTCTCCATATTTCTGTTTTGATAAAGCACTTTTGCTTTCTCTATATTTATACATTTACTTTTATTTTAATATCTGATATTCCTGATTATACCCGGTCTTTCTATCACTATTGTATACCCTTCATGATGAAAATTATAAAATTCATAAAATAGGATTAAAAAAGGATGATTTTTTCACGAAACGAATGAGTTAGAAGAGAATTGTGAGGAAGATACATGACGCAAGTGTTGATGGCACCAGAAATAGATGTCCGTGGAAAACTTGGGACGACCAGGTAAACAAGGTACCTACTGGAAGATCAATCAATATCAACGAGTTTCCTGAGAAGTTGAATGAATGTGGATGAGGAGAGCATAATGTGTAAAAACATCAGAGTGTGGCTCTCTATATTTTATATATTATATTTATTTTAATTATTAATGCCGTCATGGCATCAATTTATTATGTATCAATATACGTGTAAATAAAGTATAAATAGCATATATTACGCTTTGATTGACACAAAATAAAATGAAAATTGTTGTTAAACACAGAACGGCTTTAAATATCTCACCACCATTGTGTCAACACAAAAATTGTCAAAAACATCATCATTATTTAAGCTTTGACCATTGGAATATATCGATAGAACTGAAATAGCTTCCACACCTGTAAAGTCCATGTACTAGTATTAATATGATATTCGCACGTAAAGGGTGTTTTTTTAGAGGTTTGTTTTTCGAATTGGTAATACTTTTTCCAGCGACAGCCAATTTAATAGCGGAGAGCTAATTGCGGCTCAGCTTTTTCAATATTCATTTGGACATAACATCTGTACAGCTGCAAAAAAAAGACAGTTTGTAGCACATATTTCACACACATTTTAAATGCATTGCCCAACTAGGGATGTTTTGAGGCAAATTGGTTTGCGTTTGAGTTTGGTTTGCCATTTCACCATGAATAGACTTAAGCCATCATTACGCTTGCAAATTGTGCAAATTTATTTTGAAAACTGTAGTACAGTTCGCGAAGCTTACCGTGCGCTATGTTTATTTTATCATCCATCCGGACAAGTAATTCGAATGACCATACCCATTTCGCACCACGCATACTCTAATTAATAATACGCATCCGCAAAGACGTCGTACAGTGCGCACCGAAGAAGCTGTTGTTTCTTTAAAAATGATGCCAGCCAGAACATTACAGTCAATGGAGAGCGCTATAGATCCATGATTACTGACTTTTTCTTTCTCCAATTGAATTGCATTAATGTAGAAGAGCTGTGGTTACAACAAGACGGCGCAATATGACACAACAGCGAGCGTCAAAATCAATTTGTTGAAGGAAACATTTGATGAGCGCATAATTTCGCGTAATGGACCAGTGAATTAGCCTCAAAGATCGTGTGATTTAACAACTATGGATTATTTTCTGTGGATATATGTGAATTAGCTAGTCTACGCCAATAAACCAGACACGATAGACGACTTGAAAGCTAATGTTCGTCGCGTTATTGCCGATGTACGTCCCCAGCTGCTCCAAAGTTTGACTTCCAGATTGCGCTTCATTCTGCCAGCCGCGGCGGCGCCCATATGCTCGAAATCATATTTAAACTTAAATGGCATACAATCTTTCCAGTAAGGCCAATACTATGGCTATTACCACGATTTTTATGTGTTTTATTTCATTTTAAGTTTTATTTTAGTATTATTTTAGTATTATAGTTTTATTTTAGTATTCGCATCAATATAATAATTCGTATTTGAATCAGCGCTAGTGACTATCTACTCAGAACTTCAAACGTGTAATGTTAGGGACTATATATAACGCCAACTTATGATTAGTAGCTACTGACTAAAGTTAAATTAATACTTTTAAAAGTAAACTATATTTTAAAATGAAAATACATTTTAAGTAGTAATATTTTAATAAAAATTAAATGAATTAACTAAAAAGATATTCGATAAATAGATTTTTTCAGTATATCTTTCTAGTTAATTCATTGAAATATATATAATAAAATATTTTTTGAATATGCAATTTCACAGCGAAAATGTACGCTTCTAAATGATTATATATTATTATTATTATTTTTTTTTTTTTTAATAATATATTAGAATAAAGTTCTTTAATAATTAAAACTAATTAGATGAATCACCCATTAACTCATTTTTCCGGCAAGTAAAAGTCCCGGTGGTAACTATATATTTTATCTACTAATTAAATATTTTAATTATAAAGATATACATATAAAATCAATTTTATCGAAAAATATTCTTGTTGCGCTACCTGGATTCGGACCTGGAACTCTTTTCCAATCCGGGAAATTACCTTATGCTACAGCGACAGTACTTTTGACGACAAATTTTCGAACTCATATGTTACATTTTTCAAATGAACACATCTATCGTTCCATTATTTGAAAGCCATCTACTTTGTTTTTACGCAATCTCAAATACCTTTGAGTAAATTAACAATTCATTTTTATTAAATTTTGGACATATTTATACAACTTATATATTATTAAGGAGAACACAATCTCATTGTAAAGTTGTAAATATTAATTAATGCATCTTCTCCGGATTGGAAAGAGATCCAGGTTCGAATCCCGATAGCAACAATAATATTTTTCGATAAAATTGATTTTATATGTATATCTTTCTAATTATTACATTTAACTAGTATTTAAAATATCACATACCTATGTTCTGAACGATTACAACTTCATAATATGAATGTGCTCTCCTTAATAATATATTTTATCAATAGATAGATTTTTCTGTTTATTACCGTACTTGTAAAATAATTAACAAATCTTCTAGCTATATTTTGATTAATAAATAATTTCACACAACCACAACGATGCATATAGAATTGTGGCCTGAAATTTCAGCCACACTAAAACATTACAGAATAACCCAAAATAATTTTTAATAAATACTAAAAATTATTTATATTATGCAAGAAAATATCTTTAATACAATGAGATGTAACTGAATCGTAGTTTTGAAATCCTCAATTTTAGACAGGTTGTTTTTAAGGGTGGAATAATTTTTTTTAAGATAATATGTTACCATGGCTCAGACATGTGACATCAACCATCACTACATATATGTAATATGTTTTTTTTAAATACCTGAACAACGTTCTTATGGCCCGTATCCACGGGGGAGATTTTTATGAGATGTTCAATGTGAGGCAATCTTTGAGACGTGGCTTATTTGGAGACAACTATCGACCTTCGTGATATATCGTGTACCAAGTCTCAGAGACTTGCCGTCTCACGCCTTACTTCGCGCTTGTTCTACGTCAAACGTCAAATATTTTTTCATTATTCACTGATGTTCCATTCGTCAGTTGGATGAAATTGAATCTTTCCAGCAGCGGTTGAACGTGATAAATATTTGTAAATTAATATCTCGGTCTGTCTAACTTCAGAATAAATATTTGCAGGTACCTATCTATGGTTCTAAGTGACGTATTGAGTCTCGCTGTCAAATCAAATGTCATGTATCTCCAGATCAAATTCGCACGTGGTATCTCTTTCTTAGCTGACTTCACTGGGACTGGAACGTTGCCGAAAAAATAAGAATTTTCTAGATATCTGATCACAAATAAATAACAAGTTTTATTAACCTAATGCATAAAATTAATATACAATGGAACCCCGATTTTACATAACAGAAATTTAGGTTTTCCCTCCATTTCTTTTCTGCAGTCTCGTGTCGTTTTAGTACATTACAAACTCTATTTTACGTTTGTCTTACCAGCGATTTACGTCTAAAATTGATTGAAATTTGTTCGCTATACGCCATAGAGCCAAGAGTGTGTTGGTCGCTTGCTTGCTTGTCTTATAAAGAAGAAGTGTATGCTCATTCCATAAATCCAGTATCTACAAAGGACGATGCCATATTGAGACATATTGAAGGCCTCAAAGCATATTTGATTAGTATTATCAATGCACCACCAGAGTTCTTTAATTTAATTCATAATATTGAAATAACTATTTAAAAACAATTTCAATTAAAAATCCCATTTTTTTAATATCCCCAATTTATATATTTTTTTGTTGGTCCCTTACTTAAAAGTGCCAGTTATTAGAGTATTAGCTAAGAGGGAGTTAATTGTGCCGAGCTGTGGATCGTGATAATGAATCACGACAAACGTCCCAAACAACAGGATGTGAGGTGGCCGACACTGATGACAGTGAGCTAGAAATTCGATGACGCATACAAGTAGGCAAAGTTGTTATGAACCAACTGTAGATAATGACAAACAAACAAATGACAAATATTATTTTGGTTCAATCTTCAAATGTTTCGCTGGAGAAAGATGTTAGGATGGACTGCACGACGCGCGGTTACCTCAATCGTGCAACAAATCCAATTTATCTGTAGCACGTGTCCAATTCGATCGATCAAATTGAATGTCGTGTACGCGGGAACACGTGTACATGATACCTAGATTTTTCTTCATCATTGATGTCATGATTGTCGTGGCGAATAATAACTGGGACAAGACAATCAGCTCGCCCACCATCGCCATCTAGTATCTTGACATTTTAACGTTGGCTGTACATATTATTACAATCTCTGAATAAAATAAATTCATTTAGTTGCTTTTTTTTAGGAGAACACATTCTTATTGTGAAGTTGTAATTATTTATAACATAGGTCAGTGATATTTTAAATATGAATTAAATCAATTTTATCGAAAAATATTGTTGTTGCGCCACCGGGAAACACCAAAATTTAATAATAATGAATTGATAATTCTGGCGTCTGCTATCAGTTTACTCAAAGGTATTTGAGATTCTGTAAAAATAAGGTGGGTGGTAAATGTATTAATATCACAAAGGTAACATATAGGTTCGAAAATTGTCGCTAAAAATGTTGTCGCTGTAGCATAGTTGGATAATGCACCTTCCCCGGTTAGGAAAGAGATCCAGGTTCGAATCCCGATGGCGCAAAAACAATATTTTTCTATAAAATTGATTTTATATGAATATCTTTCTAATTAATATATTTAATTAATATTTATTTAGTTGCAGTTATTAAATACACATCGAATAGTACTTTTGGCATTCTTATCGTTATAAACGTTATATCGATATTGGTGCATAAATGAATTGGTCAGGCACCATCGTGACGTGAATAGGGGATGAGAACAGACTACACAGCTGGATGCAGCTGCATGCGGATTGGATGTTGTGGGAATTCATGGCTTACCGGAGTACCTACATGTAAGTTAATTTTTAAATTATTTTCTTTATGCGTAATACTTATGTAATAAAAACATTATAAATATTTACATAATAAAAATAACGAAATGGAAAAAAATACTTAGTTAAGGAGAACACATTCTTATTATGAAGTTGTAATTAATCAGAACATAGGTCTGCGATATTTTTAATACAATGTTGAATTGAAATGGATGGATGAAATGTTGTATTTAAAATATCACAGACCGTCTGTTCTGAATAATTACAACTTCACAATAAGAATGTGTTCTCCTTAATAATATATAAGTTGTATCAATGTGTCTAAAATTTAATTAAAATGAATGGTTCATTCTTGGGCTTCCTATCGGATTACTCAAAATGTATTTGAGATTACGTAAAAATAAAGTAGATGGCTTTCAAATAATGGAATGATAGATGTATCAATTTGAAAAGTGTAACATATAAGTTCGAAAATTTGTCGTCAATGCACTGTGTGCTGTAGCATAAATTCGTTGGTCGATAAATTAAGAATATAAAAAATATTAATTTTCTGACATTATTGACAAGTTACTTCTCATATTGCATAATTAGTGCTAATATTTGAAAAATGTTGAAGTCTGATCAATTATATTACATACTAATGTCCTGTGTGTCACGAGTAAGGATCTCGACACATTAGAGTAAAGTTTCAATTTCCTTTGAAATATTCGAATTAGATAGAAATGTGTCCTAATTTTTTTTAAATACGTGTCACATCAACATGCTTACTATTTTAAAACTAAGCTATACGATCGCGCTATGAAAATAGAACTAACTTGCTGGTCTTCTAGAATGATCACCAAGCAACTACTAGACCTATAAGTACATCAATATTTCACTTCATTATTTATTTTTGGAATATACATATTTTCAAATAGGAAATAAGCAAATACATTTTTATTTATTTTATTTATTATCTTTGTTTTATTAACCACTTACTTATGTTAATACACGTTCCCGGATTGGAAGAGATCCAGGTTCGAATCTCAGTAGCAATAATAGTATTTTTTGATTTTATATGTATGTCTTTCTAAGTAATACATTTAATTTGTATTTAAAAGATTATTTCAATTATTTATCTACATTATACATCGTTGTAGGAGCATTACGAGCTGAGTATCATCTGATTGAAACTCGGCTATATGCTAACAGACGATGACTGTACTGTGATATATCTCAACTAAATCTCTGAGGTTTATCTCATCGTGTCTCATTCCATGAACACGGGCTATTACATGCTGCAGTCCACCCGCGAACTTGCTATAAAATGTTCCGAAATTTTAATATTTCTGTGAGCGCGCTGGATGCTACCTACTTGGACTAATATCATATTTTTACTATCGTCCTAGATATATATATATATATGTTTATTTGTATGGGTACATGTACAACTGCAACATGTTTCACGCTGAGGGCTTCTGCAGATAAATTGCTAGCTTCAATTATAACACGCATGGTAACAAAAATTGAATATGGTTACGGGAAATGTTCGGGGGTATGGCCGTAGGGATAACGTGAGCATGATTGCATGCACGCCATCGTTATGATGTTACCATGGCCAAAAATCTCCGATAATATCTATCCATGCATCCAACTGCAAACCACTCGTGGACGGCATATCCGCGGCTAGGCGCCATTGCTGAACGCTCTTTATCATTATTATCTCTATCGTATTAGTAGATATCACTTTTCTTTACCTTCGCTTGTATTTGTCAGCTAATTTTTATATTAAATCTCACAAAATTTATATATTTACTTGTTGTGCATTTTATTTGTATGCACACAGCTATTATTTCATCCTGATCGAACTTACGGTTCACAAGCCACGGCGTCTCGAAGTTGAATGAGCGCGTCAATACGCGCCGCTTACGTAACACATATTGATCGCGTAACTGGTACGAAAGTCATCACGTGGGTGACACCAAAATGCAAATATTGAAACAATGAATTTGCGTTAGTAGTTAGCGTTGGTAGTCTGTGTTCACTTATCAATAAGTAGTGGTTTTAACATTATTATTTATTTCATATTTTGCCTCACAGTAATTTCGCTAATATTGAAGAAGCGATAGATAATTCAATTATAAATAAAGCGAAGTCATGTCACTTTAGTGGAACAGTCATAAATATATAAAAAAGAAACATAAATAAAAAAACCGGGGTTTTCTATAGCCATATTTATATTCCGTTGGAGAAATTTAAATACGTACCCTAGAATATTTTTGATGAAGATTTATGAATCTGGTCAAAGCACAGCTGCCGAGAAAGAAAGTGCCACCTCCTTTTCTTTACTTTCTTCGGTGGAAACATATGATTAAAAGAGATAGACACGTTTCGGAAACATCTCGCCGCTTCGTTCCTTCATCTCACTTGAAAAGGATTCAGACAACGATTACTGATAGGACCAAATCCTGATGAAGGCGAGAAAACGAAGGAGTGCCAGAGACGCCGTTAATTTGACAAAATTGAAACGGGTTTAATACAAGTCTCTTCGCTCGTCAATGTATCTTTTATGGAAGTCAAATTTTCTCCGGTCTTCTGCGACCTTCTTCCAAGTCACCCGAAATACTTGAATAAAGAGCATTAAGTAATAGCTTTTTCAACAGAGTATCTCATTTAAGGTAAATTTCTATATTCTAGATATTACCACTTGTGCGCGTGTGAGTATTTATGTTTTGTCTAGAGCAACGTGTAGAAATGAAACACCACTTACAAAGGTTGGCGTTTATTGATGGATAAATTATACAAAGGCGGTATACAGTATGTGGTTGAATGCTTGAGTGGCTCGCTCGAAAGGCCTGCGGAGAAGTGGTCGCTAGATCCTAGGGTTCGTCGCGATGTATGGCGTATGCTGATTGGTTGGTTGAGTTTCTACCCTATATGGTTGTTAAGTGAGTCCCTACTTGACCATGTCTGCGGGGCGCGCGCAGAGTCACCACAGGACTTCTCTCTATTACTGCCGCGAACTGACGTGCTAAATGGACCCATTTCTGAACCTAAAAATTGAAAAAAATGAGTTTATCAATTATTTCGCGTCACATTGTTTTAAATGAATATAATATGATGCTAATTGTAACAATTGTGAAAAATTTGAAGCGTTATATTCAATGTATTATTAAGACGTTCAACGTAATAAAATAAGTCATTTCAACCTTCAACTATTTATATCCTTATAAACTACATGCAACATTTATATGTCAAAATAAATTATAAATCTAACGATTTTTTTTTTAGAGGTTTATTTTTCAAATTGTCGACAATTTTTCCAGCGAAAGCCAATTTGATAACTGATAGCTGATTTGGGCTCAGTTTGGTTTGCCATTTCTCCATGAATAGACTTACGCCAGAACAACGCTTGTAAAATGTGCAAATTTATTTCGTAAATCGTAGTTCAGTTCGCGAAACTTACCGTGCGCTACGTCCATTTTACGGTCGACGTAATCGTATATCCGAGCAAGTAATTCGAATAATCATGGGTAGTTTTTACAACACGTATACTTTAATTGGTAATACGCTTCCTCAAAGAGGTCTTACAGTGCGTACCGAAGAAGCTGTTGCTGCAGTGGAACGTAGTATTGAGGAGGATCCGAATGAGTTGATTCGCCATCGTGCACAGTAATTGGAACTGTGTGTATGTAGAAGATTTTGGGGAAAAATCTTGTTTTACGAGCTTACAAAATTCAGCTAGTGCAAGAATTGAAGCTGCTTGATCATTGTATGCGTCGTATGCTCGGTGAATGGGCCGAAAACGAGATTCATTTTCAACACAAAATTTTGTTCAGTAATAAGGCTCATTTTTGGTTGAATGGCTACGTCAACAACCAAAATTGCCACATTTGGAGTGAAGAAATTCCACAAATCATTATTGAGACGACGTTACATCTTTAAAAAATCACCGTATGATGTGATTTATAGGATGGTGAAATCATTGGTCCATATTTCTTCAAAAATGATGACAGCCAGAACGTCAATGAAGAGCGCTGTATATCCATGATCACTGACTTTTTCGTTCCCCAATTGAATGGTATTAATGTGAAAGATCTGCGGTTTCCACTAGATGGCGCAACATGCCACACATCATGCGCCACAGTCAATTTATTGAAGGAAACATTCGATGAGTGCATAATTTCGCGTAATGGACCTGTGAATTGGCCTCCAAAATCGTGCGATTTAACACTTTTTGATTATTTTCTGTATGGATATGTGAAGTTGCTACATTCGCCGCGCTATTGTCAATATACGATCCCAGCTGCTCCTAAAAGCGGTCAAAAATTGGACTTCCAGATTTCGCTTTATTCGAGCCAGCCGCGGCGCCCATATGCGCATAACCATATTTAAACACTAATGTTATAAAATTATCTTTCCAATAAAATCAATATCATGGCCAATACCACGATTTTTATGTGTTTTATTTCATTTTAAAGTTATATATCATAAAATTATAAAGTTTATATTTATATTTTATGTATTATACTTGCATTAAATTACTTTACCTGTCTCAACACAGAGTTTTCTAGCGAAACAGGCACGGTAAAACTAAAACATAATTCAACGTAAAAAATGTATTGAAATAAATAAATAATAATAATAACATATCTCCCGCAAAGAAGTACGGTTGTACAGCACTGTTGAGGCAAATCCTTGACAATGACACGTGTTACCGTGCCAAAATGTCGGTTTACATTTCTTCAAGGAATCTACAAAAAATATGTATTAATAAAAAATGTGGGTACACAAATCCCGTAAATTTTATCTAATTACAATTAAATATCTCGGCCAATTAGCCGGTTCAACTGTCTCATTTAATAGTTCTCAATATCTTGTTTGCTCTCTTCAATCGTCAATTTGTAACATCACTTTTATTTTTATTTTTTCAAAGTTTCTAATTTCTCAATGATATAAAATATTTTGCACATGTTATTCCACTTATAATATAATTTGTATAGCGCCATTTTCGTAAAAATTTTCACCTCAAGGACGCTTTACACATAAACTGTTTATAGTTCTACAATTATCTTTGTTTTTAAAATTAAAAATTGTTTTTTTCACTTATAGAAATGACTTTTTAAAAAAGTGCATTTTAAGTTTCTTCTTGCATAGTCTCTGGTGCACTGTTTTTTATGATGGAGGGCAAAGTTCAAGTTCTTGGGCCTACCACTGTTCACTAAATTTAGACTCTACGACCCTTCCTGCGGCTGAAGTAGAGGCTGACCTAAGAGTTTGACGTCTACCATTCAAATCGTCTGGGATACAAAGTTCTTGAAGATACAGAGGCGCCATGTTGTGTGTCGCCTTGTACATCAACCAAAACAATTTAAATGCAGTTATTTCAGGGAAACAGAGCCAATGTAGCTGATGTAAAAGGGATGTTATATGAAAGAATTTGGAAACTCGATATATTATCCGTGCAGCCGCATTTATAATAAATTGTTATCTATCCAGTTGAAACATTAGGCTGGCTTGCATATATGCTGTAACAATAGTCCACACGTGACACCACAATGAGTAGACGCGCTACCTCAAGTGGAAGATGTCTCCAAATACTTTTAATCCTAGTTAATGTCAGCATACACTGGCAGTTTTACTGATTTGTATATTCATTGAAAGATCTAAATCAATATGCACGTCCAACAACTTAACTGTAAATTTAGCATCCGTAGACATGTATTCCTGTATTAAGATTTTCTTTCTGGGTGTTGCTGTCTATAGTGGTTCTGTTTTGTCTTGTACTGTAATAGTCTTTTACTATTACAGTACAAGACTGTTTTTATACTATTTGTAGACTGTTACTACTATTTTTATATTGTCCCTAAATATCATACTAGGGATATCTATCAGGGTCATTAACCTATTGAATGCTTCCGTATCAATAGTTGATTCAGCGACCATGGTTCGGGATCACATAGGGCGCCTGTTTCATATAATATTTCAACATACACTAAAAGATTCCTAATACTTTGACGGTGCTGACACCTTCAGTTATTTCTGGAAAATAGAAACGTACCTCATTAAAAACATCGATAATCTGTGTTATTGTTTGTGTGATAAACGTGTTTCGAGCACATTGCTGTACCGTTATGTATGGTTTTGTATGGAGTTTATGTTTGATCATTTATAAGCATGCTATAGTGTTAGGACGGCCTGCGAAGAAGTAGAAGTTCGTTGCTTGAGTATTATCTCTGGTGTTAATGGATATTCGCTATTGCTCACTAGTCGTTCTAGTTCAGGCCCTAATGGTTGATACGTGAGCCCTTACCCGGCCATAACTACAGATTGATAATCTATTCATTAAAAATAATTGCAGTTGTTCATAAATTTCTGTTAATATTAGTCCCAGTTATAAAAAGACAAAAGGTTTACCCAATCCAAATTTAAAAAATATAAAAAAGTAACTCCGTTCATATTGGACATTAGTAAAAACTCACTCACACACACAGACGAAACCCACTTGATTCTTGCGGCCAGTGATGTAAAAAATTCATATGTTTATTAACAATGCCTTCCGTTTCTCTCTTGTCGATGTGAATTTAATTGAAATGTTAAAAGCCAGAATTTCGATATTCAGCGATACTCGGGAGCAGCTTTCATTCAAATGTCAAAATTGCTTTTTCGGAAAAGCGAGTACATCGGCGCTTTGCAGTTTGGCGATGCGACGTGCGTTCCGGGGTTTAAAATATCCGGTGTAAATGACGTCACTGATTCACTACAAACAATGGTGATTATTTCGTGAAAATCATATTTCGGTACACAAATTTGGCCGCGGAATCTGCCTTCAAACCAATTTGGCGAATGAAATAATTTCAAATTAATACATTTGTCGTTCCATTATTTGAAAGCCATCTATATTGTTTTTACGGAATCTCAAATATCTTTGAGTAAACCGACCGCAGACGCCAGAATTATCAATTCATTTTTATTAAATTTTGGACACATTGATACAACTTATATCATTAAGGAGAACACATTCTTATTGTGAAGTTGTAATTATTCAGAACATAGGTCTGTGATGTTTTAAATACTTATACAACTTCACAACAAGAATGTGTTCTCCTTAATAAGAAAAAGATTATCTTATTTTAATTTTCACAGAATAACATTCCCTAACACTTCGCTTTTACTGTCCATATTCCCGTTATCGACCAAAACCTCCCCCCTCTTCTCAAGCCCCGCTCCATTGCCCGAATAAACTACAATACTGTTTAGTTTAGTTATCACGATTACACCGACATTAATACGAGTGTAATATTTATTAGCGTATGTGACAAATTCACTAATAACTAACAATGGTGCATTGCTACAGTCAGTTTCATAATACTAGTTGTGATCTTACAAATATAAATTCGTAATTTTGGAACGTGTGGCGGACGGCTGGCGCCATCTATGGATCAACACTGGGTAATCACAATGCACTGACCGCATGAGAAATCTTCACTTTCTACCTAGGAAGGGGGGTGGGTTTCAGTCATTAATTGGAATATGAGCTATTGGAGTGAATTAAAGTGAACCTCTTCCACATCACGCCCCACTACCCGAATGAAACTATTTTTTGTTTATCTGTCACCTGATGATGAGATAAACTGCATCTCTCGAAACTATAGCAGTGACGAGATAACCCAACGTTTTTTTAAAAAAACAGTCCATCATTACTACGGTCTTTTGTATGTACAATACTTCGAAATGTCCTGCTGAAAGCGGATGCTGCATATCCTGTGGACCGCGAGGCAAATGTCTCTATCCAGTGGTGTAGTGCTAAATAAGTTTAAGGCTAGCAAAAAAAATTCTTTCGTAAACGCTAAAACCATGCATATGTCAAAAAAAACAATCGAGCTATAACATAAAAATATAGTGGTGGAATAAGATCCCGTGGACTGTAACTAGAATGGTTTTAAATATTTGACGCAACCCGAAATGGAAGTCTGAAGGAAACAAAGGCAAATGGATATGGCCTACCTTGATTTGAAGTCCTGTGTTGGGCGTCGATTTCACCTCCAGTCGACGAGCACGTATATTATGCCGAACCGAGATATCGATGACGGCACTTCCGAAAACGATTAAACTTTCTCTGCGCGATCCAAGCGATACGCACGGCGTGAGTGTAGGGCGGCAGAAGAAGCACAAAAAAACCTTAATGCTTCGTGGTCGAAGCACAATCGGAGAGTATTCCCGGGCGGCGAAATTTAAGGTAATCAGCCAGAGCGGGACAGGTATAAAATGATTGGATGGACGAAAGAGGACAGGGAATGAGTATTCGACTTGCGTCAACATATAGATATGTCTATTTATTTAAGTTGAGTTGACATATGTCATCAAATGCATGAGATCAATGGTTGAAAGAATGTAATAACGCCACAGCCTAGATGATCCAATTTTTAACCAAAAAAAAAAAACTCTAACTACGTTTTGAAAATACTCCGGTCCCATACATATTTTTTTTATTCTCATAATATTCGTCCGCTGCACGATATTTTAGGCGGAAATATTTTGTATCAAAGAAAAATATGATCCGTGTCAAAAAAGTGACTCGCAACTGGCCAGCTCTCCGGAATCAATCCGATTCGATAAATACCGAAAATAATCCGTCAGCCGTATACCGCGTGCACCGCTCTTCGATAAATGTTTAACCGAGGCTAGCTCAAAAGATTCTGCCGCTGGTGAAGTATAAAGGCTCACCCACATAAATGTGATATTTAACAACTCATTATGTATGGAAAGATAGAAGACAGCAGAGGCGTAGTACAAAAAAGATTAAATACTAATTTAATGTATTAATTATAAATATATACATATAAAATCAATTTTGTCGAAAAATATTGTTTTTGCGCTACCGGGATTCGAACCTGGATCTCTATTTCTAATCCGGAGAAGTACACTACCAATTGTGTTATATTACCAGTATTTTTCATGACAAATATGTTACACTTTTTCAAATTAATACATCTGTCGTTCCATTATTTGAAAGCATTCTACATTGTTTTTACGGAATTTCAAATACCTTTTAGTAAACCGACTGCAGACGCCAGAATTATCAATTCATTTTTAATAAATTTTGAACACATTGATACAACTTATATCATTAAGGAGAACACATTCTTATTGTGAAGTTGTAATTATTCAGAACATAGGTCTGTGATGTTTTCAATACTAATTTATTAAATTAGACCTATGTTCTAAATAATTACAACTTCACAATGTGTTCTCCTTAATAAGAAAAAGATTATCTTATTTTAATTTTCACAGCATAACATTTTCGCTTTTACTGTCCATATTCCCGTTATCGACCGAAATCTCCCCCCTCTTCTCAAGCCTCGCTCCATTGCCCGAATAAACTACAATACTGTATTTAGTTTAGTTATCACCTGATGATGAGAGGGAATGCACCTCTCGAATCCCAACGCTTGTATAATACACAGTTTTGTTGAGAAAATTAAAATAATCATTAAAATTATCTTGGTTGTGTAAAGAATGTGGTTTAATGTCAAAAATCATCATGGTCGCCAACCTTCGATTCAAGGTGCAAATGAAGAAGTCTTGATAAAAATTGTGCACGCGCTATATTTTTTTGGGTGCGATATGATGTCAAACCGTGTGCGCGCGCACACCCGCACAGCGAATGAGGGAACATTACTAAACACTCAAAGCGTGCATAATGCCTAAACGATGAAAGTTTCAAAGGTTGTGATCATATAGACAGTTGGTCTCCTGGACCACATAAAGGGGTCCTCTTTTAAAGGTCAGCAAGACCGGGTCCACAATACTCAGCACTGAGTATACTATAAAACACAATAAATTAAACAGTCACTTTGACACGACGTTATCAGTAAAGAAAGAGCTCCAAAGTTATCGGGCTAATATTGCCAATAGAAGTTATTACAGCGAAGAATAAATCTCGCGGCCCTTTCGGCTACGAAGTTTGCTTAACTTCCTATTAGGCTGGGCCGGCTGTCGTTGAGCTGCCCCCGGAGCAGCGGAGGGTGTGCTAATGGTGTTTTCTCGTATAAAAATTAGGGTGGGTTTATTATTTCGTATTGCCCGTTCGCCCGCAGGCTAACTGCGCGCAATGTGTAGGTTACTTATTTGACTATAGCGGGCAAATCAATTCGGGCGACCTCTGTCGTGCGTAATTAAAATATTCTTTCTTTACGACCGCCCAAATATAGACGGGGCGGCGGCCTGAACTTTTAATTGAAATCGGTTTATGGTTTAGGGCTGCTCACGTTTTATCGAAAAATCGAGGAAGCTTTCGTTGATGTTCCGGCGGCCCCGTCAAGACTCCAGAACCTCCAGGACCTGCCCGGTATTTTCACCATTCTGTTTAACAAGCTGCCACAAAATCAAACACTATTCTGGTTGAATTAGCATTTTATTAGCTTGGCCATAGCATTTTTACTTTCTGAACATCTAGATTTTCTTCTACCGTCAACCACTTCCACCGCTCACCGGTGGCGAAACATGTAAAATGTGAAAATCAAATGTCAGTCCTCAATACTTTTAGGTTTTTTTTTTAGTTTGATATAATCCTATTTTGAGAACTTAATCTAAATTAATTTCTAAACTATTCATAATTATTGTAAATTTTTCTAAATCTGCAAGGAATTTGGGAGAGGGACAGGAATATGGTAAAAAGAGGACTGAATGACCAACCAAAACGAGGAAAAAACACGACCCACCTGAAAAATGCTGCATTAAGTATCTGGATTCTTCTTCATTGGAGTCACAAGTCTTCTGGCTTCAGAGAACGTACTCCGTTGTTCAGCACGAAATACTCTTGTTCATTCACTTCGGTGATGGCGCGAAGCGTGCCACAGCAAGCATATGATGAATGCACTAATCAGTACGCATGATAGCAAAAAACCAATTACACACAAACGGTACAGGTTCATCACGCACAGCGAGAAACTATAGACATAAACATTACACTACCAGCCATAGTTATTATATAAACAGAGTACTCGGTTGATTCAGGTGGACCAGATACAAAAAAAATTAAACAAATAATAGATATCTCATAGAGACGAAGCTATTTAAAAAATATATATATTTAATGGAAAATATTTAGAAGTATGAGTAATTACAGGGCTTACGGCCTGTCCTCAACTGGCTTAATTGATCACTTTATATAAATATAACATTCACCATTCTCACCTATCAATCTCCTAATCTATCAAATTTTTAAACGTTGCATATATTCTTGTACATATTCAAATATTACAAAAGGAATTGTTTGACTGTCCAATATTTAGAATGAATTTATGAATTTACGGTGAAGCTAACATCAGAAATTTGTTAATATAATTAAGCATACCTTGGGTCGTGTCTTGAAGTTTATTGCAGTCTCCTGGTTGTACAAAAATAAGGTTAAGGTTAAGTAAATTTAAATATAAGAAACACAGATTATCACAGAATAAAATGTGATACTTTAAAAAATGCTGCCGATTCCCTTCTGCCTTCTGCCGGCTACGCCCTCAAGTTCACACGAAGTGGAGGTATGTGTCGCGGCTACAGCGTATCTAATTCGTGGCGCCCTCTGTCCGCCTCAGATATATGGGGACGGAGATTCAATATCACCGAATGCCTTTCAGATACAAACACAGATTGCCCAGGCACTATTTCCTGAAGCGAAGTAACGCGCTCGATCCTCCGGACTGAGATGCACACAGAAGCGGACAGCGTCGACTGAACTCTCCAAAAAATGACTGTAAATATAAAAAACAATATTCTTAAGTTTAGTAGTTATTTACTTTAGTTTACCTATAAGTATTATGTTAGAATAAGGCGTGCACTGTACATAAAGTGTCGCGCCTAATTAATTTGAAATACTTAACTTCCAGTAAATTGTTTAGAGGGTTTTTTATCAGAATTTTTTACCCTTCCAATTCATGTATTAATATAAAACACTTATGATGTTTATTACAATAAGGTAGTTAGTAAAAGTGTCAAAGCGATTAGCGCTGATGCATTTGTAGTAGTAGATTTGGCGGTCTGGCCGCATGTAGAGTACTCAGAGTATCGTAGACTCTAACGAATTGGAAAAATAATAATAATAATAATATCACCGCCATTGTCAGCGTCTCTGACCGACATTGATACCAGAAACATCTGCATTCAGGACCCAGGTGACTCTCAATCACCAACGCTTACTGTCTACCCCTAATGAAATAAACAACTCGAAATCATCACCAGCTTCTACACACGTAAAATGTAAGAGGATTTAGTACTACGCGGTTTTATCAATTAAATAGGAATAACTTGCTTAATTTCTTGTTGTCACACTGATATGATATATAATATCATACCGAATATATTATTTATAGATCGGGCTTTCGTAGCATCCGCTGCATTAGCCAATAGTTACTGGCGTAGAAGTAGAATAATCCCCGCTGTGAAATACCATCACTGTCGCTCATCAGAACACATGTTTTATTTTTTTAATTGAAATATTCCCATCAAACTTTCATTAAAAACCTTATCAACATTGCAATTTGCAGGCCATTTATTTTTCCAACAAGATATCAAAGAATGATATATTGAAAACGCCGCTATGATTGAGTAGCAAGTATCAGCGAAGGGTAATTACATTTTTCAGCGAAGCCGGCGTGATTTTGCGATAAAATTCAGATGACATCTGAAAATCCACCGAAAAAGTGTTCAACAATAAAAATAACTAATCTAAAATAATTTTTGGTCCTTTATTTATGTACACCGTCACGCCGTTTTTAAATTACAGCCTACTATTTGTACACGCTCTTATTACAGCACTTATGCGGTCCACAACTTTTTTTTAAATATTTACCTTCTTATGAAACTACTTACTGAATATAAATTCAATAATGTAACTAACGTATTGCAATGTTTGAGGTTTGAGTCTAAGCGTGCGAACTATACATCACAGATTGAAGGCGACTCGGAAGCTGTTGTAGTGGATGACGTCGGTACGTGAAGTGACGAGGCCGCCGGCCGGTGCTGCCCGCTACCTAGCGTGTCTGACACGTATACCCAGGTACATGCATCCAGTATATTTTAACTTTATGCCTGTCATGTGTGCGTAAGATCCAGTATCGCATTAACGTTGCGATATTATTTTTACTTAATTAATGAAGTAGTAAATAGATACTTAATACATGTTTATGTAAATACCTTCGATAGCTGGTTCCCAGGTTTCCAATTAACAATAAGCACACATATGATATATGAACTGCACCAACCTTTTACTTTTGCTGTCTTTCTGGTCCGATGTTGTTGTTCTTTTAGCTGGGTTGTCTTCTTTAGATTTCGACCGACCAAAATGGTGGTTTGGTCCAAATAATAGTGGTTTATTGGGACCGTTGGACTGTTCGAAGAACGGGATGTAATTAAATAACTCCTGTCGGTTACCGTATTTTTAGCGTTCTTGTAAAAGGGTAGCATTACACACACACACACACACACACACACACATGTACATTATTATAAACGAGGAAACCCAGTGGTGCCAATCGAAGTAACAAGGCGCGTAAACACCACATATTACTAATGATGTTGTGTCACGAGTACTCTGTGAGATGCTGCAAGCTCTCTAAGTCATTGAAACGCAGAATTCACGACGGCAAAGCTGTACGTGATTACTACGACTTATCTGTAGTATCATTTACCAGTGCAGGCTCTAGCATTTGTAGCGCCTTCGGGTGAAATTTTTCTATCCTTGATTTAAAAATTAACGGTGTACTCTCAGATTCCGTAGTTACAACGTCCTCCTGTGTCCAGACCCTTTTATTCGTGATTCAATATTGCGCTGATGATAAGGTGGAGAGAAGAGTATTGCATGGGAAAAATATTTAATTTTTCTAATCTTCATTGATTTTTCAGCTCATTGAGACGTTCGTGATGATATTTGAAAAAGCAGAAGATCTTCTGGATCTATATGACGTTCGTCTTGCTTTTATTCTATTATGTATTTTGTAATGCACATAAACATTTTATTTTTTTTAAGCTGTGGTTCTTTCGCAGATTTTTATTTTTTTATTTCGGCTTATTCGGCGCCCCGGCTTGCTCGCCACCCCCTCGGGCCGGCCCTGATCCTTACCGAAAATCTACAAAATTCGTGTACTTGTTTATAGATACAACTAAGTGATATTTGACGTGATATATAAATTCTTAGTTTTTGTAAATGTAATTAAATTGAAGAATTACGCCGTAAAAAAGTACGATATGCATAATGATTGTGAAAATGAGTTGTGTTTTATAATTTTTCGTCTTCTTTAACGATCTACATCCTTTGACATCGCTTCTGTGATCCAGTCGTACGGCTTTCTTAACATTATCCATAAATTTATTTATTTTACTTTTAAAATTATCAATATTAATCTTTGTGGTAAAAATTCATATTTTTATTTATTATCTTTGTTTTATTAACCACTAAATTGAGTTTAAATACATCTACTGGTTTCGAAAAATACCATTTTCTTCTTCAGGATATTATAACTAACTAAAACATATATTATTGTTTCTTTGCCAAAATCTATTTAAAAAAAATATATATATATATATTTTTTTAATACCTAACCCAAATCATTAATACAAATTTACTCAAATAATTTTTAGGAAAAATTTTTAGAATGGGACTCGTAGTTAAATTTAGTTGGTTGTTTATAATTTTTTAATTAGTTTTACACGCTTTATTTATCTCCAACGATTCCAAATTATTTCATTTGTGACCAACACCGTTTATATGCAAAATTGAAAATCCCAATTTTTTATCAAAACCATGACCATTTTCTATCAAATGATCAGAAAATTCTGAAAACCCACTATTGTTCAAATATCTCAAATGCTCCCTTACTCTTATATTAAAATTTCTACCCGTTTTACCAATATAAAATGCAGCACAATCCTTGCAACTAATATAAAGAAATTATAAACAACCAACTAAATTTAACTACGAGTCCCATTCTAGAATTTTTTCCTAAAAATAATTCGAGTAAATTTGTATTAAGTAATGATTTGAGTTAGGTACTAAAAAAAATTTTTTTTTTTTAAAAATAGATTCTGGCAAAGAAACAATATATGTTTTAGTTAGTTACGACATCCTGAAGAAGAAAATGGTATTTTTCAAAACCGGTAGATGTATTTAAACTCAATTTAGTGGTTAATAAAACAAAGATAATAAATAATAATATTATTTATTTATTATTGGACACCATTATTGTTCGTTATATTTATTCCCAGATATTAAACCTGTTTAACCGATCTCTTACAATTAATTACAATATTGTAATTAAATATGAATTAAATATATTAATTATAAAGATCAATTTTATATGTATATCATTATAATTAATATATTTAATTCATATTTAAAATATCACAGACCTATGTTCTGAATAATTACAACTTCACAATAAGAATGTGTTCTCCTAAAATAAAACTGTAATTGTCGAGTAATATTAACTGCTGCCTTGGAGAACTGCAAATCATCACATGTTATATAAGAATTGTGTACTTTACAGGACAGAGACATAACTAGTTTAAAATGATTTTTGTACAATTACTCAAGTGTTATTTACCTTTCCAGAGTTGTAAAGAGGAACAGATTATTTTTAAGCTGAAATTGAACTCAACTTAGATACAATCACCTTGACTTATGCTCAATTGACAGGGAGGTTAAAGATGACACGTGATGATTACGAATATAGAACGATTCCCCGCGAAAATTCAAATCCAATGATCTGTAGATATTTATAAATATCTTAATTTAACAAAAAATTGAGATATGCGATTGTGCGACTTGCCTGCCTAGTACATCCGTATTTCCCCAATACGGTAAATTCCTGAAATTTCGTAGACATCTGTTGGGGAGGAACCGACAGGTCAGGAGGAATGTCTGCAACAACTTCAGGTTGCAATTAGTTCGGGAGGCAGTGACGCTGCGGATTTTTTTAGTTAATTTTGACCGGCTCGCCTTAACCCGTCACGTCACACGTCTTGACCCTCTGTTTTTGGCCAGGTATACAAACCACTCTGTTTTTCGTACTGTTAACGGCCTATTTTCAATACATGTTTGAAAATAAGCGATACGGATTAATATGAGAGTAAAAAGTGTAACGTACTTACAATAATTGCAGACGACATCATTTATGTATAGCTTAACAAAGCTTAGTATGCGTTTAAGTAACGATAAAATAAACTATTATCCAATAATTTAACCAGATCATTTTATAATAGGATAGGTGTGATAAATCTTTAATTACTATCAGATTTCCTCTGATTATTGTCAAATTACTTGGGTTTCAATTTCTTGTATGTGAAACGCAGTCGTTCCATATGACAATGTTAAACGTTTATTTCAGCACGTTATACAGTCATATAAATTATACTTGTACATTCAGAGATAGACTAGTTACAAAGTTAATTTTGCTAATTTCAAAATAATCATTTATTCAATTAAAAATAAGTAGCTTTTTGCTAGATATAGTGAAGCTATCAAAAGCGATGCATGTACGCCGTTCTAATCAAATTTTTAAATAAAAAATCTTTTTTTTCACCACAATTCCACAACCATATACATATGTTTATTTCATATATACAGCTCTCTGGTACCTTTGCCATTCTGTTTCCTTGAAAATTTGACTCTTCTCACTTGACAAACTGCTGACTCCTGTTCTAGACGTTCAGAAAGTCATTGATATAGCGTACTATTATTATGGATAATAAGCATATTTATAAATTGCTATACAAAATTAAATATTCATTAGGCAGCGATAATAACAATCAGCTGTATAGTTATCAAATTATGTAATAAACGTACTGAAGCAGGTAACGGTCATTGAACAGCGAATGGCCAAGCTGCCGAAGTGACTAACTAGAGGGCTGGAGGTTACTCGGTCGTTGCGTGCAGCGCCACAATAAAAGTTACCATCAGCGGAAAATTGAGTCAGATTTATATAAAGCCGGTTGCTAGTTCTCAGCCCCAATTTTTATGGAAACGCTCTTCTGGTACCTGTACATTCAATAGTTTAGCCAAATAGTGCCTTTCTTTCAAATTGACAAGTAAGAGATATTTTTATAAAATACCTTTAAACAAAATATGCACCTCTTCAATTACAGGGTGAATATTATGTTTCAGGCCGATTTTGTCTAGCCGCTATTTTAGTTTGACGTATATTTGTCAATTTATATTTGATAATTGTAGAGAATAGTTAATTACAATTTTTTATGGAGTATCTAATGTTTCAAAAACGTATTAAAAGTTATAAAAACATTTTATCTATATAATAATGGCAATGCTGTAACCATTTATAGTAATCTCTATCGTCACGTTCTGTAAAACTTATTGGTGGCTAAATTGCTTTAATTGGACCTGCAACACATATGGTTTAAAAAAACAGTGTTACTACACTTTTCGATGCAACAGGACAATATTTGAAATGAACTTGCTGAAACAACATGCGATGTGTGCGAGAATGTTATGAAAAATATAGTTAAAAGAACACAGTTTTATGCCGCTATCATATTCAAATTTTATATTCCGTATATAATTGTAATAAATCATATAATCAATAAAAAAATAAAAAATTGTGACATTTAAAATGAACGCGCGAAGCCGAAGGCGCCATCTACCGATTCGAGTAGGCGCGGCCGGTGGGGAGAGGAGTGGGGACTCGAGTGCGAGCGCGCGGCGGAGGTGGAGCGCCGGGCGGAGTCTCGCCAGGCAGAATGGCGAAAAGAAATCAAAAAGATAAGATTGAACGAGGCGCGGTGGATCCAAGCGAGTCGAAGCCTTGATCTACCCGCGCGTGAGAACAATCTCTTTGCTGGGACTGGCGGGGAGACTGCGTGTGAGCGATGGTGGACGGATGGGTTCGGCGGACTCCACCGTGACAAGATGGTATCGGAGTAACGGGGGAGGAAGAGACCACTGCTGGTACGGGGCGCGGCGCCTGGACCCCGTGACTTCACTGGGTAGAAATCGGTGACATTGTGTGTCCTCACTAGGGGGAGAGTTTAAAATGAAGAAAGAAGATGCCAAAGACAGTTATCGTGTTTAGAATGTCGGATTGTTATGTTTTATGTGATTAAATTGTTCTTAGTGTTATAAAGTGTTTTGCATTATTCAGACCACCCACATCCATCTGAGACAGGCATTCCGACATCAATGTTTTTTTCAACCCCCACAGACTGAGTCTAGCTGGTGGCGTGGTGCACTGGCATTCCATCCCCTGGTGACAGCGCACGACGTAACAAAATATGTTTTATTTTCTAGTTATTCAAAAACAAAATCGGCCTGGAACATAATATTCACCCTGTTAATGGTTAATTGTTAAAAAAAAATTACAAGTATAACACAGCATTTTTTTTCAAATGCGTTACATCTCTCAGACATGTGTATCATACCGCCCGTATATATAATATATTTCCGGTTCGCTCCGACTCAACTCATATACAGATAGTTGTTTTATTATAGTGTCTTCAAACATTATTTGAATTTTATTTCAATCACAGGTGGTATTTTCCTTTTTTATAAGATGTGTCATTTTTGTAACGGAATATTCGTTAAAAATTAAGTAACATTTTTTCGCTTTAACTATTATATTTTCATAAAATTTCACTTCATTCAGCACTGAAATCGATAACAAACATTTTCATATCTATCTTGAAATCAAACAAAATTGAATTAAATACTAATTTAATGTATTAATTATAAATATATACATATAAAATCAATTTTGTCGAAAATTATTGTTTTTGCGCTGCCGGAATTCGAACCTGGATCTCTATTTCCGATTCGGGGAAGTACACTACCAAAAAACAAAAATTGAATTCAGTGAGTATCGATCTCTCGCATGCTAAGCGAGTATATTGTATTATAATGCAAACTTTTTTTTGTTTGGTATTAATTTATAATTTGTTATTCATTCTAGTAATCAAATTTTAATACTGATATTGATTTTTGTTTGAATGATAGTTTCCTTTGGTAAGCTTTTTTACAAATTCACACATTTTTACAATACTAACTATAACTAAAAAGATGTTAAAGGAAACCACTTTGAATATGTTTTTTTTTCTTTATTTTCGTAGTTTGATTTAATTGAATAATTGAAAAACGTTGACCAATTTCAATTTCCTTCATTAAGCAATTGGCTTTTATCGATTACTATTAAGAGTCTCTGCGGCATAATGTCTCCGGAATTTATAAAATACTAAACATGGCAGCGTGCTGTATCCCCGTGATAAGGCTATTTATGGTAATGCATCGAGGTAAATAAGCAAGTATTGTAATTAATGAGAAGCCGAACAGTACATTTATATAACTGCTAGTGTTTAAAACGCGTCCTATGACGCTATATCTTGAACTGAATCTAGAACTAGATTATGTTCATATTAAACATGAATTAAATATATTAATTATAAAGATATACATATAAAATCAATTTTATCGAAAAATATTGTTGTTGCGCTATCGGGATTCGAACCTGGATCTCTTCCCTAACCGGGGGAGGTGCTTTATCCAACTAAGCTACAGCGGCATTATTTTTAGCGACAATTTTTCGACCCTATATGTTACCTTTTTGAAATAAATACATTTAATCGTTCCATCATTTGACAGAGCCATCTACCTTATTTTTACAGAATCTCAAAATACCTTTAAGTAAATCTGATAGTAGACGCCAGAATTATCAATTCATTATTAATCAATATTAAACACCTATTTTTAATACGCAACGTATTTAAAAATAATAGTTACTATATTTCTTAAAAAGTAAGCTAAAAATCAATAATAACTACCTACCTACACAATTAAAAATGATTGAAAGTGGATCTATCATCCCTACTTAAGAAGATAAAAACATTAATAAAAGGTCATTAGCATAGTTTAAACCAAAAAACGCACTTATGTTATACGTTGAACTGGTTTGAATAAAGCGCAAACAAGTCCAATTTTCGACCACTTTTTAGAGCAGCTGGGGCCGTACATCGGCAATAACACAACAAATGTTGGCTTCCAAGTCGTCTATCGTCTCTGGTTTATCGGCGTAGACTATCGACTATACACTTCAGAAGTCCATTACGCAAAATTATCGAAAGTTTCCTTCACTAAATTGATTGTGCAGCGCACGCTGCGTTGCATGTTGCGCCGTCTTGTTGGAACAAAAAAGTTGAAAAATTGCTGTACACGATGGCGAATTGCATCTACTGCAGGAACAGCTTCTTAAGTACTGCAACTGTACAATCAATTGGAGTATGCGTGGTGCGAAAACGACCCTTAGTAATTCGAATTACATATATTATATTAAAATGAACGTGGTGCAAACAAACTGAACACAAATCAGCTGTCAGTTATCAAATTGGCTGTGTTTTCTGAAAAAATTGTTTCCAATTCAAAAAAAAAACCTCTAAAAAAACACCTTTTATATATACAGTTTTTCCAATAAATGTGATATAATTTGAAATAAGAATAGTACCCATGTTTATTAATATTTTGACAGCTGTCATTGGTATTTTTATTTAGTGTAGTCTGCCATTTTATCACATCACGAAATGTTTCAAACTCAATAATTGATTAATCATAGATCTAAGTGAAATGTGGCTTCAAAAGGATGAACCCATGTGCCATGCTACAACTGAGACAATCGAATTATTGAAAATAACACTTAAGTTTAAATATTTTTAAACTATACTAAACACTTGTACTATGAAAATAGGACTAACTTGATGGTGTCTTAGAACGAGGCGCGAAGCCCCGACCACTAGATCACAAGGCCAGCGTCTTAACCGCTACACCAATAAGCTACTTATTTATGCTGATCAACCAACAACAAATGAACAATTTAACATATCATTTATTTGGTGGACTTGCACCAGATATATGTGAAAATTGGATCCGAAGAATATACTGTACCAAACGTAGTCGCTGTGTACATTTGAATGAAATTAAAAATTTAATATTATTTTTTTAGTATGTCCAAATCTTTGTAGGAACCAATTACTGGGATTCATCCCCTGAGGGATTGTCATCAAGACATAAATGTCTCACAACTTTCGGAATTGGTTGCCGCAAAGATTTGAACATAATCAAAAAATATTGCTAAAATATACATATATAGGTCTAAATATGAAGTTAAAAATTTAAAAATACTGCCTTTTCACACGTATTCTAGTATATATGTTAATAATTCGAATGAATTTCATATATTCACATAAAGGATACAGCCTCAAAACCTTCATAAAACTGTGAGACATCTATATCATAAAAATGTAATTTCATTTTAAAGTTCTATCATGATTGTGTTAGATAACAGTATATAATATAAATAACAACATACGTCACATACACTTGTATTATAATTAAAGAGAAAGAAATAACAATATAAATTAGGGTGGTCTATTATTATATATATGTTTAAGGAAAGGCAGCTGTGGATATCAAACTACTATCCCCGAGCGGGGGAGAAATATGACACAATTGGGGGTGTATTCACGTTTCCACAGCCACGAGCGGGCGTTTCAGTTTCTGCTGTATTATTGAATGTCGTACAACAGAATCAATAAGACTTACGTATTACATTTCATATTAATTTTTTTCATATTTCATTCATTCATATTCATTGTAGAGCGTGCGACCACGTATATATATATATTATAACGTTACGTTACAGTACCTACCCGCCGATAGGGTGCTTGGAAATGTGGTTTTGGAGCGATGGCAACACAACACCGTTAAATTAAGAAAGCTGACATACTTCTTCAGATATCTTAGGAATGTTCTAGAGAAACGTAAGCTGAGAATATCCCTTCTTAGCTACGCGATCTTAGATTGGGGTGGAGTTGGATAAACTGCCCTTAACCAATTAGTAATTACACAAAAATCCATTCACAAAATCATCCACATAGGTTTCTCTCTGACTCAATGTTTGAGGAATGTCAAATTCTCGATGGACAAGTCATTTCTTTATATTCATTTTTCTGTTTTGCATAGTGTTTCAATCATGGGATAGCGAGAGTATTTTACGTATTTATTATGTTATTAAAAAATTTTATAACCCTGTTTTCTTCATTCCTAATAATTTTGGTTTAGATAAAATAATAAAAAAATAATATTAATAATGTTTTTCATATTTGTATGATAGACAACGGATGAACCTGTCTCCTTTAGTACAGACTTCGGTCTAGTTAAGGAGACAGTGAACATCTCTTACATTATGAAGCTTATTCGCCTTTTTTGTATATTTATAAGAATGTTTATGATGTATAATATGTACGTAAATTAAGAACATGAGAATAAAAAAAGAGTATTTTAATTGTCTATGCATTTCCAGTAACGGACTGGGTAGAGGCAGTAGATGTTCCGTGTAACCAACTCTCACAAAATGTGATTTCAAATTTAAAAAAGAAGGGATGTAAAATCCTTTCCCTGAGGCGTTATTTTTTTGTACAACAGTCATCACATAGTATGGATATGTGATGACATATAATACCATCATAAAGGATTGCTCATGAGCCCGAGTACAATGGCAGAACACGACTCGGTTCCCATCTGCTCAACATGATCTTCACAATATGGTGTAGCAATACTTAATTTAATACCTCATCATGGACTATGCCAATACACACAAGTGACGGAGTTTTTGTTGCATTCGCCGTGAAACGAACTATCAAGTGGGATTCAAAATGTTGACATAAATCATAAATTATGGTTGCTCTTCGAGTGCAATTTCATTATGATTTGGTATTGAAAAGTCTAAGTCAAAGTTCTCATTTCACTGAGAACGAAATTTATAATATTTCATTTACACTTCTGTATTAAGTAATTGAATGCTTTATTGTAGTTTTGATGTAGCCACTCGTTCTAATCTTATGTCAACGTTAACGTTTTTTTGTAGTTTAATCTTTACATTGTGACAACTGTACTAATTATAATGTTGTAAAATCTCATACTTAATCTTATTTATTTTTCTTGAGAATGACTGCCGGAAGTGGATGGTAGACCGAGTGGCAAATTCTGTACTTTGGATCCACATGTCTCATGCATTATCTTGGACGTCCCGTCGTGCACGCATATTGTGACGTGACTCACTACATATATATATATTGTGACGTGACAGCACTAGTATATGAAGCTGGTGTCTCTACAAAGTTAGAAAGGCCGACGATTTGGCTCAGTAACACGCATTACTGTGCCGAAACGTCAGCGTAGCTTTCTTCAAGGAAACTATCTTCAATCAATGCACACTTCCAGTCCAAATTGTCAAATTAGTGGCAGTAATATCAATAGACAGAGTAGAGTAGGATATACTCGGGGAGGCTTTCATCCAGAAGTGGCTGATAATGATGATGATAGTATATATTTATTAATGATGGTAAACCGTTATGCCGACTGTAATTGTGACGATGATTTGTAACTGATTTAACTGTTGGTGTATTATTTCTCGAGTAATTACGGATTCAACCTTATCGCTCGAAGAATTACAAATACCAATCATCGTTTCAATCAAACGCAATCATTGTCGCAATAACGGTTTAAATAACGATTTAACTCTCATTATTATTATACAAAATAAACGAATCAACTAAAAAGATGTTCAAAAAATATATATTTATCGAAAAAATATTTTGTTGCTACCAGGATGAATTATATACCAATAAAAAAAATGCTTTTCACTAGTACTGTAATATTAAAATGTAACGTTATGAAACAAAAATATATTTGCTAATAGTAAAAGATAATTCATAAAAAAATACTTAAAATATGTAGTAAAAGTGTTTTAAAAAAAAAAAGATTATTAGGAAGAATAATTACAACTTTACAGTATAAATGTATTCTCTCTTATAATATATAAGTTGTATCAATGTGTCCAAAATTTAATATAAATGAATTATTAATTTTGGCGTCTCCTGGAGGATTACTCAAAAGTATTTGAGATACAGTAAAAAAGAATCAATTTGAAAAGTGTAACACATAAGTTCGAAAATTGCACTGCGTTGGTGTAGCATAATCTGTTAATGGATTTTCCAAGTATAGGAAAAAATCCATATTCTAATCCCGGTAGCAACAATAATAATTTTCGATAAAATTGATTTTATATCTTTCTAATTAATACATTTAATTTGTATTTAAAAAAAAAAAAAGGGTAAATATATCATACAACATACTGACATTTTTGAAACGTTATAAATAAAAAACGTTAATAAAATTAAATAAAACAAAACAGTAAAAGTGAGCTAAATGAAGAACGAAGAATTGACGATTTGACGTTGGATGAGATACACACTGTCGGGGTGACCACGCTGGTGTGGTCCAATAAACAATTATGAAAATGGATAATAAGAGTGAGAAAATATTCATATATACGTATATGTATTCATTCTCCCACAAATCCGATAATTTTACTGCAATGTAAAGATAAACATGTTTAATTTTGTAAGTGAGAATTTTTACATAAATAAAAATCTTTGACATTTTGCACTCTCTGCTTACACATGCGGTGATGGTCCGTACGCATTATTATTACGATACAATTTTTACCTTTTTGCTCGGTTCTACGTTCTATGTACGTTTCGCCAACAATTCCGTCGCTAAACAATTTATAGACCTCAGAATAAAAAGAACTCGTATTGTTTTACACCACCAACGCTCCACGCTCCGCGCCGGGTCTAATTATTTTTTAGAATTTTTTCTTTACGATGTAGCAATTCACGAAGTTAGTTATTTATATCATATTATATTTTCTCCCAAATCTACAAAGCAAAAGATCTACTTATTTGTATAAAATTGAATGTTTGTCTGTTCTCTACACAATCCTCCTACACTCTTTGACCGATCTAAATGAAATTTTGCATATTTACCGCGATGTATCTATGGAACGAATGCGTGAACGCGCCATAGATCGGTACGAATGACGTGTGTGAAAGAGATAAACGATAAACGAAACATTCTTCTCGCCAAGTCTTTCGGTAACGCCGGAGAGGGTCTTGTAGAACTCAGACGTATCGAAGCTGCGGAAGACATCGCTTATCAACTGTCAAAGTCTAGAATCATCATTTGCTTGCCAGGCGGACAAAACGTACTTCTTAATCTTCCAGCACAATGAGAAGCCACCTCTCGCCATTCACGGTGATAACAGTGTTATATAAACAATATTCGAAGTGAATAGCATTTATTTTGTTGTTGGCGGTTTTCTATTATGTAGCAAAAGTTTATCAAACAATAAAAATGTACAAAAGTTCGTACTGATGCTTTGCAGCTTTGATGCAAGTTTAACCATAAGTTTTTTTTTACACAAATTTTCAGTTGTCTAATTTTGGAATGGTTGTAATGTAAGCATAAAATACCGTCGATGAACCCATGGCTGAAAGGATTTATTTTGTAATTAATAGGTGTAGCCTTATTTTTATGTATTAATATGTACTGTATGTATACCTGTACTGCATTGTATCGAGGCGTTAAGAATAAATACTTTTATTAAGGAGAACACATTCTTATTGTTAAGTTGTAATTATTCAGAACTGTGATATTTTAAACACTAATTAAATGTATTAATTAGAAAGGTATACATATAAAATTAATTTTATCGAAAAATTATTACAATTATGCATGTAATATGACATCGGCCAAGTATTTGCACATGGTAGCGACACAATGCGTGCTCCTTTAACCATATTTTTCATAATATTCTCGCACACTTGGCGTGTTATTTCAGCAATTTCATTTCGAATATTGTCCTGTAGCATCGGAATTGTTATCGGCTTATTGGCGTAGATCTTTCTTTTCAAGAATCCTCATATAAAATATTCAGGAGCCGTCAAATCAAGTGATCGATAAGACCAGTCGATATCACCACTAGTTGACATTATGCGGCCGAGAAAATTTTTTCGCAAAATTTCAAGCGTAGCTCGGGCTGCGTATGAGATGGAAACGTCTTGTTAAAACCACATATGTTGCAGGCCCAATTGACCCGATTCGATCACCGAGAAGTTTTCCGACATGTGACGATGCGATCACCATGAATGGTTACAGCATTACCATTATTATTTAGATTAAATGTTTTAATAACTTTTACACGTTTTTGAGCCATTAGATACTTCACAATAAATTGTAATTAATTACTTTTTACGATTACTAAATATAAATTAATATATATTTACGAAACTAAAATGGCGGCTAAATAAAATCGGCCTGGAACATAATATTCACCCTGTATTTGCTTATCGCTATATTTTATACTTGTTTATGGTTTTAATAATAAATTAATCTTCACCAATAATACACCGTACCGTACAAATATATATATTTATTTCTGTCCTCCCTACATCCCTAACCACCTATTTTAAAGTATAACTAAATCTAAATCAAACAGCTAGTAATTAAAAAAAATTAAAACATAGTGTGTTACATTATTACACAAGTAAAATAATAAAATAATGTATTCAATTAATGAATGAGTACATTTTTAGGGAAGGATCGCAGAAGCACAAGCGAGCATTTTATAATAGAATTATTTTTTGTCAAATTATGTGCTCATGTCCCCCCCTCCCCCCTTCCCCAACTGTCGGCATCTACCCCCGGGGTGACCTTGCGAGAGTTTAGGCTCCGGATTATTTATTTCTTTGTCTTTTATAATTTATAATATTATACCATTTTTGTGCCTCTGAGGTATGTAACCTTAAAGGCACAAAACCTCGGTGACCATTTTTAATATAATATTATACGGTATTTCCCAAATTTGATTTTAAGCTCTTGAAATAAATTTCCAAAGTAATAATTCAGTAATTTAAAAGGAAATTATATTTTGTGCTAAATATCTCCTTCCGATTAGTCTCAACATTTTGTTGGATATTATATTACGTAAAATTGTTACTTTCGTCTGATTTACCTGTATAAATACAATATATTATTATATTCTTATTACATGTATATTTTTTCCTTTTTATCATTTTACTGTATTTTTATAAGATGCCTATATTTACTTGCGCGCATCTAATTAGTGAACTAAAATAGTGTGAAGGGATCGATGGGATTAAATTCATAATCTTAAATTAGGAGCAAAACAGAGGATCTCCTTGAACGCACAACCATCGTGGTATATATTTGATTTACTTACATACTGTGATAACTTTTGAATTACCACCAGATTCTATCCTCTGCTTACTCTCTAATCGTTCGGGTCCTAATTCCGTATAATATAAAACTCAGTATGTCCGGGTAACAATATTAAGTTTAATACAATTATTATAAAGTTAGTAGAACACATTCTTATTGTGAAATTGTAATTATTTAGAACATAGCTCTGTGAATAAAGTTAAATCTAATAATAAAGTTGTATCATTGTATCCAAAATTTAATAAAAATGAATTGATAATTCTGGCGTCTGCTATCAGTTTACTCAAAGGTATTTGAGATTCTGTAAAAAATAAGGTAGATGGCTCTTTCAAATAATGGAACGATTAAATGTATTAATATCAAAAGGGTACCATATAGGTTCGAAAATTGTCGCTAAAAATATTGTCGCTGTAGCATAGTTGGATAATACACCTTCCCCGGTTAGGAAAGAGATCCAGGTTCGAACCCCGGTGGCGCAACAACAATATTTTTCGATAAAATTGATTTTATATGTATATCTTTCTAATTAATATATTTAATTCATATTTAATAAAGTTAGTTAGTTAAATTAGTTTAAATTATAAAGTATACACAGAAATTGTTCCTAATATCTATAGATACCTTTCAACCCTCTCGACACATATTTGGTTCTATCTACTTGTCCATCAATGCGGGAATCAGTGTTAATTGTGTAAACATTACATTCTGTAGATTTTTCGAATACGCGCCGGTCATCTACCTACATCACGAGATACTTTGCAAAGTGGCCGACGGTACCTTCTACGACAACTACGAGCATCTCAAAAGTGACTTCCAGCATCCGTCGAGGGATCCTTCAATTGCTGAGCGTGGAGAGAGAGGCGGGAACACAAAAGGTGAGTAGTAGTTTTCAAGTATTGTGTTATCCTGTTTCTTCCTCCATATTTTCTTTCATACAGTCCACTGTGAGATAATTCCTAACAAGACTAGTTATTCAGAAGACGCTGTGATGGAAGAGAGCTGTTCCCCCCAGAGACGGCCTCTTATAAGGTTCGCCCCCCCCCACTCATCTACTCACTTTCATGACACACACACACACACACACATACATGTACAAAGTGACAGTTCTCACACATACCCTTAATGTTTCCACGTATGGGTAGTAGAGAAGATAGAAAGCCACACTCTTCTTCAGTCTTGACACACCACTCTTGCCTCGTCGCTTTCGTTGAAGCTCTTCAGTTGAAGATTTTAACAAAACCGTACTTCCACGTAACTGTTTGATCGCTGATTGGCTCTGGTCTATTCCAGTTGCATCTGCCTGATGCACACGAAGAAGAATATTTCTTCTTTCTTCACAAATGGTCCCCAGGTTAATGCTATCAGATTACTCAAATGTATTATATATTTTTTTCATAAAACGAATTACTTGTGCATTACAGTAATAAAAAAATTATTAGGAAAACACATTCTTATTGTGAAGTTGTAATTATTCAGAACATAGCGTCGGCTATCAGATTACTAAAAGGTATTTGAGATTCCGTAAAAATAAGGTAGATGGCTCTTTCAAATAATAATAATTACATGTATTAATATCAAAAAAGTAACATATAGGTTCGAAAATTTGTCGCTAAAAATATCGTCGCAGTAGCATAGTTGGATAGTGCACCTTCCCCGGTTAGGAAAGAGATGCAGGTTCGAATCCCGGCGGCGCAACAACAATATTTTTTCGATAAAATTGATTTTATATGTATATCTTTCTAATTCATATTTAGAATAAAAGATATGTTTCTCTTTTGAATACTTTATTAGGCTTTATAGGGCGACACAATAGACTCCGAAATTGATAATAGCGTTTTGACTATTCCGATTCAAGATAAACGATCTACTGACCGCTAGCTAACGGCAAGGAAGGGAGGGGGAGGTGGCACCACTGAATATTAGTTCAAAACAGATAATAGGTATGTCATAGAGACGAAGATATTTTTTATTTATGGAAAAATATGGAAGTATAGGTAATTACACGGCTTACGACCTGTCTTCGGCTGACTTAAGTGATCACTTTACACAATGTAACCTTCGTCATTCCAGCCAATCAACCTCCATATCAAGTTGTATATTTTTTATTTTTATTTATTATTCTGTTATAATTACAATGATACAATACAATACAGAGAAGAGGATTACATATTAATTATTATTGTTTACAATAACTAGCTTATAATAAAATAAAATGCAATATATTTATAATAACGATATAGAAATATGATGAATTTCGGAATACATGTTCATCTTTAAAGTATTTTTTGATAGCATTGATTATTTCTTTGTTATCATTAATATAATATAATACTATTGTAGCTAAATTTTTCTTTCAAAACGTATCATATTTACACACATTTAAATACATTGCCCAACTCTAGGCAAGCCTGTTTTAGGGCAAATTGATAAAGTAATACATTTTATAAAACCAAAACTCGTCGAAGGCAAAACACAGTAAGATCGAATACATACATAGCATATATGTTAATATGTGGAATCACTTCGAATACCACATATACACTATCACCATCTATAGAGGTTGATTGGGTGGGATTGTGAACGTTACATTATATAAAGTGATCACTAAAGCCAGCCGAATACAGGTTGTAATTACCCATACTTCCATATTTTTCCATTAATAAAAAATAGCTTCGTCTCTCATTCTTTTCTCAATTCACTGTCCATACACACATCGAACATCTTAACTACCAGCACGTAGGCAAGTTATGATCGATCGCAAGTCCTTCAGTTATTTAATACAATTGTCTTCGATTTATCTCACACGAGCTATTTATTAATATTTACGAAAGCCAGACAACGTTAGGAATGTCAAATAAATATTTTTGAAATTTATTGTGGATTTATATTAAATTAGGAGTTCGCTTGATCTAAAGCGTATATATATATATATATTCTGGATGTCCTTTTGTAAAAAAATATTCACGTTTTAGAATAGGATTTCAGCTTGTTATTTTCTATATGTACATAAATAGATTCAAAACTACGAGGTATTTTTTTACTGAGTACACTAAAGCAATGCCGTGAGATGTACAGATAATATTCGAAATGTGTTTGAGAAATAGTCAGGGCTGTATTCATTAAAATTAAATACGTTTGGGGGATGAAATGATGTAGTGTTCAATGTGCGGCGATGTGGATGGAGGGTGAGATAGGTTATGAGATATCAGAAGGTTGTGCGTAAACGTCCGGGTGTTGCCGAGTAAATTACAACGGGCGTTCACCTATTCTTTTGACCAACAATGCGGAGTGTGCTGAGCAGGTTGGACAATAAAGACAGGTCACTTATATGTTTTTAAACATTTCTAATAAAACGAGTATATCAATTTCGGAGAACAAATCATTATAAACTCGGTACATTCACACTATAGGAGAGCGTAGTCCAGAATTGGTTCTACTTATAGGAACGCGGAAGAGAGGTTGCGATCGTGATACTTGCAAACGGGACGTTAAAATTTTAAATGACAAAAAGGGTGAACAATTTTTGTACATGTTTAAACTTTCCCTTACGCTGCTAAAATAAAAACGCGCTTTCCGGTGCTGTAAACTAAGTGTACACGTAGACGATAAATGTGAATATTTTACATTTTTTACTTATATTAATGATTACGATAATAGTTGACATATATGTGTAAGTGAATTTTTATAATTATTATTGTGTAAAGGTGCTTAACGTGAGATAAAACATTAACCATCACGAACGGCTGTATAAGACACGTCTAACTCGGCCAGCGCAAGCTCTGCCACTAATGTGAGGATCTGCATCCGGCACTCCGCGACCACTCGACACGTACACATTCACGTATTGACAAATTCACGTCAGGTTCTTCGAGAAAACATGTCTTATTGTTGCGTATGGTAAATAATTTATATATTGTAATTATTTTATTCAATACATAAATTTATTAAGGAGGAATACCTAAAATATGAACATATCCACATAATCAGAAACAAAGTCAACTCAGTTTACATTATCGGAATGGAATGGTTAAAGTATCAAGTGTTCATCTGTTTTATTAACTTTAAATATTGAAGATATAATAAGATTTTTATCTCATAAATGTATAGGTTCTCTAATTATATGTGTTTACTTATGTGACTGATATTTGTGAAAGAATGTTGATCAGTAGGTTGTATGTGTGGAGTGGGGACCTATTTCTCCCAGCGCTCCACTGTGTTCGTTTAAGGATGATATCGCGGTGTGTGTGTGTGTGTGGATGTGTGCGTGAATGTGGCTAGTGTAATAATAAATACCACTTACAGTTGATAGACGTTTATTGCTACAAGTATAGATATGCAGTGAAAATGTAAAGTTTCTGCTGGAGAACTGACCGGGAAGTGAAGCTAAAAGACCGGCTCGCTGGGCCCGCACATATTAATGATATCTGCACATATTACGTGTCTGGTGAAAGCTTATGTTTTATTTTATTTATTTATTTATTAGACTTTATTGACATGCATGTTTTTGTTGTAACAGAGATGAATATAAAATATTCTAATATAACATGATAAACATACGATACAATTATATTGCTATTAAGTATATACCCGTAGTTTATTGCAGTAGACACCACCTCTGATATATACAGCTTTTTTCTGTTTACTTTTCTAGACTGTCGTCTGTGTTAAAGTAGCCAGTTTTTTTCGTGCTGTTGTGGTGTTATTTAATTCAAGAAAGACAAAGATTCAAGAGAAAAAAAAAATAGTGAGAGTGTATTAAAACTAGTATTGTATTATGATTATGTTGGAATGTTAGACAGCAATGTTTATGATTGATCTCTACCTATTTGGATCACATATTTGGAAGTGAACGATTTCCAGTTGGTACTGTACAGATCAAAGCTAAGAACATGTAAAATTTTTGATAAAATGTCGTTGTTGCTCTCTGAACTGACGTGTAGATGTTTGTTGTTTGTCTTGTATTGTGTACATGATTTATTGCTCGGGGTGAGTTGTTGTTAGCGTGGAAATATTGGACGAGTCTCAACATAAAGATTTGTCTTATGTCTAGGGCATTGTACTCTTTAAATATAAGATCTGATGGATATCTAAAGGGACAACCATTTATTATCCTAATAATTGTCTTTTGTGCTCTTTTAGCCGACCCTAATATTGTTTTAGCTGCTCCTCCCCAAATTAAAATCGCATAATTAATTAAGGAGTAGCAGAGTGCAAAGAACACCGCTCTAATTCGTTTTCTTATGCGTTTAACTAGGTTCGATATATGTTATTTCCAGTTAAGATGATCATCGATCAGTACTCCCAGGTCTACGCCCAGGTATTTGCCGCATGCGTTCAAGAACAGTCGACGGTGTTATCGGTTGTGGAGGCGACACACCTCCACAAACGTAATGTTTTTATACAATAATTGAGCTACCTTTCGTCCGTGCTCAAAAGTACTTTTACGTACGCCAATTTTTTCTTGTATCATCTGCTCGCGTATTCCTATCTTACTATTCTCTTCTTAATCATTCGCCTATCTGAAAGTATATCGTACTATTATACGGCGCCTGTGTGATGTGCGGACAGAAGAGCCAGAGAGGAGATGTGTGCACTCGAAGCGAGGGACAACCATATTCAAATAATATTCAGCGGAACCCCTGGTGGAACAGATTCCGCCTGATCGCCATTATAATGGACACCGTATTCTAAAGCTTACGGAGAATGTTTTTCCAATATTTGATGCAGGAGCCAGTGTATAAATTTGTCGGATCTCAGCACTGTGTTTATCCCCAGTTTATGGTGGGTTTGAATAATTTAGGCCTTTGTATATTTGTTTTATGCGATGTACTTGCGTATTTATAAACAAAGTGTGTTTCAGAATAGATTACTTCTTCCGGGCGGCGTGGATCGATTATTGTCGTAGCCGACGTTCCGGGCCATAATCAGCATCTCGTACTTTTTACATTACCACTATATCGCTGTCGGTGTAGTTTTATAATATAATATGTAATACGTAACAATATACAATAATTTTACCTAACTAGGTTACCATCACACCATATTCCTGGCGTTACCACTCTTGTTTCGTCTACTTTCGTGCAGACTCCTCGATTATTGAAGCTGTTAACCTTTACCATACCGTGATATAAAACACTCGCACGCAGCCATGCTGTCAACTCGTGTTTCCGTAAGAAGTTAGAGTTCTATTATTAGCCTTTGAAATGTGAAAAAAATGGTTAATGCCACAAATTTACTATTATATTATAATTCGAAGCATTCATCAAGTCCTGTATGGGAGGTTGCATTATATAATACAACCTTCCTTTTTATCTATCTTTCTTTAATTAGTGATAAAGAGACACCAATATATTTGTTATTATTTTCGTTGATTTATTTTTGTCTTGGTATTTTCGTAAACGTATTAATTTTACAACGAATTGAATTGAAAATTTTTTGTAGGATTTGCCTTTGATACTTGATTTTTACTACGTACGTAAAACTAAAACATGTATTGCATGGTTTAATTAGAGCGGTAGACCTGTGTCACTGCATGGTTTACCCGTTTTCCGATGTCTTCTTTACCTAATCGTACCAGGTCTTTCGCAGATCCTTGATTATGAACATTAATCGTTGAGAGTAACACAAACTTATTTTCAATTCTTCTATATATCTCTCAGACACTCGCTTCAGTCTCAACTCTGTCAATTCAATAACTTTATATTTATAACGTAGCCTTTTGCACGTATAGATGTGTATGTATATACGAGTATATGAATGTTTATGTAGTTAAATGTACATATTTACTTTAAATCTATTCTAAATATGAATTAAATATATTAATTATAAAGATATACATATAAAATCAATTTTATCGAAAAATATTGTTGTTGCGCCACCGGGATTCGAACCTGGATCTCTTTCCTAACCGATAAAATTGATTTTATATGTATATCTTTATAATTAATATATTTAATTCATATTTAAAATATCACATTACTGAATAATTACATTTACATTATTTCTGAATAATTACAACTTCACAAGAAGAATGTGTTCTCCTAAAAAAAAAAAAAATTAAATCCATTCTTATACTTTATTTTATTTTTCTTCTATATTTTTATCTTCTTCTTCTTCTTCGTGTGCCCTAACCGTTCAACGGACGTTGTCTATCATCACTTTGTTTACTGCCGCCCGGAAAAGCTCTCAGATTCATGATATTCTCTTTCTTCCAGGGCCCTGACTTATTTCCCTGCATTATGAAGTGTAAGATCTCAGACTTCTCCGAATGTTTTATTACGTGTCCAAGATTTAGAAGTTTACGAATATTCATTGTTTTAAATACTTCTATTTCTTTGTTCATCCGAACCGAAACATCTTCATTCGTAACTCTATCTATTCAGTGTATTTTAAACATTCTTCTGTAATCTACATCGCAAATGGTTCAAGTTACCGATGCTATTTTTACCAGTTAGATCCGATTTCCCCTCTGTACTCTAATCCCCCCTCCTATCATTCAATTTTCAATTATCTCAGTCTGTTATTGTGCGGCAATTTAAATAATTTGTTAAATCTGTATAAACTTGTAAGATGGGCTTTGTCCTATTTGACACGCGTGTGTAAGTTGATTTTCAATTGCACTGTTAGTTTACCGATAAATTAATTATCGCAGCTGTCATGAAATACCATATTTACTACGCTCGCAGAAAGTATCAGTATATCGTAAAGACCACGATGATCTCACAAAAATCTCTGAGAGTCGAGAGTGTACTAGATGCGTCATTCTAATCCGCGTGCAAAACATGCAGGCAGGATAAATACAATAAACACGTGCTTGTTGGTCTAGTTCTAGTGACTAGCGACTCTTTTAACTCCAGTTTATATATTCATCTAAAACACATTTGATACTAGCTTTGGCTCTGTCTATTTAAGTGAACAAACTTTTCCTTTCACGAATCAAATAAATGAAGAAGCCAATTTACCGACGATAATTTACAATCATAAATAAATTCAAAATAATCAGTTACTTATCAGGCACAGCAAAGATGATTACCGTTCTAACTAGTAAGCTTTACAAAGTCCAAAAAGTGTTTTATTATTAAGGAGAACACATTCTTATTGTGAAGTTGTAATTATTCAGAACACAGCTCTGTGATGTTTTAAATACTAATTTAATGTATTAATTAGAAATATATACACATAATGGAACGACAGATGTATTAATTTAAAAAAGTGTAATATATGGGTTCGAAAATTTGTCATGAAAAATACTGGCGCTATAGCACAATCGGTGGTGTACATCCCCGGATTGGAAATAGAGATCCAGGTTCGAATCCCGGTAGCGCAAAAACAATATTTTTCGACAAAATTGATTTTATATGTATATATTTATAATTAATACATTAAATTAGTAGAGCACTACATTTTTTTTCGTTATTATAATTTATATATATATATATATAGTTACAGTGAAAATCTATGTTGCGACTATATGAAAATTTTTAAATTCTCATCTCACTATAAATTCTGCCGACCCCTGGTCACGAGTTAATCATATTTACACACTCTAGTCGAATTTCTGAGATAAATCTCACCCGTAGACGAGGGCCATAATATCATAAATTTTCAATTACAATACAGTACCATTGACAGCAGTACAGAGAAATCAGTACAGGTGCGTTAGTACTAATCCGCGTGCGAAACATAAGGGCTGATGATGCCAGTACATAAACCGCATCACGGTGAAGTATGTGGAATACGTCTCCGAGAAAAATTTAATCCGGCCGAAATATTCGATGGTAATACAAAAAGCACCCATTTAGATTGCGAACATAGAGACGGTGTTGTCGCCTTTCGTCTGTCGGTGCAACCCTTACCGTCTTGCGGGCGGCGGGGGCGGGGGGCGAGGGCGTCCCGAGGAGGGGGGTGGGGGGGGGATTAGGTGGACAAATAGCCACAAGGCTTAAAAGCACTTTCACTCACCGTAATCCGCGCCTCTACTTTCCGCGATATTTTTGTTCAATTTGTATTAAAAGCACTGCATTATATGTAAGTAGATAATGGTCCCCCGAGATGGTGGTGTGCACAGAAAAAATATAAAAATAAAGAGGGCCGGCGAAGGAATCGATTTGGGGTGAAATGTCCCAAAATTAAGATAAAGATCTTTCTGAGACGTTTGTGAAGTAAATTTCACATTTATTATATTAAATTAATATTTTTTTAAATATGAATTAAATATATTAATTAGAAAGATATACATATAAAATCATATAGGTTCGAAAATTTGTCGCTAAAAATATTGTCGCTGTAGCCATCAAGTATCTTGTCATTTTAAAGTTGGCTGTACATATTATTACAATCTCTGAATCAAATAAGTTGCTTTTTTTTAGGAGAACACATTCTTATTGTGAAGTTGTAATTATTTAGAACATAGGTCTGTGATATTTTAAATATGAATTAAATCAATTTTATCTAAAAATATTGTTGTTCCGCCACCGGGATTCACCAAAATTTAATAAAAATGAATTGATAATTCTGGCGTCTGCTATCAGTTTACTCAAAGGTATTTGAGATTCTGTAAAAATAAGGTAGATGGCTCTTTCAAATAATCAAACGATTAAATGTATTAATATCAAAAAGGTAACATATAGGTTCGAAAATTGTCGCTAAAAATGTTGTCGCTGTAGCATAGTTGGATAATGCACCTTTCCCGGTTTAGAAAGAGATCCAGATTCGAATCCCGGTAGCGCAATAACAATATTTTTCGATAAAATCTATTTTATATGTATATTTTTCTAATTAATATATTTAATTAATATTTAAAATATCACAGACCGTCTGTTCTGAATAATTACATCTTCATATTAAGAATGTGTTCTCCTAATAATATATAATATTCTGTAAATGATTTAATGATTTGGAAATAATGTATACATCATTCTTTATTATGACGGTGCTTTCCAACTCTAGCGGATGGAACGCCAGAAAACACCGTCACCGACTTAGCTCAGTCTAAGTGCAGCGGTAGGAATGGACCAAACAAGTGCGAACACGTTTAATTACAATACAAAATATAATTCTAGTTTTATAAAGGTACCCGATAAAATAACGTGAACGAAGATTCTAACGTGCCTCCAATTGATTTCGAAAGCACGCCATCTTGTCAAATTCAAATCGGGGACAATGACTGGTCCACACAGCTGCCGGTCGGGAATCTCCTCACGAATACCCGCCGGGCGATCCGTCCACAACGCGGGTGAATCGGGGCCCAAAAATCTCCCGATTCATTGCGTTTTCTGCTTCCGGCTTTTCACTCCACCGCTAGGGGGCCAATCCTCGCGCTACGATCGGTCCAAAGGATTCTAATGCAGTATTCATACAGGCAACCGTATGCGCTCTACACTGAGGATTTCGTCACGCGACAATATGTATATATATTTTTTAAATTTTCACAATTGTATATAATATATCATGTTCCGTACAGGAAACAAGAATGTAGACAAGGGTGGGGGTGGTTCGCCGATCTCAGCTTATCTCAACCGGCGATGATGATGATGATAATGAGGTGGAAAGAAATGAAACACAAAAGATGTTCAATATAAGCACACAACGGCGACAAAATGGAGAATGCCTGCCGCAGCAGAATACTCCTGTTTTTATTCAAATTCATAACAATACATACATTCATTTCGCAAGTACGTAAAACGGCGACAGCCCGCCGCTTGAGACGTTCTTCTAAGGCGTCATTGTTTTCCTAAATCTATCCCACGGGATTTTGGCGCCGCGCCGATGACTACACCTTGAAACTATTAACACGTGTCTTATCGTATTAATTAGAACGGCGCCTGCTCAGCGAGAAATTCCTGTGCGATACATATGAGTTACGTGAATCGGTTACAAAACTAAAAAAATACTGTACCTCTCCAAAGCTGTATCTATTGTGCATGGAGATGGTCAATTAATATATATACAAAGTAACGTCATGCGTTTTGTAGGAGAAATTAATTTAGTCTGATCATGGTATCACTAAATTTATTTTTAGTAAGACAACACTATCTATGTAAAATTTGAATCTATGCAGCCGCGAGGAGGGGATCTCTGCTACCGCACAGAAGTTCATGGGAGGCTCAGCCGAACAGTTGCCTCTGTACATAGCGAGTAACTAATTTATTAAAATACGTAAAAGTATTCGATATTCGGGAGAGAAATTGTTGTCACGAGCCGGCACCGAAATTTTTATTGTAAATGTAGAATTTCGAAGTTTCAAATCCCGGCGGAATAATTGACTGCGAAATTGGTCCGCTGTGACTTGAGGATTTACGAGGCGGGCAGAGAAACTGGCCCTGCTCGCCCGATATATTTTTGACGTACGCACTAGAGGCAAATGCATCTATGAAGGATGACTTGGTATGGACCCGCCGTAATAGATAAAAATGCAAAAATGATACTGATTCTATATCTCGGATCCCAGGACCTGCAAATGGGTTTAGACTGGCAAGCTGCACATAAAGACACCAGATAAGTGCACAGTAATCAAGGTTTTCCATCCCGCGAACTGAATTTGATAGTGGATTGTTTTAAAATTTATATTGAACTGTTGAATAATGACTTTACATAAATCTCGTAGATATTTAAATTAAGGTAATTTTTTATGTAAAATAAATAATATGTTCACATAATGTAAAGTCTGCTTTCATTCTGGAATAACCTTTCTTCGTACAAACACATCCACACCATTATTTTTAAGATAACATAACACATTTCTCCAATGATGACCAGCAGATGGAATAAGAGGTGAGTGGGTGATCTAAATCTAAAACAAACACACTGTAGTTCATGCTCTCCCCTGTCTAGCCGGTTAAGAACGTCCAGCCTCACTTGGGGGCAGGACAGTTTTCCACAATATATATATATATATATTAATTAACCACATTTTATAGTGATATTACAATTACGGAACATATATATTTAAGTATAAAGAAAATTATAAGTTGCTCCGGCTATTGGACCGACCGAAAGGCATTTTCACCCGTCGTCCGACCACCACGCACTTCTCTAACCAGTACAGAGCACCCGCAAAGTATTCTTATGGACCGTGTCCTCGGAACGCAATACAATGAGATAAATCTGAGTACCTTGTACACGTGTTGAGATTTGATCTGGAAATTAACACTCAATTTTTTATTTTATTATTATTTTGTACAATGCGTGACAGCTACAATGATTTAATAACATTGGGCTGAGTAGTACTGTAGGGCTTATTTTTCTTAACAACAACAACATTAAATTGTTAACAGTGTTGGTATTTCAATGCAAAAATATCAAAAGTGACACGAATAAGTCTCATCTCTGCTTTATGAATCAATTTCACCCAAACATGGCAATAATCCTCCACACAGAGTTGTTCCTTAATCCTTCCAGCGCGGCTGCTCCCGCGGGCACCCGACCAATGAGATTAATTTTGATAAGGGTAATTAAAATACGACACATAGATACATGCACCTCCCACCCTGGGACAAAAGATCTAGTTAGTCAAGCGCCGGTCGCGGCATTCAGTATGTGGTGAGCCATGTGGACGTACGACGACATCTAGCGACGGCGGCACGAGTCACGACGGTAGGAATGTCGGCGGGACACACGGCTGCCAGGAGTCAGCTGTCATGCGGCCACTTGAGTTATGTCTACATCACTATTCTGGTGAATTGTTCAATTTTTGTGATAGGTCTATGAATCACCGATCGCCATGCATATAATAGTTTCTAACCCATTACTTACATTTCCCCCCCTTATCTGTGGTTTGTTGTCTATGGTTTTGGACTAGTTGTCGAATTATCGTCCTGCTATGTGGGATTAAAGGTTGAACTGTGGAAATTGACGGTTTCGCTAATTGAGCGCGTCAAACTATTAAAGAATCGACATTGTTCACCTTGCTCATGTCCATGGTGCGTATCATCGCCACTTTGCGCTATCAACGAAGTGCTTCCTGCGGATCAACGAAGTACGTATTTCTGAATGACCACAGTGAAGAAAAATCCAGACAAAGGAGTACCTCTGGTAGGTCGTATTCTTCATAGTATCTGGTTGGTCCTTAAGGCCCCTTGTTTCTTCTATGCGTTCATCCATCCGCGCCCATGTCCCACGCGGCCATTTTTGGTCCTTCGGTCGGAGAATACACAGTTAATAATGCAACTTTAGTCCACCGTGTACACACCAAGTCTCTGAGATTTGCCACTTCTCTTGCGCCCCACTTCACACTTATTCATAAAACTTCAAATACCAGTCCATTGAGTTCCGTTCGTGGGTTGGGTGAATCTGAATCTCTCCGGGCAGCTGATAGTTTGAATGTTTAAAAAAATTGACTTAAAAAATTAAATGCCAGTATTTTTAAGTGAATATTTTTATGACAATATAAATTTAATTTATTAATTAGAAAGATATACATATAAAATTAATTTTATCGAAAAATATTGTTGTTGTGCCACCTTCCCCGGTTTGGAAAGAGATCAAGGTTCGAATCCCGGTGGCGCAACAACAATATTTTTCGACAAAATTGATTTTATATGTATATCTTTCTAATTAATATATCTAATTCATATTTAAAATATCACAGACCGTCTGTTCTGAATAATTACAACTTCACAATAAGAATGTGTTCTCCTGAATCATATATCTTCCTTACCATTCTCTCCTCATTCATTCATTTCATTTGACCAAACCACCTTAGTAATCCTTTCTTAATCTTATTCACTACACTAAGATCAGCTTTACATTCATTCCTTATTTCTTCATTCTTTACTCTATCATAAAAGAATCTGCCACACAGTAATTAATTTAATTTGTATATTTATTTAAGTTGAGTTCATCTCCACGTTCGTGTGGTCAATAGTTGAAAGAATAGGATACCAAGTCTTAACAAAAAAACCTATAAATTTCCTCGTAATGACTTTAACATTTTGTGAAATACTCCGGACCTATATATTTGATGTACGAAATTTTATGGAGAATATTTTGTGTCAAAACATTTTTTAATGTATTTGAAAGTGATTTTTGCATGTTTCAAAAAAAAAAAACATCAAAGCACGCGCCCATACTTATAACTAGGTTATAATAACAATTCTAAACTGCTTTTTGTATGATAGATCTGAAAATCCATCTTTCAAGTATGCCTGGTGTTATTTGACTTTCTTTGTTAGAATGTGTGTGTTTGTTTCTAAATGTAATTAACGAAATAAACTTATGGAACACGAAAAAGTTAACAAATTGTCATCGGTGATAATCTCGACTAATTTTGTGACGAACCTGTGACTCGTATTTTAACATATTTAAGCTGCCCGGTGAAGGTTTCTCAGCCCTTCAATATTTCACTGTCGATCGTAACTCAACGGAAGATAATTGGAAATTAAAAGTCAAGTTTACCCGTCAAAGTCCTCGGGGACTCCTCGTCCTCGAGTGTGATGATACTGCGTCACGCCAGATGATTGATTACTTCCCACTTTAAGACGTTGTATGCACACAGACAATTTTTCATTTAACGTTAAATTTTTGAAAAATATAATTCTTCGACTGGTAATCGTTATCGAAAGGTTTTTTCAAGTATTGACATAACGGGAGTAACGGGAAATATTTGTTATTAATGAGAACACAGTTGTAATTATCTAGAACATAGCTCTGTGATATATAGATGCATTCATGTGAAAAAGTGTAACATGTAGGTTCGAAAATTTGTCGTCAAAAGTACTGTCGCCGTAGCATAGTTGGATAACGCACCTTCCCCGGTTTGAAAAGAGATCCAAGTTCGAATCCCGGTAGCGCAACAACATTGATTTTATATACATTGGCCGTGGTATTGGAAAGATTGAATTAAGCACAATCTGGAAGTCCAATTTTTGACTACTTATTGGAGCAGCAGGGGCCGTACATCGGCAATGACGTGACGAATGTTGGCTTTCAAGTCGTCTATCGTCTCTGGTTTATCGGCGTAGACTAGCAACGTCACATATCACTGGTCCGTTACGCGAAATTATGCGCACGTCGAATGTTACCTTCCATGAATTGATTGTGGCGCGTGTTATGTGAAATCATAGCTCTTCCACGTTAAAGCTGCTAAAGTAGGAAACGAAAAAATCAGTTATCATGGATCTATAGCGCTCTCAATAGCGAATCGACTCATTCTGGTCCTCCTCAATACTACGTTCCACTGCAGCAACAGCTTCTTTCAAACGACGTCTCTACGAATATATATATATATATAATATTATCAATTAGAGTATACGTGGTGTTCTGGCATAAGTCTATTCATGATGAAATGGAAAACCAAACTGAGTACAAATCAGCTGTCAACTGTTAAATTGGCTGTCGCCGGAAAAGTACAAACTCAACGTTGTTGCCTTATATCCTCAATGGTTCTCTATAAGTGAATTAATTTACCACAATATTAACCTTATACTATACTATTATACCGGAAATATAAAAATCTCGAGTTCAAGGTTCCGTGGTAGCTAAAAGTTTATTTTTATATATCTGTCCTTTAAATTTTTTAATTTATGACAAATCTATTTTAATTTAAAACACACTTCTTTAGTAACCTTACTCTTTTGTGGGATTCACTTGATTCGATAGTCTATGGCGGCTCGCGTGCATCGTCCAGATGTTCCTCATTCTGTCATTTATCGGCATTGCGCTATCCCGCGCGAACAAAGCGAGACCGTTCGAGGAAGGCCGGGCTGCACCGCCCGGTGGGTATGACACATATGCACCACAGATGTGCACCAACACATGCACCAGAGGAGGTGGTCTACGAAACAATCTGCGACCAATACCCGAACCAATCGAGCCTTCCTTCCACTAGCCGTGCATCGTTTTACCATTGTCTTTCATGTATTCTGTGTTGTTTCTTGCTCTCGGTAGCTTCTCCCCGATGAGAATAAATAAGTTTGGTTTTTACTTGAATACAACCAACCTTCCTAAAGTGGTGACCGTATCGACGTTAAAGTGAACGTGCCCGCCAACGCGCACCCCCTGTCGTATTGCAGAAGTGCCAAAGACGTTCACTGCGACAGGAGTATAGATGAACAAAACATTTTACATATCGTGTGTGTGAGTTCGCACTACAAACAAACGACGCAACACGCGTCACGAGCGCATGTGTCACAGGTACGCGTGCATAACGTGAGTCATAAAACAATGCAACGTGTTCACCAGGTACGCATTTTTACTGATACGTAAGTGAAAAACGACGCAACACGTGTTGCTAGCACACGTTCGGCGGTACAGGAAGTCAGAATATCAATTCCCGGAATGACTCAACCGCCCGAAAACACCCTGATGTCTCAAGAGGTCAACCGCGTGGCGGTGTGCATCCCGACGTTCTGTCTCTGCAACCCCAAGATGTGGTTTGCGATGGTGAAGCGGAGCTTCGCCGTGGCCGGGATTATGACAGATGCAACGAAGTTTGAATATATCCTGGAGGCCCTGGATTTCTCTCACGCTTTGGAGGTCAGAGACATAATTCTGAAACCCCCAGAGACCGGAACTTACGCACTTATCAAAAGCAATCTGACGCGGCGCCTCAGCTCCACCCAGGAGCAGAAGACGAGGAGGCTCTTGGAGCATGAGGAGCATGGGAACCGCAAGCCATCCCAGTTCCTCAGGCACCTTCGTACGCTCGCCGGGAGTGCAGTGCCTGACGAGATGCTGAGAACGCTGTGGATGGACTGCCTACCGCGAAGCATGCAGGTGGTCCTCGCCACTGGTGGCTAACCTCGCTGATGCCATCGATAATCACTCAGGTAAATAGGTCTGTCAGCGAGTTGAATACTCCCACTGTAGAGCAAACCTTGTCTGATAAGATGCAGCAGATGATGCTGTCACTACGCCAAGAGCTGACTACAATGCGGTAGGAGATCTCGGTGCTACACGCCCAGTATCAGTAGTCCGGGAACACCGGTTCACACTCCTGGGACAACAGCCCTAGCAGACCGCGCTCCCGCAGCCAGTCCAGGAGCCGGCAGCTACATAACAACTGCTGGTACCATTGACACTTCGGATTCAATACCAAAAAGTGTAAGTGTGAAACGCTCAGGATTCAGGACTTATGGCGACCAGCACCTCCAGCCCCAAGTATTTAAGTCGCCTTTTTGTCACCGACCGGATAACCAACACTCAGTTCCTGGTGGACACGGGTGCCGAGTTGTGCGTCTAACCGCAAAAGCTGGTCCGAAGACGCCCCGCAAAACAAATGTATGAGCTATCCGCAGCAACTGGACGTACCATCGCCACCTACGGCAGCCTGACACTCAACCTCGTTTTAAGCCTTCGGCCTATCATCGGTGTGGATTTTCTGGCAAGATATGAGCTACTGGTCGATGTCCGGAATGGACGGCTAACAACAGCTGGAAAACAAAGTACAGATGAAATTGCCTCCATCAAAACTGTCACCGATATGTCTCCATATCATATCCTCCTACAGAAGTTTCCGGATCTCACTCGCCCAGATGGCACAGTGAAGGAGATCCGCCATTCCACCACCCACCACATTAGGACAACTCCTGGTCCTCCAGTCGCTGAACGACCACGACGGCTCGCCCCCGGGAAGTTCAAGGCAGCTAAGAAGGAGTTCGAGACAATGGTTTGTCTCGGGATCGCTCATCCATCAGAGAGCTGCTGGGCTTCACCGTTACATGTGGCGCACAAAAAAGATAACCAGTGGCGACCGTGAGCCTCAACGCCAGAACCATCCCGGACTGTTACCCCATGCGCCATATCCAGGACTTTACCCAGACACTAAGAGGCACCAACATCTTCTTCACCATCGACCTGGTATGGACGCATAACCAAATCCTAGTGACACTAGAGGACATCTCGAAGACGGCCATATCGACAGCATTCGGGCTATTCGAATTCCCGGTCATGATTTTTGGCTTCCGAAACGCTGCCCAGACTTTCCGACGCTTTATAGACGAAGTCATCCGAGGACTTGACTTCTGCTACGCGTACATCAATGACATACTATTCGCCTCAGCATCAGAGGAAAAATATATGACCCACCTCGAAATCCTATTCCAGCGCCTGTAGGAATACGGGGTGGTCATCAACGCAGGCAAGTGTCACTTCGGTGTACCAGAAGTCAAGTTCCTAGGGTACTTTGTGTCCTTTACTCACTGCCAGAGAAGGTGGAAGCTATATGAAGCTACGGCAGACCGGAGACCAATAAAGATATTCGCCGGTTCTTACCCTGGGCCGCAAAAATACAATCGCCACTCAACGACTTCTTGAAGGGAAGCCTCAAAGGGAAACAGCTAAAGGGAAGCTAAGACATTCACCATCTTCACTGACCACAAACCAACCATCTATGCCTTTCGGCAGAAAGCAGACAAGTGCTCGCCAAGGCAATTCAGACATTTAGACTATATCAGCCAGTTCACCACTGACATACGCCATGTAGCGGGCAAGGATAATATTGTCGCAGACGCCCTATCCAGGACTCCCCTGGACTACGCAGCATTGGAGGCTGATCATGTGGATGACAGGGAGTTGCAAAGCTATCTATGGGAAGGATCCGTCCTACAACTGAAGAAGGTGCGAATTCCTGGCACCAACGCATACCTTATCTGCGACGTCTCCACGACGACAGGCAGGCCCTTTGTCACAAGTAGATTCCGACAGGCTGCTTTTAATACGGTCCATCAACTGTCTCACCCTGCCAAGCCATACTCATGGCGCAATGTTATGTCTGGCCGTTCATCAAAGCCAATCCCAGGTAATGGACCCGCAACTGTCTATAATGCCAACGTAATAAAATCACCTGCCATCTCTTCACCACTTGGAACTTTCCGGCCACCATTAGCAAGGTTTAAGCATGTTCACATAGACATAGTTGTACTCCCTGTATCAGAAGGGTACAGGTACTGCCTCACATATGTGGACCGCTTCACAAGATAGCCCGAAGCCTTCTCGATGAATGATCAAGAGGCTGAAACAGTGGCGCGGCCTTTACGGAGGGTGGATAACCAGGTGTGGAGCCTCACTCTAGCCTAGGCAATTTGAGTCATACCTGTTCAGGCAACTAAACCGCTTGGCAGGAACGACCCAAATACATACAACAGCCTACCAGCCTGCAGTAAATGATATGATTGGGCGACTTCACTGACAACTGAAGGTAGCCATCAAATGCCACGAAAACAGTGCTTCCTACCGTCTTAACCACTTCAGCTGAGTTGGTCAACGGGGAACCACTTTTCCTACCAGGAGAATTCCTCGCAACACGACCGGTAGTCAACAATGACTATGGAAGAACTACGGCAGCATTTTGATACCCTACGACCAGTAGACGGCACAGTTCATCTTCAAGGATCTCCCTACGACCACTCACGTCTTTTTAAGGGATAACACCATCAAGAGCCTACTCCAACAACCGTACAGTGGCACTCATAAAATCATCCTCCGAGGCGAGAAAGCTTACACCATACGCGTGAAGGGGAAAGACGTGACATACATCTATCTTCTTAAACCAGCATTCATGACTGCAGAAACTACCACGACACCCCAACCGACAATACCAAAGGCCCCTGACCCACCAGATCGGACCAAGAAGACCACACGTTCGGGGAGACACATCTAATTCCCTGATAAATTACGGTTTAAATATGTAAATGAAGTCTAGGCATAATAAACATCTGGACACAATAAAAACGACAGGAGGCGAACCAGGCACCACTGCGGTAGGCAACTCACCCCGGCTGAACTCGGGACGACCAACATCGTAGCATTCCTCACAGTGATGTGGCGGCTCGCACGCATCGTCCAGATGTTTCACGTTTTGTCATTTCTCGGTATTGCACCATCCCGCGCCAACAAAGCGAGACCATTCGAGGAAGGCCGTGCTGCACCGCCTGGCGGGCATGACACACATGCACCAGAGGGACGGTCTGCAAAACAATCTACGACCAGTACTCGAACCGATTTCGAACACAACCAACCTTCCCACAAGTCTTTTTCATTGTGGTTCATTGGCTGCGGCCTTGAGAGTTGGAGCGTGTCCTTATCAGTTATTCGTGAAGTTTTCCCTGGAAAATTGATATTCCGACGAGGTGACATAAATTGGCCTCCACATAGCCCCGATTTGACACCGATGGACTTTTTCCCATGGGACTACCATAAATCAAAAGTATACAGTAACGATCCTTCCTATCTGTATCGATAAAAAGAAAATATCCGAGAAGAAATGGCAGTGATCACGGAGTATACGTGCCGAGCAGTTTTCAAAAATTTTGCCTCCCGTTTAGAAGAGTGCCAGCGAAATAACGGATCACATTTATAAAACATAATTTTTAAGAAATAAATTCCCGGGAACTGTACTTAAATGCAAAATAAATATTTTTTTATTATACCCACCCTTTATTTTATTACAGAATTTTTATTATGAAAATGACTTTCGGGACACCTTTGTATTCTACTACGCCATCACTTTATTAAGAACGTGTTTATTCACACATTCCATGCCGTACAGAAAAACATTATATAGAAAAGCTGACACGCTAAAAAGAAAAGTTCACACATTCCATGCCGTACAGAAAAACATTATATAGAAAAGCTGACACGGTAAAAAGAAAAGTTTAAAAATACAATGACAAAAAAAAAGTACTTAACAAGTTATTGTCATTGTCCCTCGTGATACTGCAGCACTTCAATATTGTTAATGACCGTCATTACCAATCCTGTGCCCCCGTTAACTTCCTGCTCAACTTATCTCAGGTAGATTGTTAGTTCAGACGATCGATGGCTATTAGCTGGATTTTGGGAGCTCGGACCGAGGGAAAGCTTTGTTTTTCGATCGATCACCCCTTCCGTGTCCGCGTCAGCCGCTCCAATAGAGTGGTCGTCGGCGACTAAAGTAGGGTATCATCCTGCCAGCGTTAGACGAGACACTTTCCCACCCTCCGAGAGCCATGTACTCTGTATAATAGATTAAGTGTATACTATTCCAGCATGGCTTCCCATATATTATAATTATACACCTGAAACTACGATCGAAGATTGTTCACGGAGGACTTGAAATATGCTCTTAGCTCTCAAGATCAATGCAGGTGCAAGAGTTTATTATTATGGCCCATGTCAATAGATGAGATTTTTTACTCAAGACTAGTTAAAAAGGGTCCATGAAGACATCTCTATACTTTCCTAGTACACCGTGTAGGTACAAACCAAGTCTCAGAGATTAACCATTGATGTCTGTTCCGTTCGTCAATCGGGTGAGTTTGAATCTCCCCAGCAGCAGCTGTAATGTAATAAATGTGTATAATGCAATGCCTTTGATTGTTTAACTTTTCAAAATAAATATTTGTTGGTATCTACGCTATATAAAGTCTCTCTGCAACATGCTGAGAGTCCGCAAAATGATAAAAGAGAGAGAGGGATATCTGATGGTAAGCCGTTATGTGACGTTGATTGGTAACTTTCTAGTGTACCAGTTATTACTCGAAGAATTACCAATAATTAGTTACAAATCATCGTTACAATCACAGTAATGGTTTAAATTTAACAATCACTTGTCGAGTACCGCTGCAAAATCGAACGACATGTTGTCGCGTACAGTTCGGGCTGACCAGGCATCCTTCCGTGTCATGGATTGAATGGTAGGACCCCGAGCTCCATGTCACCGGTCTAGCTTCAATCGGTACATACATATATTGAGGTTTTCGCCAGGCAATGTCTATAGGCCGCTACATGAGAGTTCTGACAACAATTTTTGTACACATTATAAGCTATAATTACAATTTACTTTATAACTAACCACTCTTCCAGTGCTAGACATACACAGTTTTTATATTTTTCATGTTCATGTTTCACTAATCCTTCTGTCTATTGAGACACTTTTTCTTCATCTTGTATACACCAGTGTCTCAGAGAATTCGAGCTGACGGAAGCCAGCGAAGATTCAGCTCGCCAAACTCGGAGCCGCATTCCAGAATTTAATCCCAGAAATTGCCGGCGCCAAAGTATGGCCAGGGATGCCCAGCATCTCGTACAGACTCTTCTGAGACTGGCCTTCATTTTTTCCATCTTCTTCTCCACATTCTAGCCAGCACACCACTCTCAGAGCCGGTCTCGATCCATTTTCCCCAAAGAAGTGACAGCCCGCCATATTGATTCGCCATTATTTGCAGAGCACGGGACACACATAGCGTGACATTTCTCACCTTACTGTATTGGTGCGCCCATACAGGGGGACGTACGCATCTAAACATGACAATTTACGCGAGCTTGAGTTATTATCTCTTTCTACTAGTCTAAAGCTGATATTTAAGTTTATCACTAGATCAAAATCTCAACACGCGTACATGGTACTGAGATTAATCTCACCGTGTCTCGTTCCATGGGCACGGCCCGTTACAGGTCGCGTACGAAACTAATTAAAACTAATTTGCGATAATTAACCACGTATCTTTGAACGGTAAAAAACTTCCGAAAAGCCATTATTGTAATGACAACCGGCCATTTAGCGAAAGAACAAAGCGTCGATATATTGATTGTGGGCCGTGTGGGCTCCGCAAATATTGTTATCCGCATGAAAAGGTAAAAACAACACGATTTACATTGTCAACACTGAGTTGGGCAAATTTAGGAATAGATTACCAGGCCGATACCGCACTGTCCCCGGCCCGACCTTTGTGTTTCCGAACTGTTTACTTAGGACTGGCCCTTTTTATTTTCCTCGGATAAGTTTAGTGTCCAAAAAGTGGCTGTCCGGGCCGCTGGCCGACCCGAGTCGAGCTGCCTAAATGGTTTCTGCATCGAATATTCTATGCGGGACAAAGCCCCGACGGTCCCCCGGAGAATGAATTTTAAAACAACCTCACCTCGCCCGACGTTTGCCCCTCGAGAGCTCGTGATTTAAATGAGTTTTGGGCGTCATAATTCAAGTACTTTGATCTAATTCAGCATTAATTGACCAGTTAAAGCCGGAAAATCACAGATACTTTAATCTTTTATCCGTGGCATATTTTATGCATACGCAGCGCTAGCCCCGGGGTCTAATCCGTCGGTTTATTACCCGAGAACAATCCATTTTATCCCCGAAGGAATTTGATAATAACTCTAAAATATATGAAAGAAAACGGGTTGCAGGTCTTCGAAAATAAAGCCTTGCACAAGATTTACGACTACATACTTGATTACCTAACTGGAAAATAGAGGAGATTAAAGAACCCGCAATTTACCGCTGCAGATATCCATATGATGGTGAAAACGAGAATGTTGCATGTATAGGATAATCCAATAAATGTGAGTAAGTCAGCTGCTATTGTTACTTTTATTCAGTACTAGCGAGTACCCGGTATGCGTTGCAATGCCACTCAAAGAAAGAAAATGTTTGTATTTTAATTTTGATTATTGAAGTGCTTTTGGATTCACAATATTTTTTTTTGTCGTTCCGTCTAGTGCGTATACGGAGAAGTCGCTAGAAAAAGCGATGATTCTTGGAAAATTCGCCACAGAGAATCCTAAAAATAGCCAATCAACGTGTCCGAATTTCCCATTTCACGACATACGGTTTGCCGTGAAACCGATATAGCCGTGGCGCGCAGATCGCTTTCTTCGGCGAACTTTCTCATTGTAAAATGGTCGCACTAATTCAGAAACCTTCGCGGGCGTGCGCGCACAGCAACTCACCAAAGTTTCATCGCAATCGAATGAACGGTATAGGAACGCGTACGGGACAAACAAACATTAATTTATATATATCTAGATAATCTACCATTTTGTTAATTGGCCGCCTAGATCATGTGATATCTCTCCGTTAGATTATTTTCTGTTGTGATCTGTAAAGTCACTTATCTATGTTGTTCAACCAATAACAATTGAACAACATATGTCTGTGTGTAGCGATTTTAATTTTATTTATTATGGTTAAGATAGTAACAAAAATAATTGTGAATTCAACCAATTACATGTGTTCTCTGAATTGTTAAATACAATAACATGATACAGTGTGTGTTTGGTCAAAATTATTAATATTAAGCAATTTAAAAGACAATTTATAATAAATTTGACTTAATATCTTCTATCTGAGAGCACGATATGTTTGTAGGTAGAATTATTGGTTCAAATTGAAAATGTAATGGTTCATAAGAAAAAATCTTTTAGTGTAAGTAAGGCCACTGTTGAAAAATCAATTTCTGTCAACTTCTCATTGTAATATTTTCCACGAGCAGTGAACGAATGAGTTTTGTGCATAAGATGTTATATATACAGTGAAATCTCGATCTGTCGTTTTCCCGCATGTATCGTTTATTTCTTTCAGTCTCGAATTATACTATAGTAGTACTAATAATTATAGAGAGAGAGAGAGAGAGAGAGAGAGAGAGAGTGAGAGGGTGAGGGAGAGGGAGAGGGGAAGAGAGAGAAAGAGAAAGCTGCTACTGACTGGCTATTGATATTATACAATACAAAGTTTAAGGACTGCAGGTGTTGATGAAACAAGCGATTGTTACAGGTGTTATGGATTGAAACTACTTACTGGTGGCAGTGAAATTGTTGGAGCAAACATATCATTTCTATACGACGTTTAAATCTAAGCGCGTGAACTGTGAACTACATATCCAGGCCAGTACCTTGAATCTTTATGGCTGGTAATAGCTGATGCAGGTTACCGCCTCGTCTGCCGCCTTCAGCTTCATTCAAGTATGGCTGGCGAGAGTGGTGGCGAAAGCCAGTGGCGTGCAGCAGGTACAGATTTAGGTTATGCTGTTACCAATAATATTATACAATCATATGTAATATATGTGCTTTCGTTAAACCAACGTCTTTTGACAAAATAGATCCGTCGTTTATACGACCCTATCATGTATTTATGTATAATTTTAGAGTACTATTAATAGTGTTTTTAAAGTTTAAGTTTTAATGTAAAATAATACTTCCTTACCCATATAAAAAATGTATGAACACTTTTTATGACTGAACATGAATCATTTATTGTACGAAAATCCTTCACGTAATAACTAAAGGAAATAAATTTAATTATTAGGAAATAGTTCTGCCAATTGTTTATTGTTTTTTCCAAATCAAAAACCAATTCATGCACCAAATTTAAAGAACAATCATGAAATCAACACGTTAAAAACAGTAATATAGTAAAATTCACGAATTAGTAAAAGAGGAATTGACACTTCAATGATTTGCACGCAGTTATAACCCTTTCTAATGTTATTCTGTTAATAAACGACTCCATACAAAACGGATCAACAGAAAGGAATTTTCAATTCAGTTAATAGCCATTTATATGACTCAAGTAATTCACTATCTTAAAGACAGAACTGAGTAATGTAAATAGCACGATACGGCGAATAGAAAAAGAGCGTCATGCGTACAGCGGTGAGTTTTTATAACTAAGCAATTAAAGTCTCTACTGGTACACAGATGACGCTAATAGCAAAATAATGTTTTCGTTTATGTTAATCCAATTTTTTAATTAATATTTGTTTCCCAGAATTTTTAGTTATGAACAGCTTTTCCGCTTGTATGCACTGCACGCCCCTGGCGATAACCGCTCCACAAGTTTATATTACTTCCATAAAGCACTACATATTAATAAACAATTTCTTTAGTATTCAAAAAATAAAATCATAGGCTTAATGATGACGAAAACATTTTTGAAGAATTAACGATTATACATGTCTGTGTGAATATATGTTGACTGCTTTGTCCCGACAAAGCCGCCCAAGACACTGCCGTGCGGAACACAACTGAAAAATTAAATAAATTATAAAAATAAGTTATCTTTATTAGGTTAGATTAGTAAAGGTTAGATTTGAAATATGTCACAAAGTTACAACGTCCTGTAGAACATTTTTGATTATCGATTTTAATTTTTAACACGGCGACCTTTGACTGTTTAAATTTACTATACCGTGACTAACGAAGCTGCTTTTCAAAAGATTGAAGCTGAGTGAAACCTGTTTTGGTTAACGATTTGGAATTAAACTGTCAAAGTTGGTAACTATATTTATTGATCGATTAATTATTATCATTTTAATGCTCGATAGCACGTGATACTAAGCATAATTGATTGTACACATTTTAAATAAACTGATAAAAGAATTAATAAAAAAAACTTAATCGGAAATAGAGTTTTATTAGCAAAATCAACTTTGAGGTTAAAATACATTATTTTAAATTGTTAACATTGTTTTATTAACCGCTTAATGAATTAATATACATCTTCAGGTTGTCATTAACTAATCAAAAACATATGTTATTGTTTCTTTAACATAATCTATTTTTAACCTTTACCATACCGTGATATAAAATACTCGTACGCAGCCACGCTGTCAACTCGTGTTACCGTAAGAAATTAGAGTTCTATTTGCCTTTGAAATGTGAAAAAATGGTTAATGCCATAAATTTACTATTATATTATAATTCGAAGCATTCATCACGTCCTGTATAGGAGGTTGCATTATATAAATACATCCTTCCTTTTTATTTATCTTTATTTAATTAGTGAGAAAGATACACCATTATATTCGTATGTTTTTTATTGTTTTCATTACAAAATTAATGTATTATTTTTGTCAATGTATTAATTTTACAACGGAATGAATTTAAAAAATATATTTTTATAGGATTCGCCGTACATAATTGATTTTTATAAGCGTAAATAATTTCCTTCAAATTAACTAAAATATGAAGTGTATGTTGCGTATATTCACCGAAATATTACCAATGTAATTAGAGCGGTAGACCTGTGTTACTGCATGGTTTGGGAAAGGTTAAATAAACAATTCCTAAAAATTATTCTAGTAATTTTGTATCATCAAGTAACAATTTACGTTACGTACTAAATGTATTTTTTAAATAACTATTGATTTAAAAAAAATAGATTATGTTAAAGAAACAATAACATATGTCATTGATTAGCTAATGACATTCTGAAGAAGAAAATGATATTTTTCGAAATCGGTATTATATTTTAATACATTAAGCGGTCAATAAAAAAAAGTTAACAATTTAAAATATGAGTTTTATTCGTGTTACGTAAGTAAGGGCGTCACACACTCTGTGTAATACCACATTACATAGAATCCTTGCATATTTCCCACACGGAACCACCCCAAAGGACCACGCTAAAGTACATTTTTATCTGTCTTATCTTACTATTTACGTTAAAGCTTACCCCTGATAAAGGTTTCCTTTTTCAGCGAATCGCCGGGCTGCTGAGCGGCCCTATCATTAGGAAGGGGGAGGGCCGGCCGACATGAAGTACGACATAGAACATTTATTTTCTTGGTTTGCGAAATTGAGTAGCAATATGACATACCATCATATTATTTGTCGAAATAATATTCCAATGTACTTGTTAATCTCGTTTCTCATATATATCACGACACGAATGTGTGTTATTTATAATAATTTTCTATTGTTATATAATATTTTTTTCACATCTAATATGCAACACTTATCCTATATCAATTAGAATTACGACCCCTTAGAATAACAAGGTTCCAACTAATATTTTAGGCTGATTTAAGTCATTACGTGAAATGGGTTCCAAATGCACCAATACACACCAACTCTATTTAACAGATCTTAAAAGAAATAGTAAGAGCTGAAACTTTTAACTGCATCAGTTATTTATTTCAATTTATGTTACAATGTTATTATTAGGAGAACACATTCTTATTGTGAAGTTATAATTATTCAGAGCATAGGTCTGTGATATTTTAAATATGAGTTAAATATATTAATTAGAAAGATATACATATAAAATCAATTTTATCAAATTTTTTTTAAAAGGGTAACATATAGGTTCGAAAATTGTCGCTAAAAATATTGTCGCTGTAGCATAGTTGGACAATGCACCTTCCCCGGTTAGGAAAGAGATCCAGGTTCGAATGCCGGTGGCGCAACAACAATATTTTTCGATAAAATTGATTGATCTTTCTAATTAATATATTTAATTAATATTTACAATGTTATTATTTATTTTTAATTTCCCTCATCTCACAGTGGTCATTGACACAACTTTTCACACAGATTTTAAAGTACCAAAAATAGTAGACACATTAAAAAAAAATCAATAATTCAAATTTTCAAAATAAAAAATCAATTAAATTTTAGAAGTGAACTCCGATCTACAAGATATAGAGATCAAATTGATATCCCAAAACTAAAATCGCAACTCAAAATCAAATTTTTTAACAATCTCCCCATCACAATTAGAAAAATTACGGACTATCATAAATTTGTAACTGAAGTAAAAAAATATGTACACAGACTAACTGAAACATAAATTAACTCGTATATACCCCTTCTCTATAAACGAATCTTACTCTCATAGAGAAGAAACAAATGTTAAAATATTTATATTCACTGATTATTTAAATAGTATTATATTTTTAAAAATAGAAAAAAAAAAAGTTAAGACCTTAAAACTGATTATATTTGCATACTCAACAAAATATACATGAACAAAATATTTTTGAACTCATTATCTCAAAACGATGTCATTGTCAGATGGAACCTTATTATTCTGAGGGTCGATTACGTAAAGAGATTAAAAATGATCAATTATTAAACATAGATACAACAAATTCTGCACTTAACCTACAAAAAGTAGCAAGACTAGTTGCATCTTTTCCATTTGCTGGCAGTTCATTGAACAATTTGAAACGTTTATAGTATAAACTATGTTGTTTTCCTGCCAGATTTGTCTGTGGAAGTCTAAAATCCCATCGACTTCTTGTAGGATTTTTTGCTAAACTCAAATGCCTCAAATCTGCAACAAAACTCCACGCTTCAAAGTACTTAATTGTTAGATACAAGTATAGATGACGAAACAAACCCAGGACAGGAAGGAAACCCCGATCCGATACTGCTGACACCTCTCAAAGTGGACTGTATAAGATTTCACACACAAAAGTATAGACGCGAAGTCTAGATTTTTTATAACGGTTTTCGAACCGTTTCGATACCGGGCCAGAGCTTTGATGGTGAGGGAGTGAGGGACACAGAGCATTATTTCGTTCAGAGTAATTAATATGGTATATGCAAATAAATATACGTCTAGAGTCAACTGTGAAGATGACCCGGGAACAAAACTTGTGTCATCTGTAGTGAGTAGAGTATCATCATACTGATGTGAAAGAGGAAAAAAGTTTTCTTCCGGTTCTTTCCGTTTCGATTCCGTTTCGATTCCGTTTCGATTCCGGTTCGATTTATTAGATCAAAACATGTGTGTGTGTGTGTGTACACACATGTTTTCCAGTATTTCAGGAATAATGGTGTCGCCATGCCAATTCTTATAACGACATGTTTTCAAGAAAGCTGAAGTTCTAAGCTGAACCTGAATACACTTCGTTGCACGGTAATAAAACAGTAGATAAATTTCATTTGAAATATACTTTCACATTCTATTGTGTCGAACCTGAATAAGGTAAAGTTGAAAACAGAATATTCAATTAATATAAGATATCAGATAGAAAAAAAGCTATTTTTTTATTATATTCAATGGAAAATTTATGGAACTATGGGGTCATCACACGCCTTACGACCTGTCTACAGCAGGCATAAGTAACGTTATATACATATAACGTTAACCATATATTTTCCATTAAGCATAATTAAAAAAATATCTTTATCCCTATGAGTTATCTGATATTTGTTTAATAACAGTGCCTTTGTAGGTAAAAATCCAGTAATTGTGTATTCTTGGATATATTTAAATAATGCTAACATAATATTCAGTTGAGTTTGATGAGTTGATTTGTTTTACACCTACATAATATTTTTAGTCTTATGCGTTTTACAGTAATTCGATCTATGCAAATCCAAAATACACCAACCTTTGTGAACCTGGGCTGGTAGACGCCGATGTCGCTCTCTTTGTCTGTTAGTCTGGTGGTCCTTAAATCTGCTGGCCAGCCTCCGAAAACCGCCGCCGTAAATAAGTTCGTCCGAACCGAAAAACTGTCGGTTCCACTGGAATTTGGTTATACGCCCGTACCAGGTCGATGGTGGAGAAGATGTTGGTGCCTCTTAGTGTCTGGGCTAAGTCCTGGATATGGCGAATGGGATAACAGTCCGGGATAGTCCTGGCGTTGAGGCTCCGGTAATCGCCGCACGGTCGCCACTGGTTATCCTTTTTGGGTGCCATATGTAACGATGAATGTACTTTTGGCATTGACTCTTAAGCGCCAATGGTACCAGCAGCAGTGGTCACGCTGCTGTCGGCTCCTGGACTGGCTGCGGGAATGCGGTCTGCTGGGGATGTTATCCCGGGAGTGTGAACCTATGTTTCCGGATTGCCGATACTGGTCGTTCAGCGCCGAGATCTTCTGCCGCATCGTGGCCAGCTCTTGGTGCAGCGACAGTGTCATCTTCTGCATCTTGTCAGACAAGGCTTGCTCCGTGGTGGAAGTATTCAGCTCGCTGACAGATGGTATGTCTGAGTAATCATCGATGGCGTCGGCGAGGTTGGTCACTTTATCCAGGCTGGTATCTTGCTGGATGGCGAGGACCACCTGCATGCTTCGAGGTAGGCGGCTCATCCACAGCATCCTCAGCATCTCGTCAAGCACTGCACTCCCGGCGAGCGTGCGAAGGTGCCTGAGGAACTGGGACGGCTTGCGGTCTCCACGCTCCTCATGCTCCAAGAGCCTCCTCGTCTTCTGCTCCTGGGTGGAGCTGATGCTAAAGCGATCAAAATTCATATCCACCGCCATCTCAGTCGGCATCGACGCTAGCAACAGCACTGCCGGCTGCTGCTACAAGTCTGGCTCAATCATTCACCGCGAAGCATTCTCTCCAGTTTCATCGTTTCACAACGGCCGTATTGCCGGCCCACGCGCGCCGAGCGAGACCGCCGACTGGCTTCACCTTGAAATCCACGCACACCATCCATTATACTATACAATAAACACCTCAACACGCAAACAATATTTCTTTCATTTAACCACCGACCTAACCCCCAAAATTGTATAATATCATTAGTAACAGCATAACCTAAATTTATACCTACTGCACGCCACTGATATTGAAAGATATGACACAGGTTTTAAACAATTATTCAAATTCTTCTTCTAAAATCATCAAATCGAATGTAAAAAATGGGTTATGAATAATGAATAATAAATTGATAAACAGTTATTTAAATTAATTTTACTACGGGGAAGGTGGCATCTGGAAATTAAAGATCTGTACCCGGAAAAAGAATAACTTCAATTTAAATCCTTGTTTTTAAAAACAAATTACATAGATGTAAATATATAAGTAGTTGGTACCGTGCGCACTAAAAGCGTTCACCATAAACATGATCACGTGATTTGTGAGCGAATTTCCTCTTCCTTTGCGATAAATTTCACATTCTTTGCATTCACTTCTGATGTTTTTTCTTTGTAAAAGTTAGTGAATAAATGTTCTACGATACAACATATATTGTCCGCCAGCGACATGTTGATTTCAATACTCTGCTTACAATAACGATTTTGAAAACATCTTCAACATATTATATAAATATATGAAAAGCTTATTTTGAAAAAAATATATAATAGAACTATTAATACGTACATTAAAACAAATACTTCCACGGAATGAATTATTTGTGCAATAAATGAATATTTTGTTTTAGCAAAGTTAGGTTATGTCAGGTTTATTTATTTAACGTTAATTTTTTTTATTTTAAATATATTAATTAGTAAGATATACATATAAAATCAATTTTATAGAAAAATATTGTTGTTTCGCCACCGAGATTCGAACCTGGATCTCTCTCCTAACCGAGGAAGGTGCATTATCTAACTATGCTACAGCGGCAATATTTTATTTAACCGTTCCATTATTTGATAGAGCCATCTACCTTATTTTTGCAGAATCTCAAATACCTTTGAGTAATCTAATAGCAGACGCTATGTTCTGAATAATTACAACTTCACAATAAGAATGTGTTCTAATATTTTTATTATTATTGTAATGCACAAGTTAGGTCCAATTTTTGTTACGATTTTTTTACTTTTTTTTTATATTCTTTACCTTCGTACCGGGATGTGAAAGGACATGATTTAATTTCCGAACGCGCGAATGTTGTGGCTTTTTGAACACGTGAATTACTAAAAAGTACCGGTTGTAAGTTTGATATTTATGGGTTACTGAATAAAAGCTAGTGGTGTTTTACGGTCTATTTAGAGTGCGGCGATAAAGTTAAGTGTCGAGACTAAACTGGCCGAAGCTGTGTACAGACCCGAGCGTGGTCACCAAATGTGGAGAGAACGAGATCAAGACGCATCAATTGACCGAGTGAGAAGTGTCGAGATAAGAGAGGCCCTCGACATGGAACCCTACATCTATTGAGTTGTCTAATAAGTAGTTCAATTATTACAAAAACAAAAATTACAACATTTCTATCATTGTCATTCTCTATTATTGTTCAGGACTTCATCCCATCTTTCAACCATTTTGTCGATGCCTTTTCTATGACAATTGGCTGGTTATCGGGCCAATGTTAGTGTGCCACACAGGATAATGAATCCCAAGGTTCCCACGGACCCAATAAACCAGTGATTGGGGAAAAAATGTGAAGTAATCTCCTGTAGATGGACGCTATGTTTATATTCTTAATATTAAAATTAATAAATCACGGGGGATCGCCCTATTCTGTAACGTATGGGATATCGCAGGCAAAATGATAATAAAATAATAAAAAACCCATCCTTACATGTAAGATTTTATTTGGAATGAAATTAAATGTAAGCACTAATAGAATCAGCGCAATGACGCCCGACTATGCAGCTATTTAGCCGACAAGCCGGATTGCATGGGGGCGGGGCTAGGACTGTAAGCCCGCTCCCATTGGTCGGGCGTGAGACAAATAGTGCGCTGGCGGCCGAGAGAACTCATTCTCGTCACCGCGCTCTCCGAGTACACGCGCTGAATTTTCATTTCTCTCTTCCTCGCTTTGGACCTGATTTTACTCTGAACTTTTGGAAACAGTTCGACTCTTGCCAGCTAAATTGGACTACGATTTGGACCTTTGGTTGAACCTTGCGCACTGCTGTACAGACATCGCCACCCCGGTTAAAAAACAGTTCTTGTTTTCCTCTACGAAACAGTCAATGTAACGACACATATTTGATTGGAGAGCGACCGATAAAGGTGATATTCTGACGGAGCAAGATCAGGACTAGAGGATTGATGCAGCAAAATTTACAGGTTGAGTTCCTGGATGACCATTTGAACCTTGATTAAAGGCGAAAATAAGTATGTGTCGACTCAAATGTTCTCAACTTGACACACGATTATTTAATTCCAAAAGTTAAGTATAAGATACATGAAAACTCCAATACTGACGTTTTAGAGTAGAAAAAATGCTATCAAATAGTACCCACAAGGGCAAGTCAAAAATTATCCATATATTTCGTTTTAGAACTTATTTACATTCTTTACCGAAGTCAAGCTCGTCGTGGATGATTTGATAGGCAGAACCTTGAAAGATGTTTAAAGAAAACGCTACCTCACCAATGGTAACTCACCCATTAGCTAGAACCAACTCTCGAGCTTATCGTCCGTGGTGGTGGTCGACGGGCGTTCTACTCCCTCTTCGTGCATCACACTCGTCCGGCCACTTTTCAACTTTTCGATTAACAAAAAATACGTAATAGAGTACTGTCTCCGTATTGTGATTAAACTCTACGATGAATTTCAGCCCCTTTCATACTGCTCGTTGTTCCTCCTTGGTGCAAACTGCAAATTAAATTAAATTCTCCACACCTCACGCACAGCCCGAGCTACGTTTGAAATTTTGCGAGAAATTTTTCCCGGCCTCATAATGTCAAAAAGTGGTGGTCTGACGCCCCCTGCGACTCACTATTTCCTGTTGACGTTCGTGGAAGAAAAGGTCTACACCAACAAGCCAACAGGACAATATGCGAAATGAAATTGCTGAAATAACACGCCAAGTGTGCGAGAATGTTATGAAAAATATGGTTAAAGGAGCACGCATTAATGCCGCTGCCAGAGGCGGCCACTTGTAATATTTTATACATTATTGTAATACACCAAATAATCGATAAATAAAAACCAAATTATAAAATTGTTTTTCATTCTCCTAGTTACATTAATTGATCACTAAGCCTATAACTACATATCATTAACCATAATAATATAAATTAAAGTACAGTAAATTCATGAATACATTAGTTACAAAATTTCAAACAATAAGAATGTAGATAGGTCGTGTATAAACTTATCCACCAGTCACCTCATTATTATCATAGCTCCGTACCTTCTCGACCCCCCTCTATTAGCCAGCTGGCTAGAGATCATCTCGGAGCAGTTAGAGATATTTTATTACATTCATTGTTGGTTGAATTGTAGAGCCTAGGAGCCAGGAACACATGTAAGCGTTGGCCAATAGTTGTACGCACTTTCGAAACTATTACTTTTCACTGATTACATATATTTGTTCGATAGGGTTATGTTGTGTGTAATTATTTGTGAAATATTTTCCTAACATCCAATTGGTTAAAAAACCGTTTATTATGATAATACTTTATACAAGTAGGTACTACCTATTGTTAGGTTATTTCTTCTTTCTGCCTCGGGCTTCATGTTCAGGGGAGAGGCATCTAGCCTAACTGGTTCTTTTTTAAATATTGACAAGACAAATGGTTATGAAATGAAAGAATATTTTTATATAAGAAAATTTATAATCTATATTTTAAGATACTTGTATGTGTTAAAAGTGGGAAATGAGCAAATTACTTTAATACTTATAAATAAGGCTATTCAAAAATAATAACAATTAAATTAACATTAAATATTTGTGTTCATCATACCAGCATTAATTTCTCTGCCAAATTGTCCACGTTGACGCTTGTCTGATGTAGATTATTCAAGTCCCTCACGTAAGGGATTACCTCTTAGGATGGTCCTGGATCCTGGATGTGAAGTGTGGTCAGCTCCTTATGGTGCCAGCTTAGGGTGACAGAGTTCAGGCTTGTAGTTGATGACAGGACGATGCCCAATTATCCAGGCAAACCGATATTCTTAAACTATAGCGACAGTCTGTTCTCGCTACACCAATTATATTTATCAACTTTTTATAGATCCAGCGGGACCCTTTTTGATACTTTTACATCAACGATTAAACGCAGAGTACATCACAGTCTAAGCTTAAACTCGAGGCGCACAGTTTAAATTATCTCCCGAATTACAATCTATGAAGCGCTTGCTTGATATTTCAGAGACGATATAGATTTCATTTTCTAATTGAAAATTGGAGCCAGTTCTCTCGGCTGAGGATTTGTCCAGACTGCTCGCCTATGGTGATGCATCCCTTGAGGTGCATTTGCCTACGTGACTTTAGTCACGTTCGCCGCATTTCTTTATTGCTGTACCCTCGCTGCATCGGTACACCTGCGTCTAACAATACCGAGTTTTTATTACCATCCGTCCCTTACTTCGACTAAGTGCTTTTGTATCCTTAAACAAAATATTGTTTTGGGTAATTTCGCATTCTAACACTATGCCATCATCACTGGCGTGCAGTAATTATAGTTTTAAGTTATGTTGTTACTAATGATATTACACAATCATATGTAATACAATACATGTTCTTTCGTTTAACCAACGTCTCTTTAGACAAAATGAATCCGTCGTTTATAGTGATGAGCTCAACATCACGAACCGTGAGTTAATCACTGATATCTTTGAGTCACACTCACTATCAGTGATTGAATATTTAGGAATATCGTGATACGTGATTCATTTTTTTTTTTTATTTACATTTGGTTGTGAACCGTGATTCGGTGCATGTGCATATGAAACGAAAGTATTAATGAAGGAGTGACGTTATAATTCGTGATTCTGCCAAAACGTTTGACCTGAAATGCTGAGAATTTGACCCTAAAAAAATTTTTGTGATGATATTAAATTAAATATATATTATTTATATATGCTAGAATATGTTTTGAACGCAAGTAACGTTTGAATAATATAAGTAAATACGCTCAAAATTATGTTTCTAATTTATTTATTTATTTCGTGTATTGTGATACCGTGCGGCGCACGCGTATTAGTAATGCAACTGTGATCACAGTCACAGTTTTCAATCACTGGTATTATCGAATATCAATCACAATCACACCAGTGAGTCAAAAGTAGCATTTTTTCTCATCACTAGTCGTTTATACGACCTTACCATGTAATTGTAATGTTTAAGTTTTAACGTAAAATAACACCTTCGTACCCTTATTAAAATCAATATAAAAAATGTATAGTCATTTTTAATAACACTTTTTTTGACTGAACATAATTATTTTATTATTTGAAAATCCTTTACGTAATAACTAAATGCTATAATTATTTTTATTAAATGTTAACGTAGGAAATAGTTCTGCCAATTGCTTTTTGTTTTTCCCAAATCAAAAACAAATTCATGCACCAAATGCACCTCGAACGCAAAGAGCGATCGTGAAATCAACACGTTGAAATAGTAAGATAGTAAAAATCGCGAATTAGTAAAAGAGGAAGTAGACACTTGACACAATGAGTTGCAGGCAGTTGTAAATTTTCAATTCAGTAAATAGCCAATTGTATGACTTGAGTAATGGACTAGCTTAAAAGCAGTCGATAGTAATGTGAACTAGTGATTGACGTGCGCGCATTGCATTACACCGGAGAAAGTTCCACAATATTCGGGGTAATCGAATTATACGACATAACACTCAATGTATTCTGCTAACTGCAAATATCGTCACATACCATGGTAACGAGTATGACGTATTTTTTTGTCATTTTTTCGTATTGATTTTTTGAAAGGTGTTTTGTTCTCTGACACGAGATTAAGCCCCATCTGATTGATGCTGGACGCGGTCCAAAGAGCAACTGTTTTAATAATCACTCTCTTGTCCCCCGACCGCGGCCGACGAGAGTCCAACTCCTCGCGCCGAACGTCCGCAATTGGTTCTCCAGGAAAACATATTTTTATTGCCGCGCGTCCGAAGTAATAAAGTTTTCGGTGCACGTTCCTCCGTAATTGCCTTTTCTAATTCCGATACTCAATGATACAATCTTCATATCCCACGAACAAAATGTACGAGCGTCCTCGATGAGCTCGAGCTCTGTCGCTGTGTGTATCCAATTTCTTCCGAATTCATCAGCTTCCGTTTCACAAAACTATTGTACGGCAGTTTATTATTATTAATGTTGAGCTCAAACTTTCTAATACGCGTATTGTTTTTTAAGCGGATAATATTTATTTTACATATTTCGATACCGTGTGATAGACGTACAATTAAATATTAAATTGTAAATCATAAATATAAACAACTTTCTTAATTCACAAATTTCAGATTGTTTTTAACTAAATTCAAACGTCAATCATTCCACCAACTTCAGTCATCGACCCACTGCTGGATGAAGGTCCTCCCATAACTCTGCTACTCTTTTTGGTCCTCCGCCAATCTTTGCCGCTCCCACTGCTCCAATAATTTCATCAAAGCATCGAATAGGAATGTGCAGTTACTCAGAAAAAAAAATTCTATGGTTTTTAAGACTAATTTTTTTTTCCCCAACATCCTTCTACCTTCTGTCATTGCACTTCAGTTAATGGAGAAATAGGGTTGTAATTTATACTTTGAAAAAGATCCCACCGCGCCATGTAACATAATACACGTTTATTACAGGAAAATAAGATTGGGTGGTTAGAGTGCATATATTTTGCGCGGGGTCTTAAAGGGCATCATTACAAAATTTGGTTGACTTCCCTCTTTGTTTACTGCGGCCCGGGAAACCACAGTGGACTGGCCAAACTATTTTCTCAGGCCAAACTTTTTTCTTCTTGTAGGGCTCTGATTTCCAGCGACATTCTTTGCATTTTGTGATACAAAATATGATACTTCTTTGGATGTCTCATTATATTTCCGATATTCTTTATTCAATCGTAACTTTGTCCACCTAGCATTCTTCTGTAGATCTACATCTCAAATGCTTCAAGTCTACTTTTCAACTCTACGGTAAGCATCCATGCTTCCATTCCATAAGATAATTTTTAAAATACTTTTCTAAAAAATCTCTCTATCGGGATATGAACTAGAAACTGTATATATTGCCGGTAGACAGCATTAACCGATTAAACTATAGTAACATCATATAACATCATCAGATTCCATCTATTTATATATTACTTTATTTATTGGTTGAGAAATCTATTTCGTTTATTATTATTATTCAATTCAAATTGACTAATTTGGGAATCATTGGAAATAAATAAAGCGTGTAAAACTAAACAAAATATTATAAACAACCAACTAAATTTAACCACAAGTCCCATTATGTATTTTAAAAATAGATTCTAAATACAAATTAATGAATTAATTAGAAAGATATACACGTAAAATCAATTTTATCGAAAAATATTGTTGTTGCTACCGGGATTCGAACCTGGATCTCTTCCAATCCGGAGAACGTGCATTATTCGATTACGCTACACCAACACAGTGATTTGCAAAAATACAAGCATAGATAAAAACATATGAACTAATATGAAAACAAATTTAAAAGGATTGAATTTAAAACATTGAGGATTTAGTTATTTATAATATTTATTTAGCTTACTATTAACACTTTTTCTTATTTCTAAAATTTCTAATTTATCTAACTGAAAATCCCTAGTATTTGTATGTATAATTTATAAACCTCTGTTAATATCAAAAGAATGGTTTGTTTCCAATATTGGTTTAAACAAAGTATTTTGTCTAATTATTTATATAAAATGAGGCCACAAAGTAATTTTGCAAATATTGAAGAATTATTTAATGTAATTTTATTAAAATTAATATATATCAGTTTAGTTAAATGTTATCTAATTTATGTATTTTTAAGAAGAACACATTTGTTTTGTTTTTTTCATTTTCCTCATACAGTTAAGATAATCATATTTTTAAGGCTGAAAATATATTATTTAAAAACGGATTATTGCGTTTTTGATTTCAAACTTAGTTTTAAATCGTGTCTGAAGCCTCAAAACATGTGAGTAAATATAATATATTTTTTAAAAACGTATGTTTTCACTAAAACAAAGTATTTTAAAAACATCGAAATATTTTGTAATATGTCCTGCAAATTGAATGCTTTTTAACACTATTATAATTTAACATTTTGCTAATTTAGTTCAATGCAGATTTGTCTCCGTAATCTTGGCTTCAAGATTATAAGAAAATATATTTCGTTTATGCAATAATAATTTACCATATTAATAATAATGCTCGCGATTACATTTATATTCACACAATGACATTCAGTTTATTAGTTTTAAATAAGTATAAAGGTCATATCTAAGTAATAGTTTTAAAAAAACTAAAATGTAGTGTATAACTTCTGATATAAATGAATAATAAAAACCAACATTTACGTAAAAAAACGCGCCCTTAAGGCGGCGCCTTCAATAATAATTCTAATTTTCGCGTTTTTACAAAAATGTGGGTTTTTATTATTCATTTACATCAGAAGTTATACACTAGATTTGCGTGTTTTTTAAAATTTAAAATCGTCGATTAAAAAACACACATTTATAGAATCGATATAAATATTATTTAGTAAGAAATTATTGTGTTTTTTGATATAAAACTTGATTTTACATAGTATCAGAAGCATCGAAACATGTAATAAAATATAATATATTATTTAAAAAACGACTAAAATTGATTATATGTACTGCAAATTTAATGGTTTATAACTCTATTAATTAATAACATTTTTCTACTTTGATTCGATGCTGATTTGTCTCCGTAATCTTGGATTTAAGATTGTAAGAAAATATGTTTCGTATATGCAAGAATTTTCTATATTAAATCAATTTTGTGGCACGCGGAAAATAAATTTAATGGTCGCGGTCTTTCTTATAATGATTATGTTTTCTAAATTATGGCAAATAACACTCCGTTTATTAGTTATACATTAGTGTGAAGATTGTATCTAAGCAATATTTATTAAAGTAGTTATAGCTATTATTTAACTTAAAAATAAAGGCCCATCATGTTTTCTTAAAAAACATGTATATATAAATTAGTTGCAAGTCGGCGATCACCAAGTGTGATGAATGGTGGAATCGGAAGGGATGGATTAGATAAAAAGTAAGGAATTGGGGAGAGATGAGAGAATGGGGGGATGGAGGGGAGAGACCTTCGATAGCGGACCAGGATGGACTCACGGAACCAAAGGTCAGCTCGACTCAACCTGGTTGATAACGCCGTCACGTTGCTCTTCCAGTAATTCACCCAATGTAGAAAATAACACAGCACAAAATGACACAGCACAAAATAACACAGCACAAAATAACACAGCACAAAATAACACAGCACAAAATGACACAGCACATTTTTCATTCATAATAAAAACAAAATCACAAGGGTGTGTACGAAGTAGTGATCCAACACGAACAATCACATGAGAGCACCTCCTCCCCTCGACTTCAAAAGACAACCGGTCGAACCAAAGGAACAATGTGTACTGGTTTGAGAATAGGCTAAGGGGGTTGGAATAAACTTAAAACTGGTGACAATATACTACAGATAACAATAATTATTCAGGGCCAAGTATGATAAAATATATTAATATATTAAGAGTACGAAGCAATTAATATTAGTATTTATTTATGTTAGTATGAATTTATTTTATTAGTATTATTTTTATTTTTTTTGTAGCATAAAAAGTACATATGAAAAAATAAAGGTAATTACTTCACTAGACGTGGTCTGTTCTAACCTGTACAGTGTGTTGTTACAGTGTAAGTATAATGTTAAGTAAGTTATAAAAAGTTATGTGAAAAAATTACAATCTGAAGTTATGTAATATTATTGAAAAAAAGTTATAAAAATATTATTGTCTGTAATATATAATAAATGTGAAGGTAGTTATGTTAGCATAAATGACAAATTAGAATCATTTTGCTTTCTACCCACATCAAACAACAATTTTGTTATTTTTGGTTTGAAGTCGTTAATCACATTAGACATTTAAGGTCTAGCGGCAATTTGTTAAATATTCGCGGAACACAAAATAAGAAAGTTCGTTGAGCGAATTTTGTATTCAATTTTGACACTGAAAGGTATACTAAGGCTTTTTTTGGACCGGATCATGGAAGTAAAGTTAATATTTTTTTAAAATAGTTTTAAGATCGCTCTGGTAAACAGTTGTCTTATTTCCAAGACTTGGAAGAATTTAAAGAGTTATGTCTAAATTATTATTACTCCGTTTATTACCGCCTACAGAAAGCTACATATACAATAATGGCCGTGACTGAAGTAGTTATATATGTAATATTTATATTACTTTTTATTAACTTTTATTATTTATTTATTAATATTTTTCTTAGTTTTCTTTTTCATAGCATTATATTGATTTCATAACCTTGATGTATAACATAATATGTATTATCTGTATGGCGAATCGGGTTAAAAAAAACGTGATCACGCTGGAATAAACACATTATTATTATTATTATTACTCTGATGACCCATTTCTGAGCCTTAATTAGAGAATCCATTGAAGCAAGAGCTGCACCGCCCCATGCACATATTGCGTAACTGATGAGACTCTGACAAAGTGAATAGTTTACCATTTTTAATATTCATGAAGCTGAGTAAATTTTTGAAAATATAAATAAATTGAAAATATTAATTATTGAAATTCGAGTTGATTTTTACTTCTATTAATACTTGTCTGTTTACATTTTTCTACATTACGATAGCGCAGCATCACATATGAAGCATATATAGGTATTTATTTGTTTTTGTCTATCATTCTAGTTGATTAATTTAATTTATATTAAATGTTTCATCTTATAAAATTCGTTCATAAATGGTTATTGCAATAGCTTGGTTGGCGGGTTCGTCTGCCGATTTTATTAGTTAATAGACAGCCATATGGTTGCAATGTGTGCGGGTGTAATGTACAGACAATGTCGCAGAGGCTTATTCCACCGGTGGGAACGGCGGGGCAGGCGGAATCGGTATATAAGGAGGTCCTCAGCGGCCATAAGTTCCCCGCCCTAAGCAGGACTTACGGCCCGAGCCGGCTCTTTTCAATGGATTCTTCACATTCTCGGCTTTCTGGGATTTCACAAATCAGCGAAATGTACTATCGGAAAATATACAGATTGTTAATATTAATAACTAGATAGCTTAATCGGATATTATATGCGTTTTTTTCTACAAATATTTTTTTCGATTCAATAAAATATTATGTTTAATGTACTCGTTAATATTATACAGCCTGTGCTCACGGTGATCGCTCAATGAGGCTTTGATTTATGGAACTCGGTAAAGGTACGTGTGTACTATGCGTGTCATTCTAATCCGGGAGCGAAACATGATTATACACGGAACACTTCACGCTGAACTATACGTATTGATCATTACCCGTTTTTGAGACGAATCTCCGAGAGAAATCTATCTGACATTCACTGAGTTAAATCTCAGTACTAGAAATACATGTTGAGATTTTGATCTAGGGATAAACTCAGAAGTCAGCTTGTCGTTGTAAAAAGAGACAAAAACTGTTCAATTTAACATGCGCGTATACATCACCTAGAACCGTATATACCTACAACCATTTTTTTATTATGAAAGTTAGACATTACATACATTTATTCTATTAAGAAGAACACATTCTTACTGTGAAGTTGTAATTATTCAGAACATATTTCTGTGATGTTTTAAATACTAATTAAATATTTTAATTAGGAAGATATACATATAAAATCATTTTTATCGAAATATAGTATTATTGCTACCGAGATTCGAATCTGGATCTCTTCCAATCCGAGAAACGTGCATTAACCGATTATGCTATACCAACACAGTGGATTATTTCTCGTTCATTATTCGCCATTAGTACTGCATCATCGGCGTAATATAAACAGCATACAATCAAATCGCCCATTTTCGCTCCTACATTCATACAAACATTCCAGTTCTTTCACACCATTATCCATATACAAGTTGAACAGCCATGGAGACATTACACAACCCTGCTTGACACCCTTTGTAATGTTCCATTGATTCGAATACCATCACTCTCAACATGTTGACATTCATCATGAGGTCGCTTTCCTTGCATAGATCGTACATTCTACTCACTAGACTCTAATAATTTGTCTATTTTTCAGAATTTCTCGAAGTCGCGATTCTTTCAACTTTTCGAAAAAAAAAAGTTGAAACACTACGAGTGATAACTCAAATGAAAGGTGTTAGTTAGTACCGTATTGAGGCGCATTACCTACCTACCTATTTATATGTTACACCGCGTTATTTTCAAGTCACACCAATTTCAAGACATAATGACAATTCGAAAGCGAAAGAAAACAAGAAATCTTGTTTCACCACAACTCTCGCCTTTTGAAACACCTCGATAACTATTTGCGGCTAACAAAAACAATGTCGAGACGTAGGATAGACTTCGGTAAACAAAGACAATCATTTTTGATAAAACACGTCACGGCGGCGCCCGTCGCTGTGTACTTTTGCTAATACGGTGGGAAAAATATGAATAAATAAATGCGCTGTTTGTAACTGAAATAAAAGAAGGTATTCTGTGGGCGAGAACGCATTCTCGATTATGTCGCCGTAGTGTACCTATTTGAAGTTTTATTTCTTTCAACCTCATCATCATCATCATCATCATCATCATCATCGCCAAAAGAAGCGGAGATCGGCGAACCACCCTTGTCTACATTTCTTGTTTCCTATATACAACATATGGTTTAAGTCTACTGTCACTGCTTTATCGCAAATTCTCTCAACTCTTGCCAACAGATCTACCAGTGCAAAGCCTCCACTCCAGAACCTTTCTTCCTCACCATCCATCATCTCTTCGACAATGCGTCCAGCCTCTTATGCACGTAGATTTTTTAGGCAATATCTATTATCTCGGTTCAATGGTGAATTTAATACTCGATTTCTGAGATATTCCGAGCACAGCCCTTTTCGTATAACTCTTAATATGTGAGGGTCCACGAGACGCGCGTGGTCTAAAATAGTCTATATCCAAATTAGTATTATATTTATATAGAACCCCTGTCACTCGTCAGGACGTATGGCCTGCGTAACGCTTTATGGTCTAAATCCTCCCACCTCGCAAATCTTGTAATACAAAATTTACCACCATTTTAGATTTATAATATTATTGACATATAATCAAATAAAAGCACAAAAATCCGGTAATGTATTTGTTTGGAGCGTTACTCTATTTATGGTAGATAAAACAAATATTATTATTATTATTATTAGTCACAAATTAAATAATTTGGAATCGTTGGAGATAAATAAAGCGTGTAAAACTAATCAAAAAATTATAAACAACCAACTAAATTTAACTACGAGTCCCATTCTAAATTTTTTTCCTAAAAATTATTCGAGTAAATTTGTATTAAGTAATGATTTGAGTGAGGTACTAAAAAAAAAAAATATATGTTTTAGTTAGTTATGACATCCTGAAGAAGAAAATGGTATTTTTAGAAACCGGTAGATGTATTTAAACTCATTTTAGTGGTTAATAAAACAAAGATAATAAATAAAAATATGAATCTTAACCACAAAGATAATATTGCTGATTTTAAAAGTAAAACAAATATTATTTCTAAGTGAAAATAATGGCAAGACTTGTCCATATTCTAACATACAATGTAAGTTTGTTGAGTTTTCTGGGCTATTCTGCCGTATATACCCGGCTACGTTTCGGATTCATCAAGGCCGATGCATCATGGCATCACTGATGGAGTTCTCAACACGAAACGTTCTAAAGAGCCGAAAAAACCATAGAAATGCATACGTTATACATCAATCATGTAGCTTAGTTGGATAAAGCACCTCCCCCGGTTAGGGAAGAGATCCAGGTTCGAATCCCGGTAGCGCAACAACAATATTTTTCGATAAAATTGATTTTATATGTATATCTTTATAATTAATATATTTAATTAATATTTAAAATATCACAGACCTATGTTCTGAATAATTACAACTTCACAATAAGAACAACGATATTTTCAACGAGAACCTGGAACGAGGTTCGAACCCGCGTTCACTTGATCTCTAGTAGTAGTCGTATGTACGACAACTAGACTAGCATGCACGTTTCGATCATTTATGTCCGAACACATGTTTTATTTAAAATTGTATTTATATTTAACTTTGTTTAAACCACTGTTTCGATAACGTATCTTCCTCAGGACTGGCGTACAACTAAACTATTCCATAAAATTTAAACGAAGGGTGTTGGCGGAGTCTTACTAAGAATGGGGAGGTGAGTGGTGACAGGGGGGCATTGAAATAGGGAATATATTAAATAGCGGGTCGTTTGTGAGGTTTAATTAGTTATTAATTATATTGGACTTAGTGATTTTTTCATATCTAGACTTTCTAAATTATCTAACCCAAGGTTTTTATTATTATTTTTTTACGAAACTGTAGCCGGTCTCTAAAAGGTGATTAGTTACACATTAATAATAAAGACATAATGGTTTAAACAAATACACAAAAAAAAAATGTGAAACAAAGTTAAACATAAATACAAATTTAAATTACATCTAACCACTAAGTTCAATAATTTTTCTTAATTTTTCTTACTATTCGTAAGGTGGATTTTTTCTCTGATTTGTAAAAGCAGCCGAAATTGAATTATAAGTAGGTAAATTCAAAATATTTATGATGTCTACAGTTGCACATTTGGATATACTACCTAAATATTTAATCTAGCCACTATGAAAACCGTAGTAAGTGCATATACAAGGTGTCTTTTTTACAGGTACAGAACATTAAAATAAAATAAAACACATAAAAATCGTAGTAATGGCCACGGTATTGGCTTTATTGGAAAGGATAATTTTATGCCATTAGTATTTAAATATTATTTCGCGCAAATGGACGCCGTGGCTGGCTCGAATAATGTGCAATCTGGAAGTCTAATTTTCGATCACTTTTTGGAGCAGCTGGGGACGTATGTCGAAAATAACGCGACAAATGTTGGCTTCCGAGTCGGTCTATTATCTCTAATTTATCGGCGTAGATTAGCAACTTCACATTAGTGATGAGCTAAACGTTATTGTGACTGTGATTTTGCGTTTGTTATTTATTTTATAATGATGATTGGTAACTGATATTTTATTATTAGATGTTTAGTTTCCACTATACATCAGTGAATGCTCGCCGAATTACGAATAATCAGTTATTTATCATCGTTATGATGGAACACAAATTTCACAATCACAATAACGGTTATAATAACAGTTTAGCTTATCACTACTTCACATGTCTCTACACAAAATAATTCAATGGTGTTAAATCACACTATCTAGGAGGCCAATACACATGTCTATTACGCGAAATTATATGCGCTCATCAAATGTTTCCTTCAATCTTGCAACCACAGCTCTTCCACATTAATGCCATTCAATCGGAGAACGAAAAAGTAAATAATCATGGATCTATAGCGCTCTCCATTGACTGTAACGTTCTGGCCAGCATCATTTTCGAAGAAACAACAGCTTCTTCGGTGCGCATTGTACGATATCTCTGCGGATGCGTATTATCAATTAGAGTATGCGTGGTGTGAAAACAATCCAACTCGGATGGACGATGATGTCAACCGTAAAATACGTTAAGTTTCACGAACTGAACCGCGATTTTCGAAATAATTTTGCATAATTTGCAAGCGTTGTTCTGGCGCAAGTTTATTCATGGTGAAATGGCAAACCAAACCGAGAACAAATCATTTGTCAACTGACAAATTGGTCGTAAAAAAAACATTTAAATAAACATCCTTTATTATTTATCATATTTCGGCTACAGATTCGGGGCATTCAGAATTCATTGTTGTACTATCGATATCTGCAATATGTTGTTTCAAGAATGGTGAGTCAAAGGGCTCGAGGTCTGGCCGCGTGTGTTTTATGACAATATTTTGCTGACCGTGAGATCTTTGAGTCACCTTTCGGACTCTGCAGCCTTCACATCCAAATATTTAGTTGAAGCCAGACCTTATTCAGATTCGTTAAAATGAAAGTACGTCTCTCGAGAGCTTTTTTGAGAATTTTGTAATGCGAGATGTGTCCGTAAAACTGCCCTGCAGTTTGGCAATAATTAAATTGTAATGAATATATATGTAATAAAGAAGAAATATATTGTTTATACATAAGTAATATTAAAAGAAAACATTCAATAATGACTGACATCAAATTACGCGTAGAGTATTTATTTAATCATATTATATCGCTTTTTTATTCCAGTATTATCAGATTATTTGTATTTAACGAGACCCACCGTCTCAGAAAATGTCGCCACCTCACCAACGTGGCCAAAGACGCCTGTCCTCCCAGCAGTTGCTCTCAGCAGCCTCGTACTCCCATATTCCACTTTTTGACAGCTGACTCTCTTTTCCTTCCACCTATCACTATCAAAAAATGTTTTTTTCGCCATCTTTCATATGTTGGTCACTTATTGGTGGTTGATTACACACATAGTGTAATATTATATAACTGACGTTCGATGGGGCCCCCGCACGCGGACGCATGCATCTTATAACGTCACAATGTATCAAGTTGTCTACCGTAGATTCTTCATCCACAAGTTTCAGCGTCTTTCAGCAATCTATGATCTGATAAGTTTGGATGTTTTTGGAGGCTTAATCAGATTTTATTTTTTTTAATAACTTTCTTGTTTTTATTCACCATTGTTTTGTTGTCTTCATCTCAAACGCCTCAAGTCTCTCCAGCAGTGCTTCTATAAGCCTGCACGCTTCCATTCCATAGAACATCAAAGCATTCGCACTCAAAACTTTAGGCTAAGAAATGAAATGGCGCACGGGCTCGCTCAATAGGGAATTTTATCTCAATAGAAGGATCCTTTCTGTCGTTTCTTCTCTTTTTATTCTTCTTAACTTTTGCATCTGACAAATGTCATTATCATTTTCTATCTCTTATGTCTTCACTTCAAAAAGCTGACGACTCATAATCACAATCCAGAGTCTAGTCCAATCATGGATCTACCTTCTTTGGGGTATCTAGGGCATGGGAAAACAGCAGCAGTGAGCTGACTTCCTCGCTCTGGTATTCTTCCCTATTTTTGGGACATCTCTTGTTTGCAGGGTTATGTTGGCGTTCTGCTTCGGATGCCATTGCCTATCTCCAGTAATGCCTATCTCCTACAGCTAGTTCCCAAGTACCGCTCTTTGACCATGATAAATTTTTACTATAGTAACTTCTTAGTCCAATTAATTATTATACTCAAAATTTGAATCCCGTCTAATAGTGTGGCAAGACGAACAATCATCAAATACCTGCGTTTTTTACCAAAATTGATTAATTTTAAATACGCACTATTGGCAATACATGCAATTTTATGCTTTTTCTATAACCCTTGCGTTCGAAATCTGTCACTTACTGGCGAAAAATCTTCGGTAATATAAATTAAACGGCGAGATCGTCACCGGATGAACTCTCATCACAAAAATAGCGGAATATTTAATGATTCACTGTCGTACACTGCAATTTTCTAAGTATCAATGTGTCGGATGAATTTGAAACAGCTGTGAAGTCATTTTACTCGTTACTAATGATTTACGGTATTTACCATCCGATATTGTATATTAAGTTAATTTTAATATTTTTATATTAATTTACTAAAGTAACTTTTTTTACCATAGTAAAAATATACCACTGTTAACACAATCGGGACTTAATGTGGATTGTTTTAAGGTTCGCTTCCAGCACAGACTACCAAATGACATGAACTAACGGAAATTCCTTGTTTCAATATTGTCATTTTGAATTAACTCGGGTATTAAACAATATTACATTTTCTAACTCATCTCCTTTCCTCTCAAAATTCCTGTTACAACCAACCCTCCACCGTCCACCAGTAACTCCGCCCCCTCCCCCTGCATCTGTCAGCACCTAATTACTTGTATGTCTACCACCTAAGCCTTGCCTCCTATATTTGTGTGTAGTTAGTTTAATACTTCACCTGTCGATGAGAGTTACTGTTTCTCTCGAAACTCGAGTAGTGCTAATAAACTCAAGTAGAGTAATAACATTGTTTCATTTATATCCATCCATTATGATGAAACTATACAAAATTAACGCCGATTCTATCAATAATTATTTCATGTCTATTCAATTACTAGTCTGTGGCTTTCGGAGAGTCCTTATAACGTCACTCTTGAGATAGGTACTCAATTTGTGTACTTCGTGTCCTACATAGGACGATTCACCTGCATGTTATGTTTTTCAAGATTGATCTTGATGAGAAGTGTGGTCTGAAGAATCCCAATCTGGACGGATCTATTCTATTATTTTTCTACGTATTGATAAAAATAATCATAGTTTCCCAATAATATTTTCTCCGAGAATTTCAAGTATAAATGTTCCATTCCTTTTTTAAGTACAATTATTGTGTTTCTTTGTAGTTACATAATGTATTATTTTAAAATTTAATTAATTTGGAAATCTCAACTGAAAAATGTTAATTAGTCCTTGAAGAAGGATACGGCCGCCTGTCACGGGAAGTTTTAATAGTAGCGTGATTTGTTGCCTGTCCAATAATTAGAGCACAATTGTATCGTCGGAGTCCTACCAGGGCTAACAACAGTCAGACTGACACTTCAAACTTAGCGGTAAGCTATGAAGCACACTTTAATTATAATTTTATTCAGTACAATATTTTTAGCCAGATACGTGCCTACTGACAACGTCGCGTGTATATATCAAAAGCCTGTTCAACTAACTAACTTACCACCATGTCGTTTCCCCGCAGGGGTAAGCCATCCTTCATTACTTGGTTTATCTGATTATACCAGGTCTTACGCGGGTGACCACCGTTCCTGATGCCTTCAAAACTCGTCTTATATATTTTATTTATTATTATTTTTCTTGTCCTATCTGTTTAATAGACGTTGGCTATCATCACTTTGATTGTCTCATGATGTTCTCTTTCTCCCAGGGCTCCGACTTCCAGCGATCTTTGTCTCATTACGTGTCCGAGACATTGAAGTTTTCGGATTTTTATTGTTATATAGCATTCTTCTGTAAATCCGCATCTCAAATGCTTCATGTTACCTATGCTATTTTTACTAATTAGATCCGATTTCCTCTCTCTACTCTAATAATCTAAGTTACTCTACTGTTACTACCCTAGTAATCTAATGTTGATATCACGACTGCAGATCATGCGGATAAAGGTTGCACGAGCTTGCTCAATGCGACGTTTTATTTCAACAGAAGGATCCCATCTTTCATTTATATTGCCACCAAATTATCTTTTCTAATTGCATATTTTTTTGTTGTATTTAGCTCTAATTCAAATGTCTCACATGCGTCCACTACTCGGTTCAGCAAAAGTTGTAAATCTTCAATGTTACTCTCTAGAAGTACCATATCATCTGTATAACGCAGATTGTTCAGAATCTTTCCATTTATAATAAGTCCTTGAGTAGCTTCATGAAGCACTTTATTGAATATTTATTTTGAATGTTAATTGAACAACATGGGTGAGAGAGAGAGAGAGAATACATCCCTCTTTACTTCAACTTGGTCTGTTAGACATTGTTCTTCCCTTACTGCTTGCTGCTTTCTGGTACCTATAAATATTTCCTATTTTTCTTATATGTCTTTATCATCAATCCCAGAAGCTTTCAGGATTTGAATAATTGTATCATGGCTAACTCTGTCAAATGCTTTAAGGAAGTCAATGAAGCATGCATGTACATTCGTATTCACATCTCGTCTCTCGAGTACCTATCCCACTTCGCAACTAGTACCTATCTTTTCTTTCACTCTTTTTTAAAAACGACAATCCACTTATAAAAACTGATAAAAATACGCGACTTTAATTCAATAACATATTTAAGTATAAGCAAAACGAAAAAAGAGAAAAAAATTCAATGTGGTTATTAGCAATTTAAAATTTTAAAATTTACCCTCTAGCATCTCTTAAGTGCTGTCTTTGACAAATAACATAAATCCACAATATAGTTTTACGTATATATGTAAAATTGATGGAACATTAAGGTGCAGTAGTTCAAGACAGACACTCTGAGATCCAGTCATCAAAAACACCCCTAAAAGAGGGACAGTGGACGAGACACTAAACGGATTGAGTCACACTTACACGGACAGACTAACGGAGTTGCGAAACACGAGGTATGGAGAGTGAGAGGTAGGCGCGTAGGTGAAGTCCCACCCGCGCAGGCCGACCTAACTACCCACTCTGCAATACATGCGTCCGTGTATTATTCGCAGAAATATGGCTCATCAGACTGATCGTGAGGTGCATTTTCTTGCTTTCGCCCTGGTGACAAGGGTAGATTGGAGCCAGTCCAGTGGAATAATTTATATTTTCTTTACCATCCTCTTCTCACTCATACGTTCCACATGACCAAACCGTCTCCGCAACTTTTAATTTGTTCCATCGACTACATCACAGACAGCTCTACATTTGCTCTTAATTTGTTCATTCCTCATTTTAATCACAGAATTGAAACAAACCAATGTTTCGTTAGTCATAGACTAAAACTTCTCCACGTGGTACCTTATAAAGGATTAGTTATGAACAATTTGAAAACCGTTGAAATACTAAAGAATTTAAATTCGGAGAAACCACTGATCAACTACATAACATTCCCTAACACTTCGCCTTTACTATCCAAATTCCCGTTAACTGCCAAAACTTCCCTCCTCTTCTTAAGCCCCGCCCCATTGCCCTAATAGATACAATACTATATTTAGTTTAGTTATCACCAGATGACGAGAGGGACTGCACTTCTCGAAACTAGTAATGACAATAATGTAGTACAAAGTTTAGATGTGAAAATTAAAATAATCATATTACAACATAAAGTAATCGCTATGTCAATTAATGATATCAAAGGTAATGCATTTATTTCGGAGGTACCTTCTAATTTTGGATCACTTAAGAAGAAATAAGAAAATCACTTTTAGTTGCACCCATTATGCGGTGGAAGATAGAAGGCAGCAGAGATGTATGTAGAAAGAGAGTATCGTTAGTGATCTTATACTGCTGAATTACAGAAAACAACCAGCTTACTTATCTTAATTTTACCTGTTACGATTACATACTATTCTAACATTGCACTGCAGCAATATAATTTTCAATTATCTAAAATCTTAATTTTGTACCAAAATTAGGTGGGCGGAATGTTGATGCAAGTCTTGACTCTTGACGCTTGACAGTCTTGATGCAATCTTAATCACTTAGGGATTTCGCCGACGGGTAACAGATTGCATTTCGCCACGAAACGGTCAACATCTGTGTTTCTTTTAACGTTCGAGAGAAACGCCGTGCGTAACACCAGGACCACAAAGAAGCGGTGTCCTAAGCATCTCCGAAAGTGCAGTGATATCTCGGTTCTTCACTACAAAAGTGCGAAGTGGAGGTGAAACTTGACGTCCAACGCAGGATCGAGATCAAGGTAGACCAGATCCATCCGCCAATATTATATTGTTGCAATACGGATTGCGCCAACTAACCATTAATTTAATCGATACAGTCCACGGGATCTTATCCCATCATTTATTGGTCTGAATTCGATAGAAGGCGGTACATGAAGAAGAAGTCTTGTTGAAAACTGTGTGCTTGCTATATTTTTATGTGTTCGTTATTATGACAAAATCATGTACACCTTAGTGGGAACATTGATAGTATCAGAGTAACCTATGGTCAGTATTTAAATGATGGTTATGGTTTAAGTGATAGTATCAGAGTTACCTATGGTCAGTATGAAATGGATATGTTAAAACAAAAATAGAACATATTTTATCCATTATCCTTTGTACATAGTCTAGTGAAAAGTTTATTAATTAAACCTGTTTTCAAAACATAATTTATTATCAAACAATGGGAAGTAATTTAATACAATACAAAAGCGAACAAATACTCTTCTCAAAATAAAATACAAATGTGAATTGAACTTTAATAATCAACGCATTTAAATTACATAACTAATGCATGTTTATTCAAATATATCAAGTTGCACGCCCAAATACCTGGTGAGTTTGGCGATGTATTTTATTAATACATGATGAATTTTTATCAATAAAAATAATAATATCCGTACTGATGAAAATACTATTGATTTTATACATATAAAAACAAACATTTTTATTAGATATATACACGATTAAACTAAATTACGCACTTGTGTCATTATACTGTTGAATGTAGAAAGATATTGATTGAGGTGCTTGAGTTGTACCAGGTATCGAGAACCTTTTCCGAACGAAGACCCTTATAAACTAAATATATTAAATAACATATAACACACAATGATATTTTGAGCCGATGGATTTGAAAGAATAAAAGAAAGGTAACAAAATTAGACTAAGAAGAGCATTTTAATCTAGCCTTGATTCAAATGGAACTATATTATTAGGAGAACACATTCTTATTGTGATGTTGAATTTTCTGAATAATTACAATTTCACAATAAGAAGTGTGTTCTCCTAATAATAAAGTTGTATCATTGTGTCCAAAATTTAATAAAAATGAATTGATAATTCTGGCGTCTGCTATCAGATTACTCAAAGGTATTTGAGATTCCGTAAAAATAAGGTAGATGGCTCTTTCAAATAAATGTATTAATATCAAAAAGGTAACATATGGGTTCGAAAATTTGTCGCTAAAAATATCGTCGCTGTAGCATAGTTGGATAATGCACCATCCCCAATTTGGAAAGAGATCCAGTTTCGAATCCCGATGCCGCAACAACAATATTTTTCATATTTTTATTTATTATCTTTGTTTTATTAACCACTAAATTGAGTTTAAATACATCTACCGGTTTCGAAAAATACCATTTTTTTCTTCAGGATGTCATAACTATTTAAAACATATATTATTATTTTTTACCAGAATCTATTTTAAAAAAAAAAAAAAAATTTGTACCTAACTCAAATCATCACTTAATACAAATTTACTCGAATAATTTTTAAGAAAAAATTTTAGGATGAGACTCAACAAAACAAAGATAATAAATAAAAATATGAATTTTAACCAAGTTAATATTGCTAATTTTAAAAGTAACAATAAAATTGATTTTATATAAATATCTTTCTAATTAATATATTTAATTCATATTTGGAACTATATTATTTGAGCTTTATTTTTATCTATCTAGAGAGTATTTTCGTAGGCTAACTTGTCAAATATTTTCTTGTGATAAATGCCTATATAAATCATATACATTAATAATGGTTTCATTTGCATATATAATTTTTTGTGTAGTTATTCAGAGTTCCACACAAAGAGAAAGATAAATCAGAAAATCTTGTTCATAACAAGATTCCTCAGGTAACGTCTTTAGCATATTAAAATAAATTAGGCATTAAGGTTTTAATTATATCAGTTAGAGCTTTCCATGGTTAGATTTTTTGAAAGATTGATGCATTTGAGCATCCTGATGTCTACGTCTACTTCTAACTGACATGTAACTTTACATACCTTCAGTGATTAAAGACTTACTGACAGATCATCATATAAATGCATTATTTTTTTAAGCAGAACCGACTATTTTAAATGCTTTTAATAAAATACACTGTGGATCTGTTAGAAAATGGTTTGAAACGCATGTAAAAATCCATACACATCTCTATGAAATGTTTACTTTACATGAAAATGAAATAGCCGTATTTTTAACGCGGTATGTGTAGTACACAAATGGTAAAAAAGGTGAGCAACCTGACAAACACACCCCTGCAACTGGCCCCCGGCTCACTTAGATATTGACATGTTGGCTTAACGACCCGCAGGCTGTGATACCGGCGAAGCCTCCCCGTCAGCCGATTGCTGCCATTAGCTCTTCTCTACAGAAAGTCTCCTGAAATATGAATAATGGTGAAAAATCTAATTTCCAACAGTTTAGTGGATGATGGTATCAAGTGCCACCTTCCCTTGCAAAGTACTCTATTCCGCGGGGCATTGGTATCAGAGAATTCACAACCACGCATTGTCGTAAAATGAATAATGCACAATAACATCGAAGGTTTTGGTCTAGTTATTAATTTATTAATTGTAAAAAACTAACTTAATTTCTATAAACAACTTTGATTAATTTTACGTTGACATAATTTTATATTTTCACAGTTATAACTCTATTAAAAAATATATATTAATATAATTAACTATCAATTCAATATTGATGAATTAAAATAGTTTCAAATGTAACATTTTTATTTTTTCCTATCGAACATCATTATTCGTCTGGCGGTAAAAAATTTCGTCTAGGGACCGAGTGTTCAAGGATACGAACCTCGTCCCGGGAGACACCTATTTATCACACCACAAGCACTTTGCACAGTTGAGAAATAGTAGGGCATGTACAATTTACGATACCGTTGCAATATAAGAGAACGAGCTTATAAAACGGTGAGTTAATAATTAATGGCTTGGCTATATTTTAAGCTTGGTTGTTTCCAGATTGCAATACTTTTCAAAGCAGAGACGTAACTAATAAAATTTGGCACGGCTTAAAGAGTCCCCCGTGTACAATATAATCATCATTATTATCATCTTCACAATTCGACAGTCATCTTTCAAAGAGGCGTATCTCGAATTTGATGATTTTACAGGAGACGGTAAACTGCCAAATTTTTAACCGTTGATCTAAATTTAACCGGTTATTTCTACTGATATTTTTGATTTAAAGACGGTGTAAAGTTTATTTATTTATGAGTGGTTACATCAAAATGTTTTTATGTAATATTACTTCATTAGAATATAATTCAAATATGCCTGTTTTAATGGATTATGAGGATTATTTGGGCCCTCTAACTCAATTTTAACAAAAAACGAGATACGCCTTTCTGAAAGATGGACCACAAATTTTCACCCCCTTATCATAACCAAATCGGCAATATCCAATAAATATATTTCTTACTAAATACGAATTTAATGTATTAATTATAAATTATTGTTTTTGCGCTACCGGGATTCGAACCTGGATCTCTCAGATGACAAATTTTCGAACCTATATGTAACACTTTTTCAAATTAATACATCTATCGTTCCATTATTTTAAAAGTGTAACATATAGGTTCGAAAATTTGTCATGAAAAATACTGGCGTTATAACACAATTGGTATTTTACTTCCCCGGATTGGAAATAGAGATCCAGGTTCGAATCCCGGTAGCGCAAAAACAATATTTTTCGACAAAATTTGTTTTTATATGTGTATATTTATAATCAATACATTAAATTAGTATTTAAAACATCACAGAGATATGTTCTGAATAATTAAAACTTCAAAATAAGAATGTGTTCTCCTTAATAATATTTGTTACTGATGTACGACAGAGCGGAGATTAAAAATATTATTATGCTTTTGATAAAATGCTTCTAAACATATCAGGTTTCCAAGATCACCTATCGACTATTGACTAATAATCATTTTAAAATTCGCCACCGTCTATTTTCATCAATTGTACTGTTGCGGTTTCGCTCCTGAACTCCACAATTAGTGATGCAGCGGCGGGGGTGCCATGGGCAAGTTTCCCAACAGGCGCCGCGCACACAAGGCCAGCGAAAACCGCCGCGCTGTTCCACGCGTCAAAGGACATTCCATTGCGAAGGGATGGGAGGGTGGCGCTCCCAACTATGCCTAGTTTCGTCAACATTCTGTCAGTGCTACGTTACACGGGCGGGAGCTTCCGCGGTGTGGAAATACTTCAACGCAAATCACAAATAAATATGGCCCATGTCCACATAAAATAGCGTAATAACGGATAGCATTCAATGTAATTTATATCGTAGGAAGTATGAGTAACAAATAAATTTCGATATTATTTTTATTTGGATAAAACCATGAAAAACTTAAAGGAGTTTGATGGACATAATATTAATTAAAAGTGATAATCCTCATAATGTAGTGATATTGCAACATCTCTCATGTAACTATAATTACACCTCATTAATTATAATTATTATCTATCAATACGTTACTAATTATTGACCCAATACGCTTTTAACTTTAATCTAATGTTATTAACTTTTACTAAGTACTCACTATTTCCTAATAAATACCGCTGAAATCTAGTATGAAGGAGTAATAAATAAATGACGATTTACAATCACTACAAAATATATGCTACAACTTCTTCAAAAAACAAGCTAGTTCCCATGCTTGCGGCCGATTTGAAATTATCAATTTCGATCAAAAAGAGCTAAGTTTGATTGTTACTAAATTAAGACTAGAAGACAACTGTATTGAAAGTTAGAAAATAGTACTTAATGGAGGTTGTCAACATTGCAAATGGTACATATAACAATTAAAAATTTGGTTTTGTCATTGAAAGAGTGTGAGATAATACAAATTAAAAAGACATTTAGATTTATCTTCACGTATAGTTGAAACGTGCAATTATTATTATTTTTTTGATATTACGAATTAAAATCTTCTTCAAATTGAAAACGGAGGCCACATTAATTAGGCCAAATTATTAACGAGGCTGCAAGGGCGGCTTCGGGTCACGTGTGATAAAAGTTAAGAATACTCAGCGCTGTTATTCTATCAGAAGGGATTGCTGACAAATCGGTGTCAACGGCGCACTTTGTGCGCAACAGTTAATTAACCCGCAGTGGCGCTAAACAGGTCAAAGATAATAAATGAGGGGTTGATAAGAGGCGCGGAGGGGAGTGAGGAAATTATGACAATGATAGATGAGCCGCGTCTCAAGTGTGAGATAGAGAGAGAGCAGATTGTCACAACCGACTTGTATTCGTTGGAGATTTTGGTATACGAAATATATGTATCAAGAAATTTGTTTTAGCGATACATATACAATTATTCTTCGTGCAACTCTAATCCTACAAATTCAAACACCAATAAATATAAAACAAATTGCCTGCAAATCTCACCTCTATACAAATCTACACTAAATCAAATTGTGCGTAGGCGCTCTTAAGGAGCCTGTGCAATCCGGATTAAAAGTGTCATCATCGAAACTGCAAAATAAATCTTTGAGAATAATATTAAGAAAAAATATATATAGGTACTAGGATTAGTGCAATGCTGAAAAAACTTAATATGATAACCTTTAAACAGAAAGTAAATCCTCACTAAAAAAATTATCAGTAGAATTTATAAGAAAGATTGATGCAAATCAAGATGAGTAAGACCGTCATACGAGAGGAAGAGATAGACTGAGACTGACATTCAGGAAGAAGGCTAAATCTCAGAAATCAGTGATCGAAAGGAGATACATTTTAAATACTAATTAAATTTCTAATTAACACATTTATTTAGTATTTAAAATATGTTCTGAATAATTAAACTTCACAATAAGAATGTGTTCTCCTTAATAATAAGATAAATTTTGTTGTTTAAAGGTGAGTAAGTCATTTTGACGTTGGGAACCCAGTTTGTTCTCGTGCTCTAGGCTAAATGCTCATGCTCATGCGATCGGTAAAGGTCTGAGACTCATGTCTCAACGCTATATAAATATATACTTATGTATGTATTATATATTAAGAATAAATAAATAATTGTTGTCAGCCAGTGCTGGATGTAGACCTTCACTCTTCTCTGTCTAGTATTGTTCGGTTCAGCGGGCTTGTCAGCCTTTTGATGACTGCATTCGTCCAACAATGATCCTTCTTCCGAATTATTTGTTCTCTTGGCCAAAAACTTGTTTTCCTTCACTTTGTGGGATTCCCAACACAGAGCTATCCATGCCTCTAAGCTTTGGGAGCACACTTTTGTTGATTTTATTAAATGGAATAATCCACTAAATTTTCCACTGTCACACATTACGCAAAACAAAGGCAACCACCTTCTGACCACCCCACTATGTTACCCCCGATAAATGTGTAATATATATTAACATCATATAACAATAAAAAAAACACTTGCACTTTAGATCACTCATCCCGCTCCCACAGACATCTCAGCCGGACCAAATTTTGCATACATTATTATTAGACGTTTAAGGCCCGGGCCAAACGTTGAAATTGCAGGTTGAATTCCGGATTTAAATATAATCAAATGAATAAGTATTTATACGGAGGCTTTAATTGAATCTATTATGTAATTATAATTTGAATGAATTACTCGGAAGTCTGAGATAAGAAGTAAATGCAAATGCTTGTACGTATTTCTATTGTATCCGCGTTTGCGATATGAATTATTTAATAGTTAATATCGAGGCTCAACTTTCTCCTCGTGTGAAACCATTGTTTGATTCCTGATGAATGGACGATCCCGCCGATCCATCACTCCTCCAGGATGTGTTCTCCCTCCCTGGACCGTCTCCAGTTGTGTGTACTCAAAATGCGGAGCAACCGAAAGGCCAAATAGCTGTTTACGAAATTCTCTAAATAGGTTCTTATGAACTTAAATAATACACATATTAATTAAAATTAATAATAGTTTTGTCATTAAATATAAAAATATACAAATCATAACACAATATTCTAATTGATTTATCGATAAAATACTTTAGTTGCTACCTGGATTCGAACCTGAAACTTTTCCTATCCGAAGAAATCTGTATCAATATTTGAATATGTCCAAGAACACACAATTACTGGATTTTCATCTACACTGCACCTGCTCTGTTATTAAACAAATAATAGATATCTCATAGAGAAGAAGCTATTTTTTATTATATTTAATGGAAAATATATGGAAGTATGGGTAACTACAGCGATTACGACCTGTCCTCGGCTGGCTTAAGTGATCACTTTATATAAATATACCGTTCACCATTCTCACCCATCAATCTATATCTATTAAATTTTTAATTGATAGATCAATTATTCAATTTTCAAATTCAATCAACTTTATGTTGCGATGAATGGAAAATACCTTAAAATAGGTTTTTTATTAAATTAATTTAATTTGTATTAAAAATACCACAGAAGTGCGTTAATTAAAATTGAATTATATCAATACACATTTATTTGTGAATTTATATTAATTATATGATCGCTCAAAAAACTCAAAATTATGAAAAATATAACAAACATGCTAAAGTTATTTATTATTATATTGATATGTGTGGGATAAAATTATTATTTTTTAAATAGATACTTGAAACAATAACTTTGTCTTTAACTGATGACTAATAAATAATATCAATACAAATAAAATTAATCAATTAGAAAAATATACAGAAATAATCCATGTATCGTTGCTACCGGGAGCTCGTTTGCCGTTTCGCTAAAGCAACTGAATACATTTTCAAATACTAATTTAATGTATTTATTATAAATATAGATATATATAAAAAATCAATTTTGTCGAAAAATATTGTTTCTGCGCTACCGGAATACGAACCTGGATCAAAAACAAATATTTTTCTACAAAATTGATTTTATATGTATATATTTATAATTAATACATTAAATTAGTATTTAAAACATCACAGACCTATGTAATTTTGAACTTATATTCTATAATCTTTCCAATTGATACATCTATTCTATATATATTTTTGATAGATAGATATTTTTCTGCATCATTTTTATTAAAATACCACAGAATTATGTTCTGAAAATGCAACTTCACAATAAAAATGTATTCTATTTAAAAAAAAAACACACACAATCAAATATCATATCATTATTATGAGTCGCTGCTGCATGAAAGCCTCCGCAAGTGTTTCCCAGTTTGTAGATTTCATCACCCTCGGGTGCCACTGGATGACTGCGTTTATCCAACGATCTTCCGTCCTCCGAGCGATGTGGCCTGCCCATTTATGTTTCATTTTAACATGGCAGATCTGAGTTTTACGAAGCTACACACAATTCGTAACCCCCATATACTATAATGATCTAGGAATATTTTATAAATGTATGTATTTATTTATTTATAATAATTTAAATACAATGAAATGGATAGTGTTTCATCTATATCATTTACATTACTTATTTTATAATTTTTAAGGTTGTTCACAGTGGCTTAATCAATTTGGATATATATATTATTGAACGGTAAATAAAAATATTAAAAACAGTAGAGTGAACGCAGTAAATATTATGTTCCAGACCTATTTTGTTTGGCCATTATTTGTCAGTTCGCATTTGATTACATTTTTTTAAGGAGTATCTAACGCCTCACAACGTCTTGAATTCATTAAAACATTTTATCTACACAATTACGTAATCATTGACGGTGATCGCCATCATGGCGTATCGAAAAACTTTTTGGTAGCCGAATTGGGTCTGCAACACGTGTGGTTTCAACAGGACGGCGCCACCTCACACACAGCCCGAGCTACGCTTGAAGTTTAGCGAGAAATCTTTGTCTAAAAAAATTAGATCAGATCAATAAAACTGTAAATACATAGTATTGAACATTGTATATAAAAAAATGAGTTGAATCTCTTCAGGAATAAATAAACAAAAATTATTATCGATTACACACCTGTAGAGTTTAATTTATAAATCTAGGTACATATGTGTATTTTTAAAATGTTTTTAAGCTTATAAGCTTTTGAAGAAATAAGGAAAGAATGTAAAGCTGATGTTAGTATTGTGAGTAAAATTAAGAAAGGATCACTTAGATGGTTTGGTCATATGAACGAGGAGAGAATGGTAAGAAAGATATATGACGCTAGTGTTGATGGCACCAGAAATAGAGGACGTCCGCGGAAGACTTGGCACGACCAGGTAAACCAGTTAATGGAGGATGGTTCTGTTAGAAGCCTCAAGAATCGGCGAGCTTGTACGAGAACATGTATGAATGTGAATGAAGCGAAAATTGTATGTCAGAACAGAAAAGTGTGGCGCTCTATCCTCTCTGCCTACCCCCGCGGCGGGGAAACGGTAAGTAATGTTGGCTTCTTGCATTCTTCTAAATTTATATTTAAGAACTCTGCTATTGTCGATGCAACTTTTGTCATGCGTCTCAGTTACACTGTTCTGTCTCTTGTTCCTTCTCTGTCTTCTACCCTCAATGAATTATAAAAACTCCCTTTGGTTGTACATCTATACATACATGTATAATATTCGTCGCTGCCGAAACACTACGGAATGCTTAATTTTAGAGCTACAAGTGAATATTTAAATTTTTTCCAACATTTTCAAATAAAAAATCTGCCTTTTACTCACAACACAATCCTTTTGTACCTTCAAGTCGATTTTCCCGTTTCGGACCAGGCAAAGGGAGTCGGCGAGAAGGTCGAGTAGTACATTTATTATTTCATCTCCTAAAGCGGAAAGGGTGGGATGAAAAGATTGCAGTTGTCGTAAATACCGAGACACGGCTAGTCTATACGGGGGAACAGGTCTTGCCTGATTCACCAAATCCCTTTCATTATTTCTTTTTTTTTTTTTGACTAAAGAGGTAGAGTTTCAAGATAATAAATCCAATCAACAAAATGATAAAACCATTTGTTATTAAGGAGAACCTTAATAATATAAGTTGTATCAATGTGTCGAAAATGAATTGATAATTCAGGCGTCTGCAAGTCGGTTCACTCAATGCTATTTGAGACTCCGTAAAAACAATGTAGATGGCTTTCAAATAATGGAACGACAGATGTATTAATTTGAAAAAGTGTAACAAATTTGTCATGAAAAATACTGGCGCTATAACACAATCGGTGGTGTACTTCCCCGGATTGGAAATAGAGATCCAGGTTCGTATCCCGGTAGCGTATTTTACATGTATATATTTATAATTAATACATTAAATTAGTATTTAAAGCGTTTGTTAATTATAATTATTAAAAATCAAAATCTTAGATTTTCGACAACGTGACATTTTATGGGATGACATTCTTTGGAGACAACTCTCGGCTTTCGTAGTCCACAAACCAAATAATAATAATAATAATAATAATAATGGATAATTTGTATAGCGCCATTTTCGTAAAAACTTTCACCTCAAGGGCGCTTTACACATATGTTGTTTAAAATTAAAAAATCGTTATTTTCACTTATGGAAATGATTTTTTGAAAAAGTGCGTTTTTAGTTTCTTCTTAAATAAAGTCTCTGATGCACTGTTTCTAATAACGGAGGGCAAAGAGTTGCACGCTTTTGGGCCTGCCACTGCGAATATGCCCGTTCACTAAATTTAGACTTCTGGCAACGGCTGATCGGTTCTACAACCCTTCCTGCAGCTGAAGTAGCGGCTGACCTGAGAGTTTGACGTCTACCATTCAAATTATCTGGGATACAAAGTTCTTGAAGATATAGAGGCGCCATGTTGTGTGTCGCCAAATCTCCGACATTCGCCCGTCTAACGCCTCACTAGCATCAAACGTCTAATTTCAATGTCAATTTGAGTCTCTTCAATAAAATAATTGTTTTTAATTTTTTTTTGTACTGACAATATTTTGTATCTACAGTTCTAAATGACGCTTGCGCACACGTGTCGAATTCGATCAATCAAATTGAATGTCAAAGTGAATGATACCTGGATTTTTCTTCATCATTAATGTCATGATTGTCGTGGCGAATAATAACTGGGACAAGACAATCAGCTCGCCCACCATCGCCATCTAGTATCTTGACATTTTAACGTTGGCTGTACATATTATCACAATCTCTGAATCAAATAAATTCATTTAGTTGCTTTTTTTTAGGAGAACACATTCTTATTGTGAAGTTGTAATTATTTAGAACAGACGGTCTGTGATATTTTAAATATGAATTAAATCAATTTTATCTAAAAATATTGTTGTTCCGCCATCGGGATTCACCAAAATTTAATAAAAATGAATTGATATTTCTGGCGTCTGCTATCAGTTTACTCAAAGGTATTTGAGATTCTATAAAAATAAGGTAGATGGCTCTTTCAAATAATGGAACGATTAAATGTATTAATATCAAAAAGGTAACATATAGGTTCGAAAATTGTCGCTGTAGAATAGTTGGATAATGCACCTTCCCCGGTTAGGAAAGAGATCCAGGTTCGAATCCCGGTGGCGCAAAAACAATATTTTTCTATAAAATTGATTTTATATGAATATCTTTCTAATTAATATATTTAATTCATATTTATTATGTGTAGTTATTAAATACACATTGAATAGTACTTTTGGCATTCTTATCGTTATAAACGTTATATCGATATTGGTGCATAAATGAATTGGTCAGGCATCGTGATGACGTGAATAGAGGATGAGAACAGACTACACAGCTGGATGCAGCTGCATGCGGATTGGATGTTGTGGGAATTCATGGCTTACCGGAGTACCTACATGTAAGTTAATTTTTAAATTATTTTATTTATGCGTAACACATTCTCATTGTGAAATTGTAATTATTCAGAACGTAGGTCTGTGATATTTTTAATAAAAAAAATTATATAAAAAAAATTTATTTATATTAATGGAACGATAGATGTATTAATTTGAAAAGTGTAACATATAGGTTCGATAATTTGTCGTCAAAGCACTTTGTTGATATAACATAATCGGTTAATGCTCGTTCCCCGGATTAGAATAGATCCAAGTTCAAATCCCGAAAGCGCAACAATAATATTTTTCGATAAAATTGATTTCATATGTATATCTTTCTAATTAATACATATAATTCAATCAGTTTAATAACATACTTATGCATCATTATTTTTATTTGTTTATTTATTCATTTGTGTATGTATTAACAGATTAGCTATTATTGCTACACTGCCTTTAAAGGCCGTTGAGCGGTCAGGATCTCATCGGCTAACGCCGATTGCTTGCTGCTAGTCAGCGTCTCAATAGAATCTATATTTCAATGATAGAGCTTTCTCCAAAACAAACCACACGTAAATAAAATGTCGTTGTAATTAAAATTACTCCATCTTTTAAGTTAACTGTCAAAACGATCAAAAATGACATAATAATCTTAGGATAGCCAATTTCTATGGTAAGATTTCTTCCTTACCATAAACAGAAGAAACGATGACAGACGTGTCAAAATACGATTTTGCTAAAATATTAACCTAGAGTTATTAAAAACACGATTGTTTATACACCCATAATAACACTGTATCCAAGACGTCCAGAAAGTCATAAAAGTAGACGGTAAGACTTGTATTAATGTATTTATTTAATTACTAAATGATATATTTTAAAATATTAATTTATCAGCACACTTATGTATTTTTTAATTTCTATATTAAATTGTGCTTACGGCCGCGGTATTGTGTACACGTGTAAAAGTTTTGTATTAACACTGTCGGCTGTAAAGAAACTCTCATTTCCTCTCTGTGAGACATCCCCATTCGACATGCCTATACAACATTTAATAAACATCTAAGGACCGATAAAATGAGAGTTATGAAAATTACACACAAACATCTAGAGACCGATAAAAATGTTGGATGATTTCAAATGAACGGAATTGTTAATAATAAAAATGTTTTTCCGTGTGAAACTTTGCAAAGCGTCGTCGGGCGCGGCGTCCCGAGGCGTTCCTCGCGGCCTGTATTCTTCTTCCACCCCCAAGGCGTCGGAGGGATCAATCAATATTTTTAAAATAACATGTCGCGTCTCGCGCGGGGTAGAAGCTCGAGGAAATTAAAGATTTCTGATATGGCGCGAGATTCGCTGTCAGTTCCTTTGCATCCCCACCACTAAAAATATTTCCCACCACGAGGCTTTTTAATATAATTTTTAGGTTAAACGAAACACGATCCGTCGTCGCTTCTGCTCTTTCCTTGCGTCTATCTTCATACATTTATGCTTAACAGTCGATACAAGATTGAAAAAAAAAAAATATATATATATATATATATATATATGAATATGTACACGCACTTACCTCGCAGGTAAACGACACAGCACGACCCCTTTTTGATGACTTTGCAAGAGATGAGAGAAACTTTTTTTATCTTATCATTTTCACGTAGTAATATAATAATAATAACAGATGAAACTAAAATTTTGCTCACAATTATTTAAAATAAATAAAAAGGTGTACTTTTCCGCCTGCGCCGCGCCTTTATCGCTCCGCCTGGCGGCGATTGTGTAGAGCCTACTTTTAAATAAATATAAGAAAGAAGAGATAATATTTTTTTTTTTTATAAAATTATTTTTTAATATCAAAATGATAACATATAGGTTCGAAAATTTCTCGCTAAAAATATTGTCGCTGTAGCATAGTTAGATAATGCACCTTCCCCGGTTTGGAAAGAGATCCAGGTTCGAATCCCGGTGGCGCAACAACAATATTTTTCGATAAAATTGATTTTTTATGTATATATTTATAATTAATACATTAAATTGGTATTTAATATATTTTTTCAAATAATCTATAAGTTAATATTTCAATTTCTTATACTTCAGGCAATGGTTTATGTTATCCGAAAAACAATAGTTGTTAATAACATAATATAACCTTCAAGTACCAAATAATTAATCAATAATTCAAATTTTCAAAATAAAAAATCAATTAAATTTTAGAAGTGAACTCCGATCTACAAGATATATAGATCAAATTGATATCGCAACTCAAAATCAAATTTTTTAACAATCTCCCCATCACAATTAGAAAAATTACGGACTATCATAAATTTGTAACTGAAGTATTCATATTTTAATCATTTTTCATTAGTAGCCTTCTGACTTGCTTGTTTGGTCAGGCATTAAGACACTCGCAAAATGAACAAGGAGTATCACCTAAATGTATTTCAAATAATGTACATTTTTATGTATACTACGATATGATGACATTGTTGGAATAGAACCTTCCTTCTAAGTATCGTGTAGCTAGGTTGCATCCCTTAAAATGAATTGATTGCGAAATTTATCTTACAGTTTAACATGCAAACTGTGTATCATTCAACAAATAAACGCAAATGATTGCAAGTCGTGTTTTATTTTACCAACCAGTACCTATACTCACACGCACGCTCCGCAACATTAATATACACACGCGAGAATCTGTGGAAGATGACGCCTTAAACAAATCCTTCTGAACCTACAAACAATCCGAATGACTCTCACAATACACAATCAATACAATCCCTAAAGACCGGTCCATATCTTTCCAATCTTTCTCTATGTTACGTACTCGCGTCACAAGTGCTTCTCAAGTTGTATACCTCGTAGAAGATTGTTGGTGGTACACACACATACAGGTGGCCCAAAAAAAGTGAAAAAAAAAGTGATATAATTACATCAAAATTAATTCAACAATAGCTTTACTAATTTACATATTTATCTATTTACTTCGACATTTTCCGGTCGCCATCTTTGATTATTAATTTTACCATTGTTTATATTTGTTTTTTTTTTCTAATTATTGCCCAGATGACAAAAATCACCGCAAAATACCGTATTTGTAAATTGAAAAGCATCGGGTTGCTAGGAAAATGATCAGACTTTCAAAACAAAACTGGCCTTTCAGCAAGACGGAGCTCCATCTCACACAGCCAGAAATACAATCAACTTTCTTCGTCGTGAGAATGTTAATTTCATCGAAAAAGGCATATGGCCACCGTACAGTCCAGATTTACACCCATTATGCAATATGGGGTGTTTTGATGATTTCTGATTAACTAAATATTGTGCAAAAAAAATTACATTATGTTTTGAAATAACTCGTGTATTACGAGATGTTCTCACTTTTTTTGGTCCACCCTGTACACCCGATCTCGAGGACATCACACATGCTGAGAAATTGGAATCGATGGAGAACTGACGCTCTGAATATTTGGTGCTGGCAAACAGCCCGCAGAACGAATGCCTCGATCATATTAGGAATTAAACATCGAGCAGCGTCTCTCCTCAACTATACGTCCCCAAATTATCAGATATATTTTGATCACGTTATATGATGAGTTTATGGAAAAAATAGTGCTCCAAGAGAGGAAGGAACCAGATCTCGTGGAAGACGGCCAACTTAATTAAACATGGATGGAGAACCTACTTTACGAATGCACAAAAGATGCTACGGATCGGAATTCTTCCTTTTATGTTATTCCTCTTCTTATAAATCCCTGAAGTGAGCCATTCAGACTTTACAAAAACTGTCCATCCATTTAGTCAGCGATCATCCCTCGACTCCACTTTACACATCCCCGCAGTATTTCAATGCACGCATTTAGATTGTGAAAGATATACGTTGCTTAACATTTATTTCTTCATTTACCTTGTTCATTTGCTGCCAGTATCATATAGACCGGAGTATATGGTGACAAATCATCCATTGCGTCATTCACAATAATTAATCACAGTTTTGTGAGCACGTCTGATCACCATTATCACCGCTGTTGAGAAGGATCTGTCAATTTCCATCGCCCAGCAAGATCTCCAAATACACCATAGAAAAGAACCGACCTAACCATTGTGAAGATCGCGCGCATTTGAAAAATATATTATTGTTCATGATAGTAACGTCCTTGGCACAGAATAATCTGACAATGTAATTTAGAACGCGACATTAGTTTTGTAATGTCACAATATGTATATGTATATATATATATACAAATAAAGCGAACATTCAAATATACCTATTCCATTCATGATGCATAATGTAAGAGATGTTCACTGTCTCTTTAACTAGACCGAAGTCTGTACCGAAGGAGATAGATTCATATCATTTAATATTAAACTATTATTTTCAATCTAAGCCAAAAATATTAAAAATAAAGTAAAGAGGGTTATAAAATAATTCTAATAATAAGATTGGAAACTGGCATGTTACTGCGACATAGCGCGGATGCTAAGTAGTATTAAAAAATGCAAACGTGGCAGTGAATGTGAAGGACTGATATGGAATTAGCGGTGCAGCATCATTCACTGTGCTGAAAGAGACAATGGAAACATAAAGTACTCATCCGTTATATCCAACAGTGAAATCTAAATAATAACAATTTTCATCTCAATTATCATACAAATTGCATAATTGATTAAGAGTAATGTACAATAATTTAAATGAAAAATTTTATTCAAATAGTAACAGATATACATAACAAAAATATCGTTTTTCTCTTAATGTTGTATTTGAAGTTTGCCCCGAGCAGGGCAGTCGGCTCGTATGGGAGCAAGTCAAAAAAGAAGAAAATATGTTAAAGTCAGTTCACCGTCGTACATACGACAAAATATTTGTAATAATTATTAAATTTTACATCCGAACGTACGTATCGACTATAAGACTCACTTTTAGTTACCAGTGTGGGTGGGGAGGGGGTGTAGACCATTATTGAATTAGCAGAAACTCAGTCCTTCATCAACAACTAAAGAAAGTTTAATGTAGAATTGTTGCGAAAGCATTAATGTATTCTCTGCGTGACTTGAATAAATCTTAATTGATAAGTAACGAACAGTGAGACAGCGAGACAGCGAGACAGCGAGACTGCGAGACAGCGAGGCTGCCGGGGATATTGACGGAATTACACGTCGCGTCGCGGCGAAGCGAAAGCTTTTAAAGAATTCAAACTGGAAAATGTCACGGTGTTGCTGTATTCTATATGGCGAATGATATTTGTGTCCCGGTTACCATCAAGTCACCGGAACTCCCAGTTACTCGATACTTTGCAATAACGGGTATTGTAAAATCGTAATCGCATAATCATATAATAATAATAACAAAATTTTCCTCAAGAGTGATTTACACATAAACTGTTTAGTCCTGCACTAAAATATTCAAGTACTTCAGTTATTTATATGTTTTTGTGAAAAGGCGCCTATTTAGTCTCTTTTTAAATTAAATCTCTGATGCACTGTTCCTTACAACGGAATGCAAAAAGATCCGCTTGCCACCGTAAATGCCCGTTGACTGAACTTTTAGCAACGGCTGCTCAGTTCCAGAAAACTTTCTGCGGCTAAAATAGTGGCTGACCTAAGAGTTTGACGTCTCCATTTAAAGTTGTCTGGGTCGCAGAGATCTCGAAGATGTCATGTGATGTGTCGCCTTGTACATCGACTAGCACAATTTACAACAAATTATACCTCCTCCTTAATGCCTATAGCTCACTATCCCTAAAAAACAAATTACTCTTGTACAAAACAATCAATTGTTCAACGCGATAGGTTCAAATAACACAAAAATTTTAAAATCCAATCTAAACTACATCCTCCTTACGAGAATCATAAACTCACCCTAGTTTGTCAGAAACAGTCATTCACAGAGACTCAAACATATCCTCACTCAAACTATACACGCACAATTTATCTTATATATTAATTTCCATCCCAAACTCCTTCATAAACTCTCTCGGCCTATATGATCCCTCATCCGATCCCTGCCACGATCTTCGTCCCATGTCACTTCTTTATACTGTTCTTAACGCTATTGAATAATATTTATAAAAAGATTTACTAAAAAATATAAAAAATCAAACAAAAAAGAATTTATAAAAATTTTTAAAAAGCTGAAAAAAAAGGAATTAACAAAATATAAGCTAAATAAATATATATTTTATAAAAACTTTACCCATTTATGCTATAACTTTATACAATTATACACAAAATATTAAAAAGTTAATATTATATTAATTATTAAATAGGGTCCCTTATCTCTATCCCCTTTACCAATCGAATCAAAGACACAACTCATTCAGGGAAACGAAGCTAATGAAGTATTGTAGGATGCAAGAAATAGAGGTGTCACCGATTAAAAAAGAACTAGTTTCTTGCAAGAAGAAATAAAGGAACAGGAATAAACTACCAAATGAATATCTCAATTTTTCAGAATCTGCGCACTAAAGAAAGGCTCTGTAAAATAAGCAAGTAAATAATATTTTTTTTACTTTAGGCATGTTGCTAGAAGAGGTAACCTGGAGAAATTGGTTATCACGGGAATCGTACAAAGACAGAGGGCGAGAGGTCATGATCAGAGCCTCACAATATGCAGTTCGCGCTGCGGAAGCAGAATAGAAGACCACAATGCTCAGTCATGAACACATCGACCGAGAGAGGTAGAGATTTCTTTGCAACATTAATAGTTCTTGCCGATGAAGACAGATCATTTGATCGGTTACTTTTGAATCCGGTTCCAGCTTTCGAAATACGTGTTTGAATTTGATCAATTAGATAAAGTTACAAAGAACTGGTTAGTTTTGCTCTTCATAATTATTTTTTTGAATTACTAATATCGAATTGATCAGCTTCAAACGTGTGTTCTAAATATTGAAACCGGTTTCCAAAACAGAAAACAGTTATTTTCCGTTTATTATTATTCATTATGGAGCCCTGCTCGCGCCTCACAGACATAGCCGCGTAACTATGCACTTGACAGCAATTCAAGTCCGTCCAGTGCCATCAGAAACGCAGACAACAATACGTCGCGCCGCAACTAGTCCGAGAAAATACCAGAACCGATCACTCTTCTTCTGTACATCTTCTCGTACACATTTTAACACCGCTCCCAGTGAACTTCATTAAACTTTAACTAATAATTTGACCAAGAATGTAATTTCAATTATGCTTCATTTAACAATAAAAACAATATTTTGTTTGTTTCATTCATAATCCACCCGCTCTCACTCACACACTCACACGTTTGTGTTTATAAATCTTACATTGGTAACTCCAACGCTACATGAGTATACACTTCGACATGCATGCGCACGCGTGAGACTGGAAGAGAGATGGGGCCTTTCGTCTCACCATTTACAAAGCCTTCTGATCCGGCTCGCATAACCTACAATCGTCAGTCATCCGATTCGAGCGACTCGACAACAAAGATCACACATTTCGACGCATATCACGAGATAATCGTCGCCCCTGGAGCTTTTTCTCCTATTGAATCTCAGCAGCAAAAATAACCAGTTAATCAAATTCGATCGTGCACTTCGAAAGTTGGAACCGGTTCCGAAAGTAACCGTTTTGACTGACGAACGACGGTATCAAGCATCACTAGTGTATTCACAGCGCTCTTACTTAAGCCTTATTTGCTTTCTTTTCCGGCGTCTACCGGTGTGCCGAGGGAAGTCGACACGCGCAACTTCGGGGTGTATTCTGCACACTACGGAAGTATTATAAAAAGACAACAACATGTCGTCAGTTAGTGAATTCAATCCCGAGGCAAAATTGCGGTTCCAGGATTTCAGAATGCGATTATAATGACCAGTTCCGAGATTTGAGAATATTAAAAGACCAAAAAAAAAACTAAATATATATTTTTATGTAAGAAAATTTACATAGTTTAAGTTTTATTTCAATGTTTATTTCTTGTATTGACTTCCTCTCGGTATTTTTACAATGTTTTTTTGTATATTTGTTTTAAGGAGATTTTTAACCCTAAATTATTTAACTGTATTTTTACCATAATTATTGTCATTATGGATGTGTAATTGGTACTCAATTGTAATGACTGATAAATGAGATTTAATTGTTGGATGTATAGTTTCTAGTGTACTAGTGATTAGTTAACGAATTACGAATAATAAGTTACTAATCAACATTATAATCGAACAAAAATCTCCCAATCATATTCACAATCACGGTTTAGCTCATCACTAAAAATGATGTTCACAATTGCTCTCTTTAAGCAGGAGACGAGACGTCTTGTATCAATATTGTTCCGGATTCGTAAAACATATTTTTACCTTTCCTTAATACTCGACGTCAGTGTGAATAGTGACCATGACGTCAGCAGACGTCAACTAGACAGATATTTGTTCGAACTCGACATCGCGAGAACATTAGCGGTGTGGATTTATTCAGCTCCAGTGCATCAGTACTGTATTATTAGTGATCCTGTGATTAGTGTGCACAGTGATTGTCATTTGTTGTTTTATGTGCCGCGTGTGAAGCTGTGATATCGCCGTCTTCAATCGGAGATCTGCCCATCCGCGTGCCGTTTGTGTGGTCTCGGCGGCGACTGCGGGGTCGGAAACGGAGGCGTCAGACACAAGGTAAGGCGAGCAGTCCTTCCGAATCCTGGTTCCCCGAAATCACTGGTCCTTCAACTGGAACCCCTTTCCCATCATCGATCCTTATATCCAGGTCCCTTATTTCCTTTCTTCCCCCCTGCGGCGATTCCGATTTACGACCGGAATCGTTGTAATCCAATCGGCGGGGGATTTACGTCATTCTTTTACAAATATATAATTGATAGATATCTAATCAGATTTAAAATTTACCGCCATCTCAGCCAGCATCGATGCTAGCAACGTATCGCTGCCGGCAGCCGCTACAGGTCTGGCCTGATTCCCCATCGTCGAGCCTCTCCTGTTTCATCGCTTCGCAACCGCGGTCTTGCCGGCCCACGAGCGCCGAGCGAGGCCGCCGACTCGCTTCGTTTCATTACATAATACACACGCACCTTCGGCACATTTCTTTCATTCCGTCTGTCTTTCTTGTTTTTATCATATTGTCATAATAAACCTCAACACGTCAATCACCACTCTTTCATTTAACCACTGACCTAACCTCCAAATCTTCTTCTACCACGACACTACATCCCAGCATGGCATTTGGCCTCTTCCACCAACTTCTATCTAAAGTCATTCTTGTCCAGTTCACGGACTCTCCCATCCTGCTCCATTATTTTTCCACTCAGTTAGCCCACATCTTTCTTGATCTGCCTCTAAGTCGCTTCCATTGAAGCATCCACTTAAATCATAATTTTTAATGTCCTGTATATACATACGATGTTCTCATATACATACTTGTACATATTATGGCAGAGCTATGTAATATTTAAAAATAAAAAATAAAAATATATTCCAACTAAATCATAATCCTTGTGCTAAAAAAATATCGTACGAGATTGCTAGGTAATAATTAAATACTTATAAATATTACTTTAATTTATTACAATATTATTTGAACTTGAGTTTACATTTTTTTGTTATTTTTCTTTTCGAGAACCGCCGTTCTTAAAGCAGATATAATGATTTTATAAACATTTTCTGCCATTTTGAGACGAGACCTTTTTACAGCTGCCGCCATATCTAGATTATCGTGATATCCCACCATCTTTCATATGGCTGAGATGACTACCGAATTCAGTTGCTTAACCACCATTCACCACTGAGCATGGTGATGTCACCTATTTGAGGCAGGTGACTTCTTTGACAAGGTAAATCATCAGATTCTTCGTATAAAATTATACAGCATCATATAATTACGTCAAAACTACAAACACGGTGGTTCCTACTAGGCCGTGAATTTATTCAACTGATTTCATAATTGTGATTGTTATGTATTTATGATGATGTATGGATCTCCGTCTCGCGCGCACTTGAACGGGTAGATATAATTCCTACCAGTACGTACCCACTACTCCCTTCTCTAATACCAGAATACTACCTATTTCTATGGTGTGGTCTCTATGGTTCTGTAGTTAAAGTTGTACCTTCGAACTGTCAAGTAAGCGTTTACCATTGAATGCGTTTAATGCCGCCAAGTTCGTCCTGCCGTGGGAACAAATTGTTGGCTTGAATTATCATCCTGGTTATGTTTGTTTTGGTTCCTCGCTACCGTGCGTGCTGAAACCTGTACATTGTGCAATTGTGCAAGGTGTTGTTTGACACTTTCGCGCTATCACCGAATGTATATGTCCAAGTGGACTTCGTGCTGAACAACGCTGTGTGTCGTGGAGTCGGAATATCTGTGAATCTAGTGGAAGAAGATACTGAAGGGAGCATTTCACAGGTGGGTTGTGTTTTCTAGTTCTGGGTGGTTCTGTCCCTCTCCCGAATTCCTTTCACCCTTCCTCCATTCCTTATTTCCCCACCCCCACGTGTAAACAGTGACATTTGTGTTTCCACCCTTGTATGTAAGTAAACGTTGTCATAAAGATCTTCGGAAGTGAATCTCTGCATTTTTCTGTTCTTTATTCTCTTTAAATTAGTGAAATTTTATAGATAGGGTTTTACAACCATTAAAAGAAGTTTACTTTTAATATAAATTTAATCCTAGTAAAGTTATGTGAATTAAATGAAAGCTACCCTTGGCATTGTTACCCAGTTTTACTTAATTTTATTGTCAAATTGTATCTTTGTCACAGAATTCCCTTATTATTATATTTCATTGTACTTGCTACTTGCGGGTAGATTGCGGGTTATACAGAATCAATTACATTGGTGAGATTACAAATGACAGTTCCGGTTCTGCTAGAGATTTATTACATATTTTTTTAATTAAAATTGTTTTACTTTTATTGTACAACTTCTACGACGAAATACAAATTTTATCCGCTGCATACATTTCAATCCTAATGCTATAATCTTTGTTTGTCAATATTGCAATATAAATTGTTTTTCAATTATACAGATTTTACAGTAAACTTTGTTTCATATTCACCGGATTGTTTTCCCATAACATACTCTTACCGCCATTGCATCTATTAATTTGTCACCGGCTGATCAATTGGTGAGCATGAAAGTGTGGGTTCGGCTGGAGTAAGTCCTTCTCACTTACCTTCAGCAGATGACATATCTCTTTTACCTGTGGTACATTTATAACGTGTTGTGTAGTTTGAACTGTGATGGAATTATATCTAGATAATGAATGAGGTTAATTTTCACTACGACCTCTCCATTCTGGCATCAAATACAACAACATTGAATTGATAATTCTGGCGTCTGCAGTCGGTTTACTCAAAGGTATTTGAGATTCCGTAAAAACAATTTAGATGGCTTTCAAATAATGGTACGACAGATGCATTAATTTGAAAAAGTGTAACAAATTTGTCATGAAAAATACTGGCGCTATAACACAATTGGTAGTGTACCTTCCCCGGATTGGAAATAGAGATCCAGGTTCGAATCCCGGTAGCGGAAAAACAATATTTTTCAACAAAATTGATTTTATATGTATATATTTATAAATAATACATTAATTTAGTATTTAAAACATCACAGACCTGTGTTCTGAATAATTACAACTTCACGATAAGAATAAGTATGTGGAACAATAATTAATACTGAAGCATAGTACTCTCGGATATGAAGTAATGCAAATAATTCCACTTCCTTGGTAGTAAATAAACAAAAATGGTCAGGTAACCTAACCTAACCTAACCTTCGTTCCGTGCACCGTGACTAACGAACACATTTGATTCTCCAAAGTACAGGATCGCGGTCGTCATGCTGGATGGCCAGGGTATCTTCAACTGCTCCATCAAATGTAGACATTGCGCCATCGTTGGCCATCCTGAAGAGTTATACAAAAATAAGATAAATACGCAACTTGTTCGCGTACAAGGCAGCTATTGAGCTTGCGTTCAAAACGAGTCACCATCAGGCAGGTTAAAATGTATTAATATCACAAAGGTAACACATAGGTTCGAAAATTGTCGCTAAAAATATTGTCGCCGTAGCATAGTTGGATAATGCACCTTCCCCGGTTAGGAAAGAGATCCAGGTTCGAATGCCGGTGGCGCAACAACAATATTTTTCGATAAAATTGATTTTATATGTATATCTTTCTAATTAATATATTTAATTCATATTTAAAATAGTGAGTTTATTTATTTATCTTTTGAAAAATTCTGGCCATTGACAAAATTGTACTTATCTTATTATAATATTTAATTTGCTATTAACACTTTTTCATAGTCATAAAATTTCAAATGTATCTAACTAACTAAATATTCTAAACCCTTGTTAATATCAAAAGAATGGTTTGTTTCCAAAAGAAGATTGGCGAATTCAGAATAGTCGTTTCTATTTAGACATCTCATGTAAAGTAATTTTGCTAATATTGAAAATAGTTTCGATATATAATGATTGGTTAATCTATGGGCGGCAGGTCTCACTAATGACCACCTGGCCAAGAGCTGTCAAAATCGATTTTGACTTCATCGTCGACAAATACAACTCAATAGTTTACACAAAAAAAAAAAACATAATTACACAATTCAAAAATCCCATTAGTTATTAGAGATCTGAAAATTATACTCTCTTAAATTTAACGTTTCGTTCTTGGAATAATGAAATACTTTCACGATACGTAAACACCATTTATAAATCCCTCATCAGAAGTTTTCTGGAATTCTCAGCACCCAATTACGGAGCTCACAACTACAGAGCAGAAAAAATATAACGAAAGTTCCTTAAATCTCTGACGTATCGACAAAGCCTAAGCGATTCGCTCGATACATACAACAAGAGGTTCGAAAGTTTTCACCTATTATTTTTGGAAAAGCCGCGAAAAATCACTAACCTAATAACACTATAAAATAGTTCATAATAAACTCTGTTGATACTTTCACAAATAGACTTAAATATTCCTGTCCGATCATTGAGATCTCCAACTCTATTTCACACCAAGCTTTACAATACTCTTCTTAATATCTACAATGATATCTCAGCTTAGTTAAAAAATAGAAAATGTAGTTTACAAGGTCATCATTTAAAATACAAATTATGTGTTAATTTTTAATTAAATTTTTAAAATCTAATTATAATACATATTATTGAGTTTTGTCAATTTGCGTAAGCATTATTTAGATGTTACATAACGTTAAAGTCATTTTCAAACAGTCAAAACTGACTTGACTTGGCTCAATAATAATATTTATTGCGATATGATTTTTTAAATTTCATTAAAAATAAACTTGGAGTTCTACAAACTAAGCACAATAATAGTAGATTTAATTAGTACATAATAATTACAACTTTACAATAAGAATGTATTCTCCTTAATAAAATACATGCTTATCATAAGCCACCGAACACCGAGAGAAAACAATCCGAATCAGGTGATTAAACATCATAGATCTTGGAAGCCATGCACTTTTATATTTCTCTATTTGTGCAGTAGTTTAAGACCGAGTCCAAGATATGAACGGAGCCTCAAAGATCATGAACAGTGAGGCAGTGGCGTTACTATGCCAATGCGTTGCATTGGGGCCCATGTTATACAGGAACCCAAAAAGTTAATATACCTTTCCCAGTATCAATATGAACTGATGAAAACAAGAAATTGAATTATATATTTTTTTAAATCATTATCCACGTGTATTACGAATACCTTTAAATTGCAAGTGTTTTTATTAAATTGCTATTTTTAATTAAATATTAGAAGCGATTTCCGATCTACAAGATTTGAGACCAAATTGATGTTCCAAAACTAAAATATACCGCAACCCAAAAACATTATATTTATCAAGGCATCTAATTTTTTAACAATCTCCCCATCACAATTAGAAAAATTACAAACTATTATAAATTTCTATCTGAAGTCAAAATATATGTTCACAGACTAACTGAAACATAATTATCTCGTATATACTCTTTTTTTATACACAGTCTTACTTTCACAGAATAAATAAATATATCCTACCGATTATTTCATAAACGTATTATAGCTTCTAATATTAAAATAAATAAATAAAATATGTGTAAATATTTTTATTTATTATCTTTGTTTTATTAACCACTTAATTGAGTTTAAATACATTTACCGGTTTCGAAAAATACAATTTTCTTCTTCGGGATGTCATAACTAACGCTAACATATATTATTGTTTCTTTACCAGAATCTATTTTTAAAAAACAATTATTTAAAAAAATTAATTTAGTACCTAACTCAAATTGTTACTTAATACAAATTTACTCGAATATTTTTTAGGAAAAAATTTTAGAATGGGACTCGTAGTTAAATTTTGTTGGTTGTTTATAATGTTTTGATTAGTTTTACACGCTTTATTTATCACCAATGATTCAAAATTATTTAATTTGTGACCAACACCGTTTATATGCAAAATTGACAATCCCGTATATTATCAAAATATAATCAAATAAATATAAAAATTATAATCAAAATATGAATTTTAACCACAAAGATAATATTGCTAAATTTAAAAGTACGTGTGTAAATGCCTAAAGCACTTATATACTCGTACAGAACTTATTTAGTGGGTCATTTCAATTTTTGTAGTTACGCCATTGAGTGGAGGCGAACAGTTCGCGCATTAGATGCAGAAAAGAGAACCACGTGTCACGACCACATCGACTGAGAGAGTGACGTGCTTACTTGAGAGTGTGAAAAGTGCCATGAGCCGATCAGTGGCGTGAAAATTGAAAAAAAACTAGATAAAATAGAAACATCACCAAGTCCACTAAAATGAAAACTGTCCTAGTATTCCCAATCTTTATGTATTATGCTGAGACATAGACACTTAGACAATAAGAGCGCAGAAGATAGACGCATTAGGAAGTGACTGAAATAAAATATTTGAGAGTCATGATAGATTCAAAATTGAACATTTCGCAAAATACAAAACACGTGACTAAAAAGATTGCTAGAAAAATCTCACTTCTAGGTCTTTTTTGCCTGTCCGTTTTTTTTACAATAATCTTGTCAGTGGTAATTTTCAACTCCCGGTTAACTTATGTCATCTTTTTTCCCTTAACTCTGCACATTTAAGCTATGTAATAGCAAATTTCTTGAACGTCAATGGTATTAACTTGTAACGCAATATTCTCTATTCTATAATATTGTTGTACTTAACTTAACTTAACTTAACTTGTTTAATGGCACAAATCACTCTTGAAGGGTGGATTGCCTGTTTAAAATAAGAAGTAGGTTGGATCAGAAGATTCATTATTACCGAGTCTTGCAAAATAGTATACAACTCTGTTATTATTCCTCGCATCAACTACTGCAGCAGCATTTTATTTTGGCTAATGAAGAAGAAATACAACAATTATCAGTGTGTGAAATTTATTAATTTTGAGCTTTTCTCTGCGACTTTACAACCAAATTCTATTTTTTATAATTCTGATGATAGATAGCAATAGCCCAGAATTTATTCTGGTGTTTGTAAAATTCTATAATTTCAATTTCATATTTTAAATGTTAAAAACGTGAAAAAAAAATTGAAAAATTGATGTAACCTACCTACATACGAATTAAATGTAGAAAAAACTTGATTTCTTGAAGAATATATTAACCCAACGCAACCATTTTTGATAATGTTAAAATCAGTAGCTGTTTTATCGGCAATTTTTGACGTTTTATATTGTATAGAAAATGTTAAGCAAATCTTTTGGGAAATAACCAAATATTTTTAGATTATAGTATAAATGGACATCTCATTTATAGTGTGAAATTAAACCGACAAATGTGCATATCCACTATGTTGTATAATCAGAGTTCCCACCTGAATAAATACTCGTGGGATTAATATTCTTAATAGATTGTCTAGACATTTTTTTATTTTGATACCACAGCATCGGTTATGGACGCCATTTTGTTTTCTGAATCAATGTCTAACAAAAGACGGCCATATTGCACGTTAACGTATGTCGTAAACACATGTTTCAAGTTGTCATTATTAGATATTACAGAATAAATTTGTTTTATTACAATGTTAGAATGTATTCTAATCGTAAAACATTTAACCATATATATAAAGAAATTATGCAGGGACCATTTTCATACTAACATTGACTTCGATTGCAAGATAATTGCACAAAGACCGAAATTTTAGATTTTCATATATTGATTGACAAATGAAAACATAAAAATTTTTCGCCCAAATTCTATCAGAATATTTTGAAAATAATGTACACACAGACATTTGATACATATAGATGGATCCATGCTGTGAGTTTGTTTAAATAGTATTCAGCTTTAACACGGAAATTACAAATGACACAATATATCTATTTTTAAATGCGTTTTTGAATTAGTATTATATCGATAATGTGGTATAAAATAAAAGGTTTGAGATTATTTTACTTCTGAAATATGTTTTTTACTATATATAGAACAAAATGGCGTTTATAGATTTTGAAAAACTGATAGAATAAAAAATTTAATTTACAAAATGTGATTTCATTTGCGATGTATTTTACATATTAGTATATAGTTCGATTTCGTAACTGAACGTAGCCCTACGTTCTTTTAATCAGCAACAAATAGCTGTCATTCGTTTAATTGGTCAACAAAACAAAATGGCCGAGAAAAATATTTGTCCACATGATCATAAACAATATAGCGGAATTGAAAGAAAATGACACTATGTTTCTCAACTTTGTAATAAAGTTTGTTTAGTAAATAATATGAATGAATTATTTACAAGTACGTAGACACGAAGCTAAGGGTATTTGTGGTTATATTAAACACTGAACAGGGACGTAACCATTGAAAAATGTTACAACATTTTATATTTCGTAATTTGAACCTAAAGAAACGAAATTTTTATTCGCTTGAGATTTGTTCACCTGATCAGATCAGATCAGTTCACATCACAGGCGGCCATTGTGGTTTATTTTTAAATTACGACAATAGATAGCAGTAAGATGACGAAATGCATATCTATGTTAATACACTTTTTTAATGGCCGCTTATATGGTAGATTAAAGACATTGATTTAAAACAAAAATGGCCACCTCTAGATCGCCCACTTTTGTTGTTTATTTCTGAAGTACGAGACAAAAACCATAGATGGCAGTACAATATTTGATAAAATGGCAGTTACGAGACTTTTTTAGTGTTAAAGCTTAAAATGACGGATCGTTTATTACTAAATTACGAGAGATGGCTAACTTCGTGCTTTTTTTATCGACTTTTAAGCGGTAACTAGGTAGGTAGGGTGTCTTGTTGATTTAGTCGCTGTGCAACTAAATAAAATGACGTTTCAAATCGATAATTTTGGCGCGTTTTTCGAATTTAAAAATTCTGGTGATATATACACGTGTAACGCATATACATTTTTATCTTCCTCTATACATCTTCTTTTTCTTTTCTTGTCACATCATTTTTTATGTTTTTGACATGAAGTATTAACAAAATATTTGTTTTTGTTAAATCCTGGAGACTAGGTTAGGTTAAATTGGATTAGATTACATAAAGTTAGGTTTGGTTAGGTTCTACTAAATGGTGTAGCCGGCGGGCTGTGAGTTTGTTTAAATTGTATTCAGCATCAAAACGGAAATTACAAATGTGTCCAGAATGACAAAATATGTTTATTTTTAAATGCGTCTTTGAATTTATAAATAACTTTATTCTTTACATGAAAATGATTTGTGTCCCGTCACATTTGTTTTTGTAGCTTTTCTCAGCCATTAATAGCTCAATATTTAAATTTAAAAGTTCTGGTGATAGATAAACGTGTAACGCATATATATTTATATCTTTCACTCTTATTATTATTATTTTTCTATCAATACACTTTTTATGGTTTTATCAAAGTGTATTAGCGATTTTTTTTTTTTAATCTAGAGAAGATTGACAACAGAGTACTGCGTCTCTGCAGGATACGTCTGGTACCGTGCGGTAGCTGTGCGGGCAGGCTAGTAGCAAATTAAAATTAAAACACAATTAAAGTAATCAAGGAAGTAACATAGTAAAAGTAAAATAAAATATAATCAATAAAAACAAAATGAAATACTTATTTAGGAGAACACATTCTTATTGTGAAGTTGTAATTATTCAGAACATAGGTTTGTGATATTTTAAATATGAATTAAATATATTAATTATAAGGTAGATGGCTTGGTCAAATGATGGAACGATTAAATGTATTAATATCATTAAGGTAACATATGGGGTCGAAAATTTTCGCTAAAAATAATGTCGCTGTAGCTTAGTTGGATAAAGCACCTTCCCCGGTTAGGAAAGAGATCCAGGATCGAATCCCGGTGGCGCAACAACAATATTTTCGATTAAATTGATTTTATATGTATATCTTTATAATTAATATATTTAATTCATATTTAAAATGAAATACAACAGAGGAAACAAATAATCATATAACAATGTGTTCTTTTAGTTTATATTTTAGGGTGTTCATTGGAATCTCTTCATTTGTATAATGTGTAATAAGTTACACTGATGTTATTAAATATTCGTGGCACAACATATTCTCTCGTTCTGTTCGAGATCGGTACTCTCGTGGTTCGACCCGACAATCTGGTAGAATAGCTATGGTGAGGGTCAGTATTTATATTTAAATTATTTATCATATCTTCTATATGTTACTCTTTTGTCAACTGGTAAGATTTTGTATATTGTTAATAATTTGTATTATTGTAGCCAAAGAGCTAGGAAAGAGATACCAGGTAGATTCAATTTATACTGATTTATCTAAAGCATTTGACAAGGTATCACATTATATCTTGATAGTTGAACTCCAGAGGTTGAGTATTCATGGAAATTTTTTGCAGTGGTTTGATAGCTATCTTTTCAACAGAAGACTTTCGGTAAAGATTAAAGGAATTCATTGCTTTGAGTGATGTTCCATAGGGTTCCCATCTTGGACCCGTATTGTTTATTATTTTTATTAATGATATTGCCAATGTTTTTGATGATGTACAAATATTAATTTTTGCTCTCGACTTGAAGATATTCAGATCAGTGAATAGTGTGTCTGATTGCATGAAAATCATTATTTAAATGGTGTTCCAATAATCACCTACATCTTAATATCTCCAAGTGCCAATCTAACAGTTTTACAAAAACAATGTACCCTGTGAAATGTTCGTACTCTATCAGCGATTTTGACTTGGCATCATTTATGGAGATCAATGATCTGGATGTAATATTTGACAGTAAATTGTCATTCATTCCCCGCATCGATTCGATAACTAATAAAGGTCTCAAATAATTGGGATTTGTTTGCTGCAAAAGACCTTTCAGACCTGCACACTTACAAAGTTCTCTACACTTCTCTGGCCAGACCTCGGGTAGAATATAATTCAGTTATATGGTCTCCATTCTTCATTGTACACTCGACGGCGGTTGAAAGTATCCAGAGAAAGTTTCTAAAATCAGTGAGACGTACATTGACCGACCTTGTATTTCTACACAGCATCATCAATGGTATGATAGACTGCCCCCGGATTTTTGGTCTGCTTGACTTTCACACACAATTCATTGTTCTATTACAGTGGTAATGTCAGAACTCATGCACTATGAATACACGGAGGTAGTCGATATTTTTGCTGTTAATTTAATTCTTTATGGGACTACACTATTACAATTTTTTGTGTCTCAACTCAATGGTGACGGACATTTTATATTAATTATTTATTTTTAATTGTGTAAAAACGTGCAGACACTATGTAATTTTTTTCTTTGTTTATTGCACTTCTGTTGTAATTGTATCTTATTTTACAAATTAAGTTAATGCCTGAATAGGGCGTGTGTAATAATACATAAATAAATTAATCATCTTTACACACACACTTCGTTCTGTTATATACTGTAAGTGTTAAGAATCTTAATTGTAACTGATTAATATTATAAGTTAGTCCGATGTGATCATCTACAATACACTTACGGATCCTATCGCGTCGGCCTGATTACTAAGGACAGGCCAAGGAGATGGGATGCTTGGATGGCTCGGTTGTCACCTGTCTGCCTGAAGGACGTCAAATCGCGCCTAACCCGACGAAATGAGAATTAGTTAGAGTGGATTGTATCTTTATTTTATTTCCTTTGTTAGATGCCATTTTTATAGTGAATAATACCTTTTTATTAATTACTTCCAGGTATTATTCCCAGTTTAGAATGAAGGCAGAATGTGACAAACTAAAGTGGGTACGTGTGTCTGAGGCGAAGAACCCGCGGATCATGTGTTCACCGCTGACTGGCCGATGAGAGGGTAGAACACAACGTAATTGAAATGTAGCTTGATTGAATCTCTGAGATTATTTAGTTCCGTGGACGCGGGCCTCTGCGCAAGAATGATCGGAAACAGTTGTGAAACCACTGGACAGGGGAGTACATCCGGCGCACAGCGCGCGGCACGGTCCCCCAGCCGCGGGAGTAGGTGCGCCGACCGCCTGTCACCCGTTCCGCCTTGTTCGGAGGTATTTGATGAAATTTCATATAAAAGAGTTTTGATACGGAAATCCAAATGGAATTTTCCTCCGAGAAGCCACTTGAGATTTCAAAGCATTCAATATTTTGCACAATGGAGCGACGCTTCTCAATAAAAAAATTAATAATATCTGCACAAGTAAAGAATATTGAAATTTCGCGTTACGCGAACCCCCGAAAACATCACAGACTTGTACTTGGCGGGGGGCTTACATAGCTTTTCCACAAACAATACAAATCTAAACGTCTACAATTCATTTGTAAATTTATAGTAAGTAATAATCTGCGGCGCGCGTTTTTTATTATTTTCTTTAATGTAACACATCATTTTAATAACACTTATCTTACACCTTAAGGGCGTGCTTTCAAAAATAATTCGTATTTTCGCGAAAGTGTAAGTTTTTATTATTCATTTATATCAGAAGTTATACACTACATTTGACTTTTTTTTAAACTATTACTTAGATAAAACCTTTACACTAATGTAAAATAAATAAACTGAATGGTATTTGCCATAATTAATAAAATACAAGCATTACAAGAAAGACTGCGACCATTAAAATTATTTTCTTCATGTCACAAAATTGCTTTAAAATATAAAATTCTTGCATATACAAAATATATTTTCTTATAATCTTGAAGCCAAGATTACGGAGGCAAATCTGTATCGAACTAAATTAGCAAAATGTTAAAAATTAATAGAGTTATAAACTATTCAATTTGCAGTATATATGTATTTTGTACGTTTTTAAAACACTTTGTGTTAATGAAAACAAAATATATTATATTTATTTACATGCTATGTGACTTTATCAAGTTTTATCTCAAAAACATAATAATTTCTGTATTAACAATATTTTTATCGATCCTATTAATGTGTGTTTTTTATTTCAAATAGCCGATTAAAATATATTTCGTATATTTAAGAGTTTTTTTAAATAAAGGCAATTTTGTGCAACGCACAAAATAAATTAAATGGTTGTGATTTTTTCTTATAATGCTTGGCAAATAACATTCAGGGTAATAGTTTTAAATTAGTAGAAATGTCTTATCTAGGTAATAGTTTTAAAAAAAGTAAATCTATTGTATAACCTCTGATATAAATAAATAATAAAAACCCACATTTGGAATCATGAATTAGTTTTGAAAAAGAAGCCTTAAACTATTTCTCAACATAGTCGCCACCATTATTAAGGGACTTGTGAAAAATGAAATGAACTGTACATTGTCTATATTACGAGTAAGAAAAAACATACATTAGCTAAATATTACGACTGGCAAGTATATTGAGCATCTGTCTTATCTATGGTCGCACTGTCAAATGTGTCACGACGCAAATGACAGATGAATGTTTATAATGTGACCACTGAGCGGCCAGAGTTTTCGTAGAATCAATATTTCATCTAAAGCAGTATAATACGGATGCACAATTGTTAAAGCAATATAATTTCCATATTGAAATGTAGATCTTATGGAAGCTCTGCATATCGATCACTATTGGCCGCGAATCAGCCACAATAGCCACTAGTCGCTATTGAATCTTGATATATTAGTGTAAGAAAATATACACAAGTAGCCCTCAAAAATACCAAAGTTGTCTTTAAAAAATCCACTAGATGGCAGTACAGATTTTCAAAAAATTATTATTAATATTAATTTTCTTTACAAATCCGCTAGATATAGCAGTATATACTAGCTAAAAATAAAAGTGAATGTTAATATTCATTTACAATCTTTCCGCATTGTGCAATAGATGTCACTGATTAAAATACCGTATTAATTTAAAATTTAAAGTTTTTTTTTTTATCTGTCCATACATACAGTTTCATTTCTTTCAGTTCACTATATCCTTCATATTGATGCTTTCAATACCATTCTGACTATAATCATATCAATCTGAGATAATATAATATAATAGCAATTATAAAAAGCTATTATAAAGCATATTAATAGAGGATTTCACAATAGCCGCCCGCAACGTCAATTGGGTAATTTTGAATCTCTCCAGTCACAGTTGAAACGGAATAATTCTTTGTAATTCAACGCCTAATTTATATACTGTTATTACGATTTGCAATGTTAATGTTTAATAATTATCAAATCTGAATGCAAACCTCTTACCGTGCTGAATATTATTGTAATCTATTGGAGTAAACCAATTACGATTTCAATTTATCTCTTGTAGGCGGATCTGATATCTGACGACGATAGACTATTGAAGCTTGCTCATTCTGAATGGTTTCAGAGGATAATCTGATAATCGGTTATTATTTAATTTTATAATTTACAGACCATTGAGTTCATTAAAAAATATGGTATATATTATAATTCTAAATAATGTCATTAAATCTTCTACAAAAACTCACTGCATGCGTGTATTGTATTACAACCGTGCGTAGACAATTAAATACAAATAAATGTTACAGCGTGTATTAACAAATTTAAATGAAAAATACAGGGTGAACGTTATTAATCTTTTAATTTATCGATTATTTGGTTTATTACAATATATATATATAAGTGGCCGTCTCTGGCAGCGATACAAATGTGTATTTCGACAATTTCATTTCGAATATTGTCTTGTAGCATCGGAATTGTTGTTGGCTTATTAGTGTAGACCTTTCCTTTCAAGTAGTGATGATAAAAAATGCTACTCTCGAATCACTGGTGTGATTGTGATTGATATTCGATAATATCAGTGATTGAAAACTGTGACTGTGTCACAGTTTCATTACTAATACGCGAGCGCCGCACAATATCACAATACACAAAATAAATAAATAAATAAAACATAATTTTGAGCGTATTTACATATATTTTTCAAACTTCATTTACTTAAAAAAAAATTCTAGCGTATATAATTAATATATATATCTAATTTAATATCATCACAAAGAGAATTAAAACCCTTAAAAAATGTTATTTTATTTTTCAGGTCAAATGCGTAAAACGTTTTGGCAGAATCTACTAGGTGGCGCTTATCACGAATTATAACGTCATTCCTTCATGAATGTTTTTGTGTCATATGCACTTGCACCGAATCATGGTTTACAACCAAATATAAATCAAATAAAAAAATGAATCATGAATCACGATATTCCAGATATTCAATCACTAATAGTGAGTGTGACTGATTAACTCACAATTCGTGATTTTGAGCTCATCATTCCTTTCAAGTACCTCCTTAGAAAATAGTTGGAAGCTGTCAAATCAGATGATCGAGGAGGCCGGTCGATATCACCACTGTTTGACATTATTTATTTATTATTTCTCGCAAAATTTCAAGCCAAGCTCGGGCTGTGTGTGAGGTGGCACCGTCCTGTTAAAACCACATATGTTGCAAGCCTAATCGACCCAATTCAGCTACAAATATGTTTTCCAACATGTGACGATAGCTCTCACCATTAATGGTTACAGCATTGCCATTATTATTTAGATAAAATATTTTAATGGCTTCAACACGTTGCTGCGACGTTAGATGCTCCATAATAAATTGTAATCAACTACTATCTACGACTGCCAAATGCGAACTGATAAATGTCTGCCGAATCAACCTGGAACATAATATTCACCCTGTACATGAAAGCTTAAAATAAGTAGATTCTAGGTAACGCGCAGACTTAAAATCAGCATCTCGCTGTCGTGTACTGATTTGAGATTGTCTTATTGTGTCTCCTTCGTGGACACGGGCCTTTAATGTTATCTGATTTCGGTGTTGGTGTTACATGTACAATACAATTAAACGAGCAGCACTCGGCGCCAGGTGTAGCAGTGGTGTAGCGCGGGCTGCGATGGCGCCGCTCCGTAGCGCAGCCGCCCTCGTAGCAATTTGTTTTCGGCTAAAGCTATACATCGTCGCCGGGCGGGTCGCATCGTGACCGGAATTATTTTGTATGGCAAGAGACAATATATCCCGGAATAGTTTGCGGATTATTTCCCGCGTCAGAACGGGCGAGGGGCGCGGGCGGACGGGGGACGGGTTGATCCTTAAAGGATTACCTGGGCCCCGCGGGAGGCACAAACATCGCCTGCGCCTCTGCCCCGTTAGCTGCAGGATCCAGACTATTAGATGGCCATCATATTTTTGAGTGTTTAATATTAGCATTGAAACATCGGCTACCTTAATTTGTTTTCATTTTGAGATCTATAACAAAATACGGGAAATAATATTTCCACCCATGAAATAATAAAAAATAAAATAATATTACAGGACAGTGAAAAATTCATTTTTTATAACTTAAATATAATTTTTCAAATATCAATTTGAGTATAGTATCAGTAGCGTGACTAAAAATTGGGTCAATTGGACGCAAAATGAAATATAACTCTTTGTGAATTTATTGCACATGAGATACTGTTTACGCGCTGTATTACTTCGATTGGCACCACTTGGTTTCCTGGTTTATAATAATGCACATGTGTGTGTATGTGTGAGTATTACCGCCCTTTTTTCGAAAAATTAAGAAGACATCATTAAATTGGCTGCGTTTACGTAGTTACGCCATTGTTTAATAAACATGTACGCGTGTATGCAATTTCAAATTTTCATAATCTAAAGAAATAAATATTTAGATCATAAAGCAACAGCTACACTCTCCCGAATATATGAAAGATAAAAAGTTCCATGCAATGTTTGGTTATTTGTAACCCTAGAGGGTCTAAGATATTCATAGTCAAACACAAACGTTCATATTTATAAAGAAGTTACATAACATCATCCGAAAGTATCGGTATAACCAGTGGCGTAACTACAAAAAATGGGCCCCAATGTAGAATGAAATAAGAGCCCACTAAGTATTGCATATAAGGTATACGAATAAAGGGTGTCCAGTGGAAAAATTACAAAATTAAATTATAATTGCTCGTAAACCATTAGGGTGAGGTAAGTGAGCACGAATGCTTGAAAATATATTGCTTACTGACGAAGCACATTTTCATATCGATGGCTATGTTAATAAATAGAACATGAGATACTGGTGCCCCGACAACGTTCGCATTATCTAAAAACGACAGTGCGGTGTGCAACTTTTGCCCGAAGGATAATTGGCCATTATTTGTTTAACCAGCGAGAGAGTCACTGCTGACGTGTATCCCCGAATGATCGACGAGTTTTTGGTACCGCAACTGCAACTGTTTCCCGGGTTCAAAGACGGAACACAATTTTAGCAAGACGGGGGCACTCCACATACAGCTAGAGTTTCAATGAAGAAGCTGAGTACGGAGATATACTCTGAGCACCTCGGTCACCGGACCTTACACCGTGTGACTTTTTTTGTGGGGATACCTTAAGTCGAGAGTTTACAGCGGCAATCCTAGAACAAGAAAATATCCGCCGAAAAGTTGCTGCCATTGAACCGACGCTTTGCTCTCGCGTGTTCGCAAATTTAAGAGTCCGATTGCATGAGTGTCTTGAGAGAAATGGACGGCATTTAGACGACATTGTTTATAAAACGTTAAATTAGCATTGTTGAACTCCATTTTGTATAAATAAAATATGAGAATAACATTGTGTTTTTTTTTATTATTTAATATTAAACTTATTAGGAGAACACATTCTTATTGTGAAGTTGTAATTGTTCAGAACATAGGTCTGTGATATTTTAAATATTAATTAAATATATAAATTAGAAAGATATACATATAAAATCAATTTTATCGAAAAATATTGTTGTTGCGCCACCGGGATTCGAACCTGGAACTCTTTCCTAACCGAGAAGGTGCATTATCCAACTATGCTACAGCGACAATATTTTTAGCGACAATTTTCGAACCTATATGTTACAGAATCTCAAATACCTTTGAGTAAACTGATAGCAGATGCCAGAATTATGAATTGATAATTCTGGCGTCTGCTATCTGTTTACAATATTTTTCGATAAATTTGATTTTTTATGTATATCTTTTTAATTAATATATTTAATTCATATTTAAAAAATATATATATTTAATTCATATTTAAAATATTAAACTTGAATATTTTCCGCTGTACATCCTTTATAAGTACTACGTGGTTTATCTTAAAATAGTAAGAATACAATTAATATCTTGTCTCCAATAATATTGTGTAATAAAGTGTTTAAGGTATATATGTGCACTTTCCATCGGTTGGCAATTTTAAGGCAGTGATGGTCTGGCTCCTAACCCGACATATTAGCGGTACTGCTATTATATATATTAATAAATGTTTTAACAATTTTTGAGTTTATAATTCACTTTCTAGCCGTGATGGATTTTAGACATTATTATTCCATTGAAAAAAGTAAGGATACTCGCAAAAATATCGATGCCAAATGGATTATGTGGCGCGAACTTGACTAACTATCTGACTATCTAACGTAAGCAATGTCGGCCCTAGCCTCTGTGGAGCCCTAGAACAAAAAATTTCTGGGTGCCCCCAACCCTGATTTTTAAAAAAATGACGGCTCTGTTTAACCATTCACTCAGACACTCAGATTTCGCAGCTACAACGTCCTCCCGCGACCAGACCCTCTTTTTCGTGATTCAGTCTTGCACTGATAATAAGTTGGAAACAGGCGTCTCTCAAGTTTCGCTTCGCATGGGCAAAATATTCCAGTTTCCGAATCTTTATTGATTTGTTAACTCATTTCCCACTTATTATTAAGATTACAGCTGAGTCTTTTTTAACGGCACCCCATAACCTATAATTATTGTAATACTGGAGAATTAGTTGCCATTCTCTAGGGCAGCACGGTTGGCCCGTCTTGCTTAGCGCCCAGGCCTGCTCGGCACCTTCGGGCAGGTGCATTGGTACAATTACCTCACTGATAATAATCACATAAAAAATATATATATATATTTCTTAATCACCGTATATTTTTTATACAATACTTACCTGTAATTATGATCTATTCAATTGTACGTCAAATTATATTACAATGGCATACCAACACAGTTGAGATTCTTATTTTAGCCTCACAATACCAATATGAATCCCAAGGACAACTCGCAGAGCAATCATCTACATTTTACAAGAAACAACGTCTATCTTCTTCGACATAAATACATATACTGAAATACTTCGCTGATGTCTCGAAACTTGGTAGAGTTGAGGAAAGATGGCCGACTAAATAGACGGAACCGGTCCGGAAAATGTGATCAATGTCTAACTTCAAGATGCTACAGCCGTCAGAAATGCTGCAGATAGGAGCAGATGGCGCCGAATTGAAGTTTTGGCTGTGATGTCATCATTGCCATAGCGACCACGGCTGCTTTGTCGAGAGCATAATAAAGAAGTAAATGGTAAAATGTTAAACCTTAACATTGCGAGTTTAGCATTTTGGGCTTTTTTTTACTTTGACTAAAATGCTAATATACTATAAAACCTTATTTATTTGTGAAATAGTTTCAGAATGCACCTCGACTCGTAAATAGACCATTGTTTGAGTAGATATTATATATTGGTAGTGCTACCGGGAAGCGCGGAATGTCGCATAAATTTTCTATATAATAATATTATTAATAGAAAATAATTTATTCAAACGTACATAACAAACACATTTCAAACACCTTGCGAGGTTAAGTACTTCAGTAGAAGCTATTACTCAGTAGTCCACGTCTCCAGAGCGGAGATTGGAAGGACGGCCGGAAGTGCGGATGCTGAGAGGTTTAAAAATCAAAGCACACATTTCATCTTTAAACACATTTAATTTTCTTTTTCAAAATAATTATTTTGAGATTAACAGTTCTTCAGTTATATCTATATCTGTTCTGTGTGAAACTAGAAGTATTCTTTTGCATATTTATGAAGTGTTTCGGTATTGTTTTAAGTATAGACTTTCATTACTAATTCATCTGTTTGAATTTCTTTACGAAAATATGGATTTTTATTATTCATTTACATCAGAAGTTTTACACTGGATTAGATTTTATAACCATAATTTATATAGGACTTTTACACTAATGTGAAATCAATAAACTGAAAATCATTTGCCATAATTGAGATAGGCATAAGAAAGGCAGCAGCCATTAAATTTATTTTCAGTGCGCCTGAAAAATGCCTTATTATAGAAATATGTAGAATGTAGCATAAATTAAATATTTATTTTGCCCATGATTTTGAAACTAAGATTACGAATGAAAAATTGTATTAAACAAATTAATTAAACGTTAAATATATTTTACATGTATGGAATCAACTACTCGTTGAATTTAAGTTTTGTAACAAAAACATAATTATTTCTATTTTTATTTATTATCTTTGTTTTATTAACCACTAAATTCAGTTTATCTACCGGTTTCGAAAAATACCATTTTCTTCTTAAATTTTTTAAAAATAGATTCTGCCAAAAAACAGTAATATATGTTTTAGTTAGTTATGACACCCTGAAGAAGAAAATGGTATTTAAACTCAATTTAGCGGTTAATAAAATAAAGATAATAAATAAAAATATGAATTTCAACCACAAAGTTAATATTGCTATTTAAATTTCTTATGAATAATATTTATGTCGGTCTTATTATTATTATTATTATTAGAGTGCATTTTTATTTTTTTGCTTCAATACGCCGCGGCTAGAATGAGAATAATTTTGAAAGTTGAACATTGTTTGGATTTTACATTCCACTAAAATTTTGATAGTATATTTATATATTAGCCACACGTAGGTGCTTCAATATTCTGAATTAATACTTCTCTTCAATTGAAGTGTTATAAATGGGAGGAATTTGAATAATCTGCGTTACGCAGATGATAAGGTATTTCTAGTAAGTAACATTGAGGATTTACAACGTCCATTGAACCAAGTAGTCTAGAAGTGTGAGACCTTCGGATTAGAACTTGATATAACTAATACATCATATATGCTTATTATCACACAGAACACAGCTGACAATGAAAGTCTTTATATTACTGTAACGAAGTGAAAAATATATCTAATATTATACACCTAGATTGCAATATAAATGAAATATGGGATCCTTCTATTGAAATCAGTTAGTATATAACCTTTATCCGTATGAAAAAAGTGTTCTACAATCATGATCTCAACCTTAAATACGAATGCGAATGGTCAGATGTAATGTGTTCTCAGTATTATTCTACGGAATGAAAGCATGAATGATTTGAAGCATTCTCAAAATAAGCTGGATGGATATAGTTACTAATGAAGATGTTATCGTTCGGATAAATTAAAAAAATATAAGAATTTAAAACAATAAAAATCTGAAAACTTCAATATCTTGGATATGTAATGATACATCCGAAAAAGTACAAGATCTTGCATCTCATAATTCAGAGAAAGATTGCTATACGTCGGGGCCCTGGAAGAAGGAGAACGCCATGGCAGAAGAACCTGAGGTTTGGCCAGTCTACTTTAGAGCTTTTCCGGGTCGCAAAATGATTATAGCCAACGTCCGTTGACAGGATAGGAGAAGAGCGAGAAAAACAACACCCAACGCTGAAAGGGTCAGCAAAGGGCGCTTCCTAAAATCCTCACACGGAGTGTGTAAAGGAAAAGAATAAGACATGCCACAAAAATAGAACCAAAGTACAATACATAAACGGAGCGTCACTACAAGCAGTTCATACAGTAGAAGCAAAATAGAATACCACGATGCTCAGTCATGAGCACATCGACGGAGAGAGAGAGAGAGAGAGAATATAAAAAAGTTGTTATATCAGAAATCCTCACTAAGTCATTGACAATTCCGTTAAAAAATGTTAAATATCCAATTTCGTAGCTCGTATTCAAATGAGGTGGATCCCTCGTAATCGTCGCTAAGCCCTTACTTACCGGTTTGAATGTTGTGTTTGATTAATAGACTGGGATTTTGCTGTAAACCATACGTTTCCCAGTTGGGGTGGCCCGAAATCCTCCCCTAAACCTCCTCCAGCCAGGACCCGTCTACCGTGTAACTGGATGAGATACATATATTCATTACCTAATTTGGCTGCGGCACTTGTACGAACGAGTTTATCTATTTGTTCTTGATTAAGCAATTTATAAAAAGACAGTTGGACTTTGAGAGAATAAATTACATTGCGTTCATTATATTAATTCACCAGCAGGTTCTAACTATATATATAAATACTAATTAAATGTATTAATTATAAAGATGTACATATAAAATCAATTTTATCCAAAAATATTGTTCCAATCCGGGGAAGGTGCATTACCAACTACGCTACAGCGCTAGTAGTAATCTCCGGTAGCGCAATAACAATATTTTTTTATTCTATTCTTTATAATTAATACATCTAATTAGTATTTAAAACATCACAGGCCTATGTTCTGAATAATTATAACTTCACAATAAGAATTAGTTCTTCTTAATAATATACATATATATATATAAAATATTTAATTTGTAAATAAACTGTCGACTAAACTGCAGGCATTGTTAGTGTCTAATCTTAAAGTTATTAATTCATTTTTCATATTTTTCGTGACTAGGCGTCAATAGCCAGCGTATCCCCGGATTCAGATTCAGTTATAATTTAATACGAGGGGGTTGCCTTTTATTTGTGCAGCCCTAAATGTAATAAATGTAATAATGTAAATGATGTATCAAAAGTGGATGACGTGGGGTGACTATATTTTCATCAGGACTACAACAGGAGTACAAGTGCGCAAAATTTAATTGATTTTCCAATATTATATACGTTTATATCGCAGTGACTAAATGTTAACCATTCAAAATTTGATTTGATTGTGTAGAGAAGAGACAGACGTGCAGACATTCAGTTTTATATACGTATGTATGTTTTATATAATGAAATAATTTGTAAAACTACTTTTGTGCATTTTGGTCTTGTATATTTACATCTACCTTATATCTGCTTACATTATTGATATTGATATTATTATTTTATTTTTTTTCTCTTCTATCTTTTTTATTCACTTTTTTATATTTTATATATATACATTTTTTTTTTCTCTCCTTAAATATTTTCACATTATATGCCATGTATGTATTCGTTCTTACTGTGTTTTGCCTTCGATGAGTTTTGGTTTTATAAAATATATTAGTTTATCAATTTGCCCTAAAACAGGCTTGCCTAGTTGGGCAATGTATTTAAATATGTGTAAATATGATACATTTTGAAAGAAAAATTCAGCTACAATAGTATTATATTATATTAATGATAACAAAGAAATAATCAATGCTATCAAAAAATACTTTAAAGATTAACATGTATCCCGAAATTCGTCATATTTCTATAACATTGTAATAAATATATTGCATTTTATTTCATTATAAACTAGTTATTGTAAACAATAATAATTAATATGTAATCCTCTTCTCATTGTAATTATAACATATTAATAAATAAAAATACTCGTATATAAAAATATAGAAGGCATAATAAGCTAGTTACCATGTTGCCATGCCTTAATAATCTATAGTGTCAAATTGTCTTATAAATATATTTACATTTATGAACAAGCTTCCTCGTCAAAATAGAGTGTATTTGTTATATCAAACTATTACCGAATTTAACAGAATCCATTTCACATCACAAAGTTATTATCGGCCTTTACTTTAACAAAAAGCTTATATTTATTTTATAACAAAAGCTCGATGTATTTCATTTTATAAAATACTTAATACTGTAAACCTTAGTCACTACTTTTACTTTTACTTTCTAATAAGATCTCTTTAGTAGAACACATGGAGTCGTCCTTCGAAGAAATCAGACCAACAATTAAAACAGCAATACAAAATTTTGTACAATCTTTTTAGAATAAACTAAACATATGCAAAAATATTAAATCAATTGATTCATGGATAAAGATTGCAAAGTTCCTCAAAATTGTTCAATAATTAAGGCCGATTTCCACGGAATGAGACACGGTGAGAATTAATTTAGATCAATCTCACTACATGTGCAGTGTTGAGATTTCGATCCGGAGATAAACTCAGTGATCAGTTTGAATCACCTAGAACTAGAAAGTTAGATAAACGGAAAGCATCAAATTTGTATTGCTGTTAGGGAGATTCAAATTCACTCAACTGAAGAACAGATAGAATCAGACATTTGACGTACAGCAAACGTAAACATATGAGCTCTGAGACATGGTGTGTACACGGGGACTACGAAATCCAAGAGTTGTTTTCAAAGAATCTCATGGGAGCGAAATCCGTGATAGACCTACAAAGTTTATGAAAAGTTAGACAGTTATAAACATTTATCGTGTTTCAACTGCTGCAGAAGAAATTTAAAATTCACCCAAGTGACGAACGAAACGTCAACGATCAATGGAGTGATAATTATTGAAGTGAGGCGAGGCAAAATGGCGGTGGGCTAATAATGAGCATAATCCGTGTTTCAAAGATGAAAATTTCATAAATATCTCGTCCGTGACAAAATAGACATGTGTATACTTTTGAATTATTGCACGAGTGATGCGGAGAAATTTAGTACGACTTCATTTTATCAGCTGAAATGAAATAGCTAATCCCCGGTGCGCGGGACAACGTTGTCGAGATGAGAAAATAACATGGAGAATTACTCTATTTGGATTATTTTTTTATGATATTAGTGCAATTGTGCCTTTTGAATATATACACATATATGTAAATAAAATAAATATACATTTATATCGGGTGAAGGGGGATGATGCCAGTGTTTTGTGTGGGGTCCTAAAACAGCCATGCAAATTTTGGCACAATTCTCAATAAATCCTTTCAGCGTGAATCGGAGCCGCTATTCCAAAAACTCAAGGTGTTAAGTATGAGGCAATTATTCATAAAGACTCTGCTTAAAGACACACATGAAAACAGAACCCTGCGCCTTATCACGCATTCTAAATGTACTCGGGCAAAACGAGCTGTCCCGTTAATGAATACCTCATTTGCTCAAAGGCGTGCATGGTTTACAGGACCGCGGATGTGCAATAAGCTACCACAAAAGATGACAACGGTATCGTATCCTCAGTACTGCGAGCTTATAAAGGAATGGCTTTTCAAAATTGTAAAAAGTCAGCTGGAAGAGTTCCGTAAATGATCAAAGCTACTCATTTTACGTAATTCTTTTTGTCCTAACAATCCCACCTCGTACGTATCAAGTTTTATTTTACTTTTACGGGCTTGCATGTAAATGAAATGTATTTTAATATTTATACAAAGGATTTTTATATTAACGCAAACTATAAAAGGATAAAGCACATCCCCCGGTTAGGGAAGAGATCCAGGTTCGAATCCCGGTAGCGCAACAACAATATTTTTCGATAAAATTGATTTTATATGTATATCTTTATAATTAATATGTTTAATTCATATTTAAAATATCACAGACCTATGTTCTGAATAATTACAACTTCGCAATAAGAATGTGTTCTCCTAAAAAATAATAAAGTTGTATCAATGTGTCCAAAATTTAATAAAAATGAATTGATAATTCTGGCGTCTACTATCAGATTTACTTAAAGGTATTTTGAGATTCTGTAAAAATAAGGTAGATGGCTCTGTCTTATGATGGAACGATTAAATGTATTGATTTCAAAAAGGTAACATATGGGGTCGAAAAATTGTCTCTAAAAATAATGCCGCTGTAGCTTAGTTGGATAAAGCACCTCCCCCGGTTAGGGAAGAGATCCAGGTTCGAATCCCGGTAGCGCAACAGCAATATTTTTCGATAAAATTGATTTTATATGTATATCTTTCTAATTAATATATTTAATTCATATTATAAAAGGAATGTTGTTATAAAAATAAACGCCGATTTATCGACACTGAAATAAATATGTGACCGACGCGAGTCGCCGATCACAAATGGCGGGTGATGGAATCGGAGGGAATGGGTTAGATAGGAAGTAGGGAATCGAAATAAAGGAATGGATATAGGGAATCGGATGGACTTACGGAACTAAAGGATGACGCCATCTGAAATAACTCACATACTCAATACAACAAAATCACAGCCGTGTATGAAGTAGTGATCCAACGCGAATAATAACGAGCTGAAGTAACAATATGTACTGGTTTGAGAATGGGCTAAGGGGTAGGAGCAAACTAACAACTAGTGACAATATACTACATTTAACAAAATTTGGTTTAGATCCCATTATTACAAGAGTGATGCGGAGAATTTTAATACGGCAACATTTAATCAACCGAAATGCGCAGGATAACGTTGGCAAGAGGAGAAAAAAAACATAGAGAATTACTCATTTTTAATTTATTTTACGATATTAGTGAAATGTGCGTTTTAGCAAGAAGCGACGAGTAGCCGGAGCCGCCCCCGAGCGCACCTACTTCAGAAAGATGACTTTCCATGTCACACGCAATCGGTTGACTTATTTTACGATAGTATTCGGGATAGTACTCGACCGCTTGGGAAATATGTCGGGGTCCTCGTAAAGTGCGACCGAGAAAAGGTGTCAAGGATGGTGCCTACTTACACGTGCTTTGTACTAATATTTTGTCAATTTCAAATTATAAAATTGCAAATCGCCTTTTTTTATTGTAATGTAAAATTTGGTCTAAATAAAATAAATCCAGGGCACAGTGTCCTAAAGCGTAATAATGCAAAATTTTATTAGAATTCAATATAAAACACATTCCAAAATGTGCAATAAAAAGGGTTCTAAAATGACTTAAAAGATATTAAAAATAATTCAATAATTATGTATTCGACATCTTTCTTAGTTCTAATCTCATCAATTTCTCAACACTTTTATAGGATGAATATTATGTTCCAAGCCGATGTTGTTTTTCAATAACTAAAAAATTAAACACAACTTTTCAATTTAATTTTTATTTATTAATTACTTAGTTTATTACAATTATGTATGAAATATGACATTGGCCAAGTGGCTGCCTCTGGCAGCATCGTGGAAACGGCTGGCAGCGTGATCTTTTAACCATATTTTCGTAACATTCTCGCAAACTTCGCGTGTTATTTCAGCAATTTCATTTCGAATATTATCCTGTAACATCGGAATTGTTGTTGTGGCGATAGCAATTATCATTAATAGTTACAGCATTGCCTCTTGCATCCTGAAATAAATAGGGGGCTATGATACCACAGTATCTGTGCGTGGGTTTAAAGGTCGTCGGTGTATCAATTGAGGCTTTTCAGTGCCCCAATAACGACTGTTTTGTTTATTAACAAAACCCATCAAGTCAAATGAACTGGGTACGAGATGGTGCCGGTGTTTTGTGCGGGATCCTAAAACGTAACCATGCAAAGTTGGTAACGGGTGGGCATCCAATGTGATATACGTTGATTTATGTCTGAGTGAGGGGGTGGGAAAGCTAGAGGGAGGCCGAAAGAGTAACTGAGCAAAATTTGGTTTAGATCCCATTATTTGATTTATTCCCAATATGAACTGTTAACCAGCCCGAAATTTGTAGCTGTTCATCCTTATACTGGAAAGGTTCCTTTTGCTGTTCTAGCGATGCGTTCTTTAATACAAATGAAAGAACGCATCACTAGCCTGATGCACACTGCAGCCGGCCAATGATTGTTGCTCAATAGTCTCAGGACTGAACTTTTTTCTTATTCTTGGCATCATTGGCTATCATCACTGGCCAAACCTTAACTCTAAACACGTATGCGCAGAAAGTAGTATGACAACCTTGATTGTGTGTTATGACGAAAATGTACATATTTTTGACTCGGATTTGACTGATATTTGACGTACAACAAGCATTAAGCGAAGTGTTAAGATGTAGCGTGTTCGCGGGAACTACAAAAGCTGAGAGTTGTGTATAATAAAAAATCCGAGCCTCGGAAGAATGTCTCGAGTCAAATATCTCGCGGTGTTCAAACCAGTTTATAGGTCCAACTAATATCTGGACATCAAAAACTAATTCTCACCGCGAGTGTTCGAAGATCATAGCGGCAGAGAGGTGCGGAGCTGTGAGCTGATTCGGGCATGGATTCCAGTGAAATCTCCGAGAAGTCGCCACTTCAATGGATGCAGTGCCTTGTCGAGGCTCCAGGGTGGTTGAACGATAGAAGACGAAGATGTTTGACGTCGCCCAGATGAGGACAGATTTGGGAACGTTTACGCTTCCTTTTCCTTAAATTAGTATTTTTTTGACTTATTGAAACCATTTTCGTTAAAAATTGCTTCTGCCGAGCCTAAATACCATCAATCCGCCCTAGGATGAGCGCTCGATGGGGCGCGCAGGTGTGTCACACTAATGCCCTATCTACTTTAATCCTCCCTAAAATTGTCTTTCCACAAATACACTCACACACACTGAAGCAACTTCAAACTGGACCTGACTGGGGGGAGGGGGATCGTTGAATACCTTCTGTACTCGCGGTAATAACGAATCATACGACAGCAATTTTAAATTTTAATCATACATATTAATATTGCATATTGCTGGATACATCCATGTTATGCGGATTATGTTGACGATATTTTTGATTAAGAGAAAATTAAAAATTGGCAAATTTGATTATATTATATTTTAATACAAATTAAATGTGTAAATTAGAAAGTTATACAGAAAAATTCAATTTACCTAAAAAATTGTTTAGTTTCTACGGGAATTTGAAATTGATACATTTCATTTGTAGGAGGGTGACTAAAGTGAACAGCGATTTGAGTGGAATTATATCTAGCGGGAATTTGTCAACCGAGGCAAGACTAGCGATGCACGATGGAGTCCTGGTACCGACACCGATGTATACAAGTGAGACCTGGAGCTGGCAGAAGAGGAACAAAAGTAGACTGAATGCAGTGAAAATGAGATCACTTAGGCGTATATGTGGCAAATCTATTTATAACAGAATAAAGAATGAAGAAATAAGGAAAGAATGTAAAGCTGATGATGTTAGTATAGTGAGTAAGATTAAGATCACTTAGGCGGTTTGGTCATATGGAACGGATGGCACCAGAAATAGGAGACGTCCACGGAAAACTTGGCACGACCAGGTGAACCAGATAATGGAGGATGGTTCTGTTAGAAGCCTCAACAATCGGCGAGCTTGTATGAGAAGATGTATGAGGCGAGAATTGTGCGTCAGGACAGAGGAGTATGGCGCTCTATCCTCTCTGGGGAAACGGCGTAATGGTAAGTAAGCAAGGGAGAACAAGAGTCAATAAACTAAATATTGGGTCAACTGATAAGCCTTTGCGTTTTTTGTGACAACAGCACTTTTCTGCCCTAAAACGTCAGTGTCGCCGTTTTCCTATGTCTTATATTAATTTTTGAGCTTAAATAATGGAGTGTCAAGTTTAGAAACGTGAACGGTTTCGAGGAATACTTCTTTTCGCCTTTAATCGAGGTTAAAACGATCATCCAATAGCTCAACCGGAAAATTCTGTCGCATCCACAATCAAATGCGCGGTGTGACGTTCAGCAGCGGCGATACCCTCAGAAATTGGTTCGATAATTATTTCAATACCAGACCAGCTGATTTTTATAGAAAAGGCATCGAAAAATTTGTTGACAGATGGAATCAAGTCAAGTGAATGAATTGAATGAACAGAATGGAATCAATTGATCGAAATGTTGTAATATTTTAGTTAATAATTTGATTTTATAATAAATTATGGAACAAAACCGCAAAGACGCAAAGACATCAAATAATCCAATACATCACTTAGAAAGGTATTCAGTGAAAATCTATCCACAAAAAATAGTCACTGCCGGGACTCGAACCTGGAACTTTATATTGAAGATAAACTGCTTTACCAAATACGCCTTAGTAATCCTCTAGTTAATCGTATGATTTGATTTTATATATTACTTCTTTACTGCGATTTACTTAGTTCTTTACCGTTCGAAGCGATCATCTTTTTTTGCGATGTTTCTCAAATACTTACTAGATGGCGCCAGGACTTCCAGTCCATCTCAATTAAACATTAACACAACTGAGTATAAAATATTATTTAGGAGAACACATTCCTATTGTGAAGTTATAATTATTCAGAACAGACGGTCTGTGATATTTTAAATATGAATTAAATATATTAATTAGAACGATATACATATAAAATCAATTTTATCGAAAAATATTGTTGTTGCGCCACCGGGATTCGAACCTGGATCTCTTTCCTAACCGGGGAAGGTGCATTATCCAACTATGCTACAGCGACAATATTTTTAGCGACAATTTTCGAACCTATATGTTACCTTTCTGATATTGATACATTTAATCGTTCCATTATTTGACAGAGCCATCTACCTTATTTTTACAGAATCTCAAATACCTTTGATTAAACTGATAGCAGACGCCAGAATTATTAATTCATTTTTATTAAATTTTGGACACATTGATACAACTTTATATTTAGGAGAACACATTATAATAACAGAAAGGTAACATATAGGTTCGAAAATTGTAGCTAAAAATATTGTCGCTGTAACATAGTTGGATAATGCACCTTCCCCGGTTAGGAAAGAGATCCAGGTTCGAATCCCGGTGGCGCAACAACAATATTTTTCGATAAAATTGATTTTATATGTATATCTTTCTAATTAATATATTTAATTCATATTTAAAATATTATTTTTTAAATAACATCGCGTAATGTATCATTAGCGTATCATTTATTTAATTTATTATAGATTGGTTTAGACGTAACGCGGGTGTTTTTATTATCGCATCCAACCTACAAGGACCACAACAGATACTCAACCAGGGACGTCTCATAGGCGTAGGCAAGTAAAGCGGTGCCTAAGGGCGGCAAACTCTAAGTAGTGGCAAATTAGTAGCGTAATATAAGTATTGAAATATTAAAATCATCGACCCATAAAATATGTTGGGAAAATATTAAAGGACAAGAATGTCAAATATGCATCCGGTCATAAAACAATACAATTTCAAAAGACAACATGTTAGGTTAGGTTAGGTTAGTAAAAAAAATAGGAGCAGCATTCTAAAATCTGCTTAAAAGCGGCATTTTACCTAGGGACGTCACTATGCTCAACGATCTATATTCGGAATGAAAATAAATCGGTCGTATATGAATAAAAACAAAGCCTCCACATCTGTTACGGCAGAGATAGATATTCAGGCCTATTCTCAAAATTGCAAAATTGAAATGAAGGTGATTGTTACACCAACCCTCAAAAATAGACAGTATGTAAATTAACGTCCGTGTTATATTTGAATGAGAGGGAGGGAGAGAGAGCGAGGGAGATAAACGTACCATAATCTGTCAAAACATAAAAATGGCAACAGGATTGGCCGTGATTCTTCACTACGACGCTGCGGATGAGGAAATCAATAGGTAATTTATGAACAAACCATTTTCTGTGAACTTTTAATATTGTATTAGTACTTATTTTAACCAAAAACTTATATTTTTAGTCGAAACTCGAGAATTGAAAGACGTCGTTTGCGTGATTTGTGCAACCCGATGGAAATTCCAAATGGGCAAATTTTACAACTATACCGCCTCGATAAGGTACAACTATACTGCACAAATCACGCAAACGACGTCTTTCCATTCTCGAGTTTAGACTAAAAATATAAGTTTTTGATTAAAATAAGTACTAATACAGTATTCAAAGTTCACAGAAAAAAGTTTGTTCATAAATTACCTATTGATTTCCTCATCCGCAGCGTCGTAGTAAAGAATCACGGCCAATCCTGTTGCCATTTTTATGTTTTGACAGATTATGGTACGTTTATCTCCCTCACTCTCCTCCCTCCCTCTCATTCAAATATAACACGGACGTTAATTTAAATACTGTCTATTTTTGAGGGTTAGTGTAACAATCACCTTCATTTCAATATTGCAATTTTGGGAATAGGCCTGATTGTATTATAAAATATTTATTTATCTCTATTTATCAACGCCAATATAGACTTTTACGTTAATTAAATACATTAATTTCTACATATTATCTAAACTCGAGATTATTATAAACTCGGTCGTCGGACCAAACAGCAATGTCTTCCGTTACGTGATGAACGAGCCCAGCAGCACGCGCATCCTCATGTGGGTCCGCACACAACGCCTTTTCCATTCCCTTCCTGGCTCCTGCATTTTCAGCAGCTCACGTGATACCCTCCGCATAGTCACCCATCTACTATTAAGCCTCTATTAAGATTTCTCTGATTTTGTACATTTTTCCTCAGTCACCAAGATGTGAAATATTAAAGATCCCGTTTTTGGGATACGATTGCTTAGCACTTCTTCTCGTACTGTATACGTCACGAGATACCAAATATTAGATATAATTATTTTATTAACAGCTACACCAATATCTTTTCAAACCATTGTCATGAGTTCCGGCATCTTCCAGGGCTACATAGTCCTTGATTTATGAAAGCCAGGATCTTATACTTTTCTAGATGTCTCATAATATGTCCGAGGTATTGCAGTTTTCGGATTTTATTTATTTTGGTAACTTCACCTCGATGGATTGATCTCATCTGTGGTTTATATTTTATTCTGCACCAATAATGTTCCAACCATAAAAATATCTTCGTTTTGAACACTCATCTTTATTAAGGAGAACACATTCTTATTGTGAAGTTGTAATTTTTCAGAACAGACGGTCTGTGATGTTTTAAATATTAATTTAATGTATTAATTATAATTAATTTTTTTATTTATTAATTTAGCGAAAATACAATGGCAAAATAAATTCAATTTTTAAATATATGGTTACATACATACGTGGTTTTTCTTTCGCTTACCTCTCCAAAAAAAAAGACCAGCTCTTGTGCATGGAGAGGGAGTTACACTACAATAATTTTATATAATACCTTACATATTCTATTCATTGTCCATTTGTGTGCTTCTGAAGTATTCTGTAATATTGTTTATTGTCCAATTATGTGTTTTTGAAGTGTTCATTTAGTTTCTTTTTAAACTCTTTTATATCCTTTATTTCTTTAATTTGTGTAGGGAGGCTATTGAAATGTTTTATCCCTAAATATATAAAATTTTGCTGATAGTGTTTGATGTTACATTTAGGGATTTTAAAGTTATTTTTAAACCTTAATGATGTGCTTGTTTCAAATTTTCTAGTATTATTTTCATTAATTAATTGATTAATTGAGATTTTTTTGTAAATGTTTATATACATTATAAATATATACAGCGCAAAAACCATATTTTTCGACAAAGTTGATTTTATATGTATATATTTATAATTAACACATTAAATTAGTATTTAAAACTATCATCTTTACTGATGAACTTTGTTTCGTTTGCATTGAAACTCAATGAAAAGTTCTCACACACCTTTGCATCTTGAGTCAGCAGTAATTATTGTAGACGTTTCATATTTATTGCAAGCATTACCATCTCGTCAATACAACGCAAATAATGGGTGACCCAAATTGAACGCCGGATTTAAATTTTGCTCTTTTTTTTTTGTTTTGCGGTTGGTAACTCTGATCCTTTGACAGTTATAGTTTATGATTTGATGACCACTCCCACAGCCAATTGGTTTGTAGAGCATTACGAAGTGGACTCTCAATTTGGTCTAAAAATCATCTTCAGCGATGAGACGTATTTTCAACTCGACAGTTTCGTAAGCAAACAAAATTGTCACATTTTGGGGCTCGGAAAATCCTTGGGTAGTTCGTGAGAAGCAAATGCACCCTTAGCAAGTGATACAATGAAAATCTAGACCATATGGTTTTAATTTTAAGCAAGCGGCGTGATAAGCTTACGCTTCTTTGAAAATGAGGCTGGAAATGCGAAAACTGCGAATGGCGATCCTTACCGTAACATGATAGCGATTTATTTTGCATCAACTGGATGATATGAACCTCAAACAAATATGGTTCCAGCAGAATGGCGCTACCTGCCATATAATTTGAGCAATTTACTGCACCAACAATTTCCTGGTCGCATAATTTCACTGAATGCCGACATCTATTGGCCAGCAAAGTCTTGTGATTTATCACCGTGTGACATCTTTTCGTGGGGTTTTCTAAAATCCTTGGTCTAATCCAGCAATTCACAAACAATTAACGACCTCTAAAACGAAATCCGACGTGTTATAAACGAAATTGATCGGTGATTATACAAAATAGAAATCGAAAATTTTGTGAAAAGAACCAAGATTTGCAACCGAAGCCGAAGTGTTATATTTAATCGGAAAATGTGCGCTTCAATAAAAATCCAATCATAAAATCAATAAGAAAGTCTATTTTTATTTTTTATCTTTGTTTTATTAACCACTAAAATGAGTTTAAATACATCTACCGGTTTCGAAAAATACCATTTTCTTCTTCAGGATGTCATAACTAACTAAAACATATAGTGTTTCTTTGCCAGAATCTATTTTTAAAAAAAAAGAAAAAAAAATTTTTAGTACCTAACTCAAATCATTACTTAATACAAATTTACTCGAATAATTTTTAGGAAAAAATTTTAGAATGAGACTCGTAGTTAAATTTAGTTGTCTGTTTATAATTTTTTGATTAGTTTTACACGCTTTATTTATCTCTAACGATTCCAAATTATTTAATTTGTGACCGACACCGTTTATATGCAAAATTGACAATCCCAACTTTTTATCAAAATCATGACCATTTTCTATCAAATGATTAGCAAATTCTGAAAACCCACTATTGTTCAAACATCTCAAATGCTCCCTTACTTTTATATTAAAATTTCTACCCGTTTTACCAATATAAAATGCAACACAATCCTTGCAACTAAGTTTATAGACACCAGAATTGTTAAATTTATCATCTTTGTCTTTAGAATTTATGAGTAAATTTCCTATACTATTATTTGTATAAAATGCCGGTCTAATGTTTCGTGGTAGGTGTTTAGATATTTGATTCGAAAAATTTGACTACGAGTCCCATTCTAAAATTTTTTCCTAAAAATTATTCGAGTAAATTTGTATTAAGTAATGATTTGAGTTAGGTACTAAAAAAAAAAAAAAATTTTTTTTTTTTAAAAATAGATTCTGTCAAAGAAACAATATATGTTTTAGTTAGTTATGACATCCTGAAGAAGAAAATGGTATTTTTCGAAACCGGTAGATGTATTTAAACTCATTTTAGTGGTTAATAAAACAAAGATAAAAAATAAAAATATGAATCTTAACCACAAAGATAACATTGCTGATTTTAAAAGTATAATAAGAAAGTCGTTTTATTTATATTTCAAATCCGGCGTTAAATTTGAGTCACCCTTTAAAATATCTCTTTTATTCTTTCCAAGTGTGAATTGAAAAGCATCGGTAGTAGAATAAATACACTGCATACCTTGTATATATTAGTTTCATCTGTAAGCTGCTGATTTACTTTTACTGTTGCTTTTGGGCTCCACTGCAGGTTATCAATTATTTTAATATCTCTGTCATCGATGCCAAACGTTTTCAGAATTTGCGCTAATTTGTTGTATGCCGTACTTGTCAAATACTTTTTTCAGAGTCTATCAAATATGCATTTACTACATAAATAGCCATACTGATATTTTCTTATATTTTATGATAGCACTAAGCTTAAATCCGGGCGATCATTTATCTGCCCCCCAGATACTAAATCGCCCGTAATTTCTTGCCAATTTGGATTAGCAGTAAAGTAAATGTAATTAAGCCAAAAAATTAATTTATAGTCTAAAACGGCAATTCATTTCTAATAAATATTTTTAAATGTTATGTTATTTAAATATTGGATTGGTGGGAAATAATAATCTATTTATATATATGTTTTATTTATTAATTGAATCAATCAATCCGCCATTACAACTTGCGTAAGTTTGTTTATTTATGGTGAGGTACCGTATTAGGCAATTTAATCCCTTGTATTTTTTATCTATGGTAAACGTAATATGTGTTATCTTGTCTATGGAACGGCTAAACATCTATTTTCTTTGGCCGTAAATGTCAGATGTGCCGTGAAAAAGCGAAGCTTTAAAGTCTAATAAGTTTTTTAATACTTGCGAGCGCCTTAATTTGACTTCATTTATGTAATCAAGGCACTCAACTATGCTGGTAAAAACAAAATAAATCAAATGGGAGCAATTGGTGATATTGTAAAGTTTAGCCAACTCGGTTTCATCTAACAGAAGCACATTCTTCAATTTCAGATCGTAAAATGCGGAGAGAGCTCGGAGCAGATCCACCAGGCCACTCGTAAATGACTGTTTCGAGCAGATCCACCAGGCCACTCGTAAATGACTGTTTCGAGCAGTTCCACATTACCAGAGGGGATGGCATAATTAGTCACATTGTGACCTTCGTCATCTAGCTTCCCTGGTGTGGTGTCCTGACCGATCCTGTCAATGTAAGTACCTAACTGTATCAACACTGTTGTTAATTTTCTTTTTAAATGACAACATTTTTTTATTGCGAATTTTTAAAATGGAATAATAATATTAGTTCTAAATTTATTGTAATCAAAAATTCCATGCAGGAATCATCATTGAAACATATTGTTACATTCAACCTATTTTCTATAACAGATATTCATATTTTATGTTGTAGATTAAATCAAGAAGACAAACGTCTGCCCAGATGTTAAACCGGCTTTGTTATGCAGACTTTATCAATGGGAGAATGTGGCGGTGGATTTGGCTGAGCCATCATAATTCAGTGAATTTTTTTAATCCTATTACTAAAAAAGCATCTGTCACACCTTGAGTATTTTATTTTATTTATTTATGACATACATATTTTTGTTCTAACAGAGGTGAATATATCATACATAATAAACATAAGACATTATTATATTCATAGTTTATTGTGTGGGATGGAGTAGACTTCACCTCTGATATATACAGCGTTGTCCTGGCTACTTTGCTACACTGAAGTCCGTGTTAAAGTAGCCAGTTTTTTTTTCGAGCTGTTGTGGTGTTATTTAAATCATCAACAGGAATAAAAATATGTATAAAAAATATATATATGTAGTGGGAGTGTTGTGGACTAGTGAATTATTAGTGTAGGTATTGTATAAATTATATTAGAATGTTGGATAGCCATGCTTCTGATTCATCTCTACCTGATTGGATCATATATTGGGTCCATATTTGTGTAATCTTATTGGAATAAACGATTTCCAGTTGGTACTGAGTGTTGTATAGTTTCGGAACTAAGAACATGTAGAATCTATGATAAAATGTCGTTGTTGCTCTCGGAACTGGTATGTAGATGTTTGTTGTGTCCATGATTTATTGCTTGGGGTGAGTTGTTGTTAGCATGGAAATATTGTGAGCTGGATATGTACATCTTTTATAATTTTTTATAAATCGCTCGTAATTAATTATACATAAATAACTACAAGACCGCTGGGTCATGAACTCATTACTGCTATGCCATCCGGTAAAACTCTGTTAATTCGTAACTCACAGGACCTAAATTTAAAAAAAAAATCTGAATTACGAATAATGAGAACAAAGTTTTCAAAAGGCAACATGAAACGTGTTGGTTTTTAACATCCGCGATTTTGTGCGTGCCACCACTGTTGACATCGTGATTTGCATTCTGAAACATGATAACTCCATTATTTCAGCTTCTTACGTGTCAAAATATTTATCAAATAACGTATTTCTCCTGAATAAGAAAGGTGTGTGGTGATTCACCACTTGACTAGTAACTTAACGCAACAAAATCACGCACATTAATTTGATTGGCGATTGAACTCACCTTTTCCATCAGAATTGGAATATTTAAAATGCTTTAAATTAAAAACTTTTAAATCTTCCTGTCTCGTTGGCCTTGATGGTTGAAGCTTATTTTCCTGCGATTTTTCAAGTTCGGGATTTGATTTTTTTATGCCAATTTTAATTTTGACTTCAATTTTTGGTCAGTTTTCAAAATAAGCTTCATATTTCGAAGTGGTCAAGGATTTATACGAATTACAAGATGTTGGTGCCATTTTAGAGAATGAAACGTGAATAAAACATGTCAGCGTATTTAAATATGAAAGATTTAGTTTCTTTAGTACCTACATAGCCAAATCGCAATATTTCATAAACATAGAAACTAGATCAAGTGATTCAATGAAAACATTATTTTAATAACAACAAATCTTATGAAATGCACTATGGAATTTGATGTACATATGGTAAAATTCAGTTCGGCACCTGTCATGCCAGCGCACTGTTTTTACTATAAGGATCGGCGTTGTGATTGGCTGGTAGGCGGGGCTAGTTGCATGTGTTCACGAAGGAATGAAGGTGAAATGCACAGTCGAGATTTAAAAACATTTGCAAATATGTATGCGAATTACGTGAACAAATTATTTACTTTAGGTGTCAAAAACGCATATGAACTGCGAATAATTAAATTTTGCGAATTATCAGTAGAAATTTGTATGAAATATTATTTTTGGGGCAAAATTTTTTGATAAAAGTGCAAATTCTGCGAAAATACAAAATATAGGGTTACGAATTAACAGAGTTTTTCTGTATATGTAATATACAAGTAATATGTTGTAATATTCTTAAACCAAGTATATTCTTAATTCTTTCTTTAGAGACATACATATTTAAAATAAACGCATTATATATAAGTATGATGTGCGCGGCGTAGTGTGTCGCGAATTACTCATAGAATTAATAAAGAATAGAGCACTTAACTGCTAGTCCGAACGTGGTGCATTGCTTTAAGGAATTTGCATGGATAATAAGGCCATGTAAACAATAAAACTTAAGTGAACGTGCTGCTTTCTTGGGGGGTCTAGAGAACATTTTATGACAGTCCACCCCCGAGAAATGCATTTAATCTTAACTGCATACTATCGGCGACGTACCTTTTGGATAATAATATATGGCCGGGAAAGGATGTATTTACAACGGCCGCAATTAGCTAGCTGAAAAAGGGATCTCGTATGGGAGATCGATCCCAAAATAATTATTAACAAAAGGAATTTCCCAGCTAATCTGGGTACAAAGCTTAGAGGGTTTGAGAAGAAGAGAGCACTCAATAACCGTCGAAGGGATGGACCGAGGGACATGTTAAGGACACGCCCTGGGGTGTTTAAAAGGCCGGATGCGGCGATGAAGAAGATCAGTTAGAATCAGTGGTCAGTCAGAGAAAATCAGTTAAAAAAGATAGTTGAAACAAGACAATCAGAAAAAAAGTTAAAAACTCTCATAGGAAGAGTTGAATATTCTACTCCACCATCAGCCATCGGACAGCTGGCGACCAGCGGTCGAGATCGGCCCGGAAGACAGAGAGTAATAGAAAGATCTCAAGGGAACAGTTGAAGACCGTCCGTAACAGTAAAAATCCTGGCAGAAATCAGAAGTTGAATGGGATGGAAATTCTAAGTGAAGAGCCACTGTTACCCATCAGACGGTTGGCAACTAGACCGAAACCGGCCAGTACCAGGATGAAGGAAAGCAGAACAAAGAACGAGGCTAGAGGCGCCAGATCCAGCTGGCACCTAAGCTGTCAGTTGCCAGCGGCGCAGACTATCAAGAGGAATGGCACCGCCGCCCGTGAAGACGGGTCGGCAATGGCAGCCGACCACCGTAACAGCGACGGCAACGGAGGCCCACCACCGACGAAGATGAGTCTAGAGTTGGCTCGACAGCGATCGAGCCCCGTCCGTCCACTTCCGTGACATTGCGGTCCGGACATCGCCCCCAGCAATATCCAACGGGGTAATTAAGGTAGATTTAAGATTAAGTTAAGATTTCAATTAAGTAGACCATAAGTTTGATTAAGAACTTGACCTAAGGTTTTTTTTATCTTGTTAATTTAATGAATAATATATTGTAAATATGCATATAATGATCGCCTATTGATTTCCATCCCCGCCTCCTTCTCAGTGACCAATGATATAATAATAACAGGATGATTGGGCAAGGACGAAAGCCCAACGTTATATCAAGTACATTATTTTTAAATCTTTAATTTTTCACTTAAATAATGTTAGTGTGTATTTACGTGCTTGTGGTCTCATGGTTATGATACTTGCTATAGAATTTGTTAAATATTTGTACTAACAAAACTATTTGTCTTAAGTCTATCAAATACATATTACATATACGATTGATCAAACTTTTGCAAGGTCCGTTAACACCCTTGTCCAAGTTTAGAACCAATGTGTTTGTATTATATTATTAATAGAATTGGCGTTAACTTTGTAGAGTTTCATCATAATGGATGGATATAAATGAAACAATGTTATTACTCTACTTGAGTTTCGAGAGAACAATAACTCTCATCAACGGGTGAAGTATTAAACTAAAATTATTTAATACTTGTTTTATTTATATCCATCCATTGTGTTTGTATTACTTAATTTTTATCCTGTTTTATAATTTATATTTTGTATTCCCTTGTCAGTACTCTTTTCCCATTTTTTCTGTTATTCTAAAATTAGCTGATTTGAAATAATTAATATTTTAAAACAAGCTTACCATCATAGTAGTGGTAGATTCGTAATTATTTTGCATTGAGAATCATTTCAAATATATTATTTATGTTATTTTTAAATCTTTTATTTTCTTTTTACTTAAATAATGTTAGTATGTGTGCAATCAAAATAATAAGAGCATTATAATGTAAATTCTTAATTTTTTTATAATCACCTTTAGTGTTATTTTTTTCTTTACCAATTTAATTTAACCGTGCGTCTAATTTATTTTCAATGTTTGAATCTCTTCTCTGAATTAGTAATATGTATAATATTAAGATGACACCATTTTTCTGATTTAGCCGTGGCACATTGTTTAGTATAGTATTTAATTATTTAATTTTTTCACCACGAGATTCGTGGTCGATATTGAATAGTTAAATATTTTTTACTAACTATTTGTTGAAAATGTATCATACACATACATACTATGATATGGGAAAACTTTTTTCCAATTTTCAAAGCGAGTTCTTATTCAAGTTCATAACCAATGTGTTTGTATTACTCCATTTATGTCCTGTTTAATAATTTATATTTTGTATTCCATTGTCAGCTTTCTTTCACATGTCTTTCTATTCTTTAACCGAAGAGCAAACATTCAAAAAGTGATTTGTCATAGAAATACAGAGTTTGAAAACTGATAAAAAAAACTAATTAATGATAAAGGTAACAACCTAACCAAAGTATTCAAAAATAATCATTGTAATAATATATTGTCCATACAAAAGAACGCAATAAAGGTTCCTACAATAATATGAATGTCTTAAGTGCCGGTTGTGAGACCAGTAGTAACTTTTTACTATAGTAAAAAATGTTGCGAAAAAGGGTTGTTTGATCGTTAGTAAAATAATATTTACTTCTCGAAACTACATCCCTTAGTAAACTCATTTTACTCTGCGATATCCGATAGTAAAAACGAGAATCGATTGTTAAATGTAGCGGACTTTTCACATCTGTTTAAAAAGTCATCTGACACATTGATACATCGAAAGTTGCAGTGTACGACAATTAATCATTTAATATCCCGCTATTTTAGTAAAGAGAGTTCATCTGATGATGATCTCGTTGTTTAATACATAATATGAGAAAATTTCACCACCAAAGTGACAAATTTCGAACGCTTAGATAATGGCTAGTCTTGCCTCGGTTGACAAATTCCCGTTAGATATAATTACATTCAAAGCGCCAATCATTTTATTCCCTGCAGTCACCCACCTTTCGACATCTTTCCATTTCTATCAAACATACTTCCCAAATTCACAAACTCATCTACTTGTTCCAAACATTCATTACCTACAAATATTTAACACGGTGTCTTGTTTTCCTTCTTCTCAAATACCATCACTTTCGACTTGTTAACATTCATAATAAGGTCACTTTTCTTGCATACATTGTACGTTCTACTCACTAAACTATCTAGTTCCTGTTCATTATTCGCCATTAGTACTGCAAGAGTTTCAAGGCCAGTGTGAAAGGTTTTAATGATAAACTGATTCCTGAATTCCTTGTCCTATCGTGGCGTCCTTGGCTATAGTCGACAGTGTCAAAACACTTAGGGCCGGTTGTATGATCAGTAATAACATTTTAATATAGTAAAAAAAGTTACTACAGTAAAAAGAATTGCGAAAAGGGGTTATTAGTAAAAAAATGTTTACTTCTCGATAGTACATCCCGTAGTAAACTCATTTTACTTTCCGATATCCGATAGTAAAAATGAAAATCGATACTTAAATATGGCGGACTTTTCACAGCTGTTGTAAAAGTCATCTGAAACATTAATACTTTGATAGTTGCAGTATACAACAATTACTCATTCAATATCCTGCTATTTTGGTGATGTGAGTTCGTCCGATGATGATCTTGTTGTCTAATACATAATACAAAAAAATTTCACCACCAAAGTGACAGATTTCGAACGACTAGGCGAAAAAATCCATAGATAATGCTTAAAATAAAGCATATTTCATGATTATATGTCGCGCCTATAGACATCTCCATCTATCCTTTGACAGTGGTAAATTTGATGTATCAACAACCCGCAAAGAATTTTTAGTACGGGCGTTAGTAAAAAGTTACTATAGCTAAAAATTTCCATAGTAAAAAGTTACTACTGATCACACAACCAGCATCTCTCCATACATCCTCTTCCATCCACAGAGGCCCCTTGCACGTCCCAAACTTTTTCTTTCATCACCGTTCTTCCTCTTTCTATTAAAATCCTTCCATATAGTTTGCCAACCGAGCTTAGAAGACTAATTGCCATTCGCGACCCTTTGCCTTTGTAGAGAGCCATAATAAGAGCACTCCTCCAATCTAACGGAGTGTGGCTCTCCTCCAAATATTGAATGAAGAGCGTATGAAGCCACGAAACAGCTAATGGGCCACCAGCCTTGATATTTGAATTAAAATAAAATCTTATTATTAATTTTATTTATTTAAAAAGGAATATATACAAAAATAAAATCAATATATGTTACGCACAAGTACGCTCCAACGATAACAAAAATGGTTGCCCAGTTATGCCGCCGCTAGGGAACATCCAGATGTCGCCGAACGCACTGAAAAGTGCGGGCTAGTCTGAGTGCTTCAAAATCGCCGGCGGTAATACTCCGATTTGCTATATTTCATATAGATGCGAGGCGTGCAGAAGGTGATGTGTGCAGGAGAGAAGTAAAACGCAGGGATATGTTTACTTTGGAAGGCCGCAGACAAGAACTGAACTTCTCAACCGCGGTACCCCCCCTATTTATTACATGTTTCATAGACATAGCCAGCAGTGGTGGGGGAGGCTTACATCCCCTACCACTTGACCGCTGTGACGCAACCGCCGCTAACGCCCGACAACGCACAGTCTTAATACCGTACCAAAGTCGAGCTCCAGACACAAAGGTAAATAAAATACAAAATAATTGTGGAATATCGCGAGCAATAAACAAATACCAACAAGACCTAGCTCGCAATATCCACAACATAATCAAGGCATTTATTCAATTTATAAAACAAAATACGAAATATTGAATAAACAAGGGATGGGGGTGATCACCCATAATTTACACAATTATTTTCAGTGGCATACAAATACAATACAAGTGTAGATATCGCGAGCATTAAACATTAATTACCAAAACCAGCTTGCGATATCCACAACAAAATAGTTACAAATGTGGGCGACCGTCCGAAATTTCAATACACAAAACAACTACATTTGGTGGACGGTCGCCCCATACAAAACACAATGGGCGGCCCCACCATGTGCCCCCTGCGTGCCCATGGTGAGCAACAAACCGCTCGCTGGTAACTCCGCCACCACAAGCTGATACGTGGTGGCTAGCCCCTTATGGAGCCCGCCACTGGCGCTCAGCGCCCATCGCTTGGTGCCGCTGGACCGAATATGAAAAGGCACTTTTCAGAGCCGCTGAACCGTAAAACATAATGGGAGCCCATTTCAAGGCTCCCGCTCAGGGAATTCATCCAGTGGAATTCCAAATATAGTCTCCAAGCAGGCCTTTTCAAGTCTGCCCGCCAGCGCTCCGTGAGAAGCTGCTTCCTGAGCCCGTCGTGAGGCGGAATCCTGTATGCAACAATTTACATTGAAGAAAAAAAATACACAAAAAATAGTTTATTTAAATTTGTATCAATAATTCCAAAATACATAATTAAGTTGTAAAAAGGTTCTGGTTCTAGTCACACAAAATGATCTTGATCTCTTCTGCTGGAGCTGATGGTTCATTAAAAATAATTTTCTTATACCATAACAGTTTTCACCTTCAAGGTTTTGCCTGTCATCAAACATAATTTCTATAAATATAATATATAATTCTATACATCGTTTTTTTTTCTTGTGATATCATGTGAATTATCACTTCTTGTGCGGATCGGGTAGTTATTTCCGCGCGCCTGACTGATCCTCATCGGCAAGACGGGTAGTTCTACCTTTTCAGCCGACTACTTTAAAGGTGGGAAAGGTAGAACTACCCAATTTGTTTATGAGTGTTGTATACCAATCTCCTGGTAAAGGTCCAAACTACATCTACATAAATAAAAAATCCCGATATACCCTTTTGTCTTCGTGTCTATTACGTAGTATTATAATTATGCACAGCTCTTATGACAGCTTGTTTGTACATAAATATTTAAACAAAAATACACTCAATTTAATGATTTTATAAAAAGGGCTATGTCAATACATGCTTTAAGTTTTACAGAGTAAGAAATTGATAAAGATATTTAGAGAAATCACCCAATTACTGAATAAATTAGTGGGCGCACAAAGTCTCTGTTGAGTAGATAAGCAGTATATTTTTTTGACTAATGTAGGTATATTAAGGTAAAATCATATCTGTCTCTATCTTGTACTTAATTATTGATTCATAAATGAGTGAGAATGCACGATTTCACTATAGCGATCGAAATGAATTTATTTTGTTAGAATGAAGTACCAACGTTGGTTTGCAGGCTATCCGCTGTAATAAATCATCTTAAGTAAATCTCAATATTTGTATTTCAGAAAGTCACTTCGAATTTTAGTTTTTAAATACGGTATTATAAAACATGTCATTAAGAAACATTTTAAATATAAATAATTTTAAAAATGTATATTTTGTTATTGTTCACTCACTACTCCAGTATGGGATAATTGGGTGAGGAGGAGCATACAATAATATAATGAACTCGGTAAAAATAATACAGAGAACAATCATCAAAGTAATATTTTTTTAAAAAATCAACTTTTTCAACACAAACACTTTTTGCAAAATTCCCATTTCTCAAAATAGAAAATATTTACAAATAAATCTAAATTAATTAAAGAAAATAACACTGTAAAATTTGAAACAAGCACATCATTAAGGTTTAAAAATAACTTTAAAATCCCTAAATCTACGCAGCCCCCGTCTGGGGCCACGCGGCAAAGACACACATTAACAAACTACAATCCTTCCAGAACAAGGTCATCAGACTGAAGGCCCCAAGATAGATCAGGATCACACAACTCCATCACGACGCGGGCATTCCCACCATACGGGAATTCATAAAACATCTTTCCAAGCGTTTCTATGCTGATCTCCCAAAGCACCGAAACCCTACAATAAATTCATTATCAACTTACGATATAAGCTTACCATCACGGATAAAACGTCCGAAATCAATTTTACTATCTCCTGCCCCAAGTTAGCAGTTAAATCTACGAAATTTACCTTAAACTTTAATCACTCCACCATTTTTTAATTCGGCCCTCAGTGGCAACTACAGATGAAGGAGCAAGGGGCTCATTCAGCCCGGTACTCCGATACGACAATAGAACAAAGTCAAAAGTATGTTTTTATCCCTATGTACAATGTACTTAGGGATAAAAAAATTCAATAGCCTCCCTACACAAATTAAAGATATAAAAGAGTTTAGAAAGAAATTAAATGAATACTTCAGAAGCACATAATTAGAAAATAAATAATTATAGACTATAAATGTAAGACTATATAAAATTATTATAGTGTAATTTCCTCTCCCAAGCACAAGAGATAGTCTCTTTTTTGGAGAGATAAGTGAAAAAAAAACATGTAATTTTAATAATGTCATACTTAATTCATGTTATAAAAAAATTGTAATAATGTCAAATAAATTTAAAAAACGGGTTTGTTGTTTATTGGAATAATTTATTTTACTTCTTTTTAAACTCAAAAACATTACCTCTGAAAATTACCAAAGTGATGAGGAAATATTTGTGGATAATTTATATCTCCTTATTCTAGCGATTATTTGCTGAATTTGACAGTGTGCAAGTGCCAGTGATGAGCTTACAATTCAGCGATTCTGAAGAAAATGATGCACAGGAAGAGTATAGGAAATAGACAATCCACCTAATATCGAACCATTTTTAGGTCACGTTGGTGTTCGTGTACCACCAAGCAATCCTGAAAACGTGATGGGCGTAGTAAAACTGTTCATCGGAGATGATTTACTTGAGATGATGATAGAAGAAAGCCATCGATACCACACACAAAACGAATCGAGGATCAAAAAAATTAAGAAATCCATCAAATGGAAGCCCATTGCAGAGATGAAAAGAAATTAGGATTGATTTGGCTTATGGGACAAGTTTAAAAAGACATGAGATGATTATTGGTCAACATATTTGAGTATCGAAACACCTATTTATTCAAAAATAATGAGTCGTGATCGTTTTAGACAGATATGGCAATTGTGACATTTTTTTAATAATAAGAATATCATGGATCCCAGCAATCGACTTGGAAAAATTAGACCAATTGTGACATACCTTATACCAAAGTTTAGTTTTGTCTACAACCCTCAAAGGGAACTGTCTCTGGATGAAAGTATTATACTGTGGCGGGGAAAACTTTCATTTAAAGTGTGTAATGTGTCAAAAATAGTAAAATATGGGGTTCTTGTGCATGAAATATGGGGTTATAGTGAAGCCACTACGATATACATTTGCAATCTCGAAATTTACAGCGGAAAAGGAAGACGATTATTAGAGACTATCCATTCGCTTCTTGGTCCATATTTCAATTTATGGCATCACGTATACATGGATAATTATTATAATAGTGTGCAAACTAGTGAAGTACTCCTACAACATAATATAAGAACGTGCGGAACAATGAGAATAAACTGAGGTTTTCCAGAATGTTTTAAAACAGCCAATCTTAGTGTAGGCCAAAGTATTTTTCGTCGACGAAAAGATATATTGTTGCAACACTGGATATCTAATAAAGATGTTCGAATGAGCTCAACAATACATTTGTCTATTCTAGAAAGCCACAACATCGATTGAACTACAAGACAACGTATTTGGAAATCACAGTGTGTTATAGAATATAATATATATATGAAAGGCACTGATGGTGCAGATCAGTATTTATCGTATTACTCTGTATTACGAAAAACAAAAAAATGGACCAAAGAGAATTGTGATGTTTTTGTTGAATTGTGTGTTATTTAATTCTTTTAAAGTGTACAAAACATTAAATCCGACCAAAAGACTAACATACAAACAGTTTTTGTGCACGGTTGGAAAATTTCGGATAGCCGACCATGCTTGTGGAACCGACACGAATCTGGAGGAACCGGAACCATCCACATCTCAGTTACTGAGAAATGTAGTCAAAAGCGATCCTCCATGGAGAATATTACTCGACATAAAAACACATCAAGTGACTAAAATTATTACCGGCAGTAAAAATATATCCACAAAGACAGTGTCGTGTGTGTTCTGTACATAAAAAAAATGTTTTACTAGTTATATGTGTACATTTTGTGACGTACCCCTTCACAGGGGTGATTTTTTTTATAAATACCATATTTTATTTAAATATTAGAAAAATAGTAAAATTTATATCATAGTGAAAGGAATAATTATACAATAAGCTGTAAATATGTGATTGCCTCAATGTGCTTACAAAAATATTTCCAAAAAGTATACAATATCGAGGTCCATACTATGGTGAGTATTTCAAATTTCATTAGAAAATTACTAACGGTTTGGAGCATAGAGCATTTTTTATAAAATTTGATTTTTTTGAAAAGTGTTAAAGGGAGAGTTTCTAGTTGCATTCTTTGTATTTGTGAATACGATATACCTTTCTTTACTAATGAGGTGTATTCCTCTGCATTATCAGAAATAAAATGAAAATTAGAATTTATTCTTATCAATACACACTTATTTCCACGAGGTGTAATATCTATATAATATAAGAGATAGATCCTTATAAATTTTATTCAGAGACTTAGTATCTACGATTTCACAATCTTCACCCAGCACATTGACTTGGTCAATTTGTTTATAAACTCTGGGCTCAAGATTGTTTGCTTTTTCTCAATATTTTTTTTACTCTGCCAAAAATGCGATCCACTAATAATAAACTGCGCCCACGTATATAGCTGAACTTATTTTATTGTCGTTTCACAAGTGAACAGGAAATGCATTATTGTTATTTAATATTATTTTTATTCTGTGCTATATCACAAAGTTAGCTCCTCAACCAGCAGATTTGACATAATAAATATTTTAAAACCAACTTGATATCTTTTATGGTTTAACCAAATTCTCATTTTGAACAATACATATAATTTTATGTATTTTTCTGCCGAAAATCATTTCTATCGATTAAAAATCATTATTTTCGATAGATATTTTTTTTTTTTTTTTTCGGCTAATTAAACATTAAAAATAAGAGTGGCCAGCAAATAAGCTGTTCGTTCTTACCCATAGGTAAGATTCTTACCGAGATCAATCGAATGCCCCACTGAACGTATTTTCCGCCATCACTCGTAGCCATGGGTGATACGGTTCAGATAACCGAGCCGGTGCAATCGCTCAAATTGAACTAAAGACTTTAATAATCTCGACAATAAAATCGAAGCGAAGGGCCTTCTTGTAAACATTCGGAAACATAAATGACGGAAATTCAACAAAAAGATTCTTTGCAAATCCCGAAATATGTTCCCAAATTACTGATCTAGATATAAACCTAAATAAAAGGTTTAAAATTATATTAGAAACAATGTAAAGCATTCTCGAGTGAAAGAATAAATCTTCTACTTCCGAGAATACAGCCTGGGGTGTGCCTCCAAGATAAGAAAATAGTGATCAAGGCGAATCGGAAGAATCTGACACATTTACATTTTATTTTTTTAAATATGTATATTATTATTATTATATTTTATGTTTATTGTGTAACGTTAGATGACAACAAACTACATGAACACATAAAATTGCTTTTAAATACATTTCCATAGAAAAAAATACAATAAATAGTTTTGGCCAGTAATTTTGACTCCTCTGTGCGCGGGTCCATTTGAGGAGGTACAAATTGAAGATGAACTATCGGTTCGATTGAACCGTTGGATCTTTTGAAAGCACTGCCTAATCGGGCTAGGAATGTGTCCGTGGCTACTCGGACATACGCGGAATATTTTATGAATCATATGACTATTGCTCCCTGTCGGATATCGGTATTCGAATAACGTTAACTATTTTTAACGTTTTCATTTATTAAAGGTTGCTTTGCTACGTCCAGTGTAATGAAATCCTAATTAGTCATACAATTAAAATAAAAAATATTTCCTTATAATGGTATTTTATCGAAATTATTCAATTAAATAGACAAGCCAAGTTTAAAATAAAATAAATATACGTGAAATAACTATTTTTTAATTTTGAATGTTAAATTATACATACTGTCTCTATAGTATAAAATTATATATACTTCCTTTCTCTAGATGTAAATATAAAATAAAGCGAATCATTTCTGCTACAACACTAGATACAGCAATATTATTTTTTGTCGTAGACGTTTCAGCCGTTAGTGACCTCACTATTTTTTAAATAACTTTACATGAGCTGATATTTGAGAACGCAATAGAAACAAATCTGTTGATAATAATTAGCCTTTTAAAAAGGGTTTGTTTTATAACCGAACACTCTGATAACAACAAGGTAACTTTGAGATGCGCTGTCCTAACAATTGTATTTGTGTTAAATGTCAACCTTCACGACTTTACTCATCCGCCGATCGGCTTGTTCAAATTATTCCATGAACGGGTTAAACTGATGAACGTGAACGACGCATCATTAATTACCTCTGGTTCCTTTTCATTATCAGAATTATCTATCTTTTATCTATGCTAGCAACCCGACGTTCAAATTAGGCGTCTGTTAGATTTAGCGGGAAGTACAGAGTAAACTTATCTATATTTTAAAGGATTTAGCTCTCTAACTTTAATAAAATATATACAGTGACCTCAGGAGATATACAGTGTATAACTTGTGTGAAGTTTGACAACCGCAACTATGGGTAATAATTTTTTTTTATTTTTGTACTTATCACAAAATTTTTTAAAATGTCTGCCGAGATTTTTTTACGACTTCTCAGTGTTCCACTAATTTCCTAATAAGTATAAACGGTGAGTCGATGTATATCGATGGAAATAAAATAGTTTTTCTGTCGTTTACGTTGAATATGTATTTGCGAAATAACACTTGTCCACCAATTCTGAGTTCTGAGATAAATCATTAAAAACTGTCTAGTAATGTTATTTCCAGTATAAAATAATATTCATACATACAAAATTGATCAGAAAATAAAAATGCCTTCAAAAAAATATGAAAAAGTGTTGTTTCTCAAATATATGTAATGAAAGTGAACAAATTGTATGATGCAATTACTAATATTGTACTTTGATAAAATATCATAAACTCTCATTTATGGTGTATGAGGATTTATTTATCAATATATTGTCATTTTTACAAATAAAGAAAGAAATACGACCAAAAAGTATTAAAAAAATATTATCTACAACAATTACTTGTCAATATCTTCAGGTGATGTTGGCAACTGAAACCATTTATCATAAAATTCCTTATCTGGGATATCGGGACTAACCTGCTTTACGTCATTTATTAGAACTTTATAATCATTTTCATTCGCCTGTTCAATAGGTAGTGAAATATCATTATTAATGGCCAACTAAAAGGTAGATGATTCCAGTTCATCAACAAATTGATGGGCTGTTAAATATCCTGGAGAGCAGTTACTATAGATACTCAAAATGGGCAAACTATGCTACTCCAAACTTCATATTTCTGGATACTTTTTTCCCAACAGACTCTTTACTGTTAACTTTTTAGAATACTAGAGCTTACAATCATGCATATACACCCAGAGCAACAAAAATAGCCGCTTTATCAGCTATGTAACCTAACCTAACCTAACCATTATATTTTATGTATATAAGGTAACATATGTACATACTTTAGTTTTAATAAATATACATTTTATAGTGTAATAACAGCATCAAGGGTTTTAATTAGTGAAGACTACATATATAAGGAAAGACTTCCATAAATATCTCTTCAAACTAAAACTTTTTATTCTTAATTCAAAATGATTTCTATGTTGTTTCTATATCAATGTGTTATTTAATTTTGACACTAATATTTTTAATTAAATTAAATTAGAAGGATTTTAAAGTGAATTAAAATTTTAAATATCAAATCAATATTTTGTTTGACCCCCTTTAGAACAGATTACACTCTGAATACGTATCGACATTGATTTATAAAGATTGTATATGTATTCCACTGTAATTTCTTCATACCACACGCTTTCTATAGGGTTTTTAATTCAGTAATAGTTTTGGGCGATTTTTTGCAGATGTTATTTATATATGATATGTGAACTGCACTAACCTTTTTAATTTTGCTGTCTTTCTGGTCCGATGTTGTTGTTCTTTTAGCTGGGTTGTCTTCTTTAGATTTCGACCAACCGAAGCGCGCACTGGTGGTTTATTTGGACCACTGGACTGGTCAAAGCACGGGATGTAATAAGAATGATGCCTGTCGTTTAACGTCTTCTTAGCCTTCCGAAAAAAGAGCTGCAATACTCACACGCACACATGTACATTATTATAAACCAGTAAATCCAGTGGTGCCAATCGAAGTAACGAGTCGCGTAAATACCATCCTTTATATGAATATAAGAACTAATTTATGGTACATAACATATGTTGAACTAAAAAAGTGATTAGGACATTTTGTTCCTAATCTAATAAGTGCAAAAAAAGTATAAAAGTTATCTATACTAAATATACAGTATATTGGAAGTGAAATTATCGTTTGTATGAAAATAATATAATTTTTCATCCACGATTAATCATCATCTAGATTCTCGTGAATCACAGAAGATGTAATTGAGTGATAAAACTGATGGTGTATCCAGTGAGGGAGTATCCATTGCAGGCATGACGATACGTCTCTTAGTTTTACAGCATAGCTGCCTGGTGTTAAGTCGTACTTTTGCTTCGGCAAAGTTAAGTTAGATTTATTATAACCTCCTGAATAGTGTAGCTATATTCTTTGTATTCTTCTGAATATGCAGATTTCACTTTGTTCTCTTCCGGGTTCTAGTTATAGCTCGCATACTAGCTAGTGATGTTCCAGCAACAACCTCAAATTATTTAAAATACTGTATTACACATTGAAGTCTAGAAGAATATAAAATATGTTAAAACATTAAAAAGATCTAATGCATTTGACATGATATGAATAACATTTTTAATTACAACATTTTCAGATTAACAACGGCATGTGCATGTAGATATCCTTTAAATCAAAGTTGTAGCGTGTAAAACGTATTAAATGAAAACACTTAACATGCTTTACATGAAACAGTTTGTGTCATTGTTTTCAACAGAAAACATAGGATCTGTTACACCTGTCATCACTGTCAAAGGAATCCACAGAATTGACTATGTTTGCAATCACTTCATCCATTAATTGTGACGATGCAAAACATGTTATGTGTCAGCCGTCCGTCATCTTGGGTCACTTACCATTCTTTATATGAAACAGTATGTCAGATACCATTGGTTACCCAGGTAAAATTGTCTGTTAAAACAGTGCTACTACTATAAAAATGATTTCCAGCGAAAGAGGACATCGGATAACACTATTTGCATGAAAAAAATTAGTTTTGCAAAAATGACAGTTAAACATTTCACATTCCGTACAAAATATGAAATATAACATTTAGTTTAATGTACGTACATATTAAAATATAAATAACCCTTAAAATTAAAATTTTAATAAGTATCATTTATCTGCTTAGTCAAAACGATTTATAAATCATGTTCTTATTGACTTGCACGGGAAAATATTGCCCTTCCACAAACATCTGAATCCAACATGTCATATATTAATATTATATTATTATTTATTACTACATAATTACTTTTTGACGGCAAATGTGTGCGAGCTATCTTCTTCATTCATTCCTTAGATGCTAATATTTGAAATACAAGATGCGTTAAATTAACATATGTTTTTTGTTCGCAGATGTACCACCACCATATGACCAGCCACCACCATATGGCCAGCAACCACCAAATGGCCAGCAACCACCATATGGCCAGCAACCACCTTATGACCAGCCACCACCATATGGCCAGCCACCACCATATGGCCAGCCATCACCATATGGCCAGCCACCACCATATGGCCAGCAACCACCATATGGCCAGCAACCACCTTATGACCAGCCACCACCATATGGCCAGCCACCACCATATGGCCAGCCACCACCATATGACCAGCTACCACTATATGACCAACCACCACCATATGACCAGCAACCACTATATGACCGGCCACCACCATATGACCAGCAACCACTATATGACCAGCTACCACTATATGACCGGCCACCACCATATTACCAGCCACCACCATATTACCAGCCACCATCATATTACCAGCCACCACTATATTACCAGCCACCGCCATCTAGTAACATACCACCACCACTTGAACCTATACATATTCCTCAATTTTGTCCCCCCTACTATCATCCCCAAGTAGCTTGGTTGGTAACCCCACCGAGCTATTTGCTCATACCGCGAACTCCAGAAAACTCATGGCAATATTCGGAACAAATTCACGAAACACCACCAAACCTGGTCCTTCCATCGCACCAAGAACATTTTGCAGAACCAGCAGCTACACCGATGAACCAAAACTGTGTCTTAACTGCTCCTCAGGCATTAATTCCAGACGAGATTCAAGAAAATAATGATTGTTTGATCGATATAGATTCAATGATAAACGAAACTGCTCCTCAGGCATTAATTCCAGACGATGTTCAAGAAAATAATTATCGGTCAAATGAAATCGATTCAATCGATGATCAAACCTGTGAAGCAGACCAGAGTCTGACCTTTGAGAATATTTCTACAAGAGAATTGTTATTGTACGTTACAAATCAAGAATATATACCAAACCCACTACAGGGTGATCTCCAACCAGGATCACCATCCATCCAAAGATCTGCGGAAGCTGCAGAAAATTGTGAAAACCTACAGTTTACAACAGCATCCGCTCTGCCTCAATATCAATGTATCAACGGTACCCTGGACTTTGGAAGAGATTACAGTTTTCGTAGGCTATTCGCACCAAATAATACAGCTGCCCTTCCAGAAAATAATTCAATTGAGGAACTAGAACCAAATTTGTCCCTATTTACGATAAATGGACCTCCACCTGATAACTTTGAAGTGCTACCTTCTGGTGTAAGAATGGGAACGGTTCCACCATTCCTGCAGCCGAGGCCGCAGGATCTTCCACCATTCCTGGAAAGTGCACCACCCCAACCACACTTCTACCCACCTACACCAAGATCTGCGGAAGCTGCAGAAAATTGTGAAAACCTACAGTTTACAACAGCATCCGCTCTGCCTCAATATCAATGTATCAACGGTACCCTGGACTTTGGAAGAGATTACAGTTTTCGTAGGCTATTCGCACCAAATAATACAGCTGCCCTTCCAGAAAATAATTCAATTGAGGAACTAGAACAAAATTTTTCGTTATTTACGATAAATGGACCTTCAGCTGATAACTTTGAAGTGCTACCTTCTGGTGTAAGAATGGGAACGGTTCCACCATTCCCGCAGCCGAGGCCACAGGATCTTCCACCATTCCTGGAAAGTGCACCACCCCAACCACACTTCTACCCACCTACACCAAGGCCCGGATTAATACCTTACACCGGGTCTCTTCCAATAGACAGAGGTTTTTACAGTACACCCTAATGGTGTAGTGTAAAATTTTATTTTGTCACAAAATATTGGGCAAAAAAAGTGATTTTTCCTGCTATTTGCTGCACTGATATTATGAAAATAGTTGTTATAACTCGCACAAACATTGACACTGGTCACCAATGTGATTTTTAATGAAAAAATACCAAATGTACGAGATTTAAAACTCATGCAAGTATATTATAAACTAAATAAACATGATGGTGCTTAATTATCATAAATATGTGCAGTATTATTACAGGGTAAGAAAAAAATTATTGTTATAGAACACTTGATGTGATAAATGTGAGAAATGTAAGACTAAATAAAGATGAGGTGCTTAATTGTCATAAATATGTGTAGTATTAATACAAAGAGAAAAAATTTTATTATTAACCGACATATGTTCCTGATGTATTTGTGATTGTATTTTTCCTGATTGTATTTTTTTATGTTATAATTATTGTTTTAGAACACTTGACGTGATAAATGTGTAAAAATTTTATTTTGTTTCAAAATATTGGGCAAATAAAGTGATTTATCCTATTTGCTGCACTGATATGTTCAAAATAGTTTTATCTCGGACAATCATTGATGCTGCTCGCCAATTTAATTAACAATGAAAAAATACCAAATATACGAGGTTTAAAACTCATGCAAGGATATTATAGACTAAATAAAGATGAGGTGCTTAATTGTCATAAATATGTGTAGTATTATAACAAAGTAAAAAAAAAACTATTATTAACCGACATATGTTCCTGATGTATTTGTGATTGTATTTTTCCTGATTGTATTTTTTTATGTTATAATTATTGTTTTAGAACACTTGACGTGATAAATGTGTAAAATTTTTATTTTGTTTCAAAATATTGGGCAAATAAAGTGATTTATCCTATTTGCTGCACTGACATTTTCAATAGAGTTTTATCTCAGACAATCATCGATGCTGCTCTGCAATATGATTTTGAATTAAAAAATACTAAATATACGAGGTTTAAAACTCATGCAAGGATATTATAGACTAAATAAACATGATGTGCTTAATTGTCATAAATATGTGTAGTATTGTTACAAAGTAAAAATTTTTTTATTATTAACCGACATATGTTACTGATTTATATGTATTTTTCAAAGTTATAATTATTGTTATAGAACACTTGACGTGATAAATGTGTCAAAATTTTATTTTGTTTCAAAATATTGGGCAAATAAAGTGGTTTATCCTATTTGCTGCACTGACATTTTCGAAATAGTTTTATCTCGGACAATCATTGATGCCGGTCATCAATTTGATTTTCAATCAAAAAATACCGAATATACGAGGTTTAAAACTTATGCAAGGATATTATAGACTAAATAAACATGATGTGCTTAATTGTCATAAATATGTGTAGTACTATTACAAAGTAAAAAAAATATATTATTAACCGACATATGTTCCTGATTTATATGTATTTTTTAAAGTTATAATTAACGTGATAAATGTGTCAAAATTTTATTTTGTTTCAAAATATTGAGCAAATAAAGTGATTTTTCCTGCTATTTACTGTACTAATATTTTGTAAATAGTTATTTCATCTTGCACAAACGTTAATACTGTCACCAATTTCATTTTAAATAAAAAAAATACCAAATATACGAGGTTTAAACCTCATGCTAGGATATTAAAGACTAAATAAACATGATGGTACTTAATTGTCATAAATATGTGCAGTATTATTACAGGGTAAGAAAAAATAATTATTGACAAACATATGCTATGTTGCTGATTTAAATGTATTTTTTAAAGTTATAATTGACGTGATAAATGTTTCAAAATTTTATTTTGTTTCAAAATATTGAGCAAAGAAAGTGATTTTTCCTGCTATTTACTGTACTAATATTTTGTAAATAGTTATTTCATCTTGCACAAACGTTAATACTGTCACCAATTTCATTTTAAATAAAAAAAATACCAAATATACGAGGTTTAAACCTCATGCTAGGATATTAAAGACTAAATAAACATGATGGTACTTAATTGTCATAAATATGTGCAGTATTATTACAGGGTAAGAAAAAATAATTATTAACAAACATATGCTATGTTGCTGATTTAAATGTATTTTTTAAAGTTATAATTGACGTGATAAATGTTTCAAAATTTTATTTTGTTTCAAAATATTGAGCAAAGGAAGTGATTTTTCCTGCTATTTACTGTACTAATATTTTGTAAATAGTTATTTCATCTTGCACAAACGTTAATACTGTCACCAATTTCATTTTAAATAAAAAAAATACCAAATATACGAGGTTTAAACCTCATGCTAGGATATTATAGACTAAATAAACATGATGGTACTTAATTGTCATAAATATGTGCAGTATTATTACAGGGTAAGAAAAAATAATTATTAACAAACATATGCTATGTTGCTGATTTAAATGTATTTTTTCATCTTATAATTATTGTTCTAGAACACTTTAAAATTTTATTTTGTTACTGGGCAAATAAAGTGATTTTTTCTGATATTTTAAAAATAATTGTTTTATTCAGCACAAACATTCATGGCATTTAGTCATTTAATTTACAGTGAGTAATTACAGAATTACATAGAAGAAAATAATTATTATTATCTATAGATATTTATTTATTTATTGACATACATATTTATGTTATAACAAAGGTGAATATATTATAATATAACATTCTAATATGTTTATTGTGTGTGATGACTCTACCTCTGATATATACAGCGTTGTCCTGGCTACTTTGCTAGACTGATGTCTGTGTTAAAGTAGCCAGCTATTGTCGTGGTGTTTTTTAAGATTCGACAGGAATAAAAATAGAGAAAATAAAATATATATATATAGAATTAAAGAAAATGAAGTGGAAGTGTTGTAGAATTAATGTATTATATTAGTGTGGGCACTGTATAATGATTATGTTAGAATGTTGGATAGCCATGCTTCTCATTGCTCTCTATTCGATTGGATCATATGTTGGGTCCATATTCGTGTAATCTTGTTGGAGTTGATCGATTTCCAGTTGGTACTGAGTGTGTTGTATAGTTTCGGAGCTAAGAACATGTAGAATCTTTAATAAAATATCGTTGTAGCTCTCGGAAATGGCGTGTAGATGTTCATTAAAATGAGTATGCCAGCAATAGTCTATTTAATATAGTTATATATTTTGTTCAAATTATTACAACATTACCAGTCAATATTTTATATTTACTTTGTAAGTCACTCAAGACGGTTTTTTATACAGAAATAATAAAAAAATGTGAAGGTTATTGAGTCAAGTAACATTAAAATTGTCCTGTTTAGTAGACATAACTTAAGTATTCAAAATATATACACTATAGTGTACATTAAAAAACATTGTTTAGTACTTGCGTACATAATTACCATTTCTTTTTATTATTAAATATATTATTTCTAGAATCTGACAAGAATCCGGTTGGAAGCTGGTTAGGTTAAATACGCCAAGAGTGACCGGAGCACGGATTCGAAAACTTGGTAGGAATCATTGAAACAATTGTCGATTTTGGCTTCTGTTTGAAGAGAATATCGAATCAACTGATTCAGATTGATATTTTTCACTACTATTGTCTGTCTCGAAACTTCAATTACATCCGTCTTTATGGGCCGTGAAACTATTTGGAGACAATTGTCAGCTTTCATAATAATTTTCACTTCACTACTTTTTGTGTACCAGTTTCGAATATTTTTAATGTTATCATCATTATTGCTAGAGTACTGGCATAAGATTGTTTCATATAAAAATAATCTCGATTTTTCTCTTCACAATTTCACTCCAGACATACTCTTATGTAAGTTTATTTTTATCTACGATTGATGAATTTATGCATTTCTTTTCTTTGAGAGGGATTACTTATTTTGAATAGCTTTTTCTTAGACATTTATATCATATTATTTATTATATTTTGCTTCATTTTCTCAGTGATGCATATACTATAGAAACATATGTGCAAAATATGAAATATATAATTTAAATTCTACATCAAAATACATAACGAGCAAAACAAATTTTTAAAAAGCGACCCCCTTAACGAGCGACATTTCACATAACGAGTGATGCAGAAAGGGGAAGTCCCCTCTTCACGTTGCTGACTTGTGCGCTGGGATATTCCGTGCCAGTGCATCAGTCTACGTTTAGAACTCGTTCCGCTAGCATGTTAATGTCGCTTGTGATCAAACATTTTTCCAAACTTGTGTTCAGACATTATTTATGATTTATTTTGTGCAAAGTTTAATAACCCTTACAAAAATGTTCACGAAGAAAAAGCCTATAAGTAGTAGGCAGCTATAAAAGAATAAAAATACCCGTAGACATGAAACGTAAAATCATTGAAAAGAGAGAACGCGGTGTGAGCGTGGCTGATCTAGCACGCATAAATAATCGGTCTACATCAACGATTTGCAATATCTTCAAGATTAAGGAGATAGATGCTTCAAAGGGAGTATCAAGAATGTAAACGAAGCGGTTACGTATTCTCGACGATGTTGAAAAGTAATTTCAAGGCGACACTACTAACGAAAACTTCATTTGTGAGAAGGCGAAAGCTATCTATTAAATAAATAAAGCAGACCTCGTTAAGAAGATGCCAAGATTATCAACTGCCGAAAATGAAGTACATTTTAAGGGAAGTCATGGATGGTTCGAGAAGTTTGAGAGAAGAACCAGCATCCACAGTGTTGTGAGGCATGGTGAAGCAGCAAGCTCTGACACAAAGGCAGCAGAGATCTTCAAGCAGATCGTAGATTCTGAGGGTTACCTGCCACAACAGGTTTTTAATTGTGACGAAACGGGTCACTTCTGGAAAAAAATGCCGAAGCGCACCTAATAACAGCAGAGGAGAATTCATTACCCAGCCACAAGCCAATGGTCTTACGCTGCTATTTTGTGCCAATGCAAGTGGCGATTTTATAATTAAACCGCTGCTGGTTTACCATTCAGAAACTCAACAAGCCTTCAAGAAGTGTAATGTCCAAAAGAACAGGCTAAATGTGATGTGCAGATCTAACAAGAAGGCTTGTGTGACACGAGACATTTTTACTGATTGAATCAATGAAGTGTTTGGTCCTTCTGTGAAAAAATATTTTCCTGAGATAAATCTGCCACTCCATGTCTTGCTTGTTACGAATAACGCACTTGCCCATCCTCCAGGTCTACAAGATCCAGTTTTAGCCTCCCAACAACACTCCGTTACTCCGGCCTATGGATCAGCATGTTATTTCTACACTAAAACACTCTTCGAGCGTTGTTTTGAGGTGACTGAAGAGACCGATCTCACTCTCAGAGAGTTTTGGAAAGATCACATTCACATCGTTGCTTGCCTCAAGATGATTGACAAGGCGTGGGAAGGGATTACCGAGAAGACTCATTTCTGCTTTGAAGAAACTTTGGCCAAAGACTGTTGTCGAATGTGACTTTGAGCGGTTTGAGACAGAAACTGCGGAGTCTGTAGTCAATGAGATTGTATATTTGGCCAATATCATGGGACTGGAAGTAGATAAAAATGACATTGATGAACTTGTGGAAGAGCACAGCCAAGATCTGACCACCAAAGAGCTTATGGAGTTGAATCACGTTTCACAGCAAAAAGTTGTGGAGAAGAGTTTGTCAGTGGAAGAGGAGGAGGTAGCAAAGCAACAATTTGGGAAACTGTTGCGTCGTATATTGAGAAGCATCATCCTAATAGGGCGGTGGCAATGCGTGCTACAAATTTATTCAATGATTAATGATGTGTCACATTTTCACCAAATTTTGAATAGTCGGCAAAAACGAATGTCTCTAGACACTTTTCTAGTAAAAAAGAATTAGTTATTGTCATAAATTCATTAATAATAATAAGTCATTTTGTTTGAATAAACGTTACAAATAAAAAAAAAAATGATTTTTTTCAGCATGATCTGTCGATCAGAACTGCCCTGCGCAGCGGATGCACATGCACTATGCACGGTACACGGTTCGAGAATAGGACTTCTCAGCCACACTCGGACTCACAATCATGAACCATGGCAGACATCATCCTCGGAAGAAGATAAAATCCCATTAGTTAAGTCAGGTGTTACAATGAAAAACAAATAATGCCAGAAGTGATATAGGGCGTTTGGAAATTCAACGGGCTACAATAATTATAATTGTCAGACCAAAGTATTGTGGAAATATACGACAGGGGTGGACTTTGGCCCCACGAGCTGCGAGCTTCCAGTTAATTCTATTACGAGAAATTAAAGATTCATCAGCTCTTTAATGACATAATGGCAGGAGTCACCAGATACATTTTTTATGCAAATTAATTGCAATTTATCGCAAAATTAAATAGAAAATTTTATTTAAACTAACTTTTAGTTGATTACTGATATAATTTCACCAGTAATGTTTTTTGATGTGTACGAGTAGACATCTTAGCTTAGGCCCATTCTTTCAAAAGATTTCGAACACAAACGTCACCTGTAACCGCCATAGATCCATATAACCTATAAATATAAATTCTGAAAAGTGATGTCATTAACATTAATACAATAATTTTCGCTTTGCGACATATAAGTTGGAGAACACCGGGTAGGTACATCGATAATGTGTTCGGGTGTTTACAAATGGCATTGTCGTTCGTCAATTGGGCGATTTTGAATCTCCTCAACAGCTGTTAAAACGAAATAACTGTTTCTAATTTAATGTCGCATGTTTGTCTACTTTTCATAATAAATAGTTATAAATTTGATACGTGCACATAAACGTCACCTAACAACACTCTCATAGATTCCTTCAATTATCTATTCTGAAGTTTAGATATGTCGTAAGGCGTTAAATTGCAAAAATTTATCGCGTTTTAACCGCTACTGGGGAGATTCAAAATCACCTAAATGACAAACATGTTGACAATGACATTTGACGTTTGACATGCGAGGCACGAAACGGTGAATCTCTGATGCCAGCAGTCCACTATCGCCGAGGCGGCTTCTCATCGGAGCGTGGACGCAATAGTGTCGCAATCTGTAATTGCATGTAAAAATAAAATATGATCTTGACACTTTGGATATGACTTCAAACTATGCGAAGAATACATTTTTGTTTCTATTTTTGCTTTTACAGTTTTCAAAAGGTAATTGATTTCATCAACGGGGGTTCGGACTAATGAGTCTACGATTTCACCTATAACAATACTATCAATAATAATAATAATAATAACAATTAATAACATTAACAGCTTTAAATTTTTCACATAACATATAAAGGATTGTTTAGGAGAACACATTCTTATTGTGAAGTTGTAATTATTCAGAACAGACGGTTAACATAAAATATCACAGACCTATGTTCTGAATAATTACAACTTCACAATAAGAATGTGTTCTCCTAAATAATAAAGTTGTATCAATGTGTCCAAAATGTAATAAAAATGAATTGATAATTCTGGCGTCTGCTATCAGTTTACTCAAAGGTATTTGAGTTTCTGTAAAAATAAGGTAGATGGCTCTTTCAAATGATGGAACGATTAAATGTATTAATATCAAAAAGGTAACATATAGGGTCGAAAATTGACGTTAAAAATAATGTCGCTGTAGCTTAGTTGGATAAAGCACCTTCCCCGGTTAGGAAAGAGATCCAGGTTCGAATCCCGGTGGCGCAACAACAATATTTTTCGATAAAATTGATTTTATATGTACATCTTTATAATTAAAATATTTAATTCATATTTAGAAAGGATTGTTTGCATTCCCGTGGAAGTATTCTCGACTCGTTGAAATCTCAATCAAAGAGAACATCAATAGATAATATAACTTGATTCACCATTTTTACCATAATGCATGTATACATGTGTATCAAATGTTTCTTCTTTATTCCATTTAACACGGTGTAAAATCATTTCTCCACCAATGATTTACAGTGAAATCTCGAAAAGTTCGTTCCTCAAATAATCCTATTCCCGCATGTATCGTTTATTTCTTCCAGTTCCGAATTAATTTCATACAAAACACCCAAAAATAGATCGCATGGATCGTTCCTCTATGCATAATCTTACCGCATTAATCGTTTAAATTGCGCAACATATTTCGTATATGAATGCTTTGTTTTGATTAACGGTAATCGTAAACAGTTAGCGGAGCATTCGCTAGAGAGAGAGAGAGAGAGAGAGAGAGAGAGAGTGCGCTGCTGACTGCCGCTTAACATTACACAGTACAAAGTTTAATATTTAAAAATAATTGTTTCTGTGCAGCTTTCTAATATTATTTTTATTTGAGGACATTCATTTACATGTGAAATATGTACCGTGAAATGCTCCAACATTGCCCGCTTTTTTCATAAAACTTGATATTTCTCGAAAAAATATTGAGGAAGGGTATATTTTTTAAATGACAAGAGACATTAACATGATTGCAGAATTGTATTTTCGAAAACAAAAACAGGAAAAATACAATAAAAAAGGTCAAAAGTCGATTTTTTTTATGTGGGCAAAATTACCCGCAATTTTAGCCAACTTTGCCCACTTCTTATTTTCATCGAAATATACCCTTTAAAGACGTCTAGATAATATATATTGCAATTGTCCAGGAAAAGGCTAAGTTTAATTAGCAATACGCAAGCCAAAAAACGATTGGGCAATGTTACCAAGCCATCTCCGCCTTTTTTCATACTAGCGGCTTCAACAGATTAGGGCTGCCACCAAACAACGCTACGAACTGCAGAACATTGTCGATTCTACGAAAATACTGAATGAACGAATAAAATATTAATTTGTAAATGAGGAGGTGGTAACTGTAATAAATAATTTCGTGTAACTAAGCTAAGCTAAGCAGGCAGGTAATAAAGAACATGTTGTAACATTTCACAAAAATCAATAACATATGTTTTATGTATTCTGCTTAATATATAAGAATTGTCGAGGAATGATCGAAGGAACTTTGTATTTGCTTTCTTTTCTCAATATTCATACGCAATCAAAGTGTTTCACTGGATATTAGATTATTATTATAGAACCTTACTGAATATTTAAATTATTCATATCATCGTTAAATTTTAGCAATCCTCGTCGAATGGCAATAGGAATTGATAATATTTTGACAATATCAAATAAATACACTCGAGGCCAGTAGAATATGTTTTTTTTTTTTCGCATAAAACTTATAGATACCATTTTATCAATATTTTTATACTTTCCAGAACCCAACTTTCTTCTACTCTTCCTTGCCCGGATGCGAGGTTTATTTTTACTGCGTTCTGACAAATAATAAATGTGAACTAACCTAAAAAACTAAGAGTAGATTTATTAATATGTCTATTGCATGTTAATAAAAACCACGGTCTTGCGATGTTTTTATTAAACGAGGTTGAAAAAACAGCTATTTAGCTCAATAAAAAAATGTGTTAAATAAAGTTACGAGTGATAACCCTGCGACATGTTCTGTGGTGGGCAAAGTTGACGCCAAGCAGACTGAATATTTACACGTAACATTGCCCAGCGTCATTTCTAAGGTTTTAAAATAAATAATTCTAATGAAAGTATTCTGTTAATACCAGTTTAATAATATATATGTAATTTTTCCATTGAGCAGTTTTCGACCAAATTGTGAAACACAAAATTGGCACCGCAAAACGTCAACCCGTTTGCACATGCTTTAACAGGCGACTGACTCACTAATTTCCCATTTCCCAGTTATTAAGATTACAGCTGAGATGAGTTTTTGGGTGAGCCTTTTTTATTATGATACTGAAAAATTAGCTGCCATTATCCAGGGCAACGCTACATTTGTGATGATATTTGATAGCTCTTTCCCCTTTTATTTATTTCGGCTTATTCGGCGCCCTGTAAACAAGGCCCAAAATAGAGGCGCATTGTAGAAGCATAATGGAGGACCACGACCGCCCAAGAGATGTCGTTCAATATGACGAAATCCACCCCTGGTTCTAACACGCACGGCCCGCGAAGGTTTTTCCCTTTCTTAACATCGACCGCTCAAAGGCATTCAATTTTGTTTTCAATAAATAAGGCGGAGTACTTGGGCGGTACTTTGCCTTTATTATTGCGGAAGATCAAATATCTGTTTTTGTTTGCAACTTCAAACCGCCACGCGCATTTCAAAGATATATTCTAATAATATGTGTAATACACAGGCGGATTTAAAATCATGTATTTCGCTAAAAAATCATGTATCCGTTCTGCATGACCACATCACTCATTACTGAGGTCAACGTTTCTGATTTGTTCATCCATTACTCTCAATAATGGATTAACCTACCTTGTGTACCTACTCATTTCTAGTGATGAGCTCAAAATCACGAACCGTGAGTCAATCACTGATGTCTTTGAGTCACACTCACTATCAGTGATTGAATTTTATTTTATTTATATTTGATTATCAACAGTGATTCAGCGCACGCACATTTGAGACGAAAATATTCATGATGAAGGAATGACGTTATAATTCGTGATCAAAACGTTTTACGCATTTGACCCGAAACGCTGAGAATTTGACCTGAAAAATAATCTCTAATTTTTTAAAGCGTTTTAATTCTCTTTGTGATGATGATAAATTAGATATATATTAATTATTTATGCCGGAACTTGGTTTTTTCGCAAATGAAGTTTTAATATTACAAATTATGTATCAATGTATATTTCATGTAGTGTGATATCGTGCAGCGCGTGTGCATCAGTAATGCAACTGTGATCGCAGTCACAGTTTTCAATCGCCGATATTATCAAATACCAATCACAATCACACCAGTGATTCGAGAATAGCATTTTTTCTCATCACTACTCATTTCCACTGTATTCAGTCTGACGTTCTGCGATCGCAGTATTATTTCATGGAAAAAATAAAATGTCATTAGACATTTATAAACACATGCGAATTTATAAATTGTACAATTCACCGGTTGCATTGGCATAGTAACGCCACTGCATTACAGAAGAATGCTCGAAATCAGCTGTACGGTTAAAGTTGCGATACATAACTAACGGATGAAGTTGTTTGGGTTTGGATGATAATTCATTTTATATGTATATATTTATAATTAATACATTTAATTAGTATTTAAAACATCGCAGACCTATGTTGTGAATAATTACAACTTAATAATATATAAGTTGTATTAATGTGTTCAAAATTTAATACAAATCATGGGTATTTGAGATTCCGTAAAAATAAAGTAGACGGCTTTCAAATATTGGAACAAAGTGTCGAAAATGTATTGTCAATGTATGGCATAATCGGTTAATGCACGTTCTCCGGATTGGAAGAGATATCCAGATTCGAATCCAGGCAGCAACAACAATATTTTTGATAAAATTGATTTTATATGTTAAATATGAATTAAATATATTAATTAGAAAGATATACATATAAAATCAATTTTATCGAAAAATATTGTTGTTGCGCCACCGGGATTCGAACCTAACCGGGGAAGGTGCAATATCCAACTATGCTACAGCGACAATTTTCGAACCTATATGTTACCTTTTTGATATTAATACATTTAATCGTTCCATTATTTGAAAGAGCCATCTACCTTATTTTTACAGAAACTCAAATACCTTTGAGTAAACTGATAGCAGACGCCAGAATTTCGGACACACTGATACAACTTTATTATTAGGAGAACACATTCTTATTGTGAAGTTGTAATTATTCAGAACATAGCTCTGTGATATTTTAAATATGAATTAAATATATGATATTATATGTATATCTTTCACAGACCGTCTGTTCTGAATAGTTACAACTTCACAATAAGAATGTGTTCTCCTAAATTATAAAAAAAATACTTAAAACAATAAAAACTCGAAAACTTTAATATCTCAGTGGTGTTATGAGACATCCAGAGCAGTATTATAATAACGTAGAACATCATGTCTGATGTAAATGGGGATCCAAAATGTCAATTGTCAACAAAATATTGACATCGTTAAAACAGCTTGAATAATTTAACTATTTACACAATTAATAAATAAACACTTTAACGTATTAAAAATCCTAGGTCGTTGTTCTTCATAGCGGCCCAACATACAAATGGAGCCCTTTTTCAATTTTGCAACGGGGCTCAATTTCTTTAGTTACGTCTCTGTTTAATGTTGCGTGTCGCGGGTCATACCGCACGAGAGATGTGACGTCACGCCTTCCGAGGCAACAAGTCGGTACTCGACACTCTAGCACTAATATACGTACGAGAAGTGTGACGTCACGCCTTCCGAGGCAACGAGTCGGTACTCGACACTCTAGCACTAATATACGTACGAGAAGTGTGACGTCACACGATGGATATTGATTGCCCAGCTTTGAATGTCAGTCAGGCCTATTCTCAAAATTGCAATATTGAAATGAAGGTGATTGTTACACCAACCGTCAAAAATAGACAGTATGTAAATTAACGTCCGTGTTATATTTAAATGAGAGTGAGGGAGATAAACGTACCATAATCTGTCAAAACATAAAAATGGCAACAGGATTGGCCGTGATTCTTCACTACGACGCTGCGGATGAGGAAATCAATAGGTAATTTATGAACAAACCTTTTTCTGTGAACTTTGAATACTGTATTAGTACTTATTTTAACCAAAAACTTATATTTTTAGTCGAAACTCGAGAATGGAAAGACGTCGTTTGCGTGATTTGTGCAACCCGATGGAAATTCCAAATGGGCAATTTTTACAACTATACCGCCTTGATAAGGTACAACTATACCGCCCTCACTCTCATTCAAATATAACACGGACGTTAATTTACATACTGTCTATTTTTGACGGTTGGTGTAACAATCACCTTCATTTCAATATTGCAATTTTGAGAATAGGCCTGATTATCTACGAAAGTATTAGACATTTTACAAAAATTCAATAAGCACAGTAAACTGAATTTTGTTCTTATTTTTTTTTAATATACTGCTTAAGCTCATTTCTGACACGCTCCACTACTTCATTGTTTACTGAGTCTACAGTAGAATTAGGCACGAGAAGAAGAATGAATCTACTTGTTAGTACTTCGTTTACTTCACTTCCATTCACGAGAGCTGGTGATGATTGGATTTGAAGAGTTTTTGCAATAACATTTTATTTAGGAGAACACATTCTTATTGTGAAGTTGTAATTATTCAGAACCGACGGTCTGTGATATTTTAAATATGAATTAAATATATTAATTAGAAAGATATACATATAAAATCAATTTTATCGAAAAATATTGTTGTTGCGCCACCGGGATTCCAACCTGGATCTCTTTTCTAACCGGGGAAGATGCTTTATCCAACTAAGCTACAGCGACATTAATTTTAGCGACAATTTTCAATGTATCAATGAGTCCAAAATTTAATAAAAATGAATTGACAATTCTGGCGTCTGCTATCAGTTTACTCAAAGGTATTTGAGATTCTGTAAAAATAATGTAGATGGCTGTCAAATGATGGAACGATTAAATGTATTGATTTCAAAAAAAGGTAACATATAAGGTCGAAAAATTGTCGCTAAAAATAATGCCGCTGTAGCTTAGTTGGATAAAGCACCTCCCCCGGTTAGGGAAGAGATCCAGGTTCGAATCCCGGTAGCGCAACAACAATATTTTTCGATAAAATTGATTTTATATGTGTATCTTTATAATTAATATATTTAATTCATATTTAAAATTATTTATTTATTTTATTCTAAATAAAATAAATAAATATGTAAAGTTAAGATAATGTCAACTGCCATTTTGATTTAGGTAATACTATTATTAGTGTTAACCACCCATTATTGAGTCAAATTTGTGGGCCATCCTGTCGGTACTCAGCTCAGCACATCGACTCCAGTGTGCGCTGTGGCGAATTCTCAACCCATGCTGACTCTGACGATGTTATTGCATTCTTGACTCCTTAATTCATCTGGTGCAACGTGCAATATCAATACGCTAGAACCTCGATATAACGGACTAATGCGGGCGATAAACTAATGTATCTAAAATACATAATAAATATTATATTCCAGGCCGATTATGTTTGGCAGACATTTGTCAGTTCGCATTCGGTAGTCGTAGAAATTAGTTGATTATAATATATTACGGAGCGTCTAACGCATCAACAACGCGTATATCACAGTCATTATATCACTTTACCTAAATAATAATTGCAATACTGTAATAATTAATGGTGATCGATATCGTCAAATGTTATGTTATGTCGTCTAGGTCAGTGGTCCCCAACCCCTGGGCCGCGCTGCCTGCTTAATAAATATTTTTTTGAAAAAATCGTCAATTATATAGCTTAACCAATGTGACTCCCCCCCACAATGTAACCCCCCCTACTGTCAGTAGGCCGCGGTGAAATTATCAAACGCTGACCGGTCCGCGGTGACAAAAAGGTTGGGGACCACTGGTCTAGGTGATCGAATTGGACCGATTGGGCCTGCAGCGCGTGTGGTTTCAACGGGGCAGTGCCACCTTACACACGGCCCGAGCTTCGCTTTAAATCTCATAATAATTCATAATGTCAAAAAATGGCGATATCGACTGGCCTCCTCGATCACCCGAGTTGACAGCTTCTGACTATTTTCTGTAGGGGTACTTAAAATTAAAAGTCTCCGCCAATAAACCGACAACAATTCCGATGCTGCAGAACAATATTCGAAATGAAATTGCTGAAATAACACGCCGAGAGAATGTTATGAAAAATATGGTTAAAGGAGCACGCATTAATGCCGCTGCCAGAGATATCACATTTAGTATATAATTGTAATAAACCAAATAATAGATAATGAAAACATAATTTAAAAAGTTATGTTTCATTTCATATTTATTCAAAAACAAGGTGATAAATAGTACAATTTAAATGGATTCAAAATATGATGTGAAATGTAAAAAAATGATGAGGCATGTATGAAAATTATTTTTTACAAAAAGAGTTTCCTACTATCTAAATAGAAATAAATTACAAACATTTATTCCGAAAATACACTTTAATTATATGTAGGTATAAAGTTAAATAAATATAAAAACACAAGCAAATATTTTTTTATTATTCTCTCTCTAAATTAATGAATGAAATGAGTTATCTGGTGAATAGTTAATAAATGTTATAATATCGTCAAGGTGTGATCTTATTTGGGTCTTTTGTTTCTTCTTCCTCGCCATCGTCACATCATCCACGTCGGTCCCTCGTGACTGATGTCGCGATGTCCATGAACTCCCGCCCTCTTAACTATGCTCTTCCACTTTTCTCGGCACCCTGCAGATCTTGGGGCTGTCACCAGAGAAGTGGCCGTTGCCTGTTCCACTCGGTCGGTCCAACGGGTGGGAGATCTTCCTCTTCCCTTTTGTCCTTCGACGTAGCCCACTACAACACGCTTCTCCGAGCTATCTTCTCTTTTCGCAAAATGCTCAAAAAATTGAACGATTCGTCTCGGGCTGCAGGTTGAGTCTGTCCTTGTTATTCAGTTCTGCAGAATGGAGATATTCGTGCGTCTCGACGTCCATGCTATGTGACAGGTGTCACCAACACCTTCACATTTGACCACAAATTTTGTTCGTTATATCAGAAGTTCGTTGTATCGAGGTTCTACAGTAGTATAATTAAGAAACTGCACTTATGCGTACAAGAGCGTAGATCACACCGCCACTGATTCTGCACTGAATTTCAAATAGTTGTGATATTAATAATTGAATATTTATACTTTTAAAATTAGCAATATTAACTTTGTGGTTAAAATTCATATTTTTATTTATTATCTTTGTTTTATTAACCACTAAATTGAGTTTAAATACATCTACCGGTTTCGAAAAATACCATTCTTCTTCAGGATGTCATAACATCCTGAAGAAGATTTTCGATGTATTTAAACTCAATTTAGTGGTTAATAAAACAAAGATAATAAATAAAAATTGAATATTTATTTAATTAATTCTTAACATAGTGCATACATAAACACTCTTATATATTCTCAAATATAAACAAGATTAAAATATTTTCTTTTACTAAAACTTATCGATTACGTATTTGGTCAGTTTAATTTTAAATCTATTAAATTTCTCCTTCTTTCTTATGTTTTCTTCATATTATACGTCATCGATTTCTGAGATTTGGCCTTCTTCCTGAATGGCAGTCTCAGTCTCAGTCTATCCCTTCCGTGTAAATTTCGCTGATATTTTCTTATTAAGGATTTTGAAAATAAATACCATTATATTAAAATATATTTTCTGCTTAAAGGTCGTCACATTCAAATCTTTCAGCATTGCACTGATCCGAGTGTGTCTAGTATTATTCTCAAAGCTTTATTTCGCAACACTGGCAATTGTTCCATTTCTTCTTCGTTAGCCAAAATGTAGATGTAACATTGCTATATGTATTAATTTATTTAATAATACCTATAATATTAATCTGACACGGAAACTGTCCATTTTATTCTTCGGACGTTGGCAATCATTATTTTGTCTACTGCGGCCCGAAAAGGTAGATTGGCCAAACCATTGTCTCAGGTTCTTCAGCCATGATGTTCTCCTTCTTCCAGGGTCCCGATAATATTTCCCTGCGTTAAGTTTTCAGATTTTTATTGTTGCAAATGCTTATTTTTCTCGGTTCATCCGAACCATAACGTCATAATAGCTCAGAAAACTGTACACAGAAAATAACATCTTCATTCGTAACTCATTCTTCTGCAGATCTCAAAATGCCGCAAAAGTCGCCTTACCATTTCTTCGGTAAGTATCGCAAAAAGAAAAGGCAAGCAGTTCGCATTTTTTTTTGTACACGTCTTAAAATAATTTTTTACAAATACTTTATTTTTAAATATGAATTAAATATATTAATTATAAAGATATACATATAAAATCAATTTTATCGAAAAATATTGTTGTTGCGCCACCGGGATTCGAACCTGGATCTCTTTCCTAACCGGGGAAGGTGCTTTATCCAACTAAGCTACAGCGACATTATTTTTAGCGACAATTTTCGACCTTATATGTTACCTTTTTAAAAATATTAATACATTTAATCGTTCCATCATTTGACAGAGCCATCTACCTTATTTTTACAGAAACTCAAATACCTTTGAGTAAACTGATAGCAGACGCCAGAATTTCGGACACACTGATACAACTTTATTATTAGGAGAACACATTCTTATTGTGAAGTTGTAATTATTCAGAACATAGGTCTGTGATATTTTAAATGTGAATTAAATATATGAATTATTAATACTTTATTTTTCGTAATAATAACATTTTCAAAGATTCAAGTATTCCGGTGTCTACAATAATTTCCTAAGTACCTATTTTATTTTAGGTCCAAATAGTTTATATATATTATAAATAAATGAAATATTTAATATTGATTACGTATCAGAAATGAATTAATATCCAAATAATTAGCTAAATTTACGTCTTAAAATTTGTTTCATGTTAGTCATATATTTGTTATTGTTTTGGGACTGCCGTTCTCCGAGGCCGCGGGGGGCGGGAGGGGGGATTCCAGAAAAGCTTCGTCAGCGTTTGACTGAAGCTCTGATCGGAGGCTAGAATGACTTGCAGTATCACGACGTCGTAGACTCAAAAACTCTTCAGTTCAGATATCAATTGTGACCATAGATAAATCACAATCACCATAATTCGTTTGTAACAAGTGGGGTTGCTATCAACTGAAAACGAGTCAGCTAGATCATTCGACTTATTGAAATAATCGAACCATTTTCTGTTATTAAACAAATATTACATATCTCATAGAGACAAAGCTATTTTTTATTATTTTTAATGGAAAATATATGGAATAACTACAGGGCTTACGACCTGTCTTCGGCTAGCTCAAGTGATCACTTTATATATATACATATAACGTTTACCAATTCTCAACCCCCAATCTCCACATTTATCAAATTTTTGAAAGTTGTATATATGTTAGTATGTGGACTCGCTTCGATTACCACTACACCATCGCTATCTATGGACCAAATTTGATAATTCATTTTTCTTTTTTTTTGAAAATATGATTTTTGCCTTTCTTGGTAAAAATTCAGTAATTGTGTATTCTTGGACATATTAAAGCATTTTATGCTCGAAAATCATTAGAAATATAAATATGTATGGTAATTGTGACAAAAATTTGATAGAAAATGGCTCAAACAGATCGCGATCGGAAGTCTTATAACAATAGTTTGCAGGTATACTAATTACATCAATAATTTTCTATTTCGCAGCATATCGGTTCAAATACATAAAAAATAATCTTTGGGTGAAATTTTTTGTTTTTTATTTTTTTATTTCCACCCTGTCCCGAATCGTTTTGAGTGTTGTTTACTCTAGTTTTCATTCGTCATAATTATTATTTTTTTAATTTTTATTACATTCAGCCAATATCATTATAATACCATCAAAGGTTGGCTCCGGTATCATCGTACTAGAGCCATACTTGTACAATTTGATGTGAGATTTGTTATCAAAATTCAGAAGGCAGCCAGAAAGAAGCTGTATAAATCATACACCCCCGAAAGGGGAGGGTAGACGTCACATTTATGTGTTGCTGTCGCAGAACTCGGTCACGTTCCGGCAGAAATTCATCCTGTCTAGGTCTCAAGGATCTTAACCTCCAAGAACTCCCGCCCTCTTGACTATGCTCTTCCACTTTTCTCGGTATCCTGCAGATCTTAGGGCTGTCACCAGAGAAGGGATCTTCCTCTTTCTCCTCGTCCTTCGACGTGACTCACCACAACAAGCTTCTCCAAGCTATCTTTCCTTCTCACGAGATGCCCAACAAATTAATGAATTTGTCTCAGGCTACAGGTTGAGAGTCCGTCCTTAATGTTCAGTAGATGAGTTTGTATATTTGGGAAGTATGTTTGATAGAAACGGAAAGATATAGAAAGGTGGGTGACTGCAGGGAACAAAGTGATCGGCGCTTTGAATGGAATTATATCCAATGAGAACTTGTTAACCGAGGTAAGACTAGCGGTACTCAAAATTAGACTAAATCCATTGGAAATGAAACCACTTTGCCGTACAGCGTGGCCTATAAAAAGTGACAACATCTCGTAACACATGAGTTATTTCAAAACATAATATGATTCTTAATGTCATTTTTTTTGCACAATATTTAGCTAATCATAAATCATCAAAATACCCCATATTGCATAATTTACTGGGTTTAAATCTGGGCTTTTCGGTGGCCACATTCCTGGCTCGATGAAATTAACATTCTCACAACGAAGAAAGTTGATTGTATTTCTGGCTGTGTGAAATGGAGCTCCGTCCTGCTCTAATCTCCAGTTACGCTGTAATGTCTAGCTATACTCCAGGCTTTGTTTTGAAACTCTTTGATCATGTTCCTAGCACCCCAATTTTTGATCAAAATACGGTCTTCTGCAGTGATTTTTGTCATTCTGGGCAACAATTTGAAAATAAACAATGGGAAAATTAATAATCAAAGGTATTGTCGAAATAAAACGTAATATAGGTAAATAGGTAAGTAAGTAAATTAGTAAACTAAGCTATTGTTGATATACTAATTTTTTCTCCCTTTTTTTGGGCCAGCATGTATATGTAACAGAGTAAAAAATTAAGAAATGAAAAAATTATGTAAAGCTGATTTTAGTATAGTGAGTAAGATTAAGAAAGGATCACTACAGTGATTTGGTCATTCGGAACGGATGAATTGCGAGAGAATGGTATGGAAGATAAATGACACAAGTGTTGATGGCACCAGAAATAGAGGAAGACTTGGCACGATCAGGTAAACCAGATACTGGAGAATTGTCCTGTTTGAAGCTTCAATAATCGACGAGCTTGTACGAGATGATGTTTGAATGTGGATGAGGCGAGAATTGTGTGTCAGGCCGGAAGAGTGTGACGCTCTATCTTCTCTGCCTACGGCGTGATGGTAAGATAGTTGGTTAGTAAACAAATTGGAATAAACTTTTGCGATTTATTTTATTTATTATTATATATTATCATTATTATTATTTATTTTGGAATAAACTTTTGGATTATCTGTTGTAATAATAATTTAAAGGATATTTCCGCCTAATAAATGAATACACACGCTGTAATTTTTTTGACAGTATCTGCAAATTTTCATTAATTAGGCAACATTTTAAACCGACCATAACCATACCCATAGATAAGACCATACCTCATAAATCATAAATATTAAAAAAATATATATATATAATTATGTCACGCTAAAGTAGTCTCAAATGCCATGACAATTGAAACTATTATTGCTTGCGGTACGTGTTCGCGAATTTTGTGCAGCCCCCGGTGACGTTAAAATTTGCGGTCGGTTCACAAAGAGAAGATTTCAGTTTGGTCAATTCCACTCGGGAGCTCGGTCTGGCTTGACGTGCGTGAAGAAGTTCCAGCTAAGAGTCCTCAAATGGAATCTGCATCAGTGCCATTTGGAATTAGTTATTTAGCGTTTTACTTTTGAACTTTGCGATTCAGCGTATCTAATATTTTTTCGGACAATGAAGTGTTAGTGTACCGGGAGAGTTTTCTTTGGTTTTAGTGTGAGGTGCGTAGTTCTCTAACTTTTGAAGAGCTTGTGGACGACTCTGCGATTCAGTGTATCTAATATTTTTTCGAACAATGAAGTGTTAGTGTACCGGGAGAGTTTTCTTTGGTTTTAGTGTGAGGTGCGTAGTTCTCTAACTTTTGAAGAGCTTGTGGACGACTCTGCGATTCAGCGTATCTAACATTTTTTCGAACAATGAAGTGTTAGTGTACCGGGAGAGTTTTCTTTGGTTTTAGTGTGAGGTGCGTAGTTCTCTAACTTTTGAAGAGCTTGTGGACGACTCTGCGATTCAGCGTATCTAACATTTTTTCGAACAATGAAGTGTTAGTGTACCGGGAGAGTTTTCTTTGGTTTTAGTGTGAGGTGCGTAGTTCTCTAACTTTTGAAGAGCTTGTGGACGACTCTGCGATTCAGCGTATCTAACATTTTTTCGAACAATGAAGTGTTAGTGTACCGGGAGAGTTTTCTTTGGTTTTAGTGTGAGGTGCGTAGTTCTCTAACTTTTGAAGAGCTTGTGGACGACTCTGCGATTCAGTGTATCTAATATTTTTTTGAACAATGAAACGTGAGACATTCTTTTAGAGTTTTTTTTTACTTTTAACGAGAGATACAGTGTGTGGTTCTCTAACTTTTGAACAGCCCATGTGAACTTTGCGATTACTGTGTATCTAATAACTATTTGAACAATATAACATAAGATACAAATTTTTTAAAACAACTTTTCAACAGTCTGTGCCACAGTGTTTGTGATTTATTCGGATCATTTGTTATGGTTTGGAACTATGGTGATTTCTGCAAATTAGGTAATAATTAATTTGACACCTTTTAAATAACAATTTTCCCTTTTTTGTGTGGACCTCTTTCTTCTTTATCACTTCTTTGGTCGGCGAGACTACTGGGTGAGTCTAATAGTCAGGCCTATTCTCAAAATTGCAATATTGAAATGAAGGTGATTGTTAAACCAACCCTCAAAAATAGACAGATAGTTTTGACAGATTATGGTACGTTTATCTCCCTCACTCTCTCTCATTCAAGTATAACACTATTTTTGAGGGTTGGTGTAACAATCACCTTCATTTCAATATTGCAATTTTGAGAATAGGCCTGAGTTATTGTTAAGAGTACTGGCAAAAGATTGTTACAAATGGAAATATTTTCGTTTCAAGTTTATTATTCTTATTTTCTTTCATATCATTAATTGACAGAGTAGTCACACTCACGCGGCATACTTTGTAGTGCAACCAGTGGCGTGGCGTATCTAACGATAGGGGCCGTTGGGGATATTTGCTATATCTATATTATTTATCCAGGTAATAAAGTTATAACTTTTAAACAATCGTTTCACATCGCCGTAAAGTCAGCGCCGACGCTAGATTTTGTGCCGACACAGGCAAGATTGTTTTCTTTTCCACCCTAGTAACCTAAGTGAAGATGATATTTTCAATTTTTGTAAAACCATCCCCTTAAATTAGCCGCCCCCTAAATCGGCCGCCCGCGTGCCACACGTGTTATGGGGGGTATTTTGTTAGGCCGGCATTTAAAAACTTGCCCAAGAGCGATATTAATAGTTTATTTAATTAATATATCTTATGTACAATATTTATTCAGGGGACCCTTTTTTCCATTCTGCATTTATTTATTTATTTGTTTATTAGATGACATACATTTTTTTGTTCTAACAGAGGTGAATATATTGTAACATATATTCACCCATTGGGACCCAATTTTTGTAGTTACGCCACTGGGTGCAACATGATTATTTTAATTTTCACTAAACCACACACGGGACTGGGTCACACAGGACAGGCGCACACATAGACAACTGCACAAGAGAGAGGTGCATATATACATATAGACAACTCTACGTAAGATACATAGCCACACATAGTCAACTACACACAATACACGTAGACATTTGCACACAAGACAGGTGCACCTAAGAGAGCTGTACAACTGCACACGGGACTGGGTCACAAAAGACAGGTGCACACAAGATAGATGCACATAGGACTTATAAAGGACAGCTGGAGGGGTGGAAGACACCAATTCCCGGGACCGGTTTAGAAACTAGGGCTTCCTTGTCAGTTTTACTCATCAAAGCTAATCAAAATACGCGACTTTAATTCAATTACATATTCAAGTTTATGCAGTATATAAAACGAAAAGTGAGAAGAAATTCAATGTGGTTATTAGCAATTTCGCAAAAAAAAAATTTAGACCCTCTAGCGTCCCGTAAGTGCTGTCTTTCATAAAAAACATATAACATAGTTTTACATATGGATGGAAAATTAAGGTGCAGTAGTTCAAGGCAGACACTCAGGGGTCCATTCATCAAAAAACACTCCCAAAAGAGGGACAGTGGTCGAGACACAAAATGAATTGAGTCACACTTACACAGACTAACGGAGTTGCAAACACGAGGTATGAAGAGTGAGGCGCGTAGGTGGAGATACTCACCCACGCAGGCCGGCCTAACTATCTACCTAAGGAGCTCCAACGTGTCACCCATACCCGAATAAATTCCTTTTATAAAACAATATTCGTCCCATTACTAATTAGGTCTGCATTCCTGGGGGGACGGTGTCTAAATCCAGTCAAACCACCAATCATACGTTTACAAATATGGTCAGGTGTCTGTTCCACTCTCCTACATGTACACCGCGCGGCATCCACAAGTCTAAACTTTACTCAGTTTACTCTGGAATTGTCCATGCACCGTAATCATCTGCCATTCAAAATGATTTAGGTCTGGAGGTTTCATTACACCTTTCAACGTGACGGCAACATTAGGAAGAAAGGAATAAGTCCATCTTCCCTGTGTTGCCGTATCCCACCCCTCTTGCTACTTTCTAAGCGTTAACTGCCTCATTCTTAGAACCAGATCTTTCAAGGACCCGTCTGTTGGTCTAAAAGTAACGCCTAGAAAAGTCACCTCATGACCCATTTTTAGATTCCTACGGGCCCAGGTCTCCAGGATTTCCAGGTCAGCCGGAAGGACACCCGCTATAGCGGTCAGAGTTACTATGGACACGGTTATATATGCTCCCGTTAAGGCTATCAGAGGAATCTGCCACTATAAAACCAACCTGTCACTCTGATGGGAGCGCCGGCAAGCAAAGGATCTTCAAGATATCATCAAAGCTATGAAGGAGGCAGATCCAGAATATCTACCCATTTTTATCGCTCATCAGCTGGAGAGATTACCATCTGTTTACATACAGATACAGCAAGGACATATTTCCAGCCTAGTGAGAGACGTGGCTGCCCTCACGACAGAGGTATCCATGTTGAGAGCCTAGCTAACTGCACAGATATCATCAACGATGCCGACAACTTCTCTCCAGGACTAGGCCCTGAGGGAAGATATTGAATATCTGGGAACACTCTTTGAAACCGATTGAGATAAATTATTCAGGCACGTCAATGGAGCGATCCGGTAAGACACCAAAATAAACAAGCAAAAGTTGTCGGTAACAATATTGGCATTACAAATAGTAATGAGGTTATTGATGCATTATCAGCCAGTGCTGCCACGCATTGCGGGACTGCAGCGCCCTCAGCAAGGCCGGCGCTTCGTCCAACTTCGGAATCTCCGGAAAGAGCCTAACGTGAGGATGGTCAAAATATCCAGGGATCACCAACTCGCAGACCGTCGAGTGTCGTGATTCCTGAAAGCGAATTTCAGGTGGTAAAAGTGAAAAAACCTCACCGCACTCATAAAAATCAAAAAGGTTTAGCTCAGTCGACCACATTGAAAGTAACTGAAATGCGAGCATTGCTCTGTGTCTCGCATTGATAAGAAGTCATCTGTACGAGATCTCGAGGTATACCTTGAAAGCATTGGGACACAACATGGTCAAAGTAGAAATGCTCAACCAAATGAAGCCCACCCCGTTCAGAACATTCAGAGTGCAAGGAAGTGCAGGAATGGCACTCATGTCAAATGAGATTTGGCCAACTGGAATTGTTTTCCAAAGATTCTTTGAATCGAGAAACTTGAAAGATCACAACGGCGGGAATAATTAAAGTAGTTTCCATTCATTTTAGATCAGTGAATGAAAAAATTTGTACGTAACCTCTGCGAGCTGTATGATGTAATACTTCTTCAAGAAACATGGCTTCACGTACACCCAGGCTTCGCGAGCTTGGGTACATCTGCTGTGGACTTGAGCGCCGACCCACTCATCGGGCGACCATACGGTAGAGTTGGGATCCTCTGGCGTCGCTCCATCAGCGCTGTCACTATATGCGCAACACACAAGCACATTCTAGGTATAGATATGATCGTGGGTAATGAATATTTATCCGTACTAACAGTATACATGCTTACGTGCAATGCGAGACATTTTAAAGCGTTTACAGACTGTCTTACAAAAATTCACACTATTGTTAAAGAGAAAGACCATGCAAATTGGTGATTTTAATGCGATTCTGGGACCTTTATTTGGCAACGAGTTAATAATGTTTTGTTCAGAAAATAACTACAGTCTTGCTTACGTAGAAACACTTCACATGGATAGCCAGTTGGCTAGATCACTGCATTGCGACCCAAAATGTATATACAAAGATTAAGACTAGACGGACCACAGACCAATGTCGGTGACTATCGAGATATGTAATGCATCATGTGTTGCGCAGATTCCACACTGTTTACCTTCTCAGCCCAATGCATTTAGGTGGAACCCGAAAACTCAATCCCAAGTAGAAAACTATTCCGTGAGACTGAAAGTTCTACTGAAGAATATTAAACTCGAAACATTGGAACATAGCAATGAAAATATACATTAACATTACATATAGAAGAGTTGTATCGATCAATTACCGCAGCATTGAAAACAGCAGCAGAAATCAGCTTTAGCGACAGTTGTATCAGTAACCGCACAAATAACCACAGTATTTGTGGATGGAATAATCACGTAGCTTATAGTTATGAAGCATCCAGAGAGGCACTAAATAAGTGGATTCGGAGTAGTAAACCTCGTAATGGTCTTATCGCCGAAGAAAGAAGGAATCTTAGAGCGATATTTAAAAAGATTCTGAAATGCTGTCGACAAAATGCTGACCAGCTGCGAATGGATAAAATTGCCTTACAATTTCAAAGCAAAGACATTAAAAAGTTCTGGAACAGTACGACAAAAATAACCAATCCAAAACTTCAGGTGTCTAGTCATATTAATGGAATTTCGGACAAACATGAAATTTTTTAAATATCTAGATCAGAATTTTCTGAGGTCAATGGTCAAGATCCCCCTATGCACGCAGCTGAACGATTAACCAAAGACATCACACCCATAGTCATAAGTGAAATGATTAAATGCAATTAAAGCTACAAAAACCGGCAAATCTCCTGGATATGATTCCCTCAGCATACTCTCAAATGCAGGAGAGTATCTATCCCCGCTCCTGGCGACACTGTTCAGTAACATGATCAAGTATCTATACATACCTGCGAATATGACGAAAACTATTATTATACCTATATTAAAGTTGAAACAACTGGATATATCGACTCCCAAAAACTATAGGCCGATATTGCTAGCCACTATAATGGCAAGACTTTTACCAGATTTCTATAAACATGAACACTAGAGACATCCAAATGGGATTCAAAATCTGTCTACTGACAATGCAATCTTATTCGTAAGGCAAATTGTGGACTATTTTAAAAGTCGAAGAACCACGATTTACGCATGCTTTCTAGATTTGAGCAAAGCCTATGACCGTGTCAGAAACGACAGATTATGGACGAAACTGCATAAACAAAACGATTCCCAACCAGTTGTAGATATACTTGACAGGTGGCACAGGCAGCTTGAGAACTCAGTGCGGTGGGAAGACGCCGACTCTGAGCCATTTTATCTGCACACTGGGGTGAGGCAGTGCGGGTGCATGTCACCAATCCTCTTCATATGTACATGGATGATTTGAGCGAGCGACTATCCGATGCAAAAATTGGTTGCCACATGGGCGGGACAAATGTGAACAACATTAGTTATACCGATGATATGGTTATACTAGCACCATCTATAAAATGGATAAGAAAGCTTTTACAGATATGTGAAACATACGCCAGTGAACATAATATTTCATACAATGCCAGCAAATCGGTCATAATAGCGTTCAAATATGGATAAGGACCAGATAATATCCCTCCCATGTGGCTGGATGGGACGAAATTGAGCATTCAAAATAAGGTCAAATACCTTGGCCATATATTCGATGAAGATGGACAAGACGATGATGATATAGAACGGCAGAGGAAACATTTGAGCGTTCGTGCAAATATGATGCACGGCGTATCTACCGATGTAGTAAGGAGGTGAAGAGAATCCTGTTTAAATCGTTCTTCACCAGCATGTATATTTGCAAGTTCCGGTTGAAATACAAGCGAGTGACGTATAACCGTCTCCAAATACAGTATAACAACTCATACAGAATACTGTTCGGATTGGCGTATTATTGCAGCGCATCTACAATGTTTACTGAAGGCCGTACACATGGATCCGTTCCGCTTCTGAGACATCGAGTTGTAGGCGTAAAGCTGCTGTTGGAGCTCAGCATCAACTCTCTGGTGCAAGCGGCGCTCTCATGGAAAGCTGGTTCCCTGACCAGAGAATGGCAACGACCACAGAATAGCCGTGACTGAAATGTAGTATATTAATATTTTGTTTATATTTATATATATGTGTGGACTTTTTATTTATTAATATTTTCCTTGGTTTTCTTTTTCATAACATTATATTTATTTCGTAACTTTAATGTATTATATAATATATACTGTCTTTATGGCGAATCGGGTTAAAAAAATGAATTAAATGTATTAATTAGAAAGATATACATATAAAATAAATTTTATTGAAAAATATTGTTGTTGGGCCACCGGGATTCAAATAAATAAATAAGGTAGATGACTCTTTCAAATGATGGAACAATTAAATGTATTAATATTAAAAAGGTAACATATAGGTTCGAAAATTTGTCACTAAAAATATCGTCGCTGTAGCATAGTTGGATAATGCACCTTCCCCGGTTTGGAAAGAGATCCAGGTTCGAATCCCGATGGCGCAACAACAGTATTTTTCGATAAAATTAATTTTATATGTATATCTTTGTCAGGGCCTAGCAGCAAGCAATCAGCGAAAACTGATGGTTAATATATATATATTACATGATATTGAGTACCGTTAAATATTTTGCTAGTTATTTATTAGGACCCTGCGCAATACACATATATTCTCTGACTGCCGTGGCTTCACCACCCCTCCCCCCAATACGTATTCTATTATATTACAAATATGTATTCTGTTGAACGCCATCAACATTTGATTGAGTTCATTCTAGGATCCTGAGGAAAATGTAGTCACCCCGGACATCTCTCCCTCCCTCTGCCTGGACCTCCTCCCAAAGCCCAATTTTAAATTATTAACCAATTCGATGGGTAGCGACCGCTAATATTTTAATAGTTTGTATATTTGACAATTTGTATGTGCATCAATCGAGTGCTGAAGTGAGCATCGGTGCCAGTACAAACTAAATTTTACCATGTTGCACTCTTATGTTTGATTTTATAATTTTATTTATTTATTCTGGAAATTTCCACTAGGTGCTTTTGTTGCACAAATAAACTTGACCTTCCACAAACATCTGAACCTAAAAAGTAATTAGCAGTCAATCGCGGGCGCGCATGAAAGTCAGCTGTGTGCACACCTGTCACTATGCTTTCAATAACCCTTGAAGACTAAAGTGCGTGTCCTAAAGTAAACTAATGTTTTTGAAATTTACCAACATTTTTCTAACATGTCAACTAAAGGTCAACATAATAAAACTCAAGCAACTAATCTTGGAGACTCAAATATGAGGATGATTTTCTGCAAAAAATCACAAAAAGTTTTGAAAAAAAAATGGAAGTACTTAGAACCAAGATGTTTTAAAAACTGAAATCGGAGATGGCAGAAGTGGTCAAAGTGCAAAACTTTGTATCTCAACAATACAATGAGATACTGCAAAAACTGACTTCACTGTCGAAACTGGGTAATGAAGTGGAGAGTTTTAAACAAGAACTGAGCTGCAAAGATATTTGTATAACTGGAACAAAAACATTACAGCAATGCCGAGAAACTTGATATCCCTCTACAATTACACAAAATTCAAACTGCAAAACGAATTCCCACTAAACGACAAAATGGCATATCGATAATCTCAGTTAGCTTGAGAGACTCACACAAATGAGATCAAATAATTTGTATTATTATTGTTATTTGTAATAGTAGGCCACGGAGAAAACAGAATATATATTAATGAGAATATAAAAATGAAAAAATTCCCGCAAAACGAGATAATGAAGCTAAAACTATATTTATTGGAACCGTAGAGGATATAGGGAATAATATCCTAAAGCAAGGTATGAAACAAAGCTCCTAACTTAAATGGTCTACCTAACTAATAGAAATCATCATTGATGACTATTGTGACACGATTTCAACCAAAACAGCTGACAGTAGGTTCAACTATAATTCTCTATCGTTTGGCTTAAATTTTTTTTAACCTAAATATCAAAAAAAAAATTGATTAACTTATAATTCTCCTTAATGGCTTAAAAATAAAGTTTGACGTAATTATATTAACTGAATGCTGGATAAACAAAAATTTGCTTTTTGATGATCTCAATATAAATATTGACAACATGCATCCACAGGCTAACGACTACCTACCTATGTCGCTTTGCTTTGTCTCCAGCATCAACACCATTACTAGAGATACCAACTCTTCCAAAACCTGTTTAGATCACATATTCATCAAGACTAAAAAACCTTTTGAAACATTTGTTTTACTCCACAATCACTGATCATTTAATATGGAGTACCTCAAGGTAGCACACTCAGTCCGATGCCCTTTATAATAATGAATTTTGAAATAAAACTTTGGTGAATGGAATTAAAATTAGTTGTGCTGATGATACTGCACAAATTATAATAAGTGATACATTTAAAAGGGCAGAATTAACCACTGCAGAAATCAAAAGTACTCTAGACACAATCGCCTACAAAAAACCTTAAAAAAAAAAAAACATATTTTATTGCCTTTTTGTTAAAAAAACAAGAGAACCATGTTGTCCCAAATACTATTAAAATACGTACATGCATTTCAGATTCAAATTAAATATGTAACTGTGACATCGTTGAAAAATCGAATGAGATCATTTATCTCGGATTAACAAATTTACGATGGGTTCCTCATATCGATCGAGTAAGCTCCAAAGTGAGAAAATTAATATATATTTTCAAAATTTTACGCAGCTTCATGAATATTAAAAATTGTATACTATTCACTTTGTCAGTCTCATCAGTTACGCAATATGTGCACGGGGCGGTGCAGTTCTTGCTTCAGTGGATTCTCTAATTAAGGCTCAGAAATTGGTCATCAGAGTAATAATAATTTAGACATAACTCTGAAGAATTCTTTAAATATTTCCAAGTTTTGGATATAAGACACCTGTTTACCACAGCAATTTGAAAACTATTTTTTTAAAAAAATAATTACTTTACTTCCACGATCCGATCCTAAGGAAACTAGGAGTAAAGCCTTAGGATATTCTTCGATGCCAAAATTTAATACTAAATTCGCTCAACAAACTTTTTTATTTTGTGCTCTGCGAATATTTAACAAATTGCCACTAAATTAAAGGGTCTAAAGTGATTAATGACTTCAAACCAAAAATAACAAAGTGGTTGCTTAATGTGGGTAGAAAGCAAAATGAATCTAATTTGTCATTTGTGCTAACCTAACTACCTACACATTTTTGTCTCCCAACTATTGTAGAGACAATAACAGACAATAATATTTTTATAACTTTTTTCAATAATATTTTATAACTTCAGATTGTACTTTTTTTACATAACTTTTTATAACTTACTTAACAGTACAGGTTAGAATAGACCACGTCTAGTAAAGTAATTACCTTTATATTTTCATATGTACTATTTATGAGACAGAAAAAAAAAATTATGCAGATCTGTGCAATTATATATAATATTGTCTTCATTCATTCCTTAGCTGCTAATATTTGGAATACAAGATGCATTGATTTAGAAAATGTTTTTTATTTGCAGATTGAAAGATATGAAAAATAATGATGAATCGAAATATGGACCTTCCAAAGAAAGCCAGGCGCAGGCAGTATCGCAATCAAAATCATTCCAACCAACCCGCCGACCGTCAACCGCCAACGCCTCATTATCCATTCCATCTTCTTTTGCCTATTCTCCCTCCAGAACCTTACTATCCATCTCATCCAGTCTATCTCCATCCTTCACATCCACGACAACTACAACACCCTGCGAATTTTCCACAATACCGCCATTTTGTTTGTCTTCCACACCACCATCATCATCACCACCATCATCACCACCATCATCACCACCACCCCGCTCCGCCTTTGATGCTCGACCCTTCACCTCTCCACCCTCTAGACCGCCATCACCGAAATTGCCCTCACCACGCAATGCGGCAACCACAGTTTCGGACGTTGGCACTTCGCCATTCATCTTCTCCACTCTATCACCTTCCCAGCCACCATTCTATCCGTCCTACATCACCTCCGCCTCGTTACACAAGTCGCAGACCAACATTTCGCAGTCCTCGCCACATCGAACCTCCATACCACTTTCCCATCCAACATTCTGTCCATCTACCACAACCACCATTTCATTCAACTCGCCGACCGCCATCTCATTCAACTCGCCGACCGCCACCTCATTCAACTCGCCGACCACCATTCTACCGTCCTCCACGCGTTCTCTCTTCACCCCTACTATATCACGACCAAAATCCTGCACAACATTCCATCCAATCTGCAATGTACCACCATCTTACCCAACGAACAGTCCTCAGTATTACTCCCCCTTCTTCCCTCCCCCTTACCCATCAAGTCATTCCTCATCCCTGGATGTCAACGTGTCAGGTTCGAATTCGCCCATTCCAAACCATGTGCTCATGCAACCACCGTACTCTTCCATAGTACATACTGACACGCACTCAGGCCAGTATTCTGCACAGATAGATAAACCACCACTATCGTACCAAATAGGACAAGCATCATGGCCAGACTCACCACCAGCCACATCATTGAATCCGAACTACATCTTAAGAACTCAGTCGCTAATTCAAGGCGAGATTCAAGAAAAAAACTCTTGGTCCTGTAGGGAAGTCACCACGACAATGGTTAAATTTAACTCGATTCAAGAACAAGACATTCTAGAAGGAGTTCCTACAATAACCATTAAGCGAAACTCTTCAAGAGCATTTTTCAAGTATAATGTAACACAAGAACAAGAAACCATACAATCTGAAGTCCGAGAAGCAGATCCTTCTCTTTCTTTTGATAAGGTTTCTTCACGAGAGTTGTTATTGTACGCTACAAACCAAGAATATGATCCAAATCCACCATATAATCATTTTCCTCCGGGTATACCGTACATCCAAGGATCTGTAGAATCTGTAGATAATTGTAAAATCCGACATCATCAACCGCCACATCAGAAACAACATCCCGATGTTTCAAATGTTCAAACATCTTTACAGGGAAAGCAAGATGTAACACAGCACCAGCAAGCTGAAAAGCTACAAAACAAGCAAAGAGGTCACAGACAACAAATACTTATAGCGACACAGTACCAACCAAGCACGCCACAAAAAACAAATTTATACATTCAAGAACAAGTTTCAAAAGTGCCAGGAAATTTAAATCATCCATTAACAACACCGAATTATGGAGAACAGCAGATTAGGAAGCCTTCACCGGTTCACGAACATTTTATGACGGCTGAAAATTCAAATGATCAATTTGCATCAGCAATAAAACCTCCTCCAAAATCCTTCTCAGGTCTCGCTGAGGGTAAAGAAGAGTCTGTCAAAACAGTTAAGAAGAGGAAAGGTTCGCTTAAATCGAGAAAGCAGCGATTATCATTACCTGTCCAGGGATCTTCTCCACTTCCGATAACACCACAATCACTGATACCTACCGAAGGATCTCTGCCACTGCTAAATTTGCCTGTCCATGAACAGAAAAAGTCATCAGCAACTCTAGTTTCTAAAAAAACAAAAAAAAAAGGTAAACATACAATTATGAACCAATTGCTTCTTGAAAAGCAACTAAATTTGTTGCATATTCAAGAACAAACAAAGTTGCCATTAATTAAGAATGCTAGAAAGTCTGTTAAAAACGACTGTTGGAAGAAACCGTTCAAAATCCTACAAAAGCAGTTAACATTACCGCCTATCCATGAATATGAAGGGCAAAAGCCAATATCCGTAAACCCCATAAAAAAAAACTTTCATAATTATAGGAATTCGTCACTGAGTGAAATTCCAGAAAATTCAGAAAAATTGCCATCAAACTGTGAAGAAGGAAACTCCAATGTATTGAAAAAGCAACCCGTAAGTAATCTTTCTAGAATCCCCAAAATTAAAAAAAAACAGATATCAAACTTAACTATATTTGATCAGAAAAAATGTACAGTAGCTTCAGTCACTGATGCGTCCATTAAAGAAGACAGGGACATAGAGCTCTCTAAAGTTACAAAAAAGCAGCTCATTCCAAAACCTATAACTCTTCAAGAACAAAGAAAATTGCCAGCAACTCCATCCATCCATCCATCAAAGTCCAACAAAAAATCTAGGAAGGCACAACGGAAACCTGGGTCTCGAGGAAACTTACCTTCATTGCCTGTTCAAGAAACTAAACAAATATCAAGAATGCCAGATTCAGGTGTCCAAATACTACCAACTATTCGAGAAGATACAAAAGCTGTTAAAAAACCTGTACTTGATCCGAAAAAACCATTACCGATAAATACATCTATTAAGCTGGACATTGGAAGGGATTACAGTTTTCGAAGGCTTTTCGCACCAAATAATCCAGCTACGCTTCCTGAAGCCAACTCAACCAATATTGAGTTTGAAAATAATATATCTCTTTTTACTAAAAATGGACCGGATGCTCAACATTTTGGTGTGTTACCCTTTGGCGCAAAATTAGGGACTGTTCCACCATTTCCGCAACCGAGGCCGCGGGATCTTCCACCATACGATCCATTCCCGGGAAGTGCACGACCCCCACCGCCCTTTCGCCCACCTATATCAAAGTCCATGGTGTTGCCGTGCTTACCGTTTACCGGGCCTCTGACAGTAGACAAATGGCCCCTCTCTACTGGAACCGAGGTCACATACACGGCACCGATTGTGCCCTTATCTGAATGTGATGATCCAGTATTGAGTTCAAAAATTGTCAAACTAACAGGGCCGCTTTCAAGGTAACTATGTTTAACTCAACAAGACTGCTATTATTTTAAAAATGGTTTCTTACCGAGCCTAGGTCGAGCAAGGCGACTCTGCTCAGATACTAGATTTGCATTCATTTTAATAATTTCAGAGTCGCTTGATTTTACTAGTTATGTAATGTGGTCGCAAGTAAGAAATATTCCAAATATATACAAAACGAATACACGCACTCACATGGTTACGTATATATTAGCTTTATATAAATACAGTTAACTCCTTATACAAAATTGAATTCTTTTAAAATTAGCAATATTAACTTTGTGGTTGAAATTAATATTTTTATTTATTATCTTTGTTTTATTAACCACTTAATTGAGTTTAAATACATCTACCGGTTTTGAAAAATACTAATTTCTTCTTCAGGATGTCATAACTAACTAAAACATATATTATTGTTTCTTTACCAGAATCTATTTTAAAAACATAAATTTAGTACCTAACTCAAATTGTTATTTAATACAAATTTACTTGAATAATTTTTAGGAAAAATTTTTAGTATGGGACTCGTAGTTTAATTTAGTTGGTTGTTTATAATTTTTTGATTAATTTTACACGCTTTATTTATCTCCAACGATTCCTTACTTACTTGTGGTTTCATACTGTAGTGCTCCAACTTTTAAATTATGTTCTTTTATTACAAAAACTATAAATAGTCTTAATATTTTTAAACCAAAATACACTATAAAAAATTTGTTGCGATTAGTGGATGTTAAAGGACATGGATCTTCCCAACAATGTTAAACTTGTTTCTTTTGATATTGTTAATTTGTTTACTAATGTACCTATTAATGAAAGTAAAATTTTAATTTCTGATTTACTAAATTCATCTAATTTACCTAATAATTTGGTAAAAGATCTATGTCGTTTGTTAAACCTTCGTATGAACCAAAGTTATTTCCAATTTAATAATATAATGTATAATCAAACACAGGGTCTTCCTATGGGAGCTCCCACAAGTCCACTAATAGCAGATATTTTTGTAGATAATTTGGAGAGGAATATTTTTGATTGTGATTCTCCTTTGTTAAAAAATGTTTTGTTGTGGAAAAGGTATGTGTATGATATATTATGTATTTGGTCAGGTTCACAACGTCAACTAACTACATTTTTAAATTTCATTAATTCATTTAATAATAAAATACGATTTACTTTAGAAATGGAAAATAATTCGACCCTAAATTTTTTGGACCTAACATTGATTAAAAATAATAATAAAATTGAATTCAAAATGTTTAGAAAACCAACTTTTACAGATACTATCATACACAATGAATCTAATCATCCATTATCACACAAACATTCAGGATTCCACTCCATGATACATCGTTTAGTCAATATTCCTATGTCAACATCCAATTTCAATATTGAATTGAATACAATTAAAAAAGTAGCAGTTAATAACGGGTATAATATAGGTTTGATAGACACTATTTTAAAAAATAAATTAAAAGAATATAATAATCAATTTTTATATAAATCACAGATAAAACATAATGATAATAATGATTCTTGGCATAGGATTTTATACATAAATAACTTTTTGAATCAAATATCTAAACACCTACCACGAAACATTAGACCGACATTTTATACAAATAATAGTATAGGAAATTTACTAAAATTACTAAATTTAACAATTCTGGTGTCTATAAACTTAGTTGCAAGGATTGGGCTGCATTTTATATTGGTAAAACGGGTAGAAATTTTAATATAAGAGTAAGGGAGCATTTGAGATGTTTGAACAATAGTGGGTTTTCAGAATTTGCTAATCATTTGATAGAAAATGGTCATGATTTTGATAAAAAATTGGGATTGTCAATTTTGCATATAAATGGTGTTGGTCACAAATTAAATAATTTGGAATCGTTGGAGATAAATAAAGCATGTAAAACTAATCAAAAAATTATAAACAACCAATTAAATTTAACTACGAGTCCCATTCTAAAATTTTTTCCTAAAAATTATTCAAGTAAATTTGTATTAAGTAATGATTTGAGTTATGTAATAAATTTTTTTTATTTTTTTTTTTAAATAGATTCTGGTAAAGAAACAATAATATATGTTTTAGTTAGTTATGACATCCTTATGAAGAAAATGGTATTTTTCGAAACCGGTAGATGTATTTAAACTCAATTAAGTGGCTAATAAAACAAAGATAATAAATAAAAATTAAAATTGAATTCTATTAATCTTTAATTATATAATGCATTTTTCATTGCAGTATTGTCTGCGGCGATAAGCTCTGGAGGAAGTTCGACGTAGAAGAATTGCCCTAGAAGCAGTAGTGTTAATGGGTGAAAGGTAATTTAAATTGTTTTATAATTTTTTAAAGGTTATTCAAATTGTGCAGTGGGTCATAATAATAATAAAACTTCTTCAGGTGAAACGGAATTGATTCATATTTATTTAAGGGGTAAATATTATAAAGTTCTTTGGAAAATGAAAACTGACATATCAAATGTAATATTTCTCAAATGCTGTCAGTTTGTGAGCCCCGGGTGCTATCTGCTAATGTCCTTGATTATTTTTCTTCAACTTTCTCTCCAGCCCGCAGTTTGGAAAATAATAATAATCCTAATTAAACATTTATTTGTTATATTATGTACTAAGTACGTAGGTTCACATGCAAATAGTTCTCATGTTAATACGTCGCAAAAACCATCTAGCGGAAGAATTTAGAAATTATGATAATATGTTCCAAAATCCGTACCTGAATATACATATTTTTACATTGGGTATAAAAGACCTATCTGGATTTGATAATGATGTTTTCAATGTTGAGATAACGTGCATTATGTGTAAACTACATATTCATTATCGTAAATTTGTGCTGAATACATTATAGGAGAATTGTACATTCATCTTTCTCATTGCGAGGTCCCAAATCGTAATGGTACATAGTTATCCTAAGGTGATTATGTCTTTAGTACTATTAACTTTAGCATTCCAGTCATATGGTATCATTGTGATGTCTCCGTTAAGAATTTCACCAAGTCTTCTCGATTTAAACTCTTCAATCTTTTCATCTAAAAATTAAGCCTATAAAATGATGGTCACTCCACTGTAACTGTTATTCAGATCACTGGAGAAGCATAGTATTTCTCTTATTGGTTTTGAAGTGACCACTGTCCATCTAATGAGTCTCAAACCCAGGTCTTTGAGGCATTCTTAATTTTCATTTTCCCTGGTTGAAGTAATTCACGCATGTTTCATTTACCTACCAATCTTGGTTCCATTCTTTATTGTTCTCGTCAGTGAAACAGTAGCATGATTTCCGCATGGAGTCTAATTCTTGTCTGACTCTTGACAATCGGGTTGCATAATGTTTTGTCCATTAGTTTGTATGGGGGTTTTCCATTTCTACACCGTGATTGAAATCCCCCTCAATGTCTCAATGTGGCTGCCCTTTGCCATCACTATACTGAAGCTATTAAGTCATTTTGACTATGCCTGCAATTGTCTGGAAACAACCTCACCAAAGGCTTCGTTCTGCTGTATATCACCAGGTAATTTAATTTTATTTCAGGATTTCTCGGCTCCTCTTTAAGCCGAGCCAATCCTTTGTATTACCCAAAGTGAATGTATTTTTCACAAGCCTGTAGGTATTTATTTTGTGTACTAGAAGATAAGTAATCGGTTGTCACCGATTGCTTGCTGTTTAGCCCTGCGAGCGGCTTTATGGCCACACAGTGGCCCCTATGTGGTCATTGGTGACCGCTGCACGGTCAGGGTCAACCTCTGATGGTTCTTGGTTACAAGAATTTTCTTCAGTATTACAAGCCATTTCTATCCGATCCTGGTTTTTTAAGACAGATATGTCTGAAGACATTGTCACTTCATCTTAGATTTGGCCTTCCCAAGCTCTTGCATCCTATTGGTCTTATGTTCTACAATGACTTCAGTGATTGGTCATCCTCTCCATTGGAATATTCTATTGATATATATTTATCAAAAGAAAACATATATTTTTACTTATGTAGCGATCGTAATTCGAATCCACCGCCATCTCAGTCGGCATCGACGCTAGCGACACCGTTGCCGGCTGCTGCTACAAGCCTGGCTTGAGAATTCACCACCAGGCAGTCTCTCCAGTTTCAGCGTTTCACAACGGCGGTCTTGCCGGCTCGTGCTTGCCGAGCAAGACCGCCAATTCATTTCATTTCATAATTTCCTACATCTTCATTCACTGTATTCATTTCTATCTGTCTTCATTGTTTTTATCATTTGTCATAATAAACCTCAACACACGCTAATCACATTTATTTCATTTAACCACCGTCCTAATCCCCAAACTTATTTAAATAAGATTGATGTGAAGTAAAATAGGGTATTATTTGTACAATCAGTAATAAAAATCAACTGTTGGACTAGTAAACAATGGTTGAATGTTTTAGAAGTAAAATAATGTGATTTTTTTAAGTTATTTTTTATTATTGTTCTAGTTTTCCGGTGAACTCGGGTTAACTGCTCCATCCACAGCTCATGCCACTTGGAGGTATGTGACAAATATACCAGGCTCCAACCTCGTGCAAGGATATTATAGAGTAAATAAGATGGTGCTTCACTGTTATAGTTATGGTGAATTTGGTGCTATTATTATACGGCCCTGGAAGTACGAGTCAAATACACAAGGCTCCAATCTCATGCAAGGACATTATAGGGTAAACAAGATGGTGCTTCACTGTTATAGTTATGGTGAATTTTGTGTTATTATTATACGACCTTGGAGGTGCGTGTCAAATACACAAGGCTCCAATCTCATGCAAGGACATTATAGGGTAAACAAGATGGTGCTTCACTGTTATAGTTATGGTGAATTTTGTGTTATTATTATACGACCTTGGAGGTGCGTGTCAAATACACAAGGCTCCGATCTCATGCAAGGACATTATAGACTAAACACGATGGTGCTTCACTGTTATAGTTATGGTGAATTTTGTGTTATTATTATACGACCTTGGAGGTACGTGTCAAATACACAAGGCTCCGATCTCATGCAAGGACATTATAGACTAAACAAGATGGTGCTTCACTGTTATAGTTATGGTGATTTTTGTGTTATTATTATACGACCTTGGAGGTATGTGTCAAATACACAAGGCTCCGATCTCATGCAAGGACATTATAGACTGAACACGATGGTGCTTCACTGTTATAGTTATGTTGAATTTTGTGTTATTATTATACGACCTTGGAGGTACGTGTCAAATACACAAGGCTCCGATCTCATGCAAGGACATTATAGACTAAACAAGATGGTGCTTCACTGTTATAGTTATGGTGATTTTTGTGTTATTATTATACGACCTTGGAGGTACGTGTCAAATACACAAGGCTCCGATCTCATGCAAGGACATTATAGACTAAACAAGATGGTGCTTCAATATTATAGTTACGGTGAATTTTGTGTTATTATTATACGACCTTGGAGGTACGTGTCAAATACACAAGGCTCCGATCTCATGCAAGGACATTATAGACTAAACAAGATGGTGCTTCACTGTTATAGTTATGGTGATTTTTGTGTTATTATTATACGACCTTGGAGGTACGTGTCAAATACACAAGGCTCCGATCTCATGCAAGGACATTATAGACTAAACAAGATGGTGCTTCACTGTTATAGTTATGGTGAATTTTGTGTTATTATTATACGACCTTGGAGGTACGTGTCAAATACACAAGGCTCCGATCTCATGCAAGGACATTATAGACTAAACAAGATGGTGCTTCACTGTTATAGTTATGGTGAATTTTGTGTTATTATTATACGACCTTGGAGGTACGTGTCAAATACACAAGGCTCCGATCTCATGCAAGGACATTATAGACTAAACAAGATGGTGCTTCAATATTATAGTTATGGTGAATTTTGTGTTATTATTATACGACCTTGGAGGTGCGTGTCAAATACACAAGGCTCCGATCTCATGGAAGGACATTATAGACTAAACAAGATGGTGCTTCACTATTATAATTATGGTGAATTTTGTGTTATTATTATACGACCTTGGAGGTGCGTGTCAAATACACAAGGCTCCGATCTCATGCAATTGCATTATAGACTAAACAAGATGGTGCCTTACTGTTATAGTTTGATTTTGGTACTATTGTTATAGAGTATGAAAAATTATGATTTATTAATGTATGATATGTTTCTGATTTGTGTGCATTTTGTGGAGTTACAATTATTGTTTTAGAACACGGATGAGTTATTATTCACGACTAACGTGCTGGAATTTTGTCCTGTTTTTAAATAGTGGACAAATAAAGTGATTCAAGCTGCTATTGTGGTGCTGACATTTGTCCGTCACAAACATTGATGTTGTGCAGCAATTTAATTTGCTATGAGTTTAGACGAATAACAATATTTTTAAATGAATTAATAGTCACCACTCTGGGCCGTCTCTGTATCGCAGCAATACTGTAATTCTGCAATTCTCTTCAATAATGTTTACTTTATAAGTGTGAGGTTATGTATTTGCTTGACAAAATGATTATGTACAACATTAACAATTCTTCTTACCAATGTAATATTTTATATTAACTTTTTAAGTCAAAGATAGTTGAATTAAGACAATGTAATCATTTCATATCAAGACACAATTATGATGTATATATTTTATCTGATTCTGTATCATAATCATTATAAAAATTTATTTGTATTATGTTGTGATTAAACGACAATTTGACAAGCATCCATTTTGAGATTGATTAAAAATATTTTTGTTAATTTTCAATCAGTGATAATGATTATGACATTAGAACGTTTTAATGATTATTATACACCATAATAGTAACAAAAGGTAGCTAACAGTCAGGGGCGTGCATTTATATAAACAAAAAGGTGCACATTACTATGATTTCTGCAAAATAAATCAATATTAAATATTTGATTAATTATATATTAAGTGCGCATATTTCAGTCCACGCTGCACAAGTAAATAGAAGAATTTCAAGTGAAGTTGTGCACATTATACAAACTGATCATTTAAAACATACAAACATGTTTGCATTCCTTTACATTACAATCGTGGAGTTATTTAATCTTTCACTCAATACTTCAAGAATATTTGTAGAATAATTTCAAAACGGAAAATAACTTCCTCTAAATTATCATATTTCTTCCCAAACAAAACACATCTAGTTCAAATTAATACAACCTCTAGTGACAATACAGCCCTCAGTACTTCTACAACATATTTATTAGCAACATAAACTAAATGCACGCCACTGCTGTCATATTTGTCATAATCATAAACAAATAATATTATACTTTTAAAATCAGCAATGTTATCTTTGTGGTTAAGATTCATATTTTTATTTATTATCTTTGTTTCATTAACCACTAAAATGAGTTTAAATACATCTACTGGTTTCGAAAAATTCCATTTTCTTCTTCAGGATGTCATAACTAACTAAAACATATATTGTTTCTTTGATGGAATCTATTTTTACTAAAAAAAAATTTTTTTTTTTTTTTTAGTACCTAACTCAAATCATTACTTAATACAAATTTACTCGAATAATTTTTAGGAAAAAATTTTAGAATGGGACTCGTAGTTAAATTTAGTTGGTTGTTTATAATTTTTTGATTAGTTTTACACGCTTTATTTATCTCCAACGATTCCAAATTATTTAATTTGTGACCAACACCGTTTATATGCAAAATTGACAATCCCAATTTTTTATCAAAATCATGACCATTTTCTATCAAATGATTAGCAAATTCTGAAAACCCACTATTGTTCAAACATCTCAAATGCTCCCTTACTCTTATATTAAAATTTCTACCCGTTTTACCAATATAAAATGCAATCCTTGCAACTAAGTTTATAGACACCAGAATTGTTAAATTTAGTAATTTTAGTAAATTTAACAATTCTGGTGTCTACAGGATTGGGCTGCATTTTATATTGGTAAAACGGGTAGAAATTTTAATATAAGAGTAAGGGAGCATTTGAGATGTTTGAACAATAGTGGGTTTTCAGAATTTGCTAATCATTTGATAGAAAATGGTCATGATTTTGATAAAAAATTGGGATTGTCAATTTTGCATATAAATGGTGTTGGTCACAAATTAAATAATTTGGAATCGTTGGAGATAAATAAAGCGTGTAAAACTAATCAAAAAATTATAAACAACCAACTAAATTTAACTACGAGTCCCATTCTAAAATTTTTTCCTAAAAATTATTCGATTAAATTTGTATTAAGTAATGATTTGAGTTAGGTACTAAAAAAAAAAAAAATTTTTTTTTTAAAAATAGATTCCATCAAAGAAACAATATATGTTTTAGTTAGTTATGACATCCTGAAGAAGAAAATGGAATTTTTAGAAACCAGTAGATGTATTTAAACTCATTTTAGTGGTTAATGAAACAAAGATAATAAATAAAAATATGAATCTTAACCACAAAGATAACATTGCTGATTTTAAAAGTATAATATTATTTGTTTATGATTATGACAAATATGACAGCAGTGGCGTGCATTTAGTTTATGTTGCTAATAAATATGTTGTAGAAGTACTGAGGGCTGTATTGTCACTAGAGGTTGTATTAATTTGAACTAGATGTGTTTTGTTTGGGAAGAAATATGATAATTTAGAGGAAGTTATTTTCCGTTTTGAAATTATTCTACAAATATTCTTGAAGTATTGAGTGAAAGATTAAATAACTCCACGATTGTAATGTAAAGGAATGCAAACATGTTTGTATGTTTTAAATGATCAGTTTGTATAATGTGCACAACTTCACTTGAAATTCTTCTATTTACTTGTGCAGCGTGGACTGAAATATGCGCACTTAATATTAGGTAAAACGGAAAAAAATGACATTTTTTCTGGCGCGTCACTTTAAAATTAGTTTGTCAACGGTTGCCGTTGAGTTAGCACGTCGTGGTTGGTATCATTTTAAAGCTCTGTGTGTACTCTTTCCATTTCAAGATATTTTTTATTTTTTTTGCCGTTGTATTGTATTATCCCCGAAACATCCCACCAAATACACAACAAAACTTTTTTTAACGTCAATGTTGGCCGAGGGGTAGGCACAGGTACTTGATTTGGTGATAGCCATTGTTTTTTTCTCCTGGTATTACTGTAAAGGACCCATTTCTCGTCCCCGGTAATTATCCTTCTGAGAAATGGATCCGTTTCATGCCTGGACAATAGGGAAGCACAGATGGTGACGCGTTGCTCCAAGGCCGTTTGAGAGAGATCATGCGGCACCCAAATTCCTTGCCTGTGTTTTTTTCCCAACCTTTTCAGATGATCTTGCACAGTTGTTATTGGACAGCCAAGGTCGTGTGACAATTCCTTCACTGTTTTACGAGGATCAGCTTCCACCAATGATTTTAGGACGTCATCATCGATTTTGAGGGGTCTTCCTGTTTTTGGTTTGTCCTTTAACTCCCTATCACCACTTTTGAACTTTTGAAACCATCTAAAGCACGTTCGAAGTTTCAAGACGTCACCGTAAATCTCACAAATGGTCTGCGTAGCTTCTTTTGGTTTTAAACCTTTATCGAATAAAAACAGCATAAAATAGCGCAAATGTGTTTCTTCAATCTCGGGCTTCTCCATTTTTCTACAACGGCAAAAAAAATAAAAAATATCTTGAAATGGAAAGAGTACACACAGAGCTTTAAAATGATACCAACCACGACGTGCTAACTCAACTGCAACCGTTGACAAACTAATTTTAAAGTGACGCGCCAGAAAAAATGTCATTTCTTTCCGTTTTACCTAATATATAATTAATCAAATATTTAATATTGATTTATTTTGCAGAAATCATAGTAATGTGCACCTTTTTGTTTATGTAAATGCACGCCCCTGACTGTTAGCTACCTTTTGTTACTATTATGGTGTATAATAATCATTAAAACGTTCTAATGTCATAATCATTATCACTGATAGAAAATTAACAAAAATATTTTTAATCAATCCCAAAATGGATGCTTGTCAAATTGTCGTTTAATCACAACATAATACAAAGAAATTTTTATAATGATTATGATACAGAATCAGATAAAATATATACATCATAATTGTGTCTTGATATGAAATAATTACATTGTCTTAATTCAACTATCTTTGACTTAAAAAGTTAATATAAAATATTACATTGGTAAGAAGAATTGTTAATGTTGTACATAATCATTTTGTCAAGCAAATACATAACCTCACACTTATAAAGGAAACATTTTTGAAGAGAATTGCAGAATTACAGTATTGCTGCGATACAGAGACGACCCAGAGTGGTGACTATTAATTCATTTAAAAATATTGTTATTCGTCCAAACTCATAGCAATTAAATTGAATCTATTCTATATTCAATAATTCTAACTTTGATAAATAGTTATAAGTCTCATGTAAATATTTTTTGATTATCAATAGTATTCAGGAAAGTCAGATTAACTTTTTTAGTTTTCTACATGACCACCCGAGGTAGAAACATTCTGATTCTGCAGTGTACCTAGCCCTCTCTGGCTGTTGTTTCGGATTCCTGCAGTTGGACTATGCGGTGGATCCAAAATGTTCGTCAGAAAGTCACAGCCCAAATTAATAAAATATATTTTTGAGAATAGCCGAATTTACATAGAAGACTTCCTGATTTTATTGAATTAGTTCATGAGTAATTTTTATTTAGTTTTAGAATAGTTCATGTATCTCATTGTTCATTTATCTTGGAAATCTTGCGCATGATTGAGTTGATCATTCTGCTTTGCGTATAAAATGTAAACAACAGCTGTGTATTTTTACTTTTATATTTTAAACAATCTATTCTCTCCTTATTTTATGCTTTACTCATTTTGGTTTAAGTTTCAGTACTTACATATTTATCTTACACTGATTTGTGAAAAATTTTCTGTAATATGCATTTTTTTTTTTACGTCTTGAAATTTCCTTTTTTTTTCTTTATGTATTATGTTTCATCTGTTTGTCATTTTATTTCTCCTTGCTATTAAGATTTTGTTTAATTATAATCTGAATAAAGTTGTTTATCTCACCGGGGACAGTTATTTGAAAATTAGCACGAAAAAATGTTAATCAATACTCACAAAACGGTTCTGAGAATGTAAAATGTTTGAGACGTTGATAGGTTAATGCGGTTGACAGTTTGGAGAACCGTTATGTAAACCGCATGTAAACTAAATAGCTGCTGGCAATAGTCAAAGAGGACTAGAGCATCTAAATAATAGGTCAATTGTAATGATTACTGTATAAATTGGCTCTTGTTCCTCACAAGACGGTAGCCATGATGGTGGAGCTGAACAGGGAAAAAATGCGACTGAAACAATGATAAGCACGAGTGTGAATTTTGAAGCTCAAATTAAGCATTGGCTGGATATCTCGTGTTCCTATCTGGTCCACATCTTTTTCTATTGTCTTGTAATTTGTATGTGTTATTGATGTTACCTATTTTTGTATTGTTTTAGTTATTAACCTTTTAAATGCCATGAGTGCATAACACGCCTAACTTAGTATGTCACGCTAAGCTATAAGCGTGTTAACACGCACTTTTGGACCTTGCAAACATGCAGGGATTAGTTATATTTTTTAATAATTTTACCATCTGTGGACGACAGGTCCCAGCTTTTGATAGATAAGTCAAGACCCTTAAAGCCTAGTCTTATCCTATGTAGTGTCTTCCATTTCAAATAGACTTGGCAGTTAAAAGGTTAATAAAGAGAGATTTGGCACTTATCGGGATAGTGAATGGCTTTTTGTACTTTTGAAATTAATATATTTTTAAATTAACGTAAAGAAAAACTGCAAACCGTGCAGTGAATGAGAAGACCAGTTTTGAGGGCATCCGCTCTTAAAACGGTTCTGGGTAAGCGGTGGGCAGCCATTCACTATGCTTCTGTACAAATTTTGAGGCAAAACTTTAATCTATTGATATCTAAAATTTATTAACCTTTTCGTCACTAAGTGGCCAGAACTTCCGTGTAGACCGAAGCGGGGTATAGAAACACCCCAGATCATATTCATACAAACGATATTAAAAAGTTTGTGACGGGCGACGCGGGCCCAACCGCCTCGCTGGACATCTCTTGTCCAAATAGCTGTCTCCCTCGTTCGCTACGGTATAGGGCTACCCAGTGTATTAGTTAGAGTGAAACAAATAATAAGCACAATAACTCAAAGATAAGACACAGGGGTATGGTATCGACATACGCAGGTGTATGTACCGCGCGAAGATCACTGGACCGAAAACAATATTTTTCAATATTATACACTTAGAAATTTGAAAAACAAAAAATGACAATTTTCGTCACTTTCCGTGAAGATTACAAAAAATAAGAATTAAATCGTTTTCATAATTATTGAGTTACCGAGTTTAAAGAGATCTATGGGGAATGTGAATACCCCGCTTCGGGAAGGCAAGGTTAATGTAATTGTGTGTTTATTGTTTTAAGATTATGTTATTGACATTAAAAGCCCTTTGGCAAATTCTTAATAATTGTGATAATTGTAATAGGCATCTCGTACAAAAACAGAAAATGAAGGCTTTATTTTTCTAGTCCTAGTAGTAAAAAATGATATATTTTTGATATAAAAAGTTCCTACATTATGTATTAATTAAGCATTCACTGTAACACTGCTATCTACTTAAAATAAAGCTTCTCAAGTGTTAGTCATGTAATAGTACGTAAGAAAAAATTTAATGCAATTTACCACAATAAAGAGTTAAAAAATACATGTTTATTTTTCTTATATTATTTACCCCACATCTTTTTTTTATCATTTTTCATATTGCTTATTCTTCCATCTTGAAGATTACATATTTACTTATGAAAATTTATTTTCTTCATTAAGATTTTTATTAATACTAGCCTAATTCATCTGTCAGATATGATATTTGTACAAGGTAATAAAGAATTAAATAAATATTGTCGTGAGAAGCAGTGGCGTAGCCACCGCCTGGGCAACCGATCACTCAACACTGAATCGGAATCACTAAATACAAGACTATTAAGCAAAACTAAAATGAAAAGATATATGCAAATTTCATAATTTTGAATTAAATAATATTCCCGATGACGTATCAAAAATTGACAGTCAGATATCTCTGTTAAATTTGATACGATGTGATCAATCTAGTGTTGTTAGAAGTCTCCGGATATTATTTATCATCCACAGTACCTTAATTTAAATTTTTAACAGAGATGTAGAACAAATATTACCAATATGAAACAAACGCGTTTTATTTGTGATGAAAAAAGTTAACATATAAAAGTTATGTCCTACCGGATAAAAGTATTCAATACTTGTAAAATACAATAACATAAAATTTACATTTACACTCTGAAGCAGGAACGGTGGTTTCGAAACTGGTTAGTATTAGTAATATTAAAGTGGTGTTTAAAACAAAGTGAACTGTTTTTAATTGTATTTACAATGAATTACCACAAGGTTGTTGGAAATCAACTGTAAATAAAAGTAAACCTGAAGTAAGACATTTTGAAGCAAAATTTTTGTTGATGTTCATGGGGACGATGATAGAGGTCCGGTATATAAGCTTGCTCGGGGGCCCGTCAATTTGTTGCTACGACACTGGTGAGAAGGCAATTAAATCAAGATAATTGTCTGGTGACCACTAAGTCATTACTATTTTTCTAATCAAAAATTTACTTTGAAGTATTCCAAAAATATTATTGACCATGTTGGTATTATTAAATACATTTAAAAAAAGAACAGTTTTTTAATATTTTTTATTAATTTATTTACACACTATTCGGAATCGTTTTCAGAGTTGTTTACTCTTGTTTCGATTCGTCAATATTACTTTTTTTTTTATTACATTCAGTTATTAGGTTGGCTCCGGTATCATCGTACCAGGACCATACCTGTACAATTTGACGTGAGACTCATTATCACAATAAATTTAGAGAAGCTATAGAAGAAGGGGAGGGTAGTCATCACATTTACGTGTTGCGGTCACAGTCCGGCAGAAATTCACCCTATCCAGGTCGCAAGAGGTACAAGGGAGAACCAGTAGAATGTTCTGTTAGGTCTCTCTAGCCACTGCTCTTCCCGGCAACCCCCAGTGAGAGACCCACACCTTAATAAAATCCCGGAAATGGGAAAGGTCCCTTCCATTTCTTAATTGGTTAATTTCCGGGGGATCCGGTGACTATTATTTCTAATCCCACAATCATGATCATCTCACGTGCATCATTCATAATCACACAGTCCCAGAGGATGTGCTCCGGTGTCTGCCTCACCTGAGCGCAAACACACTACAGTTCACGGACAAGTCCTAAGTCAAAGAGTTTACTCATGAAATGCCCATGCCCCGAGATCATCTGCATCTCGTAGTGGTACAGCGCTGAAAGACCACCCCCACGTTTATGAAAATATTTTTTTGGTCTTGGACAAATTCTGTATTGCTGTGGAAAATATAAATGAATGAAATTTTACATCTAACAATAAAAAATCTGCCCGTCCAAAGTACGATGACCTTTTATATTTTACATTAAAAAAAATTGTAAAAAACCCAGTCCACAATATTTTATGGGTGGGATATCTGATTAAATAACAAGTCGAATCTTAACCATGTCATTTCAAAAAATCATAATTATGCGATTATTTTGATTAAATAAAATATTTTAGTGATGCCAAATTATATAATAAATGCAAAAACAAAAGGTCATCGATTTTCGAGCTGTCAGATAATTTTTTGTTAGATTTTTTAAGGCCTAAAGCAAAGATATACATTAATAATGGATAAATTTAGTAAATATTTCTTTACATAGACTTAAAGCTTAACACGATTTTGTAAAAAATTCAAGCAATAGTATTTTGCGATGTATTATATACAGACGCGCAAACAATGCAAAGTTCTCGAGTTAATGTGTCAACTAGAACCATCTAGCGGAAGAATTTTGAAATGACAATAAAGACGGGCATGTGTTTCGGATAATTTTTCTACATTTTTTGTTACTAAAGTTATGAAACTGAACAACATTTTAATTTAATTTAAAAATATGCTTATATTTTTTACCCTTCAATAATACCAATAATATTAATATTTTTCAAGAACGTAAATTATCTTACAAAAACACGAAAAACACAACCCTTACGGACAAGCCTATTGTTATTTTACAACATCGATATTAACAGCATAACTTGTCAACCGAGGCAAAACAAACGGTACACAATGGGGTCCTGGTACCGACATTGATCTATGGACCTGGGACTGGCAAAAGAGGAACGATAGTAGGCAAATCCATTTATGACAGAGTAAAGAATGTAAAGTTGATCATAGTATAGTGAATAAGATTAAGAAAGGATTACTAAGGTGGTTTGGTCATATGGAACGGATGAATGAGGAGAGAATCGTGAGGGAGATATATGACGCAAGTGTTGATGGTACCAGAAATAGAGGACGTCCGCCGAAGACTTGGCACGACCAGATAAACCAGATACTGGAGAATGGTCCTGTTAGAAGCCACAATAATCGGCAAGCTTGTATGTATGAGAAGATGTATGAATGTGGATGAGGCGAGAACTATATGTCATGACAGAAGCGTGTGGCGCTCTATCCTCTCTGCCTACCCCCGCGGTGAAACGGCGTGATGGTAAGTTAGTTAGTTGGTTAATCATTCGGGGGCGTAGTCACCGTTTTCGTGGTTTCAGTGTCTCAATAGTGTGACATGTGTCCTCTTCCACGGCCGCCAGAAGGGTCTTCTGATCATCAAAATTCTAAGTTCGACCCTTTTCTGACTTGTCGTCTAAGCTGGCATCACCGGCTTTGAAGCGAATAGATTCTCGGCATGCCCTTGCGCCAAGTGGGTGTACAGCATCAAATCAAATGTCAAATTCTAAAAACAAAACGTCTAATGTTTCGTGGTGTGAGGAATTCTCAAAATGATTACTCATTTCATATCAGCGCTGGGATAAGTATTGTGTCTCGACTATCTTGAAAGAGATAACGATGATTATTTACTTTCACACGAGAGAAGCAAAGCTTTGTCTAGGACTGTTTATCAAAGTGTTAAATTCCGCACATGTCTCGTATCGGGTGACCGACAGTCACCAGCCTCATCGTGGGAGCCCTCTGCATATTTAAAGCAACGTACTTGTATATCATCACATTAAATTCTACACCTCGTTCCATTTCTGTGAATTTTATCACACATTTGCAGGGGCTCGCGCTTGTTAAATTTGACTTATGTTTTTGGGGGTTAGGACGGTGGTTAAATGAAATAAATGTTACTTGGCGTGTGTTGAGGTTTATTATTATTATTACAATGACAATGAAAACAGATAGAATTAATACAGTGAATGAAGATGTTGAAGATGTACGTGTCTTATGGGATGAAATGAAGCGAATTGGCGGTCTTGCCGGCTCGCGCTCGCCGAGCAAGACCGTCAATTGACTAATTGTTAAAATATATATATTTTAACATTTGTTTCTTCTCTATGAGAGTAAGACTCGTGTATGGAGAAGGAGTATATTCGAGTAAATTAATGTTTCAGTTAGTCTGTGTACATATTTTTTTTTTACTTCAGTTACAAATTTATGATAGTCCGTAATTTTTCTAATTGTGATGGGGAGATTGTTAAAAAATTTGATACCTTGATAAATATAATGATTTTGAGTTGCGGTATATTTTAGTTTTGCGATATCAATTTGATCTCTATATCTTGTAGATCGGAATTCGCTTCTAAAATTTAATTGATTTTTAATTTTGATGTCTACTATTTTTGGTACTTTAAAATCTGTGAAAAGTTGTATATATTTCAGAATAATTTTTATTATCACTTTTTGAGTGATTTCTAATTGTGACATTGAAGTTTTATATGCACCTCCCCATCCAATAATACCGTATTGCAAATGTGACTGTACAAATGCGTAATATATTATTTTCAGATATCTAGGCGAGGCACAAGTTGGCTTAAATTCAGCGCGCGCGAAATACTCATCGGATAAATTTGATGGGAACAAATAATTCGACGCCGGCACGTGTAAGGTTTGTTGCCACGATATACGAAAGTGCTGATTAAGAAAATGCATTTCGGCTTTGCGCAAAAGTTGCGCGTGTAGAGCGATGTTACCAACCGCCGGTGACCTGCAATGGTTTCGTTATTGGAGTCTCAGCAATTTTTAACGTTCGCCTCCAAAGAACGTGTAAAAACGGTCAAACAAGATTGCTTCATACAAAAATCATCATCATCGCTATTCCTCCGTTAGAATGTTGTGTCGAATTGCCACATAAGTATATAATACAGATTTTTTTTTGCATTTTGATGCATTGATTTAAAATATTTTGAACTAGAAAAACACTTGTATTTTATCATTCCCGATCTCTATAGACCCTCTCAACGATCCTTCTGATCATCCGAGATCAAAATCTTTTTCCGGCTGTTATTTCTTCTGATAAAATACCCATAATTGAAGAATACATCGTTTCGTTGTAGCGTTGATCATTTTATGTATTTTACATTAGTTGTTCACACCTATTAATATAAGTAAAATAATATAATGTATATAAGAAGAATATTAATAACGTATTTATTCCACAAAGTCGTACGGAAACATTCGTTGGTAGAGTTGAATATTATTGACATTTTTCATATACGCCTTGTTTGAGGCAATAGTTTAGGTACGTGGATTGCGGTGTTATCAAAATTCAGGCGTACGAGTTAATCTCAGGCTGGGGATACGTACGCGATATTGAGAATTGACTCGCTTCTATACACAATAATTTAACATTAGAGGGCCTAGAAAATCATACTTGGATTTAATAATGCAGTGGGGCTTCCTACCACAAGCTTAATTCGTTCCATGATCTGGTTCATGGTATGAATAGTTCCTTGTATGAAACGCCATTTTCTAGTTTCCCATCGGAAATAAATTTAATTGGTATCAGACCCTGGACAAAAAAAAGACCTCCATTTGGAAACGTTGTCTATTTTTTATATTGTTACAGGTTTATACTTCACATTCAGAAGTTTTAGGTTCAACTTCTTTTGATTGTATTTCATTTTTAACGCAGAGGAATTCATCTAATGTTGATTGCTTTTCTCCTTTTTAAGAGAACTTCGAAAGTAATGAGCGCTACGTCGTCGTAGAGGTTCACTTCAGCTGTTAGGGTGCCACTCCAAAACATTGTGTTTTGAAGCTTCTTCCATTCCTGTAGAATCTCCTCGATTGTAGCTGAGGACATTGAATTGACATTGACTTCTGGCAATGTTTTCCTCTTACTCCTTCTCTGAGGAAACCTTTATTTCTGTCTGAACCTGATGTCTATGCATCTCCTTCAGTTCTTCTGTGGATAGCTGTACTTCATGCTCCTTTATTAACTCTTCAATATCTTCACAATGTCATCCACGACTTGGACTCCATTACCAGGTTCTTCTTTTTGAACACAATTTGGCTACAGAATTGGCCAACTGGCCATTAGAGCGCCCGTGAACCCGTAGTTTGTGGTACGAAAAGTTCACTATAAGGGCATTCTATGTATTTGTGAAATATTTCCAAAAATCAGGCAGAACATCATTCAAAGACACTAATGCCTAAGTTGGTGCGGCATCGCCATTGGAGTCAAATTATTACAAATTACATATTTGTTAAGCATGGCGAATTACACAGATTTTATTGCAAAAGTAAGCATACAATACAAAAAATAAAGGCTGTATATTCTTTATCGCTAAGTACGTTCCTACCAATATGACAAAGTAAATTCAATAGCTTAATTTGATATAATTTTAACGAACACTTTCGGTACGTCTTGCTCCTTCCGCTTCACTTTTTCATTCTGGCCGGGCTCCGGGCAGATGTAAGGGAGACAAGAGAATTTTTTTTTTTTATTTAAGTCGGTGATGTGTAGCATTCTGCATGTTGTGGAGAATCTTTCTTATTTTCTGAAGAATGGAGGCATGCATTCATCTCGCAGTCCATGGTATACGTAGCATGCGACGCCAATCTTAAAGCGGGGTACACCTTTCAACTCTATAGAAGTATTTAAAACAATAAAAATCTGAAAACTTCAATATCTCGGACATGCAATTAGACATCTGTAGAAGTACGAGATCTTGCACCTAATAATTAAAATGCAAGGAAAGATTGCTGGATGTCGGGACCCTAGAAGGAGAACATTACGGCTGAAGAATCTAAGACAATGGTTTGGCCAGTTTATTGAATGGATAGAGTACAAGAAGAATAAGACAGGGCTATGTAGAATTCCAGTTTTAACAAATTACATTTTTATATGTTTTAATGTGAGCACACACCAATGACTTTCTGTAGTACAATAGTTCTGTCGTGATGGTGAGGGAATGAGAATGTATAGCAATGCGCACACTGATGACAACATTTTCAAACGATACAACAGGTGGTGGAGAATTGTCTTATGACTGTTTTGTTCTCAGTGTGCGCTCGCTCTTAAGATAGAATAGCAGTTCCTCCAAATTTTGAGTAGTTTTGACATAACAGATTTGCCCATTCCGAATCAGCACTAAAATGAATCTATGTTAACATAAAACAGCAAAATGGAAATTGTAATCTGTGGAAGACAAATACGAATAATAATAGGCACACACCATTTGTACGTAATAAATATTTTGGACTTTGGTCTCATGTCAAATAGGGTACCGGGCCCGCTGGACCCCTTGCCCCTTCATCATGATTTTTGCCATAATGGCCTGATAAAATTTATTATTAATATTCTGCAATAAAAATTTTAAAAAAATTTTTTAACCGGCGCAGTGATTTAGTAGCCTTTAGGCGAGGACTGCCTTTGGACGTTTGATTTTAGAAAGGACGTTTATATCATAATTTGAAAGGGTATTAATCATGGGGTTTCGGTGCTTGGGGAGTTCCGCATAGAAACGCTTGGAGATTTGTTTAATGTACTCCATGACGGGGAGAATGCCGGAGTCCTGGTGTAATTATGTGACTCTAATCCATTTTGGGGACTTCAGAGCTTGTCTGATGACCTTATTTTGGAAGGTCTGTAGTTTTTTCATGTGTGTCTTGGCCACGTGACCCCAGATGGGGGCTGCGTACAGGAGTAGAGGCCTAAGGATGGCCTTGTATATGAGGAGCTTGTTGTCAGAGGCAAGCAAGGCAAGAGGAAAAAGACACGAAGGGGAGTGTGGAAAGCAAAAAAAGTAACATATGTATTGAACATTGGACTCAAATCGGCAGAAGTAGATTTAAAAGTGAAAATATACATTACATATAATGATTTTAAATACACAGTAAAAACTGTTTGTAAATTAACTTAAAAATCTGGAATAACACAGCACAAAAAGGCTACAGCTTGAGCTACCACTTTAAACGATTGTCACAAAATTAAATGAGTTTGAAAAGGTAAGTAATTGGTAGATATTATTAACGATCTTTCAATGTTAAGGTGTTCAGTGCCAGACATACTAAAATAATTTATCAGCTGTGACTCTTCGGTTGGATTCGAATTGGAGGAGTGATTATATTGACTTATGGCTTCTAAATTTTACCTATATGAATTAGTAGCCAATGATAAAGTTTCCAAGGACGACATAAAAAATAAGCTATTCAGCTTAGGGCCACCAATGATACTAGCTGAAGAAATTAATTCAAGTCCTTCCTTCTGTCCTCGCTGTCTAGAAAAACCTACCTTTCCAAATTGTATCCAGCTTTGACTTCTGCACCTTTTGTTATCCCAATTCGTCTCTTGACTTTAGCATCACGCCGTTATCAGTTTCGATAGAATCGACCCAAGATAAATAATGTTATTCAATGTCAAATAGCAGTAATCAAGATAGGTTGAATATGAGAATTTTATGTTGCCAATGTAGAAGTCCAGCCAGTCTACAAGCTAATGCAGGTCTACTGAAAAGATTTGTTAAACATCTCTCTCGGTACTTCCGATGTTTAATGTTGTTAATAACTGCACAACAAACCTGACCAAACATGTGACATTATAATTCACTCTAATGGCAGGGCCGCACTGTGTTAAGATACATCAATCAAGATTAAGCAGGGCATTGATTGCCCCATTATGTTGACGTCCAAAATCGTGGATCAAGATTATAAGCCTTAATTGTCCGAGTTATCTCAAGAATGATATTTTAATCAATTAATTTAACAGTCCGATCCAGGTAAGTTGGCAAAGTGACATTGTTGATTGCAAGATTGTAAAATACAGTTTATTTTGTAATACTATTATTAGCTGAAATTAGCAAATGCTCATTTGGTCTTGATCTTAAAACGGTTCTACGACTCATCCTGCAGCTGAAGTAGAGGCTGACCTGAGTGTTTGTTGCTAACCATTCAAGATATCTGGGATGTAGAACTCTTAAAGATTCAGATGTGCTGTTTCAACATAACTTAATATCTACTATTTAATGGAAACGAAACCAATGGAATTCGTACTATAGGGATGTGACAACTTAAACGTGCTATATATATTTGGGGGTTAGGACGGTGGTTAAATGAAAGAAATGTTGTTTGCGTGTTGAGGTGTTTATTGTGATGGATATAACAATGAAGACATAGAATGAAAGAAATTAATGAAGATGTAGAAGGTGCGCGTGTCGGCGGTCTCGCTTGGCGCCCGTGGGCCGGCAAGACCTCCGTTGTGAAACTGGAGAGACTGCTTGGCGGTGAATATAAATTCTGGTCATTACAACACTCCCCCTCCGTGACCCAGCCGCAGGTCACGATATGTCTGTATGGTCATGATGAATTTCGCTGCTACAGCATGGACGGTGGGACGATTTGTACTGGCGTGGGACTTCACCAGTTTTGATGACATGACGGCTCCATTGCTTGAAGTTGCCAGTGCCAGGCGGAGCGGAATGGATTGGAACCCCCTGGATGCCTGGATGCCCAACCTGTCGCCGTCCGGTGAGTCGTGGACGGAAAGGCAAGTTGGTGTTTGTATTGTTGCTGACCGCCCGACATGTCGCCGCCCGATGGATCGTGGGCACAAGCCATGCCGGTTTGAGCGGTTGCTGGGCTCGTAGACACGTCGCTGCCTGATGAGTTGTGGGCACATGACTTGTAGCTGCCCGCGGTTGCATGCCTGTGAGTCGGCGTTGGGTCTGAAGATCGTACATCGTGCGGACCAAACATGTGATGCAATGGATGCTTCAGTTGCTTGATGAGCAAGCGCGCAGTGCGTCGGTGCTGTATGCATGAAAAACTGCTCGGTGAGTCGGCGTTGGTGTCACATATAGTCTGTCGTGTGTTTTAACCACCGTTGTTCCCCACGTGTCCACATGTCGATTTGACTCACGTCGGTAGTCACCAATTTGGGGGTTAGGATTGTGGGTAAATGAAAGAAATGTGATTGGCGTGTTGAGGTTTACTATGACAGTATGATATAAACAAGGAAGACAGATAAGTATTATTAACAATCTTCCAGTGTTAGGGCGTTCAGTGCCAGACATACTAAAATAATTTATCAGCTGTGACTCTTTAGTTGGATTTAAATTGGGGGAGTGATTATATTGAGTTATATTATATTGAAGACAGATAGAATGAAAGAAATGAATGAAGATGTAGAAGGTGCGTGTGTATTATGAAATGAAATGAAGTGGACCGGCAAGACCGCCGTTGTGAAACAATGAAACTGGAGAGACTGCTTGGCGGTGAATATAAATTCTGGTTGCTACATATACATTGGCATCACACAACCCAGGGCCCACATCACATAATAATATATTATCCATGCTGCTATACTGAAAATATATGGTAATCTATCCAACTGAAACATAGGCAGGCCAACATAAATATTTAGATCCTTTTTTGTGTTGCAGACGAGACAATGTGAACTGCGGAACTAAATCAATAGTTGGTTAGTTTCAGTCCCGCATAATGAAAAATATCTCACTTTGTCTCATAAAAAAGAATCTGAATCTTCTTAATCATCCACTAAAGGTTTTTATTTTACTTTTGGGTGATGTCTACATTCTTATGATCGCTGGTTGATTGATACTCCAACTACTATTGCCGTAAAAGTATCTCCCACATACGGCTCTGCGTCAGCAACGGTGGAGAAAACTCGTCTTGAGAAAGCAAATATCCTTAATGAATTGCACTCTCATAATAATATTTATGAATAAATAGAATATTTGGGTATATCACATGGGTATGGCGGAGTGCTGGGTCCAGACTTGACACGTTGTGGAGAGACCGCGGTGAATCTAAAACAACTAATCAAGCTAATAATCTGCAGTTGTATTAATATTTCAAGTTATTTTTACTGCTTTGCCTTTGTTTTTGTCACAAGCATGATTTGAAGGTCTCAGTTGTCAAATATAATTTGAATTTTCGTGTCTGTCAGATCTTGCGGTTGATGTGTCTATGGTTAAATCATAAATACGGGTCGAAAAATAAAAGCATATATATATTGTCGCGTTCATATTATTTATAATTCTCGGCAAAACATGAGTGGAACATAACATAACATCTTCGATGTAATTTTAATCGTTTTAATCTCAGCCATCTCAGCTTATTGAAGGAAATGTCGACATTCCACTTTATTTTGTTAAATTTTAGATACGAAAGTAAACATTATAGTAAAGTATTTTTAGTTATTTGGTTTATACAAATTAAAAACAGTAATCCAAACGAAATCTATTTTTGTGATTTTCATGAAATTTACAATCTGTCTACAAAAATTAGCTCTGTGCCATAAATACTTAAATTTGACAAACAGCTATTGTAATAATGTAGCTTCCACATAAGTTACCTTATTTTTATCTGCGGTTAATTAAAAATAACGTTATTCCTGAAAAACACAATTTCGAATAATTTAATTTGAATCTCATCTTATTTGACGTCCAATAAATAGTAAATGAGTTTCCTAACTATAAACTTCATTTGACCTACTGTTAATTAAAATTATCATTTTACAAAAATATTTTAAAAACAAACTTTTTTCCGCATTAAATCTAAATTCCAAGCCAAATGGATTTATATATATGTATAAAAAGTGTATATTCCATTTTTAAGAAACATGCGCATAAATTCGCTTCGTACCAGCTGTGACGAAATAGGGATAATGTATAAATGTGGATGTATCTCATTGAATTAATTCACATGAGGAAGTTAAGATTGATTTATATAATAGGCAAAGAGACGAGGCGTAAACTTTAACGACACCATTATTCGAGCTAATATCATTTCATACAAATATACACAAAGGGACACGAGTAGGATGATGTCAACATAAATGTCAAAATATTAACGTCGGCCATTTTTCTCTCTTCATGCGTCGGTCGCGGGATTATCGGCGACGCCCTGCCGCGCATGAGCACAAGCCCTTAATAAAACAATCAATGTGTGTCCATAATGTTGCACGCGAATAATACAACGAACCAATGTAGTTGGTGATCTCAAAAATAGCGTAAATGTCCGCTTTTCATATGACAGTCTCATTGATTTCTTTGATACAAAACAACTTTAAGAACTGATAGGGTATCTGGGACGCCTTTGACTAATCTGCGACTGAGGCACAAAATCACCTCACTAAAAGATTGGCCTATAAAATATATATGGTAACATTCATTATTGACTGTAACTTCCACAAATCTTGCTCCCATCCTTCTCAAGATAATCCTCTCATCCGGAACCTCGGTTCGTACGAACACAACATCAGCTTAATGCCTTTCAGATACAAATATAGATTGCTCAGGCACTATTTCCTGCGGCGAAGTAACGCGCTCGATCCTCCGGACTGAGATGTACACAGAAGCGGACAGCGTCGAGAGAACTCTCCAATTTATGATATGTAAAAATAATAAAACAATATATTCTTAAGTTTAGTAGTATTTATTTTAGTTTAAATATTTAAGGATTATGCTAGAATAAGGCGGCACTGTACATAAAGTGTCGCGCCTAATTAATTTGAAGTACTTAACTTCCAGTAAATTGTTTAGAGGGTTTTTTATCAGTAATTTTTTACCCTTCCAATTCATGTATTAATATAAAACACATATGATGTTTATAATAATAAGGTAGTTTGTAAAAGTGTCAAAGTGATTAGCGCTGATGCACTTGTAGTAGTAGATTAGGCGGTCTAGCCGCATGTAGAGTACTCAGAGTATCGTAGACTCTAAGGAATTGGAAAAAAAAAAAAAAAATCATTATTGACTCTTAACTGGTACGCACACATCTGATAGACGGCTTCGACCAATTCAATTAGAATCATTTTTCGTGTGTACGCACACACCGCCACTAGAACTAATAGTGGGCATAGACATGAGATGTAGTAGGGGGTACGCGTCGACTTGTAAAGACGTTCGTATTCTTTGTTGTTTTTAATAGGAAACCGGTTATAGTGATCAAGTAAAATAAAACTATAACTAAGTGAGTTATAGTTTTATTTTACTTTTTAACTTTTTTTTTACTTATAAAAAGTTATTATAACTTCACTAAAGGCGAAGTAGATAGCTTGGACTAAAAAATTGGTGTATATTCTTCAAACCGAAGAACACAACGCTGGCCAACGGCATTATTTTTCTATCGTAATATCAGTACTGTAAATGTATATATGTTGTTCAAGTCTTATAAAGACACTCTTGATGCGAATAGAGTCTAGGTCAGTGATTCCTAAAGTGGTCTATATTAGTCCCAAAGGTCTATAGATTCCCAAAGTGGTCCCCAGGGGTCTATGATAACCTGCAAGGGGTCTACGTCAGCGAAAAAAAAATTTGGGGGTCCATGAAATGAAAATGGGGGTCCACGATAGTGGATCTCAACATACACTGATAGTACCTATTTACTTACATTATAATCTTATAATATAAAGACATATACATTATTTATAAAAGTACCTATGAAGTAAAAAATTTATTATATATGTTTATAAAATTGTGTAAGTTATAGGATGTAGGCATTCACTTTGTGGTTTAAGTTTTTAACACTAAACTTCACTACAATTAGAAATTTACAAAAAATCAATATCATGTAAGTGGTGGGTCTACCAAAAACCGAAAAACATGACAAGGGGTCTACGACACAAAAAAGTTTAGGAACCTCTGGTCTAGGTGAAGTATTTAACAGTCCCTCAAATATATGAAAGTAAAATATCGGTATAAATATAATTGAATGATTTAATAATGGTTTCATATCTTAAAAGAACTGTTTCCTCACTAACGACCCACCCATAGATAAGGACCCACCTCTAGTTCGTCAGAGAACGTCCCACCTCTAGTTCGAAGTTCGAATCGATAATATCTACGAATATCTATGATCTTTCTGATGAAGATGCTTTGTGCTCGCTGTGTGGTTTAATTTCTCACAGTTTCGCAGAAAGTTTGATTATAAATTTCATCAAGTTGTTTGTGAGCCGAGCTTTAAAGCTTTTTGTCGCCGTATTTCGAAGCTTTCAGGTTAGTTTTTGAGTTTTCTTCCTGTTTGTATATATTGTTTATTCTTTCGTCCCGACGATTAATCCTACACGTTAGTGAAGTGTATATTTCGTCATAAAAGTAAAAACTGTTATACGTTACATGTTACGTTATATTTTGGTAGAGTTATTCCTATTGTTTAGATTGTCAGTTTTCTGTACATATTGTAGATAGTATTGACACAAAATTTGAACCTTTTTTGTTTTGTGACACAATTCATTAACACTTTTTGTGCGGGGTGCCGCTCTCGGGTCACAAGTACGTGTAGCGGGCGAAAACCATCGGAATGTGATAAAAAATCTAACTTTATAAAAAACGCTCTATCTTCCAAACCGTTAGTAATTTTCTAATGAAATTTGGAATACTCACTTACCATAGTATGGTCCTCAATATTGTATACTTTTTGGAAACAAATCGCTTTTATTTTTGTAAGTACATTGAGGCAATCACATATTTACAGCATGTTCACTATGATATAAAAGTTCACATAAAAACTATCGTTCTAATATCTAGATAAAGTATGGTATTTATAAAAACATTCACCCCTGTGAAGAGGTACGTCACAAAATGTACACATATAACTAGTAAAACTTTTCTTTTTGTGTACAGAACACACACGACACTGTCTTTGTGGATATTTTTTTTTACCGCCGGTAACAATTTTAGTCGCTCGATGTTTTTTCATGTCGAGTGATAACCTCCCTGGAGGATCGCTTTTGACTACATTTCTCGGTAATTGAGATGATGGTCCCGGTTCCTCCAGATTTATGTCGGTTCCACAAGGATGGTCGGCTATCCAAAATTTTCCAACGGCGCGCAAAAACTGTTTGTATGTTAGTCTTTTGGTTGGATTTAATGTTTTGTACACTTTAAAAGAATTAAATAAGGCACAATTCAACAAAAACATCACAACTCTCTTGGTCCATTTTTTTGTTTTTCGTAATACAGAGTAATACGATAAATACTGATCTGCACGATCAACGCCTTTCATATATTTATTATATTCTATTACACACTGAGGTTTCCAAATACGTTGTTTTGTAGTCCAATCGATGTTGTGGCTTTCTAGGATAGTGGACGAATGTATTGTTGAGATCATTCGAACATCTTTCTTAGATTTCCAGTGTTGCAACAATACATCTTTTCGTCGACGGAAAATACTTTGGCCTACACTAAGATTCGCCGTTTTAAAACATTCTGGAAAACCTCGGTTTATTCTCATTGTTCCGCACGTTCTTATTTTATGTTGTAGGAGTACTTCACTAGTTTGCACACTATTATAATAATTATCCATGTATACGTGATGCCACAAATTTAAATATGGACCGAGAAGCGAATGAATAGTCTCTAATAATCGTCTTCCTTTTCCGCTGTAAATTTCGAGGTTGCAAATGTATCCCGTAGTTGCTTCACTAACCATACGCACAAGAACCCCATATTTTATTATTTTTGACGCATTATACACTTTAAATGAAAGTCTTCCCCGCCACGGTACAATACTTTCATCCAGAGACAGTTCCCTTTGAGGGTTGTAGACAGAAGAAAACTTAGGTATAAGGTATGTCACAATTGGTCTAATTTTTTCAAGTCGATCGCTGGGATTCGCGATGTTCTCATTATTAGAAAAGTGCCACGATTGCCAGATCTGTCTAAAACGATCACGACTCATTATTTTTGAATAAATAGGTGTTTCGATACACGGATCTGTTGACCAATAATCATCTCTTGTGTCTTTTCGAACTTGTCCCATGAGCAAAATCAGTCCTAAAAATTTTTTCATCTCTACAAGACTTATGGACTTCCATTTGATGGATTTCTTCATTTTTTTGATCCGTGATTCGTTTTGTGTGCGGTATCGATGGCTTTCCTCTATCATCATCTCAAGTAAATCATCCCCGATGAACAGTTTTACTACGTCCATTATGTTTTCGGGATCGCTTGGTGGTACACGAACACCAACGTGACCTAAAAATGGTTCAATATTAGGTGGATTGTCTATTTCAGACCATTCCGTAACTTCCTCTTCCTCCGCATCACTTTCTTCAGAATCACTGAATTGTAAGGGCATCACTGGCACCCTCCTCCTGCGAGGGAACTCTTCACTGTCACTTGTGTCGTAACTATCACTGTCAAACTCAGGCAAATAATCGCTAGAAAGATCAGATAAATTATCCGCGAATATTTCCTCATCACTTTCATAATTTTCTGAAGTCATTTTTTCGAGTTTAAAAAGAAGTAATATAATTATATTCCGCTAAACAACAACACGCCCGTTTTATAACACCGTAATTAAAAACTAAAATTCGAAGTGACTTGGTGAATTTCAGAAATACAAATATTGAGATCCACTTGAGATGATTTACTACGGCGGACGGCCCGTAAACCTACGTTGGGTTACACACTTAAATGCAACAAAATAAATTCATTTCGATCGCTATAGTGAAATCGTGCATTCTCACTCATTTGTGAATGAATAATCAAGTACAAGACAGAGACGAATATAATTTTACCATAATATACCTTCATTAGTCATAAAAAATATACCGCTTATCTACTCGACAGAAACTTCGTGCGCTCACTAATTTATTCAGTAATTGAGTGATTTCTTAAAATTTCTTTACCATTTTCTTACTCTGTAAAACTTAAAGCATGTATTGACATATTCCTTTTTATAAAATCATTAAATTTTGTGTATTTTTGTTTAAATATTCATGTACAGATAAGCTCTCGTAAGAGCTGCGCGTAATTATTATACTACGTAATAGACACGAAGACAAAAGGATACATCGGACATATATCGGGATTTTTTATTTATATACATGTAGTTTGGACCTTTACCAAGAGATTGGTATACAACACTCATATAAACAAATCGGGTAGTTCTACCTTTCCTGCCTTTAAAGTAGAGTCAGCTGAAAAGGTAGAACTACCCGTCCCGCCGTTGAGCACCAGTCAGGCGCGCGGGTAGAACTACCCGACCCGCACAAGAAGTGTTAATATTTGTAAAATATAAATGCTTTCACTTAAGCGCATCATAATAGATGTGTGAGTAGCGTCGGAGCTAAGACGCCTGTCATGTTAAGATTCTTAAGTTTCTGTAATTTTCATCCTATCACTCAAACACACTGTGCAGAACAGAATGAAATAATAGATTTGCTAAAATTCATTGACCGTCATATAATAATACTTACTTACCGTCACGCCGTAGGCAGAGAGGATTGAGTACCACACTCGTCTGTCCTGACACACATTTCTCTTCTCATCCACATTCATGCATCTTCTTATACAAGCTCGCCGATTGTTGAGGCTTCTAACAGAACTGTCCTCCATTATCTTGTTTATCTGGTCGTGCCGAGTCTTCCGTGGACGTCCTCTATTTCTGGTGCCATCAACACATGCGTCATATATCTTTCTTACCATTCTCTTCTCATTCATCTGTTCCATATGACCAAACCACCTAAGTGATCCTTTCTTAATTTTACCCACTATACTAATATCAGCTTTACATTCTTTCCTTATTTCTTCATTTTTTACTCTGTCATAAATAGATTTGGCACATATACACCTAAGTGATCTCATTACCACTGCATTCAGTCTACTTTCGTTCCTCTTCAGCCAGCTCCAGGCCTCACTTCCATACATTAGATTCGGTACCAAAACTCCATTGTGCACCGCTAATCTTGCCTCGGTTGACAAATTCCTGTGAGATAATTCCATTCAAAGCGCCATTCACTTTATTCCCTGCAGTCACCCTCCTTTTGATATCATTCTCTGCTTTTCCGTTTCTATCAAACATACTTCCCAAATACACAAACTCATCGACTTGTTACAAACATTCATTACCTACAAGTATTTTGCTCGGTGTCTTGCTTTCTTCCTTCTCGAATACCATCACTTTCGACTTGATAACATTCATCATGAGGTCGCTTTTCTTGCATACATCGTATATTCTACTCACTAGACTCTGTAGTTTTTGTTCATTATTCGCCATTAATACTGCATCATCGGTGTACAATAAACAGCATACAATCAAATCACCCAATTTGCTCATACATTCCATTTCTTTCACACATTTATCCATATACAAGTTGAACAGCCATGGAGACATTACACAACCCTGCTTGACACCCTTTGTAATGTCAAACCATGGTGTGAATAATAAATTAATAATGCGCGTATTCCAGTGTGATCGGTGGTTTTTTTTTTATGAAGACCCGATTCTCCATAAAAATAATATATACAATAGAATATATTTAAGTAATGAAATAATATTTTTGTTATGAAAAGAAAAGCAAACAAATAAAAAAAGTTCACACATATATATAAATATAAACAAAGTATTAATACAGTAGAAGTCCGATAATCCGGCACGTTCGGTAGTCCGGCATCGAGCCGGTCCCGAACGTGCCGGATTATTGGGCGGTAATTATAAGAACAATTAGGTTAATAATTAAACTACAAATACAGTATGCAAATACATACAACAAAGTTTATTTTACATTTCATATAATGTATGTACACGTACTGTAAAACATATTTCACTTAGATTTAAAAAAGTCACGAATGTCTTTTTGTTTTCTTGACTTTTGGCGTTTAGTATAAAATTCATTTCTAATGATATGGAAATCAATAATTTCTGAAGCACTGTAGCTAGTACTAGCCCCAGCAAAAGAGATAAACTTATTTAGTGATTCTGCAGCTTCTGCCCAGCTGATTTTTTCCTTTTCTTCCGTTTCGGCATCTGAGTCACTTTCTTCAAGATTTTGAGTAGGCTGAGGGTTTACTACAATGTTGATAATGTCCTCATCGGTTAGTTCTTGTTCAACAGGCTCATTCTCGTCGATTAGAAGCCACTCCTCTACCTCATCTTCAGGCAGGTTTTTCAAGGGATTGTCAGCACTTCTAACGACATCCAAAACTTTGGTCAGAGCGTCTTGATGGTTTTCTTCATCATCAGTCTGTAGAGTTAGGTCAGATGCAGGGTTTGCAGCTGGCCAAAGTTTTCTCCAGCATTTTTGGAGTGTTGTATTTTTTACCTGGTTCCAAGACAGTGCAATAGCATAGACGGCATCTTTTACTGTAAACTTTTTTTGAAAATCAGTCACGTCACAGTCGGCATTTAACAGGCCTTGAATAAAAGACTTCTATAAAAGCATTTAAAATTTTGAATAACCCCTTGGTCCATGGGTTGAATCAAAGATGTTACGTTAGGTGGGAGCAGAGTAGCAACAATATTTTCAGAAACTAACTCATCTACTGGCGGATGGGCTTTGCAATTGTCCAAAAGAAGGATGGCTTTAGTATCTTCTGGTAGACCAAGGCCCTTGAAGGATTCCTTGACCTCAGGCACAAAGTGGTGAAAAAACCAGTCTTTAAAGAGGGCGGCAGTCATCCACGCATTTGATTGAGCATCGTATCGGACAGGCAAGTGTGTAACATTCTTAAAAGCCCTGGGTTTTGCAGATTTACCTATCACAAAAGGGGTCACTCGGTGGTTTCCAGACGCATTAGCACATAGCAAAACGGTTAATCTGTCTTTGTTTTTTTTAAAACCCTTGGCTGCTTTTTCTCCTCCCCCAGCTAGTGTAGATGTTGGTAAACATCGCCACAATAGCCCTGTTTCATCAGCATTGTAAATCTGTTCAGGTGTTAAATCATTATCAGCCACGATTTTCTCAAACTCGTCTTTGTATTTTTCTGCAGAGTTTTGGTTTGCTGAAAGTGTTTCTCCAGTTACATCAAGTCTTCGAATTCCATGCCGAAACTTAAAGTTTCTGAGCCAACCATCAGAATAATTACATTCACTTTCAGCAACTCCTAAATCTTGGCCGAATTTCTTTGCCTTTTCAACAATCATTGGCCCTGTTACCGGCTTTCCTTCAGAACGTACTGCACTAAACCAATTGAACAATACACTATCTAGCTGTTCCAGTTTTGGTTTTTTTAATGTTTGTCTAGAAGCCAATTTTTCAGTTGTTACCGATTGAGAAGCAAACTTCATTAGTTCATCTTTTTGTTTTTTAATGTCATAAATAGTTGATGAGCCAATATTAAACTCATTCATTAAAACATTTCTATTCTCGCATTTTTCTAGCCGTTTGATGATTTCTAGTTTCTGATTGAGAGTCAGTGTTACGTGTTTTCGTTTCTCTCCTTTTGAACTTGAAGGCTTAGGTTTTGAAAACATGGTCACTGTACAGTTAAAACGAAACTCACTTTTTTTATGAACAGTTTCAAAAGTTACGTTTACTGCGATGTGAAAGGACACAAAACAACAACGCACAAAAAATGGCGAAGACGCTTCGTGATTGATTAACGGAGCTGCACTGCACCTGAATTTGTTGTAACAGCTGAGACTAGCCGGCCGCTAATTGTTTCCGAACAATACCGAGCGCTTCCGCATGATCCCGAACTACCCCGAATTCTTCCGAATAGCTCTCGAGCGTTTTTACTATTTGCTTTAAAGACACACTTTTGGAGAAAACCAAAATTTTTACAATTTTCCGGAGCGATGCCGGACTATCGGGCATTCCAGACTGTTGGATGCCGGACTAATGGACTTCTACTGTACTACATTTCAGTCACGGCTATTATTGTATCTGTAACTATTCTATGGTCGTTGCCATTCTCTGGTCAGGGAACCAGCTTTCTAAGAGAGCGTCGCTTGCACTAAAGAGTTGGTTCTGAGCTCCAGCCACAACTTAACGCCCGCAACTTTGTGTCGCAGAAGCGGAACAAATCCATGTATACGGCCTTCGGTAAACATTGTAGATGCACTGCAATAATGCGCCAATCCTAATAGTATTCTGTTTGAGTTGTACTGAATTCGGAGATGTTTGTATTCACCTTGCTTTACCTCCTTATTGCATCGGTAGAAGCACCGTGACAGCATATTTGCACGAACGCTCAACTGTCTTCTCTGTCGTTCTATATCATCATCGTCTTGTCCATCTTTATTGAATATATGGCCAAGGTATTTGACCTTATTTTGAATTGAATGCTCAGTTTTGTCCTGTCCAGCCACATAGGAGAGATATTTTCTGGCCCTTTTTTATATTTGAACGCCATTATGACCGATTTGCTGACATTGTATAAAATATTGTGTTCACTGTCATATGCCATATGTTCATATGTATATAAATGGCGCATATAGATAGCTATATAGATGGCGCCAGTATAACCATATCATCGGCATAACTAATGTGGTTCACATTTGTCCCGTCCATGTGGCAGCTAATTTTTGCATCGGATAGTCGCTTGCTCAATTTGTCCATGTACATAGTGAAGAGGATTAGCGACATGCACCCGCTCTGCCTCACCCCAAGTGCGCAGGTAAAATGGCTCATAGTCGGCGTCTTCCCACCGCACTGAGTTCTCTTGCTGCCTGTGCCACCTGTCAAGTATATCTACAACTGGTTGGGAAACGTTTTGTTTACGCAGCTTCGTCCATAATCTGTCGTTTCTGACACGGTCATAGGCTTTGCTCAAATCTAGAAAGCACGCGTAAATCGTGGTTCTTCGACTTTTAAAATACTCCACAATTTGCCTTACGAAAAAGATTGCATAATGATTCTTTCAAAAAGTCTTGCCATTATAGTAGCTAGCGATATCAGCCTATAGTTTCTGGGAGTCGATATATCCAGTTGTTTAAACTTTAATATAGGTATAATAATAGTTTTCGTCATATTCGCAGGTATGTATAGATACTTGATCATGTTACTGAACAGTGTCGCCAGGAGCGGGGATAGATACTCTCCTGCATTTCTTACATGCTCAACGCTGAGGGAATCATGTCCAGGTGATTTGTTGGTTTTTGTAGCTTTAATTGCACGAGTAATCAATTCACTTGTAACTATGGGTATGGCTTCTTCGATTGATCATTCAGCTGTGTTCATAGGGAAATCCTGACCATTGACCTTAGAAAATTCTAATCTAAATATTTTAAAATTATCATATATGTTCTTTATTCCATTAATATGACTAGACGCCCGATATTTTGGATTGGTTATTTTTGTCGTACTGTTCCAGAACTTTTAAAAGTCTTTGCTTTGAAATTGTGAGGCAATTTTATCCATTCGTAGCTGGTCGGCATTATGCCGACAGTGTTTTAGTATCTTTTTAAATACCGCTTTAAGTTTACTTCTCTCTTCGGCGATAGGACCGTTACGAGGTTTACCACTCCGAATCCACTTTAGTGCTTCTCTGGACGCTTCGTAATTATAAGCCACGTGATCATTCCATCCACAAATACTATGTGTACGGTTACTGATACAACTGTTGCTAAAATTGATTTTTGCTGCCATCTGCGGTGCTGCAGTAATTGATCGATACTACTCTTCTATGTATAATCTATGATCAGGGTTGTTTAAACTGTTTTTATTGCAATGTTTCGAGTTTAATATTCTTCAATAGAACTTTCGCTGTCAATGAATAGTTTTCTACCTGAGATGGAGTTTTCGGGTTCCACCTAAATGCATTGGGCTGAAAAGGTAAATAGTGCAGAATCTGCAACGCATGATGCATTACCTATCTCGATAGTCTCCGACATTGGTCTGTGATCCGTCCAGTCAATATCATTATCGATGAAGATGTTAATAACCTTTTTATATGTATTTTGGGTCGCATAGCTGTGATCCAGCCAACTGGTGGTACCGTGTATGTCACTTGGATATGTATAGTTATCAATGATAAGTGTTTCTGTCAGCAAGTCTGTGGTTATTTTCTGAACGAAAGATTGTTAACTCGTTGCCAAATAAAGATCTCAGAGTCGCATTAAAATCACCAATGATAACGCAGTTTGCATGGTCTTTCTCTTTAACTATAGTGTGAATTTTTGTAAGACAGTCTGTAAATTGCCATGTTTCTGGAAGAAGTATTACGTCATACAGCTTGCAGAGGAGGTCACATACAAATTTTTCCATTTGTCTCACAGATCTCCAATGAATGGAAACTATTTTAATTATTCCCCCCGTTGTGATATTTCAAGTTTCTCGATTCAATGAATCTACGGAAAACAATTCTAGTTGGCCAAATCTCATTTGCCATGAGTGCCGTTATATTTTCTGCACTTCCTTGCACTTTGAATGTTCTGAATGGGGTGGGCTTCATTTGGTTGAGTATTTCTACTTTGGCCATGTTGTTTCCAATGCTTTCAAGGTATACCTCGAGATCTCGTACAGATGTCTTCTTATCAAAGCTAGACACATAGAGCGATGCTTGCATCTCAGTTACTTTCAATGTGGTTGACTGAGCTGAACCCTTTTTGATTTTTATGATAATACTTTGTGTCAATGTGAGCCGGAACTCATGTAAATGTATTAATCAATGTAAACATTAACTTTAATTGTTACATTATGAATCTTACCGAGGCGGGTGGAATGCTGGGTGCTAGGATTGTTTAATATCCCCTCAACTGTCGTATTCAGTTGATATTTTATGAATTTGGTTAGTAAAACTTGCCCTTTACTTAAGTTACAGTTTTATTTCTTCACTAGCAGTGGGTATATAGAGTTTTAATCAGTTTAGCACGGTACAAAGATAATATGACACACGTGTTGATGGTACCAGAAGTAGAGGACGTCCGCGGAAGACTTGACACGGCCAGGTAAACCAGATAATGGAGGATGGTTCTGTTTGAAGCCTCAACAATCGGCGAGCTTGTATGAGAAGATGTACGAATGTGAATGAGGCGAGATTTGTGTGTCAGGACATAGGAGTGTGGGGCTCTATCCTCTCTGCTACCCCTGCGGGGAAACGGCGTGATAGTAAGTAAGTAAGTAATGAACCGTCTGGTCCCAGTGATTCTGGATAAGAGTTATTGTGTTAACTGTATTCAACTATTATAGTTATTGTATTAACAAACACGGTCACTTGATAAGTTGGTTTAAAGTTATGTAGGCGTAATGGCAAATTATCCAGCCTCGGTTCAGTAGTCATTACTATTGATCTCAATCATTGAATGAAAGCCATATCGGAAATAATCGAGGCACGGAAACTGAACAATAAAATGGTTTATCCAATAAAATAGCCGAAATGGAAATGGCCAACATTGATAGGGGAGATAGTTACGAAATGGACGTGTAATGAAACAAAAGTCACCATCGGAACCAAACTCTTTTACAAAATTATTTAATCTAGTGGAAATACACTTACCATATAAGTTTGTAAATTTATTGAATGATGCATAATTATAAGACATGTGTTTCTTTAAATATTGCAATCCGAAAGTAGTTTAGTCAGCGTTCTAATCTGAGATACAGAGTGAGGACCAAAACTTTCTGACCCGATAGGGTTCTAAGAATGTTAGTCGTACAGATCTAATTTTTTTGTTGAAAAACAACATTATTTTGTGCAATTCATTTATACCGCGGGTTAGATACGCCCCCCGCAAACCCACCCACATTATGACCGACTTCCATTGTATATTTAATACCTTTATTTCAAAGGAGATAATGACATTTAATGTCATCTGTTTAATCCTTGAACAATCACCTTATTATATGTACATATATGATTTTGACACATTAGTACATTTGACTGTTCAATTTTGTTTTTTATTATAATTAAAAAGTAATATATATTAAGATAATTTAAAACTTTATTTAGTTATAATTTTTAATGTTCAGATTTCACTCTTGAAAATAACTATCTCCTTTAGCGCAGACTTCAGTTTAGTCAAAGAGTCGGAAAATATATTTTCTTTTATTAAAACAAATAATTCTAAAATTGAATTGTCAAAATATATTTTGTGTACTCATTTATATTCTTTAAATACTTAAATAAAATATTATGCTGTTGACCCTTTGAAACATCATATCTGGTTTGCCTTGTAATGGGTTCTATGGAAAGGAAATAATGACAAATTTTTTAAGTAAATAGAAGCATCACAAGACAATTGAGAGTTTTGGAAATTAGACAATTTATTAAAACCGTGTGTTTCAGATGAATAAGGAAGAGTGACAAAGACACCGTGCTCCGTACTGTAAGAAAATTACAGCGTCCGAAGTGCTTCTGTTGGACTTTGCGTGCGCAAGAAATTTCCAATTGATATGGTAAGTTTTAATCAAAAACTGCTTATCCAAGTGGCCATTTCATAATAATTATGTTTTCTAAACCGCAATAGTTTTGTCGTTACTCTTACCTGTTATTAAACAATGATATTGAGCAGTCGCCGTGAAATGATCTCATTTTATATAGCCTTCAGCAGGCTTTGGGAGGCTTCAGGTTGGACACTTATTACGTTATTGTCAAAAAGATTATATCCAAAGAGTTGAACTATCCTCTTGTATGGAGAAAAATTTTGAAGCCAGATCTTGTAGTATGCGAGAAGGTCATTCGGGTTATTCGGCAATGATCGGCAGTTCTCGAAAATACCCAAACATAAAGGGCGTCACTTACAATAACACCATTAGTCAATTTTCACCTAACTAATTATGTAAATTTATTTTATTTTCACATTTATTAAGGTCGATATTTATATTGTGTTTTGTTTGTTTCAAAATGTTGCGTTGTCTTTCTTTGAGATATTTTTAATCATTTTAAAACCATCAAAGATAGTGTAAGGTTAAAATTCGTTATATATTTTTATTTACTGAATTTACGATTTTAATGAATGTGTCCAAGTTTGTGGGGATTCGTTACTAAAGTAAACAGAATTAGTTTTGCTGGGTAGTGGGTAGTTACGGAAACAAAAATATGACTAATGTTTCCGTAAAACGAATACTATGCGATTCACAAAGAATGTCTCGAATTTCAAACTGGAAAAATAAAAGTACGCCCTTAAATGATATAATGCCGAAATTTATGAAATCACCGCATTTGTTTCGACTCTTGTAATATAACCTCTTTGGTTATAGTTGTTCCTTCACCGACAGTGAATAAACATTGTCCACAACGAAGTTAATTTAGGTAAATTAATTACAATTATTGAACATTTATATATGTAGTATTTATATTTATATATATGTGTGAACTTTTTATTTATTTGTATTTTCCTTGGGTTCCTTTTCATAACATAAATAATGTTTCGTAACTTTAATGTATTAATATGTATTATTATCTTTATGGCGAATTGGGTCTTAGAAGAAAACCCGATCACGCTGGAATAAATGCATTATTATTATTATATATTATTAATGGAACTTGCAAGTTTTTAAGATGTCTAAAATATTAGGTTATTTTAGAAAATTCAATTCTGTGAAATCACATAACCTTTTTCCAAATTCCTGCAGTTTACTAAAATCTTTTCAATTAAAGTTAGTCAGCGCTCCCTGGAGGATGGAGACGTTTGTGTGTCTCGCAATCCACGGGTTGCGCTGTTGTGATATGTTATTTCGGGTTGTGGGGGTTTTATTTCTAGATGTTAAAAACAAAGTGCAATTTAAATATATTCTAATAAACTTTGTGCCCTGTAAAAATAAATCAAATAGAAATAAAACGCAAGTTTATTGTTTAATAATTTATTAACAAAATTGGGTACACAGTACTCACATGCATGCTTTCTTATCTAGTACAAAAATAATATTTATTTAATTAAATAATTTATAAATAACTTTGTATACAAAATATATATTTTTTTACATTAATTTAATTGATCGCTTGATAAACTTTTTTTAAACATAATAATTGTATTGATAAATACTATAATAAATTAATTATGTATTTAGAAAAAAAATAGATCAGGAAATAGTGTCGGTTGAGGGGGAGCAAATATTGCCATATCCAGAGGAATCTCCGGAACTACCTTCACTTTGCATTTAAAATATTATTAATTAAACGAGTTGCCATGTATGTCAGTTGTCTCCCCTCCCTCCTGCGGTTCTCTCGCCACCCTCTTCGTCCATGTCCACTGGCAGGGGATCCAACTGGAAAGTAAAATCATTTTAATTTTGAATCAAACAAGATGACTTCTGTACAGCGCATTATACCTGTTAATGAGCGTCTGAGAGGCCATGATGATTTCCAAAAAATTCACTTACGCGTATTGTTTTTTTTAAATTTTTTCTATTTCTGTTCAAAAACATGGAAAATTTTTTGATCACCTAAAAATGCAATCTCTCTCGCTAGACAGATAACTTATGTTAGAATATGAACCAACACGGATGTTTAGTACATAATAGGTGTAATCGTGCGCAGTTTTCAGATAACATAATCCGTCTGCATAATATCTGCAAATTATCTCGCAGGATCAGTACCATGCAGCACACAGAAGGATTGTCGGAATTAAAAACCCTATCTACGCTAGTTACGCTAATACGAGAAAAAGTTTAAATGGTCCATACTTTTCAGAAATATATCAAGTGTGAAATTTACTTAAAGCGGAGTTCATTAGTTTGGCTTCTGATAGGCTCGCGCAGTACCAAATACGTTGTAAATAAAATTAAAATATTAGATATATAATGATGGTAAAATTACATGCTGAAGTCGTCGGGACTTTTTCAGCTGCGGTTTGTTACTGGCTTGATCCTCGATAATCGTGTCCAGTTTTTTGTTTGCCCCTTGTAACATGTTGCCATGTACGTTCCTCCTTCCTCCTCCCGATCTCCCGCCCCCCTCCACGTCCATCGCCACTGGCAGGGGATCCAACTGGAATGAAAAATCATTTTAAATTGGAATCAAACAAGATGACTTCTGTTCAAAATCAAGGAAAATATTTCGACCTTCTAAAAAATGCAATCTCTCTCGTCTCGCTTGACAGATAGCTGATGTTAGAATATGAACCAATAAGAACGTTATGCGAATTGAATAAACAAATTTGATGTCTGGAAATTATCTCGCAGGATCAGTACCATGTTGCACACATAAGGATTGTCGGAATTAAAAACCCTATCTACGCTAGTTACGCTAATACGAGAAAAAGTTTAAGTGGTCCATACTTTTCAGAAATATATCAAGTGTGAAATTTACTTAAAGCGGAGTTCATTAGTTTGGTTTCTGAGAGGCTCGCAAAGTACCAAATAAGTTGTAAATAAAATTAAAATATTAGATATATAATGATGGTAAAATTACATGCTGAAGTCGTCGGGACTTTCTCAGCTGCGGTTTGTTACTGGCTTGATCCTCGATAATCGTGTCCAGTTTTTTGTTTGCCCCTTGTAACATGTTGCCATGTACGTTCCTCCTTCCTCCTCCCGATCTCCCGCCCCCCTCCACGTCCATCGCCACTGGCAGGGGATCCAACTGGAATGAAAAATCATTTTAAATTGGAATCAAACAAGATGACTTCTGTTCAAAATCAAGGAAAATATTTCGACCTTCTAAAAAATGCAATCTCTCTCGTCTCGCTTGACAGATAGCTGATAGAATATGAACCAATAAGAACGTTATGCGAATTGAATAAACAAATTTGATGTCTGGAAATTATCTCGCAGGATCAGTACCATGTTGCACACATAAGGATTGTCGGAATTAAAAACCCTATCTACGCTAGTTACGCTAATACGAGAAAAAGTTTAAGTGGTCCATACTTTTCAGAAATATATCAAGTGTGAAATTTACTTAAAGCAGAGTTCATTAGTTTGGTTTCTGAGAGGCTCGCACAGTACCAAATAAGTTGTAAATAAAATTAAAATATTAGATATATAATGATGGTAAAATTACATGCTGAAGTCGTCGGGACTTTCTCAGCTGCGGTTTGTTACTGGCTTGATCCTCGATAATCGTGTCCAGTTTTTCGTTTGCCCCTTGTAACATGTTGCCATGTACGTTCCTCCTTCCTCCTCCCGATCTCCCGCCCCCCTCCACGTCCATCGCCACTGGCAGGGGATCCAACTGGAAAGAAAAATCATTTTAAATTGAAATCAAACAAGATGACTTCTATGTATAGCGTATTATACCTGTTTATAAGCCTCTGAGAAGCCATGATGATTTCCCAAAAAATTCACTTACGCGTATTGTTTCTTTGAAATTTATTCTATTTCTTTTCAAAATCATGGAAAATTTTTCGATCACCTAAAAAATGCAATCTCTCTCGCCTCGCTTGACAGATAGCTGATGTTAGAATATGAACCAGTAAGAACGTTATGGGAATTGAACAAAGAAAATTGATGCCTGCAAATTATCTCGCAGGATCAGTACCATGCTGCACACAGAAGGATTGTCGGAATTAAAAACCCTATCTACGTTAGTTACGCTAATCCGTGTAATCCAAGAAAAAGCCTAAATGGTCCATACTTTTCAGAAATATACCAAGTGTGAAATTTACAAAAAGCGGAGTTCATTAGTTTGTCTTCTGAGATGTTCACACATTACCAAATAAGTTGTAAATAAAATCAAAATATTAGATATATAATGATGGTATAATTACATGCTGAAGTCGTCGGGACTTTTTCAGCTGCGGTTTGTTACTGGCTTGATCCTCGATAATTGTGTCCAGTTTTTCGTTTGCCCCTTGTAACATGTTGCCATGTACGTTCCTCCTTCCTCCTCCCGACCTCCCGCCCCCCTCTACGTCCATATCCACTGGCAGGGGATCCAACTGGAAAGAAAAATTATTTTAATTTGGAATCAAACAAGATGACTTCTATGTATAGCGTATTATACCTGTTTATAAGCCTCTGAGAAGCCATGATGATTTCCAAAAAATTCACTGACGCGTATTGTTTCTTTGAAATTTTTTCTATTTCTTTTCAAAATCATGGTAAATTTTTCGATCACCTAAAAAAATGCAATCTCTCTCGCCTCGCTTGACAGATAACTGATGTTAGAATATGAACCAGTAAGAACGTTATGGGAATTGATCAAACAAAATTGATGCCTGCAAATTATCTCGCAGGATCAGTACCATGCTGCACACAGAAGGATTGTCGGAATTAAAAACCCTATCTACGTTAGTTACGCTAATCCGTGTAATCCAAGAAAAAGCCTAAATGGTCCATGCTTTTCAGAAATATATCAAGTGTGAAATTTACTTAAAGCGGAGTTCAGTAGTTTGGCTTCTGAGAGGCTCGCGCAGTATCAAATAAGTTGTGAATTAAATTAAAATATTAGATATATAATGATGGTATAATTACATGCTGAAGTCGTCGCGAACGTTTCAGATATGGTACTGAAGCTTGATGCCTGTTGACCTTGTCCGGTCTTTCGGCGTTAGATTCATGGTATTCAGGATCCTTTTCTGAAATCAAAATTAATCTTGTAAATAATAATTTATTAAAGTTTTAGGTAATATTGGTTGTGGATCGTACTAATCATCATAACAAACTTCCCAAATAGCAGGATGTGTGACATTGAGAGGTCCTTGAGAAGAAGAAAATAAGACGTCGATCTTCTCAAGCGATGAAGATACGGATTCCAGATAGAACTAAGAAACCGTTTCGAGTACAACATCTATTATGTGAACCGTCCGGCCTTCATATTAAAGGTTGCGTACTCACTATGGCTTTAATGGACCGTGCCAAACATATTGCTGAACCACACGTTGTCGGGGGATACACGTTTCCGGATAAAACCATGAATAGCGTCGAATAGTTCCAACCACTGCAAAATATTAAGAAAAATTATTCATGAATGGAAAATCAGCTGAACGTAATCTCACTACTGTCAAAAAGTACAGCACAGAAAGATGTGAGGAGTACGCGCTTTGCACTGCCGGGGAAACATTGTCAATATTACTGCATCTCTCATCATCTGTCATCTCTCCGGCGGACTTCGGGAGGAAGTCAGATCGTTGATCAGTGCAAGCATGAAAACATCTCCCCGGGGGGGCGTGCATGCTAAATCTGCGCTAATGTACATTCCTACTAACCCCTGCGGGCATTCTAACCTTTGCGTTGCTGATGGGTACGAATGAGACATGAAAATAGATGTTTACACATCTTAGGCTTTTTTCAAATAAGAATGTTAAATTGAATGTAAAAATAATGAAAAATTGTAAAGTGTTTATAAACATAAAGCGAAAAAGCGACAGAGTCGCTTCAGGAGAGGCCTTCGTCAAACATATTAATCAAACAGTGCCATCAGCGGGCCTCACAATTGTATAAAATTCAATTAAACAGAAATACAATTGACATTACTAGCTCAAAAAGTAAGGTTAATTGTGACAATTTGTAATATATCTTGTCAGACGCTGAGAAAATCGTATAATAATCTTATAATATAATTTTTAGTGCTTTATGTTATTAAATAAGTGATTAAATGTACTCACCTGACATTTTAGGCATTTTTATATAAAATTTTGAAATCTCCGATGCTATCTGTCACTCGCGTTCTGCGGTACTGAGTATTAGAAGTGTTGGGTATGAATGAGTCGTTCTTTTTGAACGAGTCGTTCTTTTTGAACAAGTCGTTCTTTTTGAACGAGTCGTTCTTTTTGAACGAGTCGTTCTTTTTGAACGACTCTTTGTAAAGAACGTAAAGAATCGGCTCCGTTGTACCGAAAGAATCGATTCTTTTGAGTCTTTCAGGCAAAGTAACGAATCAAAAGAATCGGTTCTTTTCAATCGGGTAGCTCGAAGATCCGATTCCGTGAGAAGAATCATAAACAACACCTCTACTGAGTATTGCACGTCTTCTCGATGCGGTCCTGATCTGTCACAGACAAATGTCATAGATATAAAATATCGGAAATGACAATGCAAAATGACGCGCGGTTTTCGAATTTTTGTAATGATCGGTATTTACCATAGACAAAATTTATATTTTATTTATATAATACGGAATTATATTATAATGTAATTTTTTTTTCAAGATTATATATTTTGAGTATGCGAGAATTTTGCATATTACGGCAATTTTCGGTTTTGGTTTCAGAAGTGTTAATTTAATGGTCGCGGTCTGTCTTATAATGCTTGTATTTTCTTTGTTACTGCAAATAACGTTCAGTTTATTAGTTTTAAATTAGTCTAAAGGTAATGTCTAAGCAAATAGGCAAATCTAGCGTATAACTTCCGATATATAAATGAATAATAAAAATCCACATTTTCGTAAAAAAACACGAAAACTTGAATTATTATTGAAAGGCGACCCTTAAAATAATTAATAACTTATCTTCTCGCGCTTCGCTGGCCTTCATGTTTGACACTTATTATTTTTCCGCTATTTTATCTTTGATACCAATTTTTAAATAGAGAATTTACACGAATTGCGATGTGTTGGTGCCATTTTAGAGAACTATGAATTTAAATTGATTTTTTTAGTTTCTTTACACAAATCGAAACGTTTCATAAACATAAAAATCTGATATCAATGGAACAGTTTTAAGAGATACTATGAAAACATTCGAGTTATTAATTTGATAAGTTACATAATATATACGAGGGCTGTCTGAAAAGTTTCCGACCTGACAAAGAAACGAGACATTTTTTCTTCAAATTAATTTTTATTTTTCTACATAGTCTCCTTGTGAGTCTATACCCTTTTCTCCCAGCGATGCTCCCATCTCTTTAACCTGTAAAAATAGTACTTGGAGTCTTTATCTGAATAATAGTTATTTACGAATGTGATGACCTCCTCATTTGATGAAAATCTGTCCTCCGAGTGCAACTTTTAGCTTAGAGAACAAAAAAAAGTCACTCGGGGCTAGATCTGGTGAGTAAAGAGGGTGGTCAAACAGTTCAAACTGTAATTCGTAGATTTTTGCCCGGGCAACCATTGAGGTGTGAGACGGCGCATTGTCTTGGTGAAACAATTTTTTTTTTCTGCGTATGTGGCCGTTTTTCCGTCTGTCAAGTAATGATGCATAGTATGCTCATGTAATTGTTTTTCCTTTTTCAAGATAATCGATTAAGACGACTCTACGGCTATCCCAGAAAAGATTCGCTATCACTTTCCCAGCCGATGAAACAGCCTTTGCCTTTTTTGTAGCCAATTCTCCTTTCGCAGTCCACTGTTTTGACTGTGTTTTTGTTTCTGGAGTATTATGGTGTATCCAAATTTCATTTACAGTAATTAATCAGCGCCAAAACTGTGATTTATTGCGTCTAAACTGCGCCAACAGAGCGTTGGAAATGTTCATTTGAACACGTTTGGTTCGGAGTGAGCAAACGCGGCACCCAATGTTCGGCCAGCTTTCTCATGCCTAAATCTTGATTCAATATGTGACAAACACTTTGGACTTGTTCATAGTCTCTGCTATCTCTTTAACCTTAATTCAACAGTCGTTATCTTCAGTGGTTTTCAGTTTTTAACCGTCTCGGAAGTTCATCGTCATCCGTACTGGTACGGCCATGTTTAAAAGCAGCTGCCCAAAATTTCACCATGGTAAATGATGGTGTAGAGTCCCTGTACACAACGTTCGACTCGTCTTTAATTTGTGTAGGTGTATTGCCTTTTAAATACAAATTTGTCGATGAGTGCTGCCTTCTTTATGTTGAGGTCGTTTTCAGACAGCCCTCGTATAATAAACTAAAATAAATTAAATAAACATCAGATGTCTCATAGAGACAAAGCTATTTTTATTATATTTAATGGAAAATATATAGAAATATGGGGTAATTACAGGGCTTATGACATATAATATATATTTTATTTTATTTTTCATTAAATATAATAAAAATATCTCTATGAGATATCTGATATTTAATTAATAACAGTGCCTTTGTAGGTAAAAATCCAGTACCTAATTGTGTGTTCTTGGACATATTCAAATATTGCTAAAATAAATAATACCCAGTGGCGATAGTGAATGTATGTAGAAGAAATATGCAAACGACGATACTGTTTTCTGAATTGTATTGTATACAGGAAATAAATGCATTTTGTTGATATTCAAATTATTATTATATTATTGATTCCAGGTTATCTACTTGTGTGAATAGCAGTTCAGAAGCCAGTGATCTCGCCATGATGATAGCTTCCCTATACACCGGACACTACAACATGATCTCGCCGAGGAACGGCTACCGTGGGATGTCGGACGGCGCACTTCACGTAAGCATGCAATGCCAGTGATAATATGTTTTTGTATTATTTGTAGGTATTTTTATCTTATTAGCTTATTACATTTATAATTACCACAAAACTTTGTAGAATGTTCAGTTTTTAATCAATTACCTGCTAGGTACATATATTTTCAATTCCCCCTGAGGCAAAATGTACTTTAGACAATCATCAAACCGTCTATTTATTTATTCATATATTCATATATTATTATACACAATTACTCACTGAGCTATGCCCGCGATGAGGGAAACATTTTATATGTAGATGCTTGTTTATAATTACAGATAGAATATGCACACTTCTTCTTTTCTTTTAAATTAACCAAATATAATTTATTTGAAATTACTAGGTAGTATATAGGAAACAATGTGACATAACCTTCAAAATAAAATTATGTTTATGTTAAAATGATAACTTTTTGATGAAATTTCCATAGCGCTCAGCTTATATTGTATATAAATTGTTGTGATAACTTTTGCAGACCACGCTTGTGTTTTTATGCTGAGGGTCCTCGACACAAAGTGGAAGCATCTTATAGTTTATTTTTATAAGAGCACCATCAAATCGTGCAATTAATTAATTCAAGTAAAATATTTCCCCTTAAATATATAAAATCTGTATAGGCAATATTGTAATTGAAGAACGAGTCTTTGGGTAGTGGAGAAATCTGTAAGGATGCCACATAAAAAGTTACATTTAATATTTCAGACAAAGAAGATGAATGTCAGCGTCGCCGCCCGCCCAACTGTTCAGTTAGACTGGGCACTGGGCAGCGTTCCTGAGGAGCTACGGAGGAGCAGTGACAGTGATTATTCACAAGGATGCTATAGGGACAGTAGATTTTATAATTTTTGTAAATAATGTTTGTTATGAAAATGTATTTTCACTAACACAACGAAGACACAATAGGGTTATTGAAAATGTGTAGAAATGATTGAAAATTATATATTGGTTGACACAAAAGTTTTGACGTTTTTATGACACTCATAACCCCAAACCATTCTATTGTATAAAGGAAGCTGTTTTTTCACTTTATATTCAGTTTTGGTCTAGCCAGCGAACAGTAGAGCCCTTGTGATTTTTTTAAATGTCTTATCGATAAATTGCATTTACGTCACTATTTAATTTACGAATTTTGTAAAGGCAATACTGCGATTGTGGCAACCAAAAACCTTTGCGATGTTTACAAGGTGGTTTTCAAAATTCCGATCTGGAGATTTTTCATTGGCGGACAAACCAGGAACCCGGCGGCCTTCGAAGTCCAATGATGACATGTTGAAGGTCATGATTGACGCTGATCCACGTCAAAATACCGGATAGATCACGTTGAAGATGGGAGTCGACCGATCAACTGTGGTGAGGCATCTGAAGCGCATAGGAATGATTTCGCAGTTCGACGTTTGGACTCCTCAATAATTGTCATCTGCCAATTTAATGGATCGCACGTCAACATGTGTTTCTTTGAATGCTAGACAAAAGATTGAACCTTTATTGCATCGATTAGTGACAGGAGATGAAAAATTGGTAGTTTACAATAATGTGATGCGAAAAAGATATTGTGCTAAGTCTGGGCAAGCCCTATTAACCACTTCGAAAACCGAAATGCATCAAAAAACAGTTATGGTTTGTGTTTGGTGGGATTGCAAAGGTATTATTTATTATGAGCTTCTAGACCGTAATCAAACAATTACAGTCAAACGGTATTGTGAACAATTGACAAAACCGAACACTGCACTTAAAAATGATGGACCTCATTTGACAAACAGAAAGAGGGTAGTTTTCCACCAGGATAATGCGTGTGACTACATTTTATTTTATTTGTAACTATGTAATACACAATGAAAAAATCTGTTTAGACTGTGCCCGTCTCACTAAAGAAATTCTGTATCGAGACGGGCATAGTTTACAAGCAATTGTTCAATTAATTAGAATTACAAGTAGTAGATAGAATTAAATTTATTACTATATAAAAGGTGTATATGAAGAACAATATAATTTTTGTTTCACTTTGTAACAATAATTAATATAGGTATGAGTCAATATGTTTGGGTGAGTGCACCAATACTGGCTCTACCCATATTACGAATCCAAGTTTTAATATATAGTTTCATGTTTTTGGGACAATTCAATTGATTTAAATCTTTTAGCATCCTATTAAATAATTTAGGTCCAAAATTTTTTATTTCCTTTGACCATATGTTGTATGTACTCTTGGGGTTTGTAGGTTATTTAGGTGGCGATGATGACTCAACATAAACTCAAGGAGCTAAATTGGGATATTCAGGTCTATTCTCAATCTCAAAGCAATATCAATAACCATGATCTACATCGCTATTGTATACTTCGTCAATTTTGACGTATTCTACGATTGAGTGACGTGATTCCAAAGGTTCAATTTCAACAATTGGTTATGCGAATATTGTGAATGTTTGTTGTCTATAGTTGGATATTTTATTTATGGTGTAGTCGGCTTCTGATTGGTCGATAACCAAATAGACAGGAAAAAGAGTTGTGCATTTGCAAGTATCGACATCAGTACATGATTTTATTTTTTCTGTTTTATTAGAAAAATAAACACGGATTATAATTTTTTAAATGTCTTATATACATATTCTTATTAATATATAATAATTAATGACTTACTAAAATAAGTAAACTGTCTCACTGAAACTCATGATTAATAAGTATTTTCATTGGTTTATACCATGTTTCAAACTTTTTGTGTTAGCAACTGATTTAATTTGTTGATTCGCTAATTTGTTTTTACGAAGGGAACTTTACAAAAATAAAATAAAAGGATATTTAACGATCCAACGTTTTTATTTATTCTACATATATCTTCTTAGATTCCGAGCCGATGCGGGACAAACATCTGATACGCACTGATTTAAGGGTAGGACTACAACCAATAGCAGAAGAGATGACGTAATAACGTATATGCCGCATTTGTCTTCATGAAAGTCTTAACCCATTAGCGGCACATGTATCCATATGGACATACATATTTTGGTTTTCGAGTGACATGGATTTTTATTTCTTTTTAAACTATTTTTTTACGTCTCATGCATATCTATATTCCAGAGAACTAGTAACTGGAAGAATTGACTGACGCATTGCTTGACAGATGAGTTCATTCTTGTATCCAACTTGGAACTCCAAAGTAACATTTTACTTAAAACCACAATATAGCCAGTCAAAATTAAAATTCCAACAAAACAACTAATTTCGTCTGAAGTGTAGGTTTAGATTGGTTTATTTTTGAATTGTTAGTATTTATTAGACTCTTCAACAAGCAAATTTATGATAGTATCATAGAAAAATAATTGTAGATGACATGGTAATATTTTCAATATATTCACAAACGTTTGTTTACGAGATAAAAATGTAATAATACTCAAGAGGTTATGTATAAAGGTCAACAACAGTAAATTAGGATCAACAAGGAAGGTAGGCTAATTTATAAATGTAATAAAGGAAAAATGTTCCTGTATAACTTCATTCCAGACTTGCCGTCCTCGAATTGGAATGCTTATCGAATGTTCATTAGTTGGAGGATTTCCAATGACATGAAGAACTGCATGATTATTATGAACCTAGAAGATTCGCCCAGCAACAGTCGGATTATAGTTCAAAACTCTGTGCTTCAGAATATACCAAATTGATTTTAAAACTCATATACATCTTTCCACAACATTTCTTGTTTTAATGTGGGCTTTATTTGTATCTGGATTCCGGAGTATTCCTTCCTGGATTTTTATAAGGTGTGAGAAGCCAGGAGCCAGGGTTCTGATGGATATCCAGAATCACCTGAAAATTCAACAATACGTCATCATTATACCCAAATAACGTAATGCGATTTGTATATTTTCACAATATATTTGAAATTAAAAAAAATAAAAATTACCGACAACCTCATTTTGATTTTCCGAAAATCTTCTAATTTGTGATGTGTGCCATATTACTGTGTCGTTAGTGCACCCGGGATACAATGCATTAAAAGACAAAATCTTAATATCTGCTCCACATATCTGTAACAAAATAATAATTATAAAAATTTTGTATGGTACAATTGAAATACGAAAAATAACCTAAAAAAACATGAGTATTATTTCAAAACATCTATCTTCGTTTGCCGTGAGAGATCTTGTAAATACCTTTACCGCCTCGATAAGGAAACAGTTATGCACCCAATAAATACAGAACTGTTTCCTTATCAAGGCGGTAAAGTTGTAAAAACTGGTTATTTTGGAATCTCCAGCGGATTATAGAAATCTCGCAAACAAAGTTTCTATTCGTATTCTCGAGTTTCGACTAAAATATCGATTTTTGATTAAGATAACGTAAAATAAGTACTAATACTATATTCAAAGTTCACAGAAAAAGGTTTGTTTCATAAATACTTATTGATTTCCTCATCCACAGTGTCGTAGTGAAGAACAACGGCCAATCCTGTCGCCATTTTTTATGTTTTGACAGATTACGATACTTTATCTCCCTCACTCTCTCTCATTCAAACATAATACTGACGTTAATCTACGTATTGTCTATTTTTGAGGGTAGGTATAACAATCACCTTCATTACAATATTGCAGTTTTGAGAATCGGTCTGATTATTAAGCGCCCACCTTATTCTCCAGATTTTGCTCTTTCCGACTACCACTTATTCAGGTCACTAAAAAGTTAAGCTTTTGCATTAACCTAATATAAACCGTGACTTCAATGACCTTCAAATATTCCAGATTTGGAAGCATTTTCGCATTTAGCACCAGTTTTGATGACCTTTTAAGGTGACTGGGTGTTGGAACTCCAAGATGAACATTTTTTTGTTATAATTATGACTAGTAGAGTTCCCTGCTATGAAAAATTAATGTTTGAATTAGGAACCCTTCCTGCCATTTGTTGGTATCAAAATATCAACATATTCACGTTTTGCTGATTTCAAAGTCAAATATCTCAAACGGGGGACCAGATAAAAATTTAAGCTTTTGCCCAAGGATCCGTGTACTGGTAACAAAGCCTGTAAATTTCATTTTGCAGTTCAAACTAGTTTAGAAGTTTCAGTTTTCATACATCTGTAAGTTACAGTTACGTGGATCTCCGTACAAAAGAAAGGGGCCGACGTCCGGCATTTCAACAATCGAAGAGCGTGCAGGAAAATGTACAGTGCAAAAATGGTATGCTTAGACAAAAGAGTGGCGTTCTCAGCGGTTTCCCTGCATGACATAAGTTAAAGTTTTATTTCACACTCTAATCCCTATCCTTGTTCCTGCTGAATTTTTTTCCTTTTAATTTTTCTTATTTCTTCAATAGTAGAATTACTTAACTACCTACATAGTGAATCTAGTCCTGAATCAAAATTTAATTCCGGGATTTTGTTGTTCAATTTATTGATCCTGGGAACCCTGGAATTTAATGCTGTTTGCTTATTAATTTTACATTTATAAAATAGGCTATAGAGAACAAATAAGTGCAATTTTTGTAAAATTGTTACTCGTCAAATAATCAGACAGCATCACAGCATAGCCACTACAATAGATTGCTGCTAGAGGGAAGGTCATGCGACCAACTCCAGTGCTGTTATTCTTCCTATCGCCCGTTTCATTGTGTTGTGGTGTATTATGACGATACTCGGAAATAAAGTGTGAAACTCAAATCAAATTGGTGTTATTTATTCTCGTTGACTGATAAATATTTATATTTAAATAGGTAAGGAACCATTGAATTAAAAAATATCTAAAATAATACAAGATTGTCAAATAACAATTTGAATGTAAAACATTTTTTTTATTACAAATAATATGCCCGGAGCTCTAGCAAAGTACTAGTAAGTAAGTAAGTTCCTAATTATCTACCATAAAAAGTACCATCTGAACAAAAAGCTTATATTATATCTACCTAATTTGTATTTCAAAGGACAGATCGTTTCACTAATAATTTTTTTGTAAGCTGTTATAAAACATTAGATTGAAAGCCTTTCGACGATGTAACCACAGAACTCTTGACATAAGCCCATTAAAAATGTTATGTTATGAAGGAACCAGATTTAAAAATGTTCTTAGGTTTTCACGGACGTTCAGAATCTTCTGTGGCCAGTTTTCTGGGTTAATATGGTGTGTATATATGACCTTTATGGCCAATGTTTCGTATCTCATTGCACGGTCCATCATCAAGGTTAATGCCACGGTGATGACATCAGCCCTGATAATGGACCCTGTAATGGGATCGAAACGTCGGCCAGAAAGATCAGATATACACGGCATTGTACACAGAAGTTTTGATTTTACAAAATATTCAAACTTTGGTTACATTTTACGGTGCATACTGTTAAGATGTAATTCTCAATTTATAAATAAAATAAATATTTCAGTTTTTTTCCTTTAAAATGTCGTCCTAGCCAGTAGACTAAGAATGCCTATCAGCCGCTTATGATAGCCAGATGACCCTCCAGATCTGTAAGCATCTTCACGCAAACAAATTTTTAATTTTTTTTTGTTTCCGGTGCCCAGCAAGGGTGATAACAAAATGGCATTGGATCAAAGTAACTAATAATACAAGTTCCAAGTAATTTTTAAACATGATCATTATATTGTAAAAAGACTGCCTTTGTCGTGTATGTGTCTGATGGTAATATTTCTCTGCACGACATCTACTTTTATCAATTGAAAGCTACTCTATCTACATATTAAATACGACACAATTATTAGATTTAATTATTAATATAACGAAAAACTGTTAGATGTTTATATAAATTTTTATAATCGAAATATTTAATTATATGAACCAATTAGAAAGATATGCAGAAAAAAGCGGTTGCTACCGGGATACTAAATATTTTTTCGATAGATAGTTTTTTTTGTATATTGATTAATAATAGAGTAGTTTAATTTGTATTAAAAGTATCACAAAGCGGCCTGTATTCAGACTGCGCCGGTAAAGCCCGCACCTTCCCTTAAAATTCCATAAACAAGTTATTTCAATGTTCTGAATTTGCAACTTCACAACAAAAGAGTGTATTCATTTTAAAACTGTATATATTTATATTTAGTCACTGATTTTTTAACAACGTTGTAAACTTATTTTAATTAAATACATTGCAGAAAATTGTTCTTGATAATTAAATCTGATTTAAGAGTTTTTCTTCAGTACGACATCTATTGTTGTTTGTGCAAAGTTAAACTTTAAGTATCATTGAGCATATTTTTAAGAATTAACTTTACGAAAAAATCGCTAGATGACTCTTGATACATTTTGATGTCCGAAAAATCTTGTAAATCATAATTAAGTATTTCGCCGAATGTTTTAATACATATTTGGGGGTTAGGACGGTGGTTAAATGAAATAAATGTGATTGGCGTGTATTGAGGTGTTTATTGTCGGTATGATAAAAACAATGAAGACAGACAGAATTGAAGAATGAATGAAGATGTAGAAGGTGCATGAAATGAAATGAAGTGAGTTGGTGGGCTTGCTCGGCGAGCGCGAGCCGGCAAAACCGAGGCGAGCCGTTGTGAAACGATGAAACTGGAGAGACTGCTTGGCGGTGAATGATCGAGCCAGGCTTGTAACAGCAGCTGGCAGCGCTGTCGCTAGCGTCGATGCCGACTGAGATGGCGGTGGATTTGAATTCCGATCGCCACACATATCATTACGGTGCCTTTGGGCTCTAAAGGATAGGAAGCCATAGGGGCCGCCACCGATCTAGGTCTTAAGTGTGTGTGTGTTTTGGTGTCGCCTGCTATCTCGGATGGGATGATAATTGATTCAAAGGCATTCTGATTTTCAGTTTACATATTTATTCACAAAGCACAATTAATCCCGACATTGGATGCGCGAAAAATGTTCTTTAGATCTTCCTGCTTCAGGTCAACATCCTCTGAGGGAGGTCACTTTTATTTATTTATTTTATTTGCCCGCCAGGATTCATCTCTTGCTCTTTTCTCGATTCTCGTCCCTGGTTCGTCCATTTAGACTGCCAATCACCACAAGTCGGCAATGTAGACTGCCCAGACCTCGGCGCGCAAATTCTAACATAATATTAAAAAAAAATTCTACCCAATCACAGTAGGTGGTTATGTAGCGACCATAATTCAAATCTATCGCCATCTCAGTCGACATCGACGCTAGCGACAGCGCTGCCGGCTGCTGCCACAAGTCTGGCTCAATTCCCCGCCAGACAGTCTCTCTAGTTTCAGCGTTTCACAATGGCGGTCTTGCCGGCTCGTGCTTGCCGAGCAAGACTGCCAATTCATTTCATATCATCATTGCCTACATCTTCATTCACTGTATTCATTTCTATCTGTCTTCATTGTTTTTATCATTTGTCACAATAAACCTCAACACACGCGCCAGTCACCTGTATTTCATTTAACCACCGTCCTAACCCCCAAAGTTATTTTCTAATTATTAAAATCATCCGAATACTATGCTCCATTTATCTAATTATTAGAATCGGCCGTATACGGTAAATTTTCAATGTATCTACCTACTCGTAAGTACGGTATCAAACATCAAAAACACATAATTTCTCTTCACTTTTTAGACTTTTTAGGTTATCTGTTACTAGAATCAGGTTACCTACATATATTCAAATAAATGTTTGTTTGTCCCGTATGCGTTTCTATACCGTTCATCCGATTGCGATGAAACTTTGATGAGTTGTTGTGCACACGCCCGCGAAGGTTTCTGAATTAGTACAACCATTTTACAAAAGGTGGCGCGCGAGTCGTTTCAACAAATGTGTGTATTTCATATAGTTTATTGCCATGAAACTTTGGTGAGTTGGTGTGCGACGCCCGCGAAGGTTTCTGAATTAGTACAACCATTTTACAATGAGAAAGTTCGCCGAAGAAAGCGACCTGCGCGCCACGGCTATCAGTTTTATGGCAAACCATATGTTGTGAAATTTGAAATACGGACACGTTGATTGGATATTTTTAGGATTCTCTGTGGCGAGTTTTCCAAGAATTATCGCTTTTTCTGGCGACTTCTTCGTACACGCACCAGACGGAAAAAACAAAAAAATATTGTGTATCCAAAAGCACTTCAATAATCAGAATTAAAATACAAACATTTTCTTTTTTTGAGTGTGTTGAAGTGTTTACGGCCTTCTACTAAACGAACTAAAATTAACCCCAAGAAGGCCCGCGTAGGTTATCGCCGTCCGAGAAAGAGACAGCGATAAACGTCAGGATATTTAGCGTTAAACCATAGACAAGAAAGGGTGCGTGACGTAATTTTATGTTGCCAGATTTCTGTTTTATCCAAATGACAGGATTTTCAGTAATATTATATACAACAATATATCGATGACGTACTTCTAAAATACCAAAAAGGAAAGTACTTGTCAGTTACATTTTGATTCCAGTCAGTGCGGGGTGTTATCAGGATTTATCTTGCAATACCCTTATATTTATAATTGTACCCTTATTTCGCGATACTTATTCGTTTGTAAATAAGTGATTAAACTGAATTAGATATTATTTTTTAGTTATTTTAGCGCGTTTTACTATAAAAATACAGCGAGTGCTTTGTTATAGACCATATTGGGAATTGGCGCGAACGGCATTTCGCGTGTGTTAGTGCTGTATCATAAGTCCGATATGTCATGTGAAGTGATAATTTGTATTTTAGCGTTTACAGTTATCGAATACAAATCGTATATGCATTTTTGGGTCTGAGCTTGTTGATGTCCAGGACTATGTTGGCAGAGCATTGGTCGACAAATCCATTACTGAGTTTATCGATCTATTCGGATACTGTGTCGAGAAATCCGTTCCAAATAATATGAAGGATGTTACATTTTTCTGATAACGAACCCTAAATGTCACCAAAACATCTGCACTGATGAAAAACTTCTGCTCTTCAAAGGTCGGCTTTCATTTCGTCAGTATATTGCGGTGCTTCGAAACACACCACACTGAAGAAGAGTTTTAGGTAAGCATCATTATAGTTGACTATACCCCCTCCTAAATTCCTACAGTTCACAATCTCTACAAAACAAATTACTATTGTACAAAGCAATCATCCATCCTATACTCACATACGCGAGCCCCATCTGGGGTTCAAGTAACACAAACATTTTAGAATCCAAACAAAACTACATCTTGAGTAGAATCACAAACTCAGCCTGGTTCGTCAGAAACACAATCATTCACAGATACTCAAACATAACCTCACTCAAACGACACACACGATTTATCGTCTAAATTTTATTCTAAATTAATTTCCATCCCAAACCCTTCCATAAACTCCCTCGGCCTGTATGATCCCTCATCCGATCCCAATCATCTACGTCCCATTTCACTTATTTACTCTATTCTTGTCCCCATTAAACAAAATTTATAAAAACTTTCACTAAAAATATAAAAATTTGTAAAAATTAACAAAATATATTAAAGAACTTTACCCATTTTTGCAACTATTTTATACAATTATATTAAAGTAAAAAGTATCTGATATTAAAAAAAAAAAAACAATTTCACCATGTTCTCCGAACGGGGTCCCCCAAAAAATGTGACGCCATTGTTGTTACCTCATATGTCGGAGACAAGAGGGCTCAGCCCTTATCCCTCCCCCCTTTAACAATCGAATCAGAGATGTAAGCATCACAGTAATAAATAAAATATATCAACAGTTGTGTTAGTAAAATCTGAAGACGTCCTTTCAAAAAATAAATAATAATTTTCTAAACGTTATGGTCTGGCAACACTATAAACTTTTATTTTTTCCTTTTTTTCAACTTTTTTTTTATCTCAAAACCGTGCGGAGTCGCGGTCGATGGACGCTCATGGTAAAATAAAAGCTCCATGTGTTTTTTTTTAGTTATACCAACGTGTTAGTGTTTTTTTTGTTAAAAATAAAATTCGGAAAATGCTAGTCTGTGAATTTTAAATTTTACGTATTTTGAGGATTTTTTCTGGGCAGCTAACAGGTTAATTACTATTTATAATGAAACGATTATTTGTTTTACTTAGTTAAGTTGGTACAATAAATTAATATTTAGGAGAACAGATTCTTATTGTGAAGTTGTAATTATTCAGAACATAGGTCTGTGATATTTTAAATATGAATTAAATATATTCATTATAAAGATATACATATAAAATCAATTTTATCGAAAAATATTGTTGTTGCGCCACCGGGATTCGAACCTGGATCTCTTTCCTAACCGGGGAAGGTGCTTTATCCAACTAAGCTACAGCGACATTATTTTTAGCGACAATTTGCGGTGGCGCAACAACAATTTTTTTCGATAAAATTGATTTTATATGTATATCTTTATAATTAATATATTTAATTCATATTTAATAAATTAATAGTTTACTTAAATATAGGTTGGTGAGATAAGGTCTCGTGGACTGTAATCTAGAATAGTTTAAAATATTTGACGCGACCCGAAATGGAAGTCTGAAGGAAAATAGGCCAAATGGATATGGTCTACCTTGCTTTTAACTCCTGGGTTGCGCGTCGACTGCACCTCCGGTTGACGAGCACGTATTTTATGCCGAACCGAGATCTCTATGACGGCACTTCCGAAATCTGGATTCACTTCCTCTGCGCGGTCCAAGCGTTACGCACGGCGTGAGTGCAAAGCGGCGGAAAGAAGCGCAAATAAATGCTCCGCGATCGAAGCACAATGCAAGGTAATCGGCCAGAGCGGGACAGGTATAGATGATTAGATGGTCGAAAGAGGACTAGGAATGTGTATTCGACTTGCGCCAACACAGGTGTTATATCACATTAATCCCCGCCTCCTGAACTCTCATCGGAGAAAAATATGACATAACATTAATCCACAGAGTTCGCTTGTTAATACCGAACAACACATTTAAAATTGAATTGATTAAATGAGAATCACAATTTTCATGATCTCTAATTTTCTCGGTATCCACAGATCTGAAAGCATTTTTAACTTGGTCGATGGAGATCTTTCGACGTTGCCAACAACACCCAGATTCTCCAAGATATAAAAACCTTACAGAATTCAGAAATTTATAAAATATATATTTTACGTAAATTTAGTCTAAAAAAGGGAAAGGCAAGACGTATATTTACTTCAAAATTTAAAACGGATGGCATACTATTATATATAATATCAATTTATATCTCCCCGCGAGGGATGGCTAGAGGGAGGGGGAGGGTGTAGGTTATTTTCGTTTTACAGTGATGATCTTGTCCCTAAACCGACATATTAGCTGTATAGATGATAATATTTTCAAATACTAATTAAATGTATTACTTATAAAGATATACATATAAAATCAATTCTATCGAAAAATAATGTTGTTGCGGTACCGGGATTCGAACCTGGATCTCTTTTCCTATCCTTGGAAGGTGCATTACTAACTATGCTATAGCGACAGTATTTTTGACGACAAATTTTCGAACCCATATGTTACACTTTTTCAAATTAATACATCTATAGTTACATTATTTGAAAGCTATCTAGATTGTTTTTACGGAATCTCAAATACCTTTGAGTAAACCGATAGCAGACGTCAGAATTAAGAATCCATTTTTATTAAATTTTGGACACATTGATACAACTTATATATTTAAATACTAATTTTAATGTATTAATTATAAATATATACATATAAAATCAATTTTGTCGAAAAATATTGTTTTTTCGCTACCGGGATTCGAACCTGGATCTCTATTTCCAATCCGGGGAAGTACAATATGTTATACTTTTTCAAATTAATACATCTGTCGTTCCATTATTTGAAAGCCATTGTTTTTTGTACATTTGTCATCAAATAATGGAACGACAGATGTATTAATTTGAAAAAGTGTAACAAATTTGTCATGAAAAATACTGGCGCTATAACACAATTAGCAGTGTACTTCCCCGGATTGGAAATAGAGATACACGTTCGAATCCCGGTAGCGCAAAAACAATATTTTTCGACAAAATTGATTTTATATGTATATATTTATAATTAATACATTAAAATTAGTATTTAAAAACATCACAGACCTATGTTCAAATTTTTTCAAATTAATACATCTATCGTTCCATTATTTGATGACAAATATACAAAAAATATTCAATAATTCAAATTTTCAAAATTAAAAATCGATTAAATTTTAGAAGCGAATTCCGATCTACAAGATATAGAGATCAAATTGATATCCCAAAACTAAAATATACCGCAACTCAAAATCAATATATTTATCAAGGTATCAAATTTTTTAACAATCTCCCCATCACAATTAGAAAAATTACGGACTATCATAAATTTGTAACTGAAGTAAAAAAAATATATACACAGACTAACTGAAACATAAATTAACTCGAATATACTCCTTCTCTATACACGAGTCTTACACTCATAGAGAAGAAACAAATGTTAAAAAATATATTTATATATCCACTGATTACAAAAGTTATTAAGGAGAACACATTCTTATTGTGAAGTTGTAATTATTCAGAACATGTTGTGATGTTCTAAATACTAATTTAATATATTAATTATAAAGATATATCTACGTTCTGAATAATTACAACTTCACAATAATTCTCCTTAATAATGATAATATTTTCACATATTTTCATATTTCTTGCTGTGGTATGGGAAAAAGTATCGATACAAAAAGTTAGGGGACGAACAGACTTTTGTACCCCTATCTAACATGGGCCACAATGCACCGCATTCTTTGTATTAATGTAGTTACGCCACAGACGTACACGAGAGTACAGCGTTTAGACTGGAAATACGAGCATGCCAAAAGCTCGCTGAACATGGGCCGGCATCGGAGAATTAGACGCAAATATGCCGATGATATGTCTCTCAGTATACGTGACATTTTTTAAGCGATTTCACACCTGAACGCGGTTAAGAAAAATGATTTTTAATAGGCAATCAATGATATCTGAACATTGAAAATACCACTGGAAATAAACTAGAATTGGCAGTGTGTGTACATATTCTGATTTCCGGAGACGAAAATAGCGTGTTTGAACCAGTGAGAAAAAAATGGTGAAGATGAGAGTGAAACCAATTAATTTGATTAATTAATTACATACTATTTTCACCTTGTTTCATTATTAAATTAAATTAAATTAAATTGCTAATAAGGGAGAATAAAATGAATTGATAATTCTGGCGTCTGCTATGAGATTACTCAAAGGTATTTGAGATTCCGTAAAAATAATGTAGATGGCTCTTTCAAATAATGGAACGATTACATGTATTAATATCAAAAAGGTAACATATAGGTTCGAAAATTGTCGCTAAAAATGTTGTAGCTGTTGCATAGTTGGATAATGCACCTTCCCCGGTTAGGAAAGAGATCCAGGTTCGTATACTGTGATATTTATATTTATAAATATCACAGTATATTTATGTAATCTGTAAACAAATATCAATATGGATTTTTTGAATAAATAATAAGTCAGTATCTTAGGTGAATTAATATATTATATTTTTTAATGTGGGATATAAAATCACGCAAATATAATAGTTTGGTGTTTTTTTTTTACTGGCTATTTTTATTTTATTTTATTGAGGGATTTTTACAGTGTACACATATTGATAAATGTCATACTAATAATGAAAGTACACAAACAATATTTGGATACATAAGTATGTTTAGATGAAAGAAGGAGAAGGGTGTGGAGGTTGCAACAAATGTTGCAGTGAAGGGAGAGCAACATGAGTTTTTATAGGTATAGTGAATGGCCAAAGTTTATATTGTGGTGGTTCATAAGAAGAACCCTCAGCCCTAACGGCTATAGAAGTTATACAACACAACGGGTATTTGTAGTTGAATCATAGTTAAGGATATTTTGAAACCTTTTTTGAAAATGGAAAATTGATTATAATATTTTTTTTTATTCTTTAGCCCAAATTTGAACGCTATTCGGTTAGATTGTTATCAATCATTTGTCTATATCGTATTATATTACACCCGATGTGTCTAATTGGGTATAATATAATAGAACAGTTACTGAGAGTAAACTGTTGTACATTATGGAATAACACTTATAGCTACATTATGTGGCTTTGGATGACAGATTAATGATATTAATTTATTTATTATTGTATCATTGAGTGAATTGATTATTTTAAAAAACAGTATAAGCGATATTTATACATTCTTAATTATTCTCTGATTTTACACTAATCTTATATATTTTTAATTTTAATTTACCCTGCATTTACGAAATATGATTTGTTTGCTAACTTGCCCTAAAACAGGCTTGCCTAGTTGGGCAATGCATTTTAAAAATGTGTTATCAATTTTCTTTTTGTCATGTTTTTTGGAAAGTTGGTATTTTTTTGTAAATTGTATTCAATATTCAATTGTATAATTGTATATGCAATTAATAAAAAAAATATTGATGTACAGTACTGGGGTGGGGTGGAGGGTGTTCGGAGGGACTCGCGCAAGCCTCTTGTTAAATTAAAGAAAAACAATATTCTTAAATCAAATGAGTTTCTGCGATTTCTGTAGATGGTTGAAATGTGTCATGAAACGTAAGACTTTGTTGCTTTTTGAAATTTCTCATAAAATACATTTATTTCGGGTGCATAATAAAAGAGACCTAGCCGTTTTTTGTCTATAGTCTAACAATGCTTAAAACTGTGATATTTGATGTATATTGATTCTAGATGTTCTTAGATGTTCAACGCAACATTTTCGTGAACGATTATCCTTCATACTTCACACGTGCACATTTTTTTCCCTTTACCGTAATTGAAGAACAGTTCCTACGATTATTTACTTTGAACCATCATTTACTGCAGAGAACTTCAGTTTCAATCCAGTGTTCTGTTTTGAAACATGGAATTAGAGCGTAAAGAATATTCAGGCCTATTCTCAAAATTGCAATATTGAAATGAAGGTGATTGTTACACCAACCCTCAAAAATAGTGTTATATTTGAATGAGAGAGAGGGAGAGGGAGTGAGGGAGATAAACGTACCATAATCTGTCAAAACTATCTGTCTATTTTTGAGGGTTGGTGTAACAATCACCTTCATTTCAATATTGCAATTTTGAGAATAGGCCTGAGTATCTATTTATGTACATAATATCAGTAACATTTGATTGCTTTAATAATTATTGCCTATAATTGTATATGAGTGATAAAAATGATTTCAACTCCCACCACTGTCTTTGGGGTTCCGACTCCAACGATCGATCTGGCAAAGATATTGTTGATTTTCTTGATGGATTCGGTCTCTTTATTCTGAATGACAGATCCCTACTAGTCTCCACATCCCAAAGTGCCGTCCCAGTGCGGTAAATCTTTAATAGTCTGGACGGCGGTAGATGACCCTCATGGTAGCAATGATCATCCTATTTAGATTCGATTTCAGAAGTTCCTATAGCAAAGAATAGGAAACAATAAAATAATTTAGATACTCACATACCTCTCAAAAATACCACCATCTTCGTCAGAACGGATTAATGAATTTATTAACAAATATTGCTATCACCACATGTGCCCAACATCCCACAAAAATCTAATTAGCGAGACCAGCTGGATAGGTTCACATTTCTCTATGGATGAGTTAAAATCATTTTTAACAGTCTTAACACTTTCGTAATGAAACTCTCTTCTGTTTTCTCCAGATGATAAATATTATACATACAATTGGCAACATCCCTCAATCTTGGAAATATCGAACAATCGTCCACATTTTAAAACTAAAAAAAAAACAATTCAGATATCTCGCACATATCAATTGTCCAATCATATACTTTACTAAAAATTTGATGATTTGACTGGTACGTAGAAAATAAAAAAATTCTCCCAATCACACAATTCGGGTTCAGAAAGAAGAAAAACACAGTTGAGAGCGTTATCAATATAGACTACAGATCGCTCATTGCATTGGAGCGTGCATCGATATTAATGGAGCATACGATAACATCATCGTCAGTATGCTGGAACAAAAATTTATATGTATAGGAATTCCCCCTAAATTAACACGTTTTATTGTCAATCTCCTTCTCCAAAGGTTAATAGTGGTTGTTGCCGTAATTACATTCGATAGCTAGTCCTGGATTCACTATTGGTATTGTTAAATATATTAATTCAATCCATGTAAATAAAATACAGCAATCTTTGTGAAACTGGGCTGTTAGACGCCGATGATCGATCTTCTTTCAGTCTTGAATCTTCTTAATCCTTCCGTAGCCGTGCAGTAACACAGATCTACCGTTCGGTAAGATCGATACTTGTCACCGTTAGATTGTGTAAGATGAATGCTCCGTTATATTATAAAATTTACCAGTATTTGTAGTAAAAGTATGATAAAATGTATTTTACCACCATTGAAACTAGTGAAGGCATATTTTCCGCACTTAAAAATTACACATTCCTCACGGTAACACAAGTTGATATCATGGCTGCGCACGTGTATTTTCTATCATGGTATGCTGAGGATTAAACTCTGCTGGCCAGCCTCCGAAACTTTATATCACCGCCGTAAAATATATCCGACCGAATCCGAAACCGTATCTCACCAGAAGCAGTTTCGCTTTTTTTTACCAGACCTACTCATCGAGGTATGAAACGCGTACACAGTGGTAAAAGTTAAAGGATTATGTCCTGTATTCGGAACTGACTATCACCGGAGGCCTACCACAAGTGTCTGTGTTATTTCCTATTCTATTTAACATGTATACCTTCGACATAGCTCATCTTATTAATCCTATTTCTCAAATCCTGCAGTCCACCCGATGATTTTTTTTTATCTACGTTTCGGATTCAGTTCTAAATCAATAAGAAATAATTCACAAAGACAGCGTGAACAGTCTGTCTTATTGACTTATGAAACGGTGTAATTGTTTTTACCAGAAAACCAAAAGTACCAGCTGTATAACTTTTGTTATTTCATTTCGTTCACTTTGTTATTCTTATTTTCTACCGTCTGCCCAAATATGATCTGCGATGTACTGTTCTTGTGGGTTAAATCTGCCGGCAGTGGTGCGTGGAGGGTCTACTATATGTTTTTATTTTATGTCGTCTCGTTTTCCGGATGGGTGTCTCTTCACTTCCCCTCTGCTACCCTGCTATTATTTTATATTTACTAATAAAGCGAGTCAACCGGGGACAATGAGGGCAAATTTTGTTTTGGCAACTGTGCGGTATCGTCTTGTCAATATGCGGGGCGCTATCGAATAGCTGCCTAGTAGCATTAAAAAATGCCAACCAGGCAGCGAATGAGTAGGACCGGGATAGGAGCCTTGAGCTCATTGCATCGGTACCGGGTAAGCGGTGGGTCCGCTCTCATTGTTATTGATATTTATATAATAAGTAACGTCATGTATTTGTAAAAATAAATTTTAGTCAAGGCATCATTACGTATGAAATTTTGAATCTCTATTAATACTTTGGCTCTTATTCGGGAGACGCGCACGGGCTGCCGCAAGTTGTGGATTGGTCGTACCGGGCATTCACTTTCACCATGGTATAATCACATCGAGTCGGCGAGGCCATATTATTTTTGATGAATTAGACAACATTGGATATTACAATGGATGTTGCTACTGTCCTGTGGTACATGGCTACGATTTGAATGGACCCATCTATAGAGATATTGGACGTCTTGGCAGATTATGGGGCTGGAAAATATGGAAGGATTGGGATACTGAGTTCCGTACCTCGGGTCCCAGGAGCTGCCATGGACTCGGATGGAGAAGGATAAGTAATTCATTAGGAGTGAATTTTTCTACGGTCTAATTTTATTTTGACCTAGACATGGGAGTAACTTTAGGCTATTATTATTAGTTGTTACACAAGTTTCCATATGAATTACCTCACACAGTTTATACTGTCTATAGAATAAATAAATATTGTTTTAAAGTTAAAGACCACTTTCATTCTGGAAACCTCTCTTCTTACCTATACACCACACTTCATATTTCAGATCACAAAAATACACATTCCTCCGATGAGTAGGTGATCTGAATCTCGTATCAACCAAATCTTATATTTCATGCTCTACTCTGTCTAGCCGGTGAGGAACGTCCAGCCTCACCTAGTAGGTGGATCGAATCCTTTAACATATAGCTTGCCTTGATCAAATCCTTCCCGTTAAATCCCAAATCAGGTTCTTGGGAGTTATTTTAGACTCCAAACTTATCTGGAATGATTTTATAAACCAAATTGTTAATATATATCAAGCAAGTCTCACTAGTATGAGAGCAGCAGTATCTCTCATGTGTGGTGTGGCGGGGCTGTCATCCATACACTCAAAAATATCATCTAGATTATGTATCTTTCATTATGGAACCGATTTCCAAAAAAAATCTACAAAGGTTAGATCATATCCAGTCGCTAAATGTTAAAGGTTAATAATTGGAGCAATGCCGTCTTCCTTAATAATGCTCTACAGGTAGAAAAAGTAGACCCTCCACTTCAATTGAGAAGACAGTTTATGTCTGATAAATTCCTTTTCAAATGTATGTGTCAAAAAGATTATCCTCTAATACTAAAAATTAAAATTCTTACAGAACAACTTAGAATTAGTTCATATTGGAAAAATAAAAGTTCCCCATTGTTAACCAATAGTTTCAAGACTTTTCAAAAGTATTCTAACAACATTTTAAGACAAAACCTTCTTCCCCTATATACCTCTCATTTTCAAACCCATAAATTCACCCCCAACATACTACTGTCATCGGAATTCAGAATAATCCCCGTGCCAAAAGAGACTTATCAATATTATCAAATCAAAGTTGCTGGGTTGGAAACTTTTATTTACGGATGGCTCCAAAATAGATTTAACTAGTTACACCGGGGCAGCAACATTCTATGATTCAGAAAATCTGCAACAAAAACATCGATTACAAAAAGAAGTCTCAGCATTTACTGCTGAGGGCATTGCAATCCTCGAGACATTAAAATACATTATGAAAAATCTACCAATTTGCAATAAAATCCTGATCCTGTCAGATTCTCTTAGCGTTCTACAAAAATTAAAACCGTGCCGCTTTTCATACGCCGAAAACGAGCAGTGCATACAAATACGAGAAATAATGTTCAGCATGAAACATAAATACATGGATATTACTTTAGCTTGGATTCCCAGTCATTGTGGAATCCCGGGAAATGAAAAGCCTTAGCAATGGAAGCCTCCACTTCTAACGTCTCTTTACATAATCATCTGAAAATATCTGATTTACTTCTCATTCTTAAAGAGAAAATGATCTGCTTTTGAAAAGATAAATGGGAGACTTCAAAACTTTTAAAAGGTTTGCGGTTTAGGTTTTGCGAAAATTAAATTCAATTCCTACTAGGCCCTGGTTTTCCAAAACAAAATTAAATAAGTTTGAAGCTTCCTAAATCTGCCGTATGAGGATGTATCAATTCTCACTTGTTTAAAATCCGCATTCGGGACTCTCCTATGTGTGAATGTCAACTAGAATAGAAAAATCATGTTTTTTAGGATGCCCTATCAACAAAATTCCATTCCCCATCAACATCCCAACTTTGTTATCATCTTAAAATATTACGAGGTTCTTAAAAGCCAACGAAATAAATCTGTAAAAATTTTATGTATCCAAAAGAAATTTCTTATTAAATAAAATTACTTGGTAATGGCAAGAATACTAAAAAAGGAGTGAAACACCTATTAAAAACTTACACTAATATACCATAAATCATAATAATACCATAACTAACGTTCAGAACACAGTTGTAGGGCACACTTCACCAGCTAAGGCTAAAATGTTCCGACGTCAGGTGGCATCGATGACACAAACGCATAACGCATGTGCGTACTTACGTACGCGTACCGGATCATTCGCTTGTGAACAAATACAATTTCACTGAAATTGTAAATAAATTGTTTGGTACATACGTGTTTACTGAAACATACTACTGTATATACTGTTTTTTTATATGTACCTATATATGTAATTTTTCCCAATGTAATTTATATACAGTTAAACCTCTATATTCATCAGCCTCTATATTCGATATTCGTTGCATTTTGATAACAAACAAATGTTTCCATATTCGTTAATATTTTCTATATTTGTCACTTCCACTGCTCCAGCAATGCTGTCTAGCTGGCGTAATAATAGAGATACAGGTTCGAATCCCGGTAGCGCAAAAACAATATTTTTCGACAAAATTGAATTTGTATGTATATATTTATAATTAATACATTAAATTAGCATTTAAAACATCACAGACCTATGTTCTGAATAATTACAACTTCACAATAATACAATAGGTACGATAGGGGTACAAAAGTCTGTTCGTCCCCTAACTTTTTGTATCGATACTTTTTCCCATACCACAGCAAGAAATATGAAAATATGTGAAAATATTATCATTATTAAGGAGAATTATTGCGAAGTTGTAATTATTCAGAACGTAGATATATCTTTATAATTAATATATTAAATTAGTATTTAAAACATCACAACATGTTCTGAATAATTACAACTTCACAATAAGAATGTGTTCTCCTTAATAATTAATAATTCAAATTTATGAACATATACTAAATAAATGAGAGAGTAGACTTCTTCTTCTTTTTTTAAACAGGCAATCCACCATTCAAGAGTGATTTGTGCCATTAAACAGAATAGGGAATATTGTGTTACAAGTTAATACCATTGACGTTCAAGAAATTTGCTATTATATAGATTAAATGTGGCGAGTTAAGGGAAAGAATATGACACAAGTTAACCGGGAGTTGAAAATTACCATTGACAAGATTATTGTAAAAAAAACCTGTGATCCGCAATGGACAGGCAAAAAAGACATGGTCAAGGGTTTCCTCCTCGGCACCACACTCACACATTGGGGAGTCTATTATGTTCAATCTGAAAAAAATGTGAGGCCACCTGGCAATGGCCAATTCTCATTCTAGAGATATGTGATACTGTTCTTTTAGAGACTTTCCTGTTGGAGAACCAAGGGGTGCGGGGAATAGATCTTTGGATTATTTTAAGCCGATTACCCTTGTGATTGTTTGGATCCATCCATTGTGCAGACCAAATAGAATTCGTACGTTTTTTTACCATATTAAGTCTGTCGTACATCGGGATATGGAATTGATGGGGAAAAACTCCGGAAAGAGTAGCCTTCTTGGCCAGTTTATCAGCACATTCATTTCTCTGAATTTATTAATTAAAAGTAATATAATTTTCTACTTTTACAACAGTTTACGCTACAACAAATATAAATTTAGTCGACAAATCCAAACGATTTTTTTTCCGATAGTTTATATTATTTGTTGCCATTGATGAGACAATTCAGGAGGAAACGAAGACACAAAATAAATTATTCTGTAGTATCTCATTCACATAGCCGACGACCGAAACTATCTAAAAAAATCATATCTGACAGTAACTGTTCTAATCCGACTAGTAAATGCCGAACGCAGAACGTAACTGAATATGAAAAAAAAAAATAAAAAATTTCATCATTTATAATTTACGAGTATTATTTGAGAATTTTTCAAAATACTCGATTATCGAGTACTTAAAAAATTGATGAGTATACTCAAGTATCGAGTACTCGAATCGGAGAGTCTAGTTGAAACCTATCTAATACCTGATAATACTGATGCTGAACGCACCCAGCAAGGCGGTACTTGAAACGCAACTCTCACCAGCTATGAAGGCGGGCCAAATTACGAGTTTCATTCAACATATTGACGTGTTCCAAGCACCAGTGTACATTTTATAAAGTTTAATAAATTTAGTGTATCCGTATTACATATCAACATAAATTCTTATATTTCGATACGGATACGAGTCACAGCACACTATGCGATACCAGAGGAACACGAGGGTATTTGGCTGATTATTGGGGGCATCAAATCAAATCAAATCACAACACACATCACCCTCAAAATTTCTGATGTCATAAATCATAAATATGAAAATCACATACCAAAATCACACACATATACCATATTGATGACATGAGCTTCTTCCCAAAATTGGTGTACATTATATTAAATACGTAATAACATTAAATTAATTTATTTCCAGCCAGCATTAGACAACGCGAAAATTGTAAACATACCTTGGCTCGATTTCCATTTTGAGTATTTATTAATATAAAAAAATACAAAAGACAACTCCACAAGAAACAAACATGTCAAACACACGAATGAAAAATATCGCGAGCAGATGATTGAATACGTCAGAGGTAATAACAGAACCATCTGGAAAATCCCGAAAAATATATCGTGCACCCCCTCCTGGCAAAATGAATATAAATGATAACCTTTCTCAAATTCCTCATCTTATCTAATGAATTCGTTGGGGTATAATAAAAATGATGTATTATATAAAATAAATATATTGAAATGAAGCAATATAAACTGAATTATACACGCCACGTGACTCTTGGTAACCTACATACATATTTTATGCGAAAATATTATTTATGTTTATTGCATAATCACTATCGTTTTTAATAAAATAATACTATTAAGAGAGCACATTCTTATTGTGAAGTTGTAATTATTCACAACATAGCTGTGATATTTTAAATATTAATTAAATGTATTAATTAGAAAGGTATACATATAAAATCAATTTTATCGAAAAATATTGTTGTTGCGCCACCGGGATTCGAACCTGGATCTCTTTCCTAACCGGGGAAGGTGCATTATCCAACTATGCTACAGCGACAATTTTCGAACCCATATGTTACCTTTTTGCTATTAATACATTTAATCGTTCCATTATTTGAAAGAGCCATCTACCTTATTTATTTATAACTACCGTGGCGTGCAGTAGGTATAGATTTAGGTTATGCTGTTACCAATGATATTATTCAATCATATATAATATATGTACTTTCGTTTAATCAACGTCTTTAGACAAAATGAATCCGTCGTTTATACGACCCTACCATGTATACATTTGTAATTTTAGAGTACTATTTATAATGTTTTTCATGTTTAATTTTTAACATAAAATAATACCTTCTTACCCGTATAAAAAATGTATGGACGTTTTTAAGAACACTTTATGACTGAACATGATTCTTTTATTGTTTGAGAATTCTTCACGCAATAACCAAACGAAATAATAATCATGCACCTCGAATGCAAAGAACGGCCATGAAATCAACACTTTAAAAACAGTAAGATAGTAAAATTCACGAATTAGTAAAAGAGAAAGTAGACACTTGAATGATTTGCACGCAGTTTTAAGCCTTTCCAATGTTATTCTGTTAAAAAACAGCATACAAAACTGATCATCCGAAAGGAATTTTCAATTCAGTAAATAGTAAATTGTATGACTTGAGTAATTCACTAGCTTAAAGATAGAACAGAGTAATGTAAAATGTGGTACAGCGGTAAGTTTTCGTGGTAGTTTTATAACTAAGTAATTACTGTCTTTACTGGTACGCAGATGGCGCTATTTGTAAAATAATATTTCCGTTAATGTTAATCCAATTATTTAATTTATATTTGTTTCTCAGAATTTTTAGTAATGTCCAGCCTTTTTTGTTTGTATGCACCGCACGCCCCTGGTAACTACTCACGTAAAGTACAATGCTATGTAACCGTTTTTATTACAAATTAAAATTTCTTTCCTTTATTCCTTCCCAGTGAATTGTACACATAAAACACGCGATGTTTACACATAATCACGAGAGTACTAATTATAATAAGTGTTTTTTTAGTGTTTAATGTGTTAATGTTTAGTGTCCGGGCAGATGGAAGATAATGTCACGATATGACATCACGAGGCGATATATTATATTTTCAGGTTCGAAATAACATTAAGCTGAATAAATATAATCGAAATTATAGTCTCACTGGCGGGGAACGGAACCCGCTTAATAATTTGAAAGCCATCTACTTTACCGTTGAGTAATACGATAGGAGACGCCAGAATTAACAATTCATTATTATTAAATTTTGGACACATTGATACAACTTATATATTATTAAGGAGAACACATTCTTATTGTGAAGTTGTAATTATTCAGAACATAGGTCTGTGATATTTTAAATATTAATTAAATTAATTTTTTTTTTTTTTTTTAGGAGAACACATTCTTATTGTGAAGTAGCGCAACAACAATGTTTTTATTTTTCGATGAAATTGATTTTATATGTATATCTTTATAATTAATATATTTAATTCATATTTAGAACACATTCTTATTGTAAAGTTGTAATTATTCAGAACATAGCTCTGTGATTTGTATTTGAGATTGGAACTGGAAATGGAACGATAGATGTATCAATTTGAAAAGTGTAACATAAAGGATCGAAAATTTGTCGTCAATGCATTGTGTGCTGTAGCATAATCGGTTAATGCACGTTCCTCGGATTGGAAAAGATCCAGGTTCGAATCCCGGCAGCAATGACAAATAAAATTGATAAAATTGATTTTATATGTATATCTTTCTAATTTAATTGGTATTTAAAATATCGCAGACTAATGTTCTGAATAATTTCAACTTCACAATAAGAAAGTGTTCTCTTTAATAATTAAAATATTTTAAGCTACTTTTAAAATTAGCAATATTAACTTTGCGGTTAAAATTCATATTTTTATTTGTTTTCTTTGTTTTATTAACTCCTTAATTAAGTTTAAATACATTTATCGGTTTCGAAAAATACCATACATTATTGTTTCTTTACCAGAATCTATTTTAAAAAAAAACAACAATTATTTAAAAAATAAAAAATGAATTTAGTACCTAACTCAAAATGTTACTTAATACAAATTTACTCGAATAATTTTTAGGAAAAAAATTTTCTAATGGGACCTGAAGTTAAATTTAGTTGGTTGTTTATAATTTTTTGATTAGTTTTACACGCTTTATTTATTTCCAACGATTCCAAATTATTTAATTTGTGACCAACACGGTTTATATACAAACTTGATAATCTCAATTTTTTATCAAAACCATGACCATTTTCTATCAAATGATTAGAAAATTCTGAAAATCCACTATTTTATAAACGTCTCAAATGCTCCCTTACTCTGACGAGTTCGATTCTAAATTTTTTTCCTAAAAATTATTCGAGTTAATTTGTATTAAGTAACAATTTGAGTTAGATACTAAATTTATTTTTTAAATAATTGTTTTATTTTTATTTAAATAGATTCTGGCAAAGAAACAATAATATATATTATTAATTAGTAATGACATCCTGAAGAAGAAAATGGTATAATTTCGAAACCGGTTGATGTGTTCAAACTCAATTAAGTGGTTAATAAAACAAAGATAATAAATAAAAAAATATTTTAAACGATTTATTTATACTACCTTGATACAAATTTTACCAATAGAAAGAATTGTTTAATTAAAATGAAATATCAGTACATAGACTCATTGTCGTTCATCAGTTGAGTGATTTTAGATCTCCTCAGCAGCAGTTAAAACTGAATAATTGTTTGTACTTTACGCCTTATATTAATATTTTGAGAGTTGTTTACTCTCGTTTCGATTTGTCATAGTTACATATATTTTTATTTTATTACATTTATTCATTATTAACATTATCAACATAATACTTTCAAAGGTTGGCTCCGGTGTCATCGTACCAGAGCCACACCTGTACAATTTGACGTGAGACTCGTTATCACATTCAATTCAGAAGGCAGCCAGAAAGGAGCTATAGAAATCATGCACCCCCGAAAGGGGAGGGTAGACGTCACATTTATATGTTGCTGTCGCAGAACTCGGTCACAGTCTGGCAGAAATTCATCCTGTCCAGGTCGCAAGAGGTGCGAGGGAGGGCGGCCAGTAGAATGCTCCGTTAGGTCTCTCTAGCCACTGCTCTTACAGGCATCGCCCATCCCAGCAACCCCCAGCGAGAGACTCACACACTAATAAATACCCGGAAATGTCCAAGATTCCTTTCATTTCTCAATAGGTCATCGTTCCGGAGATCCGGTGGGAAGACCATTATATTAATGTTTAATGATTTATGTTGATTTGTCAGAATAGACAATTAAACGGCGGATCTAAGTTGGATTTATCATATCGGATCTGTCATATCGAACATCGTGTACACTGGTTTAATTATTGTCTCTATCTTACGATCTAATTCTTATATCTAAGTGTATCCCCAGATCATATACAATATTGAGATGTATCTCAACTAAATATTGTCTTGTCTTATCTTGTCTCGTTCCATGGCCACTGGTCTTAAGAGTTCTACAAAAAATGTACATATCTCAGGTAACTTGCAAATGAACGTAAATGGTTCTGTAACGTAAAGTCTTCTGTTGGTATAATTTTAATATCCGTAGACTTAAACAAGATTTGAAAACAAAAACTGGTGCCATATTTCATCCATTTACAAGGCTCAGTTACCTAATAGGGTTTAAATATAAAAGGTTTCGAAGTGTTTTGGAAAACGTTAACCCTTATCACTTTCAAATATTATTTAGGTTTCGAATTAATGATTCATAAATGGCACTTCTACCAGAAGAACATGGAAATTTGAGCGTCTAGATTATGCAATAATTCGGAAGCTTTTATTCTTTTTATTTACTTTTCCTCTTTCTCTCTTATTCTTGTCGCTCATCTACATTCTTTTGCACTTTTTCTCTTTTGTATAAACCAGGGCTGCATTAAGTGCCTTAAATGTGGGCCGGTTTAAAAAAAAACTTAATAATCATAATAAATAATTCATTAACTTTGTTTTAAACCGTTTAAATTATTTCAATGTTTTTAAACTATTGGACATACGGTTTTAGTTAATTTTTTTATCATCGTAATTTTGGAAATATTGAAGAAATATATTTTTCTAGTTGGAAGCGGACATCTTTTTAATTGTAAATTAATAAATATTTGATTTAATTAAAGTTAACAGATCCATCTTCATTCTCGTATCATCGAGATCACACTAGATTGAAGTATGTACATGACTTTTGACATATCTAGAAGGTTGTATGTGTGACCGTCTCTTCGGATGAGATTCTCGACTCGAGACACTCCGAGACATGGATTATGCATTTGTGAGATTTTTTAGAGACAATTTTTGGCTGTAATAGTTCACCGTGTATACATCAAGTCTCGCCCCTCACTTTGTACTCGAAGTGCGTCAAAAGTCAGTCAATTGGTGCTTAGTTCATCAGTTAGATGAATTAAAATTTCTTCAGTATCAGTTTGACTAACTTTTAGAATAAATAGTTGCAATAGGTATATATGCGTCAAACCGAAAATCGCACACACGGATATGAGTTTTGTTTTTTTCTACCAATCTCAAGTTGATCTGTGAGTTTATCTCTAGATTAAAATTTCAACACGGTACACGTAGTATTGAGATTTATTTAATCGTGTCTCACTGCGTGAAAATGGACCATTATATCTAAAAAAAGCGATATTACTTTAGATTTTATTAATTATTAATATTGGAGATTCGAATCTAGAAGGGATATCGGTTTCGCAAGACGAGGAGAGATGTCGCGGGCCGAGTGCTAAAGGCAGAGTATTTTGTGGATTTAAAACACATCGGCAGTTTGTTTCATTACGTGCATTTATACATACAGAGAGTTCCCCCCGAGCATGCGCGCTGGGCACACCCTCGTGCCCCTCCGAGGGAGGTCGATACGAATCCAAAAGCGAAGTCCGCTTCGGCTCCGCAGGTCGTGCGTCCCCCCTCGCTCAGCGGCTCCGCCAGCAAGCGCGATCTCGTCCTCCACTCCACGATCTCGCCTCGCACTGCCCCGAGCTCTCCGGATCCCGGAACGTTCGCCCGAAGTTTGCCAACTCGCTCGGAAGTGACGTGCGCCGCGTTCCTGTCTACTCGCATCGGATTCAAAGTTAGTTTGGCGGTCGCAGCGCGGTTCTCGTAAAGTAATTCGCGAAGAGTTGCGGACCGTGAAGTCAGCGTCCACCGCACACGTAAGGTTATTCCTGAACCATTTGTTGCTCTGCCTGGTGGCCCGCGGCAACTTTGGGGCAACAGTTGAGTCAATTGTTTGCGAGACGCGTTCGTCGATGTCAACTGGCCGCTCGTTTCGATAGATTTGTACTGAAAAAGTAAGACTGATTAAGTTCAGAGGAGAAATTTTTTTGGTGGCAATTTTGCTTTGTAAGGCTCGCGCTTCTGGAGGGTTGCAAAATCCGAGTTGAATCAATATAAAGGAAATTGCCGACGAAAGGCGAAGCCTTTATATACGGTTTTGGTAGAATAACCATATCTATGCGTAGTCACCGTGGTACAACTTTCGTTACGTCACGTAAATAAATAAATTAATGCTTCATAATTATTTGTAGCTGTGGTAAAAACACTCTTTCATTCCGAACTTTGTGACAATTTGGACTGGGAAACTAGGGCGACCGTTGAAAAAGTCCAGAACCATGGAGTCGATTAGGTGAGTAGCCACTAATATCTGTGTTTTTTTTGCAGAAATAATGCATTAGCTCTTCGCCAACACACAATCGTGCTGAACATTTATTCAAGTGTTTTAAAATACATAAATAAACATTTCTTTTTCAATTGTTGGACACATGTTTATTCATTAAAAAGTTGATTCTGTGCGTAGGCTGATAAAGGATCGAACCCATATCCTTAGATATAAAAGGTGGGCGTTCTAACCACTCAACTGTTTTATTATATTTTTTATTTTAAACCAACAAATGGTACAAGTACACAATTACAAAAATACTTTGTATATATATGAACATAAATATATATTTAGGTAATTTACAATTTTTAGTAAAATTTATGGTATTACAATTGTAATATTGTATTATTTATTATATATAACACTTCAAAGGGTGGAGAAGAAGAGGAATGGGATGAAATGAAATTAAAATGTATTAAGAAGATATGGATAAAAGTATACATACAAATGTATTCAAGAAATTTTACTTATTTTCAACTAATGACCCGAGCTAATAAATTGTATCGGATCTTTATCAAAGTTGCGTTTGCTTTAAGTGTCATTTATTTATGATTTGTTTTAAATTTACCTCTTTATTAAAACTGTTATGAATTCCGGTTGGCACAGTTTTTAATATCAAAAATAAGATTAAGAAAGAATGTCATAAAATCAAGATTTTTAATAATTCAACATAACCAATTTCGATTCTTAACGAGTTGAACCTTTAAGTCGATCTTCAGAATTGAAAATTGAAGCGGATATAACTGAAAGAAACCGTGCTGAATAAATAATATATATGCGTCTCTTCTAGGTTAGATCAAGCTTTTGTAGATGGTTTCCATGGGAAAACATAGGCTGACGTTTCAGGAGACTTATATCATCTGCGAACAATTACGATTGTGCTGTAAATTCTTGAGACAAAACCTTAACAATACCACGTCTTTCCATGCCGAATCGTCGGCCTAGATTTCCTTCAAGGTAACCATCTACAAAATATGCGATCTAACCCAGAAGAAACACCAGTTCCATACACTAGTGCTAGCACTCGCGGAAACCTTAAATTAAACATATATGTAATAAACCACTGTGTGTTCTTGGACATATATAATAATTTGCTTTTCTAACAATCTAGTAGTTCAAGTAGGAACACGGTACGAAATCAGATCAGTTAAATCAAGGACGTCCAGCACGCCATTTTCAATTATGTATAAATCATTAAATCGCTCAAACTTCTTCCACTCGATAAGTTAATAAAATTAAGAAAGTTTATAAAAATTAAGCTCATCAGCGAGTTAATATTATCAGTGTAATTAGTTATGAATGAATTTCTACGTCATACATTTACGTTGAATTATGTATTTTTAATTGGTCATAACGCCAATGTGGACGTGGCCCATAGCCAGTTGACTTTTCAAACAAAATTACGTAATGGCGATCGCCAACGGATTAAATTTTTATTTATTATCTTTGTTTTAATATTGCTAATTTTAAAAGTGTGATTAAATTTTTTCTTCGAGTTTGAATGTCCCTTAAGACTGTTCTCCGACTTTCGTCGCAGCATAAAACCCATCTGTGGGTGCAGTGAACAATACTAGCTGATATAGATTCGTACACTTTTAGCAGTTAGCTACTCATTCAAACGTTTTTAGCGTTTTTTGAAGAGATAGTCGACCTAACGAATTTGTATCGCTATTTTCAGCATACTTCAAATCCAAACTAATATTTTATATGCAGAGAAGGCGGAATAACCGATGAGGATCTTGAGAGTCTATTAACAGATCTGATCCATTCTAATGATAGTCGTATTACTGCGGGAGTAGATAAATTGTATGCAGCGTCACACAATTCTTGCCTCATCCATCTTCATACACTCAATGCTTCTAACATCTTCCATTAACTAGATTACCTGATCATGCCAAGTCTTCCACGTCTGTGATATCTGGAGAGTATGATGGATGCCGCATTGTTTCAAACAAACTTAGTGATGACATTTTTTTTTCGTTTAGTTCCTGCGGCACCCATTTATTAAGCTGTTATTATTATTTATTGGCTGTTTTAAACTAACTCTTGTGGAAGCTTTCAAATTGTTACGCATGGTTTTAATTCAACTTCCTTCAGTTGGTCGTTATCAACTCTCGTCCACAGCGCGATATTTTAGAACCAACATTGCACCGTCGTCCATTTACAGCCCAATTTGAAGCAGTATTGATAATAAAAACGAAAGATATCATCAAAATATAGACCGAAAAATGCACTTGAAAATGATATTAATATGAACACGAAGATATTATATTTTCATTTTCATTAAAAAGAATTTAGATATCTAAAACGAAGTATTTCTCCCTCTATTTTCTTCATATCTTGCCATAAAATCTGCTAATTAAGCGTAAAAAAATGATTTAATTGGACATTTTATCTTATTAAATGAAGATAATAAGACTTCGCACTGTCTCGTACACTTCTGTTTATAAATCATTATAACAAAACACCCTATATTATACTCAAATACATTATTCACATGATCGAGTAACTCATAAGTGTATTTTAATCTACGGAACTTGGTTGGCACACACCTACCAATACATGTTAACATAGCGCACGTCATTCGTACATGACAAAGTGAAAATATATATTGCCAGCACAATGCTCAGCTTTGCCAGGATGTAGATAAGCTATTTACATATATTAAATAGTGATCTAATATTGATCTGTCCTTTTGGGATTTTTTATAAATGTATTAAATCCTAATGGGCCATGTCCACGGATGAGATTTTTGACTCGAGACAATCACTGAGATACTATTTTCGCTTCCATGAGATTTTTTATTTTTTCCTTGTTTATTTCAAGGTTCTATTATTTACATCTTTATTTTTCAGATCGACAGAGTATTGCAACGATTTCTTCAGATGTAGCGAACAAAGTTGTATCGTCAGCGTATCTGAGATTGGAAAACTTTTTAAAGTATATTTTTATAGAGGTATATAACTTTAAAATGAAATAAAATACATCAAAATCGTGATAATGGCCATAGTATTGGCTATTAGAAAGATAATTTTATGCCATTAGTGTTTAAATATGATTTTGCGCATATATATATAAAGCGCAATCTGGAAGTACATTTTTCGACCATTTTTTAGAGCAGCTGGGGACGTATATCGGCAATAACGCGACGAATGTTGACTTCCAAGTCATCTATCGTCTCTGGAAGTAGCCACTTTACATATATGCACAGAAAATAATCCAAAGATGTTAAATGACGCTCATCAAATGTTTCCTTCAATAAATTGATTGTGGCGCGTGCTGTGTAGCATGTTGCAGCGTCTTATTGAAACTACAGCTCTTTCACATTAATGCCATTCAATTGGAGAACGAAAAAGTCAGTAATCATGGATCTATAGCGCTCTCAATTAACTGTAATGTTTGAGGACACAACAGCTTCTTCGGTGCGCACTGCATGACGTCTCTGCGGATGCGTATTATCAATTAGCGTATGCGTGGTGTGAAAACGATCCACGGTTATTCAAATTACTTTCTCAGATGGACGATTATATCGGACGTAGGGCACGGTAAGTTACGCGAACTGAATCACGATTTTATAAATAAATTTGCACAATTTGCAAGCGTTGTTCTGGCGTAAGACTATTCACTTTACTTTAGTTTGTCATTTCTCCATGAATAGTCACACATCAGCTGTCAAATTAGCTGTCGCTGGAAAAAGTATTGCCAGTTCGAAAAACAAACCTCTAAAAAAACACCCTTTACATCCAATTTTTTACTTTATCATTCCAGTTTTGAGTGCATTTCTCATGATGTATTCTCCATATATGTTAAAAAGATAACTTGATGATACATAGCTTAAAACTTTTCCACGCAAGTTTCAATGCAAAATTGGTTCGGCCGTTCTGGACTTTTATATAGGTACCGATAATGTCATCTGCCCTTTTTATATCCTTTTCTTGTGCAGCAAAAATAAGTTTCTAGATGATTTCAGTCACCATCAATCTTTCGGAACATTTTATTTTTCAAAGAAACATTCCGAGGATCTGAACAAATGGTAATCAGACCGAACATTGTCTGGTAAATAGGTGGGGTGTACAAATGCAAAATATCCCTTTTGGGTATTCTGGCCCCGTGGGGTCTGACATTATCATGTTGTTTAATCACACGCATTTCTATGGATTGAATCAGATATTTTTTATATTAAAACCCGGCCTATTTTGAAAAAAAAAGTCAGATGAGTACTAGTACTTACTCTCTCGAGTTTGTGTACAGTTCACCCAGAGAAAAGAAAGGAATAAAATTAAGCAATTTATATATTGAATTTTTGAAATTAAATTTGTTGGAAAATATTTTCTAATCATTATATCTTTTGTGGGAACGTATTAGCTATGCATTATTTTTTTGGATTCAAATATTTAAGTAGGCGTTGACACTAAATTCATAAAAATACATTATGGGTCGTGAAAGGATTCATTTTAGTTTTAGACAATTTTGATGTTTATGTGTACCAAATAAAATATGTTGTCTCCGCGGTAACGAGAATGACGTATATTATTGGTTACTTTTTGTCACACTTTTTTTTTGAGATTACAAGTACGTAATTTTTGGGGGAGGGGTGAGAGCCTCAAACGTATACCTTAGAGGGTAGATCATTTCGAAATAAACTATCATTGGTCAAATGTCAGTATCGTTACGATTGAAAGTTTAGTTCCAACACTATTAAATCAAAATACGTCGCAATTGATCAAACTTTAATATGATACGATATAATATAGTAATAATTCGAACCTGGATAACAAACCTATATTCTGAATAATTACAGATTCACAATAATAATGTGTTTTCCTTCATAATATATAAATTGTATCAATGTGTCCAAAATTTAATAAAACTGGATTGGTAATTCGGGAATCTGCTCGGTCGGTTTACTCTTATACTTTGTAATATTTGAGGTTTCGTAAAAATAAAGTAGATGGCTTTCAAAAAATGAAACGGTAGATGTATTAATTTGAAATATGTAATGGGTTCGAAAATTTGTCGAAAAAGGTATTGTCTGCTGTAGCACAGTTGAATAATGCACCTTCTCCAGATTGGAAAGAGACCCAGGTTTGAATCCCGGTAGCAGCAACAATATATTTTTCGATAAAATTGATTATACATGTATATCTTTCTAGTTAATGCATTTAATTAATATTTAGATAAATTTACTGTTCATATTTGATAGTTTGCTAAGAATATTTCATACAACAGGCGTAGAATGTGAATGTTACAAAATAATATTCAGCGATACCGATGTGATAATGTTACAACACAATCAATTCAAATTCAAAAATTGCTTAATGTATTTATTTGAATAAAGATTCAGAAACACAAGACAAGTAAAGCAATGAAACCAAATTATTAAAATGTTAAATGAATTTAGATTCTTCTCAATCCTAAAAATTCTCGAACTAGACCAATGTACTGTACAGTTAAATTTCTAGACGCGAAGAGTTATAGAGGCGTCTCCTGGAGTTGTTATCTGGAAGGCGGCGGCGAGAAGAGTGGAGCTGCTGGTCGCATGTTAATGGCTATTAGAAGCTCTGTTAAACGCACCGGTAAATGCAAGTTGCGTTCAGAGTCATCGGCGATGATGATAACAGGGGAGGCGATAGACTAATTTAATCAAGGTATAATGCTTTCAAGAACCTGGGCTCCGTCATATCAGCAGATCCTGACACAGAGCATAGCTCAAGTAAAGGTCCAAATAGGTTAATATGAAAAACAGTGGTATGATTAACTATACTCTGCGGGTCAGTGTTGCGCGAACCGACGAACAATGTGTGTATGGAGTGGTGGAGACAAAGGATAGGATAATATTAATTAATTAATTTATATTTATGCCCTTATAACATTAACATCTCTATACAACACGCAGTTTGTACACAACAATACATTTTAAATACATATCAGTAGAATTATCTACATATAAAACATTAACAAGAAACAACAAAATAAAAAATTAAGGAGAACACATTCTTATAGTGAAGTTGATATATATCACATACCAATGTTCTGAATAAATACAACTTCACAATAAGAATATGTTTCACTTAATAATATAATATATTAGTTGTATCAATGTGTCCAAAGTTTAATAAAAACGAATTGTTAATTATGGCGTCTCTTATCGGACTACTCAAAGGTATTTGAGATTCCGTAAAAATAAAAGTAGATGGCTTTCAAATAATGAAACGATAGATGTATTGATTTGAAAAGTGTAATGTTTGTGTATGAGTTCGAAAATTTGTCGTCAAAAGTATTATCTGCTGTAGCATAGTCAGTTAATGCAACTTCCCCGGATTGGAAAGAAATCCAGGTTCGAATCCCGGTAGCGGTTTTTTGTATGATTAACCACGATCAAATAAATATTACGTGTGTCGTCAGATATGGTATTGTCAGATTTACGTATTTTAGTTGCGTTGTGACGAAAGAAAGTGTTGATTATGTTGCGGTGTTGATCAGAATGTTGTAAGCGCAAGAACTGGGGCTCCTTTATCTCCCAGTTCTCTACTATGTTCGAGCGGTCGCGGAGTGTGAGGAATGTGTGATGGCGGACCAAAGCAGGTTATAAAAAGAAAAACAGGTAACTTTGAGGCGCGTTAAGGCCCTCCACAGGTCCACCGTGAACTCTCAATGAGACTTTGAGTTCAATCTCCGAGAGAAATCTCATCCGTAGACACGGGTCATACCAATTTGTATTTTTACCATATGTCAAGGACCTAGTACTGCGAGCAGGAATGACACAAAATCAATTTAGTCCAGGCAAGGACCTCCAGCTTGCCATTTATTATTTTGAATAAAAATTGACTTGAACACAAGTTACACATAAATTTCAGTTTTATTTGATGATTTTTATAGAATGGGAATCAAATTGTCGAGTTATATTCGAATGATTTATATACATTTGCAAGGGGCTCACTTAATCTCAGAGCTATTATAATGCTATTTAAAAAAATATACACCTGTGAAGTATGGAAGATAATTGTTCAAAATATCTTTACGTTGAACGTCTAACAACATCTGGAAGCAATATATATCAAACATTGCAAATTTTAAGCATTGTCAGACTATGTATAGATAAAAAAAAACAGCTGCATAGATCTCTTTTATGCACCCGAAATAAATGTATTTAATGAGAAATTTCAAAAGGCACCAAAGTATAATGTTTCATAATACATTTAAACCATCTACAGAAATTGCAGTTAGGTACTGATTTGATTTGAGAATACTGTTTTTTCTTCATAGTCCTTCAGTCTGATGAAGTCTGGCTTACTTCAGGAAGCCGTAATGAATAATGTAGATTGGATCGCAGATGACGCCGAATAGTTTAAGACATCATTACGGCCCCTGTCCGCGAATTAGATTTCTTTCAGAGATTCGACTCGAGTGAGCATAAGGGGCAATAAGCAGGAAGAACCCACCCATATCCCGAAGCCGGTTAGGGTGGGTTCCACTCGTCAATGCTAATTAATCGCGTCTTTAAGGTTTACTATAAATCAGGGTAATGAAGTTCAATTCAATATTTATGTCAAGTTTAGCAGTTTTAAATGTACGACTTTAAAATAACTTCCTGCCTCCGTTAGGCGTATTCCTTTATTATAATAATAATATTTACGCTATTTATTATAATAAAATTACATAGTATGACATCATATTCTGCTTCAATCATCAAAATAAACACACTTAAGAAAACAAACAATAAGTTAAATAATATAATATAAAAATACATGATATGATATAATAAAAGTGAGAGAGAGAGGGGACAACCATCCGTCTTTCTCACATTCAAAATACATATAAAGAACAGTACACATTTCAGCGTGATGCAATCTATGAATCATCACCGCAAGTGTTTTTCCCAGTTTTCCCAGCAGTTTCCACTGTGGAAGCAGAATATAAGATCACAACATCAGCACATCGAGCGAGAGAGAGAGAGAGAGAGAGAGATATGCTGACTCTTATAGATCATATTCTCATTGTGGAAGGAGAAGAATCTTGTATCAGGCTCGTCCAATTTTAATTAAGTATTTTTAATATGAACGTGCATGATTCAAACCTTATTATTGACCTATGAGCAAACTAATATTATGATGTACCCCTATACTACGAGGTTTACTATACAACCAAAGTTAAATGTGAAAATTATTGATTTTCAAAACTTTTCAGTACACATACTTTTACAGTTATCTACGGCGAAGTATCGGACTGATTTAGAAGTGGTTTTGTATTATAATAACCATTTAATGTTAGCATGTACAAATTAAAATGAGAATTTGTATTTTTTTAACTAATTGATTATATATAGAATTATATTATATTTCTTTCGTGCAGGGTGTATAGTGTACACCCAACCTAATCATTGGCATTGTGAGTCAGCAGATTTGAACCATTTTAAACGCACAAAATAATGGTATTTGTTTAGGATAAGACCATTGTTTGATGTTGAAATAGAGAATCCACTTCTCACCTTCAGTATCGATGTATATGTATATATTACATTATATATTTGTTTACTAAAACTATTCACTAGAATCGTATATGTATTATTTTTGTTACAATGTGTATGTTTAATGGACATTCACATTTTTATTATGAAGTTGCAGTTTTAGAACTATATTTAGAACAAGTGAGATGAAAAATTTAAAAAATTATTAGTGTGTATAAAAGATTATCAATAGAAAAAATGTTAAGGGATTCGAACCCGCAATATTCTCTCGTTCGTGTCCACGGAAGAGATATTTAGGAAATTTTCGGCTCGAGATAATCTCTGAGATACAGATATTGCTCCCATGAAATGCTTTAGAGATCTCTCAACTTTTGTAATCACCGTGTCTCGGAGTCTTACCGTCATCATCATCATCATCTTCAATCACTCGCGTCTTACTTCACGCTCGTATGTTGAACGTTAAATGTCATTGAATCTTCCCAGCAGCAGTTGAAACTCAATAAATGTTTGTAATTTATGTTATTATTGTTAATGTTTAATGCCTTGTATGTACATTTCAGAATATGCTAGTTTTATGTGACATTTATGTGCACGTATCAAATATCGCTGTCAGAACGTACGCCGTGTAAAATGGTTTGAGTTTTTAACAATCTCAAGCAGATCTCCGAGTTTATCCCCAGAACAAAATCTCATCACGTGTATACGGTATTGAGATGTATCTCAACTAAATCTCTGAGATTGTGGACAAGGACCCTTACACAATGTCAAACATTTAATTTTACACAAATAATAGTTATCTCATAGAGACGAAGATATTTTTTATTAATGGAAAAATATGGAAGTATGGAAGGCTTAATGTTCACCATTCCACCCAATTAATCTCCATATCTATCACATTTTTGAAAGTTGTATGTATGTTAATATGTGGAATCTCATTGTGACATATATGCTGTTTCATTAAGTCCATAGATGGCGATAGTGTAGTGGTATTCGAAGTGATTCCACATATTAACATATACAATTTTCAAAAATGTGTTAGATATGGAGGTTGATTGAGTAGAATGGCGAACGTTACATTGTGTAAAGTGATCACTTAAGCCAGCCGAAGACAGGTCGTACGCCATGTAATTACCCATACTTCCATTTATTTACATTAAATATAATAAAAAAAGCTTCGTATCTATGACTATGATATGTAGATGAAAATCCAGCAATTGCTATTTAATTTTACCACAAATTTATTTGCATAATCATTAAGTGAGATATTTAGTAAAAGTTATTAACTTGTTGTTTAGAATCATTTTTAAAGACATTTCTACGGTTTGCCTCTCCCTCTATTGAATCGAAGGTAAGTGTTTTCTCGATGGCTTGAAACTTGCTGAATATCAGTTCACACATGTGTGTTGACAATACACGACATTACACCCCAGTCCAGCTCCAGCCCGGTGACACTCTTAGCTCGGCTTATTTAACGGACGGTGGCACCTTACGCCAGTATGCTTACGAGACAGATTTTAAACACAGCTGGATATTGATAAATGTTTTAGAATTATAATTATTATTTTATATGAACTTCACGTTTAAACCACTATGTTGACGTTCTGATAATGTTGATTATGAACTACACTTACTTATGCTAATTATAATAAAAACAAGGTTTAGGTTTTATGAAAGTTTGAAGATTGAACCCCGGACCTCTGTCATTCGGTGAATGTATTTATGGATGAAATTTTGTTTAAGGGATAATGTAAAAGTAGTACTCCAGTTTCGTTGATATTTTATGAAACATCGATCAACTGATGTACACTAACGACTATCGCTAAATCTTCGAGTCCCGTGCACCCTTAGAAGAGCTACGTTAAGATCGAGTTCATTGCCGGTTTTGACGTTACCGATAAATGAATTACTTTCGGTATTACCGGTAATACAGAAATCTTTCTTTCAATGAGTATTAGCTTAAGTAATGCTGGTTGGATTCAGTCAGCGCCGGCGTAACACACAGGCTGAGCAAGCGCCTGCCTTTGGCGGGGGGCGAAAAATATATATAAATAGTGTAAATCCAATAAATAGCATTATTTTCCTAATAAAGTAGTAATTTGTAGTCAACGCTAGTGTCTTTTGATAAAAAGCCACCCTTGGACAAATTTCAAAATACCAGACTAACAAAATATCGCCTCTAACGCGCAGGGGCGGCCAATTTATGGGGATGGTTTCACAAAAATTGAAAACATCATCTTTATTTAAGTTACTAGGGTGGAAAAAAACAATCTTGCTTGTGGCGGTAAAAAGTCTAGCACCTGTGTTGAACTCAGTCTCGCTATATGGATGGTACTTCATACGTTTTACACATTTAACGTAAATACATTACTAAGACAGTTAGTTTAAAAGATGAAGTAATAATAATTAGAATAACATAATTATTTGAAGATAATGACTACTGTCAGATCAGATCTGATAAATTCCACCAATTTTAGCAATTTTATTCTCCGATATCTTATCAAAATCTATTATTACTCTTGGGAGACAGATTGAGATGGAACGACAATGTGAGGAGAGATCTGGAGACACTCGAGTTCCTATCTCCGAGTGGAGTACGTTGGTCTAGGACAGGCTGTGAAGTCATGTAAATAGGTAGTAGAAATGGTAGTAATAATAATAATATCTGTGGCAATCGCACTTCCTCCCTCCTAGTGCTCCCGATCTCCTCCGGACGCTGTGGACTGTATATACAATGATTATACTATTTCGCCAAAGGTCACAAAAACACAATAGACCTACGAAACCGCTGAGACTGATAACAGAGCTTTTAACTGTTCCGATACATTGTCGCCGGTCGGCCGGGGAAAAAAAGGGCGGGGGAGGGGGGGATGGGAGGCACAGTCATTAGTTCATTCAAAGTATTATAATAATAAATTTAATTCTTAAGTAATATCATTGGATAATTTATATAGCGCCATTTTCGTAGAAAATCGTATCTGATGCACTGTTTCTTATGACGGAGGTCAAAGAATTATACGCTTATTAAATTTTTTTAATGTAACTTAATTAATTTATATTTTTTAATGTAACTTAATTAATGAACATTTTTTAATGTAACTTAATTAATTTATATTTTTTAATGTAACTTAATTAATGAACATTTTTTAATGTAATTTAATTAATGAATTTTTTTTTCGAACCAGAAAAACATATTCTATACATGTGACTGAAACACGTAAAGGGATTATTTTACTCATCAAATCTTTATGTTATATACGTACATAACTTAGCATTAAGCTACTTTGAACTATTACACGGGGCCCTTTTGTCAAATGTCGGAATTCCCTCGGAACAAGCAGAGCGGACAGCTGTTTACTCGTATATGCGATCCGCCCTTTGAACTTCACCGCAGGGTTCTACCAGGCCCTTATTTATATTGTGTGTACATATAGCAGCCATGTTCGCATTTAAATTTATTCATGTTCCAGGATATTTTTGATGAATTTTGGATGAATTATACCATCGTTTGTTAATTTGTTGGATGTAACATAATTGATCAGGACTAAACAGGACATTTCATCTCAAAGATCTCACTTTTGGAAAGGATTAGAAAATTCACTAGTACAGAGTCTTGTAAAATAGTATACAACTCTGTTATTATTCCTCATCATCATCATCAACTACTGCAGCAGCATTTTATTTTTGCCTAATGAAGAATGAAAGAATACTCAGAAATAATATATATACTTGGACCAGTGCAATGCTGAAAGATCTGAGTATGATGACCTATAAGCAGAAAATATATTTCAATGTTATGGTATTTATTCATAATATTATAAAAGAAAATTATGCAAATCAACATGAGCGCGAACACCGAAATCTCAGATGTACAGTGCGATGAAGATCTTTAACGAAATGCCAGAAGATGTAAGAAAGGAGGAGAAACTACATAGATTAAAAATGAAACTAAGCAAATATGTACAAGATTGTAGTAAAAAGGAACGATTTTGTTCTTGTTTGTATTAGAGCATATATAAATATGTATGTACTATATTAAGAATAAATAAATTAAATGATATTCTTCATGATGCAGACTTATTATCATTATATTGTAAATAACCCTGATAAATATTTCTAGTATGACATATGGATACAATATAAAAACATAATTTAAGACACTGTGAAAAACTAAAATAAAAATTGTTTTAAAAATTGATAATTGAAGAGAATGAACAAGACATTAAAACTCTCTCTCGGCCGATGTGCTCATGACTGAGCTTCGCGTCCTCCGTGTTGCTTCCACAGCGTAAACTACACTTGCTTACACTTTTCGTGATCTCGGGCCTTGTCTGGGAGGCTCCGGTTATTTCTCGGACTTAGTCTGTCATCTTATTAGAGATCGACTTCTCGCCGGGTCAGCGCTAATAAATGACATCTTTACACGTAACTGTGACTTATGTAATATAAATTTAAAATATCTATTTATCGAATAAATATTAAAAAACATTCAATTTAATTTTAAAGTAACACATTATTATTTGTGAAGTTGTAATTTTTTTCAGAACATAGTTCTGTGATATTTAATATAAATTAAATGCATCAATTGGAAACATATACATACGGATAAACTCAATTTACCGAAAAAATATTTTAGCTGCCGCCGGGATTTGAATCAGAATCTCTTCTTATACGGGAAAGTACGTTGTCCAATTACACTACGTCAGCTTTGTAGATAGTCGACAAGTTTTCAAAGTTGCAGTTATTTCAAATTGGTACATCAAACGTTTCATTTATTTGAAAGCTATCACCTTTTTTGATTGCGAATACCTGCAATACTTGAAATAACTGCAACATATTAGTTAATTTAATTAAAAATTTGTGGACTATTCACAAAGCTGATTGATAAAACTTATATATTTTTAATGAAAACGCATTTTTGTTGTGAAGTCGCAATTTCGGAACACGGTTCTGTGACGTTTTTAATACAAATTATTTGCCACTGGAATCAATCAAATATTTGTTCGATGAATAGATTTTTAACTTCATAACAAAAATCTTTTTTCATTAAAATTAATAGTTTACGTTGAAAATCAGCACGAAAAAGTAATTTTCCTTCATCAAGGCTTGACACCGATTATATCAAGTTAGTAGGATTGTATCGACAACAGCTGGAAGAAATTTCCAGCCAATGGTCGCTCAGCGTGCACACATAATGTATTTCATCTAATTGAATTGCTAAGAATTTTAAAGTTTGACTCGTGCTCTGCAATGCAGCACATTGATTCAATCAAGATCAGATTATTCATTCCGTCCTTCTTCAGAACCACATATTGAATGTTTCCAATCTATTTCTCTCTTTCTCTCTCTAGATAATTGACCAGGTTTTACATCCGAACACTGCTATGTACAGGGTGAATATTATGTTCCGGTCCAGTGTTGTTTTTGAATAACCAAGAAAAAAAACAGAATTTTTTAATTTCGTTTTGATTTATCAATCATTTGGTTTATTACAATTATTTATAAACTATGATATTGGCCAAATGGCCACCGTTGGCAGCGCACTAATGCGTGATTTTTAACCGTATTTTTCATAACATTTTCGCACACTTCGCGTGTGTAGCATCGAAATTGTTGGTTTATTTGCGAAGACCTTTCTTTTCGAGCACCCCCACATAAAATAGTCGGGAGTGAATAATTTCTCGCAAAATTTCAAACGCAGCTCGGGCTGTGTGTGAGGTGGCACCGTCCAGTTGAAACCACATTGCAGGCTCAATCGACTCAATTCAGCTGTTAAGAAGTTTTCCAACATGTACATAGCGATTACCATTAATGCGAACTAACTAATAGTTGTCAAACCAAAATGGCAAGAAAATCGGCCTGGAACATAATATTCACCATATGCCAGATGTTGTTCTTTAAAAGTTGTAAAAGGTTATATATATATAATCCGTTCATGTACTGAATTCTCAAATAAGTTCTTTACCTATCTATCAGAACTTGAAAGGACTTATTTAAATTTTTTAGATGTGAGTTATGTACCTTTTCGAACATGTGAATTTATAAAAAATGCCAAAACATGTTTTGTTTTCGGTATTTTTCTGATATTATTCTTGTACGAAAACATTTTAAATAGAAAAAATTTGTGATGTTTACACATTAAAAAATAATTTGAAACTCATCAATGGGTCTCATCAATCCTGGCTACGGTTATGGCTCGAGCCCCTGGAATGACACACGATGAGATGAATCAGAGATTTAGTTGAGATAAATCTCAGTACCACGTACACGTGTTGAAATTTAAAGCTGGATATTCAGAGATCAATTTGAGATTGGTAGAAATAGACATAAATACGTGCGCACAAATAACACCTAGACCATACAGCTGTTTATTCTGAAAGTTAGATAAACAAAGGCGTTAAATTGCAAACATTTACCGAAACGAACGAATGTCTCACTAATTTTAATTTTTCATCATTCAACTATATTCTATGTATCGCACAGGATTGCGATATCGCAGCAGAGGCACCAATTAATTAATATGATAAGACACGTGTCAGTGTAATCTAATGTAAATGGTATAATCACCGTGAGATAAATATCAGGAAACAAGGGCAATCATTCTTGATAAAAAAAAACGTCACAGCGGCGGCCTGTCGCTATGTAGGTACATGCAAATATGGTGGTAAAATATTATATGAAATATGTATTCATTTTTGATTGTGTCAGAGTAGTGTGCCTATATTTTTTTTGTGTTTCGACCTCATAATCATCATCATCACCATCAGAGGCTGAGAGAAGCTGTGATCGGAGAACCATCTTTGTCCACATTATCGTTTACTGTACGGGACATACTACATACACGTTGACTTATTGTAGTACTACTATGGTTTCAAAAGGTGTGGTCCTTTTCATCATCAATTGTAATTGATAACTAATCTAAATGTAATACGATTTGGTGCCGACTTACCCGGGTAGAGTAGGTCGGCGCCAAATTGTATTTAAGGGCGGGACGTAGATGGGGAGGGCGGCTTTTATCAGTCGCTAATGGGAATAATGACAGTAAGATAATACAAAATAAATATTAGGGTAACACATTCTTATTGTGAAGTTGTAATTATTCAGAACAGACGGTCTGTGATATTTTAAATATTAATTAAAAAGATATACATATAAAATCAATTTTATCGAAAAATATTGTCGTTGCGCCACCGGGATTCGAACCTGGATCTTTTTCCTAACCGGGGAAGGTGCATTATCCAACTATGCTACAGCGACAATATTTTTAGCGACAATTTTCGAACCTATATGTTACCTTTTTGATATTAATACATTAATATATTAAATGTATTAATGACAAATATTGTCGCTGTAGCATAGTTGGACAATGCACCTTCCCCGGTTAGGAAAGAGATCCAGGTACGAATCCCGGTGGCGCAACGACAATATTTTTCGATAAAATCGATTTTATATGTATATCTTTCTAATTAATATATTTAATTCATATTACAAAATAAATATGTATAAATGTAAATGTATAAGTATTAGGTAACATGTTTTTTCAAATTAGATTTTTATTTTTGTTTACTACGGTTTCTAAATTATTAATTATTAATCCTTTATTTTATTAGTTACCTAATGGAGAAATTATAATAAATGTCTATAGAAAGAACGGTCGACTTAAAGTCAGTCAACATGTGTGTAATAACAAATTAAAAAAAAAATAATAATAATATAAATGAACGAAATTAGAGAGATTCTGATTCACCCAACTGTCGAACGGAACATCAATGTACAACAAATGTGAAGTGTGATGCGAGATGGCGAATATCTGAGACACATATACGAGGACTAGGAAAGAGAAAGGATATCTTGGTAGCAACATCCACAAAGATTGACTGACTCGAGATGAAAATCTCCTCCGCGGTGGACACGAGTCATTAGGTTAATATTAATATATTATTTTTTGCCGTTCAATAGTCATCGGATTTCTTTAGTAATCGTTTGAATTAAATATCACCCAAGAAGGGTTTTCTGAAATAGTTGATGAGCAAAGTTCGATGTCACCGCCTGTGCAAAACTTTAGTCTTGAATTTGTTATCAGAGTAGAAGAGCTCAATTTCAAAGGCACTCTTTACAGCGATTGATCTCTACCGCGTTTACGAATTTCGAGTAGTACTTCAAAATTAATTTAATATACATTGTTCCAATCCTCGAGCAACGAACAAAGAGACCAATCTTACAGGGCGTGAACACGGATGAAACTTTCGCGTCTCGTACAAAATACAATAGACTACGAATGATAGCTTCCTCAGCATTCAACTCTGTACTTTCATCCATTTACACGCACCCATAGTTCAAACATTATCTAGATTTTGTGTCATCTTTGGATTATTCAGATCGGAGTACAATGTTTGTCTTTTGTAAAATATCAAATTTAAGAATTGATCTTGTAAACCAATACCACTGATGTGTGAAAGTGGTATGAAGGGAAGAAACAAAAGTAAATTGAATGCAGTAGAAATGAGATCACTTATATGTAACAAATTCATTGATGCTGGAGTAAATAATGAACATATTAAGACAGTAAAGCTTTGATAGTGAATCGGCTTTAAAAAAGGTCGCTTATATGGTTTGGTCGTACTGAACAAATGAATGAGAGAATGGTAAGAAAGATATACAAGTGTTGATGGCATTAGAAATGAGGACCTCCGCGGAAGATTTGGCGTAACCAGGTAAACCAGATGCTGGAAGTTTTATAGGGGTTGTGAGACTTTGCTAAGTTTTATGTGTTAAGTTACCAGTATGGGGTGACTTATATTTGTAAGTTATGAATATTATAATAATTTTTTTAAGGTGAGTCTGAGGGTCCTAAATCCTCAAATCTCACGCGTGAATGTGAATGATGCAGTGCATATAAATGCGTTGGTGTTTGCGGCTGGAGCAGGTTGATGAAATGAAACTGGACTTACAATCGGTTGGCGTTTATTGTAGGACCAGCTGTAGGACGCAGTGTTTATGCTTCATTTAGGGGGATAGGGTATTTTTTATTTTGAAATTAGGTTTATATAGTAATATGCAAAATTTCATCACGAAGTACCATAATTCTGTTTTAAGGGGTGGGAAAAGGAGACGAGAGTAAATTTTCGAAATCTCATGTAAACAAGACCTTCCTCTTGTTTTGAAGGTCAAGTATGCAAAATTTCATTAAGCTCGGAATAAAACTGTAGATTTGTATAAAAAACAAATAAACCAACAGACATCCTTCTTTGTGTATATAGATGATGCACAAATGAATTTACATAAGTTGATAGTTAAATCGGACGATAAAGTTAGTGAATAGAGCTGCTCACTGGAGGTGGTCTTGAGAAGGCAGCCAGAGAAGAAGTGATCGCTTCAGCTGGCTCCTCAAACCGGTTGCGTTGCGATGTATTGTCGTCTAGATTTCGTCAGATAGTCGGTCGGTACCGAAATGACTTAAATGTCTGTAGAGCGCTTGGCTAAATGGCCAGGTACTGTGCGGTACGTTCAGGACCTCTACAATTTCAACAGTCGACAAGGCGAAAATTGTGTCAGGACAAAAGGGTGGGGCGCATCTGTTTGTAAGTTAATTAGTAAATTATCTTAGCCATGTGTATCTCTGTATATTAAAAAAATTGCATAATAAAACTATTAGTTATTTTTTTATATTACACATAATCAAATATATTCTAAAATAGGGTCAATTAATATTCTCAGGTGCTGTCTACAGCCTTCTATCTTATAATATAAATGTTCGAATTAGTCGTTTCAGATTTCAGATCAGTAGAAGTAGAAACAAATATACAAAGAGTCACTTATAACGAGTGGAAACAGCATGTATTCACTGTAGTACTATGTAGCATAGGGTTATCCAAATTCAGCCGTTATTTTAAATATTACTCTATTTTTTTAACCTTTTAAGGTTAGAAACATCATATGTGACATCTGTCAAATAAAAACTATACCAGAAATATTTGAATATGTTCAAGAACACACCATTACTGTATTTTTACCTACAAAGTCAATGTTATTAAACAAATATCAGATATCTTACAGAGACAAAGCTATTTTTTTATTTTGTTTAATAGAAAATATATGGAAGTATGGAGTAATTATAGAGATTACGACTAACATATATACAACTTACAAAAGTTTGATAAATGTGGAGATTGAGGGGTGAGAATTGGTAAACGTTATATATATATAAAGTGATCACTTAAGCCAACCGGAGACAGGTCGTAAGCCGTGTAATTAACCCATACATCCATATATTTTCGATTAAATATAATAAAAAAATAGCTTTGTCTCTTTGAGATATCTGATATTTGTTTTTTACAAACTATACCATTAACGAAAATGTGTCAATGCACGATAGAGCAGCGCATTAAAATTGTGAAAGATTCATTACAAAATTAGTAAAAATTTCTCGGAAAAAAATTGCTTTTGGACGATAAAGGCTATATGCAACATAAACCGAGAAATATTAGAAATTTCATTGTCGCTTATTTTTTTGTTTCGGAGGTATCAGTTGGCTGCTCAGATACCATTTACATTTTAGGGTTATGTGAAAGATAAGGTCTACGCTAATGCTCTAGAAATGATCCAAGTAATTATCTCAGCTGCTATTGGTGATATAGGCCCTCAATTATTCCAAAAATAATTGAAATAATGCATCACCTCTATAATAAAAAAGGTTTTTATTTAAAAATGCGCTTTAAAGATATTAATTTATTTTTAAACATAATATACGAGCTGGGTAAATTATTTCTTTTTTACTTTTGGTTTAATTTATAAATATATTTAATTTATCCAGGTGTCTAAAGTAAAGTTACGCCACTTACCTTAACTAAAGGACGTCGGTGTGTTTGCGTAGGAGTATGTACCACACTGATTCGAAAGCTATTACAGGGATGTTTTATTTTATTTTAAAATTGAATAACAGGGGATGTTTTGAGCATTTCTAAACATCCCCCGCTTGGGTTATTTCGGAACCATCGCCTGCCGAACCGTCGCCAAATTACTCACCGGGAAAACCGCTCGGAACGATTAATTTAATTAATAAATTTACATACCGGCTCGAAGGATTCTCTAAACGGAAAGAGCAAACATTATTACATTAACACAAGTTCATCAAAAACACTTGTAAAGAATATGTACAACAAACATCAAATATAAATTTTGCAATAATAATGATAAATAATTATATAAATTGAATTTTTTTGTCATCAGCTGTCAGTAGAACTGTTTCTACCTATGGATTCAATCGGATTAGTGTGAGTAATAGTCTATCTATTCCGAAAACACGTAATACATATTAAAAAAATATCAAATCATAATACATGGTGTGAGGAAACTCGCGGAAGATATAATACAACACAGAAACAGAGCTCAAATTTTGATATAAACTGTTCCTCATAACTTACGATATGTATATTTTTATACAGTTAAATATTATTATATGTATATATATACCTAAGGAGAAAAAATGGTTCATCGGAACATACCTATATACTTTTAAGAATATTTATTTTTAGTAAATGGTTTTTATAAGTGTATTAAATTTATAACAACACAATACATGAGAATGATTAAGACAAATATTGGTAATAACATAAAAATATATAAAGACAAAGATTAACATAAACAACTTTCCTAATTTACAAACTACAGACAATTAACTAACCAATGTATTTTTAACTAATTTAAAACTATAACCCACTCATTGACGACTCGCTGCTCAATTAATGCACCGATATAATATACAGGTCACGATGGTAGGTATCACTCACACCAACCCAATTGAATCCTTTAACGACATGTGCTATATTCGGGATTCATATTTGAGGGAGGACGAAGTCTTGGCATGATCATAAATCAAATACTGAAAGATGGTTCTGTCAGGAGCCTCAATAATCGAAGAGCTACCATGGGAAGATGCATGAACGTCGATAGGCCGAGAGTTGTGTGTCAGAACAGAAGACTGCGGCGCTTCATCCACTATACTTATACATGGTAAGTTAGTTACTTTAAAATAGGGGCAGAAGGTTAGATGTCTGGGAGAGTGGGGTGACTAAATTTTCTTCAGGATCCTAGAGTGCAACTGAATAAAGTTAGGATAGCATTTAAAATTACTTACCATCACGCCGTTTCTCGCCATTCTCGCCTCATCCACATTCATACATCTTCTCATACCAGTTCGCCGATCATTGCGGCTTCTAACAGGACCATCCTCCAGTATCTGGTTTACCTGCTCGTGCCAAGTCTCAGTGCGGACGTCAAGCTTATTTTTGTTTACCTTGCTCGTGCCAAGTGCGGACGTCCTCTATTTCTGGTGCCATTAATACAACGTCATATACCATTATCTCCGCTTTCATTCGTTCAATACGACCAAACCATCTAAGTGATCCTTTCTTAATGTTACTAGACTGATAAACATTATCAAAATAGGAAAATTTAGTAAATTTAAAAGGATTTTGAATTTTGGCCTATCTGATCAACTAACTAACCTACCATCACGCCGATACACCGCGGGGGTAGGCATAGTGGATTGAGCTCCACACTCTTCTATCCTAACAAACAATTCTCGCCTCATCCACATTTATACATCTTCACATACAAGCTCGCCGATTATTGTGGCTAACAAGACCATCCTCCAGTGTATGGTTTACCTGGTCGTGGCAAGTAGGCAAGTTCTTTTATCTTTCTTACCATTCTCTCCTCATTCATCACCTAAGTGATCACTATACTAAGATCGGGTTTACATTATTTTCTTATTTTTTCACATATTCGCCTAAGTGATATACGAGTATGTATTCCAATATATGTGGCATATCCATTTATGACACATAAATATATGTGTGTGTTTTGTGTTTGCGTTCTACAGAGTAACTATATACGATTTGATTTTAACGATATTATAAAAGGATATTGGATTGTATAGAAAACAGATCGACATATCGACGTTCAATTTTAAATACATTCTTTATCTTCGTCAAACTCACGCCAATGAGAGCAGTGGTTATCATGTTATTGCGCATACTGGCGGATAATTATATGGATTATCTGTCGCCTCATATTGCAGTCTGTAGAACTTCTATACATTATTTATTTAATTCTTAACATAGTGCATACATAAGCACTCCTTATATATGCTGTAATATATACAAGATTAAAGTATTTTCTTTTACTAAAACTTATCTTTTATATATTTAGTCAGTTTCATTTTAAATCTATTCAATTTCTCTTCCTTTCTTATGTTTTCTGGACTTTCATTAAAAAATTTCATCGTACTGTATATCATCGATATCTGAAATTTGGGCTTTTTCCTGAATGGCAGTTTCAGTCTATCCCTCCCCTTTAGACGATGCTCGTGCTCATGTTGATTTGCATGAATTTTCGTGTGAATTCTGCTGATATTTTATATTATATTTTCTGCTTAAAGGTCATCATATTCAGATCTTTCAACATTGCACTGATCCGAGTATATCTATTTTTTTCTGAGTATTATAGAAGTTGCGATTTGTTTAGAACATATCGTTCTTTGACAATAAACTAAAGTAAATAAGTCACTGAAAAAATGCAAAGGTTAAATATTTTTGGGATAAAAAATTTAGGTGTAATGTAGGAAGTTTTCGAAATTTAAACCTGCGATATTTATTTTTTCTTATTTGATTTAATTTATTTTTTATAATCGGAACTTTGTCAATAAAATTGAATTTAATATCATTAATTGTAAACTGGAAAAATGGGTCGGATCTCCAATATTGATTGTGATGCTTAATTGAGGTTATCTGGACTTGTACAACACAATATCTTGAACTATTATCGTATAACTAATTTCGCAATTATTAAACTGACCATAAGTAATAACAAAATTATATAAATCAGTGTTAACGTTAACAGATGTTCGCAATCATTTTGGCTATTCGTATTTTATCGACAGCTGTCCGTGAGAGAGATATAGGAGTTTTTAAGCCAGGAGGTTGTCCCTCTGCCAGAAACATTATTTATCTTACCTTATATGATGATGTCACAGCATTCCATGTAACTCAGGATGACTCAGAGGTGACCACGTAATCGCTTGAGAAAGATCAATTATGTTTTCGTTAGCTTCCACTGCCTGTTTTTGTTGCTTGAGATCTACAACAATGATAACTGTCCATGTTTTAGAAAAACAATAAATATAAATATATTTTATAACATTCTAAAAATTACTGTGTACTGACTAAAACATTTGGATATTTCTTGGAAAAATATAAACTGAGAAGAGTGACTGATACGTATGAGAGCACGGCGACCTAGATGAGAGCAAATATTAAAAACAACAATCATACAAAATGATTTAATAAGGATTGTTATTTTTAATATTTACTCTCATCTAGGCCTCGGTCAGTTATCAGTCTCACCCAGTTCATACATGTATTAGGTATTTCAAAGGAACATCAAAATACTTCCATTAAATTGTGGTTTATTGTTCAAGTGTGGTACATTGTAGAATACGTGGAAAAACACCTAGTGATAGGAGAAGAGTGGAAAACCCAGACTCCGCTGAGAGGATAGCGTAAAGAAGAAGCAGTACAGGAGCATGTGGAAGCGAAAGATTCAGGAAAGAGAAAAAAAATTTCGTCAGTGTTTCTTCCATGTCTCTCATGGGTTTATGCATTTCATGCAAAACATCAATTAAAAAACCTTCTCCATATGTCTCTAATAATTGCACAACATCAGATTCTTTAATTCTCCAATACCTGACTCATTTTCCATGATGCTGTTTAGATAAATGTCAGTTAGTGGCTTCATCTTCCATTTCATGGATAAGTATTATTCTAAGCACAATTTGTTGATAGTCTTTTGACTTCTTTCCACGAATCATTGCTCAATACATCCTTAATATTAAATTTCATCCAAAATGGAATAACTGATGAGCAATTTCCTTGTTCAGAATGGTCTATAAGTCGATGTAGAGCTTTTCGTAAATAATAAATAATATATTTTTATTTATTATCTTTGTTTTATTAACTACTTAATTGAGTTTAAATACATCTACCGGTTTCGAAAAATACTATTTTCTTCTTCAGGATGTCATTACTAACTAAAACATATATTATTGTTTCTTTACCAGAATCTATTTTTAAAAAAACAACAATTATTTAAAAAATAAAAAATGAATTTAGTACCTAACTCAAAATGTTACTTAATACAAATTTACTCGAATAATTTTTAGGAAAAAATTTTCTAATCCTGAAGTTAAATTTAGTTGGTTGTTAATAATTTTTTGATTAGTTTTACACGCTTTATTTATCTCCAACGATTTCAAATGATTTAATTTGTGACCAACACCGTTTATATGCAAAATTGACAATCCCAATTTTTTATCAAAACCATGATCATTTTCTATCAAATGTTTAGAAAATTCTGAAAACCCACTATTGTTCAAACATCTCAAATGCTCCCTTACTCTTATTTTAATATTTCTATCCGTCATACCAATATAAAATGCAGCACAATCCTTGCAACTAAGTTTATAGACACCAGAATTGTTAAATTTATCATCTTTGTCTTTAGAATTTATGAGTAAATTTCCTATACTATTATTTGTATAAAATGCTGGTCTAGTGTTTCGCGGTAGGTGTTTAGATATTTGATTCGAAAAGTTATTTATGTATAAAATCCTACGCCAATAATCATTATGTTTTATCTGTGATTTATATGAAAATTGATTATTACATTCTTTTAATTTATTTTTTAAAATAGTGTCTATCAAACCTGTATTATACCCGTTATTAACTGCTATTTTTTTAATTGTATTCAATTTAATATTGAAATTGGATGTTGACATAGGAATATTGACTAAACGATGTGTCATGGAGTGGAACCCTGAATGTTTGTGTGATAATGGATGATTAGATTCATTGTGTATGATAGTATCTGTAAAAGTTTTAACCACAAAGTTAATATTGCTAATTTTAAAAGTATAATAAATAATATGCTTAATACATAGATTCACATCTTTATTCATTAGCTCAATTAAGACTAATCTTTAGGAATATTTGATTCTTATTTTTCCAGACAAATTCTATAGATTGACCGGCTGTTTAATTTTAACAATTTTAAAATATTCCATGTGTCCAATTTCTTATAGAGTGAATTTGTTGATTGGTTTATAAAAGTTAGTAAAGCGAGTTATGGATGGAGTTATGAGAGCATTTTTAAAGTTAAAAATCGTTTTGTGGTAAACAATTTGTTGTAAGTTAAAAATATTCGAATTACAACGAAAATATGTTTTCAATATAATCCTTGTTAACGTCTGAGCATTGATACCTGGATCTATTCGTTGAAAAATTCTGTCATTTGTTTCTTGTACCAGTTGTTCACAGGTTATTGAGAGCACTTTCTGACGAAAAGTTGATTTCTTCTTCTTTTTCTTCTATTACTGAGAACACAGCATCTGATCATTGGCATTAGTAATTTAAGGTTGAGATAATAACTGGAGAATACGTTTTTCATGAGGTAAAAGGCAGCACGAGTTTGCTAACAGTATTAGTAACAGTTTAATTTATATTGCAACCATTTTGTTCCAGCGATATGAAGCATTGGCAACTATGTAATGTTTGTTAAAAAACATTTGTTTTGTTTTAGTAGTGGGTGTTAAGTTCTAACTTGAGTCTCAGAAACTTTCATTTGGTTAAGTAGAAGTTAAAGATTTTTAATGTTACTTGCCACAAGTGCCGTATCTCATTTATAACAAGACCTTGGATAGCATATTTAAGAACGTCATTTAATTCCGTATAATGTGATAGGTCGATGGCGCAAGGTCTAAGCCGAATGAACGATAGTCTAGTAGTTTCTACACAAACTTCTGCTACACTTCTGATGACATTCGACGCACTGAAAAGCTTGCAACTGATAGTCAGGGTTACGACGTTTCAGTTCAATGTGTCTTACGTTGTGTTAACAATATGCACTATTTTGATGTGGAAGATTAGAAATATATGCAAGATGAAACCCTCTAACCTCTGTCTACCGCCAACCGACGGTACATTACGTAATAGATACATTGATTTCTCTCAAAGCGAATTAAATAATAACATTGTTATGTTGCGGCTCGGTGAACAATTTTAATTAAAAGTTTTTACGGAATCATGGCCAGTCTGTTGGAAAACAAATAATTCTTTCAATTATACGGACTTCTTTTGATATTATCCCCATCGCCAGCTGTAGCAACGGGTTGGCGAATAAATAACATAAAAAAATACCTCATTGTCGCGGCTGCCTTTCAGCAGGCCCGTGTCATGCCTCTTACATAAGCTGTTGAAAACAGTTGGCGAAAGAAAGAAACACGATGAGATCAGAATCTCAGAGATTCAGTTGAGATACATTTCAATACCATGTAAACGTGTTGAGATTTTAATCAGAGATTGGCTTGAGATTGATTGAAAGAAACAAAAAGTGTAATGCAATGTAAAGCTGATCTTAGTATGGTGAGTAAGATTAAGAATGGATCACAAAGGTGGTTTGGTCAAATGCAGCGGATGACTGAGGAGATAATGGTAAGGAAAATATATGACGCAAGTGTTGATGGTACCAAAAATAGAGAACGCCCGCGGAAGACTTGGCACGACCAGGTAAACCAGATACTGGATGATGGTCCGGTTAGAAGCCTCTATATTGTATGAGCAGATGTATGAATGTGGATGAGGCGAGAAGAGTGTGGCACTCTATCCTCTCTGCTTACCCCCGCGGAAAACGGCGTGACGGTAAGTAGTTAGTTAGCTATTGCTAGTTACTAAATTACATATTTTTATCTATCGCTGTACTACTCCAAAAAAGAAGCTCTTGTGCTTAAAGTGGGATTTACACTATATTTATATTATTTAATTTTAGAAGAGTTAGAAGTTTTATAATTGCAGATTTTATATACATATATATAATATTATTAATTGTTTAATTGTATATTTTTGAAGTGATCGATAAATTTATTTCTTAGTTGTTTTATGTAATTTATCTTCTTAATTTCTGAAGTTATTGAAATTTTTTATGTCTAAATATATGTAATTTTGTTGGTAGTGTTTGGTGTTACATTTGGGATTTTAAAGTTTTTTTTAAATTTTAAGTATGTGCTTATGTTAAGTATTGCAATGAAATTTTCTTTTTGATTAATTGAATTATTGAAAATTTTTATGTAAACATTTTCTATTTTAGGAACTAGGATTTTTGAAAAAAGTGTTTTGTTGAAAAAGTTGACTTTTTTTAAATTGTACACTCCTCCCCACCCAACAGTTCTATACTGGAGTAGTAACAAAATTTACCTTTTTGAAGTTATTTATACATAAATATGTTTCTTAATCTTATGAATATATATATATATATATACATTTTCTTATTCTCTTCACCAATTCGCTAATGTGGCTGTACCATTTTAAATGTTGATCGATAAGTATATCGAGATATTTTCTCCAAAGAATCTCGTGAAAGAAAAATCCGTATCCCAGAGATGGTCTCGAGTTGAAAATCTCTTAAAAATCTCACTCATGGTTACGAGCTATTACCGGTATCGCTAGCTATACCAGGCGCCTCAAAAACTTATTCAGATCATACACATTTTGGCGTATCGATATCGGTACCTCACATGCCAAGCCAGCGCTCTATCAACCTAACTAATCCTCCAATGGACTGTAGTATAAAATTGTCGACGATTTATTATTTTATAATAAAACGCCTTAATTTATATTTTTAATAAATATGTAGTTTATTATTAATACATTAATTTAATCATCAAATTTTAATATGGATTTTTTATTTTATTTACAAAATAGTTACTATTCAATGGCAAAGCAATATTTAACTATGAATTAAATGTATTAATTATAAAGATATACATACAAAATCAATATTATCGAAAAATAAAAACATTGTTGTTGCGCTACCGGGATTCGAACCTGGATCTCTTCCCTAACCGGGGGAGGTGCTTTATCCAACTAAGCTACAGCGGCACTATTTTTACCGATTATTATTACTTAGTTGAAAATAAAGCACCTCCCCCGGTTAGGGAAGAGATCCAGGTTCGAATCCCGGTAGCGCAACAACAATGTTTTTATTTTTCGATAATATTGATTTTGTATGTATATCTTTATAATTAATACATTTAATTCATATTTAAAATATCACAGAACTATGTTCTGAATAATTACAACTTCACAATAAAAAAAAATAAAAAAACAATATTTAACATTCCCGCGGGAGTCTGGGGTTTGGTTCTCCTCTAGGAAGACATTCATTTTTTTTATAAACATTTAATATTGAATGTGGTTTAGAATAAAAACACAAAAACAGTATAAAGCAATAATTTTTTTATCAAAGAACATAATAGAATATAACTCTGAGTAAGAAATTATTATAGAATAAGTGAAAGGATACAAATACAAAGTAAGAAATGAGGATAAGCGGTTTCGGGGGAGAATACCCAGTGGTTAGGAGTTAAGTGCGTCCCTAAACCTTTCCTTGACCACAAATTTGAACGTTTGCCTGTTGCTTAACTTCCGGTGGTAATAAATAATGTACTTTGATCAGTGGTGACACCCTCCACACGACGCTAGGTTAAAAAATAAAAACTTCAAGGGCAATACTGACTTGGAACATAAACCAATAAACCAAATTATTCTGAAAATAATAATACAGATCCAGATTTTTACATCCGTATAATATTTTAAAATAAACCATCATTATATGTCAAAAATTTATATAATCAATATTTGAATATGTCCAAGAGCACACAACTACTGGATTTTCACCTACAAAGGCACTGATATTAAATAATTAATAGATATCTCGTAGAGATGAAGTTATTTTTAATTAATGGAAAAATATGGAAGTATGGATAATTACAGGGTTTATGATCTGTCTTCGGCTGGCTTAAGTGATCACTTTACATAATGCAATTATGTGTTCACCATTTCACCCAATCAACCTCCATATCAATCATATTTTTGAAAATTTTATATATGTTAATATGTAGAAACACTTCAGATATCACTACACTATCACCATCTATGGATTAAATTTGATATTAATTTCCCTGAAACAGTATATTTGTCACAATGAGAAACGATATATTTTTTTAAAATTATTTAAAGCAGTATGATTTATCTGTAAAATGATTTTAACAGATTATACTAAAATATGTCTGAAAATTCAATATTTTTCAATTAATACCTGTAATTACCCATACTTTTATATTTTTCCATTAATAAAAAATAGCTTCGTCTCTATGAGACATGTATTATTTGTTAAATATTTCTATCTTTGCGGTGGCAAGATTGGTTCCAACATCTTTAAATCAGTGTGCCACAATTAACAAAACGTTTAACTTCATAAAAAAAAATCAGCGTCTACGTGAAAACATTATTAACATTCACGAGGGTAATGAATTATTTATTATATTTAAAATAATTTTATTAAACACTTGAATTAGATAAGTCATTTCCAACAATCGATCATAATAGTTTGATTAAATTTAAAATCTTCATTTTTTTAAATTACACCACAATTTTACATTTTAAATTAATGCCAGCTATACAAAACCAATATTAGTTACATAGTTTTAATTTTTATTGGTCGATCTTCAGCCTGAAAACGTTTGTGTAATATAATAATGCATAACTTGATCGAGTCACTATCACCCAGAACAAATGCCGGGCACATTATACAGTAAAAATACAATAAAAGTTAAAAAATATTCTATTGTAAAATACACCATAGATATAGGACCACTGACAAATAAGATATATAAAGATAACCCTTAAGGCTTTCAAATAACTTGCTCTGAATATATGCCCAATCACGCTTCCCTGGGGCTTTTTCAGAAGTTCACAGGCGCTGAACTGGTAGAAAATCTTCCTATCATATTACGACAAACCTTTTTAAAGAAAATAAGACCTTAAGGACTCCTCTCACGGAGAAAATGTTGCCGCGAAAACTAAAGGATAAGAGAGTTTCCGCGAGTCATTAATCTTCTTTTAACAATATTAATGGCGTCATTTGGTAGATGGGGGTATTATGACACGGTTTTTTAAAATTCAGTACCTATTGTCTTAAAATATAGACGAAATAATGAAAACTTATTCAATGAAAATTTAACAAATTCACAATTATACATCTTTACAACTAAGCTGAACGTTCAATATTCCAAAACCAAAATAAATTCACCTAGACTCGGATAACTAAGCATCTTGAGATTTGTATTGAAATCAAAAATGAAAAAAAGGCTCGGACGTTAAACAGGTTTATATTTTTCTGCAAAGTAAAAGTCGAGTATCAGTATCTCGGAATCTAGTTAGAAAATATTTATTTAGTAATATTAGTACTTTTTTCTGTAAGAATTGCACGACTGGTAAATATATAAATTCAGATTTTTTTTCAATGTTGACATATCAATGCCTAAATTTAAAAAGCAGCTAACCACCCATGGTTAAAAAACTGTTTTTGATGCTATTATTTTCCCCTTTTATTGTTCTATAGCACAATAAAAGACAAAAACTCTCATCAATTTTAAAACACGTTAAATCACGTGTTTTCAAATAATACATAAGTACTACCTGCTGAAAAACCTTATTATATTGATTCTTGCAAAAACCTTAAATGTTTACCAGACACAAATGTTGATGGCACTAGAAATAGAGGACGTCCGCGGAAATCAGAATCACTACATCACAAAATTATCATGGAAAATCATCTAACTCCCAATAATATTTGACAATTTTGGTAAAGCAATTCAGATAAACTCCAAATATTCCCTATAAGTACGAAATATATCAAAATATCAATACAATTTCTCAATCACCATATTTTTGCATAAATTATTTACCAAAGGGTGTTTTAAAATTTTCGTAATCCGTTTAATTAGAAAATTAAACAGTTTTTTGTTGCTCCTGAACATTTTAGAAAAATGGAGTTAGCTGCTTTTAGGTATCGATATGTATTAATGATAAAAATTATAGAAAATTTCATTTGATGTATTATAAGGTATTAATGTAACGTATTTATATTTTTAAGTTTGTAAGACAACAATGTCATAAACTCGTAAAAGATTTCAAGCTTTCACGGCAAACTCTAAGAGATTGTTTTTACACCTGTGCCTGCAATTTTATCTCGATAAATTTGTCTCGTAAAACTCACACATTTTACAGTGTTGACGCAAAAACATATATACATACAATTTGTCATTCATAGCTATTATTTGTTATGAAGACTTTAAATGGTTATTTTTAGCGTCTTCTATTAATGTTTGGCTATCATGTTGCAGTACGTATATGAGAGCAACAAAATATTAGACATTAACCCTTCCCAAACTATGCAGTAACACAGGCCTACCATCATAATTAAACCTGTAATATTTCGGTAAATACATGCATCATATAACTCATATTTTAGATAATCTTAAAGAAAATATTAGCGCTTAGGAATGACTAGTAAAAAAACAATTATGAAAAGGGAATCGTACAAAAACAATTATTTTTTCCATTCAAACTTTTGTAAAATTAATACGTTGGTAAAAATACAATTTGTGATATGAAAGACAGAGATCACACACTATTTTCACAGTGAAAAGAACAACAAACATTGTCTCTCTCATACTAATTTAATGAAGTGAGATAAGAAGGAAGGACACATTGTATACTTACATTGTATAATACTTTAAATTATGATATTAATCATTTTTTCAAAATTGAATGCTCAATATTTAGAGTAAACTAATGCCATTTAAGCTAATAAAAACATTTTTTCTAACTGTTATTTACGGTAACACGAGTTGACAGCATGGCTGCGTTCGGGTATTTTATATCATGGTATGATAAAGGTTAAACAACTTTCTGTAGTTTCACAACCAAGATAATCTCTTTCTATTGACGCCTCTGTTTTCTGCTATCTTTCCCTTCATAATGAGTTGAAAAATATCACATTTTACATTGTGTAGAATGTATCCGAACTGTGCAGCTTTCATTTATATGTTTTATTAGTTTACCTTGGCTTATTTATGCTTCGTAACACACCTTTATTAGTAATGTGGTCAATCATCCAACAGCAGCCGTATACAGGTATAGTAATGTTTTTCATATTTTCTCCCCCAGCGCACAAATAATAGCGTAAGTTTTTAAAATTGCACAAACGTGGAATGCGAGATTCAAAATTACAGGGGACATTGAACATAATATTGTACTTTTACTTTACCGTGTATACCGTCCGTATATGTCCGTCTAGTATACCGTATTTTTCCGAGCATAAGTCGCGCTTTTTGCCCATTTTATTTTTTTATTAAAATAAACCTGCAAGGCAAATTTGTAAATTATAAAATTTATTATTTAGGTACTTGTAAAACATATTTGCTTTTTCGACTTCTATCCTATCTAAGATAAACGACTATGGACGGACGTGACACTAGACACTAGTATCAATCATGACGTTTGGGCATACGTATTACGTCTGTGTGTGGGTTTTACATGCTTGGGAGAATATAAAAACAAGTCATTGTGAAGTCGTTCAAGAAGTCAGGAATTTTAAACGTTCCGAATGAAATTGAAATTTATGAAAAAGGTGCCGATTCAGATATTGACAATGTTCAGTAATAATGCTACAATAATAATATTTTTCAATAAAAACTTTTTTCAAAAATTTTGTCCATAAATTTAGGGTCCATACTCGTAAAAATATGGTAATTCTAATAAATTTGTATTATATACGACTATACAATGTTCATAAACACATTTCTGTGAGTGTCCGGTGTTGTGGTACGAGTAATGCGTGTACGTGACGGTGGTGATTACAAGTTATTGAAAAAAAAACGTAAAAATCTGTCATTTACGCCACTGAAAAGAGTGCGATAATGAATCAGTTAACGAATGGGTCACCAACCAGGTGTTAAATGACTAAAATTACATAAAATTAGGCTTAATTTGTTCTACTATCTACCTGTTCCTTCATGCAAGTTGTAATTAAATTCGTCACGGTATGACGATGACAACAAAACAATTAGTAGTATTGGTATTAGAGTTTTTCTATTCCCGGACTTTTTTCATTCCCGGGACTCGATTCGCAGCTTTGCATCATTCCCGGGATATGCTAATAAATTTTTTTTTGAAATAAAAGATTTCATGTTTGTTTTTTATAAACATTGTTAATTTTATTTCAATTAAATTGTTATCATAAATTAAACATGCATTGACAAAAAATACAATTTCTAAATAAAAATACAGATATAATAAATTTTTAAAATTAAAAAAAAAAACAAATTTATTTTGATTGAAATATATAGTATGTACATATTTGATGTTGTGCCGTTTTTTATTCTTGCATTTTGAAATGCTTCTTTTATCTAGCTTAAAAATAAAAGAAAATTATTTAAGAATAAAATTAAAAATGCTTCATTGATAATATAGTGTAATCGTAAAAAAATACTTGTAAATGTTAAAAGTTCTCGCCGAAACACAATGTTCGTTTGATGAACTAACAAATTTGTACTACGACCGAAGAGTTCCTATTACCGTATGACTTTGAAACAGCGAAAGTACTCACTCGTGTACGTACATTATTATCGTTTTCTGGAACCCATTCGAAAAGTATGCTTTTTTTGTTTTGACCCGAATATTTCTTTTTAGCTGCGTTCGTACGACAATACATTTGGACGAAATTATTTTATTTACACTCTTCCAAAATTATTACGAATCCCGGTACTCGACATAAGCATTCCGGGGACTCGATGCATCGAAAACCTCATGTATTACCGGGAATGTATTCCCGGGTCGACCTGGTTCAGAAACCATAATTGGTATTTCTGTTCGATTTAAAATGGTAAAACGTTTTATTTCTTTGAATTCAGTACCTAGTAAGAATTGTTTAATTTTTACGTGAATAATTTTTGTAAATCAAAATCATCGCTATGCTTTTTTCATCTAATTTATTAAATTATATACATGGGGGGTGTTTAAAAAATTCCCGTAATGTGGTATTTTACTGGTTAACAATTCGCTTAGTTTGATAATATGAGTGTCAACTTGTTAAAATCTGCCTGTCATATAGTGACAGTTTTAAATTATACTCGCATATAATAGGAGAACATATTCTTATTGTGAAGTTGTAATTATTCAGAACAGACGGTCTGTGATATTTTTAAAAATGAATTAAATATATTAATTAGAAAGATATACATATAAAATCGATTCTATCGAAAAATAGTGTTGCTGCGCTACCAGAATTCGAACCTGGATCTCTTTCCTAACCGGGGAAGGTGCATTATCCAACTATGCTACAGCGACAATTTTCGAACCTATATGTTACCTTTTTGATATTAATACATTTAAAAATACCATTTTCTTCTTCAGGATGTCATAACTAACTAAAACATAAATTAATGTTTCTTTACCAGAATCTATTTAATAAAAAAAAAAAAATTATTACCTAACTCAAATCGTTACTTAATACAAATTTACTCGAATAATTTTTAAGAAAAAATTTTAGAATGGGACTTGTAGTTAAATTTAGTTGATTGTTTATATTTTTTTGATTAGTTTCACACACTTTATTTATCTTATAGATTTTTTAAAAATTAATTCTGGTAAAGAAACTGAAGAAGAAAATAGTATTTTTCGAAACCGGTAGATGTATTTAAACTCAATTAAGTGGTTAATAAAACAAAGATAATAAATAAATATAAATTAACTGATTGTATTTAAAAAAAAATACTAACTTGAATTTTTCGAGATCTTTTAGGACACCCCGTGAACGTCTTGTTCAACCTCTATTGTCTTAGTAAACTTTGTACACATGAAAAAATAATCAGAAAATCTTATATAACACGTCTTGAATAAAACGATAATGTTAGTTTTCTTAGCAGTACGTGGAACCCTAGACTGTATCAATTTCAGGCGAATAGAGTGGTTTTTAAACAAAATATTAATTAACACATTTGCTCGAGTCTTAAGATTGTGAGAAGTCTTGAAAACAAGCTGTTAAGATTACATATTCACAAGATTAGTCTTTAAATTTATAATGTGGTTGAGTAATTCAATAATGATAATTCATTTAAGATTTGAATACCATAAAATAAAATATTGCGTACTAGAATAAGTGGAATAAGTGTTTCTTGATAAATATGATTTCAAATTCTTCGTCCTCATCTTGTATATTCACCTTAATCTTTTTCTACCACTGCAAATTTATCTTTTCATTTGTCTAAGTGTGAAGCTTATAAAATGTATTATATTTATTTCATCAGTTAAGGGAATTTAACACAATACAGTTTCATAATGACTAACATAACATTAGTAAAGTAACAGAAGCATTAAAACAAAATAACTCAAAATAATATATTAAATATATTAATTATAAAGATATACATATAAAATCAATTTTATCGAAAAATATTGTTGTTGCGCCACCGGGATTCGAACCTGGATCTCTTTCCTAACCGGGGAAGGTGCTTTATCGAACTAAGCTACAGCGACATTATTTTTAGCGACAGTTTTCAACCCTATATGTTACCTTTTTGATATTAATACATTTAATCGTTCCATTATTTGACAGAGCCATCTACCTTATTTTTACAGAATCTCAAATACCTTTGAGTAAACTGATAGCAGACGCCAGAATTATCAATTCATTTTTATTAAATTTTGGACACATTGATACAACTTTATTATTTAGGAGAACACATTCTTATTGTGAAGTTGTAATTATTCAGAACATAGGTCTGTGATATTTTAAATACGAATTAAATATATTTTTCGATAAAATTGATTTTATATGTATATCTTTATAATTAATATATTTAATTAGTGTTTAAAATATCACAGACATATGTTCTGAATAATTACAACTTCACAAAATAATATAACATAAGAATTAACACTACATAACGTTAGTAGGTGAAAGCATTATCAATCAAAAGTGTAGTAAATGGAGTTCTATAAACGAAACACAATGGAATTTTTTTTTTTAATTGATCTACATTTTTTACATATAATTTTATTTAAAACATAGTTACCCCTGATGAACTTTGTAACAAGCGGTATAAGTTAGCAGTACTATATTTGGGATCGAGACCCGTTTTCGGTTTTCCATCGAAGAGATTTTAAATTTATTTAGCTGGTAAAACACACGCGTCTGAGACAGTTGAATGTTGGCACTGCGCGCTTCTGGTGCGTGCAATTTATTATATATATAAAAATAATAATTTGGAAATATTTATAATTTGTCGTAAATTTGTGCCACACAGTCAGACCGCATTTAGTGCATAAAATTCAGCTTGATGTGCTGTGCGATATTAATATTGACCTGGACTGGGAACGTGGATCGCTCGCTGCTCGTGCCTGATGAAGCTCCTTTCCAATGTTGAAATGTTGAATGAAAATTCATTTATCAGTCTTCAGTACACAGTAATGAAATCGTAGCTCACATTGGGAATGCATTCCGACAAAACTCAATCATCCACAGCGGAATTCAGTTCAATGCAGATATTAATTAAACTATTCGAAAAAGTACAATTTATAAAAAATGCTCATCTTCGTGTGTATTTTGTAAATAAAGATATTTATTAAATCTATATTATTGTAGGCATTTGAAAAATTAAGAGTCTTCAATGACGGGGATGTGTGTTAATTTAATATAATTGAAAATAACACCATTTCTATCTGAACTTGTTTTCAAGTTTATTTAATATGAAATTTGATAATTGGAACGATGTAATGCTGCTGAACTGTAGGTAGATTAGTAAAATTATTATATTTTTTTTTCATAGAAACAATCCTATTTTTGTATTAATCTAGTACGGGAATTAAACATTAGCTACAAAATATAGCTTCGTTTATTTTATCATTGTGTTTATTGATTTCTCTCGTTAGTTGTAACGAAGTTAATAATTCCATCACCGAACGATGTTAAAAAGCAAACCCATTAACGGCACGATTGCTCTAGTAAAATCTGTGACCAGTAGCGTACTTTTTTCAGTTTTTAGTTTTGTAAATTTTAAAACATTCAGTACCTAGTTTTACTTTAACGTACATACTTATATAGATAGTATATATAATTTTATTCAGAAATAAATTGAAAATGTTTTTTTAAAAAATTGTAAGTTTACAAATAAAATGTGATTTCATTAATATAAATAATTATGTATATTTAATGGACTGGGACTATCTTGAAGGTTCTACTCGAAGGTATTTGAGAAACAATTAATTAAAACCAGGAGGTATTGCTGCTGCTAAGCTTTGCGGGCGGCATTGTACTGTCGCCAATCGCATTAATAAAATATATTGTACAAGCGGTGTTCTTACGTATTAACTTTGAAGGCCCGAGCACGTACCCATAAACATCCCTTATTTGCCGAGGTCGCCGGTGCATGTTCTCACGGCTTTTTAAACAATGAGCTGATGTGTGCGGCCTCGCACACCAAGTGAAGGTCCCAAAGATTTCTCTTTTACTAAGAATTTTGTATCGGCCCATAGATTTTGCAAGCTTCGTTACAATATGTAGAAGATTTGTATATAGAACGTCATATCTTAATCGGTTAAACCTCTCTACTAGCCGTAGAAGACATAGGGTTTGAATCTCTGTGATGGTTATATTTTTTGATTTTTGTTACATTTCTAGTAATTTATCTAAAAAATTGTTTTAATACCTAATTTATTCAATTATGTACATATCTTGTACAGTCTTTGTAGTACTAAAGAAATAATCTAAAAGTCTTTATGTCAGATTGCACGTCATGAATAAAACAAAATCGGAAAATGTAAATTCGTCCCGGTTTCGTTTTCATTTGAGATAATTCAAGAGGGTCTCTCTTAACGAAATGCGTAACCTAAGGCTGTGTCAATTTGAGGCCCTCGTGTCAAGCTACGTTAGGCATCCCAATAGGGCGGTTTTTAAACAAAATAATTAACACACATTCACTTTGTCTGCTCGACTTCTAAGTTGGAAGATACTGCGAAGCCTCGAGAACATTCAAGTTGTTACGTATTCACACACTGCTCTCTGAATTTATTATATGGTTAAGTAATTCACTGAAGATTAAAACGCTATAAAACAAAATATTATACATGTTTAGGTTCGTGCAAGTTTTTGTGTTGCTATAAAATGGCCCATACCCGCGGATGAGATTTCTCTCGGAGATTTTACTTTAGCTATTTATGAATCATTCGCCTATATGTATTGCGCATAGTTTGAGAAGCTTTGGGGAATCAATTATCCAGGAAATCAATTGGCAGAGGGATTAACTATCCGAGGGAGCAATTGTTGGGGGATCAATGGGTTGTATTTTAGTGTAACTCCTCCTTTAATTCCTTTTGTATAAAAAAAAGATGTAAATGTTTTATTTGTGTATTTATCAAAATATTGATGGATGTAAATGAAACCTTTATATTTCATACACGTTCGTTTGAATTATAACATGGAGTGTGTGCGTGTATGTGCGGGTTTATGCATGTGTGTGGCCAGAGTAGGTGGAACAAGAAAGTACTACTTACAGTAGACCGATGTTTAATGACGCTTGAAACACAGTTACGGATACAAGTATAATACGAGCAGTACAAGTTCTACAACAAGAAGCGTTGGTTAATGAACTCGTCTGGAAGACTGCTGCGAGAGAAGTGGTGTGCTCAGAGGCCGAGTTCCAGGTCAGTGCGGCGCAATGTATTGTCACCTATTTATTAATCGTTCGATACGGGTTGATGAGAGCCCCGTTTTGCACCCAGGTGCGTGCAGATTGTAGAGGCGATAGGCCTCGACAGTTGATTTGGATGTAAGGATGTTGAGGGATTGCTTGATAACGTGATCGTCTGGCCTGCGCGTCACCTCACCTCCTTGAGCTTCTTAGCAATCAGTGCAACCTTGAAACTTTCTCTTACTTCTGTTCAATCTCTCGTCTTCATTTCATTTCCCGAACATGTGTTTTTTAATAAACATTATTTTACCTTCTTCTTTCTCGCCTTATATGGGATGGAACCTTATCGCAGACAATTCGAAGAGTCTTCTCCGTTTACCTCGGCCTTTTGCTGCCAATGCAGAATCAATCTGATATCTGCCACCCCTCTCACTTTTGTTTGCAGCCTTACCATATCAGCATTGTCAACAAAAATATATTCCCGGTTACAAAGTACACAATACCTTTTACCTTATATCATCCACCGATGCGGTAAAACTTGGGTAGCCGTTAGCATCAGATATTTAAAAGAAAATGTATTTTATGTGAATAATATTTTTTGTATTCTCGATGTCTCGATGATCTTTTCGAGTAACCCCCCCCGCTGGAGACGAATTTTTATAAAATGTCCGAAATATTTCATGTATATTTTTACTAAAACATTTTATGTAAAAAAAATACTCGTGCATTTGGGACATTTTTTGCCGTCACTGATATTATTCACGATTTTATTTCGCACTGTGAAAATTGAATTGAAAAGTCTAAATATACATTTAAATTGAATGCGATACTTGGTCGATGGATTTGAATAGCATGTTCACTTTTGTGCAACGGTTTAAAAAATAACTTTGCTGACGCGGAGTTGTATTATTGATTTAAAAGAATGTAAATATGTAGATATGCATCAATGACAAAGTTTACAAAACAGTTCTTCGTGTCTGATTTTGTGCATTATATTTATAATAAGGGTTTTTAGAGGTTTAGGTTTATACGAGGGCAAGTCAAAAATCATCAACATTTTTCGTTGTACAATTCAAGCCACGGTAGTTGTGGATGATTCGATGAGCGGAACTATGACTGACGTTCAAAGGAAGACACTAACCTCACCGATGATGACTTGCCTATTTTTTTATTTTAAATATCGACGCGTACACGAATCAATTTTCCTATTATTTTTAAACTAAGCTAAATGCTTGTGCTATTAAAATAGAAATAACGGGGCTCGAACCCCCGACCACTAGATCACTAGACGAGTATCGTAACCATTAGACCACAATCACGTTTTGTTAGAATCATCTCTCGAGCTTGCTGATTATTGTCGTGAGTGGCGGAGGTTGACGGGCGTTCTGCTCCCTCTTTGTGCGTCACACTCGTCCGGCCGCTTTTAAACTTATTGATCCACAAAAAAAACCACTTGTACGTAATAAAGCACTGTCCCCGTATTGTGATAAAAGTTTACGATGAATTTCAGCCCATTTCACACCCTCCGACCAGAGAAATCGGATCACTGCTAGTGTAATAGATGGAAGGCAAATGACGCGATCGGGATCAAATTTTGTACACGTGACTGCAGTCGTACCAACTCTAAGCATGAAAACGCAGAAGATAGTACCTTGTAGGTGTGTTATGGCGAAAGTGTAGATAGTTACTGATTATATGAGATGATCAAAATACAGCGTTAAATCGTGCTGTGCATGTTATGAAGCATAACATGGCTATATATGAAATAGGAAGTTATAAATTATGTGTATTTACTGATAATACTGAATTTATTGAAGCTAGGTTACAAATGGTTACTGCAATATACTTATCGAAATGCCACAATCAGGATCTTGTGGTCGTCGGTCGCTGCACAGCGCATACAGCCAGTATATTGCCGTTGGCGATAAATATATGGCGGACGGCCACAAATCTACTGCAGATTGACCAACTTTATTTTAAATATGAATTAAATATATTAATTAGAAAGATATACATATAAAATCAATTCTATCGAAAAATATTGTTGTTGCGCCACCGGGATTCGAACCTGGATCTCTTTCCTAACCGGGGAAGGTGCATTATCCAACTTTGCTACAGCGACAATATTTTTAGCGACAATTTTCGAACCCATATGTTACCTTTTTGATATTAATACATTTAATCGTTCCATTATTAGAAAGAGCCATCTACCTTATTTTTACAGAATTTCAAATACCTCTGAGTAAACTGATAGCAGACGCCAGAATTATCAATTCATTTTTATTAAATTTTGGACACATTGATACAACTTTATTATTTAGGAGAACACATTCTTATTGTGAAGCTGTAATTATTCACAATAAGAATGTATTCTCCTAAACTTTATTTTAAAATAAAAATTGTGTGTTTATTTAATTTATATTTATACATAAAGATATTTTATCAAAATAATCTTAATTTTTTTAATACCTATTTCAGTTTCTTACACTTTTGTATTTCTCGATAAATATAATGTGGAAGATGTAATTAATTATCATAATGGTTTCTTTTGAAACTAGAAGGGTCGTTCACAAGAAATCTGCTTTCATACAAATTTTATTCAAACTTAACGATTTGTAAATTTGTTCGCTGCATCCAGCGCACTTCCAATAGTATTATATTACCAATTATGAACTGTTGCTATGAATCAAGGTACTCGAAATTTACAATTTATAAAATATTTTTAATAAATTAAATGACTGACCTCTGACAAAATTGAGGCGGAAAATTTTAAAGGCGAATATTAAAAACTGATTAATATTTTAGTCTTTTACGAAAACGTGGGGTTTTATCATTCATTTATATCAGAAGATATGTGAGCTATGGAACTTTGAAAGGTTAATTAAATTCGTTTACATTTTATCAAAATAATTCTTAGTTATGTGTAATTGCAATACGGAATATATTAATAATATATAAGTTAAATGCGAATATTTTAATGGTAAAAGAGTAATGGTAATTTGTACAATACTCGGTTTTGTTTATTTTATTTTATGTTCCGTTTCCTTGATGATCTTTCTATGAGAGTTTGTCATCTCTGAGAGTTTGTAAAGGTACGTGTGTATTGTATGTGTCATTTTAATCTTCGAGTAAAATAATGATTAATGAATCATCACCCCGCACGTGCAGATTAAGTTGACGCAACCGGTACACACGCACCTTTAACGACTCTCAGAGATCAAAGATTCAGGAGACAAATGATCAATAGATCGTTAATGACCCTGTGATTAATTGATATAGTTAAAGTAAATAATGTTTTGATGCACAATTTTTGTGATTGAGAGGTTAAAAATGAACTCCTCTTTTTGTGGTTGAAAAGATAGACACAAAGTTGAAAATCGATCAGAATATTTAAGATATTAAAACTGACGTGAATGATAACCGACAAAATTTGTAATTATATAATATGATTAATGGTATATCCAAAATAATATATCATGAAACACTCACGTGAGGCGACGTACTGAAATGTTTCAGCAAAGGATTAGTCCTTTAGTATCGGCAAACATCTATTCATTCCGTAAATTTGACAGTTTAAATTCTATAGATTTTGATGACGCGAAAAGGTCTACAAAAAATTTAGGACGAGCGCCAAGGTGATTAAAAGTACTTACATAAAAAAAAGACCGGCGAAAAATATTTTCGTGTCGCTTAACTCAAGATTGGGCAACCTAGGTCGCGCGTAGGATTTTTTCATTTAACCGAGAACCAGGCCCGCGAGACCGATTATTGCTTTAAAGTGTAAAGTATTCAAAATAAACAATGATAGCGAAATACTCTCCACGGGTGTGAAAATCTGGGTCGCTTTTCTTTCCCTGGAGCTGGCATTTGGAGATAGAATTTCAGTAAATTAAACTTGATGTTTCCAGTGGCGCAACTACAAAAATTGGGGCCCAATGCAGAATGGAAAGAAGAGCCCCGTAAATGTATTATATAAATATGAATATTAGTTACTGGGAATTATATCTAACGGGAATTTGTCAACCGAGGCAAGACTAGCAGCGCACAATGGAGTCCTGGTGTCGACACGTATGTATGTAAGTGAGGCCTGGAGCTGGTAAAAGAGGAACGAAAGTAGACTGAATGCAGTGGAAATGAAATCACAAATTTACTGATGATGCTGACTCCTTGACGTTTTAATCAGGAGTTAACAAGTTAAGGACAGAATTGTTAAATATTCTTCATCCACGGATTTAAAAATAAATGCGAAAAAACCCCAAGCCACACAGCCTCTATTTACATAACCGCGTGCTAAGTAACTAAGCAAGAGATATTTCCTACATTATTTAATTAGAAAAATGGTCCTAGCGATGTAAAAATGGTTTTGATGTAAAATACAAATTTTTAAATCACGTATACATAAGAGTTTCCAAAAACAATACGTTAAAACTTACGTCTGAAGGATAGTACAATGAACCTAAAGAATTGGTCAGAGAGAGAGAAATAGATTGAAAGCATTCGAGCTGTGATTCTGGAGAAAGATGGAAAGATAAGCATATGCTGAAAGAGTCTCAGAAAATTGGTCGATAATGAACCTCATCGAAAATTGAAGGCATCGAGGTTATGGATAGGATATATTTTCAGACACAACGAAAACCTAAAAAAATTAACTGAGTGAAAGATTGAGAAAAAAAGACAGAGAGGAAAGCACAGACAAATATACCGAATGATGATCAAGACGAATGGAAACTTCTGGATGGTGCCATGAGGACAAGCGTTGCATCAACTTAATAACCGATTAAATATGAACAAAGAAGAATTATAAATATGAATTAAATATATTAATTATAAAGATATACATATAAAATCAATTTTATCGAAAAATATTGTTATTGCGCCACCGGGATTCGAACCTGGATCTCTTTCCAAACCGGGGAAGGTGCTTTATCCAACTAAGCTACAGCGACATTATTTTTAGCGACAATTTTTCGACCCTATATGTTACCTTTTTGATATTAATACATTTAATCGTTCCATCATTTGACAGAGCCATCTACCTTATTTTTACAGAATCTCAAATACATTTGAGTAAACTGATAAATTAATATATTAACAATATTAGTTGGATAAAGCACCATCCCATCTTTCTAATTAATATATTTAATTAATATTTAAAATATCACAGACCTATGTTCTGAATAATTACAACTTCACAATAAGAATGTGTTTTCCTAAAAAAAAAAAAAGAAGAAGAATTAAGAAATATCATGTTCTCTATCATAATTAAATTAAGCTTGCTATAATCAAACGCTTTACGTAATATTTCCGAAAGCTACAAGACCTTGTTTTTCAATATTTGGTTAAAGTCTGAAGTTTGTGGAATTCTATATTAACATATCAGTTGTTTTTCTTTTCATCCTATAAACTCTCGATAGTTTTTAACCCTCTCCAGGGTGCCGTATAGGAAAAATAATCAAACGGCCTGATGGTATCAATACGCAAAGCAGTGGCGCCGTATTTTAGAAAAACTAAAAAATTTTCTCGAATTGTTGATACTAACATTTTATGTATTTTATAATCCACTATAATAATTTATTTTTATATAATTTTGGGTGTATATTTCGAGAAATTGCAGATTTTATCATAAGATTACAATGATTTCAAAATACAAGTGATACACCACGAATCTCCCCTTTTCAATGCGAGAATTGAGGTACATATCAGATACAAGGAGAGCACACGAACATGAATGACAGAGTTTGTTTTTCTCATTAAGTTATCTGTTACCTTCTGAGCAGTTGATCTATTAGGTTGAAGTTTACGCAAGAATTAGTTCAAACATATTCATACACGAATACTCAAGTGGATTCGATGTAATTGTCCCTCGTTTATATTATCGCAAATTGATTATGTAATTGCACGAGTTTAGAACAGTCGAAAGTATAAAATATTAACAAAAATACTAAGTCATTTATTTTTAAGGAGAACATTCTTAATTGTGAAGTAGCAATTTTACAGAACACAGGCTTGTGATATTTAATACAAATTAAATATAAATAATAATAAATTAATGCATTTCCTCGGATAGAAAAAGATCCAGGATCACATTCTGGAAGAAACAAAAATATTTTTTTGATAAACTGATTTTATCTGTATATCTTTGTGATTGATACATTTAATTTGTTTTCAGTAATTTATTATTTACTTTAACACGAAACATAGACATTTACGTGGCACGTTTTCAGTTTATAAGAATACATTTTCAAATGAGACTTGGGACAATTGTTTTCAAGCTGGCTTTCGACTTTCGACGCTAAGCGACACGTATAGAAGTTAAATTCATTGGAATTAGAGTGTTGTACAACTCGAAAAGATCGATATTTTCACACCTCTGTTAATTATTTGACTAATGTGCTTTATGAATTGAATTGTATTCTTAATAATATTCCCAGATGTCTTATCTCAGGTACACGCTCTAAATGCAGGTTATTAAATGAGTATATAATACAGGGTGAATATTATATTTCAGGCCGATTTTGTTTGACCGCCATTTCGGTTTTGAATACATTTGTCAGTTCGCATTTGGTAATTGTAGAGAGTAGTTAATTACATTGTTATGGAGCATCTAACGCATCAAAAGCGTGTTAAAGTTATAAAAACATTTTATCTAAATAATAATGGGGATGCTGTAGGTAACTATTAATGGTGATCGCTATCGTCACACGTTATAAAACTTTTTGGTGGCCAAATTGGGAGGATTGGACCTGCAACACATATAGTTTCATTAGAAGAACACATTCTTATTGTGAAGTTGTAATTATTCAGAACAGACGGTCTGTGATATTTCTAATATTAATTAAATATATTATTTAGAAAGATATATATATAAAATCAATTTTATCGAAAAATATTGTTGTTGCGCCACCGGGATTTGAACCTGTATCTCTTTCCTAACCGGGGAAGGTGCATTATCTAACTATGCTACAGCGATAATATTTTTAACGACAATTTTCGAAAATATATGTTTCCTTTTAGATATTAATACATTTAATCATTCCATTATTTGAAAGAGCCATCTACCTTATTTTTACAGAATCTCAAATACCTTTGAGTAAACTGATAGCAGACGCCAGAATTATCAATTCATTTTGTAAAAATAAAATAGATGGCTCTTTCAAATAATGGAACGATTAAATGTATTAATATCAAAAAGGTAACATATAGGTTCGAAAATTGTCGCTAAAAATATTGTCGCTGTAGCATAGTTGGATAATGCACCTTCCCCGGTTAGGAAGAGATCTAGGTTAGAATCCCGGTGACGCAACAACAATATTTTTCGATAAAATTGATTTTATATGTATATCTTTCTAATTAATATATTTAATTCATATTTAATATATAGTTTTAATAGGACGGCGCCATCTCACACACAGCTTGTGCTTGAATTTTTCGAAAATATTTTCCCGGCCACATAATGTCAAAAAGCGGTGATATTGACTGGCCTCTTCGATCACCTGATTTGACGACTTCCGACTACTTTCTGTTCTACGCCAATAAGCTAACAACATTTCTGATGCTACAAGACAATATTCGAAATTAAATTGTCGAAATAACACGCGAGGTGTGCGAGATTATTATAAAAAATATGGTTAAAAGAGCACGCATTTGTGTCGCTGCCAGAGGCGGCTACTTGGCCAATATCATATTTTATAAATGCTTGTAAGAAACTAAGTAATTGATTAATAAAAACCAAATTAAAAAAGTGCATTTTATTTTCTAGTTATTCAAAAATAATATCGGCCTGGAACATAATATTCACCTGTATAAAAATGAGTATTTTAATTAATTTAATACATTTTATTGTTATTATTTTATTGTAAATAGTCTTTAACTGATCTCTTGTGACAGCTTCTCAAAGTTAAGCTGGGAATTTAGATGTCTATCTGTCACTTTTACAGTATGCATTCCTAGTGACACATAGCACGCTTACTATTAGTAGTCACAAATATAGTTCAGTTAGTATTATTTTATAATATAGAATTATTAAACACATTGATTTAACGTGATTGAAATTAGGCTTCTCAAAATTCTATGTGATATAGTACCCATAATTGGTATAATCCGGTGTACGACCCTGACGCAAAGTGAAATGAATATAGAAGAGTCTAGTCTGAAGGATAACTAGCGCCATTCCAGGAATCAACATTTTCATCGGAATAGTGCTGAGCCGTTTTAGCTCTGGGAAAATTTTCAGGTTGAACGTTTTAAGGGTAGACGATTACTCGAGTGCCAGAAATGTCACAAAGTAAGGGCAGAGAGCTGTATCAAACATAATACACACCCCGCGTACCGTGGGCGGGGAGCGAGGGGTCTCCGATTTCAGAGTTAGCCTTCAGCTCGGAAAAAACATTTAAATAAAAAATAATATAAAATATTTAGGAGAACACATTCTTATTGTGAAGTTGTAATTATTTAGAACAGACGGTCTGTGATATTTTAAATATTAATTAAATATATTAATTATAAAGATATATATATAAAATCAATTTTATCGAAAAATATTGTTGTTGCGCCACCGGGATTCAAATATAAATTAATATCAAACATATAGGGTCGAAAATTGTCGCTAAAAAATAATGTCACTGTAGTTTAGTTGGATAAAGCACCTTCCCCGGTTAGGAAAGAGATCCAGGTTCGAATCCCGGTGGCGCAACAACAATATTTTTCGATAAAATTGATTTTATATGTATATCTTTATAATTAATATATTTAATTCATATTTAATATAAAATAACTTTTTGGGAGATATTTATAATAATGAAGTGTATTGAAATATACGTATTTCTAGAAACGGTCCGATTTTATATTTGTTTGAAATAGTGGTCGTGCGTTCTCAAGTAAACCCGAAGCCGTCTCTACTAGCGTGATCAACCAGTACTGCCACGGCCCAGATGTAATAGGCCGTGTGAGCTCCGGCCCGTATCTCAGGACCCCGCTACGAATCTCAAGCAACGAGTTCCACGCGTGTCGAAATTTATTACGGGTCGTAATCTAATTATTGTTGCTGTGATGTCCATACTTGTAATAAACACTATAAATTTAAAAGAATACGATATATAATTGACTACAAACTCTTAAGATCGGTGTACTTTGCACTCTGCTACCCCTTAATTAATTACGCTATTTTAGTTTGGGGAGGAGCAGCAAAAATAGTATTAGAGTCGGCTAAAAGAGTATAAAAGAAAATTCTTAGAGTAATAAATGATCACCCTTTAGATATCTATCAGATCTTATATTTAAAGAGTACAATGTCCTAGACATAAGACAAATCAATATGTTGAGACTTGTCCAATATTTCCATGCTAATAACCACTCACCCAAAGCAATAAATCACGGACACAACACAAGACAAACAACGAACGTCTACACGTCAGTTCCGAGAGCAACAACTACATTTTATCAAAGATTATACATGTTATTAGCACCGAAACTGTACAACACACTCAGAACCAACTGGAAATCGTTCACTTCTAATAAGATTATACAAATATGGACCAAATATATGATCCAATTGGGTAGAGATCCTTCAGAAGCATCGCTATCCGATATTCTAACATAATCATTAAACAGTGTCTACACTAATAATTCACTTGTTCTACAACAATCTCACTATATATTTTCATATATATATATATATATTTTTTCTCTATTTTTATTTTTATTCCTTTCTGATCTTAATTTTTCTTGAAATAAATAACAGAATTTATATTCAAATTATTATGTAGCTACGATCCATTAGGAATTTTTTTTCTTATGTAGTCCGAGTAGTACTTACTCATAATCATCTCGCATCTTTTTCAATATTGTCGCCTCATATACTTCGTGGTCTTCGTCAGGGCATAGTCATGTCCCTTGGGATAGATGACACCTTGGAGGAAGCATTCTTTGGATATCTCTGACCTAGCATAATCGAGCGATCTTTGGAGTAGCCACGATTTCAGATACATCGGTGTATCAACTTCTCCCTATATTTTATGTGTTAAGGCCTAAATTTCGCTACTGAATAATACAAAATTGTTTTATAAATGATCATTTTGGATTTATGGCTCTAAATTGTATATATTTATTTATTCTCATTAAATGCTCATAACGAATACCATCCACTATTCTAATAAATCATGCCGCCATGTTTCCAGTAAGAACTTCAAAAATTAAAGCATAACATAAAAATATAAATCTGTTTGAATTATTTCAAGTGTCCTGGTCCGAAGCATATCTTTTTTTCACAATTTCGCTATCGCAGAGTCATTTTGCAGCAGGTACCGATTATTTTTGTATTTCTTTTTCACTAGCCAAGAATGGAATGCTCCTGCAATTTATTGCAGATTTCCAGTATATTTTGTTACGAGAAAACATTTTTCAAATTTTATTGTAATTATCGTGAAACTGTTTTGAAAAACAGCATCTTCACAAATAAAACTTTCGAGAGAAATGTTGAGTTTATTCTCGTTATTCTTTTTTACGCTTTTATTTTCTTTTCTTTGCCAAGTAAACTGTCTCAACTATACTACACGGCGCTTTTCAAAAGCAATCATCCGGGAAAAAAAATTCAGATTATTCAACCACACCAGGCTAAAACAATGGAAGTTCCTCCTCTTGCTGTTGTTTAGCGTACCCATCAAACATAAACGAGGTCCTGTCAGCAGCAGATATTACAAAGTAGAGATTGTTGGATCAATTTCTTTGGGATGATTTTACAATCGTTTATTGTTAATACACCGACTTGCGACATCACGAAAGCATGAAGAAATCCAGAAGTGAAGATATATTTTATTAAAAAAATATTTTTCAGAATTTACCGTATTTGTTCACGAGCTCTAAGGTCCCGCTGTTGTGGTCGTCCACCACCAGCCCGTTTAACTAATTTGCAGATTTTGATCATCCACTCTGCGGTCTGGATCTCGTTCCGAATTGAAACTTGCTGTTAGCAATTTGTTGAATAGCGGTGGTGAATTAAAACAGCGGGACTTTATAGCTCGTGAACAGAAATGACAAATGCTTAAATATGGAAAGTGAATATGTGAAAAATGGATCATGATGGATTTAAAAAAATATAAAATTGTAAAATACATACAAAGACGTGACGTCCGCCGGCTCATCCAAGATAAAGCATGAGACGCGTGGATCCGATGCACAGATTCGCCACACGGTCTCCAATCATTATCAAGGATAAATAATAACATAAGTTTGAGATTTACAACATTATAATTAATTAAGTTTATATCATATTAATTGATCATAAATAGAAGAAAAAACATTAACGTCGACAAGGTATTATAGCACAAAAAAATATTACAACAGCGTTACTTTAACAAAAGATTTCAACAAGTTATCTTTATCAAAATACCTCTTCAACAGTAAAACACAAAGAACCTTTGCCCCACAGGAGCAATCCACAATTTTAATTCAGTTTTTAATGGTTTGAGTCACCATGTCGTATTCACTCGTTGACTCCTTCCACTGCAAACGTCACAAAAGTTTGGTTACTTGCCTATTGGCGTAGAAATTATTATGCCCTCATGATGTAAAAATCAGATTGGGCAAATTGGAACCTAATCGTTTTCTCATCGTGCCCTGGCTCATCAGTAATTCTTCACAATTTTTTTTATTGTTATCGCATTTCCATGTCTTGTGATGGCCGTTAACCAAAAATACACCTCCGTATCACGGAGGTCGGACTAGGAAGGGATTTTTACATCCTGTAAACACACAAATACAATGACATAAACTCATAAAAAAAACATGGTACAGCGTAACACGGATGCCTATTATATCAAATTATTCTCACCCTTCTTTTCTAAATTTGACGTCGCATTTTGTGATTTTTAAAAGCGCGAGCAACTTGTTGCACTCACTCTAGTCCGTTACCGTAAAGTGCCATAAACGAAATTCCTTTCAGCGGTGCAGCGCTGCCATTGTTCGAAACGTCAACACAAACCAATCCAGTCGCGGGTAGGTACCATAACATAATACTATAATATTTATAAAAAATGGTTTAACGCTTAAAGGTCTTAACTTTTTGGATTATATTGGTAATTCATACGTTCGTCTTGAAACTGAAACTAAGATACATCTATTAATAATACAAACAACACTTTGTTTATATCATTGTTTATTGATAAATCAACATATTTCAAGACCAGTGGTGCCTTCTTCCGGATGTGTACTAAAACTAAGACAAAAACAAAACTATACATATAAGTGGTAGGTAACTAATAAGGAACTTTAGTTATTTATAATCTTTAATTTAATTAATTTGTTATTAACATTTACTTATTTCTAAAAATTCTAATTTATCTATTTCTGTAAACCCCTGGTATTTGTATGTAAAATTTCTAAACCCTTATTAATGTCAAAAAATGGTTTATTTCAAAAATGTGAAAAGTATTTAGTATAAGAATGATATTTTTAAATTATAACAATGTATCTTAAATATAATACCCTATATTGTATTATAACATCCGTGTGTGCGTTACATGTAGGAAAAGAAACCGATTACATTAGAGTGAAGTATCATTTCATCTTGCTACCATCCACCTTCAGTACCACTTCTAAGGCTTCTAATATATTCCTTTCCTTCTTTATTAGTGTCCATGTTTCTATTTCGTGCGGTGGAGAATAGCAGAGACAGATTTTAGTTATGTATTAGAATGTTTGAAAACTGGTAATCGCTGATTTTGCCTTTTCTGTTTGTTGCGATATATAGTCGGTCAATTTAATGTTGTGAGATTTTCTCATTTTCTTGTAAAATGAGTCTTTGTATGCCTTAACTTTTGTTCGCTGCCTGCTATCGGCTTATATGATCAGGAACATGATCAGGACAATTAAAACAGAAAAATTAATTCAAGTACTCTTTGGTCTCAAGGTAAGGTATGTGGTATCTAACATACTTCAATTTATGAGTGCAATTTATCAGTAAAACATGTATTCAAAAGGAAACAGCATAAATAGTCTTATATATTAAATAATACCAGAGATCTACGTATTGTAGTTGATGTGTATTTAGTCCGTTGGTTGACACATTTGTCGGTGTAACGTACAACTGATTCTAATATTTTTTCATAATCATGTTGGATGAAGTTCCAAGATATTTCTAATCGTGGATCTTCACTATTATATCAAATTAAAATGTTACAATTGTGGTATAATATTTGACAATTCTAATTGATCGCACACTTGGATGAAGATATCGAATTAATAAAATTTATAGAAATATCAATAAGAATTATATTTACATTTTTTAATTAAACTCAAATGTAAACATGGTTCACAAGAATTTTAATTATTTAGTATTAGAAAAGATTGTTAAAGATAGACTAATAATATAATTGAATTATTTAATAACACAAAGTTGTAAAATAATATGGATTCGTATCAAGAGTGTATCAAAAATATGGTTAAAGATATGAACCTAAAAATCCTTTCTACTCCGAATCATTAATTAAATAATTATTAAATTTAAGTAATTATAATTTGTGGTACTTTTAAGTAGTCATACCTTACATGACGTGCACAAAAAATATAAAAAAATATAAGAAATATTCTAAAATATAAAAAGAATAGTTGAAAATTTAAGAAGAAGAAAATTAGGTCTAAATAACTATTAGTAATCACAATTAATACAACCGCGTCAAACCTAACCCTGTAATAATGCGCAACTAACATTTCACCCGCCGCAGTGTTGGCATAACTTACTTACATACTTACGTACATACTTTAAAGTACCGTCAGGGTAGAAAGGGTTAAAGAATTGGTCCTAAAGTAAAGTAAATACCGTCTAAATGACTACGTTGTCAATTTTAATACTGATCAAATGAACGGTTCTACACGATGAAGGGTGAATCAATCAGTTAGGGGGTATTTTGAATCTGTTTGTTCTCATATTTCCGATGAACAAGCCATTGTAAATGATCCCTGATGATCAATTTCAAAAAGGTAACATATAAGGTCGAATAATTGTCGCTAAAAAAATAGTGCCGCTGTAGCTTAGTTGGATAAAGCACCTCCCCCGGTTAGGGAAGAGATCCAGGTTCGAATCCCGGTAGCGCAATAACAATATTTTTCGCAAAAAATTAGTATTATTATATTAGTTTATAATATGGTTTATTATATCAGTAAACAAATGTTTTTTTTAATAATATATAGTAATGAAATAGATTTATATATTTTAATATATCTAATTCGTAGTATAATATAATACAATTCACTTGATTAACGTGATCCATTTCTAAATATAGAAATAAAAGTGAAAAATTAGAAGCGATTGTAGATCGAGATTAGTTGTGTGAATCATCTGATTGAGGAGTGGAAGGTAAAGTTAATGTTATAAAGAGTGTCCAGCAAAAAAAATTCTATTTTGATATTGAAATAATAACAAACATGTAAGTTTATTATATTTATTTTAGTTTTAATAAAGATCTTCGGATATCACTTTTTATGGATTTCGTCTAGGGGATGTTTACTTCTTGTAATGCACTCTTTTAACCGAACCCTTATATTGGCAAATAAGCGAGAAAAAAATAGTCGATTGATAGCGGTGATTGGTTGAGAATTATTACAGTACACTTTAGATTTAAGGTATCCCCAAAGGAGAAAAGCACAAAGCATTAAATCTGGCAACCGAGGTGGCCAGGGTGTCTCCGTACTTGCTTATTCATTTTCTTGGGAAGATTGACTTCAACTTCTCCATCGAGACAATAGCAGGGTGTGGAGTTGCTCCATCTTATTAAAACTGCGTTCTGTTATTGTACCCGGGAAATATTTGCAATTGCGGCACCAGAACCTTATTAATAAAAATAAATAAACATTATTAGGAGAACACATTTTTATTGTGAAGTTGTAATTATTCAGAATTATTCGAATCGTGGTGGCGCAACAACAATATTTTTCGAAAAAATTGATTTTATATGTATGTCTTTCTAATTAATATATTTAATTCATACTTAAAATAAAAATTTGTACAATTCCCACTGGACACCTTTTATATGAGGCGAGTGTTGAATACAACTGAAGCAGAAAGCATCCACGAAAGCTCTTATCAGATACCAGATATTGGAAGACAGTTCTATTTGGAGATGCGTGAAAGTGAATAAATCAAGAGTGGTATGCCAGAACATGCTGGGAAACAGAGTGATGATACATATGTAAGTTATGTTAGATATCTTGTTAGAAAGGACGGAGAGAACCAAGTAAAAAAATCAACTTCTTAAATGATACTTCTCTGCCTTGAGATCTGCAGGATGCCGAGAAAAATGTAAGAGTATAGTCAAGAGGACGAGGGTTTATGTGACGAGGTTGAACGCAATCGTGGTAAACTTTTTTAATATAAATTCAGTTAGTTATTATATTTATGTTCAGATTTAATAAAATATTAAATATGCAGACTGAAAGCATCTACTGTACTTTCAGAATTTGCACTTAACTGAAAGCGTCGCGAGGCGCGCGCTGAGCGTTAAATCTATTGAAAAGGCAAAGCTTTGCGACTCTAGCCGAGACTTGAATATTAATCGTCATTTCGGATGGCTTGCGAATTGTTGAGCAAAAGAAACGAACTTAAATTAGTATTTAATTCCGCAATTTATTACGTTCTATAATGACGAGAATCCATTCGAGATGTTAATACTAAAATTTTAGGAAGAAAAACCAATTTTTAAAATTTTTAATTAATTTCGAAATTCATTACGTCCTCCGTTTTGCTAAATTTATTTTTTATTTGTTATTTCGCTTCACTACCGATTACTTGATACGTTGCTATTTTGGCTTACAAAAACAGCTGAATATGATGTCTAGAAGAACATTATATAGGGTGTCCGGCGGAAAATTTTCAAGTTTAATAAATATATTAAATAAAAAACTACAATGTCATTCTCATATTTTATTTATACAAAATGTAGTTTAACGATTCGGATTTTGTAGGGCCTGAATTGCCGCTGTAAACTCTCGACTTAAGGTATCCCAAAAAGTCGCACGGTGTAAGGTCCGGTGACCGAGGTGCCCAGGGTACGTCTCCGTACTTGCTGATTAATTTATTGGGAAAAATTGTCCTCACTTTCTCCATTGAAACTCTAGCTGTGTGTGAAGTGGCTCCGTCTTGCTGAAATTGTGTTCTGTTGTTGAACCCGGGAAACATCTGCAGTTGCTGTACCAAAAACTCGTCGATCATTCGGCAATACTCTCTCGCTGGTTAAAAAAATAAGGGCCAATTATCCCTCGGGCAAAAATTGCACACCACACAGTCGTTTTAGACAATGGAAACGTTTTTGATGGCATTTCTTCGAGTTTCTGGGGCACCAATATCTCATGTTCTGTTTATTAACATAGCCATCGATATGAAAATGTGCTTCGTCAGTAAACAATATGTTTCCGAGCGTTCGTGCTGTTCCAAAACGTTCCAGCATCGTTCTCGCTAAGGTTTCAAGTAAAGAATAGTAATTTTCGTTGAAAACTGCACGATTTGCAGTTTGTATGATTGAAATTGTAGTTTCTTTTTCAAAATAACGTACACTGTTGATTTTTTTATTCCAGTACAGGCTCCAATCTTCCTTATCGATTTACGCGGATTGCGCATAATTTCACGTCGAACTTGAGCCACATGTTCCGGCGTCGCTGCTGACGTTGATGGTCCCGGAGGAGTTTGGTTAACCATTGTCCCTTCTTGTTTGAACCTCTGAATTCGACACCGGATAAGTTGCGTGCTCGGCCCATCACTTACTCGTCGAATATTAAAGTGAGTACAAAAATCGCAACGCGCACGAACCAATGAATCACCGCATTTTAAATATTACTCAACCGCGAATGCGCGGTGCGCTCCCGACCAATGACTCAATCCCGCAAATCACAATTTAATCTTGAATTTTTTCCGCTGGACACCCTTTACTTCTATATTAAACTTTGATAAGACCAGTAAACTTACGCGTCAGCAACCTGGAGTCTTAACTAAGAGAGATGAATCAATACTAATTAGGTTTATTTGAAAGAATGATCCTATGGAGAATATTCGGAGCTGTCAGAGAAATTTCTGTGACTTAAGCAGAGCTCAGTGATTTAAATAAAACAAATCCAAAATTAGAGTGACGTCAGAAATTTTACGAATCAACATAAATATAATTGTGGAACAAATAGATCTGTATACGTATCTCGGGGAATACCGTAATAAAGTATAATAGCAAATGTAGGTTCAACTCTTTTCTATTTATTGTAATATAATATAATCCTAACAAAAACAATGTTAATTAATTTATCCCCTCAATTTAAGATTATTTTAAATGGGGAAGGATTTCACTAATATGACTAAAAAAAAATTGTATGCGTACAACTTTGGGCCAACACTTTTGTGTTCCTAGGCTCTAAAATTCAATAAAAAATGAATGGAATAATATATCAATAGCCAGATGGCTAATAGAGGGGGGTCGAGAGGGTTCGAAACTACTCTTGACCCATATTATGAGGTGACTGGTGAATAAGTTTTTACACGACCTATCAACATTTTTATTTTATTCTTTGAGTTTTTGTAACTAATGTACTTAAGAACTTACTCTACTATTTTATATATTTTTATTTACCATGTTCAATACTATGTATTTATAGATTTAATGATCTAATACCTGTTTATATAATTTTTAATATTTTTATTTAACATGTTCAATAGTGTATGTGTCTATTGTAATATTGCTTGAGTACTGTAACCAACCTATTGTATAAGATAAAAAATATCAAATGATAATATAGAGAAAACACTCTCCATCTCGATCGGACTTTGATCTAATGGGGTGGGCAAGGAATACATCAAATATTCAACGTATTAATGTTTTAAATAAATTAAAAAAGACATTCATCGAAATATTAGTACTATCCATGGCGGTTAATTATTACTGAAACTCATCCATTTCTTCACTTTTTACATTTGTCGTTCCCTAATATATTAAATCTATTCATATTTATATTCCCACTCTTTATAAAAAATTAAGACTTATTAACTATCTATATTATAATGTATAATATTAATATAAATTATATATACGTATAGCATAGTGTGATGGCTTTCCAAGTATCACTAGATTCTTCTGAGTAATGACTAATTTCTTGGGTGCCGAGTCCTTGTAAGTGAAACTCAGTGTGTCTAGGTAACAATATTAAGTTTATTACAACAACGTATTTAGAGTCATGATAATAACATATTTCAGAGATAGTTATTTTAGAGAAGCTGTAATGAAAGAGAGCTGTTCCACCACTCATCTACTTACTTTTATGACACACACACACTACACACACACATATACATACATTTACAAAGTGACAGTTCTCACACATAGTTTTAAGCATTTCTAATGTAATAAAATACCACATCAATATAATCCACGTCGGTTCCTCATGACTGAGGATGATCTTCATGAACTCCCACCCTCTTAACAATGCGTCCATCAATCTACAGATCTTAGGGCTGTTACCAGATTTTCCTCTTCGTTCTTCGACGTGGCCCACTACAACAAGCTTCTTCAAGTTATATTCCTTTCTCGCAAGATATCTAATAAATTAAAGGATGGCTGAGAGATCGAAAACTGTAATAATCTGACAGAACGTAGCCCAAAAATGAATAAAAATTATAAGATACAGAAAAACTTCGACACTGATGTTTTAAATCAGAAAACATGCTATAGAATAGTATGTAATTTTTGTCACTTAAATACAAAATAACGGCAAAATAGCAAATAGTGCTTCTCTTTTAACACATAACACCCCAAAGAAGTCAATTACTTAGAAACTGGTAGATGAAAGTACTCCTTTATGTTTTTTGAAATAGAACTTTAGTAATTATAATTATCGATTAAAACATTACTTCATCCCTTTCATTAATAAACGTAGCATTGCAAAGTGTTTTTCCGGGCGGATTTTCGATGAAAAATGGCCTTTTGTCTGCTAAACCCGCGCGGCGCACAGCACACAAGCGACGCGGCTTTCACGACCACCAAAAGGACAAATGGCTTGCCATCAATAATAGTTCGAATGGCGGTATTTGTCAGGTCTGATCGGTCGTCTCTCGGATCGGGCTAACTACATCCAGATTAATAGATGTATCTCTGAAACAATTAAATGGACTTATTTACTGAAAAATTTAACACGTTGATATAATGTTACAGTGGTAAAATCAGTGAAGCATTCTATGATTTTTCTGGAGATTAATCTAATTTATTTTAATCATGGCACGTCAATATAAGACAATGTACATAAACTGTCATCCGATAGTGGTTCAACTGTGGTAGAAATACAATTAAGAAAGGAAGGTACTTACTTTTCGTCTACTGGACGCTGGTTCATTCATAGATTCCTCTCTACCGCAAGTAACAAGCGTCGTGGCGTGTATAGTAACACTCGCGAAAAGGATTATTAAGCATAATATAATTAGTGTAAGATTATTAATAGTCGGCAGTAGGGGGGTAAGGCGACGGTATTTAATCCTTAGAAAGTTCTCGCTGCAGTTGGAAGACTTTAATCACTGCGACTTATTCCCTCTTCCTTGTGCTTAGGGATAGGGATAGGTAAGAGAGGGAAGGATATACGGAGATTAACAATTAGGTAAATAGCGAATTGAATGTATGAGGTAGAAATTCAAACACCAAAGACTTCATAGAATTTAATTAATTAATTTTAAATGGCGCTATAAACTGTTTTGTCAAAAGACGATCGATGAAGTTTTTTGATTTTATTGTCGAGCAACTATAATACGACATATAACTAAATAGTTGAGCGATTAAAAATTGTATGTGTGCGTCAGGTCTGTGGGACTCCTGTCCTCTCATCCGTGTCTCATGGTTATATCACGTCGCATTTAATGTTTTTTTCCTTATCTATGTCGCTGTCAAATGTGACATACATGTTTTGTTCAAAATGTTCACAATTGTACAATGCCAGGGAGAGCAATACAGAATGCACCAACAGAAAAGCGTTTGGCTATTGTGGCCGCGAAGCGGCTGATAGTGGCCGCTACTCGGCTCACGGTGACCGCTACGCTGCCAGGGCTTCCGTAGGATCTATATTTAATCTAAAGAAATATAATAAGGATTTTCAAATATAGCTTATCTGCTACTATTTATTTATTTTAAAAATACTACCATACAATGTTCTGAAATTGTACTTCACATCAAAAATATGCCTCCATTAAGCCGCATGCTATATGGTTTTTTTAATTATAAAAATAAATTGCAAATTATGAACTAGAAAACATTATTTAAAAACTTACTTTTGAAACATTGAAAATACGTGCCGGAAAGCTGTTGAAAAAAATTTCTGTGTATATATATGCATACTTTAAATCAAACATATATAAGCATAATAAATAGCCAAACATATTTATTTATTATAAAGTTAATTAATAACATGAGAGTCGCATCTGACTACAGCTGTCATGGTGGACGAATGCGCTAATTGGATTCCTCTTCCGTTTAATTGGCGTAGTATTATTTCCGGAGTTGGTAAACTGGCTTTTATTTGATGCATTCGTATATATAGGAGCTCTCCGAGAACTTTAATATTTATTCAATATTTTATGTATTAGGTGTAAGGGTTAGTGCGGGTGTATTAGGATAAATGGTTTAAGATCATTTTGCACAATTACAATGCATCTTCTTTTATCCTGACGATTTCATTAAATTGTAAATAAAATCAACCTCGAAATTAGCTCAGTGTCTTCAATATAAAGGTGAAAATGGAATAACAGATGTATCAATTTGAAAGAGCTGCAGCATATAAGTTCGAAAATTTGTCGTCCACCCTCTCGGTTGGTGTGGCGAGACTGATTAAAGCATTTCTCAATTTCATTTAATTTGTATTAAAAGTAAATATTGTAAAATTTCATACCTTTCTTTCTATCCAGTGAACTGTGCACACAACTCTCACACTTAACTACAAGGGTACATCCTCACTTTTTTTAAACATTACCAAATTTATTTGTACAAGGTGCATGCTATTTTTTAGACGAACCCGGAATAGGTTACAAGTTTTTAAATAACCTCCTCGCCGGAGTATCCTAATGTCATGACCTTATAACATAGCTCGTTGAGCAGTTTGAATAACGATTCAAAACATGTCACAACACCGTCATGAAGAGAATACTTGAATAGACTTTGACCTTTCTAGCATTCACGTTCGCATTTTTCCTAAACGCGTTTTTAGTAACCCGCCCTAGTAGAAAGTGCCGCGTACATTCCACTGGCAACATTGCAAACCTTGGAGAGGTTCGTCACCTTTTTCGTCGGATGATGCGCCGCGGAAACCTGTTGATGGAAAATTGATTTCTTATGAATTACTTAACATTATTTATTGCTTCTAAAAATAATTTCTATTATTACGAATCCTGCGATGTGTTATTACCAGAGTACGTAGAAAATTATAGGATTTAAAGTTGACAATTGTAATATTTATATTGTCACATTGTTTATTTGAAAATAGAGATGCGCACACGGAATAGTTGTATAGTTTCCGCCCTCGTAGTACCGTGTCGAAAGCACGGTGTCTCGTTTTTAGGTATTAGCTTATAAAACTGTGTCGAAAACAAGTGTCGTATAAAATGAGTAGTGTTATATTATATATAAGTTCCATCAACTGTCGGATCACCATCTGTGCGCACTCTTCGACTAATATGGCTTTCAAACGCCGAAAGAATATTGTTAATTCCGTTTTTAAATATTGATAATGAAACAGAAAATATATCAATGTCGGTGGACAAATCATTGTAAACTCGGTACATTTTCACTATAAGAGAGCATAATTCAGAATTCCATATCATTCAGAAATATTGAATGCACCAGAGACTGCTCAAGCCTGACTTTGGTTATTTTGGATACACCGCGGTAACCCAGATAATTAATTAATTATCCAAATTAAATATATCAATTATAAAGATACACAGAAAAATTCAATTTAACAAAAAATATTTCTGTTGCTACCGAGCTTCGAACCTGGATCCTTTCCTATCCTATGCAACTTCACAATAATGATGTGTTATCTCCAATATATTAGTTGTATAGAAGTTTATCTATAATTAAATGAAAAGATATTTATTTATTTTTGGCGACATCTTGCTTTTAAATTTAGAACTATAGATGTATCCAATTGATAAATTTGGAATTATAGATGTATCCAATTGATAAATTTGGAATTATAGATGTATCTAATTGAGAAATTGAATTTTCCTGTATATCTTTATAATTGTTACACTTAATTTGTATTAAAACACCACAGAACTATTTTCTGAAAAACTGCAACATCACAATAATAATCTGTTCTCTTTTATAATTAATTATACTATCTTTACATTATACTTTAATATTTTTTTGTAAAACTATCGATTAGCACTTTTAAATTACATTTAAATTATACATTTTATTGTTATTGCACGAAATTTTTTTAGGTAATCAGAAATAAATTTATAAAGCGACAAATATAAAATTTTAATGCTACAAATTTCTTTAAACAAGTTTTGTAGACGTATCATTAAAAAAAAATAACATAGATCATTCAAATTCTTACCGTTTGATTTCTATTTCAAAACCTTTGTCTGAACATTAGTCGTAATTAAAAAATATTGCAGCGGATGGAGTGAGATTTTCTGTCGAGGTCTTAAAGAGTACTAACTTGGCATTGCGCTGTTATCCACATTCATACAAGCTCGCCGATTATTGTGGCTTCTAACAGTACCATATTCCAGTATCTGGTTTACCTGGTCGTGCCGAGTCTTCCGCGGGCGTTCTCTATTTTTGGTGCCATCAACACTTGCGTCATGTGACTTTCTTACCATTCTCGCCTCATTCATTAGTTCCATATGACCAAACCACCTAAGTGATCTTTTGCTAATTTTAACTTACTATACTAAGATCAGGTTTACATTATTTATTTATTTCATCATTCTTTCCTCTGTCATAAATGGATCTGCCACATATACGCCTCTGTGATCTCATTTTCACTGCATTTAATCTACTTTCGTTCATCTTCTGCCAACTCACTTTCTTAGATCAGTGTCGGTACCAGGACTCCATTATCTTTCCATTAAAGAGGAACTAAACAAAATTTGTATTAGGTCGGTTTTATATACCTACAAAAATAGTTGTATTATGATATCTAGTATAAAGGCTAAATTGGAGTCTTTAACGTAAATATAAACAAATGAAGAGAGGTAAAACTTTCGTAAAATTTCAATTTTTTCAATTGCCTTAAAACTGGAGGGCCCGTCTGGCGCGCCCCGTCCACCAGCACGTACAAATAATTACAAACAAAGGTCTGCGGGTAGTTTTATACGAAATGTAATTTCTCCGAGAGACGAGCGGAAAACCCAGATTCCAATTATAGGAAAATATAAAATTCCTTGTTCTCGCAAAATAAAGATTTATTATTTAAATTCATTACGTTCGTGTGGGACCTTCACCTTCGGAAAACTCCAACCGATATGGATTTTCATTTTTTACCAAAGGTTTTTTGAAACGTAAATACTTACTTATTTATAATCATGCCACCTATGCTGCAGGGGTTGGCAGACAAGATAGAATGCCATACTCTTCTGTACTGGCACATGATCTCGCCTAGTACACTTTATATTGATAAATAAATATTTATACTAATTAATTGACACAAAGTTTTCATTGTCCACATTCATACATCTATGCAAGGTTGTCGAAGGTTTTGACAGGACGATACAAGATGGAAGATTGACAAAAGTGTATTGCGTCTAATGAGTCGTCTTTATCATATCATCTTTTTTATATGGAAAAACATTTTTTATGATACTTCTATTTTGAAAATTTTTCTTCATCCTTTTCACTTTTTTGTTCTTAATATTCATAGTTGTTTAACGTATTTGCTCCCGTGGGAGAGCAGCGGGCAGGCTAGTCATAGTATTTTGGTAGTGTGTTAATATATTTAAGGTTCAAAAACCAAATTCTACTATGAGTAGTTGGTAAAAGTGTTTTGGAACTGATGAATATAAGTAATGTTCGTAGAATTTTAATATCACATACTATTTTATTAATAAAAGTGTAAAATGTGTATTGAACCTTTTTTTATTTTATTTTTTTAGCGGCACGTGTTGTCGCAGTGGCTGTCCGTGGAGATATTTTAATATTCGCACTGCCAATAAAACTTTCTTATTGCAAAACGCAGAACACACACCCCTTCTGCACTAACTCATGTGCCACCCCGAGGGGGGTGGAGAAGGGTGTTTAGTTCTGCGCTCGGTAATGAAATAACTCGGACACCATTAATTCTAAGTTATAAACGTTGATCAAAGCAGCATGATACAATTGCAAATCGATTAAGGTCCGGTGCACGTGTTCGGATAGATGTGTGTTTATCAACTTTAATGAGAACTGATGTAAATATGAATTAAGTATATTAATTATAAAGATATACATATAAAATCAATTTCATCGAAAAATAAAAACATTGTTGTTGCGCTACCGGGATTCGAACCTGAATCTCTTCCCTAACCGGGGGAGGTGCTTTATCCAACTAAGCTACAGCGGCACTATTTTTATCGACAATTTTTCGGCCTTATATGTTACCTTTTTGATATCAATACATTTAATCTTTCCATCATTTGACAGAGCCATCTACCTTATTTTTACAGAATCTCAAATACCTTTGAGTAAACTGATAGCAGACGCCAGAATTATCAATTCATTTTTATTAAATTTTTGACACATTGATACAACTTTATTATTTAGGAGAACACATTCTTATTGTGAAGTTGTAATTATTCAGAACATAGGTCTGTGATATTTTAAATATGAATTAAATATATTAATTATAAAGATATACATATACAATCAATTTTATCGAAAAATATTGTTGGTGCGCCACCGGGATCCCCATTGTTTTCATGGCTTACGGGGTACCGGGTCCGACGAACCCCTTGCCCTACCATCGGTAGTATGCCTTTGAGGCCTGATAAATTTTATTATTAGAATCCTTGCGAGAAATATGAATTAAATATATTAATTAGAAAGATATACATATAAAATCAATGCTATCGAAAAATATTGTTGTTGCGCCACCGGGAATTGAACCTGAAAATTTAATAAAAATGAATTGATAATTCTGGCGTCTGCTATCAGTTTACTCAAAGGTATTTGAGATTCTGTAAAAATAAGGTAGATGGCTCTGTCAAATGATGGAACGATTAAATGTATTAATATCAAAAAGGTAACATATAGGGTCGAAAATTGTCGCTAAAAATAATGTCGCTGTAGCTTAGTTGGATAAATCACCTTCCCCGGTTAGGAAAGAGATCCAGGTTCGAATCCCGGTGGCGCAACAACAATATTTTTCGATAGCATTGATTTTATATGTATATCTTTCTAATTAATATATTTAATTCATATTTAAAATATCACAGACCGTCTGTTCTGAATAATTACAACTTCACAATAAGAATGTGTTCTCCTAAATAATAAAGTTGTATCAATGTGTCAAAAATTTAATAAAAATTAATTGATAATTCTGGCGTCTGCTATCAGTTTACTCAAAGGTATTTGAGATTCTGTAAAAATAAGGTAGATGGCTCTGTCAAATGATGGAACGATTAAATGTATTAATATCAAAAAGGTAACATATAGGGTCGAAAATTGTCGCTAAAAATAATGTCGCTGTAGCTTAGTTGGATAAAGCACCTTCCCCGGTTAGGAAAGAGATCCCGGTGGCGCAACAACAATATTTTTCGATAAAATTGATTTTATATGTATATCTTTATAATTAATATTTAGAATATGATCTTGTTTAAATCGTTCTTCACTAGCATGTATACCTGCGAGCCCTGGTCGAAATACCAGCAAGTGACGTAATGACGTATAACCGTCTCCGAATTCAGTACAACAATTCAAACAGAATACTGTTCGGACTGGTTGATTGACTGTTCGTATCTACAATGTTTGCCAAATACCGTGGATCCGTTTCGCTTTTGAGACATCGAGTTGCGGGCGTAAATCTGCGGTTGAAGCTCAGCATCAACTCTCTGATGCAGGCGGCGCCCTCATAGAAAGCTGGTTCCCTGACCAGAAATGGCAACACCTACAGAATAGCTACAGATACAATAATGACTGTGACTTAAGTTTATATTTTGTTGCTTGTTTATATATATGTATAAGTGTGAACTTTTTATTTATTTATATTTTCTTTGGTTTTCTTTTCATAACATAAATAATATTTCGTAACTTTAATGAATTACCCTAAGTTCTTGTCTATAAGCCGCGGCTTATCTAAGAAAAAAAGTAGTGAAAATGCAAAAATAGAATATCGGCTTATACATAAGTCCGGCTTATACACAAAATCAATTTTATTAAAAAAAGTTGTACATTTTTAAAAATGTATTTTTATTAAAAAAAAGTTATACATTTAAAATATTTTTTTTTACTAATTAAAGCCATCAAATTCTTCATCAGATTCAGTATTAAACAGGTCAAACATCTCGTTAAAGGATTCTGGAATTTCATATTCGATTTGATCTTCGGTTTCTTCTTCAGATTCTTCTTCACTATTAGTCACAGTTGTTAGCGCTTCGGTTGGATATTCGCAGATATTCGCGGCTTTAAATCCATTTTGAATGCAATCCGCGGTTACTTCACTCCAACATTTGTCGATCCATTGACATACTTCAGATTGATCCAGACTTAGTGAACCATTGACCATCCAGTCCTCCCATTTCTCACGCATTTTGGCTTTAAAAGATTTATTAACGCTTAGATCCAGTGGCTGTAATTTAGATGTCAGTTCCCCAGGAATAACAGCCAACTGTGAATACTTTGCCACCCTTTATTTGACTTCTTTTGTGATGTGAGGTCGAGTCGTAAAAAGCGTGCGAGCGCACCGTGCGTGGCTGCAAGCTGGATTCAATATGCGACGGGGCTTAGTTATAGTAAGTTCGGCTTATCTATGAGTCTGGCTTATCTATGAGTCCGGCTTATCTATTAGTCCGGCTTATCTATGAGTCCGGCTTATCTATGAGTCCGGCTTATCTATGATAAGATTTCTATTTTAAAATTCTTATGGTTTTTGGTCTCCGGCTTATATACGAGTCCGGCTTATAGACAAGAATTTAGGGTATATAATTATTATTTAATCTCGTTTCGATTCGTTAATATTACTTTTTTTGGTATTACATTCAGTTATTAACATCATAATACCATAGGTTGGCTCTGGTATCATTCCTGTACAATTTGACGCGAGACTTGTTATAACATTAAATTCAGAAGGCAGCCAGATAGAAGCTATAGGTAAACGTCACATTTATGTGTTGCAGTCGCAGAACTCGGTCACAGTCCGGCAAGAAGTGCGAGAGAGAGCCAGAAAAATGCTCCGTTAGGTCTCTCTAGCCACTGCTCTTCCTGGCATCGTCCATCCCAGCAACACTCAGTGGAAGACCCATATCCTAATAATTTTACGAAAATGTCCGAGAGTCCTTTCATTTCTTAATAGGTCATAGCTCCGGGAGATCCGGTGATCTCATAGATAGCACTCGATGCCAAATCCAACAGCAGCAAGCCCAATCTATAGCAGCGAACAAAAGATTTTTCCAATTCTTCGATCACATTATGCGGCAAAGTGACAGCCAAGAAAAGAAGATTATCCTGGACATAACTTTGGGCCGACAAATACCTGGAAGAGTTCCACAGCGACGGATAGATGCTTCAACACAAGACCAGGATTTGTGGAGGTGCACTACAACCCGTGTCTCATTTAATTGAGCCCACTATATGTCAACACTAACATGAAAGAAGAAGAATTATTCCAAAATAGTGAAGTCTATTTGCACATTTATGCAGAAATTTACGGTATCTAGGATCAAACTACATAAGGTTGGTGAACTGTTCGTAATGTCAATGGACTAACTTTGAAGAGCAAGAGGATACATGAAATAACAATATTTGTATCTTTAAAATGCAACTTTAAATCTCACGAACAAATTCGATATAATGGAATACCATAAATGGGTATTTAACAATAATTGCTACTACCTAATAGTATTTTTATTTAACTACCGAATACATGTTTCACATTTCTGATGGATGATATAAAAAAATACTAATTAACTTTGCACGCTGTCATGTTTTGACGTCGCCTAGGCTGCATCGGTCGTAAAACTGTAACAATACGTGTGTCATGCATGCAAATGTAATGACTGGTGATTTGTGTTAACATATGCAAATATAATGTTCATGCTACAGGGTGAACAAATGCAATTATACAACCTATTCGCTCAATATTAACTGGATTCGCGATTAGAGCTAAATCGGCGTTTTTAATGATACACAGATTATTTCGGCTCTACCTTGAACATCCAGTACTATCTCTGAGACAACGATTTTGCTCCCATGAGATTCTTGGAGACAACTAGGTTTTCATAATCTCCGTGTACACGCCATGTCTCGAGGACTTGCCGTTCCGCGTCTTACTTTACGCTCACATTACGTCAAATGTCAAATGTCATTGTCAGTTGGGTGATTTTGAATCCCCCAGCAGCAGTTAAATGTTTGTAATTTAACACCTTATATTCATAGCATAAGTCGTTAATGCTTAATGACTTATGTAAACTCTTCAAAATATATAATGTACATAAATTTAACTATATAACACTCTAGTATAGATTGGTATAGTCTTGTATATGACAAATAAGTAATATTTTTATTTATTATCTTTGTTTTATTTTTTTCAGTACTTATAAACGTCAAGCACGTTTTGACATTTTTTAAAAATTCACATGTTAGACAATTAAATTATGCCTTTTCACGCCCTATTTATTTAAAAATGTTCATTTACCTTAAAAATTTAACTAAATAAATAATACATGCCTAGTACTTTTAATAATAGATTTAGTTACTTTCTTCCATCTCGGTGAACTGTACGCACAACGCGTATGTGTATACACACACACACATATGCGAGATGTTAGCACTTGATCATGAGAGTAGCAATTGTTGTCAGTTAATTTTTTTTAAATAAATTGAAATCCTATTATCACTAAAGACCATTTTATGTAAATGGTGATGTCTGTTGTTTTTTTCAGACAGCAAACATAAAACTATGAAATTGAATATTCTATTGCAGAAATTTTGAAAACTATGAAAATACTGGGCGAACATGTCGCCATATGGCGAATAGTGTTGGAACTTGGTACCGCGCGACCCGAATACGTGGGGGGATGCTTATTTATAATTGAAAAGGTTGTGCCTATTCAAAATTTAATATTTTAAAAGGTTTTGTTCTACAGTTTCTAGATTTTGGATGTTTCATTTTAATCCGAAGTTGGCACGTAAATATTAATGTATAATGTTAAAAATACCGTCACACATATTTTCATTATATTATTATATAATATAAATAAAATTACGCAGCCCCCATCTGGGGTCACGCGGCTCCCACAAACATAAAAAAATTACAAACCTTCCAGAGTAAGCGCATCCGGTTAGCGCTGGACGCACCCAAATGGATAAGGCTTACTCAATTACATCAAGAGTCGGGCATTCTCCCCGTAAAAGAGTACATCACATCTCCAAACGTTTTTACGATGGACTCGAAAAGCACCCAAATTCGATCATCAATTCGTTAGCAAAGCACGACTTGAACGCACCGTCGCAATACAAATGCCCAAAATTCGTCCTCTTAGAGGCATAATTCACTGAGCCAGCCAGCAGTTTATTATGCCGCAACATGATTAAGAAGCTTGGTATTTAATTTGTTTTAATTCTAATAATAAAATTTATCAGGCCTCAAAGGCATACTACCGATGGTAGGGCAAGGGGTTCGTCGGACACGGTACCCCGTAAGCCATGAAAACAATGGGGATCCCGGTGGCGCAACAACAATATTTTTCGATAAAATTGATTTTATATGCATATCTTTATAATTAATATATTTAATTCATATTTAAAATATCACAGACCTATGTTCTGAATAATTACTTCACAATAAGAATGTGTTCTCCTAAATAATAAAGTTGTATCAATGTGTCAAAATTTTAATAAAAATGAATTGATAATTCTGGCGTCTGCTATCAGTTTACTCAGAGGTATTTGAGATTCTGTAAAAATAAGGTAGATGGCTCTGTCAAATGATGGAACAATTAAATGTATTAATATCAAAAAGGTAACATATAGGGTCGAAAATTGTCGCTAAAAATATTGTCGCTGTAGCTTAGTTGGATAAAGAACCTTCCCCGGTTAGGAAAGAGATCCAGGTTCGAATCTCGGTGGCGCAACAACAATATTTTTCGATAAAATTGATTTTATATGTATATCTTTATAATTAATATATTTAATTCAAATATAAATAAAATTGCTACATGCAGATGATTCCCGTGTTAGTAGCTTATAGTGAAGCAGATCTACAGTGGCTAGGGTGATGCATGGAGAGTGAACCAAGTTAATGAGTTTGTTTTATAGTTTGGAAGTATATTTAGTAAGGATTGGATGGTTGATATAGATATCATATTTTTATTTATTATCTTTGTTTTATTAATCACTAAATTGAGATTAAATACATCTACCGGTTTCTAAAAATACCATTTTCTTCTTCAGGATGTCATAACTAACTAAAACATATATTATTGATTCTTTACCAGAATCTATTTAAAAAAAATAATAAAAAAATTGTATTACCTAACTCAAATCATTACTTAATACAAATTTACTCGAATAATTTTAGAATGAGACTCGTAGTTAAATTCAGTTGGTTGTTTATAATTTTTTGATTAGTTTTACACGCTTTATTTATCTCCAACGATTCCAAATTATTTAATTTGTGACCAACACCGTTTATATGCAAAATAGACAATCCCAATTTTTTATCAAAACCATGACCATTTTCTATCAAATGATTAGAAAATTCTGAAAATCCACTATTGTTCAAACATCTCAAATGCTCCCTTACTCTTATATTAAAATTTCTACGCGTTTTACCAATGCAGCACAATCCTTGCTACTAAGTTTATAGACACCAGAATTGTTGAATTTATAAAACAAAGATAATAAATAAAAATATGAATTTTAACAACAAAGTTAATATCGCTAATTTTAAAAGTATGATATGGATATCAAAAATAAGGTGACTGCAGTTTAGGGATCAAGTGAAAGTGTTGATCAGAAGGTTGTATGTGTGTCCCATTTCTTCTTTTACTCCACGTGTTCAAAATGAAGGTCACTGAGTGTGAGGAATATCTGTGATGGCAGACTGGACCAAGTTATAAGAAGATAAACTACTTACGGTTGACACGAGATTTATCCAACACTGTTACACAAAGTTACGCGCAAGTAGCTACTGAAGATTAATCTAGAGTTTGTAGTCGGGATGACAACGGATAGTCATAGGGTGAAGTTTACAATTCGGTTTTCCCGATGGTTGTCAGATAATATTATTATAGCATGCCGCCCAAAGTCGGTACTGGGAGTGTTTATGTCTGTTGAGAGGCTGGTTATACGACCACCTAACTGTGAAGCAGGAAATAATATCAATGGTGTTCTAAATGCACAATTCCCAAGAGGAATTAGTCACATGGATCAAGACTACCGGTGCATAATGGAGCGCTGGTGCTGACACCAATATATGGAAGTGGCAAAAAAGAATGTGGGCTGAATTTCGATGAAAAACTGTGGAAAATCTTTGTACGATAGAGTAATGAATTCATTAAATAAATAAGAAGAGAATGTGGTTTTCACGAGAGTGATTCGCTAGAGATGGTTTGGCCATGTGGAACGGATGAGCGAAGTGAGGATGGTAAAGGAAATATATGAGGCAAGTGTTGACGACAACAGGAGCAGAAGATGTTTGCGAAAGACCTAGCATGATCTGATAAACCAAGTATTACAGAGTTTACTTGAATGTAAATTAGGCAATAGTTGTGTGCCAGTACTGAAGGGTGTGGTGTGCTATCTTCTCTGCCTTCCCCTGTATGAAAACGGCATGTTGATAAATTAATTTAAATTATAAGGAATCTTTACTAATAACCAATTGTTTACAATTACAACGTAAAACAAATGTTTCCACTTAGTCGTTAAATAAATTTAGCATAGATAACAGTAATCAATTTAATAATAATATAAATATTTAGGATACATAATAAATTCGTTATAGATTATTACAGTAAAATAAAATAAACATTATTTTAGTATACATGATAATGAATTCCCTCGAAATTTGATAAATTATAATTATAAACCCGTAAAGGGAGAGCAACATGTGTTTTTATAGGTAGAGTGAATGGTCAAAATTTAGATTGTGGTGGTTCATAAGAAGAATCCTTTGAGCGTAGTAAGGCTAATGTTGAACAAGTCAATATCTCATTATGGTATTTGCATGACCGGTGAATGAATGAATTTTGTATGTAAGATGTTCTACTTCTGGGAATGTGGAAGAGTACGGATTGCTGGGTTGATCTAGATGGTACACGGAGAGATATTAATTCTAATTGACTGGGACAATCAATATGGCCTTGTAAGTAGCTTAAAAATAAGTATTTAGTCAGCACGTGTTCATATTGTGGAAGTTTGCTGCATTAGAAGTTGAATGATAGATTAGATCTAACATTCAAATGTCGAATAAACCTATTTTGTATTCGTTCTAATCTCGCAATATATGTTATCTGCCATGGGTTCCAGATTTGTCTATTGATGTCTAATTAACCCTAGGATGCTGTGCAGGTCTGATACGCATGGCGATCAATGAACCGACAAAAAAAACAATTCTTAAATATGAAAGATGAAGAAGATATCATGTTTTTTTTGTTGTTGATAAAATCGAAAAATAAATTTTGCATTTAATGACAATTTATGTTAATTAATTGATTGAATATGTATATGCCAGTAATATTATTTGGAGTGACGTACTCGAATAACAAAACTGGAATGAATTGTTTTAAGCTTGATATAGTAATGCTTGGAATAAATTTGGACATGTTAAAATCTTAAGACTCGTTTCCACAGAAGGAGACACGATGGTATGTTCTCAATGATTTAGTTGAGATATATCTCAATACCGTACACACACGTTGAGATAAACTCAGACATCAGCTCGAAATTGGTAGAATGAGACAATAACTTAAACTAGCGCACGTGATGTTCGATCCTGACACGTGCACATAAACGTCACCAAAAACATCCTGGTTTTGGGTTTTCTATTGATAATAAGACAACGTCACTCTAGTAAGACATATCACCGATTCCGACAGTCATACTTATACTTTCTGTCAGATTAGGTGACGCTCCGCCAGTATAGAGAAAAACGGGCATATCAGGGTTACCAATCGAAGGACGTCAAACACGCGTAGACAGATCATTACAATTATCTATTTTGACATGTTCGCGCAAGTCATTAAGTATTCACATTAATTTTTTAATTAATATTAAAAATATAATACAATTTCAATAATATATATATATTTTAACATTTGTTTCTTCTCTATGAGAGTAAGACTCGTGTATAGAGAAGGAGTATATTTGAGTTAATTTATGTTTCAGTTAGTCTGTGTACATATTTTTTTAACTTCAGTTACAAATTTATGATAGTCCGTAATTTTTCTAATTGTGATGGGGAGATTGTTAAAAAATTTGATACCTTGATAAATATATTGATGTTGAGTTGCGGTATATTTTAGTTTTGGGATATCAATTTGATCTCTATATCTTGTAGATCGGAATTCGCTTCTAAAATTTAATTGATTTTTAATTTTGAAAATTTGAATTATTGATTTTTTTTTGTATATGTCTACTATTTTTGGTACTTTAAAATCTGTGAAAAGTTGTATACTTGTCTTTTTTTAATATAAGGCGTTAAATTTTAACTGCTGCTGGGGAGATTCGAAATCACTCAGCTGTCAAACAAAAATGACACATGACATTTGACGCGAGTGAAGTAAGGCGCGAGTCGGCAAATCTCTGAGATACAGTTATGTACGGTCATATACGTGTTTCAGAGATTGTCTCGAGTAGAAAATCACATTCATGGACACGGCTCATCATGTCAACAATATGAAGTAACAAAAAATTATACAGGGTATACGAGACCTAGTCCACAATATTTTTTGGGTAGATACCTGACTATATTACGAGTCGAAAATGTTCAACGAATATGTGCAAAATCTGTACTGTCACGGAAAATATTATTCTTTGAATTTTTACAAAATCGTATAAAGCTTGAAGTCTACGTACTTCATACTCTACTAATGGAAAAATCGCATAATTACTATTTTTTTTTGTAATGCTTATATCTCTGATACGGTTAACATTAGGTACATATCCCTTGAACATTTTCGATTGGTAATTTAGTCAGGAATCCACCCATAAAGTATTGTGTACTAGGTCTGTTACACTCTGTATAATAATTTTAAAATATATAATGCAATTAACGCATCAGAGGTTCTAAGTAAACGAAATGACTGATCGATCGCACATGTATATTTGAAGTGGATAGTGTCCGGCAAAATATTTTCAAATCTTGGCCATTTAATATTTCACATCCCACATTGACCAATATCATGGGTCACAGTGTTTCATACAACACATTGTGGTGACCCTTTCACGCGCCCCACAGACATGGCCGTGTAAGGACCCACTTATCAACCCGAAACCCGAGTAGCCAATTAGCAGACGACATGCATCGTGACGAACACTGTCCAAGCAGCTAGCGACCGTCCTCTCATCGACATCTTCTTTCAATCACATCTCGCGCGAGCCACTACAGATTTAAACCACATATGCCCATTTCACTGTATACCGATTCTGTATAATTCATCCGTCAATAAACGCTAACCTTTGTAAGTGCTCTTTCAATTAAATACTTTACTCTAGTTACAATAACAGACATCTTACACTGTGACATACCCTAACACGCGTTAGGGGCTTCTGACACAATCACGAGTCAATTATATACAACATCCACAACTCCTACAACATAGTCTACCAATTAATAACAGTAAGCTGCTTTCATTAAAATTTTTTTTGTTTCCAAGTTTATTCGATTGTACATTGTGTGTGTAGCGTCAGCCTTAAAATACTAGTGACACGACTTCAGAAACTGTAATTTAATTTATTTAAAATTGTCTAAAGTATGTATCTACTCGTTCAGGAATACAATAAATACATTAAATTATACATACATCAGAAAATCATTTAAAATATGAATTAAATATATTAATTAGGAAGATATACATAAAAAATTAATTTTATCAAAAAATATTGTTGTTGCGCCACCGGGATTCGAACCTGGATCTATTTACTAACCGGGAAAGGTGTATTATCTATGCTACAGCGAGAATATTTTCAGCGTCAAATTTTTGAACCTATATGTTACCTTTTTGATATTAATACATTTAATCGTTCCATTATTAGAAAGCGCCATCTACCTTATTTTTACAGAATCTCAAATACTTTTGAGTAAACTGATAGCAGACGCCAGAATTATCAATTAATTTTTATTAAATTTTGGACACATTGACACAACTTTGTTACTAAGAGAACACGTTCTTATTGTGACGTTGTAATTATTCAGAACATAGGTCTGTGATATTTTACATAAATATATTAAATATATTTATATATTAATATAAAAATATTGTCGCTGTAGCATAGTTGGATAATGCACCTTCCCCGGTTAGGAAAGAGATCCAGGTTCGAATCCCGGTAGCGCAACAAAAATATTTTTCGATAAAATTGATTTTATATGTATATCTTTCTAATTAATATATTTAATTAGTATTTAAAATATCACAGAGCTATGTTCTGAATAATTACAACTTCACTTTATTATTAGGAAAACACATTCAACTTCACAACTTCACAATAAGAATGTGTTCTCCTATAATATTTGTGTCCGCGAGTAAAATTTGTCATTGACTTTGTTCCGATATTTATCTTGGATTTTATTATCTCTTTTACCGGTAACAGAATCGATACAGGGGCATTTAAAACCTTAATTTCATCTTCCTAATCCTCTTGTAGACTGTAGCGTCATATTGTTATTTATATATAATGCTTTTTTGTATTAGAATTTAATGCGCGCAATTATATTTTTGACATATCTATATTTTTGTAGACTCTCAACATCAATTTTAAATAAACAGATCAGTAAAGACATCTTAAACACTAATTTAATGTATTAATTATAAATATATACATATAAAATCAATATTGTCGAAAAATATTGTTTGTCATATAAAATCCCGGTAGCGCAATTAGTAAAGACATCAGCTATCCTAAAAGGGTACATTTCAATTTTTAAAGACTTATATTAGGAAATGATTAATGAACCTTCTTTCAAAGTTTCAAAGGCATAGCATCATCTTATGAAGTTTGAAAAGAGTTCAATGTTTATGTCGTTGATTTATATGTTGCACTTACCTCGTTTCACCTTGCTAATAAGTAGTTAATTTTAGTTTTTGAATATCATTAAATTTCTATGTAACTCGGAGGTCCTGTTTCTAGGTAGCCTATCCACCACATTAAAGAAAAGACTAAGAGACAAAGGGGCAAAATAATCCAGTTCGATTAATATCCCTTGGCAATGATAAGCGATATTGAAAATTGTTTTAAAGTAGTCTTTGTGTACGGAGTAATATAAAAAATTAAGATTTTGCTTAGCATTTCTCGTAAATTTTCTGTGTTGTCCTAAATTATAATTAATTACTTCCGTGAAATAAAGAACTGTCTGGTGGAATGGAGGTCTACCGAGAAGCGGTGCTTATAAGATCAAATTAAAACTTCTACGACCACAACACTTCAATTTCATTTCGATGCCATTCACCGAGTTAATCGCTGTAAAACATTTTTCGATAACTTTGGAAAGTACAATTGTTTGTGACATTTATGACAGGTCTGTCATATTTCGTACGGTATCTGGATAAATTGAGCTATCTTATAAACAAATATACAATAAATTATTATTTATTCACGTGAATTTTCTTTAAAACTAATCACTTTTGGAGAAATCTTTTCCTTTATTAGGATCAAAGAATTTTGGTCTTAAATTAGATGATACTTAAAAATAATTTAACTACCAACCCCGCAATAAAAATATTATATTTCTAATAATTTCGGATCATTATATATTTTATGTTGGTAGGTACTGGCATTACTTTAAAATATTTTTTAAAAACAGGTACATATAGTTTTGAATGGTGGGGCGAATTTTTTGGACTGGAACAGGATTGGAGGGTTCGGGAATTGGAGAAGAATGGTTAGGAATAGGAGTCAGTGGAGAGTACTTGTGGAGATGCCCAAATCCCTTGGCGCCCGGGGTAGTGTCGTGGAAGAAGAAGTGGCAAATTTTGATATCATATTAATTTATTTATATCTATATATAAACACGTATGTTCTCCATATAATCCAATACCATCTAAATGACCGATCAAAATCAAATTTTTAATAGTTACTATTTAGGACTATTAGCCCCTTACATCTAACCCTCCCCCTTCCTGGACTAAAATTTCCCCCTAAACCCCTATCATAAAATATAACAGAAACTGAGTCCTTTCCAATGCCGGGTTCGGACCGTTAAAAATATATAAATCAATGAATACTTTTTATTTTCATATTTCTAATTAGTAAAACATGTTAAATAACCAAATAAATTAAAAATAATTTAAATTACGTTCATCTATTTATTATTTATTGTGAGAGTGGTCGACAAGGCAATGACGTGTTCAACTGGAGTGGCTAGCCAACCGTGAAATGGAATAAAATGGTGAATAATTATTTATAGAGATGATTCCAATTTTAATATATGGATGTATAGATTTATGGATGGATGAGAGGGTAGATCGGATAAGTCGGAGTTGGATTAATCCGGGATTTTCACATTCACCCCATATCGCTCCTATATATAATACTGTAGAATAACTGCACATTCGACTTGAGATAATCTATTGCTTTACAATTTATGTCGTAACTTGAAATAAACGTTACATAATAATTCCTTAGATTTTAATTATGCAAAATGGAGTGACTTATCGTTATACATTTTTTTATATTAAAAAACTGTTTGGCCAGTCTACTGTAGAGCTTTTCCGGTCCGCAGTAAGCAAAGTGATGATAGCCAAACGTCAGTTGAACGGATATGGTACAATAATAAGAAAGAACTGTGTTTTTGTCGGTCCAATGCTCAACTTATGTATTTGTTCTTAACCCAATGCAGAAGTCTCATTATACTAGTTATAATATTTAACATTATTTATAATAGCCACTTAATGAGTCATTTTTAAACGTCAACCGGTTTCGAAAAACACCGTTTTCTTCTTCAGGATGTAAAATTAACTTAAAATTAAATTATTTGTTTAAAAATTACTCATTAAGTGGTAATAAAATAATTAACATAATAAATCAATAAGTTCAAATTGCAAATATTAAAAAAAAAAAAGTATTATTGTTTGAGCCTTCCTTTTTGTCTTCTTTTTTCAATCACGATTACATTTCTGAAATAAAGATAGTGGCTAAGAATGGCTCTTGAATTTAACGGTGTCTTTTATGGACTTATTATTTTGCAATCGGAACCTTTTCAAACCTTTTCCAGCACAACATCTCGAAGGCTTATCTCTTTCTTGTCACTTTTACAAAGTGATATATTTAATTTAAAAATAACTGTTATATACTGCACTATATTGGCACTGAAATCTACCTCTCCTATTATATAGAATATAATACTTTTACAATAAATTATTAACGCGACCCGATACTTACATTTTTAGTATTTTGCGGGTATAACGCATCAATGGATAACCTTTACATCTTTTATGTAAAACCGCAAGGAGCGAGGCTGAACAGTGCCTGCCTATAAACACGATTATTTCTGAAAATTGTAAAAAGGTTAATGTAAATTAATTGGTCGAAAAAGTAATTTACGAAAGAAGTTTGTTAATAAATTCGCTTTATTTTCCCTTTATAATTTCACTGGGGTTAGAACAAAAATAGCCAGTAATTAGATCACAATTTGGTTTGGATGTAACAAGCGGCTATTTGATTCAATTTGCCTTGAAAGCGTGTAAGTGGTCAGGCCAGACTGGGCCGGTCACTACATTCTCCATTAAACTGTGTATTGCACGCGTGGAAACGTTTTGTTTGCGGAATTTGGGCATTTTGTAACATTAAATAATTATTAATGCGATTTTAATCTGGACAAAAAATCAGTCACCGGTTGTTCTTGCTACCCTTCTTCAATCTGCGAATAGCTGTAGAGATACAGCCTTCAGGCTTATGGAGGTCAGTTTTCTTCTGATGCACGTGAAGTGCGATGTAATAAGCACTAATTATTTAAATAAGTTCTCTACCTATCGGGACGCGAATGAATGTATTTTAATATTCAAACAAGTGAGTGTTGTGTTTTTCGTACATGTAAATTATTTGTATAGGATAAATACTGTTTTTCCTCGTTTAGGAATTATTTCTCAGGTGCCGGTTTTTTCAATTATCTGGATATACAAAAGTCAAGTTGATTCACTATGGATTTATTCAAGAGAACTGGTCATAAATTAATTACGCACATTATATAGGCAGATTTACTGCCTACGTGCTATTTACTCATGTATGGCGGACGTGATATAAATAGATCGTTATTTTATACCTAAGCACACATGTTTTTTACAAGCGAAAAACGCGACAATTAGTTGCAGGTATGGCTTGCAGGTGTCATTTTTTTTCGTTAAATGCGGCACATAGGAAATGTATATGGGGCATTATGTATTCGTTTTTTTGTAGGCAGATGCACGTATATGGATTCTTGAATAATATTGTTATACACGTTCTACGGGTTCTGAAAAATATGTAATCACCATAGTAACAAAGTATGACGTATTTGTTTGTTAACTTTTTTAAGATTACTCTAGTATGAAACCTTTCGGGAGAGAGGCGCGAGCCAAGATGATTATACATCAATAAATGAGTAGCTTATTAGTCTAGTGGTTAAGACGCTGGCCTAGTGATCTAGTGATCGGGAGTTCGCGCCTCATTCCAGAAGACCGGCAAGTTAGTCCTATTTTCATAGTACAAGCGTTTAGTTTAGTTTGAAAATTGTGAGATTATTGATGTGACATGTATTCCATGTTCACATTTCAATTTAAAAAAATAAATATATATATATTGTTTTGACAAATAAGATTACATTTGAATTGCAGGTGTTTATGGGAACACAAACATAAATAAATACATGTATTATTATTAATAACACCAGTTGCCTTGCGAGAAAATAAAAATATTTTTTGTCTCACCGCCTTCACGCCGAACACTGGCGGTACACCGATTTCCGTTGTCAACCTATCAAAGCAAAAAGTTCAACTAGCCATACGCCCATCAAAGGGTTATTACGTGACGTTACTGTCAGACCTTTATTTTTTGGTGTTTTTTTTTTTTTATATTTATGTAATAACGTTTTGATATGTTGGTGATGTAATATATAACGATGTACCTAGTGCCGAAGTATTAAATATTATATTGAAAGAACGTACGTTACGATGGATACCTTTTAAAACCCTTAAATACATCCCGTATTCATATGAATATAAAATACATATCTTTTGCTAGTCAGATCAATTTTTCGGCTTTGCCTTAAACCATTAGTTGTTAAAAGATTCGCTCTTTGCATTAATCTTAATTTTATTCTCTAAATGTTACCCCCTAGTATGTTTAAATTGTTTTTTATTATTATATTTATTAGGAAAGTATCCAGTTAATCAACCATGGTTAAGATAGTAACAAAAATAATAGAAAATTCAACCAATTACATGTTTTCTGTGAATTATTAAACACAATAACATGATACAGGGTGGGTTTGGTAACAAAGATTAATGTTAAGTAGTGTAAAACACAATGAAAAGAGTAACAGCTATCTCTTCTATTGAAGGAGTGAGAAAAATAAGAAAATTAAGAGATAGAAAAGAAAAAACATTTTTTTCCATAGGAAACGGAAGGGAGAAGAGGAAAGAGTATGAGATAGGGATTAAATTATGTGTAATAATAATAAAATGTAAGGCATTAAGGGCATTATTATAATGTTTCTGATAATAAATTGTATATAATATCTTCTCTCTGAGAGCAAAATATGCTTGTAGGTAGAATGATTGGTTCAAATTGAAAATGTAACCGTTCACGAGAAAAAATGTTTTAGCGTAGTGAGGCCAATGTTGCCAAAGTAAAATTCTGTAACTTTTAATTTATTTAACTTTATTTATAACTGTTAAATTCAAAATCTCCAGTAATTAAAAATATGAATATTATTTACTTCAATAAGATAAATAATAATTGTTTAGAATTATTCCGTACGTATAAATATTAATTTTATATTCATACTATAAATGTATAAAGTCCATTAAAAAGTCATATTATTAGTGGTATAGTTTGTTTAGTGTGTCATATGAATTCAAAGTGCCATTATAGCCCGTGTCCACGTATGAAATTTTTCTCGGAGACTCGACTCGAAATGAGACTAAGGACGGTAAAGAATTCAGCGCAAAACGATTTATGAATCATCAGCTCAAATATTTTGCACATGGATTAAAATCTAGTACATACATACCATTACCAACTCTAAGAGATCAAAGCCACATTGAGAGATAATAAAATAATGTAAACAATTATTTTATTAATTGATTTCAAATAGATAATTAACAAACTGACAAATTTCTTATTTTCCTCGATTTCGTTATTTAATTAATTAATTAATATTTGATTTGTTGTAATTCGCCCAAATAATATGTACGAGTAAGGTAGGTATGGCGATAAGGCGATGTCGTGTCGCTCTTCGCTGGTCGTCACTTGGATGGCTCCATTGTTTCTCGCCAACCTGATGACGTGGCAATTTATTATTTGGCACATATACATGGATGCATTATTATACATGCATGCATAATTTATTGTTTTAAATGCAGCGAAGAGATGGCGACACCATACGAGGGAACTGATAAACGGAAAGAGGCAGCACTGTGGATATTAAACTCCGCGGGCACGGTGCAAATCATTCGGGGTCTGGTAAGTTATTTGTATTTATTGCAATGGGATAAGACTTGGAACACCGAATATCTCTTTGGGTAAAATTTTTGAAACGGACGCAAGTCCGTACTGATCGTATGGTATATTAATGTTGGAAGTTAAGGTAAAGGAAGATAATTGTTTCTGTATCCTGAGCCCTGCTTCTGAGACAGAATCATAGAATAGATGAAGTCGTGTCATCACCGAACTTTATATTCAATTTTCTTTTTAGATTTTGTGATGTGTATTAGCTTTGTAGCTTTTCATATTACACTAGTTCATTTTTATAATTGTGGTTTTATAGTCATCTCTGTACAAGAGAAACAAAATAAGATTAAAACAGGATAAAAGTCAAGTCCGTATTAATACGATCGAAGTATCTTTACCCACCGCACTCACGTATTGCGCTCAATTCTTCAACATCATATCCTCGGTGGATCGTAGAAACACTGCTGATCATATGCCTACATAAACTAGTCATCGATTGCCCAGCTGTGCTTCTCTTTGAGGGTACCCGGAAGGTCCACCGCGTCAGTCCCTCCCTCTGTAGCACCAACTCACGCTTCATATTATGCTCAATACCAAAGACGGTGACTTGGATCTCTTCAACTCATCGACACATGATTTTATATCTTTCGGCCTTAGCTCGCTCATCAATAACGTAGCCTCCTACGCATGTAAATGGATATGTATACATATATGTGTATTTTAAATCTACGTTATGCTTTATTATATTTTTTTCTTATTACTAGTTAGACCCGATGTTCCTACTCTACTCTTAACCCCCTTCGTACCGTATATTTTTTGATTATCTCTATTTAATTGTACAGCAATTTAAATAGTATATTCAATCTGTGAAAACTTGGAAGATGGTATTAGTCATATTTGATACTCTTATGCAATTTATTTTTTAATTGTACGATCTCGGTAAATAACTATTTGCGCTACTTGCAAGAGCAAAAGTAAATAGGTTATATTAAATTCAAAATTAGATGTCTATCCTTCCACGTGTTTCTGGCAACCAAAGCTTGCATTATTTTTTCAAAATGATAAGTAATTAAATTAATCTCAATATTATATTCTCGATTAATAAACGTAAGAAATATCTATAAATCTATTGCAATAGTAATTGAGCATTGGCAGAAAAGAAACTGAACGTACCACCCTAAATATTATTAAATTATTAATTAAAAGAGATCACAGTATTATAGTGAAGTTGCATTTTTTTCATAGTTATGTGGTATTTTAATACAAATTAAATGTACCAACTTGAAAGATATACAGGAAAATTCAATTTATCGAAAAAAAAAAATTCTACCGGGATTCGAACCTGGATCCTTTTTTATCCGGGGAAATGCGTTAATCTATTACACCACACACCAACATATTAAGTTGATAATAAATTTTCTAACTTATATACTTCAGTAATAATAATAATAATGTATTAATTCTCCTTAATGTAATATATTAGTTTATCCAAAATATAATAAAAAGGAATTGATTTTATTTCTGGTTTCTCTTAGCAAATATCACTCAAAGATATTTGAAGTTTTTGCAATAAAACTGATAGCTTTTAAGTTTGGAATAATAGATGTATCAATGTGAAAGAACTGCAGCATAAGAGTTGCTTGCCAACCGTTTTAGCGTCATCAGATTAATTGGCTTGGGGTTCGTTTAAATTGATTTATTTCGTTTTTTCTGTTTTTATAATTATAAAAAAATATTTTTTTTATTTTTTTCTCTATTTATACCATTTGTGTTAATTAGTTTTTTAATTTCTTGTCTTTTTAATTTATTTTAAACGATTTTTGGTAGAATTATTTTTCACACTAGAAATTTTTATTGTTATTTACCTTGGCAACCACCTACGGCGGAATGGAGGCAACTGAAAAGTCATCAAAGAACCCAGAGAGTTTTTTATGAATTCTTATAAATCTACTGACTGTGGTCCATATACAGTTCATGTTCAGAAAATTAGCGGAGATGACAAATCCTCATCCATCCATCTCATACATTTTGGTAACTTTTTGTTCCGAAATAAAATTTAAAATATTTCTCCCGGGGAGTCAAATCTCTTGGCAAATTCAAAGTTTCAGTTCAATTTAAAGACTACAAATCGGAAAATGAATATGATCATTTCGGAAAACCAACTAAAGTCCGACGACTAAATTATAAAGACACAAAATCTGGCACTGTTCAGTGGCTTCCATCTCAATCAGTCGTGATAACATTTGAAGGACAAAATCTTCCAAAGTATGTCTATTTGCATTATAATTCTCTTCCTGTTTTTCCAACAATTCAATGTTTCCGATGCTGTAGATTTGGTCACACAAAAACTGCATGCAGATCCAATCCCCGTTGTTTTAAGTGCGGCGATGCACACCTGGGCGAAGAATGTCCCAAAATAAACAGAATGCCTTCTCGCCTCAATTGTTCTGGTCAGTACAATGCCACTAAGATCATCTGTCCTGAATTTACCAGACAAAAAAATATTAACCATATTATGGCGTCTGAAAAGTTTTCTTATTTTGAGGCATCAAAATCCTTTTCTCCTGCAAAATCTTCCTTTGCGGAAAAAACTTCTACGTCATCTCCTACTAAATTTTCTGCATCTCTTCTCTTCTCGCAAGTACTTGCGGAAAAAAATAACCATGTCTCTGTGAAACCATCTTCACAAAATAAAACTAGTTTCACTTTCCGAGCCCCAAAAACATATCAGCCTTCTTATCTATCAAATAACCAATCCACATTAAATTCTATATATATTTCTCTCAATGGTAATTCCCAATCTAAAGATAACTCCGATGGAGTTGCTTTCCTTTCAAATAATGATTATCTTTCTTTTAATAATAATAATTCTTCTGATATTATTAAAATTTTATTAACTCTTTTAATTAATATTATATCTCAAAATAAAATACCGTCCAACGCTGCCGAAATAATATCAAACTCTCTCCCAAATAATGGCAGTTATCGCTATTAATCTTCTTTATTTATTACAAAATTACTCAATTTCTATTGCTTCCATCTCAGAGACATGGTTTAAGCCGTCTCTCCGTTTTCATGTGAAAGGATATTCATGTGTTAGGTGTGATCGGTCAGATGGAGGAGGAGGTTCTGCCAACCTAATCAAAAATGGTACACCATTTCAACCAATTCCCGTTTCTTCTCCGGATCATAATGTACAAATATGTGCGATACGTTATGACAATATTACAATAGTTTCCACGTATTGTAATCCATCTTCTGTTTTTAATCATAATTGGTGGAATAACTTTATATCTTCTCTACCTTCACCGATCATTATAATGGGTGACTTCAATGCACATTCTACCGTTTGGGGTTGTTCTTTTGATGATAAATCTGGTAAAAGAAGAACCGAAGAGTATTGAAAGAGAGCGCAACTGTACTTCCAGCTTATTTTAACGCACTCACTCGGTCAGCTATCTCACACACTCTCCCATCTGTCACCAAGCGGCCACACACACATTCATAAAACTTTGAAAGATGTCAAATATCTTTCAATAAAGAAAACAACAATTTTATTAAATCACATAAAGATTATCTACCATCAAGTTGAATGTTTAAAATTAACTATATTGATTTTTCTTATGATGTGTGTCCAAGGATGACTATAAGTGGGTTATGATCAGTACAGAGCATACTCAAGTTCTCTCAAACAACATCCCTTTTACGTCAGCTGCATTGGCTCCGATTCCCTGAAAGAGTTGAATTTAAATTGTGCTGGTTGATGTACAAGGCGACACACAACATGGCGCCTCTGTATCTTCAAGAGTTTTGTATCTCAGACAATTTTAATGGTAGACGTCAAACTCTCAGGCCAGCCTCTACTTCAGCCGCAGTAAAGGTTGTAGAAGTCTAAATTTAGTGAATGGACATTTGCGGTGGCAGGCCCAAAAGTGTGGAATTCTTTGCCCTCCGTTATAAGAAAAAGTGCATCAGAGACTTTATTTAAATAGAAACTAAAAACACACATTTTCAAAAGGTTATTTCCATAAAATACATTTTTTTTTTTAATTTTTAAAACAGATAATTGTAGAACAGTTTATGTGTAAAGCGTCCTTGAGGTGAAAGTTTTTACGAAAATGGCGCCACGCAAATTATCTATATATTATTATTATTATACTTCTCCCCCGGATTAGAGATCAATGAGAAATCACCGTGGACACGGGCCATTATAATGATTTAAAAATAAATTATTGTAAATCATCAGGTAAATAAAAAAAAAATAATGAAACACGGTGTCCAGTTTCAGTAGTAAAATATCTAAAAGTTGACATGGTAGAAATAAATTATACGTATATAGTTAGGTTACTGAAGCGCAGTGACAGCCTTTTTAAAAGATGACAAACTCGGTGAGAAAATAACAATGTCCATTAAAGTTACGACACATCTAATAAAGATCTAAAATTGTATTGTCGACAGGTAGATGGAAAGTAGTCAGGGAGTTCTTCACACCGGCACATCAAAATGAATTCTCTTAGTCGATGAAGTTACGGATTTTTTTATAAAAGCATATTAAATTTCTTAAATTTTAAAACATGATAAAGGCTTATTGGAAAACCTTAATGCTTGTATTTTTAAGAACACATTCTTATTGTGAAGTTGTAATTATTCAGAAAACAGGTCTGTGATATTTTAAATACTAATTTAATATATTAATTTGAAAGGTATAAATATAAAATCAATTTTATCGAAAAATATTGTTGCTACGGTACAGGGATTCGAACCTGGATCTCTTTCCAATCCGAGAAGGTGCGTTTATCAAAGCAACCAAGGCTTTAATATTATGGAACGATAGATGTGTTAATTTGAAAAGTGTGACATATGGGTTAGAAAATTTGTCGTATAGTTGTATAATGCACCTTCCCCGGATTGGATCGAGATCCAGGTTCGAATCCCGGTAGTGCAGCAACAATATTTTTCGATAAAATTGTTTATATATATATATCTTTCTAATTAACTCATTTAATTAGTACTAATTGCTTGTATTTTACTCATATTGAACACATCTTTAAAAATTAATAGCCAGTCAGGAATGTTGTAATCATTAAGTCTCATGGCTATATATTATGTTGATGTGATGTGTACTGAAAAGGAGAGAAGAAATTAAATATTATTTTTGAAGTTTGAAAATTTCATTTATTAGAAAAAGGTTGCTTAGCATTGTATTTCGTGTAAGTAGGTACTAAGAATATGTTTTTAATTAACATTTTTAGGATGAAAAGTAGGTGCTAAAGTTTTGTACTTACCTATTTACCTACCGTAACGTAAAGGGACATACTATTTACTATTTTATTTACTGACATTAACGGGTACTGAATAAAATATGTAATCACCGTGGCAACGAGTGTGACGTATTTGTTTGATAATTTTGAGATTACTATACTACGAAATTTTAGGGGGTTTATAGAATAAAAATCTTGTGCAATAAATTAGCTTGCTTAATTACTTAGTTTGACTGCTTGAAAATTAAATATAAATTTAAAGTTATTGAGTAAAAGGTGATGTAAAAAATATAGTGACAGCTTCGCCCACCATGTATAGTCGTCTCCCCGCCAGCCTCCCTCCTCGATTATGGTCCGTATCCAGACTGCCATTAAACAATTTATGTTCGTTGCTCTAACGTCATCTCAATATTAATTACTAGCTGATACAACAGACATTGCAACAACCTGACCCCAACTCACGCTTCCGTAACCTCCCCGCGTACAACCGCCAATTATGATACCTATAATAAGCCTTCGTCTTGCCCTTAGAACCTTTCATTTCATCAGACAGCGCGTACCTATATATATTATATATCGGAATACTATCTGGGTAAAATCTCAAAGCGTGTTTCGCGATATAAGGGATGTTTTTTGAATTGGCAACATCTTTTCTAGCGATTTGACAGGTGATGACGTTCTTTATTGGTGTAGTGGTCAAGACGCTGGTCTAGTGATCTAGTGGTCGGAGGTTTGAACGTCGTTCCAGAACACCAGCAAGTCAGTCCTATTTTTATAGTACAAGCGTTTAGCTTAGTTTGAAAATAGTAAAAATATTGATGTGACATGTATTCTGTGTAAGCATCTCTATTTAAAAAAAAAAATATGCTGGTCAGAACGTTACAGTCAATGGAGAGCGGTGTGGATCCACGATTACTGATTTGTTCATTCTCCAATTGAATGGCATTAATATGGAAGAGCTGTGGTTACATGCCACACAGCGCGCGCCACAATTAATTCATTGAAGGAAACATTCGATGAGCGCATAATTTCACGTAATGGACCTGTGAATTGACCTCCAAGATCGTGTGATTTAACACATTTGGATTATTTTTATAGGGATATGTGAAGTCGCTAGTCTACGCCGATAAACCAGAGACGATAAACGACTTGAAAGTCAACATTCGTCGCGTTATTGTCGATATACGGTCTCAGCTGCTCCAAAAAGTCGTTGATAATTGGACTTCCAAATTGCGCTTTATTCGAGTCTACCGCGGCGCTCATATGCGCGAAATCATATTAAAACACTAATGGCATAAAATTATCTTTTAAATAAAGTCAATACCATTGCCATTACCATGATTTTTATGTGTTTTATTTCATTTTAAAATTCTATTCTGTAAAAAAAGGTAATTTTCGTTTTGGTCATAGTTACAAGTCCACCGCATTTTCTTCTTCTTGAAAAATAGATGCCAATACAACGTGCCGCAGCCACACGGGGAGCCGGCTCTAGCCTGTCAGTCTTCTCATGTCCGTTTCCCTTACAATTTCACTCTCGTTGTAAACCTCTAACTGTATCTGCAATTAGATTCCAAGCATAAAATAAGCTCGTGACGACTGTAGTAATATTTATTGTTCATCTTGTTTTGGCCAAACACCCCACACACACACGCACACTTAGCGTTATAAATCAAAAGAACCTGTGAGCGCTGGGTGTAATTATTTAGGGACATTCAATACTCGCACTCTTACCCTCCACTTAAACTAATTAATACAGAACTTATTAATTTTAAAAACATTTCAAGAAAGGCCCCACTTGTAACATGTTAAAAATTCTACCCTCTCGGTTGACCCAGGTAGATATCAGGCACACCAAACGTATATACAGAATGGCATGATGTGTGTGGTGTAGCAAAACACATCGACCCCACCAACTTTCGTAATAACGTGGATGTTTTTAGAAGGGTTTAATATCTATTAAGGCCTAAGTGCGGCTCAAGGGCGCTTTTCGCAAAAGCCAGATTCTCGACCCACTAGTAACGTGAACGTCACAGCCTGGCGCGACCTGTCATGGCGAACGGATGCGGCTAATTGGTTTCCTCTTCCGCTTAATTGGCGAACTTTTCTGGCGTCGAAAATATACTATTTTCTGCAAGAAAAGTATTTAAATATAGACGTGTTTCATTTGATGATCCGCTACAAAGTTTGTGATATTTGATTATTAATTAATCAAATTGGTCTGTTCTAAAATAGATTTTAGCAGAAATATCAATCATTATATTACCTAAACAGTGCAACATAATAGTGTCCAGTAAGACAAAATACCAAAGTAGCGAGATAGTATGTTTTAATCATTTATGTCAAACGTGTTTTTAATGTCTCTAATTTAAGATCACTTAAATGTTTTCTCGTTTATATATTCAATAACATTTATTGTGTATTTATTTTACGGTACTTAAATATACATTCAATTGAAATGAAATACTAATTCTGCTAATCATAATTTGTGAAGAACTCCAACGTTGAATAATTCTCGGTTATTATTGACTAAGATTTATGCGTTGCAAAATATAATTAATCTATTACATGTATAGTGATGTAGTTATTGCAAAAATAATTATAACCTTCGGAGTATCTTTTCTAAAAGCTAAGTAACTCAAATTAAATTAATGATAATATATTATATTATAGACTCTAATATCTGTCTCTATTTTTGATATCGATTGCTTTTGTTTGGCAGTTTAGTAAAACTATTTTTAAATGTTAAAAATATAATTTATTAGACACCAAAAAAAACGGAAGTGGTTTAACATAAGTGTTTACCTGACGTATGGAAGTGAAGCCTGGAGCTGGCAGAAGAGATACTAAAGTGATCCATTTATGACAGAGTGAAGAAATATGAAGAGAATGTAAAGCCGGTCTTAGCGTAGTGAGTAAGATTAATTATTAATTAGAACACATTCTTATTGTGAAGTTGTAATTATTCAGAACAGACGATTTGTGATGTTTTAAATACTAATTATATTAATTATAAATATATACATATAAAATCAATTTTGTCGAAAAATATTGTTTTTGCGCTACCGGGATTCGAACCTGGATCTCTATTTCCATTCCGGGGAAGTACACTACCAATTGTGCTATGGCGCCAGTATTTTTCATGACAAATTTTTGAATCTATTTGTTTCACTTTTTCAAATTAATACATCTAAAACAATGAGATTAATTAAATTTCGTATATTTATTTTTTATATATACGCGCCTTTTAAATTATTCCGAACAAAATAATCCTCGTTCACAGAAACTCATACATCGCAATTTCTCTCACTACGCAAATTCCAATCTTGTGTTCTTGTCAATCTTGAAACACCCCTCCGGCCGAAATAAGGTGGATTGGACCGTTCTTCTCACCCCGTCGCCGCTTCGCGCGATGTATGTCAATCTAATTCCGCCCTTGACCACGACGCATTTGGAACTGGATGCGGCCCCTTTTCCGGTGCATAAGCGACACGAACCGCCGGTCACTTCTCATTACTACAGTACATTTTTTACATATTCCCAAGAATTATTTTTAAATATCATTTGGGTCGTGAAGTAAACGGTGCCGCTTCGCGGCAGCTGAGATAGTCCTCTATTCCCTATGTCGCCGTACTTTGCATAAGTGGTGTCTGTATAATACCGTGCTTACGGAAATTAATTTCCAGTTAAAGTCATAATGGAAACTCGTCTTCGTAGTGTGATAATAATATTTATCCAGTCAGTTTAATAACAAAAATACAACTTATATTTAAAATATGAATTAAATATATTAATTATAAAGATATACATATAAAATCAATTTTATCGAAAAATATTGTTGTTGCGCCACCGGGATTCGAACCTGGATCTCTTTCCTAACCGGGGAAGGTGCTTTATCCAACTAAGCTACAGCGACATTATTTTTAGCGACAATTTTCGACCATATATGTTACCTTTTTGATATTAATACATTTAATCGTTCCATCATTTGACAGAGCCATCTACCTTATTTTTACAGAATCTCAAATACCTTTGAGTAAACTGATAGCAGACGCCAGAATTATCAATTCATTTTTATTAAATATAAGATTGATTCCTCCACTGCCATCATCACCGCCGACACACATTTATATATTTAATTAATATTTAAAATATCACAGACCGTCTGTTCTGAATAATTACAACTTCACAATAAGAATGTGTTCTCCTAAAAAAAAAAAAAAAATATAACTTATATTGTCCACATTAACAATTTAAAAGTGAATACATCTACATAATATTTGTGCAAACCAAATAATAACTAAAATACTAATTTAATGTATTAATTATAAATATATACATATAAAATATACAACTTCACAATAAGAATGTGTTCTCCTCAATAATATAAGTTGTATCAATGTGTCCAAAATTTAATAAAAATGAATTGATAATTCTGGCGTCTGCAGTCGGTTTACTCAAAGGTATTTGAGATTCCGTAAAAACAACAATAATGGAACGACAGAATTATTAATTTGAAAAAGTGTAACATAATATAGGTTCGAAAATTTGTCATGAAAAATACTGGCGCTATAACACAATTGGTGGTGTACTTCCCCGGATTGGAAATAGAGATCCAGGTTCGTATCCCGGTAGCGCAAAAACAATATTTTTCGACAAAATTGATTTTATATGTATATATTTATAATTAATACATTAAATTAGTATTTAAAATAATAACTATCCAGCCAAGACATTATTTATTCTGAACATTTTCATGTTATTTACAAGTAAATAATATTTGGGACATCCACATCACCAAAGGTACTCTCTGCAATTCGTCTCGCTAAAAAACATTTTCTTTTAAAAGAAAAAAATTACATATAAAGGTGTTCAGTGGAAAATTTTCATGTTTAATATTAAATAAAAATAAAAAAACCATAATGTTCTTCTCATTTTTATTTATACAAAATGGAGTTTAACGATGCGGATTTTACATTTTATAAACAATATCATCTAAATGTTATCCATTTCTCTTAAGACACTCTTGCAATCGGACTCTTAAATTTAAACTTCACGGCGGATATTTTCTTGTAGGGCCTGAATTGTTTGAGGAGTGTCGCTGTAAACTCTCGACTTCAGGTATACCCACAAAAAAGTCTCACGGTGTAAGGTCCGGTGACTCCGGTATGTCTCCGTACTTGCTGATTAATTTATTGGGAAAAATTATTCCCACAGCTTATCCATTGAAACTCTAGCTGTATATGGAGCGGCCCCGTCTTGCTAAAATTATGTTTTGTCGTTGAACCTGAGAAACAGCTGCAGTTGCGGTGCCAAAAACTTGTCGAACATTCGGCAATACACGACACCAGTGGCTGTCTCTTGCTGGTTAAAAAAATTAGAGCCAATTATTCCTCGGGCAGAAATTGCACACCGCACTGTCGTTTTTGGACAATGCAAACGAGGTACCAGTATCTCATGTTCTGTTTATTAACATAGCCATTGATATCAAAATGTGTTTCGTCAGTAAACAATATGTTTCCAAGCGTTCGTATTGTTCCAAAACGTTCCAGCAACGTTCTAGCTAAGGTTTCACGTAAAGAATAGTCATTTTCGTTGAGAAACTGCATGCTTTGCAGTTTGTATGGGTGAAACTGTAGTTTATTTTTCAAAATAACTGTTGATTTTTTTATTCCAGTACAGACTGTAATCTTCCTTATCGATTTACGCGGATTGCGCATAATTTCGCGTCGAACTTGAGCCACATGTTCTGGCGTCGCTGCTGATGTTGATGGTCTCGGAGAAGTTCTTGTCTGAACTTTTGAATTCATCACCAGATAAGTTGCGTGCTCATCACAGTACAAAAAGCGTGACACGAACGAACCAATGAATCACCGCACTTTAAATATTGCTCAACCGCGAATGCGCGGTGCGCTCTCGACCAGTGACTCATTGCGACTGGAAAATCAGCAAATCACGCGCGTCGAACAATATCACTCCCACTTACCTCACCCTGATGGTTTACGAGCAATCATAATATAATATTGTATATTATTAGTATATTGTTTGTATATATTTGTCAATGTTTCTTAGCTTAGCTAATGAAATGTAACGTTATAGGGGAGAATATATTTATTTATTTAATTCTTAGCATTGTGCATACATAAGCTCTCCTATATATGCTCTAATGTAAACAAGATTAAAGTATTTTCTTTTACTAAAACTTATCCTTTCTTATGTTTTCTGGCATTTCATTAAAAATTTCATCGAAATATACATCATCGATTTCTGAGATTTGGCCTTCTTTCTGAAAGGCAGTCTCAGTCTCAGTCTATACCTTCCTCTTGTACGGTGCTCGTGCTCATGTTGATTTGCATCAATTTTTCGTGTTAATTCTACTGATATTTTCTTATTGCGGATTTTATTATTAAATACCATTATATTAAAATATATTTTCTGCTTAAAGGTCATCATATTCAGATCTTTTAGTACTACATTGATCCGAGTATATCTATTTTTTCTGAGTACTATTCTCATAGATTTATTTTGCAACACTGACTGATTGTTCCATTTCTTCTTTATTAGCCAAAAACAAAATGCTGCTGCAGTAGTTGACGTGAAGAATAATAACAGAGTTGTATACTATTTTAAAAGACTCAGTACCAATAAATTTTCTGATCCTTCCCAGAAGTGCCAATCTTTTTAGTTACGTATCTTGTATTTTACGATAAATTCAATATGTTTTATTGTATCACTAAACTATCTTTTATTCATTGAATTGTGCATATATTGACATAAGTTGAACTCCGCATCAAACCTGAAAAATGTAGGAGTCCAGTCTCTGCCAAAGCTGTCATAAGATAGGATCACTTAAGTGGTTTGATCATATGGAACGAATGAATAAGGGGAGAATGGTAGGAAAGATATAAAACGCAAAATTTGATGGCACTGGAAATAGAGGTACACGCGGTACACTTGACACAACCAGGTAAACCAGATACTGGAACATGTTCCTGTTAGAAACTTGCGGTTGTGTGAGATGTTTCAATGTGATTGAGGCGAGAATTGTGTCAGGACAGAAGTGTGGCCCCCGCGGAGAAACAGTGTGATGGTAAGTTAGTTAGTTTACCATAGAACAATCAAAGTTAGCCAATTAACGTAAACAAATATACAATCAGATGTATTCTTATTTACGTATTTAATTTTTATCTCCATTTCCCTAGCGGCCAAAATTATTATTATCTTTAGGTTCAAAACGTTTGCTCACCGCGCCCTAGGGCAATAATAATTATCAACAGGTTTATGTATTTGATAACCATACTACAGATGTGATCCCGCATTCAATAATATAGATTGCGAATTTGAATTCAATTAGCTAATTAACATTAATGTTATTGGAATCAATCATTAAGTGTTATGAAGGACATAAATAAGTTTCCAAAATTGATTAATTTTTTAACAAGCTTTTATCATAACTCATTGTTCTTCTTCTTCATGGGTCGACTTCTATCGAAAGATGATAACCAGTTATGTGCATGACATAAAATCACTGGATACTGAATTACTTTCAACAAACGCTTCAACTACTTTCTACTGTCCCTTGCAAAGTGAATTATAAGAGATAATATTTCTCATTTCAGAGGATATGTTCGAAACACGCAACTTTCTTTTATTGATAGCTATTATTAGTTCTCTTGACTTATTCATGCATCTTAGAACATCTTAATTGGAAATGCGCTCAACTCGGGAGTTTTTTTTAGCATTTTTTTTTTCAAGTAAGAAATCACAATTTAACAAAATGGTGATTAATATTTAAAACTTATATCTGATATATTTCTATCTACATACGCTTCAATTACTTTATACTGTCCTCTGCATAGTGAATTATAAAAGATTATATTTCTCACTTCAGAGGATATGTTCGAAACACGCAACTTTATTTTATTGATAGTTATTATTAGTTCTCTTGACTTATTCATGCGTCTTACAACATCTAAATTGGAAATGCGCTCAACTCGGGAGTTTTTTTTAGCATTTTTTTTTTCAAGTAAGAAATCCCTATTTAACAAAATTGTGATTAATATTTAAAACTTGTATCTGATATCTGTTAAATTTTAAAATTTCTGTCAAGTTTTGCGAGAAAAGGGAGAAAGTGAGAGTTAAAAAGTTAACACCCCAACAAGTTCATGCGGACATGTTGGATACCTAAGGGAGTCTACTGAACTTTATTATACAGTCACTAGGTGCTGTGCAGAATATAAATATGACAAAACAAGGGATCATAAAAGTGACTTAAAATCGTGGTAATTTTTATTAAAGCAAGTTACGAATTGAAAGGAACACCTCATTAGATAAATTAAATTTCATCTAAAAATATATAAACACTTTTCTGTGTAGTGCTATAATCTGTTTGTAATTTTTTTTTAATATGCTCAAGAAGGATTAAAAATGCATGAGCGAGTTAAAGTATTTTAAGTAAGCAAAATTACTATAGATGGAAAAAAATGTTGCAAGATGTAGAGAGGCGATTGCTACTAACAGAGGTTGTGGCTTATTAGATGACTGTTTTATAATATTTGTAGTTTAATATATATTAAACAGGCCTCCGTTCGAATTATTTAAAATTAATTGCAATATATTATTAGGAGAACACATTCTTATTGTGAAGTTGTAATTATTCAGAACAGACGGTCTGTGATATTTTAAATATGAATTAAATATATTAATTATAAAGATATACATATAAAATCAATTTTATCGAAAAATATTGTTGTTGCGCCACCAGGATTCGAACCTGGATCTCTTTCCTAACCGGGGAAGGTGCATTATCCAACTATGAGATAAAATAAGATAGATGGCTCTTTCAAATAATAGAACGATTAAATGTATTAATATCAAAAAGGTAACATATAAGTTCGAAAATTGTCGCTGTAGCATAGTTGGATAATGCACCTTCCCCGGTTAGGTAAGAGATCTAGGTTCGAGTCCCGGTGGTGCAACAACAATATATTTCGATAAAATTGATTTTATATGTATATCTTTCTAATTAATATATTTAATTCATATTTTGCCATATATTGCATCACCTTGGATTGTCATAATTTTATTTGTATACTTTACAGCTAGTGTAGACGTCGAGCAATGGATTTATTCAATGCCATGGTTGAAGTTTCAGTGTCACATTCTAAAAGTAGACATTGGGTCAAACGTAAATATGAAACGAGAATAACTCTCAAAGTGCATTACTGCTTTGTGTTTGTTTAAACACGTACCGAATAGATTGTGTGGGTTTATCGCCTCCACTGCCATCATCACCGCTGACACACATTTATACATTTAATTTGTATTAAAAATATCGCAGACCGTCTGTTCTGAATAATTACAACTTCGCAATATCAATGTGTTCTCCTTGTGCAGTTCATTCTACAACAAAAAAACATCAAATACCAATCAGTATAGCATAACAACTAAGGATCATCCCAAGATGCTTTCAGAATTTTCAGAAACATCATATTTTATGACAGAATGTCTCAGAACGAATAAGTATTTAGAAAGCAAAAATGTCATCGTAATAATTAAAGTAGAATTGTTATTTGAGAACTCTGTTCTTATGGTTGAAATGCTCGTCAGGCATATCTTTCCAGGACACCAACCGGAAGCTGTCAGTGGGAGTCAACATGCGCCTAATTATTTGGTGGATGTTTATTTATTTATATATTTATCTAGAAAAACTGTTTATTTGAGTACAAATAATGTGTATATATATACAATACAGTTTTGCATCGCTAAATAATAAAGATCTTAGATTATGAGGGTAGCTTTCGAAATTTATATAAAACAAGATCAAGATCTATAATAATACAATAATATTTTAAATATGAATTAAATATATTAATTAGAAAGATATACATATAAAATTCTTCTTAACAACTTCACAATAAGAATGTGTTCTCCTAACAATAATATTTCAATTTTTTTTTTGAGAAATTGATCAGATTAGAACTTGGAAATAAGAAAAATGTTAAATACATAAATTTAGTTATTTTTGGCAGTTGGTTATATAATCTGGGAGCAAAGTACGATGCATGTACTATTCCTAATTTTGACATTTTAAAAATAATATGTTCATTAGTTTTGCCCCGAAGGATTTTCATTTTGTCCTCATTAAAAAAATTAAACAAAACAGTTTTTTTTTATATACGGAAGGTAAATTTAAAACAGGAAAATCTTAAAAATATTTTTATTATTATCTTTCGAGTTGTTATTATTGGTTTGAGATGTATGAAACAAGTTCCTTCCCAACCTAGTATTCCGTAATGTAATATTGATTCGAGCAGTGCACGGTTTACATATTGTAATATTTTTGTCTAGGTTTACCTTGATGTCTTCTTCCGTCAATCTTTCCTTCAATTACATTGTGTCTAAGTCTTTGATTTTCAATGGCGTCTATTAATCTCCCATCCGTCTCTAGCACCATATTTCGAATGCTTCCGATCTATTTATCTCTGGTTAATCGGCCGGCTAAGCTAAGCTTCACGTGACCCAAAAAATATATTTTTTATTCTATCAATAATTTATATATTAAAGAGAGTCGAGACATCTATTCTAAATTTTTAATCAATTTATAGAAATAAAACTTCAGCCGTATATCATAATTATTTAATTATTATGTAAGGTAAAAGTCGGCATCTGAGGGCATATTATAATCAATAAAAAGGTATATATATATATATATGGTATCTTAGTAGTCACTTGTTAAACTTGTGGTTGATTAATTGCTATGTAATTAAATAAAATAATTACATGTTTTTAGTTTAGCAAAGAGCTACTAAATTTTAACCGTAAACTTTAAAGTTTTTTCTTTCTTTGACGTCATAACTTTTGAAGGCTTGTACCAGACAGTTTCCTACTTATCAGTAAAGTTATGGCTAAGTTAGGCGACACACTTCCGGGAACTTATCTCTTTAAGGTGACTTATAGCAACTTAAGTATTTAGAAGTGGATTTTTGATTGAGATTCACGTTCGGTAAGATCATTTTAAATGGTATTTAATTAGGTACCCGGTTCACAATCACGACTAAACTGCACGTAGGTGCTCTTTTTTACTCAGATATCTCAGAAAAAAGTAATCAAATAAATAGGTTATACTCGTTTCCATAGTAACTACATAAAGCTGGCAGAAGAGGAATGAAAGTAGACTGAATGCAGTGGAAATTAGATCGCTTAGGCGTATATGTGGCAAATGCATTTATGACAGAGTTATGAATGAAGAAATAAAAAAAAATGTAAATCCGAACTTAGTATAGTGAGTAGGATTAAGAAATGATCACTAAGATGTTTTGGTCATATGGAGCGGATGAATGAGGTGAGAATGGTAAGGAAGATAAGGATGGTAAGGAAGATATAGATAGCACCAGAAATAGCACAACAGGTAAACCAGATACTGGAGGATGGTCCTGTTAGAAGTCTCAATATTCGGCGAGCTTGTATGGAAAGATGTATGAATGCGGATGAGGCGAGAACTGTGTGTCAGGACAGAAGAGTGTGGCACTCTATCCGCTCTGCCTACCCTCGCGGTGAAGCGGCGCGGTGATAAGTTGGTTAGTTACACGCAAACGACAGACTTGCGTTTCAACACATTTTAGCATCAACATTTTCTAAAGAATGAAATTATAAAAATCACAATTAAGTGTACATTACTTTTTATTAACTTTTTTATTTTTTTATTTATTATTATTTTCATTGGTTTTCTTTTTCATAGCATTATATCGATTTCATAACCTTTAATGTATAACATTTATGGCGAATCGGGTTAAAAAAAACCTGATAACGCTGGAACAAACACATTATTATTATTATTATTATTATTACTTACATATAAACCGAAAATTCGACATAAAAGTTCTTGGTTAACACAGTACTTGATACTGAATTCCTGATAATAAAGTTTCGGGTTAGAGTCCTGCTATAATTACGTACTTTATTGATAAATATATTTATTTATGGTTATCAGCAGTATTAATTTAAGTTCATTCCAAGTGGTGTTTCCGTTTTAAGGATTTGTTAAAAATTCTTTGATTGTTCGTTGACTTTGTTTTTACGATATACGGTTATTGTATCGCTCTTCTCCCTCTCCGCCGACCTGAGTTTTGACTTTAAACCGAGCATGTCAATACTTCGGCAGGTGCACAGTAATCCGTAGGTCTTACGTGTTAGACAAAATTCACTTATACTCGCGTCAAGGGTTTATTATTATACCGGACAAAATAATGTCATTATATCTAGTAACTCTCGTTTTACGCGGTTTAATCTTAACGCGATTGTAAATGAATTTTGTCTAATACGTAAGAGCTCCGGACTACTGTCCGGATAATCACATAAGTCTGGGTGAAATAATCACATAAGTCAAATTGTGTTCCTAATCACGTCACGACTTAAATTTTTATTTTTTACAAATTCTGTATCAGTTTAATTTGTTAGGAGAACACATTCTTATTGTGAAGTTGTAATTATTCAGAACAGTAGGTCTGTGATATTATAAATATTAATTAAATATATTCATTAGAAAGATATACATATAAAATTAATTTTATCGAAAAATATTGTTGTTGCGCCACCAGGATTTGAAATTTAATAAAAAAATGAATTGATAATTCTGGCGTCTGCTATCAGTTTACTCAAAGGTATTTGAGATTCTGTAAAAAATAAAGTAGATGGCTCTTTCAAATAAATGTATTAATATCAAAAAGGTAACATGTGGGTTCTAAAATTGTCGCTAAAAATATTGTCGCTGTAGCATAGTTGCATAATGCACCTTCCCCGGTTAGGAAAGTGATCCAGGTTCGAATCCCGGTGGCGCAACAACAATATTTTTCGATAAAATTGATTTTATATGTATATCTTTCTAATTAATATATTTAATTCCTATTTAAAATATCACAGACCGTCTGTTCTGAATAATTACAACTTCACAATAAGAATGTGTTCTCCTAATAACTTTATTATTGTTTCTTATATAAACCAGTGCAGCAGCGTTTTATTTCTGGATAGTAAAAAATAAATACGTATATAATAAAGCTTTTAAAGTAATATTAAAAATAAAAATAGATATTGAGACAGTACAATACTGAATGATCATAACATGACGATCTTTGAACAGGAAATATATATTTTAATATTTCAAACGTATTTATTTTTACCTTATTCATAAACAAACATCGGCAGAATTAATTACAAATTTGAGGCAAAACGACACAAGCACGAACGTTATACAAGAGGAAAAGATAAAATGAGAGTGGCATTCAGGAAGAAGGTGAAATCTCAGATATTGATGTACAATGTGATGAAATGCCAGATGGCATAAGAAAGAGGGAACATTGTTTAAATATATGTGAATATGAATTAAATATATTAATTAGAAAGATATACATATAAAATCAATTTTATCGAAAAATATTGTTGTTGCGCCACCGGGATTCGAACCTGGATCTCTTTCCTAATTGGGGAAGGTGCATTATCCAACTATGCTACAGCGACAATTTTCGAACCTATATGTTACCTTTTTGATATTAATACATTTAATAGTTCCATTATTATCAAATGCAGACGCCAGAATAATCCATTCATTTTTATTAAATTTTGGACACATTTATTCTGGCGTTTTCTATCAGTTTACTCAAAGGTATTTGAGATTCTGTAAAAAATAAAGTAGATGGCTCTTTCAAATAATGGAACGGTTAAATGTATTAATATCAAAAAGGTAACATGTGGGTTCTAAAATTGTCGCTAAAAATATTGTCGCTGTAGCATAGTTGGATAATGCACCTTATCCGGTTAGGAAAGAGATCCAGGTTCGAATCCCGGTGGCGCAACAACAATAGTTTTCGATTAAGTTTATTTTATATGTATATCTTTCTAATTAGTATATTTAATTCATATTTAAAATATCACAGACCGTCTGTTCTGAATAATAACAACTTCACAATAAGAATGTGTTCTCCTAAATATATGTGCTTTGTAAGTAATAGATAGGTTGTAAAAATAGAATTATGATATGTTTATACTTTTAAAATAAGCAAAGTTATCTTTGTGGTTAAGATTCATATTTTTATTATTTATCTTTGTTTAAATAACCACTAAAATGAGTTTAAATACATCTACCGGTTTCGAAAAATACCATTTTCTTCTTCAGGATGTCATAACTAACTAAAACATATATCTTTTCTTTGACAGAATCTATTTTTAAAAATCTATTTTTAAAAGAAATATTCATTTTAGTGGTTATTTAAACAAAGATAAATAATAAAAATATGATATGTTTATATTAGAATAAATACATAAATCCTAAACACGTTTTTCGCTATCATTCCCGACCACGTTAGTACATTATTCATCCTTTTTTGATTGCCTTGAGGTTTTCAAAAGAATTGCACAAGTTGTCAGAATTTTAATGATTTTTTGATAATTACGAGTATATCATTATCCATATCGGTCCTTCATGACTGAGAATCGCGAACTTAATGATCTTTATCCACTTGGTCGTTCCAACGGGTGGGGGATGTTTTTATTCCTCTGCGCCCTTCGACGCGGCCTTTAAGGAATTAGTGGTTAATATTTGTATAATGAATTGTGATCTGAGTTGTCGTGTCACTCGGGTGGAGTGACCGGCACTTGTAGGTTATGCGATTCTGACTGATTCGAGACTGAAGGTCCTAACTCTCCTCTAGTCTCACGCGTATTGATGCGTGTGATTATTTATGCTGTGTCTAGAGCAAGGTATTTAAATAAAACAATATTGCGGGACAATTTACACTTGGAAGTATTACGAGTATAAAGTTAATTACGTGAATAAAGATGACGGCTGAAGTGGGTCGCTTGATATGTTGGCGAAAGAACGGTCTGCGGAGAAGTAGTCGGCTATCTCCTAGAACTCGTCGATGCGTTTCGGCAGTATATGGCTGTTACGTGATTTGTTACACGGCCATGTCTGTGGGGCGCGAGCATGACTACCGCAATAAACTTTTTCTAAGATATCTTATCTTCTTGCAAGATGTCCAAAAAAATTGTATCGTTTTAGTCAAATGTAGTATGGATAAGTCCATGGTATGCTTAGCCAGCATCATATCTCAAAGGAATCAATCCGCCTTCCTTATCATACCTTCAGAGTTCACGATTCCACACCGTACAAACATATTGAATGCACAAGAGACCTCATGTTCATGCAGTTGTTTGTGTAAATATCAGTGATTATAAGATTTTTTATTTCTTTATTTATCTGGAGAATCAATTTTCTGTTTTTCAATATAACATAGTAATGCAGTCATTTATTCGTCATATTTTCAGTTCTGAGATTGTTCTCATATCTGAGATTGGAAATCGTTTTGTATTAAATTATATTTTTCTTTACCAGTTTTCGATTGCGAATAGAATATCAAAAGGGTTTATATTATTGGCCTCAATGAGATAATCTCAGAGATTCAGTTGATATATATATATATGGATCATCCGTGGTTTGATAGACTGCCCCCAGATTATTGGTCTGCTTGACTTTAACGCACCGTTGAGGTCATCGAGACACAATTCATTGTTTTATTACAGTGGTAATGTCAGAACTCATGCACTAACTAACTCCGCAGTCCCCAGAAGCATTCTTTGGGGAATAATATGCGGAGGTGGTCGATATTTTTGCTGTTAATTTAATTCTTTATAGGACTACATTATTACAATTTTTTTGTGTCTCAACTCAATGGTGACGGATGAATTGCTACATCACATTTTATATTTATTTTTAATTATGTAAAAACATGCTATGTAATTTTTTTTCTTTGTGTGTGCACTTCTGTTGTAATTTTCTGTTAATTTACAAATTATGTTAATGCCTGAATAATAATAATGTATAATAATAAATAAATAAATACATACATATTTCAATACCACGTACACGTGCTGAGGTTTTGATCTGGAGGTAATCTCTACTTGAAATTGGCAGAAAGAGACAAATACTCAAACAGAACACAGCGAACGATCTGTCAGCGAAATTTGACAAATGCCATCTAAAACCATCTTAGATCCGTTTAATAATTTTGATAAGTTAAAATAAGTCATTAAACAGAACCCAGGAAATTAGTCCTCTTTTCACAGTACAAAAGTTAAGCTTAGTTTGAAAATAGTCAGGATATTGATGTGATATGTATAAGTGTACGTATCTTTATTTTTTTTTACAAAGTACAAATATTTGGCAATGATATATAATAAGGCGCAAGGCGGCGAATCTCTACGATATGATATGTACACCGGGACACGAATGCTGAGAGTTGTCTCCAAAGAATCTCACGGGAGCAAAATCCGTATTTCGAATCGTAAACCTCTTAAAAATCTCACGACTTGATTTTCATTAATTCGTTTTTCGCTAAATGTAATTTATTTAGTGTGATCAGATCTGTTTTACCGGTTTATGCCGGAGAATGTTTGCTATTCGAAGACACGGTTCGCCGTCAAGGTAAAATCAATACGTTCACCGGAGCGTCGATGATCAGATGGACGAGATCTCGTACCGCGAATACCGTGTTAACTAAACGAGATATGTATAGCGGCTTGCGGTGAAATCAGCGACTTACTCGTGCAGCCATTTCTGTACTAACACACACTAATCAGGTATTAAAATAACATTTTGCAATCATTTACGGTAGTTAGTTTCTTTAATAAAATACAATTTACAACTAATAATAACGAATAACGTAATGACTTATCCAGGTAATGAAAAGTCTGCAAAAGGTAGAATAGGGAGAAAGAAGAGGATGGGGGTTAGCTTTGCAAGGCTTCGCGTCGCTTGGAAACTGTACAACAATAATTGAAAGAAAATAAAGCGTCGGTTAGTGTTCAGGTTTCACCGCTGCAAAGAATATTGCGCTCTGACTCGCGTAACGGAGAAGATATAAATTATTAACAACACATTCTTATTATACATATACATTGCAATTATTCAGAACATACGTTTGTGATATTTTTAATACTAATTAAATGTATTTGAGATTCTGTAAAAATAAAGAAACAGGCTTTCCAATAATGGAACAATAGATGTATTAATTTGAAAAGTGTTCGAAAATTTGTCGTCAATGCATGTTCCCCGGAGTGGTAGAGATCCAGGTTCGAATCCCGGTAGCAACACCAATATTTTTAGATAAAATTATTTTATACGTATATCTTTCTAATTGATACGTTTAATATGTATTGAGAAGAAAAATGCTGAACAGCATTTATTAGATGTTATCGTAAACACATTTTCTGGAAATCCTGGGGAAACCTTATAATCCACACCTCACATTCACGAACATAGCTTTTGACACTTATTCTGCATTTAATAATTCTGGTGATATATGTTAGCCTAAAGTTGGATTATTGTGGCTGGTTTATCATTTATTTTTATTTAAATTGATCCTTGTATCGCCATAGCAGCAAAACGCTTCCTAGTCGACAAGCCCGGATATTCTCGTTCAGATTGGTTAACTTCGCTTCTCCTGCTCCGTGGCGGCCCGGTTTTCTTCTTTTTAGCGTTGAACCGGTCTTCTCGAACTTTCTGAGCCATGATTTAATTAAATCAACACTCGGACATTGATTCACACGATGTAATTGGTGGTGAATGCAAAACAGTCGCCGAACAATCACATACGAATCGTCGTTTTTGAAAAACTGTTTTACGCAGAACGCACGTTATTCTCCTATGAAGTGATCAATTGTGACTAATTAATCGAGGACCAAACTCCTGCACGCTGTCACCCGCGTGGCTCTCCTTCGCGCAAAGCGCAAAAACTTCTGGCCCACCCAGCATTAGAGATTCATTATTATGTCGACCCTGTAATTCTCCGTATTTTTGTAGAGTCGAAACATGAACCCTGAGAATGAATAAACAAACATACTTGGCGTCGTATGCTACACACGAACGAATATGTCTATTCTTCAGAAACTCCTTGAATGCATACGTCCCCGTGTGTGGTCCCACCAAAACAGTAAGATGGTAAATATTACGCTATGTGTGGAGCCCACTGAAGTCCCGTCAATCAATAGAAACCTCGCTGCTTTGCAAATGATCTATGGCGAATCAACATGGCGGGCTGTCACTTCTTTGAGTAAAATGGATCGAGACTAGCTCTGAGAGAGGTGTGCTAGGCAAAATGCGGAGAAGACGGGAAGAAGTTAGACGAGATGTTGGGTGTACCTGGTCCTACCTTGGCTAATTTAGCATAGGCAATATCTGGAATGGTGGTGTTCTTTTGTTGGCGTACCTGATCCTCTTTGGCTCCCGTACCAAGAGATAGATGAACATTGATATAAAAAAATAAAAAAACGGTATATGTCTAGTGCGAGGAGCGTGGGTAGTTAAAAATCTAATTGTAATTATAGCTCATAATGTGAAGAAAAATTGTTATCATTGTACATTAACCCTCCCCTACAGATAAATATTGCTCTCATGTAGCGACCTATGGACCTGGTGAGAACCCAAAATTGACTGAAGCTAGACCGGTAGAATGGAGCTCGGGGGCTGGCGTTCTATCCACGACATGGACGGATGCACAGTCAGCTGTACGTGACAATATTTAAATAAAAATACTAATTGAATAAGTAAACAAATAAAGTTAAATATTAATCAACGTTAATAATCGTAAATCTATAAATATTTGTAAATAATAGAAAAATATAAAATAAAAAGGTAAACGAAGATCAGAAACCTAAAAGCCAGAGTAAAAATAAAATAAAACTGGGAAATAAGTAAACATCATAAGATCAGCTAAATATTATTATGCTCACTGAGCTACAGAAATACTTCAATAATATTCCTTTAGAAATAAATATGAGCTATCTGCCATTTATCGCGGCAGAGTATCAGTAAATCTATTTGCATTTAAGAATCAGAAATCAAATTGTATTAAAAATAATTTTATATTATACTACACCGATGGTTCGACAGAGTATGATATAGTAACGGCGGGGGTAGGAAGAAAGGATAGAGCGCCACATTCTTCTGTCCTGACACAATTCTCGCCTCATCCATATTCATACGTCTTCTCATACAAGCTCGCCGATTATTGAGGCTTCTAACAGGACCATCCTCCAGTATCTAGTTTACCTGGTCGTGCCAAGTCTTCCGCGGACGTTCTCTATTTCCGGAGCCATAAACACTTGCGTCATATATCTTTCTTACAATTCTCTCTTCATTCGTCCGTTCCATATGAGCAAACCACCATGTGATCCTTTCTTAATCTTACTTACTATACAAAGATCAGCTTTATATTTTTTATTAATTTCTTTATTATTTACTTTTCGCCGCATATTCGCCTAAGCGATCTCATTTCCACTGCATTCAGTCTACTTTTGTTCCTCTTTTGCCAACTCCAAGCCTCACTTCCATTTATCAGTGTCGATTTCAGGATTTCATTATGTACCGCTAGTCTTGCCTCGGTTGAAAAGTTCCCGTTAGATATAATTCTATTCAAAGCACTGTTCACTTTATTCCCTGCAGTCACCCTTCGATCGATATCTTTCTCAGTCTTTTCGTTTTTATCAAACATACTTCCCAAATACACAAACTCATCTACTTGTTCCAAACATTCATTACCTACAAGTATTTAGCATGGTGTCTTGCATACATCGTACATTCTACTCACTAGACTGATTCAAGTTTATTATTCGCCATTAATACTGCATTATCGGCTTACAATAATTAGTATACAATCTGATTCGATTGTTAAAGAGGGGAGGGATAAGGGCTCAGCCCTCTTGTCTCCGACATATGAGGTAACAACAATAGCGTAAGAGTTTTTGGGAGGACCCTATTGAACGGAGAACATGGCGAAAATGTTTTATTTAATATCAGATAATTTTAAGTTTGTATATAATTGTATAAAGTAGTAGCAACAATGAGTAAAGTTTTTTATAAAATATATATTTTTATTTTGTATATTGTTAATTTTTTTTTTGTTTGATTTTGTTGGTTTTTTTACACATATTTTCTTTTTTTTAGTGAATCTTTTTGTAAATTTTGTTCAATAGGGTCAAGGTAAAGAAGTGAAATGGAACGAAAATGATGGAGATCGGTTGAGGGATCATATAGGCCGAGCGGGTTTATGATGGGTTTGGGATGGGAATTATTTAAGAAGATACATCTTGTGTGTCGTTTGAGCGAGGATGTGTTTGAGTCTCTGTGAATGATTGTGTTTCTGACAAACCAGGGTGAGTTTATGATTCCCCTAGGGATGTAGTTTTGTTTGGATTCAAAAAATTTTGTATTACTTGAACCCCAGTAGCATACAATAAAATCGTTCATTTTCGCTCTTACATTCATACATTCCAGTTCTTTCACACAATTATCCAGATACAAGTTAAATTGCCACGGAGACAATACATAAGCCTGGTTGACACCCTTTTTAATGTCAAACCATGGTGTGATTGTTTTATTGATTCTTATACACGTAGAACTTCCTTCGTACAGGCATGGGATTGCGTGTATAAGTTTACTATTCGCCCTATAATCAGAGAGTACCTTCCAATTTTGATCGATTTTTTAATTTTCAGTTGGTTTTTTATGTTGATTTGATTTATTTATACATCTGGCATTATCATCTCCTAACCAAGACCCGAGTTTGAAATATATGTCGGCTGCAACAAGTACCTAAAATGACTTATGACTTATAAAGTACTCTTTTTATATTTACCACACTTTATACTACACACACTACTACGTTTATTTTTTATTCATTAACAGGTGTGCTTTACACAATTATGCTCCCATGAGATTTGGAGACATTTCGATCTACCTCGAAATGGAATGATCTAGAAACGTGACCAGGGATCAGAAGAAATGCACATGTAATAATACAAATTAAATGTATTAATTAATAAAATATACATATTAAATCAATTATTTCGAAAAATATTGTTGTCGCTACCGGGATTCGAACCTGGATCTCTTCCAATCCGGGTAACGTGCATTAACTGATTATGCAATACCAACACAGTGCATTGACGACCAAAAAAGTAATAATCAATAATATCAAATAGATATATAACTATTAAGAAGCACACATTCTTATTGTGAAGTTGTAATTATTCAGAACAGACGGTCTGTGATGTTTTAAATACTAATTTAATGTATTAATTATAAATATATACATTAAATTAGTATTTAATAGATACATAACGCTCGACTTTCGTTGATCACCGTGTCTCATAACACGACTCCACCTCGCGCCTTATTTCACGTTTGTGAATTAAATATGAAATGTTAGTACATTAAGCTTTGATCACTTCGTGTGAATTTGAGTCAATAAATGTTAATTATGATAAAAAGGAAGAAAGAAGAAGCAACATTACTTAATAATTTAATGCCATCAGCTTGTATAACTTTCAGAATAAATAATTATAGATATTTATGGTTCAAAGTGACGTTTGTGCGCACATATCGACTCTCGCTGTCAAATCGTAAGTACACATGTTTCTTTCTACCGATCTCAAGCTGATTTCTGAGTTTATCTCCGGATCAAAATTTCAATTATCTCATCGTGCCTCGTCCCGTATACGCGTTCCAGTGGCGCACTTGTATGTCAGATTTCCCAGCACTGCAGAATTTTTGGACCTTTATTAAACGAATGAATTAAATAAATATGACGATATAATATTTCTGTCCTCTATTTTCACAATCTATCTTCCAATATTTTATTTTTATATATTTTTTATACATGATCGCTTATACACGATTTTGTATTTGTAATAATTATTTCCACAGGTGGCTGCTAGAATTATGAATAACATTTTGATGTATGCAGTGGTGTAACTAAATAAAATGGGCTCCAATAAAAAATGAACATAAATGCACTGGACCCCAATTCAAAATGGTACGGTCGCCTTAATATATTATTCTTTTTCGGCGGTTCCTCGTTATATCACCATGACGTCTGCCATGGTTAAAGATTGAGTCCGATTATGGATGAGAGGTCCTATTCTCGAATCGCACACCTTTACACATGTTGTGCATGCGCAGGGGGGTGTTTAAGGTGTAGGTGATATTGCACACCACCACCCACACGCACCCTTGTAATAATGGAGAGCATGGTCTAATGGCAAGATATCTCGGTCTAATGGTCCAAGATGATTGGAGCAATTGATAAGTATTGATAATCGCAAAATTTTCGATTTTAATCAATAATATAGTTGTATCAATGTGTCCAAAATTTATTAAAAATAAATTGATAATTCTGGCGTCTGCTATCTGTTTACTCAAAGGTATTTGAGATTCTGTAAAAATAAGGTAGATGGCTCTGTCAAATGATGGAACGATTAAATGTATTAATATCAAAAAGGTAACATATAGGGTCGAAATTTGTCGCTAAAAATATTGTCGCTGTAGCTTAGTTGGATAATGCACCTTCCCCGGTTAGAAAAGAGATCCAGGTTCGAATCCCGGTGGCGCAACAACAATATTTTTCGATAGAATTGATTTTATATGTATATCTTTATAATTAATATATTTAATTCATATTTAATAATATAGTTTTGCTGAAGTTTTGGTCACCTGTTTAACGTGTAGTTACGCCGCTGGTATGTAAAAAATAATGTCTTTTGATAAAACACTGTTTACAACATTTTTAACACAATTTTATAAGATGTTTACAAATAAACGAGAAAAAAAAAAAATGTGTGTGTGTTTCGCTGTTTCTTTGTTGTGACATACAGGAAAACGTAATAATAAGTACAGAAACATATAAGGGATCTGTTTTCTGTCTCCGAGAAAGAGATTCAATCAAGATACATTTTCTGTCTCTAAGAATGAAATTACAATTACCGCGAGAGAACTGAAATCATCTAAAAGAGCAAATTTCACAATACATTTGAAACGAGAAAATAAAAGGAATATTCTCAGAAATTATCACATAATAATTCCGCAATATAATTAATTCGTTGCGATAAATTATTAATGTCAGAGTAAGGAAAACAATTGTTTCGACAGTATGTTGGCAAAACTATAGGCTTTGTGCAAGCGATTGTGTGTTATAGAACTCGTGCCGTCAACAACACTACATAGTCTTAAACGGAGTGAGTAGTTTCATATAATTTCAAAACTTCTATGGCGTAGTGTTACCATACAAGTGGAACTATACAGGTTATGAGCAGACAAATTTTGAATTGTTTATAATACAATAATAATAAGGAATGTATATAGGGGTGGTTCGCTGTTTCGCTCCTTGCTCCGTGGGACAGACGCAGTCCGTGCGGCGGTGTTGGGCCAAAAATCGTCGCCCGTATTGCAGTCAAAATTTAGAACAGACCGGGTCCAAGTTCCAGGTGTAGAAATTAAAAAACGTGTGTACTTAAGGCGGGCAGCAGCCAGATTTTTTTTTTTACAATTCCTTGGAGTCTACGATACTCTGAATACTCTATATGCGGCTAGACCGCCTAATCTACTACTATAAGTGCGTCAGCGCTGAACGCTTTCACACATTTAACTACCTTATTGTAAAAAACATCAAATATATGCATTGGAAGGGTAAAACATTTCTTATAAAAACCGTCTAAAAATTTACTGGAAGTTAAGTAAATTCAAATTAACTATGCGCGATACTTTATATACTTGTTATGATTATTTTTATTACATACTTTTATCGTTTTGCAACTTGGGATTTTGTTTCAATTTTTGTATATTTTTCGGCTGTCTCTTTAATACGGCCGCCACAAGCAGGTGCCTGCTCCGCCTGTGCGTAACGCCGGCGCTGTCTCGATAGTAATTCTAAATCCGTGTATTTATTCATCGTTTAACTTCAGGTTTATAATTGAGCAGCCATTTCGGGGGTTGGTTTTCCATGGCACTGCGTAATTTTATTAAATTTCGAATATAACATTAGGTAATAATGTATAATTCAATTATAAATATAAATTATTAACAAAAATAAAAGTTAACATTGAAATTGGCCAAAGAAGGTATGGAAGAAGGTTAATACCACGGATGTCTACCATTCGGAAAGACGTGTAAATATCCATGGTCCGTATCCACGAATGAGATTTTTAAAAGATTAGAGATACGGATTTTACTCTTATGAGATTTTTTGGATACAGCTTTCGTGTCCCCGTGAGTACACCACGTCTCACAGATTCACTGTCTCGTATATTATTTCACGCTCGTGACGTACGTCAAACGTCATTGTGATTTTGAATCTTGCCAGAACCACACATATGAAAATAAATCACTAGTTTTTTGATTTTACTCGTTTTATTTACAAGGTGAAATGCGTCCCAAATAAATTAAATGAGTAAAATCAAAACACAAGTGTTTTATTTTCATGTCATGTCATTATGGAGTTCTATAAACTTCAAGCCTCAGTAAACAGTGAAAATTTCTCAGAAGCAGTTAAAACTGAATAAATGCCTTATATTAATGTTAATGTTTAGTTACACATGCTAACTTCACAAAATGGATAGTTGGATGGATTTATGTACATTTTTGATGATGTCTGTGTGCTAATCTCGCTGATAGATAGAAAGTAGTGTACACTGTTTTGATCTTTGATTTTATCTCCAGATCAAAATATCAACACGTGTACATGGTATGTATCTCATTTTAATGAACGATTTAAAGATAAATCTACACGTATATTGAATTGTAATTCGTTAACTAAATAAACTAGATAGGGTATAATTGTGGTCGAAGGCTCATCTGGTGGAATCAAGGAGCACGCTTCGTGTTATTTCTTATATCGGGTACTCGAAAAGACCCGTTCGTGCTTCAGTTTACTACATGTTTACTGATCATTGTTTCCGCACCAATTATTCCAAATACGGTACTGGCATCAGCGCCAAGCCTGCGTGGGCTGAGTCCACAGTACGTGAGCTATGTCCACACTACGTGAGCTGTGTCCACACTACGTGAGCTGTGTTCATAGTACGTGAGCACACTGTTCGCGTGGTTGGAACCGCTTGGTCAGTATCAAATCATGATCTTTAATAAAATTACTTACCGGCGTTATCATGTTTGAAATAATATACTCGAGACTATTATATTATTATTTAGAAATTTTCTCGTGAAAGGCCATTTTTAAAATAATAACACTGTTTAAAATACTAATTAAATGTATTAATTATAAAGATATAAAGGTGTCCAGCGGAAAATTTTCAAGTTTAATATTAAATAATAAAAAAAAAAAACACAATGTTATTCGCAGATTTTACGTTTTATAAACAATATCGTTTGAATGCCGTCCGCTTCTCTTGCAATCGGACTCTTAAATTTGCGAACATGCGAGAGCAAAGCGTCGGTTCAATGGCAGCAACTTATATTATATATATTATAGATATTTTCTTGTAGGGCTTGAATTGTTCGAGGATTGTCGCTGTAAACTCTCGACTTAAGGCATCCCCACAAAAAAAGTTGTGTAAGGTTCGGTGACCGAAGTGCCCAGGAGGGTATGTCTCCGTACTTGCTGAGTAATTTATTGGGAAAAATTCCCCTCAGCTTCTCCATTGAAACTCTAGCTGTGTATGGAGTGAGTGGCTCCGTCTCGCTGAAATTGTGTTACTCCTTAATAATAATACTGTTATTTATTATAACATTTTCAATGCTGACGCATCATATTAAGTAATGTTATTTATACTAAACTTAAGACTAAACAACTACGTGCTACTTAAGGTTGAGGAATGGAAGGGGGAGGGGTTCAGTTTTGTTACAATTAATCGTTAAGTTTTCTAAAATATCTCGTTTCTTTCCTTTTTTACAAATAATTGTACGCAATCACTGTCAAAACGATGACCCCCGGTTCTTGCGTGGTCCGCCATTTCCGAATTGATGCTAAAGTTTTTTATTCCTCGCAAGTGTTCTATCCTTATCTCAATTTTTCTTCCAGTCTGTCCTATGTGTATATGCGCCTTTACAATCTTAACATTTTATTTTATAAACTCCACTTTTGTCTAACGGGTTTTTTTTTTTGGTTTTAATGATAAAAATATTTTTTCTGATGTTATTGTTTGTATAAAGAGCTGGTTTAAAGGTTATTTCTTTACATATATATTTAGAATATCTGTGGTTAATTCTCCTACGTATAATTGTATAATGTGGTAATATTCAATGTTAAAATTTTATCATTTTTTTGTGCTTGTTCGATATCAAACTTTATTAGAAGCGTCTCTACAGACGTTTCTAAAAATAGACACGATTGACAGGGTTACTAATAACAATATGATCTGGGTGTGAAAAAAAAAATCCTTTAAATATAAATTAAAAACCTAAAATTTCAATAATAAACATCACATTGTTTCAGTGGGCATCCATGATTACATACAATATAAAAGAACAGAGGACACATAGCATCGAATTATTCTCATTCGCAAATTTAAGGGTTTTCGTTTAATCTGTATCCAAGGCGACTATTTTATCTCCTCTTATATTGATCTTATTTTCTGCTTACATAAACTTTCTGAAACATATATATATATATACGTCATGTCACATATAAAACACGTAAATATCAACAGACAGTAAGTACTTCACTCAGACACAGATATAACCGATAGTCAAAAAATATTTTCAAACGATTCAAATCAAAATAATATGTGAGATTCGTCTAACAGTGAATTGACAATGCTTGTTGATAACTTTACAATATGTAAAGTTAAAAAATCAACAGTGCTGAGGATTTTGGAGGCGAATCCAACTAAATCTCACTGTCGTATTTCCAAAGTGTACGATGGTTTTCATTTGTTATTTTAGCAGAGCTCCGATTGGCGAGTAATGATGGTTTAGGACGGAAACTGCTATTTACATTATTTATGAGATTGACCAAGCTATGCAAGATGGACGGCATAAGGCTGATTACACTGTAATAAATCAGGGTAATATGTGTGGTTAAATAAAAGTAAAAGTAAAAAAATAATTTTAAATAACTTGTCGCATTATACGAACGTATTATTTATATGCAATTTATTTTTTACATATGTAAATGAAACTTGGAGCTGAAAGTAAACTGAATCAACTGAAAATAAAGTGGCTAATCCATTTGTGACTGTTTAAAATTAATAATTTACGAGTGTAATATATTTAAAGATGATTTTAATATGATCAGATTTAAGAAAGGGACTATCTATATGCGATATTAATATATTATATAGATACTATATTTTTATTTATTATCTTTATTTTATTAACCATTAAAATGAGTTTAAATACATCTACCGGTTTCGAAAAATACCATTTTCTTCTTCAGGATGTCATAACTAATTTTTTTTTTTTTTTTAAATAGATTTTTTTAAAATAGATTCTGTCAAAGAAACAATATATGTTTTAGTTAGTTATGACATCCTGGAGAAGAAAATGGTATTTTTCGAAACCGGTAGATGTATTTAAACTCATTTTAGTGGTTAATAAAACAAAGATAATAAATAAAAATATGAATCTTAACCACAAAGATAACATTGCTGATTTTAAAAGTATATAGATACTGGTGAATATTATATTAAAGGCCGATTTTGTTTAGTTGCCATTTTAGTTTGTGTAAATATTTGTCAATTTGCATTTACTAGTCGTATAAAATAGTTGATTACAATTTATCACAAAGTATCTATTGCCCCAACAACGTATTGAAGTCATTCAAATATTTTACCTAAATAATAATGGCAGTGATGTAACCATTAATGGTGATAAATTAAATATATTAATTAGAAAGATACACATATAAAATCAATTTTATCGAAAAATATTATTGTTGCGCCGCCGGGATTCAAATCTGGATCTCGTTCCAAACCGGAAAAGTTGCATTATACAACTATGTATATCTTTCTAATTAATATATTTAATTAATATTTAAAATATCACAGACCGTCTGTTCTGAATAATTACAACTTCACAATAAGAATGTGTTCTCCTAATAACGAATGGTGATTGCTATCGTGTTATGTTGGTAACCGAATGGGGTAAATTGGGTCTGCAACACGTGTGGTTTTAACAGAACGATGCCACCTCACGCACAGTTCGAGTTACGCTTGAAATTTTACGAGAAATTATTCCCCGCCGCATAATGTCAAAAAATGGTGATATCGACTGGCCTCCTCGACCACCTGATTTCACGGCTACTGAATACTTTATATAGAGGTACTTGAAAAGAAAGGTCTACGCTAATAAACCACAAATAATTATTCCGATGCTACAGGACAATATTAGAAATGAAATTGCTGAAATAACACGCGAAGTGTCCGAGAATGTTATGAAAAATGTGGTTAAAAGAGCACGCTGCCAGAGGTGGTCAATGTCATATTATATACACAATTATAATAATCAATATAATTGATAAATAAAAATTAGGTTCAAAAATTTTATTTCATTTGTTAGTTATTTAAAAACAACATCACCCTGGAACATAATAATTAACCTGTAATCAAAATTCTGAAAAAAACATCTATTATTTCACCGCTACTTTCAATATCCTAATAAAGATCGAAACTTCCCCCTTCCTACCAGAATAGATAATTATCTGACCGTATTTAATTTAGCGATTATTTTACCTCTCAAAACTAAAGATGTAACAAAAATAAAACTTAAAAGTGTTTATGTATAAATTTTAGTTAAGTGAATTTTTTTTTCATCGTAAGAAAGAAAGAAGCGAGGGCTGAACGGTAGCGGAGAAGCCAGTTCATGATCAGGGATTTTTTGCGTTTCCGACTCACATCCGTCTTACTTCCGCCAATAATGTTTTTTCTGCGCCTTGCTTCATCAGGCGTTCGCACCACACCAGCTTCTGTATTTATTTATTTAAAATATTGTATGTACATATTTAATAATATTTTAATATCAAAATTTTACATGGTTAAAGCTTATGTTTCAAAACTAATTAATCTATTCGCGTTTTTTACGAATATGTATAAATTTACATCGCATAATATTTTATTAATAAAATATATTTTTATTAGTTCTATTAATGTGTATTTTTTTGTAAAAATTCTCATTTACTCAAATACTCAGTAAAATTACCTATTGTGTTTTTGATATTAAACATATATTTAAATAGTAATTGAAGTCCTAGAGCGTGTGAGAAAATACAATATAATTGGAAACATTTTAAAACGACCAAAAAGTCTAATGTCATGTAAATTAACAATTTGTAACTCTATTAATTTTATTATTAAAGAGAACACATTCTAATTGTGAAGTTGTAATTATTCAGAACAGACGGTCTGTGATGTTTTAAATACTAATTGAATGTATTAATTATAATTATATACATATCAAATCAATTTTGTCGAAAAATATTATTTTTGCGCTACCGGGATTCGAACCTGGATCTCTATTTCCAATCCGGGGAAGTACACTACGAATTGTGTTATAGCGCCAGTATTATTCATGACAAATTTTCGAACCTATATGTTACACTTTTTCAAATTAATACATCTGTTATTAATTTTAACATGCTACAGCAATACAATATTTTTAGCGACAAATTTTCGAACCTATATGTTACCTTTTTGATATTAATACATTTAATCGTTCCATTATTTGAAATAGCTATCTACCTTATTTTTACAGAATCTCAAAAATCTTTGAGTAATCTGATAGCAGACGCCAGAATTATCAATTCATTTTTATTAAATTTTGGACACATTGATACAACTTTATTACTAAGAAAAGACGTTCTTATTGTGAAGTTGTAATTATTCAGAACATAGGTCTGTGATATTTTACATATGAATTAAATATATTTATATAAAAATATTGTCGCCGTAGCATAGTTGGATAATACACCTTCCCCGGTTAGGAAAAAGATCCAGGTTCGAAACCCGGTAGCGCAACAACAATATTTTTCTATAAAATTGATTTTAAATGTATATCTTTCTAATTAATATATTTAATTAGTATTTAAAATATCACAGAGCTATGTTTTGAATAATTACAACTTCACAATAATAATGTGTTCTCCTAATAATAAATATTATACATATGTACGAGTATATACACAAAATAATTGTACATTATAAAAAGTTATAGAAAGAAGGAAATTATACTTTTGATTAACTAATTCAGCTATTTAACCCTACAGTGGAGAGTACCGACCACAAACAATGAAATGACGAGAAAGTATATTACGCCATGTATATTAAAAAAGCAAAATAATGACATACTTATTATCGATCAAAATAAAGAAATCCCATTGATATTGATATTATTATCGATATTCACAGAAATTGAAGACGTTTTTATTTCGTGAGATTTCTACCTACCTCTATTTTGTTGTAATGCTTTTTTGCTAAAAAATTTTGTTATTAAAATGATTTATAATAATTAACTTTTTTAAACCGCCGAGTTAATTATATTCACAAACCAATTTCGGTGAAATACTTTTTGAATATAATTAATTCAGTAGTTAAAAACAAAGTTAATGAATTTTTAATATTATATTTTTGTATGGTTTCTTTGTCTACTCAATATTAAAATATATTTTTTGTTTAAATGCCTTAAATTATTCTATTTTTTTTAAATAATTTTTTTGTTCAAATACTACGTATATTTTATTACTGTAGATGCTAAAAATTGTAATACGATTGATGTTGGTATACGTAATAAAAATAAAAAAGCGATTATCTCCGCGACCAGGGTGACCATTACACTGTCCTTTTTTTTTCTATAATTTGAAAAGCGTAATGAATCTCCCGATATATACTTCTAGGTTAATTGCGAAATAATTGAGAATCATCTATGATGGTGTAATGTATGCCTTGTTCATTAATCAATTAATACAAATGTCAGGCCTTCATCAATAAAGTGTGAATTTGTTATACATAAAATGTATTTAAATTATATATCTGTAATTTGTGTATTTAATCTCATTAATGTCATTACTAGAATACTGCTAAGAGAGGAACCAATTAATTTAATCTAAATAATTATTACATTTCCAAGGCGGGTTCAACAATTTCGGGGGACTACTGTAGTATTTGAAAAAAAGACGTAGCCTAGTCAGCAAAGACAATATAAGTAGTGAGAGATATTTAGGGGTGTGGCGAAGTCAAAAGTTGAGTAGAATGTAGAACAACGAGGGCGGTGAGCGAAACAATAATATTTTTACAACAAAAAACCTTTTATTTTTTTAATACATTTCGTTTTGTATTTTTTTTACTGACTCAATTGTCATTCGTATTAATAGAACCCAGCTAGAACAGGTCGATAATTATGTCTACCTAGAATACGGGTCGGCAGCTTTTTAGTTAGAAGAGCTCAATATTAAGTAAACAGAGTCTCAACATTTTCATAGAGCCGTAAATTTTCACAGTAGTCATATATCAAGATTTTTATTTAAAACTCTCACAATACAATCGTAGGCTACTTAGAATAATAATATATGGTAGTATCTCAATGCTTTACTAAGAAAACGAGAAAACCTAAATAATTAAATACTTTTTGGGCTTTGTAAAGTTGACTAGTTAGAACGGTGACTCTGCCAAGTAACTACTCGTTCAATTTAAGGCAAACTTTTCCATGTATCAGATATGATTGTAGATCGAGCTGGAGTTGAAGAGTCGCAAATGGCTTTGAAAAGAGCCGCACGCGGCTCGCGAGCCGCGGTCTACCGACCCCTGACATAGAATAACAAATTTCCGTAGCGGGAGGTAAATCCGAAGAAATTGTTAGCAGAACAAAACTGCTGGGTAGAACAAATTGTTTAGACGAACACAATACTTTCAGTGTTTACATATGGCTTCGAAGGACTCGCCACAAAAGAGATGTTCAAAAACGCAAAAGCCATACAATGATGTATTCTCTTATGCACACGAAGAGATGTGTGCATAAGAAAACATATAATAGTAGTTGATATTATTGAATACGCTAAGAAAATGAAATGGTCATGGGTATACCACGTCGTTCGGAGGATAATCGTTGGATAAATGCAGTTATCCATTGGTAACCGAGGGGAATAAAAAAACCGACCCCAAAACACGCTGGACTGGCAATGGACAGAGAATAGTGGAAGATACTTGAGATGGCGTTCATCCAGTAGTGTATGGCGGGTAGATAACGACATCTATGACAGTCTTTACCATCAAAGTATTAACTGCCCCGTGACCAGCTACAAGTGAATAGAAAATGTCTGATAATGATTTCATTTCGCCCCATTCAACTGTTCAACGCTGATTGCTGGAATTGAACTCGGGGCTTTGCGACGTCGTATTATCTGTTTATTAAAAATATTACATTTTTTATGTTTTACATTTTTATAATTGCTTTTTGGCAGAATAAAGCATTATTTAAATACTCAAACGTTACACAAATTTATCTTGTTAAAAAATGTAGGTGCCATTTTTAATTTCAGCTTTCAGAGGATAGTAAAAGTAATCAAAAAAGCTTTTTCACTGTAGACCTGTACAACGATAAAAACACTGTTATCTACATTAAGTTCATTACAAAACCTTTTCTAAGGTAAAATAATTTACGATCAACTGTGTAATTAAGTCAATTAATATTCCTTAAATAAACTATTTATCGTCCCTCAGAATCATCTTTTACTTTTTTCCAATAAAATTTAATTTAGTAAAAGCGGTGTTAAAAGGAACACTTCGCCTTACAATACGACAAGCTTCGAGAATGCAACTTTTCCAGAAAGGAAAAAAAAAAATTTAATTTAATTTTTCAACCCTTCATATTAAAGTTGTCGTCATACCTTTGGTTTCCGCGAATTAATATTTCATTTTGAGACATTTTTAACTAGGAAATATAAATTTTTGCTTTCTAAAACAACTACATGTAAAAAACAATTTTATGTACCCACCGATGTAAATAGAAAACTGTAAGAAACTCCAATAATCGACGAAAATGCAAGAGAAGATTATTTAATATAGATTAGACATGTTGACAGTATGGGGCTCTGGTCACACCTCACAGATCCATATAAATAAGCACTTAACAGCCATTCAGTTCGCCTAGTGTCCGCAGAAATGCGGACAATACACCGCCATATAATCGACCACTCTAACCCTAGCCATGTCCTCGGACTCATCCACTCGCACGCATCGCGGTATCGCCTTCAGTGAACTTCGTTTATAATATATAAAAAAGTTTAAATTTAATTATGCTTCTTCTGTAAAAAAATTCGTACAACCTGCTCTAGCCACACACACAAACGCAATTCAAACTCATTTGATTGATATACAATCTAATTCATTATTCATATAAAGTGGTAACATTTTATTTATGTACAAACGGGAGAATTCGAGGAGGTATAGTCAGTTCGATTCTCACCATTTTTCTGATACTAGATAATCTTTTACAGCAGTCGCTCCGAGTGATGCATTCAGTAAATACAGTCCTCATACTGGTGACCCTTTCGAATCTATATCACGAGATAATACGACTGCCTATAGTAGTATGAGACCGTGATTGTGACTGTAATTGGTGTTCAATAGTGAGAACGATTGATGATTGATTTAGATTATGCATTTATATTGAATGTGACAAGCTCTTACACTATATTATGTTATTTGGATATCTTTTTTCTGTTATCGCTATGATATGACAATTCTCTGAATCTTCTCATGCCTTATCTGCATAACAGACGTTGCTATCATCACCTCGTTTATACATTCTTCAAGGTCTCCGACTTCTAGCAAACTTACTCTGCATTATTATTCTCTGTATTCTTTAGATATCATTTGAATACAAAATGTCCTTCAGAAGATAGCGTTGTACCCCATTGATAGCTGTAAATGCAGCAAAAAAGTGTATCCTGTAATATGTTATTTATTTTATAGTTATTCTAGAACCATTAACGATGTGTTAATAATCTGTATATTAAATTTGAAACGGTGGGCTGCGAAAAATGATTGTATCATTATCATTTAACTTTGTCAAACCATGAATATTTTCACACGTAGTAAAACATTTCTCGGACGTAAAGGGTACACCGCTGGTTTCTCTGCCCCACGCGCCTTGGAATTGGGGTACCGCTAAACCATTTAAGTGCCACCGCCACTGGTTGACTTTGCCACTTTTGTCACAAAAAGTGGGCAGGTAGGGACTACTTAGCCATTCGCTTTGTGACAAGGTAATGTTTGATGTTCGTTCTCCCTCAGCTGTGCAGCTGCCAGCTTGGGCCGAGCGGGAGGGGGTGGCACCTTCGGCTAGCCCGCTTGCAAGGGACGAGTTATTTCATTAAAGTAATAACTCCTGCGGTGCTCAGAACTTACTTTGTCCAATGGTTCATGACTTTCGGAAATAGAGTTGTGCAGTTATTTTTTTTTTTACAAATAAGACGACGGTACCTTATGGTGTGTGTCTACCGGTGAGACTTTTATCTCTCGTCTCAGATATTTGTCGGTAAAGGTTGGTTACGTAATTCTACTCTGTGTAAAAAATACATACGATAATGAATTATAGCTCGTTTCGCTCACAATTCTTTAGTGGCTTTACGCGCTATTGAGATTAGTCTCCGATATAAATCTAAGAGTTTACACCACTTAATAACATACATCGCCTTAGACAATACTCACAAGACATGTATGCGTTTGAAATCAGAACACTGATAAAACAAAATGAAAGAATCCTAGACCTATTTGGAAAAAAAACTCTAAGTATAATTTTTGACATTTGCATCGCATGGAAGATTAAGAACTCGCAAATAAAGTTTTGTTCAGTGATGCCTGGGTAGCTGGGTAGATTTGAAATAGCTTGATGGTATGGAGGGTGGACTGTCAAGTAAACTGAAAATGTTATAATATAGATAAAATAAAATGGCGACAAATCTTGCGGACTACTAAACCTACTCTGAGTCGTGGGGCAGCTGATGGTGACTATCCGTATTGGATCGTGAATCGTACGACATTTCTGCTAGCTTTACAAAAACAGATTCAGTGAAGACACATTAGGAACACGGTTTGGATCCGGAGCAGTCCTAGATAGATTTAAAAAAATATCAAAATTTTCTTTTTTTTAGGAGAACACATTCTTATTGTGAAGTTGTAATTATTCAGAACATAGTTCTGTGATATTTTAAATATGAATATATATATATATATTATTACAACTTCACAATAAGAATGTGTTCTCCTAAAAATAATAAAGTTGTATCAATGTGTCCAAAATTTAATAAAAATGAATTAATAACTCTAGCGTCTGCTATCAGATTCACTCAAAGGTATTTGAGATTCTGTAAAAATAAGGTAGATGGCTCTGTCAAATGATGGAACGATTAAATGTATTGATATCAAAAAAAAGGTAACATATAAGGTCGAAAAATTGTCGATAAAAATAGTGCCGCTGTAGCTTAGTTGGATAAAGCACCTCCCCCGGTTAGGGAAGAGATCCAGGTTCGAATCCCGGTAGCGCAACAACAATGTTTTTATTTTTCGATAATATTGATTTTGTATGTATATCTTTATAATTAATACATTTAATTCATATTCAAAATTTTCATTAAATAATTTATAGTATATTTGTACATATAGCTCAAAGTTATTCTAGGTATATTTAGAGTCATTCACTGCTCGTTTTAGTATAAATATATTATACAATATTTCAAATCTGTTATTCTTCTTTTTTAAACATCACAAATAATAGTTCGGATATTTGTTTATTAAATCTGTTGTTAATCGACATTTACAAATAAATGTATTGCATCAAGTGGTATCGTGAATTTGAAAAAATATTAATTAAATTGCGAGTAAAAGGGCAAGCCTTTGAGGCATTTTTTCCTTTGTACTCTTCAAAAGCGTAAAAGAGAAAATTAAAAATTCCTAGAGTAGAACAAGTTTCCATCTCCAATATTAACTCTACTCTGGCGCCTGAAAAAATGTTTGCGACCTACGGGTACAATATTAAGTTATTTGTCAATCTCCCACGTAAAGTTTCATTGATTCATTGGTCAATTTTTGACCTTGATTAAAGGCGAAAAGATTTGTCGAAAATGTTCGTATTTTTGAACTTGACACTTCATTACATAAGTCCAAAAATTATGAAAAACTATACGGTACAGGAAAACGCCACTGATGTTTTATAGCAGAAGAAAACAGCCATTTTTTGTCACAATAAAACAAAATACTTTTAACAAATTGTGTAGGCTCTATCTAGATACATCGAGCCTTCTGTCATTCACAACTCAAAGTCCATATTTTAATTTCCTGGCCAACTCGCGGTACTCTGGCGCGACATTGCGGTGCATAGATTACTGCAAAATAAATTAGTTTTAATAGAATAAGTCGACTGCTGAGACAAATTTTGAGCTTAAATTGTTAAGAAACTTTGCCACGAGCTACGGTATATTAATTTTAAGAGAATAGTTTTTTCGCGTAGTATTTTATGCCGTTTTTTTTCTAAATTAAACACAAAACACTATTTACCGAGTGTTTTTTTATAAAACAGGGCGATGTTTTGAAAAACTTTTTTAATCATAATAAACGTAATTAATTATTATTTTTTACTTCTTCAATATTTTCAAAATTACTTTACGGAAACATCTTTTATAAATAATAAGAAAAAACGCTTTGTTTAATCCACCATACATTGATTTATTAATACATTTCAAGACCAATGGTCCCTTAATCGGGAAAAAATTTGTTTACTAAAATTAAAAATAGAAGCATAGACAAAAAACAAATCTAATATATACTGTATTATTAATTACGAAACTCTTGAATTGAAACATGTTTTTGAATCAATATATAAATATATATATTTACAACTTATTGCGGCGTTATTATAATTAATTGTAGGAAAGCTGCAATAAGTTGTAATGACAATTAAAACATTTAATATATATTGTATAATTTTACTTCTTAAACTGCGAATAAATTCCATTATTTTTATATAGTAAAACAATGCAATTATGTAAAATATAGCAATTTTAAATTAAAAGCAAACAAGTTGTGGCTTGACATTATAAATAAATTATATTATATGTTTAGCTATCTATATTGTCAAAAATGTGGGTTTTTATTATTCATTTATATCATAAGTTAAAAAATATATTTGCCTTTTTTTAATACTATTTCTTAGACAGGACCTTTGTACTTATTTAAAACTAATAAAATTAATGTTATTTTCTGTAATTAAGACAATACAAGTATTATTAGAAAGACCGCGACCATTCGATGCATTCTCCGCGTGCTACAAAATTGTGTTAATTTGGTAAATTATTGCATAAACGAAATATATTTCCTTATAATCTTAAAGCCAAGATTGCGAAGACAAATCTGCAATGAACCAAATTTTAAAAATATTAAAAATGAATAGAGTTATAAACCATTCAATTTGCAGATCAATTTTCGATATTTTTAAAATACTTTGTTTTAGTGAAAAAATACCTTTTTAAATCGTACATTGTATTTATTCAAATGCTTTAGGGCTTCAGCTACTATTAAAAATCAAGTTTGATATCAACAATGTAATAATTTCTTACTTAATAATGTTTATATCAGAATGCAGAAAATATATGTTTGCACACATATCGCACCCCACGGAATTAATTAATATTTAACTTATTCACAATATTTGTAGAAAATTTCATAAATTAGATGTCTTTTTACTGATTTTAAGGGAAAACAATGTTTTCTTGAACAAAGTAAACATTTTATGTACGTTATTTTTTATGTAATTCGGAATAATTTTTTTTGTTTATATATAACACTGTTGTTTTTTGAAAAAAGCTATCTGTTTCATAAATAGTATATAATTATGAAACATACATATCACCAAAAAAACAACGGAGCGTTTTAAATCGATAATATTAAACAAATAATAAATTAAAGTTGTCATAAAATTTTTAAATTTAGAATATTGATTAAAGCGAACATATATCTATGTACATACATATTAAAAAGTACTTTAATAAATTATTTAATATTCAATTTATTAATTCAAGTAACAACGCACATCTTTATTTTTATCCATATATTAATATGAAAAACTTGTATATAGTGTGCTCTAGACACGAGATGTTTAACACTTGTATCAAATGCGAGAAAATCAACAATTTTATTGTCATCTCTTTCTATTTAAATCTTCCTCTCTCGCATGATTTACGTAACAAATAACGTCATTAATTATTTATTTGACACTTGATATAATTGAACTATTAGCGTTATCTTGAAAGCATATCTAATTCGTGTATATATTATCGTATTTTAAAATGAAAAAATGTAATAAAATTAAGTGTATGTACATAATAAAGTTGTTTAAAACTAAATATTATATTATTTAATTTTCAATTAAGTTAATTTTTATGAGTTTATGGTAATTTTTATTATTTTGTACTGTTTTTTTTTTAGAAAAACTAATTTATTTGATCATTCTACCCTTTGCATTAAGAAGCCTGAAAACAATCTTTTGAGCTTTAATTGCTTTAGAAAAGAATCCAATGAAATGCTCGGTATCGTCAGACTAGATTGAGTATTGAGCTACGATTTTCCCTCTAATTATTAATTTTCTTTTAAAATTAGTCTCTAAAAATTACCCCCTCATTTCTACGTACAACTTAATTAAATAATTGGTTGGTAAACATATTTAGGTTTTTGTATGTTAGTACGTATTATTTTATGCTTTCGTGTATTTTGTATTATAATTTGTTCAGATCTATACTAATATAACAAACATCTAATTATTATCATTATGGTAAACGCATGTTATCAGAACTTTAAGAGATAAAATGTATGCTGTACCATTAAATAACTATTAATGGTCTGTTATATATATTTATATAATTATTATTTTTGTCAAACATGACAATTCGACAATTCGACATCAACATTTCGACATCATGTTGGAGATAAAAAAAAATCTTTGAGGTACTTTTTGTTGATAAAATAAAATCAGTTGCACAAAAATGTAGTATTGACTGCAAAATTTCAAAAGCTTTCAAATTTCAAATTTATGTAATTTTAAATATGAATTAAATATATTAATTATAAAGATATACATATAAAATCAATTTTATCGAAAAATATTGTTGTTGAGCTACGCTAAAAAAAAAAAAAAATTAATTTTTTGAAAGTAAATAAATCGAATGACTACTTTTTGTTCTTCTTGTACTTTGATTTTAAATTCTGTCAAACATATTCTCTGATAGGCTCTGCACATACCTTGCACAATCAAGTATTTGACGGGCAGTAGCGATGGAATGTATGACACATTATCGTCTCCGGTACTCTTGAATTTCAGTTAATCGATTTTGAAACATGTGTCGCTAGTGTAATTTCATCGAAAATGTACAATCGAAAGTCCTTCACTTAACCGTCTCCAGAGTTAGAGTTAAATATATTGACAAACAGTAAGATAGGCGGCATAATATGTGTACCTCCACCACCGTTCAGATGGCCCCTGAACGCACCCTGCATATATCTGGGTGTAAAAGTAAGCTCTCATCAACCACAAAAATACGCCGGTATCTCATAACAGACAACAATAATATGCCTCGGTAGCCGTTTGAGAAGCCAGCGCGTCACTTCATCCACTTCAAACTGTAACTATGTAACGATCATCAATAAATGTCTGTCAACTGTAAGTGATCTTTCTTATTCAACCTTCTCTAGGCACACACACACACCCATACACAGTTCTTGTTATTATTCAAAAGAACAGGTGTAGAGCTGGGTGTAATTTATTGGGGGGACTAGGCTCTCACAAACATAACCTTAATATATAATTAAATTTTAAACGCATTCTCACACAACTATATATATATTTATTGTACGTACATGTAGTTTTTTATTTAATTAGAAAACTTAACTGCCGTTCTGTTTATGAGATAAATAATCTATAGGAAAAGTGGGGGGAAGATGCCTATGTATGACAGCATCTGAAAGAAAAGCTGTAAGTAATACAATGTTTAATGGAATAAACGATTATTAAGCATCCTCTTTATATAATATTATATAAAGCTCATTAATTTAGAATAATACGAAAACAAAATATTAAGTAAAAACCAAACATGTGTCCTTACTTAAGCCATCTTCCTCCTCTACAGTAGGGTAATACGTCCAATGAAAATGAAATAAAGTGTATTTATAGATTTTTTTCGAGTTCCTGCAAATATTCCTTATACATAGATGCAGAGGTGGTGCCTTGCAGCTTTCGTGCAATCATCTTTTGCAGGGTATGCAGCATAGCCAGTCCACTTTTATCCAGATTTATCGTGGTTACTCTTTGAATACTGCCCAGTAATCGTTTTCATCCAAAAAAAATCCAGTCACTAGAGTCGGATTCTAGCCATTCCACAAAAGATGAATTCTCAACGTCATCAGAAACAAAGCATTAGGCGAATCACCCAACATGTATGGGAAAGACGCCTAACCCCATTATTTGAATTCCTTTAATAGTGTTGCGTAATGGCATAGATGCCGGAAGAAACAGGATTCGGAAGGAAGTTCCACTCACTACAATCCCGTTCTCCTAGCACAATCAATGTGGACTGTAATTTTAAGTTTTGACACTATCTCCTGGTCAGGTCTTGACTCCTTCAGATTGCACAAGATGTTCACGTAGACACACTTCTCACTCTTTGTTATACTGCGAAATCTTTTTGTAACCGTACCGGTTCAGGGTCGCCGATCGACTGATCCGTAGACAGGTGAGGAAGGGGGGGAGGTGGAAGGCACAGTACATCATCCTCGCTCAAGCACAAATATGTCCCAAACAAATAGGAATCATAAATAACGGTCGTTTATATTACACACAAAGATCGATTAAGTCATCATGTACAGAGCGTTCATCCAATAAAACCACTTAAAAAGTTATTACATAGATTATGTGTCTTTATAAAGCACATAAAAAATAGGGTATATTCGTTCAAAAATTTTTTTTATTATAACACGTTCTTCTTTATCAGTTCGCGTGGGAAAAATGGCGGGCTATACGACAACGCCACAACAACTGCAATCTTATGGCAAACTGAAGAACTACAGGCAATTGAGCAACTTACCCCCTTTCGCATTTTCTCCCGGTTACCCAATATCAATATCTATAGATTGCTTTTATTTTTAGTAGGTTATCCTATAATTCAATTATAATCACAAATTGCTATATACACCGCTTACCGCGTGACTAATGCGGGGTTTAGAAATTTTGTAATGACGATCTTTGAATTATTTATGGTGAAATTAGTTGTAGACGAAGATAAAATATTTCATAAGAGACATTTACACAAATCTTTTATTATTATAAATTTCCTTATAAATTTTCCAAATAAATACAATGTGTTATATTTTCTAAAAGAGATACCATACGAGAAAATAGTGTCTCTTTGTTATTAGAATGTGCGAGAAATATGGTAATGTCTACAAATAACACAAAGTCAGTAACAAAAGACGATTCTTTGTGTGATATTGAGCTGCCTAAATGGAATACTTCTACCTACACATTTCTATGATTATTTATTTTTCCTTTTTCTCTTTTGATAGTAAACAATACAATACAGTCTTTATCGTGTACTTATAAATAATAAATATTTGTTATAGATATTTTAACATACTTCTGTTTCAGTTGATGTGCTCAAATTATCTGCTTCTTCTCTTAGGGTCTAGGCCTTATTTAATAATCATTTCTCGGACTATGTCTATCTAAAAACGTTCATAGGTTTTCACGGCCGTTCAGAATATTCTGGGCTAATCTGCCATGTATAACTGACCTTTCTAGCTGACGTTTCGGATCCCATCATCAAAACATTGTACACAGAAGATTTTGTTTATTTATCTTATTGGTCCATTATAGGAAATCTCCGCTTCAGAACTGGTGTGAAAATCTGTCTGAATATTATGGTCTCTGGAGGCGCGAATGGCTATTTTCTTCTTTTGATATGAAAAATATTTTTCTTTTTTCTCGTATTTTTTATGTTGCTACACCAGCTTCTAGTTTCCAAAGAAGGGTGGGATCATTCACTATTCACTGTCCGTTTTCTGGAGTCTATTCATCAACCTCTCGCTCTTTGTCTGTGTCATTCCCGAGAATCATTAATTTCCATCCCTCCTAGAAACACGCTCAAAGCATTATTTTCCTGCATACCGTATAAAGCCATACTTCATTATGGAGTACTTTAGACTTGCTCGCAGTTCATGATACACACAGCATGGTACACCAATTATTAAAACATCTTTCATATTTGAACATGACGGTTCTTTACAGCTACACATCTGAAATCCAACTTGAAACCCTGGCATTATTTAGTAGGCTTTGGAGCTCCTGAAAAATAGACATTTTTTCAGCTCTTTTATAAACTAAAATATTTTTAGGAGAACACGTTCTTATTGTGAAGTTGTAATTATTGATATTTTTAATTTAAAGTAAATATATTAATTAGAAAAATATACATATAAAACCAATTTTATCGAAAAATATTGTTGTTGCGCCACCGGGATTCGAACCTGGATCTCTTTCCAAACCGGGGATTATCCATTATCCAACTATGCTACAGCGACAATATTTTCAGCAACAAATTTTCGATTCTTTATGTTACCTTTTTGATATTAATACATTTAATCGTTCCATTATTTGAAAGATACATCTATTATTTTATTATTTATTGAATAATGTACCTTCCAAGGCGCAACAATATTTTTTATAATAAAATTTTATATGTATATCTTTCTAATTAATATATTTAATTCATATTTAAAATTTAAGTAAAGCTATTTATTTTTACCATACTTTTTTTGCCCTGTTTTTTCATATTCAAATAGACATATCGGTAACGAAAGTGCTTGATGATAGCGAATCTCTGCGAGTCGCAACAATTTTTTTGATAGTTTATTTAGTAAGGATATTTTCTTCATGTGTAGACGTCCTTCGTACCTTTTAGTTTGCAATTAATTAATCTACTGTGTTCACAATTTTTACATTAATTAAAAAAATTTTGTACATATTAATAAATAAATCTAGAACAATGTGACGCATTTCAAACTCTAATTAATAATATATTATTATTAGACTAATGTTAGGCTGACCTTAAATCCGCCCTTAAGTTAGGTACTGGAATTACAGTCATTCAATGTTCATTGGGTTGAAAGTAATAATACGATATAATATGACTTTTGTCCCACAGTAAACCCAACAACTTGAAATCAAACAATACTTTAAAGACCTCTAGTTAAGTTCCTTGTATACACCCTGTACACGAAACAATTGAATACAGACTTTTGTTGTTTAGTTCTAGGTATATTTTAAGTTTTATATTTTATTATTTGATTTAGGTATTAAATTCTAAGTTTAGTTGTTTGAATTCAATTGTATTTCATTTGAAACGCTACAAATCTTTTTCATTGTTCATCGTTTTATAAAGTTTATTATTTAGTATGAATTTATAAATAAAGTTTTATTTTTAAATGTTTGTATAATTCCATTTCGTTGTCCTATCATTCATATGTTTTTTATTACAATTTTAAATGATCATCAAAACAATGTACTTAACTTTTAAAAGCTTTTGTAGGTTTACCAGTATTTACTTAAATACATTAATTTGAAATATTAATGATTATATTCAAATTTTAAATCAGAAAGATCATTATGAGTTGAGCAAAATAATAAATTGTACGTAAGTAAATGATTAGTAGGAAAAATTACATATTTGATTCTAAGTAAATTTTTTATTATTTGTATCTTACATAAGAAATGCATAGAAAAATATCTTTGAATTTTTGATTAAAATATTATTCTATAGAGGGATTCGAAGAACGGAGCGATATCATTCGGTAATTTTATTAAAACAGATGAGACAAAGTTTTATTAAGGGTAGGCAAAAATCTAAGGCAATAATGATAAATTTTTATTCATTTTTTTCTTCCATATGGTTTAGGGTTTTACTGATCTTCATCTCTGGTCCAGTTCAGGATGTAGAGCATGAGTTAAGTATAGTGGTTAATTTACTGAGATTTTCTGAAATAATTTTTAAATGTATTCTAAAATGTGTTTAATTATAAATCTGATCTTGATGAAATACTAAAATAATTAGGCATTTAATTATTTCATAGATTCAAGTCTATTTGGAAACCAGTCAACCTTTAATTTAGGTCGATATAACCCTTCCCAAACCATGCAGTAACACAGGTCTACCATCATAATTAAATCTGGAATATTTCGGCAAATACGTGTAACATAAAATTCATATTTTAGATAATCTTAAAGAAAATATTAGCGCTTAGGAATGACTAGTGAAAAACCAATTATGAAAAGGGAATCGTATAATAACAATTTTTCCTTTCAATCCGTTGTAAAATTAATACGTTGGTAAAAATACAATTTGTGATATGAAAGACGGAGATCACACACTATTGTCACAGTGAAAAGTACAACAAACGTACAAATGTAATTGTCTCTTTCTCACTAATTAAATGAAGAGAGATAAGAAGGAAGGACACATAGTGTAGGACTTAACGAATTATGTAATTAATCATTTTTTCAAAATTGAATGATCAATATTTAGAGTAAATTCGGGCCATTAAAGCCATTTAAGCTAATAAAAACATTTATTCTAACAGTTTTTTACGGTAACACGAGTTAACAGCATGGCTGCGCTCGGGTATTTTATATCATGGTATGGTAAAGGTTAACCATATTATTTATTAATACATGCTTACCATACAGCCGAGTTCACACTAATTTGCCTTTAATTTCGATTACTGTCACTCGTCACGTGTTTCGACATGGTCGACCTTGAAAACCATGCGATTTGTACCTGTAGACTAAAATCTTGTTCTATTAAATTACTGTAAATTTGTAACATTATTTTAAAACTGTTTTTCTAATTTATCAATCACAAAAAAGTGTTGCCTAGCATTTTCATTATTCTAACCTTATATCACAAAAATCCCAATTGTGATATTACGATTTTTTATTCATTTTCAGTGGATAAAAATTGTTTTTTTGTGATTTACTCAAACACAGTAAAAGCCTCCAGAGCGGGATATGTACCTCTACGACTCATTTAATTATTCTAATGTTCTCAACACTCGTACTCGTATATCATAAAAATCTCAATCTGCACATTGTATGATACTTTAGTATGTCTATATAGGACTATGTTTTATGATCATTAATAACATGTTGATAATCTCGATTTAATTTTTTTTTTAAATCAGAGTCGGTTTTTTGAATAATTTATACTGACCTAGTTTTTGTCGCCGAGAGATCTTAGAGCACGCACGGTGGGCGCACCGTGTATCCGATAGTACCTAGACCACACCACAGCGCGTTTAGAAGGTCGCATTATTAACACAGCACCAGCCAAAGCGGTAACCGGAAGAGTGCCCGGCTGCATCACACACACACACACACACACACGCACGCACGCACGCACACGTGTACTCAGTGCATTATATGATACAATTTTAACACATTTCACATTCACATTTTTGCAGTGAAGTTGCAACACATTTACCATATCTTTCTGACTTAGTTACTTAGCATCACGCCATTTTCCGCGGGGGTAGGCAGAGAGGAGAGAGCGCCACACTCTTCTATCCTGACACACAATTCTCACCTCATCCACATACATAAATTTTCTCATACAAGCTCGCCGGTTATTTTGGCTTCTAACAGGAACATCTTCCAGTATCTGGTTTACCTGGTCATGCCGACGTCCTCTATTTTTGCGTCATATATTTTTCTTACCATTCTCTCCTCATTCATCCTTTCCATATTTCGAAACCATCTAAGTGATCCTTTCTTAATTTTACTCATTATACTAAGATCAGCTTTACTTTTCTCTTTTACCAGATCCAGGTCTCACTCACCCTCCTTTCGACATTTTTCTCAGTCTTTCCGTTTCTATCGAACATACTTCCCAAATACACAAACTCATCTACTTGTTCCAAACATTCATTACCTACAAGTATTTAGCACGGTGTCTTGCTTTCTTCTTTCTCGAATATCATCAGTATTGACTTGCTGACATTTATCATGAGGTCGCTTTCCTTGCATACATCGTACATTCTACTCACTAGCCTGTAGTTCTTGTTCATTATTCGCCATTAGTACTCCACATATTTCTAATTGATTAATTTAATATGCATCATTAACACTTACATTCCATTTGATTCCACTGATTGTTTGAGATCAATCTTTTGACTTAATACTCGCCTTTTTATGCAAATGCCTTTTTCCTCCCAGTCTAGTTGCCCGAATACATTTTCTTATAGTGTCCATTACGTGTAACCGAGTATACACAATTGTTCTGGAAGATATTTTCATCTACAATATCAGGCCTGACAAAGTACGCCAATATTTATGCTTGTTATTAATACATACTCTGCGGTGATTTACTCAGATTTGACCCGGGTGTTAGTAAAAATATGAATTACGCTATAAATATTCGTTTAATGCTGTTTTCCTTCTACCTAATTTTTTATGAAATAATTTGAAATAAAAATAAATGTTATCGGACGAGATTCAAATGAGTTATTGATAAAAATGTGAAAAAACGCTCAAAAACTGACCTGACGGATTGAATCTCAGCGCTTACGCCGAAACATATATTGTCAACATTTTGAGCGGGTAGACAAAGGATGTCAGGTATGCGTCCATGTATTTGTTTTGACTTATTGTCGTCTGGCGTCCCCTAGACAATGCCAATAATATAATTATTTGAGGGCGTTGCGCCTACCTGTAAGTTTTATGACACTAACTGCTCGGGTTACGACGAGAAGATCACATGCTCAGTGAATGTTTGTATTTTGGCTGTGTAGGGCGTCTATTGATGCGTGAGAATATGTACATTATTCGAAATATTTTATAATTTTAAACTTTATTTTTTAGCAGAAACATTACGGCACATCATGCCATTTCATTAAATCATATTTAAAATGAAATATCTATAAAAAATCTCCCACAAAACGGTTGGAAAATTGGCATACGATACATGCCAACGTTTCTATGGTCATTTATTAAACTTGGTTGGATTGTGAAATTTTCATTATAAGACAGACGGTCATAGAATTTTTTGTTTTTGTTTTCGTGTCGCAACATTTTTTTGTGACTGATAAATCAGAATAAATAATATTTATCATAAATATGAATTAAATATATTAATTATAAAGATATACATATAAAATCAATTTTATCTAAAAATATTGTTGTTGCGCCACCGGGATTCGAACCTGGATCTCTTTCCTAACCGGGGAAGGTGCATTATCCAACTATGCTACAGCGACAATATTTTCAGCAACAAATATGAATTAAATATATTAATTATAAAGATATACATATAAAATCAATTTTATCGAAAAATATTGTTGTTGCGCCACCGGGATTCGAACCTGGATCTCTTTCCTAACCGGGGAAGGTGCTTTATCCAACTAAGCTACAGCGACAATTTTCGACCCTATATGTTACCTTTTTGATATTAATACATTTAATCGTTCCATCATTTGACAGAGCCATCTACCTTATTTTTACGTATTATTAGTTCTCCTAAATAATATTTATCAAATTATTATTTTTATTATGTACCTATATACAATGTTGAGTTACCAGAAACTAGTACTTAACTAATGCTTTCCTAATTTTCAGACACGTCATAAATATATAATCTGCAGAGTGTTAACTTGCGGAGATACGTTGTGTGATACGTCTGGAGTCAAGCATACACCGAACGTAGTTTATGTTAAATTTTAGTTTAAATCTGACAAAATTCATAACTCTAAGTTTACCCTCGATTTGTCCACAGGTCATAGCATTTTTCAAAATTATTGATCGAGAAACATCCCTCGACTTACAGACGAGATCGACGTATAGACGAGTATGCTATTTTATGAATCTCACTCACAAAATTTTCACTTTTGAGTATATCGTATCGATGAGATTTTTTAATAAATAAATTTAAAAAAAACATGTTAAAATAGATAATTGTATGTTTTAATATAATTTATAGCTAATTTTTGTCCCTAAGTATGTGAATAAATAGCATCACATGCAAATTTTATCACTATATCAGACAATACAGGCTCTCTCCAGTGTCGAGGAAATAATTAATACTAACCACTGTCTGGCAGTTTCTCCTTACGTAGACTGGAAGAAGGAACACTAATTTCATCTTCTAGATTAATTATAACCTTCGTTTAGGTCCCTCGGGGCGCGCAACTTCTATCCGAGAACTTTCGCAAATCTGGTACAGTCTTGAAATACTACACATTTGGTCTCGAATCATCCCGAACTCATCCCACGGAGGTAACTACCTATCCAGACTGATATTTAAGCGCAGAAAGAGAAAACTTTTGTGGAACAATCTAATCACACCATTCATGAAATTTATGTGATAACATTAATTGACATGGCGGTTGATTTGTGGTGTAACATGATTATTATAATTTTCTCAATAAAACTTTGTACAACACACACTTTTGGTTATTTTTATTACCAATTTCAAGAGGTGCAGTCCCTCTCATCATCAGATGATAACTAAACTAAATTTTCGGTCGTTAACGGGAATATGGACAATAAAGGCGAAGTATTAATGAATGTTATGTTGGTAATTAGTGTTTTCTCCGATTTTACATACTAATAATTTTCCTTTGCATATAAAACCCGCGTTTTACCCCAACAATATCATCGGCAAAAACAAAAATTAATACATTAGAAAAAAGCGGAATATATGAAATAACTTGTGGAGATTGCCATAAAAAATATATACTTGCGAGAAATCTAAATACAAGAATAAGGGAATATAGTCCCTGCTTAAAAAATAACAACTAGTCGGAATTTTCTAACCACATAATTGAAACAAACCACTCTTTCGATAGTCGTAGACTAAAACTTCTTCACTCGGTATTTTATAAAGGATTAATAATTAACAATTTGGAAACCGTTGAAATACAAAAGAATTTGAATTTTGAGAAATCACTAATTAACAACATAACATTCCCTTTACCTTTTACACTTTACCTTTATTGTCCATATTCCCGTTAACGACCGAAACCTACCCTCTCTTACCATTACCCGAATAGACTACAATTATGTATTTACTATAGTTATCACATGATGGTGAGAGGGACTGCAGCTCTCGAAAATAATAGGAAAAATAACCCAAAGTGAGTGTAGTGCAAAGTTTTATTGTAAAAATTAAAATTTTCGTGTCAAACGACAATGCTTTATTTGATTCACATATAAAATAACACAATATATGACAAAGTTGGACACAAGAACAAAACGGTCTAAAAAATTCAACCCAAAATATTATGTACATAAAAGATAATATAAAATATTTTTTTACTGTTACCTAAATAATGTTAAACGAATCACCTATACCTAATATTAACCGTTTTACTTTAACACGTTAATTTTAAATAAGAGTTGAAGTCTAAGAAGTTTATGTGCTTGAAAATATGAAACGCTCACCTCACTAACTTTTGCCTTACCCAGTCTGTCCAACAAAAATGTAATTACAAAATTTAAAAAACATTTTTTCATTAACATTGACGAAACGTGAAGAATAAACTTAAATAAATAACTAAAAGGTATTAATTTTTTTAATATTTACTGCAATAATAAAACATTTAATGCTTTAATACATTTAATCGTTCCATTATTTGAAAGAGCCATTTACCTTATTTTTACAGAATCTCAAATACCTTTGAGTAAACTGATAGCAGACACCATAATTATCAATTCATTTTTATTAAATTTTGTATTAATATCAAAAAGGTAACATATAGGTTCGAAAATTGTCGCTAAAAATATTGTCGCTGTAGCATAGTTGGATAATGCACCTTCCCCGGTTAGGAAAGAGATCCAGGTTCGAATCCCGGTGGCGCAACAACAATATTTTTCGATAAAATTGATTTTATATGTATATCTTTTTAATTAATATATTTAATTCATATTTATTATTTAATTAATGCCATTTTTTAGATATGTAGGGACCATCTAGGCACTGAATTAAATAATAAATTGTATACCTACCTATCGGGACATGAAAGGGCGTATTTTAATATTCAAAGTATTTTTAGTGTGTTGTTTTTCATACGAGTGTATATGCATTTCTTAAAAATGACAAAATTTAAGTTTGACCCTTATGCGTATTGAATAAAATAAGTGGGTCACTGTGGTAAGAAGTATGACTTCATTATTGATTACATTTTAATCACAAGAGATTTGAGACGTTTACACATCAATAATACTATACATGAAGAAAAACAATGTACTCGTAACTGCAACACAATACAATGACAAGATCAGCAAAACACGGAAAAGATTTTTTGATTCGAGACAATCACTGAGATACCGTTTTTGCTCCCATGAGATTCTTCGGAGACTACTCTCGGCATTTGTAGTCACCGTGTTTTAGAGATTCGAGATCGTCTCGCGTCTCACTTCACGCTCGTATGTCAAAACGTTAAATGTCATCGTAGTCATGTTCATCAGTTGGGTAATTTTGAATCTCCCCGTCAGCTGTTAAAACATAATAAATGTTTGTAATTTAACGCCTTCTATTAACATGCTTACATGGTATTGAGATGTATCTCAATTAAATCTCCGAGATTATCTAATCGAGTCTCCTTCCGTGGACACGGGCCTTAACATAGCAGATACATTACACAGAGGCCTATTATTTATATCTGCGTACCGTTTCCTAACTAGAGGTGCCAATCATGAGGATATCTTTGAATCTTGATATCTTTAATTACACAACAAAAATGTGTTATCATTAAAAATAAATTACTTTTATCGAAAACTATCGTTGTTGCTACCGGGATATCACAGACCAATGTTCTGAATAATTAATTACAATTTCAAAATAAAAATGTTTTCTCATTGCATCGCATAGACTTTTTTTCACATTTTTTTCAGAATTGTCCCTGTATACTACGTTGCATTTTGCTGTAGGTACTAATTTCCGCTCATGACGCGACCGCCGTATTTCAGTGTTCGTCTTTTTAATTTCCCGACTTTAATTTCATCCGTCGCTCTTCATAGAATTTCTTTAAAAGCCACTCGCTTAGTCTTGCAGTCTTTGAGCGTCAACCAGTGCATCCATATTTATATGGCTTTAATATTTTTCAGGGCGCACGTTTCCAAACGCTATAGAAAAAATGTTACATCAAAACATTCTTACTCGCTGCTTCTAATTAGTCAATTTATTTCACAAGTATTAGTATCATGATTCCCTTTCAATGCGTTAATTCTCAGTGATTGTATTATCGGGAGTGTTTTATTCTTTTGATAAAAACGTGAGCTTGTATTCTATTAGATTCATGTTAAAACCATATTTTTTATTTATTTATTTAGAACAACTGTTGATTTAATTAAATACATAAAAAAATAAATAAAGTATCAATTATTAGAGAGCGGTTGTTTTGGAGGTTTGTTTATCGAATTGGCAATACTTTTTCCAGCAACAGCTTTGTGCTAAGTTTGGTTTGCTATTTCACCATGAATAGACTTACTGTAGAACAACGCTTGCAAGTTGTGCTAAATTATTTCGAAAATTGTGGTTTAGTTCATGAAACTTACCGAGCGCTACGTCCATTGGACTGGTGGACATAATCGTCCATCCGAGCAAGGAATTCGAATAACCATGGATCATTTTTGCACCACGCATTGGTAATATGCATCCGCAGAGATGTCATACAAAGCGTACCGAAGAAGGTGTGGTTGCAGTGGAGCAAAGTATTGAGGAGGATCCGAATGAGACGATTCGCTATCGTACATAGCAAAAGATCCATGATTACTGACTTTTTTGTTCCCCAATTGAATGGCTATAGTAGAAGAGCTGTGGTTTCAACAAGACAGTACAACATGCCACACTGCATGTGCTACAATTCGATGAGCGCATAATTTCGCCTAATGGACCTGTGAATTAGCCTCCAAGATCGTGTGATTTAACACCTTGGGTTATTTTTTGTGGGGATATGTCGCTGATTTCTGAGACTTATGCCCGCTAATCACAATTTTTTTAATATTAACATTAAATTTAACTCTATAGTTTGAAACGCATTACATTCTACACGCGTAAAGTGAGTTTGAGAATTTGAATAACTGAGCGATACTGTATGATAAGAGGACTTTTATTATTTCGTGTTTGTTTATAAGATGACTAATAATCCTTGATAAATATCGACAGATATCGGTAGGATAAAAATTTAAAATAATTTTAGTACGATTTTCACCGCTCCTCAGCGCGTATGTACGCACTAGCGGCTGGCGAAACACGGCGACTCATATTTTTGAGTCATCCACGTTGTGGGCATGTAAGTATATGAGTCACCCGCTGGGAATGGGTTAAAGTAGACTAGGCAAAAATATTTTTCTGCGTATTTTAAACAATTTTCTGCAACGCTAGAAAGATCGCCGGATTATTTTAGTACCTATTTCGGTACATGTGATGGTCCGAACTAGCCGTCGTATTTATGTATAATTAAGTTTAAGGGCAAATCGGCTGCAGCCAAATATACCCCCAACTTCCCCATTCCCATACTTTACAAAAAGATCTTCCTTTTGTCCAGTTCTCTCGAGGGTGAAATGGGCCAAGCATCCCTTGTATGCCGGACTGTTGAGAGGCTGGGGAAAAAGATAATGGATGTTTCCATGTTTCCTGATCTTGGTAGGTTGAATTTGTGTAGGTCATGTGTTGTAATACAAACATCAATGGCTATAATGCTACAGGATAGTCGGACATACGATGATCATTTAAAACGTGTAATCAAAATAAACTTCATTTATGATATGTACGTAAGTACAAGGCGTTTTGTTGTATTACATGCACTTTTATTTGTTAAATTATTAAGGCTCTTTCAAAACTAATTAATCTTTTAGCGTTTTTTATGAAAAAAAATCTAGTGTATAACTTCTAATATAAATGAAAATAAAAATTCACTTTTTTAAAAAGGCCCTTATCAATTTATTATGGAAAATAAAATCGGCTAAATGAACCATTTCGATCGCATTTTTCAATACATACTTCTTACTTCCGAGATAATTTGTTAGATTACTAGACGATACTTTTTTTCACACCACAGTGCTTTAAACTTTGTTGAAAAATGTTAAATTGTCCTAATTCACATTTTTAAACATTTTAAATTGGTTCTGTTTTTAAAAAACAGTTACACATTACATAAGAAAACTCGGAAATAATAATAACTCCTCCTATACAAGGCCATCCTTAGGCCTCAACTTCTGTACGCAGCCCCCATCTGGGGCCACGCGGTCAAAACACACATGAAAAAACTACAGACCTTCCAAAATAAGGTCATCAGACTAGCTCTGAAAGCTCCAAAGTGGATTAGAGTCATACAACTCCCCGTCATGGAGTACATTAAACAAACCTCCAAGCGTTTCTATGCGGAACTCCCCAAGCAGCGAAACCCCATGATCAATTCACTCTTGAATTACGATATAAACGTCCCATCTAAAATAAAACGTCCCAAGACAGTCCTCGCCTTGAGGCTACTAAATCACTGCGCTATTAAGCAGTAATCATACGCCCGGTTAGAAATTTAAAAAAAATTCTATAGCAGAATAATAATAAAACCTCTAAAAGTAAAATTTATCAGGCCATTATGGCAAACAATATGATGAAGGGGCAAGGGGTCCAACGGACCTGGTACCCTGATTGCCAAGAAACTAAAGTCCAAAAAATAAATAATAAATAAGTTTTGGAAATGACATTTAAAAAAGTACCAATTATTCATTCATAAAAGTTCAAATATATCGAAAATCGTGTGGCATTCATTAGACCTATGATGGGTTATTCTGATTGGGCACGGTCTCAGCTATCGATGGTTTTAGTTTGGATCACTATTTACAGGTCATCCTGTATATAAATCAATCGAACCTTTTGATGTGTAGACATCTCAGTGGTCAAAGATAGGGAGTAAAACAACTTGTATGTTTATAGCTACATTTATGAAATGCTTAGTTCAAAAATATCATCTTTTATTCACGATAAGAATAAATATTAGAAAAATAGCATTCATGAATCGCTCAATATGTTTTCTGAAGCGAATAGTTGTCGGTGGAGTTCGTATGTTGTTTTCAAATTAATTTTGGTATTTATGAATCAAAATTTATTATATTTTTATTGACGTGTAATTAATATCTTTGATGGTGAGAAATCATATCTCGGCTCCACAGGTAAATTAAGAATAAACACTGATTGTAGGCTTTTGTCTTCAGATGATGAATTGTATTTTGAATTACTAGATTTAGATTTATTCTAGCTTTCCAAATGCTGTCCAGCCTAGCTGAAGGTATCTATTTACTACTACTTAGGTAAATGCGGTAAAAAAAAAACTAAAATATATATTTGTTTCGTTTACATATGTATACAACATAAACTAAAATGGTTAATTTGGTATAATGATGACACATTTCTCCGGTAAGAAATTGTTTTGGGTTGGTATTCCAATGGTAACCTAATAGATTTTTTTTATATCTTTGTAATTAATTAATCTATTTATTAAAAAAAGTACTTAATACAGACCATCAAAATACTTAGAAAAATAGCTACTCATTGCCAGATAAAGATAAATTATTATTCAAATGAATAGGTAATTAACTGTAAAAACAATTGCTCTCTCTCCCACGAAAATATTTGTAGTTACTACTTAACTAGCCCTAGGGCACGTTCTTAAGTGTGTGTGTTTAGTTCTTTTTGTAACTGTATTTTACAAAAATCTCTAGTATAATATATATTATTTAACACATGAAGCTTAATATTATTTAACTGAATATGGGTATATTTCAATAGATTAATTGCTTGCATTAAACAAAGTGAACGATGTTAATATTGTAAGTGAATAATGGGGTGTTCTGTGTAGTGTTACGAAATGAGTTAGTTGAGTGGAAGCCCCTGTTCGTGATGAGAGATCAATACGGTCATCATCTATTGATGTGATATTCAAAAGCATATACGCCACAAGCCCCAGCGTATTCGAGAATGTTCTGCAGTAATTACACGCCGAGTGAACATCTAGTGGACCGCAGTCAAGTTTCACGACATCCCACCCATAATTACAGTATTATCAATAGAACGACCGAATATCACGAATGAATTCGTATAAAGTACCAACTCAAACGAGACAGCATGGAGTGTTCTTTGTAGATACCCATCGAAATAACTATGCCGTGAACTCGCCAATAACACGGATGCATCGGCTCGGTAACAAGTTGAATTTCGTTGACATTTTCCGTTGCAGGAGCATACTTGAAGAAATATCTGTATTTTGAATATACTTAATTTTAAAATGATTTTTTTTATTTTTTTATTTATTCTGTTCATGTTCTTAATATACGTACATATTTTACATTATAAACATACAAAAAAAGCGAACAAGTTTCATAATGTAATAGATGTTAACTATTTTCTTAACTAGACCGAAGTCTGTACTAAAGGAAACAGGTACATCCGTTGTCCATAATACAAATATGAAAACCATTATTAATATTAATATTTTTTTTTATCTAAACCAAAAATATTAAGAATGAAGAAAACAGGGTTATAAATAATTCTAATAACATAATAAATAAGTAAAATACTCTCTATAAAGAAATGTTGTTCCGTTCACGTGATCATTTCCATGAATCTTGGCTCAGTTTCCTTTGTTTTCATTTTAGACTCGACGGTGAGCCTATTCTTTCTTGCTCTCGGAGCATAATTGTGATATTGATATTGATGAAGCTCTTTGTTAGTATGAAAATAATGGTGAGCCTTTTTACATAGAGTTGTCGAATATCAAGAAGCTGAAATTCCTCAAACATTGAGTCAGAGGGAAACCTGTATCGGTGATTATGTGAATGGATTTTTGTGTAATTAATAATTGGTTAAGGGCAGTTTTCCTAACTCCACCCCAACCTAAGATCGCGTAGCTAAGAAGGGATTAGCAGAGAGAAATATATATTGTTCTTAGCATTCATTTCTTTAGAACATTCCTAAGATATACGAAGAAGTATGTCAGCTTTCTTAATTTAACGCAAATTTTATTGATACGCTCAGACCAGTTTAAGAGTTGGTCAATCCAAGTGCCAAGGTATTTAATACTTTTTACTCTCTCTAGCTCCTTACGTTTGCATGCTATGTGTGATGAGTGTGATAAAGGTAGAGTAGTGTTAGTATTACAATTATGAAGTTTTAACGAATTATTGAGATTTGGACTACGAGCCTTGTGTATTTACTTTTGTCAATATTTAATGTGAGAAGATTCATTTCAAGCCACGATTTGACCTTTTGTAATCCAATTCCAGCATATCCGTAAACTTCGTCCCATGTTTTTCTACGAAACAATAAAGTAGAATCATCAGCAAATGTAACAATTTTCCCATTATTACTGTTATATCAAAATAAATATAAATATTATTATTTTTATTTATTATCTTTGTTTTATGAACCACTTAATTGAGTTTAAATACATCTATCGGTTTCGAAAAATACAATTTTCTTCTTCAGGATGTCATAACTAACTAAAACATATATTATTGTTTCTTTACCAGAATCAATTTTAAAAAAAAAACAATTATTTAAAAAATAAATTTAGTACCTAACTCAAATTGTTACTTAATACAAATTTACTCGAATAATTTTTAGGAAAAAATTTTAGAATGGGACTCGTAGTTAAATTTAGTTGATTGTTTATAATTTTTTGATTAGTTTTACGTGCTTTATTTATCTCCAACGATTCCAAATTATTTAATTTGTGATCAACACCGTTTATATGCAAAATTGACAATCACAATTTTTTATCATACTTTTTATCATATTTTAAAAGTATTAATATTATTATAATACAAATTAAATGCATCAATTAGAAATATATACCTCTCACTCTAGAGAAATCATAAATACTCACACGCGCACACCGTATACACTGCGACATACACCAACACGCGTGAGACTAGAAGATGTTAGGGGCTTCAGTCTCACATCAAAAGTAACCTTCTGATACGAATGCAGTCAATCATATTCTACAACATCAACCCCTGCAAAATGTTTCAAGTTCATTACATCGTAAGCTATATATCAGGATCATTTATTACCTTTTGATAATCTGTTAACGAAAAATAAAATAAATTAATTAAAAACAGCAAAATTGTCGTCTTTGGGGACGTGAACATTTTCGAGTGCATAACGAATAACAACGGTAAAGATCGTAACTAAAATATATTTTTAAATTACAACCGCAAGTATTTATTTCACGAAGTGTATTTTTATATATAATAAATCTTGTGTAATCAAGAACAGACCCCTTGGCATATCCCTGCGCCATCGACGTCAATATCCCTGAGATATTAAATTCAGAAATTCGAATAGCTATGTTTGCGGTATTTTATATAACCAGTTTTATACGAATACCGACAAAAATTATGAGGCATAATTTTCTCGCCTTTCGAAGAGTTCCGAGCGAGTTCTCAGTTCTTCGTTGATTGAATTTATTTCGTCACCACTTATCTCCGAACGCTCGCCATTTCAGGGAAAAATGTACAAAGGGCAACGGAAAGTTTAGGACACTTTTCGTTTCGTAAGTTACGAATGTGAAGTATTTAGGCAAATATATGTAACTAGATTACCTCGTAGGAGCTCGCTCGCCTTTCACAGCTAAAAGTACCAGAAATATATTTAACATAGCAAGTAGAAAGCGATGAAGGATATATTGAATACTCACCCTTCTTCTTGTCTGCTTCTTTTTCTTCTTTAACAGTCTCACAGGACTCGGAGGTTCCTGACCGCAGTCACAATAGAGCACCATACATACATTGACATCGCTTCCGTGATCTAATCCGCCGAGCACCCTACCTGCAGGTCTATCTTAACATTATCCCCCTATCCTAGTAGTAGTAGTCTCGGTGCTGTTAGCTTATTTGTGAGGGCTTTTTTAATCTCTTCAAGTCTCCGGCTATCACCGCAAATCTTGCGTCAGACTTTACTTTGCCACCTATTTTCTTGCGCCAAAGTGAGAGATCAAGTTTCGCACGATCGGTTAAATTAAATTAATTCGATTTTAACGATCGGCTGTATCAGTATTGTATAAATTTTAATCTTTTAATAATGTGACAATAAATTTCCGTAAAGCAACAAGCGTTTTATGATTTTTTCTTGGTATTTATTTCTTTTTGAATATCATTATTCATCGATACATTTGCATTCTTCAGATCTAGTAATTATTTCATGATATTTAAATTTTTTACCTGAATTTTACATCCAATAGCTGGGGGTCGTTGAAGATTTTAGGCGCCGGAGGTTCGTCTTTCACCTTCCGTCCGTAATCCGCCTTGAACCCATGTTCAAACCAGGAGAGCCCGATGTAGACTTGGACAATGGGATTTGCTGGTGTTAAATCACATCTATCGGGTGTGGTTATAGTCTTGTCTAGTATTTAGTTAGCCCCTACCTCCAGCCCAGTGAGTATCTCCGACGACTTGCCAGCCTTCGCTCATCCATCTTTATATAAAACGAAATATTTGTGTATCTAAAGATCATGCGTTTTGGCAGTTACGTACTCATGTGGATTGTGAAAAGAAATACTCAGATTAAAAAAAAAGATTATCTCAGAGACAATTAAAATACCACCCTTCATTTAATAAGTTCTTTTTTGTACATTTTATTTATAGTTGGTCCCTTAAAAGATAATAACACTACCCTGAATAATAACTTACTTGTATACACTATTAGAGATCATCCACAAAACTCATAAAATATTCCAAAACTCATGGAAGGCTTTCCTCCTGCAGATAAAGAACGCCTAATAATGATAACGAACAATTTAATTTTCGTATCAGAAATATTATTGTTAATTTAAATAATTTAATCTGAGTTGACACAAATGGTTTCGTATAAAGTACAAACTCAAACGAGACAACATGAAGTGTTCTTTGTAGGTGTCCATATAAATAATTATGCCTTTAACTCGCCAATAATACTGATGCTTCGGCTCGGTAACAAGTTGAATTTTAAATACTAATAAAATGTGTTAATTAGAACGATATAAAGGGTGGGCCAACTCGGGCTGACTGTTTTTAAAAAATTACAACATTAATGGGGTTTATTTTTAATTATATATTTTTTTGTTAATTAATTATTGAATTTTAATATGTTACGCGACCATCTATTTTCGGTGACCGGCAAATTAAAAATCCTCCTCATTCCCCAGATTTGACGGCGCATAATTTATTTTTTGTGGGGCTACTTAGAAGGTCGAGTTTACATAAACAATTCAGGAGCTTTAACAAAATATTTGTCTAAAAATAACAAATTCGGAGACAGAAATGTTGCGTAAAGAGCAATTATTAGTCAACAAGAAAATGGAGGTCATTTAATTGGTGTATTTTCCGCATATAGATTTAATAAAAGTTAACAAAGTACACTTTCATGTAATAATATATTTTTTTAATAAATATTAAAATTACATAAGTTATATGTATTTTACACCAGTCAGTCCAAGTTGGTCCACTATGTACATGTAAAATCAATTTTATAGAAAAATAATGTTGTTGCTACCGGGATTCAAACCTGGATCTCTTTCCTATCCGGGGGAAGTGCATTAACCAATTATGCTATAGCAGACAGTACTTTTGAAGACAAATTTTCGAATTAATACATCTAAGTTTGAATTCTGGTAGCAACAACAATATTTTGCCATAAAATTGATTTTATATTTATATATTTCTAATCAATACATTTAATTAGTATTTAAAATATCACAGAACTATGTTCTGAATAATTACAACTTCACAATAAGAATGTGTTCTCCTTAATAAGTTGAATTTCGTTGACATTTTCCGTTGCATGAGCATACCAAAATTGAAGAAATATTGGTAATTTTTTTGTACGTTATATTTAAACTATTATATTAAAATGTTATATCCAAACTATAGGTACTGTTATATTTAAATTTAAAAAAATATTGTTATATAAAAGTTTACAAGGGCGTTGATGGAAATAAATAAATAATTCAAATTACTCTACGTGTGATATTAAAGCGCCCTTGAGGGTGAGGTTATTAGAAAATGGTGGTATACAAATTATTAAATATTATTATTATTATACTTAAACTAATTTGTATTTTATACATGACTTAGAATTATATTGAATTAATTATATTTTTTTACCGATTAATCCGCTCACCGGTTAAGGCGAGCTCGAATAATTGAATAAACCAGCATTCGTTTATTTTTCAATGCAAGTCTGTGCCTGTGCACAATGTAAAATTAATCCAGGTCAATCTTTTTGCAAGCTCTTCTACGGCCATCTCTAAGAAGCTGTATTGATTTCCAGACGGTTCTGTTAGCGCACTTTTTCCTGGATAAAACTTCTAAAACATTCGCCAATAGCTTCTAATATTTCTGACGTGGATAAATCCTCGGGGACACCATGAATATACGAAAAATATTCAAATGGTTCAGTAGAAAAATGCGTTGAATGTGATAATGCGCGTCTTACCTTGAACAAGTTATATTAACTTTTCCCGTATAAAAATATTGGTTAAATTCTTCTAAAGTCAAATAATTTAAAAACTATAATTAATATATTTGAAGAAAGTTATATGTACAGAATTACTTGTGGAGATTGAGACAAAAAATATATACGCCAAATCGCGAGATAGAAGTTTTCAAAATTTCTAATCACATAATTGAAATTATACTTTAAAATTAGCAATATTAACTTTGTGGTTAAAATTAACGTTAAAATAATGGTTTTGATTAAAAATTGGGATTGTCAATTTTGCATATAAACAGTGTTGGTCACAAATTAAATAATTTGGAATTCTTGGAGATAAATAAAGCGTGTAAAACTAATCAAAAAACTATAAACTAACAACTAAATTTAACTACGAGTCCCATTCTAAAATTTTTTCCTAAAAATTATTCGAGTAAATTTGTATTAAGTAACGATTTGAGTTAGGTAATAAATATTATTTTTTTTAAAAAAAAAAGATTTATTTAAAAATATATTCTGGTAAAGAAACAATAATATATGTTTTAGTTAGTTATGACATCCTGAAGAAAATGATATTTTTCGAAACCGGTAGATGTATTTAAACACAATTAAGTGGTTAATGAAACAAAGATAATAAATAAAAATATAATTGAAAGTAACCTAAAAACTTCTCCACTCGTTAGCGAATAAATTATTAATAATGATAAACTCATAAACCGTCGAAATATATAAAAACGTAAGCATCACGTTCCCTAATACTTCACCTCTATTGGAAATATTCCCATCCCTTTATCTGAGTAGGTTGATACCCAACTATATTTAGCTTAAATATAAATTAAATATATCAACAATATTTGGGTATATCCAAGAACACACAATTACTGAATTTTTGCCTCCAAAGGCATTGTAATTGAGACAAATTATAAGCCCTGTAATTACCACACTTTCCATATAATATAATATAAATAGCTTTTTCTCTATGAGATATCTATAATTTGTTTAAAAACCTTGGAGGTAAAAATCTAGTAATTGTGTGATTTTGGACTTACTCCAATATTATTAATATAATAAATATACTGATCTAAATATGAAATATATAAAATTGAAAATTGACTTTTCAGACGTATTCTAGTATAATGTGTTAATCATTTGTCATATGTATATACAGAAAAAGAATATAGCTTTCATATTTTCTAAAAAAAAAAAGATTCTCATTAGTGACATATATGCTGTTTCAGGGAATGAATATCAAATTTTAGACCATACATGGCGACAGCGAGTTGTAGTTAAATACTCGAAGTATTTATACATGGTAACATATATATATATATATAATTTCTAAAAATTTGATAGATATGGAGGTTGATTGTGGGTGGAATGGTGAACGTAACATTATGTAACGTGATCACTTAAGCCAGCCAAAGACAGGTCGTAAGCCCTGTAATTACCCATACTTCCCATATAATATAATACAAATAGCTTCGTCTCCATGAGATGTATATAATTTGTCTTAAATGTATAAATTAGAAAATAACTGCAACTTCACAATAATTATGTGTTCTCTTTAATATTTATCAAAGTTATTAATTGCGCCTCTCGAAACTATAATAGTGACAATATATGCTTTAGCGAAATTTTTTAATTATCTGTCCAAATCAAGTTGTAAAAAAAATCACGTTAATTATATTACAGTTAAAATATGTAATAATATATAGTATACTTTTAAAATCAGCTATGTTATCTTTATGGTCAAGATTCATATTTTTATTTATTATCTTTGTTTTATTAACCACTAAAATGAGTTTAAATACATCTACCGGTTTTGAAAAATACCATTTTCTTCTCCAGGATGTCATAACTAACTAAAACATATATTGTTTCTTTGACGGAATCTATTTTAAAAAAATCTATTTTAAAAAAAAAAAAAAAAATTTTTTTTTTAGTACCATTTCATTTTAGTGGTTAATAAAACAAAAAAAAAATAATAATATATAGTATGTTGAAACATTCATAGTAGTTTCACAGCACGTATTGCGTAAAGCAAGTTCTAAATCACTAAGTGACCTTCGTAAAAAATATTACGGATTTTAGGTATTTTATCACGATCGCTGCTACCACCAAACCACATCTGACAAATATTCAGAGCATGGAGCAGCTGTTCGCCAGAAATGAAATAAAATATAAATCCCTCGAAAAGATTCCGCTCCGCCTCAACCTTAAGCCTCGCGGTTATCCTTGCTAACAGATATTAAAGATGTGAACACTTTGAAGATTCTTTCTTACTTGATGTTGTAATAAAAACAACAAAAATTATACTGATTAAATAGAGATAATATTTAAAAGAATTAAAAGCAGTAAATTAAAAAATATTTAATATATAAATTGAAATAATAAAAAATATTTCTTTACAGCTCCGGAATAAAATAGCTCGAGCAATGTGGCGCCACTTGCTGGTATAAAATGATATTACATTTTATTGGTGGCACCAGAAATAGAAGATTTCCGTTACACTGGAAGATCATTCAATCAGAAACCTTAGAGTTGACGTTAAACATTTATGAGAAGATGTATGAATATAGCCGAGGCAACAACTGTGTGTCTCCGTTAACCTAGATTTGTGAAAACAGCTGACACGTGCAGCACTTATTTTTGTGACTGTATAGTATAAGGTAAGCTGGATATAAAGCGACATTTGTGAAATTCAATCCAAACTGGCACCATATCATCTGTCGTGAGCATTAATTGAAGGAAACCCCAAAGGGTCCCATCTTATCCCGGAGTCGTTTTGAGAGTTGTTTACATTTGCTTCTCAGTTCCACTTAACAAAGCGACGATTTTTAGAATAGATTTTAAAATTAGATCAATTAGTTATGCTCCGGCAGTTAGTCTTTATAATTAACTCTTTTATTTTTGTTTATTTTATGACACAATTATTACATTTGGCCATTAGTACATTTTTCCGCCCCGCGTCAGCTCGTTCTGTTCGGCGCGCCACTTGTTCACCGTATCTCATCTAGGCGGCCGCACATTTCTCAGAGCTCTACTATTAATTTCATTTATATTTAGAATCGCATTTTTACTGTAGTATTTGTAACCAAACCGTAAATACTCACACAACACCATTGTCTGATACCTTTTCTCAATGTAAAACTATGATTGATACTATGAAAACAATGTATTTAGATGGCTTTCGAATAATGGAACGACAGATGTATTAATTTGAAAAAGTGTAACATATAGGTTCTAAAATTTGTCATGAAAAATACTGGCGCTGTAACACAATTGGTAGTGTACTTCCCCGGATCGGAAATAAAGATCCATATTCGAATCCCGGTAGCGCAAAAACAATATTTTTCGACAAAATTGATTTTATATGTATATATTTATAATGAATACATTAAATAAGTATTTAAAACATCGCAGACCTATGTTCTGAATAATTACAACTTCACAATAAGAATGTGTTCTCCTTAATAATGAATGGTTTGAATAATGCAGAAAACCTTAAAGGGTCTCACCGTATCCTGAAATTGTTTTGAGAGTTGTTTACTGTCGCTTTGATTTCACTCAACAAAGCAACGCGTGTGATATTATAATATATATATACATAATATTTTAAGCTTCTTTGGAATATATTTTAGTTAGTTATGTTACGGTAGTTTGTTACTAAAACCTTGTGGCACTCCTCCATAGTCAACTTTTTTCTTTCCATTATTAATATGGCACAATTAATACATGTTGTCATTATTATATTCAGTCATTAACTGATATAGGTTGGCTCCGGTATCATCGTACCAGAACAATACCTGTAAAATATACATCAATTTGGTATCCCTAGCTACCGCTCTTCCCGGCATCGTCCATCCCAGCAATACTAATTAATTCCTGGAAAATTCCGAGATTCCTTGATTCAATGGTTTGAATAATGGAGGTAAAGCTTCAATATACATTAGCTATTCTTTTCAAACACTACCCATTCAACCATAAGATTAATACTAGTCACAGCTGATCGTTCTTGTAGCTGTATCTGCTGAGCGTGTGCTGGAGAGTCCTACAGTTTCTTATCATATGGGCTTTGATGTGACGCTATAATTTTAAAAAGATTAGCCTTTGTTAGGCTACGAGAGAAGTGGCGCGTACCTTGTGATATGTTGAAGAATTTCAATACGCGCGTCTGTATTGTGGAAGATAGACGTTGCTCAAGATTTATATCTTGCAAAATTGATTAATTTATTTTGTGAGCTGTCCAATGGAATTGCAATACACACTGTCAGCACCACATCTCTAATGCGTCTGTTTTCCTGCAGTCTTTTTGTCTCAGTTCATTAATGTTCATCTTAGTGGACCTGGTAACGTATTGATTTATCACAGGCGTAGTCTTTCCACTTGTCTACAATGTCTCCATTGTAATTATTTAATCATATCTAACATTACGGTAGTTTATTATATTACAGTGGAACCTCGGTTTACGAACGGCTCTGTTTACGAACAATTCAGTTAACGAACAAAAATGAAATTTCGATTTACGAACGGGCAGGTAGTCGCGTGCTCCATAGACAGATCTCGGCGAATGCATAAAACCATAAAACATGATAAAACTTTATAAAATCGTGCTGTAAATCTGCTTAATGATAATGTCATGTCTCATTTTTGCAAAATTATTAAAAGCAAGAAGAAACAAATATCATTGGATAGATTTTGCCTGATGAAATACAAGCACCCAATGTTTTCATGGATGAAGAGTGTCCCCTTCGAAACAATAACACTTTACTACATATTTTATTAGATAAGTGCAAATAAAGTTTGCATTTACGTTTGTTCTCTTTGTTTTATTATTTCCAATTCCTTTTAAGTTAAAACAATGATTTTTTATTGCTTTTATATAATGAAGAAGAAAATAATTTTTTGAGGTCTCGAACAGATTAATACATTATTATTGTGAAGTTGTAATTTTATTTGAGATTCCGTAAAAACAATATAGATGGCTTTCAAATAATGGAATGACAGATGTATTATTTTGAAAAAGTGTAACATACAGGTTTGAAAATTTGTCATGAAAAATACTGGCGCTATAACACAATTGGTAGTGTACTTGCCCGGATTGGAAATAGAGATCCAGGTTCGTATCCCGGTAGCGCAAAAACAATATTTTTTGACAAAATTGATTTTATATTTATAATTAATACATTAAATTAGTATTAAAGATTAATACATTTTACATTGATTCTTATGGGAATAATTCTATCGGTTTACGAACAACTCGATTTTAAAACAGTTTTACGGAACGAATTATGTTCGTAAACTAAGGTTCCACTGTATATTCATTACAATTATATATCTCAACAAGTTCAAGCTTCAAATATACATTAAATTATTTGGTGTTAAATGTATAATCGGATTAGTTAATTTAAATGAATACTTTGGTGACATTTCCGAGTTGGAAATTTTCAATTGCACTATTATCGGTTGCTTTGTCATTTACGGGAATGAATTACTGATCACAAACACATAAAAACTATACTGAGTACATTTTGTCACGGAATACTACCCCTGAGCGAGCTTAGCAAAATAAAGCAACATGCGAAAACACTGCATTGTGTCGATAAAATAACCACAATACGTTCAAACACCCTAATTTTTATTCATATTAAGATAACAGATTTTTTAAACATTGATTAAGTCTGTCTCACAGACTAGTAAATTAATATATGTGATATGAAGTGCATATATAGGAGAGGGTTAAATTTTTATTCCAATCGTGTCATATTTATAAAAAAAGTCACTAAAATGCACTAAAATGGTAACGTGGGTGCTACCAAAATGAACATTTATCGGACAAGTGTTGTGGTACATTTATTTGGTGGTCTGTGGTCTGTCATTTCAACGGGTATTTCACGAAAACACGTAAAAAACTTTACCGAGGTAAAATTAAATTTTGTGATATTTTTTTTTTTGCATTTCATTTCACACTTGCCTGTAGCGGGATCGTAATTTTCACAAAACTACGATCTTGAATATTGTAACTTAATAAATAAAACGTGATTTTAATAAAAAAAATATACTGTGTAAAATTAACATAGTATATTTTTGTTAGCACACATACCAACACATACACGTCAGATATAAATAAATTTCAGTAACAAATAAATGAAATATTATATATAATATCCAATTAAAGTTATTTTAATATAAATTAAATGAATCAACTAGAAAGGTATGCAGAAAAAATCTATTTATCCGTTGACTTGGATCTCTTCCTATCTGGGGATATAATTGAATCCCGGTAGCAACTAAATATTTGTTCAATATAAATTAAATATATCAACTAGAAAGATATACAGAAAAAAAAAAAATTTGAGTTGCTACCGGGATTCGAAGCTGGATCTTTTACTATCTGGGGAAATGCATTACCAGTTACACCGAGAGCTAAGATTAGCTAAGTTAAGAGCTGCAGTATATACGTACTCGGTTGGCGTGGGTAACTGGTAACGCACTTCTCCGGATAGGAAAAGATCCAGATTTGAATCCCAGTAGTAAGTAAAATATTTTTTTGATAAATTATATTATTATGTATATCTTTCTAGTTGATACATTTAATTTGTATTAAAATATTTTTTGAAAATGCAACTTCACAACAAAAATGTATTTTCCTTTAATATAAAGTAATTTAAATTTCAAAATCATTTCGTCAGCTAACCAAAATACAATCGATAATACAATTACCTACCTGTAGATTTTAATTGTAGTTGTTAATTGTAGCGGGGGCGAAACAATTAGTGGTCCGCCCAGAATTTCTCCCCAATAAACTGCATGCGAGCAGCCCCCAGGCTAATGCAATTGCTTTAATTGAAAGCCTACTCAGCTGTTTGGCATGCTTTTGTAACAACATCACGGCGTGTCCGAGCTATTAACGTGAATTCAAATATTTTCAGGCAGGTGCATATTCATGAAATCGCGATAGGTTTATTTTCGTTTCAGACAGATGTTGAATTTATTTCAGGAAACGTTCAACGAATGTTTATTGAGTTTATTTTAGGAAATGTTTGAAAATGTTACATAAAATATTTTATCTGTTTAATATAAAAAATACGTATTTTATATAACCAACTATTATATTAATCAGATACTACCATATATACATAATTACCATCATCATTATCATTATCCCTTATCATCACCACCATCATTACCATCACGTCGTTTCTCTGTAGAGATAAGCAGAGAAGATAGATCGCCACACTCTTCTGTACTAGCATACCAGTCTTACCTCGTTTACTTTCAAACATATTCTCATTCATACGCTTAGCTTTTAACACAACCGTTCTCCAATATCTGGTTTATCTGACCATGCTAGAACTTTCGCGAACGCCTTTGTTCCTGTTGTCTTCAACATTCGCCTCATATATTTTATTTTCTTGTGAAATGTATGAGTAACGGAAGGATGGTACAAAAAAAACCACGTATAATGGTAAAGGATATGGATTTAATTTAACGGAATTAAAGGAAGAAAATATATTTCGTATATGCAAGAATTTTCTATATTAAGGAAAAATTGTGGCGCGTGGAAAATAAATGTAATAGTCGCAGTCTTTCTTATAATTTTGGTAATTTCTTAATTATGACAAATAACATTCAGTTTATTAATTTTACATTAGTGTAAAGATCCTATATATGTAATAGTTTAAAAAAAATGAAATCTAGTGAACAACTTCTGATATAAATAAATAATAAAAACCCACATTATCGTAAAAAAACGCGGGAATATGAATTATTTTTGAAAGCATGCCCTTAACGTGGTTCGCATACCGGATGAAGGGAATTTAGTACTCTGGTCTTTATTGCACTGCCATCTACTTGTGCCATCATTACTGACTCATTCCCGCCCCCTCCGTAGCAAACAGAATTTTCCTTACTAGCACACACACACACACCCTGAACTCTATTAGCACTTGTCAATCGGCATGGGAGGTTTTACTACGCTGTTAAACATGATACCGGCGCCAGCGGTGTAACTGGCCCAGTGCAGCATTGGAGCTCACATTCAGTAAGGACCTGAAAGATACGCGTTCTGTAAAACTTTTTGCATCGACGCTTGTGGACTAACCTACAAATTTTCCATACACAAAGTAGAACGAATTTATAATATTTTAATTGCAATAGTGGACCAGGCCTGATTTAATAAATGATCACTAGATAACCAAGTGTAATGAATTTAATGAAAATAAAAAATGTATATATATATACATATATATGTATGTGCATATACACATATATTGTGCGCGCAATCTCTGGCTGACAGACCCTAGATCGCGCGAGAAAGGATGTGTTGTTGTATGTGCCTTCGATAGCTAGTCCTGGATTTTCTATTGGTATTGTTGAATACATTAATTCAATCCATGCAAATAAAAAGACACCGACCTTTGTGAAACTGGGCTTATAGTCGCCGATGGTCGCTCTCCTCGCAGTCCTGAATCTTCTAGAACTCTGCTGATCAGCCAGTCTCCAAAATATTATATAATCAATAATCGAATAATTAACCCTTCCCAAACCATGCTGTAACACAGGTCTACCATCATAATTAAACCTGTGATATTTAGGTAAATTAAAGAAAATATTAGCGCTTAGGAATAACCAATTATGAAAGGGAATCGCACAAAAACAATTATTTTTTTCCATTCAATCCGTTGTAAAATTAATACGTTTGTAAAAATATAATTTGTGATATGCAAGACAGAGAACAACAAACATACAAATATAATTATCTCTTTCTCACTAATTAAATGAAGAGAGATAAGAAGGAAGGACACATTGTATACGACTTAATGAATGCTCCAAATTATTTAATTATTATTTAATTTTTCAAAATTGAATGCTCAATATTTAGAGTAAATATCCGACCAAAACCAAAACCGTATCTCACCAGAAGCAGTTACACTTTTGTTTGCTGTTTTAAATTTACAAAAATGGAATGCACATATTCAATGTTTATAACCAGACCTATCTATTGAAATATAAAAACGCGTAAACAAGAGATACAAAGACAGGAATAGGGAACAGAGGGGCTCAAAGACCAACAAGACACCAGGAGGAAACACGATACACCTGAGTTGCTCCTTTAGGTATCTAGATTTATTTTTACACTAGAGCCACAGCTCTTTTAGTTTCAGAGTACGTACTCTATTATTCCGCACGAACTCACACTTCGTTGATGGCGCGAAATATGACATATAAACACAATAGCAAAATGTACACTTCACTATTAGTCCTACACAACAGGATGATAATTTTAAATACTATTAAGGAGAACACATTCTTATTGTGAAGTTGTAATTATTTTGTTTTCTCCTTAATAATAGGATGATAATTCACAAGCAACTATATATACTATATTATCTTGTCCTGCAGAAGGTTGGGTCCAACCGAAACTAGCTAAAATTTGTATGTATACATAATAAAGTGGTTTAAAACTAAATATTCTATTATTTGATTATTATTTAATTTTAAATACGAATTAAATATATTAACTAGAAAGATATACATATAAAATCAATTTTATCGACAAATATTATTGTTGCGCCACTGGGATTCGAACCTGGATTTCTTTCCTAACCGGGGAAGGTGCTTTATCCAACTAAGCTACAGCGACAATATTTTTAGCGACAATTTTCGACCCTATATGTTACCTTTTTGATATTAATACATTTAATCGTTCCATCATTTGACAGAGTTATCTACCTTATTTTTACAGAATCTCAAATACCTTTGAGTAAACTGATAACAGACGCCAGAATTATCAATTCATTTTTATTAAATTTTGGACACATTGATACAACTTTATTATTTAGGAGAACACATTCTTATTGTAAAGTTGTAATTATTCAGAACATAGGTCTGTGATATTTTAAATACGAATTAAATATATTAATTAGAAAGATATACATATAAAATCAATTTAATAGAAAAATATTATTGTTGCGCCACCGGGATTCGAACCTGGATCTTTTTCCTAAATGGGGAAGGTGCTTTTTCCAACTAAGCTACAGCGACAATATTTTATGTTCTATGTTCTGAATAATTACAACTTCACAATAAGAATGTGTTCTCCTAAATTATTTAATTAAATTGAACTCTGAATTTATTTATGATAACTATTAAATATATTTAACATATCGCATTAATTTGTTATTTGCAATGTTCAAATATTACTCATGCGATTAATATTTTAAATTATCGCAAGCAATATGCTGACCAAAACATGTTTTAAATAGTGTCTGTTTTATTTTCACGTTAACCCCATCGACCTAACCACCATAGTATAACTTTAAATATTAACATGATTAAAACGCTAACACGTTGTGGCTAACCATATTAATAAATAATGCATTAATTTTGTATTTAACCGCTGTGAGTTTATTATATTCACCAACCGGTTTCGAAAAATACCCTTTTCCACATCAGCGTGTTAAAAAACTCACAATGGTTAAAAAGGTAAATAATTATTTGATGGTATAATAATTTTTGTTCTCGATTTAATAGCTCATAGCAATATTCGGCAGCGTCATTTGTAGTAATAAAAAAAAGAGTTTTTAATGAAAATAGTCCAGCAGTAAATACATTTTCATTGATTGAGAGATACCAATATTGGTTTCTTTTAAATTGAGAATTTTAATTAATTATCATTTATAATTTCAATCCTGTGACTCTGCCTCAGCAGACACTCTTTAATCTCCTAAGTTTTCCGTCTCTTATATTATGAAAGCCAATCATTTATTTGTCGATTTTTCGACTTTTTCCAAGAACTGTGACGGCGACAAGGATAACGGCTAATTTAAGAGAGGTAATAAATAATAGCCATTTCAGTAATAATATGAATTTGAGTTTTAATTGAGATTTTTTAATTTTATTACGTTATATACGTTGAGTATTTGGTCTTTCAAAGATGTTATGCTCTTTGGGCAATTATTAATTTGTGTATGACATAACGGTGAGGGCTATAAACTCAATGAAATCCTTTTTGAATTTCTGCAACTTAACTCAATTACCATGATTTTATTTTATTTAAACTATTATAACATTTTTACTTTTCTTTTTTTTATATATGCATTGATAACTGAGACAGTCCGCAATAGCGATAAGCGGAAAATAGACCCTTTCGAAATATATTAATCATTCATATATATATGTCACGCATTCAGTGGAGAACACGACACACGTATACCTCAATCCTGCAAAAAAATCCAAGTAAACAAATAATAGATATCTCATAGAGATGAAGCTATTTTTATTAATGGAAAAATATGGATGCATGGGTAATTACAGAACTTATTTAAAATATATATATATTCTCATATACTATTTAAGGGAAATGCATATCAAATTTAGTCAATAGATGGTGATAGTGTAGTTGTTTCGAAGTGTTTCCACATATTAACATATATACAACTTTCACAAATTTTAATCGATATGAAGGTTGATTGTGTGGAATGGTGAACGTTACATTGTGTAAAGTGATCACTTAAGCCAGCCGAAGACAGGTCGTAAGCTCTGTAATTACCCATACTTCTACATATTTCCATTAAATATAATAAAAAGTAGCTTCGCGTCTATGAGATGTCTATTATTTGTTTAATAACAGTGTCTTTGTAGGTGAAAATCCAGTAATTGTGTGTGCTTGGACATATTCAAATATTCCCACAAATTGAGCCATATTATGCGTCAAAGTCCAGAAAATGAGATTATTCTGGGCACAAATTTGAACCGAAGAAGACCTGCAATAGTGCCATAACAGATAGATACCTTGCATCAGGCTAAAGAAACCCTGGAGTCATCACAAATTGCATCATGAGCCTAGTCTAATCTGATTGAGGCCACTATATGTCAATTCTGACGTGAAGGAAATAAAACAATTGTGAAGTATAGAATCAAAATCAAACATGTCCAATTTTGATCATTTTTGAGTTAGGTATGTACAAAAATTAAGCAAATAATTGTCTACATGACTAGTATATCGAAATAAGACAAATACCATTGAATTTTACATAAAAATACAATTAAAATTTGTTTGTTACTTCAATCGCAGACATATCCAATAGATAATTAATTCAAACATCTTATATGTATAGTTTTCTGGGGTTAATCTGCCGTGTATATCTGTCCTTTCTGGCCGACGTTTCGGATCCCATTGCAGGGTCCATCATCACGGCAGATTAGCCCGGAAAACTATACATAGAAGATTCTGAACGGTCGTGAAAACCTAAGAACATTTTAAAATCTGGTTCCTTCATAACATAACATTTCTAATGGGCTTAATGTCAAAAGTTCTGTAGTTATATCGTCGAGAGGCTTTTAATTTAATGTTTTATAACAGCTTATAAAAATATTACTAGTGAAATGATCTGTCTATTGAAATACTAATTAGGTGATAGGACGTAGGAAAGGGGACGCGAGCTAAAATGACTCATCATAATGTGTACAATAGCATGTAAAAATGAAATTACATTTTCAATTTCCACTGAAATGTATTTATATACTGAGCAATTCAACTGCTTGAATTTATTAATTTAAAAAGGACACCATTAATAAAATCAATAATTTTTATATTAAAAATATTATTGCTACAAAGTTCACAAAATAAAATTATATTGTAGTATTAAAATTAAAATGTAAATATTAAATTCATCAATTATGTTCTACAACAACAAAAAAAACTGTTTTTTTTTTTAAATTGAGATGCGTACATGGAATACGTGTCACGTCAATATTATTAATATTTCCAAACTGATTCCCTTCTGGAACGAGGTTCGAACCTCCGATCACTAGATCATTGTAGGCGAGTATAGTAATTATGCTGGGGGGTATCAAGGTGGTAGAGAACTTTCAAAAATATTTTGATTTCATAAAATAAGGTTCTGATTCCGGTAGTACAGAATTTTGAGACAAGTTTTACTGTGGTAGGTACTCTCCAAGTAAACGTATGGAATTCTGATATTTATGCTACTCAAATATAACGGGAGCCACTCGTCAATATTGAAATATACGGCAGCCAAGTTTGAAAAACTGTCAAAGAAAACTATTCAAAATGCACATATAATATTCTAGCCTCGTACTTATGATTCGTAGTTTTTGATACTTAAAACACAAACTTAAATATTCCCGCTTAAACAGGATTTAAATTTAAATCTAAATTAATAATAAGTACCTACTTAAAATATAAATTTATCACAGCATTATGGAATTAATGTACACGAAAAAAGATAAACAAGATCTACTAAATAATAAACTTGATTAATCATTACTGAAATGTAAAAAAGTTAACTAATTACTACCAACCGAAAATATTTCTGATCTGAAGTGCAATGAAATGGAATGCTTATTATCAATTCAAAAAAATTTGAATTAATCTCGACCCCAAAGGGTACATTTTATTTATAAATAAATATTTTAACACAGAATATGTAAGTATAATCAATGGGTCTCTCAGTCTAATCAATGGGTCTAAAATTTGTCATGCAAGAAAATTTCTATACACTTTTTGAATTATTTTTATCTGTTATCTTTGTTTTATTAACGACTTAATTGAGTTTAAATACGTCTACCGGTTTCGAAAAATACAATTTTCTCCTTCAGGATGTCATTACTAACTAAAAATATACAATATTGTTTCTTTACCAGAATCTACTTTTAAAAAACAACAATTATTTAAAAAATAAATTTAGTACCTAACTCAAATTTACTCGAATTATTTTTAGGAAAAAATTTTTTTAATGCGATTCGTATTTTTAGTTTATATTAATTTAGTTGATATTGCTAATTTTAAAAGTACTTTTTGTATTATTATTATTTTTATTTAATGCATTGATTTATATTTTTGATATAATGTTATGTACTTTATTATTTAAATATATTAAACATAAACGTTTGTGCTATGAAAATAACTAACTTGGTGATCTCCCAGGACAAGTATCGAGCCGCGGACTATTTGATCACTAGTCGAGTGTCTTACGCCAGCACATCATAAAATTCTGTGGGTGTACCAATATTGATATCTTCACAACCTGCTGACTTTGCAGCCACTAAAAATTTAATGGAGACGTATTTTGGATAAGCTAAAAATTTATTATCATTTTAGTAGGGAAACAAATATTAAAAGAGTAATTAATATTTTATCACAAATATAGTTTAATACTGACTGAGTTAGGTTATATCTTGTTAAATTTAAAAATATTTTTCAATTCGTATGACGGTGCCAGATTACGCACGCGCGAATTTATAATTTACACCCGTCTAATGTGGCCATTATAAAAAATGTAATGACTAGTGACTAAATTGTAATGTGACCATTTATTATGTTAAATTCAGTTAGCACCTGATTTTAAAGTCGCATTCTGAAGCAGTATCTATGGAGAATACGTATTACTAGAGAGAAGAATGCGTAACTTAATACAGAGTGAGAAAGAGTCGTTGAGATGGTTTAGTTATGTTAAAACGTATGAGCGAGGAAAAGTTCGTAAAGAAAATATATGAGGCAATAGGATCTATAGTCCGACCAACGTAAATTGGCGAACGGCAGAGGGAATGTTAGTTCGAAAAGTCACCGCTCGCCAATTTATGTTAGTCGGAGACTATAGCATGTTCAGAGAGAGTGACTCTATTGAAATCTTCATCATATGATTGTAGCATTCGATACTCTGTAGCCTTGCAGGGAATCAACGTGATTGTAAATATGTTAGTTGATTATTTGTGTACTAACTGGTTTTCTTTTTCACCCAGGGCCAAGTTCAACGACGTGGATAAGGAAGCTCTGAGGAGGGATGGCCTCACCCTCTTTGGCAGGCTGATCCGCACGAAGGATGTGGACGCCATGGGGCGAAAGGCGCAGAGAGACGCAGAGACAGGCAGGAAGCCTAAACTATCCGTGAGTGCTTTTATTTACAGACCTCAAGGTTGAATCCAGGAGATTAAGAAAACTTTAATTTAGATTGCAATTTATTCTTTCGAACAGGAAAAAACGATTTTCTATTTAAAAAATGTACTTAAGATTCGGGACCAAACCTAATTTGTATTTTAAGGGAAATCGACACTTCGCTCCGATAGTAGTGAAGCAGTTTATTTTAACTTTGACTTCAAGAGATAGCCTTAGCTACAAGGCTTATATTTACATGTAATATGCGATATTCCAAATTATTACTATTTTGTAACTGAATAAGCTCATGCAGAATTTGCAATTAAAAATCAAACAAGGATAGAAATTTTAATTTTCACAACCAAACTACAGACATGTTGAGTTATTGTCACTAAAATATCATTCCGTAACACTTCACCTTTACTATCCATATTTCCATTAACGACCGAAACCTCCCCCTTCTTACAGAGGCGCACCTCATTACCCGAATAGACTACTACACTGAATTTAGTTTAGTACGTGTGTGTAGTACTAAGTTTAGTTGTACAAATTAAAATAATCATGTTACACCACAAAGTAATCGCAATATTAATTAATGATTTAGGTAGAAATTTTAAGAAAAAGTTTTGTTCATAAAAATACTTCCCTTTCCTTACAAATTTTTGTATAACGTATGTTTAGTGACGAAAATTTTACTTATTTTAAATCTTCTTTTTATTATGATATCATATATTTCGCAAGTGATTTTGAAAAAGTGTTAATGTTAGATTAACAAAATATATAGGATAATAAAATTTCTCATCCAATTGCATATTTTTTTCCCCGGGTGTATCTTTCAACATGGCATTTTGCATTACCCAGCAAAAATAACAACTTCTTGGTCAGCTTCCACGATTTTCGCAATTAGTGCAAATGTTAATTAATTATTTCGTAACTCACTTTGAACATTTTTCTTGAAAGTTCTTGAAACGTTACTTTTGATTTATTTTTCAGCAGCATCTCGTAACTGCTCGTTATTAATAACTGAGGGTCTTCCTGAATACGGTGCATTTTCAAGACATTCATCACCAGAGGAAACATTTTTAAACCATTTCTATGCAGTTAATTAATTTAAAACATTTTCCCCAAATATTATACATACATATATTAATACACGCCCCTGCAGCCTTTGACCCAAGTTTGAATGCATGAAGCAAGCATGCTCAAATTTCACTCTATTTAACAGACATGTCACGACAAAGTGCTCCAATTAACTGACACATATATGTGCTATATTTCTATATGGTATACCATGGACGGCGTGACGTACGAATGTCTCCATTCTGCAGGCGCTTAACATTAAGTACAGACTCTCAACATTTAGCTAATGCTAATATTTATTAAGTATCTTGCGGGAAGATAAGATAGCTTTGAGAAGCTTATTGTGTCGAACGACAGAGACGAAGAGAATGATCCCTCATCCGGTGGATCGACAAAGTGGAAAAGGTGTGTTACAAAGTAGAAAAAGCGACAGGCGCTTCTCTAGGACTACCCCTAATATATGCTGGATGCTAAAAAAAGTGAAGGAGCATAGTCCAGATGGCGGGAGTTAATGAAGATTAAGATCCAAGCAAAAAAGCTTTGCATTACTAAAAATTCTGGGAAACAAATATAAATTAAATAATCTATAATACGAACCTTAAACGTGTATTTACGGTTTTATTACAATTAGCGCCATCTGTATATTAGTAGAAACTTGAATGGCTTAGTTCTAAAAACTACCATGACAATCTACCGCTTCAGTCGTAGCGCTAGTAGCCACAATCGAAGCATTGTAGCACATTACTGTCTTCTACTTTTAAGCTAGTGAATTACTCAAGTATTGGCAATTGGCTATTTACTGAATTGAAAATTACTTTCGGTTACTTATGATGTTTTTTAATAAAATAACATTAGAAAGGATTGCGACTGCGTGCAAATCATTGATGATGTCTACTTCCTCTTTTACTAATTCGCGAATTTTACTATCTTACTGTTTTTAACGTGTTGGTTTCATGGTCGTTCTTTGCGTTCAAGGTGCATTTGGTGAATGAATTTGTTATTGATTTGGAAAAAGCAAAAAGCAATTGGCAGAACTATTTCCTACGTTACCCTTTAATAAAAATTGTTATTTTGCTTAGTTATTAGGTGAAGGATTTTCAAACAATAAAATAATCATGTTCAATCATAAAAAGTGTTTTTAAAAACGTCCATATATTTTATATATTGATTTTTATATGGGCAAAGAAGGTATTATTTTAAGTTAAAACTTTAAATTTAAAACACTATTAATAGTACTCTAAAATTACAAATAAATACATGGGAGGGTCGTATAAACGACGGATTTATTTTGTCTAAAGACGTTGGTTAAACGAAAGTTCATAATCCTATGTACAACATATATTATATATGATTGTTTAATATTATTGGTAACAGCATAACCTAAATGTATTCTGGATTCTGAGCTACATGCATTGAGCTTAAGCGAAAACCGTATGAACTTTTTTGGTCACCTGGCATTGTATTGTAACAGAATTTGATATATTTGTAGACCTACTTTTATATGAGTTTCACTGAAATAATAGCCACAATGCATTAGGCAGTTTTATTCTGTTTCGTGGAAGTATTAATCTTCTATCCCCACCTTGTTTTGTGTCTGCTCATTTCAAAGTTTGGCGTAGATTTTTTGTAAGCTTATTTAACAAAGCTCAGCTCATATGGAGCGAACTAATGATATAGTTTGTGGCTGTCTGTCTCGGTATAGCGACAGGTGTTATTACTTATACTGCCAGCGGATATTATAACTTTGTAGACACCATAGCTTCATTGTATTCGAAACACACAATATGTTCGTATATGTACCGTGTTCAATTATGTTTGCCGGGTTACAAATGAAGATCAATAATGGCAATGTTTATTCTTCGGGATATTTCATATGGCATATGTAAACTTCTAGAAGATATTAAAATATTCCACGGGCTGTGCTCGGTAGTCAGTCTAATATTACATTTTTTAGAATACTGAATAAATCAACGCATATTTAAATTAATTTATTTTCAATACACAAACTATCATCAGATCGTTAATGAGCCTGGTAGATGACGTAATATACTTCAATCCAGTATATGTACATGCGATAGAGACAACACTGGTTGCCATCTTATCACATTCTCACGCACATGTCACAGGCACGTTTACTTTGAGAGTCACATTGAGCGAGACGCGGAACATCCTTGTAAATAGTTGACCTTCGCGTGCGAAATAGCACAAAACTAACAAATTTTTAATATCTAAAATAGTCTAATTTATTTATGAAGCTCTGCAAAAACAGTATTAGCAAGAATTTAGATAAACTGCAGTTACAATATTTGTATCATAAGCGTGTAATAGTATTTTTAGTTTGTGAAGTGAAGTGGATGGATGGAAGTCTGAGTAAAGAATATTATTATTTTTAAGAGAACACATTATTATCTGTGAAGTTGTAATTTTTTCAGAACATAACTCTATGATATCTTTACACATATTAAATGCATCAATTACATACAGATAAATTGAGTTGTATTTATTTCTAATTCATGCATTTAATTTTTATTAAGAAGAACACATTCTTATTGTGAAGTTGTAATTATTCAGAACATAGGTCTGTGATGTTTTAAATACTAATTTAATGTATTAATTATAAATATATACATATAAAATCAATTTTGTCGAAAAATATTGTTTTTGCGCTACCGGGATTCGAACCTGGATCTCTATTTCCAATCCTGGGATGTACACCATCAATTGTGTTATAGCGCCAATATTTTTCATGACAAATTTTCGAACCTATATGATACACTTTTTCAAATGAATACATCTGTCGTTTCATTATTTGAAAGCCATCTATAATACATTGTTTTTACGGAATCTCAAATACCTTTGAGTAAACCGACTGCAGACGCCAGTATTATCAATTCATTTTTATTAAATTTTGAACACATTGATACAACTTATATTATTAAGGAGAACACAATTGGCAGTGTACTTCCCCGGATTGGAAATAGAGATCCAGGTTCGAATCCCGGTAGCGCAAAAACAATATTTTTCGACAATTTTTTTTTTATATGTATATATTTATAATTAATACATTAAATTAGTATTTAATAATATTATTATTAATCAAAACATTTATATTCTGTAATTCATAACAGTCTTATTTTTTATAATCTGAAAGTAAGTAACTTTACTTCAATAGTGCGTAATGGCCCTTGTCTACGATGACCTCTCAATGAGACTGATCTCTGAGATATGGTACCTGTGATGATACTATATGAGTGTGTCATTTTTATCATAGGGAGTGAAGATTCATTTGATTCATATCTCTGAGAGAAATCTCATCCATAGATACGAGCAAGGATATTGGTGATTCCAAAAAGGTTTAATTATTGTTTGATATGCAAATATCAAAGATAAATGTCATCATTGCAATTTTATTGGGTCTTTTGTCATTTCATTAAGGTGATGAACGAGCAAGTTACTGTTTAGATTATGTTACATTTGCATATTTAGGCAGTTTATGCCAAAAATTTGATAACTTTGCAATGACTTAATTATGTGCAGAGCTTTTGTATTTAAATATGTGCGCCTGAAAAAGTTCAAAAGTTCTCGGAAATAGCTTACTTAGTATTTCTGGCAAAAATATTACTTCCAGTTAAATCGAGGCAACTTTATAGACTTTGAAAACATTTATAATTAAGAATGAGTTTTTTTTAATAATTGACGTACTTTGTGGTGCAATATGAGGATTTTTTAAAAAAATAATCATGTTGTACAACAAATTAAAAATAACTTCAATATATTTAAAAAATTATAGATATCTCATAGAGATTAAGCTATTTATATAATATTATATGGGAAGTATGGAAGTATGGGTATTACAGGGCTTATGACCTGTCTTCGGCTGGCTTAAGTGATCATTTTACACAATGTAATGTTCACCATTCCACCCATAATCAACCTTCATATCTATCAAATTTTTGAAAGTTATATTTAAAATATATTTAGTTCTACACACAAAACTTTATTGATGCTCTAAATAACAACTGTCGCTGTTGATGAGAGGGACTGCACCTCTTGAAAGTATCAGTCACATGTGTAGTACAATGTTTAGATATTTAAAATGTTTTTCGTCATTAATATTTCATTTTAATTAACAAAATCTGGATGTAATTCGTAGGATTTGATTTTTTTTCATATATAATATATAAATATAGATACGAACACAGAATCCGTATCACATCAATTATAAATACGCTAAACACTAGTGATATGAAACTAGACTAACTTGATCTCCGGGAACGAACATCGAAACCTCAACCTCACATCACCAGGTGAGTGTCTCAACCACTAGAATAATAAGCAACTCCTTATATTTTTAATTCGAATTTAATTTGAATTCTTCATAAGGATTAAGTTAAGATTGAGCAAAAATGTCCCGAAGGACATGTCTGCCTTAAAGATACCGGATTGTAAACAAAAAGATCCAATGAAGGAAAACCGAACAAATTGGTTAAATTAAGAATTCTCAAATTCTTATTTCTGAGATTTGTTTAATTGTTTATTAAAACTCAGCGTAAGATTCTGTGTGAGAATTCAACTCAAATTAAATGATGTTATTATTCATATTATTATAGACTTTTCAGAATTTGTAATAACTTGTTTTTACCTTTACCATACTATGATATAAAATAACCGAACGCAGCCATGCTGTCAACTCGCGTTAGCGTAAATAACGAAAAAATATTTTTTTTAGCTTAAATGACTTTAATGACACGAATTTATTCTAAATACTGAGCATTCAAATTTGAAAAAAATATTAAAAACATAATTTAGAGCATTCATTACGTCCTATACAATGTGTCCTTTCTTCTTATCTCTCTTCATTTAATTAGTGAGAAAGAGATAATTATATTTGTATGTTTGTTGTTTTTCTCGCTGTGAAAATAGTGTGTGATCTCTGTCTTTCATATAACAAATGGTATTTTTACCAACGTATTAATTTTATAACGGATTAAATGGAAAAAATAATTGTTTTTGTATGATTCCCTTTTTATAATTGGTTTTTCACTAGTCATTCCTAAGCGCTAATATTTTCTTTAAGATTATCTAAAATATGAATTTTATGTTGCATGTATTTAGTGAAATATCACAGATTTAATTATGATGGTAGACCTGTGATACTGCATGGTTTGAGAAGGGTTAATGATCGAAGAGGTTGAATATCTAGTAAGAACAAGTTCATGTATTTCACCGTTTCTATACCCAATTAAAACTTGTTAATTCTCAAGATTTACCCTATTATTTTCAATTAAAACTGCAACCTAAACCGCGCATCATCTACAATAAATGTGAGGAAAAGGCAAAGCACCGACCGTTATTTGAATAGCAATAATTTTCCGCGTCTCTTAATACAAAACCGTTATGTATGAGTTTATTTAGGAATAATTGTATCTATCAACAATCTACGCATTTCTTATCCATCTTTGGTAAGCTAAAGATTGTAGCCCGTGTCCACAGAATGAGGCACAGTGAGATAAATCTCAGGGGTTAGGTGAGATAAATCTTTGCTACCGTGTATCTGGAGATAAACTAAAATATCAACTTGATATTGATAGAACGAGTCAAAAACTCAAGCCGGTGTACGTAATGTTCGATTTGACAGTGAGAAATTAGGTGAGTGTACAAATGTCACATAGAACCATTAATATCTACAATTATTTATTCTGAAAGATGACACACTATAGTAGGCATTAAATAACAAACATTTATTCAGTTTTAACTGCTATAGAGAAGATTCAAATTGATTCAAAATGTAGCGTTACTGAATTGACATTTAATATTTGAAGTGCCGTGTGAAAATAATTGTGAAGTGAAGCGAACAACTGCCAATCTCTCGGACTTAGTTTGACACGGTGAACAACGAGATTGTCTCAGAGATTGTCCTGAGGTGAAAATCTTATAAAAATATTTTCAGGGATATCGGCTCTTATAACACATTTCTAACCTATCAGTGTTCTAGCCGATCAAGCACAGCCCTATCCAATTCGGCGATAGCGATCACCATTAATGATTACAGCATAACCATTATTATTTAGATAAAATGTTTTAATAACTTCAACACGTTGTTGAGGCGTTACATGCTTTATAATAAATTATAATTAACTCTATGATTACAAAATGTAAATTAACAAGTATTTGCCAAACCAAAATGGCGGCCAAACAAAATCGGCCTGGAACATAATATTCACTATGTATACATTGTATACACAAATTTCAGTTCGCAGAAGTCGTACAATAATCGTAAATTTTAAACTTTCGAATAGAATCATTTGTTTTTCAATTTGAAAAATGTATCTTCAAAACAAAACAAAAATGTCACGTACCGTAGGATGAAGTATTGGATCACTCACTTCACCCCAATGTAATATATCAGTTTACTTTCAAATTCACCTACAAAAAAACCTGAGCATTTATTTATACGCGATAACAAATAATAAAAGTAGGCAAATGTCAACCCTCATAAAAAGAATTCGAATATTGGGTCAACCACCGTAGAGACGGGTGCCGTTATTTATGTGTTTTATTACATATATTATGTAGGCAAGTACGGAGGTTTCGGCGTCGGCGTCGGCGTCGACAGCGCCGCCCCCGCGGCACACGCGTTTGAAATATCGCCCTTGACGAAATCAGCCACTAATTTATATACCACTTGTAGGTATACCGCTGTCGACTCCGTATTCGTTTATTTCTTCAAGAGTTCAAAAGATTACGTGAATAATACAATTATAATTTAATTTTACTTAATATTATAATACGGTATATCTAAAAAATTCACGAGATTTAAATAATCACCACCACAGTCTAAAACTTTTAATACATATTTTTTAATATATTCGTACGGCAGCGGTATTTCAAATCCTGACGTGTATTTAAATAATTTCCATTAAAAAATCTCCGAAATGAAACATTGATTTGATGGTAACCATCGGTGGGCAGTAGCTTGCTCCACGCATAATTTTTCACCTTAATTGTGCTTGTTTGTTTGACTAAATTAATATTTAAAAAAGGTGTATTAATAATCTTTAAATAAATATTAACAAAATATATTAATTTTGCAACTGCAATTACTAAAAACTCGAAGAAATTATGTATTTTACTGTTAAAAGTAGGAAAAAATATTTATATTACTAAAATTTTATGAGTAAATCTTTGAATATAAATTTTCGGAGAGAGTCATTAAAATTTTCCATTCTAATTCACAATCATGAATGCCCCCGGAGTTCAACCAGTTTAATCCAGTACCTGAATTTAACAAATTTTTGATCAATGCCATTAATGGTTTACCGGTATTGTGAACCTTAATTGATTTGTCTCATACCATTATATTTAACCTCGATACATATAAAAATATAAAAACAATACGTTGAAGGACTGATTCAGAAAAATTAAAATTGCCTGTACAGATGTCATATATCCCACAATACCATAAAATTGGTCAAGCGAATCTATTATTTCAGATATTTGCAAACCATTATAAATATTTTCATCTTCTTTTAGTTCTAAATTAAACGATAGCGATCAATATTATTTTTATTTTACCCAAAATAGTTGGACTGTGTATTTCCTGAATCATTATTGTCTTACATTTTTAAGCCAGGATATCTTCCGACATTGATATCCTGCTCCAGGTTTATATATACTCATGATATTCCATTGACTCGAATCCGAAACTTTCTATAACCGGAAGACTGCTTTAAACCCAATATATTATCATAAGATTTCATCTAAGCTAGTTTATCATCTTTGCGCCATATATAAGGTTCTACTCAAAGATTTTTGAGCAATTAAATTAAATTACAATTCAAAAATAGACTTATAAACTGGGTGAATATTATGGCCAATGTTGTTTCGTTTACTAGGCCTATGTTGTTTCGTTTATTAAAATGTGTGTGAGGTGGCACCGTCCCATTAAAACCACATGTGTTGCAGGCCCTATTCGGCCACCGAGAATTCTTACAGCATTAACTCTTGCATTCTGAAAGACCCAATGATTCCGCTGGCTCACATGGCGCACAATACTAACTCTGCGTGGGTGTAAAGGTCATTGGTGTATCAATTGAGGATTTTCAGTACCCCAATAACGGCTGTTTTGTTTATTAACAAAACCCATCACGTCAAAATGAGCTTCGTCGCTTATGATGACCTTTTTACAAAAATCGGGTTTGTGTTTGTTTGAATGGTTTAATGACAAAGCAAAATGGCAGTCAAACAAAATCGTTAATAACATAATATTTAACAATAATATGGTGTTTGAAATTTCCGGGATTGTAAGTGTATAATCAAGCCCGAGAGGGCAGGTAGAGAGGGTAGAGCGCCACACTCTTCTGCTCTGATACACAATCACCATGGACCATCTGGTTTACCTCGCCGTGCCAAGACTTCCATGGCCGTCCTACTGGTGCCATCAACACTTTCGTCATTCTCTGAATTTTATCCATATATAATTTTATTATGTTTATTTTTCTATTTGTAATTATATCACTATTATTTTGTACATGTTTTACTAATCTTTTATTTCTCTATTGAAAAAAGTTTTGAAATCTTTTTTCAAATCCCACCAGCGGCCCATATTACTCATATTTTTAGAAATAAATATGTACAGCATTTCATTATGGTATGAAAATTAATTTTATAATACCGATGGGAAGACAGCCGGTGCAAATAATGACGGCCTGCACAAACAGAATTATTTTAAAAACATTTAAATTACAAAGCTTCTGTGTAATTCACTCTACATTGCTTTGACTGGCGGATACAACACCTGGTACTCATGTGCAGGCTGGGCTTTGGGTGGTCAGCTGTTTACAGCCAATGACAGATGATTATACCCACTGTGGCGGTGTATAATTTGTAGTAATAGGCTACAAGTCAAAGAGCTTAAATGTAATGAAACACACAACAAACTGAACATGCTACGAAATTTATGAATATATTAATTCACAAACAAAGTTTTCAATAGTTTATAGAATTATGTTATTACAGAGATCCTTCCAGTGATGTTTGACACTAAAACTGAAAATTTCGTTAAAAATATTTTTTCTTCAATATTTGCAAAACTACTTTGTGGCAACATATTATATAAATATAATATTAAGAAAAATAACTTTTATTGATTTATTAACATGTTTCATGACCAATGGTGATTCCTGAGAGTCTTAATATTTAATGGGGTTTCCCAATGTATTTTTTATTTTAAATGATATTTTTATGACTTTTTATGTATATCAATCTTTAATGTTTTTGTAGTTTCTTGTTTTTCCTTTGGTCTATAATCTGCCGGCAGTTGTGCTCTGATTGCAAGTCAGATTGTGTTTATTTTTGTGCTTGTTGGGAGTATGTTTTCATCTTCCCCCCTTTAATATGTTTTTGTTTATACCTCAATAAAGTGGAAGTTGTCGGGGTCTATGAAGGCAATTTTGTGTTGACAGCTGTGCGGCATCATCCTGTCATTATGTCACTGCGGAACGTTGTTGCACAGTTATCACAGTAGCATTAAATAAATGCCAACCTGGTGGCGAATGAGTAGAACTTTTGTTGATAAATGGCCCTGGGTAAGCGGTGGGTCTGCACTCATAGGCATGATATTCTCTGACAGGTGGGAAATCCTGGGTTGCTCTGCTGTAGTGGGTGTCTGATTGGCCGGCCAGTTAGTCCCCCTAGTGTGTTGTTTCCTGAATAATATCCACCGGCAGTGGTACTCGGGATGAGATCAACTTTCACGCCTTTTTTTTTGGTCTCGTCTTATTTCCCGTGAGGGAGTGTTTTGTGTAGTCCCCTTGTTGCCCCTCTGCCCCTCTGCCCCTCTGTCCCCTCTGGTGTTATTACGGTATCTTCATTAATATTGTATTATTATAATTATTTTGTGCATTTTTGCACAATAAAGTTTTTTGTGAAATTTTTGTGAAAAATATGGGGTCATATGTGTAATGAGTTGGCGGTCGTACGTAGTTGCTTGGATGCTTATGTACTGAGCCACGTTGCACGATTACATGTAAAGCATACAGAATATGCCAACCTGCCGGTGAATGAGTGGGACCGGTATAGGAGCTTTTAACGTTGGGTCCCCCTCATTAGACATGATATTTTCCTTCTTCCAGAGCACCGACTTCCAGTAACCTTTCCTTGCATTATTAGGTGCAAGATCTCATACTTCTCTAGATGTCTGCCCATGTCATATAAATAATAAATATTGAATTATTTTTCAAATATGAATTAAATATATTAATTATAAAGATATACATATAAAATCAATTTTATCGAAAAATATTGTTGTTGCGCCACCGGGATTCGAACCTGGATCTCTTTCCTAATCGGGGAAGGCGCATTATCCAACTATGCTACAGCGACAATTTTCGAACCTATATGTTACTTTTTTGATATTAATACATTTAATCGTTCCATTATTTGAAAGAGCCATCTACCTTATTTTTACAGAATCTCAAATACCTTTAAGTAAACTGATAGCAGACGCCAGAATTAATAATAATAATTAATAATAATAAAAATGAATTGATTTTATATGTATATCTCTATAATTAATATATTTAATTCATATTTAAAATATCACAGAACTATGTTCTGAATAATTACAACTTCACAATAAGAATGTGTTCTCCTAAAGAATTATTTTTCTTTATTCATTCAAACCATAACATCTCTACATTCGTAACTCTATCCATTCAGCTTATCTTGAGCATTCTTTTGTAGATCCACATCTCAAATGCTTCAGGTCGCTTTATCATTCCATCGGTATGTACCCATGCTTCCATTCCGTAAAAAATAATAATACAAAGAAAATTTATTTATCACCATGAATAAATTAATTTGTATAAAATAAGATGATTTTTTTATTGCAACCCTTTCACAGAGAGTACTGCAAACCATTTAAAAGTCGAGCTATCAATCGCGATTATTATACAAATGATTTCCTTATAAAATGGTTCATATGACCATGATACGGGCCATAACCTTTTTCAAAGCTTTTAACCTCATTGGTCTTACACATTATTATATTGTTATTTTATTAAGGAGAACGCATTCTTATTGTGAAGTTGTAATTATTCAGAACAGACGGTCTGTGATATTTTAAATACTAATTTAATGTAAAAATAAATCAATAAAACATATAAAATCAATTTTGTCGAAAAATATTGTTTTTGCGCTACCGGGATCGGAAAAAGTGTAACATATAGGTTCGAAAAATTTGACATGAAAATACTGGCGCTATAACACAATTGGTGGTGTACTTCCCCGGATTGGAAATAGAGGTCCAGGTTCGAATCCCGGTAGCGCAAAAACAATATTTTTCGACAAAATTGTTTTTATATGTATATATTTATAATTAATACACTAAAATAGTATTTATTGTCATTTTAAACAAATATTTTACTTTGTATTCTTCTTTCCGCCTTCATGTCAGTATTTACATGTAGTGGCCTTAATCAGATGACACTCGGCTCGTAATGCATCTCCACAGGTCTCGATCCTGGATCGTCCTCACAGCTGACTCCACCTCCAGGGTCGCTTCACTATCTTCGGCCCAATGTTGTGCTAAGGATAATCTACTTTTCTGTTGCTACTTTGACGCAAGATGTGACAGAATAATTGGAAGAATCTTTATTCACCGCTGTAGACAGGGCAGGGTGTGTTGCGGTTAAATTTGTTGCAGTGTTGAAGTGTGAAGCTACCCAAGCTGTCCACGAAATGCGTAACATCATTTAGCAGCAATATATTTAAATGGTGTCTATTTTACGTTTTTTGCTATTGCAAACATTAATAAAAATTGAGAAAAGGGGAAGGATGCGAACCAACATATATTTTAATAAATATCAGATATTTCATAGAGACAAAACTATTTTTATTACATTTAATGGAACATATACAGTAGTATGGGGTAATTACAGGGCTCACGACCTTTCTTCGGCTGGCTTAAGTGATCACTTTATATTCATATATTCTCACCATTCCCACCCCATCAATCTCCACATCTATCATTTTTTTTAAAGTTGTATGTATGTTAATATGTGGACTCGCTTCGAATACCAACCACTACAAAAATAAGAAAAATATTGATTTATCAGGCGTGTTTTAGTATAATGTGTTAAAAAAAAATTAAAGATAAAGAATATAGCCTTAAATAATTTTCAAAAAATCAGATTCTTACGAGGAAAAAATAATTATCAAATTTGGTCTATAGATGGCGATGATATAGCTTATATATATGTAGCTTCGTTTCTATGAGATATCTGATTTATTTGATTAATTAATTAATTAATTAATTTAATAACAGTGCCTTTGTAGGTAAAAATCCAGTAACTGTGTGCTCTTGGACACATTCTAATATTGTCAACATAATTTTAATTGCTTGCTTAATGTCACTGTTTTACATATTTTCTACAGTTGGTTAATAGCAAATTTAGGTGGTTGTGTGCATCTTTGGACTTCCTGCTATCACCGGTGTTCGTGATTTGTGAGCCCAAATAAATTGCCTCTTGAACTACCTTATATTCTGCTATACAATAAGTTTGTGGCGACGCATTAACACGATCCACAACCAGTAATTTTAAGCAGTATTAGTATTATTTGGTAAGTGTAACATGTTATGTTACACTTACCAAAATATGATATTTTTATTTTTCGAGGGTATTTTAAATTCTTAATTCTTAATCCGGCCCTGAAATAAAAGAACTACGGATATAAATTGAAGTATAAGAATTTATTTTATTTTGGGTGAATGTTACCAACGCGATAGTTTTTTTAGTAAATTATCTACATTCTACATCATCCTGTCACAACAGACAGAAACATCCATCATATTACACAGTTCAGAACACATCACAGTTGCGGATCCAGCATGGAACCTCCAGCCAGTACACGAGCAATAAATAAATGTTTAATATTATGGCTTTCTGTATTATGCAATTTTTGTTATTTTAAATAATAATGAAAAAAAATTTATATATATATTTTTCACATTATATGTGTTATGTTTAAATAATAATTTCATAGTTTTTGCATTAGCAGGTTTATCTGGGAGTTCAACGATATATAATATTTTATCAAATTATGTACATTTTTTTAAAGAATATTTCATTTTTTATTCTAATCAGCGACGTTAATAAGGGTGAGCAAGATTGGCGGCCAGGATTAGAAAACAGAACTGAATTGAATGTGTAAAAAATAAAAAATGACAATTCCTTGATACAGAAAACCGAGATAATTTAGTGTTCAGAACCTGATTTAAGAAAAATTTAACAGAAAAACAATAGAAATAAAACGTTTCTTTATTTCTATTACAATTGTGTACTAATAAAATGTTAAATATGAATTAAATATATTAATTAGAAAAATATACATATAAAATCAATTTTATCGAAACATATTGTTGTTGCACCACCGGGATTCGAACCTGGATCTCTTTCATAATCGGGAAAGGTGCATTATCTAACTATGCTACAGCGACAATATTTTTAGCGACAATTTTCGAACCTATATGTTACCTTTTTAATATTAATACATTTAATCGTTCCATTATTTTGAAAGAGCCATCTACCTTATTTTTACTATTATTCGATAAAATTGATTTTATATGTATATCTTTCTAATTAATATATTTAATTAGTATTTAAAATATCAGAGACGTCTGTTTTGAATAATTACAACTTCACAATAAGAATGTGTTCTCCTAAAATAAAATGTTGGTAAACGTCTCAAATATATTTGTGTTGTAAATTGTTTTATCGATTCATGTTAATAGAACCCAGTTTGAACAAATCGATAATTATGTCTACCTATCATAAAAAAAATTGTAGGGATGGAATTTATTCGGACGTTTGAATTAGATTTTCAAATGTAATCTATGTTTAAACCAAAAGTGTTCAATCAATGTGTGTACGTCCGGTGTTACCGTATACATAGACTCTCAACAAAAGAGAAATCCTGAAGCGTAAAGGGACGCGGGCATAAAGAGTCGTTTCAAGACGAGAACAGACAAGGGTAGTCGATGTTATAAATACTCCAAGAAACTGAAATGCCAATAAGCTGGCCACATCGCTCGAGGGATGGACAGTTGTTAGACAAACACAGCCTTTCAGTGGTATTTGAGAAGAATTAATAATAATAATAATGCATTTATTCCACTGTTTATTCCCGATTCGCCATAAGGATAATATATATTATATAATACATTAAAGTTACGAATTAAATATAATGTTATGACAAAAAAAATATAAATAAATAAAAAAAATATATGTAAATACTTCAGTCACGAACATTATTATATCTATAGCTATTCTATAGGTGTTGCCATTCTCTGGTAAGGGAACCAGATTTCCACGAGAGCGCCGCTTGCACCAGAGAGTTGGTGCTGAGCTTTAGCCGCAGCTTTACGCCCGCAACTCGATGTCTCAGAAGCGGAACGAATTCACGTATACGGCCGTTGGCAAACATTGTAGATGCGAACAGTCCGAACAGTATTCTGTATGAGTTGTTGTACTGAATTTGGAGACGTGATACGTCATTACGTTACTTGCTTGTATTTCGACCAGAGCTCGCAGGTATACATGCTGGTGAAGAACGATTTAAACAGGATATTTTGAATGCTCAATTTCGTCCCGTCTAGTCATACGGGAGGTATATTATCTGGCTTTTTTCCATATTTGAACGCCATTATGACCGATTTGCTGGCAATATATAAAATATTATGTTCACTGGCATATGTTTCAAATCTGTAAAAGCTTTCTTATCCCTTTTATAGATGGTGCTAGTACAACCATATCATCGGCATAACTAATGCGGTTCACATTTGTCCCGCCCATGTGGCAGCCAATTTTTGCATCGTATAGTCGCTGGCTTAGTTCGTCCATGTACATATTGAAGAGGATTGGCGACATGCACCCGCTCCGCCTTCACCTCAGTGCGCAAGTAAAATGGCTCGGAGTCGGCGTCTTTCCACCTCACTGAGTTCTCTTGCTGCCTGTGCCACCTGTCAAGTATATCTACAACTGGTTGGCCATTAAAAGTCGCTAGATTACTCTATATCTAGCTAGACTGATACAATTACGGGGTCAAAGAGTGTGAGAACTATGTTCGTTTAAAGATTGCGGATATTGAATATGTGTGTGTATGGCCAGAGTGGGTTAAGAAACGGAAACTTTGTTTACGGTTGCCACAAGTTTATTGTTAATCAATGTGAATGGTGACCCACCGCTTACTCAGGACCGATTTACGAGCAAAAGCTCCCGTATCGGTCCATCATATTCATCGCCAGGTTGGCATTTTTTAACACTACTTGGCAACCATGATATGCCGCAATGCCATGGCTGCCAACCAAAGACCATACTATGTCTGTACATTGCATTAAAAAACATTTATTCAGTATAACAACGTAAGGCAGAAATAAATCAAAATGTATAGAACAGTAATAAATATATACACACAAGAATCGAGGCACTACGAAGGATAGCAAATTGTGGTTCCTAACTCCCTCGCACACCCCTTAAAGGGAAAAAGACGACAATACACAAAAACAAAAAAGGTTCCTTTCGGCAAAGGGAAGCCAAGACCGGCAGATATTAAACCAAAGGTTTTTCGGGCAAGAACGAATGGCACTCACCCTCTTTCTAAACACCCAGCCGTCTCAAAATCTCCCAACCAGACACTCACACACCTATGAATACCAAGAAAAGTCCGAAATTCCTTTCGTTCCTCATCAAGTCATCGTTCAGTTACAGATTTGATATATACAATATCTGTACAATGAAATAGTAGATAGTGGAGCGTTTCCTGGAGATTTTATCTGATTGTCAGCAGTGAGAAGAGTGGCACTCATAAGTCGGCCTCCCGGACGGCTGCTGATTTCATTGGTTATTGTGGCGCGTTTTTGCAGGTGTTAGGAGTTATGGTTTTACACTCCGGTAAATGTGAGGTGTGTTCAGTGTGATGACTGTGGAAGCGATAGACCTCCACATAATAAATAAACTCTGGAAATAAATGCGTATTATTATGAGATTTTTATCCAGCAATTAAGAGGAAACAGCTAATGATGATAGTGAAACTGATCGCTTTATTACATCGTGCGTTATCCAACATTATTAAGATAAACCGCTAGTGGTTAGATTAGGATTAAAGTTAACTAAAACATCTGATTTCAAAATGTCGTAGACCGGAAAATTCTTTTCCGCAAGGCACGTTTGTGGTATTATTCAAATACCTATGTTTGGCGCACATCAATCGTTTCTACCGTTGTACCGCACACAGAAGGCTCGCTCAATCGCTTTGTGCGATCAACCCTGACTCCTCACTGCCCACGTCCGTGTGTTAGAATATCCTAATCATAAATATTTATTTTCTGCGTAGAGAGTCTCAGCCCTACGGGTGGTATTCAGGTCGCATACTGTCCCGCATTCCTCGCCGAGGCGTGCTGAAGCGCGCCCCGCCATCCCCCTAATAGTTTCGGTCGCCTGTGGATGAGACGAGATGGCCCACTGGGATCAGATTAATGAGCTCGCATTGTTCCACTCATTAGACTGAATATCTTACTGAAATCTTATCTGCAGGGTCATGAAAATTGGTGCTTCTAGTGTGCTTTATTTTATTTTTATTAATATAATATACTTTGTCTTTTCTTAACGTCTTGTCTAGGGTGGTACGACATAAAACAAAATTTCAATTCAAAAATATGTACAGGCTAATATAGATATAGAATATAGCAGCTACATATTTCAATGCAAGTCTATGTTAAAAAAATATATTTTTATTTTTATTCGTTGAACTTGGTTTACAAATATTGATGAATCTATTCATATATGCGGTATTTTTTCAAACAATATGAAACATTTCTGGAAGAGTAAATCTGAAAACTATCTTAAATGTCGACATAGTTATTGAGAAATAAGTGAAAAAATAATGAAAAAGAAATAATAAATGCAGCACCTACTTATCTATACGAATTTTATATATTTAAATGTAATAAACATCTTTAAAACAAAGAATAATAATTTTTTATTTTTTTTTATTTTGTAATGGTATAACGTTTGGTTTATTGTTAAGACTTATTTAGCCAGCATGTAGTAATATTGATCATTATCACTCGGATTTTAAACATAAATTATATCATTATTTGAGTATGTCAAAGAACACACACTTACTAGATTTTCACTTACTGTTATATATAGAAGAAATTTTTCCATTAATAAAAAAAAAACTTTCGTCTCTAGAAGATATATATTATTTGTTTAAATATTATATCATTTTAAATAAACAAGAACACATCTTATAATAATTTACAGGAATACTTATTTCGTTAAGCTTGCACCGTACACGCTATTGTAACTTGAGAAATATTTAAAATCCATTTCTTTAATCCTCAAATCGTGAATCCAAAATAAACTGTTATATCCGTGGAAATAGCGAACATTTTTACTCAAGTTACCGAAGGCGCTTGTTACGATTCACACAATCTGTTGTATCGAAGAAGAAAGGGAACCCACGTATAAATAGTCTTTGTGTGTTTCAACACATTGAAATTGTATCTCTCTGTGGGTAAATACTTTATATTTGACACACGATGTTTAAAAATTCGAACTGTCAGTTCAACATACCACATTGTGATTTATCTAATTATAATTCTATATTCTGAGATTTAGAAATTTTACTTCGACAGGGCGTAAGCGTTACTCACTCAGATATTTAATCATCGAAATGTTATTTTATGATACATATCCGTATGTGGATAATTCGTTTCGCCGATATTCCTTAACATTCGCGAACAAATATATATTTTTTTATTTTATTTGAAAACATCCCTGGTGTTATCCACTATAATGAGAAACAAATTGGCTTACGCCGTTTTTAGTTTCTGGCGATATTATAGACTTTAGTTGTAGTTAAATGGAGATGTTTTTTAGTTTAAAATAGTTCACTGCAAATTAACATTACACCAAGACACAGTTAACATTTTGCTACTGAAACATCAATGTTATGCAGATTGCCCACAAAATAGGCGCCAGCCTAAAGTTCTTGAATGTTCAAAATTATAATATAGGATTATTTAATATGTCTTGACAGTTTTGTTATGTGGTATAAAACCAATTTTTTAAACAAAAATTGTAATATTTCAATCAATGACGTATTTTCCGTTATTGTTGAGGAATTCATCGCATATTTCAACCAATTTATCGACTGGTCTGATATCTAAATAGTTATCTAGTCAATTTCTGAGGTCATCGCCGTTTATGCACGTATTTGATTGGAGAGCGATCAAAAAAGATCATTATTTAACGGAGCGACGTCGGAAACGTAGGGTGGATGTGGCAACATTTTTCAGTTGAGCTCCTGGATGACCATTTTATCCTAAAAGCGAAGCCAAGTGTGTGTCGAAAATGTTCATTTTTCTCAACTCAATATTATATTATTCAAGCTTAAAAAATAAGAAAACTCACATTATGTTTTAGCGCAGAAAAAATGGGATCGAAGAGTATATCATTTATTGTCGTAAGAAAACAAAATAGTAGGAAAATATCATTTAAAAAAAAAAACGCCATGACTTATTAGACGACCCAAATGCATTTATTATTTAAATGTAATGTCATTTCAGTAAGATCATATTTTACGTAACTAGATCATTCACTAGAATATGTTAAATAAAATCGTTATACGATTTGCGTTGTTAAATTTCAACAGATTAAAATTTATTTCTACTAAGCGCATTCTTCACTATTTTAAATTTTCTACAAACATTTTGGGTCTACTTTTATTCTTATTTTACTAGTTGTAACATATATAAGAGATAGAGTGGTAAAGAAAAATTTTAGATGAATCTAAATGTTGCTGGCAACAGAAACAAATGATGTCCGTAAAATACGAAGGCACGATCGGATAATCTAAATATTGGAAGTGGGCATTGTTAAAGTTTCAACAACCAAGAAGATGCACGAAAATGAAGATAGATATGAATATAATAAGATTTTAAAAAAGTGAGTTGGTCATTTGTGAATTACATCATTTTGTTCTTCTTACTCGAGACTATATTCCAGGGTAACATTAGGTCTATTATACAACTGCTATTTACCGACTCCTATCTACGGCCATTCTTCTCCAGTTCCCGTATCCTCCCATTCTGATCCAGTCTTCCTGCATAGTTAGCACACCTCTTCCTTGATCTTTGGCATCCTGTCATCTGACATTCTTTCAATATGGCCAGCCCATCACAGTCTTTTTTGAGACCTACAAAATCTTACGATTGTTTATTTTCATACTTTAAGTTCTATTTTCTAATCTAAGTCCATAAATTTTCTTAGTGCAGGATGAATATTATGTTCCAGGCTGACTTTGTTTAGATGCCATTTTAATTTGGCAGATATTTGTCAGTTTGTATTTGGTAGTCGCAGAGAGTAGTTGATTACAATTTATTATTGAGCATTTAATACCTCAACAATGTGTTAAAATTATAAAAATATTTTATCTAAATAATAATGGCAACGCTGTAATGTGTGGTGATCACTATTGTCATATGTTGGAAAACTTCTGATTGGCCGAATTAGGTCAACTGGGCCTGCAACACATGTGGTTTGAACAGAATGGTATCACCTCATACACAGCCCGAGCTACGTTTGAAATTTAGCGAGAAATTTTACCTGGCCGCATAATGTCCTCATAATGCATAATGGCCTCCTCGATCTTCTGATTTGATGGCTCCCGACTATATTCTGTAATAATACTTAAAAGAAAAGATCTACGCTAACAAGCCAACAACAATTCCAATGCTAAAGGACAATATTAGAAATGAAATTGCTGAAATAACACGCGACGTGTACAAGAATGTTATGAAAAATATGGTTAAAGGAGCACACATTTGTGCCGCTGCCAGAGGCGACCACACAGCCGATATCATATTTCATATATAATTGTAATATTTTAAATATGAATTAAATATATTAATTATAAATATATACATATAAAATCAATTTTATCGAAAAATATTGTTGTTGCGCCACCAGGATTCGAACCTGGATCTCTTTCCTAACCGGGGAAGGTGCTTTATCCAACTAAGCTACAGCGACATTATTTTTAGCGATCTATCTTATTTAATTCATATTTAAAATATCACAGACCTATGTTCTGAATAATTACAACTTCACAATAAGAATGTGTTCTCCTAAATGATAAATAAATATATATATATTTTTTTTGTTCTATTTCTTAGTTATTTAAAAACAACATCGGCCAGGAACATTATATTCACCCCGTATTTAGATACTACGTTTCGCAAGCATAAGTCAGGTCTTATTCTTGTTTTATATATTAACAGTCTGCTTCGACAACATATCAGCAGAATTACGTCCCCTGTATTTTCTTACGAACAGTTGAATGAATCATTGAGAGAATCAGTTGTGAATTAAGAATCACGTATTTAATGAAAATGTAATTAATTATTTTCATATCCAGCTAGTGCACCCTTTTTCATGGTTTCCGATGAATGTTTGATGGGGGCACCAACACCCGCGCGACTCGTTAACCGCACAATTTCCTATTTAATAATTTATTTTAAACTCCCTTTTACGTGGATAGCAGTGGCGTACACTGGGCGTGTACTTGGATAATGCTGCTAACAACGATGGCTTGTATTGCTTTTAAAGGTTGTAATCATCTGAACTGGAGGCGATGTAGCCGAGAAAAAATACAATATTTTAAAAGCGTTTTGTTGTAATAAATAAACACGCGGAAGGTATTTTCTATCTTGAAAAATATTAATGACTCTTCAATATTGAATGAAGGATTTTAAATATAATAAAAGAAATAATACTACATTTATAATTAAATGAAGCGCTTCGTAATGGTATACGTTGTGTAATTGAAATATTTGGCAACATGGCAGTTTAAGTGTTTGTATAATTATTCCACCAGAAATTATGACAAAATTATTTAAGATTTCGAATTAATGTGTGTACTTAGTGAATTTTTTTTTCATTAAAAAAATAGAGATACGCACAAGGAATACGTGTCACATTAATATTCTTACTATTTTCAAACTAAGCTAAACACTTGTGTTATAAAAATAGTACTAACTTGATGGCATCTTGGAACGAGGCTCGAACCCCCGACTACCAAATCACTAGGCGAGTATCGTAACTACTAGACCACAAGCATGTCTAGGTACGTATTTAAATGTACGTTCTAATTTGAAGTGGGTGGTTACTATATTTATTAATGTTTATAGCGTTATATTTGCGGTTATATATGAATATTAATTATAAAAAACTTCGTAAAAACTGTTTTAATTAATTCCAATGTTCTATTTTATTTATCCTGCATAGTATTTTATAATTATGGTATTTCTTGCATTTAAAATCAATTATTGTTTTTATTATTTATAAGTTATTTATTGTTATTTTATTTTGACATTTATTACTCCTTACGTACCATTTAATTTAATGTATAATTTAAAGTTTCCGTATATGGACAACTGGCGTCGCTTTAAGTTTAGTGAAGTATTCAACTGTGGGACGTTTATATCTCCTGCGAACGAGTACGGTTGTACCGTAACTTTTTAAAGTAACCTTGACAATGGCACGTGTTACCGTGCCAAAACGTTGGTCGTGGTTTCCTCAAGGAAACTGTTCAATAAACACGATTCAATCTAGAAGAGACGCCAATTTCATATTGACACTGATTAAAAATATGTGTAAAAAGTCCAATCAATCAGTTATTTTACAAACAAATAAATAGTAGAAATAAATTAGTTCGGCAGTTAATTACAAGTAACAGACATATGGATATTATGTCAAAAAAAACGTTACGTTACTGTTCGATCTTTATGATTCATGGATCGCTGATCGCCGCCTCGCGTGCACGTGAATGCGTAAATATAATGGTTCCTATCTATTACCTACCCACTACGCCCTCTACCTATACCCAGAACACGACTGTGGTTTTGTTAACTATGGTTTTGGACCAGTGCAAGTTTGGAAGTGTAATCTGACAGTTATTGTTTACTAGTGGTACGGTAGGCTGGTGAAAATTGCGTATATTACCTTCCTGCCGTGAATGTGTACTGTGTGTGTTTGGTTTCTCGCTACCGTGCATGCTGATTAGTACATCTTGCTATTGTGCTTGTTGTATCACACTTCGCGCATAAACGAAGTGTGGATTAAAGAATAGTTCGCGCTATCAACGAAGTATGGTTTCCAGAAGTCTAAAGACCTGTAAATTCAGTGGGAGAAAAAAATCAAGATACCTAAAATATTCATCATTTCAGTTAAATAAATAAAATAAAATTCTCCCTAGCGGAGAATCAAACCTCAGTCTACCGTGTGAAAGGCAGGTTAATATACAAATCATTGCATCAAATTCTAATTAAAAAAATCTATATTACGTATGTAATAGTTTATCACCACTGTCTAACAGGGGAGTAGTTTGGTTGGCAGAACACTGGTTTAGCATATGAGAGGTACTCAGCACATCTATAATTTCTTAAAATAAAAACCGTTAAGGACCGATTTTGAAGGCACCTGGTACCGATTACGACACCTGTAAAGGTGAAAATAAAATACAAGATGTAATAGAGTAGGTATGTAAAAATGTTGCGAAATAATATTTATTTTATCTATGTATTTTTCAATTTCTCCTAAAAATGGATAAGATTATAACATACTTTTTATAAGTTTAAGAATATGACTAAAATTTATATCATTTTTGATGTTGGTATCTCCAGTTCTAATAAAACGATTTAAAAAATCGAACTCTGTTTTGTTTCTCTGATCAAATTAAATCCAGGGAAAAAACATTATTATTTGCAAATCATCTTCTATTCTACTTCTTTATGTAATGAATGTACTTAAGACTTGGTAATTATTTTTTTGTGTTGAAAGATGAAAATAGAATGAGGGGTGAGATAGGCGGTTTTAGAAAATAATTCCACGTTCAGGGCAAAACGTGGACACAATTTCTATGGGGAGGTGGATTTCCAAATTGGAAGTTACCCCACCTGCGTAAGAGCAAGTCAGAACAATTTTAAATATGATATAGAGAATATTTTATTAAAATAAAATTATCATTTCAATATCTATGAATATATGAATTTATAGTAAATATGTATCCTAATAGTATGGAATATAAAATAAAACGTATATTAATGAAAAAAAGTTTAAATTAATTATTCTAACCTAACTGGTATTAACTACACTATACATAGATTTTATATTATGTTTACCGTTCCAACGGTCAAATGAGGAACACATGGACAAAATAAACAACATATTACTATGTAAAGGGTGTCCAACGGAAAATTTTCAAGTTTAATATTAAATTTAAAAAAAACTACAATGCTATTCTCTTATTTTATTTACTAAAAATGAAGTTTAACAATGCAGATTTTATGTTTTATTAATAATATCGTCTAAGTGCCGTCCGTGTCTCTCAAGACACTCTTGCAATAGGACTCTTAAATCTTCGAACACGCGAGTGCAAAGCGTCGGTTCAATCACAGCAACTTCACGGCGGATATTTTCTTGTAGGTTCGAAGATTTTTACTGTAAACTCTCGACTTAAGGCATCCCCACAAAAAAAGTCGCACGATGTAAGGTATGGCGACCGAAGTGCCCAGGGTATGCCTCTGTAATTGCTGATTAATTTATTGGGAATAATTCCCCTCAGCTTTTCCATTGAAACTTTAGTTGTGTGTGGAAAGGCCTCGTCTTGCTGAAATTATTCTATTGTTGAACCCGGAAAACGGCTGCAGTTGCGGTACCAAAAACTCGTCGATCATTCGGCAATACACGTCAGCAGTGACTGTATCTCGCTGGTTAAAAAAATAAGGGTCAATTATCCCTCGGGCAGAAATTGCACACCACACTGTCGTTTTTGATGGCGTTCCTTCGAGCTGTTGGAGCACCAGTATCTCATGTTATGTTTATTAACATAGCCATCAATATAAAAATATGCTTCATCAGTAAACAATATGTTTCTAAGCGTTCGTGCTGTTTCAAAACGTTCCAGCATCATTCTCGCTAGGTTTCACGTAAAAAATAGTCATTTTCGTTGAGAAACTGCACGATTTGCAGTTAGTATGGGTGAAACTGTACTTTATTTTTCAAAATAATGTTCACTGTTGATTTTCTTATTCCAGTATAGGCTGCAATCTTCCTTATTGATTTACGCGGATTGCGCATAATTTCACGTCGAACTTAAGTCACATGTTCTGGCATCGGAGGAGTTTGGTTAACCGTTGTCTGAACTTTTGAAATCAACACCGGATAAGTTGCGTGCTCGGCCTATCACTTACTCGTCAAATATTAAAGTGAGTACAAAAAGCGCGACGCGCATGAACCAATGAGTCACCATACATTAAATATTGCTCAACCCCGAATGCGCGGTGCGCTCCCGACCAGTGACTCATTGCAACTGGAAAACCCGCAAATCACGCGCGTCGAACAATATCCCTCCCACTTACCTCACCCTGATGGTTTACGAGCAATTACAATTTAATCTTGAAATTTTTCCGCTTGACACCCTATATTTGCATCCGAGTTCACATCATCTCAAAAATAACACTATGGGCTACGTACTATGAACATATTCAAATGAGCAGGATATTCCACGTGGACCGTTAAATAAATTTATTTTGTATGTGTGTACGAGTATAATGTTATGTTTTACTACGCACGGTACAATATGAGTAAACAATATGTGGACAATACATAGATTGTAAATCTGCCAACATAGGGCACCCTGTATATTTTCAACATTAGTTATCTTCAGTAAAACTGCCGCAAAACAATAACAACCTGAATTTTTTCAATTAACAATTATACAAAATACTTTGTTTAAATCACTATTTATTAATTATTCTACGTGTTTCGATACCTGCGGTATCTTATTCAGGAAACAATATTAACTGAAATTAAAAAATACTAGCATAGATAAAAACAAAACTATAAAATGGAAAATAAGTAATAACTAATATGAAAACAAATTTTAAAGGTTTACAAAGAGGATTTGGTTACTTATAGTATTAAGCTTGCTATTAACACTTTTTTCTTATTTCAAATTTATCTAACTGTAAACCCCCAGTATTTGTATGTAAACTTTCTAAACTCTTATAAATATCAAAGGAATGGTTTGTTTCCAAAAGGTGATTAGAAAATTATGAATAGTTATTGTTATTTAGCCATTTCAAATGCTTCTTAATTGTAATATCAAAGTTTCTGCAATTTTTACCTATATAAAAATAATTGCAATCAATGCAAACTAACCCTTCCCAAACCATGCAGTAACACGAGTCTACCATCATAATAAAACCTGTAATATTTCAGTAAATACATGTAACATAAAATTCATATTTTAGATAATCCTAAAGAAAATATTATCGCTCAGGAATGACTAGTGAAAAACCAATTATGAAAAAGGACTCGTACAAAAACAATTATTTTTTTATTCAATCCGTTGTAAAATTAATACGTTGGTAAAAATACAATTTGTGACATGAAAGACAGAGATCACACATTATTTTCACAGTGATAAGAACAACAAACAAACAAATATAAGTTTTTCTTTCTCACTAATTAAATGAAGAGAGATTAGAAGTAAGGACACATTGTATAGGACTTAATGGATGGTCTAAATCATGTTATTAATCATTTTTTCAAAATTGAATGCTCAATATTTAGAGTTAATTCGTGCCATTTAAGCTAATAAAAACAATTTTTATAACTGTTATTTACGGTAACACGAGTTGACAGCATGGCTGCGTTCGGGTATATTTTATCATGGTATGGTAAAGGTTAATTTGTAGACCCCCGATTTTTTTTAATATCGTCCTAGGATAAATTTGAAATTTTAGCAAGCTTAATATTATAAATAACCAAATACTCTTTGCAAATAGTCACTTTTAAAATTTATTTTCATATTAGTTCTTACTTATTCTTTATTTTATAATTTGTTTTTATCTATGCTTGTATTTTTTAATTTCATTATACATTGTTTCCTGAAGAAGATACCAGAGGCATCGAAACATGTAGAATAATTAATAAATAGTGGTTTAAACAATGTATTTTGTATAATTATCAATATAAAATGTAAATTATCAAAAAAAGTAAATTTGCAAATATTGAAGAAATGAAATTCACTAAAAGAAAATAATACGACTGTAAATGAAAACAGTCACCTTTGTCAATTTTTTTTTTTTTTTTAATATTCCGCTAACAATTTTCCGGGTGAAAAATTGCAGGCGGATAGTGTTGCGAACACTGTTTTTATTTGTGAATGAAACGTGTTGAACTTGGTCGCACTATTTCCCACTGCGCTAAGCATGACAGACAGAGTAGATCCTGACAAAGGAAGTCAGTGATGAGAATTTCCTCGTCCGATCCCACCCATCCGCCGAGGGCAGAATATCCGGCTTAAAGTGGGGCGGACGACCAAGCTAACTAGATAGAATTATTTTTCGGAAAGTTACTCAACAATTAAAATACACCGCAATAAGCGGTATGCTAGCCGTTGGTGTGTAACAATACACAAGGTTTTATTTATTTTAATATCAAAGTAGCAGTTGTGCAGGACTTTCGTGCAGCAGCAGATGTTATTTCAATATTGGAATAAAATAACATTTAAAATACCTCAGCAGTGTCAATTTTTGTTAGTTTGTAAATTAACTCTGAGACAAGAAAACCTTTTGATGAAGAAAACGGCATTGAACATAGACATGTAAATAATGCAAGCCTTCGAAAAGAAAATATTTTTATTTAGAAATGAATAAGTCATTCAAAATGAAAGCACACATAATTAATAATCAATTCAATTTGAAAATGAGAGTATTATTGGACAATCAAAAAAGTATTCGAACTTCATCCAACGTACTAATAAAATGAATAAGTGGTTTTTTTTTCGAATTGGTAACACTTTTTCCAGAAACAGACACTTTTACAGCTGATAGTTGATTTGTGGTCAGTTTGGTTTGCCATTTCACCATAAATAGACTCACGCCAGAACAACGCTTGCAAATTGTGTAAATTTATTTCAAGAATTATGCTTCAGTTTGCGAAAATTACCGTACGCTACGTCCATTTTACGGTCGACATAATCGACTATCTGAGCGAGTTATTCGAATGACGCAACTTTAATTGATAATACGCATCCGCAGAGATGTCGTACAGTGCGCACCGAAGAAGCTGTTGCTGCAGTGGAGCGTAGTATTGAGGAGGACCCGAATGAGTCGATTCGCCATCGTGCACAGCAATTGGAGCTGTGTCCATCCACTTTATGGAAGATTTTGCGGAAAGATCTCAGTTTACGAGTTAACAAGATCTTGATCGTGCAAGAATTGAAGCCGCTTGACCATCGTGTACGTCGTACGTTCAGTAAATGGTCCGAAAACGAGATCCTCATTTGCAGCACAAAATTTTGTTCAGCGATGAGGCTCATTTTTGGTTGAATGGCTACGTATTACAAGCAAAATTGCCGCATTTGGATTGAATAAAATCTACAAACCATTATTGAGACGCCGTTACATCCACAAAAAGTCATTGTATGGTATGCTTTATGGGCTAGTGGAATCATTGGTCCACATTTCTTCAATAATGATGCCGGCCAGAACGTCAGTGGAGAGCGCTAAGATTAATGATTACTGACTTTTTCGTTACCCAATTGAATGGCATTAATGTGGAAGAGCTGTGTTCGACAAGACGGCGCAACATGTCACACAGCGTGCGCCACAATCAATTTATTGAAGGAAACATTCTATGAGCGCATAATTTCGCGTAATAAGCCTCCCGACTCCGTAAATACAGCCACCACATCATCAAAAAGCTTTTCAACATTTTGTCAGCGACACGAGGAAGAAGACGACCCCAGGCATTCAGAATGAAAAAAGAGTTTCAGGATAGTCATGCAGATAGTGATGATATACATGTGTTAAGTAAGCCAAAGTCCTCCATTCCAGGACCTTCTTTCTTCATAGTTCATTTCCTAGATGAATAGATTAGCCCACTGCCGCTTGTCAGTATGCAGATCTTTTAGACAACATCTGATCTCTCAGATATATTCTAAGCATAGCTCTTTTCATTGCTCTTCGGGTAACTTCTAATTTATGTATGACATTAAGAGTGAGAATATGATGAGAACGATTAAATGTATTAATATCAAAAATGTAACATATGGGTTTGAAAATTGTCGCTAAAAATATTGTCGCTGTAGCATAGTTAAATAATGCACCTTCCTCGGTTAGGAAAGAGTTCCAGGTTCGAATCCCATTGGTGAAACAACAATATTTTTAGATAAAATTGATTTTATATGTATATCTTTCTAATTAATATATTTAATGCATATTTAAAAATACAGTTTGTTACATATAGATTTTTCAAAATAGATATTTAAATTGTATTGCCCAACAAAACACAATTAAATACAAAATGAAAGTACATACAAGGCAAAGTAAAAGTGAAAATATTTAAAATCAGAGAACAAATAAATAAAATGTGCAATACAACACGCATAAATAAAATGAAAGCATATATGATTAATTTAAAATAAGAGAAAAAATATTAATGTACAAAACAACATGTATAAATGTCGCTTATTCTTGTTGTGAAAAGACTCGATTTACTTTATGATACGATAATAAATAAATTAATAATGTCCCCAAATATGTCATCCAAAGCCACATAATGCTTTTCTTCAATTAATTTGTATACATCACACTAAATAAATATCACGTCTCGGGTTTTATTATTTGACGAGTGGAACCGATACGAGAGTTGCATTACTCTCAAAACGGTTCCGAGAAAGGGTAGGTCCCCCCTTCAGTACCTCTCTGATAAACACAAAAAGTATTGTCATCGTGGTTTACATCAACATTTTTGAAAATATCTAAATTTTAAACAATATTTTTAATCGCAGGTAATTTAACGCTCGCCACTTTATTAATAATAAAAAAATGAGTTTATAATTTAATAAAAAAAAGTCAACCTTAATTTGCCTGGTTTTATTCCGTCATTCGTAGTTTACCCTCATTAATTATTTACCTCACACCGTGCCATCCACTTGCTGAAGAGATAAACTACTGCTACTGAATTATGTCGTGAATGTAATTGCTATTTGATTATAACGGCGATTAGAAACTGTAACTGCGATATTTAAAAGATTTGTTCCATTCTAACGAATAACGGTTCACCGTTAAGGTTCCATAACCCCCGTCTTCAAGACTAATCGAAACTCGAATTTGTCAATGTTTGATGACAATCTTACCGATAATGCATCGCCACAATTAGTAATAATGATTGAGTTAACCAGGCGAATCAAATAAAATAAATAAATAAATAAAGATCATTTATTTATTTGTAACTATATAATACAATGTAAAAATCTGTTTGGAATGTTCCCGTCTCACTAGAGAAATTCTGTGTCGAGACGGGCATAGTTTACAAGCAATTGTTCAATTAATTAGAATTACAAGTAGCAGATAGCATTACATTTATTACTATATAAAAGGTGTATATGAAGAACAATTTTAAAGTGGACATAATTTTTGTTTCACTTTGTAGCAATAATTAATATAGGTATGAGTCAATATGTTTGGGTGAGTGTACAATACTGGCTCTACCCATATTACGAATCCAAGTTTTAATATATAGTTTCATGTTCTTGGGACAATTCAATTGATTTAAATCTTTTAGTATTCTATTAAATTATTTAGGTCCAAAATATTTGTAGTTCCTTTGACCATATGTTGTATGTACTCTTGGGGTTTGTAGGTTATTTGTATTTGTCCATGTGGAAATTATATTTTGAGTTATTTTAAAATGTGTTTGTATTAATATATATATTTAAGAGTAGTATTATATCAAAGACATCGAATTTATTAAAAAATTCGTCAGTGCTCGTTGTGATTGGGGATTTGAGGATAACTTTTAATATAATTTTTTGAGCTGCTATTATTGGATTAATTGCAGACATAGTCGCTCCACCCCAATCAATTATACCATACTCTATGATTGATTGACAGATAGCGTAGTACGCCATTTTAATTTCATTTCATTCAACGCAATTTGAATACAGAAACAGTTCATTTTATAACAAAAAAATATTAACATATTTATCTATGTTATACCTTTACAGGTGTTTTATAACGGCATTATTTAAAATATAGATAAAATGTCTAAAATACTACGCAATTTAAAAAAAAAAAAATTTTTACCTATCCAATTAGAACAGACAATTCAAATATAATTATTTCATCAAGCCTTATTTCATCACACAAAATATTAATTCTATTAAACAATCCTTTTTTTATTGTGACTAATGAATAAAGAAACTGTAAATTTTATAACAAATTGCTATTATTGGATTAATTGCAGACATAGTCGCTCCACCCCAATCAATTATACCATACTCCATGATTGATTGACAGATAGTGTAGTACGCCATTTTATTTTCATTTCATTCAACGCAATTTGAATACAGAAACAGTTCATTTTATAACAAAAAAATATTAACATATTTATCTATGTTATACCTTTACAGGGTATTTTATAACGGCATTATTTAAAATATAGATAAAATGTCTAAAATACTACGCAATTTAAAAAAAAATAATTTTTACCTATCCAATTAGAACAGACAATTCAAATATAATTATTTCATCAAGCCTTATTTCATCACACAAAATATTAATTCTATTAAACAATCCTTTTTTTATTGTGACTAATGAATAAAGAAACTGTAAATTTTATAACAAATTGCTATTATTGGATTAATTGCAGACATAGTCGCTCCACCCCAATCAATTATACCATACTCCATGATTGATTGACAGATAGCGTAGTACGCCATTTTATTTTCATTTCATTCAACGCAATTTGAATACAGAAACAGTTCATTTTATAACAAAAAAATATTAACATATTTATCTATGTTATACCTTTACAGGGTATTTTATAACGGCATTATTTAAAATATAGATAAAATGTCTAAAATACTACGCGATATAAAAAAAATAACATTTTTACCTATCCAATTCGAACAGACAATTTAAATATAATTATTTCATCAAGCCTTATTTCATCACACAAAATATTAATTCTATTAAACAATCTTTTTTTTATTGTGACTAATGAATAAAGAAACTGTAAATTTTATAACAAAAAATATTAACATATTTATCTATTATACTTATCCAGTGTTTTATAACTGCATAACTTAAAATATATAATACATAAAAAATATTATCTAAAATCTTCCGCGATATAAGAAAAACATACTTTTACCTAAACTAAATGTTTCAAATGATGCAATTTTACTTCAACAATTCAATTCTTTCATCAAGTCTTACTTTATCACACGCAATCTTAATCCTATTTCTCAATTTAGAATTTTTCACTGCAGATAAATATATGCTAATTTCACGTCAAACGTAGCCACAAACTAGTACGAAAGAAGATGACAAAAATAATTAATGTGAAATATTATTCATATTCATTTTACATCATTCAATTTTTAAATAAATCAATTGTGTAAGTCTATTTATTTGATAAAGACCAAAGAGTGTTAAGTAGGGGACAAGGTAGTGTCTAAGATGGCAGAGGACTCGTTTGACTGTGTAAGGGATACCAGGATCGATACTCGGTGCCTCTAAAATATATTTGACTTAAAAAACATATCGGAAATGTCTGGTAGCGATCCTGGTCCCGGTAAAGATGATAATAGAACACAAGCTAAAAGTAAGAGAATATAAAAAAGTTGAGAAAATTTTTATTCTGTTTCTATTACACACAATTTATTTTGGGGACCCGCTAATAATGTACTTCATGTTTAAAAATAATGCAAAGAAATTTCATATGGAAATAAGGTGAATAAATCGATTACATAATACAAGATATTCAATTAGAGGAATCTATATAATAGGTATATACAATTAAGTTTATTAAATGATCGACTATTATATATATATATAAAACATAGAACAACACTGTCATTTCAAAGGCGCAATAAAATTCTAGCTATAAATCTCAGATCAAACGTATATTCATTGCATGGTCACCCCTTCAATATAAACACACACAGAGTCAACACTACAGACCACACACCGATGTGTTAAATTAATTTTTCTGTATTATTTAGACTTGTTTAAATGTGTGTTATCTTTATAAATTTCAGGTAAGTTATAAATCTGTCAATATTGCATCATGTTTTGTTACTTGCACTTTTTATTTTTTCCATCTTTATTATTCTAAATTTATAGTTGATAAACTTATGTATAATATGATTTTTGATTACAAATCTTAAACGTTTACCTCAACACTATACAGCAGATACTAAAATACCAAATATACTTATGATACATGATATGAAATAAATAAATATGCTTATTTTTATCAATACGTAGATATGTATTATATTTAAGATATTTTAAATATGAATTAAATATATTAATTAGAAAGATATACATAGATAATCTATTTTATCAAAAAATATTGTTGTTGCGGCACTGGGATTCGAATTTAATAAAAATGAATTAATAATTCTGGCGTCTGCTATTGGTTTACTCAAAGGTATTTGAGATTCTATAAAAATAAGGTAGATGGCTCTTTAAAATAATGGAACGGTTAAATGTATTAATATTAAAAAGGTAAAATTGTTGCTAAAAATATTGTCGCTGTAGCATAGTTGGATAATGCATTTCCCCGGTTAGGAAAGAGATCCAGGTTCGAATCCCGGTGGCGCAACAACAATATTTTTCGATAACATTGATTTTATATGTATATCTTTATAATTAATATATTTAATTCATATTTAAAATATCACAGACCTATGTTCTGAATAATTACAACTTCACAATAAGAATGTGTTCTCCTAATATTTAAGATAGCAAACCTCAATCGTCTTTAATTATATTTATAGTTAGATTTTTTGCTGAACATTACTTTCCGGCAATTATATTTATCAGATCGTCGTAAAACTGTATGCTCGCGAGAAACGTTGGAAGTATGGTATGTACACAGTAATGTAAGTAAAGCAGTAGTGGTAACCATGGTAATAAATAAGTGTTAAGATGCTTAGAATTAATCCTGAGAGAATTCTTAAGATTTACGATGCACCATATTATGATCTCCATCGGGATAACCTAAGACGCTGGACCGTTATTTCCACTCTTAAGATAAATTGTATTACGTCAGTCTTTAATATTCTTAATACAATTTACTAGAACAATTTTATTTATTATATTTTGATGATTTAGTGAAGTGTTTAATGACGTAAAAAATAAATCAACTTTCATTGTTGATATTTGTAGCGTTAATATTGTAAACTCTTTATTTCAATGTCTTTTTGTTAATCCCCTTCCCACTCTTACCAGGACTCCGTTTACAGCCCGTAATGGATGTCGTTTAAATTTAATGGAATATTTCAGCTGTACGCCAGTCCTGACGTAGATACGTTAGAATCGAAACCAGTTGACATAAAAATAACACAGTTTTAAATAATTTCTTCCCTTAAACTAACTACGCCATTTCCACGCGGGGGTAGATAGAGAGAGATGGAGCGCCACACTCTTCAGTCTTCCGCGGACGTTGTTCTCTATTTCTACCCTTAATCTTCCCTTTAATTACATATCAAAGATTGCATTGTGCTTTAGAATGTGTTTTGTTTATTGACGGCTTCGATTTTTGATATATTATGTTTTTTCGTATGTATTATGAAGCCCTTTTAAGTCCGGCTTTTTCTCCAGCACCACATATCGAATGCTTCTAGAAAGCTGAGAATGGTTCTGCGAAGTACATTAATATAAGATAAATCTTCATTGATAAATTTATGTACGTTTTACATGAGAAATGAACGTACAATGAAATAATTTGAACATACAATGATAATCTATGCACATTCGTGTTATAAATTTATTACTGTTACATTTATATATTATTATTTGTGTTTCAAATGCAGTAGGTTGTCTATAATAGTAACCATCTACTTTTATAGACTATCGTCTATATCGGCTTCACTGTTCTTCGGATAAAACGATTGGCAGACATTTCACATCCGAAATAGATATATTCAATACAAATTTTCTAGGTTTCAAGAAGTGGTTGGGTAAGCTTCTTTCACTAATATAATATATTATATAAAATATAAAAACAATGCCTTTATAAAATCAAATAGATATATTTATTTCAAGTACGGTATATTTCAAAATGTATTTGGGTGGGTGGCTGTTTTCACGAAAACAAGAATACCTCGTTTCTACATCTTTATTTTATTTATTATTTATTTCTTAGAGGCATATAATATATATTATTTCGTTATATTTGGTACCTACTGCGCACGAGATAGGTTGGGAATTGGCATTCACCAATTGGCAACACAGGCCGCGCGTGGAAAGAATTCTGGCTACCGTTTCTTTTCTGTTGACAGATCTTCATGTGCGCGGCCGTTAGTCCGATGTGAAAACAACGAAGACGTGTCTTGGTAGAGGAGAAGAAGAAGAGTGAGAATAATTAAATATGTTTGGCATCTGTGTTGTCTGGTACCGTAAGTAATTTGTAATTCCCTAATACTGTGTGTTATTTCAGAATGGAGACATCTCTTCTTCTTCCTAGTTATTTTGTTACCTTCTTCTTAAATGACTTCCTCTGACATGACGGGAAAGTGGTCATGCCACGACAATACTTTCAACTTCAGGAAAAATTTCTCCTAAAGAATGATGAAGGATGAGGTACGATTTGATCTCTGCCGCATATCAGTACACGACGGGATTATTTTACAACCGATCATGATGCAAGAAATTCTTGGCGAGCTAAAATGCAAGAGGATGTCTCAGCATTTCCTGACGTCCTGGCCAGTCAATTACAAGTAATCACGGGTGCCTCGGACATGAAAATCTGGATGAAGTCTGTAGATCTCTGTGCTTTTTAATTATTTGCTATTAGTACTGCATCATCGGCGTACAATAAACAGCATACAATCAAATTGTCCATTTTTGCTCCTACATTCATACATTCTAGTTCTTTCACACATTTATCCATATACAAGTTGAACAGCCATGGAGACATTACACAACCCACTAACAATTCTCAATTATTGTTAAATGTGATGTATAATTACAGAGTTATAAAAACATAAAATCGTTTTTAAAATATGTATATTGAAAAAGGCATTGTTATTAATTAACCTATTCGGCTTCCAATAACCAATCGGCTTCACCTGATTTTTTATTGTTATGTTCTATTAAAACGTGCATTGATTGTGAACAATAAAATTTTCGGTATTTTATTTACAATGAATAGGAAAATAATATTGGAAATTTTTATGACTGACATAAAATTCCCTCAATATTTTAAAAATCAATTGGTTTCGAACGGGTGAAGGATGATTATTTAAAATGTATTATTTATAAAGCGTCTACTATTATTTTAGACATCTTCTGGTATTTTAAGATAAAACTACAGATGTGTATAAACATAATGGTCGTTCGCTCGACTTACCAGGGGTCAAGGTTGGGGTGGACCCTTTGTGAAGAGAGGCGGTTTGCTGGCACCGACATAAAACTTCTCACGCGTCTATAACTCGTTCACACTTGAACCACTCTGCTGGAAGCTCTACCCTTCCCCCAAAATTTGTAATCACGAAAAAGTGTGCATTACCATGGTGACTACAAATTTTGCCGGCTGATGTACAAGGCGACACATAACATGGCGCCTCTGTATCTTCGAGAGTTTTGTAACCCAAACAATTTGAATGGTAGATGTCAAACTCTCAGGTCAGCCTCTACTACAGCCGCAAGAAGAGTTGTAGAACCTACCAACCGTTTCCAGATGCTTAAATTTAGTGAACGAGCATTTACGGTGGTGGCAGGCCCTAAAACGTGGAACTCATTGCCCTCCGTTATAAGAGATTTTATTTAAGAAGAAACTAAAAACGCACCTTTTCAAAAAATCATTTCCATAAATGAAAATAACAATTATTAATTTTAAAAACAAAGATACTTGTAGAACTATAAACGGTTTATGTGTAAAGCGCCCTTGTGGTGAAAATTTTTACGAAAATGGCGCTATACAAATTATCCAATATTATTATTATTATTACATATTTTATTCAGTATCTATTAAACGACAGAATTGCATTTTAACACTTTTTATAATTTCATACGATCAATCAGCAAAAAATGAAATGTGTAATTTTATTTTCTAGTAAGTAGGCAAATAACTCGTGGAGCCCTTTTCGCTCCCCACAGACATGGCTGCGAAAGCTCGCCAGCCATATAGTCCGCCTGGTACCCACAGAAAACCAGGCAACAATACACCGCGACGCAACGAGTCCTTGAAGTTAATGAAGACCTATCACTCTTCTCCTGGCTCTTCTTCTTCTTATCGCGCGTATCTAATCACCGTCCCCAATGAACTTCGTTAATCTTGAACTTTTTATAATTTGACAAACAGTGTAAATTAAATTGTGCTTCATTTAACAAATTAGTATCTACTGTTTCACTCATAATACGATCGCTCTAACAGCGTGCACAATCCAAACCCATTTGATCTATGTGTATAATATATAAAGTGGTAACATTTCATATACCTGCATACTATATACTCATCGTACACAACCCTTCTGACACATATAATCCCTATCGGTGTCTCTTTCGAGTCTATAATAACAAATAAATACAGACAATAAAAACTATTATGTGAATTCAGTACCAACACAGCACCGTTTCCTAAAAAAAAATCATTTTTAAATACATAATAAAATGCCATTATTTCATTCTTTCTCCGTAAACTATACACATGCAACGGTTTTCTGTTAGGCCCGACAAACGGCGAAAGGTCACAGAAATAATCATTTTAAGGTTGAGCGTCGCGTGCATTTCATTAAGGCTTTCCGGGTGTGTTGAAAACCGTACTTCCCGTTCGGAAAAATTACAAGAATGACACAACACTGGCGCCATGCCCCGGCGGAAATGAACCACCTTACGCCCAAGAATACTCATACAAATTTCTCCACTACGAAATCGCATTAAGATTGTATCATTATTGTCGGAATTCAATTACAATGCTAATTATTTGCTGAAGAATATACGTCATCATCATCATCAGTATGCACCTGACGTGGACCGTTCTCTTATTTTATATCTAAGAAGTTTTTATCATTGCCATGATCAATATGTGTCTCCATCATAGACACCACAGACACTTTACATTAATGGTTGAAAATACTTTCTTTGCCTGTCTGCCGCAGTTTTTTTATATTTAATATATGTTGCGTACTGTTAGGTTGTTTCTTCTTTCTGCCTCGGCTTCATGTTCAGGGGGGAGGCATCTAGCCAAACTGGTTCTTTTTTAAATATTGACTAGTCAAATCAAATGGTTATGAAATGAAAGAATATTTTTATATAAGAAAATTTATTATCTACATTTTATGATATTTGCATGTGTTAGAAGTGGAAAATGAGCATTTTATTCAAAAATAATTAAAATAAAACTAACAATAAACATGTGTGTTCATCATGCTAGCATAAATTTCTCTACCAAATTGTCTATGTTGACGCTTGTCTGATGTAGATTATGCAGCTCTCTCACGTAAAGAATTACCTCTTAGGATGGTCCTGGATCCTGGACGTGAAGTGTGGTCAGCTCTTTGTGGTGCCAGCGTAGGGTGACGGAGTTCAGGCCTGTAGTTGATTGACCACAAGATGATGGCCAATTATCCAAGGCAAACCGGGACTCTAGACGCGATGTTCTTATGCAATAGCGACAGTCTGTTCTCGCTACACCAAATTATATTGATCAACTTTTTATAGATCCACCGGGACCCTTTTTGATACTTTCACATCAACGATTAAACTAAAAGAACATCACAGTCTAAGCTTAAACTCGAGGCGCACAGTTTAAATTTTCCCCGGAATCATAATCTATAAAGCGCTTGCTTGATATTTTTAAAGATGACATTGAATCTATTTTCTAATTGAAAATTAGATTCCGTCTTTATGGAGCGAGTTCTCCCGGCCGAGAATATGGAAAAACTGGCCCGTCTAAGGTGATGGTGCATTTGCCTACGTGACTTTAGTCACGTACGCCGCATTATTTATTGCTGTACCCACGCTGTGTCGGTCCACCTGCGTTTAACAATACTTGGTTTTATTAGCCTCCGTCCCTTATTTCGACTAAGTGCTTTTGAAATATTTATCTCCGATTCTCTTAACTAGCGATGATAATGATGGTGAGATCAGAAGAAATACAACACAAAATATTTTCAATCTAGGAACACAACGGCGGTAGAATCGAGAATGGCTCATATAAGGCATTATTATATATTTTCCTCACCATTTTGGCGATGTGCTAAACATGCTCCAGCAAGACGTATTTTATCACAAAATTACAGTCATTGTTTGCCGAAATATATCTTCCGTTTTTCTGGCGCCCCCCCACTGAGGATAATAATTTTTAAATTAGTGTCTCGTGTCTTTCATCGTGTTATCACATCAATTAATTGGCATCACTTGGGTGACACACCAATCATGTGCGATGTAATAATAATGATTATTATTTCCTTCACTTTGTGGCAACATATTATATAAATGATAAGAAAACCACTATTTATTGATACATCATCAACTATTCTGAATTCGCCAATCATCTTTTAGAAACAAACGATTATTTTGACATAAACGAAGGTCTATACATTTTACATAAACATTTACAATTGTAAGATAAATTTCAAATTTTTAAATAAGCCAATAAATTAATAAAAAAAATTATATTAAATTTTATTTTATTTGTTTTCACAGTAGTTCTTAATTAGTTACCTATCACTTATACTTTTATAGTTTAGTCTTTATATACGCTTGCATTTTTAATTTTAGTATACATTTTTTCATGAAAAAGGATTTTCCATAGGTGTCGAAACATGTTGAAAAATTAATAAATAGTAATTTTAAACAAAGTGTTTTTTTTATTATTTTATTTTTCAGTCATGATATTCGTCTTCCAGAGGTTCTTCTGCATGAAATTTAGCTTTGAATTATGAGATACATCATCTGGTAGTTTACTGGATGTCTCGTGATTTAGCCAGAATATTGCAATTTTCGGGTTTATTTTTCTTTTTGCATCCGAATCGCAACATTATTATTTGTAATTGTTAACAGCCCAGCTTATTTTTAGAAATCGTCTGTGGATCCACATCAGCGTTGACTTTACACTTTTTAAATAAAAATAGATTGTCCCGTGCGGGACAATTAAATTCAAGGTTATTCAATATCGAATAAGAAGTTGAAGTTAAGACAAAAGAACGCGATGGATGCATGAAAATATTTGTGCTCAACTATGTTTCATAGCCATAAGTTTCGAATGTATAGAGAATGCGGTGTCTACTTGGGTGTGTAAATATGAAACCGGATTTTTTGTATTATAAACGTGTATTGTAATTTCATACAATAAACGTGTACACGTTTTTTGTATGAAAATGAAACAAAATATTTTATTCCAAGTATTGCCCATCTCTGACTATACATTTTTCCCATCTCTCTGATCATAACCATGTGTAGTAAAACCGTGTTATTGTTTCCAGAGATGTCTCACAACCCTGGATCTCACGTCCCTGGGGGTAGGCTCCTGCGTGGGGACGGGGATGTACCTGGTGAGCGGGATGGTCGCCCGCAACGTGGCGGGTCCTGGGGTGGTCGTCAGCTTCATCATCGCCGCCCTGGCCAGCGTCTTTTCAGGTTCGTGTCCTAAATATAACCTAACACATCAAATTATATTTGTGCTTCTTTACACTTTTTGTGCAATGCATTACCTGTGAACCTGTTTCTTAAGGAAATTCTTCTTCAAAATGGATGGATATAAATAAAACAATGTTATAACTAATTGTGTTTATTTGCACTACTCGAGTTTCAATATTAACAGAAACTCTCATCGACTGGATGAAGTATAAAACTAAATAAACACAAATATAGGAAACAAGGCTTTGGTGGTAGAGATAAAGTAATTAGGCATTGATAGAAGGGGGTGAGGAGGCAGAGTTACTGCTGGATGGTGGAGGGGTGGTTGTAACGGGAATATTGAGAGAAGAGGAGATGAATTGGAAAATATAATATTGATTAACAAATTAATATTCGAGTTAAATTTTTATTTTATTTCTAAACTTTCAAAATTATTCATTTTATTACATACGATGAGAGTTACTATTATTCTCGAAACTCGAGTAGTGCAAATAAATTGAAGTAGAGTTATAAAATTGTTTTATTTCTATCCATTCATTTTGATGATGAATCTCTACATTTTTAATGCCGAGTCTATTAATATGAAATTCTTCTTACACACGGTATTAATTCATATCATTAATAAATAAAAGATTAAGAAATTTTTACTTGAAATAAAGAAAATGAATATGTCAAAATATTTAGGTACCAGAGTAGTGACGGGTAACTTAGTATCAATCAATAATAATAAAAGCCTAGAAATGTATGTCTAATGTATGGATGTATCGTTGTACGTTGGTACAATTTTAAGGTGTAGGTATTTAATGATATACACACATAATACTTTTCTATCATACTGTTATTAATGATTTTCTCTGTGAGATTAATATCTACCTCTTCTATTATCATATCCAAGAGCGTCTTAGGACGAGTAAAATACTAGTTATATCATAGTAATCTGTGATGCCAACCATGTATATTTTCCTATTCTATCGCATTGAGGTTGGACCCTTTAAATTTGGATTGAATTTGTATCTGACCAACCTTTTCTTACCAATACGAAAAAGTACCATCTGCTACAGTACAGCATTAGGGGCCACGTTAGATAGGATCCCAAAAGGTTCACACCCTACGATACATTTTGTATTGATATTTTTACGAATATTCCAACGATAATATGGTCAAAAATAATTTAAGTCCTCCACAGTGTAAGATTATAAAATAAAATAAAACATTTCTCACGCGTAATACGAAAACGTATAAAAAAAATTCTATCGCTAATATGTCGGGTTAGGGACTAGACCATCGCCTCAAAACCGAAACCGGTTGTCGAAAGACGAAGCTAGGATTTTTAATCAGCTACGAGTACATATAAATAGAACTATTATTTTTCGTGGCAGTATAAATAATTTAATATAAAACAATAGGTGAATTACTCAGTGAATATAATAATATTACGTTTCTTCATCTACGTCTGTGACTTTCTGGAAGCCGGCATCGGTATTGTTATTATTACGATTTTGTGCTTGCTTAAACGGCCAAGTCTGTGAGACTCCTGTCCTGTCCCAGCGAATATTGATTAATTAATTGAATAATAATATTAATTTATTTTATAAAATAATTATTTTGCTTTCATAAACAACTTTGCATCAGAGCTCCGGGACTCAATAGCTTTTTAAGGGGGTGAAGAATTTTTTTTCTTTTTTCAAAGAATTGTTTTTCTGAAGGAATGACATAATAAATTAATTAAAGTCAAATAACTTTGTTTACACCACTTTATAAGGTATAAAGTCTACATGTTCTCTTCCTCAGGATGAGTTGAATACTAAAGTTAAAAATTGACATTGGGTGATGGTTATGAAGAAGTAAGGGGGGGCTGGGGAGTAAACCAAAATCGGAGTAGGAGGAGTTAATTAGAGAATTACATGGTCATTAGAAAGGGAAAAATGATTAAGTGGGAAAAAATTCACAATTTTACTTATCTCTAATATACCTTATAACTTGTATGTAATATTTTTAACCCTGTATTAAAATCAAATGTATGGTCATATGCTAATAAATGATTTGCAAATTCAGAGTCATTATTGCTATTTAAAGCTCTGAGATGTTCCTTATTTAACCCTCATTTCAAATTTATTTGTGAGCATTTGTGATAACGAGGTGCTTGGCGTAAAAACAAGCGACTGGACAATTTCAAACGTGACCCTAATTTGTAATGTCACACTACTTACTGAATGACGTGTGGAATATTTTTTTTAACTTTGATATTCATATCTCTGGCATCTAGATCATAATATTATTTTCCAATAAACTTCTACCTTGTTCCTTGCCTACAAAGATACAAAATATCCGTAATAATGTTAACCATCCATTAACGCAAATTTATGTTATACGATTAAATATATTCTATAATTAAATAATGAAATGTTTCAAATATTCCATCTCTTCTGATTCATTCTATGTAATTAAAGCTATATATAGTAGAATCTATTATTTATACGGAAACATGTTTTCCAAGAATATGTATATAATATATTTTACATTAACAGCTCCCCGCGGTAAACCACAATGAATCATTTTAGATATATATCTACACAGATGGGAGATTGCTCAAGAATATTCCGCAGTATTGTTTTTTGATACCCATTGATTTTTGTGACTTTCGAGAGGGTCATCTTCTAGTAGCTGACTTACCTGATCATGTCAAGTAAATTTTCAAGTTTAATATTAAATTATTTTTATTTATTATCTTTGTTTTATTAACCACTAAAATGAGTTTAAATACATCTACCGGTTTCGAAAAATACCATTTTCTTCCTCAGGATGTCATAACTAACTAAAACATATATTGTTTCTTTGACAGAATCTATTTTTAAAAAATCTATTTTTAGAAAAAAATTTTTAGTACCTAACTCAAATCATTACTTAATACAAATTTACTCGAATAATTTTTAGGAAAAAATTTTAGAATGGGACTCGTAGTTAAATTTAGTTGGTTGTTTATAATTTTTTGATTAGTTTTACACGCTTTATTTATCTAATTAAATAGATTCTGTCAAAGAAACAATATATGTTTTAGTTAGTTATGACATCCTGAAGAAGAAAATGGTATTTTTCGAAACCGGTAGATGTATTTAAACTCATTTTAGTGGTTAATAAAACAAAGATAATAAATAAAAATATGAATCTTAACCATAAAGATAACATTGCTGATTTTAAAAGTATAATATTAAATTTAAAAAAAACTATAATGATATTCTCATATTTTATTTATACAAAATGGAGTTTAATAATGCGGATTTTACATTTTATAAACAATATTGTCTAAATACGGTCCATTTCGCTCAAGACACTCTTAAATTTGCGAACACGCGAAAGCAAAGCGTCGGTTCAATGGCAGCAACTTCACGGCGGATATTTTCTTGTAGGGCCTGAATTGTTTGAGGATTGTCGCTGTAAACTCTCAACTTAAGGCATCCCCACAAAAAAAGTTGTGTAAGGTTCGGTAACCGAAGTGCCCAGGAGGGTATGTCTCCGTAATTGCTGATTAATTTATTGGGAAAAATTCCCCTCAGCTTCTCCATTGAAACTACTCTAGCTGTGTATGGAGTGAGTGGCTCCGTCTCGCTGAAATTGTGTTACTCCTTAATAATAATACTCTTATTTATTATACCGTTTTCAATGCTGACGCATCATATAAATAAATAAGGGCCAATTATTACAGAAATTGCACACCACACTGTCGTTTTTGGACAATGCAAACATTTTTGCTGGCGTTCCCTCGGGTTGTCGGTGCACCAGTATCTCATATTCTGTTTATTAACATAACCATCGATATAAAAATGTGCTTCGTCAGTAAATAATGTATTTCCGAGCGTTCGTGCTGCTCTAAAAGGTTACAGCATCGTTCTCGCTAAGGTTTCACGCAAAGAATAGTCATCTTATGTAGAGATTTGTAGTTTGTATGAGTGAAACTGTAGTTTCTTTTTCAAAATAATCTTCGAACGATCTTCTATATCGATTTACGCGGATTGCGCATAATTTCACGTCGAACTTGAGCCACATATTCTGGCATCGCTGCTGACGTCGATGGTTCCGGAAGAGTTTGGTTAACCATTGTCCCTTCTTGTCTGAACTTTTGAACCCGACACCGGATAAGTTGCGCGCTCGGCCCGTCACTTACTCGTCGAATATTAAAGTGAGTACAAAAGGCGCGACGCGCACGAACCAATGAATCACAGCACTTCAAATATTGCACAACAGCGAACGCGCGGTGCGCTCCCAATCAATGACTCATTGCAACTGGAAAATCAGCAAATCCCTCTCCTTGCTCCCACTTACTTCACCTTAATGGCTTACGAGCAATTATAATTTCATCTTGAAATTTTTCCCCTGAACACCCTATATTTCTCTAGGTCTTGTCATGTATATAGCACTTTAGTATGCACTTCGTATTTTGTAAGATAGACGTTGCTTAACCACTTAATTAAACAGAGATAATAAATACAAATATACAATAATGACTTAAAATATATTATGTCACTGTTACCATACAACAGGTAACAGAACAACACAAATGTTTTAACGCAGTATCTTCCATTTAAATTTGAGAATTTGGATTCTACATCATATTCAAAAAATACATATCAAACCTTTTCACCATTGACATAAACCGAAAGCCAAGTTAAGTGTCATGTTTGTTTCAAAATTGTAACACTGTTAACATACATGAAGCGTTAAGTAGAAAAGGTGTTCTCACAGATTGTAAGACATGATTTCTGTAATAATAAAAAAACAGTTTCAATCGCCTTCTTTAGACTAGTTGATATCTTCTTGGATATATAAAAGTATTTTTAAAACATGCTAGAAACTTTTAAGTGAAAAACTTGCTACTTCTGAGACCTGGGGACTTAAGAATATCGGGTGCCCTTTCAAACATGTACAAATGCTATTCTTTATATCTCACGTATATCTGTTTCTTTCGAGTGTGTTAAACTTTACGGCGGAAAGTATATTACGAGTACTACAAGAATCGTGGCTTATTTACAAGTTCGAGACATAATCAATTATTCAAAGAACATGGTATCATTTGGTTATTGATGTAACTTATTAACGAAACCCCCTATGGAAAGCATCTTGAAAATATCAGTTATAGAGGAGACCGTGTTCACTATAAATCCAAATGTAGATCGATGTAATCCAATTTTGGCTTCTCTATGGTTTACGCTATTTGATACTGCGTTAAAACTAAACTACAAAATTCAAGTACGGTGCCGGGAATTTTGGTTGGCGGTGAGTTAGTTGCTCTTTTGCGACAGTGTTTTATTTTAATAAATTGTTGGAGTCCAAACAGATTAGTCGATATAGTTTGAATAATTTTTATAAGTACATTCTTTTATAATTCATGTAAATAAAAAGCGAAAACTATGTATTAAATCAACAAAAAATGGTAGATTATATCAGAGCGTAATATGTAATTATAGTTGCTCATTTTCATTACATATTTCTCTGTAAATATTGTGTCTGAACAAGGGGGTTGGAGAAGTAAGGAATATAGAAAGGAGAATGGAATTTAGAAGAGGAACAGGATTAGGGGGCAGAGTGGGCTGAATGATCACCCAGAACCAGAAAACATGACCCAACTGTGAATACTCCTTTAGGCATCTGAATTTTCTACAAATTTTCAGGCTCCAGGACACATACTCCGTTGTTCCGCACGAAGTATTCTTTAATTCACACTTCGTTGATGGTATTCGATGTACTAATCGGCATGCACGGGAGCGAGAAACCAAACACACATAGTATACTCTCCTTCAATGTATCATTCCCACACGGCAGGAAGATAATTCACGTAATTTTCAGCCTACCATACTGGTAAACGATTACTGTTAATTCGCACTTATCAACTGGTCCAAAATCACAGAGAAGTATATATATATATATTATTGTATGTAGTTTTATGTAAGATTATATATATTTTTTAATTCTTTACAGTTCTAATAAATTGCACATATTTTTATTTATATGTTGCATTTATAATGTTGGAAAAAATTGACGTTAAATATTATGTGATTCTTTGACAGTTTATTTTATATTGGAGGTTATTTTTAAATGTATGTGTAACATACGATAATTATTGTATACACTGAATTATCGTACGACAATACTAAAAATATAGTTTTTTTGTAGTTTAAATAAAATGTATAAATTAAATGTTAAAATTAAACAAATAATTACATAAAACTACCTTATACTCTATATAAATTTACATAATCGTTATTCAGGAAATACAATTTTTTTTTTTTTTCAGTAATGCATTATTATTGGTGGCATCGTGCATTATTGCTCTAGTTAGCTTCATTCTCAAATTTATTGAAGTGCGGAGTTCCATTTTCACAAAACAAGATAAAAATCAAAAGTTCCGTTTAACGTGCGTTTACCACGCGCGATATGCTCTCGTCCGCCTCGCGTACATTACCGTAAGTGATACTTACGTCGCGGAATCGCTCTCGTTGCCCGCGATCCGCCCCGCTTGCGTTATGGCTAAGGTCTTTACGATAATGTACCGTTAAAAAATGTTCAATTTAAAATACGTTTAATAGCTTTGTTTGAAAACCACTACTATACAATACTTAAATAACAAGAATTTCATCAGAACGTGGACTGCGAGATTGGGGTATATCAGATAGATGATGACACGATCTTATCGAGCGACAACACGGACACTTCACTTCAAACAAACAAAATTATGCGAGCCTGTATCGTGTGTGGCGTGACTCATACATCACTGTGTTTCATCCAAGTGCTTTTACGGGAGAGTGTACTTGATAGTTAGCTCTTTAACCTTTACCATACCGTGATATGAAATACTCGTGCACAGCCATGCTATCAACTCGTGTTACCGTAAGAAATTTGAGTTCTATTAGTCTTTAAAATGTGAAAAAATGGTTAATGCCATAAATTTACTTTAAATATTGAGCATTAGATATTAAAAAAAAATGTAATATTATAATTCAAAGCATTCATCAAGTACTGTATAGAAGGTTGCATTTTTTAATACAACTTTCCTTTTTATTTATCTTAATTTAATTAGTGAGAAAGAGACACCATTATATTCGTATGTTTGTTATTGTTTCCATTGTGAAATGAATGTGTGATTTCTTTCTGTCTTGCCACAAATGCGATTTTTGTCAACGTATTAATTTTACAATGCAATGAATTAGAAATAATTATTTATGTATGATTCGCCCTACATAATTGATTTTTCACTAGTCATTTCTAAGCGTAAATATTTTACTACAAATTAACTAAAATATGAAGTGTATGTTGCGTATATTTATCGAAATATTACAGATTTAATTAGAGAGATAGACCTGTGTTACTGCATGGTTTGGGAAGGGTCTTGTCCCCAGTGGTTTCTTTACTTCCGTATATAACACTTGATTATCTGTTTGGTTGTAATGCTGTTATATACCTGTATCTAAGAATAAATAAAGAAGGTCTAAATTAAAATCTCTAATCAAACTAAAATATAAATTTCTTACATTAGCTTTTGTTATTTCTTCTTTTTTTCTTCTGTGTTTATTAATTGTAGATGTCGCATTTCGTTGCAAACTTCTACAACGGTTCCACCGGGAAAGTGTAAGTCCCCCCCCCTTCTAGCGTCCCTTTAATTATTACTTATAATATTGCCACGCAGAAAAATATTAAATACAAGCGAACATTAAAAAATGTATATTTACATACACGTAAATTGGTTTCCCAAATAGCACCGGTCAACAAAAGAAACATCTTTCACTCTCCGAATTTATAAAAATTTGTTACTCTTTACTTGGCTGTTATATTCACACAAAGAGCAGCAAAATTGAGTACACCGTACTTGTGAGTTCACAATTCCACTCAAGTATGCTTTGTATCTAATTTTAATCTTTTCATTCTTCCTCATACTCTTTCGTTTCTTTCTTATACTCGTAGATAGTATTAGCGACTAAACTGAACTTTAATGGGTTTCCACTATGCTGAATCTTGCGTCAGCTTCAAAATATTTTTGTTTGTTTATGAAAAAATCTAAATAAACAATTTAAATTGTCCATAGTTAATAAATTTAAAATTTCTGTCTCCCTTCTTTTGTAATACGATATAATTATTTTTTTATTTAAATATAGATTATTTAACCATTTAATGAGTTTTGTTTAATACACCAACCCGTTTTGGAAATTACAATTTCCTTCATCAGGTTGTCAAATTAACCAACTAGAACCACATGTCAGGTTGTTGTTCTAATATTATTAAAAATCTATTTAGGGAAATAAATAAAAATAATAATTATAAAATAAATCTAGTATCTAGTACAATTATGAATGATGTGGAAACTGACTTAATGACACAAAAATTATTAGATTATTTTTAGAATAGGACTTGTGGTTAAATTTACTTTCTTATTCGATTAATTTTTCACGCTTTATTTATTTATACGTAAAACAGACAATCACAACTTTTTATCATAAGTATGTTCATTTTCGAATAAATGATTGGAAATTTTTTAAAAACCATTTCTATTTAACCCTTCTCAAACCATGCAGTAACACAGGTCTACCATCATAATTAAACCTGTAATATTTCGGTAAATAGATACAACATAAAATTCATATTTTAGATAATCCTAAAGAAAATATTTGCGCTTAGGAATGACTAGTGAAAAATCAATTATAAAAAGGGAATCGTACAAAAACATTTTTTTTTCCATTCAATCCGTTATAAAATTAATACCATTTGTGATATGAAAGACAGAGATCACACACTATTTTCACAGTGAACAGAACAACAAACATACAAATATAACTATCTCTTTCTCACTAATTAAATGAAGGGAGATAAGAAGGAAGAAAACATCGTATAGGACGTAATGAATGCACTAAATTATGTTATTAATAATTTTTTTAAATTTAAATGCTCAGTATTTAGAATAAATTCACGCCATTAAAGTCATTTAAGCTAATAAAAATATTTTTTCTAACTGTTATTTACGGTAACACGAGTTGACAGCATGGCTGCGTTCGGGTATTTTATATCATGGTATGGTAAGTATGGGTAATTACCCATACTTCCATATATTTTCCATTAAATATAAAAATTAGTTTCGTCTTTATGAGATATTTATTATTTGTTTAATAACAGTGCCCTTGTAGGTGAAAATTCAGTAATTTTATGTTTTTGTAAAATAATATATGGTCAATACAATTAATCATTAATTGACACGGCGGTTACTCTGTGGTATATCATGAGTATTTTAATTTTCACAACTAGGTATTGTACTACAGTCCAGTCCCCCGATATATGAAACCATAGTAGTGACAATAACTCAACGTGTATGTAGTACAAAGATTAGTTGTGAAAATTAAAATATTCAATAAAGTTCAATTTGCAACGAATATTACAAATTTTTATTTGCTGAAGATCCAAATCACGTATTCGATTATTATTTAAATGTTTAATTTATAAAAGTGAACGCACCAGGCGCACTGGCGATGACTGAGGTGTGATTTTATTGACTTCCGATTTAATTTTTTTAATATTAAAAAAAAAAACGCTTGATTAACCCCATATTTAAATACCGTATGATAAATTTTGCGAACATTTTATAAAATTATTTATTATTTTTTAAAGATTCCCCGGTACGGTACTGTGGTCGGTTCTATTGTGAAATAATCCACAATTCAAAGTCCATTACTAGCAAATTCACTGTAATATCACGTAAGTTCAGATCACCGCATCACCAAGCACGTTTTGTACGTAGTACAGCGCTTCTCATGTAATTACATTTCAACAGCAAGTACCTACATGCCTGCCCACTCAGACTGATTCAGCCACTTCACGTTAAATAATACTATAATGCTGGCTTACACAAATAGCTCAAAAAAATATATAATGAGTATTTATTTCCAGACAAATTTTATGTTATTATTATCTTATTTTTTAAACATGTATATGTACTTTCAAAGCTCGGGCGCTACTAATTTGTGTTGTTTAGAGGAATAAAACTTTAAAATAAAATAAAACATATTGTATTTGTTTTATTAGAAAGATAATTTTATGCCATTAGTGTTTAAATATGATTTGGCTGGCTCGAATAAAGCGCAGTATGGATGTACAATTTTTGACCACTTTTTGGAGCAGCCGGGTTCATATATTGGTAATAACGCGACGAATGTTAGCTTCCAAGTTGTTTATCGTCTCTGATTTAATACTGTAGACTAGTTACTTTAAATATCCTCACAGAAAATTAACCAAAAGTGTTAAATCACACATTATTTTGAAGGCCAATTCACAGGACCATTACGCGAAATTATGCGCTCATCGAATGTTTCCTTCAATAAATATATTGTGGCGCGCGCCGTGCGGCATGTTGCGCCGTCTTGTTGAAACCACAGCTCTTCCACATTAATGCCATTCAATTGAGGAACGAAAACGTCAGTAATCATGGAATTATAGCGCTCTCCACTGATTGTAACGTTCTGGTCAGCATCATTTTTGAAGAAACGACAGCTTCTTCGGTGGGCACTGTACGACGTCTCTGCGGATGCGTGGTACGAAAATAACTTGCTCGGATGGACGATTATGTCGATTGTAAAATGGACGTAGCGCCAGGTTAAGTCTCTCAAACTGATCTACGATGTTCGTAATAAATATGCACAATTTTCAAGCGCTGTTCTGGCGTTAGTCTATTCATGGTGAAATGGAAAACCAAACTGAGCCCAAATAAGCTGTCAGCTGTCAAATTGGCTGTCGCTGGAAACAGTGTTGCCAATTCGAAAAACAAGCCCCTAAAATAACACCTTTTATATTAAATGGTTTCCACCATGTAAAAATTAAATTGGCTTAGTACGAGTAATAGTCGGTTCCAAAAACAAGTAATACGAAAAGCTTGTAAAAAAAACAATACACAACATAAGTTTACTTCATAAATTTATAATAAATATTGTTTTAGCGATATATATTGTTACGGTGCCTTCTGGCAGTAGAGGATAGAAAGCCTGAGGTGCCGCCACCAATTTAGCTCAGTCTGAGTTCTGTAATGTGTGGGTGTTTGTGTATCGCTTGCTACCTCGGACGGCTGAAAATGGTTTTAAGAACAAACACTGATATAACACAATACACTATTTATTACAAGAAACGTAACAAATCCCGACATTGTAAGCACATTAGTCTTTGAAATCTTATTTCTTTTGTATTTTATTTTATTTATTAAAGTTATTATTTTGAGAGTTGTTTACTCTCGTTTCAATTCGACAATACTGCGTATTTTTTAAATTGTATTACATTCAATCATTATTAACATTATCATCATAATCCCATCAAAGGTTGGCTCCGGTATCATCATACCACAGCCATACCTGTACAATTTGTCGTGAGATACGATATCACATTAAATTCAGAAGACAGTGAGAAAGAACCAATAGAAATCATACACTCCCAAAAGGGAAGGATAGACGTCACATTTATGTGTTACTGTCGCAGAACTCGGTCACACTCCGGCAGAAATTCACCCTTTCCACATCGCAAGAGGTGCAAGGGAGAGCCAGTAGAATGCTCTGTTAGGTCTCTCTAGCCACCGCTCTTCCCGGCATTGTTCATCCCAGCAACCTCCAGCGAGAGACCCACACCTTAATAACCTTCTTTCTTCTTGTTAAACTTTCCTCTTAGTAGGGACATACAATGTTACCGATTTAGTATAATCAATTTATACCCAGCTTGCCGAGGGGTGAAGTCGCAATACATGTCAGGCTGCCATGGGGTGTTGTCGCAGCCTTGGTCCCGGGCCGCCACGCTTCCGTACCAGAATAGATCTCTTCCAGACGGTTACCCTGACGCCATCTCGTCACTGTGAAGTCCGTCGAGCTCACACGTCTGCCATCGCTCCATCAGTCTCCACGCCGTCGCCATTCTCTCCCAGAAGAGCGGCCGCACCGATCCGCTATTTCCTCCCCGAGCGTCTCCCAAAAAAGTGATGTCTTGCTCAGCTGCCTGCCAGAGTTGGATTCTCGTCCCTGATTTGTCTTTTTCGACAACCAATCACTGCTCGTGTCATAGGTCGGTCAACAATAACAATAAATATTTTTTTAATGTGATATATATAGAGTAAAAAAATACTTTATTAAAATGTTTAATTTTTCTAGGAATACTAATTTTTAGTAAATTGCATTTTTAATGTAGTTTTATATTTATAACAGAAGAAAAGCCTTAACAAAATTACCTAATGACAAAAAATATATAGGAAATTAATTAATTTAAGAAATTGCAAACAGAAACAATTTTCCTAGACAGATTGTAGATATTTCGTATGTATATTTTGTGGGCACAGCGTTTTTAACTAATTTCATACGACCGCTCCTCCCAGTGACGACAGACTGACCAATTATATGCTGAGAAGCACCTCCGACACAATACGAGCATTACGCGTGGCAGAGCCCTCACGTAAAACAATGTCTACTTCCCGGATGGGTAAATACAAATTAAAGAAATGATGTTACCCTGACTTGATATTTAAACGATTAAAATTGTTTTCAAAATTGTCTATTATTCAAATTATTACGAGTTATATCAAACATATTTTTATATCAAATTAACTAAGCAAAAAATAGTGAAATCAAAAAAATAACAACAAGAGCTTACTCGTGGGCCGAGATTGAAGGGATATATTGTAATATTGCAGATTTGAAGATTATTTAGATAAATCTGATTGTATGCGGATAAAATTTCCTTTGTTCTTGGAAGGGTCGATAGAGCCAGCCGACCTTTGTAGATTTAAGATTGGATTATTTATTTTTTTACATTAGAAGAATAGAAGTTCTTCATTGGTCCAGTGAGATCCTATTACGTCATACGCAAAATGCTAAAGTACCTATTGCGGTAACCAAATAAAATATGTCTAGAAAATATTTTTAATACAGTTCGATAAAATATAATTAAATTAGTTAACATTGCACGGTTGAAAATGTCTGCCCCTCGCAAAAGATTTTTCATTATTTTAATTACTAAGTTAATTAGACTGCCTTGTCAGAGTTGCGGCGTTCGCAGCAGTTGGTTTAGAACAGCTTCATAAAAATGAATGTGACGTTATATTCACAAGTAATTAATTAACTTTAAATAAAAACTGTCAGCTGTTTGTGTTCGTGAGATTATTAAAAATCTCGAAATTGATTCTTTTGACACTTCAAATTAGTTAATAATAAATTAATGTAGTTTTACTGTCCATACTCTCACGTGGAAGACAAATCTTTGTAAGTACCTTTGTCGTGAAAATAATTGATTCTTGTAGTGGAATGGTAATACTAATTCCCTGGTTAAGAAGAGGTCCAGGTTCGAATTAGTTCGAATCGTAAGGTAGTTTTAATATCTTGTTCATTTTTATAAATTATCAATTTTTAACTTTTTTTTCCGCGTTTCTAACTTTTCAACCTGAACAAGTGTAAACTAGTTTTTTTGTAGTGTAATTTTATTCTCCTAACTGTCATTGTTTACTTTTTAATAACAAAAATTGTTAAATATTTACGTTTTCACAATATATTTGAATACGTCTTTGTAGGACAGGGTATTAGGGTCCTTAAAATAAAAGCTCTCTTTTGTATATTTGTGGTGTATGAACTAGGGGTTGGGGAAACGGGATGCAGAAAAGATGGACGGAATTTTGTACAGGGACAGGACAGTAATGACTCAAGGATCAACCGGATACCAGGAAAACACGACCTACCTGGTGTGCTCCTTTATCAGGATTTGTTCACTGTGGCCACAGGTTTTCTGGTTTTAGGAAATCGTACTTCGTGTGCCACGCACCATGCATAATAGTGAGATGAAAAAACTAATTCGGTACGCAAGGTAGCCATAAAACGATCGTGCTCTGAGGTATATGGGAAGGGAGGGTGGACAGATAAGTATAAAGTCAACATAATGGAGCATTTAGGTGGACCTGTCATGTGTCTTGATATGTGGTTTAGAGATATATATATATGGAAACATCAGTTTTTTTAGTAGAGAAGAAACGATGATTGCACTGGTTCATCTTTTAAAAATGCTTACTTAAAGCACTGATTTTTATTAAAGTTGCGGCTGACATTTATTGTTTTCAAATAACGAAGAATTTTCTAACTTATAAATTAAAATATTAAATTATTACAACATAAATTGATTCTTGATTGGAAAGAAAAGTACTTTAATGCAAAATTACGATATTTCTAGAAAATATATAATTTATTATATTATAGATAATTTAGACACGACATTTTAACTTGTGTTTCCGGAACCGCAAAAAACAAAAACTTTAAAATTGAGATATGTATTTCAGGCTTAGGAAAGCAGACTCGTTCTTAAAAATGTATACATGTCTGTTAAAGCTACAAATAATACAATTCTATAAATAGTAACACTATTGAATAGGGAAATATGAACCTGTCATATTTTATAAATAAGCACTTATGTCCTACTGAAAGGAAAAAATGAAGGCAAATCACAAATGATCTAGATTGTTCGTTCTACAATTTATTTACACAGTAGGGTTTCAACATATACAAATGTACATTGTGGATGATTTGATAAGCAGAACCTTGACAGATGTTCAAAGAAGTCGTTACCTCACCGATGGTAACTCGCCTATTCGCTAGAACCATCTCTCAAGCTTGCTGAATCTTGTCGTTCGTGGTGGAGCATCATACTTGTCCGGCCACTTTTAAACTTCTCGATCCACAAAAAAAACACTGTTACGTAATAATAATAATAATAATGTGTTTATTCTAGCGTGATCTGGTTTTTTTTTAACCCGATTCGCCATAAAGATAATACATATTGTGTTATACATTAAGGGTTATGAAATAAATATAATGCTATGAAAAAGAAAACCAAGGAAAATATTAATAAATAAAAAAAAAATGAAAAAAATTTAATAAAAAGTAAAAAGTTCACACACAAATATAAATATTATATATATAACTACTTCAGTCACGGCCATTGTTGTATATGTAGCTATTCTGTAGGCGCTGCCATTCTCTGGTCAGGGAACCAGATTTCCATGAGAGCGCCGCTTGCACCAGAGAGTTAGTGCTGAGCTCCAGCCGTAGCTTTACGCCAGAAACTCGATGTCTCCATGTATACGGCCTTCGGTAACCATTGTAGATGCGCTGCAATAACACGCCAATCCGAACAGTATTCTATATGATTGTTGTACTGAATAAAGCACTGTCCCCGTATTGTGATAAAAGTGATGATTTTCAGTTCCTTTCACACCTTTTGATTAGAGAAATCGGATCGCTGCTAGTTAGTCCTCTTTTGTGCAAACTGCTAGCGGAGCGGATATGTTTACACTGCAATAGTCGGAAGGCAAATCACGTAATTGGGATTTAATACCGTGCACGTGACCGCAGTAATACCAACTCTAAGCACGCATGAAGAATTTAAGAAGGCAGTATGACAGCCTTCTTGGTGTGTTATGACAAAAGTGTAGAAAATTTTTGACTCTCCTTCGAACATACATTTCATTGAATAGAAGTATCAAATTCCTTTGAAAATTACATATTTTAGTTTAGTTCTGATTAATATAGATTTTAAATAGTTAAGACAAATTATATTATTTCATAGAGACGAAGCTATTTATATTATATTAAATGGGAAAATATGGAAGAATACCGCCTATTTTCAGCTAGCTTAAGTCATCACTTTACACAAATTAACGTTCACTAATTCTACTTTTAATCAACCTCCACATCTATCAAATTTTTGGAAGTTATATATATGTTACCGTGTAGAAAATTTCAAGTTTTTCGCTGTCGCCATCTATGGTTTGAAATTTAATATTTATTCACTTGAAACAGCATAGATGTCACTAATGAGAATCTTGTTTATTTAAAAATATGAAAGCTATATTCTTATATATACCAGCCGAAGATAGGTCGTAAGCTTACTTCCATACTTCCCATATAATATGAAATGCTTCGTCTCATATCTATAAGTTGTCTTAATAACAATGTCTTTGTAAGTAGTTAAATTATATGTGGGTGACTAAGCTTAGATAAACAGCAATAAAAATTGTATGAAGACAGATTGGATTTTGATTGGTCAACAAATCGACACAAACAGAGATGACCAATCTGACAAAGATATAGAGAAATCGGTCTACCCTAAAATAACAAATAACCGTCTGGTGAAAAGTCTGGTAATCTCCGTAGTACTCAATATGTGAAATGAAACATGGACATTAAAAAAAAAAGGAAAATAACATGTTGGATGCCCTCGAGGTATGGTGCTGCACAGACATCTCTATCCTACTGGATTATCGAAAAACTGTCGACATCATGCAAGGGAAAAATTATCAAATATTTTGGACATGTTGCCAGAAGAAACTATGAGATTATCGAGAAACTCGCAATCACAGGGACAATTGAATGAAAGTGAGCAAGTTGATAGACCAAACAATAAATAAAGAACTTAACACTACGATCAGCCGCGGTCTACGTGGCTCAGGACCGGGAGGAATGGAGACGTGCACCATGTTCCAATTGTTCACCGAGTTCCAGACATGTCAGGGGACGAACATTAAGTACACGATACAGAAGATCAACAAGTATCGAAGCAGCGCGAAACAAGGAAAGATGGAAGCGCCTAGACGAGACTGTGAGCCTCTGACTCTCCTGACGATGATACATATTAAAGTCGTTCACAATATAATAACATAAATGGTATACATTGTATACAAATGTAACGTTAATAGATAAATAAATAAAATTATCGTCATCATCAGGATGCGCGTCTTCTGATGCCATCGCTCCATCGGTTAATACATCCGACACTCCTCCTACGAGTGCGAGGCTTCCACTCCAAAACCGTTTTTCTCCACCATCCATCATCTCATTCATTCCTCTTCCTTCGTCCAGAACATTGTCAATGGAGTGCGCATTTTCTCAACCATCTAATATTATCTTTAGTGATAAGAAAAAATACTACTCTTGACTCACCGGTGTGATTGTGATTGATATTCGATAATAGCAGTGATTGAAAACTGTGACTATGATCACATTTTTCAATCACAATAAACTTAAAAAAACATAATTTGAGCGTATTTACTTATATTATTCAAACTTCATCACAAAAATCAAGAAAACTCTTTAAATAATATGAGTTTAGTTTTCGGGTCAAATGCGTAAAACGTTTTTGGCAGAATGTACTAGACGGCGCTGATTACGAATTATAACGTCATTCCTTCATGAATATTTTCGTTTCGTATGCACATGCGCCGAATCACGGTTGACAACAAAATATAAATAAAATAATCCCGAAACGTGATATTCCCAAATATTCAATAAGATATCAGTGATTGACTTACGGTTCGTGATTTTGAGTTCATAAATAATTACCAAACTTCTCTAGCGAATTTGTACATTGGGTTCTCGACCTTTAGTGATATTCTCCTTTCACTTCTCACATCCCGGCTCCGTATGTTAGTATTTGGAGAACGCAATATTTATAAGGTTTAAAGACCTTAAAAATTGTGGTATTTTTGCTTTGCTTACTAATATATAAATATATATATATATTAGTATTTGGAGAACGCAATGTTTGTAAGGTTTAAGGCCTTAGAAATTACAGTATTTTTCTTTGCGGATAATATGGTCTAACTTTCCAAAGATAAACGTAAATAAATATATATATATACTTATTGTGATGTCTATGCAAGATACTCCAGGATCGGATTTATCAGGAGATAGTATTCGCGGCAGTAGGTAGTCAATCAAAAGACATTGTCAGGTAACAATTTACAGTACTTTATTGATACCCAGATACGATACGCTAGAATACATGTTGTATGTTACGCGACGGAGCACTCGCTTAAATCACCTCGCGCGCTCACAAACCCACGTACACACACACATACCTCTTACTTCGCGAACAAATACACGCACACACGAATACTTATATTTATCATATACGGAAAGATACGTATATTTTATATATTAAATCTTAATTTATTTTTGTGTATCACATTGTGTCATATCAAAGATAATAAATAAAAATACATCTTATTGAAGTGTACTTTTTTTTGAAATGTGGGGTTATAGATCTGATAATACTATATTATCAGTAAATATATCACTAATGGAATCTTTTAAAGCACTTTTAATATTTTTGAGTCGGATCCTTTGTCGTAATTTTAAACTGGACACTTTTGAGGAAATCTTCAGTTTTAGAAATGTAGTCAACTTTATTCATCACTATTAACGTATGACCTTTATCAGCTTTAGTTAAGATTAAATTTTCAGTATTTAAAGTTTCTCGTTTGTAAATGTGTATGGTAAAACGGGTATAAATTTTAATATAAGAGTAAGAGAGCATTTGAGATGTTTGAACAATAGTGGGTTTTCAGAATTTGCTAATCATTTGATAGAAAATGGTCATGGTATTGATAAAAAATTGGGATTGTCAATTTTGCATATAAACGGTGTTGGTCACAAATTAAATAATTTGGAATCGTTGGAGATAAATAAAGCGTGTAAAACTAATTAAAAAATTATAAACAACCAACTAAATTTAACTACGAGTTCCATTCTAAAATTTTTCCCTAAAAATTATTCGCGTAAATTTGTATTAAGTAATGATTTGAGTTAGGTACTAAAAGAATTTATAGATTTTTTAAAAATAGATTCTGACAAAGAAACAATAATATATGTTTTAGTTAGTTTTGACATCCTGAAGAATAAAATTGTATTTTTCGAAACCGGTAGATGTATTTAAACTCAATTTAGTGGTTAATAAAACAAAGATAATAAATAAAAATACTAAAACATATTATATATAAGACAACAGATATATGCCTCAGCTAATGGTCATTTAATCGCAAAAATGTAAGTGATAAGATTACATAATAACCGTTTTTAAATGTTTCCATTAATATATAAATGTAATTACAAATTATATATACCTTCACAAGAACCTTCATTTGGTATTACGTGGAATTTGTCAATTTCCGTACCCATGCGATTCAATAATTAGTTCAGTAATTGGAAAATTGGTTTCGTGGTTCGCATAACTGTAGATAAGATTGTTTTGTATATACGATTTTGATTTGACTTGCAGATATCTTTACTAGAGGGACCGTGCTACGGCAATGATAAATAGTTGACGTTGCATTTGTAAAGACCATCTTCTCCAATTTCCTGAGGGACGTTACGTCTGCGGTGTGACCTGTTGATGTCCTCGTCTCCAGCTTGCTCTGCAACCCACAGTTCGTAATAGTTAAAACGGAGTAAATGTTTAGAATAAATTGCTTCGATTTGGTTCATTTTTCATTTCATCATTCAATGATATCAAATTATGGCGCTCACAAGTATTAAAAAAGTTAAAACACTTTAAAATTAACACACGTGGTATATTTGACATTTAAGATTATAGAAAATTGACGTTTCAATGTGCGTTTACCATAGAAAAGAGAGAAATAAATTAATACGTGAACCATAGACAATATAGTTTTTTTACAAATGTGTTTAATCAAAATACAAATAATAGCAAATAAACAAACCTAGCCTAAAAAAAATAATGTTAATTATAATTATATAACCAAACCTAACCTAACCTATAAATAAAAATGTAATTTTAATTAAATAACTACATCTAGAACCGTACCTAAAAATAAAATTTTAATTCAATAACCAAACTTAGAACCTTGTCTTAATGAAAATGTGTTAAGATACGTATTCGGCAATGTAATTCCTTTAATTTTTTATCTATGGTAAACGTAATTTGATGTTATCTTTGAATGAAACGGATGAAACATCTATTTTTTATAGCCTTAAATGTCAAATGTACCGTGAAAAAGCGAAACTTTAAAGTGTAATAACTTTTTTAATACTTGCGAGCGTCTTAATATGAGTTCATTTATGTAATTGGGGCACTCAACTATGGCGGGTAAAATAAATATGAACTAAATCGGAACAATTGGTGATATTATGAAGTTTAGCCAAATGTTTGTAATTTAATATTTAATGACTCATGTTAACTTATCAACGTAGGTAGTTGTACAAATCTATCATGGTTTTAGGTGATGTCTATGTACATGTACAGTAGTACCTTGGTATACGTATTTAATTCATTCCAGATATTTATTTTAACAAACTAATTTTTCCCATAAGAAATAAAGGGAAAATGATCAATCCGTTCCCATGAAAAAAAATCTTATTGTTATTGGCATATTATATAGTGATGGGGTTGTATAAAATATATTAATCACTGCCTAATATTAAAATATATAAATACAAAAGCAATTGAATAAAATAAATGACAATTTGGACAATCATCAAGGTTGACGATTAAGTACTAAAAATCTGTCCAAGAAATTTTCTTCTGTCTTCTCCTCGGGATGTTTCGGAAATGTGACAATATCTGGTCATTGACAATGCAATTACGGCTTTCTCGACTTCTCATTAACTTTCTTAGAACTCACGGTTAATGAATTTACAAAAAAAATCGCGAAAAAACACAAAATCACGCGAAATTCAGAGTTATAGCGCGCGTTGTTCACTGGATGGTAGAAACAGTCATACTGACACTCGTGATCAGTCGTGGCAGAGATACCCTCTCTCCAAAAACTGAATTCAGCCGAATGAGACCGAAAACGTGAGCGCGCACCATTTGACGCACGCAAGTCGTCGCCAAACAAAAAAATTTCGCTTATACAATTTTGGACTTATACCAAAGCAGACGTATACCGAGGTATCACTGTATCCAACATCGTTATGATATCGAATAATAATAATAATGGATAATTTGTACAGCGCCGTTTTCGTAAAAATTTTCACCTCAAGGGCGCTTTACACATGAACTGTTTATAGATCTACAATTATCTTTGTTTTTTAAAAATTAAAAATCGTAATTTTCACTTATGGAAATGATTTATTTCGTCATCGAACGTCGTGTTCACTGGTTTGAACTTTTGTCTCTTTTTGTCCATCTCAAGCTGATCAAGTCTCCAGATCAAAATCTCAACATGTATACATAGTATTGAAATGTATCTCAACTAAATCTCCGATATTATCTCATCGTGTCTCTGTCCACAGGACTTAGCACAAGATTAAATAACTAATAATACAATGACAAAAATAAATCTATTGCATCTTCAAACTTGTTATTCATTAATTTTAAAAAATATTGTATTATCGTTTATTCAATAATTTTGCGCTCAGATATTTTAATTGTTCGTATAATATATATATGTTTAGTTTTTATTATTGAAAATCAACAGTCTGCTCCATGTGAGCATCCTCAGAATATGTGATACAGAAGAAAGAATAAAATTAATTTTCAATAATAAATTTTTCATATACAGTGCACAGATTATATTAAAAGGTGGAATGGAATATATCGGAGATGTATTAAAACTATATGAACTCAATATAAAAATAAAAGTGTCAGTTAGTATTAGAGACTGGCTGAAATGGAAGTGAAGTCGACAAAATCGTAAGTGACACTAAGCCAATAAAATAAGTATTTTTAGAAGTGCCTCACCTTTTTTCAATTGTGATTGTACGGGGAAATTATGACCGGAATAAATGATATATTATATTTCATACTTTTAAAATCAGCAATGTTATCTTTGTGGTTAAGATTCATATTTTTATTTATTATCTTTGTTTTATTCACCACTAAAACAAAGATAATAAATAAAAAAATATTATATTTCAATTATTATTACCTTAGCGATGTTGAATTATTTTTCAAAATATATTTTAATAAATCCACGCTAAAGTACCGCCACATTGACATCATCTTTTAAAATTGTTTTGAAATATATAATTTCGCAAAATACAAATTAGTTTCAAATGGTTTAAAAGCGTAACTTTTTATATTTTCGTTCATATCATACGACGTAAAAACTATTCATGGATAGAACATGTAATTTAAGTTTTTTATTACGTACACTCTTGATGGAATAGGTTTTAAATGTAGAATATGTTTATTAATCACCCAGTATGTCGCTAAACTTGCGTTATGAATCATCTATTATTTTGCGCGGTTGTTTTAGTAGGTGTATACAGGGTGGCCTAAAAAAAATTGAGAACATCTCGTAACACACGAGTTATTTCAAAACATAATATAATTAATTACAATTCTTAATGTAATTTTTTTTGCACAATATTTAGCTTATCAGAAATCATATACACACTCTATATTGCATTATCTACTGGGTTCAAATCTGGGGTGTTAGGTGGCCACATGCCTGGCTCGATGAAATTAACATTCTCACGACGAAGAAAGTTGATTGTATTGGTTGACTGGCTGTGTGAAATGGAGCTCTAGTTATGCTGTAATGTCTAGCTATACTTCAGGTATTGTTTTGAAACCATTTGATCATTTTCCTAGCACCCCAACGTTTTTAAAATCGCAATGTTTGATCAGAATACGGTCATCTGCAGTGATTTTTGTCATTCTGAGCAACAATTTGAATAAACCAAATATAAAAAATGGGAAAATTAATAATCAAAGATGGCGACCGGAAATTGTCGAAATAAAACGTAACGTAAGTAAATAAGTAAACTATTGAAGCTATTGTTGATACAGTTAAACTAATTTTGATGTAATTATATCACATTTTACGAAATGTTCTCACGTCTTTTTTTGGGCCACTCTGTAGGTTAAATATTAAAAATATGAGAAAAACCAGGGTTTAGCTATGGTTTACAATACCGGTAAATCGTTAATGGTGTTGTTCAAAAATTCGCTAAATTCAAGTATGTAAATCAAATTTGTTGAGTTCCAATTCGGGTTTATGGATTAGAATGGAAAAATTTTATGACTGACTCACGGATCCAGTACACACGTTACCTTTAGCGACTTTCAGAGATAAAATTATCATTGTGAAACTTACTAAAACATGTCTTTGTTTTTGAGCAGCGTCATTGAGGGTGACTAAACTGTAACATATGGTATTTAATATACTCGTTGGGTAATGGTGTGGTTGGTTGGGGGGGGGGTGCATATAGTTTGCGTAGTCCTAAAGTGTAACTAGGCAAAAATTGTTTTAGATCGGTTAAATGGTATCGGATTGTATAAAGACATTCAATGTTATAAAGATGTCCCAAAAATATTATAAATTCAATATTGATTATGCCAAATGTATGTTTTATTAAAATTTCAAATCAAAGATAAACCAAATGGTAAACATTTTGTATTTGGGTGCATTGAAACTAACGGCTACCTTTAATTCTTCAGTTTTGCACCATCAACCTTTAAAAACAACCACCCCTTAAAAAATACATAGGCGTATTTAGTTTTATCTCTTCCACCAATTCATATGTTGGGTAAAATATGATCTCATATCACGATGGTAGTGGAGATGTGTTGGAAATAAAACTTCTCATTAATATGTAAAACATATTCAATAGGCTCACATTAAAATGCAATGGACGCTCGATTTTGTAACTACTGTTCCATTTGTATACGTTTTATTGGAACATTCTATATATACATAGGTTCAAATTGTTGATATTTCTATTTTTTTTAATGTCAATGCTAATTGTGTATAAATAATCGATTTATATTTAAATGTACTTTTTTATAAAATGGTTTTAATAATGCAATGATTTGAGTTATTTTAACTGATTCATTTCGTGCGTTAATTAAAGAAATTTTACGTCCAGAAAAAAAAGTTTTTTTCTATGCAGATGGGGGGACAGTCGCGTAAATAGCATTGAAGAGATTTTGATGATCTAATTTTGGAAAGTGGTTCGAAATTCACTTAACCCCCAGGTCGAATGCACTTTGATGCACTTGAAAGCACTTTGTCGATTGGACCACAGAGTAGCATTCCTAGTTAGCCTTTTACGTACAAAGTAAACACTCGCGCATCAACCTGCTTAGTGTCTGCTACACTAAACTTAAATTGGTAACTGAACTACTAACTACTGAAAATAACTTGGCCCCGCTTATGGGTTCTGTTGTTTGGCTGCTTTGATATCATAATACCGAATAATTCTGTTCAGATAGATACCAGACCACTCTGTAATATAATATGTTTAATTAATTTCTAGTGAAAACAAATTTATAGTAAATTTGCAATATAAAACAATAATTTTAATAATTAAGGAGAACACATTTTTGCTGTGATGTTTTAAGGTTTTACTCAAAGGTATTTGAGATTCTCCGTAATATAAAATGTATAAGTAATGTAAATGTAGTAAGTAAAATGGAACGGTAGATAAATCAATTTGAAATATTACATAATATAAATTAAATATTTGTCGATAATGTATTCGAGTGCTATAGCGAAAGTGGTCCAGATTCGAATCCAGGTAGCAACTAAATATTTTATCGATAGATAAGATTTTTTCTACATATATATTTCTAATTGATTCATTTAATTTGTGTTAATTTAAATAAATTTGAGGAATCAGTTAGACACGTATGCAGAAAAAATAAATCTATCTAAGAAGTGTAAAGCGTGTCCAGCACAAAAATTTCACGATTAAATTGCAATTGTTCGTAAACTATCAGGGTGAGGTAAGTGGAAGGGGTATTGTTCGATGCGCGTGATTTGCGGATTTGCCAGTCGCAATGAGTCATAGGTCGGGAGCGCACCGCGCGTTTGCGGCTGAGCAATATTAAAAGTGCGGCGATTTATTGGTTCGTGAGCATCGCGCTTTTCGTACTCACTTACGTAAGTGATGGGCCGAGCACGCAACTTATCCGGTGTCGGGTTCAAAAGATCAGATAAAAAAGGACAATGTCCTATTAACCTAATTCCTCCGCGACCATCGACGTTAGCAGCGATGACAGAACATGTGGCTCAAGTTCGTCGCGAAATTATGCGCAATCCGCGTAAATCGATAAGGAAGACTGCAGCGTGTACTGGAATAAAAAAATCAACAGTGCACGTTATTTTGAAAAATAAATTACAGTTTCACCCATACAAACTGCAAATCTTGCAGTTTCTCAACGTAAGAAAATGAGATATTGTTTACTGACGAAGCAAATTTTCATATCGATGGCTATGACAATCCGAGGAAACGCCATCAAAAATATTTGCATTGTCCGAGAACGACAGTGCGGTGTGCAATTTCTGCCCGAGGGAGGGACAGTCACTGCTGACGTGTATTGCCGAATAATCAACGAGTTTTTGGTACCACAACTGCAGCTGTTTCCCGGGTTCAACGACAGAACACAATTTCAGCAAGACGGGGGCCACTCCGCACACCGCTAGAGTTTCAATGGAGAAGCTAAAGAGAATTTTTTCCAATAAATTAATCACCAATTACGGAGACATACCATCCCGGGCACTTTGGTCACCGAACCTTACACGACTTTTTTTGTGGTGATGCTTTAAGTTGAGAGTTTACAGCGACAATCCTCGAACCATTCAGGCCCTACAAGAAAATATCCGCTGTGAAGTTGCTGCCATTGAACCGACGTATTGCTCTTGTGTGTTCGCATTGTAAGAGTGTCTTGAGAGAAATGGACAGAATTCAACGATATTGCATATATAACGTAAAATCTGCATCGTTAAATTCCATTTTGTATAAGCAAAATATGAGAATAACATTTTATTTAACCCATCACTAGCCTTGCTGTAACACAGGTCTACCGCCCAAATTAAACATGCATATTTTCGTAAATACACACAACACAGAAATAATATTTTAATTTTTAAAAAATCATTTACGCTGCTTATAAATGACTAATGATTTGTAGGATTAACTTTACGAGTTAATGTTAAAGTAATTATTATACAATTCAATACCATGTAAAATTGCTACGTTGGAAAAAATAGTATTTGCAGTAAGACGGAAAAAGATCAAACATTGAAAAGATAAACAAACATACGAATATAATGATGTATTCTCACTAATTAAATGAATAATAATAAGAAGGATTGTATAGAACTTGTGTGAATAAATGCTACGAATAATATATATTTTTAAATATATTAATTAGAAAGATACACATATAAAATCAATTTTATCGAAAAATATTGTTGTTGCGCCACCGGGATTCGAACCTGGATCTCTTTCCTAACCGAAGAAGGTGCATTATCCAACTATGCTACAGTGACAATATTTTTAGCAACATATTTCGAACCTATATGTTACCTTTTTGATATTAATACATTTAATCGTTCCATTATTTGAAAGAGCCATCTACCTTATTTTTACAGAATCTCAATTTGAATCCCGGTGGCGCCACAACAATATTTTTCGATAAAATTGATTTTATATGTATATCTTTCTAATTAATATATTTAATTCATATTTAAAACATCACAGACCGTATGTTCTGAATAATTACAACTTCACAATAAGCATGTGTTCTCCTAATAAATATTTTTCACTTTTATTGCTCGATATTTAGAGTAAATGTACGGCATTAACTATTTTATAGCTATTTAAGCTCGTAAAAGCATTTTTTCTCATTAAAAATGCTAAAAAAAACTATAAATACTTAACGGTAACACGAGTTGACAGTATGGTAGCTTACGGATACTTTTTATCACGTTTTGGTAAAGGTTAATATTAAACGCTGGACATCATTTAATTGCAACAAGAACTCGAATCCGAATGAAGAAATTAGGAGAGGATATAAAGCTGATATTAACATTGTGACCGATGCGAGTCGCCATTCACCCAGTTGTGAAGACGGGTTAGATGAGGGAGGAGGGGAACTAAAGGACAGTTCGACTCACCTGGTTGATGACGCCGTCACGTTGCTCTTCCGGAAGTTCACCCAATATACAAATCGAGACAGTACAAACCGCGTTCACCACACAACAAAATCACGCCGGTGTGTGCGAAGTAGTGTTCCAACACGAGGACACTTCCTCTCCTCGACCTCGATAAGACGAACAGTAGTGCCGAAGGAACAGTATGTACTGATTTAGAAATAGGCTGTGGGTGGAAACTAAAATATACATAAAATGTAAACGTTTAACAAAAATAATTTAGGGTCAGGTATGAAAGTATGATGATATATAATGAATTATATGAATAACGAATGCGGAATAAATATAGTGGATAAGATCAAAATAGTAGTGATTTGGTCATATGGAACAGGAAGAATGAGTAGATGATAGTAAGAAAGATACATAATAATGTGTTGACGGCACCAGAAATAGAGAACATCTGCGGGAAGACTTGGCACGACCAGATTAACCAGATACTGGAAGATGGTCCTGTTAGAAGTCTCAATAATCGACGAGCTTGTATGAGATTATGTATGAATGTGGATGAGGCGAAGTAGTGTCCGGACAGTATAGTGTGGCGCTCTATCCTCTCTGCCTACACCTGCATAGAAATAGCGTGATGGTAAGTAAGTAAGTGACACGAACTCTGAACTCTTTCTTGCTATAAGAACGCGTTAACCGATACCATAGTTACCTTATACTTTCACATCAATTTGACACAAACTCTCACAGATTCTCTCCGCCTTGCGTCTCATTTCACCCTTATTGTACGTTAAACGTCAAATCTAAGTCCACTGATCATTTATGTTCCATTCGTCAGTTGGGGTCATTGGAATATCATCGGTAGTTGTTGAAATAATAATAAATGTTGGCTCTTCAGAAAAAAAGCGTTGTAGGTATTTATGGTTCTGGGTGACGTTTTGTGCGCACACATCGAGTCTTACTGACAAATTGAACGTTGATGCGTACATGGGTTTAAGTTTTGTCTCTTTCTATCAATATTAAGCTAATTTCTTATGTACGTCCAGATTAAAATCTTAACATTTGTACATGGTACTAAAATATATATCGCTGAGATTTATCCGATTCTGTAATCTCTTTCCGTGGACACGGGGCATTAGAATGTACCAACAGTTCAATAATTTGTAATGACTTACTGACTTATTAACTTGACCGTACACCAAACGAAACGTCACACTAAAAATTGTCGACTTTATTTCTAAACGCTTTTAACTGTAAAATTTTATTTCTAAATGCATTAAAACTCGTAAATTACGACACTACAATGGTCGCTTCCTATGAAGCGAAAATGGAACAACTCATTACACGAGTTGGGAAGGAAATTTGCAAGCTCGAGTTGGTAATCAACATTGGCAAGATTGTGGTGTAGATAGGGCTAATGCAATCACTAGAACGAATGTCTTCAACCAACTAAAATCCGTCAGTGAGTTCATCTATCTGTTCAACCCTAAGCGACAAAGGACTTTGCTAACTGAATATCAAAATGAGGTTAGCCTTGCCTCACTGCCTCACAAAAAATATGTTAGCTCGTTCGAACCCTCGTTTTTCCATTCTACTCACTTCCTGTAGGGTAGAATCACGGATATCAGCAAGGAAGAAATTGTTGGGGATGCCGTAAAAAGCTAAGGGTACAAAATTATTAATTAAAAAAAAACTTGACTATAAAGAAGTTAATTTAATAAACATGCGTGTTCATACAAATTCCAAATATATCTTAACACCTTAACACACTCGCCGCTATAACAGTGATAATTCAAATTTTGAATTGCAACCTTTTCGAACATTGTCCCTCCCCGTCTTGGCCTTCACGACTTCAATATTTTTGATATTAAAAGGCCTCGATCGGCTTGCATTTATGCATTTATCCATCAGCGATTATCCCTCATAACTGATGACCGTGGTCTCCATAAACATCCGCCCTCTTGACTGTGCTCCTCCACTTTTCTCAGTATCTTGCAGATCTTAGGTATGTCACCAGAGAAGTGCCCGTTACCTTCTACAATCCACCGGGGGATCTTCCTTTTCATACTTCGACGTATCTCACCACAAGAAGCTTCTCTAAGCTATCTTCTCTTTTAGCAAGATACCAAAACAATTGAAGCATTCATCTCAGGCTGCAGGTTAAGAGTCTCTCCTTGATGTTCAGTTCCTGCAGAAAGGAGACATTCGTGCGTCTCGCCGCCAGTAAAATATCTCAAAGGCACCAATACGTATTCTCTCAATTTCCTTCAATTGCTTTTTACGTAAACTAAATAGGTTCAAAATTAGTAAGTAAAGGTACTGCTAAATTCTACATAAATATGATTAGTAGATAATGCAAACAGTAATGCCACAGCATCCGTTAATCTTCATTAACCATCTCGTACATTCCTCACGTACAGGGATATAAGGTTTTTATGAGATATTCCTCTCGAGATAATCTCTGAAAAAGGGATTATACTCCAATGAGATTATATTACGGTACTGAGATTAAATCTCAACTAAATCTTTAAGAATTATCTTAACACGTCTCATTCAGTGGATAAACCATACTAATAAATATTTCTGAAGATTTACGTTCTTCTAGAACACTTATGTATTTGTGTAAGTGATGTAGAATATTCCAGCGGGATTCAGAGACCTCAGGTACATTCTGATGTATATATCGTCAGTTGAATTTCCTAACATTATTAATGTAGTGTACATTGTATATCTTGTAAGAACTAGGTACTTACACTGAGCTTATACCTATATAATAACACAAAAGGCATTAAGGCTTTGCACGGTCGAGTAATTTTATGAGCTACAGTTGCCATTAAGTCTCTAAATGCCTATTTTACTTAAGTAATGGTAATTTGTACTCTCCCCGAGGGCACAACCCCTATTTGTTAGTGCGAATATTGTGCATAATTGAATGGTTCCTTTGTACATCCCTTCTGCACAATACTTTGCCCAGATTTGGTATCTGAGCAGGAAACTAACAGCAATTTTTATGTCTTTTAATGTTTTTATTAGTACTCCGTCATAAAATTAGGATACTGCATAAGCTTTACGCAATTTTGTTGTCATTCTAAAATAATTTAAATTATTTTATTCTTCCACTGTTGAATATATATTACAATTTTAATAGATTTCTCATGACACGTGTCCACAGACGAGAGTTGTTTACGAGATTCGTTTCAAAATAGTACAGATCGAAGTGATTCATGAATCACCATCTCACATGTTTTGCGCGCGGATTAGAATGATGCATTCAGTAAATCAAGCGAATCTCAGAGATCAAAAAATAATATTATTAATAGTTCAACGTGAACATGGCTCATTACAGCATTTTCTATCTGTCTCACTTTGACGCTCAACAGCTTGCCTGACCATCGTGTCTTACATCGCGGCTAATTATAATTACTCGTACATTTTAGATAATTATTAATATTCTTATTGATTACTTTTAGATTTAACTTAAGTGTTATTTGTATTTTATTTATTTCTTCAGCACACGTTTAAAGGCTTCTCTTAAAACCGTAACTCCTCTTAATCCATCTTTTGCATCTTGCAATACTTGGTCCAGAGCACTAGAGGTTCCCCAGGGTACGGCTAGTACAGGGTCTATATTCTAATAGTGTGGTAGTGTTCTAACTACCTTCACGCCGTCTTCTGTAAATAACTCCTTCGTTTACCTATAGTGCTTTCAAAATACCCTCGTTATATTATCGCATTAATTAAATATTATTAATATATAGTATTTTTAACAAACTACGCAGACACGTCAAAGCAGCATAAGTCATGTTCGTTTCGAGATATTTAAAAGATTGCGTTTGAATTGATCAAAAAATATTTTTATATTACACACAACAAAGTTTCAAAATATATTTATTGTAGTCTACTAGATTTATTATTTATTTCGACATACACACTTTGCGTGTACTTTATAAGGAAATAAAAAAAATTATGGTTGAAATGACTTATCATATTATCAAAATAAATACTAGCGGAATACCGTTGAACGTCGTAACAATACATTGAATATAACGCTTCAAATTTTTCACAATTTGCAACATATTATATTAATTTAAAACAATGTGACGCGAAACAATTGAATAAACTCATTATTTTCAATTTCTTGACTTGGATCACTTTCATAATAATGGGCACATATGTTCTTTCAAGAATGCAGCTACAGTAATACCCCGTTTAACGCGGGGGATACGTTTCAGCAAAGTAGAGCGTTATAGGAAACAGCGTTAAACGAGGTATGTCACCATGTAAATATTGGGGTTAGGGGAAATTTTTTAAATATGAATTAAATATATTAATTATAAAGATATACATATAAAATCAATTTTATCGAAACATATTGTTGTTGCGCCACCGGGATTCGAACCTGGATCTCTTTCCTAACCGGAGAAGGTGCTTTATCCAACTAAGCTACAGCGACATTATTTTTAGCGACAATTTTCGACCCTATATGTTACCTTTTTGATATTAATACATTTAATCGTTCCATCATTTGACAGAGCCATCTACCTTATTTTTACAGAATCTCAAATACCTTTGAGTAAACTGATAGTAGACGCCAGAATTATCAATTCATTTTTATTAAATTTTGGACACATTGATACAACTTTATTATTTAGGAGAACACATTCTTATTGTGAAGTTGTAATTGAAAATTTTTAATAATGAATATGTATTTCGTCAATTAAGTTTATTAAATATTTTTTTTTTTATAACAATACAACAAAAAAATATTTCTTACAAATATAGAAACATAAATAAACATACACCCGGTATTATTAATTTTAAACCGACGTTTAAAAGTGCGCCAAGTAACAAAAACTCGATGCGAAAAATTTAAAAAATCAAAGAGATTCTAAGTCATCATTTACGTTTGAGATCATTCAGATTCTTCCGCATTTCCAATTTTCTGTCTTTTAATCAAAAATGTGTCTAATGTCATTTGCGTTTTTCATTTGCGCTGTGTAAGAAGTTTGCCGATCAGTGGATAAAGGCATCCATGACACCCCGTCTTGCCTTTGAGCTCCTATCACAATCTTAAGAATTGTCCTTATTGTTGAAGATGACAAGTTCAATTCAGCACCAATTTGAGACTGACGTTCACCAGTATCTAATCGTCTAAGCATTTGCATTTTAGTGTCCAGCGAAATGCTCTTTCTTGTCGCTTTATTTTCGTGTTTTTTATTATCACCCATAATAAAACTGAAAATTGTAATATTTACCTATCACTAAATCATTTACTGTATTTCATCTATTTATACATACAATAACGGCAACAAATGTTAAATAATTAATAATTAATGGGTTATATGTAAATGTGCGATGCACTCTTATCAGCGGCAATCGGCATACTACTCTTCCGCATTACGCTTTGGATATCGGGGAATCCCACGCGGTGTGCGATTTTCGAGGAATATATTCAAATAAAACAGCGTTAAACCGAAACAGCGCTAAGCGGAGCAGCGCTAACCGGGTCTTACTGTAACGTCATTGTACTACAGTGAGAAGCCCAATAAAATACGATACATGAAATGCTTGACACGTATTTTAAAAATAATCAAGACAACCGATTTAGCAATTGTATTGTTTTAATGTTTCTAGGTGCTTGCTACGCAGAGTTCGGGGTTCGAGTCCCGCATACGACCGGTTCTGCTTACATGTATTCTTACGTCACCGTCGGAGAGTTCATCGCCTTCGTCATCGGCTGGAACATGATCCTGGAATACCTGGTGAGTGATTTCAGCTAATTATCATATATAATCTAACGCTAAATATAAGATATCAAATATGATTGTATTTTTGTAACGCTGATTGGTAACTGTGATTTAAAGGTTGAAGGTTTAGTTTATATTATATCAGTGACTAGTAACTGTGATTATTGTGAGCAATCACAGGTGACGTTTGTCGACGACTTCACAGAAGGAAAGGGTTGAATGGAATTTAAAAAATACTTGAAGTGTAAAAAGATAAGACCTCAGTGTGTTGACGCAAATCGAATACTCATTTCCTGTCCTCTTTCGTCCATCCAATAATCTATGCCTGTCCCGCTCTGGCCGATTACTTGAATTTCGCCGCCGGGATCACTCTCCGATTGTGCTTCGATCGCGAAGCTTTAAGTACTTGCGCTTGCTTCTGCCGCCCTACACTCACGCCGTGCGTAACGCTTGGACCGCGCGGAGGAAGTGGATTTCAGATTTCGGAAGTGCAGTGATAGATATCTCGGTTCGGCATAATACACCGGAGGTGTAGTCGACGCCCAATCCGGGACTTCATAGCAAGGTAGGCCATATCCATTTGCCCTTATGTTCTTTCAGACTTCCATTTCGCGTTGCGTCGAATACTTAAAACTATTACAGATTACAGTCCACGGGACCTTATCCCACCACAGCGGTTTATAAATAATGCAAATTCAATACAATAAAAATAAAATGAACATTATCCTTAACTAACCGGATAACGACAGCTGGTCTCTGCACCGGGTTATTTCCGCTAATTGCTGATACCGAGAACGAATAGATCTTACTTCTATAGCCTTGCCACCTCATTTTCGTATCCCTTCAGGTTTATTAATAAGGAGTCACTTTCGGGGGTACAAATCATTCATACATTATATATAGCCCAGCTATGGAAGCATTGACTTATTAATTAATTATGAAAAGTTATGGAAGTGTATGAAACATAGGTAAACAATGCTCTCATCAGATCTTTAAACACAAAATACTAACCAAAAAATAATGGTCATAATATTTTTAGAATCGAATAGAATAGATTATCTATTTTATTATTACATATTATTATTTTAATAACTATTGTTGATACTAACCTGGATGAGAAAAGAAGAAGATAACGAGACCAAGTTAAAAAAATTGACTTAGAGCCTATGGATCGACAATTAAAATGAAATAGTTAATTATTAACATTAATACTGAATTATTTATTTATTTAAATAGAGTTTACGTATAAATCGCACTTAAAAAAACATTTTTAGTTACGTATATACATTCGTAGCCCTCTGTGCTATCTACGTTATATACTAAATTATAGCAGACATTGCTTTTTTTATTAATGAATAATGATATGAAAAATGTTATGAATGGTGTTTTTCTCCGATCGTACAGACATACGTACATATTGAACGATCAAATAAATTTTGTCATATTCAAAATCAAATATATCCAGGCGCTTAATTATATTTATTTATTGAGAAATAAATCAAAATGAAATGTTGAACTTGTACGATATATATTTCGTAATTTGCGAAAAAAGACAACAATCTCGTATTCTTGGGAAATTTGTTTACTAGTGACGGCTGTGTTGACAATGATATCGAAAAAAGGTGTGGTGCTCTAAATGCAATGATTGCTAATAGAAATTGTCACACGAAGCGAGACTAGTGGTATATAGTAGAGTTCTTCTAGAACCTTCAACAACTAAAGAGCGTAGTTGGGAAGATGCATGAAAGTAGAGAAGGCAATAGTCGTGTTCCAGGATAGAAGAATGTGGCACATAAGTTAGTTATAAACATCTTAAAATCTTAAATATGAATTAAATATATTAATTAGAAAGATATACATATAAAATCAATTTAATCGAAAAATATTATTGTTGCGCCACCGGGATTCGAACCTGGATCTCTTTCCTAACCGGGGAAGGTGCATTATCCAACTATGCTACGGCGACAATATTTTTAGCGACAATTTTCGAACCTATATGTTACCTTTTTGATATTAATACATTTAATCTTTCCATTATTTGACAGAGCCATCTACCTTATTTTATTTATTCACAGAGCTATGTTCTGAATAATTACAACTTCACAATAAGAATGTGTTCTCCTAAAAAATAAATCTTAAAATCTCTTCATTGGTAATACGGTCAACCCGGGAGATCTTTAACTCTCAGCCACATCTCGATGCAGCCACATAACGGTGCAGCCACATCTCAAATGGTTTATTTTAAGGTCTAAACCTCGGCCCTATACAGCAGCACGGTATGACAAAGAATTTTATTGCCCACATCGTCCGCATTAATGCCTCGATTGCAGAAGAGATTCTTCATTCTCTTTATAAACACATTTATTACCCTTACAAATTATCATCGCTGTACAGTAAGTAAAGTTGTCCGGGGTGCAGTGTCACGGCATTCACCCGCCTGGAGTATTAATAAGGTTGTTAAAATAGCGAGGTGTTCCAGAATGGAGACAAAAGGTCGCACAGCCAAGTGGTGTCGTCACATACAATGTTTACGGGAATTACGCAGGTAGACAAACAGTGTAACATAAATTCTTTGTTCATTCACTTTTCCTAGTTGCCGCGTTTCATACGATCATCTTTGAAAAAATATAGAAAAATCACAGACTTAATGATACTCCACAAAACAGTTCAAAATAAACTAAACACCCCCGCAATACTCCCACAAATAGACTTCAATATCCCTTTCGAATTGCTTAAACCTCCAACCCTGTTTAACAAGTTTTACATTTCTAATCTAATGTGGTTTGGTCATATGGAACGGATGAATGAGGAGAGAATAGTAAGGAAGATATATGACGCAAATGTTGACGGCACCAGAAATAGAGGAAGACTAATAATCGGCGAGTTTGTATGAGAAGATGTATGAATGTGGATGAGGCGAGAACTGTGTGTCAGGAGAGTGTGGCGCTCTATCCTCTCTGCCTACCCGCGCGCGGGGAAACAGCGTGATGGTAAGTTAGTTAGAACATTTCTAATCTAAATTATTTTCCCTTAGGAACTCATGCATTTTGTACCTGTACGTTAGTTCTATTACCTTGTTCATTCGTCTCAATTTTTTAACTGTGTTTCTAACTTTTCAATCACAAAAACATGTAATCTGTAACATTTCATCGCTCTGCCTTGATATGTTTTCATCTTTTTAATAACAAACAATAAAAAAATATTTTTTAAAGTCGACATTTATATTTCACATCTGTTGTTAATCTGTCTCTTTAAAAATACAATAAAATCTTTACGGTTCCCTGACGTTTAATCCCCCGACAGTTGATCCCCCGACAGTTGATCCCCCGACAGTTGTTCCCCCGACAGTTGTTCCCCCGACAGTTGATCCCACGACAGTTGATCCCCCGACAGTTGACCCCCCCCGACAGTTGACCCCCCCGACAGTTGATCCACCGACAGTTGATCCCTCCGACAGTTAATCCCTCAGATATTTGATCCCTCTGTAAATTGATCCCCCGGACAGAAGTTCTTTAAATACCTACCTATTTATATTGGCAAATACTAGCATCCGTGATTGTTGTGGGAGCAAATTTATAAAAATTACATATAATTTTAGATAATTAAGACTGATATATTAACAATAAATCGTTTATATTAAATTAAATTTTACGAATTGTGATAAACCATCTTTAATTTTTTGTTTTAACATTTTAGTTCAAATTTATTTGCATTTTAAAAGTGTTATTAAAAACTTTAATATTATAAATAATCAATTAGTTTTATAAATACCCCTCTCTTAAACCTGTTTCCGTCGTAGTTACTTTGCGTCTACTTAATTTGAAACCACGCCCCCATTTAACCCCCTTCCCCTATAATTAACAAAACTACCTTACTATACTTGTAAATTAGTTTTAGTACATTTCATGTCCTGAAGAAGGGATCATCGCTCAAGAAACATGTAGATTTTTTAAAATAAAAATTAATCACTGTGAAAGCATTATCAGTATTACTTAAAAGAAAAACATTTACCTAAATATTTTACAAGCTTGTTCACAGATACTTTGATTATTTTTATTATTAAAAACGTAATACTTAAAATGTATTATTGACTTTGTTGATGACAAATGAGTTTTGAAAAAAAAAATACGGTATTTTAATTACGAGATTACAATTTTGGTTCGCGGGTGAATTAAAAATGTTTGTTTTAGGCAGGCAACTGGTTAAGAGCAACCATAAAGTGGTAGTTGTCATTAAACAATATTTTAAATTTAATTGGATCGCCTGATCTGTAATGTTTGATTTGATTGTAGCGCTTGGAAACGTATTTTAATATTATAAAATACAGGGTGTTCAGCGGAAAATTTTCAAGTTTAATATTCAATTTAAAAAAACTACAATGTTTATAATTTAATTCTTATAATTTATTTATACAAAATGGTGTTTAACAATGCGGATTTTACGTTTTATAAATAATATCGTCTAAATGCCGTCCATTTCTCTCAAGGCACTCTTGTAATCGGATTCTTAAATTTGCGAACACGCGACAGCAAAGCGTCGGTTCAATAGCAGCAACTTCACAGCGGATATTTTCATTTTTCGAGGATTGTCGCTGTAAACTCTTGACTTAAGGTATCCCCACAAAAAAAAGTCGCACGGTGTAAGGTCTTGTGACCGAGGTGCCCTGGTCATGTCTCCGTAAAAATTCCCCTCAGCTTCTCCATTCAGCCTCTTGCCGTGTGTGGAGTGGCCCCGTCTTGCAGAAATTGTGTTCTATCGTTGAACCCCGGAAACAGCTGCAGTTGCGGTACCAAAAACTCGTCGATCATTCGGCAATACACGTCAGCAGTGACTGTCTCTCGCTGGTTAAAAAAATAAAGGCCAATTATCCCTAGAGCAGAAATTGCACACCGCACTGTCGTATTTGGACAATGCAAGTGTTTTTGATGGCGTTCTCTCAGGTTATCATAGCCATCGATATGAAAATGTACCTCGTCAGTAAACAATATCTCATTTTCGTTGAGAAACTGCACGATTTGTAGTTTGTATGGGTAAAAGCGTAGTTTATTTTTAAATATAACGTGCACTGTTGATTTTTTTATTCCAGTACAAGCTGCAATCTTTCTTATTGATTTACGCGGATTGCGCATAATTTCACGTTGAACTTGAGCCACATGTTCTGGCGTCGCTGCTGACGTTGACGGTCCCAGAGGAGTTTAGTTATCCATTGTCCCTTCTTGTCTGAACTTTTGAACCCATTACAGGATAAGTTGCGTGTTCAGCCCTTCACTTACTTGTCGAATATTAAAGTGAGTACAAAATGCACGACCCGCACAAATCAATGAACCATGCATTTTAAATATTGCTCAACGGTGCGCTCCGCGACCAGTGACTCATTGCGACTGGAAAATTACCAAATCACGCGCGTCAAACAATACCCACCCCCCACTTACCTAACCCTGATGGTTTACGAGCAATTACAATTGAATCTGGACACCCTTATTGACAATATAAGGAAGACATATAAGTGTATAAAACAACACCCTTCTAATTATTCAACAAACCAATATAAACTAGTTAGTTATTAATAAATAAATTCACTTGTAATAATGTCTCATTTTTTAAAATTTAAAATAGTCTTTACTAGTAATCTTTTAAATGTTAATAGAAAAATAACAAGTGGGCGGATTACTGATAAATAAAAACATTTGATCATCTTGAACAGTCAAATATTTTATCATAATGTTGCTGAATTATGGAATCAGTCCATAGATTCACCATTATTTAAGCCTGATAACCCACCCCTCCCCAATTGATATCCAAACTATATTATGTCGTCTATTTAGTGTTTACAGATTTTTTTAAAATGCTATTTTCACACTATTTTGTTACAAAAAATGATATACTATTTGATAGTATTTTTTCTGCTCTAAAACTTCAGTGTTGACATTTTCCTGTATCCTGTTGAGAAAAGTGAACATTTAATCAAGTTTCCAATGTTTCCGAAGGCAAATTCTGCCCCATCCATCCATCCTCGCTCTGTCAGATTACCACCTTGTTCGGTCGCTCTTCAATAAAATGCGTGGCGTTACGTTCAACAACGTCGATGACTTCAGAAATTGTCTTGATAATTATTTGGATACCAGACCAGCCCATTTTTATAGAAAAGGAATCGAAAAATTGGATAAATTCCTGAACAATAATAGAGAATACATACATCATTATTAAGGATTCAGAACATAGATGTCTGTGATGTTTTAATTACTAATTTAATGTATTAATTATAAATATATATATATATACAATCAATTTTTTCCAAGGTATTTGTGATTCCGTAAAAATAATGTAGATGGCTTTCAAATAATGGAACGACAGATGTATTAATTTGAAAAAGTGTAACATATAGGTTCAAAAATTTGTCATGAAAAATACTGGCGTTATAACACAATTGGTAGTGTACTTCCCCGGATTGGAAATAGAGATCCAGATTGGAATCCCGGTAGCCGCAAAAACAATATTGATTTTATATGTATATATTTATAATTAATACATTCAATTAGTATTTAAAACATACATCATTGATTGAAATGTTGTGTTTTAATATTTTATTTGCTTAAAAAATATACCATCTACTTTCTGTTTAGTTGTATATTTTTTGAAAACTATACAAAGATTAAATATATTAATTAGAAAGATACACATATAAAACTAATTTTATCGAAAAATATTGTTGTTGCGCCACCGGGATTCGAACCTAGATCTCTTTCCTAACCGGGGACGGTGCATTATCCAACTATGTTACAGCGACAATATTTTTAGCGACAATTTTTTAACCTATTCTGATATTAATACATTTCAATCGTTCCATTATTTGAAAGAGCCATCTACCTTATTTTACAATACAAAGAATGATTTGTTTTCATCATATTTTTCATTAATGTATATTATTTTTATTTACCTATTTATTTCAATTAATTGTTTTGTACATCGGCACCATTCTAGAAAAATATTTTTCACATCTTAACCCTAAATAGAAGAGCACTGTCTGCATGCAATGGTAAACCAGTGTAATGATAGATCAACGATTCAAATACTACTCTGCTGAAATTTGCAGCGTCCATCAATTGAATTAGATACACAGTCCTCAAGCATGATTTGTGTGGAGGCCGTACTTAGTATAATTAGTTCAACAGATCGAAATAGATCGGGAACAGAACAGGAGATTGCTCTTAGAAACAGCACTAACATAGATTAGTCAGGAGTCGCGACCATCAACAATTTGCACAAATATTTCAAATGGACCGATAACTAAGTACAATATACAAAGTAAGATTAGATAAAACACTTGTTTTTTTATTCTACTCGTTTAATTTACTTGAGACGCGTTTCGCCTAGTAAGGTTATTATCAATCTAAAAATTTAACTAATTTGTTATCAAGGTGAACACATTCATATTGTGAAGTTGTAATTATTCAAAACATAGATCTGTGATATTTTAAATACTAATTAAATGTATTAATTATAAAGATATACGTATAAAAATAATTTTATCCAAAAATATTGCTGTAGATGGCTTTCAAATAATGGAACGATAGATATATTCATTTGAAAAAGTGTAACATATAGGTTCGTAAATTTGTCGACAAAAATACTGTCGCTGCAGCATAGTTGGTAATGCACCTTCTCCGTATTGGAAAAAAGATCCAGGTTCGAATCCCATTAGTGCATCGACAAAATTAATTTTATATGCATATCTTTATAATTAATACATTTAATTAGTATTTAAAATATTGATGTTACATATATTTAGTGTACACATCTCTATTATTAAAAAAATATATATATATTTCGTTGTACTGTTTATAACAATTTTCTATAAATATGTACATGTAAAGGTTTCTGTTAAAAAAATTAAGTCAGAAGCTATTTGAAAGCATTTACCTCGCTCATGTTAGATATCGGTTTAACTTCAAAAAAATTGGGTTGTTTTCACAGCTTAATATAATATTACGTAAAATATCTCAAAGGTGTTTCATATTTAAATAAATATTTGTATTTGCAGCGGTTTGCACAGGGGCGGGTGGCTCCATCGCCGCGATGGAGCGTGCCGGTGACCGACTCAACCGCACACGTGGAAAGCAGTAAACATTTTACGCCTTATAAATGAAGCCTTTCTAAATAAACCACATCCAATTAATTGTTACATTTTTGAGGGTTCATTTTTTTAACAATATTTGAATATGTTTAAGAACACACATTTACTGGATTTTCACCCGCAAAGGCACTGTTATTAAACAAATAATAGATATCTCATAGAGACGAAGCTATTTTTTATTAATCATAAAATATGTAACCCAGTACCAATACACTATCGTCATCTATAGATGGTGTTTCAACATGTTAACATATATATAACTTCCAAAAATTTGATATATATGGATATTGATTAATGGGTGAGAATGGTGAACGATATATTTGTATAAAGTAATTAATCACTTAAGCCAACCGAAGACAGGTCGTAAGCCCTGTAATTACCCATACTTCTATATTGTTCCATTAAATATAATTAAAATAGCTTCATCTCTATGAGATATCTATTATTTGTTCATTTTTTTCTCCATTTATTCCATAGTTGGTGTTTGTATTACTCGATAACGTAATAATTTACCAGTCAAAATTTAAAATAACTTGTTCTTTGCAACGTTATTAATATGTAGTTCATGGCTATGATGACAGATTAATTTAATTCTTTAATTATGGAACCAGTTCCAGCTTTCATTCAATTGGGCAAAGTTACACAAAACTGGTTATTTTTTAGATTATAGAAATTCTCAGCTTTACTGCACATCGTACGTCGTGATTCCTGATATATTTGGAACTCAGAGCATGGTACATTTATATTACTCTTTATCTTGAGCCGTGTTGATCCTGTTAACCCGTCAACTCTGTTTATTTTTTATTTAGTTTAAAAAATTATATAATATTCTTACATGTAGTACGCAAAAACATTAGAAAACATTAAAAAAATAATTACACCGTGTATAAATATTAGCATTAGGTAAAAAGATTATAAATACAAAATAAAATAAACACATTAAAAATCATCAGTTATTTTTTAAACTTAGATACTACATATACAGTTCTCTCATAGACAAGTGTCCCAGTTTGAGTCTTGTCACACGTCGCGCACTCTCCATAGCTCTATTAGGATTCGCTCTAACTGCCGGTCCACTGTCAAGCTCTCCAAGTAATCTCACCAATCTTAATATTGAAGAGTTGTGTGATCTTTAATGTGACGTTAAACCCCTATTACTGACTTTATATACATCTTGTGTCAACATCTGTGGTACAGTGGTTCGCGGAGTGCAATAATCTCGTGTGAATATCTTCCACGATCCGAGCGTTCGCCATTTTGTGTAGCGATCACCCATCGGCAAATAACCAACTGAATCTTCAGCGCAGGACATCATCCGATTGTACCCTCCCTGTATCCTCCCATCCCACATTGAGCCTCGCTCGTGAGCCTCGCCATCGCCTTCTGTCTCGACTCCTCTTGTACACTTCTGCTACGAAGGACTCCTCAATTCATCAAGGGTCCATAACCACCACCTAGCCAGACCTATATACAGATCTACACCTTTACATCAAAATTGTGCTAACCATTGTAATCCTAGAGGTATTTATTTATCATTAGGAGAACACATTCTTATTGTGTAGTTGTAATTATTCAGAACATATTTTAAATATATTATTTATATAAAATTTAATAAAAATGAATTGATAATTCTGGCGTCTGCTATCAGTTTACTCAAAGGTATTTGAGATTCTGTAAAAATAAGGTAGATGGCTCTTTCGAATAATGGAACGATTAAATGTATTAATATCAAAAAGGTCACATATAGGTTCGAAAATTGTCGCTGTAGCATAGTTGGATAATGCGCCTTCCCCGATTAGGAAAGAGATCCAGGTTCGAATGCCGGTGGCGCAACAACAATATTTTTCGATAAAATTGATTTTACATGTATATCTTTCTAATTAATATATTTAATTCATATTTATTTATTTATCATCCATATTATAATTTGTTTCTTCCCTATGTGACATCAGCTCGGCTGACGAAAGTGATATCCGCTCCGCGGAATAAACCAGCGCTATCCATCAGTCATCTCTGTTTGTGCCAACTTGTTGACCAATCAAAATCCAATCTGTCTTCATGCAGTATTCGTTGCTGTTTATCTTAGCTTAGTCTGGAGCGACCCACCGCCTCCACCCACATAAAATTGTAAATCGCCTATAATTATTTAAAATCTATATTAGTTTAGAATCAAAGTGAAATATGTACATTATCAAAGAAATTTGATACTGCTGTACGATGAAATGTATGGTCAAGGGCGAGTCGAAAATTATCTACACTTTCGTCATAACACACCTTCAAGGTTGTCATACTGCCTTCTGCGCATGCGTGCTTAGTATCGCGTAATTTGCCTTCCGGTTATTGTAGTGTAAACACATTCGCTCCGCTAGCTGTTTGCACCAAGGATGAAAAACGAACAGTGATCCGATTCCTCTGGTCGAAGGGCGCGAAAGGGGCTGCAATACATCGTAGACTTTTATCACAATACGGAGACAGTGCTTTATCTAGTAAAAGTAATTTTGCGTCAATCGATAAATTTAAAAGTGGCCGGACGAGTGTGACACACGAAGAGGAAGCGGGACGCCCGTCAACCTCCACCGCGGACGACATGATTCAGCAAGCTCGAGAGCTAATTCTAGCATCGGTACGGTAACGTCATTTTTGAACATGAGTCATAGTTCTGTCAATCAAATCATCTACGACGAGCTTGACTTTCCGTAAAGTATGCGTAAATAAATTGTAGATAATTGTTCACTTGCCCTTATACATTGCTGTCGCATCGCAAAGTTTAGCATCTCTGTACTGTATTTTGTAAGAATTTCGAGACAAGTCTCATTATCCGTGTAAGTGCACCATTGAGATTTAAAATCTTGAACGACCATAAGGAATTCATCAATAAGGATATGGGGTTTCCATGGAAATGCCTAAAATACCAGAATGTCAGAGGAGAACAATTTAGCAATTCCTAGGATGAGCACCATATACAGACAAATAAGCTATTTTTTTGTATCATCCAAATTGTATAGTTCTCTCCCAAAATATATAAAAAACATTTAGCAACATAGATACTTCAAAGGCGCAATAAAATTCCGTCTAAAAAACTCAGACCGAATGTATGTTCCTTCACATACAGAGTCAAGACTTCAGACCCAACACCAATGAGTGAGCAGCCTGTGCATATGTGTGTGTTAAATTAAATTGTACTGTATTATCCCTACAAATTTCAAGGAGGTTAAAAATTAATCAAGATCAAATATTGCATCATAATTTGATACTTTTTTTTTTCTTTTTACTTATTCTAAATTTATAATTGACAAACTAATTTTGTATTATGTATGTAATTATGATTATTGATGAAAAATGTTAAATGTTTGCTTCAGCACGGACGAAGCCTAGTGAGGCAGATATTAAATTACGTAATGTACCTACATCATAAGATAAATAAAAATAAAATAATAATACAAAAATTCTCCAAAGCCTCGGGTTTTTTTTTTGCGCAGGCTAAATTTAGCGTCTACAGGGACTTGTATAGTTAACAGACGGAAAGTTATGTTAGAATTAACTGACGGAGTTAAAACATTGTTTAAAATGTCCGTAGCGTAATAATTACATTAAAATTATACAAATTAAATTAATCAATTAGAATGATATACAGAAAAGTATTTTTGTTGCTACCGGGAAAATAGCCTGGAACTTTTCCTATCCGCAGAAACCCTTTACTATTTGACTGTATCAAGTGATTACGTTTTTGAACTTATATTACGTAAAAAAATATAGAAGTATAAAACGCTAAAAGAGTTTTTTTTTATGAACCATTACATTTTCAATTTGAACCAATTATTCTACCTACAAACACATTTTGATCTCCCTTTACCACAACGATAGTTTCAACCTCCCCACCCTTTTTCCCACCAGTTTTTATCTTCTTCTACTAATATTATATTACTTTATACAGTAAACTGCTAGATTACCTTATATTATGTACTTCATTACTACTCTGCCTGAACATATCTGTGGATTTTTATAATTAATTTCATATATCATGTGTAATGATTCCTGAAATTGCCCTATTCAACTTAAATACAGATTTAATATTATTATTGTTAATTTTATACTGTAACGTGGAATCTCCGCTTTCCCATGTGCGATGCTCCTGATCGCAAGGCACCACTGTAATGTATCCGTAAATCTCCTACATCTCTAAACTCGCTAAGTTCGACGTTTAAATACTATAAATGGAAATTTGGGCCCTGATGGCCTTCATAACCCACGTAGACAGCTTCTACAAAACCTTATTATTAATTTGGCTGAATAATCATTTAGTGGTATGGAATATTCTCCATGTTGAGTCCGTAGCAAACCTAGTTCTTTTAACCCGCGTTTTCAATTATCAAATATGTAAAGTTTCCAAACATCTAAATATTATAGCCGTTCAAATGCCTATAGAGCAATTGTTAAAATAAATGTACCGATTATCTTATAGTACGCGACTAAATAACAGGAAAACCTCCGATCATGCGGTATGATACCCGAGCGTACTTGTCATAACATTAGTTTTACTAGTCTCCAATTTATTACCTCTAATTCTGAAATGTAAGAGTGTGGAAGAAATTATACATAGGTCACCAACCTTGTCGTATACTTTTCCTCGTGACTGTGGCTGCTTCGTGGCATTGCCTAGCTGTTCAAAGATTATGTGGACATGTGAAACAACATGTGAGATGTTAAGTGCCTGCCTCGCTAGGCAAGTATGTTCCGTGATTAAGATAAGTTCTTTAGACATCAGACTGTGGCGCTCGCTCGGCTCCCCTACAAAATCCCAGATTAAAAAACCCTTTCGCCTGGTGTATATTCGCGGCAGACGACGGGTGCTTAACCCCGAGCCCTCTCACCCACGCGTTCAAAAGTTAATGATGAGGATGATGATGCAAAGTTTAGATTCGGCCGATGTCTTAGTGAACAATATCATTTTTTATGACTCATTCAAGATGCATCGCCGAGGTACTTGTATCTCCAATATGCTGCTGTTCAGTATCGGTAGGAAAAATGGCCAATCTGTGGCCGCGTCCACCACTGAAGATAATTCATTGTGATTGATTGTGACATGATAGTACGATTCTCAGGAAAATTACCATGATTCTTTTGGGTGCGTCTGAGAACATACGTCATGTGACAGCGGTGTCTGAAGAATAGTTTATTTTATCTGCAGGACGATTCTCGGTGTCTCGAACAATGCATCTCGAATAGAGCCAGGAACAATTGGTTAGGATTGTAATCACTGCATGCTGGTGCGTGTGTGTGTAGATCGTTTCAGGAACACTGTCTGTGGGTATTAACCTCTAGATATCCTACTATCATCCCCCTCATACAGCTGAAGTACGGATACCACGGCGACCACTCAGGAACCACTTCGATGCAACCCAGTGCGGATTAAACTACTTACGCCAGGTTATATATCAGAAAAAATCTCATGAACGGTAAACATACGTAGGGTTAATCTGTAGCCTTGTGCACCCTACGCAGACCGATGATGTTCAATAACCCTTTCATTTTGGCTATCACTACTAAACCAATATAACCATAGCTAGCCCGTCCACACTTCATGCAACCGAATGGCTCTGTTCAGCCTCCAAAAGCACCTTTTACTTCCAATCAAATCTTCTTAGGAAAATTACAATACACATAGGCGGTGAAAGGTGGTAGAATGAAACACATTATCAGCTTGATAACCGAAAGGATAATTGTATAAATAATGTATGAATAAATATAGTCTCGCTTGTGAGATGTGTCGTAAAGTAAAATGTTCCACAATAGTAGTGAATTGTTAATAAAGGTCAGTATGATTTAGATAGGCTTGCGATCGTGCTTTTTTAAAGTAAATAGACACACAAAGGTTCTCGGATAAATTCTATCATTTCTACCTACTAGCCGTTGCTTCAGATCAAAAATGTAATTTATATAATGTAACCTACAATGCCTACGTAGAAAGGCTGTGAGTTTCACGGTGCCGGCAGCGTGTACCAGAGGCATATAATGGGATTTGTGAGTTTTTACTAGACTTCTGCGGATAAGTAAACACACACATAATTACGTACATAAACACAAGATTATTTAGTAACTTAAACTGGTGGATGTTCCCAATTAATATAAAAAGGTCAGTAATTAAATAAAGTCAAATATTAAGTAGTCTAGCGATCACGCCAGCCCCTTTTATGAATGAGTAATTACATGATGATCCAAATCACACTACAGTATTTGTTAGCTGTTTTAATTATGTATACAAGCATGCAAAAGATAAACTTAGTATTTTGGGGAGGCTATGGTCCACAGCGCCTGCGCCGATCCTGGTCTGCCCTCTGGAACCTGGAGTCACAGCACTCGCGATTTGAATTAGAACACGACCGCGAATCCGGCAACCCTCTTAACTTCACTTTTTAATTGACCACCCCTTGATCTAGGAAGGAAATCCCATCTCGCACCCGAACACACTACGTATCTGTCCCCTTTCCCGGTTCAAAATCGACTATCCCGAGTACGACCCCCCCACCATCCGGAATCCGCCTGTCTAGAGAAGCGTTTACAACCCCGCTCCTGTCATCTCATCCCCCGACCCGCTCTGGAAATTTCTCGGAATTCATATTTTTTTATCAGTTGGTTATATATGGATCATCACACATTTTAGTTGTATTATTATTTATGCTGTTAATAATAATAATAATGCATTTATTTCAGCGTGATCGTTTCAGTTAGTAAATAGTAATATTATGTTATATATATAATATAATATTAATGTTATAAAAAGAAAAGCAAAAAAATAAAAATTTACGTTCAGTCACGGCCAATAATGTATCTGTAGCTATTCTGTAGTCGTAGCCATTTTCTGGTCTGGGTGCCAGCATTCGATGAGAACGCCGCTTGCATTAGATTTACGCCCGCAACTCGACGTCTCAGAAGCGGAAGGAATCAATGTATACGGCCTTCGGCAAACATTGTCGATGCGCTACAATAACGCGCCGATCCGAACAGAATTCTGTATGGGTCGTACTGAATTCAGAGACGGTTGTAAACGGTGGATTTAAACAGGATGCTCTTCACTTCTTTACTGCATCGGTAGAAACGCCGTGACAGCATATTTGCACGAACGTTCAACTGTCTTCTTTATCGTTCCATGTCGTCATCGTCTTGACCATCTTCATCTCACAAAATCTCCATAATTAATTCAATAAATAAAATACTTTTTATATAATTGATATATTTATTATTACATATAGATTTTTTCTGTATATTTTTCAATTAATTTGTACTAAAAAATATCACGGTTGAACATAGTTGTTCTGAAATTGTAACTTTACAACAACAAAAAATGTGTTTCTTTAAAAATATTTAACTATATATATAATATTTTTGCATTAACGTCAAGTACAGAAACGGAGAAATTACTTTGTATTATCTATCGCCAAGTTTTCCGTTTATGTATCAGCTGACTGAGCCAAACTAACTTTAATGCATCTCGTTTGACCGAAAAGTTGAGGCAAATGTGTGGTAAGCCATCAAAGGCTTTCACCGAAGCCTTTGAACGCGATATGCCTTCAAAGTTCGCAGTCAGCAATAGTCTTCTTTTAAAAAAATATAAATTCTCGTAGCGACGTATTTCTCATATCGCTACTTGCTACGAGAAATATGAAATAGTAAAATTCTCTCTGGGATTCAAGTAGAGTTATATTTTAAAATAGACGTTTAGGGGAAAGAGGTGTTTTTATTTTGCGTAGGCTTAAAGGGCGACGATGTACGCAATATTTGGTTCAAGCAGAAGGAAGTTGGATGGGAGGATATGGTGGGGTGATTACCTATACCTCAAGGTAGTAAAGTGCATCTGAGAAAGACGGATAACATTTTATTTAATAACATTATATCGGGGAAAGAGGGGTTGGGGTGGCCAGGTAAATGGTGTATATATGTATATTATACGCAGACTCATAAAAGGTAAATTTGCAAAATTTTGAACGGATGGCGTCCATTATAGTATACACTTATATATGAATTAAATATATTAATTAGAAAGATATACATATAAAATCAATTTTATCGAAAAATATTGTTGTTGATTCGAACCTGGATCTCTTTCCTAACCGGGGAAGGTGCATTATCCAACTATGCTACAGCGACAATTTTCGAACCTACATGTTACCTTGAACCATCTACTAAAAACGCAATTTAACGTCAGTTCTATATACATAGATTCATTGTATATTCGGTAAAAATAATACAGAGAACAATCATCAAAGTAATATTAAAAAAATGATCAACTTTTTGCGTAATTCGAAGTTCACAAAATAGAAAACATTTACAAAAAAATCTCAATTAATCAATTAATTAAAGAAAATAACACTGTAAAATTTGAAACAAGCACATCATTAAATAACTTTAAAATCCCTAAATGTATCACCAAACACTATTAGCTAAATTTTATATATTTAGGGATAAAAATTGTCAATAGCCTACCTACACATATTAAAGAAATAAAAGATATAAAATAGTTTAGAAAGAAATTACATGAACACTTCAGAAACATATAATTAGAAAATAAACAATATTATAGAACACTTCAGAAGTGCACATATAGATAATAAATCAAATATATAAAATTATTATAGTGTAACTCGCTCAAGAGCTAGTCTATTTTTTGAGAGTTAAGCGAAAAAAAAAACATGTAATTTTAATAATGCAAAATACTTAATTCATTTTATAAAAAATTATAAAAATGTCTAATAAATAAAAAAGCATTTGTAATTATTTCCCAAACGTTCTCTTTTGATTCGGAATTCCTTCATTATGAAACAGTATTTGCGCCAAATTACAAACGGTATAGAATAGGCTTCACATGCGGTCGTCCAATCAGATTACTTTATCCAACTAACTGTATATACCTACTGACAAACTCCACATATATGATAAATTGCGCTGACGTGCACGCTAAGCCATGCTCGTAGACTAATACCTCATAATATGCACCTAATATGATATACATGATTAATTAGCTGTCGAATATATTCATTTACGTACTTACAGTGATTCCCAAAGTGGTCTATATCGACCCCCAGGGGTCTATGATAACCTGCAAGGGGTCTACGTCAGCGAAAAAAAAATTTGGGGGTCCATGAAATGAAAATGGGGGTCCACGATAGTGGATCTCAACATACACTGATAGTACCTATTTACTTACATTATAATCTTATAATATAAAGACATATACATTATTTATAAAAGTACCTATGAAGTAAAAAATTTATTATATATGTTTATAAAATTGTGTAAGTTGTAGGATGTAGGCATTCGCTTTGTGGTTTAAGTTTTTAACACTAAACTTCACTACAATTAGAAATTTACAAAAAATCAATATCAGGTAAGTGGTGGGTCTACCAAAAACCGAAAAACATGGCAAGGGGTCTACGACACAAAAAAGTTTGGGAACCTCTGTACTAGACACTCGCCTAGTGATACGGTGGTCGGGGGTTCGAGCCTCGTTCCAAGAGACAACAAGTCAGTCCTATCAAAATTAGTTTAACTATATCAACAATAGCTTAAATAGTTTACTAATTTACTTACTTACCTATTTACCTATATTACGTTTTATTTCGATAATTTCCGGTCGCTATCTTTCATTATTAATTTTATTAATTATTAATATTCTGATCAAAAATTTGCGAATGGAAAAACGTCGGGGTGCTAGAAAAATACTCCATCTCACACAGTCAGAAATACAATCAACTTTCTTCGTCGTGTGAATGTTAATTTCATGGAGCCAGGCATGTGGTCACCGAACAGCCCAGATTTAAACCCAGTAGATTATACATTACGGGGTGTTTTTTATGATTTCTGATTAGCTAAATATTGTGCAAAAAAAAAAAAAATACATTAACAATTATAATTAATTATATTATGTTTTGAAATAACTCGTGTGTTACATTTTTTGGTCAACCCTGAATATATATTGTGAGCTGGCGTCCTATGGCGGTATCTCCACCGGCTTAATTCAGAGAAGAAGATGAGATTTTGGGGTCACATTACAAAGTAGGCTACTCCCGTCTCCAGCCAGCTTCGAATGATTACTTCAGGGGAAATAAAATTTATACGACAGTGAATAAAAGAGAAAGTTGTTTAACATATTTTAATTAAATAACACAATAGTTTAATTATTTTAACAGGAATCAGTTACTAGAGATTTTAGTTCGTAAAATTTCCACCCATTCAAGAAATACTCTTTGCACAATCATAGTTGACACAACACAATTACGATGTCGACATTTGGACATGAGTCAATTTATTAGAGATTTTTTAAATATTAATTATAAAGATATACATATAAAATCAATTTTATCGAAAAATATTGTTGTTGCGCCACCGGGATATCAAAAAGGTAACATATAAGGTCGAAAATTGTCTCTAAAAATAGTGTCGCTGTAGCTTAGTTGGATAAAGCACATTCCCCGGTTAGGAAAGAGATCCAGGTTCGAATCCCGGTGGCGCAACAACAATATTTTTCTATAAAATTGATTTTATATGTATATCTTTATAATTAATATATTTAATTAATATTTAAAATATCACAGACCGTCTGTTCTGAATAATTACAACTTCACAATAAGAATGTGTTCTCCTAAATTATTAGAGATTTGTTCGTTGCACCGCTATAGACAAATTCGAGAAAAAGCTTTATAAAAAATAATTAATAAATTAAAATGGTCCATCGCGGTGATGAACTCCACCAGATGAAATAGATTCCAGCCGAGCAAAATAATTTGTCACCTGACTCCTTGGCGGTTCCGAGGTGTGGTCCCATCGGAACATAATACGGGACAGATCTAAATCGTCACCTGTCATTCCGCCAACATTATTGCATGGGAAATTCTCCGCGGCTTCCTTCGGAGCACTTCTTAGAAAAGTATGACGGAGAAGTTGTTTCGCATAACTGCCATTTGGTTGCAGATTAAAACAAAATGGCGTGTCCCGCGCCGCACCCGTAAGGGAAGGAACAGACTTTTATGTCCTGTAAGGAAATATTCACAATACATAATGTTAACTACGTGTGACACAAACTGTTACATTAGGATAATATTTACCCTTCCTTTTTGTAAAAGGATTACATATTTCGGTTTTATTCTCACGGCCTCCCAATTTAACACGCGCTTCCTTCGAAAATGGAAATATCTATGACTTTACAGACAATGGCAGTGTAGAGAAGATACACAACTGACTCGCGACCATATACTATTTTTTTTTTCACTTTTTATTATTCACTTTTTTATATTTTATATATATACTTATTTTTTCTCCTTAAATATTTTCACATTATATGCCATGTATGTATTTGATCTTACTGTGTTTTGCCTTCGATGAGTTTTGTTTTTTTTAAATATATTAGTTTATCAATTTTCTCCCTTAAACAGGCTTGCCTAGTTGGGCAATGTATTTAAATGTAAGTAAATATGATACGTTTTGAAAAAAAATTAAAAATCAAAAAATAATTTAAAGATGAACATGTATCTTGAAATTCATCATATTTTTATATTGTTTGTTGTTATAAACATATTGCATTTTATTTTATTAACCTAATTATTGTAAACAATAATTATTAATATGTAATCCTCTTCTCTGCATTGTATTGTATCATTGTAATTATAACAGATTAATAAATTTAATAAATTTAAAAATATACTCTTACCCCAGTCAGGTACATAATATAAATATTATTTATTATTTAAATATAGAAGATACATTTACTCTCATACTGGTATTAAACACCCTTTACCAAACTATAATCTAAACGGTTAAATTAAATGAATCTGTGGCGGCTCGCGCGTATCGTCCAGATGTTCCTCGTTCTGTCATTTCTCGGTATTGCGCCATCCCACGCGAACAAAGCGAGAGCGTTCGAGGAAGGCCGGACTGCGCCGCCCGGCGGGCATGACACACATGCACCACAGATGTGCACCAACGCATGCAGCGGAGGAGGCGGTCTGCAAAAGAATCTGCGCCAAGTACCCGAACCCATCGAATCGCAGATGCACATCCCGACTCTCACCTTCCACTAGCCGTGCATCGTTTTTCTATTGTCTTTATGTATTCTGTGTTGTTTCTTGCTCTCGGTGATTTCCCGATGAGAATAAACAAGTTTGGATAAGAATGGTTTACACTTGAACACAACTAACCTTCCCACAAATCATAAAGAAAGATATACAAAAAAATATATATATGTATCGAAAAAATGTTAAATTACCACTGGGATACGAACCCGAAACTTTTCCTATCAGTGGAAATGCATTACCATTTCGCCACGTTAACGATTTAAGTTTCCGAAAAAATTAGGTCTCATATTCTATTGTATTTATAAATGTATGTAATGTATATATATCAACTGTGTATTGCAATAAATCCCAAAAACCTTTTGGAATTATGTTATGAAATAGTAATTCACAATAAAATGTTAAAAACGAAAAATATGGAATTTGTCAAATTAATTATTATAAATATTTAAATACATAATAACGTTACATGTACTTTTAAACAAGTACCTATATATCAATTGATTTTTCGTGATTATTCTTGTATTGCTAAATTGGTTGATTGTACATGGCGCCTCTATATATTCAAGAGCTCTGTATCCCAGACAACTGAATGGTAGGTAGTCATCAAATTACCAGGTCAGCCTCCACTTGAAGAGAAATTGAACTATACAATTGATCATCCGTTATCAGAAGACGATTTCAATGATCAGATATTTCCAGTGGCAGGTCCAAAAGAGAAAAGTGTGGGTCCCGTTGCCCTCAGTAATGAGAAAAAGTGCGTGAATAACAAAATTGTATTTATGAAATTGTTTTTGTGTAAATTATCTATTTTAGAAATTATTATATACAGCAAACACAAATATATACATTTTTATATATGTCCGAAAGATAAATAAAATGTCTTTAGTATCCCGCGTCTGTTGATCTTGAAAATGGTCTTTGCTGTCCCATCGTTTCGGTAAATCTCATGGGATGCCTTATCGGTGAAATGTCGCTCCAAAATTATCACGAGACACGTTCTCTTAGGCCGACAGTTCTATGCTAAGTGAGCTAAACTAATATTTACTTTGTATATTAGCATATTTGATATACACTAGTGCTCACGGAAACCTTAAATCTAGCCTGATAGCCTGACTTTGACCAACCTATGACGGGCGGTGATTGGCTGTCGAAAAGTATAAATCAGAGACGAGAATCCGAATTTGGTGGGTAGCTGAGCAAGACCTCACTTTTGGGAGACCCTCGGAGAGGGAGTAGCGGGTCGGTGGAACTACTCTCCGGGAAGAGAATGGCAGCGGCGTGGAGACTGAAACTGGAGTTACCATCATGGATTCAGAAATTTAAACTGGGTGTTGCGTAACAGCTTAGATGCCGGAAGAAACAGGATATTCGGAAGGAAGTTCTACTCATCACAATCTCGATCTTCTGGCACCTCCAAGGTGGACTGTAAGTTTAGGTTTTGTAACACAATCTCCGTTTAAGGTCCTAGTTTTTCAGATTGCACTGGATTAGACACACGTCTCACTCGTTTGTTATACTGCGAAATTTACTCGTTACCGCACCGGTTCAGGGTCGCCGATCGACTGACGCGGTGGCAGGTGAGGAAGGGAGGGGAGGTGGAAGGCACAGTACATTATCTTCGTTCAAGCATAAATATATGTCCCAAATACTGGGGTTGATCCATCCATGGAATTAGAGGAGATCCATTACAACCAGCGGGGAGGCCGCATGCGAGCGATGGCAGATGTATGGGCTCGACGGACTCCACAGTGACGAGATAGCGTCAGAGTAACCCCCTGGAGAGAAGATCAAATTCTGTTACGGGGGCGCGGTGGCCCAGGACCAAGGCTGTGACAACCCAAGTCTGGCATTTGTTGCGAGTTCATCCCTTAGCAAGCTGGGTATAAATCAATATGTGCTAAATCGATAACATCGTGCGTCCTCACTGGGAGGAGAGTTTAACTAGAAGAAATACGATTTCAAAGACTAATGGCGTGCCTACAATGTCGGGATTTATTACGTTTCTTGTGATAAATAGTATAATGTGTCACTTCAGTGTTTGTTCTTTAAATCATTTCCACCCGCAACATTAGCAAGCGACACACGAACATCCGCACACTTACAGAAGCAGACTGAGCTAGATCGGGGGCGGCACCTCTGACATCCTATCATCTAGGGCCAGAAGGCACCGTAACATATAATTTAATATATATGACCTTCAGTTGATATCGTATCATATATAATTTCAGTTATTTATCAATCATATAGGATAAAATCTCTGTCTCTCAGTCGATGTGCTCATGTTCACGAACGCGATTTTTAAGAGATTATTCAGTGAAGACAATTTGCAAAATTTTTTTGGGATTCCAAAAAACTAATGCCATCATAGCTTTTCTAGTCGATTGAATGGTTTTTAACGTCTTCATGTTGTAGTAAATCCCGGATTCATCTATAGACACGATGTTTTTAAATTCTTATACACTTTCACACAATTAGCTTTGGTTCAGAATCGTTTTTTATCCAAATTAAGTAAATGTGGCACCCATCTTGCACAATGTTTTTTAAATCCAATGATTATGTTAAATATATCTACTAATTCATAAGAGAAGCCCATGACTTTCTCAATTTCACGCATTTTAATAGGATTGTTTGGGACATATATTTATTCTTGAACGAAAATAGTGTACTGTGCCTTCCTCTCCCCTCCTCTCCTCACTCGGCACGCCGCCGTCAGTCGAAAGACTACCTTTAATCGGTGCGGATTACCGCAAATCATTGTGAATCGGAGTATAGTATTAAATTGAGACGTCGCGTCTAATACAGTGCATTCTAAAGAACTAGGACCCCTGAACGAAGATAGTGATAAATATAAATTGAATTGTGGTGAGTGCAAGCTTCCTTCCAAATATCCTGTTTCTTCCGGCATCTATGCTTTTACGCAACAAGGGTGATCTGCAAAAATCATGGATTTTATCCACAGTCCCGTGAACTGTATCTAAAATGCTTTTAAGTACTTGACGCAACTCGAAATGGAAGTCTGAAGAAACATAAGAGCATCTAGATATGGCCTACCTTGCTTTAAAGTCCTGGGTTGGGCGTCGACTGCACCTCCGGTTGACGAGCACGTACATCATGCCGAACCGAGATCTCCATGACGGCACTTCCGAAATCTGGAATTCACTTCCCCTGCGCGGTCCAAGCGTTGCGCACGGCGTGAGTGTAGGGCGGCAGGAAGAAGCACAAGTACTTAATCTCCGGCGGAGAAATGCAAGGTAATCGGCCAGAGCGGGACAGGTGATTGGAATGATTGGAATGAGTATTCAACTTGCGTCATCAGTAGTTTTGGACGTCCTAAATATGTATTATCACTTGTGTGTGCATGCTTGAATTCCAATTCCCAATACACCATAGTGGAAAATGAATCTCCAAAAATAGCATCTAACCGGGATTCAATTTCCGTTGCGCCTTTCCTTCCGAATAAAAAAAAATATGACCATTTTACTTTCGTTTTTATCCATAATTGAGAAGGTTATTTGACTTCAATCGTTGTCAAAACCAGACTATTTAACAGATCGATTTGCAGTCAATTCATATGAAAGAGCCGATAATAAAACAATATAAAAATATTCGAAAAAAAACAAGCCCCTAGTGGCGATTTCGGAAACATTTAAAATTTATTTATTTATTGGTAAATAATATGGAAAAATGTTAATAGATAAAAGTAATTAATGATGACGAAAAATGAATAATACATAAATAAATATTAACGATTAATTAACCTTCCCCGGTTAGGAAAGAGATCCAGGTTCGAATCCCGGTGGCGCAATAACAATATATTTTGATAAAATTGATTTTATATGTATATCTTTATAATTAATATATTTAATTCATATTGATAATAATATTTTTATTTGTCAGACAAATACGCATCACGGCTCTCCTTGCAAACTCTTGCTCTTTTCATGAAATTTAAGATAACATCGTTGGATAATTGAGGTGTTATTGCGCCAATAATACTTAAGCTCTCTGATTGTTTGTGACTTATTGGCATACACATGTGACTTCAAATATCCCCAAAGAAAAAAGTCGCACGGTGTTAAATCACTCATCAATCATGCATCTGCTGGTTTGGGTTCTTGAGTCAGTTGGATCTTGTAGGCATGCAGCTTCAGGTCTTTCACGAGAATTTGCTGTAAGGTGCTTCTTCAAATGCCTAATTCTCGAGAACTATGGCGAATTGATGTCCTTTGGGTTTTCAGTTACAGTTTCTCTCACTGCGGCTATGTTTTTGAAAAAACGCCCACCATTATGTCGCATGGCTGACTTATTGTCCACAATCAAACCAATTTTCTCAAAATTTTTAATTAATCTTCTAATTGATGACTTATTTGGAACATAGAATTAAAATTTTCTTCATTTTTGTAATGAGTTGTAACAATGATAACGCATTATTCTTTCGTGTATCATTCCATATTTACTGAAATCGCAAGGTTGACAAATGAAAAATATTAAATTTTTTGAATGGCCTAATTTGTAAAAAAAAAATGGCGTGGAATTTAAAAAATTCGCTCTAATTGGATATATATTACACAACCAGATTTATCAGCAGAATAGCTCAATATTCCTTCAAAAAAGTTACATATCTTAATCTAAATGGGGTGATGAGGTGATTTTTAGCTTAATTTACAACCTTATTCTTTATAGAGGGCACCTATAAATCTCACGGATATGCATAGGATGTTTGATATATTAATAACACTGAATTTGCGGTGGTTTCCAAAACTATGATGATTAATAAGTGAAGGTTGAATACCTGTTGACTTCTACATTTATGGCCTGACAGGAGTAGAAGGAGCCATGTGGTGAGAGGTGGAGCTGATGATCAGGGAGAACGCCAGGGATCAGACTAGTACTAGAGATAAGTCCAGATGTAGCACAGGATACAGAGAGGACAAGAAATTCGAAATCGAAGTTATTTGAGTCGCATCGATGTGTGTTAAATCTTATACATCGAACACGCTGTGGATTTTAATATTGGGTTGAAACTATATCTAATGTAATCAGGATGAGCTGATGGAATTAGTCAGGGTTGTATCCTCACACTGATGTTGTTTACAGTTTATAACAGAGATGAAATTTTATTATATAATTTGCTCTCACGGCACAGGTACTGGCACTCAGTTACTAAGAAATATTGTTCTGATGTGGATAAAGATCGCAAAAAAATTTAGACAGTGGGCAGATTACAAATTCCAAGATATTACGAAAGTTCGCGAAAAGATTATAGTTTCGGTCGATACGGCGGATAAGAATATATTTTTATTTTATTTCCATTAACGCCCTTGTTGGCTTTTACGTAAGAATAAAAAATCTAAAATAACAGTATATTTTTAATTAACATTTGAATACAGCAGTTTAAATATGATATAAAATAAAACTAAGTATAATTTATGTACAAATATTTATAGTTCAGGTATATTCCTGCAACGAAATTCAAATTGTTACCAAGCCGATGCATCCGCGATATTGGCGAGTTAATAGCATATTTTTTTCTATATGTACCTACAGTTGTCTCGTTTGAGTTGGTACTTTATTCAGGGCGGTCCAACATGCTATTAATCATTTTATATAGATATACTGTATCGCTCACATCTCTTCTCCGAGATAATTTTTTCAAATGAAGTAGACTCATTAAATAATCGCAATTTATGTTTTCTATCGGAATATGCAATTTAAAATTGATAAATCTTACAAATTTATGTTGCACTTGTAACGAAAAGTTTTCCCTATTAGATGGATAAAATATGCAGGACAGGTTATTAATTTTAGACAAACCTTAGATTAGGTTCTCGAGCACCTACCTTTTGAAGTTGCTAGCTCTGCGGATAGAATAGTTCTCTTTCGTCCCAAGTTTGCTCGGAGTCCGACTCAATATATGCTTTTGTGGTCAGGGTATCGAAATAAAAGGTTTATATTAATGACATATATTCAATTAAAGACGAACAGAACAAGGACAGTATAGCGTGTAACGAAAACTTCTCTAGTTGTTTTTAAATTAATGTAATGTATGTTATTAACAGTTGATTAGGTTCTCGAAGTTCTGAAGTTGATGTTGAAGATGCCAGCTTTGCGGATAGAACACTTATCTTTCGTCTCAAGGTTTAATGGTCGGGGTATCAAAATAACAGGTAAATAAATAATATTTAGTACGGAATGACATATATTCAGTTAAAAAGTTATGAACAGAACAAAGACAATATAAAAGTGAATTGTAGTGGTGGCGAAAAATAAGATAAAAGGTTTACATGGGAAGATCACATATCGTGATATATAAAATACAATAGAAAGACTTGGTGCTTCTGCGTGTGCGGTATTGAGGCCGTCACATCACATTTGACAAATTATAATGTATCTAGACAGAGTAATAACTTTTTTTTAAATTCTCATAATTGATTGATTTATACAAGATTAATTCTCTACATGGATACATGTATATTAAGATCCTACTCGACAGAGTTTAATTATTTTAATAAATTGTGGCTTGTCTTATTAAGAGATAACGAAACGAGATGTTTATTAAACTAGAGCTGATTGGGCACGGTTTTATTATGTGGGCAAGTTTGATCAGAACTTGTTTGTTGGTAAGTAACAGTGCTTCGGTTTATAAATAATATTTTCTTGTTGAAATGTAAAGTGACAAAGAGTTATAGACCAAAATCTAAGGTCGAAACAAAATGTATTACAGGACAAATAAAGTTTGCTGAAGTAAATCGAGGTTATTATAATTCAAAGGTGGTCGAAGATAATTTTACACTGTGAATTGGTTTTCTAGAATTTTTAAATGGAGAAAACTGGAAGAATCACTGTCGGCGAGAGTTGGAATGTTCAGAGTAAAGATTTCGAAGAGATGGAGGTTTATGGTAAATGCGGAACACTGAAGGGCGCACGGTATTTTGGTTTTAAACGTGGAACATGGTGACGGCGTATCTTATGACACGCGAAGCCTGGGGTTGTCAGGTGGGCAGAGGCGATCTTTCTGGATGAAGCTGATGGAAGGCGTAGGGGATGACTTCTTGGTGGATGCGAGGTCTTCGGGAGCAATTAGGCGATGGAGAAAGTAGTAAAGAAATGTATCGAGAATCTAGGTAGTAGCGGTGGTCGTCACATGGAGACGTCACATCTCCGTACAACCCGGGTAGTTTACTGGTGCATATTGAAGGTACATTACGGCAAAAATTCGTATAAACTTGTATATTATAGGGATAGGTGGAGGTAACTACCCCGGACTTCGGATAAGTTCACTGCGACATGCCGAATAAGTTATTACTGCACGTAGTTAGGAATATTTCAACTGTTAAAAAATATTCTTGATATAGATTGATACATTTAAAAAAAATGTCCGGTAAACATCATTAACCGATAATCTCACGGACGCGCCTCTAGGTTGAATAGATCTTGATTTTTTTTGCTGAGGAGACTAAGTGGGGTTCGCTTATATACCCTTCCTAGCAGTGGCCATCACCAAATATAGGGAAGAGGAAAGACAAGAATTTAAGAAGACCCCTAAAATATATACGACTATGTTGGTATTTTCTTACAGAAGGGACTCGGACGCGATGTTTCTGATTTTGTTGGAACAGCACGTGTGCACATGGATAATCTATTTTAAGACGGTACTTCTTGTTTACTCGCGACTTTACCGGTACTGTCTGACGAAATTTGCACGTAATATTAATATTTGCTCGGAGTCAATTTGGAAGTTATTTAAAATGATTATTATTTTCTATAAATTGTTGATTATTTATATCGTAATGGTGGCATGTTGTACAAGGAATAGATGTTTCTTTTGCGAAGATTTAGTAATTTAGGATGAATGAATTTAAAAGACGAGTACCTTGACTGCGGCGAAATTATATACATGACACACTCTTTCGATTTTTATTATATGTGAGCCATGATTTTACGGCACATGTCAACGGTATCACTAATAGTTGACACAAAATTGATTTATTATCTACCGTCCAGACGTTCAGCTCTTCATATCGAGCTACATTCGGAAGCGAGGAATCTGTGTCTCAGAAATATCACTTATCTAGATGACAGCTAAACGGGTTCTGCTTGTAGACGGGCCAACCGTAGTGCCCTGGACTTGGATGTTAGTGGAAATGACGTACGAGAGCCTAGTGACTTGTGGGGCATATGACACGGAGGAAAACAAAGAGTATGGACGCGGGCCTACCTACTTAAAACAATTATTTGACATAAAATAACCGCTTAGTATGAAAATCTCGTGACATGTTTGTTAAATATTACATGTCAAGACTTTTAACCATTTATTTGCCAAACCTTATTGTGGTAGACCATGTCAACGGATGAAAAAGAGGAGGGAGGTCCTCTTTGCGTTAGACGAACCAAATGAAATAAACAGGCACTTCTCTGGTGAAAGCCCTCAGATCTGTAGGATGCCGAGTAAAGTGGAGAAGTACAGTTAAAAATGTGAGGGTTCTCGAAAAATATTAATACAATAATCAATCATGAAGATCGATGATATCATAATCATCTTCAGCCATTATCGATCCACTGGTGATTGAACATCTTCCCATGATTCTTTACTCTTCGTCAATCGTTGCCATGTCACTCCCACTATTCCGATTATTTTGTTTTTTGTAAAGGAGCGCTAGAAGAAGGGGACCAACCCTTTCCCGGAACGCAGTACTACAGAAACGCGAAATGTACAATTAACAAACACAAAATAGAGGAGATATAAAACAAAAGCTAATGTAAGAGACTTCGAAAACGAACAGAGATTTAAATTTAAACCTTCTTGCGCCCTTTTAAGTGATATCTTTATTTATTTTTAGAATACAGGTATATAACAACATTACAAACAAATAGATAATCAAGTGTTATGTACGGAAGTAAAGGGACCAGTGGGTACAAGACAACCATTAAAGGGCTAACTATCAAGTACACTCTCCCATGAAGGGTCTTGGACGAAACGCAATGATGTATGAGTCACGTCATACACGGACAGGTCCGCACGAATTTGTTTGTTTTAAGAATTTGACTTATGATAAGTCCGCGTTCTCGCTGGCATGATCTTGTCATCATCTGCCTAATATACCCCATCTAGTCGTCCACGTTTTGATGAAATCCCTATACAGCTTGAGATTCCATGCATTACTGATCTGGCCGACAATTGAACCCAGTTAAGCCTCCAATGATGCGACCATGAGCAGCCTTCATTATAACGCAATGCCACAAAGACTATTTTGTTTATTCTCTTTCCTAAATTCATTCCTAAAAAAAGGTTCCTTACTTGATTAAATATGAGTATTTTCGTTTGTTTACAGATCGGAACAAGTGCCTGCGCATGCGCACTGAGCGCATGTTTTGATGCGCTTGCAAACGGGGTCATCAGCAATGGAATAGCCAACTCCCTCGGGACTATATTCGGTAAGTTTTATTTTCTATGTTTTGAAAGTATTTTTTGTTATTTTCGAATTCTAAAAACGTAAAGTAGCAGACAGCTACATCTCAAGGGAAATATATATATTTTTTATAATTTATGACGTTATCGATGTGAACACGCACTCTAGATAATATATCGAAAAAGTGTTTAGAAGATTTTAGTGTTTATATACTCTACATCCCAGACCAATAGGTACATTGAAATTAGTTTGTCTACCTAGGCAAAACTCGGTTTTCTATGTAATAGATATTATTTAAAAATAATAATTAATTAAATAATTCATCAATACTAATATTTGAGTCGTTTAATCTAAAACCCCTCTATAACAGATTTTTATCAAAACCCAAAAATCACGAAAAACGTATAAAAATAGAATTTTCACCCAAATGCTTTAATAAATATTTTGAAGATACGGTGTGTGCAGTAGCGTGCAGTATGTATAGATTTAGGTTATGCTGTTACCAATAATATTATTCAATCATACATATGTAATATAATATATGTACTTTCGTTTGACCAACGTCTTTAGACAAAATAAATCCTTCGTTTATACGACTCTACCATGTATTTGTTTGTAATTTTAGAGTACTATTAATAGTGTTTTTAAAGTTTATGTCATAAAAAATGTATGGATGTTTTTAAGAACACTTTCTATGACTGAAAATCTTTCACGTAATAACTAAGCAAAATAATATTTTTTATTAAAGGTTAACGTAGGAAATAGTTGTGCCAATTACTTTTTGTCTTTCCCAAATCAAAAAAAAACCAATCCATGCACCGAATTTAAAGAACAATCGTGAAATCAACACGTTAAAAACAGTAAGATAGTAAAATTCGCGAATTAGTAAAAGAGTAAGTGGACACTTCAATGATTTGCACGCAGTTGTAAGTCTTTCTAATGTTATTCTGTTAAAAAACTGCATAGGTAACGGCTCCATACAAAGACGAAAGGAATTTTCGATTCAGTAAATAATCAATTATATGACCTGAGTAATTCACTAGCTTAGAGACAGAACAGAGTAATATGAATAGCGCCATGGGTACAGCGGTGAGATATCGTGGTAGTTTTTAGAACTAAGAAAATAAAGTCCCGGCCAGTGACCCATTGCAACAGGCAAATCCGCAAATCACGTTCATCGAACAATTCCCCATTCTCACTTACCTTGTTTACAAGCAATTGCAACCTTGAAATTTTTCCACCGAACACCCTTTACTTTGCACGCAACCGTGGCCTTTTGTTTTGCTGTTTATTCTGAAGCATTATGAAATCGGTCGGCGTCAAATAATAAAAGCCAAATATTGAAACGCGGCATAATTATTTAACTTGTAAGCAAGTAACATTGAAGACCTACAAATTATGCGGAAGGCGTACAACTTGATATAACTAAAGCGAAACATACGCTCATTAGCAAACAAAACACAGTTGCCGGTGAAAGTCTTCGTATTGCTGGAACAAAATTAGAGAAGATTCAAGGCAGTGGCGTGCTGTAGGTATAGACATAGGTACACTGTCACCATGACATTATATAATATTACATTATGCATAGGTTTATGAACTTTCGTCTAACCGTCTTTAAGCAAAATGAATCCATCATAATAAAAATATATTATTAGGAGAACACATTCTTATTGTGAAGTTGTAATTGTTCAGAACATGGGTCTGTGATATTTTAAATATTAATTAAATATATTAATTAGAAAGATATACATATAAAATCAATTTTATCGAAAAATATTGTTGTTGCGCCACCGGGATTCGAACCTGGATCTCTTTCCTAACCGGGGAAGGTGCATTATCCAATTATGCTACAGCGACAATTTTCGAACCTATATGTTACCTTTCTGATATTAATACATTTAATCGTTCCATAATTTGAAAGAGCCATCTACATATATCTAGATATATCATAAAATTGATTTTATATGTATATCTTTCTAATTAAAATATTTAATTCATATTTAAAATATCACAGACCAATGTTCTGAATAATTACAACTTCACAATAAGAATGTGTTATAATTATAAACAACCAACTAAATTTAACTACGAGTCCCATTCTAAAATTTTTTCCTAAAAATTATTCGAGTAAATTTGTATTAAGTAATGATTTGAGTTAGGTACTTTTTCTTTTAAAAATAGATTTTTAAAAATAGATTCTGTCAAAGAAACAATGTATGTTTTAGTTAGTTATGACATCCTGAAGAAGAAAATGGTATTTTTCGAAACCGGTAGATGTATTTAAACTCATTTTAGTGGTTAATTAAACAAAGATAAAAAATAAAAATATGAATCTTAACCACAAAGATAACATTGCTTATTTTAAAAGTATAAGAATGTGTTCTCCTAATAATAAAGTTGTATCAATGTGTCCAAAATTTAATAAAAATGAATTGATAATTCTGGCGTCTGCTATCAGTTTACTCAAAGGTATTTGAGATTCTGTAAAAATAAGGTAGATGGCTCTTTCAAATTATGGAACGATTAAATGTATTAATATCAGAAAGGTAACATATAGGTTCGAAAATTGTCGCTAAAAATATTGTCGCTGTAGCATAGTTGGATAATGCACCTTCCCCGGTTTGGAAAGAGATCCAGGCTCGAATCCCGGTGACGCAACAACAATGTTTTTCGATAAAATTGATTTTATATGTATATCTTTCTAATTAATATATTTAATTCATATTTAAAACATTATTATCCTAGCGCAAAAACAAACATGAAAGCAACACGTTTAGTAAGGTAGTAAAATTTGCGAATTAGTAAATAGGGAAGTAGATGCTTCTGTCAGCTCTAAGCCAAGTTTAAAACCATTTAAATGTTATTCTGTTAGAAAACAGCATAAGTGAGGACACTATACAACATAGATCAGCTGATTCATTTCTGACTCTGCCGAGTGTAATTTTCAACTCAGTAGGTAGCAATTGTACGGCTTGAATAGAACGATATATTAAAACAGTGGCCGTACAGGTCTACAGTGCTCCGGCGGCGTTTCGCTGTACCATCCAGAACTAGGCAACTGATGATTCTACCCATACACGGCGAGAGCATTATTTATTATTTATCATTATTTATTTTATTAATGCACAGCTTGTTTGCTTGTACGCAGTGCACGCCCCTGATTCAAGGTATCGTATACTTACTTTGCATTATATATTAAAGATGAGATCTAAACTAGAATTCGAAATAGGTTTCATCTGTAAAATATTAATCGTTAACTTTCAACATCGGTTGGTACATATCGAATGTGTATTATTTTAAATTGCCAACTTGTTCGAAAGAGTTTTTTTATTGCAATAATTATTGTAAATAATGACTTTACTCCACATAAAGTGTCCACTAGACGTACGTCTTTTTGTCAACATTACATAAATCTTCTTATTTTTGTGATTTGACGTAACCTTACAGATATAATTTATTAATGCAAAATGTACCACCTTATTTAATTATCGTCGAATAAAAACTATCTTACAAGTTTGCTCAGATATCTAATGTTTACTAACATATAGGTATATATATGTACATGTAAAGAGTGTCCAGCGGTAAATTTTCATGTTTAATATTAAATAAAATAAAAAACAACAATGTTATTCTCATACTTAATTTATACAAAATATAGTTTACTTACTTACTTACCATCACGACGTTTTCCCGCGGGGGTAGGCAGAGAGGATAAAGCGCCACACTCTTCTGTCCTGACGCACAATTCTCGCTTCATCCACATTCATACATCTTCTCATACAAGCTCGCCGATTGTTGAGGCTTCTAACAGAACCATCCTCCATTATCTGGTTTACCTGGTCGTGCCAAGTCTTCCGCGGACGTTCTCTATTTCTGGTGCCATCAACACTTGCGTTATATATATTTCTTACCATTCTCTCCTCATTCATCTGTTCCATATGACCAAACCACCTAAGTAATCCTTTCTTAATCTTACTCATTATACTAACATCAGCTTTACATTCTTTCCGTATTTCTTCATTCTTTACTCTGTCATAAATAGTTTTTCCCAAATACGCTTAAGTGATCTCATTTTCACTGCATTCAGTCTACTTTCTTTCCTTTTATGCAAGCTCTAGGCCTCGCTTACATACATCAGTGTCAGTACTAGGATTCCATTGTGCACCGCTAGTCTTGCCCCGTTCGAAAAATTCCCGTTAGATATAATTCCATTCAAAGCGCCGTTCACTTTATTTCCTGCAGTCACCCTCCTTTCGATATCATTCTCAGCCTTTCCGTTTCTATCAAACATACTTCCCAAATACACAAACTCATCTACTTGTTCCAAACATTCATTACCTCCAAGTATTTAGCGCGGTGTCTCGCTTTCCTCCTTCTCGAATACCATCACTTTCGACTTGTTAACATTCATCATGAGGTCGCTTTCCTTGCATACATCGTACATTCTACTCACCAGATTCTGTAGCTATTAGTACTGCATCATTTGCGTACAATAAACTGCATACAATCAAATCGCCCATTTTTGCTCCTACATTCATACATTCCAGTTCTTTTACATATTTATCCACAAACAAGTTAAACAGCCATGGAGACATTACACAATAGAGTTTAACGATGCTAATTTAACTTTTTATAGACAATATCGTCTAAATGCCGTCCATTTCTCTAAAAACACTCTTGCAATCGGACTCATCGTTTCAATGGCAGCAACTTCACGGCGGATATTTTCTTGTAGGTCCTGAATTGTTCGAGGATTTTCGCTGTAAACTCTCGACTTAAGGTATCCCCATAAAAATAATTGCACGGTGTAAGGTCCGGTGACCGAGGTGCCCAGGGTATGTCTCCGTACTTACTGATTAATTTATTAGGAAAAATTCCCCTCAGCTTTTCCATTGAAACTCCAGCTGTGTGTGTGTAGTGGCCCCGTCTCGCTGAAATTGTGTTCTGTTATTGAACCCGGGAAACAGTTACAATTACGGTGCCAAAAACTCGTCGATCATTCGGCAATACACGTCAGTAGTGACTGTCTCTCGCCGGTTAAAAAAATGAGGGCCAATTATTCTTCGGGCAGAAGTTGCACACCGCATTATCCTTTTTCGGCAATGCAAACGTTTTTGATTGCGTTCTCTCGAGTTGTTGGGGCACCAGTATCTCATGTTCTGTTTATTAACATAGTCATCGATATAAAAATGTGTTTCGTAAGTAAACAATATGTTTCCGAGTATTCGTGCTGTCCCAAAACGTTCCAGCATCGTTCTCGCTAAGGTTTCACGTAAAGAATAGCTATTTTCCTTGAAAAACTGCATTATTTGTAGTTTTTATGTGTAAAACTGTAGTTTATTTTTCAAAATAACGTGCACTATTGATTTTTTTATTCTTGTACAGGCTGCAATCTTATCGATTTACGCGGATTGTGCATAATTTCACGTCGAACTTGAGCCACATTTTCTGGCGTCCCTGCTGACGTTGATAGTCCCGGAGGAGTTTGGTTAACCATTATCCTTTCTCGTCTGATTTACCAGATAAGTTGCGTGCTCGGCCCATCACTTACTCGTTGAATATTAAAGGGAGTACAAAAGCGCGACGCGAACGAACCAATGAATCACCGCACTTTAAATATTGCTCAACCGCGAACGCGCGGTACACTCCCAACCAGTAACTCATTGCAACTGGCAATCCCGCTAATCACACGCGTTGAACAATACCCCTCCCGCTTACCTTACCCAGATGGTTTACGAGCAATTACAATTTAATCTTGAAATTTTTCCGCAGAATACCCTATATTAATTATCATTTTCCCACTAGATCTAATATATTTTTGCATATTATATTGTAGCTTTTCTGGGACACATTTTCCTCACACCATTACCCTTTTTTGCAAAAATATATAGCAAGGATAGAACGCCGTATTATTCTGTTCTGATAAGTAACACTCGGTTTCTCCACATTATCACATTTGACATTACGTTGTTAAAGTTTAAAACGTCTTGTTTACTTCAATAGGCTTTCTGTCTTGATATCCCCGTTGTTATCAACAAGGAGTCGTATTTTCATTCTCCTCCTCACTTATGACTTCTGACGCAACTAGGGATTCTGTGTTCTCGACATTTTTCAATTCCCGAGACTCGAGAGTCAACATTTCCAAGTGCCCAGTTGCGTCAGAAGCGCACCTGAAATTCCCGGGGATCGAGACCATGAATTTAATTTAAAAAGAATAGATATTTTAATAAATATTCATGTGTCTTATGTTCAATAGCAATTAGGGATATTATCCTTTTAAAACAACATTAACCAATATTCATTTATTAAAACTAATATACATTGTTTGATAAACTATTGATTATGTAACGTATGTATTTGGCAATTGAAATCCTTTAATAAAGTTTTTCAAAAAATCTCATCTTATCCTAATGTTGTTTCGTCAAAATGTGTATACAGATAAAATATCACATCTTACAAGGAAACATAATCCCTTGTTTGAACAAACCGACAAAACTATTACCTTCAAATTTTTTTTATTAGCAGTAAATATTTGATTACTAATTTCTCTTTAATGTAGATCTTTATAGATGACATTATACATATTTTGAATTGTTAGTAGTTAGACAAGAATTGAAAACCTATTTTTTTATATACCTACTTACACATGCACCGCTCGCCGCTGGGTCACTACCTGCCGTATGTCAATGATCAGATGGGATTAATAATTTTTTTAAATACTAGTCTCGAATCTCGGCTTTTTTTTTTAAAGTCCCGAGACTTGAGACAGCAAAAATTCATGGGATTTCTATAAATTTAATCCCGGGTTGTCTCGACACAGAATCTCTAGATGTAACTATCTTTCAGAATAAGATGCATTTAATTATGCTCGATCTTACGCAATATCTGACTATTATTTAACCACTACCGGAAATATAACATTTATTATTAATATTATTATTATACTTTTAAAATCAGCAATGTTATCTTTGTGGTTAAGATTCATATTTTTATTTATTATCTTTGTTTTATTAACCACTAAAATGAGTTTAAATACATCTACTGGTTTCGAAAAATACCATTTTCTTCTTCAGGATGTCATAACTAACTAAAACATATATTGTTCTATTTTTATCTATTTTTATAAATAGATTTTTTTTAAATAGATTCTGTCAAAGAAACAATATATGTTTTAGTTAGTTATGACATCCTGAAGAAGAAAATGGTATTTTTCGAAACCGGTAGATGTATTTAAACTCATTTTAGTGGTTAATAAAACAAAGATAATAAATAAAAATATATTATTACTATTATTATACTTATATTTAAATATTTAAATATAACTATACTCATGTATTGGGTCGTCTAATAAATTTTTAAGTTTTTTGTTTAATGCTATTTTCCCTCTATTTTGTTTTATTGTATCAAAATATGACGTACTATTCGATAGAATTTTTTCTGCTTTAACACGTCAGTGTTTCCGTTTTCCTGTATTTTATAGTTTTTCTTAGATTATAGACTTTAATAATGGAGTGTACATTTTAAAAACGAATATTCTCGACACAAATTAAAATGGTCATCCAGGAGCTCAATTTAATTATTTCGCATCCACCCTACAGCCCCGACCTCACTCCGTCAGATTATCACCTTTTTCGGTCCCTCTACAATTAAATGCGTGGCGTTACGTTCATCAACGACGATAATCTCAGAAATTGACTATTTCGATACCCGACCAGCCGACATTTAAAGAAAAGGCATCGATAAATTAGTTGAAATATAGGACAAAGGTCCTGAACAATAATGGAGATTACATCGCTGATTGAAATGTTTAATTTTTGTGTAAAACTTTAATTGTATAATAAATAATTGAACAAAACTTATTAGATAAGCCAATGGTGCTATTGGTTCTCTATTAGCTGGTATCGTGAAAATTCACATATTAGAAGTCAAAAATTCAGCGGTAAAAAAAATATATCGTGATTTATTATTTCAGGACGGCCCCCAGATCTGATTGCTTGCGTTATCACCATACTGATGACCGTCCTGATGGCCGCCGGGGTGAAGAAGTCCCTCATCTTCAACAACGTTCTTAACGTCATCAACCTCTCAGTCTGGGTGTTCATCATGGCAGCCGGACTGTTCTACGTCAGCAGCGACAACTGGACCGAACACAAGGGATTCTTGCCTTATGGATGGAGTGGCGTAAGTAAAAATAATAAATAAAAAATTCAACTTTTCTAATGAATTTCATTTTGTAGATTGATATTAAATATAAAAAAAAAATATATATATATATATATATTAATTTTTGAAAAAAAAAAAAAAGATTTTGAATGAGATTTTTTAGATTTTTTGATTCGAGACAATCTCCGATATAAATCCAAAATCGCTCGTCGTACGTTAGGCATCAAATATCATTGTCGTTTGTCACTCGAGTGATTTGAATCTCTCCAGCAGCAGTTAAAATGGCAAAAAATGAAATTTAACGTCTTATATTAATGTTATGCCTAACTTTGCAGAATATATATTTCTAGAGATCTTTAGTAGTTTTAATAGATGTCGAATCTCTCTGTTACATCGAACGTCGTGTAAACTGGTTTGTACACTCTTTCTACCAATCTCAAGCTGATCTGGCAGTATGCGTACACGGTATTGAGATGTATCTCAACTAAATCTCTGAGATTATCTCATCATGTCTTCTTCCATGGACACGAACCTTACACTAAGAAAACTTTTCTTTCTGTTAATTAATTTTATTTGCCATTATTTTATTAATTAACAAAATAAATTCAAGTATAACAATAATTCTATTTCAAAAACGCACATTTTGTTAAATTTTTGAAATCCGTTAAATCGTTCTATTTTGGATTGGAATTTAGCAAATTGAATTGATAATAGATATCTATTCTGAATGTTAAGTGAAAGTTAATAAATAGATAAATTACTCACTTTTTATACACAAGTTAACCAAAATTAACTGCGAATTTTTCCTAATTACGTAAAATAGTAAAAAAAATAAGCATATTGAATTTTGTGTATTTTTTATTTAATTCCTATAACATAAAATAACTTTATTCAAGACGATAAAGTATCGTTTATTTAAAAATATATTATAAAAAATGTTCATACAAAAGGACAAAATATGAAGACTTGTATTTTTTAGGTGTGTGTTCGGTTTAGATGAGACGATATATTGCACTACTCTTGGAGTATGTGATATAATGAGAGAATAATTATTGTTATTTTTTATTTTAATATACGTACATATTATACATAATGAACATTCTTATAAATATACAAAAAAGGCGAACAAGCTTCATAATGTAAGAGATATTCACTGTCTGCTTAAGTAGACCAAAGTCTGTACTAAAGGAGACAGGTTCATCCGTTGTCTATCATACAAATATGAAAAACATTATTAATATTATTTTTTTATTATTTTATCTAAACCAAAAATATTACGAATGAAGAAAACAGGGTTATAAAAAATTGTAATAACATAATAAATACGTAAAATACTCTCGCTATCCCATGATTGAAACACTATGAAAAACTGAAAAATGAATTTAAAGAAATGACTTGTCCATCGAGAATTGTATCATACTGCTCGGCAAAATGTTATAGGCTTTGGGGGCCAGAAACGTATGAAAGGATTGACCAAAGCTTGTTTTCATTTTAGACTTAACGGTAAGCCTATTCTTTTTTGCTCCCGTAGCATAATTATGAGATTGATATTGATGAAGCTCTTTGTTAGAATGAAAATAAAGGATCAGCCTTTTTACATAGAGTTGTCGAATATCAAGAAGCTGACATTCCTCAAACAGTGAGTCAGAGGGAAACCTATGTGGATAATTCTGTGAATGGATTTTTGTGTAATTACTAATTGGTTAAGGGCAGTTTTCCCAACTCCACCCCAACCTAAGATCGCGTAGCTAAGAAGGGATATTCTCAGCTTACGTTTCTCTAGAACATTCCTAAGACATCTGAAGAAGTATGTCAGCTTTCTTAATTTACCATTGCATTTTCGTGTAAGAGTCGCGAAGCGATCTGTGTGACTTGTAATATGTGAGATAGGTTATGAGACAGTGCATTTTCATTAATGATCAAATATAAAGGAATAATAAATAAAGGACCGTGAGTCATGATTCGCCTCACGGCGGTTCAAATTTCCACATCGGCGTGCGGCACCTCTTCAGGGACATCTCGGAAAAACGACGCCTTATAAAATTTGCACTTTAAATTCAAAATTCGCGTTTCAAAGCATCAAAGGAAATCGAAATGTTATTACTTTAATACACCAACTTATTTTTACAAACTTACTAATCATTTCAAGCGGTCTTTACACGGCTTTGACTGGAATTCATAGAGGGGGTGGTTTTGCGCTGACCCTAAAGAGGAACATTTGATCTAACGTTCTAGAGTGCAACTAAAACTAATTATATAATATATAATAATATATTAGAGAACAATAACATTTTTTTTGGTAATACATTTTGTGGTTGCAATTTTAGAACATACTTAAAAACAAATTAGAAAGATATACAGACAACATTTATATATCCAAAAATACTTGCTTACCACCGTCGCGTATAGGTTTTTGGGATTTATTACAAAATATTAAGTTAATTGTTATTTAGAGCCAACAAGTGACAATAGTTAACGTCCGTTGAATGGTTAGGGAAAACTAGGCCTAATGACTTAAATACTTATAACACGGTTACACTGGCATAAGACAAGGTGCATTATAATTTCCCTTTTAGACTGAACCTAAAAAATTTATTTTCCACAAAGAATAAAATGAAAAGAGAAGTGTGTTGGCAATATCTCCCTCAGATGTCACCGGTGTCGTCAGGTTTTACGATGCTCAGAGGTCTCATGGCGGTAAGCGTCGACGGTTTAAGAATGTCCGTAAGAGAGACGTGGAAATATTCCTTACTGACGTGCGGGTCTCGTATTGGACTTCATGGCCACCGCAAGAAGTGCCGTCTGCCTCAATTGCCTTCATAAATCTAGGTGTACACCTTAATTGTCCCCGGGGACGTCTCGTGAACGTAGGCAGGTAAGGCGGTGCCTGAGGGCGGAAAATTTGAAGGGATGGCAATTTGCTCGCGGAACATAAAAATTACTTACTCGTGTAAAAAAAACCTTGAGAAGTAATCTAAAGGGATCTTTGAAAGTCCATTTCTTAGAATTATGCGAAAACAATCCGATGCGAATATCCTAAATAAGTTATATATGTTTAGAAATTATCAATGTATTGTAGAAATCGGCAAATTGCGATACAACAATACAAATTCAATGGACACCGTACATTCATAGAAACATAGGTGGCCAAAGAAAGGTTAAATGTATTTTCAATATCTTTTATTGAGCTGAAAGGCGTACAATCTCGTATAATTGTTAGTGATTTAATATGCAAAAATAAAACACTTGTTTTTTTATTCAACTCGTTTAATTTACTTAAGACGCGTTTGATAAATAAATAAATAATACGTGCCATAAATGTTATAAATAGATTAGTAGATAATGATAAATATTATCAAATACTAATTAAATGTATTAATTATATATATATAATCAATTTTGTCGAAAAGTAATGTTTGAAAATTTTTTTGAACCCATATGTTACACCTTTTCAAATTAATACATCTGTCGTTCCATTATTTGAAATCCACCTACATTGTTTTTACGGAATCTCAAATACCTTCAGAATTAATAATTCAATTATATTAAATTTTCGATACGTAGTGTCGGTACCAGGATTCCATTGTGCACCGCTAGTCTTGCCTCGGTTAACAAATTCACCCTCCTTTCGATATCATTCTCAGCCTTTCCGTTTCTATCAAACATAATTCCCAAATATACAAACTCATCTACTTGTTCCAAACATTCATTACCTACAAGTATTTTGCTTTCCTACTTCTCGAATACCATCACTTAGGACTTGTTAACATTCATCATGAGGTCGCTTTCCTTATATACATCGTACATTCTACTCACCAGATTCTGTAGATCTTGTTCATTATTCGCCATTAGTACTGCATCGTCGGCGTACAATAAACAGCATACAATCAAATCGCCCATTTTTGCTCCTACATTCATACAATCCAGTTCTTTCACACAATTATCCATATACAAGTTGAACAGCCATGGAGACATTACACAACCCAGACTCACAGACTTACGTTCTGAATAATTACAACTTCATAATAAGAATGTATTCATAAATATTATTCACCAATATTGCCAAAACCACAAAGAAATACAGAGTTTAAATCTTACATTTTTAATAATAGTAGTAGAGGCATTCTAAAATTTGCTGAAGGGTGGCACTTCACCTAGAGAGGTCACTGATTGTCTCACGTATGCGGAAGTAGGCCACCGTACGACGTTCATTGCGGCAGTATTTTCACATTCATGTCAAGAATTTTTTAATTGTTTATCTGTAATTTTGTTTCATGAATGAAGTAAAGTTTTAAATATATAAATTAGAAAGATATACATGTAAAATCAATTCTTTCGAAAAATATTGTTGTTGCGCCACCGGGATTCGATCCTGGATCTCTTTCCTAACCAGGGAAGGTGCTTTTTTCCAGTTTGTGAAATATAAGATGATTGCCAGTTCTTACAAGATCAGAGGGTCATCGTGTCGCCCATGAAAACGTAGAAGTACTATATATATATGCGAATAGGAGAGAAAATTAGATATCCTAGAAAGTATAGAAATAAATATTAACAATTAAAATGTACTTAACATACAAACACCCCTTATTACATCCTACAGTCCTAGTTTAAAGTTTTAGTTTATTACTGAAGATGACGCAGTGAGCGTATCAAAGTGTAGTGTGAAGTAAACAACGTTATGTTTTATTATAATGATTAATTTATTTTTTTCAAAAAGTCTAAAATTTTGTTGAAAAGTTTTTGAAAAGTTAATTAAAATGGACTTCCACAAAGTTAATCACTACAATTTTGAAATATTATTTATTTTATTATTCTATTTTCAATTCTGATATCACTTATTTCATAATTCTATTTCTTTACCTTGATTTAGTTATGTTAGTGTTTTTTTGTGTAAATGTATAAACAAATAAATCTTTATGGCCCATTTGAGAATAAATAATCAATAAATAGTTAATAAAAGTATACGCGTCACTCTAATTCAGGAGGAAATAAATACGATGACGATTCATAAGAAGGCTTCACGCTGAATTCTGTACTGACATTTACCTACATTCGAGACGAATCTCAAAGAGAAATCTCATCCGTAGACACGGGCCATTAAGCAACAGAATAAATGCTTTTACTCTTGCGAAATATCCGGACTAACCATTGATGTCAGATATGCTGGAGCATCCTGACAAAAGAACATATACAGCTTGAAAACTACTTAAAGCTCCTACAAAGGGATGCGACAGCTGTTATTTTGACAACACGACTACCGGAAGAATCTAGAATGAAGAGGAAACGGATATAAATGTACGATTGGCTCGACTTCAGTCCTGTGTGTGCTACGTATAGCGATAATATTATGTGACGTTTATATCCAAGCCCACGTGACGTGACATGCTGTAATATGTTTGTGAGTTGGTAAAATATTGTTTTATGCATTATTTTATCAGTCATTGCCTAACATCAAAGATACAATGTCGTGCAGTTACTTCTCCACAATTTTAAGGAAATAATAAATCTAAATATTTATTAAGTGATACTTTTATCACTTTCTTATTTTTTAACAGACACGTATAAAATAAAAGCAATGATGCAATTTTTATAATAAAAACAATTAAAAGTATAATCTATTATCATAAAAGGGAAGTGGTCTAACACAATACAATATAAATTAAATGTATTAATTAGAAAGATATACGCATAAAATCAATTCTATCGAAAAATATTTTTGTTGCTACCGGGATTCGAACCTGGCCGACAAATTTTCGAACTTATATGTTGTATATATATATACAACAATAATTATAATTGCAACAATTCATTTTTATTAAATTTTGGACACATTGATGCAACTTTATTATTAGGAGAACACATTCATATTGTGAAATTGTAATTGTTCAGTACATGGCTCTGTGATGTTTTAAATACTGATTAAATGTATTAATTAGAAAGATATACATGTAAAATTGATTTTCTTGTTTGAAAAAATTTAAAATACAATAATTAGGAATCTCTCAGCCCTAGTATATAAGCACAGTATTTGTCGTGAAGCAGTAAAATAGTACATTTATTTTAATATATCGTATGTCCACACAGGCGAATAAATTTCATAAATCATCCCTGTTATTTGGACTCAACAGAAGTAAATGTATCTTTCTTCATCTCCCGCACGTAATTACCTCTTGGCTCTCAACTTCCTGGGTGAGTCATTCGTTACGAGTAACGTCTTTTGATGTTCCGTATTTGGGCGTAAACATTTTTGAGCCCTGGGATTGATTGAATGGGTCCACGTGGAGTGTCTTTCGATGTTACCATTGGTCAATTAGTCTTTTAACCCCTGTGATAGGTCGATTTTGGCTGATGTAACCGGTCCGCAATCAGAATATGTTAAATATTAATTAAATGTATTAATTAGAAAGATATACATATAAAGTCAATTTCATCGAAAAATATTGTTGTTGCGCCACCGGGATCGAACCTGGATCTTTTTTTAAACCGGGGAAGGTGTATTATCCAACTGTGTTACAGCGACATTATTTTTAACGACAAATTTTCGAACTTATATGTTATCTTTTTCTAATTAATACATTTAATTAGTATTTAATAATACCACAGACCTATATTCTCCTAAAAACGTATATTTGTTAACATTTTTGACCGTTAAATGTTATAATCATATCTACCATTCATGGGTACTTTATATTTTACTAACACGCATGAAGGTGAATTACGCGATTTCGGGATTAATTCAATCTCCATCCGGCTATGCAGAGTAACTTCTTCCTCTTCTACGACGTCTTTCCTGGTACCTTATTGTGGCTCCTCACCAGTCTATGCGGAGAGAACTTCTTCTTCTACGGTCATTTCGTCAGGATGCCACAGCATACAATCAGCTGATTGTGCATAATGTAAGGTCGGATTTACTTCGCCTTTGACATATTTTATTAACGAAGTATGTTTTCATACAGGTACACCATCCCTTGAGAAGAGAATCATTTAAATTTCTTGTGCAACATTTGAACTGTGAGTCGCTACAATTATTATTCTGTGTCATAAACAATCTACCTACATTTTGCTCCGAACTATGTCTGGAACTATAACTGCCTTCAAGATTATTATCCTGAACTTTAATATTGAGTGTTGCTAAATAGTGAAAAAAATATAATTAAGATATACATTGTGAAGACAGTCATAATAATCTGTGTTCCTTGTTCCTACGGTTCCTCTGTATACTACAATTATAGGAAATTAATAAAGCTCAGTAAAAGAGAGTGGAAAATGGTCGAAAAAAAATATTTAGAAAAGTCTTCAGGAAAAATAATTTAATATACAGTGGGGTAGAGCAATATAAAACAAAGCAGTGTTGTGGCGACGCCGTGGATGGCGGAGGCTTGCGGGCGGCAAAAAGCAGCGGGTGCGATGAAAGCAGCGGCTAACTTAGCCCTGAAAAAGGTCTCTTCAGTGGCGCAGTGCGTCCGGCCGGAAAGGTAGTCTGGGTGGACCGCGGCGGTCAACAGTTGCCGGCGGCAAACTCCCCGATCGGTGTTGTCAATAACGGGGCAGCGGTTCGGCTGGATAGAAGGCCAAATGGTCCGGTGTGGGCAGCGATCCTTGTAATCAGTCCTCGGGTGGTGGCGGCAGTCTCGTCTATCCAGACAGAGGTCAGCGGCACGAAGATCCTGGAGTGGCGGCGATGGCAGTTAGCGGCATGCTCGGGAAGAGTCGCTAAATTCACTGTCCAGAATCGACAGCAGAACTGGGAAGTCTTTGAGTTTTTTTATTTTTTTATATATATGGTTTGAAGAGTGATAGGGGCTGAGCCCCCCTTGTCTCCATAGTCTGGGGTATGGCGGGCTAGAGGGAGAAATTATCCTCGAAGAATGGGGTGCTTGCTAGGCACTAATTAGCATTTTTTTTTTTTTCTATTTCATGTTATAATTCATTCAAATAGTGGGCTAAAGCCTCTTTTAAGCCATTCTTCAGGGGACTGGAGGAGGGCTGTAGAGGAGGGAAATAAGGAAGATTTTGCCGGGATCGGCATCTGGGTCGTTGAGCCCTGGAATGAGGTGAAGTTTATTAAAGAACCTAGTGGCCAGGTCTAGGATATGGGTTTTAATCTGAGGTGTGTTGGTATCCCGATGGATGATTGTGTTTCTAACAAACCACGGGGCTTGGAGAATGTATCTGATTATTTTGTTTAGAAAAATAACAATTTTTTTAACTAGTGTAGCCGTGGTCCAAATGGGGCTGGTGTATGTTAGAACTGGGCGTATTAGAGATTTATAAAGGAAGAGTTTTGTGTTGATTTGTTATGGGCTATGTTTGTTGAGGAGGCAGCTTAGGCTGCCTTTTGCATTATTAGCTTGTCTGGTGTTTGTTAAATCAGCGTTCCAATTAAGTTTGCGGTCTAATGTTTGTCCGATGTACTTGACGGAGAAGTGCCATTTAATATCGGTAAAAAGAATGGCCGCGCTCTTGGTTGGGTTAATGGCAATGCGCCAAGTCTCGAATCAACATTGGAGTTGATCTAACAGAAGTTGGAGGCGTTGAGTTATGATGGTGGGGCTTCTAGAATTGGTGAGGATTGCTATGTGATTGGCGTATAGGGCTGTGATGGAGTACCTATCAGTCGGTTTTGGCAAAGCGCTGGTGAAAATGTTGAAGAGAAATGGAGATAGAATGGAGCCTTGCGGGACGCTGGCTCGCATGAAGCGGAGAGAGGAGAGAGTGGTGTTATTGAGTTTGACTCTAAAGGCACGTTTCCTCAGGAAAGATTTGAAGAGGCCGAAAAGTTAGGGGTGAAGGTTGTAGAGTTTAAGGGATTTATAACCAAACTTTATCGGCTTTAGCCACGTCTAGAAAAATGGCGCCAGTTGAACGATGTTTGCGAAAGCCGTCGGAGATGAACTCGACGACTCTTAGAAGCTGATGAGAGGTGGAATGTTGGGATCTGAAGCCGTGCTGTTCGTCGGGGATGGCATTTTTTAGACCGGGTTGGTCTTGAAGTCTGGTTAGGAATATTTTTTCAAAGATTTTACTCACATTGGAGAGGAGACTGATTGGTCTGTGATTTTCACAGAAAAGGGAATCTTTGCCGGCTATGGGGATTAGGATGACGTTAGAGGTTTTCCACGCCTTTGGGAAGTATTGAAGACGGAAGGCAGTGTTGAAGAGTAGTGTGAGATGAAGAATGCCTTTGGCAGGGAGAAGTTTGAGGGCATTGCGGGGACACCGTCGGGGCCTGGGGCAGTGTTAGTTTTCCAAGCTTTGATAATTATTTTTTTTAAGGGAAGGTTGTTCTACGGGTGGCAGATGGGAGGGGAGGGTTCGAGGCTTCAGACATAGTAGAGGTGATGGAATTTGTGAATATTATATCATTAATATTCGAGTCGAGGTCGGAAATTTTTGTGAGAATAGCGATTTTGTTACGGATGACTTATTGAAAAAGGGGCCAATTAATGCGATTGTTAGAGGGGGCAGGGGGGGGGGGAATTTTGGAAATTGAAGATTTTGATGAAAATGGGGTTGTGGTCCGAGTTGAGGTCGTTCGAAGTGAAAATTGAATGGGACCAGGGGAAGTGTTTTAATAATGCTATGTCAAAAATATCGGGTCTGTGGCCGATAGAAGAGAATAAAGTAGGCTTACAGGCGGCTGCGACTGATAGCTTGTTGGAGTCAGTGTATGTAAGGAGTAGTTTGCCGTTACGGTTGGATGTCCTGCAATTCCAGGCGGTGTTTGTACAATTAAAATCACCGGCTAAAATAGTGGGGGAAGCGTAGGGCAAGAGTAAGTCGAGGTCTTTTTTGTAAAAAGAGTCTGGAGAGTTGTAAATGCTGTGAATGCGGAGAGGGCCACAGTGGCGAGTGTGTATAGTGATAGAAGTGGATTCCATGTGGTTGAGTGTGGTGGGGGTGGGGTTGGAGGAGTGAGCTAAGCTACGTTTGACGAAGATAGCAGTGCCTCCTCCCCTACCGGACAATCTATTATTACGGAAGCTGGTGTAATTTGGAATTTTAAATGAGTATGACGGTTTTAGATGAGTTTCACAGACTAGGAAAGGCGGACCGTGAAGTCGGCCACCTCGGCTTGACCGCCTCCCAGTCTGTTCGCATTCCAACTAGCGATGACTAAAGAGGAGGGATAGGTTGTGCTGGCCATTTTGGTTCTTTAATTGAACTTTAGGAGATTGAAGAGTTTTGAGGATTCCGAAATGAGGATAGTGATGATGTCGCCGGCGGAACTGGCGACGAGGAAACGAGAGAGAATTTCAAGAAATAGTTAAGCGGTCTTATTTATACCTGCCGCGCGCGATCCGTTAGCTCATCTCGCGGCGGTGTAGTGGGGTAAGGCGCACCCCCTCCCCCCCCGCTTATAAGTCGCCCCCTCGTATCGGTCGCTGCAAATGGCCAGCGGAATTTCCCAAAGCGCGGTCGAGGCAATTTCATGGAATTGTGTCGCCTGTGCATGGCCCCGTTAACATAATTTCCTGGAATTCGGACAGTGGTCGCGATGGCGGTGTTTCGTAGCGTGATATTCCACACGTATCAATACTTGTTTTGAATTTTATTCTTAAAATAATATCTACACTAAAAAATGGGTTACATTCAGATTCAAACTGAATAAAATATCTTAATATACTTTACATGTAAAAATAATATTTTAACCAACAATCTTTCAAAGGAACAACAAATTATGTAATTTTAAGAATCCTAGTATTATAACAAATAAAGTGTTTACACGAGGGGGTGGGGAAATAATGTACGCAGGAAGGGTGGAAGGAATTCGGGAGAGGGACAGGAAACAAGAATAGGGGCTGGCTGAAGGACCACTCAGAACCTGAAAACACGACCCATCTGTGAAATGCTCCTTTCAGTATCTTCTTCCATTAGATCCATAGGTATTCCGGCTCCAGAATACGTACAACGATGTTCAGCACGAAGTACATTCGGACATACACTTTCGGTGATAGCGCGAAAGTGTCAAAACAACACCATGCACAATAGCATAATGTACAGGTTTCGGCACGCAACATAACAAACTATCAGTCTCACACTGCAGGATGATAACTCAAGCCAACAGTTCGTTCCCATAGCAGGACGAACTTGGCGATATTTAACGTACCCAATGATAAACGCTTACTTGACAACTTCAATTGTAGAACTATAGAGAACACACCGTAGAAAATATCGTGTACTGGTTATAGGAGGTGGGGGATAGTGGATAGGTAATATACAAGAATTATATCTGCGTTGCGTTCATATCGCGCGCACACACGACGACCGGCGAACGTTGGATAATCGTAAAGATCGAACATTAAGATAAATGTGTTTTCCAGTATATCACCTCATTTAATTATGTAAACAATTCTCTCTCTCTCAATAAATGTATCAAATATTTAACATCTAATATCTCAATTTGATTTAAATGTGACTTAATACATTGTTACAAACCACCATCTTTATGATTCAGTTTTTACCTCAACGTATATAATACTGATAAAATAGCATTTCTACATTTTTTTATTTTTTTATTTATATTTATTTACACCCAATTCCGAATAGTTTTGAGAGTTGTTTACCCTCGTTTCTATTCGTCATAATTACATATATTTATTTTATTACATTCAGTCATATCATCATAACACCATCATAGGCTGGCTCCGGTATCGTCGTACCAGAACCATACCTGTACAATATGAGAGACTTGTTGTCACATTAATTTCAAAAGGCAGCCAGAAAGAAGCTATAGAAATCACACACCCCCAAAAGGGGAGGGTAGACGTCACATTTATGTGTTTCAGTCGCAGAAATTCACCCCATCTAGGTTGCGAGAGTACGAGGGAGAGACAATTGAATGCTCCGTTAGGTCTCTCTAGTCACTGCTCTTCCAGGCATCCCCTATCCCAGCAACCCCCAGCGGGAGACCCACACCTTAATAAATACCCGGAAATGTCAGAGATTCCTTTGATTTCTTAATAGGTCATCGTTCCGGAGGATCCGATCCTTCTAATCCCGCATTCATGATTTCACAGTCCCAGAGGATGTGCTCCGGCGTCTGCCTCACCTGAGCGCAAACACACGTCAAGTCCTAAGTCTAAGAGTTTACTCATGAAATGCCCATGACTCGAGATCATCTGCATCTCGTAGTAGTCCAGCGCCGGAGGACCACCTTCACCTTTATTTTCACCTCTACGAATGGGAGAAAGGTGTAAGTCCATCTGCAGCGTCCCACTTTTCTTGCCACTTTCTCAATGTGACTATTCGCATTCGAGCAATCAGAGCCTGGAATCGGTCATCTGAGGGCCTGAGAGTCGTTCCAAAATGATCAACCTCCAGACCATTCTTCAGGGAACGACGGGCCGAAAATTCCATTACTTCAAGGTCAGCCGGGAGGACATCAGGCAAAACTGGAAGTGCCATATTGGAGATGGTCCGATAGGCTCCCGTCATAGCCAGCAGGGGGATCCGCTGAACTCGGATCAGCACCGTGGCGATAGACATAATTCTGATTCTGTGCGCCCACACCTCGGCAGCGTATGTGGTTTGCGACACGTATGTGGCCAAGTATATTAGGCGTACCGCAGGGGTTCGTAGTCCCCATTCTGCCCGTTGTAATTGACGCAGTTTCATAAAAAGACCCCCCGCTCGTTCAGAAACGGCCTTGACGTGAGACAAATAAGAACCCACCGGATCCAAAGCATTTCTACATTGTTGTATAATTACAAATACATTAAATTTTCAGTCATGTCGGTTCTAAGTTTTACCAAATAGCAAGATAATGGAATCAATATGCTTGCCAGTAAGAAAATTAATCTACGTATGATTTTGTTAGATTTGATAGAAAGATACGCTGCCTTGGTGTTTTTTCTTACTAAAAATAATGGCAATCCACACTATAGCTAGAGTAATATAATAGTTTGTATAAATAAAATAAGTTATGAAAGATAAATGATATTATGATATTTAATAACAAACTTTGGAAAGATAATATAATATAAGATTAAAAACTAACTAGATTACCATCACGCCGTTTCCCCGTGGGGTACGCCTACCTACTATTAGAGCGTCACACTTTTCTGTCCTGACACACAACAGTTCTCGCCTCATCCACATTAATACATCTTCTCATACAAGCTCACCGATTATTGAGGTTTCTAACAGGACCATTCTACAAAAATACTTGCGACATATATCTTCCTTACCATCCTCTCCTCATTCATCCGTTCCATATGACCAAACCACCTTAGTGATTATTTTTTAATACTAAGTTCAGCTTTACATTATTTCCTTGTTTCTTCATTCTTCACTCTGTCGTGAATGAATCTGCCTAATAACATACGCCTAAGTAATCTCATTTCCATACATCAGTGTCGGTACCAGGACTCCATTCTGTACAGCTAGTTTTGCTTCGGTTGACAAGTTCCTATTAGCTTTAATTCCATTCGAAGCGCCGTTCACTTTGTTTCCTGCAGTCACCCTCTTTTCGATATCTTTCTCAGCCTTTCCGTTTCTATCAAACATACTTCCCGAATACACAAACTCATCTACTTGTTCCAAACATTCATTACCTCCAAGTATTTAGCGCGGTGTCTCGCTTTCCTCCTTCTCGAATACCATCACTTTGGACTTGTTAACATTCATCATGAGGTCGCTTTCCTTGCATACATCGTACATTCTACTCACTAGACTCTAATTATTGTTCATTATTCGCCATTAAGTAAAAATACAAGTATTGTTTTATGCAATGTAGAGAAAACCAAAAAAAATTGTGTAATAAGTAATAAATTAAATGTGCAATGTAAAACACCGTAATAGTAAAAATAAACATACGAAAATGATCAGTGAAAATTAAACTTTTAAATATACATCATAATTTTATTTGAGAGTTGTTTCCACACAATTTTAACATATCACAGCCGACTTGTTTGTGAAAACATTTCCCCCGAGCGTCTCTTGAAACCTAGTAAATTCATGTTGAGTGTGTCTATTGCAGAAGAGTATGTCTATTACATTTGTAATTCGAGGACTGCGGAATATGTGCGAATGTTTGTTGTCGAGCGACACCAACAGAATAGTGAGTGGTGCCGCGTTTGTCTACAAGATACTGGCAAATTAATTAATCACAGAAGTTCGAAACGGTTAAAAGCAAAATATTTTTCATGTCTATAATATTAAAAAAACGTTATTTTGGAATCAATTATTGTATTGTTCACTTTTTATTACATCATATATAATTTTTTTTTTTTCGCCATTCAGATGTTTTTGGTTTCGCTATTTTTCTCATAGTATGATTATAACATAAGCCTTAAAATTTTGTACAAAAATTGTATGTCAAGTTAAACATTGTGAACAAATTAATTAATAATTGAAGCATGCCGTCATAGCTACGAACAATAAAAATATTCAGCAATTACGAAATAACTCACGTTAGGTTAGGTTAGGTTAGGTTAGGTTTGGTAAAATGCTTCTTTACATCTCATTGTGCATTAATTTAATAAGCATCCTCGCGTGTTGTCGTAAAGTGATTATTATTAAATACCAATTTAATGTATTAATTATAAAAATATACATATAAAATCAATTTTGTCGAAAAATATTGATTTTTGCGCTACCGGAATTCGAACCTGGATCTCTATTTCCAATCCGGGGAAGTACACCATCAATTATGTTATAGCGCCAATATTTTTCATGACAAATTTTCGAACCTATATGATACACTTTTTCAAATTAATACATCTGTCGTTTCATTATTTGAAAGCCATCTATAATGCATTGTTTTTACGGAATCTCAAATACCTTTGAGTAAACCGACTGCAGACGCCAGTATTATCAATTCATTTTTATTAAATTTTGAACACATTGATACAACTTATATTATTAAGGAGAACACAATTGGCAGTGTACTTCCCCGGATTGGAAATAGAGATCCAGGTTCGAATCCCCGTTAGCGCAAAAACAATATTTTTCGATAAATTGATTTTATATGTATATATTTATAATTAATACATTAAATTAGTATTTAAAACATCGCAGACCTATATTCTGAATAATTACAACTTCACAATAAGAATTTGTTCTCCTTAATGATTATAAATGTATTTAAAAAAAATTTTGTGTTAAAATATTACAGACATAATTGAATGCATTATTTTCCGAGGGAAAAACAATTGATATTTAAGAATTAAATATTTAACCCATTCCCCGCGTGTATGAGTCACTCGTGTACGAGTCGCGCCTCACATGCCCACAGCGCGGATGACTCAAATGTGTGTCGGCGCGTTTCGCCCGCCGCCAATGCGTACATACGCGCTGAGGAGCAGTGCGCAAATCGTACCACAATTATTTGGATTCTTTATACTGCCGACATTTGTCGATATTTGTCAAGAAGCCATCTTATAAACAAACACGAAATAACATCCAGTGTCGCTCAGTTGTTCAAACAGGTAGCCAGGTATTTAAAAACTTGTAAATAATATGCAATATAATATTTCACTCTAGTACCGTAATATCACCACGGATGGCGCTAGTGTACCGATTGTGTAGGGCGCTGTTTTGCGTTCTCTCGTGGATAATTTTGTTTACGTTATTTTGTAATCATGATTCTGATATGTGTATTTGTTTATTCTCGTGCGGATACTTGAGAACATTTGCTATCGATTTCTTAAAAACAAATCGTAAATTTGCTGCATGTAGTGGAAAGTCGTAAATTATAATGCCGCCAAAGAGTGAACGATAATAATGATATTTTTTAAACAATATCAAAAATCACTTCGAACAAATATACTTATCTATTGAAAAAATATTATCTCCATCGAGGCGGCACATCTATTTCATATTCACTTCATTTAAGAATTTCATATATATTATGTAGTCATCTGTAAATGATACGTATGTTATTCAATTTTTACTAATTTTGTTTTAATTATCAAAGAACTTGTAGTAAACTCATTTTACTCTCCGATATCCGATAGTAAAAACGAGAATCGATAGTTAAATATGGCGGACTCTTCACAGCTGTTCCAAAAGTCATCCGACACATTGATATTTTGAAAGATGCAGTATACGACAATTAATCAATCAATATGTCGCTATTGCAGTGATGATAGTTCGTTCGATGATGATGTCGTTGTTTAATATACATTAGCACATAATCTGAAAAAATTTCACCACCAAAGTGACAGATTTCGAACGCAGAGGTGAAAAAATCACGATTATTTGTCACGCCAATAGACATCTCATGTGTGATATTTTTGAGTATGTCCTAATCTTTATAGGAACCAATTACTGGGACTTATCCCATGAGAGATTGTCATCAAGATATAGATGTCTCACGAAGACGAAGCTATTATTTTTACATGGGAAGTATGAATGTCTTGAATATTCCAAAGATAAATCCCAGTAATTGGTTCCTACAAAGATAAATTCCAGTAATTGGTTCCTACAAAGATTTGGACATACTCAAAAATATTGTGGAATATACTGATTTAAATATGATGTTAAAAAATTGAAAAATACTGCCTTTTCAAACGTATTCTAGTATATATGTTAATAATTCGAATTAATTTCATAAATATACATAAAGGATATAGTCCCAAAAATTCAGAAAAAATAGTCTCAGGTTCAGCGACATCTATACTGTTACGTGAGAATGATATAAAATTTTCTAAAAAATTTATAGATGGTGACTGCATAGTTGGTAATAAATAATTGAAATGTTCCAACATGATAACATATATACAACTTCCAAAAATTTGATAGATGTGGTAGCATGGGTAAATAGGTGAACTTTGATACAATCAATACGTATCAATGTGTCCAAAATTTAATAAAAATGAATTGATAATTCCGGCATCTGCTATCAGTTTACTCCAAAGTATTTGAGATTCTGTAAAAATAAGGTAGATGGCTCTTTCAAATAATGGAACGATTAAATGTATTAATATCAAAAAGGTAACATATAGGTTCAAAAATTGTCGCTAAAAATATTGTCGCTGTAGCATAGTTGGATAATGCACCTTCCCCGGTTAGGAAAGAGATCCAGGTTCGAATCCCGGTGGCGCAACAACAATATTTGTCGATAAGATTGATTTTATATGTATATCTTTCCAATTAATATATTTAATTCATATTTAAAAGAGGTGAAAGTTGCATTGTGTAAAGTGATCACTTAAGCCGGCCGACGACAGGTCGTACGTAAGCCCCGCAATGCCCAAGACTGTGAGACATCTATGCTTTGGCAATAATAAATTTAACATTTGAAACATCCACGAGCGCATGTAAAAGGCGACTCTAAAGTAAAAAGTTACTACCGATCACACACATTATAATGCAAAATATCATATCGCTATTAATCTGACAGCCGACGTGTGACAAGTGACGAGATGTTTTTTCTGGCTTATAATAATTTACATCTCGCCGTGTTCTATCGCGAATCATAATAGTACGTGGCTATCGGAAATCGGGTGGGTGACGTGATTTGCCGATACCACTTGCTGTTCTGACTCACGTGCCTTTACACTTTTGAATATGTTCATGCCGTCGTCATAGGGATGTAGTTATATACCCCCCCCCCCCCCCACGCTCCCAAGGGACACACATTTTTAACTGTTTTATTTAGAAATAGTGACGCATTTTATGAATTTAATATTCAATAAAATCTATATTTCAGTGACTGAAGCTTTTTTTCATAACAATGAAATACCAATCACGAAAAGACGGGATTTGAACGGTACTCAGCGTATGAAAGAAACGTTATGTACCATTTCGGCGCTAACACAACACATTTTAAGTAGCTCCAATGAAGAGCTATGTCATATCATAATAAAATAACTACTTTAATATGCATATATACTGAAACTAGTTTTAAATATGAATTAAATATAAAGATATACATATAAAATCAATTTTATCGAAAAATATTGTTATTGCGCTACCGGGATTCGAACCTGGATCTCTTTTCTAACCGGGGAAGGTGCTTTATCCAATTAACCTACAGCGACAATTTTCGGCCATATATGTTACCTTTTTGATATTAATACATTTAATCGTTCCATCATTTGACAGAGCCATCTACCTTATTTTTACAGAATCTCAAATACCTTTGAGTAAACTGATAACAGACGCTAGAATTATCAATTAATTTTTATTAAATTTTGGACACATTGATACAACTTTATTATTTAGGAGAACACATTCTTATTGTGAAGTTGTAATTATTCAGAACATAGGTCTGTGATATTTTAAATATGAATAAAATATATTAATTATAAAGATATACATATAAAATCAAACTTACTCGGAAAACATACAGTTTATAAGTAAATACAAAAATCATAATAAAAGCGAAACAATAATTGAACTAATTACATGTTTTATCAGAAGATACATTGTACAGTGAGTACAATTTAAAATTTAAAAAGACTATAATGCAGAAAAGAGTGAGAAATAAAGTCGAAAATAAAAATATAGACAGAGTGGTAAAAGTTATAAAAAAGAAACTAAGAAAATATTCCAAGAGAACGGGAGGGTGTGAGGAAAGGAAAAATAAAATGAGATAGGGAATAAAAGTTGTGTGATAAAAATAAAATGAATTTGAATTTTGAATTTAGATTTAATTGAGGTAACTGGAGTATTGAAAATGTCTAGTTCGTTTAGGTGTGAATTGAAATAAATGGGCGCCAGGTAGGAAAATGACTTTTGTTTGGCATTAGTGTTTCAATGTGGAAGGTTAAATGTTAGATTAATTCTTGTTAGATTCTATTATTCAATTATAATGTCAAGCGACATCGTGTCTTTTTTTTTTTGTAAATAAATAATAATCCGTGCACGCATTCAGATATTTAGATTTCAGTAAAAATATTTAGTTCTTTGACTATAATGTATCATTTTTTTTTTTCATAATATTAAAAAAATTATTTAAATACACGTTGTTTGGGACATATATGTATGCTTGAACAAAGATAATGTACTGTGCCTTCCACCTCCCCTCCCTTCCTCACCTGCCGCCGTGTCAGTCGATCGGCGATCCTGAACCGGTGCGGTAACAAGTAAATTTCGCAGTATAACTGAGACGTGTGTCTAAGTGTCTGTCATGTGCAATCTGAAGGACTCAAGACCCTGAACAGAGATTGTGTTACAAAATCTAAAGTTACAGTCCACCTCGGAGGTGCCAGAAGATCGGGATTGTGGTGAGTGAAACTTCCTTCCGAATATCCTGTTTCTTCCGGCATCTATGCTTTTACGCAACACGCGTGCTTAAATACATAAAATAATCTAAAACTAAAATATCTCATAAATAAGAATATCATATAATTCACGAGTTTTACTTCGGAATCGGTGATTTTTTTTATTTATCTAAAATATTCAAATTTAATTTTAATCCAGGTGTTGCAACGATGCCCTCCGAAAGAGTGTACGAAAGATTGGTTCGTTCTAGGCTCACGTGGATCTGTTTCAAAATTGATATCACACAGGTATTAAATTATTTTGACTGGGAATATCTGTGGAACTGCCACAGTTTGCACGAGGCATGTCTGTAGATGGCACAATGTACATGGCTTTCAAAAACAATGGAACGACAGATGTATTAATTCGAAAAAGTGTAACAAATTTGTCATGAAAAATACTGGCGCCATAACACAATTGGTAGTGTACTTCCCCGGATTGGAAATAGAGATCTAGGTTCGAATCCCGATAGCGCGAAAACAATATTTTTCGATAAAATTGATTTTATATGTATATATTTATAATTAATACATTGAATTAGTATTTAAAATCTTTTTTTATCTATTATTTTTTTAAAGTTCAAGGTAATCCAAAAATATGCATGGAAAAAAGAGAATGAAAGGTCCATGATTGATTTTGTGGGAATCGACTCTAGACTGAGAACGGTTTTTTTTTTGACTCCATGGTATTTCGGGGAGTTGAAATTAAAACTTATCACTTCCATGATGTATCAAGAGTTTAAAGTATTCCTAGTTTTATGGATATATTAAAAACACGCAGTATTTGGCTTATTTTGGTATTGTATCCATTGGATTTCGTACAAAATGTATCCATTTAGTTTGTATGTCGAATGGCAAATAATATGTTCTTTCTTTCAGCTACAAATGATAAACGCAGAATAAAAGATTTCAATTTTTTTTTTTTTGTTTTAGGTTTTCACTGGAGCTGCTACGTGCTTTTATGCCTTTATCGGGTTTGATATCATAGCCACGACCGGCGAGGAGGCCACCAACCCCAAGAGGAGCATCCCCATGGCGATAGTCACCAGTCTGATGATAATATTGGTGGCGTACGTCACAACGTCCATGATGTTGACCCTCATCGGTAAGTTTATTCATGCCGAGGCATTACGTTGAATCGCAATGCGTTTGATTTTTCATCAAATCTTAAGTATCTCAGAAATAATGCGCTGAAGATTTTCTCACCCCTGTGCATAAAATATAGTTTGTGCAAAAATCACGCCGCCAAAATGGCAACTTTGAATATAATATTCTGACAAGTTTCATTGAATCCTTATTATATATTGCGTTTCTCCATATATTTATATGACTAGATATAGTGTTATTATAGCTGTGTAGTGCTTGATTAAACGTCCAGATGCCAGGGCAGGGCGGACAAAAATGAACCTGTTTTTTAGGAAAACACATTCTTATTGTGAAGTTGTAATTATTCAGAACATAGGTCTGTGATATTTTAAATATGAATTAAATATATTAATTATAAAGATATACATATATATAGATATATTGCGCCACCTGTTTTTAATTACTTAAGATGCTAAAGATTACTTAAATATTTTATATATTCAATGACAGTACGTAAGAATATATTATATTCAATTTGAAATGAAGTATATATTGTATTTATAAAAAAGCACACATGACGTCTGTCATATTTTCTTATCTATACTGTCTATGAATAAAGCACATTCCGCAATGTCAAATTTTTCATCTGATTACAAACACATTTTTGTGTTTATTATTGTCTTTGTCGCGTGTTATTTCAGCAATTTCATTTCGAATACCACTGTCGTAGGTTTACAAATAATAGTAGGGAGCCGCCAGATCGGGTGATCGAGGAGGCCAGTTGATATCACCAATTTTTGACATTATGCGGCCGGGAAAAATTTCAAGCGTACCTCGGGCTATGTGTGAGGTAGCACCGTCCTGTTACTACAAATACATGTAATCGACCCAATTCGGCCATCAAGATGTCTTCCACCATGTGACGATAGCGATCACCATTCATGGTTACCATTATTATTTAGATAAAACGTTTTGATGACTTCAACACCTTGTTGAGGCGTTAGGTGCTCCATAATAATTTGTTTTCAACTATTCTCTACGACTATTAAATGCGAACTAACAAGTGTTTTCCAAACCAATATAGCAGCCTAACAAAATCGGCCCGGAACATAATATTCAACTGTATATATATATAGATTTGTAAGGGTGAAGATTATCTTGTTTTATGGGTCTAAATGTGTGATCTTTGTTGTCGAGTCACTCAGATGGAGTGACTAACGTTTGAAGGTTAGGCAAGTCGGATCTGAAGATTTTGTACATGGTGAGACTAAAGGGCGTATCTCTCTTCAAGTCTCACGCTTGTGAATGTATGTCGCGGTGTATATGAATGTTTTAAATACTAATTTTAATGTATTAATTATAAATATAAACATATAAAATCAATTTTGTCGAAAAATATTGTTTTTGCGCTACCGGGATACGAACTTGGATCTTTATTTCCAATCCGGGGAAACATCACAGAGCTATGTTCTGAATAATTACAACTTCACAATAAGAATGTGTTCTTCTTAATATATGAATGTAGTTGGTGCGAGAGCTTATATGCTGTGACTAGAGCAAGATATATAATTTAAATAAGACTTACAAAAGTTAGCGTTTATTGCGGGTCGGTTCACAATTAAAAATACACGAGTATAAAATTAATTTGCACACATAAAGTTCGTAACGGGAGTTGCTCGCTTGAGGTGTTACTGGAAAGACGGGCTGCGGAGAAGTGGCTGGCCTTCGCTAGCTTCTAGGAGATGCCCGTCTCAATGTTTTGACATCTGCATTTCTGTGGGTACCAGACAGACTGATATGGCTGTCAAGTGTGTAATGGATCCGTAAATCTCCCAGTTCATTAAGTGCGATGTTTAAATAATATAAATGGGAATTTGGGCCCCGATGGCCATCATAACCCGCGTAGACAGCTTCTACAAAACCTTAATATTAATTTGGCCTAATAATTATCTAGTGGTTAAGAATATTTCTCATGTTATGTCCGTAGCAATCCTAGTTCTTTTAACCCGCGTTTTCAATTATCAAATATCTAAAGTTTCCAAACATCCAAATATTATAGCTGTTCAAATGCCTATAGAGCAATTGTTAAAATAAATATACCGACTATCTTATAGTACGCGATTAAATAATGGAAAATCTCTGATCATGCGGAATGATACCCGAGCGCACTCATTATGACATTAATTTTACTAGTCTTCAATTTATTACCTCTAATTCCGAAATGAAATAGTGTGAAATAAATTATACATAGGTCACCAACCTTGTCGTAGACTTGTCCTCGTGACTGTGGCCGCCTCGTGACGTCGCCTAGCTGTTCAAAGATTTTATCGACATGTGAAATAACATGCGACATGTTAAGTGCCTGCCTCGCTAGGCAAGTCTGTTCAGTGATTGTGATAAGTTCTCTAGACATCAGACTGTGGCGCTCGCTCGGCTGCCCTACAAAACCCCAGATTAAGAAACCCTTTCGCCTGGTGCATATTCGCGTTAGACGACGGGTGCTTAACCCCGAGCCCTCTCACCCACGCGTTCAAAAGTTAATGATGAGGATGATGATCCAAAGTTTAGATTCGGCCGATGTCTCAGTGAACAATATCATTTGTTATGACTCATTCAAGATGCATGGCCGAGGTCCTTGTATTTCCAATATGCTGCTGTTCAGTATCGGTAGGAAAATGGCCAATCCGTGGCCGCGTCCACCACGGAAGGTAATTAATTGTGATTGATTGTGACATGATAGTACGATTATCAGGAAAACTCCCATGGTTCCTTTAGATGCATCTGAGAACATACGTCATGTGACAGCGGTGTCTGAAGAATAGTTTAGTTTATCTGCAGGATGATCCTCGGTATCTCGAACAATGCATCTTGAATAGAGCCAAGAACAATTGGTTAGGATTGTAATCACTGCATGCTGGTGCGTGTGTGTGTAGATCGTTTCACGAACACTGTCTCTGGGTATTAACCTCTAGATATCCTACTATCATCCTCCTCATACAGCTGAAGTACGGATACCCCGGCGACCACTCAGGAACCACCTCGATGCAACCCAGTGCGGACTAAACTACTTACGCCAGGTTATATATCAGAAAAAAGCTCATGAACGGTAAACATATGTAGGGTTAGCCTGTAGCCTTGTGCACTCTCCGCAGACCGATGATGTTCAATAACCCTTTCGTTTTGGCTATCACTACCAAACCAATATAACCATAGCTAGCCCGTCCGCACTTCATGCCACCGAATGACTCTGTTCAGCCTCCAAAAGCACATTTTCCTTCCAATCAAATCATCTTAGGAAAATTACAATTCACCTAGGCGGTGAAAGGTGGTAGAATGAAACACCTGGTTTCAGCTTGATAACCGAAAGGATAATCGTATACCTAATATAGGAATAAATATAGAGTCCCACTTGTGAGATGTGTCGTAAAGTAAAATGTTCTACAATAGTAGTGAGTTGTTAGCACAATGTCAATAATAAAGGTCAGTATGATCTACATACGCATGCGATCGTGCGTTTTCAACGTAAATAGACACACAAAGGTTCTCGGATAAATTCTATCATTTCTACCTACTAGCCGTTGCTTCGAATCAAAAATGTAATTTATATAATGTACCCTACAATGCCTTCGTAGAGAGGCTGTGAGTTTCACGGTGCCGGCGGCGTGTACCAGAGGCATATAATGGGATTCATGAGATTTTACTAGACTTCTACGGATAAGTAAACACACACATAATTACGTACATAGGCACATGATTATTCACATGGTCAATAAGCGGTTAATCATTAGTCCTAAACGATGAGATAAATGTAACTAAAACTTATAGGTGGATGTTCCAAATTAATAAAACAGGACAGTAATTAAATAAAGTCAAATATCAAGTAGTTTAGCGATCACGCCAACCCCTTTTTATGAATGAATAATTATACGATGATCCGAATCACACTGCAGTATTACGAGCATGCAAAAAGATAAAACTAGTATTTTGGGGTTGCTATGGTCCTCCGATCCTGGTCTGCACACCGGAACCTGGAGTCACCACACTCGCGAATTTTAACACGACCTCCGCGGACCCGGAAACCCACGCGATCACCCCTAAACACTCGCGGCGTAAATCTCGAAAAGGTAAGTCAGATCTCGGACCCCGAACAACGTTTCGTATATGTCTCTTTTCCCGGTTCAAAAGCGACCATCACACGTGCGACCCTCTTCACCCTCCGGAAACCGACTGCCCGAAGAAGCGTTTATAACCTCTCTCCTGTCATATCATCCCCCAACCCGCTCTAGAAATTTTACAGAATTCATATTTTTTATCAGTTGGTTATATGTGGATTACAAGTGCTTGGATTGACTGTCAGGAAGAACGCATGCAGGTCGGCTACAGATTTATTAAACTATTAAGTTTACTGAAGCATACATATATATTGTGAGGGTGAAGCACAAGAACCGCGAGTTCTTCACCTCAGAAACGCATACCCACTTTGTTTTATCACATTCTGCGTTCATCCTGAGCTGGGAAAATTTATTAATAATACCTGGGAGAGATAAATGAAAAGATGTTTAACGTTAACTAATATAATCTAGTCAAAAGAAGGAACACAATTAAAATGAGAACAAAATACAATTCAAATGAACAATTCTAATTTCGACATTCTTCAATGCGAGGTGGGGTGGTGATAACAAGATCAAAATATTACGAAAGATGGCATAACTCCAATTCATGGTCGTCCATGAACATTCCATCGTAGCATACCATTTCCATGACCCATCGTGGTAGATGGTTCTCAGCATCCAGGCCTTAGGGTTTGTATACAGAATTAATGTAGCTTTAAATGTAATCTTTAAAACATTAACATATTCGTTCATACTAATTAAATGTATTAAATATAAAGATATACATTTAATTAGTATTAAAAATATCACAGACCGTCTGTCCTGAATAATTACAACTTCTCAATAAGAATGTGTGTTCCTTAATAACATTGGTTCATTGCGTTGGTTCACACTCTTGTCTCTCCAATCTTCGTGTTTGCTGCGAAGGCTTGGACAGTCCGCAATAGCGATACGTAAAATAAATGCCTTCAAAATGTACGGAGAAGGCTGTTCCGCATCCTGCGGACAGTACGACGCACTAATGCCTCGATCCTGATACAAATCCAACCCCCACAATCCCAACAGTGAGCAAGAGATTTTTCCATTTATTCTACCACATAATACGTCAAAGTGAAAGCATACAAAATGAGATTATCCTGTACACAACTTAAGAAGAAGACCTGGAAAAATGCTACAGCGGCGGATAGATGACAAAAGGCGTTTGGAACCCTCCGGAGCTGAATCAGGCTGAGTGGCAGATGGTAACGTGGCACAGTCAATTCAAGTCATTTGACTTTAGACTCGTTGATGCCCCGTGATATCTGAGACTGTTCAATGACTTTATCTCTACTTGGAAAGCGAGATGGGGCAAACTGGGCCGTTAACAGCTTCATTCATTATTTTTTTATATCATCTTTCAATTCTCTAATATAAATTATTAAATGGTCCATAGCGGCACGTTTCTATTAACTCGTGGCTTAACTCTAGCGTTATTAACGATTTGATTTGCACCGCACCTGGCGAGATTCAGCGTTATTGTATTTCGTCTACCTTCCTTGGGGGAGGTCTTTTCGAATTTAACAACTCTCTCGACGGCTGTCTTGAGTTATTACACATACACACCATTTTTTTGTATCTTTTAAATGTTTATTGACTTATCAATGTACTTTATTTTGTAATCTCTTTCTTTCTTGTACGAGGGCCAAGTAAAAAATAAGGTTCCTACATTTTTTTCAGGTATAAGGTATTTTTTATTGCAATAAATAAGTAAACCATCTGAAAGCTTGTACTTTATTCTATTTTTCTACATAGTCTCCTGATTTTTCTATGCATTTTTCCTGACGAGTTATCCACTTCTGAAAACCCGCTTCGAAGAATTCCGCCGCTAGGCCGCCGATGAACTTGGTGACCGCTTCTTTCACCTCTTCATCTGTATTGAAGCGTTGTCCACCCAAGTGTTGCTTCAATTTCGGAAACAAGTGGAAGTCGCCATTGTTTGGACTGTTCTTTTGTTTCTGGAGTGACGTAGTGACACCACGTTTCATCTCCCGTAATAATGGAGTCCAAGAATTCTTCGGTATTCTCGGCGCATTCTCGAAGAAACCCCTCGGCACACTTGACACGATTGTCTTTGTGGGTTTCTGAAAGCATGTGTGGGACCCACCGCGCGCACACCTTGCGATAACCAAGTTTATCGGTCAAAATGTTGTCGATGGTTTTTTCACAAACCTCAGGAACCTGGACAGCAAGCTCCCGAAGCGTTACTCTCCGATCTTCGAGGAGAATGCGCTCAATCTTCGCCACGACTTCGTCCGACACCGATGGCCTCCCACTCCTTTGCTCGTCGTGGACGTCTGTGCGTCCTTCGGAGAACTCCCTGCACCATTTGCGGACGTGTTGGACGCTGATGCAAGCTGTGCCATAAACTTCTTCCAACTGTCGATGAATTTCAACAGGTTTAAGCTTCTTCGCGTTTAAAAATCGAATCACCGAACGGATTTCACACCTGGCGGTAACGGCGATGGCGGGTTCCATAGCGGATGGCTGTCAGGCCTTTACTGAGCGTCGCAGCGTTTGCTCCCGTGATTGGGGATGTAGTTAAGGGACCAACAATCAAGGCGGTGTTGCCGGATTTCGCCTAGCATCTCGCGTGGCGAGTGTACAGCGTAAGGAACCTTATTTTTTACTTGCCCCTCGTATTACTGTATGTATTTTGTGAAAATACAGCATCTGAAAGGACTGTAGGATATTTTATTTAAACTTATTGTGCGAATCTTGTTGGAAATAAATTGTTACCTAAGTATATATCATTTCTAAACTAAAGTCGCGATAAATTTTTTACATGTTGTGAAATCGATAAAGATGTTAAATAACATCTCAAACGGTCTCCGGGAAAGGGTGGGTTCCCCCCCGCGCCATTTGTGTACTTTAAAAGCGGTGGATAGATGCATCGCGTCTGGCTGAACAAACCCTGGGGTCAGCTATGAGAGCGACCCAGGACCGGAAATTGTGAAGCTGCATTCACAAGCTGAGTCTCGTCCGATTTAGGCCATGAAAGAGGAAAGAAAAGATGCACGATACATGCACTACCGAAAACATTTTTAAAGCCAAAGAACGCGTCCAAAAATCTACAGAACAGCGACAAAATACAAACCGTTTTAACTGCTGTTGCGGAGTTACAAAATCATTAAACTAATTAATGATATTGACATTTGACGTACGCCTGTATTAGCCTGAATTGAAGCAAATGACGGCGAGATTGTTTCGGTTCGACAATCACTTTAAAGTCTCATTCCCGGGCACTAAGTTCAAAATGTACGTTGCTTGCAGTGTTTTGTCTTTTAGATGTATCTTTTTTCAAACAATAAATAATAAATTCAGTATATCAAAAGCAGTTTATTATTCAAGATAACAAAGTGGAGAATAAATTATTCATATTTTTGTTATTTTGCACTCTAATGTGAACTAAGCGAGCGTCTGCTTTAAGTATGTATTTTTTTTTTGCATTTGACGACAAATTCAACTCAAAACTACCCACTTGTTTTATCATAGTGATTTTATTCAGAACAGGGATGATATATACTTTTCTACCATCCAAAAATATCGTGTGCCCACTTTTTAATTAAAAATATTGTTTTCATAATTAACCTTTGATAAAGATAAAATACAAATGGAATCGTAGTGTAATAAAATAATCTGAGTATTTTTAATAATAAATAATGGTACGCCAATTCTTAATAATCAAATTAATTTATCCATTAACCTCATCTTAGGTATGTTTCCTTTAAAATCATCCATCAATGCTGTATTTTCCCCTCCCTTAATGTTCCGTCTATCTGTATATGTATTATGTCTCTCTCTTTTGCTTATAATTTTATATTCTGTCTCCTTTGATATTCTATTTAACTATATATGTATTCTGTCTCTCTCTTACACATGTCATTTTATATTCTATCTCCCTCTTTATGAACTTTTTGTATTTATGATTAGTTTCAAATGCGTCCTGATGAAGCGTGAGATAAGCGAAATCGGTTTACGTATAATAAATTTCGTGGTTTCATATACAAAGTGATAATAATAAATTGATTGCTTCCAAGAATTTTTATGTATGAGTATTTTCACCCTGGACCATAATGATTTGTACTTGTATCACCACCTGGCCGTCCATGGGTTTGAGACCTTTTCTAAAATTTTAGAGTTCAGCACCTGAAATGAATTTTATTAATTTTATTAGTAAGTTGAATACCTACCAAATATTCAATTCATTGCGCATAAATATCTTTACCGCGCAGCTAGTGTAGAAATTATAGGTATTATCTAATCTATTTCTATCAATATTACAATTTTGAATATCTAAAAATAACAATACTTACTTATGTTAATAACAATGTACAATACATTACTCAGAATGAGGTATATTTGTCCCCTCTATTTTAAAAGATATCTTTTTTTATCCAGATTCAGTACGCAATTGCAACATTAAAATATGCTTAATATATTAATATTTTAGATTGTAAACTTAATGAATTAAATACATCTACCGGTTTCGAAAATTATAATTTTCTTCTTCAGGATGTCATTAACTAATCAAAAACATATGTTATATTATTTCTTTAACAGAATCTATTTTTTTTAAAAAAACAATAATTATTTAAAAAATAAATTTAGTACCTAACATAAATTGTTACTTGACGATACTAAATTATTAGAATAATTTTTAGGAAAAATTATTATAATTTAGTTGGTTGTTCATAATATTTTGGTTAGTTTTACACGCTTTATTTATTTACAATGATTCCAAATTATTTCATTAAGACCAACACCGTTTACGTGTAAAATAGACAATACCAAATTTTTATCAAAAGTATGATAATTTTCTAACAAATGATTAGAAATTTTGAAAAACTACTATTATTCAAACATTTCAAATGCTCCTTTACTCTTATATCAAAAATTTTTTAATTAACTAAAAATATTATATTTTTTCATCGGTAAAACAATAGCTTTACACAGATTTCACAGTCGAAGTAAAATAAACAAGGGTATTTAAAAATACAGCTTTACGTATCCCCGAGGAGTTATTACACCACCCCCCCCGCCACTTTTCAAATAACCGCTGAATCCAGTCAGAACTAAGCCAACACTGTTCACGGAAGAGAGTCCGGCACGCGTTGCAAAAAAATATATAGGTTAGGTATTAACTTGTATTCTATTATTTATTTATTTAATTCGTAACATAGTGCATACATAAGTACTCCTATATACGCTCTAATGTAAACAAGATTAAAGTATTTTCTTTTACAAAAACTTATTTTTTACACATTTGGTCAGTTTAATTTATAATTGATTCCATTTCTTCTCCTTTCTTATGTTTTCTAGCATTTCATTAAAAAAATTTCATCGCACTATACATTATCAATTTCTGAGATTTGGCCTTCTTTCTGAATGGCAGTCTCAGTCTATCCCTTACTCTTGAGAAGAACACACAAGGAGAACACATTCTTATTGTGAAGTAGTAATCACATAGAACATAGGTCTGTGATATTTTAAATACTAATTAAATGTATTAATTTAATGTAATAAATATTTTTGTTACTACCGGAATTCGAACCTGGATCTAACAACAATATTTTTCGATAAAATTGATTTTACATGTATGTCTTTCTAATTAATACATTTAATTTGCATTTAGAACTCGTATTTGTATATTTAATTACAAATTTTACATGAATTTATGTTTTTTTGTAATCAACAATTATTAGGTTGATCCACTGGTTTGTTCACGACGTTTAATTAATATTTTTCATAGTATAATTCTTTACTAAGGTTAGGAAATTATAAAATCATACACATATACGCCACATAATGCTGTACCACTTGGAGAAAGGATGGAAAGCTGCTGAGTCATTTCGATTAGCGAAAGGGCATGCCGAGAGTGGTTTGTTCGCTTCAAAGCTAGTGAAACTATTTTTGATGACAAGTCGGAAAAGAGTCGATCTTCGGATTTTGATGACCAGACCCTTCTGGAGGGCGATAATTGCACCACTAGGACACGTTTTTGGTTGTGCTACAATATAATTATGCATCAACCTAATATTTTAAATATGCATAAAAACTTTACAAAACACATTCGTATTGGTAATGAATAATTAATAGTTATTACTTAGATCAGCAGTTATTAATCAACGCCTGACTAGAAATTTTATTATTTTTTGCTTATCACTGTAAAACGAAACGAGTATATGTAAAAGTATTCAGAATTTTCGTTTTTCTCAAAACATCTTTATTTATTCATCAATATTAATTTTGACCCTTCAAAGTAGTCCCCTTACGATACTTGTGCCGGCACTTTTTACATTCTTCGAAGCATTATTGGAACACAATTTTCGGCAAGGCGTTTAGCTTCTTCAGCGATTTTGTCTTTATCTCCTCGGTGTTGGCAAAATGTCGTATTTTCATTTTTTTTTTTCATATTCAGGAATATAAAAATGTCGCAGTGGGCCATGTTTGGCGAATACTGAGGCTGAGGCATCATAATGGTGTTGTTTTTGGTCATGTAATGTCCTTGGATTGTACCGATATATGTGCGTGTACGCGAGCCTCACCGCCCACGCGGTACGTGCGTATGTGTGCGTATGCGTGTGAATGTGCGTGTATGTGCGGATATAAATAGTGGTCACACACGGGGCGCGGCTTCGTTTACTTATTAGTAGCACATCTTGTATATCAGTTATATCTTACTGTAATACATAGATAATTGTCACCAAGAATTTTACTCAGACCTTCAACAGCACCGAAGTGTACCACAAATACATATTAATACGCCGGTACGTAACAGGTCAGAAATCATGAACGAGCGGTAACGTGCGACCAGGTACATTATCGTAGTGCAATTGTATCTTGCTGTAATACATAGATAATTGTCACCAAGAATTTTACTCAGACCTTCAACAGCACCGAAGTGTACCACAAATACATATTAATACGCCGGTACGTAACAGGTCAGAAATCATGAACGAGCGGTAACGTGTGACCAGGTACATTATCGTAGTGCAATTGTATCTTGCTGTAATACATAGATAATTGTCACCAAGAATTTTACTCAGACCTTCAACAGCACCGAAGTGTACCACAAATACATATTAATACGCCGGTACGTAACAGGTCAGAAATCACGAACGAGCGGTAACGTGTGACCAGGTACATTATCGTAGTGCAATTGTATCTTGCTGTAATACATAGATAATTGTCACCAAGAATTTTACTCAGACCTTCAACAGCACCGAAGTGTACCACAAATACATATTAATACGCCGGTACGTAACAGGTCAGAAATCATGAACGAGCGGTAACGTGTGACCAGGTACATTATCGTAGTGCAATTGAACCTTCGCATGCGATCGAACTTGACGAGCTTTTTTCAGTCTTCAGAAATCTTCCATTCGGACTATTGGGCCTTAAATTCTGTCTGTACATCCATGTTTCATCACTAGTTACGGCTCATTTGAGCAATTCTGTATCGTCGTTGATTATTGATTTTATTCAGAAACTCCTTACAAATGTCCATTTGGCACTGCCTTTGGTCGAATTTCAATAATTTCGGTACAAACTTTATTACCACACGTCTCATGCCCAAAATACTCGAAAAAAATGCTTGGCGCATGCTATATATGCCAACATCATCAGCAACTTCTCTGATTGTTATTTGGTGATTGTTCATGATCAATTTCTTCACTTTTTCGACGACGTCATCGTTGTTGATGTGATGGATTGTCGAAGGCGCTCGTCATCTTCAACGTTTTGTGTGTACCACGTGTAAATGCTTGTTTTGTTCATAGAAGACTCACCAAAAATAACATTCATTACGGTACTGCAACTTATTCAATTCTTAAAGATTCGTTCAACCATTTTTTCGATAAGTGAAAAATCGCCTAGCACACCAAAACACGTGTAACCTTTTCGACAGAAAACAATAAAGTAAGCTTCCAATGTGGCTACCAATATCAAAATACGTCAGGGACAAGTGTACCAATATAACAATAACAAAAATGAAAATTTAACTATAAAATAAAATATACAAGGGATTATTCTATTTTGCATTGGGTTCTAATTTTTGTAGTTATGTCCACGTCTCCAAGCTGTATAGTGCTATGGAAAAATATAAGAGAGTTTACCACACGCGTCATTGTTAGCTTGGTTATTGAGCGATCTTACTGCGTCCTGGTTAGCTAAGCCAAGATTCTTAACAATTGAAGGCAATTTTCCTTCGGATTCAGCTCCACATCGGTTGGTATTTTTTGTACATTGTTTGCGGTCCACAATTACAAGTATTGTACTCCACAATCCTTCGCTTGGATAAATATTTCGCAGCGTATATTTAAAAAAAATATATTTTATATGGATAAATATATTTAAGATTATTAGGAGAACACATTCTTATTGTGAAGTTGTAATTAGTCAGAATAGACGGTCTGTGATATTTTTAAAATATGAATTAAATATATTAATTACAAAGATATACATATAAAATCAATTTTATCGAAAAATATTGTTGTTGCGCCACCGGAATTCGAACCTGTATCTCTTTTCTAACCAGGAAAGGTGTATTATCCAACTATGCTACAGCGACAATATTATTGGCGACAAATAATGAAACGATTAAATGTATTAATATCAAAAATGTAACATATAGGTTCGAAAATTTGTCGCTGTAGCATAGTTGAATAATGCACCTTCCCCGGTTGGGAATGAGATCCAAGTTCGAATCCCGGTGGCATAACAACAATATTTTTCGATAAAATTGATTTTATATGTATATCTTTCTAATTAATATATTTAATTCATATTTAAAAAATATTAAAGATTAAAAATATAACTATTACTTCTGTAAATATTAATTATTATTACTAGGTAAATATGATTTTTTTAAAAAAGGAAAGCTCAACAGTATTATCAGCAAATAATTTTACAGGCTACAATGATTATTTATTATTAAGTAAGTAGCAATTAATTATTAAATGAATTGAAATAGTTTAAATTTAATACAAATAAAATACCTGTAGAGATATCTAAAATATTACGTTACTTTGACGTAATACCATAAGGGCGCAAAAATACAAAAAAACCTTTTACCCTTTAAATGAAATGTTCCCTCGGCTGGAACTCAGTGGTTAGAATCAGAAACTGCGTAAATCTCAAGATGCGTTGGATTTTACTAATTGTAAAGTTTTTTTCTTTTCATTGACACAGATTGTAGGGAAAATCAGATTTTTATAAAAAAAAGAATAAGCTTCACGCAAAGATATATATATATAATTTCTGAATATTTGAAAGGAAAGGCAAAAATTATGGTGATGAAATTCACAATAATAAGATTTCAAATACGTAAACAAAGTATAACATTAAATAATACATATTATGCAGTTAACTTAAATGCACAAAAAAAAATCTATATTCAGGTGATAAGCGACGGCATAAATATGTTAAACTGTGAATTGTTCTATTCGCACTCTATGGCTGCTTAGGGGGATTTTTTTTTTTGATAGTTATTTTGTAAATACGACTAGTAATAAATAATAAATAAATTATATTATTGCATTATGGGAGAATGTCCCGAGTGTGAGAAAAAATACCAATGCAGTAATTATTATTATTTTATTTTTATTTTTTATTAAAGGATTTTGACAGTGAAGACATATTGAAATAAACGTAGTAATTATTTAACATGCTGTACTAATAAAGAAGATCCACAAAGAATAATTGGATACAAAGTATGTTTAGATAAAATAAGGAGAAGGGAAGGGAGGTTGCAACTAACGTTGCCGTGAAGGGAGAGCAACATGAGTTTTTATAGGTAAAGTGAATGGTCAAAGTTTAGAATGTAGTGGTTCATAAGAAGAACCCATTGAGCTTAGTAAGACTAATATTGAACAAATCAATTTCTGTAAATTTATCATTATGGTATTTGCATGAATGAATTTTGTATGTAAGATGTTCTACTTCTGGGAATGTGGAAGAGTACGGATTGCCGGGTTGATCTAGATGGCATTTGGAGAGATATTAACTCCAATTGGCTGGAACAATCAATGTGGCCTTGCAGTAGTTTAAAGATAAGTATTTGGTCAGAATGATAGATTAAATCTAACATTCAGGTGTCGAATAAACCTATTTTGTATTCGTTCTAATCTCGCAATATAGCATATGAGAAGCGTACTCTAAGTGACTACGAACAAATTATCCACGAGAACGAATAAAAAAAAACAAGAGATGTTTGATATCAGTACATTAACCAGATATAAATGTTATAAATAAGTGTGGTTGAGCCATTCAGACAATAAACATTTCGTAGAAATTCGGTGGAGAAATTATAAATGTCACTAGTTGGTCGTATTAAGGAAAGTTCCAAGTATTGCACAGTCTGTTGAATTGAATATCGAAGTTTGTACAAATTCCAAAATGCAAAGTATTATATCAGGAAGTTTTACACAGATGGCGATTTATAAGAAACTTTCTCGATAGAGAAAGTAGTTTCACATTTTCACATTACATTAGACTCAAAAAACGAACGTCTCTGCTATGTACAAAAAGGAAATATAGAAAAATATTTTATTGTTGCTGCCGGGATTCAAACCTGGATCTCTTTCCAATGCGGGAAAGGTGCATTATCCAACTATGCTAGAGCAGACAGTACCTTTGTCGACACATTTTCGAAGCCACAATGCACATTCCCCGGTTAGGAAAGAGATCCAGTTTCGAATCCCGGTGGCGCAACAACATCTTTCTAATTAATATATTTAATTCATATTTCATATGTTACATTTTTCAAATTAATACATCTACCGTTCCATTATTTGAAAGCCATCTACTTTGTTTTTACGGAATATCGTATACTTCACAATAAGAATGTGTTCTCCTTAATAATTAATAAGGAAATATAATTGTTCGAAGTCACAGTCCGAAGATGTATTAGAGGATTACCTTGACGTGGTGCAGGAGTGTGTGTCTCGATTTGACAGAACATTTCCCTAGCAATGGGATAGAGAATCGGAACGCCAGAACGGAATTGATTCAACATACCTTTGATGTCACCATGCCAATAGTAAATAGTGATATCCTGGCAAGCCTGCTCAAGGATGTACTCCAGGTAAATAGATTTCGTCTCAAAATATTATTATGCTCGTTCGTGCAATGAAAATCTGACGGATAATGTGATCTCGATCGGAGCGGCGGTTCCTATTAACATTCAATACAAAATAACGTCTACTAATGTGAATTACATCTCATTGATTTTACACAATAAATACTTTAAAAAAGTTATTATTACGTTGAATATATTTGTGAATATGAATTAAATATATTAATTAGAAAGATATACATATAAAATCAATTTTATCGAAAAATATTGTTGTTGCGCCACCGGGATTCGAACCTGGATCTCTTTCCTAACCGGGGAAGGTGCATTATCCAACTATGCTACAGCGACAATATTTTTAGCGACAATTTTCGACCCTATATGTTACCTTTTTGATATTAATACATTTAATCGTTTCATCATTTGACAGAGCCATCTACCTTATTTTTACAGAATCTCAAATACCTTTGAGTAAACTGATAACAGACGCCAGAATTATCAATTCATTTTTATTAAATTTTGGACACATTGATACAACTTTATTATTTAGGAGAACACATTCTCATTGTGAAGTTGTAATTATTCGGAACATAATTGTCGCTAAAAATAATGTCGCTGTAGCTTAGTTGGATAAAGCACCTTCCCCGGTTAGGAAAGAGATCCAGGTTCGAATCCCGGTGGCGCAACAACAATATTTTTCGATAAAATTGATTTTATATGTATATCTTTATAATTAATATATTTAATGAATATTTAAAATATCACAGACCGTCTGTTCTGAATAATTACAACTTCACAATAAGAATGTGTTCTCCTAAAAAATCAAATAATTATTAACTCCACTCTTAAAATAAGCCCCTGGAGTGCAAAATGAAAAAAAAAATGTTGGCGCGAATACTCAAGATTGATCTGGTAAATAATTTGATCAAATGGATATTGGAAAAAAATATATACATATCGGAGAAGTAATTTTGTACGGTCATAGAAATAGAATTCGATTCAAGAATGTTACTCTGTATGTAAGAAATATGTTCATCCAATTCAAAATTAAAGCGCTTCTTATTAGACATTTTGAGATTACACACTTGCAAATGTTAAAAATGAAATAAATTTAAAATACAATATATTAATTAGAAAGATATACATATAAAATCAATTGTCGTTGCTACCGGGATTTGAACGTGGACCTCTTCCAATTCGGAGAACGTATATTAACCGTTAATTATTAATCGGTTAATTAATATTATTGCATTCGTTCTTCTTTGCGATAAAAGGACAGTAATTTTTTCTAAGTCTGAAGTCAACGTTGACAGGTTATCTCACGGTTGTCACGTGGTTATCACGTGCCGTGAAATCATTCAACTTTGTTACAAGTTTTGAATTTATTTTTTGTTTAATTGAGATATACAGATTTAAGTCACTAACCTCGAGATGCTTAATTCGTCAGTATAATTAATAAATTAACATATTGAAAAGAAGATCAGAATTTTTTATCACAGTTACTGAAAAGTTTCGGATAAAAGTTATTTTAATTATTTCTTAAGTAAAAAATCACAGTTTCAGTTGAATATTTTTTTCTATATAATATACTTATTTATCCAAAAAACGTGTAAGATTAGTTTTATTATTAGCCTGAGCTAACTTAGTGGCACACATACACAGATGAGATTTCTCTCTGAGATACATCACGAATGTGCGATTAGGACCGTGCAGTAAGTTGTGAATCATTACTGCATATGAATATTTTGGACGCAAATTAGGATACCGACAAATCTCTGAGATGTGCAAAGATTATCTTTAGATACATGGATAATAATGCAAAATAATTATTATTAATGAAATGTGATGGGTGTTGTTTTTTTTTTAGAGATATAGAACTTTAAAATGAAATAAAACACATACAAATTATGGTAATGACCATAGTATTGGCTTTATTGGAGAGATGATTTCGCCCATATGGGCGCTGTAGCTGGCTCGAATAAAGCGCAATCTGGAAGTCCAATTTTCGACCATTTTTGGAGTAGCTGGAACCGTATGTCGGTACCAAGTCGTCTATCGAGTCTGGTTTATCGGCGTGACTTCACATATCCCCACAGAAATGCTCTCGCAGGCCGATTCGAAAATTCGTTACGCGAAATTATGCGCTCATCGCATGTTGCCGCCTTCAATCAATTGATTGTGGCGCACGCTGTGTGGCATGTGGCGCCGTCTTGTTGACACCACACCTCTTCCACATTAATGCCATTCAATTGGGGAACGAAGAAGTGTGTAATTATGGATCTATAGCGCTCTCCATTGACTGTAACATTATGTGCCCACTGTATGACGTCTTTGCGGACGCGTGTTATCAATTAGTAATTCTAATAAACGTGGTGCATAAACGAACCATGGTTATTTGAATTACTTGCTCGGTTGGACGATTATGTCGACCTTAACCTTTACCATACCATGATATAAAATACCCGAACGCAGCCATGCTGTCAACTCGTGTCACTGTAAGTAACAGTTAGAAAAAATGTTTTTATTAGCTTCAATAGCACGAATTTATTCTAAATATTGAGCATTCAATTTTTAAAAAATGATTAATAACATAATTCAGAGCTTTCATTAAGTCGTATACAACGTGTCCTTCCTTCTTATCTCTCTTCATTTAATTAGTGAGAAAGAGACAATTATATTTGTATGTTTGTTGTTCTTTTCACTGTGAAAATAGTGTGTGATTTCTGTCTTTTATATCACAAATTGTATTTTTACTAACGTATTAATTTTATAACGGATTGAATGGAAAAAATAATTGTTTTTGTACGATTCCCTTTTCATAATTGGTTTTTCACTAGTCATTCCTAAGCGCTAATATTTTATTTAGGATTATCTAAAATATGAATTTTATGTTGCATGTATTTACCGAAATATTACAGGTTTAATTATGATGGTAGACCTGTGTCACAGCATGGTTTGGGAAGGGTTAAAGTGAATGTAGCGCACGGTTAGTTTCGCGAACTGAATCACGACTGGCGTAAGTTTGTTCATGGTGAAATGGCAAACCAAATTGGGCACAAATATCAGCTGTCAGCTGTCAAATTGGCTGTCGCTGGAAAAAGTGTTGCCAATTTGAAAAATAAACTTCTTAAAAAAAACGTATTTTATATATTTTGAAAAAAGAAGTAAAATTATTGTCTGACAGAATATTACAATATCTAAATGTAATGATAATAAGAGATACATTTTTTATTTAGATTTTTTTTGCAAAAATTCTAGCAAAGTGCAGATTATTTTAAATTACTCACCAGCTGCTGTACTCAGAAGACCATAATTAAGTATCTCAATGTTTTGCGTAATAAATTAGGGGAATTCATTGACATGTTTGGTGGAGGAGCAGTGAAGGGTAAAAGCGAATCACACTCGTAACTTTAGTCCAGTTGAAGTGAAACGTTATGGCCTAAGAGGCCACTTTTAATGATAATGATATTAATGATACGTAAACATAGAGAATAGAAACATAAAATAATGGCATATAGATTATTTGAGATAAAACATACTTACTTAGTCTTTAATATTTCATTTTAATGATAGCCACCCAAGATCCCATAGATCATTCCTATTTTGCGTATAAATAAATGCATTAAAATACCCGGGTACCATAATATCGGCAGACGCCACAACAAACCTTGACATGGAGCGTAAAACAATCACAGCTTGGCTCAAGTGGAGTTTTTGTCAGGAGTCTTGTGTGGTTATAAAATACAGTAATGGCACGGACATGTGATGTGAAGAGGCGAAGATCACATGATTGATAAAACCACGAGTATTGAGACCGACAGGAGATGGAAGACATATCTTCAATCTGTAGCGATTTTAATGGTCGATTTTCGACTCGAGACAATTTCTTGCTCCCGTGAGATTTTTGAAAACAATTCTCGGCATTCGTAGTTCCTGTGTACACACCATGTCTCAGAGATTTGTCATCTTACGTATCACTTCACACTCGTTAGCTGAGTAATTTTATATCTCCCCCAATATTTTTGAGTATGTCCAAATCTTTGTAGGAACCAATTACTGGAATTTATCCCCAGAGGAATTCTCATCAAGATATAGATGTCCCACAGAGACGAAGCCATTATTTTTTCATGGGAAGTATGGAAGTCTTGGGCATTACAGGGCTTACGATCTGTCATCGGCTGGCCTAAGTGATCACTTTACATAATGTAATGTTCACCTTTTTATCCATGCTACCACATCTATCAATTTTTTTGAAGTTGTATATGTTGGAACATTTCAATAGTTTCGTCTCTGTGAGACATCAATATCACAAATGTCATTTAATAATGCCTTATATGTATTTTATTTATTAATTGCGTATACAATAATACAATTAATAACAATCTTTCAAAAAACATGCCTGAAAGGAAATTGATGACAGATGCATTGCCCAACTAGGCAAACCCGCTTTAGGGATAGTTGGCAAACAAATTTCATAAACTAATAAAATAATATAACTCATTGAATACGAGATGAAAGACAATTTAATTCAAAATAATACTAGGTAAAGATAAAGTGAAAATATATAAGATGAGTGTAAAATCAGAGAAAAAATTACAATGTGCAATATAACATGTATAAATATCGCTTATTCTGTTTCTTAAAAAATTGATTTACTTAATGATACAATAATAAATAAATTAATGTCCTTAAATTTGTCATCCAAAGTCATATAATGTATTTATAAGAGTTATTTCATAATGTATAACGGTTTACTGTCAGTATCTGCTCTACCTCGTTTTAACTACCAATTTAAAACATTATTTTTAAAAGTTTTAATCTCGCTTAAAGTACATTAATATAATGTATAATGTATTATGTTTAACTTTAAGAATTGTTAGTTGTGCTCGTATATGTTAAATGTAGATGTCGGAGCTGTCACATCGAACGTCGTATACACTGCTTTGAATTTTTGTATTTTTCTACCCAATCCTTAACACAATCTGACCACTGAGTGTATCTCCAGATCAAATCTACGCGTCTCAACGGTCTCAGTGATCTCAACTGATCTCAACTGAATCTCTGAGACCGTTCCGTGGACATGGATCATAAAGATCTAAAGGTGAAGATGCAGCTCAGGGTAGAACAAAATGGATCAGCATGAGTAAAGAAGGAGATCTGAAAATTCAGCAACTTAACTGTTAAATATACCAATTTTAACTGTTAATTAATTATATAATCATTTTGTTTTAGTGCCTTACGACCAGGTGGATCAGGACTCAGCATTGGTGGAGATGTTTGGACAGGTGGGCGACTACAAGTGCAAGTATATCGTAGCTGTCGGCGCCGTGGCCGGCCTCTCAGTCTCCATGTTTGGTTCCATGTTCCCTATGCCGAGGATTGTCTACGCCATGGCACAGGACGGACTTATCTTCAGGTCTATATACTTCATTATTACATTTTATCTTTTGATTGGTCGTATTCTATTGTATGTTTTATAAACTATATATTTTATTAATCACACTTTATTTCATTTTGAGTTTGACTTTGTATTTTTTCAATTATATTAATGTATATTTATACCCCTTAATATTACGTAGATTTGTATCAACGACAAAATTAATTTTCCGAGCGTGTGTATTTATGTTAAATTTAATTATTCCACTTGTTCAAGCTGTAATCCATTGTACAATCTTAGTTTATAAAATTATTATCTCATGAAAAAATTTGCTCCATTTTCTGCGCTCTGCGTAGAAATTTTGCTGCCATGGTTGTACTCAATTTCTGTTTAATATTTATTTAACTAAAACAATTCAAATAATAAGATTTTGAAATTTATGTATTAACGATTTTTTAACATTTCTTTAAAAAAAAAAACATGTTGCAGTTATTGTGTGTATATTTTTGTATTTAGTTGTAAAAATGATATAATAATAAAGGGTGTCCAGCAGAAAATTTTTAAGTTCAATATGAAATAAATAAAAAAACTACAATGTTATTCTCATATACATATATATAATATTGTCTAAATGCCGTATATTTCTCTCAAGACATTCTTGCAATCGGACTCTTAAATTTGCGAACACGCGAGAGCAAAGCGTCGGTTCAATGGCAGCAACTTCAGGGCGAATATTTTCTTGTAGGGCTTGAATTGTTCGAGGATTGTCACTGTAAACTCTCGACTTAAGGCTTCCCCACAGAAAAAGTTGCACGGTGTAAAGTCTGGTGACCGAGGTGCCCAAGGTATATATCCGTACTTGCTGAATTATTTATTGGGAATAATTCCCCTCAGCTTCTCCATTGAAACTCTATTTGTGTGTGGAATGACCCTGTCTTGCTGAAATTGTGTTCTGTCGTTGAACCCGGGAAACGGCTGCAGTTGCGATACCAAAAACTCGTAGATCATTCGGCAATACACATTAGCAGTCTGTCTCTCGCTGGTTAAAAAAATAAGGGCCAATTATCCCTCAGGCAGAAATTGCACATCACGCTGTCCTATTTGGACAATGCAAACATTTTTGATGGCGTTCTCTTGGGGTTGTCGGGGAACCAGTATCTCATGATCTGTATATTAACATAGCTATCGATATGAAAATGTGCTTTGTCAGTAAACAATATGTTTCCGAGCATTCGTGCTGTTCCAAAAGGTTCCAGCATCGTTCTCGCTAAGGTTTCACGTAAAAAATAGTCATTTTCGTTGAGAAACTGCACAATTTGGAGTTATTATGGGTGAAACTGTAGTTTATTTTTCAAAATATCGTGTAGCGTTGATTTTTTATTCCAGTACAGGCTGCAATCTTTCTTATCGATTTACGCATAATTTCACATCAAACTTGAGCCACATGTTTAGGCGTCGCTGGTGACGTCGATGGTCTCGGAGGAGTTTGGTTAACCATTATCCCTTCTTTCTTAAACTTTTGAACCCAACACCGAAAAAGTTGCGTGCTCGGCCCATCACTTACTCGTCGAATAATGAGTAGAAAAAGCGCGACGCGCACGAACCAATGAATCACCGCACTTTAAATATTGCTCAACCGCGAACGCGCGGTGCGTTCCCGACCAGTGACTCATTGCGACTGGCAAATCAGCAAATCACGCGTGTTGAACAATATCCCTTCTATTTACCTCACTCTGATGGTTTACGAGCAATTATAATCCAATCTTAAAATTTTTCCACCGAACACCGTTTAGAACATTTTGTATAATTTTATGTTTAACTGTCATTAATTTTAGTTATTTTAGAATACAATTTATTATTGTATATAATAATATTGTCATAATAATTCCTAGTAAAAAATAATGTTTATTTATTTACTAGAAATGTTTCCTTTGATTATTTCTCCAGGACCTTGGCGCACGTCCTGCCCGCAACTGGAACCCCAGTTCTGGCCACCTTCAGCACTGGCCTGGCGGCTGCTGTAGTCGCTCTCTTCATCAGGCTAGAAGTTTTGGTGGAGATGATGAGTATTGGTGAGAATTAACCGTCCCACAAGTCTTTCTTTTCATTGCACTGCAAAATCGCATTTTGTCTTATTCTGGAACATTCCAAGCGGAGTGGAGTTCTTTTATCTTCTGTGCATATGTTAAAGATTGAAAATGAAAACTTGAGAACAAATAGTACTCTCACATTCATGTGTAAACATCGCTTGTGTATATTGTGTACAATTCACTAGAATAAAAATATGGAATAAAATTGTATTATATAGGTATATAATTGACATTTTAAAATCTTGCTTTGCATTCTACTTTGTATGCATTAAATTCATGTTCTTTCCCGACTTACCGAAACGTGAAAAAAAAAAACATGTGAATGTTGTGCGATAAAACATATGTTTGATGTTTATGAGTACTGAATAAAATACATAAATCAAAATAAAAAATTGAAAAAATCTGTTCCAACGCGCACATATATATATGTTTTAAATCACCTGTTATTTTGGTAGCATCCGAAAACTCGCACACCCTACCTTTTCGTCCGTCGAACTAACGAAATTAATTCAAAAATAGCGGTGTAATAAAAATTATACTCTCGTAGAAAATCAAAATGCAAATAAGTTTAACTCGGTACCCGCGTGCTCGGACTACTCAATTAGGAAAAACTAAAAAAAAAAAAAAGTTTTCAGTGTCAGTAGGAAGGAAAATTTAGTTTTCTTTATTGTTCCTCGTCCCTAGGAACCTTACTCGCCTACACTCTGGTGTCCACTTGCGTCTTGATCCTGCGCTACCAGCCCCACTCCACCAACCTGATCGAGCTGCTGCCGCAAAGCCTTCGCACCCCCATCATGGGCTCGCCGATCAAAGAAACAAACATCGACGGATCGTCTCTTAATGTTCATAAAGGGGTACGTATGCATATTTTTTTAAATTTATTTGAATTTTAAAGATGTAAAATAATACAATATTTATAGTTGTTTAAATGTTGGCGAAATGACCTGGTGATGGCTAATCGCTATGTGACTGTGATTGGTAACTGTTGGAGGTTTACTTTATAATGCACCAATCATTGCTCGAATAAAATCAGTTAGGTATCATAGTCACACTAACGCTTTAAATGACGATTCAAACACCATTAGATTTTTCTCTTTACATCGTACTTGAGTGACATATATTTTTTCCCAGAAGAAACCTACTAACTTAATTACATTTCAATTAAATATTTATCTAATTTACCATTGAACTAAGCCAACAGTGTTGTATTTTGTTATTGTCAGTAACATACGTATTTACTTTCGTTAAACTAATTTCAATTATAATACGAGCACATCGACGGAATGTGAAATTAATAAAGTAAATAACAATTTACTATAGTTTATATACAAAAACTTTTAAAATTATTTTCTACAAATGAAAGGTCTGAAAACAGGCCACCATTACCAAATTGACGGGTTGAAATATATTCGGCAGTTATTGAAAACATGTGTGTATCAAAAGCATACCACTTTTAAAATCGTCCGCTCTGACTGTAAAATGAATTTATCCATATTTCATCAATTGAATAATGGTAGTTTTATTGATCAAACTTCTCAAATATTAATTTTTTTTGGAAATTTATAATTCATGTTACGTTGTCGGCCATAGGGCGTGCATTGCCAGTTTTCGGTAAGCCGGATTACCGTAAAACATGGATATAATTTATTTACCTAAAAATTATTAGAATTCTCTCCGACTTGCTTCTGAAAATGGCACGAGAGTTTCGAAATACTATCACAAAAAACTATTTTAAATTAATAATCCTGCCGCTTTGAGAACAGAGTGTGTCCACACGACTCGCCAACTTCGCTTTAATTTGTCCTCATGCTGTATTCTGAAAGATAATTATTTAAATTGCTTGTGTACAATATTAAAACGTTATTACATTTTATTTACATTAAAATATATTTTTTATACCTTAATGCTATAATAATTACCTTTCAATACCTCAGTAATTGCAGATAAATTTATAGGTTTACCGCTAATTATATTTTACTAATTTATCAGTTATACTACTTTTCAGTAATTGTGCATGCCCTGAACTGGCAAAAAGTACTATATTAATCAATATGGGAATAATAATGTCTAGTATCTCATTTATATACTCAATATAAGCTTTGACAATTTCTAAATTAGCATTGCGGCGAGTATTTATACCGACAGTTGTCGCTATATAGACTCGATGTCGTAAAAGAAAATATGATTTTGCAAATGGGATACGAAAGGAAAGAAAACTTTTCTTCTCAGATCCAATCACAGAAAGACTGATACATATTGATTTTTACCAGGGACCAAAAATAAAGTTTATTATTTATTTAAAGGAAAATTCATCTTTTTTAGGAGAACACATTCTTATTGTGAAGTTGTAATTATTCAGAACAGACGATCTGTGATATTTTAAATATATAAATTATATTAATTATAAAGATATACATATAAAATCAATTTTATCGAAAAATATTGTTGTTGCGCCACCGGGATTCGAACTTGGATCTCTTTCCTAACCTAACATATAGGGTCGAAAATTGTCGCTAAAAATATTGTCGCTGTAGCTTAGTTGAATAAAGCACCTTCCCCGGTTAGGAAAGAGATCCAGGTTCGAATCCCGGTGGCGCAACAACAATATTTTTCGATAAAATTGATTTTATATGTATATCTTTATAATTAATATATTTAATTCATATTTAGAAAATTCATCTGTTTTTGTTACATGATAACATTTCAAAATGCGACAAAAATATTTAAAATAATAAAATAAGCATGCATAATTTATTCTAAATTTTTTAACGTTATTTTTTTTATCGTTTATTTATTTTTGAAGTTGAATATCATAATATATTGTTATATAGACGCAAAAAGGAAAATATTTAAATAACGCGTGCAAATAAGCGAAATATAATACGAAGTTCATTTCTCGGAAAGTCTCCATAAACATGATATTTTATGAACTTTTAAACATCGGTAAAAAATAAACGCGTTAACGTGCAGTTACTGTTACTAGCGTCGTATTTGTGCGACAACCGAATTTGTCGCTTTTTTTGTCCTATTCAAAATAATACCTTATTATAATACCATTTCGATCTGCAGCTTACAAAGAAAATATAGATATCCTTCTCCAACTTACATAGTATATATTTAGATACAATCTGTTTAGTCTATCATCAAATCGCACAAATTATAAAATATGAACATCCCTCGCTTGCATACAGTACGCTCGCACTTCTGAACATCGCACACGTAAAACATCAATACCCAGTATTACGGAAATTTAAAAAAAAAAACTGTTTTAAAAGCTTGCAATTTTTCATATCTCTTTGTGTATTTTTTGATTTCAGTCCCGTTTCGACAACAATGCGAATAATTCATTTGAATAAAAAATGGTCGGGATCCTCTCCACTTTTATGTGGCTTATTTTTCCGTTTGGTTTATTACAGTACAAAAATGTTTTCCGCAACGGCCACCTGTGGGATTAGTTCAAAAGTACATCGGCGCGATTGAAAATTCTCGTGATTTAAATACACATTTGCACTCTGCCGGCAAAATATATTTTATTTCCACGTCATGGGCTGTGTTTAAATCCTTAGCGTTCCTCGTGGTTTTCTCAATCTTCTCTATACTCATCGTTTCATGAGTCATGTTATCTTCCTCCCTTTGTACAGGGTGAATATTATGTTCCAAGCCAATGTTATTTTTAAATAAATAAGAAATTGTTAAGGAGAACACATTATTATTGTGAAGTTGTAATTATTCAGAACATAGGTCTGTGATGTTTTAAATACTAATTTAATGTATTAATTATAAATACATATAAAATCAATTTTATCGAAAAATATTGTTTTTGCGCTACCGGGATTCGAACCTGGATCTCTATTTCCAATCCGGAGAAGTACACTACCAATTGTGTTATAACGCCAGAATGTATTTGTGATTCCGTAAAAATAATATAGATGGCTTTCAAAAATAATGGAACGACAGATCTATTAATTTAAAAAAGTGTAACATATAGGTTCCAAAATTTGTCATGAAAAATACTGGCGTTATAACACAATTGGTGGTGTACTTCCCCGGACTGGAAATAGAGATCCAAGTTCGAATCCCGGTAGCGCAAAAACAATATTAAATTAGTGTTTAAAATAAGAAATTAACACCATTTTGTAATTATGTTTTTAATTATCAATTATTTGATTTATTACAATTATGAATGGAATATTACATCGGACAAGTGGCCGCCAGTGGCAGCGGCATAAATGCGTGCTCTTTAATCATATTTTTCATAACATTCTTATTTAACGTTATTTCAGTAATTTCTTTTCAAATATTGGTCAGTAGTATCGAAATTATTATTAGTTTATTTTTCTTCAAGTATCTCTACATAAAAACCACATGGACCAATCAATGGACCCGATTCGGCCACCATTAAATTTTCCAACACGTGACGATAGCTCTCACCATTAATGGTTACAGCATCACCATTATTATTTAGATAAAATGTTTTAATGACTTCAACATATTGTTGAGGTATTAGATATTCCATAATAAATTGTAATAAACTATTCTCTACGACTACCAAATGCGAATTGACAAATATCTTTCTAACTAAAAAGACGACTAAACAAAATCGGTCTGGAACATAATGTTCACCCTGTATCACTTGTCTATACTGTCTGAGTCAGCCTTCACGCATTTTTCCGTCTGTTTCTTTATACTCCCCCTAGAGCCTACTACAATGCTTAATGCCCGTGTCCATGGAATGAGTAATGCACAATGAGATACTCTCAGAGATTTAGTTGAGATACATCTTTATATCATTACAAAAGATATTCATCTGGAGATAAACTCGGAAATCAGCTTGAGATTGGTAGAAATAGTCAAAAACTCAAACAATTGTAAACGACGCTGCACAAAAATTGAACGTTAAAAATAACTGGTTATTTTTGCTATTCGTTCGCGGGGGATGCTGAGAAATTTCAAAAATTCAAATAGAAGTTCCGGTTCTTAACTTATCAAGTTCAAAAAATAGTCGTTCAAATGACCCTAAATTGAACTAAAATATTAACATTGCAAAGTACTAGTTATTTTTATGTTTTTTGCTTCCTACCACACTCAATCTATAATGTGTAACCGGTTACTACAGTATCAAGTAACTGTATGTTCCAGTAACTTGATAGGGTACAGCTATAAATCACCGGAACACAATCAGCCATCGCCAAGAGCTACCTACGTTAGTTAGAAATAAATATATATTTTAAATGAAAATATATTTTGATTGTGAAGTTACAATTTTAGAACCTAGTTCGTTGATAATTAAAACAAGTTGAATGAATTACCCGCAATGGTAAATAAAAAATTTGTGTAACGAAACAATATATATTTGACACCGGGAATTTTCTTTTACCGAAAAATTACGATGCCATTTACACAATGGTAACAATTTGCTTTGTTGTAAAATTTTTAAATTGTTATTTTTTATTAGAAGAACACATTCTTATTGTGAAGTTGTAATTATTCATATCATATGAATTGATCATTGTGGCGTCTGCTATCAGATTATTCAAAGGTATGTGAGATTCCGTAAAAATAAGGCAGATGGCTCTTTCACATAATGGAACGATTAAATGTATTAATATCAAAAAGGTAACATATACGTTCGAAAATTGTCGCTAAAAATATTGTCGCTGTAGCGTAGTTGGATAATGCACCTTCCTCAGTTTGGAAAGAGATCCAGGTTCGAATCCCGGCGGCGCAACAACAAAAATTTTCGATAGAATCGATTTTATATGTATATCTTTCTAATTAATATATTTTTAATTTATATTTGTTATTTTTTATATTATAAATTTTTATTTGTAAATAATCTCAAAAATCTTAAAGTATTACCGTTGTGTAATTCATTCTCTAGGTGAGAGAGAGTTCCGGGTTCAAGTCCGGTAGTAACTTAATATTTTTCAAGACATACTTTTTTCTGTTTATCCTGATTCATATGATTTGTTTTAATGAAAAACAATGTTTTAAAAATAAAGCATAGCTTCTCGACACTTTGGTATTCTGTTAGCGTTTCTCAAATTCAAACTGTTCTAAACGTTTCTCAAAGATCTACGCAGATTCGGTCATGACCGGAGGCGTGGCCGGGATGACGTCACACACACTGGGAGACAGCATCATTGCAACTAACACGCAGAGGGTCATGGTGCGCAAGGTCACGCGAAGGTAAGAACCCTCACCTTTACGGAAAGGTATGGTGAATTCTCTTGACAATATATTTTGTTCAGCTGTACTGACTTTAATTACATCGGTCTGCTTGACGAGGGTTGACATCGTTTGTATTTTGTCTCTGCGGTTAATTTATATCCAGTCATAAATACTGATTATCTTTTTTGAAGTGGTTTTGACAAAACTATATGCTGTGCGAACTTCTATTCTTGAAAATCTTAGCTTAAATATGTTTACATACTAACACATGAACACTTTTGCAAATTATTTTATATTACGCGAATTGTTAAGTGAGTTATTTATTCATGTTTCTATGTTGCGTTCAAAATTATTATTTTTAATACTATTTTAATCAAGAAATATATACAATGTACACTAAATTACAAAAAATATCCTGCGGCATGTTGTTTTGCGTTTCCAGGCGTCTTTATTGGAAGTTAAACTCGGTATTTTTTAATTATTTACAAGTATACCCATACAATTTGAATTAAATTGTGTAACAAAAAAAAAAATTACATTTAAACTCATCTCTGAAACGTTAAAGCTAAATAATGTTATGTCTTCGTGAATTTCTTTCAGATCAGATCTAAGAATTTCATAGAATAATGAATGTACATTTCAGTTCATTAATAATTAGGATTAACTGCTTATTAATAATATTATTTAAAAGTTAAGTGTGGGTGTTTAATTTGAGATATGTAATCATTTGTATATATATATATGTTTATTATGATATTTTATTATTAATTATAAATATAATATTATTTATTGATATATTTAAATGTAATATTTGAAGGAATTTAATATTGATTACTGAAAAATATTAAATATGCTAATAGCGATTGTTAATTTATTTAACACGAAAATATGTAGAATTATTTTTGGACTACTGATTTATATAATACACTGGTTTTTGTAAGAGTTGTCGTAAAGTGGCTTCCAAAACTCCATTAACTGTTATGTATATTACATTAATTCATGTTTTAATTATATCATACGAATACATTTAAAATTATTCGGTTCAGGCTTTTAAATCAATTGTATATATTAATCAGTAACCTAGTACACTGTGCGTTGTGACTCTGAGCCATTTAATTGTATCCTTTCTTTTCTCAAATCTTTTACGTCCCATCATGTAGAATAGTGTAAGTGGTGACTTCTTTTAAGCAGCTCACCGGACTCTGACGACACGCTTCCTGGAGAAGACAACGAAGGGGACTTCGGCAGGGACGACCAGTTCCTCGTATCAGACCAGACTGAAAACAAGTTTTACGGTGAGTTGGTCTATTTATATTAAAGTTAAATATTTCTCACGTTTCAACATTTTGCCGATTATTTGTTCAAACTTGTTATGTTTTAATACAACTAGGGTTATTAAAGTATAACAATATGATTATAATTCAGTAACTGTAATAATTTTGTTATTTGATCAATAGTTAGTTGAAACCGAGTGCAAGTTTAAAATACAATTTGTTTGTTTAATTAGTTATGTAAAATTAATCAAATATTATACAAACTCAAACTGAAATTGAAATCAATATATGTATATTCTACTGAAATTTTTACATTTATATCTAATGTGTGTTATAATTATTTTCATAATATAAATGACAGGCGAAATGCATTTTGCATTTAAATGTCTTCTTGTCCCTTATGAACTTCCTTAAACAGAATACAGTTAAAGTTTTAGTTTAAGTTTAGTTATGGTATGTAACACTGAAAACTAGTTCATATAAAATAAAATATATATCTTATATTATTTTATTGTTTTGATATTTTAACATTGATACAGACATGGCTTATTTATTAAAATGTATCTTTTTATTATTTACAAACTCCTATATATGGAGGTATAGAAATTACTTTTCTCTGGCATTCTTCTCCTCCAGGACCAATCAGAGTAAAATACGATTGTGGGTGAGTTTTCAAATGTGGTTTGTTGTGTCGTAAACCAATGCAACCCACACCCGATAAAAAAACAATGATATATTTAGGAGAACACATTCTTATTGTGAAGTTGTAATTATTCAGAACAGACGGTCTGTGATATTTTAAATATGAATTAAATATATTAATTATAAAGATATACATATCAAAATCAATGTGTCCAAAATTTAATAAAAATGAATTGATAATTCTGGCGTCTGCTATCAGTTTACTCAAAGGTATTTGAGATTCTGTAAAAATAAGGTAGATGGCTCTGTCAAATGATGGAACGATTAAATGTATTAATATCAAAAAGGTAACATATAGGGTCGAAAATTGTCGCTAAAAATAATGTCGCTGTAGCTTAGTTGAATAAAGCACCTTCCCCGGTTAGGAAAGAGATCCAGGTTCGAATCCCGGTGGCGTAATAACGATATTTTTCGATAAAATCGATTTTATATGTATATCTTTATAATTAATATATTTAATTCATATTTTAAAACAATGATATATTTAGCCAAAAATGGCAATTAAGACCGTATATGTTATTTCATAATGGTAAACTTTATTTTTGGATAGTATTAATAATACAAAATTGCTTTAAACGCGCTATGAACATTTCAATTACGCAATTGATAACCGCAATTTGCTTAATTTTCTAAACCACACAGAGACACAGGTTTTCCTAATTATCTCTAAAGAGACATTGGGGATGAACGATTTTAGATAATTGTGTGACTATACGTATGTTGACTCTAGATGATAGTGTAGGTTGTGTGAGGATAGGAATGCCCTAATATTCACCCAAATAGTAATAAATGAGTGAACGATGAATTTAGTCAAGGTAATGTAACAATGACTCGATTTTATGTTTAACTGACTCGATGATGCGGAGTGCGATACGAAAGCTGTTGATGTAGCCGGTGACGAGGAGAGAATGGCTTGGCCCGCTCGGGATACGAAGCGACTGCTGCCTGCGATAGCCGTCGGAAGCGCGCACAGTACATATAGCTAGTGCCTTGTATATTTATCGTGAACGGAGGCGACAGCCCTCCACAAGGCCACAGATTATTAATAACTTGATAGTTTTGATAATTACTCAGTTAATTGAAGTAAAAATATCTATAATTTTTTAGGAGAACACATTCATATTGTGAAGTTGTAATTATTCAGTCTGTAATATTTTAAATATGAATTAAATATATTAATTAGAAAGATATACATATAAAATCAATTTTATCGAAAAATATTGTAGTTGCGCCACCGGGATTCGAACCTGGATCTCTTTCCCTTTGAGTAAACTGATAGCAGACGCCAGAATTATCAATTCATTTTTATTAAATTTTGGACACATTGATACAACTCTATTATTAGGAGAACACATTCTTATTGTGAAGTTGTAATTATTCAGAACAGACGGTCTGTGACTTGTATTTGAGATTCTGTAAAAATAAGATAGATGGCTCTTTCAAATAATGGAATGATTAAATGTATTAATATCAAAAAGGTAACATATAGTTTCGAAAATTGTCGCTGTAGCATAGTTGAATAATGCACCTTCCCCGGTTAGGAAAGAGATCCAGGTTCGAATCTCGGTCGATAAAATCGATTTTATATGTTTATCTTTCTAATTAATATATTCAATTCATATTTATAATTTTTTGTTATTTAATCACCTTTTTTGTTAATTTCAAAAATGATAGAGAAAAACTAAACTGACTTTTAAACAAAACAGTATTTATCACTATTTTACCGTCTCCTTATTGTTCTCCCCAAGCCTGGCTTGAATAAAACAATATCTGTGTACTGCTGGCTTTATGAATGATATTATTTGCAATTAATTAGTGAATAGTATTATCACGCTGTGACCGGCTGCGTTTGTTTGCGATTTGACCTTAAAGATGGAAGCCTCAAACACCATCCGGTCATTTCCATTGTTTCAAGGTCGCGTTCCATATTTGCTGAATTTACAAATACATTAGATTCCTTGTTACGTCGTGCGCTGTCACCAGGGGATGGAATGCCAGCGCACCACGCCACCAGCTAGACTCAGTCTGTGGGGGTTGAAAAAAACATTGATGTCGGAATGCCTGTCTCAGATGGATGTGGGTGGTCTGAATAATGCAAAACACTTTGATACACTAAGAACAATTTAATCACATAAAACATAACAACCCGACATTCTAAACACGATAACTGTCTGTGGCATCTTCTTTCTTCATTTTAAACTCTCCCCCTAGTGAGGACACACAATGTCACCGATTTCTACCCAGTGAAGTCACGGGGTCCAGGCGCCACGCCCCGTACCAGCAGTGATCTCTTCCTCCCCCGTTACTCCGATACCATCTTGTCACGGTGGAGTCCGCCGAACCCATCCGTCCACCATCGCTCACGTGCAGTCTCCCCGCCAGTCCCAGCAAAGAGATTGTTCTCACGCGCGGGTAGATCAAGGCTTCGACTCGCTTGGATCCACCGCGCCTCGTTCAATTTTATCTTTTCGATTTCTTTTCGCCATTCTGCCTGGCGAGACGCCGCCCGGCGCTCCACCTCTGCCGCGCGCTCGCACTCGAGTCCCCACTCCTCTCCCCACCGGCCGCGCCTACTCGCATCGGTGGATGGCGCCTTCGGTCTTCGCGCGTTAATTTTAAATGTCACAACCTATTAAAATTTTATATTAAAAAAGTATTAATAATAAAGTTTTATGCCAGAAAAATAAATCACTGTATTCAATTCTAAAACAAAAAAAATCTGTATTATTTATACGACAATTTAACCCTACAGTCCATCGGGGGATTGGTCAAGTTGGCAAAGCGCAGACTTAGCATCCTAGGAGTACCGGATCTACGAGTATAATTGGACATGTTCATAAATATGTAATCAGTCTTTTGTTATGGTTATTTGCCCTGTCTTTTCTTTTGCTACATATCCATTAATTTGTCTGTCAATTCAGTAGCAAATTTCCAATATGGCTCTCGCTCTATGACTATTGTTTCATACCTGCACGACACGGTATTGCTGATAGGTTATCTTCTTAACATGTTGAGACACGTTTTACTTGAAGACAATTGTGAGGTTTCCTTTAGCTCGCTCAGCCAAGAGCTATTCACTTGTTGACTTCTAATAACTGATAAAACAACTTCAACAACTTTTTAACAGTTTGTTTTACATCTTCATCGGCCTTCCATTTGTCACCATCCCGGCCAGCGAGCATTATACAGGAAATTAGAGCACCCATAGAATCCACAAACACCACAATCTTGGCGATCTTCCTCTGCTTCATCTATAATACTATTCAAGTTTATCCAAGTTTTCATCTTCTACCGTAAACTGGGGTGAACAGGCACAATCGTCAGGAAAATGTTTAAAGTCTTATTACGCCACTTTGGCTTCAGTTTTGGACTTCAAATCTGTCTTGTTAAAAAATTAGATTTTTTCCTACTGGTAACACTTATTACCAATGGTGTTGCAAAATAATATTTTAAATTATTAAATTTATAAGATTTTGCAAGTTAACAGACAAAATTTTACACCCCAAGGCTTTGTTTTTAAAGCTATTAAACAATTAAGTTTTTAGGTTAATCTTATTATTTTATGAAGAATTTTATGTTGAAAGCTGGTGTATTTTTTGCAAGTAAAATTTCCAATTAATAAATATTTTATTCTGGTTTTAGTCGCTAAGTGTCGCTTATAACCTAGTTTCGGGGTGAACAGAGACAATAGGGTATAAGTTGCACTGTTTTAGCATTAAGTCACTGTACTTCCAGATAAAAATTTTTTTTTTAATATTTGCTAATTGAACTTTGTGGTTTATTGTATTCATTTTTATATAGATTATATAACTTTGTTTTTAACCATTCGATGAGTAATTTTAACGGTCGTATATTAATATTTCTACCATGTGTCGATTTATAGCGATGTAAACACTAAAACCCGTCCCTGTTCACCCCGGATTATGGTGTGTCTGAAACAAAACTGTATATGAGCCTACTTAAATATATGGTCATGAAATGAGACCACCCCTGCAACAACACTGTATATCGTTTTTGGGCATATTCAGTTGTATATCTTCTTGGTCATCGAACAACTGTTAGGTCAGCCCATAAATGCGTGCGTATTTTTGTGAAATTTTGTAACAATGCAAAAAAAAACTAATTTTATTTTCCTTCATTATCAACAATTTATTGTCATCTTGTAGGTAAATTTTTAAATTGATTTAGTGTAAAAAATCTGTAACCTTTATTTTTGACATCATCTTTGTTATTTAATTTAAGAGCTAGAAATATAATAAATGAAAATCATGTAATGTCTGGCGAGTAGAGGCAGAAGAAGCTCTCAATTAAAGTCTCTATTTTTTTGTAGTGTTTTCTGTGCTAGCATATGTAGTTTAGCGTTATCGTAGCGGAACACTGCCTTTTTGATGTTCTGACATCTGCATTAATTGTTTGATATGGAATGTCGTCAAATTTAACGTGACATGTTGACAGGCGCTCAACGTTAATGTTGCTTTGTTCTCCATTGAATCTGCGAAACCATTTCTGGACAGTTCTTTACATTCTCACTTTGAACATTGATTTTTTTTGATGCAGAACTTGCACTTTGACCAATTAAAAATGAAATGTATAAAATATGCCGTATTATGGTGCTTTCTAGCGTTTTGCTTTCTAGTTTGAGTTTAAACTTGTGGATGCCCTGTGGTGCACATGTGGGAGAGTGGAACAGACGCCTGGCCATATTCTGTGGAAGTGTGAGATACTTAGAGATGCACGTGAACGTATGATTGGTGGCTTGACTGGATTTAGACCAAATGTAGACCTAATTAGTAATGGCACAAATTTTGTTATATATAAGGAATTTTTCGGGTATGGTGACTCGTTGGAGCTCCTTAGGTGGGTAGTCAGGCCGGCCTGTGTGGGCTCTCCATGCCTCGTGTTTTTTGCAACTCAGCTAGTTTGTCCGTGTAAGCGTGACTCAATCATTTTGTGTCTCGTCCACTGTCCCTCTTTTGGGAGTGTTTTTGATGAATTGATCGCTGAGTTAATGATTGCACCTTAATTTTCCATTAATTTTCTATCTGTATGTAATACTACGTTTTTTTATGGATTAATGCAATATGATTTTTTATGAATAAAGACAGCACTTAAGGGACGCTGGAGGGTTAAAAAAAAATTAATTGCTAATAACCATCTTGAATTTCTTCTCCTTTTTCGTTTTTTAATTGTTAAAATGTAATTGAATTAAAGTCGCGTATTTTTTATTAGCCTTGATAAGTGGGACCGACAAGGAAGCCCTAGCTTCTAAACCGGTCCCGGGATAGGGTGCCTCCCCCCCCCCCCCCACCCACCCTCTAGCTGTTCTTTTTACAGTTCTTTCTGGCTCTGGCTAATCGAACGCCAGAAAGCAATGCCAGCTCAGTCTGGGTGTGGAGGGAATGCGCCGGTAAATGTAAATTCAACCAGTTTTACATATAAAATTATAATTAAAGAAATTTATTTGTTTTTATACACAAAATTGAGATACACTTGACCCTACAAAATATAATGAACGAAAAGAGTTACTTGTGACACATTTTCAACAAAAATTCTTCCATAAATAAATTGCCACCTTGATACCAACAAATTTACACTCATTCTTTGCAATTCCCTTCATGGGAGGTAGTGGTGAAGGTCACACCTCAGAGCAGGAATTTCACCTCATGGTCCCAATATGCAGACGGGCATGCCATGTTGAATCCTTAAGTCGCGGGATCTAGACTGGTACACCTTTCTGCCAGTCGGGAATCTTCCATCTCCATTTGTCCCGGACGATGTTTCCAGTTTGCTGGTGAATCAGAGCCCTTGTCAATCTCTTGATTGAGATGAACTATTATCTGCCATGTGGGCGAACGCCCGCCTGCCATCCTCCTGTAGTTCGCATCTAGTTTTTTTCCATTTGCCGCCAGGAGACCGCTCCCTACGTCCGATTGACGCGGACATTTGCAATGTTACACACACATGGCTACCGTGCATATTTAAAACCCAATGCGGCATCCAACGTGATTTGTAACGTGCCAGCCGTTTGTATTATCTATCAATTTATTTTCTAAGGTATTTTACATTCGATCTTCACAAAAACCAACGGCAAACTGACCACTTGGGTGCACAAATCGAAACAGTTTACATGTGAGCTGCTGAACGAAATGAGCCACTGCGAACTGACCTATTATATGCAATGAATAAAAATTCTATTACACACAATTTCTAAGTGATCTTACCGGCAACAATACACTCTATCTATCAAGATTTGTAAAAATCGATATACAGTGTTGTTGCAGGGAGCGTCTCAAATGCGGATCCCAAATGAGAAAGAGGGTTCAAGAATAAAGGCTACCGAAATGAGTCACCTTACATTACTGGATCGAGTGAGAAGCACCTTGGGAGACCCTTGAAAGGAAGTTCCTAATTCTACTTATAGAAATAACAAATACCACCAATCAATATCTTCTCGGCATCTTCAGAAGGAAAACGACAAAATATAATAAGTGGACAATTAGGAAGATGATGTATAGTATATATGCATAAGTGCCTGGCAGTCGTAACGTGCGCCACCAAGAAGACAGCTCAAAAAAATTGATTTTTATCCTTTCTGGAATATGATTGTACCCCGTAGATAAATATTTAAAATGGAAGGGTTCGATTTAGCTTCATTGTCATGCCTCCCCCCCTTCATATTTTTTGTATCGTTGACAGTGCGTCTCCTACCGTATCCTATCAAATAATACATTATACAGAAGGATAAAAGCAACGGACCGAGCAATCTCAGAAAGTAGTTCAATATCCAAAATGCCGATCTTTGACATGATAAATCAGCACTCTGCATCTTTGTCGCCGATCTTCGATAGAAGAATATATTGTGAGGGGTGGGGGGTGGGATGGTTCTCACACCTTCACCGACAGCTTCAGACGAGAGTATGCGATTTGTGGGTCACTTTCCTCAGAATCGCTTACTCACCTTTTGTCAATAAATTTTACCTCCATCGAAATTATATTATTTATTAAATATCGTAAAATGTGAGGATAGATTATAATTACTAACTTGTATATTATGAAATTATAAAGTTATCATTTTAGTATATAAAAGAAAGGCGAAAAATTCGTAATTCTTCTCTGATGTGTAAATTTTCTTTGATCCAGATTCCATGTTAATTGCAGCGAAATATTTGGAGGTACATCGTTTACCTTATAAGTTCATGAGATCAAATGAACGGCTAACGCAGCATTGGTCGTGAGTTTTGTACCCCCATATTCAAGGTGGTTCACCTGTATGGGAGGTTATCTTACATCATCCTGCTTGTATAATTAAATTGGCCTTGACTCCACAGAGCTGCCATCCAAATTATGCTATATATAAAATGTCATCAGTAAAAAGGATGCCATAAGTAAAAAAAGATACTGCACGTTTCTAGAACAGAAGAATTTCACAATGCTAATCAGGGATACGCACACCACACACAAGGGCACGAAAATTTAATTAAAAGTATAATTACCCTTTTTACAAGGCCGGATGAAAAAATATTTACATTTTAATACTACAAACGGAGCCTGCCCGTATTATATTTTAATACTACGTAAATATTATATTTTAATACTATGACGGACCCTGCCCGTCTGTCAAAACCGGAACTCCCATTGCGCAGGTTCAAAGGTCTGGGGACACCATATGTAGAATGGATGGCTCGCACTAAAAACGTGACGTCACAATATATAAAGAAAAAAAATACAGTATAATATCATTGGCTGTGACCGACCACCTTTTGATTTCTTTATCATCACTATTCGTCAAATTATATTTAATTGATTTTTCTTTAATTAAGTTTGGCTGTAAAATATTTGTAATATCAGGCTTGTCAACAGGCACCCTACACGGAGGCACCCCCGGGTCCAGCATGGGGGCTGGAGGGACAGTGGGCCCAGCCCTCAGCAACCTGGCCCGCAGGCTGCAGGCCCTCACCTACCTGTGCCCAGCCGTCTTCCCCTGGGTCGACTGCGGTCCAGCCACGGAGCAGAGTGGTAAGTTTATTTTAACTAGTAGTTAAATCTAACTAACTGTCAAAGCTCTCAACAGTAATAAAAAATGTAATGTACCATTTTATTATTAAAATAAAGTATGCAAGGCGATAGAAATTAAATTGAAAAATGCGAACAAATTAACTGTGATAAACATTCCTTTAAATCTGTGATATTTCATTACTTATTTTACAAAGCAAAAAAGTATTTGTATTTGATTACATTATTTTGTCGCGAAAGGTCTCGCAAAGCTCTCAAAGAGAAAGCTCTTTAGAAAGGATTTTTCCACACAAAAAAAAGCAGGTAGAATATTCTGTAAATCTCGGCAGTGTTAAAATACTTATTGAAAAGTGAATTTGTGTTGAATTACTTGGAATTTATAACATTTTATACACATAATATATTTTTGACTACTATATCTAATTTAACAGACATCATCTTGTTTCGTCGTAATAGTTATTCACGTTATTATTTTAAATAAACTCGTTTCATTTTGTGTATGAATTTAAATGGAATAAAATAATTAAATTATTTTTCAAAATAACAAAAACCATTGCATATAAAAATCGTACCTAAAATATTTAATATAAAACAATCTTATATAGATGTTTCATAGAGACGAAGCAATTATTTTTACATGGGAAGTCTGGAAGTCTTGGGCATTACAGGGCTTACGTCCTGTCATCGGCTGGCTTAAGTGATCACCGATCACATGAGAATTGTTGCCAACCAAACAAAAAGTGGTCGCCTCAAGTCACTTCGCTAGGGCACGAGCGGATTCACCCGACCGAAGTCGAGATCTTCACACTCGCTCCAAACCGTCGGTGGACACGGATTCGAAAGCCGGTACCGGACCGAGGGGTCGGGGCAGAAGGCTGCTGGACGGCGAGGTTCCGAGGGATGAGGCGGGATGCAAAATGAAACACTTGCTAAAGGTGTATTCAGTGCACCGCAGTATGTAGTTGTGTAGAGACGAGACGTTTGACGAGAAGTGACCTCCATACTGCGGTGCGCTTGTATTTATTCAAGATGAGTGGACGTGCGCCGTTATTAGCGCGCGCCACCCCAAAATCACCCACCGCACCAATCAGGGCGCGTTTACAAGCCTAACCGCGCCCCAAGCGATACGGCGTTCGGCGCCGCCTGCCGGCCGAACAGCGCAACATTGCGCCATTTTTCGGTCGCGGGCTGACAGGCGGCAGAACCCGTTTTCCGGAGACAAATAATTAAATAACTATATTAAAATTAACAATTGGGGATATCACGAGTAGGGAATTCTGTAGTAAATATCGCGACCCGTGATATCCCGTAACAAGAATTATCCGGCCAGTGTTTTCTTTTGAGTTATTCAATGTTTAGTAATTTCGTTATCTTGAAATGTTCGTTAAGCGGGTTTTCCCAGCGGCGGGCTCCCGTGGTTGCTCTGATAAGGGATTTTTTGACAAAAAAGTAAAACTGGCGGGATAATTTTGTATGGGTGCCGTGGACTACGACATTTGTTTATTTCTACTGTTGTCCACGGCACTAAATACACTAAATTTAAACAACAGGGGCGGCGTACCTGCGGGTGGGCAAAGGTTTATTGTATTCCCAATCCCGCGGCACGCCGCGTAAAGCAAATAATAATTATTTATAAGTCAATAATAATATTTCACAACTAAGTAACAAATACGTAACATTTTATTTTATGGCACTAGTCTCTGTGTGCAACACTCCCCCCGTGCGGCTTGGCCGTACTACGACGGTGCACAAAGAGGCTTCGTTGGTAGAACTATGATGCGGGTAGCTGGTCGTGTGTAGTCCCCGGTTGCTGTCCGGATCCGCACCGCTCGTACCTGCCCGTCCGCTGCTGGTCTGGCCTCGATGATAATCCCCCGTGGCCATGTGTTGCGTGGCAAGGTGGCGTCGGTGATGATGGCCAATTCGCCCTCGCGGATTGGTGGGGCTGGCTCCTGCCACTTGTGTCGAAGTGCGAGTGTTGGCAGGTACTCGCGCATCCATCGACGCCAAAACATGTCGGCGAGCTGCTGCGCCACCTGCCACTGTTTTCTCAGGCAGGTTTGTTCATCGAGGGCGCCGTAGACGGCCAGGTGTTGTTGTCGTCCGGCCGCTCCCATCAGCAGGTGGTTTGGTGTGAGTGGCGAATTGTTCCGCGGGTCCACGGAGACATGGGTCAACGGGCGGTTGTTTACCGTAAATTCCGCTTCGGCCAGGGTAGTCCGCAAGGTTTCCTCTCGCGGAGCCCGTTCCTTTGTTGTTGCTTCGAGCGCCCGCTTGACTGAGCGGACGAGGCTTTCCCAGGCTCCGCCCATATGGGGGACGAGCGGGGGGTTGAAAGTCCAATCAACCCCCGCCTCCGCTAGGTGTTCCACAACCCGCGGCTCTTGTCTTAGATCAGCTAGTGCACTGGCCAATTCTCGGTCGGCGCCGCGGAAATTGGTTCCGTTGTCGCTATACAGGTGCCGCGGGTGGCCGCGGCGAGCTGCCATTCGTCTGAGGGCCATTATGGCTGAATCAGCCGTCAGTGATGCGGCGCGTGTTGTCATGCAGGTGAATAAGGCGCCGTACCGCTTCTCGCGCCGGCGTCCTACTGTCACTTCCATTGGGCCGAAGTAGTCGAGGCCGCAATGGGTGAATGGTGGTGTGTGGTGAGCCAGGCGGGCTTCCGGGAGCTGTCCCATCAGTGGCGGCTGTGGACGACTGCGTCCATTCCGGCAGGCCTGGCATTGGAACTGTACCCGGCGCACGGCGGGTCTCAGTTTCAGCACGAAGAAGTTTTCCCGGACGTCGCTTACTGTCCGCTCCGTGCCGGGATGACCCGCGCTCTCGTGATAGTGACGTATCATGAGCCGGGTGTATGGGTGATTTCCGTCCAAGATGATGGGGTTTCGCAGGCCTGGCGAGATGTCGACGTCGGTCGTCCCGGTCAGGCGTGTTCCCATGCGGATGACGCTGTTGTCGTCTAGGTAGGGGGTGAGTTGGTAGAGTCGTCCGTTTCGTGGTAGAGCCTCCCCCCGTTGCAACAGCCGGATCTCGGGCCCGAAATCCGCGGCCTGGGTTTGTAGTATCCAGGCCCGCTCGGCGCGGTCCCGCTCGTCCGTTGTCAAATTTTGGGCCGATACCTCACCTCGAGGTCGGCGGCAGTTGTAGGCAAATCGGCGGACCCACGCAGTTGTCCGAATGAGGCGGGTCCACGACGAAAAACGCTCGAGGTTCGGCATCGCTTCTCCAGCTGTATTGGCGTGGCGGGTCACCGTCACCGTTTCGGGCCTGACCTCCATCTCGAGTTTGTCAGGCGGAGGCCTGCTCACCTCCCGTGGCCATGCTGCTTCCGGTTGCTTGAGGAATGCGGGGCCCCTGAACCACCTTCCGGCGGTCGACAAGTCAGGGGGCTCTCCGTCTCTGGTCCCCAAGTCCGCTGGGTTTTGGGCTGTAGGCACCCATCTCCTGCCGTCGGCCCCCACCAGCTCGTCTATTTCTCCGAGCCGGTTGGCGACAAATGTGGAATAGGACCTGGGGTCGGTCCGGATCCACGCCAGGACGGTGGACGAGTCAGCCCACAGAATCGTCCTCTCAACCCAGCACACGTGTTCCGTCTTTATGACGGCGGCTAGGCGAGCCGCCATCAGAGCCGCCTGCAGCTCAAGCCGTGGTATAGAGAGCAAAGAGGCTACGTCCGAGCCGCCCTCTCCTGTCTCGACAAAGTAGGCGACTGTGCAGCACGCTAGCTCTGAGGCGTCGCAGAAGATGTGCAGGGTCGGTCGGCTTCTCCGACTCGCCACGCTCTGGCGTGGCACGGCGCACTGACTCGTGCGGAGGAGCCGGTGCCAATCTTGCCATTTGTCCGCGTGCTCGGGACGGATCGGGTCATCCCACCCGACCTTTGAGCGCCACACTTGTTGTAGAAGGATTTTCGACCGGATTAGTAGGCAAGCTACAAAGCCCACCGGGTCAAAGATTCGCATTACGGCGCTCAGTAGTTGTCTTTTGGTGGGGCGATCTTTGGCCTTCAGTTCTGGCAAGTTCACGAACTGAAAGAGGAACTTGTCTGCGGCTGGATCCCACGTTATGCCGAGCACGCGTTCAGTAGTTGTTTCTTCGCTGATGATTCGCACCGGTTCCACGGCACGAAGTGACGGCGGGATGTGGCTCAGGACCTCTGGGCTATTGGAGGCCCAGTTCGCCAGATGCATGCCGCCTCGACGTAGCACCTCGGTCACATTGCGGGTCATCTCGATGGTCTGCTCCGGGGTGTCCATTGCGTCGAGGTAGTCGTCCATGTAAAACTTGTCCTGGACGACGGCAGAGGCGACTGGGAATTCCGTGGCGCTGGCGACGGCGATCCGATTTCTGAAAAACTGCGCGCTGCTGGGCGAGCAAGTCGCTCCGAATACCATTGATGTCATTTTGTATGTGCGTGGTGCAGCCTCGCCCGGCCTTTTCCACCAAAACAGCTGCGCGCACTGATCCTGCGGCTTGATTTTCACCCGCAGGAACATTTCCCGGACGTCGGCTGCCAGAGCCACCCGTCCTTCCCGGAACCGAAAGATGTTGCCCAACAGTGATGATAGTAGGTCCGGGCCTGTCAACAGGGCGTCATTCAGGGAGACGCCCCGGCATTTGCTTACCGCATCGAATACAATCCTGATTTTCCCAGGTTTGTTGGGATTGAAGACGGCGAAGTGCGGCAAGTACCAGCGGTGGCTCCCCAAACGGGCCACCTCATCCTCTGACAGGGGACGAGCATATCCCTTGTCGAGGTACTCAGCCATCTTCGCCCTGTAGGCGCTGGCATAGGCCGGATCTTTGTCCATCTTCCTTTCGATGCTGATTAGTCGGTTGATGGCGCACTGTTGGTTGTCGGGAAGGACGGTTTCCTCTTTGGCCCAGAGTAGCCCGGTTTCCCATTGGCCGGTCGGGAGGCGCCTCGTTGTAGATTCCATTACCGCGGTGGCTCGGGCCACGTTCGCGTTGATGCGGGTCGCGGTCGTGATTCCCAACGAATCCACCGCGTAATGCTCCCGCACGAGCGCCTCCAGGCGCGTGTCGGCGGCGGTACCGTTAGCCGCGGCGAGTGCTAGCACGGTCGCACCGGTTGTGTGTGGGCGGTAGGTGGTGGCTCCGTGAGATGTCCACCCGAGGACCGTTCTGGACAGGACCCCTTGGCCTTGTGTCATTTTACATTCGCGGCTCACGATCAAATGGGCGTGGTCCTGCCCGATTAGTAGTTGTGGTGACACTTCAACGGCCTCGGCGTGGCCCACACACGGTTGCCCTCCCCGATGCGTTACTGTCCATTGGAAGAGCAAAGCAAGTCCGCGGACCGTGCTTGCTTGCAGCGGGTACTCGGCCCCGCCGCCGCGGATGGTCATGTTCATTGACTGGGACCGGGCGTCCGAAGAACACATCCCGTTGGCTCCGTGGATGCGTAATTGACGCACCGGTCCCCTGGCCTCGACGGCACTGGCCACTGTTGCCTCGATGAGGGTTACCGTGGACCCCTCATCGAGTAACGCATAGAGTCTTTTCCGCCCTCGGGGGCCGGAAATTGTCACTGGGAGGACCTTTAGCAACACTTGGTCCTCCTGGCCTCCCGAGAGGCTCGCTTGGCTTGTACCGACGGAAGCCAGCTGATCATCCTTCAGTCAGGATCTGCCCGACGATGCACCGGAGGCCGCGGTGCCTGCCGCCGACGGTGCTTGTGATCGTGACCCCCCATGTAGTAGGCGATGGTGGGGTCTACGGCATCCGCATCCCCGGCACTGTTGTGATCGGTGTCCCGGACCGAGGCACGTGAAGCACACTTCAGAACTTTTTACTAACGTCCATCGGTCCAGGACCGAAGTCGTGGCACGCGGCGAGACCGTGCCGAGTCGAGTGGCATGCTTCGCACTGCCCACTTCCGGATGAATCCGGGTTCGCGTTCGCGTTTGCTTTTGAATCTTCCTCAGGCGTGGCCTCTATGGCGAGGTGCACCTGCCCGCTCCGGCGGGTGGGGTGGTTTGTGATGCTGATGGACAGGCATCCGGCGTTCGGCGCCACCGCGGTTACTTTGGTCAGCCAGGTGGAGAAGTCCTTGACGGCGATGTCCGGCGACTGGTCGACCCTTGATAACATCCAGATACTTTTAAAGTGTGCTCGCAGCTTGCTGACCATCTCCGCCAGTAGTCGTGGTGATACCAGATGTTTCGTGTCGAATGCCTCGACCGTGGCGACGACATTCCTGACTGCCACGGCGTAGTCCACAATAGCTTCCGTGGGGGCGGTCTCTGTCAGCTTAGTGTATCGCTGGATCCGATGTATGTATGTGGCTGATGATGGTGTCGGGCCGCCCGTACCAGCGTTCCAGCGTGGTTACTATTTCTAGCACGTTGTTGGGGTCGATCAGTAATGCCGCCACGGTCTCGCGCGCTTTCCCTTTCAGGGCGCGTTGTAGGCGCATCAGGTTCTCCGCTGGGTTCAGGTCGCAGAGCGCGGTGGATTGTTCGTATTGAGCTTTGAACGTTGGCAATTCCAAGGCGTCACCGCTGAATGGCGGCAGATCTCTGGCGCTTGACTGGCGCGCCATGAATGCGTTCATCGGTTGTGCGTGCACCCAATCGCTTGTTCCGCGATGTCTGGCGGCCTCATCTGGAGTCGCGTGTGCAGTGGCGTATGGCATGGCGTATGGTGCGGTGTATGGTGCGGCGCTTGCCGCTGATCCCCAGACGGCACGTGGTGGTGACGACCATGCTTCGGCGGCGGCGTTTGGACTGGCCGCGCCCGCGGCGCTCGGCCGGGTGAGGTCGATCGTGTTGCCCGCTGCACCGGCGGCGGCTCCTTCGGGAGCATGTGGTGCGACGGACTGGAATCCCGTGGGCCCGGCGTTAGTTCGCGCGTCCGGCTCGGGCCCCCAGGAGATCATGGTTGACATGGTCGGGCCGGTCCGTCCGGCTGTTCCGAGCATGGCTACCGGCTGTATCGGTGTTGTGGTGCTCCATACCCTTCTTGATTCAGGCGGAGCGGCCGGTCCGACCGCTCCGAGCGCCATCCGTGATGCGTCCTCCCAAAGTGCCGCCGATACAGGCGGGGCGGCTGGTCCGACCGCTCCGAGCGCCATCCGTGATGCGTCCTCCCAAGGTGCCGCCGATACAGGCGGGGCGGCCGGTCCGACCGCTCCGAGCGCCATCCGTGATGCGTCCTCCCAGGACGCCGTAGAAACAGGCGGAGCGGCTGGTCCGACCGCTCCGAGCGCCATCCGTGACGCGTCCTCCCAGGACGCCGTAGAAACCGGCGGAGCGGCCGGTCCGACCGCTCCGAGCGCCATCCGTGCTGTAGGTGAAACGGTCGGTCCGACCGTTCCGTAGTCCGCTTCCTGCGTCATCGCTGGTGCCGGACTCCATGGTGCTGCCATTGGCTGACCCTGGCTCTGCACTTGATAGTAGGCGTCCATCCGTGCGTGTTGTAGTTCCAGGTTCAGGCGATGGTTTTCTTCCATTAGTCTGCGCTGCCTCCTTTCCCATCGGATATTGGCCCGCAGTCGACGAACCGTGTTCTCTGTTGAAATAGAGGAACCCCGGCGAGATCCGCGATCATCCCCGGATCTGCTGCAGTGTTCTGATATTCACTTGTTCATATACTTCATATTGACTTGCTTTACCCGCAAAGTAAAACTGGCGGGATAATTTTGTATGGGTGCCGTGGACTACGACATTTGTTTATTTCTACTGTTGTCCACGGCACTAAATACACTAAATTTAAACAACAGGGGCGGCGTACCGGCGGGTGGGCAAAGGTTTATTGTATTCCCAATCCCGCGGCACGCCGCGTAAAGCAAATAATAATTATTTATAAGTCAATAATAATATTTCACAACTAAGTAACAAATACGTAACATTTTATTTTATGGCACTAGTCTCTGTGTGCAACAAGAATGAATATCAAATTTTCAAAAAAGCCATAGACAGCGACAGTTGGTAATAAATAATTGAAATGTTCCAACATGATAAGATATATACAACTTCCAAAAATTGGATAGATGTGGTAGCATGGGTGAATATTGATACAATTAATACGTATCAATGTATCCAAAATTTAATAAAAATGAATTGATAATTCTGGCGTCTGCTATCAGTTTACTCAAAGGTATTTGAGGTTCTGTAAAAATAAGGTAGATGGCTCTTTCAAATAATGGAACGAGTAAATGTATTAATATCAGAAAGGTAACATATAGGTTCGAAATTTGTCGCTGTAGCATAGTTGGATATGCACCTTCCCCGGTTAGGAAAGAGATCTAGGTTCGAATTCCGGTGGCGCAACAACAATATTTTTCGATAAAATTGATTTTATATGTATATCTTTCCAATTAATATATTTAATTCATATTTAAAAGAGGTGAACGTTACATTGTGTAAAGTGATCACTTAAGCCAGCCGACGATAGGTCGTAAGCCCTGTAATGCCCAATACTTCCCATGTAAAAATAATAGGTTCGTCTTTGTGAGACATCAATATCTTGATATATTAGTTTCTTCAAAAGATTTGGACCTACTCAAAATATTATAAAACAACTTAAGAGACTATAATTCATCCCTAGCCCGAGTTAGAACCACCTCACCATGCAGTAATGTTTTATGCATGAAGCAATGTATTATACATACCTATTGCGTAATTATATTTCGCTATGTTTCTGCTTATAGTACCACCAAATATCCGTGATACTATTAGACTTATTATGGCCCATGTCCACGTAATGAGACACGGCGAGATAAACCTAAGAGATTTCTTATTTTTCTCGAGCTTAACGGGTTAACGGCCGTTGGCTGTCATCACTATATTTACTGTTACTCGGAAAAGATAGATCTACAGTAGACTGACCAAACTATTGCATCAAGATATTCAGCCATGATGTTCTCCTTCTTCCAGTAATCCTTCCCTGCATTATGATATGCAAGATCTGATTCTTCTTCGGATGCCTCATCACGTGTTTTACATGGATTTTTATCATTTTAACCTTTCCTCTCCGATGATGTAAACTGAGTTGACATTTGCTCTAATTATGTGAATATCTCTGTAAATATACTCAATACAGAGTTCATATTTTAGGTATTCCTATTTTAAAACGTTTTCTTAAAAAACCTGACCAGAATTTGTCAATACGTGTATGTGTACGTGCGGAGTGGTGCGTACGGTGCAGTGCGCGGGGCGCGGGGTGCCGGATGCCGTTCGTCACATTAGTGGCAGAGCGTGTGCTGGCCGAGTTAGACATGTCTTATGCGTCTCTATGCTGTTGTTCGTGATGATCAATATTTTTTATAATTTTTAGCATTTCATATTATTTTAATGATTAACATTAGTAATAAAAGTATATCGCAAAAGTCAACATGTACACTGAGTTTACAGCACCGGAACGTAAGGTTATTTTTCTTTATTCATCCAAATCATAATATTTTCATTCGTAAATCTCTCTACCAAATGCTTCAAGCTGCTTTAGAATTTCTTCGGTAAGTGTTCATGTTTCCATTCCATAAAGTAATATCGTAATATAATATTTGACTTCACATTCGTAATCTAACGTTGAGATCATGATTGCAAAATATATTTTTCACGCGTGTTAATGTCACACGAGCTTGGTCAATGTGGCGTTTGATTTCAAAAGAAGGATCCCATATTTTATAAATATATATTACAACCTGGGTACACAATATTTTGTACATTTTCCAATTTTATTCCAGCAATTGTCATATTTATTCTGTTTACCAATGAGCATATATAATATTATTTTTTTTACTTGTAACTTTAGTTTAAATTCTAATCCGCAAGTCACGTCAGAGATTAAGTTGATAAATAAATCTCAGTACTGTATATTTAATTGTCAACTTTTATACATCAGAAGTGAACATATTATACAATAATATAACACGGTTATTAGTTGACTGTGTGGGATGCTGGAGGTGTCCACCTCTGATGTAGACGTGCACAGACCTAGTGAGACGGGCACAGTCCAAACTGATTTGTACATAGTATTATATAGTTACTAATAATAAATAATGTATTTATAAAACGTCGTCCTGGCTACTTTGCTAGACTACCGTCTGTGTTAAAGTAGATAATTTTTTTCCGTGCTGTTGCTTTGTTGTATAATTAAAATTTGAATAAATGGTAGGATTCGACAGAGGAATTTAATGAAATAAATAGAGACAATAAAAAAATGTAGTGAATGTGTTGTACAATAGATGAAAAGAAAACGTAGACCCTGCGCCGATGTGGGATCTAGAGAATGAAATTGCACGATCTTCGAGTCGCGCGTCCCGCGGATTAGAATACGACGATTCCGATTTACGACCGGAATGGGGTACGATGAGGGGGGGGGCGGTAAAGGAAGGAAGGAAGGGAATAAGGGACTTGGATTAACGGGGATAAGGATCGATGATGGGAGGGAATCCAGTCGAAGGACCAGTGGATCTCGGAGAATCGGGAATCTGAAGGACTGCTCGCCTTACCTCGTGTATGACGCCTCCATCACTCCCGCAGTCGCAGCCGAGATCACACAAACAGCACGCGGGCGGGCAAATCTCCGCTTCCAAATGAAGACGGCGATATCAATCACATCACCTGCGGCTCACGCAACAATCACTGTGCACAAATACAGTACTGATGTGTAGCGATCATAATTCAAATCTTCCGCCGTCTCAGTCGGCATCGACGACGCTCAAGTCGGGCTCAAGCATTCACCGCCAGGCAGTCTCTCCAGTTTGATCGTTTCACAACGGCGGTCTTACCGGCACGCGCTCGCCGAGCAAGACCGCCAATTCATTTCATTTCATAAGACACATGAACCTTCTACATCTTCATTCATCATTATGTCTTCCTTGTTATTATCATACAGACAATAAACCTTCAACACACGCCAATCACATTTATTTCATGTAACCACCGTCCTAACCCCCAAAGATGCATCGGAGTTGAATAAATTCACACCATCTGATACAATCGCGGTGTCGCGACCGAACAGATATCGCGTCGCGTTAACGTCTGCTGACGTCAAGGTCAGTATTCACACTAAATACAAGCAGTAAAGAAAAGGGACTGGTGGAAATTTTAACGTGGAAAGGTGTCGCAAAGCGCGCCAAAAATGTGGTTTCACGAATATGGAACAATAAATGTAAATTGAAACATTAGTGTATTGTATTGTGATTAAGCTGGAATGTTGAATAGTGACGCTTCTGACTGATTTCTACTGAATTGAATCATATTTGAGTCTATATTTGCGTAATTTTGAACGATTTCCAGTTAGTGTTAAGTGTGTTGTACAGTTTCGGAGCTGAAAACATATAAAAACATTGAAATAATATCGTACACGTGTTTTTGATCAGGAGGTAAACTCGATATGTGAATACAAACATCACCGAGAAACAGAAAGCGTTACATGTCATTGCGAATGTTTTAACTACTGTTGCGGAGATTCAAATTCACGCAACTGACGGGCGGAACATCAATGGTTGATAGACTGACATTAGACGTTTAAATTACAACAAGCGTGAAATCAATGGCGTAAATAAGCCAATGCAGCCAATACGGTGCATTGGTTGGGGCCTAAAAGGTCCGCGCTCTGTACTAATTTTGGTATTGATACATTTGCGAGTATCGTTACTTTTCCCAGCGTTATATGGACTAATAATTTTTAAAATCCACCAGCAAGAAGTGTAGTTATAAAATTTTTTAAATCATTTCTAACTTGTATTACGAAAATATTATCAATATATACATTAGTAACTCGCTAACAGGAACAAGGAATTTTTTTCTGTAGCGTTTTTCCTTTATAAATAAATGTTTAAAATTATTGAACACCTTTATTTTTTTTTACGATGTGAATTGACCAATTTTGTTCTTACTTTTCACCGGATAAACCACCTAATAATAATATTTTTATATCATATATAATAAAATATTCAGGGGCACTTCCATTTTGCGTTGGTGCCCAATTTTTGTAGTTCACCACTGCGCGAAGCGAGGCATGGGAATTATAAAAGTCGAGAGTAGTCTCTAAAAAATCTCACGGGAGCATAACTGCATAACTCTCTGGTGCAAGCGGCGCTCTCATGGAAAGCTGGTTCCCTGACCAGAAAATGGCAGCGCCTACAAAATAGCTACATATACAACATAGGCCGTGATTGAAGTAGTTATATATGTAATATTAATATTTTGTACATATATGAGAGAACTTTTTAAATTTTTTTATTTATTAATATTTTCCTTGGTTTTCTTTTTCATAGCATTATATTGATTTCATAACCTTTAATGTATAACATAATATGTATTATATTTATGGCGAATCGGGTTAAAAAAAAAACCTGATCACGCTGGAATAAACACATTATTATTATTATTATAATCCCTATCTCGAGTAGAAAATCTCATTCGTGGATTCGGGCCATATATTATCTTGGTCTGCTGCAAATTATAGTTGTTGATTTTTAATTACACTATAAAATATATTAACCAAATATTTTTTCATGTGAGATGCTGGCAATCGTTATTCAAGGATGTATTCCAGGGCTTCTCGGTCAGCCGTAATCCGTGCCCGTAAACTCTCAGATTACCGTGTTTGCCATATCCCAATTAGTGAGGTTGTAATGCCGCGCTATCCTGTGATTTAGTAACATTGCATACGTATTTACCCAAAACTGAGGTGAATCTCGTTAACCTTTTTTTCTCTTGTGCCACGTGCAGGCAAATTAACACGGCCTGTCTAGAATGTGGTCTGATATATAATGTGTAAGGGTTATTTTAGTTTTCAATAATTGATAACACACCTGCAACAACACTGTATATCATTTTGGGTAGATCTCAGTTATGAATGCATATCTCTAATTAACTATGCGATTTTAGTTTGGAGACGAGCTGCAAAAACAATGTTAGAGTCGGTTAAAAAAACACAAATGACAATTCTGTTATAAATGCAAATGACGTAACCAAACCATTTGCATTTATAACTAACCTGAATCTACAAACTGGAGCCATTCCAACCGTACTAAAAGATTCGGTGTTATGCCCAATTTATAAAAGCGGAAACCCTAGTGATATATCCCACCGACCTCTGTTTTAAGTGTTTTTTCAAATATTCTAAAAAAAATTGTTAAAAGGAGGTTCCTCAAATTCCTAGATGTAAATAACATTCTATCCAATCAACAATTTGGTTTCCGATCAAAACGCAATACAGAAGATGCCCTCATGTCTCTCGTGGAATATATCGTCTCGAATCTGGACAAGGGAAATAAATGCGTGGGGATTTTTCTTGATCTTGCAAAAGCATTCGACACCGTACAGCATCTATTATTGCTAAAAAAAGCTTGAAAAAATAGGAGTAAGGGTCACAGCGTATAAGTGGTTTAAGGACTACTTAACAAATAGACGTCAAATTGTCCAAAACAATGAAAAATACAACAATCCATCGTTGATAACATACGGTGTTCCACAGGGAAGCATTTTAGGTCCTATATTATTTCTGGTATATATTAACGACTTTTGTAATGCGACTTTAAATAATGGAAAAATAATCACTTTTGCCGATGATGCAGTGCTTTGCTTTGAGGGCAAGTCCTGGGAAGAGATTAATACTCGTGCACAGGATGGTTTGGACAAGGTGAAAAAATGGTTTGATACGAACCTCCTATCACTTAACACAAAAAAATCAAAATATGTATGTTTTTGTATTAACGAAAGAACATCGCCACATCAAAGTCCCACACTCATCGTACATGACTGCAAAACAAACAAGAACACGGCTTCCTCATGCCAATGTGAAAAATTGACACGAGTTAAAATTGTTCGACATTTGGGAGTACTGATCGATGATCATCTTGACTGGAAATAACATATATCGAACCTAGCTAAACGCTTAAGAAAACTAATTAACTTTTTTAATGGAATACGATGTATAATTGACTACAAACTCTTAAGATCGGTGTATTTTGCACTCTGCTACCCCTTAATAAATTACGCTATTTTAGTTTGGGGAGGAGCAGCAAAAATAATATTAGAATCGGCTAAAAGAGCATAAAAGACAATTCTCAAGGTAATAAATGGTCGTCCCTTTAGATATCCATCAGATCTTATATTTAAAGCGTACAGTGCCCTAGACATTAGACAAATCTTTATATCGAGACTCGTCCAATTTTTCCATGCTAACGACAACTCACCCCGAGCAACAAATCATGGACACAACGCAAGACAAACAACGAACATCTACACGCCAGTTCCGAGAGTAACAACGATAACGAAACTGTACAACACACTCAATACCAACTGGAAATCGTTCAACTCCAATAAGATTACACAAATATGGACCAAATATATGATCCAATCGGATAGAGATCAATCAGAAGCATGGCTATTCAACATTCTAACATAATCATAATACAGTGCCTATACTAATAATACACTAATTCTACAACACTCCCACTTCATTTTCTTTTATTCTATATATATTTTTTTATTTTTTTATCTCTATTTTTATTCCTGTTGAATCATAAATAACAGCATGAAAAAAACTGGCTAATTTAACACAGACTTCAGTCTAGCAAAGTGGCTATGAAAACGCTGTATATATCAGAGGTGGAGTCTACTCCATCCCACACAATAAACATATTACAATGTTATATTATAATATATTCACCTCTGTTATAACAAAAGTATGTATGTCAATAAATAAATATATAGTCGTCCTCTTGGATATCCATCAGATCTTCTATTTACAGGGTACACTGTTCTAGATGCAAGACTAATTTATATGTTGAGACTTGTACAGTGTTTACACTTAAACAATAGCTCACCCCTAGCAATAAATCATGGTCGTAACACAAGACAACGTATATGCGACAGTTCCGAGAGCAAAAGAGAAATACCTTCAACGTTTCTACATATGTTTGGCTCCGAAATTGTACAACACGCTCAACACTAACTGGAAATCATTCGCTTGCAAAAAATAATTACGCAAATATGAACTTTCAGTCAGATCAGTCAGAAGCATCGCTGTCCAACATTCTAACTTAATCACAATACAATACACTGATAATTCACTTTAGATTTACAACACATTTACTGCATTTTTTTTTTGTCTCTATTTTTTTTAATATCTCTGTCGAATCTTACGCTTTATTTTTAATTTGAATTAAATAACACCACAACAACACGAATAAAAACTGCCTACTTTAGTCACAGACAAAGTTGCAAGACAATGCTTTATATATCTGACGCGGATACCTACTGTGAACTAATATATATATATTAATACAAATTAAATGTGTTAATTAGAAATATATACATATAAAATCAATTTATCAAAAGAATATTGCCGTTAAAATAAAAATAAAAGTATTATATTTTGTTTGGGATATATATTTAGATGGTGTACTGTGCCTTCCACCTGCCCTCCCTTCCTCACCGGCACGCCGCAATCGGTCGATCGGCGACCCTGAACCGGTACGGTAACGTATAACATTAAATTGAGACGTCGTGTCTAATCCAGTGCAATCTGAACGGAGATTGTGATAAAATCTAAATTTACAGTCCACCTTGGAGGTGCCAGAAGAACTGGATTGTGATGAATGCAAACTTCCTTCCGAATATCCTGTTTCTTCCGGCATCTATGCTTTTACGCAACATATTTATTGTATGTTCACGTCTGAAGTATATATTTTTTTTTATATCAATATAGATTTATCTTATCTAATCTTATTTGCGTTGTATATCATCTTGGGCATCCAATGGTATTTTAAACAAAGTGTTCAAGAAATGCATTATTTCAATGCTCACGTGTGACTGTGGACCACGGACTCTCAACACAAGTGGTCCAAAAAGCGCAAAGAGGCGTGGAGTGATGTACATACGAGGTGTGGCCCAAAAGTGTGTGCACTTACCCACCAAACGGGAACGTGGTCACTCACGAAGTGCTCTCCCCCCGACTGAAGTTTGTTGACTGTTGCATGTCTTTTGAAGTCAGCCACTTCAGATGCTTTGTCGTCTCATATTTTATGTTTTCTACATCTATAAAATGTGTGCGCGCAATCTCCGGGGGCGACGGAACCGAGATGTTAGCACGCAGGATAAAGAATACGGAGGAAGGAATTAGGGAGATGAACGGGCGGATCAACCAGACACTAGGAAAAAACATCTGAGTTGCTTCTTTAAGTATCTATATATTGCCAGCATGTTTTTTGGCTTCTGAATACGTACACCGAACTTACACTTCGATACCCAAGCACAATAGCAAGATGAATAGTCTAACGCACTCCGATGGTAAGCGTTAACTAATTCAACTGATTCAAAACCATAGATAATACTACAGAAAAAATCGTGCTCTGGGTATAATGGACAGGAACTGTTATATCTACGAATGTAGCGTTCGCATACGTACGCATGGCGACCGGCGATCCACGATATGTTATAAAGATCCAACAAAATGTTCACTCTCGCTTGCTTTCTGTTTTCAGATCATTTTCGTACATCTAATATTTATCTCCAGTTACCACCCTTAGCACGAAATTCGAACTTCTTCATTCCCTATCCAATCTTGTCAATAAGCAATACGTTGTTTTTTTCGCACAGCTTCCGCATGTTTATATACATACTGCCTTTACAAATTCCTAGCTTACGTAATACGATAGTTTGACAGCACCACATCGCGAATACGTTGAATGTTTTCATCATCACGTGACGTTGAAGAATGTCCCTCTCACGCGTCACGCGTCATTATCCACGAAGCCCCCTCCTTCTTAAGCCGGTTCACCCATTTAAACACAGTTCTACGCAGTTCTAGAAGACTTTCTGTTTCAAATTTCTCGTCCGCTTTCGCCGAGTTTCAAATAATTAAAGTTAAAACATCGCTCCATTTTGACAGTGCGGAATTTTTTGCTGGCATTGAAAAATACACGATTGCGACCAAACTTGGACTGAAGACTTCTCCCTGGATGACAAACCATGGTAGAAGCGTATAGTGTTGCCACCTAGGCAGACTAATTTGGTACACGATCTTTTGTTCACATCTCGCATGTATTATATGAAGAGACAAGAATAGAAACATATAGAAAATAAAACAGATAGGAGTAGTCGGTATAATGGAATAGGCCAAGAAAATGAAATTATCATAGACACGAAGGTATTTATATTGTATTAAATGGGAAGTATGGGTATTACAAGGCTTACGACCTATCTTCGACTGGATTAAGTGATCACTTTACACTTCACGTTCACCAATTCTACCCACAAATAATCTCCACATCTATATTGTCTTGGCGCTTTAGAGCCGCCGGACGCGTTTTAAATCAACTCCATAGTTTATTTATTTTATTGTATGTTTCTACCGTGTAATCGTCCAAATATCTGTTGGAAAAGAGTGCAAAAACCTAGTTCTATTCTTAAATTGAGCAGAACTGTCAATTTAATAGCTAAAAATCTTATCTATTTGTGTTTAAAACATTGTGTAATTTGTGATTCGTTAAAATCTTGTGTGCCTGTTTCTCGTCTGGTGCATTTCAGCGAGTAACAAAGTGCACACATGTGTAACACAACACGTGTTAACTCTGCGGCCTGAGACCTGACCCAAGGGAGCAGTCAAATAATGGTCAATGAAAACAAAAGTGAGAGTGAACCAACTTCTAGAACGGTATATCATCGAGATATTACAATATTCAATCTCAAAAGATTAAACCGAGGTATATAGAGGTTGCCGCGGTGGTCGAAAGCTCAATCGGAGAATACCATTAGCTCCACCTCTGCCGATATCTCAAACCGCAGAATCAGATGCCTGCACTCAAGTTTCATCTCGATATCAACCCATACATCATACACAAAATATTATCAGAGTCAACGTTCAAAGGCACATCAATATTAAACCAAAGAGGCTTTCACTGGCGACATGGAGCGCCCGTTCCATTCGAAATAAAATAGACGACATCTGTGAAATCTGATACAAGTTTTAAACCTGGCACGATGATCACGTGTCAAATTCAATCAAACAACTTCGCAGTAAAGGATTTAAAATTGTTGAAGAGGCTAGAATACCATCAGGGTATAAAACGGATAATCTCACCTGGACAAACCACGGAGGTATTGCTGTCATTGCACAGAAAGATTTTCGTTTAACATAAATAAAAATACTTCCAAGACTTTTGAGTGTCTCGGGTGCAGAATAGCCTCTGCTGGAGAGAGCTTAACTATCATAACGATTTATATGCCTGGCTCACAACTGATCTCAGCAGGATTTTTCTCAGATATCAAATCCTTACTAGAATGGGTTTCAGTTCGCACAGAGACTGTTATAATAACTGGTGATTTAAATATTATGTTAGATCGTCCATCTGAAAAGGATTATAAATACTTTAATAGTCTACTAAATGACTTCAGTTGCACGCAGTTGGTCAGAGATCCTACACATGATGCAGGAAGAATATTAGACGTCATAATAATAGTCGTAATAGTGTTAGACCCATAACTGCCGAGGTGATTGATATTGGACTTTCTGATCACCATATTTTTCATTCCAATGTTGATTTTTATAAACTTATTCCATCATTTGAAACCATAACATCGAGGTCCTGGAGGAAACTGGACATAAATCATTTTCGTAATGATGTTAATGCGTCTCTGATTGCAAAAAGACATTAATCAACTTTTAGATATATATAATACTACATTATTACGCATAATTGACAAACATGTTCCGGTGGCTCTGAGTGTTGGTTTGATGAAGAATGTAGGGATAAAAATAAAGAAATGAGACGCCTTGAACGAAGGTTCAAACGAACTGTCTTGGAGAGTGATAGAGAAGTCTGGCTCGAAGCACAGAAGAAATACAGGTCAACCAGACAAACAAAACAATCTGCATATTGGTGTTTCAAGATTTAAAAAAAAATTATTTACACATCGTTTTGAGAGTTGTTTACAGATCAAAGAGTACGATCCACAAAGTTGGTCCGAGAACGGAGCCCCGAGGCCAGCCCATGTTTGTTATTTATGTTCTTTTGGTCTCACCGTAACCGAGTGTAGCCGACCTATCGCTCAGATAGTGTGCCAGTACCCGGAATAGGCACTTCGGGCATTGGCACCCGAGATGTCCAGGAAAGTTGCTAAAACATACTTCTCATTTCGTGCAGCCACCCATTCTTGTGCATACTTAATGGCATGCACCGTGGACTTTCCTTGAACAAACCCAAACTGTCGGTCGCAGGCAGATGAGAGAGCCTGTTTAGTATTAGCGTCTCGAACACCTTTCCAAACACGGGAAGGAGCGTGATCGGCCGATACGCGCCTGGATCAGACCGAGTCTAGTTATTGCTTTTCGGGATTACGCAGAGCAAGCCCCTTTTAAAATCACTGGGAAAAATTCAATTTTTTCAAGCACACATCCATTACATACACCACTTCGGCCTTAGCACTTCTCCAGACATTCTTAGCAATCGTACCAGTTAACTTGTCTATTCCGGGAGCCTCAATGGGACTAAGTCCTTTAAGTACATGATCTAGCTCTGCAACCGTAACAGAGGGTGGTTCCCGTACATCCCTGAACATTAGACTAGTGGGGATCCGGGCCAGCAGACGTATTTGTCTATGGTGAGCCGTCTCCCCCTCAGTCGTCTCTAAGGGGATGAGTTTGTCCAAAAACCCGTCGAGAGTCGTGACGGGATCTATCGTCGCCGCCGCTTCTTCGACAATAATGCCTGAAAGGTGGTGCGCCGAGTTCAGTCTTTTTCAAGGGTCAGCATTCCCAACCTCGGTAATCCACCTACGCCACGAATATCTTTTAGCTCTGCATATACCTCGTGAGTAGGCTGCACGAGCAGCGCGGAGCTCACTTAGCAGAGTTTGCTGACTCACAGAGTCCACGAGGCCCTGCTTGACAACCCCAAAATTCCGGTAGGCCCGTCTATAAGCCCCACGAAACAATACTAGAGAACCATTCCACCAGGAAGTTTTAGCCGTTTTTAGTGGCTTGGTACGACCAAGAGTCAGGTCTGCCGCCCTTACTACTGCTTGATTAAACGTGTCGCCTACCATGTCTGGTTCTCTGGAACTATACTCGTAAATTTCATGCAATTCGTCTTGCAGAACTACCCCGAACCTTTCCTAGTCCACGTTTTTTGTTCTGAAATTCCACAAAACGCGTGGAGGCATAATAATTTATTTTACGAGATTGAAGGTGACTAGCCGGTGGTCACTAACGATAACCCTGACACGCACGCTCCAGTCTTGGATATATCTAAGCATGTTAATAGTACAGAGGGTGATATCAATACGGCTCTTTCCAGCCGGCCCTGAAAAGGTGGGTGGCTGCCCTTACGGTTGAGAATATTCAAACTAGAGCTTGCAATATAGTCCTCGACTGCCAGGCATCTGGCGTGACCAACTGGCTCCGGGTTCTGATTGAACCACAGGGGAGAGCGCGCATTGAAGTCTCCCCCAATCACCACACGACGTCCGCGTATAGTTTCCAAGACGAACGTTTCGAGTATGTGTGGTCCCGCCGGATCCCCGTACTTTAAGAATATTGAGATAAATATTATCTCAGTTCCTCCAATCACGAAGGAAGCACAAGTCCGGTACTGGTCAGAGAGATGCTCCAAGAAGAGGGGTTTCAGTCGATTTGTGTCAACTAAGATTCCAGCCCCCGGTAAAAACCCCTGCACCAGCATCAGGAAAGGGGCCTCGATGTGAGTTCTACCGCGAATAGTATATTGCTCCTGGTTAAGCATAATAGGCATTTTCATATCTTGAATAGTTCGCTGCTACGAAAGTGTTGCAGCGCAGGTTCGGGCGACATTAATCTGCCCAACCATGAGTCCAGAGACGTCAACCATAATTCATTGTCTTTATAGCGATCTCTATGGCTGCCTTATGCGCAGGACATTCTCGATCGCCTGTCGGATGGTTCGCCTGTTTTTTAAACCTTGTGCACGTGAGGCACTTTACAGGAGCTGCTTTGTTTGGACAGGTTTCCTCAGGGTGACCCTCCACAGCACAGTGTCTGCAAGTAGGAGTCTTCTGTTGACAGTTTCTACTTAGGTGGCCGTACAAGGCAATTAAAGCATCTAGTCGCACATACGTAGTCGCGAACGCCACAGAAGTGCCATTCGACAAAGCACAGACCGTTATCAATTATTTTTCGAATTTCAGGCAAAATAATATTTATACAATTGACAGATCTGTCATCTTTGCGTCCAAACATAGACACTCTCTTGGTAGTTTGTATGAACTTATCCAGCGACACTTGTGTTTTTCCAGAAACATTTCACTCGTAAATATTTCTCAGAAGAGCTTGCTCCTCTATCTCTCGGGGGGCATCATAGACGCTATTCTGGGCGATCTTCCTTTAGGTTCCACCAACTTGAGGCCCTTGGCCTCAAGACGTGTCTGAGCCACCATAACACTTTGGAGGCCCTCTCTGGAATATGTCTCCAAGAGTACTCCAGCACCACAGACACGCCTTAATTTGACCGGTTAGAATCCATCCAGTTTAGGGTTGAGTGTCCATAATTGTGCCCTTAGTTCCTTCTGCAGTAACTCCCCCCTCTGGCTTGGCAGAATAGATTGGCACTGTCGGACGCAGGGGGGCAACAGGTCGCTCTGATCCATTGACGGTGACTGAAGCGCTGGCGACAGCAGCATAACTCAGGGTCATTTAGGGCGGCGCCACTGATCGTGCGTGCATCTCCTGTTAATTCCTGCAGCGTTTCCAGAATGTCTTTGTTCTCTGACTGTGTGGAGCTTCTAAGTTATCCTACTTCTGTTTTCAATCCGGCGCATTCGGCTTTCAGATTGCTGATCAGAGCAAGGATATCCAGGTGCAGTTCTGTCATTCTGGCCTTCTGATCTACACATCTCCTGCATAATATTTTCAAGAGATCGTATCATCTCCTTCGCTCCTCTGATCGAATCGTCAGGTAGAGAGGGTATATCCACAACAATGACGGCGGAGCGAGAGTTCTCATTCATGTTTCGCTTGCTTCGTTTACCGTTGTTACTGGTCCCGTCTTGATCACTTGCAGAGATTTAGGCTACCTCAAAAATAATGGAAAAGGTTGTATCATGTCGTCTTAATATGTATTTAACAGAAAATGACACAGACGTCATCATTCTACAGAAACAGAGGTGGTTCGGGTCCTGTCTGACATTATAACACTTACTGACTCGGAGCATCTGGTCCTGCTTGCTTTTTTAGATATGAGTGCAGCATTTGATACAATCGATCATCAAATCTTGCTTGAGAGACAGCAAAAAACATATCGTATCTTTGTAATAGATCGCAATCGGTGCGATTTCAAAATTCAACCTCCCCTACATCTACTTCTAACATTGGGGTACTTCAGGGATCTGTTCTCGGACCACTATTGTATATTTTATATACGAAAGACCTAGAATACATAATAATGTCGTCAGGATTATGGCCCCGCTGTTATGCAGACGATACGAAAATTATTATATTCTGCAAACAGAGGTATTTAAGAGAAAAATTGCAAGATGCGTAGATAAAATAGGAGAATGGATGGCACAGAATAGACTTACATTGAATCCATCTAAAACAGAATTACTATAGACAGCAACACCTAGAAGGAAAAACGTAATACAGGAATCAATGTCTACAAATGCTAAATCTGCAGTTAAGTTGTTGGGCGTGCACATTGATTCAGATCTTTCAATGAATACACAAATCAGTACAACTGTTAGTACATGCTGCCATCAACTGAGACAGATTAAAAGTATTCGGAAACATCTTCCTCTTAAAGCAGCCCGTCTACTTATAAATACATTTGTGGTATCACGTGTGGACTATTGAAACAGCATCTATGCTGGCCTGCCAATGTTTCAGCTGGATAGATTGAAATCTATTCTAAATGTGGCTGCACGGATGATATATGGAGTTTCCAAATTCTCTCATATAACATCCCTTTTACATCAGCTACATTAGCTCCGATTCCCTGAAAGAGTTGAATTTAAATTGTGCTGGTTGATGTACAAGGCGACACACAACATGGCACCTCTGTATCTTCAAGAACTTTGTATCCCAGACAATTTGAATGACAGACGTCAAACTCTCAGGTCAGCCTCTATTTCAGCTGCAGGAAGGGTTGTAGAACCGACCAACCGTTGTCAGAAGTATACATTTAGTAAACGGGCATTTGCAGTGGCAGGCCCAAAAGCGTGGAACTCTTTACCCTCCGTCATAAGGAACAGTGCATCAGAGACTTTATTTAAGTAGAAACTAAAAACGCACCTTTTCAAAAAATCGAAAATAACGATTTTTAATTTAAAAAAACAAAGATAACTGTAGAACTATAAACAATTTATGTGTAAAGCGCCCTTGAGGTTAAAGTTTTTATGAAAATGGGGCTATACAAATTATCCATCATTATTATTATTATTTATCAAAGTTTTGGAAGTTGTATATATGTTACCATGTAGAAACATTTCAAGTGCAACTTCGCTAACGCCATCTATTTTTTTTTTAAATTTCATATTATTTTCCCCCGAAACAGCATAGATGTCACTAATGAGAATCTTACTTATTAGAAATGTGAAAGCTATATTCTTTATCTGTGATTAACGAATGATTAACATATTATACTAGAATACGCCTAGTGTAAAGTGATCACTCAAGCCAGACGAAGACAGGTCGTAAGCCTCGTAATACCCATACTTCCATACTTCCCATATAATATAAATGAGATATCTATAATTTGTCAACAAGTACTTCTCGCGCCGAGAAAATTGAAGGAGCGTAGACGAAAGGGGGGTAGTTTATGGAGATCACAACCCTCAGTCGTGAACTAGCGGTGGGTGCCCGGCGTTACCCGGATTTCTCAATGGTCTTATGGCTGATGACGGGGCAGTTATTATTTTGATGGTAAAAATTGTTGATGGTTGATCAGACACTTGAGCTAACAAAGATAAAACTAACATCTAGGACGTGTAACAGTAAATAATTATACCTTGTAGTTTATTGAGTTGCTCCCAGTTGCACACAATATGATGTCAAGTGGGTTGTAAGTTATATGTAAGTAAATATAGCTCAACATAGTAAAAAGTACACTTCAATAAGTGCTGCCTTCTGCGCCGGTCTCTGCCAATTGAACTACGAGGCTTCAGTACCGCATTTATCTGTGGCGCCTTCGAACTCGCTCGTGTCGCGTCGCGGCTAAAGCAGCTTCGCCGCATGGCTCACAGGTGTCGCTGTCTGCTCGCCACAGGTTAAATAAATAATTTGTCCCCAGGGATGTACGTGATGCGCATGGTGGGCGTACTGTACTGCCTGATCGTGTGCTTCGACATCACGGCCGTGTGCGGCTCCCCGGCGCGGTCCCCCACCACGGCTGCTATCATGGCCCTGCTGCTGCTGGGCATGCTGGCGGTGTTGATGGCCATATCTCGCAAGCCACAGAACAGGTAACAAACTACTGCTCTGTGTTCTTCAAATTTTTATTTATTGTATTTCTGAATTTAATAATAAAATGTCAATTATAGTAGGTTCGCGAGCGTTGTGATGGAAAAGGATTTGGTTATTTTTGTGAGGTCTTTTCAGCTGAATCAGCTGGACCAGGTACACGTCGCTGATGATGTACTGCGTTCGACAATTTCTGTCCGGGATTCGCCTTTCCTGATGCTCACCATTGTCATTCCGCTAGTAGCAGTGGCGAAAAACGTCGCGAAAAAAATGGCAGATAATAATGATTAATTAAGAAATATATTAAAATCTCATACGCAGGAATGGTATGATACATGTATCTGAGATATGTAATACATCATGTTTTTTTGCTTTGGATAGTGAACGAAGGTCTGACGATAGGTTTGACGCCGTGTCAATTGGCTGGGTTGTTTGATCAAGTAGTATGATCCTCGTTTGGTGACCAGGCACCCGAGGACCTCATCCTGAATATTTAATTTTACAATAGTTATGCTGTGGACACATACAACGCGACATATTGCATTCTGGTCTAAATTTCCCAATTATTTTCAAACTTTACACTTATATTACACAATGCCACCGTCGGGCGTCTAGAAATTCTCCCTTTCTTTCTTATGAGGCGCAAGAGTCAGCGAGTTCCTACTGCACCATTCTGTTCTCATTTCTAGCGACCTTTTACTTCTATGCTCAATTTCTTGCCGACTCTTGCCAGATACCAAGAGCAGTAGATCATCCGCGTAAGCGACAAGTTCACATCCAATCGGTAGCAATAACAGAAGCAGATCATCAAAGAGTACGATCCACAAAGTTGGTCCGAGAACAGAGTCCCGAGAGCATCCCACGTTTGTTCTTTTGGTCTCACCGTAACCGAGTGTGGCCGACCTATCGCTCAGATAGTGTGCCAGTACCCGGAATAGGTACTTCGGGCATTGGCGGACCTTTAATTTAGTGAGAATCATGTGCCAAGAAGCATTATCAAAGGCACCCGAGATGTCCAGGAAAGTTGCTAAAACATACTTCTCATTTCGCGCAGCCACCCATTCTTGTGCATACTTAATGGCATGCACCGTGGACTTCCTTCGGACAAACCCAAACTGTCGGTCGCAGGCAGGTGAAAGGGAGACCTCCAGCCTGTTTCGTATTAGCGTCTCAAACACCTTTACAAACACGGAATCATTCCCCAATTCCAATTGGCTCGACATGTTGGCTATTTGGTATTGGAGTAGATTTTCAGGGTCATTGTAATAATTTGTGAAGTGCCAAGTGTCCAAAGTACCAGTGTAAAAAGTAAATCGTGAAATTGGCGGTTGTGAAATTCAGCAGAAAGGGATCATCGAGTGAGTCGAGCCTATCCTATTCGTCTACCGTGAGTCCTCGCAATCTGGTCTATTCATATCGAAGGATTCCTTAATTAACCCACTTACCTATTCCCTTAGTTTCCCTTCATTCCACCCGCCCAACGAATTGCGTCAGATACATCGCGAGACTGCCAAATTTCGCGGCATTACCTTTTAGCCTGATTAACAAGGGTAAAATATAAATTTAAAAAATACAATGTTAGAATAATTTTTGTATTTTCTGATGCTGACCGCACCTCGGAGGATTACTGAACGCAGTTATTTATGTATGAGTTACCATGCCGAAATGTCGAAAAAATAATTTATTCGGACTAACTATGAAAATATTCAATGTTTATTAAAGTTACAAGGTTTGACTGTCTATTTCTTTCTCGTAATTCAAACAACCAAATTGTGTGTCGAATTATTAAAAAATCCAATATGTACGTATATAAATTAGTGATGGTTTAACCGTTATTGTGACTGTGATTGTATTTGATTGTAAGGATGATTGGTAACTGATTATTCGATCAATCAGTGCTACATCAGAAAAATGAAGGTCTATCGCCTCCACAGCCATCATCACCACCGATGACCCCTAAACGCACATAACATTTACCGATGCGTAAACACGCCCGGTATAAAAATCAAGCGACAATAATCAATGCGATCAGCAGCCGCTCGGGAGGCCGACTTCTGAGCGCCACTCCTCTCGTTGCCGCGTTCCAGAAAACATTATCCAGGAAAAACTCATCTGTACGGATATTGTACGAATTTCATTGTATGGATATTGTACGATATTGTGATACGAGATGCAGGTGGTTACTGGGCACGAACGATTTTTGAGTAAATTATTTGCCTTCGGATCATCAAACTTTTTAGGAATTTTATCAGGACATGAGTGATCCGCTGGGTAATGCTCGGAAGGTATATGGCAAGAAAGAGGCAGCAAACCATTTTGCTGCCCCCCTATCCCCGTCTGTGTCAATAATATTTCAATATTTTTTATTATAGGTCGTGATCAAGTGAGACTTTAAATTTTTATGTCCATGTTCTGCCTAAATCTCGCTTCAGTTTGTTTTGTTATTAAATTTTACTAAGTACTCTTTTTTTTTAATAAATACAACCTGAATACCGCTGAAACCTGGAATGAAGAAGTAATAAATATCTAACATTGTGCTAAATAATTAATCTATACCGCATTCAAGTTATGATTACATTAGACCTGCGTTGCTGTGCTTTGTCGAGAGGAACTGGCACAACTGACCACTTCTATAACAGTTCCAGGTAAAGGTGGCTCCTTTCTACAATATATGTATATCTCTATGCTGTAACTGTGGTGTATAATAAACGTGTGTCAATTGTAAGTAGAGTGTTACGTAGTGCGCTGATACCGGTGGATAGAATGCCAGCGCACCACGCCACCAGCTAGACTGAGTCTGTGGGTTGATAAAGTGCGGTGTCGGGATGCCTGTCTCAGATGGATGTGGAAGGTTTGAACAATGCAAAACACGTTAAGAACAATTTAATCACATCGTGAGCCCGAGCAGTCTTTCATCTTTTTTACACGCCTTAGCTCCATCCACTGAGTGTGGACGCTATTGGTTACGAAACTGCCACTATGTTTATGGTTAGGTTAGAGGTTGGACTGTCACACGAATCACACTTGGCTGCCATCGTATGATGAGGCAGCCGGGGTCCCAGATCGCCACGAGGCCGGACCAAAACATCTCTCGACTTCTGAAGGCTTCCAAAAGGCTCTATATTGACGTTGCGGCGTGGACAGTGCTTTCCATTGCACGCTCGCAGCCTACCACTCCCTCCTTACACGATTTTCACGGACAGAACAAGGCCCAATTATCCCTTGTTCTGCCGCGAAAATATTCCTCCAATTGTCGATCTCCGTCGCCAATATTATAATTTCGGCGGAGCGCCGCTCGGCGCTCGCCTCACACACCTCTCCGCTACTTCCCCCAACCACTCTCTCCACCGGCCGCGCCTACTCGCACCGGTAGATGGCGCCTTGGGCCTTGGCGCGTTTATTTGAAATGTCACAAGAGTTTCACGTTTCGACGATATCGATACACATCAGTACTACATATTATTAAGGAGAACACATTCTTATTGTGAAGTTGTAATTATTCACTAATTAAATGTATTCATAAGAAAGATATACATGTAAAATCAATTGTATTGAAAAATATTGTTGTTGCTGCCGGGTTTCAAACCTGGATCTAATCCGAGGAAGGTAATCGGTTTACTCAAAGATATTTGAGATTCAGTAAGAACAAAGAAGATGGTTTTCAAATAAATGGAACAATAGGTGTATTAATTTGAAAAGTGTAACATATTGGTTCGAAAATCTGTCGTCAAAAGTTCTGTCTACTGTAGCATAGCCCTTTAATAGCCCTTTAATACCCACTGGTCTCTTTACTTCCGTACATAACACTTGATTATCTGTTTATTTGTAATGTTGTAATATACCTGTATTCTAAAAATAAATAAAGATAGCACTTATAGGGGAGCAGGAAGGTTTAAGTTTAAGGCTCTGTTCGTTTTCGCAATCTCTTATATTAACTTTTGTTTTTTATCTCCTTTCTTTTGTGTTTATTAATTGTACATTACGCGTTTTTGTAGTACTGTGTGTGGAACCGATAAAAGAAGTTGAAACTTCTACAACGGTTCCGGGAAAGGGTGCCCTCCCCCTCCCCCCTTCTAGCGCCCCTTTATTGCTGTAGCATAGTTGTTTAATGCACTTTTCCCGGATTGGAAAGAGATCCAGATTCGAATCCCGGTAGCAACAACAATTTTTTTCGATAAAATTGATTTTCAATGTACATCTTTCTAATTAATACATTTAATTAGTATTTAAAAGTAAAACATATACCTACACACGTACATTATTATACATTATCTTATCATATCTGCTCCGCAGTGTCGATACATATATTAATTCATAATTTTTGATTCCCAAAAACTAAACCATATCAGTTACCAATCAATCGCAATCACAGTCGCAATAATTATTTAAATGGCTGTTTACCATTACCAACTATGGAGTAAATGAAGTTATTAATAAATGTATGCGTGGGTGTCAGTGTGTGGTTCCAGATTATAAGGATTTTAAGAATGATGCAACTTAATGGTCGGATTAGTGTGCGAGTATTGGTTACCCCAAAAATCACCAAAGTACATTTGTATCGCGGAGTGTATCGTGGCGCGTATTAATAGAAATGTGTGGATATGTTAGTGACAGGCAGCAAGTTACGAGAACAAAAATTATTTACCGATTGCAATTATTGAATTTACTGTGCGAAGGCGTCAAGGCGTCCGAGTGCTGCTGGCCGCGATGGTGTTGTTACACGCCGTCGATACTCAGCGTCTTTACGGCCGATGGGAGTTGAGTTTTATATGCCGTCCTGTATATGTTGTGTTTCCTTGTCCTAGGAGTTCGGTGCTTTACATGACCCCCGGCTTGCCTTTCGTGCCAGCCATAGCAGTCGCGGTGAACATTTACCTCATCTTCAAACTGTCCATCCTGACCCTCGTGCGCTTCACAGTTTGGATGACACTGGGTAAGTTGAAATGCAATGCACTGTTTGCTCTTAATCCGGATCTTACTGAAAATTCTCGATACAATTTCATCTGGGTTTCAATTTGCTTATGATTATCTCGTGTGAGTGTCGTGTTCGTTTTATGCGGGTTTGATCTGAATGGTCTGGATCACACTAGGTGAATTGAAATTCTATACATTGTTTGCTCTATAAGGCCACGAAGGAAATACGATGAGATATTCTCAGAGACTTGGTTGAGATACACCTCAATACCGTGTATACGTGTTGAGATTTTGATCTGGAAATAAACTCAGAAATCAGATTGAGATTCATAAAAGGAGACAAAAGATCAAACCAGTGATTAAATCAGGGCTGATTATGAACCCTTCAATGGGATCCGAAAAGGCAGATTGGCCCAGAAAACTATACGCAGAAGATTCTGAAAATCTAATAACACTTTTGTAACTGTAATGCTTTGTGAATATAACGGATATAAAATAACATCTTTCATTTTACTTTTGCATTGCGCGCTATTTTCGGCGCGCAATTGTCTTGCAAGCAATTGTCGGGACATCCACAAATGTGTTGGTGTACACCCGACACTTTTGTGTTCCTTCCGAAACTTGAACATGGTGCAGGAGACATGTCAAGGCTCTGAAAAGGCACCACAGACATTGTTTAAGACGGGCGTTCAAAATGAAATGAAAAGATAAACTATCAAATATTATACGTAATACTTTGTACCATAATACCACTATTTATTAATGTTTCGTTACACACATATGGTGTCATCTTCGGGAAACAATGTATACTGAAATTTAAAAAAAATACAAGAATAGATAAAAACAAAAACATAAAATGGTGAATAAGTAAGAACTAATGCGAAAACAAATTTAAAATATGACTATTTGCAATACCATAGGTATTGAAACATGTAGAATAATTAATAAGTAGTGTTTTAAATACTAATTTAATGTATTAATTATAAATATATACATATAAAATCAATTATATCGAAAAATATTGTTTTTGCGCTACCGGGATTCGAACCTGGATCTCTATTTCCAATCCGGGGAAGTACACTACCAATTGTGTACCAAGTGGCGCACATATCAAGAAGTATTTCCTAAGTATGTCTTTAAATTAAATGGATTGTTAATTGGCCTCATCTCTTCAAAACGTTTCTCACTCCTGACGTAAAGGAACTAAATGAAGAACGAGAATATAAATGCAGAATATTATTATTCAATATTCACTGTGAAATTCAGTCGATTCTTTTACCCGGGATTCTCAAATATTTATTACGTAAAGGGCCTTTGAATGTTGCCTTTATTTACTACGTAAAGGGCCTTTGCCGGACCGCGGCGGCACTGTTAATAATTTAGAAACGTTAATAAATTCTTTCAGTTTATTTTCATTCATTCACTCCAGCGTCAGAAGAGTATTGCTTATTTATACAATGTTACATTTTATTTTTTCTCAAGTCTCAAAAGTGTTTCGCGCAAATGTTAAACGCCACGGGAAAAACAAAGACAAACTCAATTAAAATACTTTGAAAGCTTTTGCAGAACAATTTGTTAGTATAATATTTAAAGTTTGAGAAATGCGATGAGGCCGCGTGTGCCACGCTCGGTATTGAATGGGGAAAACGAATGTTTAAACAAAAAATGTTCTCTTTACAAATCAAAATTTTTGTCATTTTTGGCATTCTGCGAATTGTAAACTTTTACGTATACCCGCCAGTCAATTAGTCAGTCAGTCATAGTCAGAATAGGTCAATGGACCATATCCACGTACGGAATCAGTCGATTACTTAACAAAATCGGCAAAATCCTAGCTCAAGCATTATTATAAATAAAAAGAAAAATAATAAATTAATTGTCTCGATAATTTTGTGATAAATTAATGGAAAAATTTGTTTTATAGCTAAAATATTGGATAGTTTCGACGATAATGGCCTATTTTATTCTTCAAACTAAATTATTAATACAGCTGAGAACCAGAAATTAAATGACGCATAGGTGAAATGTTCTATGTCCAGACTTGAGAAAAAATGGAATGACCGCGATGTTTCCAAGACAATGAAGGTCTCTGTTGTATTCTATATTTATATATGGTGTGGAATCATGTACTCTGAAGACGAGGAAGAAATGATAGATGTGGTACTGGAGACACATGTTGTGCATGACATAAACGGCGAGACGCACGAATGTCTCCATTCTGCAGGATTTGAAGATTAAGAACAGGCTCTCAACCATTTTCCTAAGACAAATTCATCAATTTTTTAGACATCTTGCGAGAAGGGAAGATAGCTTGGAGAAGCTTGTTGTGGTGGGCTATGTCGAAGAATGAAGATGAAGATCCCCCACACGTTGGACCGACCGAGTGGAAAAGGCAACAGGCACTTCTCTGGTGACATACCTAAGGTTTTCAGAATGCCGAGAACAGCATAGTCGAGATGGCGGAAGTTCATGAAGATCGCGATCCTCAGTCACAAGGAACGAACGTGGGTCATGAATCACACTAAGAGCTACTTGATTTTTTGAATAACCTGTACAGTAAATCATCAAGGATTCTTCACCGTGTGCTCAATGCTAAGCGTCATAGTCTTCTGATAGTTTTCTCTGGCATTTTCGGACCTACCAAATAATATATGTGAAATGAAATACGTAATCATTATTTTGATTTTAAATACATGATCGTGAAATTTCAAAAATATAAACTTAACACGGACAACCATCCACGTACTCACTGACTAATGTTTAAAATATCGCTGCGGGAATAAATTATCATAGGTATTAATCCTAGGCGTAATATAGATTCCATATCATATTTAGTTTACGTTTATTCCCATCAAATAATATAAACTAAACTGCTGCATCAATAGCGAGCTTATTTATGAGGCAGGCGACCTGCTGAATCAAATCATTGTAAACTATTCAACAAGTTCTTGAATTACACATACATACTTGAAATTTACTTTTTTTGTATGATAATTTTTTATTCTAGACGTGATATTATTTAACATATAAACAGAGGAAATGTATATCTATTTATTCGTTTGTTACTTTATACTGATGAGTCTATTTAACTAACTAACTTAATTTCTATACTGATTATAAATTTAAAAAATTACATTTAAAATAATCTTCTTTCTTCAATGACATCCAGTGACCTCAATCCTTATTATTATTTTCTCTTTCACCTATCCAATAATAGTACGTTAATATATTTTTAAGGAGAACACATTCTTATTGCGAAGTTGCAATTTTTCAGAACATGGGTCTGTGACATTATTAAATATATTGTTACGTCGTGCGCTGTCACCAGTGGATGGAATGCCAGCGCACCACGCCACCAGCTAGACTCAGTCTGTGGGTTAATAAACATTGTTGTCGGAATGCCTGTCTCAGATGGATGTGGGTGGTCTGAATAATGCAAAACACTTTATAACACTAAGAACAATTTAATCGCATCGTATAAATAAAACCCGACATTGTGAGCACGAGCAGAGTCTTTCATCTTCTTTACACGCCTTAGATCCATCCACTGAGTGTGGACGCTATTGGTTACGAAACTGCCACTATGTTTATGGTTAGGTTAGAGGTTGAAATGTTACTCGAATCACACTTGACTGCCATGGTGTGATGAGGCAGCCGGGGTTCCGGATTGCTACGAGGCCAGACCAAAACATCTTTCGACTTCCAAAAGGTTCTATCTTGACGTTGCGACGTGGACAGTGCTCGTTCTGCCTCCATTGCACGCTCGCAGCCTGCCGCTCGTTCCCGCGGAGAGTCCCTCCTTGCACGACTTTCACGGGCAGAACAAGGCCCGATTCTCTCTTGTTCTGCCGCAAAAATAATCCTCCAATTGTCGATCTCCGTCGCCAACACTATCTCGGCGGAGCGCCGCTCGGCGCTCCTCACGCACCCCCCCCGCACGGGTGCTCGCACCGAAGTCTCACTACTCTCCTCCGACCTCTCTCTCCACCGGCCGCGCCTACTTGCATCGGTATCACTCCCATCGCCCTCGGTCTTCGCGCGTTTATTTGAAATCTCACAATATATTTGAGATATATACTAGATATTATTAACACACCAAGCTACCTACTAAGGAATGAATGAATTCAATATATCTAAAAACAGCCAATAATGGTTTACAGTGCTCTAATCTACAGCATGCATTAAATATGTAGCGATCAAAATTCATATTCACCGCCATCTCGGTCGGCATCGACGCTAGCGACAGCGTTGCCGGCTACTGCTATAAGCCTGGCTCGATCATTCACCGCCAGGCAGACTCTCCAGTACCATCGTTTCATGACGGCGGTCTTGCCGGCTCTCGCTCGCCGAGCAAGACCGCCAACTCATTTCATTTCATAAGACACGTGCACCTTCTACATCTTCATTCCTTGTTTTTTATCATACAGACAATAAACACCCCTCAACACGCCAGTAACATTAATTTCATTTAACCACCGTTGTTCCGCATAGCTTTACAAGTTACGGACGCGATAAAAAGTGGCCCGAAAAATGAACAAGCAAAAAAGGGCCACTTTTCCGCGTCACGGGAACATTCAGCCCGGCACCCCACGCCCCTGGAAACCCTACGCCGCTGCGCCGAACGGACCACCGAGTGGAGGGGGAAGCGGCCGCCGCGAGACTCCGCCCCCGCCGGCACGCAGAATATTCCACGCTTTAATTTTCCAAATATCTAGACTTAGAAAATTATTTGTTATATTATATGATAGTTAATAAAAAGAGAATGAAAGGGGTAATCGCCCGGAGATAATATTACGCACCTTATAAAACATTTAGGTATTGAAAATGAGTTTTCTAAGTTTGAGGTGCGATAATTAATTCCCCGGGCCGTCGCCCCGGGTGAGACTTATCAGGTATCGCGGGGAGAAATAAAGACTATAAGGCAAAATACTCGCGGTGCCTGAAAAAGCCGAACTTTGGGGAGGAGAGGAGAAATGCCGGAGAAATCCGAAATCTGCCGTCCCGTATCTGGCGGCGAGAAAAATGAACCATGTTTCAAGATCTCGCCGCCAGGGGTTGGCTGAGCTCGTGATGTTTCTTTATATTAAATAAATAATGGTCCAGCGGCTGCAAAAGGCACTCACTCTCGTTTCTCGCACCGCTGGACTTGAAAAAGCAAATTCGTCTCTCATTTCATCTCATCTTTGGACCCCTGCTAACATCACAACTACTGGATCTTCTGGCTTCCTGACTTCTGCTACGGCTTTGGACATGGACCCGGAAAATCATCACGACTTGGCTGCTACACTGGATGCGATTTGGACCCCCCTGGACCCCTGCACCACGCTGCAGATAATCGACACCCGAGATACCAGAGCGGACCGGCGAACCACCCTACAAGTTTACAGTTCTTGTTTCCTGTACGGAACAAGTGGTCCTTCGAGCCGGATTGCTGCTTCGCTCTGCAACTAGCGGACAATCTACATCATGTCTCGATCTAGATTACGATCAGGACATGCTGAGGAGCAGGAGAAGATGATGGAGAGCGAGGAGCAGAGACACGAGCCATCGGACTCAGACGAACGCCAGTCTGAGGATGACCGAGGCTCGCAGAGAGGGTCATCCACGACCGTGACCGAAGATACCATCCGCCAGCTGAGGGCGGAACTCCGACGGAGCGAGCGGCAACATCGCCGCCTGATCAAGGAGCTGCAGCGCGACCACGGCGAAGCGCTACTCCGAGCAGTCACGGTCGGCGCCGAGAATCTCCCGGCCGCCATCACGAACATCACATCACGAATCAGCGGCCCTGAGAGGGGCCGTTGGGCAAGGCGAATAGCAGCCATGAGAAGGGCCGTTGCACTGGACGCAGCACCAAGCGCAGGACCGAGCGCGGCATGGCCCGCCGCGCCAGGAACCGCTTGGGCAGCGGGACCGAGCGCCGCACTATCCGCGGCGCCGGGAACGGGACGGACCGCGCCGCCGGCTGGGGGCCAGCAGACGGTCTCCCCGCTAGACATTGGAAGCATCAGGACCACGGGCAGGATGCCGCGGGCTCACTCGGATGACACCGTGCAGACATCGCCTCTGGAGGGGGCCGCGGCGCACGGTACCACTTCATTCACGAGGGAGTGGGTTCGCGACCAGCGGGATCCGATGGCAATGGTGGCAAGCGCCATCTCTGATGCGATCCGGTCGGCAAGGATTGGAGAGAGCCCGAGGACACACTCGGGCCAGGACGAGCCGCGCATGATCGCCTTCATTGCGCGGCAAGCGGTGGCAAAGGACTTGCCGCCGTTCAGCGGCAACCCGCTAGACTGGCCGACCTTGTGCGAGCTGTCGGCTGCTGAAAATCTGCTGCGCCTACAGAGAGCCCTGAAGGGGCGGGCCCGAGAATCGGTTGCGGCGCTCCTGATTGAGCCCCGCAATGTACCCGAGATCATGGTCATATTGGAGAGGTGGTACGGCCGGCCAGTCAATATCGTGGACAGCATGCTGGAGCGGGTAAGGCGCCATCCCCGCCTCGCCGACACGGCCACCACTGAGGCGATAGTGGAATAAGCGGTCGCCGTGAGGAACGTGGTGGCCACAGTTGAGAATTTCAACGGCAAGCAGCTGGCATCCGCGCAGCTGCTGACAGAGATGGTGGGGAAGATGCCGACCTGTTATAAGATGTACTGGATGGGCGAGCGCCGCGGCATGTCGAAAGACGTCACCGTACACGACTTCTCCGCCTGGCTGACCGAGCTGACGGCGGAGGCACCGCATACCGGGTGCCTGGAGATTGCGGCGCACGCACAGAGAGGACGCCGGAGTGCCCAAGTACACACCACTCAAGAGGAAGACGGGGAGCCCGAGGAAAGCGCGCCCGCCAGGCCGAGCGAAGCCACGGGCCGCAGAGAGCGGCAGTGCGCGGCGTGTAAATCGCCACGACACGGGACGGCCGCCTGCACGGAGTTCTCCCAGAAGTCCTACACGGACCGATGGGCGATAGTAAGGAAGCACGGCGTGTGCTTTGTGTGCCTCGAGCCAGAGCACAGAGCTCCACAGTGCCGGTCGACACGATGCGGTGCGAGCGGGTGCCGAGCGCCGCACCATCGCTTGCTACACGGGGCGCCGTGAGCCACGGCCGCGCCCGGAGGATCGCACGCACCCGGAGGATCGCACGCACCCGGCGGGACGACGCCGGCCGCCGCATAGAGTACGCGCCGGCGATTAGAGGGGTACGCCGGCCCGAGCAGCAGCGACCTAGTGGGTCTCACCGGAGACGTCACCGAGTGCTACTGAAGGTGATCCCGGTACAAATCAGTGGGCCCCGGGGGCAAGTGAATGTGCACGCACTTTTGGAAGAGGGATCGACAGTGACTTTGATCGACGCAAAGGTGGCCAGTGCCGTCGGGGCCCGAGGACCAGTGCGTGAATTACGAATTCACGGGGCGAGCTGGATGTGTTCATCGGATGCCCGTTCGCAGACAGTGCACTTGACAGTGACGGGTGACGGCGGCGAGTACTCGCTGAGGGCGAGTACGGTGCGCGGGCTAGCGCTTCCCGCACAATGTACAATGCCGGCCCGGGAGAGAGGGACGCGCGTGGGCCGGGAGGCCGCGAAGCAGGTTATGCCGCAGCTACTAATCGGGCAGGATCACGCGCACCTTATTGTCACCCGAGAGGTGAAGCCGGCGCACGAATAGAGGATCCTGTCCCGTACGGCCCTGAGGTGGACCATACACGGCCCCGCGGCGCCGCAGGAAAACGAGGCAAGCGCCACCATTTTGGCACTCGCTGGAGTGCCTAGCCCGGCTGCCGATACCCGCCTGGAGGCGCTGGTACGGCAGCACTACGCGGTGGATTCGCTGGGGGTGACCACCGCGGCCCGGGTAAATACAAAGGACGCCCGGGCCACCGAAATAATGGTAGCGACCACGCGCCAGTTATCTAGCGGCCGCTGGGAGACAGGGCTCCTGTGGAAGCGGAGCGACGCCGGTCTACCGAGCAATCGACAGTGCGCGGTGAGCCGGCTGGCCGGCATCGAGAAGCGATGCGGCCGAGACCCGGCATACGCGGCCGCGTATAGGGCCAAGCTGGAGGAGTACCTCCAGAAAGGGTATGCCCAGCGAGTGGTGGAAAGCGAGGTGGCACGGCTAGGTGGCCGCCATTGGTATCTGCCTCATTTCGCAGTGTTCAATGCCAACAAACCGGGCAAACTGAGGATTGTATTTGATGCCGCCAGCCGGTGCCGAGGGACCACGCTGAACGACGCCCTGCTGACGGGGCCCGACATGTTGTCGTCGCTACTCGGCAACATTTTCCAGTTCCGGGAAGGAAGGGTGGCGCTGGCGGCCGACGTCAAGGAAAAGTTTCTACGCATCCAGATAAGACGGCAGGACCAGAATGCGCAGTTATTCCTGTGGAAACGACCGGGCGAGACAGGGCCCGGTACGTACTGTATGACGTCGATGGTGTTCGGTGCGACGTGCTCGCCGAGCAGCGCACAGTACGTCAGGAACCAGATAGCCGACGCCAGTGCCGCGAGATACCCTGCAGCCGCCGAGGCCATCCATAAAAAGTTTTATATGGATGATTACTTGGACTCGGTGGACACTCCGGAGCAGGCGATGCAGATGTCGCAAGACGTAGCAGAGGTGCTTCGTCGCGGGGACATGCACCTGGCCAACTGGACCTCCAACGATCCGGAGGTCCTGAGGCACCTCCCCGAGCACCTGAGGTCAACGAAACCGGTGCAAATACTCGGGGAGGAGAAGACGACGGAACGCGTGCTCGGGATCAGCTGGGATCCGGTGTCTGACAAATTCCTGTTCAAATTTGTGAATTTACCGGAGTTACACGCCGAGGACCGCCCAGCCAAACGCGCGCTGCTGAGCGCGGTGATGCGGATTTTCGACCCGGTGGGCTTTGTAGCCTGCCTGCTCGTAAGGTCGAAAATCCTACTGCAAGCGGTATGGCGGTTAAGGGTCGGCTGGGACGAGCCGATCCATCCCGAGCACGCAGAAAAATGGAGAGCGTGGCACCGGCTAGCCAAGTCTAGCCAGTGTGCGGTGCCACGACAAGCAATAGGGGGCCGGAGAAGTTGGCCGATGCTACACGTATTTTGTGATGCTTCGGAGCAAGCGTGCTGCGCGGTCGCGTACTTTGTCGAGGCAGGAGAGGGCGGCAATTACGTAGCCTTCACCTCGGCGAAGTGCAAGGTGGCCCCACTCAAGCCGCTGTCCATTCCGCGGCTTGAGCTGCAAGCAGCATTGATGGCCGCCCGACTGGCGGCCACAATAAGGCGGGAGCACTCGTGCGCGATAGCACGGACCGTCATGTGGACAGACGCCACCACGGTCCTAGCGTGGATCAGGACAGATCCCCGGGCCTACTCGGCCTTTGTGGCCAACCGGCTCGGGGAAATCGACGAACTGACTGACATCGCCGATTGGAGATGGATGCCCACCAGGCACAATCCCGCCGACCTGGGCACCCGGGAGAACGAGCCGCTCGACCTGACTGAGGCCGGCAAGTGGTTCAGCGGACCAGCCTTCCTCCGAGGACCGGAGGCAGAATGGCCGCGGGAGTCCGCATGGGCCGAACCGAGCCGAGAGGAACTCGAGCGCCGGCCAGAGACAGTGGCGCTCACCGAGCGCTCGACCACGACCGACGGGGCTCTGCCCGACATCACCCGCTTCTCATCATGGAGCCAGCTGGTGCGCGCCACGGCGTGGGTCCGGAGATTCGCGGCAAATTGCCGACGCGCCCGGAGCGGGGCACCGGTCGCGGATCTCACAAGTGAGGAAAAGGAACAGGCAGAGCGCGCCTGGGTCATACACGCCCAGGCGCAAATGTTCAACAGAGAAAGTCAGCTGCTGCGACGGGGGGAGCCCCTCCCCAGGGACAGCCGCTTGTACCCATTGACGCCGTACCGGGATGAATACGGCGTCATCCGCATGGACACCCGCTTGAAGGCGGCAGCAAGCGCAGAAATCACCCCCGGCTTGCGGGCGCTGATATTGCTGGACGGCGCCCACCCATACGCCCGCCTTCTGATCAAGTACCATCACGAAAACAGCCAGCACCCGGGCACCCAGAGGACGGTGAGTGACGTACGCGGGAGCTTCTTCGTCCTCCGACTGAGGCCGACGGTGCGCCGGGTGCAGTTCAAGTGCCAGGTGTGCCGGATCTCCATGAGCCGGCCACAGCAGCCACTCATGGGGCAGCTGCCGAAAACCCGACTGGCTCTCCACAAGCCCGCGTTCACCCACTGTGGGGTGGACTACTTTGGGCCGATGAAAGTGACCATCGGCCTGAGGAGAGAAAAGAGATACGGCACGCTCTTTACCTGTTTAACGACGCGCGCCGTACATATGGAGTTAGCCGGCTCCCTCTCGGCGGACTCAGCTATCATGGCCATCCGGAGGATGGCGGTGCGCCGCGGCCATCCGCGCCATTTGTACTCCGACAATGGAACGAATTTCCATGGCGCGGACCGAGAGCTGGCCACGGCGCTACAGGAGTTACGGCAGGAGCCGCGGATGGAGGAGCACCTGAGCGGCGCGGGGTCCGACTGGACCTTCAACCCGCCGCTCGCCCCCCAATGGGAGGGGCATGGGAGAGTCTGGTGCGCTCAATAAAACGAGCACTGGGGGCGACATTAAAGGAGCGCGCACCGAAGGAGGAGACTCTCCGGACGGCTCTGGCGGAGACCGAATACGCCGTCAATAACCGTCCACTGACCCACGTGATGGCGCGCCTCTGACCCCGAACCATTTACTGCTCGGGGCCGCGGGCAAGTACCAGCACCTGGCCGTGTACGGCGCACTGGACGAGCAGGTCTCCGCAAGCAGTGGCAGGAGGCGCAACAAATCGCTGACGCCTTTTGGCGCCGATGGTTGAAGGAGTACCTGCCCACTCTTGCGCAGCGCCGCAAGTGGCAGGAGCCGGCGCCGCCAATACAGAAAGGAGCGGTGGCCATCGTCGCGGACCCCGCGCTACCACGGAACTGCTGGCCCATGGGCATAATTTCGTAAGCGCGACCCGCGGCGGACGGACAGGTGCAAGCCGTTCGGATGAGGACGGCGGCGGGCGACTACGACCGGCCCGCCACAAAGGTGATCCTCCTGCCGACCCGGAGACCCGGGTCCCAGGCGAAAAAGAACGACTAGCTGTGCTGCCTGTGGAGTGCGGCGGAGCCACACGGGGGGAGTGTTCCGCACAGCTTTACAAGCTACGGACGCGATAAAAAGTGGCCCGAAAAATGAACAAGCAAAAAAGGGCCACTTTTCCGCGTCACGGGAACATTCAGCCCGGCACCCCACGCCCCTGGAAACCCTACGCCGCTGCGCCGAACAGACCGCCGAGTGGAGGGGGAAGCGGCCGCCGCGAGACTCCGCCCCCGCCGGCACGCAGAATATTCCACGCTTTAATTTTCCAAATAATTCCAAATAATAATTTTCCAATTTCGAACCACCCTACAAGTTTACAGTTCTTGTTTCCTGTACGGAACAACCGTCCTAACCCCCAAATATTCAATTTGAAATGAAGTGTACATTGTCTTTTTTTACGAGTAAGAAAGAACATACAATAGCCGCCCGCAGGGCCTAGCAGCCAGCAATCGGCTATCGTTGATTGAATAATGCTCCTTTACAAGTCCCGCCCTCATAGCTGATTCCTGAGTCTCTCCAGCTAGGTGCAAAGCATCTATCCACCCCGCTGTAGAACTTTCAGGTTTTCTTCGTTCCAAAGTTGTGTCTCAAATGTTTAGAGATATAAATCCCATTCGTGGACTCGTGCCATAAATCTAAGTTTCATAAAGTTTTCCTTGAAAGCATTGGACTCAACGCTGTCAAAGCAGAAGTACTCAACCAAATCAAGCCCACCCTATTTAGAGCCTTCAAATTGCAAAGAAGTGTTGATAAGATAAAGGCACTCGTGGCGAATGAAATTTGGCCAACGGGAATTGTTTTCTGAAAATTCTTTGAATCGAGATACTCGAAAGATCACAATGGCGGGGACAATTAAAATAGTTTCCTATAATTGTAGATCTGTGAGACGAACGGAGCAATTTACAATATTATATTAAATATGAATTAAATATATTAATTAGAAAGATATACATATAAAATCAATTTTATCGAAAAATATTGTTGTTGCGCCACCGGGATTCGAACCAGGATCTGGATCGACAATTTTCGAACCTATATGTTACTTTTTTGATATTAATACATTTAATCGTTCCATTATTTGAAAGAGCCATCTACCTTATTTTTACAGAATCTCAAATACTTTTGAGTAAACTGATAGCAGACGCCAGAATTAGTTTACTCAAAGGTATTTGAGATTCTGTAAAAATAAGGTAGATGGCTCTGTCAAATAATGAAAAGATTAAATGTATTAATATCAAAAAGGTAACATATAGGTTCGAAAATTGTCGCTAAAAATATTGTCGCTGTAGCATAGTTGGATAATGCACCTTCTCCGGTTAGGAAAGAGATCCAGGTTCGAATCCCGGTGGCGCAACAACAATATTTTTCGATAAAATTGATTTTATATGTGTAGCGACCATAATTCAAATCTACCGCCATCTCAGTCGGCATCGACGCTAGCGACAGCGCTGCCGGCTGCTGCCACAAATCTGGCTCAATTTACCGCCAGAGAGGCTCTCCAGTTTCAGCGTTTCACAAGAGCGGTCTTGCCGGCTCGCCTTAGCCGAGCAAGACCAGCAATTCGTCCCATTTCATAATTTCTTACATCTTCATTCACTGTATTCATTTCTATCTGTCTTCATTGTTGTTATCATTTGTCACAATAAACCTCAACACGCGCCAATCACATGTATTTCATTTAACCACCGTCCTAACCCCCAAATATGTATGTCTTTCTAATTAATATATTTAATTAATATTTAAAATATCACAGACCGTCTGTTCTGAAACAATCCAATCACGCTGGAATAGACACATGATCAGTATAAGTTCAAGATATTAATGGTGTTTGGTTTTACTGAAGTTATCTTCAGAATTTATTTTGAATTAGGACTGACTTACATTAATTATTTTCTCAGGATTCATCATGTACTTCTACTACGGCATAAAGAACTCTTCGCTGGAGCTTGGTAAAGAAGAGGATGAAGACGTGCAGCTGCCGGTGCCCTTAGAGAAGAAGAGGCGCAATGAACCGGATCCGAATAAAAGCATCTTTGAAGGGGACGGAAACTTCAACATGGGGGCCTATGGAGGGTGATTATTGAATCAATCTGATTATTTACTCTCTACTTAGTTCGTTTCTAATGAAAATTTGTCTGCTGATATGAGAGTAGTGGTGCTCAATGGAGTCTCGATGTACGGAAGACACTGATGTACGGAAACGAAGCCTGAACCTGACAGAAAAAGAACGAACGTAGACTGAAAATGACTGGAAATGATTTCACTTGTGCGTGTATATGACAAATCCATCTATTGTAAAGAATGAAAAAAACAGGAGAGAATGGAAACTTAGTGAACGTGAACTTAGCATAGAACGGGATTTAAAAAATGTATGCTTAGGTAATTTGGTCGTGTAGAATGAATGAAGGGTGAAATAATCGAATGAAATACTGCTGCGGAAGACTAAATCAGACAAGATGGTCAATCAGCCAGCTTGCATAATATATATAAATGCGAATGAGACGATAGTTGTATGCCAGAGGGGAAGAATGTGGCGTTCCATCTCCTCTGCCTACCCCTGCAGAGGAACGGCGTGATGGTAAGTTAATTAGTTAATTTATTTAGTTTATCAATGCTTTAATAGATATTTATTTTTATTCACTCATGTCATCGCGAAAATGTAAGCAACTAAGGTGAAAAGGTCAATCATCTCATTGCACAATTCCTGTAAATGCATTGCGTAGCATGGCCGACACCAACTTTCATAAGCGGAATATGTAAAATTCAGTAAAGTGGGCTTGTTCTCCCCAATATCCCTCGCTTCATAAACCAGCTGTGATATTCATTCCTATTAGTATTGAGTCTGTGATTTACGTAATGTAATATCATGCTTTATATAGTGATAATAAGCTTTAAGGTTAATTATGTAGGTACGTTCGGCGACAGTCCCGGCATTGGCACGTGTCGAAAACGTCCGCCGTCCTGAATTAGAACTACTTAAGCTTTGGTGCCAGCCGAACCCGATCAGATATTAATGAAAAATAAAGTAATATAAGGGATTATTGAAGTTCTCTTTGGGTATTAGAAGTATTGTTAACTTATGCAGACCATCGTTTGAATACACGATGTAGTACAAACAAAACTGTTCAATATTTAATCTTCAAGTATCATTTCATCTAGTTATGTGTCATGTCACATGAAAAGATTGTCGCATATCCGTTGAATTTAATATTTTAAGTATTAAAAATGCATTGCTGCAATTGAACGGGTTATTATCTGCGTGGATCGTCTGACGGTATGGAACTCCAACTACTCCTACAGCTAGTCCCGACTAGGCGTGTGTGTGTCAACAGATGGCTGCAGGCATCCGCCGCATGTAATGATTTTTTAAATATATTTGAGTAGAGTCCATTTTATCACTTGTTTACGGAAACGGAAAAGAGTTATCGGAACGGAATAACTCATCTGTTCTTAATTTTGAACTATATTTGATATTTTTTGGTTTGTTATCGTCACGTCAAATACATCATTCAGACTCTTAAAAACGATTTAAACTCTGAGACTGATGAAACAAGCGTTTACAAGAGATGCTGAACAGGTTCGCATTTGATTAATTATCCTGCCTTAAAGGCTACGAAATCACAAGTGACGCACATGTTCTTCGAAATGGAAAATGCAAAGATGAAAGATAAGATTCTTTCATTTATCTTTTTATTTTTCTACACAAGCTCCGTCGGTGCTTTAAATTCTCTTACATACCTTCAGAATTTGACCGCAACCGCAAATCTGCCTCAAGGATATTTCAACAATAGCAAAATCAGAATTAAATAATACATGTATATTAATATTTTGACACTTCATTGTCGGTATGCCTACAAAAATAATATCACCGGAATAAAAATGGTTTTCTCCGTATATCTTTGTCAGTAATAATAAAAGTGATCTTGCTGAATATTGGATGTGTATCGCTACAGTTGAAATCTTATTCTGCGCTGATCTCGAAGGGTCTTTTGTCTTTTCTTTGTTCCGATCAAACCGATACTGGAGTATTTTAGGGGCCAAATCAATACGGTGTCGTGTTTTACGAGCTTGTTGACAAATTCAGGGAAGTGCGTGGGAATAGATATAATATATATTATGTGTGTAGTCCGCAATTAGGATAAAGAATCAGGTATATGAGACACTCATTGATGCATATTCAAACATATTGATATTTTCTAATTTGTTCTCAATATTCTATTAAGAAGGTATACTTTTATTATATACCACTTGAAGTACCCGACGTTGCCCGGTCTTTACGCAGAGTGAAGAGGCTTCAATTAGGACGGGGGCAGACATTAATTTTCCTCTTATTTTAAACGTCATGTGTGCAAAATTTCAAGTACCAAAATTCTGCTTCAAGGGATGAACAAATGGGATGGGGGTGGTTTTTAGAAATCTCACCTAGACAGTAATTTTCTTCTTATTTTGATCGTCAAATGTGTAAAATTTCATCATGTTTTTTTGAAATCTCGTGTAGACAGTGACCTTCCTCTTGTTTTGAAGGTCAAGTATGCAAAATTTCATCAAGCTCGGAATAAAACTGTAGATTTGTATAAAAAACAAATCAACAGAAACTCGTCCTAAAGTCATATTTTGACTTCATATATATACGAAAGTCATATCATGATCTATGCCCTACCTCTCCAGGGTTGGTTGGACAGCTGCACCTAAATAATCTTCGTCTTGTGAAGCCGTGCCCAAGCATCTATCGGTTTACAGGGCAGACCCTTTCAGACACCAATACCTTCTATTTTCTCTCGAAAGATGGAAGCGATCGAGTCCACGAATGTTAACTTAAACGATATATTATTTCTAATTCTTTGCGGAGATTTTCTAGGACTGTGTCCTCGCTAATGAAATCTGTCCATAATGTGTTGAGTATTCTTCTATATTGTCATATTTCAAAGACCTTCAACTCGTTCATATCGGCCACGGATAAAGTCCACGTTTCACAGCCACCGGAACCATGGACCATGCGTAACATCATGGGCGGTGGACAGAGAGACTTTTACTTGCTTTTTTACTCTCACCTCTTCTATTATATTATGTACTGGATTTAATCTATATTTTAATCCAGGAGCCTAATTACTTACATCGGCCGATCTATCTATACCTATTGTTTAAGCACATTTTGTTTCTTCGACTGGCACCCCTGGTTTGACTTGTTGATTGGTACGAGTCGTTTATTTAATATGAATGTTGCCGCTTTCAGAAACTGAAGTATCGCTGTGAAACCACGATCGGAGCTCAATTGCGGTTGGTACTTCGTCAGTAAAACATATTAAGTAGCTTCGCGAGTGCGCATTTCGATCGATCGGAATACTACCCAGATATAAGAAGAACAATTCATCAATATCAATACATAAAATAAATTTAAAAATTCACATCACTAAAGTTATGGATATACCAGTTATTCTTACGATGATTTACAGATATTTTCTATGGCAATGCCTCGGAGAATCGCAATGATTTAAAATGATTGAATTTAATAATTTCAAATGAACGGATAACAATGAGAAAACAATATTTAGAGTTGAGGATGCACAATGCGACACACCAAATGCTGAAAGGTAACCGGTTCGAATCGTGCACACGACGCCACACAAACGACTGTCGCTCTCTGAGACGATGCGGTGTACCCATCCACGTCCGATGATTCTGTGCCTGTTGTGACAAAATGCTATTAATGATTGCAGACTTTAACGTTAGCAGAATTTCGACGATGTCTGATTGCATGCTGTGACTGCGGGACCGTGGCAGGGAATAAGCAGTTGGATTAATGGCCCGTCCCCTGTTGCAGGTACACCGACGCTCCGAACACCAGCTGGGATGGCGCGGACCAGTTCGGCAGCCGGGCCTGGGGCTCCTCGGGGGCCTGGGGCGAGCGCTATGCCCCCCAGCCCGCGTTCTCCAACGTGGAGCAGAGGTCGCTGCCTCATTCGTCTTCTTTACTTGATACTCTTCTTCCAACCTTTATTTATCACTTCTGATATTCTTTATTTTTCTTCTTCTTTTCTTATTGATGTTCTTATTTTCCTTCTTCTTCTCCTTTTACTTTATGTTATACCCTGGACCAGGTATCTCAAGGTCCCTGTCCTACGTAAGTTTCAGTCTACTGCCGCTGTACGTTATCTTCTCCTGAAGCATCCTACCTAAACGTTGTCTGCTATCGAGTACTCCAGTGAACCTGTCTTCATCGTCTATTTCAAGATCCAATAAAGATGAAATCTTTTTTAAATTTTGACAAGTGAATATTATATTCCAAGCTGATGTTTCGTTTATCAAAATTGGGATGTGTGTGAGGTGGCAACATCATATTTAAACCACATGTGTTGCCTCTTGCATCCTGAAAGAAATAGGTGTCAGTGATTCCGCTGGCCCATATGGTACACCATGCACTCTCTCCATACAACTCTGCTTGGATGTAAAGGTCGTTGGTATATCAATTGAAGATTTTCAATGCCCAAATAACTTAATAAATATTTATTTTAATAACTTCAACACAGTGTTGAGGCGTTAAATGCTCCAAATTAAATTGTAATCAACGACTCTCTACGACTACTAAATATAAACTAACAAATAACTGCCAAATCAAAATGGCGGCTAAACAAAATCGGCCTGGAACATAATATTCACCCTGTATTTAACAAGATGTGAATAATTTTTACAGCTCCGGTCTTATCGTAAAACTCTTACTTCCTCATTTTATGTGGTCTTATTATGCTGCTCGATATTTAGATCTGCAACATAAGATTGCTTGATTTTTACAGGTTTTTGTTGACGCTCTAAGGCTTTCATGCTCTAATCGCTCTCTAAGGCTTTCACGGCCGTCACGCGATAACATAATTTTTCGGCAGAAATTCTACCAAGTCTTTTATATTTTAAATCTTAATCAGACTGCATAAACTCCCCTAAACCTATCAATGATACTACAATTAATGTAATTATTTTTTCTTCTAGAATCAGAGGTTCCCAAACTTTTTTGTGTCGTAGACCCCTTGCCATGTTTTTCGGTTTTTGGTAGACCCACCACTTACCTGATATTGATTTTTTGTAAATTTCTAATTGTAGTGAAGTTTAGTGTTAAAAACTTAAACCACAAAGCGAATGCCTACATCCTACAACTTACACAATTTTATAAACATATATAATAAAATTTTTACTTCATAGGTACTTTTATAAATAATGTATATGTCTTTATATTATAAGATTATAATGTAAGTAAATAGGTACTATCAGTGTATGTTGAGATCCACTATCGTGGACCCCCATTTTCATTTCATGGACCCCCAAATTTTTTGCAGGTTATCATAGACCCCTGGGGGTCGATATAGACCACTTTGGGAATCACTGTTCTAGATGTATATATTTATTAATAACAAACACCAGAGCAATATTTCTAACTTAAATGAAAACGTTGAAATGTTACCGAACACGTTTGGGTTGTGTATTAAGTAAGATTGGGTTGGGTTAGATTGGATAAGGATTAGAAAAAACATTACTTTAAAATTCTCCATGTAGATGATAACCACACACCATAATATTATTTTCTTTATACATGCATGGATAACATTAGCATTATTACATTCATTTTTTCTATTTAACACTTCATTCAATTATACTAGATATTATTACCACACCAAGCTACCAACTAAGGAATGAATTCAATATATCTAAAAACAGCCAACAATGGTTTACAGTACTCTAATCTACAGCATGCATTAAATATGTAGCGATCAGAATTCATATTCACCGCCATCTCGGTCGGCATACAGCGACAGCTGCTACAAGTCTGGTTCAATCGTTCACCGTCAAGCAGCCTCTCCAGTTTCATCGTTTCACAACGGCGGTCCGAGCGAGACCACCGACTCGCTTCATTTCAGTTCATAATACACGCGCACCTTCTACATCCTCATTCATTATATCCATCACAATAAAACACCTCAACACACCAAACGACATTTATTTCATTTAACCACCGTCCCAACCCCCAAAAATATATGATATATTATATAAATGAAATACAAATAAATTTGCACCCAGCAATGAGAAAAACAATATTGAGATTGTTACCCATTAATTGTTTGTGAGATTTTTTGAACAGGTTTCAAAATAAGAGATCAAATATTTAGTCTGATTTGTTTATACCAATATAAGTTTATCATTCAATTTAATGACATTCAATTCTCCTAGAATCATATGTTTGAAAATTAATAGTAAACGTAAAATTCTTATTTATATAATATTAATATAAATGCTGTATATCACTTCGAATAAGGTAAGGCTGTGCTTAATATATCTTATTTTCTCTTTCATTTTCTATTTATAGCTAACAAGAACAAACACAGTTAAAAAAATTCCCTCACCCGTAGATAGAGTAAACTTTCCTCACGCTTCTCGAAGATTTGGCAGTCATGGTTGACAGGCATCTATTGTCATTCCGCACGTACAGAATACAATAGACAATGAATGATGCTCAACACACTACTGTCCTTTACGCGAGTTTCGAGACGAAAGTTTCATCCGTGTACATGTCACGAAATTGGTAGATGTACAAACTACAAAAATGATTTATATATTTCTGAACATTATTACATGTAACTAACTAATACTAAAAAATAATAAGCCTCATATATAAAATAATTTTTATAAATTTAAAAGTTATATTTTCACTTTATAGTAAAATTTCTACATTTTTTATCACATTTATAAATCAAAAAAAACTTTTTTTTTTTAAATCTTTGCTGTGGCCTTTGCACAAATATCAATTTTAAGTGTCTATTTTACTTAAATTAATATACATTATGTAATAACAATACGAGTTTGTAGTAAGTTGGGTAACAATTTAATGCATTTATTGAATAACTGTATATAATGTAACAATTTTCAGGTTTGACGTGAAGACCAATAACACTAAGTCTACTCTGGTGGAAGGCAAGCCCGGGTCCACGTCCACGGTGCTGTGGCAGAGTGACGCCAACACATTCCCGTCATGGGACGACTGAGCGCCTTCCCATCCTCCCACTCCCGACCACCCCCATCCACCCGGCAAGCTAACCAATGCTCTCCAAGAATGTTGCATAGATAGTAATATAATTGTAAACGTAAAAGAACTTAATTATAATAAGCCTATAATACCGTTTGTCATTGTCACCCAACTGTCTCAATCGATCGCTAAAATCCTTGTTAAAACTATTTGAAGTTATATCAATATTTTTAAACGCATTCTGTGACACAGACATATTGATACAGGCGATACTCGCTAATACAAACTAAAATGTACTGTGCAAAAATATTATTTTAGAAAATAAGAAATTATCTATCGTAGGTTCTTTTAGACGTCCACGGTTTTAATTATAAAAAATATATAAACAAAATATTTTAATTGAAATTTCTAATGTTACCAGTTACTCAACATTGTACTCAAATAATTTAGAAATTAATATTGAAATATTTATCTTTATAGTCAATACATTATTTTGATTAATTTTAATATTTTGTGTGTGGCATTTACAAGTATAAAACATTCACAAAAAAAAAAAAATTTTACTCAACTGTTTGGATAAATTAAATTATATTTCTTTTTTTCTGTATTCTAAATGCTTGTATTCATTATGTATTGCAGAAAACTAAAATATGTACACGTACTTATTAAATTAGCTTTTCACTCTGCTCTATGGTCAGTCAGAACTAGTGACGATCTAAACCGTTATTGTGTGACTGTGATTGTAAAATTGGTACTCAATTGTAACAAGTGATAAATGAGATTTAATTGTTGGAGGTTTAGTTTCTAGTGATTGTTCATCGAATTACGAATAATATGTTACTAATCAACATTATAATCAAACGCAAATCTCCAAATCACAGTCACAATCACGGTTTAGTTCATCACTAGTCAGTATATCATCAGATAGTATTTACAAATAAAATGTATACATATAAGTAGTTCAGCCATATCAGAATTTAATGTGAACTTCTAACTATTATGGATAAATATATTTCAGTAAAACTCGATTTAATTTCTCAATGGATTGAATTTAAAATTATTATTACAGTTCAAAATTAAACACTAGTCTAAAAACATATGTTTAAACATAAAATATCACAAATCAAATTTACACAATATTTGATTCAATAAAATATTAAAATACCACAGAATATACGTATTTCAATGATTTAAAAAAAAAACAAGTAACCAGAGTGGAGGGGGGGGATCATTTGCCATATGATGCCTGTAAAGATACGTGAAATTTTAATTCAATACAATACGACAAACTTTATGCGAATGACCAGTACAAAGATTCTGGACATGTACTACATAAAAATTAAATAGAATTAATCTAAAAAATAATAATACAATTTTTTTTAAGATGAATGCTAATTTGGTTTATTATAGATGTTTTCATTAATGGGCTAAGAATCCTAGCAACATCTAGCAAAATTTCGTTCAAAGTTAAACCTGAGAAATGTACGAGTTATTAATGTTGGTCAGAAACATGACCCACATTAATTCAGCTGCCATAGTTTAATTGCAAGAACAGTGTACTGGTAATAGAAAAGTTCCAGCGGCAACTCAGTTTCAGTGACATATTTTCTTTGATTTAATTTTCAATCCTGGCACAATAAATAATTATAATATTTTTAAAACTATTTCCAAATTAATAATAACTGTTGATCGTTGAACTTGTCGTCGATGATGAGAATGATTCTAAAATGCTGTATTTCCGATATTGCAATTATTTTGTGAAAATTAATGTTTTTTTAAAAAGTATTATTTAAAACCGTGTGCTAAACTACTATTAAACACGTTACTAGTAACATTTCAAACAGTCGACTTTGAATATTTTAAAACAAACATATTGGCATTACGATAGTTCGTTATTTTTCTAATTGCCTAATTCAACGACAACATATATTAGATCATCATGCACACGTGTTGTAATTCAATTATGTTGGTAAACATTTACATAATTTTGGCATAAAGAAAGAATGTGGCATTCTGTTTACAGTTTCCTGAGCAGGATGGTAGGGTATTACATACTTTGGGGATACTGTTTATCATATATCATTTTTATTTTTATTTATTTGACATTTTTACAATTTTTTATAACATGAATTAAGTATTTTACATTTTTTAAATTACACGGTTTTTCTTTCGCTTACCTCTCCAAAAAAGAGACCAGCTCTTGTGCTTGGAGATATTTATAGAACTGTTTATTCCAATCAATTAAAATAATAGATATTTAAATTCTACGATAAAAAAAGTACTGTGTAAAAGTCTATATATTTTTTTAATACATCACTACACACTAAACCATGACGCGGGACTGTACTTGCCAACATAAGGATCCCTTCAATAATACAGTAAAAATATATATTTTTCAAAAGTCATTTGTTGATTATTTTTGTTGCTTTCTACAAATGTGAATTTTAAACAGGGAAGTATCCAGTTCATTTAGTTGAAATATTTGGAAAATGACGCACACATTGATAGTATGTTAAGAGATCGAGGGAACAAACCGAATGGTAAAATATTATTAAAAAAAACCAATCAGTAAAAATGCTTTTTGCTTGTATTCAATTAATAAAAAAAAAGCATCGAAAGCGAAGAAATAAATATTCTTAAAACTTAATAAAATTTGGCAAACGTCCGTTTGCCAATAATAGAAAGTAAGTGTATTAAATTGTATTGGGATTCATGGATTATTCTTATTTTATTGTAATAAGTTAGGTTGTGTTTTGTATGTATATAAGTGCGTTTTAAGATTTGAATAAAATCGAATTGTGCGTTATTTCTATATATAATGTGTAGGCATTAAGGAGGGTTGGTATTCTTTTTATTTGAATGGTTTAGAGGAACACAATGAATCGTACGTGTTGTTTGGAATAAATAATTATAAGCTTTGTCTATTGGTTATTATCTGCATTGAATCATTCTAATGGCTCATTACTGATGAGATTCTTCATCTCTAAGACTGGGATTATGCTCCCTCGAGGTACTTTGGAAACAACTCTCGGTACGCCGAGTCCCAGAATCGAGATATGTTCTTCGCTTGTTATACATCAAATGTCAGTCCATTGACTGTAAATGTTCGTTCGTCAGTTGGGTGAATTTGAATCTCCCCTGCAGCAGATAAAACAAAATAAATGTTTGTAATTTAATGGTCTGTTTATGATATTTGCGCGCACATGTCGAGTCTCCTGTCAAATTGAACGCCGTATACACGGGTTGGACTTACCAATCTGAGTGGCATTCTCCGAGATCATCTACAAATTAAAATCTGAACACAGCAATGAAATTTATTTCAGCTAATTCTCTCATGAAAGGCCATAGTGTTCATTAACAGAGTGTTTTTCTTGTTAATCTCCTGATAGAGCTTCTCGACTACGTGGACATGCATCCATCCGTCTATCATCTGCAATATTACCTTCAACTGCACAACCAAAATATGTACATTACTCGAGTGTATTATCGATAGTCATTAAAAAGATTAACCCCAAAAAAATAATTACATTTTTCTATAAATTATGCACAATTTAGAATGTTTATTTATTAAATTAAACTTCCTTACTGGCACCTACATCTGCCGATGATTCTTTACTTGTCCCGGCGTTCAGTGTTGTAACTAAAGTGTTACTAAGTAATGCTTTAACGAGCGATTGTAAAAATTAAGCAACCTTTTCAATTTATTTCTGATAAAAAAAAAGTTCATTACACTATAGATAGTTTCAGTCAATCAAAATACAATTTGAGATGAAAATCAACATACACAATTTGAAAATGTGAAGAGATTTCATCAGCATACGATAGGTATCCATGAGAAGATGAAAAAAAACTAATTGATTGGAAAATAAGACATTTTAAATGATGTCACGAGAGAAAAAATATGTTCCACGCTTCAAGAAGGGAATATAAATCAATACCGTGACTAGAATTAATCATAAAACACTTAGAAGGATTTGTAAAATAACGTAACAAGCCGATAAACTAATATAAAATTCACTCAATAAAAATCAGTCATCTACATTTTTATCCGTCGAGAATTATTTTATGAATTTGTTCAACTTTTCCTTAGCCAATTTCTTCTTAAATATAACAAGCAACCCAGCTGTGTCCAGACATAAATAAAACTTAAACTTATTCATCTTACTCTACTCTCCCGAAAAACAAACATTTTGAATATAAATTTGAAAAAATGTTTAATTCATACGTTTCCTACTTATTATAATATAAATGTAGCATTAGCGAGACATCTGTGTCCGACATTAAAATATAATTAATTACTATTAAGATTTTTGTTAATGGTTTTGGTGCTTCAGCTGTAAGCGTTAAAGGAAACTTTGTAAAATTCAATAATATTCCTATTCTTATCCTTCTATATTATAATAAAATTATCATGTTTTTCATTTTCACACTTTAGATTTTTTAAATCTGTAGCCTGTCGACGAAACGCAAAGTTGCATTTTCTATTATATACCTATATATTTAATGATAAGTACCTAACATGTATTAAATCTATGTCTATATATACATACTCGTGTTTAAATATATTATACATTGAACTAATGAAACTATTTATAAAGAAATCAAATGTCTCCAGTATATTAAACAAAAATCTATATTGAACAACAGTACATAAAATTTTAAAACTATATAATCAAGTAATTTTAACAAAGTAATGGTTAATTGAACATGCTTTTGAAATTCATTGATTTCCTTAGCCATATTGTAAAAGAAATTTGTTATATTTAGTTTTTATACGCATGTGTAACTAATTATATTTTTTTTTTAAATACAGTATCTAACATATTATTATAATTTAATTATAACCTTTTTGATAGTTCCAAATCAAGTTCTATAATAGTTTAGTGTGGAGCAGAAATCTTTAATATTTTCCAAATTTTCAGGAAGTGTGTCTACACACAAGATATCAAAAGAAATTCTGTGATTATTTATTTAATTTCTATTTATATTTTTGATCAAGTTTTAAAGATTAATATTATATTACGCAGTATTTACATATTTTTAGAATATTTATGAAATGACGTCAACACACTTGGCCCAACCTCAAAATTGTATCTTATATTATATTTATTTTTTTAAATTATATACAGCTTTATAGGGGACTAAGTTGAAATAATTTGGGGTTAAATACTGATTTAGATCTTCTAAATGTTTAACTTATCCAAAGTAACCAGAATCTTGGACGATTTTTTCCCGTTATCATATAATAATGACATTCTTGGTAGTCCTAAATTATAAATAGAAAATAAATGACAAAATATTACACGTAGATTAATGTTTCACTGTATTTAAAATGTTTATGAAATAATATTTGAAGTGTTGATAATTTCATAGAAAATTTGAAACTGACTTGTGAAAAATATTTTTCACTAATTGAATGTACAATTTGTACAGACTTTGTTTTAAATTGAGGCCTTTATAATTTGCATTTAGTGTTGCAATCAAACTTCTGTTACACAGATCTAAAAATAATTGTTTTAATGCTGTTTATTTATTTATTGTTCAAATATCTCTGCACGGAGCTGAAGACGTGTACATGTTGTAAATCTTGTAATGATGGTATTAGTTGCAAAGTCAACAACCTCTATCTTTTTATTTGGGAGATAAACGTGAAAAACTTATAGGAGCTTGAAGAACAATACATTTATTAACGCATTTCTTATTATGAATGGTAATTCCTATAAGCTGGCTTAAAATACAAAATAAAGACAACATCCTTTTACATAAATAACCTTCTTCATATCTTCATACTGGCGGCCATTTAAATTTCTGAGTAGCAAAGACTGCTATTGGTTGAATTCTAATATAAATGGCAGCGGACAAAAGCGACTGATTTTGCAACTAATCGATTTTGAATGACCAATTTACATCAAAAAGAGCTATGTTTGACCGTTCATAAATTAACACAATGTGTAAAAACTATATAGAAAGACAACTGCATTAAAAGTTAGAAAACAATGATGATGAAGGTTGCTGACTTTTCAGCTAGTACCCTCCAATGTCTTTTACGACATTTCAAATAATTGATTGTGGTATTGTTATTCAATTTAAAGTCAGAGTCAGTATGAGCCCCGTTGTTAAATGGCGTATATTTAAGATGAATGTTTTCCGAGATAATATATATAAGGTATTGCTCCGTTTTAAATCTATCTTGTTGATATTAAAAATATACAAAATTTCCAACTATGATCACATCATATCATTTTAAGTAGGAATAATATCGACTTTTAACATTAGTCCATATAGCTCACTCTTCTTGCGACGATTTTAACGTTTTATAAAACCACGAACTATCTGCGCTAACCTCTTAAGATTGTCGTAATGTATTTTCTAAATAATAAACATAACTTGTGTAAACACTTTGAAGTGATGACTCCTCACAGGCGAGCAGACATCTCACATGATGAGTGTCGATTCACCGCTGTGTACAATCGCAATATAGTTGTATATAACACTACCTGAGAGACCGATTGAAAAAAACCAGCGGTTTCCAGTTGAAATAACATCACCTTTCTTATAGTTATTCAATGTTATTTAGTATAATAAACTGTATTTTAATTAATGTATATTATCGTATTTGAACTTATTGAAAGATATCAGTAATATGTTTCTTGTACGTTAAACATGAAATCAGCTTACACTTGTTTCCTGTTAACAGTATCGATAAGACCCTATAAAGAAACACTCACAAGAATTATTGTTACTGCAAAACAAATGGAATTTAAGTGATTCAATAAAATCAAAATGTTTTTGTCTTATTGCAAAATGTATTATTATTAAGCCCAAGTATCACCCGTCAGAAACGAGAAGCAGCACAAGCGCCCTGAACTACTCCACAGCATGCCAGTGAATCACGAGTACGAGTACAAAATTGTAATTTTACTAGCAGAAAGAGAGGATGTTTTTTGCTAATGGAAATATAATATTATACTTAAAGTATTTCTAGGTAGTGGCAAATGGTGGTATTTCCATAAAATATATTTTTCAATGTTCACGTCGGAACTTTGTGAAGTGGCCAATGTGGTGCGTTGGAGCCCAAAAGTCTATCTGTGCCCTACAATACGGACTAATACGAATAGTGAATGGTAACCCACTGCTTACCCAGAACCGATTTATGAGCAAATGCTTCCATATCGATCCTTTACTGTTGGCATTTTTTAACGCTACTAAAAATAAAATACATACAAAAAAAAAATTCCTTCGGTAAAGGGAAACCAGGATCGGCAGATAACCCACACCATTAGGTTATCATTCCTCATTAGGTTATCATTCCGAGCCAGATGATGATAATACACCACATCAAGAAATATAAAATAAAACAATCATTTCTCACATTCGAAAAATATGTGAAAATGTTCTTGTGTATACAATAGTACCTACTCAGCTAATAGGGTTGGGAACCAGATCATCGTTGCAAAGCGAAGCATTCATTTTTTCAGTTGTAAGTATATATATTTAGGGGTTAGGTAGGTGGTTAAATGAAATGAGCGGTTGGTGTCGACGTTTATTGTGACAGGGGTAGACAAGGTACAGTACAGAAGTTAAACATCAAATATTAAATGTTTGATCGGCCTCACCCAGCTCTTGAGCAGAATGAAGCCGATGAGCAGAAGTGTCATCGGCGGGTGATCGGGCTTGACTTCTTGCCAGATAGTGGCGGCAGCACTATCGCTAGCATGGATGCCAGCTGGAATCGGCGGTAAATTTGAACCACTGTTCCTTACAAACCGTCAGCGAGGATGTTAATTTATTTATTAAATTAATCTCCACATATATGCAGCGTATGCATAAAAATATTTTTTAAATACAATATATAAGAATGCATAATGTAAGAGAAAAATAAAAACATATTTTTTTTAATTTGAAACAAAACCAAAATTAAGAGTGGCTTAACCTTGATCAATTATACCTCTGCGTCAACACAGCATCAAAAACATCACAAATATTTAAGCATTGAACATCGGAATATATCGACAAGACCAAAATCCTTCCCAAGTCTGTGAAGTCTTTGTGCGGATGCGCTACGATAATAATTTATATTTGAAGCATTTACGTGAAGCATTGCCAGGGGCCTGGTACTCCGCGCAGGAACATGGTACGAAATCAATTGTTAAAAGTTCTTCTATGCGATAAGTTAGATAAATTTAGAAAGCTCATTAGAAAATCATAACTAATTTGTTCTCGGGCAATGTTCTCTGTCTTCCGGAGCCTCTTCTGCTAGCATAATGGATATGATTATTTTCTGGATGTCTTATGATATATTTGTAATTTGCAGGTTTTAAAAAGTGAGAAATTGGTGTTTAATAAAGTTATGGATTTCTTTTTCCTCTTGCATCCGAATCAAAACCTCCTATCTACCTTGTTTATTTTTAAGTCCACATAAATAAAATACTTCGAGTCACTTCAGCATGCTTCAATAAGTGTTATTGCGAGCGCACACCAACGACTTTTGGTTGTATGACTAAATGTTCACACAATAAGACAGTTGGTACGACGTGACCAAAATTGCGATTCGTCGTTTATGAAGAAACAAAATATACACATATATATATATATAACTATTGCATCATAAGACGATTGCCATTCTGTAACAATTAGATCGATTAAGTCATGCTGCCAATCGGAATCTGGTCGTTGTGCAGCTCGCACATCTTCTCTGCATGGCCGGCAGATAGTGTCCATCTTGGTTGGTTGAAATAACTGTTATAGACGAAGAGGAACATATATATCGTGGGTCAAAATTTTGGTAATTTGACTTGTTTAGTGAACACTCTACAATCTACAATAACCCACAAAGTTCTATCTATACTAATGGATGAATTACTTTATGTAATAAGTTAATCTAAGACAAATCTGTTCAGCGAATAAGCACTAAAAGATTTCTCAGCTATATTAATAAATTGATCAGTATGAAACCGCATTAAGTCGAACATAACGCTATTTCACTGTATTTCTGTTAATCTGTGATATATTAAGTATTAGTAATTTGACATTTGCCAAAACAACTGACTTCAAAATGATGTCAACAACAACAAAAATATTAAAAATGCCTAGAAAACAAAATAACAATAATCTGTTAACTTTTAACCCTGCTACCGACACTGGTGTACGGAAGTGAGGTCTGGTGCTGGCAGAAGAGGAATGAAAGTAGACTGAATGCAGTGGAAATGAGATCACTTAGACGTATATGTGGCAGTCCATTTATGACAGAGGAAAGAATGAAGAAATAAGGAATGAAAGTAAATCTGATCTTAGTATAGTGAGTAAGATTAAAAAAGGATCACTTAGGTGGTTTGGTCATATTGCCTAAGCCTTGACAGTAAGTTATCTATTAGGTACTAACTATATGAACTCTACCAAGAAATCTGTAATGAAAATCATGATGTACCTGTCGAGCAATGAACATGCTGTTATATTTTTGAAAACAATAATTATAATTTGTCATTTTATGGACCAAAGAAAGATCAGTGTGTTCGAAGAGTCTATCCGTAATGAAAAATGTGTATATTTATTATTATTTGTAACCACCATCACCAGTCACAACGATACACAAATAAACAATAGCCAGGAGTGGAGCTTTTAGTATTATTAGATAATTTAACACCATTTCTGAATACATTTGTGGCGGCTCGCGCGCATCGTCCAGATGTTCCTCGTACTGTCAATTCGTGGTATTGCACCATCTCACGCGTACAAAGCGGAAACGTTCGAGGAAGGCCGGACTGCGCCGCCCGGCGGGCATGACACACGTGTACCACAGATGTGCACCAACACATGCAGCGGAAGAAGCGGTCGGCCAAACAATCGGCGCTCAGTACCCGAACCGATCCCGACTCACCTTTCACTAACCGTACATCGTTTTTCCATCTGTGTTGTTTCTTGCACTCGGTGGCTTCTCCCCGATGAGAACAAACATGTGCGAATAAAAATGGTTTTCACCAGAACACCAACCAACCTTCCCACACATTTTATTTAGATTAAACTAATAAAATAATTTTGGCCAACTTTTGAGGTTAAATACACCGTGTGATGGAAAATGTGAGTGTTTAGGATTACCATTGATGATAAACTTGGATGGGAAGCTCATATCGACACGTTGTGCTCAGTTTAAGAAACTGATGTACTGCTTCAAGATTTTAAGAAACGTACTGAACCTGAAACAAATGCGTAATGTATATTTCAAACTCTGTCAGAGCATCGTAAGATATGGTATAGTGAGCTGGGTTGGAGCCGCCATCACAATACTCGAACCACTGATTAAAATGCAAAAAGCCATAATTAGAACAAATCTTAAATGAATCCTTTCAGTATGAATCAGAGCCGCTATTTCAAAAACTCGAGGTGCTAAATATCAGGCAATAATTCATAAAGGCTGCTGAAAGACATACATGATGATAGAACCCTGCGCTTTATCACATATTCTAAGTGCTCGCGGGAAAAAATTTTGACCTATCTAACTAATTTCACCATTCCTTTAAATTTTTCAAAAAAGATAAAATTAATGTCTTCAAATTATTAGAAAAAAACAAGGAATTAATCAATTACGAAGACATTTTTTATGACAGGTAATTTTCAACAACGGAATTTATTTTCTCATGACTTGATATTCATAGATATTCAACTATTGTAATATCTACACAGCTCAAAAAACCTGTTGAATTATTTATTCTTCTGCCAAAATTTAATGCTGCTCAAAAACATTTATATCGAGTCTATTATCAGGTTTAAATATGGCCAGGCAACGAGCTTTCTGCTGAAGACTGGGGATAGACATTAAGAAATAATATTTTGGAGCCAATTAAAACTGTGCTTCTACCTGCTTCCTGACTGAATATATAGAAATACAAGAGACGACCGAAGATGATGAAGAGAAAAGCATGCAAATTGAAATAGTCTAAAGAAAAATAACTTCCATTATGAATCAAAAATTAATCAAGGAAATACATAATTTTTTTTTTTAAATATACATTATTCAAACAAAAACAAACGAGGATTAGGCCTACTTGAAAAAAAACGCACCTTGTGCATGAGCTACCTCAAAGGTGGTGCGGAAAGGAGTGCACATTACATGAGAAACAAAGGTTACAACTCTGTAAATCAAATAATCTTCAAAACAGTTATTCTTACGAATAAAACCATATCTTTTTGGAGGTACAGATTTAATAATTGTGAGAACTCTCACTTTGGATTTGTGTGTATGGCAGGAGAGTGTGTAGATGGGTGGTGGGGGACAAGGCTTATAAGAGGCCGTTTCTGGAGGAACGGGTCTCTTTTCCATTGCCACTTTGCAATAGTTATTACTATATATCTGAGTAATTGTTAATTACTGTAAATATGTTGTTGTAATAAATGAATATTGTTACAAGTATCTACTGAGTTTCACTCCAAAGCAACTCGAGAGTACAAAGATGTATCTAGGTTCTGTTAGAATCTGGTGGTACTTTCAAAGATACCACAATTATAAATTATTTTTTTGTAAAAGTGATTGTTAACGAGATATTCACGAAAAACCATTTTTGGTAACCTTTGACACCGCATAAAATTTTTACTGGTATTTGAATCGATGGGGACTTTTGACATTTTGTTTAGAACCACAATATCAAGGTCCATACCAAAATCCAGCTTTCCGGGAATTTGTCAGAAGCGCAATGTCTAATTGGACTACATATTTATATTTTTGCCTTCATACACATTTTGTATATGGATAATTGAATGAAAGAACTGGAATGTATGAATGTAGGAGCAAAAATGGCGATGATGCAATACTAATGGCGAATAATGAACAAGAACTACAGAGTCTATTGTGTAGAATGTGTGATGTATACAAAGAAAGCGACCTCATGATGAATGTTAACAAGTCAAAAGTGATGGTATTCGAGAAGGAGGAAAGCAAGATATATAGTTATATGATAATGAGGGAACATTTTGAAAAAACATGACTCAATTCATAAGAATGCAGGTGTCAAATAGTTCTGACTATGGTGTTATCTGACAAGCGCGTAACAATGGAGAACAATTCTTTAAAACAACATAGGGTATCAGATGACAGTCTCGAGGCTAGCGAGGTGGGAATATTAATCTGTCACAAGCTTTATTTCTTAAAACTACCCACCCAAGTTGCTAGAAGTGCTCAAGGACCTATATACTAGGTGTTCAGCGGAAAAATTTCAAGAATTAATTGTAATTGCTCTTAAACCATCAGGGTGAGGTAAGTGGGAGAGGTATTATTCGACGCGCGTGATTTGCAGATTTGCCAGTCACTGGTCGGGAGCGCACCGCGCATTCGCGATCGAGCAATATTTAAGGTGCGGTGATGCATTGGTTCATGCGCGTCGCGCTTTTTGTACTCACTTTAATATTCGACGAGTAAGTGATGGGCCGAGCACGCAACTTATCCGGTGTTGGGTTCAAAAGTTCAGACAAGAAGGGACAATGGTTAACCAAACTCCTCCGGGATCATCAACGTCAACAGCGATGCCAGAGCATGTGGCTCAAGTTCGCGTATCGATAAGTAAGATTGCAGCCTGTACTGGAATAAAAAAATCAACAATGCACATTATTTTGAAAAAGAAACTACAGTTTCACCCAAAAAAAAACAAAAAACATGCAGTTTCTCAACGAAAATGACTATTCTTTACGTGAATCCTTAGCGAAAACGGTGCTGAAATGTTTTGGAACAGCACGAACGCTTGAAAACATATTGTTTACTGACGAAGCACATTTTCATATCGATGGCTATGTTAATAAACAGAACATGATACACTGGTTCCCCAACAACCCAAGGGAACACCATCAAAAACGTTTGCATTGTCTAAAAACGAGAGTATGGTGTGCAATTTCTTATTTTTTTAATCAGCAAGAGACAGTCACCGCTGACATGTATTGCCGATTGATCAACGAGTTTTTGGTACCACAGCTAGAGCTCCACCACCACCTCCACACACAGCTAAAGTTTCTGAGGGGAATTTTTCCCAATAAATTAATCAGCAAGTACGGAGACATACCCTGGGCACCTCAGTTACCGAACCCTACAACGTGCGACTTTTTTTTGTGGGGATACCTTAAGTCGAGAGTTTACAGTGACAATCCTCAGGCAATTCAGGCCCTACAAGAAAATATCCGCCGTGAAGTTGCTGTCATTGAACCAACGCTTTGCTCTCGCGTGTTCGCAAATTTAAGAGTCCGATTGCAATGTCTTGAAAGAAATGGACGGCGTTTAAACGATATTATTTATAAAAAGTTAAATTAGCATCATTAAACTCCATTTTATATAAATAAAATATGAGAATAACATTTTTAAATTTAATATTAAACTTGAAAATTTCAACTGGTCACACTTTATTTTGCAGTGTAATATTTTATTCCGTACAATATTCTGGGGAGAGTGCAATGAAATGATTTACATAATTAAAGATAACTATAAACTAAAATAAAAGTTATTAGTTTCTTCTTCTTTAATGACCTCACTTGTGGTCCAGTCTACCGGGCACGTACCTTACGTACTTAAGATTTACATTCCATGTAGTGTATTCAAAATCCTTCTATCTGTGCGTAGTCAAGCCGGCTATTTCTCTGATGTAATGATTTCAGATTTAACTTTTTACATGCAACCCTTAAATAAAAAATAAAAATGTAGTCACGGTGTGTGAAAATTTCCATGGTAACATATTTGCACGACAGAATGTCTATTTTGATATTTTTTAAATGCTTCGTTCAAAAAACTTAATAAACAATAATTTCAAATGTTGATTTTTAAATTATAATTAATTATTGGATGTTTAGTTTTTAACGTAGGTGATTATTAAAAAATATTAGAACTTTCTTGCAGTTATTACAATTAACACAGTTTGTTTAAAATTCCAGATTATTCAAATTCAGATACTGGATAACTTCTCGGGAATGGCACATCTCTTGCAGGGTGACCATTGTGTTTTTACTTCCAAAACTGACATTTCAATCATACTTGGCTTTTAATTTATAACATTTAACATCTTTATTAAATAAATTATGTGACATAATTTATGAATTATTTACAATTATGGGGCGGTTATGTTAAAAGTTCTAAATCTTTTAGAGAAAGTTTAATTTCACTTTCCACACAGAAGCAGCGCCAGTCATCTTCTTTACCCATTGCGCTCTAGGAAACTTCCTCACTGCGCACTACCTCGTGAAGTAACAACTTGAGGAATGAATTGTTAAATATTTACGTTATCATAAACAGCAGTTTTCTATTTATCGCTGGATCAGAAAATGAAAAGTAATGAGTTATAAAAACGTATCCTTCTAAGCAAGTATAATTATGGACTTGTTCAAACCAGTTCCATCAACATGAATGACTACCAAGTCAACAAAGCAATCCATTATTACTTTAATTGTTGAGATATTCTGACACAGTAATCGGCCATTATTACATTTTTAAGGTACTTGTGAAATCTCATGTTTTACACCAAATAAACTTTCATGGTGCTCATCCATATCACTCAATCAAAACACCCGCAATACAAATATATTAGATTACATTAATATACAAAGAATTACATTCATTGTAATTAATATTGATTGTAAACCTAAATCTAAAAAATAAAATAAAAATACCAATTCTGGTCCACAGCCATGAGATTTAGAGGCTAGGCCTAAAATATCTTTTGCTTCTACGTGCGAGGATGCAACTTATTTAAATATCCACATTCATCTTACCATATGATAAGTATTGATACTGAGATCGCATTATTGATTACAAAATGCCAAGTGCGAATAGAAGGACGTTATTTCCAGCAGTCGTTCTTCGCTCGATTTAATCTTGTCTTTCCGTTGAACTAAAAAAAAAGATGAATACAAATTCAAATGTCAGAGAGAATATATATCTCACCTAATTAGTTTGTGTGTCATATTTTTAATAACGTCCCGTAAACACACTTATTTCTAATAAATAATATAATCATCTGGTACTTTGTCACTTGATTAGATACGAAAAAATATTGCTTCTTGTTTGCTTTGCATGTTCAACCTACATAATAATAATTTAATTCCATACCAGAGGGTGGGTAGTTGCCAACTATTGTGTCCAAATCTGAAAAATGATTTTTTATCAACGAGCTTTCACCTAATAGTAATAATAATATCCAAATGTGGATTATGTACATTATGTAGTTAAATAATTGAATAAATAACTATCTTAGCATCGTGCTGCAAAGTAGACATCTCTTCTGTCCTATCGGTTCTGAAACAAAATGCATTGTCCGCATTCATATTCTCATTTTTGAAACTCCTGACGGAACCATCATCCAGTAACTGATTAAATAATAAGTGTGGATACATTAACATTTCTAACACGGTTTATCTTCTCACCATCGTCACCTCGAGAAATTCAAGTTACCGATCAAAAAACGAATCTTTTAGATGTAGATATTAGCCATCCATCTTTATTTTGAATTTGAGATATCCTACGTGAAATGATGGACAGCAAGACAATTGGCTCAAAAATGGTCCCAGCCGTGCATTATTTCAGTGTATGAGTGTTGAAGGCAATAGGAACAAGGAGCATCCACAAAATACCTGTTATAATCAGTTAAACCAGCATGGGAGACACGCCAGAACAGAAAGTGTGGCGTTTCATCCGTAAGCTAGTTAATTGGTTAAAGACTTAAAAATATCCACTATGTCATCTGTTAACATACAGAATATAATTAGTTTCTGAAGATTAACAAAAGTTAACAATGATGATATGAGTTCTCCTAGCAGATGCAATCACCATTGCATCTTCTAAACAAAAACTCTACTACAGCAATGCGCAGAACGACACATTCACCGCTTTGCAATTAAGTGTAAGTTCCAACAGAAGTAGTACTATTTTTATTTTTTATCTTTGTTTTATTAACCACTAAAATGAGTTTAAATACATCTACCGGTTTCGAAAAATACCATTTTCTTCTTCAGAATGTCATAACTAACTAAAACAAATATTGTTTCTTTGACAGAATCTATTTTTAAAAAATTTTTTTTTTTTTTTTAGTACCTAACTCAAATCATTACTTAATACAAATTTACTCGAATAATTTTTAGGAAAAAATTTTAGAATGGGACTCGTAGTTAAATTTAGTTGGTTGTTTATAATTTGAGTTAGGTATAGATTAGAGTTAGGTATAGAAAAATAGATTTTTTTTAAATAGATTCTGTCAAAGAAACAATATTTGTTTTAGTTAGTTATGACATCCTGAAGAAGAAAATGGTATTTTTCGAAACCGGTAGATGTATTTAAACTCATTTTAGTAGTTAATAAAACAAAGATAAAAAATAAAAATATGAATCTTAACCACAAAGATAACATTGCTGATTTTAAAAGTATAGAAGTAGTACTCTTACCATTAGTTAGCATATAATCATAAATCATATATAAATAATTTTAAACAATAGCTGAATTGTACATTTTTTTATTATTCCATTTTTATTATTATTCAATGACGGAGGGTGAGAGGGCGATCTCCGACAAGATGCACAGACCAAGTGGGAGTCCGGAGCCTCGCTACACGTCGCCCTCGACGAGACCCAGAATCATGAGAGTGGAGGCAAGCACTGTAAAATAAGCAAAATAGAGGACCACGAGCATGTCAACTAAGAGAGAGAGAGAGAGAGAAAGAGAGATTAAACTGAGGTTTACCAGGTGGTGTCTCTTACACAGAAATAATTTACAACAAATCCAGCTATCGAAAAAAATTTCAGTCGCTACCGGAATTCGAACCTGGACCTCTTCCTATCTGGGGAAGCGCGTTCACAATTTCGCTATAGCAATCAAATACATTTTCGACAAATTTTGAATTTATATTCTGTAATCTTTCCAATTGATACACCTATTATTCCTTTTTTTTTTAAATGGAAATGGTGAATGCGCTTCCTTGGATAGCAAAAGGTCCATGTTTGAATAACAGATAGGTATTTTCTGTATATCTTTCTAGTTGATTAATTAATTTGTTCTGAAAATATAACTTTATTATTATAATTTTTCTAACGACCAATTAATTATAGTCACCCTACAAAATTGGTACTCATGCAGTTCTCGAGAGCTAATCATGGCGATCAGTCGAGAGGCAATCAATGTAACATCCTCTGCGGATCTATTGAGTCAGCAGTCGAGCAGGACAGCAATTGGAGATTGATATAACTGTAAGTTGATTAATCCTTTCAATGAAAATTGTCTCTGCATTTTGTATAGCGAGAATATTGATTCAAATGATAGGAGTGGACCTTTATCTCCACCTCACGCCACCCCCGAGGATCATCATATTATATATCTCTGATTTCAGCCCTTCCCATTTATCTATTGGCCACTACCCTTCTGATAACGTTGCTTCTTATACCAGTGTGAGACCTCTTCTCTGGGGACTTTTTCTCCCACCATCTATCATATCTTCTTACAGATTTTGAGGATAGATTTTTTCAGCAACATCTGTCATCTCGATCTATCATCCGTCATGTCGATCTCTCAGAGGTATTCCCATCATGGCTGCCTTTCCATAGCTCTTTTAATTTTTTGTATGAAGTTGACTGAGAGACCACAGTGAGTTATGATAGATAACAAGGTTTCGGTCTTCAATAATTAGATATTTTCACTAACGAGCGATTGGAATAGTTATTATAAATAAATAACTTATTTGTTGTCGCAGGTTTGTTGATCGAAGCGGTCATGCCTAATTACAAAGAGAACAAGGAAAATATCCCACCTAGAGGGTCTTCTGCGCCTTACGGTAACGAGCCTCCGCGCCACCAACGTCACATGGACAACCTTATTGCAAGATACAACGCCAGAGTAAATAGCGGAAGTAGCAGTGGCAGAAACTCCAGCAGCAGCAATAACGCCAGCGACTATCACAAAAGAAACTAAGGGAAGAAGACAGTGTGATGAGCGGTAGATTAGTGATGAAATTAATGATTGTATAAAAAATTTCTGATGTTAGATTCAATAACTCAATCTTATATTTCATGACAAATTGGTAACCACTATATATTTTTATCAGAGATGATACAAATTAAAATATTATTCGTTTTTCAATGTTTAGACATTTACATTTTGAATTTGTAATTGTGTTAAGATTAAACCATCCTTTAAACACTGTTATTTACATGTGATAAATAAAATTATTCAAGCAAAAATTACGTTTAATTTCTAATATTTTTTTCACACCTATCGATGAGGGAATGCCGGTACAGGGTAATGGCACTCTCTCTCATCTGACAGGACTGTAGCAGCAAGTAGCTACTGCAAATGCAAACTGCTACGCTGCCTCCCCATCACATTCAGCATATCTGAACTGAAGGACCGACAAGTAGTCTGACAGAATACAACATTTTCTCTCTATTGACTTTTACAACAGACCACATGTAACAGCTACGACTCTCCCTCCAGATATCAGTTAGAGTTGAATTAGTTCAGATTCCAGGAAGTCTGAGTCCCCGTAACCGCACTAGGGCAAGTGAGCATTCATAGAAAAGGACAACATCATTTATCAACAATCAACATCATCATCAACTTTACCAGAGAATGAAACAAACCGGTAATTATATATCCACGTTGGTTCCATGACTGAGGATCGCAATCTCCATGAACTCCCGCCCTTTTGACTATACTCCATTGCTAAGAATTTGACTTATGAAAAGCGAAATGTCTGCATTCTCACTGACACAATCTTGTCATTATATGCCTAATATAACCCCATCTCGTAGTCCACGTTTTGATGAAATCCCTATACAGCTTGAGATTCCTTAAAAATAAATAAAGATGGCACTTAAAAGGGCGCAGGAAGGTTTAAATTTAAATCTCTGTTTGTTTTCGCAATCCTTTACATTAGCTTTTGTTTTTTATCTCTTTTATTTTGTGTTTATTAATAGTACATTTCGCATTTCTGTAGTACTGTGTGTGGAACCGATGAAAGAAGTTGAAACTTTCACAACGGTTCCGGGAAAGAATGGGTCCCCCCCTTCTAGGCGCCCCTTTATATACTCCTTTGCTGGTCTTGGCATCATCTCTCTACTGCTGGATATGGGCCTCTTTCGAGGATTGCCAATTCTTTCTGTCTTCAGTTTATCCATCTGTCGCCCGCCACTCTCAATGTCATCACACTTCTTCTACCGGTGTAAGGCCTCTGGTCCAGGATATGTACTCCATCTCAGACACCTGAGCATTGCGTCTCGGCTCCGCACGTAAGCATCAGTAGGCCAAAAAGTCAATGATTTTTATATCATAGATGTACAGAATGGCCCAAAAAAAGTGAGACCATCTCGTAACACATGAGTTATTTCAAAACATAATATAATTAATTATAATTCTTAATATAATTTTTTTTGCACAATATTTAGCTAATCAGAAATCATCAAAACACCCCATATTGCATAATTTACTGGGTTTAAATCTGGGCTGTTCAGTGGCCACATGCCTGGCCTGATGAAATTAACATTCTCACAATGAAGAAAGTTGATTGTACTTCTGGCTGTGAGACGGAGCTCAGTCCTGCTGTAATGTCCGGTTATGCTGTAATGTCTAACTATACTCCAAGCTTCGTTTTGAAACTCTTTGATCATTTTCCTAGCACCTCGACGTTTTTCAATTCGCAAATTTTTGATCAGAATACAGTCTTCTGTAGTGATTTTTATCATTCTAGGCAACAATCTGAAAAAACTAAATATAAACAATGGGAAAATTAATAATCAAAGATGGCGACCGTAAATTGTTGAAATAAAACATGATATAGGTAAATAGGTAGGTAAGTAAATTAGTAAACTATTTAAACTATTGTTGATATAGTTAAACTAATTTTGATGTAATTAAATCACATTTTACGAAATGTTCTCACTCTTTTTAGGCCATCCTGTTTACACACATATTTTAAAATGCACCTAACTTCTGTGTACAGTTTTCTGGGCTAATCTGCCATATATATCTGACCTTTTTGGCCAACATTTCGGATCCCATTGGAGAGTCCATCATCATTAAAGCCTATTATGTATTTGAAAAATACATTTACCCAAGCAATAATAGCGCTTGATGAAAGAAAAACGTTTAAAGAGTTTTGGAAGAATTTAAATATTCTTCATGCAATTAAAAATATAGGAAAGGAATGGCAAGCGGTCACGTCTCATGCATGTATGGAATATGGAAAAAACTTACTAAACGTTTTGAAAATATTACTCAGTCGCCATTTGAAAAAGAAATTGATATTGAACACATTACAAATCTCATTGTAGAGTTTGGCCAGAAACATGAAATAAATATTGATCACGAAGACATAAACCAACTTATAAAAAATGATTTGAAAGATCTTACAAATGAAGAATTGGTATACATCGAAAACCAGAGTCGTTCAGCCGGAGCGTTGAAGAGACTGAAAAAAAAAAAATTAACTGGAATCTACCAAAAAATTTGTATTGAAAGAAATGGATGCAGCGTTCCTCCAAATTGATCAAGAAATGCAAAAATTTGCAAAAATGGATTTGGATAATGAAAGATTCTTAAGTGTAAACCGCCGTATTCAGGAAGACCTTGCTTGCTACAAAGAAATATACAGGGAAAAAGGAGAACATACAACTCTAATAAAATTAGATATGTTTTTAAAAAAGGCCACTATGGCTTCTTTTGCTACTAATGATAAATAAATGGATTGTACTTATATAAGTACAGATGACGAGAGATTTTAAAAATGAATTACATAAATATCAATTTTTTTGTTAATAAATAACTACAAATTTAACAATAAAAATATATAAATATACACACTGTATATGTACATACATGTTTTGTTTTAATACATATCTTGTATGAAATTCGATTTACGACCAACCTGTATTGCTAATAAAAAGAGTTGAAAAAAATCGATACATTTAAAATTAAATTTTTAAATTACTGACTCTTAAAATTGTTTATGGTTCAATAAATGTGTGTCAAAACTTTAAATGTAAATAAGACTTTTTTGCGATGAGTTTTACAGGGATCCACACGCCTAAGTTGTGTGCCTTTATAAACATGTGAAACAACATTTCATATAGTTGAAGTTAAACATAACATGAAAAGTACTTGTTATATTGGGATCATAAAAAATTAACATCGACTCGGAACCACATTACGTTTTTGGATGCCAATGAATATTTATTGTAAAATGAATGTCTTTCACAAAATATGTACATGCAAACCATAAGGTGCAAAGATGAAAGTATTTAGGCATATTATGTAGCCAATTTTACAAGATTTAAAAACACAGGCGTGGTTTGTATCAACTACCAGCCAATGGGATTGCTCTGTAGACTTATGAGATGTCCCCCAGATGTAATGTAGTGTAGATCGGGCATTTATTGTTTGAGAAACTCCGCATTCATGTAAGTGTGACATTTTTAATTGGCTGTGGCAACTTCGGATGGCATTAATTTTTCTCCAGTCTCTTAAGAAGATTAAAACCAGTGTTATGATTAAAGTTATGTTATGATAAAAGTTATAATATGTTGCAGCGTAATCTCAGGATCTGAAGAGACCTTTATAGATTGCGGGCTTCCTCCGACATAGCTCAGACAGTATATAAACAGTACTCTTTGGTCAAAGGTTAATTCGTGGGTTCTCCTCAGCATATGCTTATGTGGTCTAGGGTATCAAAATTAAAGATTTAAATACAGTTAGCACGGAATGACATATATTCAAAATTAACACAAGAATACAAGATACAGAGACGATAATATGGGAACACATATATATATTCAAATTTAACACAAGAATAAAAAATACAGAGATGTTGGCACCTGCACTCATATAAATATTCTAAATCTTGATTGACAAATTAACTAGGCGCGACACTTTATATACAGTGTCTCAATATCGGGGTCACCGATTCCGTCAGTGACTGTATATGTTATCTCGAAGCCATCCGCCAAGACGTTTGAATTTGATAGCGCGGGTTGTGAGCGCCCCGGTACAATAAGTGGTGGGATGACCGTTTTCTTTCATCTGATGGCCTGGGCCATTCTCCATAGAGAATTGTCTGCAGTAGTCAGAGATTTGAGTTTTTTCTACCAGAAAGTATCACGCAGTTGTTTTATTTTAAATTTAATTTCTTTCTGTTGTTGGTTAGAGAGTGTTTTATAGTCGGGGTCTCGAGAACGCTGATAGTGTCGGCGGTTATTATTTTTGTATGTGATGAATGATTTAATGTCATCTGATAGTGGTAGAGTGTACAGCCTCAATGCCAATTTTCCTTGCAGCGAGAATTATTTTAAATCGGCCGGGTGTTTGTCCGAGGAATGTTCTAAAAATAGATTTCCTATTTCCGGTATACGCGCTTTCGGGGCAGATTTTGCAAACATTTGAGAGTCGTTTTTAAAACGTGATTTAAACTGAATTTAAATATAAACAAATATTTTTTTGCTAATAATGTTACGTTGTATAATGAATGGATGTTTATTTTATTAATTATTTGTTTTTGAATGGATTTAAAAGGTGAGTATATTGATTGAGATGAAATTATACATGACACCAGGCTGCCCCGTCGTTGAGTTTACCTGATCATACCTTTGACATCCGCGTCATAATATTTTATATTGTAAAGTCCTTGCACCGGTTTGATACGGTTGCAAAAGGATAATGTCTTCTTGTACTTCTTGTGTGCAGGGATTCAGGTAGCCAAGATAACTCCATGTAACAACAATACACTTTATTACAGAGCTCACAAGTTTAAGTACAAATATGTTAGATGTGTTCCGATTCACGACTTCGGTGCAGAGAGCGCACACCCAAGCGCGACAATTTTTTATCCCTTTCTTGCATTACAATAATCATAATTCTAATTTCATATTCCACACTCTATCTATAATCTTACTAATCTTTCGCTGACAAGCTTTATATTTATTCCTCTTTATTGCTCTTCCGCATATCTCCTATAGAAACAGTTTTTCCAAAGGATCCGGTCTGCATTCAGTCTTCATTAGTAAATTTGACGATTTATTATCTTAATACAAATTAAATTAATCAACTAGAAAGATAGACAGAAAAAAATATATTATAACATACAAAATGTATCTGTTGGCACCTACAACTAGTGACCAGCTAAACTATTATTTTAACTGCGATGTGAGATTTGAACGATGATTAATAACTGACTATTCGTAATTCGCCGTGCGATCACTGGCACACTAGAAACAGTTATTAATTGTTGCAATCAAATTTCAAACACACAATCACATAACGGTTTACATTCTCACTATTTCAATAAAAAACTAAATGTTGTCATCTTAGTTTTGAGAACCGTCAGAGTACCATTGTCATGGGAGACGCCGAGGATTTTTTTTCCTATGAATTTTAAAAACTGCAAGAATATACAACTGTATAGGTACTCCATGTAAAAAGGCTAAACTGGACCAATGAATTGATGCATTTTGAATTGTGGGTCAAATTACTTCTAACTATTCGAAAATAGCGTTTTTATATTTATTTTGCAGCTTGCATAAGGGGAAAACACAAGGGGAGGGGGTCTAACCTTTTAGTACCTTTTTACCAATTGGGGTTTTATAGGAATTCTTGCTTTATTTGTTAGAAGATTTAATTATGTTTTAATGGAATCATATAAATAATAGATTGTGCACAATATTTGACTCGATACTAGTCGAAAACTGTTATAATTTAGACAGCTATCCAACTGTAAAATATTGTGGACTAGGTCAGTTATACCCTGTATATAAATATTTTATTTCTTAAGAGTACTTGATCCTCGCATCAAAACATCAAATGTTGACTGATGTGATGTCTTCCCGCTGTCAGATATTCAAAGGTGATTTTTCAAAAGCACTGAATATGCCAGTAACCCTAGCGACTGGTTATTAGAGATGTATTCAAGTCACTCTGCATGTGCATGAAAAAGTGCATGCCCTTGTCCAGAAAATCATATAAGCTTTTAACCCTTCCCAAACCATGCAGTAACGTAGGTCTACCATCATAATTAAACCTGTAATATTTCAGTAAATACATGCAGCATAAAATTCATATTTTAGATAATCCTAAAGAAAATATTAGCGCTTAGGAATGACTAGTGAAAAACCAATTATGAAAAGAGAATCGTACAAAAACAATATTTTTTTCCATTCAATCCGCTGTAAAATTAATACGTTAGTAAAAATACAATTTGTGATATAAAAGACAGAGATCACACACTATTTTCACAATGAAAAGAACAACAAACATACAGATATAATTGTCTCATTCTCACTAATTAAATGAAGAGAGATAAGAAGGAAGGACACATTATATAGGACTTAATGAATGCTCTAAATTATGTTATGAATCATTTTTCCAAAATTGAATGCTCAATATTTAGAATAAATTCGTGCCATTAAAGCCATTTAAGCTAATAAAAACATTTTTTTTAACTGTTATTTACGGTAACACGAGTTGACAGCATGGCTGCATTCGGGTATTTTATATCATGGTATGGTAAAGGTTAAAAAGGCTTAGGCATTATGGAGACTCGGACAATCGGGGCACAGATAATAGAGTAACTAAAGCACTAATATTCTTTCATTATGAGCTGGAGCAATTTTTATTATGAATAAAGTAACGTTTGCTACAGCAGCAGGAAAGTGGGGCAGCACAAATTAAAATAATAATACGTAATCGAAAAATATCTTTATTTTTTATAACACTCAAAATAATAAAAAAACAGGAAATATTACTAAACAACTAACTTACAACCACGCGACTGTTGAGATTCCCTTGTTGGCTTGTACGATTCCCGCTTGCTGTACAAATGACATTGTAAAAAACCAATTACTTTATTACAATTCTGATATGTAAGATTGTTGGCGCATATTTAAAAATAAATTAAAAATTTGAAATTAGATTATCATTAGAAATCACATCCCTTTTATTGCAAAATATTACAACATAAGTTTTTTACTAGACTTTAAGGCCAGAGTGCTGGGGAATATTTGCAAAGATGAGAATCTGAATGTTCGTATCCTGGGCAGGGCCGAGTGAATTGTAGTTGCCTGTTTCGCTGAGGTACTGACTTGAGAAACTCTCAGCCATCATCTGTGAGCATAGCCCTCTCTCGTCCTATAGCTGCTGCAAAGTGGACAAAATATTCATGTAAACTGTGCTTTTAAAACAGTACATTTATATTTTCGTAGAAAGCAATCACTTTGTGGTTTGACATATTAGATTAAATAAAATACAAACACTTTATATGAAACCACGAAATTTAAAATACGTCAACCGGTTTCACTTATCTCGAGTTTCATCAGGACGTATTTAAAACAGTTATTAATACGTCCTGATGAAGCTTGAGATAAACGAAACCGGTTGACGTATTTTAAATTTCGTGGTTTCATATAAAGTGTTTGTATTTTATTTAATCTAAAAATAGTTTTAATTTGTGTACAATTGTGTGTAAAATTCTAATGCCGAAAATAGTATTTCATACTAACTTTTACTGTTAATCCGTAATACTCTATTATTCACGATTCGCGGGCGTTTTTTATATCCAAAGTAAATAATCTGTTCATGTAATTCACAGAAGCTCATAAATCCCTAAAACCTCGCATTTGTGAAACCTTCAACACTTTGTCAACATCTGTAGTTGGCTCCGCCCACTGGCTCCAACATGTCCAAAGAACGTGTTTGTCACATATTGAATCAAGATTTAGGCATGAGAAAGCTGGCCGCACGTTGGGTGCTCACACCGGATCAAAAACATATTTAAATGAACATTTCCAAAGCTCTGTTGGCGCAGTTTAGGCGCAATAAATCACAGTTTTGGGGCCGATTAATTACTGAAGATGAAATTCGGATACACCATTATATTCCAAAAACAAAAACACAGTCAAAACAGTGAAAATCGAAGGAAGAATTGGCTCCAAAAAAGAAAAAGGCTGTTCCTTCGGCTGGGAAAGTGATAGTGAATGTTTTCTGGGATAGCCGTGGAGTCGTCTTAATCGATTATTTTGAAAGAAGAAAAACCATTACAGGAGCATACTATAATCATTACTTGCCAGGCAGAAATAACGGAAAAAAGGCCACATTTACAGAAAGAAAAAAAAATTGTTTCATCAAGACAATGCGCCGTCTCACACCTCAGAGGTTGCCAGGGCGAAAATCTATAAATTACGGTTTGAACTACTTGATCACCACCATTATTCATCAGATCTAGCCCCGCGAGCGACTTTTTTTTGTTCCCTAAGCTAAAAGTTGCGCTCGGAGGACAGAGATTTTCATCAAATGAGGAGTTCATCACCTTCGTAAATAACTATTTTGCAGACAAAGACGAGAAGTACTATTTGGACGGGTTAAAGGGATGGAAGCATCGCTGGGCGATGTGTAGACTTACAAGGAGACTATGTAGAAATATAAAAATTAATTTAAAGAAAAAATGACTCGTTTCTTTGTCGGAACTAAAACAAAGAAAGAAACTAAAACATTCATGTTTAAAGTCATAGTTCTCTAAACGGCACCAACACATCGCAATTCGTGTAAATTCTCTATTTAAAAATTGGTATCAAAGATAAAATAGCGGAAAAATTTGGAATCCCGGGTACCTCTCTGGGTTCGATTTTGAAAAACCGCTGGAAAATAATAAGTGTCAACCATTAAGGCCAGAGAAGCGCGAGAAGATAAGTTATTAATTATCTTAAGGGTTGCCTTTCAATAAGTTTTCGTGTTTTTTTACGAAAATGTGGATTTTTATTATTCATTTACGAGGGGCAAGTAAAAAATAAGGTTCCTACATTTTTTTCAGGTATAAGGTATTTTTTATTGCAATAAATAAGTAAACCATCTGAAAGCTTGTACTTTATTCTATTTTTCTACATAGTCTCCTGATTTTTCTATGCATTTTTCCTGACGAGTTATCCACTTCTGAAAACCCGCTTCGAAGAATTCCGCCGCTAGGCCGCCGATGAACTTGGTGACCGCTTCTTTCACCTCTTCATCTGTATTGAAGCGTTGTCCACCCAAGTGTTGCTTCAATTTCGGAAACAAGTGGAAGTCGCTGGGAGCAAGATCAGGGCTGTAGGGGGCATGGTCAAGCAATTTCCAGCCGAATTTGTCCAGTAGGGCGGTGGTCTGTCGAGAGACATGCGGGCGAGCGTTGTCGTGGTGCAGCCTAACGCCCTTGGTCAGCCTTCCTCTCCGGCGATTTTGGATGGCTCTTTTGAGTTTTGTCAATGTCTCGCAGTACCTGTCCGAATTGATGGTGGTCCCTTTAGGCATAAACTCGGTCAGCAAGACGCCTTTTCGGTCCCAAAACACCGTAGCCATCACTTTCCCTGCGGAAAGCGTCTGCTTAAACTTTTTCGGCCTAGGCGATTCAGGATGGCGCCATTGTTTGGACTGTTCTTTTGTTTCTGGAGTGACGTAGTGACACCACGTTTCATCTCCCGTAATAATGGAGTCCAAGAATTCTTCGGTATTCTCGGCGCATTCTCGAAGAAACCCCTCGGCACACTTGACACGATTGTCTTTGTGGGTTTCTGAAAGCATGTGTGGGACCCACCGCGCGCACACCTTGCGATAACCAAGTTTATCGGTCAAAATGTTGTCGATGGTTTTTTCACAAACCTCAGGAACCTGGACAGCAAGCTCCCGAAGCGTTACTCTCCGATCTTCGAGGAGAATGCGCTCAATCTTCGCCACGACTTCGTCCGACACCGATGGCCTCCCACTCCTTTGCTCGTCGTGGACGTCTGTGCGTCCTTCGGAGAACTCCCTGCACCATTTGCGGACGTGTTGGACGCTGATGCAAGCTGTGCCATAAACTTCTTCCAACTGTCGATGAATTTCAACAGGTTTAAGCTTCTTCGCGTTTAAAAATCGAATCACCGAACGGATTTCACACCTGGCGGTAACGGCGATGGCGGGTTCCATAGCGGATGGCTGTCAGGCCTTTACTGAGCGTCGCAGCGTTTGCTCCCGGTAGTGGGGATGTAGTTAAGGGACCAACAATCAAGGCGGTGTTGCCGGATTTCGCCTAGCATCTCGCGTGGCGAGTGTACAGCGTAAGGAACCTTATTTTTTACTTGGCCCTCGTATATATCGAAAGTTATACGCTAGATTTGCCTTTTTGCTTAGACATTACCTTTAGACTAATTTAAAACTAACAAACTGAACGTTATTTGCCGTAGCAAAGAAAATACAAGCATTATAAGACAGACCGCGACCATTAAATTAATACTTCGCGTACCGAAAATTGTCCTAATATGCAAAATTGTCGCGTACTCAAAACATATAATCATGAAAGCCAAATTACGGAGACAAATTTGAGTCGAGACATATTAACAAAAGATTCAAAATTAATAAAGTTTTAAACCGCCGCTATATTTCAATGCGAAATTCAAAATGTTGACAGAAACAATATTTTGTAATGTTCCTTGCGAGGCTGGAGGCCGCGTGGACCGCTCCCTCGGACCGCAAATTTCAATCCTCTAGGAGTTCAGGATTATAGAAAGATTTACGACAGCACGCCGGAAGAAACGAGTTTAAAGCGACCAAGAAGACGGTCTCCTGCAAGTCTCCACCAAACAAAGGGTCATCTTTAAACCGTATATATAAACCGCTGTAAACATTACACAAATATTAAAATATAATTCCGTATTATATAAATAAAATATAAGTTTTGTCTATGGTAAATACCGATCATTACAAAAATTCGAAAACTGCGCGTCATTTTGCATTGACATTTCCGATAATTTATATCTATGACATTTTGTCTTCTATGACATTTGTCTGTGACAGTTCAGGCCCGCATCGAGAAAACGTGCAATACTCAGTACCGCAGAACGCGAGTGACAGATAGTATCGGAGATTTCAAAATTTTATAGAAAAATGCCTAAAATGTCAGGTGAGTACATTTAATCACTTATTTAATAACAAAAAGCACTAAAAATTATATTATAAGATTATTATATGATTTTCTTAGCGTCTGACAAGATATATTACAAATTGTCACAATTAACCTTACTTTTTGAGCTAGTAATGTCAATTGTATTTTTGTTTAATTGAATTTGATACAATTGTGTGGCCCGCTGATGGCACTGTTTGATGAATATGTTTGACGAAGGCCTCTCCTGAAGCGACTCTGTCGCTCTTTCGCTTTATGTTTATAAACACTTTACAATTTTTCATTATTTTTACATTCAATTTAACATTCTTATTTGAAAAAAACCTAAGATGTGTAAACATCTATTTTCATGTCTCATTCGTACCCATCAGCAACGCAAAGGTTAGAATGCCCGCAGGGGTTAGTAGGAATGTACATTAGCGCAGATTTAGCATGCACGCCCCCCCGGGGAGATGTTTTCATGCTTGCACTGATCAACGATCTGACTTCCTCCCGAAGTCCGCCGGAGAGATGACAGATGATGAGAGATGCAGTAATATTGACAATGTTTCCCCGGCAGTGCAAAGCGCGTACTCCTCACATCTTTCTGTGCTGTACTTTTTGACAGTAGTGAGATTACGTTCAGCTGATTTTCCATTCATGAATAATTTTTCTTAATATTTTGCAGTGGTTGGAACTATTCGACGCTATTCGTGGTTTTATCCGGATACGTGTATCCCCCGACAACGTGTGGTTCAGCAATATGTTCGGCACGGTCCATTAAAGCCATAGTGAGTACGCAATCTTTATTATGAAGGCCGGACGGTTCACATTATAGATGTTGTACTCGAAACGGTTTCTTAGTTCTATCTGGAAGCCGTATCTTCATCGCTTGAGAAGATCGACGTCTTATTTTCTTCTTCTCAAGGACCTCTCAATGTCACACATCCTGCTATTTGGGAAGTTTGTTATGATGATTAGTACGATCCACAACCAATATTACCTAAAACTTTAATAAATTATTATTTACAAGATTAATTTTGATTTCAGAAAAGGATCCTGAATACCAGGAATCAAACGCCGAAACACTGGACAAGGTCAACAGGCATCAAGCTTCGGTACCATATCCAAGACGTTCGCGACGACTTCAGCATGTAAGTATACCATCATTATATATCTAATATTTTAATTTTATTTACAACTTATTTGGTACTGTGCGAGCCTCTCAGAAGCCAAACTAATGAACTCCGCTTTAAGTAAATTTCACACTTGATATATTTCTGAAAAGTATGGACCATTTAAACTTTTTCTCGTATTAGCGTAACTAGCGTAGATAGGGTTTTTAATTCCGACAATCCTTCTGTGTGTAGCATGGTACTGATCCTGCGAGATAATTTGCAGACATCAATTTTCTTTGTTCAATTCCCATAACGTTCTTACTGGTTCATATTCTAACATCAGTTATCTGTCAAGCGAGGCGAGAGAGATTGCATTTTTTAGGTGATCGAAAAATTTTCCATGATTTTGAGCAGAAATAGAAAAAATTTCAAAGAAACAATACGCGTAAGTGAATTTTTTGGAAATCATCATGGCTTCTCAGAGGCTTATAAACAGGTATAATACGCTATACATAGAAGTCATCTTGTTTGATTCCAATTTAAAATTATTTTTCTTTCCAGTTGGATCCCCTGCCAGTGGATATGGACGTGGAGGGGGGCGGGAGGTCGAGAGGAGGAAGGAGGAACGTACATGGCAACATGTTACAACTGGACACGATTATCGAGGATCAAGCCAGTAACAATCCGCAGCCGAGAAAGTCTCGACGACTTCAGCATGTAATTTTACCATCATTCTATATCTAATATTGTGATTTTATTTACAACTTATTTGGTAATGTGTGAACCTCTCAGAAGACAAACTAATGAACTCCGCTTTTTGTAAATTTCACACTTCTTATATTTCTGAAAAGTATGGACCATTTAGGCTTTTTCTTGGATTACACGGATTAGCGTAACTAGCGTAGATAGGGTTTTTAATTCCGACAATCCTTCTGTGTGCAGCATGGTACTGATCCTGCGAGATAATTTGCAGACATCAATTTTCTTTGTTCAATTCCCATAACGTTCTTACTGGTTCATATTCTAACATCAGTTATCTGTCAAGCGAGGCGAGAGAGATTGCATTTTTTAGGTGATCGAAAAATTTTCCATGATTTTGAGCAGAAATAGAAAATTTCAAAGAAACAATACGCGTAAGTGAATTTTTTGGAAATCATCATGGCTTCTCAGGCTTATAAACAGGTATAATACGCTATACATAGAAGTCATCTTGTTTGATTCCAATTTAAAATTATTTTTCTTTCCAGTTGGATCCCCTGCCAGTGGATATGGACGTGGAGGGGGGCGGGAGGTCGAGAGGAGGAAGGAGGAACGTACATGGCAACATGTTACAACTGGACACGATTATCGAGGATCCAGCCAGTAACAATCCGCAGCCAAGAAAATCTCGACGACTTCAGCATGTAATTTTACCATCATTCTATATCTAATATTTTGATTTTATTTACAACTTATTTGGTAATGTGTGAACCTCTCAGAAGACAAACTAATGAACTCCGCTTTTTGTAAATTTCACACTTGGTATATTTCTGAAAAGTATGGACCATTTAGGCTTTTTCTTGGATTACACGGATTAGCATAACTAGCGTAGATAGGGTTTTTAATTCCGACAATCCTTCTGTGTGCAGCATGGTACTGATCCTGCGAGATAATTTGCTGGCATTAATTTTCTTTGTTCAATTCCCATAACGTTCTTACTGGTTCATATTCTAACATCAGTTATCTGTCAAGCGAGGCGAGAGAGATTGCATTTTTTAGGTGATCGAAAAATTTTCCATGATTTTGAGCAGAAATAGAAATAATTTCAAAGAAACAATACGCGTAAGTGAATTTTTTGGAAATCATCATGGCTTCTCAGGCTTATAAACAGGTATAATACGCTATACATAGAAGTCATCTTGTTTGATTCCAATTTAAAATTATTTTTCTTTCCAGTTGGATCCCCTGCCAGTGGATATGGACGTGGAGGGGGGCGGGAGGTCGAGAGGAGGAAGGAGGAACGTACATGGCAACATGTTACAACTGGACACGATTATCGAGGATCCAGCCAGTAACAATCCGCAGCCAAGAAAATCTCGACGACTTCAGCATGTAATTTTACCATCATTCTATATCTAATATTTTAATTTTATTTACAACTTATTTGGTACTGCGCGAGCCTCTCAGAAGCCAAACTAATGAACTCCGCTTTAAGTAAATTTCACACTTGATATATTTCTGAAAAGTATGGACCATTTAAACTTTTTCTCGTATTAGCGTAACTAGCGTAGATAGGGTTTTTAATTCCGACAATCCTTATGTGTGCAACATGGTACTGATCCTGCGAGATAATCAATTTTCTTTGTTCAATTCCCATAACGTTCTTACTGGTTCATATTCTAACATCAGTTATCTGTCAAGCGAGGCGAGAGAGATTGCATTTTTTAGGTGATCGAAAAATTTTCCATGATTTTGAGCAGAAATAGAAAAAATTTCAAAGAAACAATACGCGTAAGTGAATTTTTTGGAAATCATCATGGCTTCTCAGAGGCTTATAAACAGGTATAACACGCTATACATAGAAGTCATCTTGTTTGATTCCAATTTAAAAATATTTTTCTTTCCAGTTGGATCCCCTGCCAGTGGATATGGACGTGGAGGGGGGCGGGAGGTCGAGAGGAGGAAGGAGGAACGTACATGGCAACATGTTACAACTGGACACGATTATCGAGGATCCAGCCAGTAATAATCCACAGCCGAGAAAATCTCGACGACTTCAGCATGTAATTTTACCATCATTCTATATCTAATATTTTGATTTTATTTATAACTTATTTGGTAATGTGTGAACCTATCAGAACACAAACTAATGAACTCCGCTTTTTGTAAATTTCACACTTGGTATATTTCTGAAAAGTATGGAGCATTTAGGGTTTTTCTTGGATTACACGGATTAGCGTAACTAGCGTAGATAGGGTTTTTAATTCCGACAATCCTTCTGTGTGCAGCATGGTACTGATCCTGCGAGATTATTTGCAGGCATCAATTTAGTTTGTTCAATTCGCATAACGTTCTTACTGGTTCATATTCTAACATCAGTTATCTGTCAAGCGAGGCGAGAGACATTGCATTTATTGGAAGGTCGAAAAATATTCCATGTTTTCGAACAGAAATAGAAAAAAATTCAAAGAAACAATAAGCGTAAGTGAATTTTTTGGAAATTATCTTGGCCTCAGATGCTCATTAACAGGTATAATGCGCTGTACATAGAAGTCATCTTGTTTGATTCAAAATTAAAATGGTTTTTCTTTCCAGTTGGATCCTCTGCCAGTGGACATGGACGAAGAGGGTGGCGAGAGAACCGCAGGAGGGAGGGGGGACAACTGACATACATGGCAACTCGTTAATTAATTATATTTTAAATGCAGAGGTGAAGGTAGTTCTTGAGGTCCCTTCTCTGGATATTGCAATATTTGCTCCCCCTCAACCTATTCACTCTATTTCCTGATCTATTTTTTTTCTAAATACAAAATTAATTTATTATAGAATTTATCAATACAATTATTATGTTATAAAAAAGTTTATCAAGCGATCAATTAAATAAATGTAAAAAAATATATATTTTGTATACAATGTTATTTATAAATTATTTAATTAAATAAATATTATTTTTGTACTAGATAAGAAAGCATGCATGTGAGTACTGTGTACCCAATTTTGTTAATAAATTATTAAACAATAAACTTGTGTTTTATTTCTATTTGATTTATTTTTACAGAGCACAAAGTTTATTAGAATATATTTAAATTACACTTTATTTTTAATATTTAGAAATAAAACCCCCACAACCCGAAATAACATATCACAACAGCGCATCCCGTGGATTGCGAAACACACAAACGTCTCCATCCTCCAGGGAGCGCTGACTAACTTTAATTGAAATATTTTAGTAAACTGCAGGAATTTGGAAAAAAGTTATATGATTTCACAGAATTGAATTTTCTAAAATAACCTAAGATTTGTAGACATCTTAAAAACTTACAAGTTCCATTAATAATATATAATAATAATAATAATGCATTTATTCCAGCGTGATCGGGTTTTCTTCTAAGACCCAATTCGCCATAAAGATAATAATACATTAAAGTTACGAAACATTATTTATGTTATGAAAAGGAACCCAAGGAAAATACAAATAAATAAAAAGTTCACACATATATATAAATATAAATACTACATATATAAATGTTCAATAATTGTGATTAATTTACATAAATTAACTTCATTGTGGATAATGTTCATTCACTGTCGGTGAAGGAACAACTATAACCAAAGAGGTTATATTACAAGAGTCGAAACAAATGCGGCAATTTCACGAAATTCGTACGGACACGTCGATTAGTCATCTCCCGCCTTTCGCTGGTGACGCTTGGCTGACATAATTAAAACAGAGTGCGCTTTTTAAGTGGTCTAATTATTCAAAATGGCGACTTGTGCTGACAAACTGTGTTCATCAAATTCTAATAAATCATCAAAAGCATTAAGCGATATAAGATTTCACAGGTAAGAAGTAGTTTTAATTACTAGAAATTAATATGAAGTACATCATTGCGGATTAGGTATAATGAAAATAAAGTAATTATGTATTTGGATAAAAATAACTAATGTACTTGAACTGCTTTTATTCTATTTGAACTTCATCAGTCAGTCCAACAAATAGAATGGAATATATGTGTGAAAAGATTATTAAAATATTGGAGCAGACTAAAACGACTCTTAAAAAAATAGAATCATTAAAAAATATATTAAATGACCTGGATAAAAATGGTTTCATCGATTCGGAGCATTTTACCTTGCTTGATGACGTTAAAATACCAATTCAAGACCTCATTAAAAAAACTTTGTCATCCGGTTCCAAACCGAAGAAACACAGTCCCGGTTTGAGAACATTCGCTTTAACGCTTCACTACTATTCACCGAAGGCTTACCGATATGTTAGATCATTACTGAACACACATCCACTCCATACTAAAACACTGTACAATCGGTAAAAATCTATAAATGGCCAACTTGGATTTACCGAGGAAGCTTTTACGCCATTAAAAATCAAATGTTGTTGAATAAAAATAAATTAGTAATTTAGTACTGGATGAAATGCACATCCGGCTGTTTAGTGAAATAATTGGGAAGAATAAATATGGTAGTGTTGATTTTGGTGAACACAGAAACTCCATCAACATCGGTTACCACTCCAGTATTCTTGCCAGTTTGTATGAATGGTAACTGGAGGTTACCATTAACATTATTGTTTGTCGATAAGAGTTAAATTTGTGCAAAGAGCAAACTTAATGAAAATCTGTTTAAGCAAAGCCCACGACGCTGGAATAGATGTAATATTGATAACATTTGACACCTATCCTACCAATATATCAATGTGCAAGGAATTAAGATGTAATTTGACTGATCCCGATCATTTTGTCATAACATTAATAAAGACAAAGGTAGCCTTGTTTTTAGATCCACGTTAAATGGTTAAATTAATCAGGAATATACTAGCATCTGAAAAGATTTTTGTAGATATGGAAAGGCGGTATACGAGGTGGTCATCTTTTGGATAATTGGATGCGTTGCAAACCAAAGAACGCATTCATTTTGCTAATAAAGTTACTTCTAAATGCATATATTTTTAACAAATTAAAGATCTCTCATAGAGACGAAGCAATTTATATTATATTAAATGAGGAAAAATAGAAGGATCGCTTTACACAATGCAACATCTACCATTCCATCTGTTGATTGACCTCCATATCTATTTAAATTTTGGAAGTTGTATATATGTTACCGTATAGAAACATTGATAATTTAGTATCAAAAGAGATTTTTAAATGTAAATTTCTATGACAGTTTAAACATTCATTGCGAAGAAATTGTTGTGAGCCGTGCTGGATAGGTATGTGTCTATTCAAGTAAGGTATTTTACAAAATTATCAAATATGAAATCTACCAAAAGGCGGGGTATACAATAAATTGGTAATTTTTAGTGGTAACTAGTAAATGAAATGGGCGCATGATGAATAACACATAAATGAAGCACATAGTATTAGTTTAACGGAAACATTAGCCGTACTTTTGTTTCCGTAACTACCCACTACCTAGCAAATCTAATCCTGTTTACTTTAGTAACGAATCCCCACAAACTTGGTTGTATTCATTAAACTCGTAAATTCAGTAAATAAAAATATATAACGAATTTTAACCTTACACTATATTTGACAATTTTAAAATGATTAAAAACCTCTCAAAGAATGACAATGTAAATTTTTTAAACAAACAAAACATAATATAAATATTGACCTCAATAAATTAACAAAATTAATGTGAAAATAAAATAAATTTACGTAATTAGTTTGGTGAAAATTGACTTATGGTGTTATTGTAAGTGACACCCTTTACGTTTGGGTATTTTCGAGAATTGCCGATCATTGCCGAATAACCCGAACATACTACAAGATCTGTCTTCAAAACTTTTCTCCATACAAGAGGATAGTTCAACTCTCTGGATATAATCTCTTTGACAATAATGTAATAATTGTCCAACCTGAAGTCTCCCAAAGCCTGCTGAAGGCTATATAAAATGAGATCATTTCATAGCGACTGCTCAATATCATTGTTTAATAACAGGTAAGAGTAACAACAAAACTGTTGCGGTTTAGACAACATAATTATTATGAAATGGCCATTTGGGCAAGCAGTTTTTGATTAAAACTTACCATATCAATTAGAAATTTCTTGCACGTAAAGTCCAACAGAAGCACTTCAGACGCTGTAATTTTCTTACAGTACGGAGCACGGTGTCTTTGTTACTCTTCCTTATTCATCTGAAACACACGGTTTTAATAAATTGTCTAATTTACAAAACATATATACAAAATGTACATACATTGGGTAGGTGGTAAATAGGTATATATTACTTTTTTATAATAATAAAAAACATAATTGAACAGTCAAATATTCTAATGTGTCAAATTCAGGTTGAAGGATTAAACAGACGGCATTCAATTTCATGATCTCCTTTGAAATCTCTATTTATTAAAATAACAAGGCCTATTTTGAGAAGTTTTTTTATATATATATATATGGAGCGAAGATGTAACCAAACGTATAACACCCAGTAAATAATTATTTGAAATAGAGCGTTTTTGACAAGATTTTGAAAAACTTTTAAGTAAATTTTCAAATGATGCGAAATCAAATTTTTCCGCTATGTATTTGTTTTTTATTATAAACAAATGGCCGATTTTGCTGTTTGAAAGGTATGGATTTTATTTCATATTTACGATTTTTAATATTTGGTTCATTTAAGTGCAATTTAAATTTTTTAAATTGCTACTGTTAGCAGAATGTATTTAAACGCATTTAAAAAAAGGATTTTATATTTCTACCACTTCTTTTTGATTATATTGGTTAGTTTAAGTGCGATTTTAATTTTGAAAAATTCTACTGATAGCTAAATTTGTTACGCATTGAGATTTTAACTTTTTCACTTCTTCTTATTTTCCTATCAAAACACTCTTTATGGTTTTACAAAGTGTATTGACAATTTTAATTATTTGTTTAATCTGGAAATTGATAACAAAGTACTGCATCTCTGCAGAATACGTCTGCTACCGTGCGGTAGCTGTGCGGGAAGGCTAGTAAAGTTATTAAATATACAGTGGAAGTCGGTTACAATGCTGGTTTGCGGGGAGTGTATCTGACCTGTGGCATAAACGAATTATACAAAATAATGTTGTTTTTCATCGAAAAAATTAAAAAAAAATTAATTATTTTTACATTTTTATAAAATATTAATAAAAATCAATTTTGTTTACATAATTAATAAATTATGACAAATCTTTCAAAATTAATGAACATAACATATTAAACACTTAAGTTAGGAATAATCTCTGTTATCAGACTACATTTTATAGGTGACTGTCCACTATAATAAATTAATTTAGTAAAAGTTAAATTCTTTATTTATTTTCAGATCTATTTTAACACTTTTTGTGAGCGGTGCCGCTCTCGGGTCACAAGTACGTGTAGCGGGCGAAAACCATCGGAATGTGATAAAAAGTCAAACTTTATAAAAACGCTCTATCTTCCAAACCCTTAGTAATTTTCTAATGAAATTTGGAATACTCACTTACCACAGTATGGTCCTCGATATTGTACTTTTTGGAAACAAATCGCTTATATTTTTGTAAGTACATTGAGGCAATCACTTATTTACAGGATGTTCACTATGATATAAATGCACACAAAAATTATTGTTCTAATATCTAGATAAAGTATGGTATTTATAAAATATTCACCCCTATGAAGAGGTACATCAAAAAATGTACACATATAACTAGTAAAACTTTTATTTTTATGTACAGAACACACACGACACTGTCTTTGTGGATTTTTTTTTACCGCCGGTAACAATTTTAGTTGTTCGATGTTTTTTCATGTCGAGTGATAACCTCCCTGGAGGTTCGCTTTTGACTATATTTCTCGGTAACTGAGATGTGGATGGTCCCGGTTCCTCCAGATTCATGCGTCGGTTCCACAAGCATGGTCAGATATCCAAAATTTTCTAACAGTGCGCAAAAACATTTTGTATATTAGTCTTTTGGTTGGATTTAATGTTTTGTACACTTTAAAAGAAGTAAATAAGGCACAATTCAACAAAAACATCACAACTCTCTTGGTCCATTTTTTTGTTTTTCGTAATACAAAGTTAATACGATAAATACTGAACAGCACGATCAACGCCTATCATATATTTGTTATATTCTATAACACACTGAGGTTTGCAAGTATGTTGTCTTGTAGTCCAATTGATGGTGTGGCTTTCTAGGATAATAGTATACAAATGTATTGTTGAGATCATTCGAACATCTTTCTTAGATTTCTAGTGTTGCAATAATACATCTTTTCGTCAACGGAAAATACTTTGGCCTACACTAAGATTCGCCACTTTAAAACATTCTGGAAAACCTCGGTTTATTCTTACTCTTCCGCACATTCTTATTTTATGTTGTAGGAGTACTTCACTAATTTGCACACTATTATAATAATTATCCATATATACGTGATGCCACAAATTTTAATATGGACCGAGAAGCGAATGGATAGTCTCTAATAATTGTCTTCCTTTTCCGCTGTAAATTTCGAGATTGCAAATGTATCCTTTAGTGGCTTCACTAACCATACGCACAAGAACCCCATATTTTACTATTTTTGATGCATTATATACTTTAAATGAAAGTCTTCCCCACCACGGTACAATACTTTCATCCAGAGACAGTTCCCTTTGAGGGTTGTAGAGAGAAGAAAATTTTGGTATAAGGTATGTCACAATTGGCCTAACTTTTTCAAGTCGATCGCTGGGATTCGTGATGTTCTCATTATTAGAAAAGTGCCATGATTGTCATATCTGTCTAAAATGACCACGACTCATTATTTTTGAATAAATAGGTGTTTCAAAATACAGATCTGTTCTAGTTCGTTGTTAGGATAGTTCAATACAAAATCAGTCTTAAAAATTTTTTCATCTCTACTAGGCTTATGGTCTTCCATTTGATGAATTTCCTTATTTTTTTGATCCGTGATTCGTTTTGTGTGCGGTATCGATGGCTTTCCTTTATCATCATCTCAAGTAAACCATCTCCGATGAACAGTTTTACTATGTCCATTATGTTTTCAGGATCGCTTGGTGGTACACGAGCACCAACGTGACCTAAAAATGATTCGATATTAGGTGGATTGTCTATTTCAGACCATTCCGTAACTTTCTCTTCCTCCGCATCACTTTCTTCAGAATCACTGAATTGTAAGGGCATCACTGGAACCCTCCTCTTGCGAGGGAACTCTTCACTGTCACTTGTGTCGTAACTATCACTGTATTCAGGCAAATAATCCCTAGAAAGATCAGATAAATTATCTGCGAATATTTCCTCATCACTTTGATAATTTTCTGAAGTCATTTTTTCGAGTTTAAAAAGAAGTAATATAATTATATTCCGCTAAACAACAACACACCCGTTTTATAACACCGTATTTAAAAACTAAAATTCGAAGTGACTTTGTAAATTTCAGAAATACAAATATTGAGATCCACTTATAATGATTTATTACGGCGGACGGCCCGCAAACCTACGTTGGGTTACACACTTTAAATGCAACAAAATAAATTCATTTCAATCGCTATAGTGAAATCGTGCATTCTCACTCATTTATGAAAGAATAATCAAGTACAAGACAGAGACAGATATAATTTTACCATAATATACCTTCATTAGTCATAAAAAATATACCGCTTATCTACTCGACAGAAACTTTGTGCGCTCACTAATTTATTCAGTAATTGGGTGATTTCTTAAAATTTCTTTATCAATTTCTTACTCTGTAAAAATATTCACAGATTATCCTGATAACAATGGATTCTACATTATCCCAAACATGAAAATAAGTCAATAAAACTGTACAAAGTTATGTTGTGATGCGTGTGATGCATTCCTGTGAAACTCTCATGATGCCGGTCACGAATTCGACATGAACTGGTTCTCCCACCTTATTCTAGTCAAAGTCTTTACCGCTGACCCAATATCACGCAATCAATATGAGATTGCCTCCATTATTCCATGCCAGCGAATGAAATATCAATTTCTGTAAGGATAGTATATCATGCAAATTAATTTTGAACAATTCAATTAACGGCGCACTAGTGTTTGCAAATATTAATCATGTTTACCCTTCTATTAATGATTTAGCAATTCCGACATGGCGTCATCTTCACGAGACGATTGCCAACCTCACCGCGTAATGTCCGGCCAAGGCCGCTTCTGTGACGGGGGCTCCAAACCCTATTCGCCCCGAAGTCGTCGCGAACTAAGGATTGCCTTGATTCGAATTTGGCGCTAATTTCAAATGCCACCAAGGGCATTTATTTCCAACATGACAATACATATATCAAAGCCAGTCGGTTTAATTGTGATTGTGTCAAGGTAGTTCTTAAATATGTATTTCAAAGACGCAGATTGCAGATGCACTGACGTATGTAGTGACCGGAAACATTGAAAATATTTTTAATTAAACATATGTTAGGATATATTATTTCGTCACATTTCTACATTGCATCAATGGCATATTTGCATAGAAATATTGCACACGATTTTTCAAACTTTTTATAGGTGTCACAATTTGAAATCTGCTTTCAAAATATGCTAGATTTGCCGCGTGAAACGTTCATGTAGTTGAGTCAATATTCTCGTGAAACTCTTCTACAGATGAAATAATGTCGTCTAAATGTCCACCATCCCCTGCCACTGACATTCTTCGAATCTGGTACCCAGGATTTGAAACTCTATGACACAAAGCGTGTGGGATATTGGCTATCTCTTGACAAATATTCGCCCCAAGTTGGGTTATTGTGGCTATCCAAGTAAACATGACTTTTGAGATAACCCCATAAAAAATTAAAGAGACGTCAAATCTGGGCTGCGCATGGGATGTTACCTCTACGCGATATCAGTCACTTTTAGGGCAAAATATACACCTTACTAATGTGTACATTAATCGTCGGAATAAAATAATAAATAATATAAATATATACAAATAGGAAGTAAACTTAAAAGCCAAACCTGAAAGATCCGAAATACGGCGACAAAAAGTTTCAAAGCTTCAGAAAGCTTAACAGCTCAGCTCAAAAACAACTTGTTCAAATTTATAATCACAACTTTCAGTGAAACTGTACTAAATTAAACCAGATTATATACCAACATTGATATTTCCTAACAATTCAACTTGACAAGTCCTAAACATAGACAAGAGATGCCCAAGTGTCCTAAAAGACAAAAAGCTCATAGATAAGACACATAAAAGCTCAATTTGAGCTAGAGTTGGGACGATCTCGAATGAATAGAGGTAGGAAGTTCGTGAGGGAAGTTTCTTGGAAACAGATCACAAAACGGCATCGTGGTGTTTTAAATCGACAATATTAAACAAAACCATAAAATGCATCAGACATAATAATTTTAAATTTAGAACATTGATTTAAGTAGCCAGTAGTAAATATATGTAGGCACTTTGCCGATTTCAAAATACTTTCAATAGAATAATTTCGAGTAATATTAGAATTCAACATAACATTTGATAAAACATGATGAAGTGCATTTTTTTCCGTTGCTTTGTGATAGGAAGCATTCCGAAAATTTATATTAATAACAAACCCGATTTAGTTGCATTCCATAGTTAAGGCGTCACATTTAAAAATAATTAAAATTTTCGTGTTTTTTTACGAAAATGTGGTTTTTATTATTCCTTTATATCAGAAGTTATACACTAGATTTCACTTTTTACTAAGATAAGACCTTTACACTCATTTAAAATTAATAAACTGAATATTATTTGCCATAATTAAGACAATACAAGCATTATAAGAAAGACCGCGATCATTAAATTAATTTTCCGTGTGCCACAAAATTGCCTTAAAATGAATTCTTGCATATACGAAATACATTTTTTTATAATCTTGAAGCCAAGATTACGGAAACAAATTTGAGTTGAGTCAAATTAACAATTTTTTTAGATCACCATCTATTTACACGTGCTGTGATCGTAAGACGAAGTAATGTATTTATTCGTTTTGTTTTATTCACGTGCAAAATTATGGATACACATTATTTCACTAGGGGCTCGTCGAACATTATTTATGTGCGGCGAGTCATCACCTACAATCCCGTGATCGACGCATAAAAGACGACAAGGTCGATAGAATAATGACTGGTGACAATATTTTGACGTTTCTTATAAGTATTGTGTTTTAATACGCTCATATTTCTTAAAAATATAATATTTTCATTTTGCATGTATATATTATATTCATGTTGCCTGAAATTTCAATTTAATATAGATAACTTTTTTTTTAATAATTATATTTAATTTTTGTAATGAAATAAAATAATAATTTAAATAAGCAGAGTGCCCTAGAGTTAGTAGGCCAAACGGAGCCTACGGTTAGGAGACATCACTTGTACGTTAAATAAAGCTAACTGAGATTCAAAATAGTAATGTTCAAGAACAAAGTTATAATAACTTTATTTTTATTTAACAGTAAATATTTTTTTGTAACTTATGTGGTAGTTACATTATAACAGTAGACGTGTGTTAAATTTCATTGCGATGGGTAAATAATATGACACAGTGCTGATTTTGTATAGACACTAAATTTCATAAAAATCCCAAAAGTAGGGTGCGCTTGGATTATGTACTGTCTTTATTTTATATAAACCAAATTAAAAATACTTTACAATAATGTCTAGTTTGAAAAAATAAAAATAAAATTGGTGATGTATCATATTGAATAAATAAATATAAAAAATGGCGATATTTCTTTCAATATGCTGAGATATAAATTAAATCGAAGATATGATCCCCTCATTTTTTGTGGAAAATGTTAAATAATACGAACGTGACAATTAATGATGGTAATTGTGACTGTGATTGTGTTCGATTGTAACGATAATTGATAAATGATTAACGTAATTCTTTGAGCAATGACTGGTACACTAGAAAGTAAGCCTCCGACAGTTAAATCGTAATTACCAATCAACGTTAAATCTGTCACCAATCATCGACACAATCACAGTCACATGACGGTTTACCATCACTAGTGTATATCCTTTTATTTTTCGCCCCTTAGCTATGATTTAACCATAGACACATAATCAAATTAGATTAGATAGAAACTATATCTCTTATCTATGATGACGTGTCAAATTTGGACCCAGACATCTCTTGTCTATGACCCAGACATAGACGCTCTTTGCCATACTCAAGTGAAATTTGATTTCTGGCTTTCATTCAATAAGTATTCTATTTATCCATCACCATCATTTTGTGGGTACAATTCATTACGGATATTTGCCTTCTCAAGACGATTTTTCTCCACTGTTGCTGATGCAGAGCCGTATGTGAATACTTTTACGGCAATAGTAATCGGAGTTGATTCATCAGTGACCACAAGAATATAGAAATCACTCAAAAGTAAAATAAAAGCCTTGTGTGGATGATTAACCTGTTAACCGGGCGGGACGTATAAATACGTCAAACGGACACGGAGGGAATCAGTATCATTTCGCTATTGAGAGTGGTGGAGGTGTTGACGGGTACGTACTTACACTTACCTACCTATTTTCGTATTATATATTATTTACTTATATCTTTTATATTTCTCACCTTTTTATTTTAGAATACATTTTACATACATGACGAAATCAATGTACCGGCAGGTAGAAAAGGAGACATGAGTTCGTCATCGGAGTCAACTGACAGTAATTTTGACTGCAACACGGAATTAAGCGATACTGAGAATGGAGATGGTGAAGAAGTTGATGAAGTTGGTCCTAGCAGCAGCAGCATTGTGTCTGAAGAATGGCTACCTCAAAATGCAGAAAGACCACCATTTCCATTCACTGCAAAGTTGTATATTTTGAGTGAAAGCCAATCTGAAAAGCGATTGCCCGAAGATAATATTAAGCTCCTTAAACATGCAATTTCTAAGTTTAATGTGGGGTAATTAATTCCCCAGGCCATTGCCCCGGATAAGACTTATCAGACATCGCGAGGAAGAATAAAGTCTACCTAATAAAATACTCGCGATGTCTGAGAAAACCGGGGTTTTCATGGGAAACGACAGGAAAAATGAGCCGAGTTTCGGGGTCTGGCCGCCAGGGGGTGGCTGCGCTGGACCGAAACGGGGCGGCGGGGGGACTGTCCTCGCCGTCCCATTGGATCTCGGCTCAACGGAGCATCTTGCGCTCCCGATACCTTTGCATGTAAAATAAATAATGGTCCAGCGGCTGCAAAAATCATTCTCTCTCGCTTATGATCTCGCACCGCTGGACTCTGAAGAAAAATTGTGTTTTTATTCATCTCTACTTGACCTCTGCTGTTACATTGGATTTTCTGGCTTCCCGACTTTTGCTGCGACTTTTGGACCGAAACTGGAAAATACTTTGACTTGGCTACTACACTGGACAACGATTTTGGACCCCCCTGGACCACTGCACGCCGCTGCAGATATCGACGTTTGAGCTACCAGAGCGAACCGGCGAATCACCCCTGACGCTTTAGTCTTGTTTCCCTGTGTGGAACACATATTAAGATTCAAAGACAAACTTATGGTTTTAAAATGGAAGGATAATAAAGACATATTGCTGCTCAGTTCTATTCATAATGACGAAAAGACAATGATTGAAAAGAGAGTAAAAAGGTAAAAAAAACAAATGTCCTAGATTATAACAAGAATATGGGCGGTGTAGATTTGGGAGATGGAGTTATGGTGACCTACATGGCTGTCTGTAATAGGCTAAAAAAAAATTATAAAAAATATATTCTACGAATAATTGATATGTGCTGCCTCAATGCATATATTATATACAAAATAGATAAAGGTCATTTGGATCGATTACACTTTTTGATAGTGTGTAGAAAAATTGGTAGATAACAACATAGTGAAAACCCACCCAAAGACATCACGCTTAGTTGAAAGGTATTTTCCAGAACAAATGAAAAGTGATATAGGAAAATCTAAATCCAGAAAATCCAATATATTATCAATATACCAGCGTGTATATATAATATATTATTATTATCATTGGTACAACATATGTGATTCTGATCTGTACTTTTACAGTATGTGATGCCAATGCCAATAAGCACATCTATATTGTAACATTGTTTCATTTCCATTAAATAGTACGATGCAACACTTGACACGGCACCTTTGAAACATCAAGAGCTCTGCATGTAAAACGGTAAGCGACAATCACTTAGGTCAGCCCCTACTTCAGTTGCAGGAAGAGTCGTGGAACCATCAGCCTTTGTCGTGAGACCATGACAGAATGAGCATTAATTCAAATCAAATGAGTCAACTAGAAGAATACAGAAATATTTATTTATCGAAAAAATATTTTAGTTGCTACCTCCATTCGAACCTGGACATTTTCCTATCCAAGGAAATACGTTATCCAATTTCGCCACGTCAACTAAAAGATTTACTACAAATTTATTATAAATATTTCTGTATATCTTTTTAATTGATTAATTTAATTTGACTTAAAAATACCACAGAATTATGTTCTGAAAAACTGCAACTTCATAATACGTGTTCTCCATTGAAAATAAATGAGCATTTGTTTATTTCAGCTAGTGACAGTTTTATAAATCAACAATGTCACTTGCAGACTTTGGGATAATACTGGCTAGGACTGGATCATTTCATTTTTTGATTAAAATATCATTTTTGAGACATCTCGGATACTAAAGGTTTATAATCTCGATCCGTGAGTGTGAATGTCAGGGGACGCCTGGCTTAATTTTGATAGAAAATTATATATTATTTCTTCAATCAGACAATCACGCAGCTCGATCAAAAGAAAATGAAATTGTACGAGTTTATCAATTATTATAAAATTTCAAAATGTGATTTTTCTAAAGTAAATAAAATGTGAAAAGTTTAGAGTATAGTTTGTTTGAAAAAATAAATACAATGGATATTCATTCCAAATTATGTTTAATTATAATATAATTGTTTTCTCAGCATCCAAGGTAGATCATTTTGCATTGATGTTCTAATCTTTTCCATCTATCATCTTTCATTTTGTTTCGTTTGATAATGGTCATTGTCTTGTTTGTGTTTAGTTGAAGACTATAATATATGCTTCGCATGTATTAACCACTCGTGTCAGTAGTACTTGGAGATCTTCCACGGAGTCAATTAACAAATAAAACCAATTCTAAATGATAAATTATTGAATTATTGTGGTACAGGTAGAAATGTTTACACTGAATATTATGCTTATGTTGGATTGTAGGAACTGTATCCGGTGACGAGTTTTTCTAATAATGGCCTAAGAAATGGAAAACACCTTTCTATTGTTAATTTTCAAAGAATATTTTTTTAAATATTTATTACAAGAACATTGTGATTATTTACTTTAATAAATTATACATTCATTTTATATTTAACCACTAAGAGCTTCATATATACAACAACTTTTCTTCATTAGGGTGATTAAAAACTAAAACCATGTGTAAAACTATTTAAATATTGTGAGAAATCAATTTTAAAAAAATATTAGGAAATTAATTAAATAATAATTTAAAAATAAATCTAGTACCTGACTAAAATTGTTACGTTAATGTTGAATTCTATATCCTTTCATCATAACAGTTTTATTCAGGTACTAGATTTAATTTGAAATTATCTTCAATAGCTGGGTTCTGGTTTTCTATTACTTTCAGTTGAATATGTCCATTCAAATTATGTAAATAAAAACACTAACCTTGTGTAACTGGGCTGCAAATCGCTGATTCTTTTATGACGATTGAAACGTGGCTGGCAGTCTTCTATTAACTTCCCAAAACTCGACTGGCCAGCCTCCGAACATCCGACAAACCGACTAAATCATGCACAATCCATATCTCGTAAACACTGCTGAAAAATATAACCGTTCTCCAGCGTGTCCCAACAGAAACAGTTTCACTTTTGTTTTTCCTGTTTAAATTTACATAAATGAAATGCACATATTCAAGTTTCAAATCAGTCCTACCTACCGTAGCATTTATATATCGCCTAAACAAATTTTTTTAAAATCATTTTCTAATTCTTTTTTTTTCAAAACAAGAATAATTTGACATATGGTTCTAGTTTTTTATCACTCTGATGAAGAAAAGTGACTTTTTCCAAGAAACCGGTTGGTGTATATTTTAAACTCATGATGGTTGAATACAAAGTTATTGTGTAATCTTGTACCTGAGAGCCAACATGTTTTAAATCCAAAAAGGTAATTTAACAGAAAACGCATTTTATGATTGTTCACCAGTTTTATCTCATATAACTTTTTTTTTTTATAAAATTGTAATTTTTTTGAGGTTGTATTTGGTTTTGTTAAAAATTAGGTAATTAGATATGTAAAATTAAATTTGACATAAATAAATAGTTTGGATGAAGATTGGGTTATACTATTATTTTTAAATGATTATAAAAATAGTTATTTTATTCAAACATATACAGTTAGAATATAGGTACCTACTACAATAAATGTTATTTAATTTGACAGCGGAGTGACTAAAAGAAATCTTGTTGAAAATAATCTTTGTAGTTTTCTGGTATCCACTGCGGCATTGTCATCAAGCCATGATATTGCAGTTTGGATATTGGCTTTTAAGTTGGTATAAAAAATATCAATATTCTTACATTCTGATATAAATCAACCATCTCAAACTAAAATCAAATGATGTTCTGAAAATCATCTCTGTGTACCTGAATCCAAACCATTTTGGATATGGTAATATTGTTTCCAGATAGCGATTTTTTCTAGAAATGAATGGCTCCAATGTGTTCTTATATAAAGTGAAAATTATATAAAATTATGTTGAATTTAAATAATAAAGTAATATTCACAAAATTACACAAATCATTTGCAACTTTTAGTTCTTTCTTTCTATAACGCTAAGACGTGTATCAATTTCTATGTGTGTCTTGATAATAGTTATCATTTTGAATGATGATACCTTTCGAGAACACCAAAATAAAGCATGACCATCATCATATTTCTTTTTTGACCATGGCAATTATTTGGCTGTACCGTTAACCCTTTGTGTTGATTTAATACAGGATCTTTGACAAATTTTAGAAAACATTAGCAAATCTTTTCTCGCCTCTTCCCCCATTTGTTGTAAAGTATGCAATAATTTTGTGTATCAATTGGATCGTAAACTCTGTAATTCAGAGTCCATAGTTTCCTCAATTAATAATTTAGATTTTTGGTCAAGTAAGACATTAGCCGACATTCTGGAGATCAGTCATTATCACCTTCAGTTTCCTGTTTTCTTGTAATGGCTCTGTTTGATGTGTGATTTCATTCTATTAATAATATTGTCAGACGGGATAATGCTTTCATTTTGTTGACATGATGATGCTTTCGTTTTTGATTGAATTTTATGAATCCGATAGTTGACTTATTTCTTTTTATAACGTATTTATAAATAATACTCCTCTTGAAATCTATTAATAATATTATATGTGATGTTAATAACTTTTGTATAGGTACTACATTAGTGCACAAAGTAACTGACTGTTTTTTTTATCCCTCAATATCTTTTGATATGATTAGCATTGATGGAATTAAATGATTTTTCACTGACCAGCGAGGTACAGTTATACCCACATGTTTTAGGATACGGCGGTTTCAATCTTCTTTCTGTAGACGATGGTAACTTTTTCCAGTGATTCAGTTTTAATATTATGATACAGCAATTTAGAATTATAGAAGATTCACCACTAGATAGAAATTCTGAGAATGTAAAAATGTGTTCAGTCAGAATTTGCACTTAAATCATCACCTTTATATTTTTGAACATTATAACTTTCATTATTAAGGAGAACACATTTTATTGCGAAGTAGTAATTATTCAGAACATAGGTCTGTGATATTTTTAATACAAATTAAATGTTAATTAGAAAGATATAAAGTATATGACTTTCAAATAATAAAACGATAGATGTATTAATTTGAAAAGTGTAACATATAGGTTTGAAAATTTGTCACCCAAAGTACTGTCTCATGTAGCATAGTTAGTTAATGCTCGTTCTCCGGATTGGAAGAGATCCAGATTTAATTTGTATTAATTATAACTTTCATTTAACGACTAACTGAATAATAATATCAAAATCATATTACGTTAAAAGAATTGAGTGTCAAAATGTCCCATGCATATTTAAATTGTTATGCCCCAAAATTACAATGTACTTAAGACATTATGAGACTGATTATTTTTGTTAATTTAAGGAATATAGACGTAAAACTCTCAGGAACTATGGAATATAATGCATGAACAAAAATGCATTTAGGTCATTTTGGGTAAATATGAATTTAAGACATGTTGGGGTCTCAGGTATAGTATTCATTATTAATAACTTTACTTTTACATTAATATTTCCATGCATATAATATTTATTAAAGATAAAACAGAAGTTAAAATTAAAATTTTTCGAGATCAGTTGAGTATTGAGCCCGTCAATGTGGAATTGTGAATTTTTTTATAGTAAATATCATAAATAGCAGGTTTGGGCAAAATAATTTTACTTGTTTTCTATTTTAGGCTTGTATTGTACAACAGCTATAATTTATGGCTCTCGTGAAAATATTTCTGTAAAAATTCTGTACATACTCTTGAATTATGCCTATACACTAAACAAAGTCCATTTCGAGCGAAGAGTTGCGTGGGTTAGAACCACCGCACTGACAACACGCTAAACAGCACATTTCGCCTGCTCAGGATTCAGATCACATGCTAACATTTTCATCTTCATCATTGTTCGGTACTACAGGTTGTCCAAGTCCAAGGCCAATAAGACAAGTTTCTTAAATAATATTTTCCAGATCGATACCTCAATCTACCCATATCATTTTTAAACTAGTGTTTTGGAAATTTGTAGTAAGGATGGTCGAGGTTTTTATAGATTCCTCAATATGATCTGTGTAAATGCTAAGAACCAGTGGTGTAACTATATCAATGCAGCCAATGCGTTACATTGGGGTTCACGTTAGATAAGGACCCAAAAGTTTGAGCTATAGAATTATGTGTATTACGAAAACATATGAAAACAATATATACAGTAGGAGTGCATAGTTAAGGACCAGACCATCACCGTAAAGCGAAAATCACTTTAAAAATAAGGGAGACGACTAATTTGGTTTTTACTTTCTAATGGATAAACTACGAAGTACTAATATTTGTATGCCTTATATACAATACTTATTTAGTGGTCCCTTTTTCCATTTTGCATTGGGGCTCAATTTATGTAGTTAAGCCACTGCTAAGAATGCCCGTTAATAAAGCTTATTTACAGAATCCTCAATATCAACTTGTGCATGCGAGGGATGCACGGTAAGCCTCAGGCGCAAATATAAGGAAAACTCCTGCAGAATCCTGCCATCAAAGCTTGATCCTCCAGGTTGATGAAAGGGGATGGCCAGCATTTTCTGTAAAAAATAGACTATAACGATTGCTGGTCGTTGAACGGTATCTGGAAAGCAGTCTAGAAGTCAGCGATGAATCTAAATGGTATGGATATCATCCACAGCGCTAACAGAGTACTTATAGTATGAGTCCCTGTTCTTCTTCTTATTCTATGGCACTACATCCCAGTGTGGGATTTGGCCCCCTCCACCGACTCTTATCCCTGGCCATTCTTGTCCAGTTCCCAGTCCCTTCCATCCAGCTCCAGTCCTCTTTCACACAGTCAGCCCACCTCTTCCTTGGCCTGCCTCTAAGTCGCTTCCTCTGGGATATCCACATGGTCATGATCTTTGGTTCCCTGTTATCTGGCATTCTTTCGACATGGCCAGCTCATCGCAATCTTTGGGACCCACAGAATCTTACAATTGTTGTTTGCTCAATACAATGTTCAATCTCATGATTAATTTTTATTCTGTAAATTCTTTTTTATAGTGTAGATCCATAGATTTTTCTTAATATTTTACACTCAAAGACTGCTAATTTGTTTTCTTCGATTTGGGTTAGGCACCACAACCATAAGTGACTACTGGTCTTACTATGGTTTTCTATATCAGCTATTACTAGCTTACTATTCTCGACCCCAGCAGTTTTTTAAAAGCGTAGAAGCTTCTATTTCCAGCTAGAAGTTGGATCTTCAATTCATTAACTGAGAAGTTACGTGCCAATATAATTTTAATACATATAATATTGATATGTAACTTCTCGTAATAAATATAAACATAATTTTTCTGATATTACTTAAAAAAATTGTCCCGTGTGTCTTGGTAGTAATAATATTATTAATTACTACTATTAAATTTAAAGTGATTGCTACTGTTCCGAGTCTTGCCAGGCCAGCAGAACATCCAAGGCTCAGTCAGGCTTATCTATCCCTTCTCTTTGTTCAGGGGTGAGTATTCACATTTATCTATAATATTTGAATCAATTTAGACAAAAAAAAAAACCAAACATATTGGTTTTTACAAATGTTGATAGACAGACGGAACGTCGGCCATCTTGGATGATGTACAGTGTTGTTGCAGGAAAGATCATTTAGAAATTATTGTGTGTAATAGTATATTTATTTAATATATCATTGGATGCCCAAGAAGATATACAATGTTGTGATATTCATAACTCAGATCTACCCATAACCGATATACAGTGTTGATGTAGGGATACTCTCATATATACAATTAAAGTTGGACTGTGCCTGTCTTACTAGAAAAATCCCTGTTGAGACAGGCATAGTTTACAAGCAAGTGTATGAGGTAATTAGTTACAAGTATTCAATGAACAAACTGTTACCTCCAAATATATATATGAATAATTAGAAATTACAATAATTCAATATATTATTTTGAATAAATTTACAACAATAATTATTATATAATTAATCAGTATGTTTTGGGTGAGGGCCGCAGTGGGTTGGATTTTTTTATCACTCATACAATTGTACGCAATAATTATTAAAGCATTTGAATGTTACATAATATACTTATATTATGTAACAATACGCAATATACCGTAAAATAATTAATATCAATAGCCGAAAAATGTAATAACCTACCTTAGATTGTAAGAGTGAAGAGTTCCAAGATTGATGCAGAAATAGGTGAGTTCTTTTCGCTCCAATTCCATGTTTCAAAACAGAACACTGGTTTGAAATTGAAGTTCTCCTTAGTAAACAATAGTACAAAGTAATACATATGAGGAACTATCTTCAAAACGATAACGATAAAAGGGAAACAAATGTGCATGTGTGAAGTATGAAGGATAATCGTTCAAAGCATCATTCACAAAAATGTTGCGTTGAACATCTAACAACATCTGGAAGCAATATATATCAAACATCGACGTTTTTAAGTATTCTTAGATTATAGTCAAAAAATTGCTATTTTTTTACTATTACGAAGTTGAAGTAAATGTATTTAATGAAATATTTCAGAAGACAACAAAGTATTATGTTTCATAACACTTTTAAACCATCTACATAAATTACAATTAGGTACTGATTTGATCTGAGAATATTAACAAAGGGCTCGCCGGCTTAAGTCAAATTTAAAAAGGAGCTCGCATGAGCCCCTTCCACCCCACCTCTGGGTGAGAGTATCAATATTAGATCCACTCATATTACAAATCAAAGTTTTAATTATTAGTTTTATGATTTCAGGATAATTTATAATTTTTTTTTATCTATGCTTGCATTTTTAATTTTAGTATACATTGTTTCCTGAAGAAGATACCATGGGTATCAAAACATGTTGATTTATCAATAAATAGTGGTTTAAACAAAGTGTTTTATCTTATTAGTTATAATTTATTGGAATTTGATTACTCTAGATAAATGATACTGGAATCCTTCATTTAAGGCATGTATCGACAACCTTCACTAGTTCTGGGATTATATTATCATCCTCTTGTTGATTCGTGGACCAAAGTAGGTAGATCGTACCAGATGTATTGAAAAAATTAAAAATGTTGGTAGTCGTTCATTATTTATTAGCCTGTACTATAACAAAGCTAATATATTCACATGTGTAGACATGTTTTATAAGAAAAATGATAATGACGAGCTTGTAGGATCCTAGGGTGATTGTTTAAGCTTTAAACAATATGCCTGTCCTAAAACACAATGGTTAAATTATATCAGGCAAGTTGTCAGGCAAACAACGCCTTGCACTTGAATTTTTTCACTTGTTTAATCTTCTTCTTCTACCGACCTGTATTAATTTCATGCAAGACCTCGAACGTAGAACGTACCATGTTAAACACTGCAAAAAGTTTATGTTTATTTAATTATTTTTTGTGTCCGTAAGTAGAATGTTATTGTTTGTAAAATTATTCTTTATATGCTTTGAATCTTTTTGCTTGCAATAATTTATTTTCGAGATAAATATTAAATGACTCTATTATCCTGAGAAATATCATTAAAGACCATGTCTTCTGTAATACTGACTTCGGTCAATAATACATTTTATTAATAGTATCTTCATTATTCTCGCCGTTTGTACGTCGGTCAGACTTTTAATAACAGCCCGCGAGCGTGAGCCATATGCACGCGTCATCATCAGCCATTCTACATCTACAGCTGGATAAATGCCTCCCCAAGTGTCTCCCACTTTCCACGTATTTCCGCAGAGTACCATGATAGTCAGGCCTATTCTCAAAATTGCAATATTGAAATGAAGGTGATTGTTACACCAACCCTCAAAAATAGTGTTATATTTGAATGAGAGAGAGGGAGAGAGAGTGAGGGAGATAAACGTACCATAATCTGTCAAAACTATCTGTCTATTTTTGAGGGTTGGTGTAACAATCACCTTCATTTCAATATTGCAATTTTGAGAATACGCCTGATATCATCAGTGCAGCGGGTTTGAGGGCGGCCGGTCTGCCTCTCGATATCCCTCGGATGGATGACAGCGTTTATTGAACGATTGTTCGTCCACTTTACAAAATAAACACTTGCGACGTTTTGCAACACATACGTTCAAGCGAAGACGTGAATTCAGAACTGTGCGCGGCGCGAGAGACTGAAGTGTCGCGTTTAGTTCATACATGTTTGGGGTAGACTTTGCGAAATATTATGCGATACACATGCGCAGCTTTATTTGTCATATCTAAATTCTTCCGTTAGATGGTTCTAGTTAACAGATTAATATGAGATCTTTGCGCGTGCGTTAATACATGATATATTAAATAAATATTTGATTAAAATTTATTTCGCAGAAATTATACTTATGCATAGTTTTTTTGATTGTACGCAGTGCACTCCCCTGGCAATGAATATTATAATGTAGTCTTTCGAGTGATTTTGGTTGCCCAAACCTGATTTGGAACTTAACCGATATTTCGGTACAACCATGAGATTGTTTTTTCTTCGCTAATTTGTGCCAACATTTAATAAAAAGCGCCCTTCAGACAAGGAGATTTTATATAGAAGGGTCCATTGTCTGAACGACATAAAGAAATGGAGACAATAATGTCGCTTCCCCTATCTGTCACAGAGCCCTTGATTTAGCCAAGATTTGAAGGTGTTCCTAAGAGTGCGTGTACACGTATTCTTGTCTCGAAACTCACATAAAATACAGTACAGAGTGTGGAATGAGCTACTGTTCATTGTGTGACCGACCGATGCATACCGACGTATACCGAATTAAATCTCCGAGATGCGAGAGCAAAGTTTCAACCGTCTATACTCACTGTTGAGATAACGAACCTCCTAAATTTTACATGCGTGAAAGATGTGTAGCGGACGCCTCCCGTCATCTATGGATCATTAAGCAAAGCGCTTATTTCGCGCAAAGAGGTATCACTCAGTAACCAGAATACACTGGCTATACGCGCCGTCTAGCAACCGACGGCCGCCGTGAGGTCTCCAGACTCACTCCGTTTCAATCAGCATATTTCAACCTATGTAATTTTTTTTTTCTGTTATAAGTACAATGATACAATACAATAATTTTTTTTTCTTCTTCACTTCTCTAAAAAGCATATACTTGCGCAGAGAAGAGGATTACATATTAATTATAATAAAATAAAATAGCATCGATATAAAAATATTATAAGTGAAAATATTTAAAGTGTTTTTTGATAGCGTTGATTATTTTTTTATTATCTTTAATCATCCTGATGTTTTCGGGTAAGCTATTAAATTATTTTTTTCCTATGTGTATATAGGGGTGTTGTACAAATGATGTGTTGAATTGAACATAAAAAAAATTTAGTATATAACACAGTATCGTAAGATTACGTTTCCATTCAATTTCCTTTACTGCCTGCCATCGTAACTACGATTAACATCGCGACACCATCACAGAACGGTAAACCGACTTGGGGGCGGATCACCATTCCCATATTATCCTTCTAATATCATCATTCATACATATCACACAGTCACACAAATCCTCCATAATATATGTTTTATTTTATGTGAATTGCTGGGGTGTCAACCATTTTCGAAATAGATTGTAAACTGTTTTCAACGCTTAAAATGAGATTTGGTATTTTTGTAATGTAATAATCAATAATTAAATTATTAGGAGAACACATTCTTAATGTGAAGTTGTAATTATTCAGAATAGACGGTCTGTGATATTTTAAATATGAATTAAATATATTAATTAGAAAGATCAATTTTATCGAAAAATATTGTTGTTGCGCCACCGGGATTCGAACCTGGATCTCTTTCCTAACCGGGGAAGGTGCATTATCCAACTATGCTACAGCGACAATTTTCGAACCTATATGTTACCTTTTTGATATTAATACATTTAATCGTTCCATTATTTGAAAGAGCCATCTACCTTATTTTTACAAAATCTCAAATACTTTTGAGTAAACTGATAGCAGACGCCAGAATTATCAATTCATTTTTATTACATTTTGGACACATTTATTGTGAAGTTGTAATTATTCAGAACATAGCTCTGTGATATTTTAAATATGTTCTGTATAATTACAACTTCACAATAAGAATGTGTTCTCCTAACAAATAAGTTTAGTTAATTATGATAGCCTAGAAAAGGATGTAATCTTTTGTATATATGTCAATACTGACATCAAGAAGGAAATAAGTATCAAAGTATGCATGTATGACATGCGTTTTTTATTTCTAGACTATCACAGCTTACTATTATACGAGTATAGTATTGGCACGACGGCACGCAGAACCCGATTACAAAGAATAATGTGCTTATTTAAGTAATTCCAATGCAAATTATATTCCCAAACCAAAACTTATATTTTTAATTTAATATTTTTAATTTAACTTAATAAATTTGATCCCTGCATATTATAATTGCGCTTGGAATCTATTTTATCCATTGTATCTGGGATATGTTAGTGTCATTGCCAAAAAATACTAGAGTAGCAAATATGTGTCGTTAATATTTCTAGGTTATGATTAGTTAAATGTTTTCTCTTTTATTTGAAATGAAGTGTACATTGTTTTTATTACAAATCGTATGATTTGTCATCTCGCGTAGGCAATCATTTGCCAAATATACGTTCGTAATGTTTACGTTTGTTCAGTAATTATTTATGATCTCAATTTTTTCAACAATGTTTTTAAATGGAATGACGAAGAATAATGAATAAAAAATGTATATATAATTAAAAATTGATACTTAAGAACACCGTTTGTACAATTCCAGAGAGGGAAATACAGATTGTACCAGCAGAAACGCAGTTGCTTGCTGCTAGACCCTGAGGGCGGGTATTGTGGCCGCTTCGCGGTCCATAGTGGCCGCTACGCGTCACGTGGTAACTTTTGTTCTGAAGGCACATCTTTCAAACAGTTTCTTTGGAGACAACTCTCAGTTTCAACGTAGTTTACTGTGAGCACCCCAAGCCTCAGATAATTCCTTTACGCTTGCACATCAAACGTCAATGCATTGAGTGAATTTGAATTTTTCTAACTGTAGTTAGAACGGAATAAATGTTTGAAATTGAATGCCTTACGTTTGTATAATATTCAGTTGTAGGTATTTCCCGCCCCTCAAAATAAAGGGTATGGGCCAAATATAACAAATACCTGATCTATATTGCTTTCTGTGAAAGCTAAACTAAGTTGCCCTTTCGAGTGGGCCAACGCAAGCACTTTATTTTTCACATTAACTAATTGAATTAGAAGTGAATGTGAATATGCTTGTGACATAGTCGACAGAAGTCGTTGAGATCGATTTGGTCATGTGGAATGTATCAACGAGAAGAGAATGGCAAAGAAATTATATGAGACGAGCATTGAAGGAAACGGGAACAGAGGGCGTTTGCGTCTGATCAGACAAACAAATATTGAAGCAGGGTCCTCTCTAGGGGCGGACGACCCGGACATTTATCCGGGGCGGCATTTTGGATGTGAATATGAAAATATTGATAAATTAATTGGACATTTAATTCGATGTCGATATTTTATTTGGCTACAATCACCGTGCAATTTATATTTACTATTTACTGTTTTTGTCTAAATGCTAAAAATTATTTGCAATCCTTAATTAAAATTTAAATAACAATAAAGGCTAGGTATTTATTTATTTTTGTTTTAACAGGAATAGAAAGGAATATCATACATTGATTTGTTTATTATCTTTAATAATAAAAGGGCGGTTTCGTTACACAATAGCATTATAAATATGAATTAAATATATTAATTAGAAAGATATACATATAAAATCAATTTTATCGAAAAATATTGTTGTTGCGCCACTGGGATTCGAACCTGGATCTCTTTCCTAACCGGGGAAGGTGCATTATCCAACTATGCTATAGCGACAATTCTCGAACCTATATGTTACCTTTTTGATATTAATACATTTAATCGTTCCATTATTTGAAAGAGCCATCTACCTTATTTTTACAGAATCTCAAATACCTTTGAGTAAACTGATAGCAGACGCCAGAATTATCAATTCATTTTTATTAAATTTTGGACACATTGATACAACTTTATTATGTTCTCCTAACAATAGTATTATTCTTGCTAATGCGTCAGTGGTGATAACAAGTGCATGTTACTCCTATGTAACGTCATTTTAGGGCTTAGGTTATAACTTTTTTTTTCTTAAATGTCAAATCAAATTAACGTCTGCTGTTTGTTAATTAAGGGGTGTTTCAAAAAAGAAAGCCCAAAAAATTAACAACATTGTTCAATTTTGCCCCAAACCTCAGTGTTGCCTTAAGAATGTTGCTGACCATACCGATAACTGCAGCAAGTGGGGAAAAGAGTTTCTCTAAATTAAAATTAATTAAGAATTTTTTACGTTCCACCACCAAGCAAAATCATATTAACGGTTTGCCCATTTTGGCGATTGAGCATAAAATTGCCGACTTAGAGAAAATAAAAAAGTTTGCAGAACTGAAAGGGAGAACCTGATTTTGGCGTAGTCGATGTTGCTTTTGTTAAGTATGAGTTTTGTTTGACTGTGCAGTGATGCATTTTTGTAACAGCGTTAAAAATTATAACGCGGTGATGGTACTTTTTAATTTTTACTGTTTCGTAGTACTTAACTGTTAATTTTATGTTACATGTATTTTTATAAATATACGTTATTTAAAAAGTTTATGCTTAACGGGGCGGCAATTTGTATTTTTTCCGGAGCGACGTAAAAGCTAGAGCGGACCCTGTGAGAAGGTGATAGAAATGGATGAAGCAAGAGTGGTATACTAGAAAAAAGGCTCTGCGGGAAAGCGGCTGGACAAGGGCGTTCTGTGGGCGTAGGCAGGTAAGGCGGCAATTTGACGGCGGAATGTAAATATTAGATGTAATATAAATATTAAAATTACTCTCGTACAAAACAAAACACTCGGAGAGGACACTTTGAAAGTTAAATTCGCAGAATTGTGCGAAAACAATCCGATATGTACATCCGATATGAGTTACATACGATTAGAAAATATTAATAGGCTAATTGTTGTCATTTTATTCCGAAAAGGGAATTGCCAATTGGGTTATAAAACAAATACAATGGTGACCAAAGAAAGGTTAAATGTGCTTTCCTTCTGTTGATTTTGAAGAAATTTTGATTTTGATTTTGATTTTGCGGTAATATATAATTTTATACAGTGGTGTTTCGTGTGCATCGTTAAGCTAAAACATTTTTTAATTTTTTTTATTAATATTAAAAATATAATACAATTTCAATAATCAGTGGATATATATATTTTAACATTTGTTTCTTCTCTATGAGAGTAGGACTCGTGTATAGAGAAGGAGTATGTACGAGTTAATTAATGTTTCAGTTAGTCTGTGTACATATTTTTTTTACTTAAGATACAAATTTATAGTAGTTTGTAAGTTTTCTAATTGTGATGGGGAGATCGTTAAAAAAATTGATGTCTTGATAAATATAGTGATTTTGGGTTGCGGTATATTTTAGTTTTGGGATATCAATTTGATCTCTATATCTTGTAGATCGGAAATCGCTTCTAAAATTTAATTGATTTTTAATTTTGAAAATTTGAATTATTGATTTTTTTTTGTATATGTCTACTATATTTGGTACTTTAAAATCTGTGAAAAGTTGTATACTTTGATAGTCTTATTTTTTTTTTAGAACAATTTTTATTATCATTTTTTGAGTGATTTCTAATTGTGACATTGAAGTTTTATATGCACCTCCCCATTCAATAATACCGTATTGCAAATGCGACTGTACAAACGCGTAATGTATTATTTTCAGATATGTAGGTGATAAGATGTTTCTGAGTCTAAAAAATATGTAGGCAGTTTTTCTTATTTTGTTTGTGAGATTATATTCTAACATATTCTAACATACTCTAAGAATATTTGAATACAAGTATAATATAATGTATAACGTTTAAAACTGATGGTGTTAAATAATGCATGCCATAAATAGATTGGTGGACAAAGATAAATATTATCAGAAATATTTGAATATGTCCAAGAACACACATTTCTTTAATAAATATTATCCATAACAGTTGACAAAATCCGATGATTGTGGGTGAGTTCATTCTTTTTTCTAATTTAACTATATTTTTTAAATATGAATTAAATATATTAATTATAAAGATATACATATAAAATCAATTTTATCGAAAAATATTATTGTTGCGCCACCGGGATTCGAACCTGGATCTCTTTCCTAACCGGGGAAGGTGCTTTATCCAACTAAGCTACAGCGATATTATTTTTAGCGACAATTTTCGATCCTATATGTTACCTTTTTGATATTAATACATTTAATCGTTCCATCATTTGACAGAGCCATCTACCTTATTTTTACAGAATCTCAAATACCTTTGAGTAAACTGATAGCAGACGCCAGAATTATCAATTCATTTTTATTAAATTTTGGACACATTGATACAACTTTATTATTTAGGAGAACACATTCTTATTGTGAAGTTGTAATTATTCAGAACAGACGGTCTGTGATATTTTAAATATGAATTAAATATATTAATTATAAAGATATACATATAAAATCAATTTTATCGAAAAATATTGTTGTTGCGCCACCGGGATATTTTTTACTTACATTTTGTATTGAATTTATATCATAGACAAATTATAGTGGATCGATATCACGTTTTTAATAATAATAAGGGCTGTATTATGAAAATTGCCTAAGGGCGGCACTTTACTTAAGGATGTCACCGCGGCTTGATGGTATGCTAGTTAGTTTTAAGAAGGATTAGACGATCGGCTTAGAGCGCGAAAGAAAGGCGAAAGTACCGTGTCGGGTATGGCACCGTTCTACCCTACGTTTTTTGATTGTTGTGTTTGAATTTTTAAAAAGAATCGTCGGTTAAAGAGTCGATGACGGGCATCTCCATGCGGGAACTACCGGGGTACTTCCTCTTTACCTGATCTCCCCCCCCCCCCTCTGCCTTTTACTTCCTAGATTGTTTGTTTCGGATGAGAATTAAACTTTTTGCATCCACCCGTCGTCAGGGGTCGGCAACGGATTTATTCTTATTTTATAAGATAAATAATAAACAATTAAAATGATAAATTATACTAAAAATAATCAATTCTAGAAATATACTACAAATAAACTTTTAAATATAATGGAATATTAATAGTTTTTATAACCTTCATTTATTTGAAAAATCAATAGAAATATATTCTATTCGGATTCTAATCGATTTCTCGGTAAATTAACAATTTTTCCTTCGACTATGAATATGATTTGATATTAGATAAACAGTATGCCAGTACCTACGTATTCAGTGTAATGGGCCGTGTCCATGGAAAGAGATGAGATGAATCTCAATACCTATTTTGATCTGAAAGAAAACTCAGAGATCATCTTGAGATTGATAGAAAGAGACAAAACTTAAATCCGTGTACACGACGTTCGATTTGATATCAAAACATGTCCGTACAAACTTCATCTAAAATAATAAATACCTACAACTATTTATTCTAAAAGTTAGACAATTTTTTTCTTCTTCTTGTATTCTATTATCCGTTCAACGGACGTTGGCTATAATCACTTTGATTGACACATAGCGTAGTACGCCATTTTAAGAATGTATATATGTAGAATGGCCCTCGCCTCACAAATAATGTTCCAAACCCCTCTACTATATATACACATCATATAATGTATATTAAATTACTAGTCTGCGAGGAAATCTCTATAATAATATTATTATTATAAATATTTTGTATGGATACGAAGAAGGAGTGAAATGAAATCGCAGCTGTAGCTTGTGCAGAAGTTCTGGATGCTGCAATACGCTGCCTGTACTCACGTTGTCTCTGCGCGTTCGATTTTGGAGCAGCGATTGTTGGCCCAGCGAATGGCGTTGCAGACGTGGATGCGGCAGCATCTTGCACCTCCATGGGTACATTACTCCTTGACGATAGTGGGAGATCCGTGAGATTCACAGGTTCGTCAGGTTGGTCTGCCATGGTGTGACTTTAGGCGGTTCTGCGAAAGAAATCGTTGATAATTTATTGTTAAAAGTATATTTGTTATACGTTACTCAGATTTTTAATATGCAAGAATTAATTACTTAATTCCGCAATTGTGTTGTTGTATTGTTGTAATATAAACAATGAAAACCACATTGACATTTCACTTCACTTTATAAACAGTTGTAAACAGATCACGTGTAGGTACTGTAGGTGTATAAGTTGTGTGCTGCCGCTGTCTCTTTTCTACTCAGACGCATCGACCAATCGAGTGGAAGAGAGATAGATGCGGCACAATCCGAACGGTAGGCCGATCGTGCCTCTCTATCGCTTATCCGCGCTCTCGCTCGCACGCTTGCCTTCGGCGTAACGCGACAAACGGGACAATGAGTCATGTTTTTTCGTGCGTGCAGCGGGCGTTCATCGATTTATAAGACGTTGTCACGTCAAAAAATAATATGTTACTTAAACAGTTACTTAAATAATGTTTATTTAAAAAGTATAAAATTGTGTAATAAAATATTTTCTTTTTTTTTCTGGATTATTCTCCTAATTAATAATTATGTTATTATAAAGTTAATTTATATTTTATCAACATTACCGACCGTTGCAATTGGTTAAATCTTTCGAGTCTTGACATAAGCGAAATAATAATTTGAATTAATGTCGACGCAGAAAATGGTTGACGATGAACTGACATCAGCGACGTGAGATGATTCTCACGTTTTACCATATTAATAGCGAAGTGCATTGTTTCGTTGTATTTCTTTGGGCGGATAAAAAAATAGAAGCCGTTAGGCATTCAAAGGCTTACGTACCTTCATTATCTTCCCGTAACGGGAATCCTCAGGGTACAATGCCGGGACCCGGCGCCCTTCATCTCGTAGAGCAGCGCGAGGGTCGGGGTGGCTCACCCTTTTGTCTAATATACTCAAGACAGACATGAACACTTTTAATGTAATTTATAAATATTTAATCATATTTGAATCTTATCAATGATTATTTTTAATATAATCAGCGTATATTAAGAAAACACACAGTGTATACAATTAATGTGGATAGTGAAGGAAGACCAGCTCAATATTATATAATTTAAAAAAAAATATTTACACTTTCGCGAGTAGGAAAGAAAAGAACACGCTCAACGTGACCGGAACCTCGCCACACGTCGCACTTCACATGGCTCGTCTTTACAGGCCGGCAGTTCGGCGCAAAGTTAAATCAATAATTTTTACTTTGTGCAATTGAGGTGTTTACGACGCACTAGTAATTCTGTGAGATAACATATCAGTTGTCGAGTTCTGAGAAATTTTTGACGTTGTAGGGTTTTCCATAACATCCTTTGTAACAATACATGTAATAAATACTAACTATATGTATTAATTAGAAAGACATACATGTAAAATCAATTTTATTAAAAATATTGTTGTTTCTATTGGGATTCGAATTCCTGGATCTCTTTCCAATACGGGTAACGTGCATTAACCGACTATGCTACAGCACACAGTACTTTTGACTACAAATTTTCGAAACTATATGTTACACTTTTCAAATGAATACATCTATCGTTATTTGAAAGCCATCTACTATATTTTTGTTTTCTCTTTTATATATTCAATAACAGTACCTAAATATATATCCGCGAAATCGTATTATGGCTGGCAAATATATTGAGCATCCGTCATCCTGTCATCTCATCCATGTCTCATGGTCATACCGCGTCACACTCTATGGTTAGTTTTTTATGTACGATAGAACTGTCAAATTATGACAATATGAACGGTTTGTTCGTTTTTTCAAGAATGTTATTAAGTGGATACATATATTTCAAATTTAATACGTGAAAACACAATTTGTACAATTCCAGGGACAACAATACAGAATGCATATCGGTTATCGCCGATTGGTTTTCTGTCAGCGCAGAAAGCAGAAAGCAATCGGCGACAGGGGTTCCGTAGAATCTATATTTCATCTAAAGCAATATAATAAGGATGCACAAGTTACCACGTGGCCGCGAAGCGGTTACAGTAGTCACCCGCAGGGCCTAACAGCAAGTAATCGACGACAGCCGATGAGACCCTGACCGCGCAGAGGTCACCAATGGCCGCGTAATGCAGTTAGCATATTATCTTTCATACCTGCTAGTATGAATGATAGTCTGATGTTGCTATGCGACATGCGCTGCCGGGCGGACTGATATAATTTATATGACCAAGGCCTCTAGCGTAATATTGTCTGTTTTAGTTGTATTAATGTTTTTTCTGCATTTTTTCATCATATTTAATAATAATAATGAATAATTACACACGAAATAATGAATTGAATCAATACACCATCATATATTAGAATATGAGCCAAGCAAGATAATATATTTTTAATATATGTGAGATTTTTTAATTAAATTTGGTGGATAATCGAGCGCGTGAAAAAAATTATAGTTGTCAGTTAGGTTAGGTTAAGATTACAAAGCAGAATCAAGCAAAAACTCAGGTTAGGTTAGGTAAAGATTGCAAAGTGAAAAAACGCTGAAGCAGCTCAGGACGAAACCGTTCTTGACCGTCATTTTTCCTTTCCGAAATCCTCGGGACGAGACCAGATGACAGTGGTGGGTGCGTAATATATTTCGGGGTTTTTTCTCGGCTGTGGTTCGAAGGTCGAGGGGGGCCACGATTACCGGGTTAGAAAGGAAAAGTGCAAGACGGAGGGAGGGTAATAAGGGTGGCATTTGTTAAGGTGTGCAAACATACCTATCGTGCATTTAGTGATAATGTGTAAACATCGCGCGGGTGTATGTACATATATATACACAAAACCATGTTAAGCTTTACTTCTACGTATTTTTAAATAAATATTTATGAAATTTATCCATTATTAATATATTTTTTTGTCTCAGGCCCTAAATCATCCAACAAAAAATAGTCTGGCCGCTCTTAAATCGATGATTTTTACTTTTTTGTATTCAATATATAATTTGGAATCGATGAAATATTTTAATTAATCGAAATAATCGCAATATTACGTTTGTTTTTAAAATGCTTATATCTCTGACATGGCTGAGATTAGGCACATATTCGTTGGATACCCATAAAAGTAAGGTATCCAGTGGCGTGCAGTAGGTATAGATTTAGGTAATGCTGTTACCAATGGTATTATACAATCATATGTAATACAATATATCTACTTTCGTTTAACCAACGTCTTTGGAGAAAATAAATCCGTCGTTTATACGATCCTACGATGTATTTATTTATAATTTTAGAGTACTATTAATAGTGTTTTTAAAGTTTAAGTTTTATCGTGAAACAATACTTTCTTATCCATATAAAAAAATGTATGGACGTTTTTAAGAACACTTTCTATGACTGAACTTGATTAATTTATTGTTTGAAAATCCTTCACGTAATAACTATAGGAAATAATTATTTTTATTTAAGGTTAACGTAGGAAATAGTTCTGCCAATTGCTTTTTATTTTTCTTAAATAAAAAACCAATCCATGCACCAAATTTAAAGAACGACCATGAAATCAACAAGTTAAAAACAGTAAGGTAGTAAAATTCGCAAATTAGTAAAAGATAAAGTAGACAGAGAAGTAAACAGCATAGGTAACGACTCCATACAAAACAAAGTAAATAGTCATTTATATGACTTGAGTAATTCACTAGCTTAAAGACAGAACTGAGTAATGTAAATAGCACGATGCGGTGATTAAAAAAGAGCGCCATGAGTACAGCGGTGAGAGTTCGTGAGTTCTTAGAACTGAGCTATTGAAGTCTCTACTGGTACACAGATGGCGCTAATTGCAAAATAATGTTTTCGCTTATGTTAAACTAATTTTTAAATGTATATTTGTTTCTCAGAAATTTTAGTTATGCACAGATTTTTTGCTTGTATGCACTGCACGCCCCTGAAGGTATCTATAAAGTATTGTGGACTGGATCTGTAACATTCTGTATAACTTTCTAAATGTTTTTTTTTATTCTAATAATCTTTTTTGAGAATGTCAGTTGAGATTCAAAGGTTACACCCAGATCTCTGACTTGTAACGATTGTGGAAGGATTTCATCACTCGGCTAGTAAACGTATTATACTTTTATTTTATTTCTAGTAAAACTTATTACATGACACATCTCAGATCAAAAAGTTCAGTTACATTTTATTGTTTTATGTTTAATAGTTTTAAAAGATTATTTTTGTAACATGTAACGGTCTTGGGTATTTCTAATTGAAATTAATATCGGTGAATTATAGAAACGACTGAAGCGTTGTATTTTGATTGTGACATTATTTCCGATAAGATATCGAACTCATAGTACTATATATTCCGGATTCGGAACCGAGTATAAGCTGAGTATGCAATTGGCGGGTGATGGCGCGAATGCATTTATAAGAAATGAAAAAAAAACATTATATAAAATTGTTCAACCATGAAATCACAAATGGTTTAAGATGGTTAAAATATTATTAACCCTTCCCTAGCTATGCAGTAACATAGGTCTACCGAGCCAATTAAATCGTATTTCTATAAATATACACAATGTAAAACTTACATTTTACCTAGTCCTAAAAAAATCATTTGCACTCAGAAATGACTAGTGGAAAACCAATTATGTAAAGCGAATCATAATAAATATAATCATTCTTTAATTCAATGCTATCTTTAATTCATTGCATGCTATCTGCATTAAAAAATAACACTTGTACTACGTGAAAAAGATCATATATTAATTTAAATGATGAGAGATAAAGATGAAGATCATGTTAGATGGATCTTTTGACGAGTGCGTTACAGGAATAACGTTTGACAATAAAATGAACGTATTTAATTATTATATTTATCATTTCATATTATATTTAAAGTAGCTACGTTATTAACTATTTTAAAGTCATTTAAGCTTGTAAAAGTATTTTATTCCCATTTAAAGTGTTAAAAAAACTCAAATTTCTTGCAGTAACACGAGTTGATAGCATGGCTGCGTAGGGTATTTTTAGCATGGTATGGTAAAGGTTAAGACATCCACAACCAGACTATGCTGTCATTATAGTTTGGTTTTAATATTGGTTATTAATATTCACAATTTATACATATTTAAAGCGTTCAGTTCAGTTTTAACGTTTGATTATAAAAAATAAAAATATTTTTAAAAAATGACATCTAGACATTAATGTAATTATCAGTTTTGTACAATAATAACAATCTTACGTAACATGTTGAATGATCTAAATAAATAAATTATACACATACATGATTGAGGATGGTGTACTCGCGTTTTTATCAGATGTTGGTAGACATGTTAACACATTTTTTGAAGCCGTTCAAGAGGATTTGTCATAAAATTCATCATTTAAATGAAATAATATTTTTATATGGACGTATTATTTCAAAGTGCTATACATTCGCAAGCATTTGACCAATGACTACAGCCGTAATATTAACGTAGAATATTTTATTAGTTGTTATCCTGTTGAAATATGTTATTTGTTTTAAATACTAATTTAATGTATTCATTATAAATATAAACATATAAAATCAATTTTGTCGAAAAATACAGGACGTTTGCAGGATTTGCGCACAAATATCACCTAAAAACACAATAAATCCGTATAATTATCTGTGATGTCTTTGGGATTAAGACGATGTGTATTTTTCATCGCACGAGAACTGCCTGTAGGGTGTGTATGTGTGTGAAAAGAGGGCTTAAAAATTGACGCGCGCGGGAGCGCGGTCTCCTTCTCTGCCGTTCCCATATTAATACGTGTATATTATTGTATTTGTAATTGACACCTGACGTTTTTCATAACTGAATTATCGAGAATCATATGTTAGGTAGCTAACATTGAGCAGTCGCAGACAACTCAAGTATTAACACTATCTATTCTGAAAGATTGATATAATTTATTAAACATTAACATTAATATAACGTTTTAACTGCTGCTGGGGAATGACAAGCAAAAGGTAAGGCGTGAGACGGCGATCTCTGAGACATAGTGTGTACACGAAGACTATGAATGAAAACTGAGAGTTGCCTCCAAAGAATCTCACGGGAGTAAAATCTCATAGATCGTATCCCGGCACGTTCAGACCTGGGCCATAAACCATAACTTGGAGAAGCTTGTTGTGGTAAGGTATGTTGAAGGAGCAAGAGGGAGATTCCTCACCCGTTGGACTGACAAAGTGAAAAAATGATCTGCGCATGGTGCAGAAATGGAAGAGAAGTTTATAAAGATTACGATCTTCAGTCATGAAAGACAGCTTGTAGTATTGTCAATAGAGTAAATAAAGGACCACCGAAGATGACAAAGAAATTATAAAGCAGTGATGATATTACATAATGTGTAGCGCCTAATTCCAAAACTCCTTAAAACAAATTTCGGTTGATTAGAGTTAAATATGCAGTTTTGTCGATTTTTTATCAGCTATAATGCAAAACGCATTGTTTCTCGCAAACTATTGAAATCTATTGAAATTGCATGTTCAAATTCAGGGTTAGTTTCAAAATACCACATAGCAGACAGATTATAAGTTGCTATTCTCCTAAATCAAATCCAGTATGACTGCCAGAATGATATATACTGAAAAAAGAAACATTAAATAATCATTTTTTGCTTTCAGAATATACGTTTTCATCCATAACTAGAAAACACACAGTCATTTTAGGGGGTTTTGGAATTAGGCGCTACACGTAACCGGTTATTTTTGAATGATGTAACAAATATTGTCAGTTATAGCTATCGTGTCTTCTTCTTCCAGTGCATGTCCAGGGTCTCACAGTTGTTTCTTGAATTATGAGATGCAGAATCTGGTTATCTTTCTACGTGTCTCATGTTTCTTTTCACGTTTTAACCATTTATATTTCCTATCGCGTACGGATTATTACATTATCATTTGTAAATCTAAAAACCGTATGTCGATCCCCATCTCAAATGCTTTAATTCGCTTTAGCATTGTTTCAGTGAGTGTTAATGATTCCATTCCATATAAAACTACAGGGAACACACCGTATCATTCTCATTCGCAAATTTAAATTTAGATCATGGATGCGCAATAATACAATTCGGGCTTTCTCTACGCAACATTTAATGTTCTCAGTTTTCGTTTAATATGTAATCCAAGTAGAATATTTTATCTACACTTTACAATCTTACGCGTATCAGTGGCGTAGCTACGCCAATGCAGCCAATGCGGTGCATTGGACCCCACGCTAGGTCTGGGCCCAAAAGGTCCGCGCCCTAAAACAATTTTGGTATTGAGTATCGCTACTTTTCCCATCGTTTATATGGACTGATAATTTTTAAAATCCACCAGCATGAAATGCAGTTATACAATTTTTTAAATCATTTCTCACTTATATTACGAGAATACATGAAAATATTATCGATGCATACAGTAATTATTATTTACTACCTTTAATTTTTCATGATGTGATGTGACCAATTTTTTTCTTTTTTTTACTGGATAAACCGCATAGTAATAATATGTTTACATCTTATGTAATACAATATCATTGCCTTCGCCGTTGTTCCGTATATACTTATACGGGAACAGCTCCCCATCATATTTTTGTCTACGAATATGTCGCGAACTGTTAACTTTTCGAAGAAGGTGCTAGAGTGTGAAAGAAGCGAAATATGTCTCATTGTAATAAATGTGGCTGTTTACAGCAGAGCCGATAGAATAAAGAAAGGATCGCTGAAGGTTTGGACATATGGATTATATGAACGCGAATGGCAAAGAAAAAATATGAAGCGAGTGATGAACGGTGTCCGATGTAATCCGTTATTTTCGAATTAATATTGCCGGATACAGCCTTCGCGTCTGTGAATGTGCTGAGAAGGTGTTTGGATGTGGAAGAAGCATCCTTCGAAAGACGCCTCCTCCTTCTATTAGACGTGGCGCTGGGTGGTTCGGGACTAGGCGGCGCAGGTTTTAACTGAATCCCCTAATTCCGCGCCCTCTAGCAGGGGTAGGTCCGCGCTCCGTGGTCCGTGTCGCCGAGTGTCCCCCCGCGCCCCCCCGGCTAGGGCCAGTATGTTTAATGCGGGGGCCGTCCTCTTCCTATACAGTGCGTGCGTATTCTGCGTACGCAGGCACGTCTAAACTTTTACATAAAGTCGTACATATATGGGGTATTGATCGGGGGGGCAAGCTAGCGAAGGAAGCCTAAGGGTGGCCTGACCAGGGGCGCTGTACCACCCCATACGCAGATGATATGCCCCGGACGAGGGGCGGACTCTTCCTTAGAAACAGCATCTTCACTTTTTATTTCATTTATTTTCCCCGTTTCAAAATGTCAACAGGTTTTTGAAGCGTAGGCGTTTTAGCTCGCGCCAAAAAACAATTAAAGAAATGCGTCACACTCGTTACCATGGTGATTACACATCTTATTCAGTAGGTACATTATGATACTTTTTCGAAAATGTTCGAAAAGCCGAAAGTCTCAAAAGACTGAAATTGTCCTTTCACGTTCCGGTAACCACCTATAAATTTTAATTAAAAAAATAATATAGGTATATCTATTATCCACCCACACAAACACAACGTTAAGCAACCGTGTTCTAAAAATGAAATTTTAAAATATAAAAAATAAATGTAATAGTATTTCATTCCTTCTTTACTTCCCAGTGAACTGCACACACGCAATATTTACACTTATCTATGAAAGTGTAGTGTAGAGTATTTAATAAAATTATAATTTTATTTTTAAGTACAAATATATTACAATATCATTCATTAACCCATTTCACCTTTTTCCGAATAGGTTAGAGTTTTGAAGTTGATAAGATACATGTCTTATACATTCGTCTTGGTGTTTTGCTGCTCGATCCACCGGCCGCCTTCCATCCGGAATCGACAAAAAGATACATATTGGTAATCGTACCTCTGATATTTGTAAGACGTTATCAAAATATTTATATTTTTTATTTAGGCCATATTCAATAAACTGTAAAAATCTTCGCCGTACCCGTCCATGTCATTCATAAAGGGCCTTGATAGTCCAATTCTGGATGGAAATTCCTTGAAAACCTTCGTGCGAAGTCGGTGTTGTCCAAAATAACTATTTTAATATTTTTCTGAGAATATACAATATTAACAAGGTGTATACAAGAGTTTATAAAGTAATTTTTAATTATTATTTAATTTAATTATTAAGACATGATACTAAAAATTAATCATTAATAATTTTAAAAATATATTATTGTTATTTTTACTTGTCATTTTAATAAAATTATATAATACAATGCATTGAACCATGGGAGTTTTACATGAAAAACATTCGGAAAAATAGTTTAACTTCATAAAGATGATAAAAAAAACACACCAAACTTATAAAGTAATTTTTTGTCTTTTAATTCAAAAATTATTTTTGAAAAAATTATTCTAGTAGTGACTGCATAAAATATAAAATTTTCTATGATAAGTAATGAAATAATTTAACAACTTATTTATACTTAACCAAATACAAAGTTTAATTTTATAAACATATTCTTTCCTGACTTACGTCATCAAAGCAGTGTTACATAAAAAAGTCTATGAATAAAAACTGTAATGTAAGTAACTGAATATTTAAAAAAATATCTATCACAGTACAACACAATTGCTGTAACCATTATTTTTCATAAACAAAATGATTTAAAATTGAATAAATATTTTACATAACATTAACATACCTCAAATTAATATATTTTTATTTTTATGGGCGTATAAATTAGAATAATAATAAATACAATTGGCTATAGTTTAATTTAAACTTATCTGTTTCTGACACTTGTCAAGTATTAAATAAATACTCGATTTAGAAAAAATATTTAGTTTCTACCGGTATCGTATTTTTTTGAATTAAAATACCACAGAACTATGTACTGAAAATACAACTTCACATCACGAAGATGTGTAAGTAGATTAAACTCACAAATTTTACGTACATAAGTAATGACATAAAATTAAATTACAATTAACTTTAAATATTTTAAACTAATAATAGATATCTCATAGAAACGAAGCTATTTTTCCATTAATAAAAAATATAGCTTCGTTTCTATGAGATATCTGATATTTGTTTAATAACAGTACCTTTGTAGGCGAAAATCCAGTAATTGTGTGTTATTGAACATACACAAATATTTCTATTAAATATTTTAATTGCAATAGTAGACCAATTCTGATTTTAATAATAATCACTATATGGCAATATATAATGAAGAGTTTTTAAATTTATTTTATCGTTATTGTATTTAAAACACTGCACACAAAATCAATTTTTTCCTCACTGCCTTTATTGAAATTGGTGTATATTGACTCATTTTTATATAATTTATCATCAAAAACATCAAAAGCTAATAAATATATATTGAATAATATATATTCACTGTAGTCTGGTTAGAAACACATAACAAATGCAACATTTTCTTTCAAAAACAAGCGGGTTAAAATTTCAAAGAAGACTGCTATTAGTTGAATCTTAATATAAATAGCGGAGGGTCAAAGTAATTGACTTTGCCACAAACACTAGTTAATAATATGGGGTCATAGGCGTAATGACCCCATATTGTTAGCTAGTTAGTCTAGCATAAAAAAATGCCAACCTGGCGGTGAATGAGTAGGACCGATATAGGAGCTTTTTATACGGTGGGTTCCCTCATTAGCGGACACCAATTTCGCACGCCGAATTTACGCCAAATAGAGCCGTGTTTAAGTTTGTAGTTATACGATAAAAAAAACTGCAAATTTAACCAAAATAAAAATAGGAAAGCTGGCAATTGTTGACATTGCACCTTTATTCGAAAATAATAAAATAAATAAAAATAATTTATCATGTATTTTTTTTATAAATTTTGCAATTAAAACTTGCAAGTTGCCGCGTAAATTAGAGATTACTCAGCTTCCGCTACAGCCCTGCGACGGTTGCGTCCTTTCCCCCTTCCCTTCAACCCTTCCCCCACCGGATGCGTGCTTAGTTTGTCCGCTAGGGCTTTCGGGCGGCGCGGGGCGGGCGGGGGGATCGGCGGCGCGGCGGGGGGCGGGCGGGGCGGCGGGGGGGATGTCCATACCAGAAGAGACTTACATGTGACTGTATGCATTGTACGTCCGTAGGCCAGCGCGTATGTTAATGTGCCGCCCCCCGCCCCCCGGCCGCCGCCGCCGCCCGCCACCCCGCGGGGGGAGCCTTCGAGGAAATCGCCAGTGAAATTGAAATGGAAACATACCTACCCCGCTCGCATGCGGCCCGGGTACATTGTTACCGGCATTAGGGCAATATCAAAATGGCAAGTTCGCCGGATTTACGATATCGGGCGCGATTAGGCACCAACTATTTCGGCCGAGCTAATTTGAATTTTGGTCACTTTTTCATAAAACACTAAAAATATTTTCAGAATTTTTGAAATTAATTTTGACTTGAACGAGTCTTTTATATTATTCTGTCGGGCACTTCGTTATCTGATACCTATACATTTTTTTTGTCTTTTTTTTAAATTTAGTGTTAAGACACTTTTTGTTTATCAGTTTTTTAATATGTACTATTCTTTTGTTAAGTTATGTTTATTTTTTTGATCTATTTCTTAGTTTGTATGACGCTAACTCCGAAGAAACTTCACCGGTCTTATTTTTATATATCATGTATTATTTCACATATTATGTGCTGTTTGTTTGTCAACAATAAATAAAATAAAAAATAATAATCATTTTATTGGATACACGATATATAGTTGAAATATGATTTACCTGCAGTTCACAATGGCCATATCCATGAATCTCGTGAGACGATGTCACGTTCATTAGTTTGGTGAATTTGTATCTATCACACAATAATACAATAGAACGGAATTAATTTGATTTGTAATTGAATGTCTTGCACTCGGGATTGAATTTCCTCATTTTCTTTTTTACGTATCTAAAGCTAATATTTGATTTATCAATTACTTCGACGCATGTAGAAGTCGCTGAGATTTATCTCATCGTGTCTCATTCCGTGGACACGGATAATAATGATATAAGATGATCGCAAATCAATAATCACACGAATTACATACATTAGCACTAATCTCCATCATTGGGTCTTGGAAAACGTGCTACTGATGTAGCGTTGAAGCGTGTCAGTTGAACAAAGGAGTGTTATAATTAAATGGATTTAATTCGCTGAATAGTTTTTTGGTGTTCATATAATAGTGCTAATTACAGGGGACCAATCAACATCCGCCTGACTAATGTATTTTTGTCTTTTACTTTTTATCTCCAGCATATATAGCTATCTCGCTTCTGTGTTCCTTTTCATTTGATTCAACAATAACCAAAATGATTGCCAGTGACGGCGACCATCGGAGCTGCGAACCCCGGAATAGTGGTCGGAATCACCCCTAAAAGAGAATGGCCTGTTATTCTTAAACGACCATAAAGCAGGACTGTACCGAGACGGGGTGAATCGAATGGTCACCATTAACTCTCACAATCTATAGGGAGAGGGGATTTCAAACCCTTCTACGAAATTTGTTATCTGTGATTTTGCATACGCGTGTCCATTGTGTATATATGGACCAGTTCCGACCGAAGAGGGCCATCTGCAAAGATGGCGGCACTTCGTAAAAAGACTTCATTCGAATCGAAAAAATAAGATAGTAATTCAATATCGTCGCATCGTAAGGTATATTAAAAAGACCGATCAAAAAAAAAACAATGATTTATAAAATTATATTTCAAGAGAAAATTGCATACTTAGATACTTTATATGTCACACATAAAAATACTTGTTTTTTAGTTTAACGTGTTTAATTTCCGTGAGACGCATATCGTCTTATGAGGGCATTATCAATATAATCATTTTAAATTCAATGAATTGTATTTATATGAAATCTATCGAAAAGGGACAGCTGTATAATTTTAAGTATCTATATAAAACAAGGTAATAATGAGAATTTTGGGTTTATATATTTAAGCACGATTCTAAGAAACAATTCTGTTCAAACACTAATGGTATTTTAATGAAATATAATATATGAAAGAGAATAGCTGTGCAATTTTATGTAAATCAGATAGAGAAAACAGTATTCGTGTTATTTCTTAGGGTTTTTTTTTAAAGTAATTCAAATTATATAGCTGTTACGTTTTCAATAAATTACATATAAATACAAGTTGTTGAATTTAAAATGGTTAAATTGATAATGCCCTCATAAGGCGAAAAGCGTCTCATAACAATTAAACAAGTAGAACTAAAAAACAAGCGTTTTTATTTTCATATGTGTGATTAGAGAGTTCTACAAACTTACCTCCGAAACAATCAATTTACTTTATATGTATTCTTCTTCAATACTAAGTATCGTGGTACCCAGAGATTTTTGTTACTTGATGCAAAATACGTCTTTATTTTATCTTGTCTTGAGCCATGTTTATCACAGTGTTTAAATAAGATGACTAGGTGTCCATGCATCTTGTAGGAGTCTGTCCTCTCGCTAGTTTTTCCTCATGTGTCCCTGTGACCACCAGCTTACCGAGACTTTTATTGTTTCTTCTGCAAACATATCTAAAGTATGTAGGAATCTTTATCTTGCTTACTGTTGGAAGTCTTTCTGTTGTCTTCAACTCTTGGAGGATAGAGGCATACGCACAATATACCTCCAGCACTACATATTGAAGGCATTCAACATATTAATGTTTATAATTTAAGAGATATCACTAGTCGGATTATATACGTATTGTATAAACTTAATCACTGTTAATAATTTAGCGATTTCGTTATTTAACGCAATGTATTTAATGGATGGATGTAAATGAAACAATGTTATTATTACTCTGCTTGAGTTTATTAGCACTGCTTGAGTTTCGAGAGAAACAGTAACTCTCATCGACAGGTGAAGTACTGTTTCTCTCGAAACTCGAGTAGTGCTAATAAACTCAAGTAGATTAATAACATTGTTTCATCCATTATGATGAAACTCTACAAAATTAACGCCGATTCTATTAATAATATAATGAATTTAAATTTAAACTTGCATTAATATTAGGTTGATGCGTAATTATCCGCCGTTTTTTTCGCGACGTTATGTATTTTTGAATTTTACATTTGTCATAATATAATTATTTAATTGGGTTAAGAAATTAGAAAAGCATCCACGTATATGCCACATAATGCTGCACGATTTGAAGAAAGGGCGGAAAGCCGGTGAGTCAATTCGCGATCTCAACGATCTTTTCGGTGAAGGAACGATTAGCGAAAGGGCATGCTGAGAGTGGTTTGTTCGCTTCAAAACTGGTGATACCAGCTTAGACGACAAGTCAGGAATGGGTCGATTATCGGAATTTGATGACCAGGCTGTGGAAGAGGATGAAAGTTGCACCACTGGGACACTGATTGAGAACTTCAACATCGATCAGGCCACAATTACGGTGACTACGCCCCCTAATAATAATTGTACATAATGTGTTACAAGTTTGTTTTTGTTTTTGATCATATTACAATATATTCATCAACCTAAGCCTACGTCATAAAATACACACATTTTTTATTAGTATCTCACCTGTCACTAATTACGTAATTCTTACGAATATTTACAATTTATACTCGGATAAAATTTCCGAAAAACATAGCATCAGGTATCTACCATCGATCATATTTAATAAATTAATAAAATAATTACATTACAATTTGTCCAACACTTTTAAGAATGTATCCCCATTTTCCCGGACACTTTTCCTATCCACGTTACGCTGTCAAGATGAATCTTGTGTCTGATTCCTGAATAGCCACATTGCGGGACAGTTGAAGGAACCTAATAAAAAAAATTGATATTCGAATCAAACAGATTATTGAAAGTGTTTCTTTTTTACTCAGTGGTCTACAGTTGTTTGATTAACTGCTCGCTTTCGTCCATATAACGTGTACTCACAGGTATGGCCGAGGCGCATGATTGCTAGTTACTGGACTAGGGATTTTACTTTACTTGTACGCACGACTTGAATTCATAAAATATATTCGTAATCAAAGTAAATATTAAAAAATAATATATATACGTGTGTATTTCACAATGATATGAATAAGAAAGGTAAAAAAGTCACCAAAAAAACTGTACGTATATGGTATAATATATATAAATATATATATATCTATATATAAAGTGGAATTCGGATATTATGATAACGGATAAAATTATTAATCGGTTATAAAATCATTATCAGTCAGTCCAAAAAACCCTGTGTATAAAATTTATTTAAAATAATCCGCCTATTACAATCAAACTTCGGATATTGTCACCAATACGTGGATACAAAAGATGTACATTTTTAGAAAAATCCTACAAAATGATCCTTACTGATTATTAATCATTAAATTAAACTATCAAAAGAGAATCAATGTAACACACATACAGAAAAATTAATTTCAGATGGTTCTCCAACTAATGACCCGATACAAGATGCGCCACAAATTCTTCGACGTGGTGTTCAACTCAGAGCAATAAACCTTTAAAAACACGATGAATATATGGTGTTCAAACGACGGATAACAATTAATGAATTTTCACAAATAAATTTATAGTTTAGATAAATAGTTGTAATAGCTGATAATCGAAAAAAACGGGCTACTTTAAAACAGACTTCAGTCTAGCAAAGTAGCCAGGACAACGCTGCATGTATCAGAGGTGGAGTCTACTCCATCCCACACAATAAACTACGAGAATTTAATTGCAATATAATTGTATCTTACGTTTATCATGTTATATTATAATATATTCACCTCTGTTACAACAAAAATATGTGTCAATAAAGTCTAAATAAATTTAAAAGGTATTGTTAACAAAATTGCAATAAGCTGATGCAATTATATATATATATATAGTATCATCCCCCCACCCTTTGATTATCCCACCATCATCTCCCGACTTAAATGTGTTTTTTTATAATATTAAATTTTGCATGGTTCTCTTCAGGACCCTGTGTAAAACCTTTAAATATATAGCCATCTACTTTGTTTTTAGCAACAACAATATTTTTCGATAAAATTGATTTTATGTGTATATCTTTCTAATTAATACGTTTAATTTTTATTTAAAATATCACAGACCGTCTGTTCTGAATAATTACAACTTCACAATAAGAATGTGTTCTCCGTAATAATATATTTTTAAGTTATTTATCAAAAATTATTTACAATATTACGTAACATTTCTGTAATTCATTTTCAAAGTTTGGTGCTAATAAGGGCATGATTCGCAACCTGCCAATCTGTTCGCTGCACTGGCTCCACAATATGCCATAGAATATACATTGAGTTCGATTAGAGTACTATTTTATGGAGCTAGACTGTTTTACTCGGAATTTCTTGTATTGATTACTGTATACCTATTATACATATACAAGAAGAAATAATAATTTAATTGTGTTATACAGCGATGTTACTTAACTTTCTTGGATCAGTATAAGTATTTATTTTATTCTAAACACTTCCATTCGTTCCAATTATATGGATAATTCCCCTGGCTATCCAAATCTTCTGATATAAATATGAATTACGTTGATTTTTATAATATATTATATTTTTAAAAAAGAACATATTTAAAAAATTTAAGTCCTGTTCATTTGGTCTGACGGACTCTTGGAGATTTAATTCACATCCCAGTAGATCACACTCTTAAATGCTCTTTTTCATAGACAAACATTTAGGTTAAAAAATACCCCATATTAATAATATAATTAATGATTAATAATATAATTTTTAAGAACACATTATTATTGTGATGTTGCAGTTTTTTCAGAACATAGTTTTGTGGTATTATAATTCAAATATTTTTTTTTAGATAATTTGATTTTATCTGTATATCTTCCAAACCGATTACACTACACCAACATAGTAAGTTAACGACAAATATTCGAACTTTTACGCTATAGTTCTTTCAAATTGATTAATATATATTTCAAAATTAAATTGCTACATTTAATTTGTATTAAAATACCACAGAACTATGTTCTGATAATACTGCAACTTCAAAATAATAATGAATTTTTCTTAAAAATATATAAATTGCATCAAATTTGATCCAAATTTAATTGATTTAATGAGGTCTCCTAGAGTTTATTACTCCAAGTTATTTGAAATTTGTCGCAATAAAATATCAATTTGAAAGAACTGTGGCATTATTTTTCGATAATTGATTTTATCTGTATATCTTTCTAATTGATACATTTAATTTGTATTATTCATATAATTACTTTTTAATATCTGGGTTTTTAATAAAATATCTAGTAATTATCTTATAAAAATGATATCAACAGTTAATATTCTTTTTTAAAAATATTTTATAATGTATAAAGAATATAGTTTTTCGTATAATTAGACTAAAATATTTCAAGTACGTATATTATTTGTCCAATAGGATTTAGTAGACACTTGTCTGAAGATGAGACGTATGAGACTCGGGGGTAGTGCTCTAAACCTTTGAGTATGCGAGAACTGATATTTATACGATATAATATATTTAAAAAACCTATTCAAAATCTTATGTGTAAGTATTAAAAAGGTATATATATATATGTACCTTATATATATATATGATTAAACATAAGTATAACTTGTAATAATGATGGCATTCGTGTGTATATTTTGTGTATACATTTTTTTATATTTCTTCATCATGTGCTCAATATTAGGCTTTGTGGTCCCCTGATCTATCAGAAACTTGGTGCAATAAACGTCTCCGTTCCTTTCGATCTTAAGACATGTTGATGACAGCGTTTAACCTTTCCCTAGCCATGCAGTAACACAGGTCTGTCACCCCAATTAAACGTGTAATATGTCCGTTCACACACGCAACACAATATTCATATTTTAGTTAATTCTAAGAAATACATTTACACTTTTAAATGACTAATAATATGTAGAATTTTATTTACAACTAATTATGCAAAGCTAATTCTAAAAGCAATTCAATCTGATGTAAAATTCATACGTAGGAAAAAATACTATTTGTAGTAAGACAGAAAGAGATCAAGTATTAATTTCATAGTCAAAATAATAACAAACATATTCACTAAGAAGAGACATCGTATATATTATATATCTAGAGGTATTCACATCCAGCACCACATATCTAAGGCATCCAACATGTTCCTTACGTTTTTTCTTAATGTTCATGTTTCCATTTCATCTATTCCTTATTAGGAGAATATCAGAAATTTCACTATCTATTAGATAAATAATTTTTAGATTTAATATAAAAATATCAATTTGAAGCCGATATCAGTGTTGTGATAACTGAATATGATTATTTAATTAAATCAAACAATTATAACATTGCGAATTTTACCAAGAAATATTGGTATGTTGAATTTATGTAATTTATTCAAATAGAATATATTGTTTATTAATTTTTTTTATTCAATTAATTAAGTGGATTTTAACAGTATAAATAATTATAATAAAACTCACATAATATATAATATACGAAAATAATTATAAAAAAATACAAATATGCAGAGTAGTTATGAAGTACATAATATAGGAGTTTATTATATTAGTAGAAGAAGATTAAAACGGTGAGGAGGTTGACATTATTGTTGCCGTAAAGAGAGAGTAAGATGTGTTTGTAAGTAGAATGACTTGTTCAAATTTAAAATGTTGTGATTCATAAAAAAAAACTATTTTAGCGTAATAAAGCTGATGTTGAAAGAGCCAATTTCTGTTAACTTCTCATTATGGTATTTGCAAGAACAGTAAATGCATGAGTTATACGTGTAAGATGTTACGATTCTAGAAATATGGAAGAGTACGGACTGCCGGATCGATCTTGATGGTATGTGGAAGGATATTAATTCTAATTGGCTGGGACAGTTTAACGACAAGTATTTGGTTGCGCAACTGTAATGTAACTATTTACCATCCGCGGGGTTAAGCGGAGATAATAGAACGCCACTTTTACTACTTTTATAATTTTTTTCAGCACGCTCTTTAATTGTTGAAATTTTTAAAAGGTCCGTCTTCCAATTCCTCTCTCTCACTCATCTCATACATTTTAAATATGAATTAAATATATTAATATATTAATTAGAAAGATATACATATAAAATCAATTTTATCGAAAAATATTGTTGTTGCGCCAACGGGATTCGAACCTGGATCTCTTTCCAAACCGGCGAAGGTGCACAGCGACGATATTTTTAGCGACAAATTTTCGAACCTATATGTTACCTTTTTTGATATTAACACATTTAATCGTTCCATTATTTGAAAGAGCCATACCTTATTTTTACGGAATCTCAAATACCTTTGAGTAATCTGATAGCAGACGCCAGAATTATCAATTCATTTTTATAAAATTTTGGACACATTGATACAACTTTATTATTATGAGAACACATTCTTATTGTGAAGTTGTAATTATTCAGAACATTGGTCTGTGATATTTTAAATATGAATTAAATATACTAATTATTTTTGTACATTTTCTTCGCCAACCTCTCCTCGCTCATACGAAATACTAGTTTGGTGGATTTTTTTTACTGGTAATAAAGATTACAGCGTTTTAGAGAGAATCAAGTACAGGGTGTAACAGATCTGGTACATAATATTTTAAGGATGGACGTCTGACAATTGTATGTTATAAAGTTGGAATTATAAATGAAAAAAATCAATCTCTGTACCGTTTCGAAAAATATTGTTTATTTTAAAGAGAACACATTATTGTTGTGAAGTTGCAGTTTTTTTAGAACATAGTTTTGTGGTGTTTTAATAAAAATTAAATGAATCAATTAAAAAGATATACATACAGATAAAATTCATTTATCGAAAAAATATTTTTCTATGGGAAATGCGCTGACCATTACAGAAGTTGCTGATTCAAATCCCGGTGGCAGCCAAAATATTTTTGCGATACACTTATTTAATCTGTTTTTGTATCTTTCTAATTAATACATTTAATTGGTATTAAAATATTATTTTATGACACTTTTGTTCAAATCATGTTATGGCTTTAAGTCTACATACTTGTATTAACTTTTCTAAATTGACCCTAAATTATTATATATCGTTGCTTCAGGTTCTAAACCATCTGATAATAAATAATCTGGCACCTAGAAGTTTTTAAATTTAATATAAATTAAATATTTTAATCTTATAATTATAATAATAAATAATTTTAAAATTCCTATTTCTCTGGCAAGATTAAAATTAGGCACATGTAATTTTAACATTTTCGGTTCATATTTTTAATATATACCCCTATATTGTTGTGCTCAGGTGTCTTATACCCAGTATTAATAAATACCTCTTTTGGACTACGTAACTTTATATTCCCGAGTGGCTTATATTTATTTATATGTATTGGATTTCAAAATAGTATCATCTTATTGTGCAGTAATAATTGATGAATCTTGAACATAATATTTTTTGAAATTACTGAGAAAATTCTGTACCCATAGTACCCCAATGAATATATTATAATATATTTATACCGAAACGAATTCAATTTTCCCTTACAAATAAACACACCTTAACAGTATCCTATCGGGAAAATACCTTTCCGATGTATTGAAACTATTTTGTAAGCATCCCTTGCCTGGGATCTAATAGTGGACGAGAGAAATTGTCGCACCCCTAAACGTCCCTAAAAGCCTTCGTCGGCGACTTGTAAAATAGTGAAGCTAGTCAAAAAGATGACAACTGCTTCGCGTCGGTTCTTTTCAGTGCGCTGAAGGGTGTATACCTTTTCATAAAATAGTGAAAAATATTTCATTCTTCTTCTTGTGAAGTCAAGCAATTACTTTCCATCAGGCTTTTCGTAGTTTGGATGCAATGACACCAAAATAAATTTTGATTAAAAACAAAGATTTAAGATTATCAAAAGGGCTAATGATGTGAGTGTTTGATGATGGAATAAAGAACTGTATTTACATGAAACTTAGTACAATCATTTGTATTTATTAAATATCAGTGTATGAGCCAAGTTTCTGTAACATTTCTATTGAGTTTAGTATCTTTAATATAAAATCCTAAATCTTTCTGTACGCCACACAGAACTATAGGAAATTGATGCATTTCATTGGAATGAGCTGAATTAATGAATTTCCTTTGAAATGATACATTTTTCCAAATAGTAAGAAAACAAGCTCATTTGTATTGTCAAAAAATTAAAAATTGTAAATGTAACCGTAATATTTCTTGAACGAATAGATAACACTGGGCAAAAAAACGAATTTTTTTTTGTGCCGGAAAAACTGATTTTCGATGTGCTGATTCCAAAAATGTTGGCTTTTTTTCGTATCAACTCTAGTTTTTGAGATACAGGCTAATTGATGAAAGGCAAAAATAATAAAATAATATAAAGACCAAAATTGAAATTTCATACGTAAAATTAAAATTTAATTAACCAGTTTCAATTACGTGGTATTACTCATGACCGTAAAACCCGATATTCCTATATCTGGGTAAACCCCACCACGGACAAATTAATAATTCGCTCATATTACCTCTGCCTAACCCGATTCAGTTTACTATCATTTTGTATAATGTCTCGGCGCTATTTAGTAATGAAACATTGAATTTAAATTATGTCATTCACAAGCAGACGTGGCTGTATGAATTATACATACGTTTTTTATTATGTATGTGATGAATACACTCTGGCAAAAAGTAGAAAACCTATTCTGATCTTATAAGCTTATCTGGCCTATTTTGGCGCCCACTTGGGAGACCAGGATAAATTTTTGGCTCCACATTTCGTATGTAAAACAAACATTTGCGACAGTGGACAATTGAAAAGCGAAAGTGCCAAAAATTTGAAGCACCAATGGTTTGGAGGGAATTAAGAAACCAAGTATGAAGAACATCAGTGGGTGATTTGTGTCGATCTAAAAATGGTAAACTTCCTCCTTGGACAGCAAAGTGGATGTAGGTCGTTGGGACAGAAGAGCTTCGGGTCAAAACTGAATTAACAAAAATTGACCTTTAAGAAATGTCATAACTCAACAAAAACAAAACTTAATTAACAAACCTTTGGTTGCGTGAGAGAAAATCATATTTCCATCCTTGCACATCAAGTTGGGGCTTATGAAGTAATTTGTGAAGGCTTTATTTTGGCTACATGACCCAAAAACTTCCTTATAAAATTATACATTAAACTTTGTATTTAACTCTCGTAGTTAAATACAATGTTTATCGTATAATTTTATTAAAGATGACTAACCACAACGTTTTCGCAGTAAATATGAAAAAAAAATACAGTGTTTGATCTATAAATGAAAATGATATTTTACAGTTTTGGAAATTTTAACAAATAATAATTTAAAAAGTTACAAATACAAATAATATTTTTTATTAGGAAAAGCACCACATTTTTATTTTATTTAAGCGTCTGAAATGATTTAACGCAGTTTTCCACCAGGAGGGACTAAATTAATTGTATTTTATTCAAGCATTCTATCACCCTAAGAACTATGCGTATTCTTATAGAATTTCTATCTATGTTGTCGAAATATTATGAGAAAATTCGTAATATTGTACAATTGTGTGTGTATGAAAATTACAATTTTTTACATTATATTACAAAAATACATAGGTATATTGAGTTTTAGAACAGTAACACTGACCAATTAACAGCCTTATTTGATTCTTTGAAAAAAATCACGCGTAATTTCAGGAGTAAAATTACTGTTTGATGTTGAAAGTATTACACGTTCATTTAGAAAGGTAAACAATATGAATGAATTCTCCGTAAGCCCTGAATAAAAGAAGGGAAAATATAGGGCGCCTGATAAAATTACAACACTGAATCGAAAGGGTAGCGCAATTTAAACGCGAGTCTCTTTATGCTTTAGCTGTTGTGGGACACCTTTTGAAGGAAACTCTCCTGGAAAGGCGTCTTGAGTACAATCCGTGTGGAGGGTGCTTAAGACGATACTTTTAGACCCTTTTGCCTTGCCATTTTATGATGATATTAACCTTGAATTGAAATGCAGATGATTGCAAACGACTACCCTTCCACGTTTCGTGTGATACGGCAACTGTAAAGGTGTTCAACAATATTTTAGAGAGGTGAAAACTCTCACTTTTTTCAGTGGTATCTTTCAGAAGTTTTTATTTTCCATTTCAGTTTTGATTTTAAACTGTGTTTAGCTGCACAATTTAAGAACACCTCACGACTGTTACCACATTCAAATATGTACAACAATCATTAGCAAAATATATTCTCAAGATTAACATAATTGATTCATGTAGTAGTGAGAACTATTTGTTTTAATCCATTATGAGTTGAAGAACTTAGATTTGATTCGACGAAAAATTTCAACATAAAGCTTTGACAGATTTTTCTTCTATTTCAAAATTAGTGACGACCATTTTGATGGATCGTCAAAACATTAACAAATAACACACTTCAAATATGGTTATTATATAAAAATATTTTTTTATAAATTAATGCTTAATATAATAACTTAAATACTCGTATATAATACCTTAATTCATGTATGAGATACGTCATTCGAAGCAAAATAATGGTATTAATTTGGGACGAAATTTTCCCATTGCCCGGTGCAAGAATACAATTTGACATTATTTTCTCCTGCCGGGCGAAACAGCTATCCCGTTCACGTAGCGGCATGTTCAAATAACATAAAGTTAGTATGTAGTGCCTAGCTACCCACTAAAGTAGGACGGTGGCCGCATCACTTACATACGAAAGTGCGTACGCAGAGAACCAACGTGCGAACGTGTTCGTACGTACGTATAGCGAAGGCCGTATAACGTATTTACGTACATTCTCGGTCTTCCTCGTGCAAAACGCGTGAGTGCGGCCGACCGCCACACCAAACGGTGCTCTGCCGGCATTATTTAACTTTTCACTTTTACATCGAAGGACCCGCAACGTTACCGATGAAATAAAACAAACTTGGCGAATCATTTGGAAAAATATTTAATTACAGGCAAGATTGTTTTTTTCCGCCTTAGTAACTTAAGTGAAGATGATGTTATATGATGGCGGTATTTTGTTAGGTCGGCATTTTGAAACTTGCCCGAGGGCGGCTTTTATTATTGGCTTCTATTATTGAGGTTATTTATTGGATATGTTTTGTAGAATTATTTTTATTTCTTACTATTATCGTTTTGCAACTTAGCCTTTTTTATTTTTCAATTTTTATATAATTTTCGATCGCCCCTTTGATTTGGCCGCCACAGGCGCCTGCTCCGCCTGTGCGTAATGCCGGCGCTGACCACCGTGCTAGTCTTTATACTACTTCAACCGTTTAAGTTTATTTGAGACTTTTTTTATAAATGATACACATATTATCCTATTTTAAAAAAAATATCAATTTAATATTTTGCAATGTCTCCCAAAAATCTCGATGACGTCAAAATTAATGAATCCATTTTTTGGATTTTAGATATACTCGTATATTAAAATATGTTTAATGCGTTTTTTGTTCACAACTGCGGGAGATTTAAATCTTCTACGAAAAAGTACGGTTGCACTTTTTGAGGCAGAACCTTGACAAATGGTACTGTGCAGAAACGTGAAACCATTAAAAAAAAAATATATAACTTACAAGGTATGCCAGTTCCATATATGTAATATAACTATTTATATACTCGTATATATGTACGTTTAATTATATTGTGAAATCGCCATTTTAGAACATACCTACATAGTTTTACGATATTTAAAACGAGTTAAATGAATGAACAATTCGAAAGATGTAGTAAAAACCTATCTATCGATAAAATACATGGTTACTACCAGAAACTTTAACAATAAAGTGTGTTTTCATTAAACTTATTCAAATTCTTTTTTAAGTATGTTAGCGATAATATTGGCGATTATTATTTCAAATATGAATTAAATGTATTAATTATAAAGATATACATACAAAATCAATATTATCGAAAAATAAAAACATTGTTGTTGCGCTACCGGGATTCAAACCTGGTTATTCCCTAACCGGGAGAGGTGCTTTATCCAATTAAGCTACAGCGGCACTATTTTTATCGACAATTTTTCGACCTTATATGTTACCTTTTTGATATCAATACATTTAATCGTTCCATCATTTGACAGAGCCATCTACCTTATTTTTACAGAATCTCAAATACCTTTGAGTGAATCTGATAATAGACGCTAGAGTTATTAATTCATTTTTATTAAATTAGATTATTATTTCATTTGAAGTAACTCGTTATAATAATTATGGATTATGTTTCCCTTACTATTTATGAAATTAATGTTATGCAATAAAAAACATACGTGAAATGGGATTATCGCTTGAATAAAACATTGTGAGCAAATTTGAAAGGAGACTAAAATATTACATAAGAGTGAAATGTTAATTTCTTTTGAAATTTATATTAAATTGACACACGTAACCATTTGTTTCTGTATTTATGATACGAAATTGTTGATTATTTATTATCACTTAAATCAGTTACAGTGATTCAAAACACGAAGAAACAGTTTGATATACTATACCATGTTCATTAAATACACAGTCAAGAAACCTAGTACATGCGAAAGTTCGGTAACTTCACAAAAAGGACAGCTTCTGAAAAACGTTTGTCGATTTACACGGAATGTGAGAAAAAGTAATACTTTATATTTTTAGATTAATCCAATGAATTTCTGTAAAATTTTGAAATAGAAAGTTTATTTTATAAAATTTTAATGTATTCAAATAAATTCATATTTTTTGAATTTATATTTTTAAGTTTATATGGAATTAATAATTTATAAAATAGCATCTACATATAATAGGTGTTAATTCCCTTAGCACGGGCATAACCCAGTTAAACTAGTATTATCAATACAAATGAATAAATAAATTAATGATGTGTAAATATTTTTTTGAATTAATTAATCTATTTTCACACACTTTATTCTGTGAGGGCAACTCATGACGAGACTTGTGGAAGTGTGTACTTATCGTGTATCATTTGATTGAAGCTAATATATGCTCAAAATATGTTAGGTGTCGTGAAATCTATTATATAAATTGTATCATGTAGAATGGGGGCAATGAGTTTATTTCATTGTCTTAATTAGGAATCAAAATATATAATGAGATCGGAGACGATGAGAGTTGGTGGTATAAGGTCAGACGTCAGTGTAAAAAGTGAGGTGGGACCGCCTGAAATGCCCAGCGTATCTTATCTGCGGTCAAGTTAGGTTAGGTTAGGTTAGGTTAGGTAAATCCTATATATTTTATCACAGAATTCGGTCAAATTAAGGAGACAGTAAATATACTTTACATTATGAACATATTATTGTATTTTGGCTCCACTGCCAAACCTGTAAAAATAACTTTTCAGTTTAATTTAAACGCATGTAAAGTATATTATAGGAATGGTTTGACTGCACTTTGCGAAAGGGGTCACTCTGCGCTGTACATAGGCGAGGGGAAGTGTAGAGTATAGCAGAACCAAGACTGTGACAAGAGAGAAAGGGAGGGTGGGTGGCGGGGGTGGGGTCACCGCCCCCCGCCGCGGGAGGGGGTGGGCGGGGGTGCATGCTCCGAATTACCTTCCGGCAGGGTATTTCTATTCGAATTGCGAATTGAAAATTCCGATTCGAAGGCGTATTCCAATTTCAAAATACGTTTTGGTCGGAAAGTTCGAATTTTCACATCGCGCGTTCGATTGGTCAGCGGATAGTTGGAATTTTATTATTAAGTCGGATAAAAAATTGCTAATTACATTTTCAAACGCTTCGAAGAGCTTTTAACAACATTGGTCGTATGCTATCAGACCTGTAAATACAACAATTAACTAACATTGATTTACTTCACGTAGGAACGAAAAGTATTAAAATCAATATCTAATGATAAAACGTAATTTAAACCATTACTTTATTTTTGCAAGATTTTATGAAAACGATAATTCTCATTTTCTGAAAAAAAAATTATATTACATATATCTCGGATACGTTCGTTAATCAGCCTTGTTTAATTATTATTAACATAAATTGTATTCTTAATTCCGTTAGTATTGATTTTAAAGAAAAAACGTAAAAGCTAAATCTTTCTGATTCTTGCGAATAGTGCTAGTGGTAGAGATTTTTTGTTGTTTGCATTTGTATTGGAGTTTTTGCGTTTTAATTTGGTTAAAAAAATTGACGTGACATATTTTGTCATTAATTACAATGTAACGTGATGTAATGTTAATTACGAAACTGTGTAAAGTTATTGTTTCGAAAGTAATTTGGCACAATAACAATAAACGTACAGTCTGTAATGCGTGCGCGTCTGGTATGGTACGTAGGTATGGTACACACGCGTATAGGTGCCTACACAATAAATCCCTTAACGGCTCGTTATAACGGATGATAATATAGTTTGTAAAATAATTGATATAATTTAGTTGGTGCTGGATTTCCTAGTCGGATGTGGCAACACAAATACATTTTAGAGCGGAGGTCGGAAGGGCGGTGCGGGGGAGGGGGGGTGCGCGGGGAGGGCGGACCGCCGGGCGGCTCGTAATCAAGGTGCATCTTGAAAATGTGAACCACTTTCATCGAGATAAATAATTTCATCTAAAAATAAAATAAAAAACCCCAGTAATGTTCACCGCATCCAACAATATTCACCCAGAAGCATAGCAGAGAACAGTTCTGTTTTTATATCAAATACGGATAAAATTGTGAAAACATGAAAAATTAATAATTAAAATACTAATTTAATGTTATTAATTATAAATATATACATAAAAAATCAATTCTGTCGAAAAATATTGTTTATGTGCTACCGGGATATATATATATTCATAATTAATACATTAAATTAGTATTTAAAACATCGCAGACCTATGTTCTGAATAATTACAACTTCACAATAAGAATGTGTTCTCCTTAATAATTAATAATTAATATGAAAAGATATTCAGGTCACTACAAATGCTAGGTGATTTCATACACCAATTAATATTAGTATTTGGCATCCGAAAGCATCTTATGACCCACCCGGAAAACTGAGATTCAGATTAACAGGTTAGTTTCCAGTGAAGAAATATAAATAATCAGTTGCCTATCATTGTTACAAACGAATATAATCACTGTTATTAAACAAATAATAGATATCTCATAGAGACGAAGCTATTTTATATTATATTTAATGGAAATATATGGATGTACGGGTAATTACAGGACTTGCAAGGACCTGTCTTCCGCTGGCTGAAGTGATCACTTTATATAAATACAACGTTCACCATTCTCACCCAATCTCCATATATATCAATTTTTTTATATGTTAATTTGTTAATTGGATTCTTATTGTGACATAAGGGAAATAAATTGTCAAATTTAGTCCCTATGGACATCTATATGTCGATAGTTTTTTCACATATTAACATGTACACAACTTTAAAAAATTTGATAGATATGAAGATTGATTCATTGGTGAGAATGGTGAACGTTATATTTATATAAAGTGATCACTTAAGACAGCCGAAGACAAGTCCCTGTAAATCCTCGTATTCCTGTATTCGTCTCTATGAGATATTTATTATTTGTTTAATAACAGTGTCTTTGTAAGTGGATATCTAGTAATTGTGTGATCTTAGACATATTCAAATATTGCGAATATAATCGCAGTCACAATAACGGTTTACCCATCACTAGTTTTCATGTATTGATTTAAATATTAGGTACTTAATAAGAAAGAAAGAATTCAAGAAAGAAAGTTGGTCTTTGAAAGCAAGATACTAATTAGACGCAAAATTTGGTAAACCATGCACTGTCCAAGTAATCAAGATAACGAGGCGCACGTTCGATGAATATACTGTTTTATGCAAAACTTTGTAACGTGACAAATCACACCTCTGTGGACGCCGCATTACAAAATTAAAATGCGCCCAGTGTCCATTATGGGACTAGAGAGGCTGCCACCGCACCAGGCCTAGGCTCTGGCTGGTAAAATGGAGACTTTAGAAAAAAAAAACTAGTGGATGAAAGTCGGGAGGATGACCAGAACAAAGATCGAAGGGGGATCGCCGGAAAGAACTAGGCGCACCTGAACCGAAGTCGGTCACAATTTCGACATCAGGCAAATCTGGATCCGACATTGAGGAGACATTCAGGAACGCGGTAATTTTTGGAGCTAGGAGACTGACATTGAAGTGATGGTGAACGAAAATGGTGTAAATAAACTCATGAACCCACGCTGGACCAGAATATTGAGAGACTAACATTTGTTGTGTTTTGCCTTAGTTAAGTTATGAAGCTTGTGAAGGCGATGTTGTGAATATAATTAGCATGAAAAATTTATCCACTTTGCATTATACAGGTTCATTCCCTACTGTCGGACAGAATATGCGGTGTTGCACCAAGACTGAGATGGTCAGTGGCAATGCGTTCCGGCGCTCGATCCGCCAGAACACGCAAGCATTGTAATAACCTATTGGGGTCAAGAGTGTTGGAAGAGTCAAACTGTGTCATTGAATGGCGTTGCCCAGGACTGCGAACTGCAAAAGTACAACTGAGAACAGATCGGAGTGGCTAAACTTTCCTGAGAAGGTCAGGTACCACACCGAGATGTTGCGCTATTAATGATTAACATACATTGTATAACATACATACATTGTTTACTGTTTATGACTCAATTTAATGACTAGGTCGACATTTGCAGTTCGAAATCGTAAATCCTGAAATAATAGTAAGAGACTATCATGAGTGTCCGTGTCAATTTTATCAGTTAAGGCATGGAAATGATGGAGGGATGTTTGAAAGGATATGCAAACTGGCCATTCCAATCTGGTCCATAAAATAATTTTATAAGTTAAACATTCTTAGCCACTATGAAGTGAATTCAATTGATCAAAAATACTTTTTACAATATTTTACACAATTACTACTTTCGTTTAAAAAAAACTCACGTCGCTTACGCCGCTGTAACGTTGTGGAATATTTCGAACCTATGCCTGTTCGTGCGAAAGAGATGACACCACTCTTTCGCACAATTGCAGCTTGTAAACGAGATGACTCACTTTGACGACACATAAAACGTGCGAAGAAACTATCTACGGTAAAAGAAACAAAATCTATTGTCATAATGCGTATCACCTAATACTAATTACTAAAATAATAGAATTTGTTCATAGATCTCTATACATGTAATATTTGCAATATATTATATTTAAATAGAACACAGTTAAGAATGTATGTATCATATTTAGTTACCATAAGCTTATAGTTTAATTCCTATATTGTGAAGAAATTGATATATCTGAATAAAGAAAATTTGTTGTTTATCAATCTTGTATTGCGCTTTATCGAAGTAATAATAACATTTTTATTTTCTGAGGCTCAATAATATGTAAGTTTTATTTATTTTTAATATACTAGACGCACTTACAATATACTAGATGCACAAGTAAAACCTAAAAAATGATTTTGAGAGATATTCATAAGAAACCCTTTCGCTATCCTTCAAATGATGTCACGTCTTAGACATCCGTCAAATACATATTCTTGATATACTAAAACACTTTTACCGGTATAAACAATATCATCAGCAAATTACGCACAAGGTTACAGGCTAACTGTCAAAACTATCTTGTGCCAAAACTAAACAAAACTTTTGTTCAAAGATTCCATTTGTTTCTAGCACCAAAAATATACAACTGTCTAAATGAAAAAGTAAAAGATTGCAACCATAGTGTTACATATTTTTCACGAAAAGTGCAGTTCTGGCTTCACAAATTGGGGAGAAATTACGCCCAAGAATTTTTTAGATCCAAACCTGAGAATAAAACTGCTACAACAGTATATTGAATTACCTAATTGCATCTCTCGATTAACTGTTTATACATGTATTTTTTTGTACATTGATCATTGCACTTTGCTTACTGCTATACCGGAGGAACACTGTCTGCTATAATACAGTGAATTACTAGTGTAGCAGGCAGGGTACCCAAATATGTCTTACTTTCATACTGATATGTTGTATTTACTTTGCCAAATTTTATTTGCATACTTAATTTACGTCTAGGCGGTCTCGATGTTCGCCTGAAAGTTCACAAAAATTCCATAGCATTGACTAAAAATCAATAGAAATAATTTTATGAAATTTTAAAAATAGAGAATGTTGCTAATTGATCAATGTCACATAATATCGATTTGAAATTAAATACGACATGGAACAAATAAACCACGAAAATAAAAACGCGATTTCAAGCCTAATTTTTCTCTCCTACCACGCCATACAAGTTCATCGTTTCTGAAGATTAAAAGAGACGAAGAGATATTAATCATTTAGAGTTCGTTTATTTTTTAGTCACGCAAAGTGTCACGCAGTCGCTCCCGGCTCGTTGGGAATACCTAAATTATACCAATATTTCTGATGATGAAAGTCCTAGCGCCAATTAGCAGGTTCTACTCAAAAACTTTTGAGAAACATTGTAATTGTCGTTTCAAAAGGGGAAAAATAGATGTGTCCAGTAATAAGGCAATAAAAAGATTTTTTATTTAAATTGTTTTAAGTAAGAGTGTTAATTTAAACCGCCTTATAGGTATTGACTATAGCTATATTCTGAATAATTACTATTATTAGCATTTTTAATTAGCAATCGTGTATCAATCATTATATGAAATTGGTTGCAAAAATGTGACAGTGTAAACACAAATGAATTTTCCAATCTTATTGTCCAATTAAAAGAAAAAGTTACCTTCTACGTACACAGTACACATATACTTTTATAGCCCGTGTCTACTAATGATATTATTATGAGATTTTCTACTCTGAGACAACTCTCATGGTCCCAGTGTACAAACCGTGTCTCAGAGATTTGCCATCTCACGCCTCACTTCACGCTCGTCATGTACGTAAAACTTCATTGTTGTTCGTCAGTGGAGTAATTTTGAACCTCTCCGGCAGCTGTTATAACCGAGTAAATGTTTGTACTTTAACGTATTATGTTAATGTTTAATGAATAAGTAGTTTTAAGTGATGTTTGTGTGCACGTGTCAAACCTCGTTGTCAGATCGCACATTGTTTCGAGTTTTTTTCTACCTCAACTAAATCTCTGAGATTTTCTTACCGTGTCCCCTTCCATGGACACGGCCCATACACCCGTCAGAAAACTTTTAAGAAGTATTATCTTTTCATAGAATTCACTATATTTGTAGAACACGTTGGCAAAGCTGGTCGTGTAGAAGAAGATGATGAAAAATATTATTAATAGTCGTGTTATTTAAAAAAATAATTAATTCAGAAATCGAAATAGATTTAAAGTTACGAGCCTCCCGAGCGCTTCCGGGGGATGCTGTAGAATCGCCATTCCGGGCACGCGCTCCCCCCGCCCCTGCTGCCACCGGCCCCGGCCCACCCCCGCGTGGGGCGAGGGTTGGCGCGTCCCCCTGGTCCGAGAGAAATGCTAAGTCCATCACGGCAACCTAAATACGCCCCCCCCGCCTTCGGCACCCCCTCCGCACGCCACTTTCGCTTTCCCTCTCCGGCGAAGGCTGTATTCGAGGCTCGGTGTGTATATTTGTATATTTTATGGCCGTATAGAAGACAGGGGTGGCACTCTCCCAAAGATGGACACTGAGATCGATGACTAAGTTATTGTGTTATTATTGTTTCTATCGTTTTGGATTATTCTATTATTTAACTGATGAAAACTGCAATAATGGCGACTTTAAAATAGTAATTCAGGTTTCATTATTTAATTAATAGATCAAAATCGTCATAAAGTGAGTGCTAATTGTTGCTAATTCACCCTGACATAACAGCTTAACTCGTATATGATCCAAAAAAGCAATGATAATGTTGTATAAAACTCTGATAAGACTAAGACAAGCTTCCCTTCAGAAACCTCTAACAAAGAAAGATGGCAGCACTAGATATTTTTTAAAGAATTATCCTCTGAAGAATTTTCCGAGCAGTCAAATAAAATGAGCCAAAATTCATAAACTTCATAAAATTAGGGAAATGGAGTGGAAACGGCGTGATGGTAAGTTAGTAAGTTATTTAAAGACAAATAATAGATAGGCCCAGCATGAGAGACCGAGACAATATAAATAAAGATATATTGAAATAAACCACTCTTTTGATAGTTATACATTAAAACTTCTCCACTCGGTACCTTATAAAGGATTCATAATTAACAAATTAGAAACCGTTGAAATAAAAAAGAATTTAAATTCGGAGAAAACATAATATTTCCTAACACTTCACCTTTACTGTCCATATTCCCGTTAACGACCGAAACCTCCCACTTCTTCCAAATCTCGCCCCTTTACCCGAATATACTACAATGCTGTATTTAGTTTAGTTATCACCTGATAATGAGAGGGACTGCACCTCTAAGTAGCGATAAAAACTTAATGTGTATGTAGTACAAAGTTTAGTTGTGAAAATTAAAATAAATAAAGACCTAATCCAGCATCAAGAATTGGGAAGTAACTCAGTGCAGAGACCGGTGGAGGTATCCTTGAGGAGGCAAAGGCCCAAGGGATGTAGATTGTAGAGCCAGGGATGATAATAATGATTCCACGGCCACTCCTTCCACCAATGTTATAGACCCTTTAAATATTTAGATTAATTTATCATACTATAAGCCACATAAGTTTTGCGATTAAAGTTGCAAGTTCAGTTCGGCTCAACGATGTATATGTATGGACAACACCAAAAGTAAATGGTAATTTGCCCTAAAGAGGAACAACTAGCAATGTGAGAACGAGGATGTGAAAGAGGCTGAAATTCATCGTAAACTTTTATCACAAAACGGGGACGCTTTATCACGTAAAAAGTGTTTTTTTGTGAATCGAGAAGTTTAAGTGGCCGGACGAATGCGACCACGGACGACATGATTCAGCAAGCTCGAGAGATGGTTCTAGCGAATAGGCGAGTTACCGTCGGCGAGGTAGCGTCTTCTTTGAACATCAATCATGGTTCTGCCCATAAAATCATCCACATAGAGCTTGGTTTCCATAAAATCTGAGTAAGTAAATTTTAAAACGAAAAATGTAGACAATTTTTGACTTGCCCTCGTATATTCATACTCGTAGACAAATTGAAAATCCTATCCTCGAACTCGAGTTTTTTTTTCTCTCCACCAACTTCAAGCTGGTCTCTGAATTTATCTCATTAAAACTCATATATTTTACATATAAATGTGAAACATTTCGCCATAGATACACTTAAATTGTATCTTGAAAACTGATTCTTGGGTGTTGGTAGAAAATAATATATTTTTATTTTACTATTTTTTTCTTTTCATTTTCTATTTCCTTCTCTTTATTTTGTTTTAAACACAGACAAACGAGATGATTAATATTTTTAAAGTTATTCATTGTTGTTATTTAAATCATTTAATCTTTCCTGTTATTTTATTTGGTAACTTGTATATTATTCAAGATTAATTGTTCAAATTTCACTATTAGACGTAGCAGACACACAGACTTTGATATAGTTAAGGAGACATTGGACATCTTTTACATATATTTTTGTATCGGAAAAGTTAAAAATAAACAGTACTGATATATATCTAAACTGAATTTCTGAGATATGTCTTGCCGAGTTGACTTCGCGAGATTCGCCCGAGGGTCCGCCGAGACGGCCGCCTTGCAGGCCGTGCGGGGCAGCCCTGCGCGCGGGGTGGCGCCTCCACACCCCCCGTGTATGCCGGACCACCCCCGCGCGGCCCATGGCGAATGAGAATTTTCACTCAAATTACTGGCCGTTGTTTTCACTTTACGATAACGTCATCGCGATGCGGAAAATGCGTATCGCACTACGTTTTCCTCCACGAACATTAACAGCATTCTTTACAGGCGAACAGTTAGCTTTTACCTTACTAATTTCTTATCTCTTTCTTATTAACTGATGCAATACTATTATTGACAGCGGTATGATGTTTTACACATGATATAAGTATTTTTGTATAATCCTCAGCTGACTAAGAACAGAGGATGAAATGCCACACCCTAATACACACAATTCTTACATATCGATAAGAAATGAACACGCTCGTCCTATCTTACTATCAATAATTACAGAATAGTACTTTTGTAGCTTATTTGTCTAGTGGTGTAGCATTTGTTTAGTGATCTAGTGGTTCTAGTTAGTTTGATTTTCATAAAACAAGAGTTCTGATTTTTCTGTGTCGTGTATTCAATGGTCACTTACATAATCAATACTTTAAATACTTCGACAAGTGTAATATTTTTTTATAACATATTTAGATATCTGAAATGATATTGTGGATAAGTATGAACAGATCTTACATTATCCACAGCTTAACCTACGTAGTTTGTATACATTTTTAAAAGTATTTTGGCCTTCAGTAACTATATATACAAAGGCGTCTTTATCCGACATGAAACTCAATTTAAAGCGTGAAAGGACCATCACATATCATCAACAAATAACCAGCCACTGCTCCAGATAATTCATATGCACTGGAATCAGGACTGCCCCAGGTCCATCTTTAGTCATGAGGTCAAGTATTAGGGAAAAGATAATTACGTAATATATATCCTTAATAGACTTGGCGAAAATATGAGTAAATGCTCCATGCTTCAATACGAGCGAATAAGGTCTATAATAGGTATCCTCGAAAATCGAAGGAGTCAATGGATTGGATACTTTCTTAGACGTATCGGATACCTCAGATATGTAATTGAAGGTACACGACAGAGAGGTAGGCCAAGACAAAAATAAAGCGAATACAAACACCTTGGATGATCTCTAGAACATGGCAAACATTGAACTGACAAGAAAGCTGTTTTTAAACATGAGATTTAAATATCATGAAAATCATTTCTAAAAATTCATATAAAATTTGTTTTTATAGCCAATAATTTTGATATTAAATTGTATAATTTCATTTTAAAGAATAAAGTGTTTTAATAACTAATTTAATATAATCCTCAATTACCTTAGTAGAATACAACGTAGTAATGCATCCAATGGTTTCTCGATATTGATCTATCCGTACACTAGCGCAAGATGTATGCAAAACTAATTTCCCTCGCCCAAAATACGTCCTCCCGACTCTAGGTAATCCTTTTGATATATTTTAAAGATGGCTATCCTATGTACAGCGAGCCACTATTATATATTCCATGTAGTATATAATATATTCCTGTTATGTGTAGAATTCGCTTTGTGCCCGAGCATCTAGCCCTCGGTGCGTACCTTTAGGGGTATATTTATAGGGAGGCTGTATACCGACGGCCGCACTACCTCCACACACACACCATGTACCCTGTGTGTATTGGTGTATTTACTTGAGTTGTTGGTTTTGGAGAAATGAAACATAATTTGTAAAATAATCAGAAAGCTTAGCATGGTAATATAATATGAAATTTTCTCAAGAAACTGATTTATGTTAATTTTAATAATTTTTATCGATCGATTTTGTTTATGACGTTTGATAGATATCAAACTTAACGGTTTCTGGTGTTTTCAATATTTCCGTACGATGTGGTATCGTAAACTTTAAACGCAAGGAAAAAAAGACAATTGATGACTTTAAGATGTGGTGTTGGAGGTCACGTGCTGCGCATACCGTGGTCAGATTCTGCAGAAACTAGGCATCAACGCTTTCAAAACCTTGATGGTCTGAGGAAGGCTTCTCTTGGGAGAAGAGAAAATATGTTTGAGACGCTTCTTGTGGGAGAGGAAGGGAAAGATCCTTACCCATTGGAAATAGCAAGAGATACTTTTCTGGTGATTTCCCTCAGATATGCGGGATGCCGAGAAAGTGGAAGTGTGTAGTTAAGAGAGTGAAAGTTCACGAATATCACTATCCTCAATCAAAATAAGATGAAAAAAATGATAGAAAGAAAGTTATTTTTCATGTTGGTTCAAGTTATTTTTTAGCTCGTGCGTCACTTAAAAATATTCCATAGTAGAGTAATCTCAGAAAAAATACGTGACGCAAAAGTGACCAAGCAAATTCGTCACCATGGTGAATACACATTTCATTAAAAACCCATATATTATTTTGTAAATTGAATCAAACCTTGTTTTATTCCACCGCACTTTTCACTGTGTTAAATGATATATAAATTTTTCGGGAGCATCTTCCCATTATTATATAATATTGATAATGGGAAGATGTTCCCGAAAACGTTATATATTATTTAATACAATGAAAAGTGTAGTGGAATAAAGCAAGGATTCAATTTACAAAATAATCATGGAATTCCACAAAGTTTCACCAAAAACCTTTCAACAGTTACCCATATATATTTGGCATTCATTTTTAGATATTTTATTATTGATACTTTCTGAAATTCATGCGATCGAACCGTCACAACCCTCGCATGTTAACGAACTAACTAACTAACTTGCCATCACGCCGTTTCGAGGGTGGGCAGATAGGATAGAGCGCCACACTCTTTTCGCCTCATTCACACTCGCAAAAATAAAATTTGTCCTTTCACGCTCCGGTTGGCAGGTGTATAACATATTTGACAATTCAATACCTACACGGTAGATACCTAAAGTTACAGATGCACTAATTATTTTACTCGGTGTTTCAAGGGAAGTCGAAAGGAACCAGATCTCATGGTTAAAGTTCACCATTATTAAGGAGAACACATTCTTATTGTGAAGTTATAATTATTCAGAACAGACGTCTGTGATGTGGCTTTCAAATAATGGAACGACAGATATATTAATTTGAAAAAGTGTAACATATAGGTTCAAAAATTTGTCATGAAAAATACTGTCGCTATAACACAATTGGTAGTGTACTTCCCCGGATTAGAAATAGAGATCCAGGTTCGAATCCCGGTAGCGCAAAAACAATATTTTTAGACAAAATTGATTTTATATGTATATATTTATAATTAATACATTAAATTAGTATTTAAAGTTCACTATCACCATGGACCTAGAATGAACAAGATAAGCCACGGATCGAAATAGATGGTGACATAACATACGTGCCGTCATCCGCCAACAGCTGCAGTTCCATGATCACGTCTGCTCTCATTGAGAGCAAAGCAAAGACATAAATGACATATGTCAAAAATAAATATATTAGACGTGATACTCTGGCCATTTCTTGGACTAGGTTAATTTTAAATACGATAAAATTCCGGAACGGCATATTACACGAATATATCCTTCCGTAGGAAAAATTTAAACTGATATTACATTGAGTAAGAGGAAAAAATAGCTAATTGACATTTTATTAAATTAATTTGTTAATAGAAAAGGTTACTTTTAAACGTTCTTAATGATCATGCAGGACGCAAAGCAGGACGTGAGGTCCTGACTCATCAATGGTGGCAGTGGTCAGGAAATTATAAAATGCAACTATTTAAAGTCCCTTTGAACGAACTGTAAACAGTGTCGTAAAGCTGGGAACTAAAATTATCTTGACTTCTTCAATATTTGCAAAAATACTTTGTAGCAACATATTATATAAATAATAAGAAAAAACACTTTTTTTATAGTTATATTATTAATTTAGTTTTTTGTCTATGCTTGTGTTTTTAATATAAGTATACATTGTATCCTGAAGAAGAGACCTTGGTCTTGAAACATGTTGATTTATCAATAAATAGTGGAACGATAGATGTTTTAATTTGGAAAAGTGTAACATATAGGTTCGAAAATTTGTCATCAAAAATGCTGTCGCTGTAGCATAGCATATTTGGTAATGCACTGTTAAAATGCAAAATAACCCAAAACAATATTTTGTTCAAGGCTACAAAATCACTTACCCAAAGTAAGGGACGGACAGTCATAAAAACTCGATATTGTTAGATGCAGGTGGACCACCGACACAACTTGGGTGCAGCGGCGAATACAGCGGCGGTAATCCAGCAAACATGAGTAGAGTCACGTCCGCAAAATGCACCTTGAGGTATGCATCGCCATAGGCGAGCAGTCCCCTGATATTCTCCGCCATGGGAAGTGGCTCCGCCTGAGTCCTCTGATATTCTCCGCCAAGAAGTGGCTCCGTCTAAGGCGATATTTTATTTTTAATTCGAAAATAAAATCAAAATATCAAGTAAGCGCTTGTTATAGCTATAGATTGTAATTCCGGGGAAAGTTAAACTGTGCGCCTCGAGTTTAAGCTTAGACTGTGATGTTCTCCGCGTTTAATCGTAAATGAGCAAGTATCAAAGAGTTGATGAATATAATCGGTGTAGCGAGAACAGACTGTCGCTATAGCATCACAATATCGTGTCCAGAGTCCCGGTTTGGCTGGATAATTGGGCATCATCTCGTCATCGTCTTACAAGCCTGAACTCCGTCACCCTATGCTGGCACCACAACGAGCTTACCACACTTCACGTACAGGATCCAAGACCATCCTACAAGGTAATCCCTTACGTGAGGGACCTGAATAATCAACATCAGAAAAGCGTCAATATAGACAATTTGGCAGAGAAATCAATGCTGGCATGATGAACACAAATATTTAATCTTCATTTAATTGTAATCATTTTTGAATTGCCTTATTTATAAGTTTTAAAGTAAATTGCTCATTTTCCACTTTCAACACATGCAAGTAATTAAAATATAGATTATAAATTTTCTTACATAAAAATATTCTTTCATTTCATAACCTTTTGACTTGTTAATATTTAAAACTAACCTATTGGGCTAGATGCCTCCCCCCTGAACATGAAGCTGAGGCAGAAAGAAGATGTTACCTAACAGCACCTTCCCCGGATTGGAAAAGAGATCCAGCTTCAAGTCCCGGTAGCGCAACAACAATATTTTTCGATAAAATTGATTATATCTATAAATTTTTTACATTTAATTAGTATTTAAAACATCATACTTATGTTCTGAATAATTACAACTTTACAGTAAGAATATGTTCTCCTTAATAATACAATAAATAGTAGTTTTTTTCTTATTATTTATAAAACTGTGTTGGTCTACACTCTTTCTACTTTACTTTCCAATATTCATGATTGCAGTGGACACCTGAACAGTTCGCAATAGCGACAAGTGTAAACATCGATGCTTTCAAAGTGTATTGCTAAAGAAGGATGTTGCACATCCCGCAAAGCTCATTAAATAAATTCAACCACAGCAAGGCTTATCTACAAAAGTGAATAAAAGATTCTTACAATTCTTTGACAATTTTATGTATCAATGCGAAAGCCTAGAAAATGAGATTATCCTGGGAACAACATTGGGCCGATGAAGATCTGGAAGAGTGTCACAACGACGGACAGATGGACCTGTAACTACAAAAAATGGTGGTTTAATAATTATAATAGTGAAGTAATTGAGTAATAATAGAAAAACGTAAATAAATGACAGAAGCTTGAAGAATGAACATTTTTTAATACACTTCGTACGAACTGGTTTAAAATACTAAATAAAGACAACACCTTTTTCCAAAAATAAGCTAGTTTCCATATTGGCGGCCGTTTAAATTGCTATTGGTTGAATTCTAATATTATTTAAGCGACTGATTTTAGAACCTACACTGTCTTTGAATGACCAATTTACACCAAAAAGAACTTTGTTTGACTGTTCATAAATTAACACAATTTAAAACTATATGAGAATACAGTTACATTAAAAGATACACAAAAATAAATAATTTTTTGAAGTTTGCTGATTTTACAACTAGCACTCTAAATTAGTATAAAATTAATAACGATTTCTTAATAATAAATTGTCAAAAACTGACGATATTAATAATTCTGTTAATAATTTTTATTATATATAATTTTTCTAGTTTTTATCTACGGTTGACGTTATTTTCATATTGTTTCAGCTATTTATAGTTTATAAACGGATATTAATGCTCATTTTAGGTAAATAAACTACCTATTTCTCGTGTAATAATGTTTTACACTTGTTATTTAATTATATTAGTAATAAAAAAAACACATTGTTTAAACCATTATTTATTTATACATCAACATGTTTCAAATCCTATGGTCCCTTCTTCAGGAAATAATGCATACTAAAATTAAAAATAGCATATACAAAAATATAGCTAAAAAAAAAAGTGGTGGGTAAGATTGCATAAAAAGGATTTGATTATATATAATATTTAATTTGCTATCAACGCTTTTTTTTTATTTATAAAATTTAAAATATATCTAACTGTAAGCCCTTAGTATTTATATGTACATTTTCTAAACTCTCAATAATGTCAAAATAATGGTTGGCGAATGTAGAATAGTTATTGTTATTTAGACATCACAATTATTCCTTAATTCTAATACCAAAATTTCTGCAAGTTTTATCCATATAAAAATGATTGCATTCATTGTAAAATAATTTGAAAATTCCCGATTTTTAAAAATATTATCCTTATCCTTGTTATTTAATATTTAATTCTTTAATTTGTTATTAGTGTAAAAAGCTGATTACATCGAATTTGAAATATTTTTTATCATTGAATGATTTGAAGTATGATTATTACGAATATTAGTAAAAAGCCGCCCTCGGGCAAGTTTCAAAATGCCGGCCTAACAAAATACCGCCCGTAACGTGTCTGGTACGCGGGCGGTTGATTAAGGAGGCGGCCAATTTATGATGGTTTTATAAAAAATTGATAACATCATCTTCACTTAAGTTATCAGGGTTGGAAACAAAACAATCTTGTTTGTGGCGGCAATAAGTCTAGCGCCGGCGATGAGCGCCTGGTGAACCGGTGAGATGGTGAAGACTCTTCTATCCATCAGAGACCGGTGGAGGTATAGCGAGGAAGCCAGGAATCATATTGAGTTGTAGGACCAATGATGATGATAGAAACGTTCAGTGCAAAATATTACGTAGTCCAGTACAGCTTCTTCGTTCTTGGCGTTGTGAGTTACTAAAACTTTTAACGTGCAATGAAAGTTTCATTAAATTCTCTAAATCTCTTTATTAGAGTTGAGAAGTTTAAAACTCGTGCTTTATTTCAACTGTTAAAACATTGTTGCTTTCTGGGAAAGTAATGTTAACCTGACAAATTTTACGTATCTTACCACTCCTGCATAGAACATAAATGAATATACATAATACAAAATAAATAAATGTATCAATTAGAAAGACATACAGAAAAAATCGATTAATTGAAAAAATATTTTACTTGGATCTTTGCCCATCCTGGTAAATGCGTTACCAGTCACACCACACCAGCCGTGTAAGTTGACGACAAATTTTCAAATTATATGTTGCAACTCTTTCAAATTGATACAACTGTTAATGCATTAATAAAAACGTATCACCTTTATATTGCGACATATCTCAAATACCTTTGAGTAATATACGCTAGGAGACGCCAGAAATTAAATCAATTCATTTTTATTAAATTTGGATTAACTTATAACTGTAGTATTTTAATAGAAATAAATAAAAAAGAATACCGGTAGCAACAAAAATATTTTTTCGATAAATTGATTTTATCTTTATACACATCTTTCTAGTTGATACATTTAATTTATATTAAAAAATCACTAAACTATGTTCTAAAAAAACTGCAATTTCACAATGATTGTGTTTTTCTTAAAAATATACATAAATTTATTTAAATAATTAAAATTCAAAATATCATTGAATTTAGGTCTGCGGGTATACTAACCATCACCCTATCGAGAAGTCAATTATATGTAAAAATAGCAGAAAAAAAGTAACGAATGAATCATAACAGACAGGTAAGACAGATAATGCATTAGTATTTATGACGCCAGTAATAGAGGACGTCCGCGGAAGACGAGGGAAACCAGATACTAGAAGATGGTCGTGTTAGAAGCCTCAACAATCAATGAGTTTGCATGAGAAGATGTATGAATGTAAATGAAAGGAGAGTTGTGTGTTAGGACAAAATAGTGAGGTGCTCCATCTTCTCTGCCCAACTTCGTAGAGAACGGTGTTATGGTAATTTAGTTAAATCCTCAAACCCCCAGAAAATAAAGCCTTCAAATATTGAATGCTATTTTAATTCTTAAGAACTAGTGATGGAATAAATTGTGATTGGTAAAGGCCACGGAATAAGACGCGATGTCTCAGTGATTTATTTGAGATAAATCTCAGTACCATGTACTAATGTTGCGATTATGATCTGAAAAGAAATTCACAGATTAACTTAAGACTAGTACAAAGAGACACATGCTCAAACCAATGTTCACCACATTAAATTTGACAGTGAGTATAACACCGTATAAATCAATAAATATTTATTAGAATAAGTTAAAACGGAATAAAATAGAAACGTATATTTCGTTTCAACTGCTGCTGGGGAGATTAAAATTTACCCCACCGATGAACGGAACATTAACGGTTAATCAAATTAAATTCGACGTTCAAGCGCGAAGTTAAGCGCTGAGACTTGGTACTTACACCGACAGCCGAAAGTTGTTTCCAAAGAATCTCGTAAGAGCATAATTCATATCTCAGAGATTGTTTCGAACATTTAAATCTCATCCATGAACTTGAACATTGATGAGATAAATTACGATCACAATTATTGTGATTGTGTTTGATTGATGTATCGATTGTAACAATGATTAGTGATAGTGATTATTCTTAATATGGCCAGCAATCACTGGTCCATTAGAAACTAATCTTCTAACCTTTAAATAACAGTTAACAATCATTGTAACAACGGTACACCAATCATATATAATCTCCTTGCAACTGTAAGAAACTTTAACTTCGTCTAAGTTAACGATGTTTTAATATAAAAACAAACATATGTCGTGCGTCCAGAGTCATCAACATCAATATCAGCGACTGCTGGACGAGGGCCTCCCTGTTCTCCCCGTTTATTGTTATTCGCTGCAACGTATTTCCAGAGAATTTGGATAGAGACTCGTAATCAATAAACCATGGCAGACGGACGGCCGAAGAAGTAGCTCTTAGTTTTTGGATATTTCTCTTATTGAACAATTTTCGTTTTAAACACAGATATTTTGAAAGACCAGAGTATACACACTGATTGTTTGTACCTCGGTTGAGGTAATTGTACCTTCAGCCAAGCTGTCGATATCCAGAATCAGACCAATGTGTCAATTCAAATTGGCTGAACGAATTAAAAAATTACCTCCCAAAATCAATTAGTCGTTAAATTTACGGGGTCAATTGACTCGCGCTAGGTTAGACTGAACACAGAGATACTGCCGATACCCTCATGCGTATGTATACTGGATTTAACAGAACGAGTCCACAATATTATATGGGTAGATATACCTAAAATACGAGCCGAAAATGTTCAAGGGGTATGTATAAATTCTGCACCATTACGGAGATAATCGCGTTCAACATTTAAATTTTTATTGTACTAAAAAGTAACTCGTAACTTGAAAGATCCTCAAAAATATCGGCTTGGTAGTAATTTGCAGAAGACCAGATATATGGTAGCCAGTGGTGTAGTGGGGCTAGGGCGTCGCTCTGCCACTTTTTTGATACGGAACTGACTTTTCAAGTATGTTTAAAAAATATTCTGACACAAAATAGTCCGCATAAAATAAATAAATCCGGATATTACGAGAATGCAAAAAAATGTATGTAAGTTATTACGAAGAAATTTATACTTTTTTTTTAAGAATTGGATCATCTAGACGCGCGACGGTACATTTCAATTATTGAGAACTCGACTTAAATAAACAGTTATCCCTAAATTTACACGATATAGTTCGATAGTTTTTTTTAGCTTGTATAAGTTTTTAGCGTTTACAAAAGTTAATTAATTAGTCGCTAAAATCATTCCTTTTAACGTCGTTCAATTTCAAATTTCTGTAGGAGTACGAGTACAGGGAAGAAATAAAAATCAAATGTCGCCCTGGTACTTTTTTAGATTCAAATGTTACGATTCACGAATCTTGGATCCCTAACAATAAATAACAGTAATATTACAGAAGACATTCAAAAACGTATAGTAAGTATATCGTTATAATTTTAATCTCCAAAATTTAATAAATATGAAGACTTCAGTGGTTGGGGCTTGCGAATATGACAACCGAATAGCAATCAACGAAGTCATTGCTGAACACAAGACCAGTAGGGACGCTTAAGGTAAAAAGGTCGTACATATTTTAGAAATTTAGGACTGGAGAGATATGGCTCATAATAAGGATCAAAGGAGGAGGTTAAGTCCTACCAGAGGTTGTAGACCCAATAGTGATGATTTTATCAAATATTGTGCAAGATTCTTGACACATTCCAGTTAAATATAATCAAAAGATACCAAAATTAAACATACAACAAATTAAAGTTTGAAAAATAATGCTTACATACAGTAATCTGTTGAGGCCGAGTGTCATTTATTTATTTATTTAATTCTTAACATAGTACATACATAAGCACTCCTATATATGCTCTAATATAAACAAAATTTAAATATATTCTTTTACTAAAACTTATCTTTTACATATCTGGTCAGAAATCTATTCATTTTTGCCTTCTTTCTCATGTTTTCTGGCATTTCATTAAAAATCTTCATTGCACAATACATCATCGATTTCTGAGATTTGGCCTTCTTCCTGAATGGCAGTCTCAGTCTATTCCTTCCCAATGTACGATGTTCGTACTCACGTTAATTTGCATAAATTTTTCGTATAAATTGAAAAATGAAAATAAAGCACACATATTTTAAATTTACTTGAGACGCGTTTCGCCTTGTAAGAGCATTATCAATCTAACAATTGAACTTAACAATTTATAACTATAATGGGGGGTAGGTATACAATTTTGTTTACACGAGGTGAAAAGGAACAACATTATTCATCGGAATTTTGAGGTTTTCCATACATTTTGAATGCTTTTAAATATTCTAAGAAACCATTCAATTTCAACACTAATGATATTTTAATGTTATGGATAATTTGTAGGAAAGGACAGCTATTTTTAATATTCTGGAGTTTATATAATGTTTGCATGATTCTATGAAATAGTTTTGTTCAACGCGAATGATATTTTTAATATTAATCTTGAATCGCTACTCTTGTCCCACATCCTAAGGTGGAACAAGATCACCGATTCGAGTAACTTGTTGAGTTAAATTGTTAAACTGATAATGCCCTTACAAGGCGAAACACGTTTCAAGTAAATTAAACGAGTTGAATCAAAAAACAAATATTTTATTTTCACATAGGTGATTATGGAGTTCTACAAACTTACCTCGGAAACAGTGAACCAAGTATCATTATAACGATACAAAAGGTATTCCTCTAATAGTGTTAAAATGTTATTTTTGCAGTCTCAATATAACCCTTTTAACATCTTTACATATTTTGGTGTAGGTTTTTTAATCGCTGCGATCCATTTTTATCATAGATAATGTTTATTCAGCGGGTCCTCAGTAAAAATTACGAAATTAACGAAAATTTAATGTATTGATTTATATATATACAATTTAAACATCAATTTTCAAAAGTGATATTTAATTTTATATAAATAAATAATTTATATTTGTAAATAACCAGAAGTATTTTTAAATTATTATTTTCACGTGGTTTGCGTCCTCGCCGGTCACGCGAGTGATCGGGGTTCGGTTCTCCGCAAGGGAGATTTATATTTTATTTTTATTTATTTTTCTGAATACATTAATATTTTTTCGAACAAAAAAATATATTTCATGCGGGGGTAGTATGATACATTTGTCTGAGACATATAACGCGTTTATGTAGAGTTTAGTGCCCATTGTGTATGTCACATGAATATTCTTAATATTTTCGAACTAGGCTAAATGTTTATACTATAAATCTGATAGCTAGTGGTCTTCTCGAATTCTTTACCACTTGATACTTGATCACTAGGCGACACTGACACTAGACCACCGAGCGGAGCCCATCATACATGAATACTTAAATTGTAGTGGAGAGGGGTTAAAATTGACCTAAAGCTAAGTGATTTGATATGATATCAATTTGGCTAAAGAGATTACAGTGTTGGAATATTATGATTACATTATCGTTTTTTAATTAATTTATAATTCCTTTATCAACTTATTGAAATTTTCAATTGAATCAATTGTCTTTTTATTATGTCTATTTTTATATATCTTGTAGAAGTATTACAATATAATTTGAAGGGCTTACTTACTTAGGTACATATAAACATATTTCATAGTAGTTTTCAAAATGTGTTTATATGAACAAGGGTTTGGAACATTATTTGCGGCGCGAGGAGCATTCCACACACATAAATTACAGTGAAAGTATAATTAAATCTTTGTGAAACAAGACGTATTTTTTACATTAATGCATATTATATTAACAGCGTTTAAATTTTCGTTCCAAATGAGTCACATTTTTAAAAAAGTCACGGAGCTCTTAGATTACGTGAGTGGCACCAAAGTGATCACGCGGGTGCCACCAATATGAAAATGTTGGGATAAGGAACTTGCGTTAATTCATGTCTATTTATTTGGTGGTCTGTGGTTAAAAAATAACAATTTTAATTGAAGAGGATTTATAAAACTCTTTTAAACTTTACGTTTACATATAATACTAAAAAAAATTAAAAAATCAAAACATTGAATTTAACTTACTATCACGCTGTTTCTCCGCGGGGGTAGGCAGAGAGGATAGAGCGTCACACTCTGTCCTGACACATGATTCTCGCCTCATCCACATTCATACATCTTCTCATACAAGCTCGCCGATTGTTGTGGCTTCTAACAGAACCGTCCTCCATTATCTGGTTTACCTTGTCATGCCAAGTCTTCCGCGGACGTCCTCCATTTCTAGTGCCATCAACACTTGCGACTTGTATTTTTCTTACCATTCTTTCCTCATTCATCCGATCCATATAACCAAACTACCTAAGTGATCCTTTCTTAATCTTACTCACTATACTAACATCAGATTTACATTCTTTCCTTATTTCTTCATTCTTTACTCTATCATAAATAGATTTGTTACATATACGCGTAAGTGATCTCATTTCCATTGCATTCAGTCTACTTTCGATCCTCTTCTGCCAGTTCCAGGCCTCACTTCCATACATCAGCGTCGGTACCGGGACTCCATTGTGTACCGCTTGTCTTGCCTCGGTTGACAAATTCCCGTTAGATATAATTCCATTCAATGCGCCGTTCACTTTATTCCCTGCAGTCACCCTCATTTCGATATCATCCTCAGCCTTTTTCGTTTCTATCAAACATATTCCCAAATACACAAACTCATTTACTTGCTCCAAACATTCATTACCTACAAGTATTTTGCACGGTGTCTTTCCTTCTTCCCGAATATCATCACTTTCGACTTGTTAACATTCATCATAAGGTCGGTTTCCTCGTATACATCCTACTTACATTCTACTCACTAGACTGTGTAGTTCTTGTTCATTATTCGCCATTAGTACTGTTTCATCGGCGTACAATAAACAGCATATATTCAAATCGCCCATTTTTGCTCCTACATTCATACATACCGGTGGGTTTGTTTGTTATATGGCAAAAGAGTAACCCGCATTTGTAATTACATATATGTGCCCATTATTATGAAAATGGTCTAAGTCAAGATATTGTGAAAAAATAGTTTCTAAATTATTTCGCGTCACATTATTTCAAATGGATATAGTATGATGCAAATTGTAACAATTGTGAACAATTTGAAGCGTTATGTTCAGTGTGTTATTACGACTTTCAACGTTTATTTTGATAATTGAGTAAGTCATTTTTTATTTCCTTATAAGCTACGTGCAACATTTATATGTCGAAATAAATCTAGTAGACTAAATAAATTTTGAAACATGATGTTGTGTAATGTAAAAAAATTTTTTTAATCAATTCAAATATCTCTCGAAACGAAAGAAACATGACTTTCATAATAATGAGCACAGAATGCTTGTCAAAATGAAGTTTTTTTAAAAAAAATGTAATGTACCTTAGGGCAGTACCGGGAGTTACATTATTGTACCGAGTGAAAAGTTCAGATATAAGAGAGACTCCCTGTATGCAGCTCCTAATTCAGCATATAAAAATATCGCAATTAGGGTGTTTTGGACATGTCTTGCGAATGCCGGAGGAACGATATCATATCTTATATGTGTCTTTTTGGCAATTATGATGAAGGGAAAAGAGTCGTTAGATTACCCCAGACTAAGCTGGGAAAACCAGCAAAAAGGATTTTATGAAGACATATTGGCCCTAGACTAGATAGAGGTAAATGGAATCGTCTTTATGATGATATGGAATCGTCTTTATCTCTTGATGAGTCTTTAGACCCCCGACCCTTCTAGGATAAAGATATGAAGATATCGATGATGATGATCTACCTGTAAAGCATCGTGGACTTTATCTGCTCCACCCTGTACACATGTATATAATACAGACCCAAAATCTACAGTACACAGTGAACGCATTTCAACTATTCCAATATTTATACGACTATAGCTACGGCGATATTTGAATTGGCGAAATAATTCAAGGGGGTCGCGTATGGATGGATTGGCGAGCGATCCAGGGGCGGCCGATACAGAAGCCTATCGACGTCTGTTGTGAAAAATAAACATAATCTCTTCTTTATTTTTTACATGCCATTCTTGTCTTTCTTCAACACAGTGTGAGAGAAATTATTATTAAAAAAATCACCACCAGATCAGGATGTAAATGACGTATTGTCATTCTCTTCTACTTTGAACCATCAACTTTACCATGTGGGTTTTTATATAGCCAAGTCTGAAGCGTACGCGACTGCTCAGTTTAAAGTATTTCTAAGATAACATCAACAACAATTTAAGGTTCTTCTCTGTATTCTCGTTCAGTTCAAGTTTCAGAAATTTCTTAATGAATTTAATATATTTAATGTATCACTCACACTCTAAGTGACCACTCTAACATCTCGCTATATCGCCAGTAGACGGTGGCGTCAAATTGTCATATGAAAATCATCATATTTTGTACTTTTTTATTTATACAGTGTGTAATAGACCTAGTTCACGATATTTAATGGAAGGATACCTAACTACTAAATTACGATTCGAAAATGTTCGAGAAATATGCGCAAATTATGCACCATTACGAAAAATATTATTGTTTGAAATGTTTACAAAATCATGTTAACGTACTTCGAAATAAACATATTTGCGAAATTTATCCAATATTAAATCTATACTTTGCTTCAAGCCCTAAATCATTTATCGAAAAATAATCTAGCTACAAAATAAGATGAACTTTAATTTTTTATATTCAATATATAATTTGGAATCAATAAAATATTTCAATTAATCTAAATAATCGCATAATTACGATTTTTTTTAAATGTTTATATCTCTGACATGGTTGAGATTAGACACATATTCCATAAACATTTTCGACTCGTAATTTAGTTAGGTATCCACTCATAAAATATTATGGACTAGGTCTATTACACCTTGTGTATACATTATTTACATAAAATTTGAATGATAATCTAAAATTTTTTTTTCATATTTCGGTAAGCTTTGTAACTACGTTATAATTCACAATCTACTGTCTTTTGGCTCGGTACATACACATTTTTATCTAGCATAATATGCTTACTGTTAATCCTTTATCTTATGAGGGTTTCTTCAGTAAGGGAGTGAAGAAGCTGTTGGAAGCTGAGTAGGATCAGTTTTTTTCTCACCGAGTTACCTTTATTATAATATGCCTATTATACATTATGATGATCAAAAATAACTATAAAAAGTCTTAAAAATATCTCTTCATAATTTATTTTAAGTAATATTGTAGAATAAATTCATTATAAGGCCATGAAAATAATATAAGGCAGAAATAATTAAACAATTTTAGAAAACTAGCTTGATAGCTTAGCTAAGATTTAATATAAATGAAAATAATACTCAATTGAAGTTATATATGTTCGTTGAATAAAATGACTGTAATATAAGTATTTACGAACTTTTAAATGTATCAGAACCAAAATATTTAATCTAAATCAATTAAAAATATGAATTAAATATATTAATTAGAAAGATATACATATGAAATCAATTTTATCAAAAAATATTGTTATTGCGCCACTGGGATTCGAACCTGAATCTCTATTCTAACTGGGAAAGGTGCATTATCCAACTATGCTACAGCGACAATATTTTTAGCGACAATTTTCGAACTTATATGTTACCTTTTTGATATTAATACATTTAATCGTTCCATTATTTGAAAGAATATTGTCGCATTAGCATAGTTGGATAATGCACCTTCCCCGGTTAGGAAAGAGATCCAGGTTCGAATCCCGGTGGCGCAACGACAATATTTTTTGATGAAATTGATTGTATATGTATATCTTTCTAATTAATATATTTAATTCATATTTAAAATATCACAGACCGTCTGTTCTGAATAATTACAACTTCACAATAAGAATGTGTTCTCCTAATAATAAATTAATTTATTATGTATTTGTTCAAAGAGTTCTAACGTACAAAGCAAATAACACAGAATGAAAATGAATAATTTTGCACCTGCATAAAATGTGTATTGTGAATAATTACGATTTTTTTATATATACAAGATCCTTTTATAAAGTAGCAATTTCAACTAAAAATATCACAATCGTCATTCAAAAGACAATCAACTCATTTTTTGTCATAAAAATCACTTTAACCGATTGTATATAACGTCGTCAAAATTGAAAGTTTTTTATTTCCGGTTATTTAAAAATTAAAGGTGTCTTTGAATATAGATTGACATGAATGAGATATATGTTTAAGAATGCTCATTATTGTGAGAAAATTTTTAATGCGTACATCTACAATAATTAATAACACAGAATTCACAAAATCGAGTTGTCTCCGGTTCATTCAACTAGCGAGCATCTTTTTAGTTTTATTTGACTGATTACAAAAATGCTTTTATTGTTAATACAGAACAATTTTGTCTTATATTGAAAAATGTACTATTTATCTGTTTTGAATATATATATATATATGTACAATACAGATTGATCTCTCATCGGTTCATCGTGACCTCTAGGGTGATCTGTTGACGTTCTTAACCTTGTCTGCATCCTGCAGTTTGATGAGCCATTGCACTACGATGAAGCTGGTATTTATGTAGGTTGGTATATGAAGTTGCAACCTTTCACTTACAAGTATTCTAGGATATCGTCCACCTTCGGGCGATATGACCAATAAATAGATCAAATATACTTAATTTTACCAGACGTAAAAAAAAATCGATCGGCTGCCCGGCACAAGCGTATTTTGTTTTATTTTATGTAAAATATTTTGTACTTTTAATGCATATAAAATATTATTAAGGTATCTTTAGGTTTAAATCATAAAATGACACTAGTATAATTTTATTACATTTAATGTAATTTAATAAGCCATTATACAAGGTAAATATTATGTTCCAGGCCGATGTGCAAAATTTCAAGCGTAGCTCGGGCTGCGTGTGAGGTGGTATCATCCTGTTAGCCAAATTCAGCTACCGATAAGTTTCACAACATGTGACGATAGCGATCACCATTAATGGTTACAGCATTGCTTCTTGTATCTTGAAAGAAATAGACATATAAGACACATGGCGCACATACAGTAACTCTGCGTGGGTGTAGTAAAGGTCGTTAGTGTATCAATTGAGGATTTTCAGTGCCCCAATAACGGCTGTTTTGCTTATTAACAAAACTCGTCAATATCGAAATGAGCTTCGACGTGTGTTTCTTCGTGTATTCACAATTGAACGATTATTTAGATAAAATGTGTTAATGAGTTCAACACGTTATTGAGGCGTTAGATGCAAACAAAATTGACCTGGAACATAATATTCATCCTGTAATAATAATTTAATAATATTTTTTCCTCCCACGTGGACGCCAGAGTTTATAAATACAAATACATTAAGTATTGTTCCAAGTAATGCAGTCTAAACATAACAATATTGCAAACGACATGATTTTTATTAAAACTCTCCAAAATTGATGCAATAACGACTTATATGTATTTGAATATTTCTACTCAAACCATCATTTTTCAGAATTCAATATTATTGACGTTATTGATTGGTTCCAACGCTGATCACGTGAAGGAGATATGAGATAATTTAAGAGATTTCGTTGAAATGCATCTCAGAAAAACTCGCAGATCAGCTTGTACTCACTACCTATTCTGTAAAGTTAGACACAGGTAATTAAACGATTATGAGGCATTTTAACTGCTGGGGAGATTCAAAATAAACCAAATGGCAGCGACATTTGACGTTTGACGTACGAAGAGTATGACGGTGAATCTCTGAGACATGTCGTGTACACGGGGACTGTACAATGGCGTAGATTTTTTAAACATTTATGAGTGAATTAATATACGGGCGCATGCTCAACCCTGGCCGATATCATCCGCTGATCTACAGTCCTGGGGGGTGGAAGTACGAGGAAAGGTTTCAGAGGGGTGGTTTGGATCAAGAGGAAAATTGTGGAGCGGGGCGCGGGAGGGCGGTCGCCGGGGAAGGAGAAGGGGGGGATCGGTGTGTGTTGTAGTTCCCCCTCCCTCGGGCGCCCCCACCACCTACCGCCCCCCTCCCCCCGTAGGCAGATGGACGTTTCACGCATAATTTAGTGACGGCAAATGGATTCAATCGACGGGCGGATGGATGTAACTAGCTCTAGCCAGCCAGCATCCACAAAAGGACTTATTGTATGTAGTGCCTCCGTCTGCCAGAAGATTCGCTCGAGTGGAACAAGTAATTTGTTCCATTCTGTGCGGCGAGCAAAGTAAATGAAATTTTCAAAAATGTACCACTAAAATATTTTCATATCCGTATTTTTCTCGTACAGTTGGAGTCGATGCATACATTCGATTATCTAGGGTAAAATTATTGGGAAATAATTGACTCGGAAAAAATAGCTTGGATCAAAATTAAACTCTGAATCAATGCGTACCACATAATAATTTGTATATGACATTTTAACAGACGAATATTCATCGATTTTTATGAATAAGATTATCTTATAACTTGGTATTATAAACCATTATAATGACTAATTATGTTTAATTGATACGATGGTTGGAAACTGATTATTCGCAATTCTTCGACCAATCACGCATACACCAGAAAATAAACCTTCAATCTGAAATTTAACTGTAAGAGGTTAAATGATAACTTAATCATCATTACATTTGAATACAATCACAACAAAGGTTTGTATAATGGTTTACTATGATGTAATTATTAATATTAATTAAACACCGTAGATACACGTCATTACAGATCACAGTGATGGAGTTGGAAGGGATGGGTTAGGTAGGAAATGTGGATTAATAAGGGATGAGGGGATGGACGAGAGAGGATAATGGACTGACGGAATCAAAGGACAGCTCGACTCACCTGGTTGATGACGCCGTCACGTTGCTCTTCCGGAAGTTTACCCAATATAGAAGTTGACACAGCAAAAAACTGTGATGTGTTCCACGCTCACAACACAACAAAATCACAGCGGGTATGTGCGAAGTAGTGATTTAACACGAACAATCACATGAGAGTTCTTCCTCTCCTCGACTTCAAAAGGACAACCATTGGAACCATATGTACTGGGTTGGAATAAACTAAAAACTGATGACAATATACTACAGTTAACAATAATTATTTAGGGTCAAGTGTGAAATTAATTTAAATTAATTATGAATATTAAAAAGGTAATATTAATTAAAATACCTCATTACCTACCTGCAGTACTGCAGCATCAGGTGTTCTAATATGTTGAAAAATGTACCTTCTCAAAATGTATAAAAAACGTCACGTATCCTCATTTCAAAGGATTTCAAGACTAACGAGGTTTTATATATACGACGTCATTTAATTTATTTTTTTTGTATTGCCCCGGTTAATACGCTATTCAGTTCATGTGATCCTGGATAATCAAGAGACTATTGTATTGCTAGGACGTATATAGTGTTTTCGCTTGATACTTGATGACTAGCGCGCACTCTATGATTATCGAATACGAACTAATGCAAAGCGAAAAGGGGGCAGTAAAAATAGTACTACAGGCTACCTAAGTAAGGGATAATAAATTATTTTAATTTAAAAAACAAATTGAGACAATAAAAGAATGGTAAAAACCAACAACATTTAATGATTTAATAATAATACAAATTAAATGTATCAATTAGAAAGATAAACAAGAACATTAAATATATCAAAATATATTTTTGTTGCTGCAGGGATTCGAACCTGGATCTTTTTCTATCCAAGGAAATGGGTTAACCGATTATACAATACCAACATAAAAGTTGACGATGATTTATCAAACTTATATGCTGCAGTTTTTTTCACATTGATACATCTATTATTCCAAATTTAAAAGCTATCAGTTTTATTGCAAAAATCTCAAATATCTTTTTCAGATATTTCTTACGTTTATTAATCGAGAATATAGTATTGAGCTTAATTTAATTACTTATCATTTTGAAAAAATAATGCAAGCTTTGGTTTCCAGAAACACGTGGAAGGATAGACTTCTAATTTTGAATTTAATATAACCTATTTATTTTTGCTCTTGCAAGTAGCGCAAATAGTTATAAATAGTTATTTATCTCGAGATCGTACAATTAAAAAATAAATTGTATATGAGTATCAAATATGACTAATACCATTTTACAAGTTTTCACAGATTGAATATATTATTTAAATTGCTGTACAATTAAATAGAGATAATCAAAAAATATACGGTACGAAGGGGGTTAAGAGTAGAGTAGGAACATCGGGTCTAACTAGTAATAAGAAAAAAATATAATAAAGCATAACGTAGATTTAAAATACACATATATGTACACATACCCATTTACATGCGTAGGAGGCTACGTTATTGATGAGCGAGCTAAGGCCGAAAGATATAAAATCATGTGTCGATGAGTTGAAGAGATCCAAGTCGCCGTCTTTGGTATTGAGCATAATATGAAGCGTGAGTTGGTGCTACAGAGGGAGGGACTGACGCGGTGGACCTTCCGGGTACCCTCAAAGAGAAGCACAGCTGGGCAATCAATGACTAGTTTATGTAGGCATATGATCAGCAGTGTTTCTATGATCCACCAAGGATATGATGTTGAAGAATTGAATGAGAATACGTGAATGCGGTGGGTAAAGATACTTTGATCGTATTAATACGGACTTGACTTTTCTCCTGTTTTAATCTTATTTTGTTTCTCTTGTACAGAGATGACTATAAAATCAAAATTATAAAAATGAACTAGTGTAATATGAAAAGCTATAAAACTAATACACATCACAAAATCTAAAAAGAAAATTGAATATAAAATTTGGTGATGACACGACTTCATCTATTCTATGATTCTGTCTCAGAAGCAGGGCTCAGGATACAGAAACAATTATCTTCCTTTACCTTAACTTCCAACATTAATATACCATACGATCAGTACGGACTTGCGTCCGTTTCAAAAATTTTACCCAAAGAGATATTCGGTGTTTCAAGTCTTATCCCATTGCAATAAATACAATTAACTTACCAGACTCCGAATGATTAGCACCGTGCCCGCGGAGTTTAATATCCACAGTGCTGCCTCTTTCCGTGAATCAGTTCCTTCGTAAGGTGTCGCCATCTCTTCGCTGCATTTGAAACAATAAATTATGCATGCATGTATAATAATGCATCCATGTATATGTGCCAAATAATAAATTGCCACGTCATCAGGTTGGCGAGAAGCAATGGAGCCATTCGAGTGACGACCAGCCAACAAATCAAATATTAATTAATGAATTAACAAAATCGAGGAAAATAAGAAATTTGTCAGTTTGTTAATTATCTATTTGAAATAAATTCGTTTGATTATATTCTTTATTGCTGTTCTACGTTTCAATTCTCGGCAAAATTTACTACACAAATTTTCATTGCCACATATTTTTTTTGAACGCAGTTGTGTATTTTTCTGATTGATGATTTGAGCAGAAAGAAGAGAAATTTTATAAATTTTTCTGCAATTTCTCTTTAGGAATATGATGTTTTTTCAACATTATGCACACTCCAGCTATTTTATTGGCTTTACCTTGGCCTCACCCGAGTTGAGCATATATTATATTGTTGGTTAAATATTCTGAAAGTCAAGTATTTACTTTAAAACCAACTAAAACTATTGATAAATAAAATAAATTATGTTAAATTTCTTACTTACTTTACCAAGATCCCATACAAAAGAAAAAATAATGAATACAAATTACTAAACAAAAAAAATAAAGCAAAACTGTCCGCTCTTCATCATCTTCTTCTTCTTCTAAATAAAATTGTATAGCTGTCCCCCATTATAGTTATAAATACAAGTTGTTGAGTTAAATTGTTAGATTGATAATGCCCTTACCAGGCGGAACGCGTCTTAAGTAAATTAAACGAGTAGAATAGAAAAACAACCATTCTCAATTTCAACACTAATGATATTAATTAAATGAGTAGAAGCAATCATTTTTTGAAAAGGTGCGTTTTTAGTCTCTTCTTAAATAAAGTCTCTGATGCACTGTTTCTTATGATAAGAGTTCCACGCTTTTAGACCTGCCGTCGCAAATGCCCGTTCACTAAACATAGGCTTCTGGAAACGGCTGGTCGGTTACAAAGCTCTTGATGATACAGAGGCGCCTTGTTATGTATCGCCTTGTATATCAACCGACATAGTTTAAATTCAACTCTTTCAGGGAACCGGAGCCAATGTATTTCTTTTACATAAGGGGTGTCATATGAGAGAATTTAAATTTTTTATATATTATCCGTTCTGCCACATTTAGAATGAACATAAAATATAATACTTCATTTTTTTTCTATGAGAATTCTTTGAAGCATGCCCCTTTATTATTACTATTTTAGACTTTTTTGAATTTCGTGTCCAGTGATTTTGCTCCTAGATTAATTATAATTTTATTTTAAAAAAATAATCTTAAATGTGTTTCAAATACAGTCGAACTCGGATATAACGAGGACCAACAAAATTTCCTCTTTAGATCCATGATTCCACTGCCGTTATGTAAACATCTTTAATCTTCCACAATGTTAACATTATCGAAGAGGTCAACGAATCTTTTTATACACCTATAACATTTATTTTGTTACATAATATTTTTGACTTTTAGCGAATTGAGAGTCAATTTCTTTTACTGGTCTGTTTAGCGGACATGTTTCCAACGCAAGGGGTTGTTTCTAACTAATAATAATTATTAGGAGAACACATTCTTATTGTGAAGTTTTAATTATTCAGAACATAGGTCTGTGATATTTTAAATATGAATTAAATATATTAATTAGAAAGATATACATATAAAATCAATTATATCGAAAAATATTATTGTTGCGCCACCGGGATTCGAACCTGGATCTCTTTCCTAACCGGGGAAGGTGCATTATCCAACTATGCTACAGCGACAATTTTCGAACCTATATGTTACCTTTTTGATATTAATACATTTAATCGTTCCATTATTTGAAAAAGCCATCTATCTTATTTTTACAGAATCTCAAATACCTTTTGAGTAACTCAAAATATTAATTAGTTTCAATAATGATGAGAAATTCCGAATTAAATTTAAGTTTTGGCGAACACAAGGCGATCAAATAAGCGGCCGCCGATGCAATTAAATCGAGGTTGTTAGGGAAAAAACTATCGAGCAAATCTCGGTTTGGTCGTTAACTGGGCCGTAATCCGATACAATCATAATAATTAAATCGCCTTTTCATGTTTGTTTATTATTCCAATAATATTGAAGCTACCTTAGCAATTACCTTTTTGATATAATATTTATGGAGTTATAGAAAATATAAACCAGTTTTGAACAATATCAAATATTGATTATATTTAAATAACCAACCATTTTTGAGTTGTTTTAATTTAATTTTGGGCAATTTAAATTAATCTGTGTTAACAACATGACATTGTACAGATCGCTAATCTGATCTAGTCATGGACCTCAGAATGAGTGACGAATCTGAAGGATCTTGCCATCCTGAAAATACACGACTGCGCAGTGAATCAAAAGTTGATCACAAATGCGTTGCAACATTTGAATATGTTCAAGAGTATGTTTCCACATATTAACACATATACAACTTTCAAAAATTTGATAAATATGGAGGTTGAATGGTGAACGTTACATTGTGTAAAGTAATCACTGAAGCCGGCCGAAGACAGGTAGTAAGCCCTGTAATCAGTGGCGTGCAGTACGCTATGCGCGTGGGTTCTTAGAGCAGAAAAGAATATCCAGCATCCAGCTATATGAATGAATATTCGGGGCTAATCATCAGCTGCATCGTGTGAATGTAATGTTAAATACTAAAGATAATTATTTGTATTCCAATTCAATCCGTCTCTGTTTTTTCGTAAATTCACCGATAACATCGTTATAAAAAGTTTCCGATCTTTTTAAGATTAATTTAATATAAGATTGGGACATACCAATGTGTGGTCATGCACGGGTGTAATCTCATGTAATATTAAACCCGCTAACCGGCGTGCACCCATATTGTCCTTGACTCCCATAGCCATTAAGGGCATTACGTCGTGGTTGCCCTCAGAAAATCTAGACCATAGTGTGAAGTCGCAATTCCGGGACCTATCTTTGGCGGATCCGAATTTTGACCAACCTGGTTGAGTAGACCTTTTACTCGGCGCCGATGTATATCCCGATATATTGGATAGTCACGCTCACATCGTACACGGTAACCCAAGCGCGTTTCACACCATCTTCGGATACGTTATCCTAGGAAAGGTTGAACGCCACACTGCTCAGCAAGCGCCAACTTCACTTCTTGCCGTGTTGGATATTTCATTACGTGACGTTATGAGCAAATCTTTGGAGGTTGAAGAGGCACCGGATGCTTCCAATTTGAATCTTGACCATGGGAAAGCGGAAGAGATTTTCCAATACTTTTAAAATCAGAAATTCCATCGTTGATAAATAATTATCAATTAGCAGATTCACGAATGCGAAAATTGGAACGTCGTTTTAAAAGGGATGGATGCTCCGTTGGCTTCAGCTTAGGGGGAATTCATTCGTGAATATGAAGTTTTAGGTCATATGTAACGCGTATCATTATTTACCTCACTATGTTGTAAATAATCACAATGGAATATATCAAATTGGCGTTGTTTTTGATGGCTCTGCGAAAACATCGGATATGTCGTTGAATGACATGCTATACAGCGGACATTTTGTGGCGTGAGTCTCCGAGCGAACCTATGTCGGACTACGAATTGAAAACTGTAACGTACGGTTTAACGTCCTCTCCATTTCTGGCGATTTCGACTCTGCATCAATTAGCTAGAGATGAGAGACAAAATTACCCTACTGCCTCGGAGGCGCTTCTTGAAAAAATTTATGTTGACAATTTAGCCACCGGTGCTGATTCATTACAGACTGCGCTGACCCTAAAACGGGATATCTTTGATATATTAAAGTCCGCTAAACTCGAGTTAAGTAAATGGTCTAGCAACCGTCCACAGTTACTTGAGCCTGAGTTTGAAGCTCAAACCCGAAATTTGAATTTTGACAGAACCCAACAGATTGTGAAAATATTAAGCGTGTATTGGAATCACGAAGTAGATTATTTTTTGTATTTCATCGCTATACCAAAATCGATAGTGTACTCGAAGCAAAATATATTGTCCATCCTTGCTAGTATATTTGACCCGTTGGATTGGTTATCTATCTCCTGTCATATTCACAGCAAAAAAAAATACCCAGGAACTGCGGAAATTTAATGTGGAATGGGACGCCGCCGTGCCCGACCACATAACTTCTACGTGGAAAAGCTTTTTCGAACAACTTCCGTTGCTTCAAAACGTACGAATCCCGCGCTATTATCATACGAATCTAAGCAGTCACTGCATCTTCGTAGGATTTTGCGACGCTTCTCAATTGGAGTACGCAGCTGTGACGTATTTAGTTGTTCAGGACGATAGTTCTAGCCACCTGCTAATGGCAACATCTAAGGTCGCTCCATTAAAGCCCTCGACGATGCCAAGATTGGAACTATGCGCCGCCGTTCTCCAATCCAAAATTATTAAATACATATTATCGTCAGTACATTTTGTCAATCAAATTGAGTAGGTTATTCTCTTTACTGTCTCGACGATTGTGCTATCCTGGCTTCAGATGCCGCCACATTTATTAAAGATCTTTATTGCTAACCATGTGTTCAAATCCTCGACAATGCGCCGCGTGCATTATGGACTCATGTTGTCTCGGAGGATAACAGTGCTGACTATGGGTCCAGGAGTTCCCTTCCTGCCCACTTTACTTATCATGGTTTACCGGTCGGCCTTGGCTTAGCAAGTACAAGATGTCGTCATTGTCATTGACGTCGATGCCAATGATTCCAGTAAGCGAATTATCGAAAATACAGCCCGCTAAAGCTACAGTTTTTAACGTGGAATTAAAACCATCCACATTTACTGGGAAATATTATTCATTATCCAAGTTGAAGAGAATTATTATGTGGATTTTTCGTTTTTTTTTTTTATATACACCCAATCCCGAATCGTTTTAAGAGTTGTTTACCCTCGTTTCATTTTTTTATTTATTTTATTACATTCAGTCATATCACCCTAACACCATCATAGGTTGGCTCCGGTATCAACGTACCAGAACCATACCTGTACAATAAGAGAGATTTGTTTTATCACATTAATTTCAAAAGGCAGCCAGAAAGAAGCTATAGAAATCACACACCCCAAAAGGCGAGGGTAGACGTCACATTTATGTGTTTCAGTCGCAGAACTCGGTCACAGTCCGGCAGAAATTCACCCTGTCCAGGTCGCAAGAGTGCGAAGGAGAGACAATTGAATGCTCCGTTAGGTCTCTCTAGCCACTGCTCTTCCAGGCTTCGCCCATCCCAGCAACCCCCAGCGGGAGACCCACACCTTAATAAATACCCGGAAATGTCCGAGATTCTTTTAATTTCTTAATAGGTCATCGTTCCGGGGGATTCTATGACCTATTCCTTCTAATCCCGCAATTGTGATCTCACGTGCATCATTCATAATCACACAGTCTCAGAGGATGTGCTCCGGCGTTTGCCTCACCTGAGCACAAACACACCACGGTTCATGGACAAGTCCTAAGTCGAAGAGTTTACTCATGAAATGCCCATGCCCTGAAATCATCTGCATCTCATAGTGGTCCAGCGCCGGAGGAACACCCCCACCTTTCATTTTCACCGCTACGAAGGGGAGAATGGTATAAATCCATCTGCGCTGCGTGGCAGCGTCCCACCTTTCTTGCCACTTTCTCAATGTGACTATTCGCATTCGAGCAACCAGAGCCTGGAATCGGTCATCTGAGGGCCTGAGAGTCGTTCCAAAATGATCGACCTCCAGACCGTTCTTCAGGGAACGGCGGGCCAAAAATTCTTTTACTTCAAGGTCAGCCGGGAGGATGTTAGCCAAAACTGAAAGTGAATTGAAGTGAACTGAAGTGAAGAGAATTATAATGCAAATAGACATACTTTGGAAGATTTTGTCCTTCAAATGTTATCTCGACTGATTGAGATGGAAGCCAGATTTTGTGTCTTTATAATTTAGTCGTCGGACTTTAGTTGGTTTTCCGAAATGATCAAATTCATTTGCCGATTTGTAGTCTTTAAATTGAACTGAAACTTTGAATTTTCCAAGAGATTTGACTCCCCGGGAGAAATATTTTTAATTTTGTTTCGGAACAAAAAGTTACCAAAATGTATGAGATGGATGGATGAGGATTTGTCATCTCCGCTGATTTTCTGAACATGAACTGTATATGGGTTGAAGAGATCCAAGTCACCGTCTTTGGTATTGAGCATAATATGAAGCGTGAGTTGGTGCTACAGAGGGAGGGACTGACGCGGTGGACCTTCCGGGTACCCTCAAAGAGAAGCACAGCTGGGCAATCAATGACTAGTTTATGTAGGCATGTGATCAGCAGTGTTTCTACGATCCACCGAGGATATGATGTTGAAGAATTGAGCGCAATACGTGAGTGCGGTGGGTAAAGATACTTCGATCGTATTAATACGGACTTGACTTTTCTCCTGTTTTAATCTTATTTTGTTTCTCTTGTACAGAGATGACTATAAAATCAAAATTATAAAAATGAACTAGTGTAATATGAAAAGCTATAAAACTAATACACATCACAAAATCTAAAAAGAAAATTGAATATAAAATTCGGTGATGACACGACTTCATCTATTCTATGATTCTGTCTCAGAAGCAGGGCTCAGGATACAGAAACAATTATCTTCCTTTACCTTAACTTCCAACATTAATATACCATACGATCAGTACGGACTTGCGTCCGTTTCAAAAATTTTACCCAAAGAGATATTCGGTGTTTCAAGTCTTATCCCATTGCAATAAATACAATTAACTTACCAGACTCCGAATGATTAGCACCGTGCCCGCGGAGTTTAATATCCACAGTGCTGCCTCTTTCCGTGAATCAGTTCCTTCGTAAGGTGTCGCCATCTCTTCGCTGCATTTGAAACAATAAATTATGCATGCATGTATAATAATGCATCCATGTATATGTGTCAAATAATAAATTGCCAAGTCATCAGGTTAGCGAGAAGCAATGGAGCCATTCAAGTGACGACCAGCGAATTACTATTTATTATTTGGGCGAATTACAACAAATCAAATAATAATTAATGAATGAAAAAAATCGAGGAAAATAAGAAATTTGTCAGTTTGTTAATTATCTATTTGAAATAAATTCGTTTGATTATATTCTTTATTGCTGTTCTACGTTTCAATTCTCGGCAAAATTTACTACACAAATTTTCATTGCCACATATTTTTTTTTGAACGCAGTTGTGTATTTTTCTGATTGATGATTTGAGCAGAAAGAATAGAAATTTTATAAATTTTTCTGCAATTTCTCTTTAGGAATATGATGTTTTTTCAACATTATGCACACTCCAGCTATTTTCTTGGCTTTACCTTGGCCTCACCCGAGTGTAGCATATATTATATTGTTGGTTAAATATTCTGAAAGTCACGTATTTACTTTAAAACCAACTAAAACTATTGATAAATAAAATAAATTATGTTAAATTTCTTACTTACTTTACCAAGTTCCCATACAAAAGAAAAAATAATGAATACAAATTACTAAACAAAAAAAATAAAGCAAAACTGTCCGCTCTTCATCATCTTCTTCTTCTTCTAAATAAAATTGTATAGCTGTCCCCCATTATAGTTATAAATACAAGTTGTTGAGTTAAATTGTTAGATTGATAATGCCCTTAATAGGCGGAATGCGACTTAAGTAAATTAAACGAGTAGAATAGAAAAACAACCATTCTTAATTTCAACACTAATAATATAATTAAATGAGCAGAAGCAATCATTTTTTGAAAAGGTGCGTTTTTAGTCTCTTCTTAAATAAAGTCTCTGATGCACTGTTTCTTATGATAAGAGTTCCACGCTTTTAGACCTGCCGTCGCAAATGCCCGTTCACTAAACATAGGCTTCTGGAAACGGCTGGTCGGTTACAAAGCTCTTGATGATACAGAGGCGCCTTGTTATGTATCGCCTTGTATATCAACCGACATAGTTTAAATTCAACTCTTTCAGGGAACCGGAGCCAATGTATTTCTTTTACATAAGGGGTGTCATATGAGAGAATTTTTTTTATTTTATTTACGTACAGTTAGATAAATTATGAATAAGAAAAAGTGCATTTAATAATAAATTAAATATTATAAATAATCAAATCCCTTTTGCAAATATTGAATTTGTTTTTTTTCACAGTAGGTCTTAATTAGTTACCCACTATTTTTATTTTTATAATTTTGTGTTATTGTCTATGTTTGCATTTTTAATTTTAGTGTACATTGTTTCCTGAAGAAGGGACCATTGGTCTTGAAACATGTTGACGTACATATTAATAAATAGTGGTTTTAAACAAAGTGTCTTTCTTATTATTCATTTGAATAAATAATAGTCTGAAGAGGATTATGGTGGTCGATAGAATGGTGGAGAAGGATTGAGAGACTCCACAGAGAACGATCCTCAGTCATGGAATTTGGAAAAGTTATCTCACTCGTCCATTTCGTTTGCTGAACTAGATTCTGAATCTGTTCAATAGGTTCCACATTTATTAATCAGAGGGCTGCTGTTATAACCGAAAAAGATAGAAAGGGAAGGGAACACGAGGAAGATCCGTCAAAAATCAACATAAAAAATGTATGGACGTTTTTAAGAACTCTTTTTATGACTGAACATGATTCTTTTATTGTTTGAAAATCCTTCACGTAATAACTTAACAAAATAATAATCATGCATCACATGCACTTCGAACGCAAATAACAGCCATGAAATCAACACTTTAAAAACAGTAAGATAGTAAAGATTGCGAATTAGTAAAAGAGGAAGTAGACGCTTCAATGATTTGCACGCAGTTGTAAGCCTTTCTAATGTTATTCTGTTAAAAACAGCATAGGTAACGACTCCATACAAAACGGATCAACCGAAATAAATTTTCAATTCAGTAAATGAATAATTATATGACTCGAGTAGTTCATTAGCTTAAATATAGAATAGAGTAGTATGAATAGGTCAAGGCGGCGAATACATAAGAGCGTCATGGATATAGCGGTGAATTGTCGTGGTAGTTTTTAGAACTAAGCAATTAATGTCTCTACTGGTACATATATGGCGCAAACTGTAAACTAATATGTTAATCCAATTATTTAATTTATATGTGTTTCCCAGAATTTTTAGTTATGTACAGATTTTTTGCTTGTATGCAGTGCACGCCCCTGGTTATAACAGATAAACTATGTCTGACGTCATCTTCATAACGAAGGAGCACCGAAGAATAAGTTAAACTTTTACTACGGTTATTTCTTGCAATTCCAAGATTTATTACAGATAATTTATATCCCGCGTCTTATTTCCCCACACTTCCCCTCTACGACACCCCGAGGCGTGACGATCGCCGAATAAATATTCAAGAAACTTTTCATTCCATCAGGTACTGGGAGCGTTTCGTGCAGCATGCAGCTGGTGACGTGCCAGTCCGCTATTCATCGTCAGGTATCGTCGGAGTCAGCAGACGGCCATGTATACCAATACTATCGACACTATACAAATCAAATACAAAACTGTCATATTTCATCGAAACTTGTGTGTCCTTAAAACGCCGAAACTTATTCGTAGAATGGTCGTTAAGCATGTTTTACAGAACTTTACGTGAACCAGTGTCGGATTTATCCACAGAGGCTTGAAGCATCAGCAACCCCGAATGATCCGGCGGGGGGTGAATTATAATAATTATTAACTAAGACTTTCATAGTTTGTAATCTGTTTATAAACAATAAAAAAGCATTGTACGTGCGTATACATTAAAAAAATAATCTTAAATGTGTTTCAAATACAGTCGAACTCGGATATAACGAAGACCAACAAAATTTCCTCTTTAGATCCATGATTCCACTGCCGTTATGTAAACATCTTTAATCTTCCACAATGTTAACATTATCGAAGAGGTCAACGAAACTTTTTACACACCTATAACATTGATTTTGTTACATAATATTTTTGACTTTTAGCGAATTGAGAGGCAATTTCTTTTACTGGTCTGTTTAGCGGACATGTTTCCAACGCAAGGGGTTGTTTCTAACTAATAATAATTATTAGGAGAACACATTCTTATTGTGAAGTTTTAATTATTCAGAACAGACGGTCTGTGTTATTTTAAATATGAATTAAATATATTAAATATGAATTAAATATATTAATTAGAAAGATATACATATAAAATCAATTTTATCGAAAAATATGTTGCGCCACCGGGATTCGAACCTGGATCTCTTTCCTAACCGGGGAAGGTGCATTATCCAACTATGCTACAGCGACAATTTTCGAACCTATATGTTACCTTTTTGATATTAATACATTTAATCGTTCCATTATTTGAAAGAGCCATCTACTTTATTTTTACAGAATCTCAAATACCTTTTGAGTAACTCAAAATATTAATTAGTTTCAATAATGATGAGAAATTACGAAATAAATTTAAGTTTTCGCGAACACAAGGCGATCAAATAAGCGGCCGCCGATGCAATTAAATCGAGGTTGTCAGGGAAAAAAATATCGAGCAAATCTCGGTTAGGTCGTTAACTGGGCCGTAATCCGATACAATCATAATAATTAAATCGCCTTTTCATGTTTGTCTATTATTCCAATAATTTGGGGGCTACCTTAGCAACTATGGATGCGTGTATTATAAGATAACTAGTTATAACCAAGTTCGACTTTATTTATTTTATATACTCTCAATAATAACAAAATCATAATTGAACAGCCGACTCTGGCAAATTGTTGTCTCGGACAATTATTCTTTTTAATTTGTTTTAACACTTTCGACGTCACAGCTTGAATTCAGTTAATCATGATAAGAAAGCTGTATGGTGACACAAGTACAGCAGTGTGTATCAGAACTGGCTGTCACACAAATAACTATGTCACTATGTAACTACATGAGAGATTGACCAACGAGTGAATAAGACATGACGAAAAATATGGTTTTCTGGTTCGCTCCTTCCCACTTTGTTTATTTTGATCAAATCATCGTGTTTTGTTTTGGTCTCTGCAAATATTGTCTGAATTTTGTTGATGTTTTGTGGGAATATTTTTACCTAAAAAGAAAACATATTTATTTCTTTATTAAATTCTTAATATCGATTGGCGACTTTGAATATTGTACTAATTCGGGACTTTGCATCTGTACTGTGTCGAAAACTTTGACGAAATAGTAAGTAAAACAATATTTTGGAGATGTCTGCAGAATCCGGATTATGGTGAGTGCCTATTCCTTCCGTATCCCAAATTCTTCCGGCATCTATGCTTGTACGTAATATTCCTGGTATATGTGCAATAACGTTCCTATGTATTACACCTCATCCGCGAACCCCCTGTAAAATGTAATGTTTCTTTTAACGCGATTTTTTAATGCAGTTTCAGACAAACAACCCGATAAGCCTCTAAAAAATATCAATATACCTAATGAAATGAAAACAGCATAAAAATAGTTTTATTTTTAAGGAGAATTAATTTTTGTTCTGATGTTGGATTTTAAGAACATTTTATGGTTTTGTGAAACTTTTGGATTCATTTAATTTGTATTAAAAATAATAAATGTTTGTTAAATAAGTTGGTCTAAAATGATGATTTTTCGCAATTACTTTTTTAAAATAATATTTATGGAGTTATAGAAAATATAAACCAGTTTTGAACAATATCAAATATTGATTATATTTAAATAACCAACCATTTTTGAGTTGTTTTAATTTAATTTTGGGCAATTTAAATTAATCTGTGTTAACAACATGACATTGTACAGATCGCTAAGCTCGAATGGGACTGATCTAGTCATGGACCTCAGAATGAGTGACGAATCTGAAGGATCTTGCCATCCTGAAAATACACGACTGCGCAGTGAATCAAAAGTTAATCACAAATGCGTTGCAACATTTGAATATGATCAAGAGTATGTTTCCACATATTAACACATATACAACTTTCAAAAATTTGATAAATATGGAGGTTGATTGGGTGGAATGGTGAACGTTACATTGTGTAAAGTAATCACTGAAGCCGGCCGAAGACAGGTCGTAAGCCCTGTAATCAGTGGCGTGCAGTACGCTATGCGCGTGGGTTCTTAGAGCAGAAGAGAACTCTCTTAGCCGCCCCAGATATCTCGAAAGTGAATAATATAAATAGCATCCAGCTATATGAATGAATATTCGGGGCTAATCATCAGCTGCATCGTGCGAATGTAATGTTAAATACTAAAGATAATTATTTGTATTCCAATTCAATCCGTCTCTGTTTTTTCGTAAATTCACCGATAACATCGTTATAAAAAGTTTCCGATCTTTTTAAGATTAATTTAATATAAGATTGGGACATACCAATGTGAGGTCATGCACGGGTGTAACCTCATGTAATATTAAACCCGCTAACCGGCGTGCACCCATATTGTCCTTGACTCCCATAGCCATTAAGGGCATTACGTCGTGGTTGCCCTCAGAAAATCTAGACCATAGTGTGAAGTCGCAATTCCGGGACCTATCCTTGGCGGATCCGAATTTTGACCAACCTGGTCGAGTAGACCTTTTACTCGGCGCAGATGTATATCCTGATATATTGGATAGTCACGTTCACATCGTACACGGTAACCCTAGCGCGTTTCACACCATCTTCGGATACGTTATCCTAGGAAAGGTTGAACGCCGCACTGCTCAGCCATCGCCAACTTCACTTCTTGCCGTGTTGGATACTTCATTACGTGACGTTATGAGCAAATTTTTGGATATCAGTGCTGACTATGGGTCCAGGAGTTCCCTTCCTGCCCACTTTACTCATCACGGTTTACCGGTCGGCTTTGGCTTAGCAAGTACAAGATTGGCCTTTGACGTCGGTGCCAATGATTCCAGTAAGCGAATTATCGAAAATACAGCCCGCTAAAGCTACAGTTTTTAGCGTGGAATTAAAACCTTCCACACTTATTGGGAAATATTATTCATTATCCAAGTTGAAGGGAATTATTATGTGGATTTTTCGTTTTTTTTTTTTATTATTTACACCCAATCCCGAATCGTTTTAAGAGTTGTTTACCCTCGTTTCGATTTGTCATAATTACATATATATTTTTATTTATTTTATTACATTCAGTCATATCACCCTAACACCATCATAGGTTGGCTCCGGTATCAACGTACCAGAACCATACCTGTACAATAAGAGAGATTTGTTTTATCACATTAATTTCAAAAGGCAGCCAGAAAGAAGCTATAGAAATCACACACCCCAAAAGGGGAGGGTAGACGTCACATTTATGTGTTTCAGTCGCAGAACTCGGTCACAGTCCGGCAGAAATTCACCCTGTCCAGGTCGCAAGAGTGCGAAGGAGAGACAATTGAATGCTCCGTTAGGTCTCTCTAGCCACTGCTCTTCCAGGCTTCGCCCATCCCAGCAACCCCCAGCGGGAGACCCACACCTTAATGAATACCCGGAAATGTCCGAGATTCTTTTAATTTCTTAATAGGTCATCGTTCCGGGGGATTCGATGACCTATTCCTTCTAATCCCGCAATTATGATCTCACGTGCATCATTCATAATCACACAGTCTCAGAGGATGTGCTCCGGGGTTTGCCTCACCTGAGCACAAACACACCACGGTTCATGGACAAGTCCTAAGTCGAAGAGTTTACTCATGAAATGCCCATGACCCGAGATTATCTGCATCACGTAGTGGTCCAGCGCCGGAGGACCACCTCCACATTTTATTTTCACCGCCACGAAGGGGAGAAAGGTGTAAGTCCATCTGCAGCGTCCCACCTTTCTTGCCACTTTCTTAATATGCTATTCACATTCGAGCAACCAGAGCCTGGAATCGGTCATCTGAAGGCCTGAGAGTCGTTCCAAAATGATCAACCTCCAGACGATTCTTCAGGAAACGGCGGGCCAAAAATTATTTTACTTCAAGGTCAGCTGGGAGGATGTCAGCCAAAACTGGAAGTGCCATATTGGAGACGGTCCGATAGGCTCCCGTCATAGCCAGCAGGGGGATCCGCTGACCTCGGATCAGCACCGTGACGATAGAGATAATTCTGATTCTGTGCGCCCACACCTCGGCAGCGTATGTGATTTGCGATACGTATGTGGCCAAGTATATTAGGCGTACCGCAGGGGTTCTTAGTTCCCATTCTGCGCGTTGTAATTGACGCAGTTTCATAAAAAGACCCCTCGCTCGTTCAGAGACGGCCTTGACGTGAGATAAGTATGAACCCGCCAGAATCAAAGTTACTCCAAGGTAGTCAATCTCACACTTGTATTACTCAATCGCACCGTCGGCGTCTAGAAAATCTCCTTTCACATCTGGCCACGTATATGAGCGCAAGAGTCGCATGTTCTTACTACACCATTCTGTTATCATTCTCAATCTTTACTTCTACGCTCAATTTCTTGCCGACTCTTGCCAGATACCAGAGCAGTAGATCATTCGCGTAAGCGACAGTTCACTCCATCGGTAGCATAACAGAAGCAGATCATCAAGAGTACGATACGCAAGTTGGTCCGAGAACGGAGCCCTGAGGCAGCCAGTTTGTTTTTTTTGTTATTATGGTCTCACCGTAACGAGTGTGGCCGACTTATCGCTCAGATAGTGTGCCAGTACCGGATAGGTACTTCGGCAGTATTCTCAGGTGGCGGTCGATAAAAAAGTCACACTCCTTCGAGAGCAATATCCAGTGCTTCGAACCAAGTACAGCCATCTTGCCTTGTTACTATCGGTTATATGATCGGTCATACTTCACATTGGCCACGTAGCCTCCAGTTTCTTCTCAACGAAAATATTGGATTATATCAGGTCGTACTGTCATTCGATCGTAATTATCAAGTGTTACAAATTTAGAGCCAATGCAAATCCGCCTCTGATGAGTGACTTACCCCCTCTCGTGTACAACAGAGTCGTCCATTCTCACGAGTAGGCGTCGATTTCGTGACCTTTTTTATTAAAGGATCATAAGCCGGGAGCGAAAGTGAACATGCTTATTTGTGCCTATTTATCTGCATGCTCTAAGGCTTACACCTTGAGTCGTTTTGATCTAACCACTGATGCTTTCATTGCAGCCTTGACTCGATTCACAAATCGACGAGGTTTAGTTCCGAGATATTCAGCGAGTGCGGCACCAACTTCATTATTTTATTATTATTACGATATTTAACCGAGTGTTTAAGTATTACTATTCCTCGCTTCAGAAGGAGTTATTACGGATCACCTTTCGAGAAGGCATTGTGTGGACCTTCAATCCTCCCGCCAGTCCCCACTTCGGTGGGCTGTGGGAATCGGGTATTAAATCGGTCAAGTTTCATCTGGTGAGAGTAGTCGGCGACATTTCCCTCACATTTGAGGAGTTTGCTACCTTTCTCACTAGTATGGAAGCTATTCTGGATCCTGACAACGTTGATGCCCTCACACCCGGACATTTTTTAATTGGCGGTTTCCTGCTGGTTTTCCTACAATACGATACGTAGTGACGTTAAGGACAATGTCGTAGTGTGGATACTATCAAAACGATATAACAACCTATTGTTGTTAAGTGAAGGATAAATTCAAAAAAATATATAACTAACATAAAAAAACAAAGTGACATTTCAATTCATATAAAGTATTAATATAATTTATTAAGAAAATTGTGCAAATATATATTATACTTCCACATTCATCTTAATTTGAACAATCAATACAAACATAACCAAATATAACAGACCAAAAAGCAAAAAAATACTAAAATTGTATTATAAATTATAAATTAAATTATAAAAAATATTAAAATACAATCCGATCGGGCGTGTTGATGCCGAATCCACATCATTGATTTGGAGGGAATAGGCGCGACAGGATCCGATGAGTGGCAGATGTACGCTGGTGTATTCCCGTCTCCTGAATTAATCACAAAATACAGCGTTCATATTTTTACAGTAAACTTTACTGGCTTTTTTCTGAAGCGTGAGTTGGTGCTACAGAGGGAGGGACTGACGCGGTGGACCTTCCGGGTACCCTCAAAGAGAAGCACAGCTGGGCAATCAATGACTAGTTTATGTAGGCATGTGATCAGCAGTGTTTCTACGATCCACCGAGGATATGATGTTGAAGAATTGAGCGCAATACGTGAGTGCGGTGGGTAAAGATACTTTGATCGTATTAATACGGACTTGACTTTTGTTCTGTTTTAATCTTAGTTTGTTTCTCTTGTACAGAGATGACTATAAAATCAAAATTATAAAAATGAACTAGTGTAATATGAAAAGCTATAAAACTAATACACATCACAAAATCTAAAAAGAAAATTGAATATAAAATTCAGTGATGACACGACTTCATCTATTCTATGATTCTGTCTCAGAAGCAGGGCTCAGGATACAGAAACAATTATCTTCCTTTACCTTAACCTCCAACATTAATATACCATACGATTAGTACGGACTTGCGTCCGTTTCAAAAATTTTACCCACAGAGATATTCTATGTTCCAAGTCTTATCCCATTGCAATATATACAAATAACGGGCCAGACTTCGAATGATTAGCACCGTGCCCGCGGAGTTTAATATCCACAGTGCTGCCTCTTTCCGTGAATCAGTTCCTTCGTAAGGTGTCGCCATCTCTTCGCTGCATTTGAAACAATAAATTATGCATGCATGTATAATGATGCATGCATGTATATGTGCCAAATAATAAATTGCCACGTCATCAGGTTGGCGAGAAACAATGGAGCCATTCAAGTGACGACCAGCGAAGAGCAACACGACACCGCCTTATCGCCATACCTACATTACTCGTACATATTATTATTCTGAAAGTCAAGTATTTACCTTAAAAACCAACTAAAGCTAATGATAAATAAAATAAATTATGTTAAATTTCTTACTTTATCAAGTTCCTATACAAAAGAAAAAATAATGAATACAAATTACTAAACAAAAAAAATAAAGCAAAACTGTCCGCTCTTCGTCATCTTCTTCTTCTTCTAAATAAAATTGTATAGCTGTCCCCCATTACAGTTATAAAAACAAGTTGTTGAGTTAAATTGTTAGATTGATAATGCCCTTAATAGGCGGAATGCGACTTAAGTAAATTAAACGAGTAGAATAGAAAAACAACCATTCTTAATTTCAATACTAATAATATAATTAAATGAGCAGAAGCAATCATTTTTTGAAAAGGTGCGTTTTTAGTCTCTTCTTAAATAAAGTCTCTGATGCACTGTTTCTTATGATAAGAGTTCCACGCTTTTAGACCTGCCGTCGCAAATGCCCGTTCACTAAACATAGGCTTCTGGAAACGGCTTGTCAGTTCTTCAACTCTGACCTGAGAGTTTGACAACTACTATTCAAATTATCTCGGATACAAAGCTCTTGAAGATACAGAGGCGCCATGTTATGTGTCGCCTTGTACATCAACCGACAAAGTTTAAATTCAACTCTTTCAGGGAACCGGAGCCAATGTATTTCTTTTACATAAGGGGTGTCATATGAGAGAATTTACGTACTACCGCATTTAGAATGAACATAATATATATATAATATAAAAAACTTTTTTTTCTTTTCTATGAGCATTCTTTGAAGCATGCCCCTTTATTATTACTGTTTTAGACTTTTTTGAATTTCGTGTCCAGTGATTTTGCTTCTAGATTAATTTTAATTTTATCCTCTAAATAATACTATTTTTACATAAAGAAGATAAATTTAGTGCAGAAAAATCAGTGAAATATATATACATTATAATAAATCTGTTTCCTTTATATTTAATATATTTTTGTATGAAGTGAAGACACGGACAGTTAAGGCAAAGAAATAACAAAAATAAATGATTTTGAAATGTGGTACTAAGGACGCATGGTTAGAATCAACCATGGTTAGCTCTGTGCACCAAGAGTTAAGACCATAGACGGCAGAACTAGAATTTCCCCATTGTTTGGGGTTGTGAAAAATATAATTTTAATTCTACAGGCACCGCGAGTATCTTATTTTACAGGTCTTAATCTTCCTCGCAATGCCTGGTACATTTCAATCCGAGGCGATAGCCAGAGAATTTTATATTGGACCTTAAACCTAGAGAACCGGGACCCCCTCCACCCGGAGGTCCGCCGAGCGCAGGGTCGTAGAGTTTCCAGCGGCTTGTGGTGACAGGCGAAAAGTGTCCATGAAACCAGGCTGCAATATTCCTTATCAATTTACGCGGATTGCGCATAATTTCACGTCGAACTTGAACCATATGTTCTGGCGTCGGTGCTGACGTCGATGGTCCCGGAGGAGTTTGGTTAAACATTGTCCCTTTTTGTCTGAACTTTTTTGTCCGAACACAATACCAGATAAATTGCGTGCTCGGCCCATCACTTACTCGTCAAATATTAAAGTGAGTACAAAAAGCGCAACGCTTATGAACCAATGAATCACCGCACTTTAAGCATTGCTCAACCGCGAACGTGCGGTGCTCTCCCGACCAGGGACTCATTGCGTCTGGTAAATCAGCAAAACACGCGCGTTGAACAATACCTCTCTCACTTACCTCACCCTGATAGTTTACGAGCAATTACAATTTAATATTGAAATTTTTCCGCTGGCTACCCTATATCTCTGGACGTACTGATGTATTAACTAAAAGTAATAATCAACTTGAATATGTATTACACTCTCTCACACTCCGCAGATTGACAGAAAATAAAACTTGTTCGTTGAAATACACTGTGAAAAAGAGTGTAGTTAGCAAAGCAAACATGTAAAAGTGTTTTCACTTTGAGTTTTCGTTACGGGTTAATCCCTTCCTAATTATGCACAAATTGTTTGAATAAAATATAAATTTTGGCAGCCTTAAGATGCCCAATAGATTGAGTAAGAAAATATGTAGTTTAGTACTTTCTCACACGGATTGAACAAACAAGTTAGAAGCGACCGACGCATGCGTTCTAGCAAAATGCGGAGACGAATGGCAATGAAGTTGTATACAATTAATTCCCATTTTTTCATACTGTTGACGGTTAGACAAAAATATAGCCATGGGTTACGTTAATCCAGGTAATAGCAGCAAGAATTTTATAGGGTCTTTTCTTTTTACTGTCCAGAATCTTTAGTAATGCACATGTTTTTTGCTTGTATGCAGTGTGCGCCTCTGACTGTAATTATCCGTACTTACATATTCTTCCATTAATAAAAAATAGCCTCGTCTCTATGAGATATCTATAATTTGTTTTACTAATACGTTGGGCTGACGAATGTTGGCCTTGTATGAATTAGAACTATAACGAAGGTGCATGTTAAATAGCTGATGATAAAGAAAAATATACGTTAATGTGTTTTTGAAATGATCACAAAATCAACATAACGTTAAATACAATAATAAAACCGTTGAATAAATAAATAATTTTACAATTTGTAGCAACTCTTATCTAGCGATGTCGCCCCATCAAACCTGGATCAGGTAGATACTCGAAAGGTGGATTATAACGTGAACTATATTATTAATTAATGCCGCTTAATTGCGATTTACGATATCAATGAAATATTTACGAAAGTAGTACGAATAAATTTGTGTAGTCCAACCTTTCGGTAGTGGGTAAATTCATCCTTCCCCCACAGAACTATCCCTTACCCGCCTCCATCGGTACAACCCTTTCGCAAGTTTTAACTTCCGCAATACAAAAGTTTTCAGTTGAAAAATGACAACTGTATGAAATAAATCTATTTTACATGTAGAACATTCTTAATTAGACGTGCTTGTGGTTTAGTGGTTACGATACTCGCCTAGTGATCTAGTGGTCAAGGGTTCGATCTTCGTTCTAGAAGGCCATCAAGTTTTTCATAGCACAAGCGTTTAGCTTAGTTTGAAAATACTAAGAATATTAATGTGATACGTATTCCATGTACGCAACTCTATTTAAAAAAAAACATTATAGCGGTCTACCTACCGTCTCTATTGCCAGGAAGAAATAATACAAAATGTCAATCGAATCTACTAGAATGATATATCTTATAAGTATATTATTCTACAAAATTAATCAATATATTTTATATCTTGTTTATTAACATTAATCTAATAGCAATTTTACGAAAGGCTATTTAATAAGAAAAATTCAACATCTATAATTTCATTAAAATTAAAATTTTCCTACTGGCAAGTATTTAATATTAGTCACCAACAAGTTTCCATTTATCCAAACTGTTTTATCTTTTTGGATTATTTAAAATCAGGCTTATTATTATTTCCACCCGCAATTATAATCTGTCGCCAGATTGCACGTATGTCGCGAGAATGGTAAGGTAATGTTATTTCAATAATTTAAAGAATATGTCTGATTGGGTATTTATTTACTATAGTTTTACTATTGTAGACTCTCCCGTTTTTTTTATTAAAAATAAATGTTATTTCGTAATAAAAAAATAGATTATATGGAAACATCAGCCATGGTTACGCAGCGGTAACATGGACGCTAACTCGTTAAAACCCAGCAAAAGTTATCTGATAGTGTTATTTAATATTTACAGAAAAATAATCAATTTTTTTTTTGTATCATTATCTCTGTATTACCGACATAATAATAATAATAAATATACAATATTTTGGTATCAGCATTCAAATAATTTCATTTTACATTTCTATATTAACTATACTAAAAAATAAATTTTTATCTCTTAGAGTATGGGTGTTCAGCAGAAAAATTGCTCATAAACCATCAGGCTCATAAACCATTGTTCGACGCGCGTAATTTGCGGATTTGCCAGTCGCAATGAGTCGCTGGTCGGGAGCGCACCGCGCATTCGCGGTTGAGCAAAAATTTAAAATGCGTTGATTCATTGGTTCGTGCGCGTCACGCTTATTGTACTCTTGTACTGATGGGCCTAGTACGCAACTTATCTTGTGATGGGTTTAAAAGTCCAGACACGGCCACTCCACACACAGCTAGAGTTTCAATAAAGAAGCTGAGGGGAACTTTTCCCAATAAATTAATCAGCAAGTACGGAGACATACCCTGGACACCTCGGTCACCGGACCTTACACCGTGTGACTTTTTTTGTGGGGATACCTTAAGTCGAGAGTTTACAGTGACAAGTCCGATTGCAAGAGTGTCTTGAGAGAAATGGACGGCATTTAGACGATAATGTTTATAAAACGTTAAATTAGCATCGTTAAACTCAATTTTATATACATTTAATATTACACTTGTAAATTTTCCGCTGGGCATCCGATATATTGTAAATTATAATAAGATATATAAAGATTTAATGTTATTTATGTTTTTATTATTAAACTAAGAATAAATATTTGAAGAGCACCTGACATCAATTCAATTACATTATTAAATGGGGGGAGGCGTGGTACAAATGAACCCACGTGCTAAGAAGTCAAATATGGACAAGGAAGAGGGGGGGTGAGATGTTTGGGGTAACGTGGAGTCATTAAATTTTCCTCGAGTGCAACGGGTCGATATTTAGAACAGATGACATTCAAAATAATATTTGAACAAATTTCAGGCATTATCCAATATATTTTGCATGTTTAAATATTGCATATATATATATTTCAAATATTCTTTGCCTTTCAGTTATTTTCATTGTTTTCAATTTATATTTGCTGATTTGCTGAACCAATTATGTAAAATGTATTTTATTAAGGAGAACACATTCTTATTGTAAAGTTGTAATTATTCAGATCATAGGTCTTTGATATTTTTTTAAATACAAATTAAGTGTAGTAATTAGAAAGATACACATATATAATCAATTTTATCGAAAAATATATTCTTATTCCTACCGGGATTGTGCATTATCCAACTATGCTACAGCAGACATTACTTTTATCGACAAATTTTCGAACCTATATGTTACATTTTTCAAATTAATACACCTACCCTTCCATTATTTGACAAAGGTAATGTCTTCTGTAGCATATCGTAGTAGGATAATACACCTTCCCCGGATTGCAAAGAGATCCAGGTTCGAATTCCGGTAACAACAACAATATATTTTTCGATTAAATTGATTATATATGTATATCTTTCTATTAATACATATAATTCGTATTTAAAATGTATTTGTCTACTGATTATTGTTTGTCTCAGTTCTAAGTAATAAATATAATATTATATACATTTCTATCGAAGGGAGAGGGATGGGTTGGCCAAGAAAAAGGGGGAATGTGCCCATCTCTTGAATGACTTTGATTTTGAACGGATTCCATTTAAAACACATTTTTATCAGGGAAGATTGGGGGCAGAAAGAGGATGTCTTTGACTTGCGCAGGGTCCTAAATAATAAATATGCAAAATTTGATATTATTAAATTTTCTTTTCAAAGAAAGCAAACACGTAGTGGCTTGACATTATGATTAAATAATATAATGATTAATTTGAAACCATTTTATTATGCACATATACTAAAGTCAACTAGTTTCAGTTGGACCCAACCTTCTTTATGACAATATAGTATATAGACTAACTTAAGTACATATATTTAAATATGAGGTTAAGAAGACAGAGCAACAGCATATCAGAGTGGGATACAGTATTAGGTAGGGGGGGTGGGAGAGAAGGTAGGTGAGAAGTAGTTCCCATGTAATCTCTACCCTTGAATAGTCCTATAGTGCATAATAAAGTGGTTTAAAACTAATTACTATATTTTTTTTTATTTTTTTTCAGGTTCGCATCCCGGTAGCTAGTTTAATAGCATTTATTATTTATTTATTATCATTAATTTTCTTGATGTTTTCGGGTAAGCTGTTAAATATTTTTTTTAGGAGAACACATTCTTATTGTGAAGTTGTAATTATTCAGAACATAGTTCTGTGATATTTTAAATATGAATTAAATATATTAATTATAAAGATATACATATAAAATCAATTTTATCGAAAATGAATTGATAATTCTGGCGTTTGCTATCAGTTTACTCAAAGGTATTTGAGATTCTGTAAAAATAAGGTAGATGGCTCTGTCAAATGATGGAACGATTAAATGTATTAATATCAAGAAAGGTAACATATAGGGTCGAAAATTGTCGCTAAAAATAATGTCGCTGTAGCTTAGTTGGATAAAGCACCTTCCCCGATTAGGAAAGAGATCCAGGTTCGAATCCCGGTGGCGCAACAACAATATTTTTCGATAAAATTGATTTTATATGTATATCTTTATAATTAATATATTTAATTCATATTTAAAATTACTATTGATTTTATTTAGATTTAGATCGGTCAACGGGTGTAATATTGTAGGATATTATAGAGAAAAGACAGACGTACACATATTTGTGAGGTAGTGAAATTTCATATAAAAATCCATATTTTTAGTTTGCACCGCGAGTTACGTGACACCTCGTATACTTCCAAACGTTTTATTGGCTATTTGAAAACTAAAAATGTCCCATTATCAAACTTTATACAAATTTACAAGCGTGACGGATGCGTGACTGCGTGATTCAATAAGTAGCCAGGCTGGAAATGAAAAGTTTCAGTGTGTCGTGCGCCGCGGGCACGCACGGTCTTATCACAGCCCGATCACGCCACTTTATCTCGTGTGTTTGTTCGTCACGCTTCGTGTGAGCGAGCGGTTAATATTTCCCTTCGAAAATGTTTTACGATCACCGACGTCTAAGATTATTCATATCTGCAGGAAGTACCATCCTTACCTACCTAATATACTAATCCTGCATCCCCCGCAACTGAATGTTACTGCCTCCCCGCTGTTTCTCCCCTAAGTGGTCAGGACCGGCCTAGGCACTCGTATACAGTCGTTTTAACGACCACTTATTTTCACAATCAATTTTGATGAATTTTTTTTATTTTACGTAACGTGAAAAGTGAACGGGCGCTTTTCCCGAGTGTTGTAACATTACGGGTAGTGAATACAATCTCGAGTCAAAATCTCAATTCCGGGAATCAAGCAGTGTCGATTCCCGGAATTGAGATTTCTTCTTTTCTATTTTTAGCCTAGTCTATGATTAATCATAATAGTGCACAATTCACTTTTTCAATTCTCAATTCGTTCATCAACGTTTAGTCTTTCCCTTGCTCTCGTTCCTATCGACTCGTGTATGAGGGCTTTGTGCATATTAAAGCCCGTAATCACGATGATCTCTCAATGAGTCTTTGATCTTAGAGAGTCGGTAAATGTACGCGTATACTAGATGCGTCTGTAAAATACAGAAGAAATTTGGTGATTTCTGTATGGGTAATAGTAACGTGATAAATACATACATGCGTTCAAAAAATATCTTACCTGGAACGTTGTATTTCCGAGAGAAATCTTTGCCGCTACAGTCGCCAAATTTCATTTATGATAAATGATCGCTTAAAATTTAGATGATTCATTTAGAAAACGACTTCTCTAAGGATCATTGTAGCTTAATATATGAGGGTTTATAGTATTATAATACATTATAAAACAGAAGTTAAAAATATAATTATGCATGCAGCACATCGTGCATGTAGTTATCGTTTAAAACTTACTTTTTTCCGAGCAGTGGTTTTTAAAAATATTCAAAACTTCCACATCAGGACATCGGGAACAAACTTACCTCATAATAAAAAAACGACACAGCTTGTCGAATGGTTAATGATATTCAGCCCTTAGAAGCACGTTGGCGATACGTCATGGAACTCCCACAGCCAAGTTTAACGGCGATACCCCATACGTGTATTGATGTCACCGGTTATTCGAAGGATAAAACTGCTGCTCGATACGCAATATTGCTTTCACAATGACGCAACCACATTTTCATTCATCGTATGTCCACAGTTCAATAAAATCGATTTTTTTCTACGGCTATGTTCTTATTCAACAATGATTCGCTATATTTTTTCACCGATGAGAATATATACACATGTTTGTGACGTTATGACGCACGCGTCCGCGTGTGAGTGCCCACCAAAAACGTCAGATATAATATGTCGCACTGTGTGGGGGGACCGGCGGCAATCCGGCAGCCAATGAGATGCCCGTTATTTGGCCAATGATTTATGCACGAATCAAAATGGGAGCTGTCACTTTTCAGACTGGTGTGGTAAACTTCCTATCGGATTTCACTCAAAGCTGTTTGAGACTCTCCGTATATATGAAGTATAATAGATTGCTTTCAAAAATGGATTAACAGATGTATCAATTTGAAAGTGAAACATATCGGTTCAAAAGTTTGTCGTTCATTCACTTTGTTGAGATGGTGTAATAGTTCGAATCCCGGTGTCGACAAAATAATATATAATTTGTATTAAAAATAAAAAAATAATTAAAACAATATTAATATTAATATTGTTAGGATATATTTCGAATTGTGGATATTTATATATTAAATCATCATAATAATCATAATTATTTTCACCTAGTTTTCCCAAAAAGGTCGAGGGCCCAAAGTCTCAACAAGGCACTTCCATCTTCCCCTCTCTTGTGCCGCTTTGGTACTTGTTGACCAATCAAGACCAAATCAGTCTTCATACAGTGTTTGTTGCTGTTTATTCCAACTTAGTCATTTGGCATTCTCAAAACGTAGATTCTCTCGCCAAGGGTCTCAGTTATATCATTATTACCTCTATCAAATCAAACACGACAATGATTCAACACATAATACTGTAAAATATAAAAATACAGGAGTCAACGTTTAAAACATTATCAGTAGGTTATTCTTATTATGGAAAAACGTGGACAGACGCAAATATATTATTTATTTATTTGGTTTTATAACATTATGTAGATAATATCCAAAAAAACACCAAAATGTTACAGCAAATTCTGAACACAGACAATATATAAAAAGTTTTTATAAAATATACGCCTTTTCCAGCAATGATACTTCCTTTTAAATTAGATAGTAGATCTGAAAAAAAATTAACGATTGAGAAAATGTTATCATTATTGAATAATTATGTAAGATAAATATTTATTCTCACTTCAGGATTAAACTCAAAGTAACATTGGTGTGTCATGAAGGCCGTTTCACACAAATCTGCACCCCCTAAAAATATTTAATTATATGTCAAACAAAATAATTATATTTTTAGGAGAACACATTCTTATTGTGAAGTTGTAATTGTTCTGAATAATTACAACTTCACAATAAGAATGTGTTCTCCTAAAAATAATAAAGTTGTATCAATGTGTCCAAAATTTAATAAAAATGAATTAATAACTCTAGCGTCTACTATCAGATTCACTCAAAGGTATTTGAGATTCTGTAAAAATAAGGTAGATGGCTCTGTCAAATGATGGAATGATTAAATGTATTGATATCAAAAAGGTAACATATAAGGTCGAAAAATTGTCGATAAAAATAGTGCCGCTGTAGCTTAGTTGGATAAAGCACCTCCCCCGGTTAGGGAAGAGATCCAGGTTCGAATCCCGGTAGCGCAACAACAATGTTTTTATTTTTCGATAATATTGATTTTGTATGTATATCTTTATAATTAATACATTTAATTCATATTTAAAATAATTATATGTTTACAGAGGTATGTATTTTCATCTCGACAGTAGTCTTACAGTTCGATTTATATCTCTAGGTTTAATATTCTCTTCTTCTCAAATTTGGATCAACTCTCTGGAGTCTAGACTAAAGATATTTAAAAAAAGAGTTGTACATTAATAGTACATGTAAGAAAGAACCGTACACTTAAGGATTTCCCTTCAAAAATAATTAATATTTTCGCGTTTTTTACGATGTGGGTTTTTATTATTCGTTTATATACACGTTTATACACTAGATTTTACTTTTTTTAAAACTATTACTTAGATAAAATAAAATAAAATTAATAAAGTGAATGTATTTGCCATAATTAGGAAAACGCGATCATTGAATTCATTTTACATGTGCCACAAAATTGCCTTAATATAAAAAATCTTGGTTATATGAAATATAGATTCTTATAATCTTGGAGTTACGGAGACAAATCTGAGTTGAAAGAAATTAAGAAAATGTTAAAAATGATTAAAGTTATAAATCATTCAATTTGCAGGACATATAATTTTTCGACGTTTTTATAACATATTGTGTTAGTGAAATTTAAAATATATATATAAGTTTCAGTTACTATTTATTAAAATCTAGTTTTATATCAAAAATATAATAATTTAATATTAAATAATATTTATATTAATATGTGTTTTTTAATCGGCGATATGAAATGAAAAAATTCAACACTTTGTTCTATCATTTACTAAAAAGAACTTCAGTTTCAATCCAGTGTTCTGTTTTGAAACACGGAATTGGAGCGAAAAGAATAGTACCTATTTCTGCGTCAACTTGGAACTTTTCAATATTGCAATCTAAGATAGGTAAAGGTAAGTACATTTTTCAACATTTGTTATTATACGGTATATTGTATATTATTACATAATATAAGTATATTAAATAATATTCGATTGCTTCAATAATAATTGCGTATAATTGTATAAAAGTGATAAAAAAATTCGCCCATCCCCCTGCTTTGATATTAAGCCAGCCCCTTGTTAACGTATTGGCAGCCCACCGCTGGATAAAATTGTTCACAAACGCTGTTACGTAGCATTTATGAATATTTTATTTTGTAAATCAGTTAAAATTGAATTGATATTAAAAATGCATATTTTAAAATTGAAATTTTAGTAATATTTCTTAATATTTTATAAAATATTGACTTACAGACTGTTCCACATTTTGTGATCGGCTCAATATATATTTGGCGATACTCCTCTGGAATTAGTGACACAAACAAATTTTCATCGAATCCGTCATCACTCAACTAAAAAAAAAAATAGGTACGTAAAAATCATTTTTATACTAAAAATTATTCAATATTCATAAATGTTGACATTTAATAGCCAGATAGTAAAATGATCCTCTAAAACAAGCCGAAATCCGGACATATTATTTTTAATTTGATTTTATAGATGGATTTATAACCTAGCTGCTTCAAAGCATTTGCTGATTTTAAAATACAATACAATTATGATGAAGTGGTCCCAGGATGACATCTAGTCACGATGGTGTTGTAGCGATAGCACCGTTTGACATTACAGCGGCGCATAGAGCACGCCGCTCAGTGGCCCTTCACTTCTCTGCCAAAATACAGCAGCTCAACACTATTCACTTTATCGTTTAGCCTCATAAGTCATTTAAACGTTTAATAAATTAAGTGAGATCAAGTAAGAACTTTATTTGTCTCTTTATCTTGCATTTCTCACTGTTAAACCAAGTTGAGTATTGTATAATTTTGAACGCGAATGATCAACAGAAGTCTGGTAAATGGTTCAGCGTTGTTAATCTTTCTGATAACAAACATCTTACGTATGTACAGATGCGCTGATTTTTTCAACATTCAACTTCTAGTCTTGCACCATAATACATCTAACCGCCGAGCTGTTTCTTTCATCTTCCGAGTATTTCTGAAGTTTCTTTCAAGTTTTGTAAATTTCACGCTCGACTGTATCTTGTGTTTCGAGGCTATTGAGGAGAAGCTCTTCAATATTGCTTGCAGGCAATTGCCGTCGCTTGAGACCTTTTCGACCAGATTAAACGCGAGCCAAGCAATCCTTTAGACAACGACCTTGTATTAATTTATTTACTCTTTATATAAATAAGTAAATACGTTTTTAATTAAATCGTATTTTTATTGTGAAGTTGCAATTTCAGAACATTTCTGATAATTAAAGCAAATTAGATGAATCTCTTGAAAGCCAGAACTTCTTGTCGGAATGATTTACCAATTACGGAGAGTGTGGCGCTCTAGCCTCTCTGCCTATCTCGGTGAAGAAACGGATTGTGAAGAGTTCGTTTTATTGGTAAGATACAGGTGCAAAATGTACAAGGAATCTTGTTCACGAAGATGTATTGAAACAAGCAGGCTTTCAATTCTTTCTCGTTTGAACTTCAGATACGATCTAACTATCTATTGAAGGGTCTTGCTACAGTTTATAAACATAGTTCTGGAGATTCTGGCACCGCGATCGCGGGCGAAAAAGTTCAGCTATGCTACGAGAAGGCACTTTGGACGTGGTGAGTCAGAAGGTAATTAGGGCCCTTATTCACCCACAATTTGGAAATATCGCCTGACAGAAATGAAGAGAAGACTCTTGGCTGACTGCAGGATGGACCAGTCTACCTGTAGGTCCTAGATTATGGATTTTAATATGGCGTGCCAACTGAATTTTTGGGGTTAGGATATGGAAATTCCTGCTCGGATGCGACCGTTTGGAAGATAGTCTTTACCACCATAACCCATGATGAGAATAGTAAAGTATAGTGAAAATCAAATCATGTCAAGTACTCCACGTCAAGAACACTGAATGTGGTGAATCTTTCTAGCAAGAATTTTAGGTGATAATGGGTTAGGCGAGCGCCTTATTAACGTATTGAATCCTTACCGTTGTTTGCATTACACAACTTATATTTCAGATGTTTTGTTCTCTCCCTCTATTGTAACACTGTATTTTAATATATTATGTATCTCTAAAATTGGAAATCTGTTTAATCGCATGTACTTAATACTTGCAAATGTAAATATCGGTATATAAGTGAAAGAAGGTTATCTATATGTTAGATATACCTGGTAAAAGCGGATGGAGTCAGTCTCTTCGTCATCAACTTACTCTAATAACAAAAAAACGAAGAAGAACAAGAAGGAACATACGAATACGTAATAAGAAATAAATTAATACAAATTAAATGTATGAATAAAAAAGATATACAGATTAAATCAATTTATCAACCAGGAACCCCTCTTATCCGGGGAAGTGGGCTGACCTATTACAACACATTATATTGTAAGTAAACGACAAATTTTCGAACTTATATATTGCACTTTCAAATTGATAAATCTGTTATTCCATCATTTGAAAACAATCAAATTTAAAATTACGGAAAATCTCAAACACTTTTGATTAAAATCATTAAATTTAAGGAGAACATTATTATTATTATTTACTAGCGCACTTCAAAGGGTTCCTGGTTTGAGTCCGGGGTCAAAAATATTTTTTCTCTAAATTGATTTTATTTGTAAATCTTTCTTATTGAATTTATATTAAAATATCACAGAACTATGTATTGAAAATGTGTTCTCCTTAATAAGAAATAAGTTGATTATTATTTCTTGGAAATAAAATTTGTTTACTTAATAAAATGTTACATTTTGATGTAATATATATGCGTGTTTCTAAATCATATTTTCATTAATAATGTGTTAATATTTTAACATAGTTACTAATAATGTAAATAGTTATCAAAAGGTATCAAATAATTTAATAAAAAAATTATTATTATTATTTGTATTCTATGAAAATGAAACTTTTACTATTAACCAGAGAGTGAAAGAAACAAGTTGGAAGTGTAGATTCGAGATGTGGTGGTGGTGACGAATTAACAAATTAAGCTGATTTATAAAATATATGGTATTACATTATTAGTGCACACTTTAAGAATGTAATTTAGGGAAAGGTCAAAGGGAGAAGACGGCGAGGAGGGCTAACCGAAACAATTGTAAAATGTTTTTTATGTCAAGAACTTAAAGGTCTCAATTAATAAATAAAAGACGCGGAATTATTTCCACGCGTCGGTATAATTTAATGTACATAATTTGTACACTATAATTTTATTAGTAACCTCGTTGTATTTTTGCAACCATGTCATGCCAACAATGAGTTATTATATATTAGTTATCATTTTCAGTATCAAACAGACAGCATTGTTCATTCTTCACGGGACAAGGTTTCATATTGTACTTAATATATCTTATTAATAATAATTGTTCCATTTTTAATGCGCTCATTCAGAGGGTACTGCAGTAACATTTGTTAACATTTTTTGATATTTTCACATTTATTTTTATTTTAACCATTACCGGAGTCGTTACAGGTGTCTCGAAAAAAAATTGAAATCAAAAATATTTTAGAGGCGCACATACTAAACGAGAATTATACTATTTTGCTCTTATACCTTTTTAGAATATAGCGAAAAATTGATCTGGTACATATCTCGACTACGTTCAATAACTTGCCTGATCAGCCAATTTGTTTCTAAATGGCGACAAATCAAAAAATGAGAGTTTTTTAAAAATATTGTTTAGTTTTTTTTTTTATGTATGTCGATATTTACTATGCTTAACCTTTCCCAAACTATGTAACACAGGTCTACCGCTCTGATTAAATCTGTAATACGTCGATAAATATATGAGACATACACTTCATATTTTAGTTAATTTGAGGAAAATATTTTCGCTTAGAAGTGACTAATGAAATATCAATAAATCCTACAAAAATAATTACGTTGTAAAATTAATACGTTCATAAAAATACCATTTGTGGCAAGACAGAAATTAATTTTACATTGAAAACAACAACAAACATAATGGTGTCTCTTTCTCACTAATTAAATGAAAATAGATAAAAAGGAAGGTTGTATTATATAATACAGAACTTGATGAATACTCAGAATTATAATATTTATTATTTTTTATATATTTAATGCTCAGTACTAAAAGTGAATTTATGGCATTAACCATTTTTTCACATTTTGTAGCCTAATAGAACTCTAATTTCATACGGTAACACGAGTTGACAGCATGGCTATGTACGAGTATTTTATATCACAGTATGGTAAAGGTTAATAAAATAATGAACATAATGGTCTGTATCCACGGATGAGATTTCTCTACGAGATTCGACTCATGTCGTTCATCTTTCAAAGATGCGTATCTCAAATTTATTGATTTTACAGCAGACGATATAAGTGGAATTTTTTACAGTTGAAAAATGATTTTAAATAAACTTGGTGATATCTACGGATATTTTTTTATTTCAGGACAGTGAGAGGTGTATTTATTCCATAAATACTACTTATTACTGTCATTTGAAAGAATGACACATTGAAAGTAGAGTGGTTATGTCAAAATGTTTTTTATGTAATATTACTTCATTGAAATAAAAATCTGAATTATGGTCAAGTGTTTGGGTAGTTTGCATGCTTTAATCAACTGAGACAGATTAAAAGACAATAAAGTATTCGGAGACATCTTCCTCCTGAGTCGGCCAATCCACTTATAAATACATTTGTGGTGTCACGTGCGGACTATTGTAACAGCATCTATGCTGATCTGCCATTGTTTCAGCTGGATAGACTACAATCCATTCTAAACGCGGTAGCAGGGATAATATATGGAGTTTCTAAATGCTTTCATATATTACATCCCTATTACACGATCTACATTGGCTACAGTTCCCTGAAAGAGTTGAATTATGCGGGTTGATGTACACGACAACACATCTCTCCAGCATCCAGTCAATTTGAATAATAGACGTCAAACTCTCAGGTCAGGGTTGTAGAGCCGACCAGCCGTTGTCAGAAGTCTATGTTTAGTGACATTTGCGGTAGCAGGCCTAAAAGCGTGGAACTCTTTGTCCTCCGTTATAAAAAACAGTTCATCATCTTTATTTATGAAGCGACTAAAAACGAACCTTTTCAAAAACTCATTTCACATAACAATTTTTCATTTTAAATACAAAGATAATGTAGAACTATAAACAGTTTATGTGTAAAGCGCCATTGAGGTACATTTTTTTTACGAAAATGGGGCTAAAATTTATCTAATATAATTATTATTACCAGTCGTAACTTAATTTTAACAAAAGGCGAAATACGACTTTTTGAAAGATGGACAACGAAGAGACAGGGCAGACTCGAGCTAAAGCGATTTATGAATCACAACGCATCCAGTATAGCGACATTCTTAGATCAAAGTCTCATTGATAGTTTATAGAGGATACGGGTTATTAAATTTGGTCGCACTTACGATAATTAATTTACAATTTATTATCTTTGGTGAGAAATTTTGAAATATTGCTGCACTTACTATCCCAGGAGTGACCATTAGACATTTGATGTAGCATTTAAACTGAGGGTCTGGTTGCAGGACTTTCTGGTTCGCCTGCACAATTAGTTCTGAAAATAATAGCATTTATGATTTGTTGACTTCTAACAAGTAAATGTTTATTAGTTCGAGAGTTATTCACTATTTTCCGATGCAGTAGGGGATGAAGAAAACTTTAAATCATTCCTCTCAAGTTGTACCTATACCTGCGATCTCTTGTTGAACGTACAACCGTCTACGAGTTCAGTACAATATTTGGTACACATCGTGTTGCTGGTATTAAGCTGCCGCTGGAGAACAACACCAGCTCTCTAGTTCAAGCAGTGTTCTCATGGAGATCTGGAGTAGTTAATGTTACGTTACGTATGGGCGGATTACTCCTAACTATCCTTAGTAAAGTGCCAAGTCCCACACCAAGTCAATACATACGAGGTGATTTAAATAACAAATATTTTTTAATAGTTATTTAATTAATTGCAGAGAATACAAGGTATCTACGTGAACGATTGAAATAATATGTAATTGACAATATAAAATATGAATTAAATATATTAATTAGAAAGATATACATATAAAATTAATATTATCGAAAAATATTGTTGTTGCGCCACTGTTCTATGTTCTGAATAATTACAACTTCACAATAAGAAAGTTTTCTCCTAATCATAAAGTAGTATCAATGTGTCCAAAATTTAATAAAAATGAATTGATAATTCTAGCGTCTGTTATCAGATTACTCAAAGGTATTTGAGATTCTGTAAAAATAAGGTAGATGGCTCTTTTAAATAATGGAACGATTACATGTATTAATATCAAAAAGGTAACCTATTGGTTCGAAAATTTGTCGCTAAAAATATTGTCGCTGTAGCATAGTTGGATAATGCACCTTCCTCGGTTTGGAAAGAGATTCAGGTTCTAAACCCGGTGGCGCAACAACAATATTTTTCGATAAAATTGATTTTATTTGTACATCTTTCTAATTAATATATTTAATTCATATTTAAAACATCACAGATCGTCTGTTCTGAATAATTACAACTTCACAATAAGAATGTGTTCTCCTGACAATATAAACATTTGGCGAGAAATTTGAAATAATTAATTTAGTTATTATTGGATAATTACGTTAATTACGTTATCCAATAATCCTGAATTACGATTTCGATCTGTTTAATTTTTTTATGCTTAATACTATTTGCTATACATTGGAATGTAATGAAGTGTAATAGGACGTGCACACATTTTAATAAAATATTTAACGCAATTGAGCTTTTCTGATGTTCCAGGACATTTTTACACACAATTAAGGAATAATTGTTTAACTAGTTCTCCATACGGACAGAATTTATACTTTTATTTATTCTTTATTTATTATTGTTTATTTAATGTGTATGTGCAGGGGTGAACTGGAGGGGGGTCGGAGAGACTCACATGAGCCTGTTGTTAAATTTGACTTAGGTCGGCAAGTCCCTTGTTATATTAATAAAAAAATAATATTCTCAGATCATCTGCAATTTCTGTAAATGGTTTAAATGTATTATGAAACATAAGGCTTTGTTGCCTTTTAAAATTTCTCGTACAATAAATACACTAATTTCGGGTATACAATAAAAGAGACCTAGTTGTTTATTTGTCTATAGTCTAACAATGCTTAATAACGCCGATGTTTGATATATATTGCTTCCAGATGATCTTAGATGTTCAACGCAACATTTTTGTGAACGATACTTAGCACGATTGTCCTTCATACTTCATACGTGCACATTTTTCCTTATAGTGTAATTGTGCAGTTTCGAGAAGGACAGTTCACAATGTTTATTACTTTGTACTATCATTTACTGCAGATAACTTCAGTTTCAATTCAGTGTTCTGTTTTGAAACATGGAATTGGATTGAAAAGAATTATTTATTTGTGTGTCTATCTTGGAACTCTTCACTCACGAAATCTAGGGTAGATATGTATATTTTTCAGCTATTGATATGAATTTTTTTACGGTATATTACGTAATGTTTCATAATATAAGTACATTAAGTAATATTCGATTGCTTTAACTCAAATAAATCTAAAATTAAGCGAGCTCCTTATTTACGTATTGGCAGCACACCCCTGTGTATGTGCCATAATAATAATAAATTAATATTTTATTTTCCATATCGAGTACCGTACTAACAATTTAAAGTTATTTTCATAATTTTTTTTTATTACTTTCAAGAAGTCTGTAATTGTTTAATATTTTATAAGATTGTTAAATATTTGTAGTTCATTATTTAATATGAATAATTTTTGGATTAAATATAAATAAATCAAAATATGATGTACCTTCGTCGACTCCACTCTCGGCCACGCAGTGCTGGTGCAGCATCTTGGCCATTTCTTCGTGTTCTTCCGTTACTCCCTAATTAAATAGACAATTTAATATGGACATAAATAAAATTCGATTTAAAATATAGCAATTTAATTTTGTTTAAATTTAATTAGTAACAGATATAGACTTTACAGAAGGATTACACTGGTAGACGCTTCAACTATCGTCTAGTGTGCATTAGATGTGTGAAAGTGGACGAGAGAAGAGTGGAATAGTAATGCAAAAGAGTGTGATATTTTAAAATAAACTTATACAATTTTATATTTAACCGCGTGAGTTTTATTAAATAAATGAAAAATAAAATTTTTTGATGAAGGAAAAGGAATGTGGGTAAGTGTGTAAAATTAATAGCTCACTTTTTAACAATAAATATGCAATAATATTATTTTATAAAATAAGTAATACATAATAAATCAGTCCACTGAAAGCTGGATGCAATAAATATGGCATTAAAAATATGCAAACGACCAATCTTTTTGACTGATCAAATTTCCACATCTTTCATTATCACAACACGTTTAGTCAGGTACTAGGTTTATTTTTTAAATTAATTTCTTAATATATTAAATTATTAAAAAAAATTATTGAATTTTAGTATTTCATCATTCTGATGAAAAATGTATTTGTACTGTATACAACAGTAAACACGGTTATAAACAAAGTTAGTGTGTTATTTTATTATTGATCGGAATGAAATGAACATTTTAATAAAGACACAAACACAAAAAAAACACTTACGTAAACTTCAAAGACCGTAACACAAAATAGCAGAACAATGTACCCGAATAGCATCTTGTTAGCGCTGTAAGTATCTTATGGCAGCTTTAGTAGTATTACACCTTAATTTATATATAAAGGTACATTATAATCAGACTTATGTTGTGGAGATGTTGTAAATACAGTGTCTGCGGCCCAACATAATATAATTTTTAAAGTAATTTCACACGATAAAAAATACAAACTTCTCGATATTTTCTAATCACTTAATAAAAAAAAAAAACATTATTTCGATAGTCTAAGTCTAGTCGACTAAGGCATATTATTAAACCGCCGAAATATATATTTTTAAAATTATTATTAATTCGGAGAGAACACCAATGAATAACATCACTTACCCTAATATATTTCACCCCCTACTATCAATATTCCCATTATCGACCGAATCTCCCCACTACATGAATAGGTAGTCACGAAACTATCTAGTTTAGATATCGACTGATAACGAGAGAGACTGCACCTCTCAATACTGTAGTAGTGTCAAAATAACTCAACGTGTGTGTAGTGCAAAGTTTAGTTTATTGAAAAAAATATTAAAATAATCATGTGGCATTACAAAGTAACTGAAATTAATGATGATCATTAAGACATCATTAATATTAATACTGTACTTATGTTATACTATATAAGCCATCGTAAATAATGTATTAAAAAAATATCATTTATAATTAAGCTATACTGTCTAACTTTATTATCTAAAGAATAATATAGAAAGCACATAGGCGTCAAAAGGTATAGATTTTAAATTCACATTCTAACATTTCGTATTTTTTCTGTATTATATATACATCTTGAATAATTCTCTGGTGTTAAACTATTCTTGCTTTTGTTGAGAAGAACCGATGCATGAATGAAAACTCATAAAACGATTCCGGGAAAGGGTGGGGTCCATTTGATCATTAACTAAAATTGGTCCATAACATTTTACATATTCAAAAACTTCGGATGCGGGAGTACAAATACACTGTTTTATAATTTTGATTAGTTTGCATCAATGATTAAATTTTGCATCCTGCTTGACGATGGATGCTAAACAAAGTGTTATTGAGAACACATTATTTTGTTAAGTTCCAGTTTTTCATAAAATACTTCTGTGGTATTTTGATACAAATTAAATGTATTAATTAGAAAGATATACAGATAAAATCAATTATATCGAAAACATATTTTGGGATTCGAACTAGTATCTTTTTCTATCCGGGGAAATACGCTACCGTTACACCATATCAACCGAGTAAGTTAACGATAAATTTTCGATCCTATATACTGCAGTTCTTTCAAATAGATACGTTTGTTATTCCAAACATTTAATTTGTAAATATGAATTAAATATATTAATTATAAAGATATACATATAAAATCAATTTTATCGAAAAATATTGTTGTTGCGCCACCGGGATTTGAACCTGGATCTCTTTCCTAACCGGGGAAGGTGCTTTATCCAACTAAGCTACAGCGACAACATTTTTAGTCTAATTTATGCTCACCAATTTGCTTTGGCGAATTAGACCAGAATAAATAGTTTTTAAAAGGAGATGATGTTTTGAAAGGAAACTTATTTTCCGCCTATGTAGAGGTTTGAGATGTTGGGACGTTTCTTCCTAAACTTTCGACCATTAGCTAATTTTCTATTGGAACTGTTACGTCTACATTTTCATCTATCGAAATTCCTCAATTTCATTCGATACATAATTTTTTTGTTAAATCGCTTAAAAATAAAAAGGGTTGTATATCTTCCGCGGGCTTACTCCAGACATTTCACAAGTTTCAAAGCATGTGTTGGTATTTTTTATTTTACTCATTTCAAAAGGTCTTCCAGTGTATCTTGACTACAACTAATCTCTATTTTTTTAAAGATGCAAATGATTGGGAGGCTGATTTTCGAAATTAATTCTGGACCCGTCAAATAAAAAAGGTACTAATAAGGTTAGGTAAGATTTATAGTTTTTACATACTAAGTAGTTACATACTAAGTAATTGCCTAAAATTTTACATAGAATAATAGAACGTAAAACATTCAACATTTTGCTTGGGGCATTCTTGTTTTTATAGCTTCCAATGACTTTCTCATACCTTCTGGATCATAATTCATAGTTTTTTTTCACCCGAAAAGCCATTCTACAAATAAAAATAAAATATTTTTGTAACAATGCAAGGTCCAACATAAGCAATATTGCGATACTCGATACCTGGAAAATTACTTACCCAGTAAGTGGCACCCTATGCCAATTACTGGTAAACATGTTGTTATGGTGCCTTAGGGCCCTACAGGATAGGAAGCCGTAGGGACCGCCACCGATCAAGCTCAGTTTGGGACCTCAAGTGTGTGTGTGTGCTCTGGTGTCACGTGCTACCTCGGATGGGCTGATAATTGATTTAAAGGCAACTCTGCTTTTTACATTACACATTTATTTACAAAATGTTCTTTAGATCTTCTTTTTTCAGGTAAACTTTCCTCTGATGGAGGTCACTTTTATTTGATTTATCGATTTGCCGAGTTTATCTATTTGCTAACATCAGCCAACGTGGTTATGAGGTGCCGATCCGGGCATCCACACGCCCGCGCCAGGATTCATCTCTTGCTCCAGAAGATGGACCGGACACCATCCCGTCTCAGCTTTATCCATAACGCCCATCCATCGGCCATTGCTCGCATGCCGCCTTCTTGCTCGTTGCAGCGGGGTCTCTCCTCAATCCGCGGGTGGACTAGGCCCATACATCTCTGTGTCTACCGCGGTGATCGCACTCTTAGTCTAAGCCATCTCTCGTCGCCATATTCCTCCGGAGCGCGGCTTCACCGACTCGCTCTCTCTTTTCGAGCGTTCCCACCCAAAAGCGACGTCTCGCTCCAACACCCGCCAGAGTCGGATTATCGCCTCTGATTCATCCATTTAGACAGCCAATCATAATAAGTCAGCAAAGTAGGTTATCCAGACCTCGGCGCGCAAATTTAAACATCACAATGTGTTGATTGAAGTGAAACTTAAAAGGAAGAAGAGTAAATCACAAAAACAAATTATCCGTGAATAATTTAGTAAAAAAGTAAAATACCAAATATCTGGCAAGAGTTATTACCAGATTATCAGCTGTAGGTTGTCAATACGTTAACAAGGGGCTCGCTTAATCTCAGAGCTATTCGCGGTGTTCCGGGGAAGAAGCGAATTTTTTTAGGGACTCTTATACAATTATACGTAAAACAATCGAATGTTACTTTATGTACTTAGTTAGGTATATAATGCAACATTATGCAATTTTCCATAAAATAATTTATATCAATAGATAAATAGTAATGAAGCTGAAATAGATATTATTATTTTCGTGACAATTCCATATTTTATAACCGAACACTGGATTGAAACTGAAGTTCTATTTAGTAAATGATGGTACAAAGTAATTAATGTTAGAAACTGTCCTCAAAACTGTGCACAATTACGGTAAAAGGAAAAATGTACAAGTGTGAAGTATGAAGGATAATCGTTCAAAGCATCGTTCACAAAAATGTTGCGTTGAACATCGGGAAACAATACATATCAAACATCGACAAAAAACGGCCATATCTCTTTTATTATGCAATCGAATTAAATGTATTTTACGAGAATTTTTTTGAAAGTCAACAAATTCTTATGTTTTATAACACATTTAAACATTTGGAAGGTTATGGGAGAATACTTACCACATAAAAATTACAGATCCACAGATAGGCAGTAGAAGTATATTTACCATAAAATGTAAAAATAATGTTTGTAAATAAACATATCTACCATAGAACATGTGTAAAACTGTCGATTTATAATCCTGCTTTTAGACAACCTCCATGAAATAAACCACGTGTGTTGCCGAACCGATATTGTTAATAATTGTGTGTAAAAGTGTACGTAAGCTATGATTATTTTTGTTTTTATAATAGTTTATAAGTTTTTATATTGATATATGTCAATAATATGCTAGATTATTTTATATTGTTGATTTAAACTATTGATTGATTGACACTAGTAAGAACATAACTAATAATAATTATAACGCAAGAAGAGCGGACCCACCCTTTCCCGGAACCGTTTTAGAAGTTTGCAAATTTTTTTATCGGTTCCACACACAATGCTAAGGTAACGCGAATTTTACAATTAATGAACAAAATGAACAGATTTGAATTTAGACATTTACATTTAGATATAATACAAGTACATATCAATATTACAAATAAAGGACAGAAACCGGTGGGTACAAAACAGCCATCAAAGAACTTATTAACAAATACACTCTCCCATGAAGGAACAAAAACAAAACACAGTGATGTATGAGTCACGCCATACACGGTACAGGCCAACGGAGTTATGCGCGAGTTTGTTTGCTTTAATAATTTGATTTATGAAAAGTGAAGTGTCCACGTTCTCGCTGAAACTATACCTCGTCTCGTAGTCCACGTTTTGATGAAATTCCTGTACGCTTGAGATTCCTTGCATTACTGGTCCGAGTTTTCAAGCGGCTGACCATTGAACCCAGTTAATACTTCAATCGTGCTATCATAAGCATCCCTCTCCCATTACAGGATGCGTTTCGGAGTTTGATTTATAACACTGTAAAGTATGTGGTAAAAATAATACCATAACCCGCTTCTACAGCGCTCTATGAAGCCATATAGGATAAATTCTACCATTGGGGGAATGGGCTGTTTGATTTTATATTTATTATGCTTTTATTTAAAAATACAGTTTTTATTTTTTTGACTAAAGGGACCTGACCATGGATGAAAAGTTGGTGAATGGCTGGGAGTCATCAGAAGACGATTACGGCATCGTCCGGAATGAGATTTTAGTGCTGATATTGAAGGTGTTACTGCAACTGTGCTGGAGGATTGCTCCCATACACAAGAATACCCGGAATAATAGTCCCGGCGAATTCATATACAAGCATTCAGTTCCAGTTTCAGTGATAAAATGGAGGGATACCAAGGATGTCAATATTATGACCACTGCATACTATCTCAAAAAATAAGAATAATCAAAATAATGGTACAAATAAAAAAATGTATTGTCCTTTTGCAGTTGTTAAATACACTGAAAACGTGGGCGGTGTCGATCACTTCGATCCTTACCGTTCCTCTTATTCAATACTTCACGACGTAAAAATCAAAAAAATAATCAGTTTCGCGTATTCAGTTCTGTGTGAAAAATTAATATATTTTGTTCATCTAAGACCACGATATGTGATGCAATACACACATGATATTTTAATTGCGCTTAGGAAGATAATTTTTCTTCTGAATCTATTTCTCTCACTTCTATTAATGGTACTATTATTTTTTGTATTCCTGCAATAGAGGAGAAAGTTCTCATTCCTTTATATTTTCTTTGCAGCGTAAAATTCATTTCCTATTATAAAGTATTAATAAGCTATTTATCTAGTTAATAAATCCTTCACTGTATCAAATATAATGTTATTTCAGAGAAAACATGTAAATGGTTAAATTTTTGTTACACTTTTATTATGATTTTTATTTATATGAATCAACTGTTTGGTTTTCCTAATAAAATGAAAAGCACGTGTATGAAAAATAAAAAAGGCTACGTTTTGGTGTGCCAGGTGAATTGCGTTTGTCCTACGTTGGTATTCAGCTTTTATTTATTCCACTTTTAAAATTATAAAAAATTGACAGATTTCTAGGCTCCAATGAAGGGTTAAACTATCTACAGAAATTGCAATTAGATAAGTAAGCCCTATCTATAGCAATGAACTAAAGATTATTTTAATACGCCATATTATACGTCAAAGTGGCAACCTAGAAAATTGAATTATTCTGAGAACAACTTTGGGTCAAAGAAGATCTGGAAGAATGCTACAGCGATGGATAGATTCATTGCACCTGACTCGAGAGACGCTGGAGTCAGCTATGAGTGTAACCAACTCGTGGAAGTGAATTACGAGAAATGTTTCCTCTAAAGTGTTCACACAATTTTTAACAAGACTTATTTTTCATTTGTCGACCATATTGCAGTATGTCGATTTATCCAGTATAAGGTCATCAACATTTTGGATATTGATCCACTTTCTAAGGTAACACAACCAAGATAATCTCTTTCTTCCTACTCCTCTGCTGCCTTCTATATTTTTCTACATAATGGGTGATAAAATATATTGTTCACTGCGGAGAATTTGTCCGAGAAGTATGATTGGTAAGTAAGTAAGCTTGAACTAATGCAAAATTTGTTAAAGCTATGGACAAAAAGGGTAATGCTTTCAAGTACCTAAAATAAGTATTACCTCAGTTAAATGATGCAAAACTAAAATAAGGCATCTTTGTTGGACCTCAAATAAGGAATCATTTAAGTGATTTCCCTTTTCAAAAAAATTAAATGACAAGAAATTGGCAGCTTGGAACTGTTTTGTAAGTACAGTGAATGGATTTTTGGGTAACAAGAAAGTTGAAAACTATAAAACCCTCATAGATGAATTCTTAAAAGCCTATGAACTACTAGAATGTCGCGTGTCCTTAAACATGCATTTTTTGCATTCGTATTTGGATATTTTTTTGGAAAATTTGGGTGTAGTAAGTGACGAACAAGGAGAGATTTCACCATGACGTCAGGATAATATAAAAACGATACCAGGGATGCTGTAACTCATCTATGTTGAGCGACTTCTGCTGGTTTTTAAAAATATATAATTATACTGAACACAAGAGAAAAAAGTTAAATATTTTGTCGGTGTATAATATCTTGTAAAATTTTATATATTTTATTGTACATGATCCTTAGTAAAATGTCTGCTTAGATTTAACATGTTTTACATGTTTATATTAAATACACATCAGATTGAAAAAAGGTGTCGTCTTTTTTTTAACCGACCACCAACCCTAATAACAAAAAAACTGTTACAGTATTTAGCATATGATTTTCGAATTTAGAACCACAAAATACTTATATACATTTATTTTCATCAATTTTACATGAACAAAGTTTAAATTTGTTGACCAGTGTAGTTATTAAATTTAGTTTTATATACCTATGTTTACTTATGAGATGTCTTTGGAATTGTGTATGTATGTGTGTATGTGTGCCGCACCGCCGATGCGGATTTGTGTGGCTATAAAAACGGCGCGCGGGAGTGCGCGCGTCTCTTTTATCTGCGTTTCGTCGGCTTAATAGTTTGACCTGTACTAGTGATATACCTTGTACTAAATTGTATCTTATTGTAATAAGAGATTAATTGTTACAAAGTCTATTTATTGGACCTTCACATTACGAGGTGTACACTAAAGACGTACTAAGAAGTTAAGTATGTAACAATTTATTTATAGGAAAAATGACAGTATAATAATATATTTTCTAGTTAACTATGAGTGATGTGATACAACTTGTGTTTCCGCAAAAACAATTTATTGATATTATTAATTTATTACTTGTTTTAATAATAATATAATTCAGAGAAATCGACCACTTAGAATAACAAGGTTCCAACTAACATTTTGTTATTGCGTGAAAAGGGTTTCAAATGTATTATTCTTTATTTATTCTATACACACTAACTCTATTTAACGGATATTAAAGGAGCTCAAAATTCCATCTGCATTAATAATTTATTTCAATTTATGGATCATTATTGTTAATTTAAAATGTTTTTTTTATTTTTATTTCCCTCATCTCAGTGGTCATTGATAATACTGAAAATAAGTTAAGACCTTAAAACTGATTATATTTGTATACTCAAAATAATATATACATGGATATATGTTGAAATTCAATCAAAATTTGTGAGCTCATTATCTCAAAACAGTGTAAATGTCAGATGTACCTTGTTATTATGATGGGTCAAAATGCTAAAAATAAAACATGTAACTTGTTTATATGCACCCCAATTTATTACAGTATAACATAAAACCCTTATAACCTATTAATGTATTATTCTACATTTTATAATCAATTCTTCATATCGATTCGAAGATCAAACCATCAGTGACTAGTTATTCAAATGACGAAGTAGATCTGAAACAATTAATAATGAAATATCAGGAAATTATAGAAATTATTGAATTGAATTGAATTGAAAAAAAAAAAAAATAATAATAATAAAACTTTATAATTATTGAAATAATGTATAATAGGTTTGGACATAAGATTTTAATGACAACAATGAATTCGATATAATTATCAGTAATTTTAAAGAGAATATGTTAGTATTTGTGATCTTGTAATTTTTTCATAACATACTTCTATGATATTTTTATACAAATTAAATGCATCAATTTTAGCTGCGACCGGGATTTGAACCAGGATCTCTTCCTATCCGGGGAAGTGCGATATCCAATTCGTAAATAGTCGACAAATTTTCGAACTTATATGTTTCAGTTATTTAAAATTGATGCATCTTACGTTCCATTTATTATAATTATTGTTTATTAAAATTATCAGTAAGACCGATCTACATACCTCAGGATTGTGGGATTGGTAACACACGTTAGTCAAGAATGCAGTATCACACAAGTCTTCGCCCTCTGAAAGTTATGCATTTTATCATTAATAATAATAATAATTAATATCAAAATTACTCATTTAGCTAAATATTTTTCTTTAGGAGAACACATTCTTATTGTGAAGTTGTAATTATTCAGAACATAGGTCTGTGATATTTTAAATATGAATTAAATATATTAATTAGAAAGATATACATATAAAATAAATTTTATCGAAAAATATTGTTGTTGCGTCACCGGGATTCGAACCTGGATCTCTTTCCTAACCGGGCAAGGTGCATTATCCAACAATGCTACAGCGACAATATTTTTAGTGACAATTTTCGAACCTATATGTTACCTTTTTGATATTAATACATTTAATCGTTCCATTATTTGAAAGAGCCATCTACCTTATTTAAAAAAAATCTCAAGTACCTTTGAGTAAACTGATGGCAGATAGTTGATTATAGTTGGATAATGCACCTTCCCCGGTTAGGAAAGAGATCCAGGTTTGAATTCCGGTGGCGCAACAACAATATTTTTCGATAATATTGATTTTATATGTATATCTTTCTAATTAATATATTTGATTCATATTTAAATATTTTTCGTTTTGCATTTAGTCTGACGGTTTCATAAAAAAGCGAAACTTGAGAAAACATATTTAATTAATATATTTTGATGGGTTTTTAACTTTGCGCGTCTGACCAACTGTCTAAAATATTTAACTAACCGCCGTGGCATCTGACATAACACCACTTCTATCCTAGTTTACCACTCTTGTCTCCTTCACTTTCATACGTCTTTTACTCCGTACTTGTCAATTGTTGAATGTTCTAATATAATTGTGCCATAATTATATTGAATGTACCAGGTCTTTCGCAACATATGAGACCGCACCTGCAACAGCACTGTACATCGGTGTTAGGCAGATCTGAGGTATGAATGCCATAACATTGTATATCTTCTTGGATATCAAATAGTATATTAAACAACCATATAAAATAAATTAAAACGTGTTTAAACACAATTTATAAGTGAGCTTACAGTGTATACAGTATATGGCCGACGCTTCATCAACTCCATTTAAAAAAAATCGATATACAGTATTGTTGCAGGTGTCTCGTGTGAGTTTGTCTTTATCATATTCTATTAACTAATACTTCCGCATGCCCAAATTAATTAAGTACAATCAGAAGCTTCAACCATGGTCAAGGTTACTAAAAATAAAAAAATAGTAAATAATATGTAAATGTAAATAAAAACTACTAAAACAAAGCTTGCGATCCACTTTATGTCCTTAGAAAGTTAGTAATGTTAAAGAGATCGATCTTGGATATAACTAATTGAATCTAATGGTAAATGATTCTCAAAAATCTGGTCAAAGATTTCGATAGCTGGCTGGGGAATGCTGGGCAGAATAACATTGGGACAACCCAACTGAATGACCTGTATCTGGCTAATCTAAAACTGTTAATTCTCTGGGATTATTTTCTCTTATGTCTCCTTTTTTATGATTTGTGACTACCTTCTTCAAGCGCTACTCTAACTTTTATTGTGTAATCGTCTTATTTCTTCCATCTGGGAGTGAATTTGTAATTAGTATCTAGATTGTCTAAATTTAAACTCCAATCAACACTGATTTGTTGTATTTTTCTTTTGTCCTTTAATATATATATATTTTTAATATATTAATACTTTGTTATGCTTTCCTTATTTTACTTTTAAAATTAGCAATATGAACTTTGTGGTTAAAATTCACAGATAAAACATAATGATATTAATGATTATTGGCGTAAGATTTTATACATAGATAACTTTTCGAATCAAATATCTACACACCTACAACGAAACATTAGACCGGCATTTTATACAAATAATAGTATAGGAAATTTACTCATAAATTCTAAAGATAAAGATGATAAATTTAACAATTCTGGTGTCTATAAACTTAGTTGCAAGGATTGTGCTGCATTTTATATTGGTAAAATGGGTAGAAATTTTAATATAAGAGTAAGGGAGCATTTGAGATGTTTGAACAATAGTGAGTTTTCAGAATTTTCTAATAATTTGATAGAAAATGGTCATGGTTTTGATAAAAATTGGGATTGTCAATTTTGCATATAAACGGTGTTGGTCACAAATTAAATAATTTGGAATCCTTGGAGATAAATAAAGCGTGTAAAACTAATCAAAAAATTATAAACAACCAACTAAATTTAACTACGAGTCCCATTCTAAAAATTATTCGAGTAAATTTGTATTAAGTAACAATTTGAGTTAGGTACTAAATTTTTTTTTTAAAAATCGTTTTTTTTTAAAAATATATATATTTTTTAAAAATAGATTCTTGTAAAGAAACAATAATATATGTTTTAGTTATGATATCTTGAAGAAGAAAATTGTATTTTTCGAAACCGATAGATGTATTTAAACTCAATTAAGTGGTTAATAAAACAAAGATAATAAATAAAAATATATTTCCTTATTTTGTTAAAAAAAACACTTTAAAACCTTTTCTTTATAATGTGCACTGCAGTGTAACATGTAATATCATTACTCTTGGATTTTTGTTCATTTTACTTGTATGCTGTACAATGTAAATAGACTGTTGTAATTATCATACATTTTGCAATGACTGTTTAAGTATAATAACTAATGGGCGCAAAGTGGGATGAATGAGTATCGTTAAAAAATCTGTTTTCATTAGATTAAACTAAAGATACAGGTTTGTTTTGCGAGTGGAACCGACATAGGAGTTACACAGCTCTCAAAACGGTTCAAGGATAAAGTGTCTTTTAATATTTTAACTAAATTAATACCAAATTTTTCAAATGACAAAATTCAAGCAGGAAAAGCAAACTCAACGATTAGACAAAACTGGCTATATCACACAGGATTGATATATCGCCGAAGTGATGGCAATAAAGTGATATGATAAAACACGAGGCAGTTATTATAGAAGTTGATAAATATCAGCGGGGCGCCAAAAGAACGCGACATAGTTTTCAATAAACAAAGATTGACATTTTTTGATGAAATACGCCTATTGCTGCCTGCTCGCTGAACCCAGAAGAACATGTATAGGGCAAATGGAGTCTCTGCGAAGAAATATGGAACTATCAGTGGCCCCAAGTTATCGACCGAAGCGCAGGACACAGAGCGGTGGAAGTGTGCTGTCTAAGCATTAAACCCCCGACCCGAAGAGAATAAAGGAGGATAATGAAAAATAAGTATAATAAATTAATACAATTTTCTAAATATTGTGGTCTTTGGAAAAGTGGTGGACAGATGGAGTAGAAGAACTTAGATAAGTCGATAATATAACAGAATAATGGAACCTGTAGTTACTCAACAATAGTCGGCGCTCAGGATTGAGTCTAATTGAGAAGGCTGGTGAAGCGATAAACCCACTTCTAAGGATAAGAGAATTTATACCATCGCCGTCATTTGTTCAGAAAATAAAAATACAGTAATTTTTAAAAGCATTTTTAGGCAATTAATAATTTATTTATTTCACTCACTGACGGTTCCACACTTTTTAATAATCGGTTCAATCGGCGGTCTGCGCTCCTCCGGGATTACAGCAATCATCCCATCTACATCTATACCGTCCTCAGTTAACTGAAAAGTACACTTAAATTAGTTTGCACCGAAATTAAAAATTATTTGACATCTGAAAATGCAACTTTCGTTTCGTCATAGAGAGTGCACTATTGTACCAGATGATTTTGCAGACTATCCATATCTTCGAGTAGAAATGAACTTCTCTGGTGACAGCTCTCAGATCTGTGGAATGTCAATTATTTTGAGGAAAATAAGCATGGTCTAGAGATCACTTGAGTTAGGCAGAAGAGTTCGTGAAGACTACGATCTTCAATCATGAAGGACCGACGTGGATGGATGATGAAACAAGCTGGTCAGTTTTATGTATAGTATACGATGCGTTCGTCCACGTATGAGGGCCCACCAGAAACGTCAGATATAAAATGTCACACTGTGTTTGGGACCATCCGCAGTCCAACAGTCGATAACAAGTTCACTGATCGGCCAATGAGGGTGAGCGATGGAGAGTGGGAGATCGATGGAAGAAAGCTGGTCAAGATGAAAAAGAAAAGGCGCAAGATGGAAGACGAGGCTCGTCAAGGTTATAATTGGAGAGGCTGGGCATCCTTGGCGATATTTTGGGGAGATCTTGAGGGCTCAGGTATGCATGATTACATGATTTAGAAGAAAAGGTGCTTGAAGCATCAGAAAGTGTAGTGAAGCATGAGAACAATGACAAAAATTGTGTATGTCGCGAGAAGGTGGGTGTATTGAAAAAGTTGTCATTGTTAAATTATAGTTGTTAATTTAACAAAATTGTATATCATTGTGTTATCCAACCTCCCCTACAGACGATAAACTTTACCCGGGAAGAACCAGTCATTTGTAGGTGCCTATTGTAGCTAGTTCTTCCCGGGTAAAGTATGTGATGCTTGGGGCCTGGCATTCCTTACATGTCATGGAAAGGATGCCCGGTCAGCCCGAGCTGTATGTGATAACATTATTCATTTGATGACTTTTTCGTTTGGCTTATAATCTAAGAATAAATTTGCAGGCAATTAAAAGTCACAGTGCGTAGTTATGCTAAAATTGAGTTATATTTAATTTTTAAAATAATATTAAAGTAGCAGGTACGTACCCCTCCCAAGGCGGTCATGACACACTTTAAATAGCATTTGAATTTTGGATCTGGCTTCAAATTTCCATTGTTTCCTTCCACTATTAACCCTAAATGAAATAAAATAAAATAATATAAGAAACTTACTGCACATTGAGACAATCAAAGTAGGTAGGACGAGGGTTGTGCATCAAAGCTGAAGTAATACTTTTGCCTCGTCTACTTTCATATAAGTCAATTTGCTGTTACAGCCGTTCTCTGTGTGCCTTCAAAACTTGATCATATGTCTCTATTATTCCTCTCTCCTTTCTTACATAAATTCTAACTATGCTATAGATGTATCTGCCACATGTACAGTGAATTGTGATCCAACGCTTATCCAGGATCGATTTATGAGCAAAATCTCACATTCACCGCCAGGTTAGCATTTTTAAACACTACTTGGCAACCATGCTATACCCCATAGCGGCAATGCAGTATAGCAGTCACAGGTAAAATAATTTGTCCTAAATTTCGCCATGGCCCGAGACCATCTGCACCATATAATGATCAAAAACCTCCGGCCTTTCTCTCTCACAGCCACTCGAGGGAGGAAGGAATGAATCCATCTCCCCGTTGTAGCCGTGTTCCATCTATTTCGCCATTTTCCTAACATAACGTAGAGTGGTTTACTCTCGTTTTGATTCGTCATAATTACATATTATTTATTTTATTACATTGTCATTATTGACATTATCATAATAATACCATCATGGGTTGGCTCCGGTATCATCGTACCAGAGCCACACCTGTACAATTTGACGTGAGACTCGTTATCACATTCAATTCAGAAGGCAGCCAAAAAGAAAGTATAGAAATCACAACCCCCTAAAGGGGAGGGTAGACGTCACATTTATGTGTTGCTGTCGCAGAACTCGGTCACAGTTCGGCAGAAATTCACCCTGTCCAGGTTGCAAGCGGTGCGAGGGAGAGCCAGTAGAATTCTCCGTTAGGTCTCTCTAGCCACTGCTCTTCTCGGCTACACGTATAATTGAGAAGTTGCATTTTCATTTCGCATTCAATATACTTTCTTTCATCTTTTACTAGTTTTCATTAGTTGCCATTTGGAATACCCAAATGTTCCTTCCGGGCTATATTGCCAGTTATGGTAATGCATGCGGCTAGTTGCATCAAGCATAGTGCATTATTTTGACTACCTTTTACGCTCGATAGTCAAGTAATGTATAGTTTCTCTCTATTAGTTTTCAATAATAATAAATATAAAATTGTAAGCCTGGAAGCATTTAAATTCAGGCATAATCTAAAATTGTTATATTCTTTCGTAAACGTTTTTACTGTACACGGGCTGTTAATATTCCTTTTAATAAAATATAATTATAATAACGAAGCTCTAAATAGAGTGGCTTCACATGTAAGATGTAGCTAATTTGAATTGAATAATTCTCAAAATCACCAATAAATCTAGGATGTTAGAATTTGTTGTTCCTACACTAAAAAATGAACTACCTGGGTCTTTACAAAATAGTACACTTTCTGCCAATTTGAAGGAAATGATAAAAAAGCATTTTATCGCAAATAATTTGTCTTACTTGTAAGCATGAAATGAATTGTTTAAACTGTGACACTGATTAGTTGTATGTGATTATATGCAATGTAATAAATTGGATCCGTATGTACCTGTAGCAAGATGTCTAGTTTTAATAACAAAAATAAAATAATAAAAAATATATATATATTATGACGTACCTTCATCAACTCCTGACTCTCCCACACAATGGTCGCGCAACACTTTGAGCATTTCATTTTCTTCTTCTGTCAATCCCTAAAATTAAGGTTCATAAACAACTTTAAGTAGTTAGTGTTTAAAGAGTATGCCATGAAAATTAATTGTTCGGAGGGCGGACAATTATCGAATACACGCAGCCATCCAGTGGTACGCGAGGAAATCGACAGAGTATCCTGAAACCCGCTAGGCTGATGAAATCATCAATTCGTGGCAATATTTTTTTATTTTTTTTATTTTTTTTTATTAATATTAAAAATATAATACAATTTCAATAATCAGTGGATATATATATTTTAACATTTGTTTCTTCTCTATGAGAGTAAGACTCGTGTATAGAGAAGGAGTATATTCGAGTTAATTTATGTTTCAGTTAGTCTGTGTATATATTTTTTTTACTTCAGATACAAATTTATAGTAGTCTGTTAGTTTTCTAATTGTGATGGGGAGATCGTTAAAAAATTTGATGTCTTGATAAATGTAGTAATAATAGTGATTTTGGGTTGCGGTATATTTTAGTTTTGGGATATCAATTTGATTTCTATATCTTGTAGATCGGAATTCGCTTCTAAAATTTAAATGATTTCTTAATTTATGAACTATTTATTTATTTAATTTAATTTATGAAAAGTTTATTTTCAATGAACATGGAAAAGTGGGAGATACTTGAGGAAGCCTTCATCTAACAGAGTATAGAAAATTGTTTAATACTAACACAATGTATTAATTATAAAGAAATACACATAAAATCAATTTTATCGAAAAATATTGTTATTGCTACCGGGATAAATAAACAATAAAAAAAAAGTAGATGGCTTTCAAATAATGGAACGATAGATGTATCGATTTGAAAAGTGTAACATATATGAATATAAATATTTGATTAATTTAAATTTATTAGTATTATATATATTTAATTGTCAATACATAATTCATACCCGCTTAGGTATTTACAGATTACGATACATTATATAATACTAAATGCAGGTTTAAGAGGTTTAATAACTATATTTTTAATGTAGTCCATTTATTCTAACCAACGTTGTATCATTAAACTGTTAATACTTTGTATAAAATAAATAAAATATTAATATAGAGTAAGTACTGTACATATTTTTAAAACACATCTAATAATATACTCACAAGGACGTGGACTACCGTTAGAGTAAGCAGCAGAATTAAACGTTGGAGCTGCATTTTACTATCCTCCAGGTCGCGCTACAGTTTTCTTGAAGACTGATAATAGATATAAAAAAAAAAATCATTTATATACAATATCATTCGACTCTATTCCAGGTATTGTCAATACAAAGACAGCGGGCTAATTACAGCATCAAAACTTACTTCAAACTTCGCACTTGACAATGTAATGAAAACGATGTTTAATATACTGAATACATTTTTTTTACACGGTTTTTAAGACTGTATTAGTGATGGTAAACCGTTAAGTGACTGTGATTGTGTCGATGATTGGTAACTGAGATTGATTGGTAACTAAGATTTAACTGTCAGAGGCTTACTTTCTAGTGTACCAGTCATCGCTCGAAGAACTACGTTAATCAGTTATCAATCATCGTTACAATCACAGTAAAAATAACGGTTTAAACGAAGATTTTACCATCACCACTGTGCATACTAAAATTACCATTTTACTACGGGTAAATATTGATATGCATCAGTTGGTCATTCTGATTCTGCCTTGCGCACGACACACAAATGACAAGTAATGACAGTTCGCTCCGTACTCCACTTTTTATCATCCTTTAGGAATGTTTCGAGACAGGTCTAATATTGAGTTGATTTATTTTATTATTCCATCGTTGCTTTTTACATGATGGAAGACAATTATATGTGCTGAATAGATAATAGGAAAGTGAGCGCTCCATTTGTGAGGACTGAAAGATATTATCCCATAAGAGCAAATAAGCTTAAAATAGTTCCAAGAATGAAAGCTCCCAGAATGTACAATCAGATGATAATTGATATTAAGGCTTTTAAAAGGGATATTTCAAGTTGGTTGTTGCAATTAGGAAGAGCAGATACAGAGAGTAAACTTTTTATATAATGAAATAATTCTTATAACTATTTTTGTGTGTTTTGGTATTACATATTTTCATCTAACTTATGTGTGCTTACATCATATTGTATTGCACATTGGTATTTATTTATTTTTTCTCTCTTTTTTATATTTTTTAATATATATATATATATTTTTTTTTTAAATATTTTCATGTCTGCTTGCTATATATTATGTATTCAGTCTTATTGTGTCGCTCTCAGTGAGTTTTGGTTTTACAAAATGCATTTGTTTGCCAATTTTCCCTAAAACAGGCTTGCTTAGTTGGGCAATGCATTTAAGATGTGTGTAAAAAATATGTTTCAAATATGTATTAAACATGTTATTGTCGATTAACTGTATGTTTTCTTAATAAATAAATAAAAAAAATTATATTAATATAACCAGTTTTTTTAATTACTGATTGGATATTAGTTCTGCATAGTGATGTTTGTTAACTGAATTTATGGATATTGTTTTGTGGAATGGAAGATTGGACACTAACCGAAGATGGATAGAGTCACCATTGAAGATGTCATGGTTCAGATGAATAATGAAAAATAAGTATTCAAAACAATAAAAATCAGAATACTTTAACATCTCTAACGTGTGATGAGACATCTTGCGTCTCATAATGCCGGGAAAGATTTCTGGAATTCGGGACCCTAGAAGAAGGAGAACATTATGGCTGGAGAACCTGAGGCAATTGTTTGGTCAGTCAACTGTAAAGCTTTTTCGTGCTGCAGTAAACACAGTAATGGTAGTTAACATCCGTTGAACGGATAGGCCACAAGACCAAAAAAATTGTATTGCATATAGTTGAATAATTGTTACACAAATTAAATTAATCAACTAAAAAGATAAACAGAAAAAAAAAATTATCAGAAAATTTTTAGTTGCTTCCGGGATGCAACTTTATTACAAAAATGTAAATAATTTTAAGTATATATTTTTATAAATTAATCCCACGTAGGAGGAAAAATTGCATGCATGCAACATACATTAAATTATGCTAGAAATATAACCATATATATGGAGAAGGTATAATGAGTATATAATGTATTCTCTTAATTCTATTCTACGTCACATCACAAATTTATTTATCACCACCATGAGACATCTCAGCCCTGAGCAATCACAATATTGCTCCAATCATATCCTAAATGCCTGGAGGTCAAGTCATAATCTGGCCTCCAGGACACAAAACAAATAAAATTTCGTCATCATATCCTCCTACCCGTATCACCGTATTTGTCCGAAAATAGCGACTGACACACACCCTGCCAACCTGCTTCGATCTTATTCGTTTGCGTCTCTTACATGGTGACTTCATTTACCTACAATTTGACTTCTTTCTGATTGACGCTAATGGTTAAGGGCGCCAGACTATGACTTCACCACCTACAATATATATTATCACGTTACAAAATCGTCACTGTGGACGCTGTCTTACAATTTCCACAATGTACGAAGTACTTCAATAAACCAGTTCATTACACTCACGCTTCACAGTTCGCATGTTTTAAATCATGCTGACGTTTAAATAGTTCAATACTTCACACCATATTCACACACACTAGCAAATAGTTTAGTTGCCTGCAACGAAACTCTCACTGAGCAACGCACATAATTAACTGCTGTGTATGTATAGAGTATGAAACTTCGCGAAGTACTACACGAGTTTTCTGCTCACTTCATGTAGTTTATTGAAGTGTGTACTTCGCGGAGTATCACATTACACACTTTGTTCTTCGCTTCGCACTTCAGACACTTCATTGAAGTATAGTTCAATAACGGTATAAATAAAGACTTAACCACATTTCATTGAACTATATGAAGTGCAAAGCGATTTCGACCTGCATCGGGAGTAGGCCATCCAGTGGCTCTTAGCTAATGCGCACGGTGGCCGTGTGGATGCTGCATATGGTAACACCTGCGCCAATCAGGACGCGAGTAGCGGTCCACTAGTGATGAAGGTGAGAAACAGACTTCTGAGAGTGCCGTCGGCGGCTTGCCGGTATGGCGGTCGAAAAGGATATCTAAAAGGCACTTTAAATGCAGTGAATCGGGATATTAATAGGTCCCTATTTCACCCGCAATATGGCCTGGCAGGAATTGTGAGAAGATTCCCGGCTGGCAGTAGTGCGGATCATTTCAGGTCCCCTTTTCGGATTTGGTTTTCAAAATGGCGAGCTCAGTTTTTGGGGGCTAGGGATGGAATACCTGCCCGAATGTGATAGTTGAGAAGACGGCTTTTTCCACCACAACATTAGAGGAAAAAAGTAAGGTGTCAAACTGTGAAGGATTTAGGTAAGTTGCAAACGTATCATGAAGAACTTGCATTGTTCGCTACTTTAATGTCAAGACTAATGTACAACCTTTGTAAAGCTTAAACTAAACGAATTAGCATTTATTGGTCCATTCCCACCTGACCGAAAACCATACGGTGCCGCACCTAGACTGAGCCTAGCCGGTGACAGTGCTTTCTGGCGTTCGATCCGCCAGAGCTAGGAAGCACCGTAACAATATATATTTAATATTTATAGTATATACTGAATATTTTTGACTAAGTTTTGTTCTACATTTCAATATTTAAGATTTCTAATGAAATCTTGGTGTTCTAATTTTTCCAAAATGTTGTCCAGAAATGTGTCCGAAATTGTCCAAAAGGAGGAAATGTCACAGAATAAAAAGAAAATTGCTAGGGGCAATGAAGCGAATTTACAATTGTGTCTGAATGCTTAACTAAGCTCAGAATCATGACTAGTATCGAAAAAAATTATATGAAACAATTCCACTTTAAGAGCGTGTAAACATTTATGCTTTAATTTTTACTAAATTATAATAGTTTTTATTTTTACTTTAGGTCCCGTCATATTCTGGTCACCCAACACATGTATATCTGTAATAAATGATATATAATCAAATGGTTAGTTGATTGCACACATTGTATAGTCGTTTGTTAGTATCTCCCATTGATAATAATGCAATATCTGGGAGGGAGGAATCCCCATTCGTACAACAATCTTATTAATAAGTTACTTCCTTCGGTAAATTAATAACTTATAAACATGTTATTACTAAGGCAGCGATTAAATATTACATTTATAATTCTATACTGAGCATATTCGCATGATGTTATCTTGTGTACGTGACTCGGCCGAAAGTAGGACATGTGCTCGTAAGTTAATATAGTTGGTTATTTAAATATCGTAACTGATTCTGGTTTTAAACAAATAATATATATATATATCAAAGAGACAAAGCCATTTTTTATTATATTTTAATGGAAGTATGGGTAATTACACCTGTTATATATGAATTAAATATATTAATTAGAAATATGTATTATACTCGTACTATAGCGACAATTCTCGAACCTATATGTTACATCTTTGATATTAATACATTTAATCGTTCCATTATTTGAAAGAGCCATCTACCTTATTTTTACAGAATCTCAAATACCTTTGAGTAAACTGATAGCAGACGCCAGAATTATCAATTCATTTTTATTAAATTTTGAACACATTGATACAACTTTATTATTAGGAGAACGCATTCTTATTGTGAAGTTGTAATTATTCAGAACGTAGGTCTGTGATATTTTAAATATGAATTAAATATATGAATTAGAAAGATATACATATAAAATCAATTTTATCGAAAAATATAGTTGTTGCGCCACTGCGATTTGAACCAGGATCTCTTTCCTAACCGGGGAAGGTGCGTTATCTAACTATGCTACAGCGACACTACTTTTCAGCTGGTTTAAGCGAACATCTATACAAATATAACGTTCACCATTCTCACCCATTAATCAATCTCCATATCTACAGATAAAGAATATTGCTTTAAATAATTTAAAAAAATAATTAGATTATCATTGTGACATCTATGCTGTTTCAGGGAAATGAATATCAAATTTAGTCCATAGATGGTAGCTGTACTCGAAATGTTTACACATAATAACATACATATGTACAACTTCCAAAAATATGATTACCTTTAATTACCCATACTTCCATATCTTTCCATTAAAATATAATAAAAAATAGCTTAGTCTCTAAGTGATATCTATTAATTGTTTAATAAGAGTGCGTTTGTAGATGAAAATTCAGTAATTTTGTGTTCTTGGACATATTCAAGCATTGCGAATCTGGACTTAGTTATTTTTAAACATTGAGAATAAATCATTTTCGACTCGAGAATTTACTGAGGTATCAGATTTTTATTTCTTCTTAACCCTTCCAAAACCATGCAGTAACACTGGTCTACCACCTCAATTAAAACTGTAATATTTCGATTAATATACGCAACATGAAATTCATACTTTAGTTAATTATAAAGAAAATGTTTATGCTTAGAACTGACTAGTGAAAAACTAGTTTTGTAAAGCGAATCTTACAAAAATAATTATTTAGCAATTAAGTCAGTTGTAAAATTAATATACTGGAAAAATACGATTTGTGGTAAGACAAATAGAGACGGTACATTAATTTCACAATAAAAATAATAACAAACATACGAATATATGATCTCCCTTTCTCACTAATTTAATGAAAAGAGATAAAAAAAAGGTAGTATTGCATAGGACTTGCTCCGAATTATATTAAGATATTGATCCCATTTTCGTAATTAGTGCTCAATATTTAGAGTAAGTTTTTAGGATTAATAATTTTAAACCCATTTAAACCAATAAAAACTTTCTTCACATTTAACCCTTCCCAAACCATGCAGTAACACAGGTATACCATTATAATTATACCTGTAATATCTCGGCAAATACATGCAACATAAAATTCGTATTCTAGATAATATTAGCGCTTAGGAATGATTAGCGAAAAACCAATTATGAAAAGGGAATCGTACAATAACAATTATTTTTTCCATTCAATCCGTTGTAAAATTAATACGTTGGTAAAAATACCATTTATGATATGAAAGACAGAGATCACACACTATTTTCACAGTGAAAAGAACAACAAACATACAAATGTAATTGACTCTTTCTCACTAATTAAATTAATAGAGATAAGAAGGGAGGACACATAGTGTAGGACTTAACGAATGCTCTAAATTATGTAATTAATCATTTTTTCAAAATTGAATGATCAATATTTAGAGTAAATTCGTGCTATTAAAGCTAATAAAAACAGTAACACAAGTTGACAGCATGGCTGCGTTCGGGGATTTTATATCATGGTATGGTAAAGGTTAAATTGTTAAAAATTTATTACGGTAACACGAATCGACAGCATGGCTGCATATGAGTATTTTATATCACGTTATGGTAAAGGTTAATCGCAATATAATTGTATCTTATGTTTATCATATTATATTATAACATATTCACCTCTGTTACAACAAAAATATGTATGTTAATAAAGTCTAAATAAATCGTAATCCTTTCCAGAAGTGAGATTTGTTCTAAGTTTGTTACAAATTGTACAAGTTGCCTATTATTATTATTCATCATCCACGTTGGTCCCTGATGACTGAGGATCGTGATCTTCATGAACTCCTATTGTTTTCACTGTACTTCTTCATTTTTCTCGGCATGATTTATGAATCATTACGAATGATGCGACTTTAGCGACTCTCAAAAGATTTCAAGAGATCAAAATTTCGTTGAAAGATTATCGTGGACTGTCATCAGAGAAGTGACTTGATTATTCCACTCAGTCAGTCCAACGGGGGAGTTCCCTCTTCCTTTTTGTCATTGGACGTGGCACAACACAACAAGCTTCTTTAACTCATTAACTTATTACAGAATAGAGCATCACACTCTTTTGTGACTAGCACACCACTCTTGTCTCGTCCACTTTCATACATCTTCTCACGCAAGCTCTTCGGTTGTTGTAGCTTTTGACATGACCGTTCTTCAATATTTTGTTTATCTGATCGTCACAGATCTTTCTCAATACTCGGCTCATCCTTTCCTCGATCATCTTTCTCCTAGCTTTTATGCATTATTATTACTATAGAGAGCGTGTACATGGATGGTTTAGCGGTGTCACCTACAGATTAAAAAAATATTTGTTTACAATCAAGATACAACCGAAACTTTCTCTTGTCGGGAAAATGTGTATATCTTTCTAATTGATTTATTTATGTACACGGTGCACCGTTAGAATCCGGACAAAAAAACGTTATTGCAAAAAGTTGTTTATTTAAGCCAATATACAGAGATACTAAAAAAATGTTATTATATCTAATTTAAAGGATTTTTGTTGGAAACATTCATGCGCCTTTATCACTTCCTTGATCCTCGCCCTAAAGCGCGTGCACGCTATTTTCAACTGATCGCGGTTCATGGCCATAAACTTTGCCTCGATAGCGGCCCGGAGGGAGTTGACGTTAGGGTGCCTAGACTTAGGCCTGCAATACATGCGGTTTCAACAGGATGGTGCCACCTTACACATAGCTCAAGCTACGCTTGAGATTTTGTGAGAAGTTTCTTCCAGCCAAATAATGTCAATAAGTGGTGATATAAACTGGCCTCAATACCTGATTTGACGGCTTCCGAGAATTTTATGTAAGGGTACTTGAAAGGAAAGGTTTACGCTAATAAGCCAATAATAATTCTAATGCTAAAGGACAATATTAGAAATGAAATTGATGAAATAACACGCGAAGTGTGCGTGAATATTACGAAAGATATGATTAAAACAGCACGCATTTGTGTCGCTATAGTCACTGGGTTGATGTTATTTCATAAAATAATGTAATGAACGAAGTAATCGATTATCAAAAACTAAATTAAGAAATTGTGTTTTATTTTCTAGTTATTTAATAACATTACATTACATTCACCCTTTATATAATGTCACGTTGATTAATATATTTCAGTGTTCATGATTGATCTAAATAATTGTTAAAATACTGAATATTACGGCATCCTGAAACTTCCTGATACATATACAGAAGTCTGAACAAATTAATTCAAAGAAAATAAAACATTATTTATTTATCTATAGAGCGGATATAATGTGCGGTGAGTCCACCTCAAATTAATGTCTACAGTAATACTTTACGATTAGTTAAACATTGAAATGCGCATATTTAGTCTCGGACGTTACGACTGATGTACAGGTTTCATAAAATTATCGTTAAAATATTATTAATTTTAAAACATTGAATGAATCAACTAAAAAGATATTTAGTTACCACCAGGATACGAATCGGTAACTTTTTTTTCCGGGTACGTATCATTTATAAATTCAATATTTATCATTTATAAAGAATACATAATATAAGTCCCAAATTTGTCGAAAATTTTAATGTAATTAAAATGATAACGCATTTTTCATGAATAGGACTAGTTCCTGGTAACCAAATATTTTTTCGGAACTAAATTATCTTTTAATTTAATTTGTTTTATAGAACTATGTTTTAAACGTGTAACTTCACAATTCAAAATGTGTTCTTTTGAGAAATGAAATTTCACCATTGTGAAGTATTTAAAGTTAGAATATTTAGGAAGTGTTTCCTAGTCCGGGTGGTAACAAAAATATTTCTTCGATAAATTTATTTTATCTGTACATATTTCTTATTCATACATTTAATTTGTATTAAAATATCACAGAACCATGTTCTGAAAAACTGTAACTTCACAATAATAATGTGTTCTCCTTAATAATTATTATTTAAAATACTGATGAAATGTAATAATGTACTGTTGTTACGCTACCGAGATACGAACCTGGATCTCTTTTCCAATTCGGGGAAGGTGCATTACGTATACCTTTCTAATTAAAACATTTAATTAATATTTAAAATATCACACATCTATATTCTGAATAATTACAACTTCACAGTAATAATGTGTTCTCCTTAATATTAATTATTTAATTTACATCAAGTATTTTTTGCTCGCTAGCCTGGAAAATTGAAAGTCCCTGGAATAAACCCTAAGAAATTAAGGAGAGCCGTAATTTAATCAACCGAGTCATCAGCCCACAGCACAGCGTATCAAGCCCCAGCAACGGAGCTTGACACGTTACGTGCCATGATTTAACTAGAAAGAGAAAAAGGAATCATGCATTATATTTCATAGAAAATTAATACAAACTAGTAGAACGCTTTTCGGTTGCTAAGCCCTCCAGGCGGCTATGGTGCGCGATCATGGCCAGTGTCTTTCGGATTACTAACACATTTGTACCGCATCAGTTAAGATGACCAGTGCTTAGCCATTGCAGTCGGGTCCAGCAAAAACCGAAGGACATACTGAGTGACGCAAGACAGAACGGATTGGAAGGTTTAGATCACAGTGATGGATAACAGATGATCTAATTCGAGGTGGACGTAACTTCGAACTCTTTCGAGAGCTTATTAGGGTAGGAGCTTTGTAAATGTTGATTCTTACGTATTTTGTTTTGGTTGTTCCTGAACAAGAGAAAGTTCCAATCGATTGTGGTCAGTCTGGTATTTGCAATCGCCTATTATATGTGCTGTCTTGATCCCTTAATGCTCGTGGGCCTAAAAGTGTGGGTTTTTATTATTAATTTATATCAGAATTCATACACTAGATTTGACTTTTTACTATTACTTAGAAAGGACTTTTACACTAATGTAAAACTAATAAACTGAATATTATTTGCCATAATTAAGAAAATACAAGCATTATAAGAAAGATCGCGATCATTAAATTTATTTACCGCGTGACACAAAATTGCTTTAATATGGTAAATTCTTGGATATACGAAATATATCTTCTCATAATCTTGAAGCAAAGATACGGAGTATTTGGTTTATTGCCACCACTATCCCTCAGTGCTCCATATCTGATTGATATGGCCGCCTACAGTGTCGTTTCGTATGTTTTGTTTTATCATTATTGTGTTATGTAAAGTCTAGATAAATAAAATAAGTGGCTCTGTAAGGGCAGTGAAGGGCTCTTGCCGGCAGCCCTGTTAGGCAGACCTGGCAAAATGCCAACCTGGAGGTGAATGAGTTGAAACGATATGGACGCTTTTGATTCTAAAGCGGTGCTGAGTAAGTGGTGGGTCGCATTCACTGTCGATTCAGCTGTATTATTCGGCAGTCTATTTTTTATACTTTGGTCCTATAGAGATGATCTTCATTCCTTATTCTATCCCCCGAAGATGTCGAGCGTAGTTTCCCGGGTCATCTCGACTGAGGTAAGTGGGTTGGAAACTTATTTTTTCGAGTCACTGGTTTTTTAGGCTTGTTTTAAGTTTCTAAACGATGCCCATCGCATTGTCTTTCAATTATTTTTGTCGTCCCAACTGTACTTCTTGATACACGCGTGGACAATCTCACAACTTCCGACGTCACAAATTTCTACAAATTCATAACACCCTTACTTGATAAATAAAAAAATAACATGGAATTATGCTAGTTTATTCAGACTCAAAATCTTTTATATTATACCTTACGTATTATTAAAGATGACCCAAGTTATTATAAACAAATATAAACACAAACATAAATAATCTAAAACGTAGGTATATACAATAAATAATATTATATTAAGAGTGAAATATGTTTAAATTACAATATTACATAAATAAGTTATAGTTTATTTAGGAGAACACATTCTTATTGAAATAAATAAAAATGAATTGATAATTCTGGCGTCTGCTATCAGTTTACTCAAAGGTGTTTGAGATTCTGTAAAAATAAGGTAGATGGCTCTGTCAAATAATGGAACGATTAAATGTATTAATATCAAAAAGGTAACATATAGGTTCGAAAATTGTCGCTAAAAATATTGTCGCTGTAGCATAGTTGGATAATGCACCTTTCCCGGTTAGGAAAGAGATCCAGGTTCGAATCCCGGTGGCGCAACACCAATATTTTTCGATAAAATTGATTTTATATGTATATCTTTATAATTAATATATTTAATTCATATTTAATAAGTTATAGGGCTCCGCGCAAAATCAAATGGCTCGTGTCCACGGGTGAGATTTCTCTCGTCGTAAAGGACAGTATAAAGTTCAGCGCGAAGCGAGCTATGAATTATCATCGCGTACCGGTACATCCTGATCTTTAAGTAAATCATAGTCTTATTTGTAGACACGGGTCATTAGGTTTTTGGATCGAAAAAATAGGTACCTACAATGAACGATGGTGATTTAAAAAATAATAATTTGACTTTATGTATCAGTTAAACCATATTTGGTTACTGTTGTTAAATGCTATGTGCACAGTACTTGAGATCTATACCAATATTAGATATGTACATTATCGACATTGCTCGAGACCTGAATAACATCTGTTACCAATTGTATTAATTACTGACAATATTCAGAAACAGCCAGTAATTGTAGATCCAGCCCTGTACTATTGAAAGAATTCCAATCACGTCCGACGCATAAAGCCCACCAACATAACAAAATCATCAATTTTATGACGAATGTTTAGTGTTCTCATTATTATTCTCTTTTTTGTCGAGAATGGTTTGTGTCTTTGATAAGTAAACACAGTGGCGGAATCACAGATGGCGCTGGCAATATTTATAATACAGTGGAACCTCTTTATTCGTCATTAAGCCGTTTCCGAGGGCCTAACGAATATGGAACCTGATGAGTACAGAAACAGTTTTTCCCATAACAAATAACTGATATCAAATTAATTCTTTCCCAGCCCCAAAAATAGTACACAAGTTAATAAATTGTATATCAAAACTTTACCTTTGTTGTACTGAGGAGACATGATGGTAGAAGCGAAAGAGGAGGAAAGTTACTAATATTTAAGAGACAGTTTAACCATTAGGTAATTCTAATTCTGGTGATGGTTTTCGTTAGCCGATGATTCAGTAGCACTCTATTTAACAAAACACTTGCCCAATGTTGCCTGTTTCTGTCCGTTTTTTAAAACCTTCACGGAGCAGTCAATCATATTATCATTGAATCCATTTATATTTTTGCTGACTATGGCAACCTAGGGTGCCACTTTTCGACAATATTCTGCGTTTTAGCCCAGTTAGACAGCATTGGAAGTGACAGATATAGAAAATATTAATGAAAATGGAAAAAATTGTCTGTTATCAAAATGTGACGAATATAAAACCAGAAGAATGTAGGAGGTAACGAATATATGGGTTCCACTGTACATTTTATGAAATTACATAAATTATGAGAGCGGTTCTATAGTGCTAAAGGGGCCCAGTTCGGGCCTCAATTCGGTAGGAGCCTCGAGGATCTAATATCAACAAATATGTTTTTTTTTTACATTTTAATTTAAAAGTGATCACGAAAACAAAAAAAAAAACAATATACAGGGTGTAACAGACCTAGTCCACAATATTTTATTGGTGGATACCTAACTAAATTTTGAGTCAAAATATTAAAATTACGTACGAAAAATTAATTAAACTATTCTGGCCCTAAATCATGTAAAAAAAATAACTTGGTGATATTTTATTATTTCTATTTAATATATAATTTAGAATCAATGAAATATTTCAATTAATCTAAATCACCGTATTTATTTAAATGGAATTAAATAAATGTCTGACATGGTTGAAATTAGCCACGTGCGGCTTGAACATTTTCTACTTTTAAAATTAGCAATAGTTATGACATCCTGAAGAAAAAAATGGTATTTTACGAAACCGGTAGATGTATTTAAACTCAATTTAGTGGTTAATAAAACAAAGATAATAAATAAAAATATAAAAAAAAATAAAAAAAATAATAAAGTTGTATCAATCAATGTGTCCAAAAATTTAATAAAAATGAATTGATAATTCTGGCGTCTGCTATCAGATTTACTCAAAGGTATTTTGAGATTCTGTAAAAATAAGGTAGATGGCTCTGTCAAATGATGGATCGATTAAATGTATTAATATCAAAAAGGTAACATATAGGGTCGAAAAATTGTCGCTAAAAATAAAGTCGCTGTAGCTTAGTTGGATAAAGCACCTCCCCCGGTTAGGGAAGAGATCCAGGTTCGAATCCCGGTGGCGCAACAACAATATTTTTCGATAAAATTGATTTTATATGTATATATTTATAATTAATATATTTAATTCATATTTAAAATAAAAATATGAACATTTTCTATTTATATTTGATTCAAAAACAAAACAGGCACTATCCAATTGACGATATTGAGATTAACGTATTTGTAACTGATTTCAATGCCACAGTGAAGATTTTAAAATTATAATGCTATTAAAAGAATATTTCTCAAACATACAAACATGTTTTCAAGATTAGTTATCAATTGCAAAACTGCCACTATTACTAGATAATCATTTTCAAACAAGTCATCTTCTATTTTTCGTATAATTTTGGATAGTGACGGTTTTGTTTCTGAACCCGTCATACATATTATTTATTTATTTTTAGATATATAGGATGTAACACACCTAGTCCACAATATTGTATGGGTGGATACCTGACTGCAGTGTGAGTTGTAAACAAACGTTCAAGCAATATGTGAAAATTCTGCAATGTTACAGAATATATTATTCATTGAATTTTTTACAAAATCACGTTAACATGTTTACATACTTTGAAATAAATATATTATTTGAAAAAAATATCTTTTTTTAATTTTTATCTTTGCATCAGGTCCTAAATTATGTAACAAGATAATAATCTAGTGACTCGAAATTCGAAGATCTTTTATTTTTTGTATTCAATATATTATCTAGAATCAATAAAATATTTCAATTAATCGAAATAATGGCGTAAATACGACTATGACATGGTTGAGATTAGGCTTACATTCCTGAAACATTTTCAGGTAATCCACCCATAAAATATTGTGAACTAAATCTGTTACATTCTGTATATTATATTTCTATTTATACAAGTATTATCAAAAATCTCAGTCATAAAAATATTTGCTTTTCGTTTTAATGAAAAAAAAAACAGTTTTGTTTATAAATAACTTTAAATAATTTGTATGTTAGAATAAATATTCCAGACCACCACCGCAAAGAAAATATTAAAGAATTAGAACCTATGAGTAAATGTAAATTATGAGTATGTTAACTATGAGTAAATGTAAATTATGAGTATGTAAACTATGAGTAAATGTAAATTATGAGTATGTAAACTATGAGTAAATGTAAATTATGAGTATGTTAACTATGAGTAAATGTAAATTATGAGTATGTAAATAAACTATGCGCGGGGTATCATAGAGTCGCCAAAAAATAATTGCAAATTGATGACGCGTACATCACGTGGCCCTATTCAGTCATGTGATGTTTGCTGTAGCATCGAAGTGGTAGAAGCGAATTCTGAAAATAATAATTATGAATACAAACTTTCAAAGCTCTTTATTAGCGAAGTGCATAAAGCGAGTTACGCCTGCAATAACATATAAATATTAACTTACAGAAATTCAGTTTTTGAAATCCGGAGCCTTATGCGTTAGCACCATCTCCAGAAAAGGTTTTACGTTATTTGGCTTTACGCTAAGGTCCATGATTAATAACTGAAATATGATGAGTATGGCGGACGCCTGCCGCCATCTATAAGTCGTAATGCCATAAACGTATATTATTGTGTTATATATAACACATTACATACAATACAACCTTCCATAAGGTAATAATGAGGTTTAGACGAGTTACATCTCGTCTTCTTTGGGATGCTGCAAACTGAGAATAGTGTTTCATAGCGTTTCAGCTGGTAAAAGGTTAACCTGTCTGATTTTGTTTTTATTTATAAGAAAATCGCTTTTTGGTTTTATTCTTTTTAAATTGTTGATTTTGTGATCACGGATTGTTATCACATCGTTTCATCATTTTTGTATTTTCATAATGTTATCTGTGTATGCGCATTAAATAACTTGGGAGACAAAATGAAGCCCTACGGAATTACCTTCTGAGTTTTGAAACTTTGGAACAAATCATCCTCAACTTTAGTCGAGATGTTTGAGTAGACGTTCTTTAAACCAATAAAGAGCTGGAGAGCTCCCACATCTAAACAGAATCCACATGCAGTTCCACAGAACACACTTTTTTGTAATCAATAAACACAGCATCATCCCCAATGTTGAACCTTCTAAACTTTTCTATCATTTTTTCCTTTGTATTTCTCTTGGCAGAGCAGTCGCGGTCGCTGTGATAATGACGACACTATAGTCAAGACTATTAGCAGCTTTTATAACGGCTTCTTGAAGTGAGCCATTGTTTGAATACTTCACCATATCTTTCCTAGACTTTGCCTTGTACCACCAGTCTCTCCATTGCATCTGAACATCTTTTGACATTTACCAAGTATTTGTATTGTGGAAGTAAGATATTGCTCAACACGTATTTATTTTAAAATATAGATATTCTAAAGGTGTAGACATACGACTCCAGTACTAAATCTCTAGTGCGTCCATCTTCCTGCGCTCTTCTTGTTTCAGTGTTCATGACTCGTACAGAAAGATTCGGAAGATTCGGTCGACAATTTGTAGACATGGTGATGTTTCTGTCTTGCCAAATTTTCTTCAGTTTGTCCTATACTGATCGCTAAAATTATTGAACATTTGTCCATCGCTGAAATTAATGAAACAAGGTACAATGAGTTCTTCCCAACATCGCAATTACCCGATCTGTTGTTATGTTGCAGACTAACGATAATTGTTTTTGTATTTTACTTATTAATGGTGAGACCCATTTCACTACTGGTTTTTTCCATCAATTATTTTTTATTTAATATCTACTCACACGTCACTTTCTTTGTATATATTAAAACATAACGTTATAGTACCTACCCTCTGATAGTGCCATCTATGGTTCCCATGTAATATCAATGGCAAAATTACTGAGCGAGAGGATCTATGATGATTTCTATTGACGGAGAGCAAGAGCGTTGTCGATATCTCGTAGAACGCAGTCAATTGTAACCATGTGATTCAATATTTGAGGAAGGGTAAGAAATATCTAATGTTAGGCATCTGTGTTATCTTGTATTTATTTTCTTACAGGATGTAAATCCCTTCCTAAGAATGGACCTCCACGTTGGGAGGCGCCATTATCTGAATGAAATGCCGCTAAAGCTGATTTTTTAATGCCTCAGATGAGAGTCATGGAGGATTGCCCGTGGACGGAGTAGGATAACGATCATGATTAGGTTCCATCCGCTCGAATCATCTTCATATAGAAAAACCCTTATTTAAACTTCACGCCGTTTAACGACGTCGTTTTACAATTAACCCAAAAACTTTGATGTACACCAGGCAGCAAAAATTATTCAGTGAAATTCAACCTGTTGACCTACTAAAGTGAAATTTCACCACACAAGGATTGCTCCTCACTGCTGATCAATTTTTTCCACCTACCGGCGGTATTGTCAAACAGGAATGAAAGTTGATTAATTTAGCTGTGTTTGAACATGGTGAATATATTACATTCATGCTGCTGTTGAAGATTACTTTGAGTATTAAAAGTGTAGCTTTACAGTGGTTTCTCGCTAATAATTTGACAACGTTTTTCTATTTCAATTGTATTTGTGTAAATTATAATGTTGTAAAATCTATTTCTAATTTTATTTATATTTCCTTGAGAATGACTATCGAAAACAGGGGAAATATAGAAAGCCAATTCTGTTCACCCACAAATCTCATGTTCTATCTTGGGTGAAGCCCAACGTTACAACATATATTCGCATATTCCATAGATTCATATTCCCGCATATTCCGTAGGAATTTTCCAGTCAATGAAGTGCTTTATACGTTGGTTGATTATATGCAGTGAGAGTTTGATCGCATTTGCATTGCACGGAGTTAGTGAAATGGTCCAGTACTTTCCACACGTTTCGTGTGAAACCTCTTATTAAAGGGAGACATGTAGGGATGGGCTGGAGGGGGTTCGGAGGGGCTCGCGCCAGTATCTTGTTAAATTAAGAAATAACCAAAATTCCCAATTGCAATTACTGTAGATGGTTTAAATGTATTATGAAACATTATGACATGGGGTTGCCTTTTGAAATTTCTCGTAAAGTTAATAAGTGACCTGGACGTTTTTTCTCTATAGTCTAACAATGCTTAAAAACGCTGTTGTTTGATATATGTATTGCTTCCAGATGTTCAACGTAACATTTTTGTAGACGATTATACTTCATACTTCATTTTTCACATTTTCCCCTTCACCGTAATTGTGCACAGTTTTAAGAAGGACAATTCCTAATAATTATTACTTTGTACCATCATTTACTAAGGAGAACATCAGTTTCAATCCAGTGTTCTGTTTTAAAACATGGAATTGGAGCGAAAAGAATAGTACTTACTTCTGAATCAATCTTGGAACTATTCACTCTTGCAATCTAACGAAGGTAAGTATATTTATCAGATATTGATATTAATTATTTTATGGAATATTGCGTATTATTAAATAATATAAGTTATATTGGATTTCTTTAATAATTATTGTACGAGAGTAATAAAAAAAATTGCCCCTTAAATAGCTCTGAGATTAAGCGAGCCTCTTGTTAAAGTATTGGAAACCCCCCACCGGCGACACGAATACAATTCTGTTTTAGATTAGTATTATATAAATATATATATACGTAGTTACTACAAATTCACATTTATGGTAGATTTGATTAATGGTTTTATGTAACTATTAAACCGTCATCTTTGTTAGCTACCTCGTGGAATTCTTAAGTCCATGATCGCAGTCACTGCAGAATGCCATCCTTCCCTTGACATCGCCGTTGTGGTCCAGCATGCTGTATTGTCCAGGTCTGTCTTGGTCATGGTGTACAAAGTAGTGATGAGAAAAAATGCCACTCTCGACTCGCTGACGGGATTGTGATTGGTATTCGATAATATCAGTGATTGAAAACTGTGATTGTGATCACAGTTTCATTACGAATCACAATACACGTAAGTATAATTTTGAGCGTATTTATGTATATTATTATAACCTCATTTATGTAAAAACCTATTTCAGCATAAATAATTAAAATAAATCTAATTTAATATCACCACAAAGAGAATGCTTAAAAAAAAGTAAATTTATTTTTCGGGTCAAATTTTCAGCAAATATGCGTAAAACGTTTTGGCAGAATGGCAGAATACTATTATAGTTGGCGGTGATAAAATTACTTAAAATTCGGTAGAAGGCGCTAATTCAACTGATAATCTATTCAAACAGCGACGTCAGAAAATTAATAGAATTTTTAACAAAATAATATTTGAATCAGGAATCGCGATATTCTCAGATATTCAATCACTGATAGTGAGTGTGACTCAAGGTATCAGTAATTTTTACCGTATCACTAGTACGAAGATATTGTGCATGTTACGAGGCTTAACTGCCTTCGTTACATTATCCTTCCCACTCCTACTCAATCTTGAAACATTCATCTGGCGCGGCGTATCATTCTTTAAGTTCCATGTTTCTTAAATTCATACATTACTCGATTAGGTTAGCACTGTGTACATTGTGGAATGAAGATTTTCAATGAAATGCTAGATGATATAAGAAAGGAGGAGATCTACATAGATTCATAATGAAACTAAGCAAACATGTGCAAGATAATTTATGGTAAAAATGAATATTTTGATCTTGTTTATATTAGAGCATATATATAATTAAGTGAGAGTATCTGCGCAATGTCACAATATATATATATATATATATATATAAACTTATGTATGCACTATATTAAGAATAAATAAATTCCGTAAAGCAAAGTAACGAGCGTTGTCTGATTTTATCTTGCTATGGAAAACAAATAACACACTTTATAAAATTGCTATAAATTTTAGCTAGCAATGGTGTGAAATATTAACAATCGTTAAAACATTTTAATTAAATACTTTTTTCTCTCTCATGAATAACTAGACTAGTAAACGTACTAACTATTTGATCAAACGTATTGCCGAAATTACGTGAATTTTCATTTCTTGACTCATTTTCTACGTGTGAAATTATATTTATTACACTTATTTAATAATATAGTTAATAAACATAATTTTAAAATGTCTTCAAAGTCTGTCTTAAAAATCCAAGACTGGAGAGAATTGGCTGGTAATCGAATCAACGGAGGAAAATTCTTGAAGAGGCGTAAACCCACTAGTGGCTGTAGAGCCAACAGCAATGATGACAATATTGTCGCTGTCTTAACTAACTAACTTAGCATTACGCCGTTTCCTGACCTGACACAATTCATGCCTTATTCACATTCACACATCTTCAATTATTGAGGCTTCTAACAGGTCCATTTGGTTTACTAGATCATGCCAAGTCTTTCGCGGACGTTTTCTATTTCTAGTGCCTTCAACACTTTTATCATATATCTTTCTTATCATTCTCTTTTCATTAATCCGTTCCATATCACTAAACCAGATTTAAACAGCTTTAAATTCTCTCCATATTTCTTCATTATGTACTCTGTCATAAATTGACCTGTCCTGACTGCTAATGTGCACATTCTTTATTGTCGGCGAATTCACTTTATACGTTCTCACGTTTGGTTTACTGTCATCTCTAGAGTTAGAATCTCACGATATCTGTTTCCTATTAAAAAAAAAGTGAGTTCAAATGATTAAAATCGCCTTGAAATGAGTGCAAACGGGTTATTGAGCCGATCACATCCGTTGTGTACATTCCGGGGATATTTTGACAAATTCTCGGAACTGTACTGAGAAATAATAAGTCGTAATGATCGTCCGGTGGTCGGCCATAGACAGACTAGTTAAAACTCCCACCCACTCACGATTTATGATTGTTACATCTGCATATAAATTATTATTATCAAAACAGCCAACGCTTAAACTTTTTGTCTGAGTCATTTGAAAACCCCTACGTAGACGTGTACGGCAACGGGAACGGAACCACTGTATTCTACCTATTCTAACTTACTATCTTACCATTGCGCCGTACACCTATCATGAATTATTATGCGAGCTCATCGATTGTTAAGGCTTCTAATAGGACCACAGACTCAGAGATCGTCTCGAGATTGTCCAGCCAACTAGTAATAAACTATGATTCATATATTGTAACAAGTCATACCGTTGATCGTTCCATTTGAGTGAGCATTCTGAGTCTACCTTAAATATTTTTGTGTTCTAAACATTGATGATTGATGGATGATCTAGGTACTTAATGCTTTTTACGTGAATTACTAGGCGTGGTAATGTACAAAACTAAGTTCTATATTATTTGTTAATTTTTTCCTGTCATTTGCGAAGTGAATGGTATTCTTTATCATTTCTGCGATTTTTTTAAATCTCTACAAAGAATATATAAAGAAGGGAGTATTTTAAAACTAGGAAGTATGGATGGTTATTGACGGCAGGAAAATTTATAATCTTTCATATGCCGATGACATAGGGCTGATGGGAATGTCTCAACTACTAGTACATGAGTTTTAATAAAGGAATACTTCATAGAAAATAGAAAGAAAGCCATGAGATAAATAACTCTAAAATAAAACTACATGATTGTATCAATCCAACAAGTTGCCTCTGTGCAGTATCTATAGACATGGTTGAAATAGTACGACTGTAATTATCTTCGGTCCTGGATAACCTACTATGAAGAATTTGTAGCAGAAATTGGAATAGAAGTCAAAGCTGGATAAGATTTATAGCAACATAATCGTGACAAAGAAAACAAAAAAGAATAATTATAAATCACCTCAATGCTTAATGTGTACAGTACAGGTGAAGAATATGATAAAATTTATCAATTTTTAAAAAATATAGATGAATTCATGAAATATGGGTTACATCAACATTCTTATTGTTTTCGAACTAAGCTAAGTGCTTGTGATATGAAAATAAGACTGACTTGGTGGTCGCCTGAATTGAGGCTTAAACCTATAGCAGCAGATCACCTAAAAGTAATATAAGAGTGTTGGATGCAATAGAATGGGAATTCGCGAAAGATCTGGAAAGATCAGAAAAACCAGGTATTGGATACGGATTTATTAAAAGCTTTAACAATCAATGATCTAACATAGCAACAGAATTAAATAAATTATTGTATAGACATTCCTCGTGGTATTTTCTCATGTCTACCTACCTACAAGTCAGTGTGAAAAATAATCAGAAAATGATAAGATTTCATGATTTATTTACGAAACTAGCAATCTCACTATGATGCAGGAAGACTAACGGATAAAGATTATCACCAAGCTAAAGTGGGACTATGTGTACTGTTCATGAGACACTTATGGCGTCCACTACTAGGTAATAGAAGCAAACTTGAAGAGAACTGCATAGAATAACTTCTTTCAAACCTCAAACAACCCTTAAGCTTCTCTCACTTGAAGGAAGCATATACACAAAGATGGGTACAAAAACGACGATAAAGAAGAAAGATAAGTAGAATTTATTATACTATTAAAATTTAAAAAAAAAAAAAAAAGTAGAATTTATTCTTGGTAACACAAACCAAGATGATAGAGATTGTAACGTATTCCGTATTTTAAGAAAATGATTATAAACTATAAATGGAATAACCCAGAAGATGAATGACTGCGTTTATCCTCTAACATTAGATGCGTGATATCGTGTGTAAATACATATAAAAACCATTATTATGGCGGTATTTCGACAAAAGATCAATTATAAGAAGTCAACTGTCAAGTCACGACTACTAGTTTGGAGCAGAAAGATCGCAATGAGAGTAATAGGTAAGTTAAACTGTTTATGTATACACTAAACCCTATTTACTCGAAGCATTCAAATTGCCGGGCAATTGACGTTCTGTTCGCGATGTCGAAAGCTAGATTAAAGCGTTGGGATAAATAATTTCCGACTCTAAAACCGCAACCTTGCTTCGTGGAAAGTGAATTTGCCTACCGCAAACGGGTCCATGCACGCATCGCTAAAGGTGGACTCGCAAATGAGCAGCGACGGGAACACCGACGGTAACCAAAACGAAGAGCCTGCTGAATAATTGTACGAGAACTCAGATCCACTCTATACATTTTTACGGCTTGGCGGGGGCGTTTACTTCCGTCAATTTGGTGACATTAAATGTGATCTCATTTAAAGATTTATTTAGATTAGTTTTCTTCCCTCCTTCATGTCAGTATTGACATATAGAGGCCTCAGTCAGTTGAGACTTTTCTCGCATATCTACAAGTCCCGCTTTTGGGTCGCCCTCGCAGCTGACACCAGGGTCTCTCCAGCTAGATGCAACGCATCTGTGGCACTCTTCAAAATCTTTTTTTACCCAAAGTTGTACCCAGAATAATCTCCTTTTCTAGGATATCACTTTGACGCAATATGTGGTCGAAGAATTGATTTTTTTTGTTGACTGCTGTAGATAGGCTTACTGCAGGATTGAGACACTCGTGCGTCCTCATAATTGCTGCTATGGTTCATATATATATTATGATATGTCTAAACATATATCGTAGCAGCAAACTTTCACAACATGAAAACGTACTGATGAAATTTTTAAACTATACGTCGTTCATGACATGATTGTGATTTCTATGAACTTCTATCCTCTTAACATGCTCCATCACTTTTTTGGTATCCTGCACTTCTCAGGGTTGCATTTTAGACTCGGTCGATTCAACGGAGGGGGGATCTTCCTCTTCCCCTTCGCCGTTCAACGTTGTCCATTACAACTATATATAGCTTCTCCAAGCTATATTCTCTTCTCGCGAGATGTCCAAAAAATGGAAGGATTCATCTTAGTCAAATGGTTGATATTCTGATCCTATATATTTGTGCGACTCGCCGTTCATGGTACGCACATTATATATATATATAAATATATAAAATACATCATCAATCCATCAGTTTTAGTTAATGTATTATAGATTATAGTATTATAGAACAGAATGTCCCATAATACTTCACCTCTATTATCTATATAATAATAATAATAATATTGAATAATTTTTATAGCGCCATTTTCATAAAAAAATTCACCTCATGGGTGTTTTATACATAAACTATTTATAGTCCTAAAATATCTTTGTTTTTAAAATTTTAAATTGTTATTTTCACTTATGGAAATGATTTTTTGAAATGGTGCATTTTTAGTATCTTCTTAAATAAAGTCTCCGGTACACTGTTTCTTATGACGGAGACCAAAGAGTTCTACAACTTGCCACTCAAAGTATACCCATCCGAATACGTCATTAAACTGTATGCAGTTGATTTGCTACATGATGATGGAAGCGATTGCACCTCTCGAAACTGCAGTGGTGATGAAATAACCCAACGCGTATGTAGTACAAGGTTTAATTTATTAGTGTATCAATTTATTGTGTTTATTCATTAACATGGATAAAAACAGTAGTACATCTATATTTAAAATGTTATTAAATAGAACAACATGATTAAAATTGAATTTTTAAGTAACTAATAAATTTATTTCATTGAAATTGTTTATCTCAGAGAGCAAATTTGTGAGTTGTGATTAATCTCACTCATCGAAGCTCGGATGCAGACCGTGTTCCATGAAATGTAAAGCTCCGTCTACTCATCAAAGGATTATAAATATTCTATAGTGACGCCGGAACCTTTATTTTGAATATTAGCGCCATCCCCATGGAAACGTCTACTTTCATTTCAAATCAAAAATTAATTTTGCTCGCATTTTAGATTCGGTCGACATCTACGGTCAAAGCTCAGCGACGGTCCGTTTCCGCTACGAAATGTACTGCTACTGTTAATTATTCATGTACAGCCTTCGGGGAGAAGGTTCTTCATTATTTTATTAAAACATAGAAATAGATTTCTCAAATTTGTACTCCCTTTTGGTGAGAGAGAACAGAAAACATGGATTAAGTTTTTTTTGTGTAAATTTTATAAATATTATGAAATCAATACTAGTGATGAGAAAAAATGCTACTTTAGACTCACTGGTGTGATTGTGATTGATATTCGATAATATCAGTGATTGAAAACAGTGACTGTGATCACAGTTTTATCACTGATGCGTATGCGCCGCACGATATCACAATACACGAAATAAAAAACCTTAATTTTTGAACGTATTTATTAATATTATTGAATCCTCATTTGCGTAAAAAAACATATTCTAGCATAAATAATAAATATAAATCTAATTTAATATCTATCATCAAAAAGAGAATGAAAATGCTTTAAAAAATACAAATTTATTTTTAGGTTTAAACTCTCAGTAAACATTAACAGAAAACATTTTGGCAAAATCTACTAGATGGCGCTGATCAAATTACGGAATCTGAAATAATTGATTTAAACAAATCAATACAATTTATAACAAAAAAATTGAATCACGTTTACGATATTCCCAGATATTTAATCACTGATAGTGAGTGTGATTCAAAGATATCAGTGATTGACTCACGGTTCGTGATTTTGAGCTCATCACTAATCAGTACCATATAACGAGAGAACTCTTAGGATAAAACTTTGTTCTCGCGTCTCTAATATTTGGTGATAAAGATGCGTGTACACGGATGAGACTGTGATCTCGCAACTCAGAGATTTTTTGGTAAATTGGCTACTTTAATAACGACAAAGTCCAGCAATATATCCAAGGCAAGGTTGAATAACAATCAGAGATCTACTGCAGCCCACACATAAACAATTAAAAAAATTAAATGGCATTTAATAAATTTGTTATTTGGTTATATTATTGTTATTGTGGTTCGCAATAAATTAGCCAATTATCAAAGATATATACCATTTGAAAATATATACGGCAATCATCCGTAGAGCTAGCTCAATGTGTTTTACGCGATTTCAGTTGGTTGGATACGTTGTAATTATACAAAATGAGCAAGTAAAATAAAAAATAAATAATTCACCGATTAGATTTAGACCGACGGTTCTTAAACTGTGGTCTTCCTTAATATAAATTCAGCGACTGACACCTGGTTATTCTGAATACCTATTAAAAAGAAAACCTGGAAGATGGTCCTATTAGAAGCCACAACAATCAGTGAGCTTGTCTGAGAAGATGTATGAATGTGGATGAGGCGAGAATTGTGTGTCAGTACAGAAGAGTTATGCGCTCTACCCTCTCTTCCTACCCCCATGGGGAAACGGCGTTATGGTGAGTAAGTAGTTGATAGTTATTCCGCTGTTTAGTTTGGAGCGAGGCAGCACATATCCTTGCCGAATTTTAAATATAATGAATATATATATATATATATCCACCCTACAGCTCACATGTGTCTCATATGATATATTCCAACATAAATAAACAATATGTATTATACACATTTTTTAACTAATGTACACGTGAAACGAACTGAAATTCCAATACATCTATCATTACATATATTACAACATGATTGTTCTGTTCTTTCATCGTTAATAACATTTTTATTATCGCTCTCATCCCAACAAGTTTCACTTTTAATGCCACATACCAGAAATATAATATATAATATAATGACAGATAGGGAATCACCGAAATTTTATCACAGATATGTAGATCTTCGGGCTATTAATATTTAAGAAACGATGATTTAAATAAAAAAGTTTAATGTTGCAGGTGTAAAAGTAGTTTGTAGAGACATGTGAATGTCTTTGTCGAATATAATATACCTGCAGAGAAATGGACCAGGTTTTTATTTTCACCTTTCTTTCGCTTTTTTTTCTATTACATAAAATTCCTTGTATCTAGGGCAACACCATGTATACAATGTCTATAATATAGTGATCTCTTGACACATTAAATAGATTGTAAACTTAACGAGGCTGTTATAATTTAAATGACTTGCATGATGCATAAAATTTATTATATTTACGTTTGTGTGGCAGAGAACATCAGCTGGACTAGTTTGCCTATGTCGCCGTGTTTGTTGCGCGCGATGATTTACCATTTTATCAACTCAATGTCGTTACTTTATCGAGCACATTATTTTTGCATCGCTTTATAAGATTGAATCGTCTTCCGTGTTAATGAAACATTACAAACACTTTTTAAAATCTAACTTCAAACGAATCATCAAGGAAATTAAATATTTATAATTTTTACCTAGGTACCTATGTACCTAACTATAAATGAAATCTTCTTATTAGTTTAAATCATCTTACAGCAGCATTGCGAAGTTACATTTTTTTCAAATATTTGACAGTAGATTTATTAGTTTATTCCTTTTCAAATGATGCACCTTCAAAACCAAAATAACACATACATATATATACTATCAAAGGAATTTGACAACTCTCTTCAATGAAATGTGTATATTCCTAATTCAATTTTCATTTGCGATAAATTGGAGAGTAGGATTCCGTCAGCATACGTGGGAATATTCAATAAACAAATCGAAATAAGGCACAATTAAAAAATAAACTGTATAATAATAAAATAATAAAACTCATCTAATAACACATCTTGTAAAATAAGCGCAGTTTATTGTTCTAAAAAAACTTAACATCGTTAACTTTTTTATACTTAGGGTAAAGTCAATCTACAGTGTGCAGTTCTATGAAGCATTAGCGAAGGTGCATACTGCGATGCCATTTGGAACTAATATATTTTTGAGGAATTCTGTCTGGCGCGTCAGACAGACGTAATTATGAACCGTTCTTAAATATGTTATTTGGCGTATCGCAACATTAATAATAATAACACAGGTCGCTTAAGGTTGTAACATTTAAAAATCACAGCAAATACATTTAGCAGTCGCAAACATCATATTGTATATTAATGCATATTTAAAGTCGCAAGAATTCGCAAGATTGAAATAAAATATGATATTTGAATGCTTCGCAAAGATTTTAAAGAATTTATAGATTTTTATACGATAAAATATTTTATTACCTCGAATTTTATCAACATTAGATTAGATTAATTAACTTACTAAAATGGCCCGTGCGCACGAATGACACTTTTAAGAGATTATCGAATCTTGATAATAACTAAGATACGAATTTTGCTCTCTTGGAGATAATTTTCATTATTATTAATTAATTATGATCGGTCGTCAGTTGACTAATTTTGAATCTCCCCAGCAGCAGTTGAAAGTGGATACATGTTTGTAATTTAAAGCTTTATAACAATGATATTGCATAATGACTTAAGTATACTTTTCAGAATAGAAAATTCTACAGGTCTAATCATTTTACGTGTAATTTGTATACACATATAAAATCTCGCTATCAAATTGAAACGTCATGTAGCTACTACGCTACATTGAATTTTTGTCTCTTTCTACTAATTTCAAGCTGATGTCTGAGTTTATCTATATCAAAATATCAAGACGTATACATGGTATTGAGAATATCTCATCGTGTCTCCTTCTGTGGACACGGGCCTTAATAATGTGCATATCATTTTTGTACAAGTAAAAAAAAAAACTATACTTTGAGACAACAATAAAATAATTAATTTCGACTCGACAAATTCAGTGATTTACAATTGAGCAAAGGACAAGAGTCTTTTAAATCTGTTTCTTGTATCTTCGCACAATTTACGTCATTAAAAATATTTTTCCACAAATGGTACTTCATCTCGGTTTGCCTGGTGTCTTCCGGCTGATCTTCCGTGGAGGAGTTGGACGGTTTGAAGTTTAGATGAGACGCGTCCTCGGAGATGGGCACATCACTGTCGGTGTGCTCCGATATTAGAGAATCGTTATCGACCGGATATCCAGTAATAACGTCAATTCTTATAATCTGTACCGTTTCGGGACTGGGGATCCTCGATATTGTGATACTTTTTCTCCTTTCTTTCTTATGGCTTCCTTGCGGGGGGATCCCTCCACGATTTTGAGTCTCATTCTTACATTCGTTTTTGTGGGAATTTTGAATTGTGATATTTACTTTATTGTCTTCTTTCTTCTTTTGGTTGGGGGTGGTTTTGAAAAATGCAGCGTTCCTCTTCACAGCGATTTTGTCACAATTTTTATTTTTGAACAGTGAATCATTATTGTTAGATGATTCGCCTTCATCGAATCTCGCGAATCGAGCTTCGCTGTCTGCTCGGAACAAAGAGATCTCCGATGAGTCATCTCCGAGATTGAGCGCGATGTACTCTTCGAAGGCGAATCTCTCGTATTCTGTGGAGGCCCTGCTGGAAGCTCGGGAGTGATCTTCCTCGTTGTCTACGCTATTTTTCACGAACATTCTGTGCATGTGCCCGGAGCAGTGTTTGGGCACCGTCTTGTATTTCACCCTTCTCTTCGACCGCGTCGCGGTCCCAGCCACAGGGATGCTGGGGTGCAGGTCCAAGTCTGTGACCGTGAGGAAGGCCGGGCGAAATACATTCTTTGGTGTTTTAATCTCAATCATTTCCGGCGTTTCCGAAACGGAGAGCGGAGTCGTTGACCCGGAGTCACCTTCGATTTCATCTGACCGGTGAGTTGCGAGGTGGAATCTGCAATTATTGTTTTTATTTTTGTTATTCACAAGCTATTCAAATACACGAATTAAATTTTAATGGATACCCGTTCGTACCTATACACGAATATTTATAGTCGTGACAAAGATCAATAACAAAATAATCTGATTTATTAACTTTTAATACTTTTAAGAACACATTATTATTGTGAAGTTGCAGTTTTTCAGAACATAGTTTGTAAAAAGTTGAATAACAGAAAGAGCTGCAGTATATACGAGTTGGAAAATTTATCATTACCTTACTCGGTTGACATAGTGTAACGGTAGCGCATTTACCTGGATAGGAAAGATTCTAGTACGAATCCCGGTCGCAACCAAAATATTTTTTCGATTAATTAATTTCATCTGATTACTTTCCTCATTGATACATTTAATTTGTACTAACATTAAACATGAAAAATTAAAAACAAGCGAATACATGCATTTAAATTTGGTGACATACAAAAATAGGTAATATAACTGGGAACTCTACATGGGTCATAAAATTAAGGAGGCTTAGACGGATACACAATACGCAGCATAGGACTAATGATAAACCTCCAAAAGGGCTGCTCTATAATAAACCTGAAAAATTGGTAGACTGAAGATGAGGTGGCAGAACAGTATAAAAAAAGATCTATCCATTCGAAGAGGCTGCAAATGATGGGAAGCAGCCCAGTACAGATACCGGTTGAGGGGTATTCTCGAGTAGAGTCTAGGATGATGATGTAGAAAATGATGTTTATCATATCAATTGAAATGATTGCTTTTAGAAAACAACAGTTATCTAAAATGTACAAAAACACATTAAAAGTAGTCTGAACATAAAAGTTGGCAAATCACTTTATAATCGAGCAGACGCTTACATGAATGAACTAACCGGTTCGCTATCGGCAAACTGAAGGTGTGCACCGACACCAGGCACGCCTCTTTCTGTAGGAGTATCTACCTACACCGGAACCAACTCCAAGTTCTTCAGAATAAGTCAAAATATCCTTGGAGGCGCCTATTAATTTTTATGGACGATCTTTAAGGAAAATGCGTGATGGTAACTCTGAAGACACTCCCATAATATCTGACCTTATTGCTACCATTCCGCCTCGCCTCTCTCACCTCAGTCACCGAGGTTGATTCTGGAGGGGATAAAATGCTACGTCATTCAATTTTTTTTAACATCCTGTGTCGTCACTCCATTATAAATAAATAACGATAAAATAAATGCTTTTTTAATCTACTTTAATTTATTTCGATTTAATACTCTCACTAGATGGATCTAGTTAGAACATTATCTTGTAAAATTAAATTATACGCGCATGGGCATCAAATAAATAATTAGAGTGCACGCCTTTGAAGTATACCGATTCTGTCTTACCTTAATGTAAAATTATACACAGTTCACTCATAAGTTAATATATTATTTTTTAATATAAAACCATGTTGGTGTTGAAAAATGATTTGGATTAATAATGTCCATTCAATGCAAAACGTGGTCTCAAAGTAAAATGCTTCAAATCACAGCAGGATAAGAGCGTAGGTTTATATTAGATTGTTAACTTTGTTTTATTAACCACTTAATTAAATACATCTACCGGTTTCGAAAAATATCATTTTCTACTTCAGGATGTCAATAAATAATCAAAAACATATGTTTTATTGTTTATTTAACATAATATAACCTAACCTAACCTAACCTAACTTAAATTGTTAGTTGATGATACAAAATTATTATAATAATTTTTAGAAAAAAAAATTATAATAGGACTTGTGTGGTTAAATTTAGTTGGTTGTTCATAATATTTTGGTTAGCTTTAAACGCTTTATTTATTTCCAATGATTCAAAATTATTTAATTTCAGACACCATTTATATGTAAAATCGACAATCTAAAATTTTTATCAAATGCTTATTTAATCTTATATTAAAATTTAAACCTATTTTACTAATATAGAAAGCATCACAATTCTTACAACTAAGTTTATAGACACCAGAATTGTTAAATTTGTCATCTTTGTCTTTAGAATTTATGAGTAAATTTCCTATACTATTATTTGTATAAAATGCCGGTCTAATGTTTCGTGGTAGGTGTTTAGATATTTGATTCGAAAATTTATTTATGAATTTTAACCACAAAGTTGATTTTGCTAATCTTAAAAATATAATATTTATTAATTTGTACACGGAGTACATGTCACATTAATCAAAATAAATCTAACTGTACCAAACCAACGACCACTCGATCTGCAATCACAGGCGAGTGTCTTACCACTAGACCAATAAGTCTATCTTATTCTAAATTATTAGTTCACATCATACCTTGATCGACAATTAAATCATAGTAAACCTGTCACTAAAAAAATGCAAAGAAAAGTGTAGTGCCGGGATATGTTCTATTCAACTAAGCTACATCAGTATACAAAAAATAATTTTAAATTAACCACTTTTGAAAATTATCTACCTCCCGAGCAGGGGGAAGTGGTAGTTCAAAAACAACTTTAATTAAATATATTAATTAGAAAAATATACATATAAAATCAATTTTATCGAAAAATATTGTTGTTGCGCTACCGAGATTCGAACCTGGATCTCTTTTCAAACCGGGGAAGGTGCATTATCCAACTATGCTACAGCGACGATATTTTTAGCGACAAATTTTTGAATCTATATGTTACCTTTTTGATATTAATACATTTAATCGTTCCATTATTTGAAAGAGCCATCTATCAAATATCACAGACCGTCTGTTCTGAATAATTACAACTTCACAATAAGAATGTGTTCTACTAATAACTTTAATTTAGTTTTTTAACCAATTAGAATATGATCCCCGTCAAAGTAGTTCCCTTGTGCATGCATTCAATTAGTCCAATGGTGGTGCTATCGCTAGTGGTATCTCTGAATCATCTTCTGAGATATCTTACGGCCTTTTGCGATATCATTATAAAATTATATAATTTCTTGTTGATTTCACTTTTGGAAATCAAAATAAGCCGTAAACTAGCATTGCTAGTAAAAAATAAATAAATTTAGAGTTAACTTACTTATGTAGGCAGATAGGACATAACACCACAACATTATTCTGTCCTGGCACACAAATTTTCTCATGTCCACTTTTATACATCTTCTCATACATATAGTGAAGATAAAGCCTTTCCATCTTACATAGTTTATCTGGTCATGCCAGGTTATGTTTTCTGTTCGTAATACCTTCAGCACTCGTCTCGTATATCTTCTCGATCATCCTATCCTAGCTCATATAATACGATCCACGTGACAAATTATTGCTCACATGACTAAGCTACAAACAAATTCATATTCGCTCCTAATTTGTTTAAATTTCCACACATGCGCCTAAGTGACCGCATTTCCAACATATTTAGCTTATTTTCGTTATTTTTTTGCCAATTTCAGGCATTTATGTTGGCACCAGATCTCCGTTATGCACCGCCAGTCTTTTTATGTTCTTAGGTTTGTACGGTCGTTCAGAGTCTTCTGTGTGCAGTTTTCTGGGCCAACTGCTTCCTGGCCGACGTTTCGTATCCCATTGCAGGATCCATTAACAGGGATGATGTGATGTGTGACTGTTAGTGTTGTGATTAAGTACAGTACAGCAATACCGTATCGAAAATCGATGTTGTGTGAAATGAGTAGTATTGTGTTATGTGAAAGTTTTTTCTACTGTCGGACTCTTCGACTCATCAATTTTAGGCCATAATCCCTATTTGTTGATTGTTTCGGAGGTAAGTTTGTTGAACTCCGTAATCACACATGAAAATAAAAACACTTGTTTTTTAGTTTTAATTTTCATAAGACGAGTTTATCGCATTACTAACCTTGCCTTGCGGTGTTAAAATAGAAACACGCGTTCCAGTGCAGTAAACTCAGTGTACATGCAGAATTTAGCGATTTTTATGTCGGATGAATATAAATATTTTACATTTTTTACGTATATCAATCATTAAAATAATAGTTGATATATATATCAATTATTGTGTAAAAGTGGTAAAAATGAGAAAAAACATTGGTCATCACGAACGACAGCATGAAGATGCAAAAGACACGTCTAACTCGGCCAGTGCACGCTCTACCACTAAAGTGATGATTGTCATCCGGCACCCCGTGTCCCGCGTACTGCACCATCAGCACCTCACCGCACCTACACAAATACGTATTGACAAATTCACGTCAGGCTCTTTGAGAATATATTTTTTATTGTTTCGTATGGTAAATATTTATATATTACAATTATTTTAACTAATACATAAATATATTACGGAGGTATTCTAACTCAGAATTTAGTATATTTACAGAGATATTCACATAATTAGAGGTAATGTCAATTCAGTTTACATCATTGGAGAGAAAAGGTTGATCTAACCATTTTTAATTCAAGAATTTGTATTTATATGAAATTTATTGAAAAGCGGCAGCTATACAATTCTAGATACTTTTGGGGTTATTATATTTTATTTTTACACGATTATAAAAAACAATTATGTTAGAAAACTATATAAAACATATATTTTATGTAAATCAAGTAGAGACAGCATTATTTATGTTGATTCTTAGGACTAGAAACATCGGATAGGTAGGTTAGACCTACACGGAAAACTATACACAGAAGATCGCTAGTCTTGCTTTGTGTAATGAAATTATATTGACGATAATTACATTCAAAATACCGTTAACTTTATTTACCCTTTTTTAGATATCATTCTCAACCTCACTGTCCCTAGAAAACGTTCTTCCCAAATACACAAACTCGTTCACTAACATCACTTGAGATTTCAGTTCACCCTTTATGCATACATCAGACATACTAGCCACTAGCTGACCACTTTTAAAAAATTACCTCTTTATGGCCCGCTCTAGGGACGGACAACCCGGACATTTGTCCGGGGTGGCAAATCTAAAGGGCGCCATTTTAGCTGCGAATGTGCCAAAATATTGATAAGTTAAATACCCAATGAATCGAAATTCGCGTTTCGTGTAGTAGTAGCCACTATATCAATCTAATTGTTCATGATATGGCAAAAGCATCATTGGAAGCCACTACTTTCTTCTATGTGGTCCAAAATATTTACTTGTCGATGGGCAATACTTTTAAAACATATCACGGGGCGGTAATTTGTCTTGTTGTCCGGAGCCACGTATAATTATGTAAAAGCTAGAGCGGGCCCTGACCTCCTGAAATATGAAAGAAACCATGACTGAATCTGTTTACCGGCAATAGGGAGATTACCATTTATGGTCCGAGAGATTGCAAACTGTTGGTTGACATCGGAATATTGACAACGTAAAGATTAACGCTTATCGCTGTCAAGTATTTAGCCAAACTTGATAACCGCCACACTCTCGTACCTCTCCGGTGTAAATCGTCTCAGCCACTCCCTCTCGTCGTGCGTGGAGTCTGCCATCCTTCTCTGACAGTAGTGTCTCGGGCTGGTGATCGCCATGCTGGTTTCCCGCTGCGTCACGTGGGCTGACGTTTCTCGCCTCTCTGACAGCTTGGCGCGAAAACACTTCATTGTTACTTCGGGCGCACCTAGAGCGATATCGTTTACGTAAATATATAATAGATACAGTAATCTCTGCATATAAAAACATGCCCGGTAAAAATGATAATTTCACATGTTTAAAAATTAATGTGTTCTGTGGAACCTCGGTTTACGAACTTAATTCGTTCCATAAAATTGTTCGTAAACCAAAACAATTATTCCCTTAAGAGTCAATGTAACATGTATTAAGCATTAACACTTCATGGTTTTAACTTAAGAATTTAAAGTAATAAAACGAAAAGAATAAACGTAAAAACAAATATTGTTTGGAAGGGCATTCTGGAAACATCGGCTGCTTGAAGTTCATTAGGTTTTTGCCTTACAATACATATTGCGGAAATGAGACATGACATTATCATCAAACAGATTTATAATAAGTTTTATCGGGGTGATATTTTTCCACGAAGCTTTGCAACCTCACTCCATTTTGCGTACATTTCGTGGATCGAGAACCTAGGAACATCTGCCATTCGTTCATCATACTCTTCAGACTCAGTCTTTTGCTGCTCATTAAAAAGCTGTTCCAGTTCTTCCGTAGTAAGTTCTGAGACTGCCTGCCTGTTTGTAAACCGAAATTCTATTCGCAAACTGAAGCATTTTTGTTTGTTTAACCGAATTATTCGTAATCCAGTCTTTGTAAACTGAAGTTTCGTTGTACATTATATTATGCATGTTTATTATATGTAATTAATTATAGTTAATTTTTACATTTTAAAAATGAAAAATTGTATATGATTTAGTGAAAAAGCTGCGTTTTCAATTTTTTAATAAATAAAGTCTCTGATGCACTATTCCTTAAGACGGAGGGCAAATAGTTTCACAGTTTTGGTCAAACCACCGCAAATTTCCGTTCACTGAACAAAATTTAACCCTTCCTGTGACTGATCAATTTAATTTACAAAAATGGCGTTTTATAAATGATCAAATGTTATTATTATTTATATTGGACAGAAGATTCAAAATTTAATGACAGAACATAAATACAGAATAGATAATTTACGGTAAAACCATAGTCATCAAACTTTTTAAGGCCTGTCCACGGAATGAGACACGATAAGATAATCTCAAAGACTTAGGTGAGATACATTTCTGTACATGTGCTGAAATTTTGATCTGTATGTAATCTCAGAGATCAGCTTGAGATTGGTAGAAAGAGACAAAAATAATACTTGATAGAGATATTTGATACCTGCACACATTGTATGACATTTGTTTTGACAGCAAAATCACCATAGATCCCCATAACTATTTATTCTGAAAATGTTTGAAAGTTAGTAAACAATTAACATTAGTATAAGGTGGTAAAATACAAACATTTATTCCGTTTAAACTGCTGCTGGGGAGTTCAAAATCTCCCAACTGACGAACGAAAATGACATTCAATTTGACGAACGACGAGCGTAAAGTAGACTGCGAATATTTGAGACACGACACGTGAGATGTGTACACGAGCACTATGAAAGCTGAGAGCTGTCTCTAAAGAATGTGGGAGCAAAATCCGTATTTCGGACATTGTTAAGATTTTTAAAACTCTCAAAAATATCATTCGTAGAATTGAGCCATTACAGATGCTCATCACATGTGTTTAATATGATTTGAGTTAGTCTACGAATATTTCAAATACTTCAGTAGGTACGTATTATGCATTAATCATGAAATATGAAAAGTATGTGTTTCCATGGAAATGCCAAAAATACCAGAATCTCAGAGGAGAACAATTTAGCAATTCCTAGGATATGCACTAAATACGGGCAAAAAAGCTATGTTTTTGTAACACCCAAATTGTATAGTTCTCTTCCTAAATACATAAAAAAATCGAGTTCAATGGCGCAATAAAATTCTTGCTAAAAAACTCAGACCGAATGTATGTTCATAGCATGGTCACCCCTTCAATATGAACACATACAGAGTCAAGACTTCAGACCCAACACCAAGCCTGTGCATGCATGTACATACGTGTCTTAAATTAAATTGTACTGTATTATTTAAACTTGTTGAATTACACTTACAAATTTCAGATAGGTCATAAATAATTGATATCAAGAACAAATATTGAATCATATTTTGTTACTTGAAACTTTATATTTTTTCCTAATGTTCGAACGAAATTTATAGTTGATTATCTAATTAGGTATATTATGATTATTGATTAAAAATGTAAAATGTTTGCTTTAACACGGGCGAAGCCCAGTGAGGTAGATATTAAAATACTAAATGTATTTATAACATATGATATGAAATAAATAAATAATACATTCATAAAATGAAATATGTATTATACTATAGTGATGCAAAATAAAAAGATCAATGAAATACACACATAATACACAATAATTATTATTTATATAATTAATAATTAATTATTTAATTTATCATTATTGTAAATAATCATAGAAAAATATTTAGCACTAACAAATCGTGATTTCAAAAAAAGTGTCGTGTAATTTTTTTATAGCTTACAAATTAATTGAAGAATATGTCTAACTTATTTGCTGTGTTAAGGTCATTACATAATCGACATATTCATGAAATCGGATTAAAATGTGCGATATAGATGTGTGGTAGGTGTCTAGTTTGTACGTTTCTATTTAATATAATGTTTATTAATATTTACGAGTATTTCATTCATATTATTTTTCGCTTTCAGTAAAAAATAAGATGAATAATTCAAATTAAGCTTTAAAATATTACATCTGTGAACTAGATGTGCTTATCTTATTGTTTACATAAAATTTGCTTACCTACATATTATAATCGCAAAGATTATAATTAATTTTTTATCTTTTTATATTTATATAAGTACAATGATATAATGCAATAAAAAAATTGCACGCTACACTTCTCTTAAAAGCATATACTTGTGCAGAGAAGTGGAGTGTATATTCATAAAAATAATTGTTAACAATGGCTAGCATATAATAAATTAATAGCAATAGCGATATAAAAATATTATTAGTTTAGGGGTACATATTTATCTTTAAAGTGTTTTTAATAGCATTTATTATTTCTTTATTATCATTAATTTTCTTGATGTTTTCGGGTAAGCTGTTAAATATTTTTTTATCTAGGTGCGTATAGTGGTTTTGTGCAAATGATGTGTTGATTTTTGAGCATGAAAATACAAATTTAAACCTAGTACGATTTTTAGTACTAAAATTATCTTTTTATTTTTTATTTGGAGAATAGAATTTCTTATAAATAGATCATAAAATGTTGGTAAAGTAATTTTGTCGAATAATCTTTTGGTTTTTTTGAATATTAGCTTTATGATATTTTTTTTACATTTTTTACTGAAATCAGTCTAGTATTATATGCTGATCCCCAACTAATGATGGCATATTGTAATATGGATTGAATAAATGCATAGTATACTAAGTACAAATTTTTTATCGATAAAAATGTTATGATTCTAAAAAATAAATATATTATTTTTCTAATCTTTTTAACAACTTTACAAATTTGATTTTAACCTATATATATATCTATAATATGTAGTCTTCGCCTAAAGGAATAAAATTTTATCATTGTTAGTTTTAGTAAATCTCAACAGATGGTGATCTATACGTCGTTTTTAGAGAATATATCGAAAAATAAAATATTATAATAATGGTATTATTTGACATAGGTACCAGCACAACATTATATTTCTGTATGGGCAGGCAGAATGATAAAACTGTTGTTACGTTTTGTGCGATCAGCAATACGTGTACATATATTAGGATATCTATTTGCTGCATATGTCCGAATTGGCTAAGTAAACTTTTTGTGAACTGCGTTTTGGATGTTCTCGGTATCGTCACCTGAAGTAGCATGCTTAGATCGAATAGGAATGTAGAAAATACTTGGACCCTGAGCACTGAGGACCCCAAATTTTAAATGTTTTGAAAGTTTTCTTTATATTTATCATACTAAACCATAAAAAAAAATCCGCCTTCTCGGTAAAAAACCCAAGTAAAAAAACCTCTAAATACAAATTAATTAGAAAGATATACATATAAAATCAATTTTAACGAAAATATTGTTGTTGCTATCGGGATTTGAACCTGGGAACGTGCATTATCCGATTATGCTATACCAACACAGTGGATTGACGACAAATTTTCGAACCTATACACTTTTCAAATTAATACATATATCGTTCCTTTATCTACTTTGTTTTTACGGAATCTCAAATACATTTGAGTAAACCGATAGGAGACGCCAGAATTAACATTTATTTTTATTACATTTTCGGACATATTGATACATCTTATATATTATTAAGGGGAACAAATTCTTTATGTGAAGTTGCAATTATTCAGAACATAGGATCGAGGTTCGAATCTCTGTAGCAACAACATTTTTCGATAAAATTGATTTTATATGTATATCTTTCTAATTAATACATTTAATTAGAATCTTAAATTTCACAGTTTAACACAATTTAACAATGTTCTGAATAATTACAACTTCACAATAAGATTTGTTCTTCTTAAAAAAAAATCTCTATTTAGTGTTATTTCGTACCTCAAGAAAACGGAAACAAACTTTTTTATATGATTCTGCCACCAGTCTCTAAAAACTGAGTATATTTATTGAAAACACTAAAATCTGATAAGGTAAATATGTAATTACTTAGATGTATTCAATATAACTATTATAGAAAACTTATACTCATTCTAATACACGAAGGTTAGATAACATCTAACTAGCAAATAGGTCATTTTTAATTGTTCTGCTATTTCGCATATTGATATAATCTTTAGTGGCAGTAATGTATTTTATATATTTATATTGTGATCAGTAAGACATTTTAGAATACATGTATTTTTTTTTAAAGAGTATACGTTCTAGTCGTGAAGTTTCATTTTAGAATATGTAGTATTTTAATAAAATTAAATTAATCAACTAGAAAGATATACATAAAATATCTATTTATAGAAAAAATATTAGAATATTTGATTCCAAGTACTTTGAAATAGATAGAAAGAAATCCAGGTTCGAATACTGCTAGTTTATACAATTAGTTTTAGTAAACTAATTTTTTTTCTATAAATTAATTTATTCTGTATATCTTTCTAGTTGATTAATTTAATTTGTATTAAAAATAAGATTCAAGTACCTATATATAAATTAAAAATGACCCATTTGTTAGTTATAATACGTGAGTGGGAGAAGTCGTAATTTCAGTTCAATGTACTCAGTACACAAAACAAAATGACGAAATAATAAAAATGTAGGTCGTAAAATTCAGACGCAAATTATAATTTTTATATATAATATTTACGAGAATGGAAATTAAGTCTTCTGTTTTTCTATTTAAATATATTTAGAACGAATAGGTCACCAATCTATTTGAATCGTATTCAAAATGAGAATTTTAATATTATAATATTATTAATTTTAAAAAAAAAATACACTAATGTTAGTTTTTTTTTTAATTTTTACAATTTTTATAAAATAGGGAGATCCACCACGGTTAATGAAAGTATAAAAGCTTTGGTTAACCGTTCAAATGAAGCACTTTTGCTTTTGTAAATCTGACTCTATTTAATATATTTCGTCTATTGTCCGTATTTTGTCTGTTGGACAGTTCCAAAAATAATGGTTGGCTAGGTAACCAACTTCGGACTTATGTTTCAGAAGGAGAATGCACACAATAGTGGGAGACACGTCCGAAGGACCTAGACAAAAAGGTTTTATGTTCCGTCACAGAAAATGTTTTTTTTTAAAGATTAGATTAATACACTGTACATAAAAAAAAATACATAGAGTTTTTGAGACAACGGCATTACCTAATTTTATCAAGACTTATAAGATTGATTGGATTTATTTATCTTTTCTAAATATTACTTTACAGAAAGTCATCAAGATGGTTTTACGTACGTTGATCGTTATACGACGAATAAAATAACAGAGGAACTAAAATAATGTTAAACAATTTAAAAGTTCCATATATATATATTTATAGAGCTTCTAAATTCTCTCACATAACACATCTTTTGCATGGTCTTCATTGGTTCCGTTTCCTTTAAAGAGTAGAATTTAAATTGTGCTAGATGATGTACAAGGCGACACATTACATGGCGCCTCTGTCTCTTCAAGAGATCTGACAACTTGAACGTTTTGACGTCAAATTTTTAGGTCAGCCTCAATAGCAAGAAGGATTGTAGAATCAACCAGCTGTTGCCAAAAGTCTAAATTCAGCGGACAGGTATTTGCGGTAGCAGGTCTAAAAGCGTGGAACTCTTTGCCCTTCGTCGATAAGAACAGTGCATCAGTGCATTAATGACTATTTATAAAGAGACTGAATCTGCACCTTTTTATAAAATCATATCCATAAGTTAAAATAACAATTATTTATTTAAATACTCATATAGGACTAAACAGTTTATGTATAAAGCGTATTTGAGGTGAATTTTTTTACGAAAATCGCGCTATGTAGGTACATTATTCTATATTATTGAAAATACTAATTTAATGTATTAATTATAAATATTACATATAAAATCAATTTTGTCGAAAAATATTGTTTTTGCGCTACCGGGATTCCAACCTGGATCTCTATTTCCAATCCGGGGAAGTACACTACCACCAATTGCGTTATAGCGCCAGTATTTTACATGACAAATTTTTGAACCTATATGTTATACTTTTTCAAATTAATACATCTGTCGTTCCATTATTTTAAACCCATTTACATTGTTTTTACAAAATCTCAAATACCTTTGGGTAAACCAACTGCAGACGCAATAATTATCAATTCATTTTTATTAAATTTTGGACACATTGATACAACTTACATTTTAAGGAGAACACAATTGGTAGTGTACTTCCACGGATTGGAAATAGAGATCCAGGTTCGAATCCCGGTAGTGCATAAACAATATTTTTCGACAAAATTGATTTTATATGTATATATTTATAATTAGGACATTAAATTAGTATTTAAAACATCACATACCTATGTTCTGAATAATTACAACTTCACAATAAAAATGTGTTCTCCTTAATACTATTTTATTGGTATTATTATTATTAACAGAGAACAACATCCGCCATAGACTCAGCGTAATCATGTAAACCATGTTTTGGAAAATGCTGAAAATTTTGAGGCATTCTATTTTCTCTGACTATCCTAGTGTTAAAATGTGATGGTAAGTTGGTTAATTTTTCACTTATCTGTCTCTCCCTAGGGTTCGTTATACTAGCCGTATATTTGTATATTCAGAAGAATTACACCAAGTGACCCTTATGAAACCTTTAATCCTATCTGTCCAAAAATATTAGATTCAATTATTCTCAATTTCCACAAAAGTGTTTTGATCTAAGTTCAATTAAAAAGTCATTAAAAATCACAGCACCTTTTTACCGTGTTTTATCTATTGATAGACATGAAAGTTTTTGAATATTTATTTTCAAAAAAACAGTGTGTGAAACAAAAATATGATGTATTTACGCTTCTTAGTTTTTTTCTCAAGATAATTCAATGATCCAAATTTTCAAAATTAAAAATCAATTAAACCTTAGAAGCGAATTCCGATCAAAAAGATTTAAAGACTAACCCTAAAATATACCGCAACCCAAAATCAATATATTTATTAAGGCATCAAATTTTTTAACTATCTTCCCACCACAATTAGAACAATTACATTTAATGTAATTTGTATTTGAAGAAAAAATATATATACACAGACTAACTGAAACATAAATTTTATTTTATTTACTTCTTCTCAATACACGAGTCCTACTCTCATAGAGAAGAAATAAATGTTAAATGAAATATATATACATTCTACTGATAATTTTAAAATGTATTATATTTTCAAATATTAAAATAAATTAAAAACTCATTCTGTCTTTTGTCCGTATCCTGAATTTTTTTCACGTCGAAAACACAAAAAATTGATGCAACTTTAATCTCATTTTATAGACATTTATTTACAAGACTGACAGGGGTGGCAACTATTAATGGCAGTTTAGAAAATACCATTGACGCAAGTGTTTTACTTTTAATTAGCCAATAATTTCAGTGAAGAATTCATAATTATCATTTAAACATTGATCAAATGGACTTGGCCCATTTTTTCACCTTCGCGATTATTTCAAACTGCTACAGCATGTATTCGGCGCGTTTTAAGCTCGGCCTATTCGACAGCATTGTCGGGGTCTCTAAAATGACTCAACTGCATCAAAATCTCACTTTACCTACAAATAGGGTTTACCACTACTTTCCCTGGATCTTTTATTTGTAATCTGGGTGGAAATTGTGAGTTGATACGCAACAAAAATATTTTTAATGATTTGTTTCACGGATAGTTATGAATATTTTTGCCGAAGAATCTGGCCGGCTATATTATTTAGTCGATTGAAAATGTCTGTGTCGTCTCAGCAGATGTGTGCCCCTTTTGAATGGTGCCGAGCGGCTGTGAAACAATCGCCCGCCTACCTGGGTGGGGACCTTTCTACCTGTATGATGGCGCCAAGCTTAACCAACATCTGAAAAAAATGATTCTCATCTGCCGCAGCCTGTTCACATATTAACCATCTTTATTGGCCGAAAAGGTACCCTGCCGGCTATTATCTGTTGAATAATTAACCGAGACAACGTTTTGGACCTCAAATTGCCCAATGATCGCCTAGGCTTTTTTAAAACAAATTAAATGATTATTTTCTTCGAAGCCATTGTTCGCTCGCAGACCCACGTGAAAAGACAAATAATGCTAAAGAATTATTATAAATGAACGATATTTAATTAAATTAAGACGAATTATATCGTACGTGTGTATGGGACTGATAAAACAGTAAAATAAGCTGGAATTGGAATGGACTAGAGTGAACCGGAACGTTGCTCCGATTCATGGAATTTTTACAAATATACTCCGGTTCAAGGAATGTGTTCTTCTCAAAAAAAAAACCAATTAATAATGCACATCGATACTTCGAGGGAATAAAACACTGACTTAAAATTTTTTACTTTTTATGAGAATTAAAATACATTACCTTTAATTACTGGCGTAATAAACTATTAGTTTTATTTGCATGTTATGCTCACTTATAATGGCCATCGTTTGTGAAAAATTTATTTTAGGTGAAATTGAAAATTTAAATAACTTTCCTATATGTAATAAATTATTTTAAATCGCATTCGTTAAGTTTTACATTACATATATATATGAAGTTGGTGATTTAAATAAAAAACTAAAATACAAGTTGTGTCGAAATGAATGATATCTGTCTTGAGTTAGCGTTTTTTTGTTGATAAACACCAAGTTATGATTTAATACAAAGAACTTTAATTGTTTCCAGTATAATTAAACATGAAAGCACAGATTATATTTCTGTCACTGAATAACATTATTTTTATAATGATATAAATAAAGATTATATTTCCGTGATCTGTTTTATGTTGGTGAGTTTTACGTAGCCAAAATAATTATTAAATATAGCATCACTTCTGTCTGTTATTATTTATAAGGAATTAAATTAATTTCTTAAAAATTAAATAAGATGAAAAATAATAAATAAACTTAAACTGGAAGAGAATATTATTATTTTTCTTATGAAAAAATGTGAAATTTGTACGTAACACATGTGATTTTTTTGTATTTCAAAAAAAGTAATTAAAAATAATATATAGGCATATCAATGATCATTAAAAAAAATATTTCTGAAAGAAGCCAGTTGATGTCGTATCGTATATCTCTTGTGCGAGGTCTCGTAATGCCAAAAAAAGATTGCAGATGAAATTAGATTTATTAAACTTACAAACTTATATCCGAAGCTTCATCGCTATCCAAGATGCTCTGGACAATGGTAAGTATTTTCTCAAATTTATTATATTATTTATTATTTTATTACGCATGTTTAATAATGAACTTCACATATCAAAATCAAATAGGGAACCGGTTGTTAAAAAATAGGACGACACCACTGGATTTCTCTTCTCTAACAGTAGTTCGTACAATGGTGATTCTTCTTCTCAGTGAGAGTAGTCGCGATAATTAGTCATGCGGATGATCATTATCAGCTGTTTTCTATCCACTGTTAGATGAAGACTTCCCCAAGTGTTTCTCACTTTTATCTGTCCAGCGGATTTTAAAGCTTCTGATTCTCCTCGGGTACCTCAAACTAAATGTATTCGTTCAATGATTATCCAACGAACGTGGTTAATAATAGACCGGTCCGTGGCATTTAATGTGCAGTCCAGTAGCAGGCTCTGCATAGTCCTAATTCAGTCAGTCCATCGTGTTCATCTTCAGCAAGTCTGGTACCTTCTTCCCTCCTTTCAACACCAAGTTTTCGATGGTCCTCGTGCCCAGTAAAGTGGGCAAAATATCTGAAGATATGGAGCCGTACAGTTTAATTCTTCAATAATTAAGAATTGTCCTCAGTGCATCATCAGCACCATATTCTTCTTGTGTTTTCGTCCATGTTTCAGTACAATAGAGAATTTTTCTATATTTACTGTATCCGAAGTAAGTTTTTAGAACTCCATAATCACATATGTGAAAATAAAACAATTGTTTTTTAATTCAACCCGTTTAGTTTCTATGGAAAAATTTCGTTAAAAGTTGCTAATGAATTCAGAAAATTAGGAAAAAACGTTATCTTCAGAAAAAATAATAATGTAGAGTTTGTATTAAACAATGCAAAAGACTGTGACTCTGTGTACATAGGACAAAGAGGTAGAAATTTTGAACAAATGTACTCAGAACATAAAAAATCTTGCCTTACTTACTTACCATCACACCATTTCTCCGCGAGGGTAGGCAGAGAGGAATAGAGCGCCGCACTATTCTGTCCTGACACACAATTCTCACCTCATCCACATTCATACATCTTCTCATATAAGCTCGCCAAATGTTGAGGCATCTAACAAAACCGTTCTCCAGTATCAAAATTCTTGGCAAAAAAGAAAAATAGATTCTCAATTCGTGAAACACCTTTTAGATAATAATCTGCACCAATTCCATTGCACTTTGAAACCAAAACGTTCAAATAAAATTTACTTGAACAGTTAGAGATCGTCAAGCATGGCATGGATACAATAACATACTAAATGGACACGTTAATATTTATAGATCTCCCCTAATTGACATTTTCAAAACCCATAATATTTTGAATAAATATTTAAAAATATTTTTTTACTTTTTAAATTAATTTATTTTCTTACTGTTATAAATTAAAAACAATTCGATGATTTAATTCCGCCGAAACATTTTTCTGTTATACCTCTATTGAGAATATGAAACGAGATCACCAATTTGATACTTTTTTATATATTACCGATGACATCACAATATCATTAGTGTTGAAACAGAATGGTTACTTAGAATAATTATAGTAGAAGCATTAAAAAAATTATGGAAATGTTGTTCCATTTCGTCTCATGCAAATAAAATTGTATAGCCATCCTCCACTATATATATAAATACAAGTTGTTGAGTTGTTAGATTGATAATGCCATTGTAAGGCGAAACGCGTCTCAAGTAAATTAAAAATGTAGAGTAGGAAAACAAGTGTTTTATTTTCAAGTACTTTTATTAATTTTTCTGGTAGTCATCTACAATTTACGTACTTTTTTTTGTATTTTTCTCTAGTTCCATAAATAAAACCACTGTCGAGTGAAACGCCGTCAACTTCTACTTACAAAAGCTGGTGAAAATTGACGCGTAATAATGACAACAAGTCAAGCTTAAATAGAATAAAAATAACATTTTATTTCTTTGACAATTAAAATAAAATAGATTAATTACTTAGCACGATACATAGTATATCTTTTAAAAACAAATTAAATAAATATATACAGTCCACATTGTCGTGATTATATAAGGTTACCGTCGCGTAATCAGTAACACATTCTACAAGCAATATAAAAATCCAGGTTCAAGTCCTGGTGGTACTTGTATAGTGTTTCGGCAGGTGGATTTTATCTGTCCACTTTTTTTAGTGATTCATCTAATTGAATTACCATAGTTCAGCGGCTACGGTAATCTACATTTTAAATAAAAAACATGGGTTCAAATCCCAAATATGTTACCTCAGATTATATAAATAACATGTTAATGTATGAGTTAAAATGACTATTGACATTCGGCGAGTCTCGCGACGAACTTGGATCCGTACCACTTAATTTCCGGTGTTAAACATTAGGTATTACAGGAATAATCGCGTGGTACAAATAAAGTATTACGAACGTTGTATCAACCCCTAGAAAGACGCGCATAGCTTGGATCCAGGCAGTTCGTTCTCAAAATACATTTTCCCCCCGTTTAATTATGAAGTCAGTTTTTAAATCTGCATTTAATAAAGTAAATCAGTTGCTTTGCTTACATTGATAGTTAATTTTTCACTTTCTAGTAAATAATTGTTAACGATAAATATAATACATCTCATCATTATCTAGCCACTGTTGGATGAAGGGCTTCCCATGATTAATAAACGATTTCTAGTGGCCGCTTTGCGGCCAATATTGCCCGCTGGGCGGTCACATCTACTTTGAAATAATAGGCATTTCGCGCTCACTTATATTACATAACCAATTAATTATTAACGTAATTTATAGTTATGTGGATCTAAAAGATTCAAAATAAATAATACAAATAAAGGATAGAGAATGATTTCGCTAATTTAATTGGTTTGTGTCTTTGCTAAATATATTTTTTAAACACTGGTCGCCTCCGGACCTGATTCTGATTTATAAACCTGACGTGTCTTACGTCGGTATTATATATAATAAACATAATACAGTGAAATCTCTATTTATTGTTTTTGAAGAAACCTAGTAAAATAAACTATGAATGCGAGAATATAGAAAAAAGTTACATTCATACATTATATTCTAAAAAAAATACATATTTCACATTTCGCTTTGTATCATACATAAACTTTCATCATGTATTTTGGAAGTTGCGTTATTGTCGTAAGTAAACAGTATTTTTTCGGTGTTGCAAATGACATTTTTTTCGACATCAGTTATTGAATGTGAATAAAAAACTCGCTCTTGAACGTCAGTGTGCCGTTAGGCAGGCAATTATAAAATACTTTTAAAATCAGCAATGTTATCTTTGTGGTTAGGATTCATATTTTTATTTATTATCTTTGTTTTAATCAAATATCTAAACACCGATCACGAAACATTAGACCGGCATTTTATACAAATAATAGTATAGGAAATTTACTCATCAATTCTAAAGACAAAGATGATAAATTTAACAATTCTGGTGTCTATAAACTTAGTTGCAAGGATTGTGCTGCATTTTATATTGGTAAAACGGGTAGAAATTTTAAAATAAGAGTAAGGGAGTATTTGAGATGTTTGAACAATAGTGGGTTTTCAGAATTTGCTAATCATTTGATAGAAAATGGTCATGATTTTGATAAAAAATTGAGATTGTCAATTTTGCATATAAACGGTGTTGGTCACAAATGAAATAATTTGGAATCGTTGGAGATAAATAAAGCGTGTAAAACTAATCAAAAAATTATAAACAACCAACAAAATTTAACTACGAGTCCCATTCTAAAATTTTTTCCTAAAAATTATTCGAGTAAATTTGTATTAAGTAATGATTTGAGTTAGGTACTAAAGATAAATAGATTTTTTAAAAATAGATTCTGTCAAAGAAACAATATATGTTTTAGTTAGTTATGACATCCTGAAGAAGAAAATGGTATTTTTCGAAACCGGTAGATGTATTTAAACTCATTTTAGTGGTTAATAAAACAAAGATAATAAATAAAAATAATTATAAAATAAGCCAGTATAACGAAATATGATACGTTATTTAAACGATTAATGCGGTAAAATGATGCGTAGAGGAACGATTGATGCGATCTATTTTTTGCGTGTTTTGTATTTCGGGACTGGAAGAAATAAACGATTATTCGGGGAACGATCGATAGAGATTCCACTGTATGGTGTTGTTGAAATTTAAAGAGAATCAAGTACTTATATAATATATAATAATTTTTAAGGTTATGTTGATATTAATAGCCATCATCTAAAAAAAAAATTTAACAAAAAAAGTATAAGTAACTTAAATATGCACTGTGCTAGGTCATAGCTTAATATGACGGTTTGGTATTATTAATAAATATCAATTATCTATTTTAACTGATATACATAAGTACCTAAAAAAAAACTTTTAGAGATTCAAAGTGACAAACTGTATATAGAATTTAGTGTAATTAATGATTAACAAATAACTAACTATACATACATTAAATTTATAATACAGGTGGAACATAAAATTCTATAGAAATTTTTTATAAAAATATAAAAATTATAGAGATAATTTCTTTATTTGTAATTATTAATGATAATTTTTTTTTTTTTTGGTAATTGGGCATTTAAGATCAAATTTTCTATACTTACAAAAATTTTTTGTACAGAAATTTTATCTTACATCTTATTATATATTCAAAATTAAACACGTTCCAACTTAACAACTTTCGGACAAAGGACTCATCATATTTATCTTACTTGGGCCAAAAATGTATTATACACGTAGAAAACCATGAAGTCTTTGCGCCTAAAAGAACTCTTCAAAAGTTGGTTTAACACTGTAGGAAGAGTAGAGTCGGAGAAAGTGTGATTTTTCAAAAGTATTATTTGTTTTAGAAAAATCGGAGAAAAATATTGAGTTCACCACAAATACGGATGAGTGAGTCCAAATCCATTCAAATGTTTTTAATTTATTATTATTATATAGTGATATGATTTATTTGTAAGGTATATTAATTATTTTCTTCAGGTGCGTATAACTTATTTTTCATACTCATTTTTTTTTCTTACTTATACCTAAGTTATTCTAAACTTTATTAATACAATATTTTTATTTTTATTTTTATAATAATAACTGTATTTAAAAACTGACGTGCTGTGGTCTAGTGGTTACGATACTCGGCTAGTGATTGAGTGATCAAATTAGTCCTATGTTCATATAAAAAACATGAAATAGTAAGAACATTGATGTGATGTATTCCGTGTACGCATCTCTATCTAAAAAAAATCTGCAATGAAAACTTTGTAATTTCATTAAATAAATAAATAAATATAATAACATTCAAATCTGGACCGTAAAACATGGTTATTTAAATAACGCAAACGATCTATTTCCTGAATTTATTTAAATACACACGAAAAATTTAGTATTGATTAAATAATCTCAGCTTAATGGTTTAAAATTACATGTTTTTCAAAAAATCTTTCGTGTATAATTATATTCAACCGAATTATTTTGTGGATAACAAAGTTAACTGCGGTGCTATTCGACAAAAATGTTTCATCTGTGATAATGTGAATTAGTTCTAAAGGTACGTCCCCACGCCCTTAGATTTATAGTTAATGCGGCGGGCACTCGGTCAAAATGTTCAACATAAATTGTTGATCTGTAGAGAAATTCTGTGAAAGTCTCAGCGATTTTGAAGAGACTCTGTATATTTTACTTGTCACTTTTCACCTGCGTGAAGTAAATCGGTTCGGGACTTGGGGTAAGTTTCTAATATTTATGTTAAGGTGGGGGGGATGATTTCAGAGATTGGCAACATTTATTAATATTATAGTAATTATGAAATAATTCGAATCGGTCATGAATAAATTTAATGTATTTATGTTTGAGCTAAGGAAATGGAATCAAGTTAGTCACCTCAACAAGGGAGACAGAATCAAGATGGGAAAATGGGATATGAGCTGGATTAGTTTATTTTTTTACACCCCATCCCGTATCGTTTTGAGAGTTGTTTGGTTCATCACAATACCATTATAGGTTGGCTCCGGTATCATCGTACCAGAGCCATACCTGTACAATTTCACGTGAGACTCGTTAATCACATTAAATTCAGAAGGCAGCCAGAAAGAAGCTATATAAATCATACACCCTCAAAAAGGGGTTGACGTCACATTCATGTGTTGCAGTCGCAGAACTCGGTCACAGTCTGGCAGAAATTCACTCTGTCCAGGTAGCAAGAGGTGCGAGGGAGAGCCAGTAGAATGCTCCGTTAGGACTCTCTAGCCACTGCTCTTCCCGGCATCGCCCATCCCAGCAACCCCTAGCGAGAGACCCATACCCTAATAAATACCCGGAAATGTCCGAGATTCCTTTCATTTCTTAATAGATGACATATATTTTCTAATCCCGCAATCATGATTTCACGTGCATCATTCATAATCACGCAGTCCCAGAGGATGTGCTCCGGCGTCTGCCTCACCTGAGCGCAAACACACCACGGTTCACGGACAAGTTCTAAGTCGAAAAGTTTACTCATGAAATGCACATGACCCGAGATCATCTGTAGTAGTTCAGCGCCGGAGGACCACCTCCACCTTTAATTTTCACATCCACAAAGGAGAGAAAGGTGTAAGTCCATCTGTTCTGCGTGGCAGCGTCCTACCTTTCTTGCCACTTTCTTAATGTGAATATTCGCATTCGAGCAACCAGAGCCTGGAATTGGTCATCTGAGGGTCTGAGAGTCGTTCCAAAATGATCGACCTCCAAACCGTTCCTCAGAGAAAACATAAACAAAATATTTTTTTGCATTGATTGTGGTTAGAATATCTCTGAGAAATTAATTAACCGACATACAAATTTACAAGAAACCAAGGTAACAGTGGATCTTACCTAAAAATCTGCATCGCCATGTGCCATCTGGCTGGACATATTCGGGGAAGATAGGTGGTGAAGGCATGAATTGCCGTAATTACCTTTGATAGCTAGTCCTGGGTTTTCTAATTGGTTTATTTAATATATTCGTTCAACCTATGTAAATAAAAAGACATAAACTTTTGCGAAACTGGGCTGTTAGTCGCCGATTCTTCCACCGATAGTCACTCTCCTTACAGTCTTGAATCTTCTTAAACTCGGCTGGTCAGTTTTCGAAACTTCCGAAAAATACAAATATTTTTTATCACACCGTAAAAATATATAACCGATTCCGAAATCATCTCTGAACAGAAGCAATTTCGCCTTTGTTCCTGTTTTAAATTTATATAAAAGGAAGGCATATATTTAATTTATTATACCAGGCCTAATAATCGAAGTATAAAACTTATAAACACCGTGCATTGGTAAAATGTTGGCCATCTTCGAGTTCGATGGCATTATTAGAATGGTGAGCAACATATGAATGAGCAAGGCAGAAGACAGAGAGATATGGCGATTCTTGGCAGAGATGAAGGTAGGAGGGTATATCCAATATATCTATCCATAATTTTGGCCCAATATATGGAAATTTAATTGTAGAATGAAAGAGATGAAGGAAATGAATAGGAAATAATATTTTAAGGATAGTGAAAACGAGAAGGCTAGTGGGCGAGATATTTAAATTAGTATAGTTATACGCCTTGTATACAAGACTGGTAGAATCTACACTAAGGGAAATATCGAGAAGTAAAAGGGTGAATAATGTAATGATGAACCTACAAGAAGTAGGCGAGATAGGGAAAATACCACGGAGATCGGACAAATACATCAAGCAACATTCGAAACCGTACATGAAATAAAATGTTACGTTAGTCAGCATCAAGCAAGCAAGTATTGGATAATTTTCACCTCAAGGGATTATTTCACCTCAATTTATTATTGGATAATTTTCACCTCAAGGGCGCTTTACACAAAAACTGTTAATAGTCCTACATTATCTTTGTACTTAGCATTAAAATTGGTATTTGATCTTATAAAAATGTTTTTTTTTTAAATAGGTGCGTTTTTTTGATGCACTGTTTCTTATGACGCAGAGTTCCACGCTTTTGGGCCTGCCACCGCAAATGCCTGTTCACGAAACGTACACTTCTAGCAACGGCTGGTCGTTTCTACAACAAAGTAGAAGGCTGACATAAGAGTTTGACGTATACTATTCAAATTATCTGGAATACAAAGCTCTTGAAGATACAGAGACGCCATGTTATATGTCGCCTTGTACATCAACCGGAACAATTTAAATTCAAGTCTTTCAGGGAACCAGAACCAATATCGCTCACGGAAAGGAATCAAATATGAGAGCATTTAGAATCTTCATATATTATCCGTGCTGCCGCGTTTAGAATGAATTGTAGTCTATCCAGCTAAAATATTGGCAAGCCAACACAAATTCCACATGTGATACCACAAATGCATTTATAAGTAGACGGGGTGTCTTAGGAGGAAGATGTCTCCCAATACTTTTAATCTGTCTCAGTTGATAAGTTTTGCTGATTTGTATATTCATTGAAAGATCTATGTCTCAGTTGATGAGTTTTGCTGATTTGTATATTCATTGAAAGATCTGAATCAATTTGTACGTCCAACAACTTAACTGTAGATTTAGCATTCGCAGGTATTGATTCCTGTATTAAGGGTTGCTTTGCGGTTGTGCAAGATCTCGTCTCTGTCCACGCCTTATGCCGTTGATCTGGGATAGGCTATTCTTATTATTCTGCTCCACTTGTTCTGTTCTGGGTTGCATCCTAATCACGATCAAATCTTATGATCACGATTGGCTGAATCTATCCTTACTTCTTCTTCTTCTATCACTCTCGATACTCGTGGTTTTCCTCCCTATGCATCACATACCTGTGGTATCTGAGCCAGATTTTTTTATTTGCATCTTGTACAACTATTTGTGAGTAAGATTAAGAAATGATCATCATTAAGGTGTTTGGTCATACGGAACAAACGACTAAGGAGATAATGATATGAAAGATATATGACGCAAGTTTTGATGGCACCATAAATAGTGGATGTCCGCGAAAGACTTGGCACGATCAGATAAACTAGATACTGGAGGATGGTCCTGTTAGAAGTCACAATAAACTATGTATGAGAATATGTATGAATGTGGATGAAGCGAGAATTGTGTGTGCCCTTTATTCTGTTTACGTATTTCCGCCGAGAAACTGCGTGATGGTAAATAAGTACATATATTTCTTCACACTCGCCCAACCATATATTGACCAATATCTGACATGACAGAAGTCAGAATGTAACATATCATTCTCCAGAATAAGATGCCTTTAAGGCATATTTATGTGGAAGACGTAGTCGCAGTGATGTTCTTCCACCCTTAAACGGCGTTGGTGATGCTTGAGAGAGGAAAGATGCCCAACCCCTGCGAAGAAAGGGCGTCAGAGAGAAGCCGAGACGGGCGTGGGACTCAGAATCTTGCATCATTTTTTTATACACTTTACCTGCGATCCTAATATAAATTTCTGTCGGCGAATAGAACACAAAATAACAGGAAACTCTATGCCACATTAGTCAAGCCCTGGCCGCGCCACGCAACGCCGAGAGGTAAACGCTTAACAATACTGAGCCAATTCATCAAACGGGACATTTATTTAATTACGACGCCTCGGAGCTTCGTGATAAAATATTTTGTTTTACCAGGTGCCCGGCCGGACCGGAGATGATATTATTTTACGTATCAGGTAAGATCAAGGGATATGCCACTTGCTGAAAACGTATCAAGGTAGACAAAAAGTTTGGTATGTGACTTGGTACTTTCTCTACCTGAAATTTATCGGAGTGCCTAGTATTGGGGCGGGTTAGAATGCTATCCAGGTTCTAGCAAATTAACAATTATGGTAGTATTTAAAATTAATGCTCGTATTTTTGTGAAATTCCAATATTTTTTTAAGTCTCTAAGACTGTTATAACATCTAATACGAAAGTACTCCTTCTTCTTCTTCTTTTAAATAGGCAATCCACCCTTCAAGAGTGATTTGTGCCATTAATTAAGTTAAAAGTTTATTTTATAGAAAAAATTACAATAATATTGTAGAATAGGAAATATTATATAACAAGTTAATACCATTGTCGTTCAAAAAATTTGCTATTATATAGATTAAATGTAGCGAGTTAGGAAAGAAGATGACACAAGTTACGTGTTACGACGAGTTAGTGACGAGATTACTGTAAATAAACTTGTGATAAATATATGGTCAAGGGTTTCCTCTTCGGCACCACACAAGACAAAAGTACGGGTAGGCGCTGTTTAGACACCAATTATTTCATTAATATAATAATTTAAACTACCGCGCGCATAGCCCAGAGGAAATATTGCACTGCTCCTTATTACGGGAGACGAAAAGTTCCACGCTTTTGGGACTGCCACCGCAAATGACCCTTCACTGAATATCTTCCGGCAATGGCGGTTCTACAACCCTTCCTGTGGCTGCGACCGACATTTACCATTTAAGTCGTCTAGGATGCAAAGCTCTTGAAGGTACAGAGCGGGGGTAGGCTGGAGGTGGCTCGGAGGGGGTCGCGCGAGCCCCTTATTAAATTTAAAAAAAAACAGTATTTTCAGATCAAATCAGTACCTAACTGCAATTTCTGTAGATGGTTTAAATGGATTATGAAATATAAGACTTTGTTGACTTTTGAAATTTCTCGTGAGATACATTTATTACGGGTGCATAATAAAAGAGACCTAGCCGTTTTTTTTGTCTTTAATCTAACAGTGATTAATAACGTTGCTTTGAACGATTATTATCCTCCACACTTCACATGTGCGCTGATTTGAGATCCTAATAGTTATTACTTTGTACCATCATTTATTGAGGAGAACTTCAGTTACAATCCAGTGTTCTGTTTTGAAACATGGAATTGGAGCGAAATGAATAGTACATATTTCTGCGTCAGTCTTGGAACTTTTCACTCTTGCAATTTGCAATCTAAGGTAGGTAAGTACATTTTTTAGCTACTGATGTTAATCATTTTACCGTGTATTGCGAATTGTTACATAATATAAGTTTGTCAAGTAACATTCATGCCAAGTAACATTCGATTGCTCAAGTAACATTCATGCCAAGTAACATTCGATTGCTCAAGTAACATTCGATTGCTCAAGTAACATTCACAAGTAACATTCGATTGCTCAAGTAACATTCGATTGCTCAAGTAACATTCATGCCAAGTAACATTCGATTGATTTTATTGCGTACAATTGTATACGACTGATAAAAAAACGCCCCTTCCCCGGAACACCACGAATAACTCTGAGATTATGCGAGCCCCTTGTTAACGAATTGGCAGTCCACCGCTGATATAGAGACGCAATGTTATGTGTTGCCTTGTACATCAACTAACACAATTTAAATTCTATTCCTTCGGGGAAACGGAGGTAATGTAGTTCACGCAAAAGGGATTTCTATGCGAGTATTTTGACGTTCCATATATTATTCCTGCTGCCGTATTCAGAATAATAATAATAATAATGGATAATTTGTATAGCGCCATTTTCGTAAAAACTTTCACCTCAAGGGCGCTTTACACATGAACTGTTTATAGTTCTACAATTATCTATGTTTTTTAAAAATAAAATATCGTTATTTTCACTTATGGAAATGATTTTTTTGAAAAAGTGCGGTAATCGCTCTCTCTCTCGATCGACTGAGCATCGTAGTTCTGCTCTTCGCGATCTTGGGTCTTGTTTAGTGTAAAGAGGCTCTGGTCATGTCTCAGACTTAGTCTGTCCATTTTATTTGAGATCGGCCTCTCGCCCTCCATCCATAGCTCAGCATGAAGTCGAAACATGGACCCTGAGAATGAAAGAAAGGAACATGCTCGACGGTTTTGATGTTATACCATGGACTACAAAACGGGCGAGTGTCTCCATTCTTTAGGAACTTCGCTTTAAAGAAAGGCTCTCTATAACATGTAAAAAAATATGCTTAATATATTTTAGTATGAAGTTTGCAGATAGACACTCAGATTGTAATCTATCCAGCTGAAATATTGATAGGCCAGCATAAATATTATTAAGTACAGAAGTACACACGTGATCCCACAAATGCATTTATAAGTAGACGGGCTACATCAGGGGGAAGATGTTTCCGAATGCTTTACAGTGAATGTGAGCAGGAATTGTTGATTTGTATTAATGGCAGATTTAGTAACAGATGGATTAAGTATTACTATTAAGGATGAATTCGACGAACGTCTGTTTTGCCATCTTATTAATATTACCACTCTTCTGATAAATGTTATCAGTGATGATTTTTGATAAAGATGAAAGTGTAACTTATTATGCTGTAATGGTAAATTATAAATTTTAGAACTAATGATGAACAAAATACATTGAACAGACGAAAGTAAAGTGGACGGCGCTAAAAATATAATTATCGCCGTTTATCATTCGAAACAAGACTAGTGGCGTGTAGTCGAGTCTTAGTGCCAACACTAATGTATGGAAGTGAAGCCTAGAAATGGCAGAAGAAGAATGATAGTTACTAAATGCAGTAGAAATGTGGTCGTTTCTGCCCATGTATGGAAAACCTATGCATGATGAAATGAAGAGTGAATAAGATGTGTGAAAGTGAACGAGACAAGAGTGATAAACCAGGACTGAAGTGTGTGGCATTCTATCCTCTCTGCCTACCTCTATAAGTATCATTAATATTATACTATATTCAGTATTTTTGGATGTTACGTAATCTTTGTTATATATTAAATATTGTTTATATAATAAAATAACATAAATGGTTTGATAATTTGATTAATTCTAATTCAGCAAATTTATTTTTGATTTCGAGAATAACTGTCGCTTTTGTTTTATTTTATTTTATATTAACATGGTTCCAAATAATCTGATATAAATTTTATGAACTAATATTTAATAAAATTAATGCCTGAAAGTTATATAATTTTGTGCGTCTTCTGGAAAGAATATTTAACGGACCATGATTAGGGTTGCCATACGTTCCGTACTTACAGGACTGTCACTTTATTTTATTATATCGTTTTTGTCCTGTACTTTCATATAACAAGATCAATCAAATTCTCCTCAAAACTAATGAAGATTTATTTTAATTATATATTTTTTATTTGATTTTACTGATCAAATTACAAAGGAAAAAAAATACGTTTAACGCGTATTTGATCAACATACATGTGAGGTATAAAATCAAATTCAGACATATCCAATTTTTATGGTTTTTGAGTTACGTTTGTACAAATATAAAGCAAATTAATATCCACAAGACTATCACCGAATTTCGTGAAAAATGATTTTTAAATTCACTTGTTATTTCAATAATAGACACGTCTACTGGATAATTAATTCAAAATCAGACAAATATGTATTCAGCCAATAAGATTTATAACAAGACGACATGTGACATGTCATTTTCAATATGATTCCAAATTTGACAGTTGTGGTACATTGTTTTTTGGATTTTATTCGAGAACAGGTAAAGTGGACATGTCGCTTTTGATTCTAAACTATATTGTATTATATTATGCACATTATGCACAATAATATAGGCATATCTGAAGAAATTGTTTGAATAACAAATCTGGGGTGCAGTCGTACCCGACAAGAAACAAGAGACCCTAAAACCGACTGGTCACCCCGAAAACCTACTGAATTGATGAAATTATCTGCGGAAATACGTGACAGCGAAAAACTATGGATAGAGAAAAGAGGGAGATGCTTGATATATCTTCATCCAGCTAGAAAACGAGCGATTATATAATATAGGCGTGTGATTATATAATATGTACACATGACACGCTTGTGGATTCAATGGTACTCACCTAGTGACCTTTTGGTCGGGGGTTCGAGCCTCGTCACAGGAGACTACCAAATTAGTCCGGTTTTCTTAGCACATAACTTTTGCAGTAAGTGAAGAATAAAAAAATTTTAATAATGAGAAAACCGATATATATATATATAGCAAAAAAATATTTTTCTGGGTTATTTCAAATATATTTATTAAACTGAACACAATATCACAATAAATAGTGAAATAAAAATAATACAATTGACGTATGCGATCTTTTTGCTAAGATTATATATTTTTTTGAAAAGTCGAATAAAAATATTATTATTGATAAAGATATATCATATTAACTTATCGTAGCGATTTAATGCGGTCGTCAGAATATATGGCCATGAAAACGGTCAATGGAATTTTATAAACTAAGTATTAATTTTAAAATACGTTTATTTTTATATAAAAAAAGGAAAATAACTGGTATTAATTACGTTAAATCAACAACAAATAAAGCCTAGAAATGTTCCCTCTAAGGTGTGGGGGTGTTTGCATGAACACAATTTGGCATCATAACGCATACAAAAAAATATAGCGCGCACACAATTTTTAACAGGACTTCTTCGTGTGTCGTCTTCTAACGAAGGTTGGCAACCATGTTGCAGTATGTTGATTTATCTAGTATAAGATAACCATCATTTTGGATAACTTTCTGAGGTTACGCGGCCAAGGTAGCTACGCCTCTGCTATCTTCTATCTTCCCCGTATAATGAGTTATAAAATATCATCTTTTTCATTGCGGAGAATGTGTCCGAAGTATGCAGCTTTCTTTGATAGATGTTATTAGTTCTCTTGACATATTTATGACTCTTATTATATAATTATTAATAATGTGATTAACCCAGGCCCTGCCAGAAGCCTTACACTGGTATTGTAATGTTTTTTTATATGCTCCCCCAGTTGCACAAATAATAGTATTGGTCCTTCAAATTGCACAATAATCAGTTTTTTGATCAAAACTTAGACGATAACATTGCTAACCAGTTAGTTTCGTGAGTATTATATTAATTTCTTCACTATCCCGCATTATAGCTCGACATTTATGAGAACCCTGTCCACGGTCAGCAGATTTGAAAAGTCGCGAGGAACACAATGAGAACAGCATTTCTCAATTCGACCCATTGTCGCTGTGGCCGTCGGGATGGTTTCTAAAATGAAAAAAAAGCCTGACAGAAACAAAAGCAATTGATGGTGGCAGAACGGTTGGCACCGAGCTAAGGGAGAGAGAAAGGCACCAGTGTGCAGCGGGTAGTTCGACCGAGTGTATCGAGACACCCCGGGGGTGGTTGTCGTAATGATTTGTAATGTGGCGTATCTTTTTGCTGGGGATGATTTAAAATGTAATAAATTTATATTATTTGAACCATTCAATAATTTTAATTTATTTATAAATACTCCATCTCGCTCACGCTAGCAATCGGCCGATTAGTATTGATTTTAAAACTAATCACTTAAAAAGATACACGGGAAAAATATACGTAACTAAAAAATAAACATGTAGTTATCAACGGGACTCTAACTCGGAACATTCATTTACCGGTTAGTGAGACACGTATTATTTCCTAAATTTCTGTTTGCAATGAATCTCAAAAACCTCCTAGTAGTACAAGATAGTATAGTAAGGCTGGCATTGAAATACATTAATGTACGTATAACATTTTAAATAAAGATGACTTCTGAAAATGTACCCTTATTTTTTTAAGTAATATTAATTTTATGAATCCCGAAATAAGCACTCACATTTATATAAAACATGATTTAAATCTATAATATATATTACAGTATAAAATGTAATTATTTATAAAAAATTATCAAATTATCAATAGTATTATAAATGAATTTCTGCTTTTTGCACCGACAGAAAAGCAATCAGCCGTAGTCGATACTGTATAGCATTCTTTATAGCGTCTCTTGAATTGTACAAAACTATTTTTTACGTGTTAATTTTGTAATATATATATTCAATTAAAAATATTCTTGAAAAATACGAATAAAACATTCATATTATCATAATTTGACAGTTCTATCATAGATAAGAAACTGACCATAGAATGCGAAGGGATATGACCACGAGACATAGATGAGATGATAGGGTGACAGATGCTCAATATATTTGCCAGCCGTAATACGATTTCGCGGTTATATATTTATGTACTGTCATTGAATATATAAAAGAGAAAACACACTTCGTTTTTGTCCCGCTGGCGACTCACAGACCTGGCCGTTTAATCAAACATTATATAGCCAAAATGACACTCTAGACATTCTAGACGTCTAGAAAGTCATATAAAATAGACGGGGAGACGTAATATTATTATGGATTATTAAAATTTGATATTGATATAATAGTTATGCTTCTTATTTAATGTCATTTTCCCAATATTCAATTAGTAAATGCACATTACACATTTGCATACAGTGTATACATAATAGCATACTAATAACTGGCGTACCTGCCTCGGTGTGGCTAGCAATAAACCAAGCATATTATGCTTTTCAAATTGACAGGGCCTAGTAAAAAAAATACATTTAGCATTTTAGTATTTTCTGCAAAAATAACATTGGCAGCTTTCAAATCGTTTTGGTTCTCAGAACTCAAGACGGACGAAGCATTGTGCAGCCTAGGTACCCGCCTGCCTGCCCAACCGGCGGGCAGCGGTCGTTTACTGCAATTATTTTGCATTGTTTGCGCGGGCCGAACAAGTATGATTGAATTGTGAGCAAAGATTATTTTTTAAAAGTGTAATGAGAAGCCTCCCACGTTTCTTTTTATGAGTTTATTTTGTGGCCAACGTTCATTGAGGAAACTTAGTAAAATGAGTTTATTTCTATTTAATTTATTATTATTATTTATTTTCTAATTGCCTTTACAGAACAAAAATATGAACACTGAGAGAAGTGTGGGAAAGAATTTCGAAGCCTTTAAAATTAATATGGCGCTGTTAACGAAGGGTTAGAATTCATTGGACAGCTAAAATTTTGTAATAATTAAGGATCGAATGTATATTGTCCACGATATGCAGATGATGATAATCTGGAGAGAGATTTTCCACAGATGCAGAAGATAGATTATTCATATATACAGATGATAATAATCTGAAAGTACGGGTGGTGGAATATCATGGAAGGAAAAAAAAGGCGATCTCCGACTCGATGGACCGATCAGATCGAGAACGTAACTACGTTACTATCCTATTGCAGCGGCTCTTGCTTGAGTTGTAGGGGTATATAGTGATTTAATTATACGAATAATCATTGATATAATTGTCTATTCCTTGTAGCAACTGGATGTGTTGTACATTAAAACAGAAGAGCGTGGCGTTCTATAAATATTGAGTGATTACAATTAGTACTGTCATATGTTATGTGTAAATTGAATATGTTGTGTGAGTGAACTTAATGTACGTAGATATTAGGTATACATTATTTTTAATTTAAATTACAGTGACAAAATACAGTATAGGTATCCACTGAATTTTAAATGCATACGCAGGAAAAATGATGTGTACAAATTTTTACGATTAAAATTTTTAAATTTAAAACATATTATTGTACCTTTCGGGCCCAAGTTGTAAATACATGCATTGAAAAAAAAACAATACAACACATGTCTAGCGTGGTGAAGGCGTTTTGAACGCATGCACCAGGCACCAGGCACCAGTGTAACGTTGCAAGAGGTTTTGTTCGACACGATACATCGTGAAACTTCGAATTCAGTACATTTATATCTGGGAACACAGAGTTATGACCACTGCAAATGTAGGCAACAGAAGAAACTCACTCGCTTTCGGATTATGGGCGACATGCACGAGAACATTTAGTTTAGTTGCCCAAGCAAATCTGAGAATATATTGTGTGAAAATATGCTGTGAATATTATGAAGGAATTGTAACAACCGACTCTGAATATGGTAACAAATAATATATTTAGGAAACTAAAATCAGACATCTCATAGAGACAAAGCTATTTTTTATTATATTTAATGGAAAATATATGGGAGTATGGGGTAATTACAGGACTTACGATCTGTCTTCGGCTGGCTTAAGTGATCACTTTATAAATATATATACTCGCTTCGAGTATCGCTACATCATCGCCATCTATGAACCAAATTTGATAATTCATTTTCATCACAATTTATTATTTACATATTAAATTTCCATTCACACTATATAATACATCTCTAATATTTTTTTTTACAAACTAATGCCAGCATAATAACATAAATATAAATGCATTATTTAACTAAGCTAATTGGAAGCGAAAGAAAAAAGAAATCCATTTAACAATAAGAATTCGGAATGAACAATATTTTAACCGTTTTATGAAAAATTAAGAAAAATATCAGATCCTGCATCTCTTCATTTAAGCTAGCAGCAGAGACCCTTGAAGATGTAGGGCGTACTGGATGAAAAACGGGAAATCTACAGTTCAACTATTTTTAACTGCTGCAAATAATGAAAAAATAACCAATTTCATAGCTAACAAGACCTAGAGGAAGATGTTTAAATAAATAATATTCTTAGTTAAATACTATAACTACAATTATATTAGTGTTATGTTGGTCTATTGTGATATTATTACTATTTTTAAAAAATGTCCCAAGTACGTGTAATTTATTTTATATTAAAAGATTACATATAAATTAAATATAATAACATTAATTGATAAGAAAGAAACATCCACGCTATATGATTACGCGATCGCTGAACCATGTAAATGTACTAGTAATCATGACAATTTGCCCGCCTTATACCTCATTTTGATAAAAAATAAATATATAGTAATAACAATGTGATTATTATTGAAGATCTGAAAAAGGTGAATCAAAACTTGTTTGCCTTAAAAATTAGTGTCTTAACAAAACTTATTAAAAATACTAAAAGTAACAAATAACTAATAAGGATATCAGGCAACAGCATTAAGTTTGTACAAGAGTACTAGGTCAAACAATACAACTATGGAGGCAGAATCGAGGCAGAAGGCGTGTCCAGCTGAGTTGGGCAGTATTTGAAAGCTAAAGTATATATTCAAAGCCAAAATACCGCAATATCTAAAAAGTAAAGCAACAAGTAAACGACCAGTATATGCTCCCAGTACTTAGACGTGGGGCCTCACCGCCAATATCATATGCAAATTAAAAGTCGCCCAATGAGCAATAGAAAGACCTATGTTTGGAATATTTCTGAGAGATCGAGTATTTAACTTAAAGTTATTCCAGATTATATGTTGTCTAAATGATTTGCGTACTCAAGTAGCAACGTGCAGGACATATTTGTCGAAGATATAATTAAAGAGGAAGAAGGAGGGTTCTGGAATAGTGGCCTCGCACTGGTGTGAATAAGTGTGACGACATCAGAAGAGTGGTGGGAAACAAATATATGAGAAGAGGTGAAAACAGAGAAGGATTTGGTGATCCTTGGGAGTGGTCTATGTCCAGCATTATAGAGACTGGCTGATGATGATGATGATGATGATGATGATGAATATCTTTAATTTTTAATAAAAATAAAAGTTGCAACTTAACTTCAATTAAAAAAGTGATTTTATTAAAATTCATAATATTTTATTGGCTCTGTTTTTCTAAAAGAGTTGAATTTAAATTGTGCTGGCGCAATTTATATTATGACATTATAACATGGCGCCTCTGTATTTTCAAGAACTCTGCATCCCAGACATGAATGACAGACATTAAACTCTCAGGACAGCCTCTATTTCAGCAGAAGGAAGGGTTGTAGAACCGAACAGCCATTACTGTCTAAGTTTAGTGAACGGGCTTTGGCAGTGGTCATAAAGAATTCTGCACCAGAGATATTATTTAAAAAAAGTCTAAAAACATACCTTTTCAAAAAATCAAATAGCTAATAATAGCTCTATAAAATTTATCCAATGCTATTATTTTTAATAGCAAGGTAATGAAATTGTAGATATGAACTAAACGAACTTACGTTGTTTTAAATCTAATTATTGATTAGTGTACCTATAAGACAGTGGCGTGACTTTAGAAAATCTAGATTGATTCCGAATATTCTTTAATTAACACAACAGTGGGGCCGATCTAAGCTGACGTGGTGGACGTGGAATCATTTCTAGTCGATATGCGACGTCCTATCTACCGCAGATGAACAACTCAAAATGACAGGTGCGCGATGAGCCAAAATACGAACATCTGCGCATTGCACCGGTGTAGAAAATAAAATCCTCCCAAACTGTGAGATATCTCAAGTCTGCGTTTCACCCCACCTAAGTCGCAGGGGATGATTCAGTGAAGGATTTCTAAATCACAAAAACGTGCACTCATACTTTATTAAAATATTTATTTATTCAAAAAATGTTAGAAAATAAATTAAAATATTGTACATGATGTACTATATATAATTGCAATAATAAAAATAAATAGTATTTATGTAGATTAATAAATTTGTGTATAATGGCAAAGTAATTTTAAGATATTTTTTCTATTGCTGCTTTTAAATAATTTCAATTTACGTTGACTTAATTACATGTATTAAGCGTATGTTCTAGATGTTCTGATGAAGATATTGTGGTTTCGAAACCATCAGGTTAATAATATTTTATCATGTAGTGCATTTAATTTTATAAAACTATGAGATTTAAAAAAATATAGCTTATTTAATTGTAAAGACTATCTTAATAACGTGCTGGAATGTTTTTGTTTTAAGTTAATTTTTACAGAACAATTGTACACATTGTATATAAATATTTATCTATATATATATTATACATAATAGAGACAAATAACAAAAATCTCATTGTGTGCATCTCACTTTATTTTTTAAAGGGAATTTAATATATTAGGAGTGAATGCAACGCTATTCTTAGCATAGTGAACAAGATCATGAAGGGGTCACTCGTGTAGTTTAATTTGTAATGTAACTGTGAAAAGGAAATCATACTGGATTAATAATATAGCTTAAAGATGATTCATTACATTGTTTTGTAATGAAAAAATTAAACAGTTTTATTTTCTGTTTACATACCTATATAAAAAATAATATAAATATTTAAAAACAAATTAATATTATTAATATTACGTTCAATATTTTGCTAAAGCAATCGAATACATAAAAAATATTTACTCGAACCCCGGTAGCGACTAAAGATTTTTTTGTATATCTTTCTATTTGATTAATTTAATTCATATTAAAGTACCGCAGAACTATGTTCTAAATATGAAACTGCACAACAAAAATATGTTCTTAAAAAATAGAATTTTGAATAGTAAGAATGTGTTCTCCTCAATAATATAAGTTGTATCAATGTGGCCAAAATTTAATAAAAATAAATTGATAATTCTGGCGTCTGCAGTCGGTTTACTCAAAGGCATTTGTGATTCCGTAAAAATAATGTAGACGGCTTTCAAAAATAATGGAACAACAGATGTATTAATTTGAAAAAGTGTAACATATAGGTTCGAAAATTTGTCATGAAAAATACTGGCGGTAGTGTACTACTTCCCCGGATTGGAAATAGAGATCCAGGTTCGAATCCCGGTAGCGCAAAAATAATATTTTTCGACAAAATTGATTTTATGTGTATATATTTATAATTAATACATTCAATTAGTATTTAATTGAATTTTGCTTTACCAAATTTTTTGTTGTTGTTGATAATGTTGTAACTGAATAATATTTTTTTAATTATTATATTTCCGAGCCCCAGTTGAAGAAAGGCTTCTGCAGGAGATGAAGTATCCAAAAAAAAACCCTGGGAACAGAACGGCGACCTAACGCACCATCGCACATGCTCATTTTACAAAAGCACGAGACGCGCACGTCAGATTGGGTATTTCTCAATTCGGATACAATACCGATGCATGGATAGACACAAAATTTAAAAATAAAACAAATTCATCTGCAAAATTTTTCACAAATTTCTGATTGTTTTGTTTTGCGTTAGTCGTGCGTGTAAAATTGCAAAGTATTTTTTTAAACATTTTTTAAATGAGCTACATATTTGTTATTATTTTTAATAATTTTCAAGAACACAATTGGTTATCCACAGAGTGTTTTTGTTTGTTTATTTGTTAAATTTTTGCATTCGTTTTAAAGATCGAGAATTGATTCGATGACCGCATTTTTAATATCACATTTGTATGTTTTGATAGCAAAACGATGTTCTAAAGTATTAAAAATAAACAAAATAAATATACTTTTATCAATAATATTATTATTTAAAATAAGGTACATTTATTAATATGAATATTTCGTAGAATGGTGCTTTTGTTTGAAATGATAATATTATTTTGTTTAATATTTATTTTAGTAGGTATACTAGTTGAATCAAAAATAATCTTATCTATTGGATAATTCTAAGAATTATGAAAATCGTATCATATATCTGTATGAAAAACATTGTCCTCTTTCTCAGTCAGATTGATCAATTATGTTTTTATAGAAAAATCTATTATTATGGAAACTCATAATATCTTACAAATTTAAGCTTATCAAAGATTTTCAATTCGCACATGAATGGACAACAGCTAATTATTGACATGCTTAATTATGTGAAATGGCAATTTCTTTTTAAAAAGTTTGAATTCTTTTTAAATTATTTGTATCGTAGATAAATTACGTAGTAATTTTATGATAAACCGTTGTGAACCGAGCGATACAATATAAAATATATTATATTCGTACATAGTGAAAACAATAGAATGTAAAAGTGAGGTTAATACAATCGTGTGATTATAACTCAAGCCCTCTGATCGAGTTTAGTTCATGTTTTGAACTTCAGGTTATAAATACAGTGGGTATACGTTAACAGTGTGATAAATTGTTCATCACTCAGTACTCATAAGATTTTAAATTTAATAAATGTAATCTTGTACTCAATAAACTTTTTTTTTTTTTAAATGTAAATATTCACAGACCTATGTTCTGAATAATTACAACTTCACAATAAGAATGTGTTCTCCTAAAAATAATAAAGTTGTATCAATGTGTCCAAAATTTAATAAGAATGAATTGATAATTCTGGCGTCTGCTATCAGTTTACTCAAATGTATTTGAGATTCTGTAAAAATAAGGTAGATGGCTCTGTCAAATGATGGAACGATTAAATGTATTAATATCAAAAAGGTAACATATAGGGTCGAAAATTGTCGCTAAAAATAATGTCGCTGTAGCTTAGTTGAATAAAGCACCTTCCCCGGTTAGGAAAGAGATCCAGGTTCGAATCCCGGTGGCGCAACAACAATATTTTTCGATAAAATTGATTTTATATGTATATCTTTATAATTAATATATTTAATTCATATTTAAAATAAACTTTTCACTCGTATAATGGATACAGGCAATACAGGTTAGGAATGCAACATACATTGCTCTCTTTATTGTTTTGTCAATTCCAAAGACAGTGGCCGTGTTCGCAAACTGGCTACCATATGGCCGCACTATGGCCTTAACATAGCCGAAACAAAAGATTAGTTATTATTAGTATTTCTTTATTTCCATCAACGCGCCCTTGTGGGCTTGTACATGAGAATACATATCTAATTTAAATATATCAGTACATTTTTAATTTATATTTCAATACAACAGTTTATATATAACAGTTCAAATATAACACTTTAAATATAAAAATTTAAATATAACATAAAAAAAACTATGTTTAATTTACATACAAATATTTCTTCAGTTCAAATATGTTCTTGCAACGAAAAATGTCAATGAAATTCAACTTGTTACCAAGCCGATGCATCCGCAATATTGGCGAGTTAACAGCATAGTTGTCTCTATATGTAACCTATAAAGAACACTTCATGTTGTCTCGTTTCAGTTGGCACTGTATACGAAACCATTTGTAACAACTCAGGGCAGTCCAACATGCTATTGATCATTTTATATAGATATCGCTCACATCTTTTCCCCAATTTATATTTTCTATCTGAATATGCAATTTAAAATTGATAAATCTCAGAATTATAGAATTATTCATATTGCGTCTAATAAAAATTGTTCAAGTGAACTTGCATTGATATTTTAGATTTATGTAATTCATTTTGACACATTATTTAAAAAAAATTTAAAGTCAATGTTAAGCACGTAAAATTTGACCTGCATCTCAACAAAACCAGTAATATGCAGCTAAGAGTTAATATTCTAATAATATATAATCTATAGTGCAAGTCTTCAACTTGGGACAGAAGAACCAGACCAGCGAAGTTAGGCGAATGAGATGATCGGAAAGGGTAACGGGAAGGGCAATCAGGAATTCTTTCACAGAAAATTAAATTAAAACTGACTATTGTAGAAAGAGCTATAGAACGAGCAACACTGAGAAATTGGAAGACTGACTTTGATTAATAAAGAAATCAACCAGACCAGTGACGTCCCTACGTAAAGTGCCGCCCTTAAGAAAATTTTAGGATACCGCCCCTACTATTTTTATTCAACCACGAACCTATCCCTATATATGTGTATTGTTTAAATTAATACTACATTTAGAAATTGTATTATTTTATGACCGGGTTCATTAGCTTTCTGGTTAAAAAATGCAATACTGCTTCATTGAGCCGAACTTTTAGTGTCGTTTTATTGGCCAAACCATTTGAAATTTTACCAACATATTTTCTATCTGATGATTTTTACACAATTAAGTAGTGGAGCATTTTAGAAAGGAGCTTTTTTATAGTGTTTAAAAAAAATGCATTTTGAAAATGTTCAAAATGTGCAATAATTTAAAGCAACGCGTTCACAGTTGGGTTTATTGAAAAACGCTCGGATTATCAATATCCACGTGTGACGTCACATTTCTCGTATGTACCGGCCAGTACTAACAATATTAGTACTAGTGTGTCTAGTACCGAGTTGTCGATGTGACGTCACACGATAAACCGATCGTTTTTAAAACACGCAACTTGGAATATGTGTAATTCTGTAATAATTTAAGATATCGAAAAATTCTTTCAGTTTTGTAAATTAAATTATTCAAGGATTTTTATTTATAAATGAAAAATAAAATACTCCTAGTAGCGAGTAATGAACTCTTAAAGTGTCTATAATATTTGTTTTCTGATTTCAACATACGTGACGATAATTCTAATATTTTTATTATATTTTCAGCTTCCAATTTGCCGCTCTTAGGCATCGCCTTACTTGCCTACGCCCTTAAGACACCCCTGAACTAGACAATCGCCAAACTGAAGTCGGATAATGCTTCTCAGGTTGTGAGGCTTATTGATGGGAGGTGGATCTGGAATAGTGGCGCTTATAATTAGGCAGTAGAAGCAGAGTTCCACCACAAATATGTTGGATAGACTAGCTGAAGGAGATGCGCACTGCACAAGTGACAGAGAGATGGGTGCGAAAAATGGGTGATGATGAAAAAGATATGTTAATATCTTGCTGAAATTTTCACGGTGTCAACATTTTACATTTATTTAACTACCATAGTTAAATTAAGCATAACAGTTTACAACGAAAAAAAGGAAAAAATAATTACAAAAAAATATTAATCCTCTAGACAATGCGTTCTTGGTATTTCATGTTATTTAAACTGTCCCTTAAAGCTAGTACCTGCATTATTTTTACAGTAATGCCAGTTTATTTATTCAGACATAACTGTTATTTTTATGAAAAGATTAGATTCTTTTAGGAAAAGTAAGTATTTGCCTCACTCTTAAGTAAATGCCTTGTCTAACTCATCGTAAAAATATTTACCTAGGTACTACATTTGAAAACTAAAAGGTTTTTTTACTGAATATTATTAAAATTTTTAATTAAAAAATGTATCCGCTCTAACTGTAATCATACCTAACACTAAAATAAACATAATTATGCAGAAAGCAGCCAATCCACAATTTTGAAAAAATGCGATATTATCTTATCTATATTCTGCCAGGGCCGCTTTCGTACAAATATTAAAAAAAAAATTCAAACAATTTTTATTTTTATTTAACCACTTAAATATTAATTCATACATCAACCGTTTTCGGAATCAACCATTTACTTCTTCGGGATGTCAAATTATCTAACCAAAAATATAATATATTGAATATGAAAATTATATTTTTGGTTAGTTAATTTAACATCCCAAAGAAGGAAATGCTTATTTCCGAACCCGGTTGGTTAATTAATTTATATTTAAGTTGATAAAAAAAAAATAAAAACAAAAAATAATAATATTAACCAAAAAGTTATTGCAAATATTATAAATAAAAATAATTACCATCTGAAAAATTTGTCGATCGTAAAATCCTCATTTTAAAATGTAAAAATACTTCATAATAAGCAAAAACACCAAAAATGATTCTTAAATCCTCTTAAAACTCATAAAAAACTCGGTACTCATATATAAAAATATATTAATATATATTTGAAAATTAAAATAATCTCAAGTTAGAAAGATTTGATTATTCTCATTTTTGATAAAAGTGCTTTTATCTTAGTATGATTTTTCAGTGGTTTTCTGCGTAACTACGTTCAATTATAATTCTTTTTCAATCAAGCCATATTCCTAGCGACGATATAGTCTCTAGACTTATCTTTCACTTTTTACTTTTATATCTTCTATAGATTCCTAATATACTCATTGATTTTTAACCCCCTTTAAAAAATGCACTATTTGTTCTTTACGAGTTTCGCGAGATCCTTTGCCCCGAATTCTTGGAGCAGCATCCATAATAATTGTTTGCAAGTCCCAGGGGTCGGTTGCCAATTTATTAAAAAGGGTCTTTCTACCTGGTTGTTAAGAGGGATGACAAATGTCTTTTTAGATAATATTAATCATGACATATAGAATTTTAGTATTTGTCAAAATAATTATTTTATCTGGTCCGAATTAATATTGTTGAAGAAGCAGTACCATAAGGCGAGACAGAGCTTGGGCATACATGAAGTTAGTAGAAGCGGATGACAGAAATATGCGAAGTTGCTTAATCTAGGTGAATATGATTATAATATGTATGAAAAATATATGATGAAAATATAGTATAAGTCATCAGGAAAACTAAGTATTTAAAACTATTAAGAATTTATCACATTAAGGTGAATTTCTACCGGACTAGTCGAGTTCCGTGACATCAACATGTGATGTTTATCCTCCCTTTTTGGAAGTTCATGATTTCCATAGCTTCTCAATCAAAATGAAAACGAGCCTCACGTCAAATTGATACCATACGAATGGATATTGTACCTATATCCTGATATAACTAATCTATGTCAGTAAATTATATACCAATTATAATACATACGTATTTTCTAATTATACTATTAAATAATAATAAAATAAATACCAGATATCTCAGAGACGAAGCTATTTTTATTATATTTAATGAAAAATATACAGGAGTATGGGGTGATTACAGGGCTTACGACCTGTCTTTGGCTGGCTTAAGTGATCACTTTATATAAATATAACGATAATCATTCTAAACCCATTAATCTCCACATCTATCAAATTTAAAAAAAATTGTATATATGTTAATATATGGACTCGTTTCGAGTACCACTACACAATCGACATCTATGGATCAAATTTGATAACTAATTTTTCCTATGAAATAGCATATATGTCAACTCAATGAGAATTCGATGATTTATGAAATCTATTTAAAGCAATATTTTTGATCTGTAAAAGTGTTCTTGGACATATTCAAATATTGTTAAAGTAAAATAAAAAGTTAACTGTGAATGAAAGACACTCAACTTTATAATATTCTAAAAGGATTAATTAATGCACGCGTTGCTTTATTGAGTGGAATCGAAGCGGGAGTTCATAATTCTCATAACGATTCTGGGATAGGGTGGGACCCTTTGGGGTTTCCTTAATTTAAAACTCCCTTCGTTCTGTAGTGACTTGAAGGTGTGAAGCGTGGAATCTCCTTCAAATTGGGAGAAATGTTGGATAGTTTTGAGAGTAAAGAACTGCGAGGAATTTATAGATGAGGAGAAAATAAGATACAGTGACGAGTTGTATACTATTGAACTACAGCGAGCGCGTCAAGTCTAGAGGATGCAGATAGCGCGGAACCCAAAAAGAATCCTTAATGGAAAACCAGGTGGTCAAGGAATATGAAGACTCCGGCTTCGCTGGAAGGATAACTAAAATAAGAAAGCAGTAAAGCTGCTATAGATTCCGAACTGGTCGATATCGGTCGCGGTACCATTGGATAAAATATAAAATAAGCACGTATTACATATCATCAAAATCATCTTAATTGATTCGGCGGGTACTTTGTACTTAGCAGTATCGAATATAATACATAACTAAATGTCAGGCGGGTGCAGTTAGTACATTGAAATAAGTTATATGTAGCTATATATAATGGGAAATATAGAAAAATTACATGTTTATCTGACGAAATACTATGATATATTAAAATCCAAATAATGTGATCAAAATTGTGATAAGAATATTACGAAATACCATATACACGAAATAAAGTGTATATATATAGGAGAAAGATTTGGAACATTAGTTTCCGATGAGGAGCATTCTACACAAATTCTCGGTGGAAACATAAATCCGATAGTTTATGACACATTTGCGCAACAGTAAAAGTATTTACACTTAGAAAATTATTTTTTTGTGTAAACAATACGTATTTTTTACACGAGTGCATATTATATTGTCAGCGATAAAATTTTCGTTCCAATCGAGACATTAAAAATAAAGTCGCGGAGTTGTTTGATTGCGTAAGCGTCACAAAGTGATCACGTGGGTGACACAAAAATGAAAATATTGTAACAAGAAATTTGCGCTAGTTCATGTCTATACATTTGGTGGTCTGTGCGAAATACATATTTTATTTCGACTTAATTCGCAGATATTTTATTTAAGTATCTACAAATTATTTAAAAGTACTGACTGCACACCGCTGCTAAATGAGTGAGAAATATATTGCTAAAATGAGTTTATTTAAAAAACCATTGTGTATATTTTCCATATCCTTCTACACGACTAATCCACCTAAGCAACCCTTCTTGACCCTATTTAGTACGTAATAGTCGACATTACAATCTGGGTAGATTTTATCATAAATAGATATCAAAAGTTATAGAAAATAAATATATTTATTATAAAGATATACATATAAAATCAATTTTATCGAAAAATACTGTTGTTGCGCCACCGGGACACGAATCTGGATCTCTTTCCTAACCGGGGAAGGTGCTTTATCCAACTAAGCTACAGCGACACCATCTTTAGCGACAATTTTTCGACCCTATTTGATATTAATACATTTAATCGTTTCATCATTTGACAGAGCCATCTACCTTATTTTTACAGAATCTCAAATACCTTTGAGTAAACTGATAGCAGACGCCAGAATTATCAATTCATTTTTATTAAATTTTGGACACATTGATACAACTTTATTATTTAGTAGAACACATTCTTATTGTGAAGTTGTAATTATTCAGAACATAGGTCTGTGATATTTTAAATATGAATTAAATATATTAATTATAAAGATATACATATAAAATCAATTTTATCGAAAAATACTGTTGTCCCGGTGGTGCAACAACATATGTATATCTTTATAATTAATATATTTAATTAATATTTAAAATATCACAGACCGTCTGTTCTGAATAATTACAACTTCACAATAAGAATGTGTTCTACTAAATTATAGAAAATACACAGAAAAATCTATCTATCGAAATATAACGATCCGGATTCGAGTCCTGGTGTAATAAACTATGTTTTTCGTTAAATAGATTTTTTTCTGTGCATATAAGCGATGAATGACAATGTTCTACGGTCGCAATTTTACTATAAAAATGTCATTGATAGAATCGGCGTCAACTTTATAAAGTTTCATTATAATGAATGGACATAAATAAAACAAAGTTATAACTCTACTTGACTTTGTTTAATGATGATGAATTTATTTGATGAGATGTTCACTCGAAACTCTAGTAGTGCAAATAAACTCAAGCAGTGTTGCAACATTGTTTTTATTTACATCCATCCAAAATGTCACTTTATTAAAAGTAAATAAAAATAGATTTGTCGCAGATACCTGTCACTGAAATTTATTGCTTTGGTGGAAATAAACCTTCAATTCTTAATGTCTTTGCTGTTTCGACATACCATTCTACATTCATATATCTTGACATGCACGCTCGTCGAATGTTGAACCTTTTAACAGGGATTACTCCAATATCTGGTTTTACTTGATTACGATAGGTTATTCGTGGATATCCTGTGTGCCTCCGATACTCGCGTGATAATACAAAAATAAAGAACATTAACAAATAATTTTAAATTACTTTTCTTTTAATCGTAAAATTCACTGCCTTTATCGAACATTAATTTATTTACTTATGAAGACCTGAATTAGATGACGTCTGCGTAACGTGTTTATGAAATAATAAATATCATCTAAAGAATGAATAAATTATAAATAAATATAAAGTTAATTGTAGAATACTAAAATGTTTAAAACGTGTCGTTTATGTATGGTTATGTGGAATATATAAATGACGAGAGAATGGTTAAGAAATACGCGAGTGTTGGTGGCACTAGAAGATTTGGTGATCAAGTAAATAAGATGGTCCTGTAACAGTCGACAGACATGTATGAAAAAATATCTGAATATATTTATTTTATTTGTAACTATATAATACAATGTAAAAATCTGTTTGGACTGTGTCCGTCTCACTGGAGAAATTCTGCGTCGAGACGGACATAGTTTACAAGCAATTGTTCAATTAATTAGAATTACAAGTAGTAGATAGAATTACATTTATTACTAGAACAATTTTATAGTGGACATAATTTTTGTTTCACTTTGTAGCAATAATTAATATAGGTATGAGTCAATATGTTTGGGTGAGTATATGAGGTAAGAGTAGTATGTCAGGACAGAAGAGTATGGAGCTCTATCCTCTCTGTTCCCTCGGGCAAACGGCGTGTTAGTTACTTAGTTAGAAATATTATTTTTCTACTTATATTCGTTTGAAGTAAAAAGACTCGAGTCAGTCTTGAATCGACAAAATACAATAAAATAATTTTTTAGCATTATTTGAATATGTCCAAGAACACACGATTGCTGGATTTTCACCTACAAAAGCACTGTTATTAAACAAATAATAGATATCTGTAATTATCCATACTTCCATATTTTTCTATTAAATATAATAAAAAGTAGCTTCATCTCTACGAGATATCTATTATTTTTTTTTTTTTTTTTTTTTTTTTTTTTTTATCCCGGTAGCCGCAACAACAATGTTTTTATTTTTCGATAATATTGATTTTGTATGTATATCTTTATAATTAATACATTTAATTCATATTTAATTTATCTATTATTTATTTAAATAATTTATTGGCTATTTGAATAATGGATAATTATTTCAATCCTTTGTCAAGTGTCGTTTCTGTCTTAGAGATACATTACCGTCCACCTCTGCTTTCGTGTTGTGATATTGATATTTGATCACGTGTGATACGACTAATCCATAGCAACCTGACGTGTTATTAAATCATTCAACCCCCATCCCATATACGAAATGCGTCGATAAATTAACCACTATTAGAAGACAGGGCCAACTTAAAAAGTGCTAATCATGCCCTTTGTGCAGAGGGCGCTTCCTCGCATAAAAAGCTAAGTAAAGACGGCGTCGTTATTTTTTACAAAAATAAAAAAAAACGATTTATATGATGACGGGAAATCACGACATGTTGTGTCGTGAGCGAGGCGATTATAACATGAGTTGAATTTATACTAAATTTCGTGCCGATAACAATATGGGTGCAGAAAGGGGACCTCAAATAATATCACTTTTCTTGACTCGAGTCTGGGAAATTTATGAAATGTTCATTTGTCAATAATAGTAATCATTATTGACGTCTACACACTTTGCCTACTTGGGGCTTAACGTTTTTGGATAGGAATATTATGGTGTAGAAACAGAAATAAAAATAGTAACATAATAATATACTAATTTAATGTATTAATTATAAATATATACATATAAAATCAATTTTGTCGAAAAATATTGTTTTTGCGCTACCAGGATTCGAACCTGGATCTCTATTTCCAATCCGGGGAAGTACACTACCAATTGTGTTTTAGCACCAGTATTTTTCATGACAAATTTTCGAACCTATATATTACACTTTTTCAAATTAATACATCTTTCGTTCCATTAATAACATAATAATATATTTGTTTCTTTTTAGCACTTGCAAAAATTAATAGGTACACATAGACATAATAATACTAAGCATATAACATTTTAAAATAAAATAAATGAAAATACGTAAAAGCAACTTTATTTATTACTTATTAAATTTGGATTGTAATTTTTGGTAAGACATCTACTTTTTCATCTTTTTATTTGTAATGAATTTTAAAAACCTTTAAAAAAAATAGTTTATTGATTTTTAATTATCGGTGAACTATGCGATAATAATTGTAAATTCGCAATATATTCTAGTTTAATTAAATATTAATTAACAATATTTAGTTGTTAACTATATTTAGTTATGTGACATTCTTATTGATCTTGCAAATAATTCACTATCTTAGTTAGTCTTAGTGATCGAGGGGTCAGGCCATATTTAAGAGACCACCAAGTTAGCCCTATTTTCATAACACAAGCGTTTTGCTTAGTTTGAAAATAGTAAGAATATTGATGTGTATTCTACGTATAAATAATTTATATTTATTAAAATACTTACTAGATAATAATAAACTAAACATTTTCATTTAAAGTAGGCTTTTTTATTTATTAATAGGTACTAAATTATTACAACGTATTTTGCGTTTTATATCAACATTCGACAAAAACGTTCGTAAATAAAACCTTCCCCTCCTAAAATTTAAATAACTTCACAAACCCTTCGTGGAATGAAGAATAGGGCAGTGGGTGATCAGGACATGATCAATGTATATTATTTGATGATCTCTAAAAACATCACGCAAGATGGTTTCAAGGTAAAAGCTGTCTAATTGATTAATTGGTAGCGGGAACTTTTGACATGTAGAAAACTAATCCATTTCGAATGAGTCAACAAAGGAGCGAGCCAGAACGTTATACAAAGAGATTGTTAAAATAGCAAATTGATTTTGTAGTTAAATTAAGGAAAGACAAAATCATCATTATAATTCTGGACTGATGCTCATGTCTTTATTTGAAAATATAATTTTTCATAGACATAAATTTAACAAAGTAATTAATCCGCAATAAAAACAATTGACAGAAAAAATTGATTAAGAATATATCTAATGCTTTTGAATTTCAAGAATGCGTTCGTTGAAAACATATATTTTTCTATTAAATATCCCATCTATTATTGCAACATTTATTGTCGAATTATGAATTTCTTTATTGAAATATTTGAAAAATAATGCTTAACAAGAAGCATATCAAAATTAGAATATTATAAAAAATACGCCGAAAAGACATCAGCTCTTCAAAACCATATGATAATATTATGTATTATAAATTATGAACAAGCTTAATTCTATATAATCTAGATTACATTGTAGATACATTATTATATTACAAATTACTATATATGAACTACATAGATTTTAAAATGAGTTATAAAAACTTAGTTTTAATCCAAAGTTTCTGCTATTTATGGTTATGCTGTATGTAGTCGATGTATGGATTACCCAATGTTAACAAAAAATAGCAGTAAAATATCAATATTTAAGACATTGATAAACGACAGAAACATAAATAAATAAAACTTCAAATGTTAAGAGCAAAATAATAAATAGACAAGTCTTGTTTTGGGATTGTTGGGTAAATGATATCAAATTCAAGATAAATTATATTTTTAATAGTAATACGAAGATCAGACTACATTTTATTTTGTATGTTAGTATAAATACACGACTTGGTAGATTTAAGATCAATTTAAATAAGAAAAAATAATTACTTAATGTTTAGAGAATATTTAAATCGTTTGATTCCAAAAATTCATCATAAAGGGTACCATTATTTTTGAGTAAGTCTTACCAATTTTTATTTTATATAATTTATTAAGAGGTATTTGAACTATGTTGTTTAGTTTGTACGGCATTGCATGTTATGATATGAAAACCATTTTATTTATTTAAGTTAATTAATACATTTAAGGACTTTAGAACTCAATTGTGCATTTGTAAAAGCAGTGTATGTTATAAAAATACGTGAACAAAGTGCATTTGTTTATTATTGAAAAGTGCACTAATTACTTTGATGTGCGATAATCATTATTTAACAAACTTGATACAGATTGATATCCGATTAGGCCATCGCCAGAAAAAAATGAGGTCCTCTTTTACAGAACCTCCATTCTGTTTCCGGTGTTTTGTGTGATATCAACGAAAAACGTTTCGGAAACGGAAATCGCCGATTCGATATCTAGGCGGCATTCAAATTTGAATGGGTCGAATTCCCTTCTCGATTGGAAAAACAAAAAAAGATCGCACTGTTTATTGGGCAGACGCGGAAAAATACGCGACCGCGCGCCTATACAACTCGCTACCAAATGGACGACATGGAACGTTAGAGAAATATTCACCAAAGGCGAGATCTGCGCGTTTCAAGTCGCGTGGCAGTCCTCCCCGTAAGGGACAAAAGGGTGAGCTTCCTTATTACGCGAGAGTAGATGGAGCAATCGCTAGGTTCTCGGCTTTTGATGTGTTTGCCGCTTGATTACTGCGACCCGCGTGCGTGCAATGTTAACGTGCCCGCGGAAAAACTGTGAAATCGGGAGTGACAAAACAGGTGGTGTGTTATTTTTTTATTTGTGCGTAAACACATACGTACGCACTCACACACTTGTCGGTACACGCGGCCGCCCGACGGATACGATATTTTTACGCACCGGATGTTTGACGCAAAATCGTAATGAAAGGAGAAATGGGACTGAGAATGTATGCGCTGAACGTAACAATGTAATTCGATATCTTATCAGAGGTTAAATATTTAAAAAAAATAATGAGTAAGAATTGGCTATACATACATGTAGAGTAAATGAATTATAAATTGCTAGCTTTCAAAATTATGAATTAATAAAATAGTACTCTTGTGGTTAAGACTACACATCGCGTGCGCGCATATTGTATTGGGTTGTCTAATAAGTCTTTGCGGTTTTGTTAAATTATTTACTATAAAAACAAATTTTTAAACAAAAATTACATCAATGGTGTATTCAGGACCAATTTGTCGATGCGCTTTCTATAAAAAAAATCGGCTGGTCTGGTGTTGAAATAGTTATCTAGCCAATTTCTGAGGCCATCGTCGTTATTAAACGTAACACATTTGATTAGAGAGCGACCGAAAAAGGTAACACTTTGACATCTAGGTAGGGACTGTAGGGCGGATACAGTAAAATTTCTCGGTTAACCTCCTGGATGACCATTTTAACTTTGACTAAAGGCAAAAATAAATGTTTTGAAAATGTTCGTTTTTCTCATACTAGCATTATTATTGTGAAGCCCAAAAATTAAGAAAAACTAAACATATAGGAAAACGGTGTTTTAAAGTAGAAAATAGCATTTTTTAAAAAACACCGAATAGACTTATTAGCCTATCAAATATATAGTTTACTAAGAATACAGAAAGATATTTCATTTTATTACATTTATTCTCGACATTTCTAAGTTTAATTTGTTATAAACCGATTTTTTAGCGTAACACTTTGTGTGAGTAGGTAGTTGAAAATTATTATTATTTTGAATTACATATTTTTATCTACCTTCTGAGACGTGAAAGGGCAATTTATAATATTATTAAGGAGAACACATTCTTATAGTGAAGTTGTAATTATTTAGAACATACGTCTGTGATATTTTAAATACTAATTAAATGTATTAATTAGAAAGATGTACATATAAAATCAATATTATTAAAAAATGTTGTTGCGCCACCGCGATTCGAACCTGCGTACTTGGATAATGCACCTTCCCCAGTTTGGACAGAGATCCAGGTCCGAATCCTGGTGGCGCAACAACCATATTTTACGATAAAATCGATTTTATATGTATATATTTCTAATTAATACATTTAATAAGTATTTTTTATATTAGAAATACATGGAGGAATGGGTAATTACAGGATACTTCTATATCATTCCATTAAAAAAAAATAATAATAAATAGCTTCGTCTCTATGAGACTTCTATTATTTATTTAATAACAATGTCTTTGTATTTAAAAATCCAGTAAATGTTGTCATTGGGTATATTCAAATATTGCTAATTAATTAATTGATTAATTAACGATAAAGATATAAGTTTGAGACGTTTTTAGCTTAATAAGCTTACGCGTGAGCGTGCATAAACTAAACGTTAATTTATTTGTATTTAATCTGTATGATTCAGAGGAATTCTATTAGCAACAGATGCTAGCGATTTTTGAAACACGAAATGAAATTTTCAAGTGATTTATGGAAATGGAATTATTATAACATGACAATAAATTAAGAATCGTTCGGCTTTTACGTTCGAGGTCGCTGTAAAATGCTCCGTTAATTAAAGGTATGGTGTTGTATTATAAAATCGAGAACCAGCCTTTTGCACGCTACCCCTGACCTAACTATGAATAACTGAAAATTAATACCTTCAGATTGTTGATTAGATTTCGTAAAGCTTTCGGTATATTAATTGCAATTTCATAATTCATTTTACAATCTACATCATATTTTAGTTAACCGTACTGTGCACTATTTAAGAAAATTTTGCGATATAGAATAATAAGTTAGGGAGACACACCACCTAGATAAAGGGTGTTTTTTTAGAGGTTTATTTTTCGAATTTGCAACACTTTTTCCAGCGACAGCCAGTTTGACAGCTGATAGCTGATTTGTGCTCTATTTGGTTTGCCATTTCATTATGAATAGACTTACGCCAGAACAACGCTTGTAAATTGTGCAAATTTATTCCGAAACTCGTGCTTCAGTTCGCGAAACTTACCGTACTCTACGTCAATTTTACGATCGATATAATTGTTCATCCGATCAAGTAATTCGAATAACCATGGATCGTTTTCGCACCACGCATACTCTAATTGATAATATGCATTTACAGAGATATCTAACAGTGCGCACCGAAGAAGCTGTTGCTGCAATGGAGTGTAGTGTTGAGGGGGACCCAAATGAGTCTATTCGTTATCATGCACAGCAATTGGAGCTCGGTTTATGAGCTTACAAGATCTAGCTCATGCAAGAATTGAATCCGTAAGCAGACGTACTACGCAAAGCTACGTAGTTAATGAAAATATTATTTAGATACAGGGTGACAAGTAAATTTACGAAATAAACAGATATACGTAGTGTCTCCTTGCCTGTTAAACTTGTACACTGACAAGGAGTTTAATGCAGAATCGATAAACTGGTCGAAAAAAATCTATAAGTACAAACATTTTTATAAATTGCTTTGACTTCCCTCTTGATTGAGGATCGCAATCATCATTTGCCTATGTTCTTTTACTTTTCTCGTAATTCTGCAGATCTAAGGTCTGTTGCCTTATACAGTTGTGGTCGGTTCAATGGGTGAGAAATCTTCATCTTTTTTTTCGTCCTTTGACATGGCCCACCATAACAATCTTCTCCAAGCTATCTTTCCTTCTCACAAGATGCCCAAAAAATTTAAGGATTCGTCTCAGGCAAAAGGTTGAGTCTATTTTTGATGTTTAGTTCCTGCAGAATGGAGACATTTGTGCATCTCGCCGTCCATGGTATACGCATTATGTGTCTTCAGTACCACATCTCAAAGACACCAATTCATCTTCTCTCCCTTGCTTTCAGAGTCTATGATTCCACACCATACAAAAATATAGAACGCACCAGAGACTGTACAAGCCTGACCTTCATTGTCTGTAAATAATGTAGTAAAATAACAATGGTATGGGCGCTGTAACACAGTAGTGCAAATTAACTGACTTACCATCTCGCCATTTTTCCACGATAGGCAGAGAGGATGGAGCGCCAAATTCTTCTGTTCCGATGTACAATTCTCGCTTCATTCACATTCATATATCCTTTATATTTTCTCATCGTTTACTGTAGCTTCTAATAGGACTATCTTCTAGTTATTTAACTTGGTTATTACCAAATTTTTTCGCGGATGTTCCTATTTCTGGTATCATCAATGTTCGCATTATTTGTTTTTTACCATTATCTCTGCATTCATTCACTCATTTCACATAGCCCATGGTCAACCATATGCGTGTCTCGTCTTTTCCCTTATGGGAGTAGTGATAGCATCCCTTCTATAGCTGTTTTGTGAGCCGACAACATCATTGTTATGTGCTTTATATATGAAATTGCTACCTGTATGTTTTTTATTTTATTTTTATTGTGAAAACTTATGACTGTATTAAATGTATGTATGTATGCATTACTGTGAGACTTTATATGTATGTATGTATATATTACTGTGAGACTTTATGATGGTATCAAACCTTGACTATATAAACATTGCTTAATTTTCATATACGTACTATTTTTCTCATGTTATTTATTTTTTAATCCACAAATAAGATTATTAAGACAAAATATTAAATTAATTTGTAAGCTAGCTTTCATGTATCAATTCGCACTTGCGCTTTGATGAATAAAAAATTCAATATAAAATTGCGTCTAAATTCTAGCTTGTTGAGTGGAACCGATAAGGAAGTTCATAGTTCTTAAACGGTTCCGGGAAAGGGTCGGTTTCCTTCAGCCCATGGTTATTAATTAAATCTAGGCACTGATAGAGAATTCCGAACATCTCTCAAGATGTCCAAAAAATTGAAAAATTTGTCGTAGTCGAGTCGTAGATAATGTCAGATTAATTAATAACCGTATCGTTAAAAACTGATTACTAAATGTGGTGCCTTATATCAAGTCATTGTGCATAGAAACGCTAGTATGAATTTGATTTTTCATTTTTGGTATAGCCATTTTGTTGTTCATGGTGTTTCTGTTGCCATTATAATGATTTACGACAGCGATATTAATGATGAAAATATTGCCTTAACTTAAGGGTAGTTGCCTAACAGCAAGCAAGGCGCACTTACAGGAAAGGTCAGATGAATATGTACTTTTGGGTTGTTTTTTTTTAGCCATTGTTATAGGATTACGGTGATATTTTAGCGATTTACTTCATGTGAGCAACTTATAAATCATAATATATGGTTGTCAGAATTTTAGTATTCAGAATGTTCCTTAAATCATTAAAAACATGCTGTAATGTTTTTTTTGTTTTGTGACAAAATTAATTTTGATAATAATAATGATTACATTACTTTTTTTTAGTATAATGTCAAGACCAAACTGGCTGGTTTTAATGTCGTGGAAAGATTCACTTTATAATATGGACACTGATGTGGATTCTCACAGAGAGAGTGAGGTTTTAGGAGTTGATATCTTAAGAGACTAGCGAGAGTAACATTGTCCGATAGAGTTAGAAGCACCGCAACTAAGGGGATTCTTGGTATGCAACCCCAAATTTTACATAAATAAATGTCTTAATTTAGTTGGCCTGGACACTTTTTTCCAGAGGAATAACTACCAAGGTGCATCTTCTTGGTTACTCCGGTGGGAAGGCGGGTTAAGGGAGTCGGGCGCCCCTGAATAAATACTAACATATTCTTTATGAAGACAGATTGGCATCTGACCAAGTTTAGATCAAAAATCTTTTGTGCAATTTAAGGACCAATTTGTGCTCTAGGGGAGAAAAAAAAAAAAAACATTAATAAACTAGTATAATTCTACTGGTAGAACCTGAGCTGACCACGTCACTAATAAATATCTATACAGACGTATAATTAAGTCAAGAGAATGAATAACAACTATCAATGAAAGATTCATACTTCGCAAACATCTCCTCAACGAATAATATGATCAGCAATATTTTAATATGTCCAAGATCACACACAAAGGCACTGTTATTAAATATATAATAGATACGAAGCTATTTTTTATTATTTTTATTATGAAGTATGGGTAATTACGGAGCTTACGTCCAGTCTTTGGCTGGCTTAAGTGATCACTTTATACAAATATAACGTTCACCATTCTCACCCATAAATCAATCTCCATATCTATAATTTTTTTGGAAGTTGTATATGTTTTTTACAGACGTATTCTAGTATTATGACAAACATTTTACAGATAAAGAATATTGCTTTAAATAATTTAAAAAAATAATTAGATTGTAATTGTGACATATATGCTGTTTCAGGGAAATGAATATCAAATTTAATCCATAGATGGCGATGATGCAGTTGTACTCGTAGTATTTCCACATAGTAACATATATACAACTTCCAAAATGGTGATTGATTAATGGGCGAGAATTGTAAACGTTATATTTGTATAAAGTGATCACCCAAGTTAGCCAAAGACAGGTCATAAGCCCTGTAATTACCCATACTTCCATATCTTTCTTTTATATATAATAAAAAATAGCTTCGTCTATATATCTATATCATGACATGGCGCAAAAATCATCCTCTGTTTTGCACTGTCATGAATAATGAGTGTTTTTTTAAAATTATTATATTTTTTTGTGTGCGCTATAATGCCAAATCATGTGTGCAGAGGAAACATTGGAAACCTTGTCATGACTTGTTGAAAATCTTGATCGTAAGTCATCGTCAATAAGAATTTGTTACATATAGCAAGGACTAACGGTGCGTAATAGAGTGCTGGTGCCAATACTAATGCATATATGAAAGTGAAGCCTATAATTGGGAAATCAAGGTCAAAAGTTAACTAAATGCGGTGGAAATGTAGTCGCTCAGGCGTGTGTGTAAAATTTGCATTTATACGATAGTAAATACTAATTAAATGTATTAATTAGAAAGATATACATATAAAATCAATTCTATCGAAAAATATTGTTGTTGCTTCCGGGATTTAAAATATCAAAGACCGTCTGTTCTGAATAATTACAACTTCACAATAAGAATGTGTTCTCCTTAATAATATAGCATAGTCAATAGAGTGACAGAAGGGTCGCTAAGATGCATGAGCGAGGAGTGATAAATATAACACAAATAAAGATCGTCCGCGCAGGATCTGGCATATTAATCCAGATATTGTAAAACGGTCTCATTAAAAGCATTATGTATGTACGAAGAGTGTGGCGGTCTATCGTATCCCCGCGGGGAAACGGCATGGTGATGAATTAGTTAGTTAATTAGTTACTCCTGACTAAGCGCGCCTATTCTATCAACCCCGTCAAACCTCTGGAACTATTTTTTTTTAAATATCTGTTCCTTTATCAGGAAGTGAGACGAAGGCCATTAAAGGCACGTGAATTAGCCTACATTGTAATCCATTTTTTCTGCTCGCCATTTCAGACCTCTTACAAAAGTCCACGTGCAGATAAATCATAATATCTTTCCTGTTCTTTTTGAGAAAGTAGATTTATAATTGTAAGTTCATTCGCAATTTGATTTTATTCTTAGATTTTTTTTTTCACCGCGTTTGCTTTATCTTCCGTGAGAAGAAATTCTGCAAGCATGAATTTTAGTAATTCTATAGGTTGCTGCGTTCGTCCTCGTCACTCGTTCACACCGCCTATCCTCTCCCCTTCTCTGATCGTCTCTCTTGTGTGGAAGATTATTTGTAAAGGGTATTATGATACTGCCTGGCAGGGGCCTATTGAAATTTGAAGGGAAATATATATAATAATAAAAGTTTGTTAAACTTCTGCGATGCTCTTTTAACAACTGTTTGTGCCAGCGCCGATAGTCTCGGTTGCTGAAGTTAAATGAGCAGCTTGTAGGGCAACCGTCAATTGTTCCATTATTCGACGGAGCGACGGTGCACACTACAAGCGAGTCTTAATCAACATTTTATTAGCAATAGAAAACAAACAAAGGTGTGCTTTCTGTTACCAACAAAACAAGAGCCATTTTTCAGGTGCTTCGTATGATTTATAAGGTGTAATGATTGTGTAGAAATCAAAGTGAAATATTTCATGATGTACGCGGTTAATGAATAAAAACTTAGATTGTTGTTGCGCGATCGATTTATTGGAGAGAACTAGTATGCTATTAAGGAGAACACATTCTTATTGTGAAGTTGTAATTATTCAGAACATAGTTATGTGATATTTTAAATACTAATTAAATGTATGAATTAGAAAAATATACATATAAAATCAATTTTATCGAAAAATATTGTTGTTGCTATTGACATTGCTAAGAATTGATTTTATATGTGTATCTTCCTAATTAATATTTAAAACTAGTGTGCATTTTTATAGGCAAATTTACTCAGTCCATGTGGCACCGAGCGGACGTGATAAAAAAATAATGTTATACTCATGTACAAAACAAATTTAATATAAGTAGTCCACGTTGCCTGCGCAGAAATCTGCGTGGTAGAATGGGTACTTAGTAAATATATGTTGCCCACGCGTTCTTTTGTCAAGAAACGTTGGACATAACAGCACATTATTTATTTCGTCCACGTGTACCTCGTTTGGTCGTTGGCGCGGTAAATATATAATACATAATAGGATTACATATACACAGTGCATTTGTTTCATGTATAAATATGTAGATATAAGTCGATGAATTCTCTGAATATTTAATATTTTGCGCATCACGTTCATAATACGTTCGCGACATTTTCATTTCATACTCAATTAAATTATTGCACTGTGAATTAAAAAAACAATGTGTCCAAAATTTAATAAAAATGAATTGATAATTTTGGCGTCTGCTATCAGTTTACTCAAAGGTATTTGAGATTCTGTAAAAATAAGGTAGATGGCTCTGTCAAATGATGGAACGATTAAATGTATTAATATCAAAAAGGTAACATATGGGGTCGAAAATTGTCGCTAAAAATAATGTCGCTGTAGCTTAGTTGGATAAAACACCTTCCCCGGTTAGGAAAGAGATCCAGGTTCGAATCCCGGTGGCGCAACAACAATATTTTTCGATAAAATTGATTTTATATGTATATCTTTATAATTAATATATTTAATTCATATTTAAAATATCACAGACCGTCTGTTCTGAATAATTACAACTTCACAATAAGAATGTGTTCTACTAAATAATAAAGTTGTATCAATGTCTCCAAAATTTAATAAAAATGAATTGATAATTCTGGCGTCTGCTATCAGTTTACTCAAAGGTATTTGAGATTCTGTAAAAATAAGGTAGATGGCTCTGTCAAATGATGGAACGATTAAATGTATTAATATCAAAAAGGTAACATATGGGGTCGAAAATTGTCGCTAAAAATAATGTCGCTGTAGCTTAGTTGGATAAAACACCTTCCCCGGTTAGGAAAGAGATCCAGGTTCGTGTCCCGGTGGCGCAACAACAATATTTTTCGATAAAATTGATTTTATATGTATATCTTTATAATTAATATATTTAATTCATATTTAAAATATCACAGACCTATGTTCTGTATAATTACAACTTCACAATAAGAATGTGTTCTCATAAAAAATGATGTGTTCGCCCTTGTTTTAATTAAACTGCGCCGTAGAGAAAATTAATAAGATTTTATTCATTATTAAAGAAAACACATTATGATTGCGAAGTTGCAGATTTTCTGAACAATAGTTCTGTGGTATATATTTATTAGTATAAAAGGTGTATAATAGATGTATAAATTTGAAATATACACACAGTACAGCATATAATTTCGAATATTTGTAGTAAACTTACTGTTGGTGTGGTGTAATCGGTTCGAATCTCGTTATCCTGTATATCTTTCTAATTGATATATTTAATTTGTATTAAGATTTTCCTTGAGGTTATTTAATTTGGACAGATTTTTAACTAAACAAAATGACTTTTTTAATAATGAATGGCAGGTTGAAAATGGAGAAGTCTTTGACCGCTATATAGTCCCAATTCTTATGTACTATTGTGAAACCTGGAATCCAGATGAATATGAAATATGATAGTATGGAACATGACAATAATTATGCTGTAAACCACTAGAAGAGACTGCTCAATAAATATGTAAATTCAGTATTCAGCATCGAGACATTAAATGCTGTTCTCTACACCCTATACAGCAGAGGAATTACGTGATAGAAAGCACGATACCTGAAACTTTTAAAACAAAACATTAGGTGTCCTCGACACTGTGTATTAGGCAGGCTTGTTAGACCTGTCACTATATTTTGAAAATGTGGGGTTGTAAGTAATAAGCTCCCAGTCTATATCTCCCACCCCCTCCTCATGTGATGATGCTACTTGCTCCCCCGACACGCTAGCGTGACCGCGAACATTGGTAACCTAATACCAAAAAGAGCGAGGTAGGTTGTAATCACAAGTACATATTTATATGGCATCAAGCGCAGACGGGCGCAGATCTTCAAATTGAGTTAGAGACCCCGTTTCTAATGAAAGATTGATGCGAATGTCGCCTACGAATGAGAAATGAGTAGCCGGTGGTGAACTCAGAGTTTTCGAATAATATTTTTATTAGTCCTATGAGTATGTATTTTTAAGGAGAACACATTCTTATTATTCGAATCAAATAATGGAACGATCGATGTATTAATTTGAAAAGTGTAACATACATGTAGATTCGAAAATTTGTCGTCAATGCACTGTGTTGGTATAGCATAATCGATAAGATTGGAAGAGATCCAGGTTCGAATCCCGGTAAAAACAACAATATTTTTCGATAAAATTGATTTTATATGTATATCTTTCTAATTAATACATTTAATTTGTATTAAGAATATGTATTATTAGTTAATAGTAAAAAATACACATTCATATGACTGATTAAATATTATTTAGTATTAAATTTAATATTATTAATAAAGCTTACTTTTAAATAGTAATTGAAGCCTTAAAATATGTAAGTAAATTCATTTAATAAAATAAATTATTTATACGAATTCGAAGCATTTAAAAATATCGAAAATTCTTACAAATTTTTAAAACACTACTAACTTTTAATTGTAATTCTTTGTTATCCTAATATTTTTCACTTTAGATTTATAAGGTTATCCAACAAGCGTGTAAGAACTTTGAAATGGAATTAAATTTTAAAAACCAAGTATGATTCATAAAATGCACTACGACTACGATTGATACAATGCATTCATCGGATCCTATTTTCAGCCACTCTTTTTCATACATCTGGTGCAATTCCACCAATAACACGAGTTATCTTGTTTTATATTTATTCAATATTTGTTGGTTTATCAGCATAAGTAAGTGACTACATTTCTGCAGAAAATAGTCTAACGGAGAAATGTCACACGTGCATGTTAAGTTTGCCGAATTGAAGACTGATTTTGATAACTTGTAAAGCTTGTTTCAATGGGACACGCTTCGTGATGGATGGTAATATTATACTGAAAACAAATAACAATAAGATATATTATATTATTATGTAGCGATCGGAATTCAAATCCACCGCGACAGCGCTGCCGGCTAATGCTACAAGCCTGGCTCGATCATTCGCCGCCAGGCAGTCTCTACAGTTTCATCGTTTCACAATGGCGGTCTTGCAGGCTCGCGCTCGCCGAGCAAGACCGCCAACTCGCTTCATTTCATCTCATAAGACACGTGCACCTTCTAAATCTTCACTCATTCATTCCTTTCATTATTATCTGTCATTGTTTTTATCATACTGTCATAATAAACCTCAACACACATCAATCACATTTATTTCATTTAACCACCGTCCTAACCCCCAAAATTATATAAGGTGATATTATACTGAATAAAAATAATAATAAGCTGTCAAAATATGAATAAGCATGGCTATTATACTTATTTGAAAATTTATCACAGTTATTAGATAACCCTGTATAAAAAAACTGTATGAATATTAAAATTTCGTACTTTGAATTTTTCTGGTACACTGAAAACGAATTTAATGTTTTTCAATTGATCTCTGATATATTTTATTATTTATTTTAAATAAAACTTGGTTTAATAAAAGTAAAAATTTATTTAAAAAAAATCTAATGTAGTGTATCACTTATGAGATAAATAAATAATTAAAACATACATTTTTGTAATAAACGCGAAATGATGAATTATGAAAAACCTTTCGTAAAAACATAATGAAAAGAGTTTAACATAATATAATAAAACTACAATTCAACGACTGGCTCGAGCGTGCTAGCAGCGCATTAGAGGCATGGAAAACTTTGGCGTACGGGCGTTAGAGCTGGTAATATTATCGCAATACGAGGAGAAACAAAAACCATAAAAAGTTAGCTCTATCATTTATCGGAATTCCGTCAATCGGTCCTATTCACGTGCAGCCGTTTAATTTTCACCCATTGTTAAAAGTTAACTGCTCTATAACGCAGGTACCATATTTTTATCCATTATATCCGAAAAATATAATGTTGTATTATATGCTTGCAAATAAGCCAGCTTTACTGAGTGTAGATCAACCATTATTAATAAATTGTGAGTTATATATTAATCAAAGATACATACATCAGGAGATAATTTTCAAATTTGATCAAATCCACATTATTACAACTTTATAAAATATATTCACTATTTTTTGATACACATATTTATCACAGCGAAAAACGAACATTTGGTCTCTTCGATCATCTTTGTACGAGTCACCAAAATGATCTGATTTTGCTATGAAATGAGTGGTCGAAATGGATTTTAAGCTGTAAAAAATTGTCCTAGTGCCTTATTATGACTTTATTTACTGCGGTCCGAAAAAACCCTACAGTAGATTGGCCAAACTATTGCCTCAGGTTCTTCAGCCATGATATTCTCCTTCTTCAAGGGCCCTGACTTACTGCAATCTTTCTCTGCATTATGAGGTGCAAGATCTTGTACTTCTCCGGATGTCTCATTATATGTACAGGATATTAAAGTTTTCAGATTTGTCAACAATTGAAAATAACTCATATATTTGGCTAGATTTTAAAATCGCTTAATGTCAAGCACTCTCAAAAGAGTGATCTAACATTTCCAGTAAAGAAATAATTATATTTTGAATTCTGTAGATAGCACTGCGTAGCAGTAAAAAATTGCCAACCTGGCGGCGAATGATATGGGAGCTTTTGCTTATAAAACGGATCCGGGGAAGCGGGGGGTCGCAATTTACTGTGGATAGCATTGCGTGCTAATTAATCGAATTTTGGAATAATTGAGAATGTAAGATAGATTATCCAAGATCTATCTGAGACGCATTCTCTAATAGATAAGCTGGTGGTGTGTAATGTCGAAGGCCAGAGAGGGAGGCGACCTCCAACTTGATGAATGGACTAGGTTGAGGGCGCTACTGACTATCTATACTGACGCTACTGCGTGATGCAGAGAAATATGAACACAAGGACATCAGCAGATCATAACGTTGAGGTAACGTTCCCCAGTAATGAGGGAACCAACTGAAGTAAAAAAAACATTATATATTTTTAATATAATTTCTTACTGATTTTAAAAATGAATATTTGACCATTCTTAAATAAAAATCTACAAAAAATTAAGAATACCCATTTACAGCACATTAAATAATAATAAAACAATACAGTTAGATAAATTAGAAATTTTATAAATAAGAAAAAGAGTCAATAGCTAATTAAATATTATAAATAATCAAATCCTTTTTTCAAGTAGTCACCTTATTAATTTGTTTTCACAGTAGTTCTTTATTAGTTTTTGCCTTTTAATTTTTTAATTTGCATTTTTATTTTAATATTCGTTCTGAGGAAGGGACCATAGATCTTGAAACATGTTGATTTATCAGAAAACAGCGCTATAAAAAAAGTGTTTCTATTATTATTAATATAATATGTAAGTCATAAATAGTATAATATAATAAATATGAATTAAATATATTAATTAGAAAGATATACATATAAAATCAATTTTATCGAAAAATATTGTTGTTGCGCCACCGGGATTCGAACCTGGATCTCTTTTCTAGCCGGGGAAGGTGCATTATCCAACTAAATAATGTGTTCTCCTTATAGTATAATATACTTTTGAAATTAGCAAAATTAACTTTGTGGTTAAAATTCATTATTTTTATTAGTTTTATTAACCACTTATTGAGTTTAAATACATCTACCGGTTTCGAAAAATACAATTTTCTTCTTCAAAATGTCAATACTAATCAAAATATATTGTTTCTTTACCAGAATCTATTTTTAAAAAAACAATAATTATTTTTTAAAAAAAATTTAGTACCTAATACAAATTTACTCGAATAATGTTTAAGAAAAAAAATCTGAATGGGCCTCGTAGTTAAATTTAATTGGTTGTTTATAATTTTTTGATTAGTTTTACACGCTTTATATATCTCCAACGATTCCAAATTATTTAATTTATGACACGCAAAATAGACAATCCCAATTTTTTATCAAAACCATGACCATTTTAATATACTAAATTATTTTGCAATTATTGATGAAATTATTAAATAATATATTACGACTACAAAATGTGACTACGTAACAAATACAAAGTGTTATTTTATCTTTTTATATTTTCATGTAGTGTTGAAAAATAATGGTAAGAGTATACAGGATCGAGAGAAATAAGAAAGAGGAAATTCTGAGAAGTGGTCCAAGTCGGAGGGGTTAATAGGTAGAGCACTTTCTTAAACACGACTGAACCTTGCCACTGGACCAATATCTCAATTATTCCAAGAGTGCGTGTGGGTGGTACTGTGCAATACCACCTACACATTAAACAACCCCACGCACAGGGCTCTGCCGTGGCTTTCCCAAGAAACTATTTCAGACGTCATCTTTGTAACGAGGGATAGCCGAAGAAGAAGAAGAGAAGACACAATGCATACATCAGAAATAAAATAGATGTATTGTATCGAAATTTATTTATTTAATATCTTTTTGTTTATACCTCAATGAAGTGAAAGATATCGGGGTCTATGAGAGCAATTTTGTGTTGACAGCTGCGCGGCACCCACCCTGTAAATAAATGCCAATCTGGCGGCGAATGAGTAGAACCATAGAGAAGCTTTTGCTTATAGATGGTCCTGGGTAAGCGGTGGGTCTGCTCTCATAGATGTACCAAGACAAGAACTTCTGGATGATATCCAGAAAAGAGAAATAACTTTTATTATGTAATGTGAATGTTATTACTTACTTACAAACCACACACTTCTTTCCTGGCATACCACTCTTGCCTTGTTCTCTTTTATTTATTTTCTCATGCGCACTCGCCGATCATTGAAGCTTCTAAAAGGCCATCATCCAATATCTGGTCTATCTGGTCACGTCAGGTCTTTCACGGATGTTCTCTGTTTCTATTGTCTTCAACACTCACCTCGTTTATTTTATAAATAGTATTTTTTACATTTGAAAATATTTTTTTATAAAATTGTAATGCTTTTTAGCCAACATTTAATAACTTTCGAATAATTAATGTTGTATAAATAATATTAAATATGGTTATGTATTCATCTCCTTCTCGTGCCATATTTGTTCAATGAACGTTAACTATCGTCAGTTTAACTCCGTCTTGGAAAAATTCTACAATAGACTGACCAATTACTTTAAGTTCTTTAGCCATGATATTCCCCTACTTTCAGGGCTCAATTTTTGTCCTGTGTGCAATCATCACTCGTACGAGTATTGAAGTTTATGGACTTATATTGTTTTAAATACTTATTTTTATTTATTTATCTGAACCATGGAAATATAAGTTAATATATCGTACGGGCACACGCAAGTTTATAACCGGCAGTAGAATAAACATGTGAAGGTAGTATCTGATTGAGCTGAAATTCCATGCGTGACTAGATGTCGCGAATGGCCGAGTTTTGTGTGAAAACATAAAAACAAGCGGAGAGCTGTGTAGAACTGAAAGCAAATATTAAATATTTGACAACGTTGTAAATTTCTTATGATTATTTTGTACCAAGGACGGACAAAGCCACAAATAACTTCGATGATTACATCTAATGACTTATTCCTACTAATACCAATATGAAAAGTTATTTCTTTAATATGACAATGATTTATATTGTACATAATTGGACAAATTTGCAATAAATTTAATAATAGCATTTATACTCAGCGTTGTCCGAAGCACCTAGAAAAATAAAACTCCATTAAGCTTAGTGAAATCGCGTGGGCTCACATAACTCAAAATTTTTGAGACCATAGAAATTCTAACTTTTTAAATAGGGTGTCACATTTATTTAAGTCCAATTTAAATGGCTTATCTGTCAAAAATTCATTTATTTGTTTTTACGATAACGATATAATTTCCAATACAATTAAATGTGTGAAAGTCACAATTGAAAAAATCACTCCAAAGCAGCAATCTAGTTAAAATTTCGTAAATGGTTGGCGATATTTAAAAAAATATAATTTCGGTTATCCGGTGTTATGGGGTAAAAATATCATCATACGCATGCATGAAATTGCAATAAAGAGAATATAATATGTACAAACAATATTTAAGGCGCTTTGAATGGAATTATAGCTAATGGGAACTTGTCAACCGAGACAAGACTAGCGGTTCACAATGATACCGACACTGATGTATGGAGTTGATAGAAGAGGAACGAAAATAGACTGAATACAGTGAAAATGAGATCAGTTAGGCGTATATGTGGAAAATCGATTTATGACAGAGTAAAAAATGAACAAATAAGGAAAGAATGTAAAGCTGATCTAAGTATAGTGTGTAAGATTAAGAAAGGTTTACTTAGGTGGTTTGGTCGTATGGAACAGATGAATGAGGAGATAATGGTAAGAAATATATATGACGCAAGTGTTAATGGCACAAGAAGTAGAAGACCTCTGCGGTATACTTGGCACTACTAGGTAAACCAGATACTGGAGAATGGTCCTGTTAGAAGCCTCAATAATCGTCGAGCTTATATGAGAAGATGTATGAATGTGGATGAAGCGAGAACTGTGTGTCAGGATAGAAGAGTGTGGCGCTCTATCCTCTCTGCCCACCTCCGCGCCTGATGGTAAGTAAGTAACAATATTTAAAGAATAGTTACATACATTACATCGTGACCGGGATCAATAATTGTGGGCGAATAATTGTGGAACAAAGTTCCGAATATCCCTGCGGGTGGCCTTTATCCAGCAGTGAAGAGACATACGTCCGTGATGAATGATAAATGAAATAATATTTAAAATATTGTAATTTTTAACTACCCCCGTTAATCCATCCTCGGTCGCACACAGAAATAGATTTTCGCCGAAAGCAACATTTTCCCATGAAGATAAAGAAGAAAGCGGACGCATCTACTTCACACCGGATTAGCTGCAGCCGTTACGTCGCCACCTGTGAGGAAGATATTTTTTTGAAATTGGAACGTTGCAAATCAGCCCCATAATAGACGTACACGAAAGGGTGCGGGGTCTACCCCTGTAAGAAGTGGCAGTGTCGGGACGCCGTGATAGATGCTGTTTTATTCATTGAGATCGATTGTAGTCAGGAGGGGAAAAGTGATCGCGCATTTCAAGAATGCCCATTAATTATTCCCTTCGCCTGCTGGGGGCCTCTTCAACCGACCGAGTGAACATTATTTCAAAGACTATTTATTTTAACCTCAATTGAAAGAGGCTCGTCATCCAAGAGATATTGAATTGGACGTTAAACGAAGCACTTAAATGATGCGATGCACACAATCGACTTTTGATGTGAGAACATCCTGTGTGAGATATCTACCATGCACCAGTAACAAAAGTTAGAGACGGAAATGCATACATTATTCTAAATTACCATTTTGCGTCGCTTCTCTTAACATTGATTCGATACTTCTTCTGGTACTTGTCCACTTAGCGTACGTTAGCGCTCATATTGGCGATCATTATTTAATTTGCTGCAGCTCGAAACAGTTGAACTGTTGACTTGCCTAGATACCGCAACCAGGATGTTCTCCATCTCCTGGCAATTTTATCTTGAATAACATGATGCAGAATCTGACTACTAAATGTTTCATAATATAGCTAAAATTATCCAATATTTGGCTTTTTATTGTTTTAACGATCTCTTTCATCTTAATTTTATCAATCCAGCTAATTTTAAAAGTAGTCTATAAATCTACACCTCAATTGCTTCAAATCGTCTCAGTATTTACTCAGTAAGCATTCATGATTTCATTACATGTAAAAGTACAAAAAACACGTAGCATCGAGTCATTCTCATTTGCGATTTTAAATTGGATTTAGTACACAATACGACAATTTTCAAAAACCGTTTGTGAAATTAAAAAAAAACGTATTTTGATTGCTTTTATGCAATATTGATCGTTATCTTATTTGTTATCGAACTTAGAATAAACAGTGTTAAAAATAATTTTGCCTTTTCATCGAGCTGATTCTCTGTGAGGATAGGCATAGGATGAAACACTACACAAAACCCCTGCCTCATTCACATTCATACATCGTCTGATACATGCTCGTCAATTTTTAAAGCTTCAGGACCAATATTTAGCAAGTGGTTTACCTGGTTAATAATATATTTTTTTACACATAAATTTGTTACAAAAATATTATGTCAATTTTTCACATAAATAATATAAACGCAAATAATATAAACCCATAGCAATAACAGCAAAAAATATAGTACGAATACCACATCAAAAGTAAAAAAGTATCTTTCTATTTCAAATCCCTCTGTTCTGCCAGGTCTTTCCTGGTTATCTTCTATTATTGGTGTTATCAATGTTTTTTAATCATTATATTCACATCTGTCCGTTTCACATGTTTAAATAAATAATTCTGCTCACTATGTAACGACCAGTTTTATATTCAATCCTAATTTGTTAACTAAAAAAACTAGTTTAATTTTATTTTATATACTTAATTATTATTTTATTTTGCATGAGTACAAACAGAACACAGACTGCAGCATGTGTCGGCGTCGATGCAAGTTTCAGTCTTGTTAACTGAACACGCCATCAATTGCAATAATATTCGTCAATTTACAGTTGGCTCAGATGGTAATTGGGGTGCATTTATTTGATTTATTTTTGATAACAATAACTGACAGTTCTCTTGTTGGATGATGAATGTGTGAATATGAATGAAGATTAAATAAGCGAATTCTAAAAAGAATAAAAATATCGTAAATGAGAAAATCTGCATTCTATATTGTATTTATTATGTTTATTTTAGATTAACACTTTCTTCGTTGATTATTTTGAATCCATGCATTTAATGTGACCAGTTCACCTCGTTTTCGTTATTGGTACCAAATATTATTTTTAGAATCTTATATTCAATGTCTAGTAGTGAATTTTCACCTTTCTAACTGTGTCCTGTGTGAATCTTAGTTTTTTAGAAAATACGGCATACGTGGTTTTCGAGACTGTGTCCATTAAAGGGGTTAAAAGAATATAATTAATGTGCAGTAATTATTGCGATAATTGAATTAGTGTTTCAATTATCCGCAATAAATGCTGTAAAGTTTGTTTAAAACCAAAATAAAGCAAACGATGTTACAGTAAAATACCAGGAATTGGCTAGAAGTAATATAAAGACGTTTATTTATTTGTAGCACGGAAATGCTAATTAGGCAAGATCGGTCGGAATCCGCAGTCTGTGACTTGTTTGTTATTTTATCACGAAACATATAATTAAGTAAGAAAGGGTACGTTATCAAATAGTTCAGTAGCAATCTACTCCACGCAACCTAGGGGTAACTAGATCCACTGTATTGTGGCCATACTGACGATTGTCGTGGAAACTATCTTGTCGCAGCGTTACGCTAACTAAACGTGGTGTACACTTACATAGAGCTTAGCTTACATAGATTGACTCCATTATTGACTCAGTACACATTTGAACAAGCCGATAATTATGTATGCCTAGGACAATATATCCGAAAAAAAATCGTTCGCACAACAAAGCTCTGAGATAAAAACGGGAAATATCCTTGCAACCATTGCCGAAAGAGATATTTTCTTATATCCAACTAGCTAAAGTTAAAATTAAACTTATAAAAATATGGATAGAGAGAAATATTAAAACATTTTAGACACCAACCGGTTTCGGAAAATATCATTTCCTTCTTCAGGGTGTCAAATTAACTAACCAAAAATATACACGTTATTCTAATATTTAATTCATTTTTATTTTTATTTTAAATGTAATCACGTTTTTATTGTGATGTAATTTTAGAACAAAATATTAATTAGAAAAATATACATATAAAATCAATTCTATCGAAAAATATTGTTGTTGCGCCACCGGGATTCGAACCGGGATCTCTTTTCTAACCGGCGAAGGTGCATTATCTAACTATGCTACAGCGACAATTTTCGAACCTATATGTTACCTTTTTGATATTAATACATTTAATCGTTCCATTATTTGAAAGAGCCATCTACCTTATTTTTACAGAATCTCAAACACCTTTGAGTAAACTGATAGCAGACGCCAGAATTATCAATTCATTTTTATTAAATTTTGGACACATTGATACAACTTTATTATTAGGAGAACACATTCTTATTGTGTGTGAGAACACAATAATAATGTGTTCCTAATAATAAAGTATTTTTGATAAATTAAACAGTGTAGATACTCAGGATACAAAGGATACTCAGAAAAAATCTATCTAACGAAAATATATTTAATTACTACAGGGACGAAATGTGTTTTATTTCCCGTCGGTATATTATGTATAAATATACTCGAATTATATATAATTCATTACTTATTTAGAAATGTTACATTGCTTAAACCTAATGTGTACAAATATAAAATGTTTATTCATAAATCAATATTGTTATACGACGAGCTACCTCTCTGAAGGAGATACATCTTGTGCCTACACAGAGCTTATGGTTAAATTATCGTGCATCTTATTCAACAGGTTATAATATTGTTAAAATTATTATTAAAATGGGGGAAAAATAAAATGTTTTATTAAATAAATAATATAGAAAAATTAAATATAATATAAAATGCATAAAATAAAGCGGAGTAAACGGATAATAAATATCACATATATATATACTATATTTTAACCAATGTAAATATAGTAAACTAAGAACAATGTCATATGCTTATTTATACACTTCTATTATTTCCTGCAGTCTCACGATATCTTTCTGAGCCTTTCCGTTTCTATCAAACTTACTTTCCAAATACATCTACTTGTTCCAAATATTTTGCACGTTGTCTTGTTTTCTTCCTTCTCGAATACCATCACTTTTGACTTGTTGACATTCACTTGAAGGTCACTCTTCGTACATATATCGTAATTCTACGTACGTAAACCAGGTACTGGAGGATGGTCCTATTAGAAGCCTCAATAATCGGCGAGCTTCTATGAAAAATGTATGCATGTGAATGAGGCGAAAACTGTGTGTCAGGACAGAAGAGTGTGCCTAAATGGCGTGATGGTAAGTTAGTTAGTTATAATAACATTTTGTACAGAAAGAGGAAGAAAAATCCTTCATCATCCTATAAGTACACGATCATCATCATCATCACCGTCGGTTATTCCTCGGCTCCGAGAAACAAACAACAGACAGAAAAAAGAAGCATTGGCTATAACTGAATACTTTACCCTCTAATAATTTTATTAATAATTCACATTCATATTTTCCCTTATGAAAACATGTACCACCTTGATGCGCGCCATCAAAGGCATTCCCTGTCCGCTCAGCCTGGTGGCTAGACCGCTGAAGCTCTCCAACGTAAAGTAAATTTAATTATGCCTTAGAAATGAGATATGCACGTGAAACTTTACCGGTAGCTTTCCACGTGCATGGTTATGTGCTGCATTGCGCAAATTTTACAAGTATTTGTGAGATTCATTACTTTATCCATAACTCACGGATACGCCGACACTTCAATACAATTAGTACATACGTGATAAACCCCGGGTAAGCTTATTCATTTCTCATCGCGTTCTTCGGGGTTATGAGATGATGCATTCGGTCGGTATACTGCACGCGTGCAATTAAAAACTTCATTATATTAAAGTTGCGATAATCCCAGTGCATTTAATACAAATAAACTCAAAGTTTTTTCTACAATATTATCAAAATTACTTTGTGGCCTCATTTTATATGAATAATTAAACAGAATATTTTATTCAAACTACCGTTTGTTGATTATTCGACATGTTAAAAATATCCCAAATGCTGTATAACCAGCTTTCTACACTAATAACAAATTAAAGAATTGTATATTAAAAACTAGGACGATATTTAAAAAAATCGAGTGTCTACAAATTAATTTGCAATGATTGCAATTATTTTTATATAGGTAAAAAATATTAAAATTAAGGAGCACTTGAGTTGCCTAAATAACAAAAACTATTAAAAATTTTCTAATCATCTTTTGGAAACAAACCATTATTTTGATATTAACAAGGGTTTAGAAATTATACATACAAATACTAGGGGTTTACAGTTAGATCAATTTTAAATATAAGAAATAAGAAAAAGTGTTAATAGCAAGCTAAATATTATAAATAGCCAAATCCTCCTTGCAAATAGTCACTTTTTAAATTTGTTTTCATATTAGTTCTTACTTATTCACAACTTTAAAGTTTTGTTTTTATCTATGCTTGTATTTTTAATTTCAGTGTACATTGTTGCCTGAAGAAGATATCATAGGAATCGAAACATGTAGAATAATTAATAAATAGTGGTTTAAACAAAGTATTTTGTCTAATTATTTATCAAAGTTTTTTAATACAAATTAAATTTGTCAATTATAATATATATATATATAGTATAGGAAAATTCTATTATACGATAAAATATTTTTTGTTAAGTTAAAAATATATTTTAATTTTTCTATTTATAACATGGTTGCAGTGTGTACCTATTGTCAGGGGCGTGCATTGCATACACGTAAAAAAGCTGTGGATAACTAAAAAATTTGGGAAACATATATAAATTTAAAAATTGGATTAACATAAACGATAATTTGCGAATTTTACTATTTTACTGTTGATTTCACGATTGTTCTTTAAATTTGGTGCGTGGATTGGTTTTTGATTTGAGAAAAACAAAAAACAATTGGCAGAACTATTTCCTACGATAACCATTAATAAAAATAATTATTTTCTACAGTTATTACGTTAAGGATATTCAAACAATAAATTAATCATGTTCAGTCCAAACGTCCATACATTTTTTATATGGATAAGAAAGATAAAACTTAATCTTTTAAAACACTATTAATAGTACTCTAAAATTATAAATAAATACATGGTAGGATCGGATAAACGACGGATTTATTTTGTCCTAAGAATTTGGTTACACGAAAGTAAATATATTGTATTACAGATGGTTGTATAATATCATTGGTAACAGTATAATCTAAATCAATACCCACTGCACGCCACTGCCTATTGTATAGTGCGATTGGTGTGGGGTGTGATGTCACTTCCGTAATAAGGTATCGTTTCATTTGTATGATTCTTATCATTTACTCTACCTGGTGTGCCTTAGGATATGTCATAAAAAATAGTTAATCGTACATATCTTAGATACGCTTATCATGACGCTTCTGCTTCTGTTGTTATTGTTCAAAAACATATCCATTAATTATTTATCTTCCCTCCTTCATGTCAGTAATGACATATAGTGGCCTCAATCAAATGAGACTTCGCTCGTAATGCACCTACCGTATTGCCGACGGATGCGAATGAGACGTGAAAATAATTAAACTTGTTACAAAGTTCACTAGGTGAACTATTTTTCAAATAAAATTCAATATTAAAAGCAGGCGGCTATGCAGACCATCGTAATATAAATAAAATGTGAAAATATACATTTTAAAGTTTCTTTATTAGCCCGTGTCCATGGATGAGATTTCTCACGGAGATTCGTCTCGAGTGTAACGAAAAATCGGTACATAGTTGAGTGTGATGTGACCTATGAATCATCGTCGCATGTGTTTCGTTTGTGGATTAAAAATACATATCCAGTACATACGCACCATTACTGATTTTCAGAGATTAAAATCTCATTCAGAGATTCATCACCAGGATACGAACCCTATTGATATTATTAAAAATATCACATTCTTATTGTGAAGTTGTAATTATTCAGAACATAGCTATGTGATATTTTAAATACTAATTAAATGTATTAATTAGAAAGATATGCATATAAAATCAATATTTTCGAAAAATATTATTGTTACTACTGGGATAAAAATAAAGACGATGGCTTTCAAATAATGGAACGATAGATGTATCAATTTGAAAAATGTAACATATAAGTTCGAAAACGCACTGTGTTGGTATAGATTAATCGGCTAATGCACACGTTCCCCGGATAAGAAGAGATCTAGGTAGCAACAACAATATTTTTTATGTACATCTTTCTAATTAATACATTTAATTTGTATTTATTAATATTACCAGGAGCTGCTATTTTTAAAATTAAATTAAATAACAAGAATGTATAAATAATAATGTTATAACTTAATTACTTACCATCACGCCAATTCTCCGCGGGGGTAGACAGAGGATATAGTGCCACACTCTTCTGTCTTGATGCACAATTCTCAACTCATTCACATTCATGCATCTTCTCATACAAGCTGGCCGTTTATTGAGTCTTTTAACAGGACCATTTTCCAGTATTTGATTTACCTGGTCATGCCGAGTCTTCGGCGGACGTCCTCTATTTATGGTGCCATCAACACTTCCATGTAACCAAATCACCCAAGAGGTCCTTTCTTAATCCTACTCACTATAATAATGTAAATCGAAATATAAATCAATGTATTAAATTCTACCACAAAAAATCGGTATTATATACATATATGTCAATTTGACACCACGATCTAAGGGCGGGAATAGAAAATTGTAAAGTAGTTTACATATAAGAGGTAGCGGAATCGACACTCGGAGCTTCATTTTGAACTAAATCTTTTTTAATTAAAAAAAAACTTATTTATTAAGGAGAACACATTCTTATTGTGAAGCTGTAATTATTCAGAACATAGGTCTGTGATGTTTTTAAATACTAATTTAATATATTAATTAGAAAAATATACATATAAAATCAATCATGTAGATGGCTTTCAAATAATGGAACGACAGATGTATTAATTTGAAAAAAGTGTAACATATAAGTTCGAAAATTTGTCATGAAAAATACTGGCGCTATAACACAATTTGTAGTGTACTTCTCCGAATTGGAAATAGAAATCCAGGTTCGTGTCCCGGTAGCGCAAAAATAATATTTTTCGACAAAATTGATTTTATATGTATATATTTATAATTAATACATAAAATTAGTATTTAAAAACATATTTGAATTTTTAAGGAAATCACATTATTACTGTGAAGGTGCAGTTTTAATTTGTAATTTGTGGTTTTAAAAAATCTTGGTGGCGTCTGATATCGATCCCAATTCCGACCCGATGAATAAACATATTCCACGTTAAAACGTTTTCTTATATGCCACTGGACTCCATTAAAATGTTCACTGGAACTATGCTACATATCATGTAGTGCCTGCGACTCTGCCGAGCGCTAAATTCGAATAGTTTAGCGCACGGTGTGAGGGACCGCTTCCTGGGAACTTTGTGAATTTTCCGTATAAAACTGCTCCAGTTCGGAATTACCCCAGTAATTTATAATACCATAATAACGGGAATGTATGGAACTAATAGGCATGTGATGACTGCTGGTAACTTATCATATTATGTAAGGGTAGTTGAATGGCCATTTTTTCTGCTTCAGATTTATGCGCGTTATTTTTTTAATCGCCCAAAATTATATTGGTACAACTACCAATTACATGGGTGTGCAATTTGTGAAAATAAAGGATTATATTTTAAATATGAATTAAATATATTAATTAGAAAGATATACATATAAAATCAATTTTATCGAAAAATATTATTGTTGCGCCACCGGAATTCGAACCTGGATCTCTTTCCTAACCGGGGAAGGTGCATTATCCAACTATGCTACAGCGACAATATTTTTAGCGTCAATTTTCGAACCTATATGTTACCTTTTTGATATTAATACATTTAATCTTTCCATTATTTGACAGAGCCATCTACCTTATTTTTAAAGAATCTCAAATACCTTTGAGTAAACTGATAGCAGACGCCAGAATTATCAATTCATTTTTATTAAATTTTGGACACATTGATACAACTTTATTATTTAGGAGAACACATTCTTATTGTGAAGTTGTAATTATTCAGAACATAGTTCTGTGATATTTTAAATATGAAATAAATATATTAATTAGAAAGATATACATATAAAATCAATTTTATCGAAAAATATTATTGTTGCGCCACCGGGATTCGAACCTGGATCTCTTTCCTAACCGGGGAAGGTGCATTATCGAATATATGTATATATATATATATATATATATATATGCATAGGTTCGAATCTCGGTGGCGCAACAATAATATTTTTCGATAAAATTGATTTTATATGTATATCTTTCTAATTAATATATTTAATTAATATTTAAAATATCACAGAACTATGTTCTGAATAATTACAACTTCACAATAAGAATGTGTTCTCTTAAAAAAAAGGATTATATTTTATTCGCTATTAGCGAAAACATTCCCATGTTTACTTTTGAAATTAGGAAAACAAAGTTAACAAATAAAAATAATTCCCATTTTTATTTATTTATAATATGTCGTGTTTCATCTCTTTTTTGATTGCGTGTATTATTTTGAAAGTGTAATGTGGTTTTGTGTTTGTTTGATCATTTAAAAATTAGTTCATTACAACACCAGATAGATAATCCTATTGAAGACTCACTCGTTCGGGACAGACGCCTGCCAAAAACTGTGGATGTCGTAATAATTTGACTTGCTTGATGGGTTAGTGATTAAGACACTCTCCTAGTGATCCAATGGTCGAGAGTTTCAGCCTCATTCTAGAACACCGCCAAGCTATACCCATTTTCATAAATAAGAAAATAGTAAGAATTATTGATGGTAACGCTTATTCCGCGAATGCATCTGTTTTATTTTTTAAATGTAAAAAATATTCCATGTGAGAGTTTTATATGGATGACGGTAAAAAGTTACATTTTTTTATTTAAGACAGTATTTTTGAGGGAGTAGACAAAACTCTAATTCCTTCACATTCATCATTTTTACAGTTTTAAGACTTTTGGCAGTGATTTCAATATCTGATCGCGACTTTTATGTAAGTATTTTGAGGATATTATCTTTAACAATCGCTTTATGCGTCTCCTTGATATCATATTTACATTTGATATATCAAATTAAATAATCATGTCACACATTTAATACGTTACAATCATTTTGCATGTTTATGTAAACGCCTTCGATAGCTGGTTCCCAGGTTTACGATTAACAATAAGCACACATATGATATATGAACCGCGATAACCTCTTTAATTTTGCTATCTCTCTAGTCCGATGTTGTTGTTCTTTTAGCTGGGTTGTTTTCTTTGGATTTCTACCGACCGAAGCGTGACTGGCGGTATATTTGAACCGCTGGACTGGTCGAAGCACGGGATGTAATAAGAATGACGCCTGTCGGTTACCATCATATTAGCTTCCGAAAAAAGGCGGCAATACTCACACACACATATACATTATATAAACTAGGAAACCCAGTGGTACCAACCGAAGTAACAAGGCGCGTAAACATTGCATCTACTTGAAATTTTTTTATTTGAAAAAGAGTAAAAATAACGTTGTTGACTGTTTCCGCGGCACATGTGCCACTTGGTGACGTATCATAGTGGCAAGTACTGGCTTGATTTTAAATAATATAAATAAAGAACCGACCTATTTGTGTACTTGATAAATGTATTATACAATACAATGTGCGACGTTACGTGACATGGACTACTTTAAATATATAATATAGTATAACAATGTCGTCATCCATGCAATATATCTTTTAAATATTGATTTATGAACCCACGAGAAAGCTACCAGGAAGTTGTCACTATATTGACCGGTAGCCAGCGATACGAATCCGGGCACTCACTCCTGTATGAACATTTATGAGGTAGGTACTACAGTACCGTTTAAATATGAACGTTATTCAAAATGCGATATTGCATGGGTTGCAAAATAGCTTACAATATTGCAGTGTATATTTTTTTGAATACATATTATTAATTGTTTAAAACGAATGAATAACGATAACGTCTGGAATCGAGTGTATGTAAAAGACACGATGAATTAATATGGAGTTTCTGGAATCTTCATCGATATTTTAAAGACTCAGATATAATATATTATTACAATAAGTTCATTCATTTCTTTATAATTAGTCACACAAAATGTCGAATGTGATATTTTCGAAAAATAAATTAAGAAGACAAACAAAATGTATCGATTAGGTTATCACCCTGTACTTTTGTACTTTTAGACAATAATTTTTATCTTGTGCTTCATCAGTCATTTGGGACCACAAACTCTGCCATTGGTCTATAAATAAGCTTCTGGCTCGTGTTTTAAACTTTCCAAGATTTTGTACTTGTTCTACTTGCTTATTTTAAATGCCGATGTATAAAAATGTGCTCTAATTCTATGTACAGTATCTTGAATATTTAAAAGGTTTTTTTTTAATAATATTTATTTGTCATATACATATACATCACAATTAGTGAATCTAATCCCGAGTTAATCTTAAATAATAATGCAGCACTGACAAATTACAATGTAAAACAATTGTATGGTTTTGTATAACATGACCGATACAACAGTAAGGTATAAAGTGATTCAAAACCGTATTCAAGAATAATTATCCTGATAATGATTACATGTATTAATCTCAGGTTTCATAAAAAATAGTACTGACTGGCTGATTCCCAATCAAAATGTCTATTTTGTATGTTGAAATAAAGTTGTATTGGATTGAATCGAAAGGGAGTATAAGTTACATGGCAGAAGGTGATAACGAAATAGCGTAGGTCGGTGCCTACCACGTGGTTGGTACCTATTATTTTCAATGTTTTAAGGTGAGTTCGTAATATTGGGCGCCAACGAAATGATAACAATGCCATTTAAAACAATCGTAACTCGTATGGTGTTAAAATTGTTATCATATAATATGTGCCAAGGCCAACAAATCCACCCTTAAGACGGCCAAGTATTATGTCATCTATAAAAACTCTTAAAGATACGCTGGTTGTATTTAAATTTGTTTCTTATGTCATATATTACGTATTTAAATGATTCTGAGAAAGAGGTTTCTGTCGAAATCTATCAGAGAAACTTTGAATGTTACATGTTACGGTGAATGAAATTATATTTTCACTAATATAAATATATTTTCACTAATATAAATATAATCTCACTAACTCGATCAGTTAAAATGTGTCAAACAATTGATTAACAATTTCACTGCTCAATATCAGTAAAATTGTATTTGTTCACAGACGGATGAACTGTAATAATTAGTTACTTCATTATAATAATATAATTATTTAGGAGAACACATTCTTATTGTGAAGTTGTAATTATTCAGAACATAGGTCTGTGATATTTTAAATATGAATTAAATATATTAATTGTAAAGATATACATATAAAATCAATTTAATCGAAAAATATTGTTGTTGCGCCACCGGGATTCTGATATTTGAGATTTGTATTTGAGATTCTGTAAAAATAAGGTAGATGGCTCTGTCAAATGATGGAACGATTAAATGTATTAATATCAAAAAGGTAACATATAGGGTCGAAAATTGTCGCTAAAAATAATGTCGCTGTAGCTTAGTTGGATAAAGCACCTTCCCCGGTTAGGAAAGAGATCCAGGTTCGAATCCCGGTGGCGCAACAACAATATTTTTCGATTAAATTGATTTTATATGTATATCTTTATAATTAATATATTTAATTCATATTTATAATAATATAATTGTTTATGTTATGTTAGCGTTTGTTTTAAAACTTTAATTTAAAAGCATTTCGGTAAAATTGTATTGGTTCGAAAAAATGAAAATATAATTTATATAAAAAATTGACACTACACGACAAAATAACTCGGATTAAATATTTTTACGTATATTAATCGACATAAATACATATTTTAAGTAAAAACAACAACAGGTAAATGGACATTCCACAACTGTTAAATTGACAGTTAGGAGTAGCATATTATTTCACTAGCCTATCGACACTGATGTACGGAATGGAATGTAAAATTAGTCAAAATTAAATTTGAGAAAAAACCATTCATCCGATTCCAAAAAAAAAAATTGTGTTTATTATTGTCTATCCGCGAATAAAGGTGGAATGCTTTTAATTGCATCGAGATTTTATTTATGTATGGATTGTTTTAGCGAACGCTCTAGCATTGAAATAAAGATTCTATTGAGATCGTGACCTCGTAGCGGTTACCAAATTGGTCACCAATTGTCACCTTATCAAGCATTCCGATGTGATTTCACTAAAATACCTGTGAAAATATAACTTCATTTGGTAATACACATTTACTGTAACATATATGTTAGATTAAAGTGCATACAACACTGATAAAATTTTGCTCAAGATTTACAGAACATTGGAGGAGGTTAAAGAATTTGAAACTTCAGGAACGGTGTGCCGCTCCAGATATCTTAAGGAAGATGAAAAGGTTGGATTGGACGGGAGACATAGTCTTGAAATTAGTAGGCGAGTTCCCAGGAGTCTAGATCATAGTGACCAAGGGATGTGTGAGGTTTTGTAGTGTCGTTGTAGTTAAGAGGAAGAGATCGGATAAAGGAAATAGTCATAAGCGGTAACGCTTAACAAAAAATGTTCATATGAATATGCTAGAGCAGAGATGGAGAACATTTGACATGCGTGTCATGAAGTGACACGCGGACTATTTTTGGTGACGTGCGGGAAAAGTTAGAACTTTGTTTGCAAAACATATTTTAGCATGAATTAAATAGAATAGTGGCTGGGTGTTGTGGACCTCTAGTCTCATGCCGTGAATGTAATATAGACACATATTAATTACTACACGTTATAATTTTAATATATGGTCTCCATATATTATATAGATCCTTGCGGAGAGAATAAGAACAGAGTCTTATGTTTCATAATACATTTAAACCATCTAAATTTAATCTAAAAATGTTGTTTTTTCTTAATTTAGCTAGAGGCTTGCCGGCCTAAGTTAAATTTATCAAACCACCAAGCTCCGAGCACCCTCCAGCCCACCCCAAGTCTTCCTCGAATATTTTTACCTTGGAATTATTCTGTTCTTATTTTTACTCTACTCTGATCTTTTTACCATATCTAACTATCCGTTTTCCGGTGACTTAGAGTTTCTCTTAATTTTTTGGTTTAAATAATGGAATTTCAACTTGACACGTACTTATTTTCACCTTGTTCTAGTGCTTCCAACAGAGGTCAATAGGAAAATTCTGCAGCATATACTCTACAGTCCTGACCTTGCTCCGTCAGATTATCACCTTTTTCGGTCGCTATCCAATCAAACGCGTGGCGTTACGTTCAACAACGACGATAACCTCAGAAATTGGATCGATAGCTATTTCGACACATTTGTTGAAAAATGGGACCGAGTCCTGATCAATAATGGAGAATTTAATATTTCTTAAATAATTTGACTTTATAATAAACAACTGAAGAAAACAATGCCTCATTAGACAGCCCAATGCATATTTTATGTTCTGTATTCAAAGTGGCAGTTGTGTATAAACATAAAATAAAAAAATAATGTAAAAATTAAAACATCTAATTTTGTTGCCACAAATTACCTCATGATGTATAACACTATCCAAACACATATCAAAACTTGCATAACTGATCACGGAAAATTATTGTTACAAGTTTAGTTTATTAAGTTAACAAGTTAGTTGGGTATATCACGGCATGCAGTAATTATAGAAAAACAAGTAATATTGCGCCACTTTGTGAAAAGGTTGAAATAATATTATATAGCGGACGCAGAAAGCGAAAAACATTGAAAGCACTTGAACAAAATATTTTTTTTGCCCTTAAATATAAAAAAAGACCAGCACAGTATGTATAAAATATCATCCATTAAGCAACACAATTGATATGGGAATGAGATAGGCGCCTAAAGTAAAGAACCAACAATGGTGAAAATGTGCTAGATACATCTCTTTTAGAAAAAAAGAGAATAATGGTGGCAAGACAGATTGTATGTGTGCTGAATTATAAGAAGAATATAACAAACTTCACAGTGGATTATATATATTATATTAAAAAATATGTCTCCTTTCTTAAATAAGAAAAAAAACCGTAGATTAAAGAAGGTATTAATGGTCAAAGAAACTCACCACAATGTTTAAAATAATAGTTTTTTAGTTAGTTTAAATAACATATGACATCAAAAATGTACATCAATATATTAAATTATATCCCAAAAACTCGGCATCGATTCTATTTCAAAAAAATTATCAATCACGATACCAGGCAGTAAAAGTGAAAGAAGACATACATGTTACGAAATCGCTCTTTATAACGCACTTTACGTGACTAATTTTTCTCAGGGATCCATTGAATTTCTATAATTGTACTATACGTGTGTATTAATTAATTCTTTACAAAATGTGAAAAACTTCTCAATGCATCATTACAGAAAACAAGGGTGGTTCGCCGATCTCAGCTTCTCTCAACCGGCAATGATGATGATGATAATGAGGTGGAATGAAATGAAACACAAAAGATGTTCAATATAAGCATACAACGGCGACAAAATGGAGAATGCCAGGCACTGCAGAATACTCCTGTTTTTATTCAAATTCATAACAATACATAGTCATTTCGCAAGTACGTAAAACGGCGACAGCCCGTCGCTTGGGACGTTCTTCTAAGACGTCATTGTTTTCCTAAATCTATCCCACGGGTTTTTTGGCGCCGCGCCGATGACTACACCTTGAAACTATTAACACGTGTCTTATCATATTAATTAATATGGCGCCTGCTCGGCGAGAAATTCCTGTGCGATACACGAAGTATAGTAATATAAATACATTTCCACAAACCAGTATACGGGGGTCTGCTAGATCAATGATTAACGTCTTTTTTATCAAAAGTAAACTTTTTACATACCACCAATGAACTTTATAAAAAGCTCGATAAGGCTCGGACGGGTATTTAAGATAACAAATAAAACTTCAGTACAAAATATACAAGTGGAAAGGATCGTTTCAAAACAGTCTTAACATAAGTTATATGATGCCATTACTTTGTCCCTTTTACATGGTGTACGTGCTGTTGTCAGTTTAATTCGTGTATATTTTTTTCAATCGAAACTCGCTTTTATGTGAATATATCACGAACGTTGTATGTCTCATCACTGACATTTTGCATGTCTAGGTTAGGAATTTCATAGTTTCTTTATTTTTCATCGAAACAACAAAGAAGTCTTGCAATCTTTTAGTTTTAAGCCCGGCAGAGGCTTAATTATAGCAATAGAGCTATAAATGTATTTTTCAAGTTTATGGGGTTCATTTTTCGGTAAAATATGTGCTTTTATCATGCCAAGCTTTTAATAATAATTAAACATTTAAATATTAGCGATTCATTTCAAAATTATCAGAGAATTCTAACCACGAATTATTCACTGTTTCTGAAGATAGTTTGTGGAACTATATTATAAAAAATATGAAAATAAAAAGGTTTTTATAATAAAATCTAGAAATTAACTAATTATTTATTTCTTCTTCTGCCGTTTCTTCGTAGGATGGAGAGCCACACTCTTATGTCCTGACACACAAATCATCCACGTTCGTACATCTTCTTCGACGTCTTCGTTTTCTGGTGCCATCAACGCTTGCATTATATAAATCTTTCTTACCATTTTCTCCTCATTTATTCGTCTAACATGGCCAAGTGACTTAAACAATATATTTTTTATATTTTCACTAGTCTTTAAACCGAGTGTATGAAAATTTTTACATATGCGTGATAAAGAACATCAGCTGCTCGTCTAGTTTGCGTTTGTTCTCATCTTTCTTGCGTATGACGTTTTAACAGATTTAATGATTAAAACAGTATTGATGAGACTATAACGAGTGACGTGCACCAGATGCTACCTCCCGGGCCTAGATCGCATAGGATGGGAATAGAACAGAAGAATTCTCTACTCAAACGAGTGAGATATAATTATAAAAAAAATGGTGAGAACTTTATATATGTAGGTAAATAAATATAGCTATAATATAATATATGTTTGTTTCTTTCTATCTTTCTCAGGGTATATTTTTCTTTAGATTTTAGGATTTATTAGATTTTTAAATGTTTATGATTATAAAAGAAGCTAGTTTTGATAGATGATGAGGAAGACTGGCCCAATGAAGGTGGATCCACCGTTTACCCAGGACCGTTTATAACCAAAAGCTTCTATATAGTCCTACTCATTCACCGCCAGGTTGGCATTTTTACATTTTTACTATTACTTCTCGCACATAGTGACAAGCCGGAGCTGCACAGCCGCCATCACAAAACCCTCATTCCTGTATCCTTTATTTATTGAAAGTTAACAAACATTTACAAATATATAATAGTGTATACGCAGTTAGTAAAAAATATAGTACCCACAACAGAGAAGCATAGTAGAAGAAAAATACATAAATGAAAATGTAGCTATGGTCAGGAAGCCGAGGGAAGAAAAGAACCCCTCTCGAAACTAAAGCAGTGACAAAATAACTCAACATGTGTGTAGTACAGGGTGAATATTATGTTCCAAGCCAACTTTGTTTGACCGCCATTTTGGTTCGGCAAATATTTGTCAGTTCGCATTTGGAAGTAATAGAGAGTAGTTGATTACAATTTATTATGAAAAATTTAATAGCCCAATAACGTGTTAAATGTTTTATCTATATAACAATGGCAATGCTGTAACAATTAATGGTATCAATTATAAATATATACATATAAAATCAGCTAAAATCCCGGTAGCAACAAAAATATTTTTTCGATAAATTGATTTTATTTGTATATATTCGTAATTGATACATTTAATTTGTATTAAATATCACAAACCAATGTTCTGAAAAATTGCAACTTCACAATAAGAATGTGTTCTCCTTAAAAATTAATAGTGATCGCTGTCGCCATATGTTGGAAAGCTTATTAGTGGCCGTATTGGGTCGATTGGGCCTGCAACACATGCGGTTTCAATAGGACGGCGCCACCTCACACACAGCCTGAGCTACGCTTGAAATGTGTGGTGATGTCGACTGGCCTTCTCGGTCACCAGATTTGACGGCTCCCAACTATTTTATGTGAGGGTACTTAAAAGGAAAGATCTACGCTTATAAGCCTATAACGATGCTACAGGACAATATTAGAAATGAAATTGCTGAAATAACACGCGAAGTGTGCGAGAATGTTATGAAAAATATGGTTAAAGGAGCACGCATTTGTGCTGCTATCAAACAACATCGGTCTGGAACATAATATTCACCAGTACAATGTTTAGTTCATATAGTTTATACATATATCACTACAAAGTAAATGCCATATCAATTGATGATAATATTAATATGTTAATACATTTAGTAAAAACGATACAATTTTTTTCCAGCCTTTTTTGTAATAAAATATGTCACATATGTTTATTTTTAAAGCTTTATTTTCACAAAGAACTGAAATCATTAAAATCCAACCTAGCCACCGAATACTGGGTCAACCTGCAACAAAGGATTTTTTCATTTTCTGACAGACTGTATTGGAATTCACCGAAATGCATTCTCTTTTAAATTCGGCCCCATACGTGAAGAGCCTTGAATCCTAGTTAATAGGTGCATATCCAATCTAATATCTTGTCGTAAAGTTGCACAGAAATATATGAATGAATAATAAGGACATAAATTGGATGAGAAGGAATTAAAGGGAATTTGGGACACGGAAATAGTCAAAAGAGAGAGGAACTTTAGGAGTCCTTGACTTACTTTATAAGAACCTGGTTTCTGTCAGTAACTCAGGTGCTCAACTTTTAAACTTTGTACCCACAATTCATTTCATTGAAATTTTTAATTAAATAGATAGTTAACACAGAGTATTAAATATATATACAAAATATGATATATGTCAAATTTTTTTTTAAATGTTCATATTACATCGGTGGTTCCCATAGTGAGTGTAATCAATGTGCCGCAAGATATTGTTGCAACCAGTAAAAATCAAACGCCTGCTCAAATTAAATTAGCTTCTTCTTTACTTTTAAAATAAAAATAGTATATCACCATAACGACATGCAATTTTAATACGTTATTCTGATATATAAAGGGTTTTTTCTAAAGGTTTAGAACTTTATAATGAAATAATACACATACAAATCGTGATAATGGGCATGGTATTGGCTTTTTTGAAAATATAACTTATTCCATTAGTGTTTAAATATGATTTCGCGCATATTGGCGCTGCGGCTGGCTCGAATAAAGCGCAATCTGGAAGTCCAATTTTCAACCACTTTTTGGAGTAGCTGGGGACGTGTTTCGGCAATAACGTGACGAATGTTGGCTTCCAAGTCGTCTATCGTCTTTGGTTTATCGGCCTAATCTAGCCACCTCAAATTGATTGTGGCACGCACTGTGTGGTATGTAGCGCCATCTTGTTGAAACCACAGCTCTTTCACAATAATGCCATTCAATTGTGGAACGAAAAAGTCAGTAATCATGGATCTATAGCGCTCTCCATTAACTATAACGTTCTGGCTGGCATCATTTTTACAGAAACGACAGCTTCTTCGGTGCGCACTGTACGACGTCTTTGCGGACGCGTATTATCAAGTATATCAAGCGCAGTATGCGTGGTGCAAAAGCGATCTATGGTTATTCGAAATACTTGTTCGGATGGACGATTATGTCGACCGTAAAATGGACGTAGAGCACGATAAGTTTCGCGAACTGAACCACGATTTTCGAAATATATTTGCAAAATTTGCAAGCGTTGTTCTGGCGTAAGTCTATTCATGGTGAAATGGCAAACCAAACTGAGCACAGATCAGGTATCAGCTATCAAATTGGCTGTCACTGGAAAAAGTATTGCCAATTCGAAAAATAAACCTCTAAAAACACTTTTATATTAACGCCAAAAACCTTTAATACAAACAATTGCACCTGGTTTTTAGAGTGATAGTTAAGTATTCTTTAGTGTGCCGAAAAAATGTTATAATTTGAAAGATGGCCGTTTAAGCAAGTACTTTACAGCCTACCGAAGCAAATTACACTTTTAAAGTCGCCACGGCCGCTATATCCAGAAAGTCATAGTCATAGACGGGGAAGCGTAATATTATTATGGATACGTGATTGTGATCTAGTGGTTACGATACTCGTCTAGTGATCTAGTGGACAGGGGTTTGAGCTTCGTTCCAGAAGGCCGTCAAGTTAATCCCATTTTTATAGCACAAGTATTTAGATAAGTCTGAAAAAAATTGATGTGACACGTATTTCTTGTACGCATTTCTATGTTTAAAAAAAATATAAAATAGTTTATGTGATATGAAAAAAAGCATGAGTCAGATGTATTTTCATTGTCATTTCATTCAAAAATGTGTTTCACATAGGTACATAATATTATGTTAATTTCACAGATATTTAAATCAACAACAAAAAAAAATCTGCTTAAAGATAAGAAAAAACTATAAAATTATTAACGACATTTTATGCGATTAAATTTATGAGAGAGAAAAATAATGTTTGCTAAATGATTGTCATAATTATCAGCCATTTCTGGATGAAGGCCTTTCACTTTCACTCTATTTTCGATCCTCCACAATGTAACTTCGTCTTCTTCGATAATCGAAACATTGAGCGGCTTTTAGGTCGGTTTTTTTCTTGGATATTATTTGTCCATCGAATATCTCTGCATATAAAAATATGGCTCGCTTTTTATTATCAACGATGATATTCTTCTCCTTAATCTCCATTATAACCTAATCGTGCTTTTTTAGTGGTTTCTAGCACACTTTCTTCACTGGGCCGCCTGGAGCTTCTGAGCGACGAGTCCAGTATACGAGTATACAATGTATATGGATTAGAAGACTTTACTTACCATATTTAACGCACTCCAGGTTTGTTTTGTTCTTCTTGTTATTTCCTTCTTTAGTTTTTTGTTTGAGGAAGAGACTTGCCCTAGATATATTATGATATGTTGGATTATTATATAAATATATGGTTTATTTAAAACTGTATTTTGTTTAAACCACAAAGTTGTTTTTACAATTTTTCAGAATTGGAATACAACTGTGGATATCACTTATATTTTATGGAATAGATAAGCAAATATAAGTGGGGGGGGGAGTGTAGGCCTGAAATTTTACACATTAATAATAAAGGCCTTAGATTAGATAATTTAAATTCTAAACATCAAAAAATCACTCAACACCAAGCCCAATACCAACCAATTAAACCTTACAAACAATCCGCTATTTAATATATTACCTATTTAAATGCCCCCTTGTCAACCACCTATCTACTCTTACCAAGACTCCACCTACACCCCATCATGGATATTGTTTAAATTGTATGGAATAATAATTCAGTTGTACGCCAGTCCTGACGAAGATACGTTAGTATTGATTCTGGTTGATGTAAAAACTACACAGTGATTTAAATAAACTTAAATATAAATACGATTTTAAATTACGTCTAACCACGTTAACGCAACGAACATCAAATGGTATATCGTTTATTATTTAAGTCAATTGATTGTACGTAATTTTGTATGGAAACAGGTACTATATGATTACTTGATCAATAATATTTAGTAGTTATTTATATTATATTATGTATAATTTGACCAACTAATAAAATACTTTGATAGCTATATGAACTAAATTAATTAATTGTTTGATTTATTATAATTAATTGAATTTTTGTTGGCGCATATAGTAAATTAAATACATATTAAAATAAATATATTTGGATACAGTATTAAGTGCATTTGTAAATTTGGATATACCCAACTAGAGAGAACCTTGTGGATTTATCCAGTCCTTCAAATAAATTAATTTGTTCATTATTATTGATCAAATTTAATTACAACATGGGTATACATTTCATCCCTTTATCCCCTTAGGGTTGAGGGCCTGAGATCAATCAAGGCTCAAGTTGTTTTCATATTTCTTAAATTTGTTGCTGTTGATCTCAACTTAGTTAGGGGCAACCTACCGGCTGTCTTCCCTCCAGAGTTACCAAAAAGGTAAGTCTCGGTAATTGATATCTTTCTGTATGTAGACAAAGGGGTTTCTTGCTGAGGGTCTCATCTATCGCTCATTCAGTCTATTAATGTCATCGCTGCTACTCCTCTGAGATATTTCATTTTGGTAGTCTGAATTCATGATTCTTCATGAAAATCCATATTTGTTAACTATGTATTAAAGTGGACCTGTATTAGGGTATAGCCGCACTTAACTCCGCGCCATTTTCCCGAGGCGGTAGATAGAGAGGATAGAGAACCACACTCTTCGGTCCTGACACACAGTTCTCACCTCATCCACATTCATACAAGCTCTGAGGCTTTTAACAGGACCATGTTCCAGTTTACCTAGTCGTAGCAAGTTTTGCCTATTTCTGCTGTCATCAATACCATCAATACAATAAAGGGTGTCCAGCGGATATTTTTCAAGTTTAATATTAAATCTTAAAAAAACTACAATGTTATTCTCATATTTTATTTATAGAGAATGGAGTTTAACGATGTTAATTTAACGTTTTATAAACAATATCGTCTAAATGCTGTCCATTTCTCCTGCAATTAGACTCTTAAATTTAACCCAACCCTCCCAATTAAACCACAAGTCCCATTCTAATATTTTTTTCTAAAAATTATTTTAGTAATTTTGAACCACGTACCAATTTAAGTTAGGTACTAAAATTATTTTTAAAATAATTATTGCTTATTAAAAATAGATTCTGTTAAAGAAACAATAACATATGTTTTTGATTAGTTATTGACATCCTGAAGAAGAAAATGATATTTTCGAAACCGGTAGATGTGTTTTAATCCATTAAGTGGTTAATAAAACAAAGTTAACAATTTTAAATAATTAGTTTGATTCATATACGCCTGAGTGATCTCATTTCCAGTGTTTCTCTTCTGCGGGCATGCACTGGAACTTCATTGTATACCTCTAGTCTTATCGCGTTTGACAAATAACCATTAGAAAATAATATTATTATTATAAAAGAGAACACATTCTTATTGTGAAGTTGTAATTATTCAAAACAGACGGTTTGTGATGTTTTAAGTACTAATTTGTTAAGCGCAAAAACAATATTTATCGACAAAATTGATTTTAAATGTATAAATTTATAATTAATACATAAAATTAGTATTTTTAAAATTATTATTTATTTTTTTACAAATTTTCCTTATGCTAGATCGTGTCAAGTCGTTATGGCTTATCGGCACGTTTCTTATTGTATTCTTATATTATTAGTACATCAATAACGTGTAATTTTAACTGTTTTGAGCCTATGTTCCAAAGGTTGTATTATTTATTAGAATAGTCCTTAATTCCTTTGATCTCCTTGCCGATCGGGTGATAGTTTATTGGTGACGGTGAAGAGCATTGCATTTAACCCTTCCTAAACCATGCCGTAACACAGGTCTACCATCATATTAAACCGCTAATATTTCGGTAAATACATGCAACATTCATATTTTAGATAATCCTAAAGAAAATATTAGCGCTTAGGAATGACTAGGAAAAAGCCAATTATGAAAAGGGAATCGTACAAAACAATTATGTTTTCCATTCAATTCGTTGTAAAATTAATACGTTAGTAAAAATACTATTTGTGATATGAAAGACAGAGATCACACACTATTTTCACAGTGGAAAGAACAACAAACATACAAATATAATTATTTCTTTCTTACAAATTAAACGAAGAGAGATAAGAAGGAAGGATACATTGTATAGAACTTAAAGCATGCTCTAAATTATGTTATTAATATTTTTTTCAAAATTGAATGCTCAATTCGTGCCATTTAAACTAATAAAAACATTTATTCTAACTGTTATTTAGGGTAACACGAGTTGACAGCATGGCTGCGTTCGGGTATTTTCTATCATGGTATGGTAAAGGTTAAAGCGCCGTTAACTTTATTCCTTGTTAACATAATAATATTTTATTTTTTTGCATATCTATCCATTCCTTTTTTTGTTCGTGATTCGCTCTAAACAAAGGAAATGGGCATCGTCCAAGCGGCAGCCGAGTCGAGGTCTCGTGGTTGACTTTTGCGGCCTCAATGGAACAGATTGCAACATAATAGGGCAGTGTTGGAACCAGATAGGTATGATACAAAGATCAAAATGAAGATGACGTCACCGGCTCACACAGACAGCCGGGCAATTAAGTACAATAAAACAAGGCGTGCATTGTCCTCAGCGGAGTCTCGGTCGGTCGAACAGAACGTCCGATGCACTCCAAGATGCTGTGGCCAGGGTTGCTTCACTTTTAACCGTGTGCACTCGGAATTTATTTTATTTAAAAAAAATATTTTAATTTTTAGCATTAATTTAATATCATATTTATATGTGATACGTGGGGCATAAATTGTTATAAATTATGAAAACTGTTTTATTACCTCACCTGGCTACTGTAATTGCGTCGGTCATTGAGAAAGTACAGTCTGTTTGAAAACCCAATCATTTATAAGATTTAATTTTACCACTTTACATTAAAATTAAATTTTCTTGAAAACAGCAGGCAAAACATTTTTAAACGATTATGATTCTCTACAGGCCTATGCATTAGGAAAATATATAATTTATTCAAAGTATTCCATACAACAACAGAGTATTCCACCGGCCCTCCCTCGCACCCCCCGTGCGACCTGGACAGGCTGAATTTCTGTCGGACTGTTACTGAGTTCTGCGACTTCAACATATAAATGTGACATTTACCCTTGATATGGTGCATGACTTAACTAACTAACCTAACTTTAAAATATATTCCAAAAAAAAAAAAATTGTAAAATATTGCACGCGTTGCTAGAGTGTTGGTGGGCTGAACATATTTGTCGAAAAGATTACGGATGATGAGGAAGAAAGATCCTGAAATGGAGGTTCTGGATGTTCTCAAGATTGATGTAGGTGATGGGAGAGGCTTATATTCAACAGTGGCAGAGTAACAGAGGCAGGCTGATGATGACAGAGAGAAGCGATCAATAAATTTATTCTTTTATTTTTTGAATACAAACAGTATTCATTTTATAGAACTCCATTGTTAATCGACATAATAAATCAAACACGACTTTTTTGGTTCTACATTAAAATTTATATTTAGTTTATCACACTGTTCTATGTTTTATCAGTTAATAATGGTCTAGGTAGCCGAAACAATTGTCCAATTATTTGGAAAAATTAAATATAGAACCAAAAAAATCGTGTTGTTTAATACATTTATTATTTACTACCTTCAAAATTTACAATTATTATATTAGGAGAACACATTCTTTTTGCGAAGTTGTTCAGAATAGACGATCTGTGATATTTTAAATATGATTCAATATATTAATATCAAAAAGGTAACATATAGATTCGAAAATTTGTCGCTGTAGCATAGTTGAATAATGCACCTTCCCCGGTTAGGAAAGAGATACAGGTTCTAAACCCGGTGGCGCAACAACAATATTTTTCGATAAAATTGATGTTATATGTTTATCTTTCTAATTAATATATTTAATTAATATTTTACAATTATTATAATTCACAATACTTTTTGGTGAATAAATTTCGCTATGAAACGTTTTACAAACATTGTTATTGCATTGCATACCTAACTAACTTCTTCGAATGTGATACAAGAAGAACCTTGCTTATATCACGTCATTATTAAACCATAATATTGAACTTATATTTACTTGAATAATAAGTCGACTGTTTTTGACATGTCCATGACATTTTCACCCTGAGATAAACTGTAATGAATACATTAAGCATGGTTCGGAACATAACTGATACATATTATATTGAATACTATCTAGCAGAATAATTTTATAGGAATCTGAAAGGACTTCACTGTTTTATCTTTATCAGAAGAATAATACAATCCCGATGCATTCACGGAATTTTTAAACTGATTACTTTCTGAGTATTACAAAGAACTTCTGTAATACCCTGATTTATTAATAAGTTCTCTGCAGAGCACGTATTGCTAACTGGTTACTGATTACAGAAGTAGGAATGCCATCTTGAAGGCAATAAATATTATCCATACGTGCAAAACAATCAATGAATAACCAGCACAGAATAAACATTGTGTAATACAATTGAAATAATGAATTGTACCGATTGCACTTTAAATATAAATTCTAGTAAGTTCGTTGTAGTATGAAAAAAACGTAAACCGTTTTATAACGAAAGAATAAAAGAAAAATACACTATTATTATGTATTATGAAAAAACGTGGATAAGATGTGTTATATAGTGGAAAATGTATGTCGTGTACATGGACAGTGCGTGCATAACCACCAACTAGTAAATTAATAGACTTAAAATAAAGTGTGCATATCGGATAGGGATTTGGAACATTAATTGGGAACGATGGGCATTCTACATACATTATTGGTTTATACATAAATCCGATAGTTTATGACACATTTATCCAACAGTACAAGTATTTACTCATCGAAAATTAAATCTTCGTGTAAACAAGACGTATTTTTAACATTAATTCATATTACATTGTCAACGTCTAAATTTTCATTCCAATCGAGTCATATATTTAAAAAAAAAGTCGCGGAGCTATTTGATTGCATAAGTGGTACCAAAGTGATCACGTGTGTGATACCAAAATGAATGTATTGGGACAAGAAAGTTGCGTTAGTTCATGTCTATATCATGTTATGTCATGGTCTGTGGTGGATAACATATTTTATGTACGTTGGTAAGAGTGAAAAGAGAAGAGTGGAAGCAAAAGGGAATAGAAACCCAACCGAGGAAGACATCGTGTTCAAAGAGGAAAATGACATAACATTAAACCTTCTAATAACCTATCTACCGTATTCTACCGCCGGATTGCCGCGAGTTGCGGTGTTAGCCGAAGCTGCGCGCGTAATGAACGAAGTGAAAATTTTGTATACGCACAGAATTGATGAAATTTGTGGGTTGGTTTGGGTGTCACCTCACTTTTTAATCACATATTTATATGAAATTACTCTAGTGCGAAATTTTACTGGTATTATGCAAAAAACAAGATAATTGTATTTTTTTTTCTAGACTTTATTTGTACTTTTTGAAATTGAATATTTTATAATTCATTTTAAATGATAATATTTTGATGTTCATTCATTAATTCAACATAAATATATATTTTAAATAATATATTAGTTCATTATTAAAAGTCACTTAAAATATGCTAGTTTACAATATTTTCTAAATTAATATTTAAAGTAATATTTTTTGATGTAGTTGCGAATATAATATCGATTTTCGCGGTTTTTTATTTTTTTAAATAATTAATTCCGAGATCGTCGTTCGGCTGTGTAGTTCATGGCATCCCTGCGTCCTGGCGGCGGTCTTAGTTTGCATCCGAAAAGCTGAAGAAAAAATTGAGGCCATGACATTGAGAGTGAAACCGGTTGCTCACAACTAACCCGAGACACCAGACTGACTTAATTTATAATAGATTTTTTATTCGCGTTTGAATACACGTTCAACGATTATTTTAATCATAAATTATATATTTTGGACGGATCGATCTTTAAACGGCACATTTGTATTATTCAAAACGATTGAGATATTGCTATGGAGGAGTTTTGCTGTATTTTTAATCTTAATATGCATATTTGCTTTGTAGCAGTCTAGTGTTAAATTTTTATCGTGTGTCTGGAGTTAATTTTTATTGCTGGTTCTAAGGAGCTTTCCGATCCACAACGGATCACATAATTAACATCCAGTCTTCTTTGTCCTTATCTGTGATTTTCTAGCAGATAATTTGTAACCTGGCTGCATCCACAATTAATGCTAGCCAGAAATCAAAAAGTTATATATCCAGACTTGATAAAAAATGGAAAGATCGCGGAAAACATATACACTGTTTACAGTCTTACATTATCTTTGTATTTAAAATTGCTATTTAAACTTATAGAAATTATTTTTTGAAAAGGTTTATTTTTAATCTCTTAAATAAAGTCTCTGATGCACTGTTCCTTATGAATGAGGGCAAAGAGTTTCACGTTTCTGGGCCTGCCACCGTAAATACCCGTTCGCTAAACTGGCAACGGCTTGTCGGTCTGTGGCTGAAGTAGAGGCTGATCTGAGAGTTTGACGTTTACTAATCAAATTATCTGGGACACAAGGCTTTTGAAGATACAGAGACGACATGTTATGTGTCGTCCTGTACATCAACCAGCACAACTTAAATTTAATTACTTTAGGGAACCGGAGCTAATGTACCTCGTGAAAAAAGGATGTTACGACTAGGTATATGTGAGGATTTAGAAACTCCATATATTATCCGTGCTACCGCGTTTAGAATGGATTGTAGTATGTTCAGCTGAAATATTGGCAGGCCAGCATAAATACTGTTACAATAGTCTACACGTAACACCAAAATGAGTAGACGGGCTGCCTCAAGAGGAAGATGTCTTCGAATAATTTTAATCTGTCTCAGTTGATAAAAACATTATTTTTTTTAAAATACATGTCACATCAATATTCTTACTATTTTCAAACTAAGTTAAATGCTTGTGTTGTGAAAATAGGACTAACTTGCTGGAGTCCTGGAACGAGGTGCGAATCATCGACCACTAGATCACTAGGCCAGCGTCTCAACCACTATACCAACAAGCTACTGAAAGTATGCACTGAAAGTTTTTGAAAGATTTGAATCAATGTGCACGCCTGACAACTTAGCTGCAAATTATGCATTCGCAAACATTGATTCCTGTATTTTTGCCTTATAGGTGTTGCTGTTCATAGCAGCTCTGTTTTTGGATAGATTCATAGTAAGTCTATTTTATGCTATCCACACGCCTATTTTCTCGATGAAGAGGAAGATCCCCCAACCGTTGAACCGAACAAGTGACAGAGGCTCTAGCGACAGCCCCTAAGATCAGTCATGAGGGACCGACGTGGATGATTATGATGCTGCATCTACATCCGTTGACGTATCTTTATATACAGGCAAACACATCTGACAACGTGTTCAGGCTATCTTACCATTCTTGACTTCAATACTGAAGAGATATATGGTTACCGGAAGCCCTTTGACAAGCTCAGAGTTTGTGCAGCAACAGTGATTACCCTTAATTGGTCCAAGTATTCTCCGGAGAATTTTGTTTTAGAACTTGGTTAGCTTTTAATTGTTTCTCCGTGAGTATCCAGGTTTCATACAGCACTATTGGCTTAATGGCCACATTGTAAATGAGGTATTTGATTTTTCGTAACAAGAGCTTTTTAAGAATAATTGCGGCATTTCCATTTTTACAATGTTGTTAAAATGTAGTGATTCTAAAATAAGGATGGAAGTATTTTTAATACAGGGTAATTTCAGACCGATTTTGGTTGGTCGCCATTTTGGTTTGGTAGACATTTGTCAGTTTGCATTTGGTGGTCGTAGAGAAAAGTTGATTACAATTTATAATGGAGTATATGATGCATCAGCAATGTGTTGAAGTCATTAAAACATTTTATTTAAATAATAATGGCAATGCTGCAGTCATTAATTAACTACTACATCACATGATTTGACGTCTCCTGACTATTTTCTGTGGAGGTACTTGAAGAGAAAAGTCTACGCCAATAAGCCGATAACAATTCCGATGCTACGGAACAATGTTGGAAATGAAATAACGCGCGAAGTGTGCGAGAATATTATGAAAAATATAGTTAAAAGAACACACATTTGTGCCGCTGCCGGAAGCGACTACTTGGCCAATATCATACTTGATAAATAATTGTAATAAACTGAGTAATTGATAAATAAAAACAAAATTACATTTTTTTGTTTTATTTTTTAGTTATTTAAAAAAAATATGGGCCTGGAACATAATATTCACCCTGTATAATCACAGAAATGTGTTCGGTGGCCATCGATTGCAAATAAAATATGGGGTGGAAATATTTGACATTATCAGCTTGTATTTCTCCACTACTGGAAATAAACCTCTCCAAAAGGTCGCACATTCCCTTCAGCCCTTCTCATCAATGTCGTCGCTTCATCGGGTTCAGCCGTTACTTATAATACGTGCAAAAACTTTCGACAAAAACAAACACTCTGGACCGGCCATCATCTTTTCGGCAGATGTGTCTAGCCCATTGCCACTTGTGTGCGCAATTTTTATATATCATTTCTGTTACTTTGATTTTTCGTTTTATTTAGATTTTTGATGACAAAAAGGTTTAATTTTGAACGAAAAAAGACAGATAGGTAATTACTTGGACAACCGATATTGACGATGAGGGTCCACGTCTCGGGTGATCTGCAAAATGTATATGGCTTAAATATTCACCATCCCACTCTAGTTGTCTGAACATATTTTAGACAGTTTCCGTAAATATTTTAGATGATATTTTGTCACCTCCTCGGAATGATTAACTGGTGTTGCAGCATTACTGATTATTTTATATAATGTTTTGTAATACATTGGTGACTAAGAGCATCTGCAATACAGACTTTCTTTATTAAAGAATTTTAGTAAATGTTAGTTTCATCCATACAAACTGAAAATCGTTCAGTTTATCAACGAAAATGATTATTCTTTACGTGAAACCTAAGCCAGAATGATGCTGGAACGTTTTGGAATAGCACGAACCCTCGGAAACATTGTGTACTAACGAAGTACATTTTCATATCGATGGCTATGTTAATAAACAGAAAATGAGATACGCCAAAAACGTTTGCATTGTCCAAATGCAGTGTGCACTTTCGGCCCGAGGGATAATTGGCCCGTATTTTTTTAACCAGCTAGAGACAGTCACCGCTGACGTGTATTGCCGAATGATGGACGAGTTTTTGGTACCTCAACTGCAGATATTTTCCGCATGACGGGGCCACTCCACACGCAGCTAGAGTTTCAATAGAGAAGCTGAGGGGAAGTTTTACCGATAAATTAATCAGCAAGTACGGAGACATACCCTGGACCTTACACCTTTTTTTATGGAGATACCTTAAGTCGAGAGTTTACAGTGACAATCCTCGAATAATTCAGGCCCTACAAGAAAATATCCGCCGTGATGTTATTGCCATTGAACCGACGCTTAGCTCTCGCGTGTTTGCAAATTTAAGAGTCCGAATGCAAGTGTCTTGAGAGAAATGGATGACATTTAGACAATATTGTTCATAAAACGTAAAATTCGCATCGTTAAACTCCATTTTGTATAAATAAAATATGATAATAATTTAATGGATAAAATCGCAATATTCTAATATTATATTTTACAATATATACGTTTATTGGGGCTTATTTTTTTTAGTAATGACACTGGTGTTGGGTGTCCTTGTTTTGCGCAGGCCCTGTAGAGTAAATACTTATGCAAAATTTGGTCCTCGCAAGAAGAGGGTGAACTGTATGTATGAGAGAGTGGGATAGAGCGAGGTGATTACATTTTATTGAGGATCCTAGAGTGTATCTTAGCGAAATTTGGAAAGAATGGCTTTCATTATAATTCATATTTATATATGGATTGCTGGGAGGAAGGGGGGGGAATCGTGTCCATGTTTTGCGCAGATTTTTAGAAAGTAACTACGAAAATTTTTGTTTATATCGGTCAAAAGGTGTAGGATTATATAGAGAATAGACAGACAGATATATAATATATTCATCTGCCACTATTAAAATAGATAAATAGAATTTTGTACATAATAAAATAAATTTTGAAAATAAAAATTCACTAAAGTAGATCATGTCATAGAATAACTTCCCAAAACATTAGTTAAATCCAGATAAATTTTAATTTATTTCTTTAAAAATATAATTAGTGGGTGCTTATTTACATAATTGATTTTCTCCGCTAAAGTTCGTATAGCCGATTATTTTTAATCAATATCTACCTTAGTCCGGCATTTATATAGGTAAAATGGCACGAAGTTTTAATACTAGAATAAAAGAATACTTAAGGTGCCTTAACAATAATAACTTCAAATCACCTTTTAGAGACAGGCCACAATTTCGTAAAAAAAAACAGCATTGAAATTTTATACATTAATAGTAAAAACCTTAAAAAGTCTAGGAATTAAAAAATCACTCAACACTTAGTCTAATATAATTAATAACCAATTAAACCTTACAAACAACTCGCTATTTAATGTGTTTCCTATTTCAATGCCCCCCTGCCAATCACCTCCCCACTCTTACCAAAACTCCGCCTACACCCCGTAATGGATGACGTTTAAATTTTATGGAACATTTTAGTTGTACGTCAGTCCTAACGAAGATACGTTAATAACGAAACAGGTTGACGTAAAAACAACAGAGTGGTTTAAACAATGTTAAATATAAATACAATTTTAAAATACCTTAATCAATGTCAATATCAATGAACTGTCAAAAAAATTTCGCCGAAATGTTTAAATCCATTGCTTTTCTGTAATATACATACATACTTACCTAATTCTATAATACTAATTTCCCTTTGGTACTCTACATGAATTGTTACATGTATTAAATTTCCAGCGTTATGTGCGAACAATATATTTCCAGGCTAAAATTATATTTACAAAGTACGCATGCTTAAACGAGTGCGAGAATTTTATCTAAATCAACTAATGGAATCAACTTACTTTTCGACATTCTCTTTAAAACAAGTTATAATATTTTATCAATGAATTGTCTCAAACCATTTCGTCTCTTGGCCTTGAACACGCGAACAAACAAAAGTTTCTTGTTGAACAACACATTCAAAGTCACGATCAGCGAACTGAGATTTGTTTTGCTGACACTGTCCAATTAACATTTTATTCTGTGCCGTACATTACACGTTATTATTTTGCTGAACGCAGTCATTGCGGATGACGTATTGAAATATGAAATACCCGCGTGGATGCGTCACCCAGAGGTGAGTGACTTCTGAAAGTAGGCCTGCCATGGGCAAATATTTAATTATTTCTAGAGAATCATGATTGGCAAACCGCGACGCGGTAAATCCATGAGGCTGATACTAGAGAAATGTTTTAAAAATTATTACTCATCGCGCCATTTCTCTGTTGGAGGAGAGAATATGACCCAACATATTCTTCCTCTCATGTCCGAACATTTTTATGCAGGAATTCCGTCCCATATAAACCCTATCTATCTATCAATACTCTATGAATAATTACAAATTTACAATAACAATGTGTTCTCTTTAATAATGTATAAGTTGTATCGACGTGTTAAAAAATGAATTGTTAATTCTGGCGTCTGCTATCGGTTCACTCAAAGGTATTTGAGATTCCGTAATTAACAAAGTAGATGGCTTTCAAATAGTGCAACGATAGATGTATTAATTTGAAAAGTGTAACACATGCATTCGAAAATTTGTCGTCAAAAGTACTGTCTGCTGTAGCGTAGTTGGTTAATGCACCTTCCCCGGATTGGAAAGAGATCCAGGTTCGAAACCCGGTAGCAACAACAATATTTTATTAGAAGAACACATTCTTATTGTGAAGTTGTAATTATTCTGAACATAGGTCTGTGATATTTTAAATATGAATTAATTATTTTCATTAGAAAGATATATTTAATTCATATTTAACAATATTTTACAATAAAATTGATTTTATATGCATATATTTCTAATTAGTATTTAAAATATCACAGACCTCAGTTCTGAATAATTACAACTTCACAATAAGAATGTATTCTCCTTAATAAAAATTAAGATGTTATGAAGTTGTGTGAATGATAAAACCGCTTAATGCCTGAGTGTTTGATGCCCCAATATTCATCCATGACTACGTATCCGATTGATAATCACGGAATTTATTGTGTATTTATGGTCAGAGCAGGTTAGAAAACTAAAAACTGCTTACGGTTGACACTAAGTTTATTGACAGTTTACATGTATGGAGTAGTTAAGCTGTACAATAAAAACTCTACACCCGAATAGTCAACAGTTGACAGTGGCGTATCTTGTTGGAAGACTGGTTGTTGCTGACCGCGATCGTATCGGCTTTACAGCTGCTAGGCGTTTGCTTTCACGCACTGGTATCTGCAGGGTGAATTCAGTAAAGCCGGGCGGTGATGATAAGAGCTGTACACGCATGCCAAATGACAACCGTAAATGATCCTCAGTATTGAGTAACGTATCGAACACCCATATAAATCTCAATAATCATTTCAACACCATTGTGAAAGAGCAAGCGGTTCATAGACCCGGTACTCTGATATCTATGAGTTTCAAGTTTAAGTACATTCTCTTCTGTCATGGTCACCGAGTAAATAATAAAAATATTATTACTAATAATAATTACATTAGCATCATTTACGTGGAGCTGTTTTCGTAAAAATTTCACCTGAAATGCACTTTATTGTTTACCATAGTATTTTGTAATTGTTATGGGAATATGTTATCTTTAAAAATATGCGATTGAAATGCCTTTTAAATAAATTATCTGATACATTGTTTCTTATTATAGAGAGCAGAGCTACATGATTTTGGGCCTGATCTTTTGGCAGTGGCTGGATTTGACGCTTACCGTTTAAGTTGCCTGGGATGGAGAAATCTTGAAGATATCATATTATGTGCCGCCTTGTACATCAACTAACATAATTGAAATTCTACTTTTTTAGGGATTTTTCACGCAAAAGGTTATTGATACCTTTCTCAGAATAAATTGTAATCTATCCAGCTGATATAACGACAGGCTAGCATAAATTCAATTATAGTAATTCACATTACAATAAGTAGACGGAATACGGAGAAATATGTCTCCGAATATGTTTAATCCGTCTAAGTTAATGTCAAAATACAGTTTGTTTGATTTATATATCATTGATTCAAAAATACGAATCATTGCACACGCCCAACAATTTAGAAATCACAGACATGGATTCCTGCTTTGACGTCTCCGAGGTGTAAAGTTCTTGAACATACAGAGTTGTCTTATGTATTGCTTTTTACATCAGCCAATCAAATTTGAATTCAGTAGTCCAGTTGTCAAGGCGCTGGGTTCTCATACCGGGGGTTCCGGGTTCAATTCCTGGCAAGGTTACTATGTGATTTTCTAAAGTGTGGATGTTTTTTTAATGTATTTTGTTATATTAATTGGGCCTAGAGACCTGTTGTAGGAGTTAATAAATAAAATATGCGAGATTATTGACGTTCTGTATATTATGCTGTGAAAAATAAAGAGTATGTATTTATTTTTGTTATTGTTTTGTCACATTTATAAAGGTAGCACATTACCTAGGGCCGGACCTGCCGACATCCCCACACACACGAGAATTCTAATCCAGTGTATGAAATATCAAAGGTTTACCGACGGAATCGACTAGGCGAGACTTGTTGCAGGCAAGTTATATTTTGATGTCGTTTCGCCTTACTAAGTAAACTTTTTTTCGCTTTTTGCATCCTCTGAATTCGCGCTATGAAAGGATTTTGTTTTATTTATTCTCAAGATGAATTTACACGGTCCCGACTCTCGGCCGGCCCGGCGTCTGCGCTCGAGTCGTGTGGGCGGAGGGTAGAAACGGCATTTTATTTTCTTGCGCATGTCGACATTTCATTCCTCTTTTTTGCATGGCAGCGTGATTTGAACTGATCGTCGTGAGACCAGGATGATTTCAGAACGTTCAGAGGCAGAATGGCAGACAATAGACGTCTTCAGGTCTATAAGTGAATTAATCCCAGTGAGCATTTACATTATTGTGTATTGTGATGATGTTTTTATTACTTTATTTAATAATTGTACAATACAGGTGCATTCTGGTACTGATACTGGTAAGTAATTGACATTTAACTATTGAATGTTTTCTTTCTAGTGTATCACTCATTGCTTGAAGAATTGTGAATAATCATCTTTACAATATAAAACAATCACAGCCACAATAACAATTTAAATGACGATTTAAACATCACAACATTTTACCCAAGAAGCCTCCGTAATAAAACTGAAAATATAATCACCACACGCACAAATATACAAACCCAAGAGCACATCCAATATATTACCAAAGGAATTACAAATATTTTGGAATTAAACTACCATATACAGAATGCTGAAAGATTTAACTTAAATGACTTGTCCCAATAATATGAATAATATACTGAATGTCCACCTTGCAATTGTTTTTTTACAATACATACACCTTACATATATAAGGTATATACTTCTGTCTGATACTTGTTAACTAATTTCTTAGTACAATTTATTGTAAACTATGCCCGTCTTAACACAGAAACGGGCACAGTCCAACCACAATTATATATATATATATATACACATATATTGTGTAACGTTGTAAATACGTTAGCTGGTGAATTATTTAAATCATCTAAATAATTCGGATGGATAATAAAATTTCTAATATGGCAACACTCTCGCACATGCGCGGTAGGTTGTTACGTTAGACCGCGCGCCAGGTTTGCGCGGCCACCGTCGCTGGCGCTGCCGACCGTTGGACGAGTTAATTTAAATTCGTGTAAATTAATAAATCCGTAATGGAATACTGGCTAAGAGAAATTGTCACAATTACTAGTGCGTCAACGTTCTACTAATCTTGTGATAAATCCTAATTTGAATTGTATTTATCACTCCTGCAAAAATATTTTATTCCCCCCTTGCGTGCGGGATGAAGAACTCCAGAACTAATGATGGACGATGTCACAAACGAGTATTGGATGGGTGTCTGATCGCTGGCCACGATCTACCATTAAGGGTAGCGGATAACTAGGGTCTATAAGCTAATTAATTCCAAATCAGTACGTGGCGACTAGGGATTATAAGTAACGCCTTCGAAACGTGTAGGAAGCGCGTCCCAAATCCAAGGTCATGTATTATTTTGAATCTACCGTGATGGCGGTTCTACATCTTCAGCTATGGACATTCTTCGCAGATTATATTTATTTGGGATTACTCTAGTTTGCATTTGTAATGTGATTAATTGTAAATTCTTTGAATAATGTAGTGTAGATTTCTGTCCATCAAGTTTTTATAAATTTATCACAGGTGAAAAGAAAAGTAATCGGCAAGGTGAGTTCCGAGATTCGTACCCACATTTCATGTTTTCTCCGCTGATCTGGCCGGAGAATAGACCGCCAGGTTACACCTCAACAATATATATACATATGCATGTATCATACAGATAAGTAAATAAATAAAAATCAATATTTTTATTTTTTATCTTTGTTTTATTAACCACTAAAATATGAATCTTAACCACAAAGATAACATTGCTGATTTTAAAAGTATAAAAATCAATATCATTAAATTAAAAATTTCTTTTGCATACATCACTAAGTCGTAATTATATATCAAAATGTTGATAGATGAAACACGTTTGCTGAAAGCCGAGACAGTGTTGGCCAAGTCAACTGGGGCGCGGCGCGACCAACCCCGCGTGCGCGCTATCGGCGGTGGGCCGGATATGACGCAGGGGATGTGAAAAAGATTTTTTATGACGCACTTCCGCTTGCACCATTTGGCTACGGGGTAAACAAGTGATCACTGATCACGCTGCTGGTACGGGAAACGAATATTTCTCCAATTATTTGACAGTGATATTAATTGCACAAAGCACTTGGAATTGACTGTGTGATTTCCTGGTCATATTTTTAATTTAACCTTGATTTACTCCGAGTGAGTACAATTAATACTCTCTACATCATCCACGTTGGTTGCTTCTGACTAAGGATTGAGAACTCCTGCCTCTTGACTATGCTTCTCTTAGGGCTGTCACCACAGAAGTGTCTGTTGCCTTTTTCACTCGGTGTGTCCAACGTTTCAATGTCTTCCTCTTACTATCTGTCCTTTGCTATAACAAGCTTCCGTGGTTATGTTTAGACATCATATGTACATACTTCACTGAGAAGGAAGGATTGACATTTAGAAATTTAATTTGTTAGATAATAATTCAAAAAGATTGTACTTTATGTAGGTAAATAAATACTGGGTATGTATTATTTTTTAATTAAATAATTAAGGTAGATAGAACATAGGTATTGAGTTACCAAATAAGTTTTTTATCTTCTTACGGAGACAGGAAAGGATGCATTTTTCCAATTTGTGAATTTTTAAATTGTTAAAACGTATATTGGACGTTTACGGGCATTGAATAAAATATGTATTCACCATGGTAACGAGTATGACATATTTATTTGGTCACTTTTAAATCACTTAATGTTATCTGAGTGAGAAGGGGATATGATACGTTGTTATATATAATATTGATGCTTGGTTTCGATTATTAGCACTCGTAAACAATGAGCGGAACAGTCTAGAGAAAGAGAAAGAGAGATAGAATGCTGCTACTGACTGCTACTTGACATTATACAATACACTATTTAATTAATTATTTTTTTGTTTCTGTGTAACTTTATAATTTTTCATTAATTTAAGCACATTCATTTATATGTGAAATATAGAATATGTATTAAACATTTAAGTATGAAAATATTACTTTTTTCTAAATTCCCGCATTCATAGTTAATTTTAATAGGCTCCTTCAAAAATGATAGATAGAGGTTTCACTGTATAATAAATTTTAACAAAAAATTAAATTAATAAATTGAAATTGAAAATAAATACTACAGACTACCACCAGACTACATGGTGTCACCCACGTGATCATTTTGGTACTACTTGCGCAATCGAATACCTCTGCGAATTTTTTCAAATATATGACACGACTGGAATGAAAATATAAATGCATTAATGTAAAAAATACATCTTGTTTACACAAAGATTTCATTTATAAACGAGTAAATATTTTTACTGTTGAATAAGTGTGTCAAAAACTATCGGATTTATGTTTCCGCAAATAATGTTGTAGAATGCCCCTCGTCCCGCAACTAATGATCCAAACCCCTCATCTATATGTACACTTTATTTCATGTCTATTACTGGTCTGTGATAAATAATGAACACATAAAATATTACAGACAAAAAATTATACATATTATAGATTATACAAAAAATTATTAGACACATAAAACATTTTACAAAAAAAATGCCAATACAAAATTAATTCAAAGTCATATACATTATCAGCTGCTTAGTATTGCGGGCGCGCTACTAGTGAAATATTTTCGCGAACTATACAGAATTCTTTTTGCATCATTCTGATAAAATAAATAATAAATAATTATAGCACTTCTTAAAAAACTTTTACACTTCACAAAAAATAAATGAATTGCTTTTTATCCCAGGACTACTAAGATCATACAGATGTTTGGAAAACTGATATAATTTTTTTTAGGATTTGGTACTGATTTGTTATTTATTTTATCAATGAGTTTAAAACCAGTCTGAAAATATTTGACTCATTTTAGATTTACAAGGTGGGATTTTATTTTTGCCACCCAGAAGGTGACCATTGATCTCTTATACTTGATACTTACAACCATTGCCACAATACTTCCGAGAAATCAATTCGTATAAAATTTGATATTAAGAATGGATAAATATTAAAATAAATCATATGCTAAATGTCAGCATAAAAAATGGCATTATATACTTATGTGAGAGTTGTGGTTGTTGAATTGAATTGTGATTGTATCAGAAGGTTTTGTGGATGTAAGACTGAAGCCCCTAACCTCTTCTAGTCTCACGCGTGTTAGTGCATGTCGCAGTGTATAAGGTGCGCGTGTGTGATTATTATGTTTTGTCTGAATGAAAGAACACTTACAAAGGTTGGCGTTTATTGATTTTATGAATTATACAGAGGCGGTATACAGTGTGTGATTGGTCCTAGAGCAGTGTTCCTCACGATGTATGGTGTCTGCTGATTGGTTGGTTGGGTTTCGGCCCTATATATTTGTTAAGTGAGTCCCTACACGGTCATGTCTGTGGAGCGCAGGCAGAGTCACTACAGGGCTCCTTTACTGTACTGCCGCGAGTTGACGTACTGAATGGACTGGAAACTACGGACGATTGACACTGACATGGGACTACTGGTACCGTACGATAATTTTGTACCATAGTCTACTATGAGAGTAGCTAAGACGACAGAGCAATGGCTTAGTATGCGAGAGGTACCGGGAACGGTGCACGGCATCACAAAAATCTGTTTGATTTCAAAAACGTTTTGAACGTGCCTTGTGTCGTTCCCGGTACCAGTAAAGTACATTCAAGGTAAAAGTGAGAAAAAATAAAAATGTTATGAATTTTTATAATGCATTTTCGTGACAAATTATGCTGAATAATTATGTTCTATGTTAGTGTTAGTAATTTGTGTGTTTTTAAGTTATTTTACGTTTGAAAAAAAAATTAAAATGTCAATGTTTAAAGTTATGAAAAGACAACATCGCATCTTTAAATCACCATGTCGTTAACTAACTAAAAATTAACAATTTATTTTAAAAAACCGCGTAGAAAGTATTACCGCGTAAGCCGGCTGATGTTATATCCATAACTTATCAAAAATAAACACTTCTATGAATGTCCCAATAACTACCACTAAAACTCGTCTTCATCGGTACAGATGCAGCATTCCTCAACTATGTATTTCATTTTATTTGAAAAAATCATGCGTATAAAATGCATTCTCTGACAAATATAAAAAAATTCTCGCACAAGCAATGCTAGAACCCGAGTCGACGGGAACTACTCGTAACGTTCAATTATCATACATACATACAGTTGTTTTACAATGTGCCCGACACCTCTATCGTCGCGTCGCCTTTAAGTTCAACTTTACAACCCTGAAACCAGATTTTTCAACGGGATAAAAATATGCGGCAGTACGTCGGCACCTAGCAAAAATTTGAAGCATTTTAAGGTAGGAATCGAATTATCCCAATCATTTTTTGTACGGTGGCTTTGATTTGTTACAAAGTAACTATATCAGTGAGTTGTACAACAACAAGCTGCAAAATGCATCAACGGGGATGATCAGTGTGCAGCCTTGTAATTTCAGTGGACTTGTGTATCTTGGCACAATTGATGTATTTAATTATAAAAGAAGTATGATAATTTTTAATGATTGATTACGACTTCAAAATACTAGTTGGTTGTCGATTCAACATATTTTTTACTTAACATTCCATCAGTTTCCTCGCGTAGGTAATCAGAGAGGATAGAATGCATTTTGTAATCTGCTTCGTTCTATTTTATGTATCTCCTAACGAACACTTTTCAATTGTTAAATACTCCAATAACTGAAGTCTGTTGTTTCAAATAGTTTTATAACTAACCTATATTTTTTTGCCATATTCGGTTCTCTTATTCTTTCCACGTGCTCAAACTATCTCAGAAACCTTTTTAAAGTACCTCCAAATAGATCTATGTTTACTCCTAATCTGTGTATTCTTCACTCTGACATATATGTACATTTTCAAAATATACATAAATTATACAGCGTAAATATATAAATATATGTACAGGCTACCCGCGAAAAAAATGTTTCGATAGTTCAAATCTATTCTATATATTATAATATAATAAACACACAAATATTATTTGTAATCGAATGAAAAACATAACCAAAAATCATTATTTTAACATTTCGGAAAGTGCTTAATTCTATGGTATAATACCATATACAGTATCTATAAATACGCAAGGATATCAGATGTCATTTATGATATTTCGGAAAGTGCTTAATTCTATGGTATATCATAGACAGTACATATAGATAAGCAAATATGACAGATATTATATATATTTTATCTTTATCCTAATAAAGATAATGTATACATCATTTCAATTCGAATATATATTTACGTACAGTTATTAAGTATATAAGAGAGAAAACATTTAAGTAATCTTAACCTAGAGATATTAAAGACCTGGCCGTTTAATTGAGCACTATACAGCCATACTTCCACTACGTCCTAGACGTCCAGAAAGTCATATAAATAGATGGGTAAACGTAATATTATTATGGATTCTACGTTAAAAGAGAAACACATTTTCATTATCATGTTTTTAACTAGTAATTAATAAATTACACATGTAAAAATAAACATTATATTTGATTATTTATGTATTCATCCTTGTAAAATCAGCATTATTTTCTTATACATACCTGAGTTTACCTGAGAGGTAGGCTATGGCTAAGAGAGTTTGCTCAGTATACGAGAGTTTCTGGGATCAATACTGTATATATTTTTGAAATGATAAGTATTGTCAAATATTCGACAATTTGATACCACAATCTAATGGGGCAATAACAGGACTAATCTTTTTGTTTTCATAAAAGTTTTAGAAAAACCTCGTGTCCATCCAGGTTCCAGTAAAGGTAAAGATGAAACACACGGTAAAAGTGAAAATATATAAAAAAATCTCGCTTGATTTCTAACTTAGTGTTCGTGACAAATATGTATGGTGTACACGCTGAACAGAAGTAATCTTTGTTAAACACTAAAAATAAAAGATTAATAAAAATAATGTGATTTAGAGAAAAGGTAAGTTAATAAAATATATGAAATGAATATCATTGCATTACGATATGGTTTTTTTTCTGTGGTATCGCGTCAATGGTAATTTTTTTATAACCGATAACGTATACGTGTTAATTAAAAATGCCTAATCTTTTTATTTTTGTGTCTTAACCTAAAACAGAGAATTATTAGATATTCAATGAATAGCTCCTAACTGTTTTAAAATTCACTAAATCAGATTTCCTATGCTGGATGTGAAAGGAGATTGAAAGGTACACAAGATAGAAATTGTTATTAATTATAAATACTCATATAAATGTTTATTTTTTGATACGTTGATTTATAGAGATGATCAATTCGTCATTGTTTTGATTAAAAATAAATTTTTAAACTCATATTTATGTACTTTAATTTATCGTTATAATTTATATACAAAATTCTTATAAAATATTATGATGGATATTGCAATAGGCAAATACAAAAGACTGAAAATTCGTTGATTACGTTTTTAATTAAATAAACAGCCTCAGGTACACATCAGAAAAAGTAAATTTACTAAATGTAACGGTAAAGAACGTCCACTATATAGGTGTATAAAATATATTATGGGTGGTATTCTTATCTAAATTAAGAGTCGAAAATGTTTAATATATATTTTTAAAAGTACCCAGCATTTTAATGAATGTAAGAAATATTTGAAATCGGTTTATTTCACTGAAATTGTAGTGACGCACAGATTAAATGTATCAATTAGAAATTAGATATACAAAATATTTTAGCTGTCTTTGAACCTGGATCTCTTCCTATCCGGGGAAGTGCGTTATCCAATTCCACCCAACACTATATCAACTTTATAAATAGTCGATACATTTTCAAACTTATATGCTGCAGTTATTTCAAATTAATACATTGAACGTTCCATTTATTTGAAAGCTATCACCTTTTTTATTTATTGCGAATACCTCCATTGAGAAATAATCGCTAGGAGACGCCAGAGATTTTTCGATTTCTTTTTATTTAATTATTGGAAATACTTTAATACAAATTATGTGTATTTTTAAAGAGAACACATTATTATTTATGAAGTTGTAATTTTTTTCAGAACACGGTTCTGTGATATTTAATACAAATAGGTTGTAAATGAATAGGTATATTAATAAATAGCATCAAAATACAATTTGACGTCTTGTCTTATTTTTACATAAACACGTATATTATAAGTATTATTTCACACAACCACAATAAATATGTATTTATAACGTGAACAATATTCGCATTGAAAGATGAGACGCCATTATCTTTGTATTTAATTATGAATTAAAATATATGTCACAGAGGAGTACTACAAAGTGATATCTGTTTGATACGTAATCAGCACTATTCAGCTATCATGCAGAGAACCGCAATGATGTATATTATTGAATACTTAATATCAACTTGGCGTAACTCTGAAAATATAAAAATATTTAGGAATTGAAAAATACTTAATCATAAGAGATATTATGTACAATATTTGGGGTACACGGTTGTTTACATTTCATATCTTTTGTTTATAATATTATGTTTTATACATATTATTTATTCACGTCTATGGATCGGTTAATAGGTACATATATAACTATAAAGATATATTGCTCTTGACTCACTAGTGTGTGATTGGTATTTGATGATATTAGTGATTAAAAACTGTGAATGTGATCACCGTTTGATTATCATATCACAGTATATCAAATAAATTAAAAATAAACTCCTAAATAGTATAAATTTATACTTTTCCATCATTGTGTTACAATAAACTCTTCATTCGCGTAAAAATTATATTTAATTTACCGCTTAATAGTAAATAAACAAATAAAAATCAATCATTTTAATTTTCACAACTAAACTTTGTACCACACACACGTTGAGTTATTGTCACTACTAGTTTCGAGAGGTGCAGTCCCTCTCATCACCAGCTGATAACTATACTGCCATCCTCCCGCCGATCCGCCCCATTACCCGGATATACTACAATACTGTATTTAGTTTACCTATCATCACCTGATGATGAGAGGGACTGCACCTCTCGAAACTATAATAGTGTCAATTATCCAATATGTGTGTAGTACAAAGTCTAGTTGTTAAAATTTAAATAATTAACAAAGTAACCGCCATGTCAATTATTGATATTAAAAATCAATCAAGTCGTGGAAAGATAAGATGTTATTCATTTTTAAAATAAACATTGATTAATTTAACGACAACTGGTTTCTATATCACAATCTTATTTAAGACTAATTGATCCATAAAATAAAATATTCAAATAAGTCAATTGTCGGATAAGATCGTGGCCGAAATCAACGCTATAAACATCAAAAATATAATAAGATGTTTTTAATTTGATCAATCAGTTAAGTTGAATTTCACTGCCCTGAATATGAATCGTTTATTTGTTAAAATAAGTATTTCATTTCGTATTTATTTATTTCAATGAAAAATTGTCCACTGGAGCTAGTCAAGTGCACGTGGACAATTGCATTTGTGGCAGAGATTTGTGCCGAGACAGTCCGTATTACACGGCACTATGTGCGGGAGTGGAATATTAAAAAGAAAATAATAAGAATATTATTTAGGAGAACACATTCTTATTGTGAAGTTGTAATTATTCAGAACATAGGTATGTGATATTTTAAATATGAATTAAATATATTAATTATATATTTAACACAATGTGTTCTCCTAAATAATAAAGTTGTATCGATGTGTCCAAAATTTAATAAAAATGAATTGATAATTCTGGCGTCTGCTATCAGTTTACTCAAAGGTATTTGAGATTCTGTAAAAATAAGGTAGATGGCTCTGTCAAATGATGGAACGATTAAATGTATTAATATCAAGAAGGTAACATATAGGGTCGAAAATTGTCGCTAAAAATAATGTCGCTGTAGCTTAGTTGGATAAAGCACCTTCCCTGGTTAGGAAAGAGATCCAGGTTCGAATCCCGGTGGCGCAACAACAATATTTTTCGATAAAATTGATTTTATATGTATATCTTTATAATTAATATATTTAATTCATATTAAAAATAAGAATATTAATTGAATCGGAATCGCAAAATTTATGTACGGAATAATTATAAATATTAACTATGTAAATGATGACTTAGATGTCGATGAAGGATTTCACATATGTCTTTCACACGTCTCATGTGTGAACTGCATTGAAGGTCTTTTCACGTTCCCTTTAAACTACGCGCAGTGGTTTTCATGATAGCTATTCATAATTTGATCAAGAAATTAAAGCATATACGCAAACCACCGTGAAACAGAAACAGTTATAGACAAAAAACATATTTAAAAAAAAAAATATCTAAAATTCTTATTTTTATGTGCTATCAATACTCAAGACATATGTGAAAATAAAAATAGCGCTAGTTAGAGGAAATATTACTTTAAGAATATGTACTTAATCTCCGAGCTGTAAGAAGCCGGTTGATAAAACTTGAAAAGCTAGATTCAAAAAAGCATGTAATGAAGTTAAAACTACATTAGCTTCTTAGGCTGGTGATGTTATTTTATCAATAACAATCACTAATTAAATTACAACGATATTACTTAAATCTAAACTAATTCTATAAACTTAACAGATAAGTAAGTACACAGCATTATCATTATCAAAAGTATTACATTTTTAAAGAACGCCCATTGGGTTAGAACTCTTCAAACAAAAAAGATAAAAATATTAGTGTAACAATTAGATTGCAGAAGAAAACAATAACATAAGTTTTTTTACCACAGATCTAAGCCATAGAAGCTATCGTTCGTTCTACCTGAATTATGCATACAAGATTACTGCGTTGGTCAAACATACGTTACTTACGATCGCATTAACACAAATTCACGTACCCAATCGTCAGTGACTAATATGTTGAAGTTGAGGCTTGTAATAGGATCATCATCTAATGTTTGGTCAGGCCAGTATCATACATCTTCCTTATAATTGACATGATAAAACCAAACCACATATGTAAATTATATTTAAATTTATTCTGAGTAAATAATACTTTTTTAACCCCGGCAAAATTGTGAACTTACGGATATGAGTTTGTTAAAAGGTGTATTTTTAAATAAACTCTGATGCCATGTTGTTTATTACATATAGCAAAGAGTTTTAGATCACGAATTATAAATATTCTTGCAATGAACAGGTGTTTTGACATTGTTTTGTGGATTATGTAGCGCTGTTAGAATGTAAGTCTGCTTTGTATCAATCGACTTGTAGAGGCCCTGCTCGCGCCTCACAGACTTGACCGTCAAATTAGACACTTTACCTCCCAAAAATCTAGAAAACAATACATCACAACGCAAGCGGTTCGAGAAACCAACTGAAGTGATCTCTTTTCTCGGACGCATCCCTCGGAACCATCTCCAATGAGCTTCACCTTAAACTTCAAACAGTTCAAGTTAATTGTGCACCATTCGACATATTACATTTCATCAACCTATTTTAGCCGCAACTCAAACACCTATACTCATACGCACATTTCGTAACATTAATATGCACGCGTAAGAATTTGAGGAGGATAACACCTTAAACAAATCCTTCTGAACCTACAAACATCAGTCGCTCCATCCGAGTGACTCCCATAATCATCACCATATCTAAAGACTTATCATTTTCATATTCGTTCCCTTATCCTAGGAAGGTTGAGGATCCAAAGACTCGATGAGATGCTTCCGTTTTGTCCTGCCATGAGTCGCTTCGGTATTAGGTGCCCAGTCAAAGCCCAATCTGTCTTTATTCAGTCAATGTTGTTAATTTTAATTCAATTTAAAAAATCTAACTAACTATAATAAATAATATAATTTAGTACTGCTAGTTTGCGTAAGCATTATGTTTCACATCTAAAAAACTCGAAAAGGAGAATACTTGAACTAAAAAATAGTGGCATATATAAATTAACATGCGACCATAAAGACTGCAATGCCACATATATCGGACAGACAGGAAGGGCTTTTTCAACTAGATTCACAGAACATACGCGTTGCTATAAAAATAAAAATGTAAATTCAAAATTTGCAGCCCATTTATTGAAAGAAAACCATGTCCCGCTGATAATAACGAGCCAATACCTTTGCATATAGAAACCAAAGGTTTTAGAGTAAATTTGTTCGAACAATTAGAAATTAACAAAAGAACGAATGACGAAAATATAACATTAATCAATAGCCAACAGAAAGTTATCTTCTCCCCACTTCTTAATATGTTCAAAAAACCTAAAATCAAGACAAAATAACCAATCACAATAGAGTAATCTAGGTAGTTGAAATAAATAAGGCACTTATAAAATATTTCAACAAATCATTTTCAGAAACGGAAAAATTGACAATTATGCTTAACATAATAATTTTACAACAATAAAACCATTAGCAATATTATATACATTGAGGGAAAATTTTTAATGATAAGGTAGTGCCTCTGAGAATAAGAATATTAATATACATCGGTTTCACCTAAACCTAATTACCCATAGAGGAAGGGGTAATTCATCATTAAAATAAGTTGATTGTACGTGGTTTATCCACAGTTTGAAAATGGCCTTAACCGCCGAAACAGCTGTAACATCTAAATAATGCTTACGCAAACTAGCAGAACTCAATAATAATATTTATTATAATTAGATTTTTTAAATTTAATTAAAAATAAACATGGAGTTCTACAAACTAAACACAATAACAATAAATAAAAATATGTTGTTGTTCATCCCTGCTAAGTCTGTGGCGCCCCACTCCCTGGGCCGCCTTTCCTCCGGAATTGCCAAAAATATACATTTCGGTTGTCGTTCCTCTGACATTCGAAAGACGTGCCCAAACCACCTCAATTGTGATCTTTCTTTATTTAGAAGTAAGAGAGGGACGCCTTACATCGGTAGGTACTTCTCACTCGGTCCAATAACGTAACCCCTAAGGTAAATATCAGCATCCTGGATCCTTGATCGCACTCTCTCCATTAGGATCTATATTTGGTGATCATATACTAAAGAGATCAGCTTGATTTTGACCCTTAACTTTATCCATACACTATAAAACCCCGATTCTTCTGTCTTTCTTTTTGTATTTAAATTTGTCGACTATCTTTGGTTCCACTGTGTCAAGAGTCTGGTTTCTTTCTTACAACCTCCTCTGTTTTTACAGTGTTCATCACTAATCATACACTTCCTTGAAGGAATTTATCCACTCTTGCGAAGGCTATTTTAGTGATGATGTGAGCGGCTGTTCACCTGCTAAGCTCGAAGAGAAGAGCAGAACAAGTGGCGCAGCATCTTCGATTCCACTGCATTCGGTCTACTTGTTTTGCTAACTCCAGGCACTAATTAATCTCTCAGAAAAAAAAGATTGAACACATCATTGTGTGAATCACCTCTGCAGCATCCACCCACTCGCCAGCCGAGATTTATACGTCCATTAGAGACTCCACGCCTTGTGGAACCGGCTTGCGGCCTGAACCGAGCGCAGAGTGCATATCTGTCTGGATACTGGGTCTCCAGCTCAAGGTCAGTAGTACATTTCGTAGCGCCGCACTTGGCAACGGGGCTACTACGACCGCTGTTGAAATAAAACCACGTTGTTAAAAATGCGGGGGCAGATGATTTTTATGCGGAGCAGGAGTTTACTGCTTTTGTCGCGGTGGTGTATTTTTAGTGTGGTCGGTGCACGGCGCCCGTCGACTGCGGAGTTAGTGAGTGCAGTAGACGATGAGCCTTATTGGTGTGGGTTTAAGGCACACATGCAAGCTTAAGGTGCATTGTAACACGTAACTCATTTTAGGGATGGTATTTACGATGGACGTATTAACTTTATATGCTTAGTTTGAACATTATATGCAATGAAATTAATTTAATTTTTATTTTACACTGTTCTGTGTTTAATACTATTATATATTCTTATGAATAACTTTATTTATAGACACATGTTTAATCTATTCCTCGTTCTTCGCATTCAGCAGCTTCGTACAAGATTAAGTATCATATAGTCAAACATATGTTTTGAAACTTTTTAGAAATTCACGTGCACGGATAACCATAGAACTCGTTTGATCGAAAATTAAAATATGGCCTTTAACGTATATGGTATAGTATAGTATCATATGGTAAGTAAAGAATGTCCTTGTGAAATCAACATTTTAAACTATACCTACCTACCTAAAAATTTGAATCCAAAATATAATACATACCTAGTACTTACCTACACGAAGTACAATGCTAAGTAACCGTTTTATATCAGTATCAAAAATAAACGTACATTAAAGAAATTTCAATTCTTCCGTCCTTGATAGTAAATTTACGCATATCATTTACACAAGTACTAATTTTACTTATTATATTACTTTTATGTCATTTTTGACGCACTTATACCTGGTATTGATTTGATAACACCATAGTATCTCATTCAGCATGCAAAATTTGAAAAAAAATTGTGTAGGTTTCTAATTATAATATAATGTAAAGTAAAATTATTTAGTGAATATTTCAGATGTTTAATTATTGAGAATTCAATCAAAAAAATAATAATTTAGAAAGATAACAGAGAATACGAATCATATAATTAAATCCAGAAATTTCTATCGCCGTTAGGCAGCTTTACCAATTAAGCTATAGATTGTCGTCAAATTCCATTTATATAATATGTTTTTTCCTTGTGTTATTTTTCGTCGCAAGCTTTATTTTTAATTAAATTTTTTCTTTGTCTTCTTTCTGAGTAAAATATCTAATTTGTTTTAATTATCAAGGAAGTATATTAAAAAAAAAAGTAATTTTATTTTAAAAAAAACCACTTAAATATTGTGTATCATATGTTTGAAGTTACAGACAGACAACATCGCATCTATGTATATATTTTAAATCATATTATCGCCCTGTCTTATGTGGTGTTCAATCCTCTTCGCATATTCCTCAAGCGGTATTGTTGATGGCGTAAGTAAATTAAAAATAACTGATTGTTGATCGAGGTGTTACATTCAGGATTAAAAGTGGGGGGGCGTACGTCATCAGATCGTCAAATGGCTTTAGAAATATTGTGGAGTTCAGAATTAGTTCGGGCCATGTTCACTTGTTGCTCGTGGGCCCGTACCACCCGTCCCGCGCCCCACCCCTGTGCACACCGACAGCCGCAACCCCCGCCAACCGCCATCCCCCGCCAGGAAGATGGAATCACGCGCGTCTTGGCAGGCTTCCGAAATCCAATACATGACATATTGAAAAAAAAAATCTGTCTATATAAATAAATACAAAGTCGAACAATCAGTACATTAAAATAAGCTATACGTAAAACTGTATGCTTTAGGAAATAAAACGAAATAAAATATTTTTCATATTATTTGATTATATTTATTTTAAGGCGACATATAGGATATGGAATAGTAGGTTGGGGATGCACTACAAAAACTGCCCCACAATCTCTGGTTACAGCACAAAAACCTGATGATACTGGACATTGTGTAGATCCATGTTGAAAATATCCTAAATTATACAATTAACAAAAAGGACATCTGGGGTTTCGATGGAAATGCCAAAAATACCAGAACCTCAGAGGAAAACATTTTAGCAATTCCTTGGATGTGCACCATATACGGGAAAAAAAGTTATATTTTTGTAGCACCCAAATTGTATAATTCTCTCACTAAATATATAAAAAATATTCAGCATCAGAGACAGTTTAAGGAAGCAAAACATTCTGGTTAGAAAACTCAGATCGAGCATATGTTCATAGCATGGTCACCCCTTTAATTTAATTTAATTTTTATTTATTTGAAAGGTAATTCGATATATTAGCAATGGAACACAATTTCATTAAAATTTGCGCCACGATTACGTTTAATGCAATGCATTCTTCTGATCCAAATTTCAGCTACTTACTCTTTTATATAAATCTGGTGCAATTTCAAAAATAATATGCGTTATATTGTTTTTAAATTATTCAATTGTTGTTAGTTTACCAGCATAAATAAGTGACTTTACAAATAATCAAAAAAAAAAAGTCTAACAGAGAGATATCATATGATCTAGGAGGTCAATGGATTTTAGAAATGAATGAATTTCCACAAAATTCACGAAGTGCACGTTAAGTTTGCCGAATCGAAGATTGATTTTGATAATAAGATTTAATAACTTGTAAACGTTATTATAATGTGAAACGCTCCATGATACAATAGCAGACTATATTAACATATTAATAAATAATAATAATAAATATGGTACTATTCATTTTTTAAATCACAAAAATGTGCATATTTTTTTAACGCAACAATGCGGTGAATTACACTACGTATGTAGTACGAAGTAATCAGTAAAATAGTTAAATTAAATAAAACAATATTTAATACATAAGGTGTTGATCAACCGGTTAGACTGCGGAAGGTTGCTCTGTAGCTGCGCTGCAATCATTCTGGCGGAGATCGTCTTTTTCATCCTCTTCTTTTCTTATTCCCGATTTTGAATTTGTGTAGACACCACCGCCGCATAGTCCTCCTTTACTGGCACACTGGCCTAGACGCAGATCCGGCAACGCTGTCCTGGATCTCGGCCTCTATTGTCGGGACTAATAATAATTACACGTGGTTTTCGTCTGCAGCCTGTAGTCTGTTTTGCTGGTGTCCTTGCTGCACTTTGCTGCCGGAATAATTCACAGTATTTTATATTTACATTTTTATTAACAAACAAAATATTTTAAAAGTGTACATAGATCGTCCTTTTTTGACAATAAGGAACAACGGAAAGACAGTTGGTGGAATGACATGTTATCGTGGTTGAGAAATTAAAAATAAAATGTATGTTATAATTTGTCAAGGAGAGGAGAGTAAAAATATTATTGAAATTTACCATATAAGTACAAAAATGCGCGGGTTTCAAGGTCATCAAAGTAAATTAATGAATTATATACTTATACTTGGTTGCAATATAAATAAAATATGGGATTTCTGATGAAATCAAATGCACGTTGATCAAGCTCGCGCAACCTTTATTGGCATGAAAAAGATGGTCTGCAGTCGTGATTTTAACTTTACATTACGAATGCGAATAGTCAGATGCTATGTGTTCTCAATATTAGGTCTCAAAATAAGCTGGATGGATAGAATAACGAACAAAGATGTTATTTTAATACAAATTAAATGTATGAATTAGAAATATATACAAATAAAATTAATTTTCGAAAAAAAATATTTTCCCGGTAGCAACAAAATTTTATCTGTATATCTTTCTAATTGATACATATAATTAGCATTAAAAATGTAACAAAACTATGTTTTGAAAAACTGCAATTTCACAATAATACTCCGTAATAAAATGAAGATGTTACCGTTAGAATTAATAAAGAAAAATAAGTAAGTAACACAATAAAAATTCGAATAATAATTGACACCTTGCACTTCATAATGCAACGGAAAGATTGCTGGAAGAACATCATGACTGAAGAACCTGAGATAATGGTTTGGCCAGACTACTGATACTAATACTAGTAAAATATACTTTGAGGCCTTCGATATGCTTCATGACATCGTATTTTGTAGGAACTGGGTTCATGATATGAGCGGACACTTTTTCTGTCAAGTTTTCGTTTATATGACTGTTCATTTATATGGCGTTGGGCATATTAATTTTAGACGTAAATCGCGAGAAAGACAAACGTAAAACAGAGTTTTCAATATATTAAATTAATACGGGACTGCAGAAATAACACGCAAATGGAGGGAAAACGTAAATTCCGGGCATGTAAAATCGGGGTTCCACTGCAGTTGTTTTTTTATGAATTATTCTCCATTGTTTTACACCATCCCTGGTTTTCTAAATACATTACCTGCTCCATCAGTCAGACAGGTTTAAGTCACATTGATGATGAAAAAAAAAAAAGTACTAGTAATTTTTATTATGACATAATTATTTGAAGCTACTTAAAATATTCACTCACGACAAAAATCATCAGTTTTTTTTATTATTATGTAAAATATAATACATATTGCATAATACAAATAAGAAGTCTATCCACGTAATATGCTACATGTTTTGGAGACTACGAAGAATGTAAAATTAAATGTGTCTGTAAACTGAGCCCGTGTCTTGATAATATATCCAGGTTAGATGTTAATGGATGAGATCTCGTTGAAGTGATTAAGCATACTAAGCAGAGGAGAGAATTAGAGAATAGAGCTTAGATTGGTTTTATAAAACTTTATTAGGTTGGAGTTCTCTTTAAAAGATATTGAGGGAGTGTCCAGTTTGTTAATAACTGTTTTGTAAATTAGATGAAAACTTTTAAATTATATATTATAACTATTACATACTATGAATTAACATACTGATGGGTATTAAGGATGGAGCGCCACACTCTTCTGTCCTGGCACACAACTCTTGTCTCAACCACATTCATACATCTACCTGTGCAAGTTCGTCGATTGTTGAGACTTCTAACAGGACCATCTTCAAGTTCCCTTGCCATGCCAGGTCGTTTATTTCCAGTACCATCAACACTCATACCATAATAATAACATTTGATAATTTTTATAGCGCCATTTTTGTAAAAAAATTCATCTCAAGAACGCTTTATACATAAACTGTTTATACATAAATACACACATAAAAATCAAAACAATTATTTTATTGTTCTATTCGCTTAATTTCCACGAGACGCGTTTCGTATTATGAGGGCATTATCAATCTAACTATTTAAATAAAAAAACAGCGTTTTTTTTGTGTTAAAAATTGTTACTTATGGAAATAATTATTTGAAACGGTTTGTTTTTAGTCTGTTTATTATGACGGAAAGTAAAGAGTTTCACGTTTTTGGGTCTGCCACTGTAAATACCCGTTCATTAAACATAGACTTCTGCCTTCACACGTCTTCTTATAGTTTTCTTCTCATTCATTCGTTCTACATCACCAAACCACTGGTTGTACGCTGAGCAGAATGATCTTCTGTTACAGATTTTTACCGCCAAACCGGTGAGATTCGAAAGCAAAGACTCACGCGTTTGCTTTATTAAAAATGAAAGTTGACATGTGCCAAGCACGTTGGTAATTTATTTATTAATGTAGATTTAATAAATTTCTGTGTCCTTAATAATAATAATAATAATGGATTATTTGTATAGCGCTATTTTTGTAAAAACTTTCACCTCAACATTCCATATTTTTGCTATTTAAATTGACAATATTTATTTTTTATTTATTATTATTATTGTGCTTAGTTTGTAGATCTCCATGTTTATTTTTAACAGACAAATTTTAACAGTTTAAAAATGGCCTTAACCGCCACACAGGTGTAACATTTAAATTGAATTAAAATAAAATTTGATTATTTAAATTTGCTAATATTGACCTTTCTTGAGACACGACTTGAGAAAACTAATTATCTATATGTATTGTATATCTTACTGTATTTATTATTTTAATATTGCTACAAGATACACGAGAAACAAAACGTCACTACATTAGATCGGTCTTATTGAACGCAATGCAATAAAAGTGTTATGATACGTGTTGTGAAATAAACGTCTCCTGATTCGCTATATTGTGGAGCACGATGTAACAGGGGCGCTTCGATGCCATGTATAATTCAGAAGAGAGACGACAATATCGGGCGCCTTTGTACTAAGTCGCCTAGGCTTTTTGATTCGACAAACTTCAGACGGAGGACATTGGCATTTACTGTCAAAACAAGTCCATTTTATTGCTCAGTCGCTAATTTGCGAAATTGATGTGATTTCATTTTTTTCATTACTCGCTGTACTAAATAACGGATACGTTTACAGACAGGCGAGAAAATTCGATATAATAGAATAAAAGTATATATTACATACACACAGCAGGGGAAAAAGTGAACGGCGTTTTGAATGGAATTATATATAATGGGTACTGGTCAACCGAAGTAAGACTAGCGGTACATAATGGAACCCTGGTACCGTCACTGATGCATGGAAGTGAGGCCTGGCTGACAGAAGATAAATGAAAGTAGACCGAATGCAGTGGAAATGAAATCATTTAGGCGTATATGTGACAGATCAATTTATGACAGAGTAAAAAATGAAGAAATAAATAAAGAATGTAAAGCTGATCTTAGTATAAGTGAGTAAGATTAATAAAGGATCACTTAGGTGGTTTGATCATATGGAATGGATGATTGAGGAGAGAATGGTAAGAAAGATATATGACGCAAGTGTTGACACTAGAAATAGAGGACGTCCGTGGAAGACTTTGCACGGCTAGGTAAACCAGACGGTCCTGTTAGAAGCCTTAATAATCGACGATCTTATGTGAGAAGATGTATGAATGTGAATGAAGTGGGAATTGTGTGTCAGTGTCAGAAGAGTGTGACGCTCTATCCTTTCTGCCTACTCCCGCGGGGAAACGGCGTGATAGTAAGTTAGTTAGTAAGCAACAGATACACAGCGGTGCATCCATGATGGAGGGGTGAGGGGAGTTTTTCCAAAATTATTTTCTCAATTAATTAATTTACTTATTTACGTTATGTCGTGTTTTCTATTTACAACTTATACAGAATACTGTTCGGATTGGCGTGTTATTGCAGCGCATCTACAATGTTTACCGAAGGCCGTATACATGGATTCGTTCCGCTTCTGAGACATCGAATTGCTGGCGTAAAGGTGCGGCTGGAGCTCAGCACCAACTCTCTGGTGCAAGCGGCGCTCTCATGGAAAGTTGGTTCCTTGACCAGAGAATGGCAGCGCCTACAAAATAACTACATATACAACAATAGCCTGAAGTAGTTATATATGTAATATTTATATTTTGTGTGAACTTTTTACTTTTTATTTACTTTTTTAAATTTTTAATTTTTTTATTGATTAATATTTTCCTTGGTTTTCTTTTTCATAGCATTATATTGATTTCATAACCCTTAATGTATAACATAATATGTATCACGCTGGAGTAAACACATTATTATTTTTATTATTTCTCTACTATCTAAAATAAATTACTCTATTACTTGTAAATCTCGTCCGAAACATTAACATATTTGTATCTCTTCACTACCTCCTTCCCTCCTAAGAATAAATCCTGGAAATGCGACTTGAAAAGTTTCCTCTAACGTGTACGGGTGTGCGTGCGCACACGGTTTGGCATTATAGCGCACACGAACAAATATAGCGCGCACACAATTTTTACCAAGACGTCTTCGTGATCCGCTCTATATCAAAGTTTGCCGACCGTGTTGATTTATCCTGTATAACATCACCAACATTTTGGATATTGAACCACTTTCTAATGGTACACAGCTTAAATAATATTTTTGCTACCTTCTATCTTCCCCAGGATAATGAGTAGTAAAATTTTCATTGTGAAGAATATGAATAGGGTTTTTATTAGTTCTACTGACTTATTCATGCGTCTTATGTTGAAGAAAATGCAAAGTCTTATTTTTCCTAAAATATTATTACATTTAACTTAAATGTCACTCTAGGAATATGTATCAGTGTCATTTAACGGTCTGTTGATAATTAGTATTTCAAAATAAAATAAATAATAAATTTAAATGGAAAAATATGCGCTTTTTGCGTCGTTTTGTGCACACAATGTTTATCAATACTTTTTCGTGTGCCGCCTTCTATCGAAGGCTGGCGACCATGTTGCAGTGTATTGATTTATCCTGTATATGTATATAAGATCATTATTCAGCAGAATCAGTGCAATGCTGAACGATCGAATATGATGACCTTTAAGCAAAAAATATATTTCAATGTAGTGGTGTTTATTTATAAAATCCTCACTAAGAAAATATCGGCCGAATTTATACGAAAAATGATGCCATGTATGAAGAAGGCTAAATCTCAGAAATCGATGATGTACAGTGCGATTCAATTTTTTAATGGAATGCCAGAAAACATGAGAAAGGAAGAGAAACTACATAGATTCAAAACGAAACTAAGCGAATATTTTTAATTTTAAATTTATTTGATTTTATTTTTTATTTTTAGAGAAATAAACAGTGCAACAATAATAACTGATAATTACCTAATATGTTAAAATAACACCAGTGAAGTTTCTTCGGAATTAAATATGTAGTATACTCAAACAGACTGATAAACAAAAATACTAATAAACAAAAACACTTTTACATAAAAATAAACATAATAAACTAAAAACTAGTATATATTAAAAAAAAAAATAATAAACTGAAAAATATGTGAAAGATTAGTAGTAGTAGATTTTGATCTTGTTTTGTAAAAAAATTTCATTTGAAATATACTTTCACATTCTATTTTGTCGAACCAGAATGAGCTAAAATTAAAAACATAATATTCTACTTTTAAAATAAGCAATGTTATCTTTGTGGTTAAGATTCATATTTTTATTTTTTATCTTTGTTTAATTAACCACTAAAATGAGTTTAAATACATCTACCGGTTTCGAAAAATACCATTTTCTTCTTCAGTAAATATAAATATCAGATATGTCAGAGACAAAGTTATTTTTTTATTATATTCAATGGAAACTATTTTGAAGTATGGGGTAATCACAGGGCTTACGACCTGTCTTCAACTGACTTAAGTGATCACTTTATATATGTGATCATATATATAACATTCGCCATATATTTTCCATTAAATAAAATGACCAGATTGATGTATGCAGCTTTCAGCGCACAAATAATAGCATCGGTCCTTAAAATTGCACAAATGATTTTTTGTGCGCACAACGCAATCCAAAATTAGATGGAACATTGCCCTCGTATACACACAATAAAAAATAAATCCTGATTCGGAGGGTGATGCCGCTTGGCCATCCTAGTTGCAGCGCGAGATGCACTTTCAATTTCGATCCTCTGGTACCGGTTTCCTAATTAAACTGTCTGGGCAGCGACCAGTGCCAAGGTTGGGAATTCTGCGGCGGTAGTCATCGCTCATTGCACGTGGTGTGACCAGGTCGCCTCCGTTACTTGGAACTGTCATCATTTACAACCAGTTTTTCCTCATCCGCGCTGCGCTGGTGACGCCACCGATTCATTGACCCGGTAGTTATTAATTTATAGACAATAATCTAGCCTCAGTTTATAATAATGGTGCCCAGATTAATCCGTGATACAAGTAAGGACTGACAATTAAATTCGTAGAAAATTTTATTAGTATTATATAACATATTCATTCGTTATCTGATATCACCTTTAACATGGTTCCCTTTTGTACGTCGTCCAACATTTTTTTCTTTGCAGGAAGCAATATTATTAAAAATCATTATTTTTGAGGCTGTTGTAATCCATGATCCGTTTGAGGCACTTGTAATCCGTGATCTTCAAAGATGATTCTTCGTATTTTGGGGAGTAGAAAAATGCTAGAAGGGCCACGATCGGTCACGTTACAAAGGTATGTATTTTAAAACGGCCATCAGATTTTTCGACTTGATAAAAAAATAAGTAACTCAGGTGGGTGGACTACATCCAGAGCATGCAGCAAGCGCGGATAAAAATAGTCTCCAACGAACACCCTGGAGGTAAGAGAAGAGCGTGACGACCATGACACTTCTGAAAGGGTGGCGTAAAAAAGAACGCGGTGAAGCTGATAGATTTCGATTTTAAAAACATTTGATGAAAACTAGAGGGTATAGAGATAAAAGATTCATGAAACTAAGAGTAGACGTTAACTTTTGTTTGTCTCAGTTTATACTTCAAGTATAAATTCCGGTATTATTTCGCGGCCGGCTCATTGCCGATATCACATTAATGCGCGGTTAAGGTATTCTGCGAACTTAATTGTCAGTTGTATGATATCCATTCTAAACTTGTCCAAATCTCACTTTCGCTGGTAAAGAGATGTTGTTTACACTGCTGCACGAGATATGCAACATTTTGTTCATTATCAGTTTTTTACGTCGTACTATGAAAATAGTTTGAATCATAATAAATATATTTTTCTAGGTACATGTGTGCAATCTTCTTTCATAGCGGTAAATTCTTAATTAGCTCATATTTCACTGGAATTGATGACTGTAATTTAGACATCGATTTGATTTGTAAGATTAGTACGAAACCACCTGCAAATTAAATGGAGCTAGAATTGTATCAACATCATGGGTTCAGAATTTAGAAATGCAACCTGGTAATAAAAAATATAGTAAAGTGGCATTGATATTGCTGATGCTTCAAATGTCTGTCATAATTATACCATTTCGCAATAGTGAGAGCAATAACACTTTTGAACTAGTACTCAGTAGTATTAGTACCGAAGCATTTTTAATTGTCATTACAAAAATTATTATATCATCTAAGTATGCCAGTATCCCATTCTTTTAACCATTGACCACATCCATTTGGAGACAGATGAAATATGTGAACTCAACGTTTCACACGCCAAAACTATGTCAGAATCTTTTCATTATTTTATTGATTGCACCGCATTCAGATCTATATTCGCAACTAATTTGTTAATCCTTCACTCTGTCATGCATACATTTTATACCACTTATATACCACTCAGTCATTTATTTATTAAAAACATTTATCTCTACTATTTTTCACGAAATGACTAATCAATTTCTCACTTCACGCTTGTTGTGCGTCAAATGTCAGTACATGGACCATTGGTGTTTTGTTCGTCAACTGAATGAATTTTATCTCCATCCCAAAAAATATTTGTATGTTTAAATTCAATGCCTGCCTTCAATGTTTGTATAATTTCAGAAAATTAATTTGTAGGTAGCTATAGTTCTATGTGACATTTTTAGACTCTTGCTATTTTACATGGGTTTCTGTTCGGTTATATATCTTTCTAACAATCTCAAGTTGATATCTGAGTTTATCTGCAGATCTAAATCCCAATACGTTTACCTAAATGTAACTGAGATTTATTTTTACTGAATGTGTGAGATTTATCTCATCGCGCCACATTCTGAGGACACGCGCAGCACTCACCATGGCCCAGGACCGACTATTCCATGTACTTCCATCGAACTGGGACAATGACGAAAGAAAATGACCCAATTTTTGAACGAATAGTGGTGTATCTAAATGTTAGATGCAGGTTACTCTATTCGCGTTGTTAAATTAAAAAGGACGCAATATTATAAAAACTTGTTATTTCCCAGATATTTAATAGCAATTAGAATACTCCATTTTTAACTTGCATAACATTAACATAAATTAGCTTCACTAAATAGCACAATTATAATTGTAGTAAAAAATACACGCTTTATTTCTCAGTGCGTATTTTAATATGTATTTCTTTTATGTATTATAGACAGACTTACCATTGAAACTGTAATACAGTGAAGTCTGTTAATATGTCGGCAAATGAATAGAAGTAAATTAACTTACGCTACTATTATTGAATTACAAAATATAAATATACTGTGCCAATTTTTTAATAATAAATGTTTGATTAAATATATGTATTTATTAAATAACTAATTTGTCAACATTGCACAAGAAGTAATGATATAATTTACATTTGCTTTATATGTTTCGATATGAATACTGTCTTATACAGATGATGTCATAATTCAACTTCCGGAAAAATTCACTGTATATATACTATAATAATTACTTCAACCATGATTTTTTTTCTGATAAATTGACCTTGTAAATAAATATATAATAATTTATTAGCCTTTATAAGTTTATTTGCCAGCCTTGATAACGATTACTTTACGATGGCGACTGTTCAATGATGTAAAAAACTATAGAGATCATAATATACGTTTCTTTCTCTCACAGGCGAAATCTATCTGTTCCTTAAGGCCAGAGCTGAAAAGAATTTTACAGATATTCACTTAACGAAAGATTTACAACGTTATGCCAATAAGTGTAGCTTATAAATTATATCGATTGTTTTAAATATGAATTAAATATATTAATTAATAAGATATACATATAAAGTCAATTTTATCGAAAAATATTGTTGTTGCGCCACCGGGATTCGAACCTGGATCTCTTTCCTAACCGGAGAAGGTACATTATAATATCACAGACCTATGTTCTAAATAATTACAACTTCACAATAAGATTGTGTTCTCCTAATATCGATTGTTTTTTAAATCAATGTAAAATTATTGGTAATTAGTAATTATGATATATCGTTGTTTTTAAATATTTTTAAAGGTATACATGGTAAGAAAATCCAATCGCAGGATCCCGGAACTGTTTAAAATATTTATGAATTCCAAAATATTCAGAACAAATAGGTACTTTAGATTAATTTCGGTTTACCAAAATTAGATCACAATTTAATGATGAAACACTCGATGCTTACCAGCTTTGTGCATATTTGTCGAAAATAATCAAATTGTTATTTTAAATTATTATTTACGTCATTTTTTATTAAAATATACCTTACTTACTTTACCGTAAATAAATAGTAAAATGAATTAATAAAAAATCTTGTTATAAAAGTTAATGTGATTTTCTAAGGAGTTAGTCCAATTATTTATTAATTAATCTGAAATCCAGTATTACAATATTAACTTGAGTTCGGATTCGTTATACACGGTGTGTATGATTGAAAACAATATCAAGTAAATAAAATAAAATTTTGGTCACCTTTTAAAATCTCAGCTGCGATCCTCATCGTGTAAAGATAGAGGTGAATAAGTAAGACAACACCTCATCCAAAGGGTTAAAAATATTTGTTTCGTATTAATATTAAATCTACACACTAGTTATTACCTTTTCACTAAGTGATAAATTTCTGTGAATATTCTTGGGAGATTTTTGCACTTCTTGTATTTAATCTAATGCATTTTAGTGAGAGTGTAAGTAAAGTACATAAACAGATAGGTACGGTGCATTATATTAAAAAATAGTATATTTGCTGGTCTAAAAATATGGGATACTTAACAGACTTCAAAATGAGGAACAAGACTGGGGAAGAGGTTGAGAACTATGGAATTGAAGCATAAATATAGGGCCGGCCAGTATAATTGCCAGGCTTGGTGCAAAGTTTGGGCTCTCATATGTGTATACATATTTGCACCAAGGTTATGTAAGGGTAAAAACAGAAAGCATTGCCCGAATATTTTCAAGCATAAATAATTAATTTATAATGTACTTGTATAACAAAAATATCATCAATGGATTAATTTATTTCATATCACATGTTTCAATATCTGCCTCACTGAACTTTGCCCGTGCTGGGGCAAACATTTTACATTTTTAATCAACAATCATATTATACATAATTAGTTTATAAACTTCAAATTTAGAAGAAAAAAGAAGGAAAAAATTAAACGTGTAAGCAAAATACGATGCAATATTTGATTTTGAGAAATTTATAACCGATCTGAAATTTATAAAGATAATACACATTTTAAATGTACATAATAAATTGATCATATATATCAATATAAAAATAATATATTTTTGAGGCTGCCTATTTAAATTAGGATAAGACCGAATAAATTAACAAAACTCCATGTTATCTTTATTTATATCTGTAGGGATCGGAATTCAAATCCATCGCAATAGCATCGACGCTAGCGATAGCGCTGCTAGCTGCTGCTACAATCCTGGCTCGATCATTCACCGCCAGGCAGTCTCTCCAGTTTCATCGTTTCACAACGGCGGTCTTGCCGGCTGGCGCTCGCCGAGCAAGACCGCCAACTCGCTTTATTTCATTTCATAAGACACGTGCACCTTCTACATCTTCATTAATTTCTTCATTTCTATCAGTCTTTCTTGTTTTTATCATACCGACAATAAACATCCCTCCACACGCCAATCACATTTCTTTCATTTGACCACCGTCCTAGCCCCCAAATATCTCTTCGCACCTACCCAAACCGACCCTGCAAAACACGTTATATTCACCTTCCAGTAATATAATATAATACTTTGTTCGAAGTTGTATACCTGTATGAGAGATATCGCGCACTTTTTCAGTCAGATTACATGATATTTTTAAAGAATTTGCTGAAGATGAAGTTGTACATGATTGTGAGCGGAAAATAATGATGACGATAAAAAAAAAATTGATGCTGATTGAATTGATTGATTGATTAACGTGAGGCGAGATTCGCACATGCACGTAAAATGACAACGATAGCCGTCATCATCATTAATAAGTTTTGGAATGTAGCATGGAGGCTATGTATGAGTGTAGCGAAATATTATCGTAATAATTTCATGACAAAAAAAAAATTATTTGTATTTTGAAATTCAATATATATTAATTGATGTTGAGGCGCTAATTTAAATAATAATTCAACATGTGGGTTTTTATGATATTATTCGTTTATATCTGAAGTTATACAATACATTTGATTTTTTTTAAACATTACTTAGATAAGACCTTTATAATTACATAATTATTCAAAAATGTGTTGAACATCTAAGAACATCTGGAAGCAATATATATTAAATATCGGCGTTTTTAAACATTATTAGATGTATAGTATAGATAAAAAAACGGCTAGGTCTTTTTTATTATGCACCCGAAATAAATGTAGTTTACAAGAAATTTCAAAAGAAAAAATAGTCTCATGTTTCATAATACATTTAAACCATTTACAGAAATTGCAATTAGGTACTGATTTGATCTGAGAATATTGTTTTTCCCTAATTTAACAAAAAATTGTCAATAACTGAGATATATGTTTTTAGTTAGTATTGACATCCTGAAGAAGAAAATGGTATTTTTCGAAACCGGTAGATTTATTTAAACTCAATAAGTGGTTAATAAAACAAAGTTAACAAATAAAAATAATGAATTTTAACCACAAAGTTAATTTTGCTAATTTCAAAAGTAAAATACATTTTTGTTGTGGAATTGTAATTTCACACCACAGTTCTGTAGTATTTTTAATAAAAATTAAATTAATCAATTTATAAGATATATGCATACATAGATTTTTTCTATACTTTGATTAATATAATTTCAGTATTTGTGTTAGTGTTGGGTTCTGTTAGTCATTATCAGGACATATATACTTACATCCTTACATGGCGTAACCAGGAAGCAGAAACTCCTCGAGATGTGTAGTAAAATGATTCATTCGCTCACTCGGTAAGAGTAAGTTCCAGGTTCGAATCCCAGTGGTAATTAAATATCTTTTCAATAGATAGATACATTTTTCTGTAGTTTATTTAATTTGTTTTAAATATCAAGAAGCTATGTTTTAAAACTGCAACTTCACAATAAAAGTGTGATTTCATTCAAATATACTTGAAATTATTTATCACCGTCATGATTAAATAATTGTGATTTAAAAAAAAAAAAAAACATTTAAATTTATTATTATTTTGAAACTGCAGCTTTACAGAACATAGTTCTGTGATATTTTAATACAAATTAAATATAGATATCAAAAAGAAAGATATACAGATAATATCAAATCATATATAAGATAGGAAGGGTTCCTGATTCGAGTCCGGGTGGCAACAAAAATATATATCTTTCTTATTGATAAATTTGGTTACATTTTTAAATGCACAACCAATGTATAACTGCAAGTCATCTCAAAGGCGTAGATTCTGCAATCTGCCATTCCATCCCACGGTGAATTAATCTGGAGAGAGTCTTCCAAAGTCGTCATTAAACTGTTTTTGAAAGCCCTTCCTCGGATTACCTTCAGGAATCTTTCTAACCGATATCCTGACTATCCTTTGACTTGAATTTTATATTAAACTTACTTTCATTTATTCCGAAAATATTTCTTATTTCTATACAAATCTTGACTTTGCGTACCTCAAATAAAGAGTACAGTGGCACAGAAGCTATTGGGTTTCCTAGGTCCTGGAAATGTTAATAAAGTATTTTAAGAAATGAAGAACAAAATAAAATCAAATGTGCTGGTGTCTGGTTTATTTTTAAATGAAAATAAATTTCGATTATGAAGTTGCAATATAAGAACGTTAAAACAAATTTGATGAAGTTAACTCTCTATATAGTTAACTATGTAAACCATTACACTGTATCAATAGTAGAGAGATGTACATATTTAAATGTTGTATTTATTTTCCTTTGGACTTACACATAGTCTTATATATGCGACATTATACTTTTTAGCACTGCCGACTTTTTCAACGTTTATATTAACATCTACAGATATCGTGATTCGTTCCTTTCGCTCAAGTTATTAACTTTTATTAAATACTTAACATAATTATTTTTTTCTTCTTTTACTTTCGAACTAGCTACAATAATTTCAATTAATATTCGATTTAAAAAAAAAAACAATTTGTATCTGTTTTGCTTTATCAGACGCTATATTGAAAACGAATTTAACAAAACATTAATTTAAATAGTATCATTTACGTTAAAACAAATTTGATGAAGTTAACTCTCTATAATAAAATGAGTATCTTGTAAGTTTATAATTTTTACGTAGTGTAATTACGTAAGAGAATGTTCCGGGTTCAGTCCTGGTGGTATATTTTTTCGATAGGTGTATTTTTTTTGTTTATCTTTGTGACTCGTCTAAACAATTTTAAGATATTTATATTTTTTTTGGCGTAAAAAGAATTAATCTTCTCTATCATTTAATTGGAAAAAAGCCTTTGATTACATGTTTAGTTTATGATATTTTATTTATAATTATTTTACAATTAACTCTAACAATGTTTTTTTTATTTAATAATTTTAACAAATGGGCATTGATAATTTTGAATTTAAAAATATGTTGTTATAATTTGAATTATATAAAATTAATTTGAAATAGTAGGTAGTTATTTAATATCAGTAAAAAAATTAGATTTTTCTCAAAAGATTGCATATTATTATGTAAAAAATTCGTTGCAATTTAACTGATGATAAGTACGATATTGGTTTTACAAATAAAAATAGTTTTTTAAAAAAATGGTTTTTAATATAATGATAAGTATATTTACTATTATGTATATTTATAAATCTTTAATTGTATTCACTTAGCTTATATTACCTTTTCTATTTTATGTATATTTGTTGTATTTATATCTTGTAAACAATTAATACATTTTACTAATTAATGGTTCTAAATAAAAAAATGTTGTCATTAGTGCGTAGGGTGCTGTCCTGGTTTATATTTCTTGCTGTATAGAATCAGTGCTGATCGTGTCGATTCTTTCATTCTCTATTGTATTCGAGAAAAATCAGACTAACAAACTGATATCGATCTTTACCCCTAAATGTGCGAGTAAAATAAATGATAGAATGGTTTAAAAAGTTGATACAAAAAGTATTGCATACGTCACAGTTTTTTGTCTAAATGATAAATAAATTTAGTAATTTGTGTCATGTCTTCCTCGGTACGAATAATGTATAATTAAAATTAGTGTTAACTTATAAACGTTAGTTTTTATTTATGTTTTATGTTATCCAATCATATTTATATTTACTCCATACACCTTTCATTTAATTAGTCAAAGAAAAATTGTTACTTTCTTCTCTAGTAAATTTAAAAAATAAAATATATAAGTAGTTAGATAAATATTGTGTATAATTCCTGACCAATGATGAATTTAAATAGCGCAATGTTGACGATTCTGATACACAAAGAAATAATAATTTATAATAAAATATATACATCTCAATCGAAAAAGTATACTTAACATCGAGAGTTTTTGACAGTAGTCCGCGCCTTCGATAGATCGATTTATAGCACAGTAACCTATAGTTTAACGTCTAATATCTAAACTATAAGTTATGTTTTTTTGTATCGCAGTCTACCGGCAGCAGAAAGATTTGCGCTTGGGTCATGGTATTAACAATATTTTTTCGGTAAATAAATTTACTTAATTAAATTTATTTAATTTGCTTTATTCAAGGAACTATATTTTGAAAAAATGTGGTTTTAATTAATAAATTTAATTTATTTATTCTTCTTGCGCTTCTTTATTCCTTACTTGCGAGATAATGATTTCCAGTTGTAATTTAAGTAAATTTACAAGTTTAAACAATATTTTATAAAGTATTTTTTATATATTATTTAAAATGGTAATGTTCTTTTAGAACTCCTTTCGAAATTGGTCTGAATTAGGATACCTGTTTTTAATCTTATTTTTCAGTTGTTAATTTAAGAAAACTATGTAAACCATTACACTGTATCAATAGTAGAGAGATGTACATATTTAAATGTTGTATTTATTTTCCTTTGGACTTACACATCTTTTTTCTTCTATTTATTATATATGCGACATTATACTTTTTAGCACTGCCGACTTTTTCAACGTTTATATTAACATCTACAGATATCGTGATTCGTTCCTTTCGCTCAAGTTATTAACTTTTATTATATACTTAACATAATTATTTTTTTCTTCTTTTACTTTCGAACTAGCTACAATAATTTCAATTAATATACGATTTAAAAAAAAAAAACAATTTGTATCTGTTTTGCTTTATCAGACGCTATATTGAAAACGAATTTAACAAAACATTAATTTAAATAGTATCATTTAATTAATATTAAACAATTTACAATATTTAAATTTAATTCAGCAATTTACAACCGAGCAAAAATATCTAAATATGATAAAAAATATTATGTAAATGACTGGATTCATTTAACGTGTTTGAATTTTCCAAATAAAAAAAAATATAGTATAATAAAAATTAAATTTATTAACCATTCATCTTGGACCATCAAGGTTGATATATCATACCCTTGGAACAACAGTACATCATTTGAGATTTACATCAAACTGAATTAGCTTGAAGTTTTTAATATTATTTTTTTGATTTCTTTGACGGAGTACGGTTCATCGGCTGTGAAGTGAAACTATTACAAAAATATCGCAATATAATTGTAATAAAAAAAAATTATTTCCGATACGTTATATAATTTTGTATTCAAATTAAAAGTAGTTTTTAAAAAAAAAATACAAGTGCTGCCAAAATATACTTTTCTTATTATCTCTCTTGTAACTACGAAGAAATTTAACATGTATGTATGTAACCACAGTTTTGAAGATGAAAGCTGTCAAAATTTTGATACACGAGATAACATTGAAAAATAATTCGGATATCTTGTAATTATATTATTACTTAAAACGCAAATATTACTGTCGTATCGTACGATTTCGGTTAATGGTTTAAAATATATATATAAGATACACACATTCATTCCTGATTAATAGTTACTTATCCTATTTCTACAATAAACTCTTTAAAGGGAACACGTCTTTGTAATGAAGTTACATTTTCAGAACAGTTATGTGGTATTTTAAAACAAATTTAATGAACCAACTAGAAAGATATACAGAAACAATATTTTGTCGCTACCGGGATATTGCTTTCTTCATATATAGTATCAGAATCTTACTCAATTTATCTAAAAAGATTATAAGATGATTCCTTCGTAACTTCATACGCTTTTTTCCAGATTATTAATGTTTCGCCTACATTCTGTACAGGAGTCACCGCATCTTCGCTTTCGTATTATATCTCAAAATATTTTAATTACAATTATAGTCCAACCCTCAATAGACAACTCTGGCTATGGATGCAGTGAGTTGCATAACACATACGCCAATGATTTAAATATAAACTGATGAAATAAAATGGGATCAATTAAAACAAATAAAAATTTAATATTATTGTACATATATTTGTTTTCATAATTTTTACGACACTGTTCTATCTTCGTGCGCTTACAAAGTACAATTCTTTTAAAAAATAGTAACATTTAAAAAAAAAAAAGAGTTATTAATAATACCGATTATTTATTATATTATAGTAAATTGAAGAATAATAATTTTAGATGTCTTGAAAATAATTTACTGCATAGTAATTTATAAAATTCCCAACCTCCTAAGATGTTTTAGTTAGTCAATCACATCTCTCAGCTTATATACTTGCCTTTTCTGTCGGAAGTCTTTATCCATTTGCACCGTATCCTTACCTTTTACTCATTGGCTTCATTTCGATCAACTTTTAAATATTTATTTCAACAATATAAATAGTACACATACTTTCTGAAAATTCGCAAAATAAAAGCAATAATTCGCTAAAAAAATCGTATATTTTAATAAATAAATATTTTATTATTTTTGCCAATATGGTGGCATCTTGTATGCGTCGCATTTTATTTTGCCAATTGTTAGAAACATCTGACATAAGAGGCATGAAATAAAACCATACTTATAATCGATATGTATTTATTAATATATAATTAAACATTCATCTACATCCAAAATAAGAAGGAGTGACAAACAACGCGCAATTTGAGAGCAATCATTAAAGGATATAGTTAATCTGCGCCGCATTGTCTATTGCAGACGTACTAGTCTTGAGCATGGTACATGAAATTATTATAAAAAACATATCGCCAGTTTAATTTTATGAATTCCTGTAAAACATTGTCACATTTTTGTAAACTTGTACAAAGTACTAAGTGTACAAATAAGGTCACAAATGCAACGCTCGCAAATTAAAAAAACACAAATAGTTGAGATCGCAATGCAAATGCAGGTAGATACATAAATATTTAACCCCAAGGTGTATTGTAGAAAATAAACCTGAAAGGCGATGGGTCAGTTTGACCTTAGACCTTTTAAGTGTCTTAAATATTAACACAATTGAAATTGTTATAAATATAACAAAGGAACCGGATTCGTATTCAGCGTGGGCCGCGTTTAGCCCTTAAGGGGAGAAAATAATCGAGGGGTTGCCGACCCCTCTGTCGAGAGACAAGTTCGATGAATATTATAAATGCACCTTGAGGTTAGATATTGACAACTGAAAAGACAAATGAATATTTAATTTTACAAATTGGTTAGAATACATCGGGCAACATACTGATACAGACACTGAAGTGAAGTTCGTATCATTAGCGGTCCCAGAGACCGCAGCACAACTCATATGTACTTACATCTAAATTAATTAATGGTTTAGTGCGTCCATTTTGAATACTAATCAAATGCAATGACGCAATTTATTAAACAAGAAATGTTTCAATGAAAAATAAAACTTATCATCTACAAGAACTATGCTAATAACCTTTGTCTATCCCACCACGGCATGTCGTATTCTGTTATGTATAATCTTACAATAGTAATATACCTTAACTAGTTAAGAGAACATATGTAATAATGTATATTTTAACATGAAATGCGAGACCTGCAAGTATGTCACTCGGTATACGCTCGGAGCGAGTGCGCAATAATTCCAGATATTTAGTAAATTAGACAAGATTTAAAAATTCCACAACTCGCTTCGTGGCAAGAATTCGTGGAAAATTTAAGACCTGCATAGAGCCTCTTGCTCGTTCTCAAACCGTCCATCTTAAGAGGTCAAATGATTGCAAAATAAAAATTCATTTATTCTTTTGTTCGTATTATAATTGCGATATGTCATCGTTTTGTTTTTTTATAATGTCATGATTTTATCCTTTCGGAAGTTCATAATATAATTTACATCGATTGAGTTATTAATAATGGTAAATTTCATTTAATTATAACCGATCTCAATTTAAGCCTCACGACGAACGGCCGACATTCCAAGGACATAACAAATTTTTTTTTTATAAAAATCTCCGTTTTACAATATTTGAGCGATGTCCTTAGTTCATTGTAAGCGTTAAATTCAAAATCGGCTATTTAAAATTATAAAAAGAATAATAGGCATATTACAATTAAAATTTGTTATAATCTATTACAAATGAGACGAAACTGTACAATATTACTAAAAAAACACAACCTTGAGGTCTGTTATAAACTCAACAAAATTTAAATACATATTTTAATTAATAATGAGATATCTTACAAATGCACTAGGTTTAAAAGGATTGACCAACGGTGGCGATCGATGTCGGCCACAATCTGGTAACTCTGTTGATAAAACAATATGAACCAAGTATTTACAAAATGAGGTTCGCGGTAAATATGAACACAACCTTTCCTATGCTTAGTGGAAATGTGTGAGAAACGGAACAAGAACATCGAGATGTGAAGTTAGGAGGAACCTCCGTCGGACCCGAGGCGGGCGGACTCGGCTGTTCGCCAGGGCCGTATTTACATTAACACCCGGAGCCGTCGCAGCGGACCAGGGCGGCGCGACTATCGTACAAAAAGGGACAAACTGACAAATATAAACATCCCTTATAGAAACAGTTACTTCAAACACTTACACTAGTCGACTGTCTGAGATATGGTATGTACAACAGTATAGCAATATTATATGTATGTATGTATATATATCAATCTGAATTAAAATATGTAGTCTGTTGTACCGGCAGACAACATAATGTCTTTGAGGTAGATATGTTAGCTCTGTGGATCTAAATAATTTCAGGCAACCGATGCCCGAACGGCACGAGTACTGTTTGTGCACCCACGGGCTGGATATGTAATATTCACATAAAGCAATGTGTAAACAAAGCGGCCAAGTACCGTTATTGTCTGTCTGCTAAAATGACAATATAAATACAATACATGGATGATAACAATCAATTATTAAGACAATATAAAATTCAATACTCTTATTGGCCTCTGCGAGAATTACATATTACTTAAACATTTCAACATTAGTAAAACATCACTACACAATATTTATCTCTCAATTTGATATCAGTGGTAAATAAGATCGGTAATTCAACTACACGAATATAATAATCTGTTCAAAATTTGCTAATGGTCGAGGGAGTTTGTACAAATCAATTCATTTTCTATCACTGTTGTGTCCAAATCACTAAGCACGCAAAACTGACCAATAACAAATCAGATCGTCCCTTCAATCCGAAGAGCGAGGAGGAAAACATCCTAACAATTGAATCACTATAAAAAATAAATTATGATTTTGTAAAAACCAAAACTGATGCATTTTCGCGTGCTGTGAGATTGGATAAATATACAATATTTGCTAGTGAGGTAGTTCATATTCGATGTGACTGTCTGTCAGCAACATTGGAAATCAACACATTCATAAAAAGTACCAAAAATATTTCTAGGAAATTAATTCACAGGTCCATAAAACAACTGGTAAACAAGAAGAACATCAAATAAATACAACATGGACTTCGGAATCGAACCTTTCTTTTAACAATTCAACTGATGTAACAAAACTACGGTTCACGAATACTCGCTACAAATTGATCAATTCTCACACTTATTGCAGCTCCTTCAACCGCGAGCGGTCTTCTGGGAGAAGACCGCTCGCCGGTGACGGGACCCTCGATACCTTCCCGCGGTGTTCACAGCGTAATTGCCATTAAAATATTTGCATGTATCAAAGTAAACATAATTTTGTTATTTAGAAAAAGATGCAATATGAATATATTTAAAATTTTGTACATTTTGGTTTCATCGTAGGACTACTTAAAAATACCTACGACCTAAATACAAATTCATATTTAATTGCAACATATGTTCGTTTGTCCTTAAACTATCACTAATATTAAATTATCCTAATATTAAATCCTAAATATATCATCCTTTATTATTTAATATGTACTCCAATGTTTTGTTACGTGTTAAGATTAGCCTAGTTTGGCAAATTTGAAAATACTTGTAAAATTTGATTTTAAAAAACTCATTCATGAGGTAGCCGTTTCTCACTTTCAGCGACCGAAAGGGCGCTGCGTTCAATTAAGAAATATGCCTTTAGACACTATCTACACAAAAATGATATTTCGCACAAAAGCTGAACGCAAGATATCAACGAAAATGTAACAAACCTATATACCTATATATATAATCCAACTGGTAATATGAATGATATCAAATATTAATAACAACTTATGATTGAAAAAGTAACAAATCGGATTGTTAACTCGTGAAGTACTAAAATAAGCGATAATATCTTTAAAAAATCTTAAAATTTAAAAATTGCTCTAATAACTTGGAATATCGGTATGGGTGACGTTTGGAACCTGTATCACTACGATATACAAAGTAGCTGCGCCGATCAGAGCAGGTGATTATCTGGCAGGTATAAATATGAGACAATAACCTTCTGCCCTGAAGTCACCTTGGTGCAAGAGATCGGCCGGTGGAATGACCGCGGCCATTGGCACGCCATTATTAGACTTAGTTTTCATACAGCGATGCGGGATTTAAGTTAGTATTTTACCGTTTGACACAAATCGGATGGCATAAGTGAATATTACCAGTTTAATAAAAGTGCCCTGTAATTCAGACCTCGTAAACAATCAGTCAAACTACACTAAACCCTGATTTAAAATAATAAAACTATCACTAAGAATCGGTAAAGACGATATGCATATTTGCATAAATCGATTGCTTTGCAATTAGAGATATTGCCTGTGATATGTAAGTGTGAAGCTAAGGAGGGGGATGAGCGTGTAGCCTACGCACTATTGGTCTTCTTGCGATGTGTGTCGCAATGCTTGAGCATGTGGTCCTTGCGGATAAAGCCCTTGCCGCACTCGGAGCAGGAGAAGGGCTTCTCGCCCGTGTGCAGGCACATGTGACGGCGCAGGTCCGTCTTGTGGTTGAACTGCTTGGGGCACAGCTCGCACTTGAAGGGCTTGTCCCCAGCGTGCTTGGAGTAGTGCTCCTCGTAGGACGCGTCGTTGGGGAACCTTTTGCCGCAACGCACGCACTTGAACGGCTTGTCGCCCGAGTGGAAAGACTTGTTGTGCTGCGTCAGATAGCACGCTTTGTTGAATAACTTGTCGCATTCAAAACATTTGTGGATCTCGGGCGCTCCGGTCTTCCCGACCTGCTTGTTGCTCGACGATAGCGGAGGCCCAGAAACGGTCGACGAGATCGATGGTGACCCGTTATTTTCATATTCTATTTTTATACTGACGGGACTCATGGGAGAGCTCACTTGAGATTCGTAATTTTCTTTATTGGATATTTTCTCCTCCGGGTCTTCGCATTTAATCGAGACCAAATCTTCAATGGTATAATTCTCTCGCTTAATAGAAACCATCGAATCTAGGCTAGTCAGATTGTAGCCTTGTTGGGCGTCTGAAGCGGCAGTTTCGACACTACTCTCATCGGCATATTCCGGTGCTTGGATGAATATGGTATTCGGATTTTCTAGTATCGTCATGTAACTGTGAATTTGTGGCGATTCGCCAGGGGCGGTCCCCCCCACGCTATGTATTGGTGAGAAGTTAGGCATCATGATGCCGTAACGATGCGACTGAAACTGGGAAAAGCTAGGAAGCGGGCCGGAGGTGTGCATGTCCAAGCCCTGCATCCCGTAATGTTCAGTGGCAATCTCACCAATAGTAACCGGACTGGTTATAGGCAGGCTGCTGGAAGCCGTATCCATACCGTGGGGGGCCATCTCGTTTGGGTAGTTCGGGCCCAAAGTCTGCTGAAAATTCTGACCCAAATATAAAGCCGTGTGGGTGGGATCCTGGTGCGTATGGACCGGGTGGTCCGAAGGCCTCGGGCTGTAGGGGTTGCCCGGCAAGTGGCTGAATGGCGGCAGGCTGTGAGCCGTAATGGGCGGCGTAGCCTGGGGCAGGGGCGGAACTGAAATATTGCTGGTTGTAATCGATAGCAGGCCCCTCGAAAGATGGTTTGTTTGGACGGAGGGACCTGCTTGCCCGTTTGGGGGACTCCCTACAGAATTGGTTGCGGAACTAGATTGGGAGGCGGGCTTGGCGGTTTGCGAATGGTGACCCGGATCTAATGGGTTCCCTAAACCGGGAGGCGGATTACCCATAGTCAAAGGGTGTGAACCCATTTGGTGGGGAAGAGGGTGATTCGCCAAGGGATTATTACCAAGAAGTTGATTGTTACCTATGTTTGGTTGTTGATGCATGTAAGGGCTTTTGACCGACGGCCCCATACCGGCATGCTGCGAGCGCTCGAAACTCTGCGACGGAAATTGGGACGATCCATGGCCGTCGTCCGGGCTGCGGACGTCGTCTGAAGACAGCGGACTCTGCGTATTAGGGTCGCTGGAGCTCGACTGCTGGCCGCGTCCTCCGTGGTTCGGGTCCCTGGTGGGGTGATGGTGGGTGCTGATTGGAAGCGTGGCGGGATCCGGCTGTCCGGATGATCTCACAGCATTTTTATGAAGCGTCGTATTATAGTGCCGCTTGAGGTGTCCGGAACTCGTGAACCACTTGTTGCAAGCCGTACAGTTATAAGTTTTGGGGCGGCGAGCTTCATTCGATTTCCAGTTTGCTCCTTTTCCAGATATCGGGGGCACAGAATTAGAAGAGTTGGTAGCTTGCGTGCTGGTTATCTGGGGCCCTGCTGAAGAATCAAACGGTCTGTAAGGTGGTTGAATTTCACGACCTGATGTCGAGACCCCGGTTTGATATTCACTCATTGACATCTGATGCGGTTGATAAAGCTTTTGATCTTGATGGATAAAGTTCTTATCGTGCTGGGAGCCGGGAAACATTTTTTGATCTTGCGGATACAATTTACCTTCGTGAGGATACATTTTTTGATCTTGAGAAAACGGTTTTTGTTCCGAAAACATTTTATGGTCTCTAGAAAACATTTTAGGATCTCCGTTTATCTGATGATGCCCGTACATTTTTTGCTCGGGCCACGGTAACATGGCAGAAACGGGATGAGGGTTGGGCCCGTTGTGATGCATCTGCGAAACGGTTCCATCAAACGGACCGTTTTCGTCGCCGCCTGGATGCACCACTTTTTGAGAATCTAAATCCAAGATATCGGCGGTCTCCTCCTGCTCCTCCTTAATTTTCGCTTCGGTGTCGGGAGCGAAGTTTCCATAATGTTTGTGAGGATAGCCTTGCGGCTGATGGAAGTGCGACCCTCTCGGCGTGGGCGGGTGGCTGGCGGAGCAGTGCTCGGACAGCTGCGCGGCCGAGTCGCACACGAAGCCGCACTTGTCGCACTGCTTGGGCGAGGGCGACGGGGTGGGCTGGCTGAGCGGCTGGCCGTAAAGCGGGCTGGAGGAAGACACGCGCGCCGAGCGCTCCGCGGGCGGGTACGGGTGGAAGCGAGGCGCCTTTGGGAAGTCGGGCGCGTAAGGGCCCTGGGGGTCCCACTGGCCCTCGGGGAAGGGCGGCGGTCCGTACGGAAACTGGCCCGGCGAGAAGCCCGCGGGCTCGGGCGTCTGGTAGGGAGACGGCGCGCTGTGGTAGCTCTGCGGCGTGGCCGGGTGGCCGAAGGGCGCGGACGTCTCCGGCGTGGCCCTCTGGGGGAACTCGGGGCTTGGCTTGGTGATCATGGCGTCGCTCGAGTCGGCTAGGGCGGCCACTGCGGCCTCGCGTTTTATTTTGGTGTTGTTGTTGTTCTCCAGGTCATTCTGCGCACTCTGCGCCTGGGTTGCCCACTTGCTCAGCAGGTTTTCCTTGTGGTACTGGAGGTGCACTTCGAGCGACTTCCCCGACTCGAAGAAGAGTCCGCAGTCCTTGCAGTGATGCTGCCCGCTCGGAAACGCCGATGCCAGCGCGCCGTTGTTGGCCATTCGTCCCCCGGCACTAGCGCGCCCCGCCGGCCCTCACGATGGTCCACCACTGTTTATCAGTCACTGTGTTTATCGCCGGCGGGCCTGTACTGGGAGTCATGTATAAGCGGCGGAACGAACAAAAAAATAAACAAAATAAACAAGTTTTAAAAATAATTGTCTGTATCACATTTTTTATTCGCTATTCAAAAAGTTCACAATGTAAAAGAACAGAAAGCGGCGCGTAAAAAGTTTTCTTGTCAATCATCGCGCGGGACAACATCTCCGATGGGAGTAAACAGAGTCACGCGGGCCGCACGCGGAACACTCACTGCGCTGCGAGCGGGCGACACGACACTCGCGCGGGTCCGTGGAGGACGAAAAATGTGAAAACAAATGATAAATAAAGTACCCGCAGGCGCAACTGAAACCGTGACCGCGCGGGTCGGCTGCCGAGTGACGACTGCCGGCCGCGCGCCGGGCCCCGGCCGCGCGGGGGCCCCCCCCGGGGATAGTTCAGCCCTTCGTCCTGTGCGAAAAGATTGTCGGCCGAGAGAAGAAGACGGCGAACAGGGGGGCGGGGGGGGGGGTAGGCTCTAGCCGCTAGGAGTTTTTTTTTTGAAATTGAAATGGCCGGCCGGCCTGTCCAGTGGGGAGACCCTCCCCCCTCCCGCCGCCCGCGCCCTTCTACGCAGCCCTCACCCAGGGATGTCTTCAAAGAGCCTGGTGCCGGAACCTGACATTGGAAAACATTTTTGAATATTTATTTTACATCTTTATGCACACAAGATATATTCATTATTTTATTAGACGCGTATAATATTAGATTTTTAAATGATCGCATATGATATCATATAATTTTTAAAACATCTGAAATAATATATTTTTAAATTCTTAGGTATTTTATTTCTACATGTATTGTATTTAAATCCTATTCCACTTGCATATTAAATATTTTTGCATTTTACAAATGCACCGTTATATAAAAGCACACTTGTTATTAAATATAGTATTTATATTTGAGACTTTGTTACAGATTATTAGACATGTTTTAATATTATGTTATAAACATAATGTAGAAAAATCGAATAGCCTTCAATATTCTTCCTAAATCGACGCATTTTCTAACATTGAATAGAATATTCGTCCCGTTTATATTTTGGAATACTCGTATCTCAAAAGCCCTTCCTGAATCCACATTCACAAAAGTAACCGGGGACATTGTAACGAGGTCTTCGACGTAATGAGAGTGTTTTTTGATTTACACTAAACTCTGTATCCTTTCTACATTAGTGTTAATTTTACCGATTGTACTTTGGTTGAACCGTGTCCAGAATGCGCCACCTTCTCCGTGAGATGGAGCTCGCTGGACCGCTCCACTTCTGGAGGGGGCTGGATCCCATGCACCCCCGGTGGGTGGAGCGAGCGGGGCGGAGATACTTCTCACCCTCGTCTCCACTGAAGCCGGGCTGCCTTTAAACTGGACAAAGGAGAAATTGCATGTTTCAAAGTGTTGCCAGATGTGGACGCCGAAATCTTTCGGGAAAAGGAATTACAAACGTTACCAGGCAAGCAGAAATCGTGTTTTTAAATTTATAATTATCCTTTTAGTAATTCTGTTGATCGTTGCAACTACATACTAAACTATAGAACAATAAAATTGGCTATTTTATAATATTAATAAACATACATGTATATATCTACTAATTAAATGTATTTTTTAGTTATCGATAATAAAATAAAATAATTTAATATAATATAAAAAGATGAGACCTGTTATGCTTTGAATATTACGAAAGAAAGTAGACGAAATACAGGGGACGCTCAAGTATCAATTTTAAATATAATTCTGAGTCAATGACAGCATCAAGATTACGACTCAGAAAGGGTCTCTTATGTGGAGCGAATAATTGATGAAAACACAAGAAAAATATTATACTATTAATAATAATAATAATGGATAATTTGTGTAGCGCCATTTTCGTAAAAACTTTCATCTCAAGGGCGCTTTACACATAATATGTTTTTTAAAATTAAAAAATCATTATTTTCACTTATGGAAATGATTTTTTGAAAAAGTGAGTTTTTAGTTTCTTTTTATTGATGGTAGGAATACTTCGTATAGAGTATTCAGTATTTGTATTTACCTGGTCATACCAGGATGTGGTCCCATAAGAAGCTTCAATAATTATCAAATATGTATGAGAAGGTGTAGAATGAGAAGTATATGTAGGAAGGTGTATGCATGAGAAATATGTATGAGAAGGTGATGAACGAGACAAAAATAATAGTATTAATTAAATTTATTCTGGTTTGTATTTCTTTTAAATGTTTTTCTGCGATTACAATGAAATATTTTTAAAAATATGTATAATCACATTTTGATTTTATTTATTTAAATATTAATAGTATTGTTATGTATTTTTTTTGTTTATGTTATAAAAAAAGAAAAGTAGTGATTAGATTATTTCATACATGTTAATGATAAATAAATGTAAATGAGAATGAGGATAATAGGAAAAATCGATTATAAATTAGTTTTTAAAAATAGACAAAATTCTATGTTTGTCATTATACCTGAATATGCCAGATTCATCATGACAATGAGTCATGTTATTATAAATATGGTATTAATTACAGTGTCTCGGGTATAGATTTGAATTTATAACATATCACAGATAGCACGTGGTATGTTTTCGTGAAACAAGAAACACTTGCGTTTTATTTACACAATTTAAAAATAAATATTATGTACTTAAAATGAAAAAATAATTAATATTAATTTACAGTTCTATACTGCATGAATTAATATAAATAAAACAATTATAAATCCATGTTTTACTTATTATGTTTACTTATTATCACGCCTTTCTCAGGGGTAGGCACATAGTCCTACATACAACCTTTGCCTCATCTATATTCATACATATTTTACAAGTTCGTCGATTATTAAGACTTCTAACCGCCGTTCATCCACAATATTATATCGTCTTCTACATTCTGGTTTATCTGCCTATTCTTAATCTTCGCGGAGTCCTTCTATTTCTGATGATTCAACTATCAGATAATATTAAGTATTTTTTTACATATACAAACGTCAAACGTCACGTTTTAGATACAAACGTCCATATTGTGACGCAATTACATGAGTGTCAGAGTTGGAAAGTGTGGCGGTCTATTTCATCAGCGAAACCATTTTATTTTGGTTTAGAGTACAATCATAAATAATATACATTACGGACATCTTCTCAGAAGCCTGTTGTGCTATTATTCATCTAGTTTTAATATCTAATAAACTTTTTATTGTTTGTGTTATTCTAACAATGCTAACAATAATAATTATTATGTATTATTGTTGTTGCGCTACCGGGATTCGAACCTGGATCTCTTCCCTAACCGGGGGAGGTGCTTTATCCAACTAAGCTACAGCGGCACTATTTTTATCGACAATTTTTCGATAATATTGATTACCTTTTTGATATCAATACATTTAATCGTTCCATCATTTGACAGAGCCATCTATCCGAATCCCGGTAGCGCAACAACAATGTTTTTATTTTTCGATAATATTGATTTTGTATGTATATCTTTATAATTAATACATTTAATTCATATTTAAAATATCACAGAACTATGTTCTGAATAATTACAACTTCACAATAAGAATGTGTTCTCCTAAAAATATTTTATAAGTATTCGAAATCGGGAAAGGCTCAATGGATGAGTCACATTTTAAGGCACAATGTATTTGGCGAAAGCCGAGACACCTCTACCTACAGAGTACTTCTGGATGGTGACCAGGACAGAAAAATATGGTGAGCATTGCACTGATAAGCAAGCAATTATTTATATTATAAGTGTACTACATTAGTCATCATCAAACATTGGTCTCCCATGTTCTGCCAATTTTTGCAATGTCTATACTACCTAACGAGGCTTCAGGCATTGTCTAGGTTGTCTTTTCAAGATTATTATTTTTCCTTCCATTTTTTTTGTTAGTCTTGAAATATGACTTATTTTTTTCTCATTACACTGTATTATCTAGCGCTTTTGACTTTAGAATCTGTATTTCAATACCATATGCAAAGATTCGAAGACTGCACTCGTCAATGACGTTAATATCATTACAGTAATGTTACAAACTGCCCAAATACGTCAAATAAATTAATATTACATGCGTGGTGTACATATCTATCGAAGTGTTGTCTTTTTAAATTCAATTCGTACGACGATTTTTATACTGAAATTATACGTATTATAAAATGTAATATTGAATAAATCCAACGAACGAAGGATGTTATTATATTATAAGATCATTGTATTATTGTCATGTCTAGAAACTACCCGCTGTGCTTTCTAAACTTTAGAAACAAATTATACGATAACTAAATAAACAAGTTGTCGTGTAAATGCACTTATCTTTCGCTTTTAAAATGCAATTAAAAACTCATTATATACTAATTACCACAGCCTTTACTCAGAAATGAAACCAGCTTATGTAGGGATTTTACAAGTCGTGAATTATGGCGATTTGAAATATTATTATTTACAACGTTTTATCATTGTCTTGCGATTAGGGGTTTGGATTTCCCTGTCATTTGCACCCATTTCTATGATTTGAACTTCCTTGTAAATGTAACATAATATGTTTTTAAAAATTTTCGTGTAATTTTGTGTTCCTTGAAGTTCCTTCATTTCACGATTTACCCGGCGTGTGGAAACTAGTGAGTTCAAACCGCTACATGTGTATTATTATTATTATATAGTCATCTTGTTAGTTCATGAGATGATTTTACACAAGAAGTATTTGATGATATAAAATCTATTTATTTATTGTTATTCTGTTTAGTTCATAGAACTCCATGTTTTTATTTAATGAGATTAAAATTCTATCATTATTGAGATCTACTAGTTCTGTAATATTTAAATAATGCTTTACGCAAACTCGCAGAACTCAATACAAATATTTAATAAAATATGATTTTTTAAATTTCACAAAAAATAAAGTCTCTTTCATTATCGTTTCTAACTACTTTAAGGTATCACACAAATACTCATATAGCTTTACCTATTCGAGAAATGGATAGAAAAATAAATAAATTGAATACAATTAGTATTTTAATGGTTATGTGTAAAGATTGCGTATGCAGTTCACTGAGAAGGAAGTAGTGGTAAATGATATGATTTTTTATTAAGGAGAACACATTCTTATAGTGAAGTTGTAATTGTTCAGAACATAGGTCTATGACGCTTTTAATACAAATTAAATGTAAAGAATAAAATAAATAAGATGGCTTTCATATTATGAAATGATAGATGTTTAATTTGAAAAGTGTAACACATAGGTTTAAAAATTTGACGACAATGCACTGTGATACTATAGCATAATCAGTTAATGCACGATCCCCGGATTGGAAGAGATCCGGGTTCGAATCCGGTAGGAACAACAATATTTTTCAATAAAATTGATTTTATTGATATCTTTCTAATTAATACATTTAATTTGATATTATTTGTGTTCCGGTGATTTTTAACCCGTTACCATCTAGTCACCGGGGATACCCAGTTACTCGATATTGTAATAATTGGTTCTACAGAATCGACCGATGACGCATGTAATATGAGTGTTACTGGTCAAAAATAAAATGAGTTATTCGGTAAAAAAATAACTGGTTCTAAAAGTAACCGATCAAAGAAATAATTCTTATAAATGCATTTTGTGTGTATCGATCTTGTTTATTTCCCTTAACTTTATATGTGCTCACATTATTGTATTTTTTTCTTTTTATTTTCACGTTTACTTGCCTTGTATTCTATTTGATTGTGTTTTGCCTTCGATAAGTTATTTGGTTTTGTGTAATGTAATTTGTCCTAAAACAGGATTGCCTAGTCGGGCAATGCATATTTGTCTTACCTATCGGGTCGTGAGTGGATATTCTTTAATTATCAATTAAAGTAGCCTGGACACATTTTGAAACGATTACCAAGTGGCAAAGCACTCTTTCCTCGGGAAACAAATGCATTAACCCATATACGATGGAAATTATAACAAATTAACTTTCGATGTGCTTTGATTCCCAGTTGTTGTATTGTCAACGCTGTTGACGTTAACAATAGCCAACATACTTACACAGTCAATAATTAACACGCTAAGGGCCGGTTGTGTGATCTGTAATAATTAATTTATTTGTGGAAACTGGTTATTCAATCGTAGGTATAAAATATTTACTTCTCTAAAAACATCCGGTTGTAAACTAATTTTACTTTCCGATATCGTCAATTGTCAGTTTTAAAAAAAAAATTAAAACTATTCACAGCTGCTTCAAAAGGCATTTATCATATTAAAACTTTGAAAGTTGCAGTATATGCCAATGAATCATTCAATATGCCGCTATTTCAGTGATGATGAGAGTTTGTCTGATAATGATCTCGCTAAGGTACTCGCCAAGTGATAGATTTCGAATGCAGAGATAAATAAAGCCTAAATAGTATCTACCGATTTGATGATTATTTGCATTGCCACACTTTTAGGTGGGATTGACTTCGACAGTGGTAAATTTGACGTGCCAAATGTTTTTTTACCACGGGCGATGGTAAAAAGTTACAATAGTAATAATTGTTCATAGTCAAAATATACTACTTATTACACAACCGGCCCTAAGTTTAGAGAAGTGACATGGTAGCTATTTCAACAATTAAAGTAGACATAATATTATCGCGTTCATTGCACGATAATTCTGGAGATAATATATATAATCTAATTCAGATTAAACATTCGGACAATGAAAATAATAATAATTTGAAGATAAATGTGAAGATAATACAAATATTTTTCCACAACTCAAGTATTCTGATTAAGTTCTGTGTCAATTGTAGTTTCGTGGACTACAACATAGTGATTCGTTGTATGTCATTCAGTGCTCAACAAATTATAAGTTTGTTCAATTATCTGCAATATTTTTTTAGTATTATTTGATAGCTTTAAATTTTCCATATGCGGGCCTGAGCAACTGTATTTCTGTATTTAAAAAAAAATTAGTCTTAAATTTTTTTTACTATTTTCAAACTGAGCTAAGCACTTGTGCTACAAAAATAAAAAATAACTTGGTGATTTCCTAGCATGATCTAGGTATCCTCAGATTACCAGATCACTAGGCGAGTACCTTACCACTTAATTTTGTGTAAAGTGTCGGTACCAGAACTCCATTATATCCCGTTAGTCTGGTTCCTAGTTTCATGACCGTATTTGCCAACATTTTGTAGCCGTCAGATGCGCATCGCGGAATAACCCAGTAAGCTCCATATGACATTTGAACCATGAAAATCAGAGAACTTCATTTTGGGATAATCCTGGTTGAAGGGGTCGTAAGTATACGAATTACACTTTTGTTAGCCATAAAGTAAATTTGTATATTTTTGGTAAAAAGTAATATTGCCTCGAAAGTTTTTAATTTATTCAATCTGAAATATAAGATTTATTGTGTTTTTCATTTAAAAATAAACAAACCCGTTTCTTGCACTTTATGCAAAAACCTAAAAATTAATAAATAAAACACTTTTAAAATGAACAATATTAACTTTGTGGTTAAAATTCATATTTTTATTTATTATCTTTGTTTTATTAACCATTTAATTGAGTTTAAATACATTTACCGGTTTAGAAAAATACCATTTTCTTCTTCAGGATGTCATAACTATGTATTTTTCGAAACCGGTAAATGTATTTAAACTCAATTAAGTGGTTAATAAAACAAATATAATAAATAAAAATAAATACAAAAAAACATTAATCATAATTATTTAGATTTCTTATTTTTTCAACGATCCATTTATATTTCTACATGAAAAAATGCAAAGTTAAATAATATTAATTTTGTATGAACAATATGAGGATTTTTTTATGTTGTTATCATTATCAGCCGTTGTCAATCCTCTGATGGATGAAGACCTTATAACTTTGCCACTCTCATCGGACAGTAAAACATTATCATCTCACTCCCACTACACCAATTATTTCGGACATCTATACGACGCGTCGCATAAGTTATTTTTAAAAACAAATATTTTAGAAGAAAGGCAAAAATTTTCATACAAATAGATTTCATTGCTCAAATGCCGAGAACTAGTGTTGTTGACGATTACGAAGAGACAGTGGTGGGCTGCCAATATGTCAACAAGGGGCTCGCTTAATCTCCGAGCTATTCGCAGTGTTCAGGGAAGGTGCGGATTTTTTTATGACGTTTATACTTTGTTATTGAATGTTATTTAATTTACTTAATATGTATTGTATAACAATACGCAATATATCGTAAAATAATAAATAATAATAGCTGAAAAATGTACTCACCTACCCAAGATTGCAATAGTGAAGAGTTCCAAGATTGACGCAGAAATAGCTTCTATTCTTTTCCATCCTAGTCATGTTTCAAAACAGAAGAATGGATTGAAACTGAAGTTCTCCTTAGTAAATGAAGGTACAAAGTAATAAATATTAGAAACTGTCCTTCTCAAAACTGTGCACAATTATGGTAAAGGTAAAAAAATGTTCAGGTGTGAAGTATGGAGGATAATCGTTTAACCCTTCCCAAACCATGCAGTAACACTGGTCTACCATCACAATTAAACCTATAATATTTTGGTAAATACATGCAACATTAAATTCATATTTTAGATAATCCTAAAAAAAATATTAAAAGGGAATCGTACAAAAACAATTATTTTATCCATTCAATCCGTTCTAAAATTAATACATTGGTAAAAATACCATTTGTGACATGAAAGACAGAGATCACATACTATTTTGACAGTGAAAAGAACAACAAACATATAAACATAATTGTCTCTTTCTCATTAATTAAATGATGAGAGATAAGAAGAAAGGACACATTGTATAGGACTTAATGAGTGCTCTAAATTATGTTATTAATCATTTTCTAAAAATTGAATGCTCAATATTTAGAGTAAATTCGTACCATTAAAGTCATTTAAGCTAATAAAACATTTTTTAAAAACAGTTATTTACGGTAACACGAGTTGACAGCATGGCTGCATTCGGGTATTTTATATCATGGTATGGTAAAGGTTAAAGCATCATTAACAAAAATGTTGCGATGAACATCTAAGAACATCTAGAAGAAATATATATCAAACATCGATATTTTTAAACATTGTTAGATGTATGAACAGTGTAGAAAAAAAAACGACTAGATCTCTTTTATTATGCATTCGAAATAAATGTATTTTATGAGAAGTTTCAAAAGGCAACAAAGACCTATGTTTCATAATACATTTACATCTAGGTACTGATTTTATCTGAGAATAATGTTTTTCCATAATCAAACAAAGGGCTCACCAGCCAGCGTCAAATTTAACAAGGGGCTCGCTCGAACCCCTCCGAGTCTTCTTCAGCCTACTCCTGCGAAGAGTTTAGAGTTTTTATCTACCTGAGGTCTGTCATCTCAAGAAATGAAGGGCGTAAGGACGAGGTCCGTAGGGGAATATCGGTATGGCCAAAACTGCTACATCGAAGCTGACCTAAATTTGGAAGATTCGCTCCATTTCAAGGAATGTAAGAGTCCAAGCGATTAAAACCCTGGTGTTTTATATAGCTCTGTATAAACTCAAAACAGACTGAAAATAAAATTGTTAAACATTCTCGACTCCTTCGATATGCAGTGTTGGCGTTATGACCTGATTATACCATGGACTGCGAGACGAATGAATGACTCTATTCTCCACCTCGGTCTGCTCTTTACCATGCGTGTTTCTTTTTCTGTAACAATGTAACAATGTTTTCATTTTCTATTAACCTGAAGACTGAGGTTGAATTGCTCTTGTATTTGGGCCCCGAAGAACAAAATACTTTAAAATTAGATGTGGGTGTAGATTATAATATTAAATAAATAAGTTCTACATTGAAGTTAACAAGTAATTTATTTATATTATACAAACAATATATAACATATTGAAATATTTAACTAACGTGCATTTACATCTTTCCACAATAATTCTCATTTGGATCGTGTATTTTTTCTTATACACCAAAATAAAGATTTAACGTTATGGCAAATATTCAAGTAAATAATTAAAATAGTTAAAAAAATAATAATCCAACGTTTTGTGCACATTCGGTAATATTATTATATATAAGTTGTTAATATAACTGAATACGTAAAGTAAATGAAATAGCATGGGCAGGCCACATCGCTCGGAGGACGGACAACGAATACAGTCATCCAGTGATGCCCGAGAGGAATCAAGAAGCCGACAGACCGCCCAAAAACCCGCCGGACTAACGAAATCAACAAAATACGTGACAGCGAATAATATAATAATGGATATATAATAGTTGGAGATACTTGGGATGCTTTCATCCAGCAGTGGTTGAATATTGATGATGATGATATAAAAATTGACGTATAATTACTTTTAATTTATCAAATATGTACACAAACTCAATCGACAATGAGTAATTATACCAGGGCAGCATGTGCGTCGTAGTTGAAAGTAAAATGTAACAGTAAGTATGAAAAGTATACACAGCATATTTATGCTAACTTTTTATGCAAACACCATGTACTATACTTGTTTTTATGATCAATTATAGAGAGAACATTCAAAAATGTGTGTCGTAAAATGCGAACTCTTTATCATTTAGTATCCGCATCGAAAACAAATATTCTTGTCCATAAAATATTCTAATCCATAATGATAATTTTATTTTCTCTATTATACATTCCCAATACCTGGCATTCAAAGTCCTTTTTCACTAGAAAATTTCATGTCATTCCTAATCAAAACCATTTTCACACTGACTTTACTTCTTTACGAATAATTAACATCGCAATAAGTAGGATATGATGATAAATAATGTATTTCTGTCTAAAAATAAATTTTAAAATAATAATATCATTAAGGAGAACACATTCTTATTGCGAAGTTGTAATTATTCAGAACATAGGGTCTATGATATTTTAACTACTAAATAATAAAAAATCACCGGAATACAAATAATATCACATTAAATGTATTAATTGGGAAGATATATATTATAAAATCAATTTTATCGAAAAATATTATTATTGCTACCGGGATTCGAACATATCAAAGGTATTAAGGAGAACACATTCTTATTGTGAAGTTGTAATTATTCAGAACATAGGTATGCGATATAAGAAAGATATATACATAAAATCAATTAATTGTTAATTCTGGCGTCTCTTGTCGCTTCACTGCAAGGTATTTGAGATTCCGTAAAAATAAAGTAGATGGTTTTCAAATAATGGAACGATAAATGTATTCATTTGAAAAGTGTAACATGTAGGTTCGAAAATTTGTCGTCAATCCACTATTTTGGTATAGCATAATCGGATAATGCACGTTCCCTTGATTGGAAGAGATCCAGGTTCGAATCCCGGTAGTAACGGCAATATTTTTCAATAAAATAGATTTACATGTATATCATTGTAATTTATATTTAAAATATTAATTTTTACACTATCAATTAGAAAGATATACAGACAAAATCTGACAGTTGAAAAAATATTTGATTACCATCGGGAGACGAAATCGGAACATTTACTATTCATATATATTAAGGACGCTAAACAAGTTTGTAGAAGCATGTTTACGTACACAATAAAAATGTAGTTAAGAAAGCGACATAAGACCAAAAATTCACTCAAAAACTTCAACAAGAATGAATCTTCTCAAAGACATGGTGTCACCATTAAACTACCTAGAAAAAACAATATCAATAAGATAAGAAATACATCGCGAAGATTTCTACACCAGAAAGTCAATAAAAAAGGCAGAGAGCGTACACGCAAGAGCTAGCCTGATACAACATCACACAGATGACTTACCAGTGTTTTTATAATTAGGTCTGCTTTAAAAAAATATGGCTTCAGGTAAAGATGGCACCGAATCCTGAAACACGGTAGAAAAACTACATAAGGCTCTACAGTACTTTTTCAACGAGTTTCTATAATGTGCAAACACACCAGTGGCGAAATGCTGTAATAAGGATAATATCTCAAAAAAGGAAATTAGAGCCGAACTGAAGAACTATAGACCATTATCAGTAATCTCACACATCTAAAAACTATTCATGAAATAGATCACAAATAGATTAACTATTATATTATATTAAGGGTAAGTATCATACAATAGATCATATACAGTAAGACAATAACCTAAAAATCTAAAGAGTACACTAAGCTGCTCTATATGGCATTTATACATTATGAGAAAGCCTTCTACAAAGTTGAGACATGGGCTATGATAGATGCATCCCAGCAACCCCAGGTTGAATACAGATTCTTCGAGATCATATATAGCGCATGCGTCAATGCGAAACTGACTGTTAATCTAGATGGGTTACCCAAATTTATTTCTCAGCCTCATAGCATATTGTATCAGGCAGGCGACATAATTTTGCCCAAACTACTTGACAATACACTTGAAGATGCATTAAAAATACTACCCTGGTACTTAACTAAACGTTAAGGGAGAAATTCTGTCTCATCTTCGATCGCACAAAGATCTTTCAACTAGACTACCCTTGCGAAGTGAGCCTCCGCTATCGATGTGATAATAAAATTGGAACAACTTTTACCAAGAGTTAGAATTGGCACAAATGGTTAACAATAATACCTGCCTTGGTCAAGTCAACACACTCAACAAACAAACAGTTGTTAGAAGTCAAGAGGCGGAAACCTAAAGATTGTCTTCAAATTAAATATGCCACGTCACTTCAAGAAGCAAGCCTTTCATCAAAGGTATGGAAACGCATAGATGCCATGAAGTCAATGATTATGGCCCAACAAGAAGCTATGAAGAGTTCCATGTTGGGGATTTAGCTACATATACACGATTAACAAGTATATATGTAGTCAAATCAAATTGGAAGATTTTCTTCTTTAAGTTATTTTGCAGATCAGAGGCCCTAGAAATCCATGCTGGAGGTAGCCAGCGCAGATCACCTCCCGGATCGCCGACCCACCATCTCAGAATTCGCCAGTACAAAAGTACACCGTTATCTCACCAAAAATGGCCAAGGATACCTGGTCTCTCTAATTGTGACCCTTATCATCCTCGTCCACCCATCTTCCGCATTTTTTTCTTCATCTTGGCCAGCTCTACACTTTCTTCTACCTCTCGTTTCGATCAGCTCCAAAAAGTAACAGTTCCGCCGTCTTTCTTCGACCCTTGCTCTCATTGACCCATCTGCTGGCTTCTTATTGGCGGCTGGACTAACGGGTCTCGCACACAGTGTGACATTCTATAACTGACGTATATTGTGAGCCACCACACGTGGACGTATGCATCTCATAACGCATTACAGCATTGATCAAGTATTCATGACATCTGCCTAGTGATCTAGCGGTCAGTGGTTCGAGCCTCGTTCCAGGAGACCAAGCTAGTCTTATTTTCATAGCACAAGCATTTAGCTTAATTTGAAAATAGTGATGTATTAGCATACCGTATACAATATAAGTAATAATTGGCAGGATACCCGATAATCCACATATGTTTACATTGTTTTGGCAATTCTCGAGAAGTTTATGTTTATATTGGCATACTTCAGTCAAAATAATGATTTTGACAATTAATATTCTCAGATACTTATAGTGGGGTTAATTTAAACGTAATAGTGGTAATGCGTAGGTTTTGATTGGGGAGTAAATTTGGACGGATATGTGGACTCTGGACAATGCGTGAATGTGGACGGGATATTGGACTGGTCAAAGCGTGAATGTGGACGAGATAGTAGACTCTGGCCAAAGTGGGAATGTGGACGGGATAGTAGATTCTGGTAAAAGAGCGATGTGGATGGGATAAGGAATTCTGTCAAAGAGTGAATGCGCCATCCACATTGTATTATAGTGAAGTCAGACGAGAGAGTTAATTTGGTCTAAAAATAAATTGTAGGAGAATTTAAGTCACATAAGATATTATAACTAATATGTGTGTTGTTAAAATATCATTATTAAATTGTAAAAACAAAAGTTTTAAGGAAGTAAAATACGTTTATAACGAAGTCTTAAATATGCACAGATTGCAACTGTTTATGGTTATTTAAAAAAAAAGTATCAATTTTTTTTAGATGTGATTTAATTTGTTTGATGTGATTTCATTGTAACATTAAAAAAAAAACTCATTTTTTGAGACTGAAATCCCATTTTCGCTCAAGTGCGCTTATATGTGAAGATTTCACTAGGAAAGAAGGAAGGAATTTTAAAATTTGAATTGAAATTTTATTACATTTATTTTCGACATTTTTAGAAAACGTTTGCTTAGTATTGTACTTTGTAGGTAGTTAATTCGCAAAAAAGTATTTATATATATGGAATATATAGTATTATAATGAATTACCATAAAAAGTTTAAATATTTATTTACCTAGAAGGTACCTACCTATCTGGGCATATTTTGTTATAGATTTTCAGATTTAGTTTTATAAAAAGTTAGTTTGTATGTTTTCGAGTAGTTAATGCAATACTATGGCAATAATATATGTTTAGACAATTTTTAGTCACATTTTTTTTTTAATTTCTAAAAAATAAATGCGTAAGATGTTGTGATTTTCAACTTTTGCCCAAAAGTAGTATATTAGATAGATTTAAATAGATTTTTGAATTTTATCAAAATTATGGCGACTGATGCATCGTATTGCGTGTTCACTGAATAGATCTCATTCATGGTGACTGCAGGAGTGGACAGATCAATACACCTGTTTCGTCTCCTGCTTCATCTCTTGCGCCCTCCTCTCAGCTTGGCAGAGTGTTCGCTTGAACTTTCCCCTGCGACAGTGAGACACCTTGTCTAAATTTTCCCAAATAATTGGCTTAATAAATAATTAAGTATGGCTCTTTCTATTTGATTTATTCTAACGAATTCGTAACTGCGAGTAGCTATGCATTTGAGTATTACTACGATGTAATATTATAGTATACACAGTATTGCGATGTATATAAAAATATATATAAACCTCTTCTAGAACTCCCAGAATATATTTTAAAGTAAATACTATTGACCGTTTTATGATAGGTACCGCAGTCCGCCAAATAAATAGACATGAGCTAACGCACATTCATTGTTTCAAAATTTTCATTTTGGTGGCAACCACGTGATTGCTTTGGTGCCAATCATATAGTTTCGCGACTTTTTTTAAAAATATGACTAGATTTGAACGAAAATTTTAACGCTGACAATACTTACTTATTTACCATCACGCCGTTTCCCCGCGGGAATAGGCAGAGAAGATAAAGCGCCACACTCTTCTGTTCTGACACACAATTCTCGCCTCATCCACATTCATACATCTTCTCACACAAGCTCACCGATTGTTAAGGATTCTAACAGAACCATCCTTCGCATTAATATAAAAAATATGTCTTGTTTATACAAAAATTTAATTTTTAATTTTGTTGCATAAATCCGATTTATGTTTCGTTGGATAAATATGTGGAAAATGCCCCTCGTCCCGCAAATAATGTTCCAAACCCCTCTCCTATATATATATATACTTCATGTCATGTCTATTAATTCACTAGTCTGTGGATTACCCTGATCTGTATTATATAATTTAAAATTTTATCCTTCAAGATCAATATTAACAAAGTTATGAATTTTAACATTCTTGAAGAGCCACCGACGTAAACGATATATATATACATCATTATAATATCAACAAGTTCATTATTTTTTTATCAAATCTGTGTTCTCTAAATTTATATATACCTATATATACACAGATATATATATTGATACATACATATTATATTATATTCGGGCGTGATCGAAGAAATTGCATTGAAATTTTCACTCAAAAAACGCTTAGCTTTTGTGTGTTTTTGTGAATAATCTGTCATTTTTCTTGTATCGTGCATGGTCAATTATTTAACACATTTTATATTAATTTTTTAAACCAATGAACAATAAATAAATTTAACAAATAATAGATATCTCATAGAGGCGAAGCTATTTTTATATTTTATATTTTAGTTTGGGTAATTACAGGGCTTATTTTTATCATTTGTTTAATAACAGTGCCTTTGTAGGTGAAAATCCAGTATTTGTGTGTTCTTGGACGTATTAAAATATTGCTAATAATATAATCATCAAAATAAGAAAATATATTAAATTGAAAAATATTGATTTACTGATGAAAAACATTTTACTGATGAAGAATATTGCTTTAAATAATTTCAAAAAAATAATTTGATTCTCATTGTAACATATATGCTGTTTCAGGTAAATGAATTAAAAAATTGTGTCCATAGAAGGCGATAGTGTAGTGGTATTCGAAGTGAGTCCACATATTTACATATATACAACTTGCAAAAATTTGATAGATATGGAGATTGATTAATGGGTGAGAATGGTGAACGTTATATTTATCAGCCGAAGACAGGTTGTAAGCCCTGTAATTACTCATAATTCCATATATTTCTATTAAATATAATCAATGCCTTTGTAGGTAAAAATCTAGTGATTGTGTGTTCTTGGACATATTTAAATATTGCTAATAAATAAATTTATTATAATTCAAGTAACTCACCCACATAAGCTTGAAATGCAAATTTCCTTTCATTAAATAATAAACAAAATAAAGCCTGATCTATGGTAGTCCTTGTTGGATTGACATCAATGTTTTGGTGAGTAATAATGTATATAAATAGTTTGATAAGTAAACTACTGACACATTCCTCTTGGGTATAGTCACTCTAGTAGGCAATAACCTGGTTAGGGTACAGTAAGTACTTACTATTGTAGTGTTTCTTGGATGTTCTGTATGCGGGAGTGTGTATAGTAGCGAACATTTTCTGACCCTTCCCTCTCGTTTGCAAAAGTTCTTCACTCAAATTGTTACCCCTTTAAAGGTACCAATCGTGACTTTACTAACTGCATTTAGCTATTTTATTTTTTAATTAATACAAATTAAATTAATCAATTATAAAGATATACAGTAATAATCTTGAAATCCACAGACCAGTAAATTAAAAGACATAATATATAGTGTACATATATTAAAGGGGTTTGGAACATTAGTTGCGGGACGAAGGGTATTCTACATACATTATTTGTGGAAACATAAATCCAATAATTTATGACACATTTATGTAACAGTAAAAGTATTTACTTTTCGAAAATTAAATCTTTGTGTAAAGAAGACGTATTTTTTTACATTAATGCATATTATATTGTCAGCGTTTAAATTTTCGTTCCAATTGCGTTATATATTTAAAAAAAGTCGCGGAGCTATTTGATTCCGTAAGTGATAAGTGATCACGTGAGTGACACCAAATTGAAAATATTCAAACAAGTAATTTGGTTTCTTGAATAAAATTGATTAATTTAATTTGTATCAAAGGTAGAATAAAACTATGTTCTGAAATTACAACTTTACAACAAAGCTGGGGCTTTCATTTAAATATTCTTGAATTCATTATTTGGTTTATTTGATTCATTACTTAACATTCTTCATCGTGTCAGACCTGAAGGAAAAATATACCCACCACAGAAATATTCAAAGTATACTTTTAATAATTTACAATCAATGCTCGCATTAAGTTGCGCGCGCGCACTGCTATTTTAATAATAATTTTTAATTTTCAAGTCAGTTAAGAGCATAATAATATTTTTAATAAAAATAATATATATCCTAAGTTGGAATAAACAATTTAAAAAAGACGTCGTTAAATATAAAAACATAATTAATTAATAAATTATAAAATGACAAATAAAAAACAATTAAATATTACAATACTTCAAAAATTAGAAAAGGAGGCAAGTTAATGAGATATAATTGAAAAAAAAAATTACTGAAAAAAATTATACTATATATTTTCTTATATTTATGTGAATAATTGTTAACGTAATTGAAAGGAAATAATTTATATTTGAAAAAATTAAAGATGTAAGACGAATAAACGATGTTGTAATTTGACATATAGCAGGTAATAAAATAGTTTTTAAATAATTATTACTGCTAGAATTATTTGAAAGCTATAGAAGATAATGCAAATATTATTATGTATCGTTTACATTGGTAAAATGATGTTTTATTTATATCTAATTATCTATAAAAATTTATATATATAACCAATACATAATTCGTAATGTAATAAAATAAGTGTCGAAAAAATTATAATGGAGTATTTTAGCCTGGCGCGCACCAGTACCTACTTCCGCCTTTGAAGGAAGGTTGTTTACAATCCACACTAGGCATGACCGTGTCGCGCAACGTGATGTAAAATATTTACAGATAGTGTTAAATATTTCCTAGTCCAGGCTGTAATCCTTGGAATATTTCTGATTCAATTAATTGTGTGCGAATTACAATTAAAACAATCCCCTCCTTCGCAGCAGCCCGTCACGCGTGGCGAGCTCCCTCTCCCGATTTCGTGTAAAAGGCGCGCGCGATGCGTGAATTTAATAGACGTTCTCCGCGTACACACAACAGCGGCCGAATCTACCCGGAATATTCCCAAATTCCGTATATATATTCCGAGAGGAATGGAAAATACAAGCCAAGCCATGCGAGAAGTCCACTACGCCTCCCACCCCCGCGCGGACCACCCCCATCCCCCCTTTGCCCCCGCAGAGGGAGAGTTTAGAATACCCCTCGACGTGCGTTCGATTCAAACGTACTTATATCGCGCTGCCCAGGACGGGAAGGGCCTTACAGCCAGCGCGGTGGACGGCCCGAACTCGGTCGTCTGACCGCACGCGCCGGGAAGGCCGCGGCGGAAGGCTCCGCCGGCTGGCTCTTGAGACGTTCAGGGCGCACCCGGCCGGGGCTGTGTGCGTGTGAGGAGATACCTACCTTCGCGCGTGTGTGTAGGTCCACGGGGCTAGTAATTTTAGACTTGGATGTAAACTAGATGCGAAGCTGGACCAGATCGATATTGTACTCCTTCCTTGTATTATATCTGCTCGGGTAAACGCGAATTTTTCCCAGATATTGTTTCATAGTCAGTTTAGAGAAATAAATTAAAAATATATTCGAAGATATAAATTTGCTCGCTGAAAAATAAAAAAAATGTTTAGATAAAATTATTTTAGGCTCTCGCGATATGTTATATGACAAAAATGTAATATAATTACTAAAGAATATAATCACACTTTTAAAAAATATATAAATACGTACAGAGGACAAAGATTGATCATCTAAGTACTTTATTCCTCATCGAGTATCTAATCAATATCAACAATATTATCTATATTTATATTGAAACATAATATCTAAATATATGCTTCTGACGTATATGTATCATTAAAAGTATACTGTATAAAAAAACAACTATTTAAAACAAAGTAAAATTGAATAATTTGTGTAGCGCCATGTGTGCCAAAAATTTCACCTCAAGGGTTCAAATAATTATACAATAATACAAATAATCACAACACAAAAGCAATTAACCGGAAATTAATTATAAAACACGTATTTATCTTTTATACACATACACGTTTTTAATGATTAAGAAATTCGAATATTACATGTTACGTTTTAAAAATATGATTCACAATACTGAAAAGTTGCACTTTATACTTAAAACGGTAAAAACATGAACTATCAATATATTGTATAATGAACATAATACCGATGATTGCTACATCTCCTGATAGACGTGTAATCGACATATACATCTGTACCTTTGGATCTCAATACGTATTACCTCTGAGAAATTATTACACGTTTATTTAAAATATTACTCAAATACATATTTTTACATCGATTGTTATAATTTAATTATTAAAATGAAAACACCAATAATACGAATAAATAATAGAAAACTTAAATTAATTGTTTATGCAGATACATAGACCAGTAAATGAATAGACATGAAATAAAGTGTACATATAGGAGAGGGGTTTGGAATATTCTACACACATTATTTGTGGAAACATAAATACAATAGTACATACAAAAATAAAAGTACTTACATTTCAAAAATTTAATCTTTGTGTAAACAAAACGTATTTTTTACATTAATGCATATTATATTGTATTAGCGTTTTCGTCCCAATCGAATCATATATTTATAAAATGTCTCGGAGCTATTTAATTGCGTAAGTGGTACCAAAACGATTACGCGGGTAAAACAAAAATTAAAATATTGAAACAAGGAATTCACGTTTGTTCATGTCTATATATTTGGTAGTCTGTGATGTAGATGATATTCACATCCATTGAGACGGAGACCCCAGCATTGTAATATATTATATCTGCACATAAATATGTCACTCAATTTACCATCACGCCGTTTCCTTCAGGGGTAGAGAACAAAACGCTACACTCTCCTTTCCCGGCATATTACATCAAAAAGGTCACCTATAGGGTCGAAAATTGTCGAGAAAAATAATGTCGCTGTCGCTTAGTTGGATAATGCACCTTCCCCGGTTAAGAAAGAGATCCAGGTTCGAAACCCGGTGGCGCAACAACAATTTTTTTCGATAAAATTGTATATAATTTTATATGTATATATTTCTAATTAATATATTGAATTCATATTTAAAATATCATAGACCTATGTTCTGAATAATTACAACTTCACAATATGAATGTGTTCTCCTAATATTAAAAATTAAGTTGTTGGTATCTAAAAGTAGTTATAAGTGTCAAACCAATTTGAGTTGATACATTTGCAGTAGTAGTAGAAGTAGTAGTAGCCGTCTCGTAGACTCTTAAGAATTGAAAAACAATTACAATGTTGAAACCGTCAGTAATTGAAAATATCTTGTAGTCATGTTCACTACAAATAATAAAACGCCAACTGAAAACGAGTCAAAGATTCATAAATAAGATCGCTATTCAATGAAATTGAAACTCCCGTTATCCATTACTAAATACATATAGAAATAAAATTTCTCCGAAATATACATGGACCGGTGAGAGATTACCAGTCAATCAGGTCAGTGGCGTATTTGCAATTGTGTTTTTAAATTATCATACTTCGAATTAAATACTTAATAACATTCAAAATTATATACAACCAGGTATTTATGTCAATTAAAAATTATATATTAAATAACAAGAATGATATTTTAAAAAAACGGGGGTTTACAAATCAATACGCAATGAGTGTAATCATTTTTATGTAGGTAAACTTGCAAAATTTTTGATTTTAGAATTAAGGAGCACTTAAGATGTCTAAATAGCAACAACTATTCTGAATTTTCCAATCATCTTTTGGAAACAAACCATTATTTTGACATTAATAAAGGTTTACTAACTTTTTCGTACCAGAGGTTTACAGTTAAAAATTAGAAATTTTAGAAATAATAAAAAGTGTTAATAGTATATTAAACATTATTTATAACCAAATCCTTTTTCTACCCCCCTAACCCCCCCCCCTTCTCTTTCTTGTCCTTTTCTACCAACTTATATTTACAGTTTTGTTTATGTCTATACTTGTAATTTTAATTTAGTATACATAGTATCCTGAAGAAGGGACCATTGGTCCCGAAACATATTGAATAATCAATAAACAGTGGTCTAACAATTAAAAGATTTTTATAAAAATTCTGATTTAGTCGGTTTGGTAAAATAGCAAAGAAGCATATAAGGACTCGTGGAGCACGTAAGTATAGAACGAACTATTCTTTATTGAGGGATCTCAAATCGAAATCTTGGCAGATCCAGATTAAGATCGAGTGATCTGGAGGTACTTCGTGTTCCACATCACTGAGTGGAGCAGGATGCTCCAGAATAAAGAGGTTTGAAGCCGAGTTGTACATTTAAGTGCCTCTCGGGCCACACTGTATTTTGCGACGGTCGACTCGGTTATCACTTATGGAGTGAGTAGCTATGTACTAACTTATACAACATATACTGATACACTTACAATTAAGATTTCTAAAACTTATAACACGTTTAAAGATGATTTACAATATTCAAAATCTTACCAGTTGACAAAGAAGTAACATATAGTTATTTTAGAAGAGATGACAAATGGTGTAAATATAAATACTTACCCTCACCGGGTATTCTATCAGATCGTCGGGTCGATCCATAAGAGAACCGATCTCGAACAATGTTTACGGTGAGAGAATGAGAGAATGTGTTGTGCCACGAATATTTTATAAAATCAATAAAGACTTAAACATTATGAAAAATAATGAGATCCCAGTTACCACCCTAAAATATGAAGTGAAAGAACACATTCTCATCTAATATTGTTTCCTTTGACGTTTTTCATTAAAACAAAAAATGTTGTTGACAAAAACTCTTTAATTACTATGTGAAGAGCAATCTTTGCCGTAAAACTATTATACAGTTTGAAAAATATTAAAGATTATAATGTAAAGCGTGTCCAGCTCAAAATTTTCAAGTTTAATGTTAAATAATATAAAAAAAACTTTTATGTTATTCTCATATTTTATTTATACAAAATGGAGTTAAACGTTAAAATATATCGTCTAAATGCCGTCCATTTTTCTCAAGACACTCTTACAATGGGACTCTTAAATTTGCGAACATGCGAGAGCAATGCGTCGGTTCAATGGCAGATATTTTCTTGTAGGGTCTGATTGTTTTAGGATTGTCGCTGTAAACTCTCGACTTAGGTATCCTCACAAAAAAAAGTTGCACAGTGTAAGGTCCGGTGACCGAAGTGCCCAGGGTATGTCTCCGTACTTGCTGATTAATTTATTGGGAAAAATTCCCCTCAGCTTCTCCATTGAAACTCTAGCTGTGTGTGGAGTGACCCCGTCATGCTGAAATTGTGTTCTGTTGTTGAACGCGGAAAATAGCTGCAATTGCGGTACCAAAAACTCTTCGATCATTCGGCAATACACGTCAGCGATGACTGTTTCTCGCTGGTTAAAAAAATAAGGGCCAATTATCCCTCGGGCAGAAATTACACACCAAGCTGTCGTTTTTAGACAATGCAAACGTTTTTTATAGCATTTCTTCGGGTTGTCGAGGCACCAGTATCTCATGTTCTATTTATTAACATAGCCATATATAAGAAAATGTGCTTCGTCAGTAAAACATATGTTTCCAAGCATTCGTGCTGTTCCAAAACGTTCCAGCATCGCTCTCGCTAAGGTTTCACGTGAAGAATAATCATTTTCGTTGAGAAACTGCACGATTTGCAGTTTGTATGGGTGAAACTGTAGTTTATTTTTCAAAATAACGTGCACTGTTGATTTTTTTTTCCAGTACAGGCTGCAATCTTCCTTATCGATTTACGCGGATTACGCATAACTTCACGTCGATTTTGAGCCACATGTTCTAGCGTCGCTGCTGACGTCGATGGTCTCATAGGAGTTAGGTTAGCCATTGTCCCTTCTTGTCTGAACTTTTAAACCCGACACCTAGATAAGTTGCATGCTCGGTCCATCACTTACTCGTCGTATATTAAAGTGAGTTCAAAAAGCACGACGCGCACGTACCAATGAATCACAGCACTATAAATATTGCTCAACCGCGAACCCGCGGTGCACTGCTGACCAGTGACTCATTATGACTGAAAAATCCGCAAATCACGCGTGTCGAACAATACCCCTCCCACTTACCTCACCCTGATGGTTTACGAGTAATTACAATTTAATATTGAAATTTTTCCGCTGTACATCCTTTATATGTATATAATAAAGTTGAAATAAAAACATCACGAGAATGGGCTGCGAAGCCATGGTAGTCTATTATCAACTTGGTTTTCCAGTTTAACTGAACTTACCATCATGTTGTTTCCATTGTAAATATTGAGCTTAGACCGCCAGATTTATCCGTCCTGACATAAAAGTCATTCATTTACATTCATATATCTTGCCAGGCTTAGTATACGTTGGCTATTGTTGGTGCCATAAACAAATCCGTTAAAAATAGTTCTTGCTCATTCCACTTAATAAAAGCACATACGCGGCACTTTTTTAATGTTTATTATTTCTTATGTAAATATCGGCTATAAATTCAATTCTAATATAATTTAATAAATAGATTAACCATATACACACCTGAGTAGACTCATTTTTACTGCAGGTTTTAAATCACCACACCAGTGTTGGAAACAGGATTCCAATATGCACCGCCAAAATTCTTAACCATTAACAATTACCTTCGCTCACACATTTTTTTTCTATCAAACATACGTATTTCCCAAGTACAAACATTTTTTCACTTCAATTCAATCATTTATCTCCTATCAAGTTGTCTTATTTTCTTCATTATCGAAGATCTCAAAAATTCATCACATGATCAATTTGCAATCAATCAAAAATCCTCGGTTCCGAGAAATTTGACACTTATATATGTAGTTTTATGTAAATTATATAAGTATTATTTAATTTATAAATAGATATTTTTAAAATTCCTCTTGCCGCAACCAAATATGCACATTGTACATTCATACGTCACTATAGACATTGATACGTCACTAAAGTAACAATATTTCAATGACTAGAGTTGACATAAATCTTTTTTTCTAGAACATAAATTTCAGATTAATGTATAATATGACTACTATTTGTTTACTGAATAAATTAACACATCATTATCACTGAAAAATAACGAAATTCGAAACTTTTTATTTAAAATCTTTAATTAATTAACTGAGGATGTTAAGTAAATGTAATTTATATATTTCTTAATTTAATGCAGAAATATTAATATTAATGATGTTGATTCAAAACGTCTTAAGAGTTTCGACCAATCAAAAATGTAAAATTTAATAAGGATGTCAAGATTAGTGTTAGTTATCAAACAAAAAAAATGATCATTTGCATTATTCCAATATTTTTTAAAAATAATAATAAAACAGTAATATGTAACATTATTGGTTCCATGTAAGGTATTTTTTCTAGCACTTTGCAAGTAGAGAGATGAGAGGGATGCTGCACTGGTTACTGGTACCAAGGCTTTTAAACCGGTTTTAATTGAAACATTGGCAAAATAACCGAATTTTTTTATTCGGTTAACTTGTTTTAAATTTAAACAAAATTTATTAATTAGAAAGATATACATATAAAATAAATTTTATCGAAAAATATTGTTGTTGCTACCGGGATTCGAGTCTGGATACTTTCAATCCGGGGAACGTGCATTATCCGATTATGCTATACCGACATAGTGGATTGAGGACAAATTTTCGAACCTGTATATTACACTTCTCAAATTTATACATCTATCGTTCCATTATTTGAAAGCCATTTACTTGGTTTTGCATGTTCCCCAGATTGGAAATGATCCAGGTTAAAATCCCGGTGCAGCAACAATATTTTTCGACAAATTCGATTTCATATGTATATCTTTCTAATTAATACATTTAATTAGTATTTAAAATATCTCAGACCTATATTCTGAATAATTACAACTTCACAATAAGAATGTGTTCTCCTTAACAACTTGTTTTACGAAGTTAGTTTTGCTATATTATAGTACAGCGTTTTGTAATAACTTGAAACGTGATGTGTTATTTTGAAGGTGGTATTTTCATGTCCATCGACGATAAGTTTACTGCTGTTAAGTTTTTCTAATATCAAACATTAATAATACTATCAATCTTTCCGAATTCATTACGCTATATAAAAATTATTAAAGTGAAATTTTAAGATATAGCCAATCATCCGTCCTAAGACGGGCTGATATTTGGCTATCGTGTCTTAGGATATAGGAATGCCAGACATGGAACTGTGAAAAGCAAGATAGGAGAGGTTTTTATGTAATACTGAATGCTGATCGGTACAAGAAGGCGAAGACGTATATGATGAGATAATGGGTATATCATAACAATGTTAGTGTTTCTCTTTAAATAGATTATGTGTATTAATATTTTACATAATCGGTTAAAACCGGTTAACCGGTTGCATGGAGATAAAAATAATCAAAAACCGGTTGGTCAGATTAGGCGGTTAATTGTACGTCACTATGCACCGCGAGATTTTATAGATTGTCCTGATCTATGGTATGGTATATGGTATAGTAGGCTGGGGCGGAGCCACCATCACAATACTGAATCACCGATTAAAATTAGGAAAGCCATAAATATAATAATTCTTGATAAATCGCATGAAAATTCGGCTAAATATCAGGCAATTATTCGTAAAGACGCTGCTGAAAGACATATGTGAAAACAGAATCCTGAGCTTTATCACACATTCTAAATGTGAAACTAATTCTAAAAATCTCAAAGAAGACTACCTGTCTCGTTAATGAAAACCTGATTTTCTCAAAGACATGCATGTTTTATAGGACGGCGGATATACAATAAGGTACCACAAGAGATGGCAACTGTATCACGTCCCAAATTCTGCGTGCTTATAAAGGAATGGGATTTCAAAATTAGAAGAAGTCAGCTGGAAGAGGTGTTTAGATGATCAAAGCTACTCGTTTTCTGTAATTTTTTTCTGTCATTACATCCTACCTCGTACTTATCATATTTTTGTTTGCTCCCTGCTTATTTCTATTGTATCCTGCTTTTTACCTTGATTTAACTCTACTCTTATCTTTACTATACTTTTTTTACTAGTTTTTCATGTCTACTTATTTAAATCTGCTTTATCCTGTTATTGCTTTTTACTCTGTTTCTTTAATATGCTTTTTCTTTAATGTTCTTTAATCTGTTCCTTACTTCTTACATGTCTTTAGTTTGTATCAATAATTTTATTTTACTATTATCTCCTTTCTTCTTTTTTATTTTTCTGATTTTTCCTATTTAATAAGTTAATTATGTAAAATATGTTTATATTGATGCAAGTTTAAAAAAAAGTTATTTTGATAATAAACACCGATTTATCGTGACTATAATCAATCAAATCATGATAACATCTATTTGAATGCATTAATTATTTAATGTAGCTATAAAACTTAAAATAATTGTACAACCAGTATATAATACCACACTGTAATACTTTTTTTTAAAATATATATTTTCACGTGAAACGTATGAAGTAGGAGAGACCGTGTAGTAAAGAACATATATGAGGCGAATGTTGATAACAACATGGCAACATCTTCTGTAAAAATTCTAGAATGATGGGATAAACCAAATATTTAAAAAAAAATAATGTCAAAATAATAATAATAATAATATTTTATTTTTTTGATTCATAGTACAGTACAGTGTGTTATTATATTGTTATAATCTGATAACATTGCAGCAAAGTAAAACATGTATTTCGGTACCCCGCCTGCTACACTAGTATTTTACTGTATTACAGCAGACAGTGTCTTTCCCTTATAGTAATAAACAACATGTATTGTTCAATGTACAAATAAATATATATAAAGAGTAAATCAAGATGCGATTAGATAGCATATAAAATTTGTGTATAAAGAGTAAAACACAATAGTGAAAAAAAAACAACATATAAATACAATGTTCAATGTATATAAAAAGTAAAAAAATATATATAAAGGGTAAAACAGGATGTAATTAACAGCATATAAATATAATGTAAAACTTAAAGTAAATACAATGTTCCATTTATAAAAAAAAATGAAAACTAAGTAAAGTAAGAATAAATAAGTAAATAATATACAAATATGAAGTAAAATTATGTAAAATTGTAATGCTCAATATAAAACGATAGAAAAAAGTTCAGTCAAATAGCATACTAACACAACTACAAAGAGTGAAAAATGCAATATTCAATATATATATATATTTTTGTAGCAGTTTTAATCTCAAGTTTGGACTTTTAAAAGTTATTTCTCCCCATTTTGCGGATCCAAAAATGCACTTTTTTGCAATTTTTCACGTCTGTTATGGTTGTTATGTATTTTTGGTGCTAGAAACAAATTGAATCTTTGTGCAAAGATTTAATAACCGAAGTGACCGAGGTAAGAGCGGAGAGCCACGACAGAAGATTAACGTTCTATCAATTTCTTATCAATTTGTTTTAAACCTATTTTTATATAATATTTTTTATTTATGTGTCCTATATTTAAATACATATTTCATATAAATAACTCAAAAAATGATAATAAAAATTATTCTAAAAAAAATGACTATCCAAGTATACAACTCTTCACAGATTTTATAGTAAAAAAAATAATATTCATGTACAAATAAAAATCAATTAAATTTTAGAAGCGAATTACTATCTACAAGATTTAGAGACCAAATTTATATTCCAAAACTAATATATATCGCAACCCAAAATAACTATATTTATCAAGGTATCAAATTTTTTAACAATCTTCCTATCACAATTAGAAAAATTTCACACTACTATAAATTTGTATGTGAAGTAAAAAAAATATGTATACAGAATACCTGAAATATAAACTCTCGTATATACTCCTTCTCTATACACGGTTCTTACTCTCATAGAGAAGAAATAATTGTTAAAATAAATATATATATATATATACCCTACTGATTATTCTAAAAATGTATTATATCTTCCAATATCAAAAAAAAAATATATATATATATTGATTCAAAATAATGATAAATGATAAGTTTAATAACAGGGGCTTATTATTATATTTGTTTAATTTGTATACATCAGATATTTGGGCATTTATCAGTTACGAAGCATTACATATTTTGCAGATATTGTAATATAATGTAAGAATATTTAATTCAATACCTAAAATTGACAATTTAAAAGTGCATCTTCAGGTATGTAACAATGTAACCCAGTAAGCCAGAATTGTTTTGAGACTCTGCGGTCATTTTTTATATAAGTACCCTCCCTTTTCTCCGGGCCTGCTTTCAGTGGCAATTGATGCAGAAGTTCATAACCATGGATAATTTACATTACGCCATTTTCGTAAAAGTTCACCTTCAACTAGGGTTGCCAACCGTCCCGGATTGGTCGGGATTGTCCTGGAATTGGTAATTTTCCAATAATATTTCCGGTAATATTATTGGAAAAACTCATAAAAATATAACGTTAAATTAGTTATTATAAGATTTAAAATTTTATTTTTTTATTATTATTATTATGTAATATATGTATGTGTATAATTAAGTTTCTATAGTAGTTAGGATAAATAAAAAAAAGAGTTTTGAGCGTCATATATCTTCCCTATCATTCTTCATTTGTTTGTTCAACACGATTAAGCCATGACAAATTTTTAATCTTTTCCACTGTGCTAAGGTTAGCTTTAAATTTGTTCAAATAATAATAATAAATAGATTTGCCACATATATGTATAAGTATCTAATATATATGTTTTCATCGCTGAACAATAATTCAACGAATATATCTGTAAATAATTTGGAATAAAGGCTCTTGCTTAGTTCAATCAGCGACCAGTCGTATATTACAACTTGAAAAATACATTTTATTGTGAAGCTGCAATTATAGTACATTAATAATTATATGATATTTAAAATACATTAGATGAATCAATTTGAAAAATTAACAGAATTATCTAAAACATCCAAATCATCGGAATACGAGCTTGAACTTTACGTTGCCGGGGAGATGCGTTACAACTACGCTATAAATAAATAAAATTAAAATAACTATTTTAATAATACTTTTGATGATATGAGTGTTAATTTTGAGGGTAATAACTCTTCGAACGGGATATATTGCCAATTGTCTGTACATTGGGTTAATCCCTCCGTAACGGATTTAATCACCTGCCAAATTCCATACCCCTAATGACAGAAATAATAAATGGGTTTTGCTGAGAACCCACGTGTTCCAAATGTTTGGTTTTTCCATATTATCGTGCCATAAATTATCTTTAAACATGACCTGTGGTGATTTTTGTTCATTTTTGAAACTGTGAAGTTTTAGGTCTGATTCTACGGTAAATTTTTTGATATAATTACGATTTCTATTTTTTAATTTTTTCAAGAAACGTAAAGTACGTTATGTAATTTCACATACGTAAATAATGAATATATTACTCGTATGCAGCCCACTATTTGGTTATATATTTAATTTTTCTCCCGATTCACTTGAAATCCTAATCAAATTTTCAGGATTTCCTGATCAGGATTGTCAGGATTCTAAATAAATATTATTGAACATAGATGTGTGTACTTATAAAAATATTCTTACCCAAGTAGAATTTCTACATATTTTAATGCGTATGTATATTATATTCTATTTAAAAAACGGTAAGCTTGAAAGTAAAAAACTTGATTTATTTCAAGTCTGACTGAGGATCGTAATCCTAACAATACTCCCACAGACTGAAGGCTGTCATCAGAACTGAAAAGTGTTTTTTGCTTTTCCCACTTAGTAGGTCCATTGTAGGTAGAGAACATTCTCTTCGTCTCCGTGTTTCGACTAAGTCCATCACAATCTATTTTTTCTTCTCGCAATATATCTAATAATTCGTCTTAGGCAAAAGTCTAGAGTCAGAATTTGTACGCCTTTCTGTCCATAGTATGTGCAGCACGTATCTCCATCATTATATCTTAAAGGTATCAAATCGTCTTCTTTCGCTTGGATTCAGGGTTCACGATTTCACACCGTATTATATATCCATAATAATATAACGCTTCCCCATCTAGATCTGTGAGTTTTTGGATGTGGCGGCTTCAGTAGTGTCATGTCATGTCAAATGTTATATACTTTCTGTTTTATATATTCAGTTACAGTACGTAAATATATATTCAATTTGAAATTAAGTGTACATTGCCTTTATTACGAATAAGAAAAAAGAACATATTTTAGCGAAATCATGTATTGACATATGTCATATTTTCTTCTGTCTATGGTAAGGAATAAACCTTATCGTATAAATTGTCTATTCATGATTTTTATGTTATTTTTTTCGTTTTGACAGCTAACTTACAAAGATGGAATAACTTTAATTATATCGACATTTTATTTACGTGTTGAATGCATCGGAGATTTTAAAAGCCTGAACTTAGTTGTTTTTGCTATACTGCAATATTTGCATATCTTATCATCATTATTACTATACGCATGATGAAACATTTCATAAACATGGAATATTTAGACTATTTAACCAAATGTTAGAAGTAAATTAATATTTTAAATATATTAATTAGAAATATATACATATAAAATCAATTTTATTGAAAAATATTGTTGTTACGCCACCTGGATTCGAACCTGGATCTCTTTCCTAATCGGGGAAGGTGAATTATCCAGCTATGCTACAGCGACAATTTTAGATAATTCTGGCGTCTGCTATTAGTATTTGAGATTCTGTGAAAATAAGGTAGATCGCTCTTTCAAATAATGGAACGATTAAAATGTATTAATATCAGAAAGGTAACATATAGGTTCAAAAATAGTCGCTGTAGCATAGTTCGATAATTCACCTTCTCCGGTTAGGAAAGAGATCCAGGTTAGATTCCCGGTGGCGGAACAACAATATTTTTCGATAAAATTGATTTTATATGTATATATTTCTAATTAATATATTTAATTCGTATTTAAAATATCACAGTGCTATGTTATGAATAATTATAACTTCACAATAAGAATGTGTTCTCCTAATAAATGAATATATTTTGAATGTATGAGAATCATGGAAACAAGGGTTTACGAAACTGTTTATTTGAAATATTAATTAATTAATCATAGAATCCTACGTACCTATACAAAAAGTAACGTCGGTATATTCTTGAAATTTGTTCTTAACAGATTTTTATTCGGTATTTTTAAACATAGTAAACACTTCTCTGGAAAGGTTTCAGGCATAATATTTATTTATTTTATATTTGTACAAGTTAAATCATAAAATAAAATTGAACTACACCTGTCTCACTAGAATAATTTATTTTGAGGTAGCATGAGTTTACCATTAATAATTGTAACATTGGATAATTTTTATTGCCCCACTTTTATAAAAAAAAATCACCTCAAGGGCGCTTTACATATAAACTGTTATACAGTCCAACAATTTTTTTTAAAGTGGGTAGGTAAAGGTATCTATGTGGAAAATGCATCTAAGTCGATTACGTCAAACAATGGATTTAATTGTCACAATCTATTAATAAATGTTATAAATCAATATTTTAAGCATTTTTTACAAATAATAGTATAGGAAATTTACTCATAAATTCTAAAGATTTATTTAACAATTCTGGTGTCTATAAACTTAGTTGCAAGGATTGTGCTGCATTTTACATTAGTAAAACGGGTAGAAATTTTAATATAAGAGTAAGGGAGCATTTGAGATGTTTGAACAATAGTGCGTTTTCAGAATTTTCTAATCATTTAATAGAAAATGGTCATGGTTTTGATAAAAAATTGGGATTGTCAATTTTGCATATAAACGGTGTTGGTCACAAATGAAATAATTTGGAATCGTTGGAGATAAATAAAGCGTGTAAAACTAATCAAAAATTTATAAACAACCAACTTGAGTTAGGTTGTATTTTTTAAATATTTTTTTTTTTTAGATTCTGGTAAAGAAACAATAATATATGTTTTAGTTAGTTAAACATTAGTTAGTTAAGAAGAAAATTGTATTTTTCGAAACCGGTAGATGTATTTAAACTCAATTAAGTGGTTAATAAAACAAAGATAATAAATAAAAATATGAATTTTAGCCACAAAGTTAATATTGCTAATTTTAAAAGTAATATTTTAAGAGATAGTCCAGAGATGGTGCAATTCTAAACATTAGTTTACTTGTAATACCATTTCAAATCATAACAGTTGTTCGATGTTAACTAGCGAGGTGTATATCCTTTTCAATCTTTCGTATATCTCGATAATCTTTTGTGCTAAGATGCTGATATTAAGAAAATACCTTTATTTTGAGTTATATTTATAACGATTTATAAGACCAGATAATCTAATCAGTGGTTGGCATGGTACCCCATATATTTTAGTATGGAAACTTTCTTAACTAGTGATGCGTATACATTTTTATCATTTTTTAAATATAATTAACCAATTTCATAAACAGTCATTATGATATCTAGCATTTCCCTCGTCTAAGCAACTAATTTTTTTTGGAACTCAGCTCGTTTTATCCGTCATTAAGGACCTAAATAACTAATTAATATTGTTATTAAGTAGATCAGTAAAGACATTTTCATTATTTTAACAATTTGTCAAAAATAATACAACTAGATGCTTTTACTCTAAATTTGGGGTAAGTGCATCTACTCGTTCAATTTTTATAAATGTCAGCTATCCTATATGATTACATTCCGATTTTTAAAGATTTAAATTAGGAAATAGTTAATGATCCTTCTGTCCAAGTTTCAAAGTTGTAGCGCAATCTTATGAAGTTTGAGAACAGTTCAAAGTCGATCAAGTTCATGTCGATGATTTATATGTCTCACTTTCTCGGATTCATCTTATTTAAAATTAAGAATTGTTATTTGAACTTATGGAAATGTTTTTTTGAAAATGTGTCTCTGATGCACTGTTTCTTATGTGGAGGGGAAAGATTTTCACGCTCTTAGGCCTGCCACCGCAAACTAAACTTAGACTTCTGGCAACGGCAACTCTTCCTGTGGCTGAAGTAGAGGCTGGCCTGAGAGTTTGAAGTCTGCAATTAGTTGTTTAAATTATTTATATTTATGCAATGAGTTTGAAAAAATGATGGGCATCTATCTCTTTTTTCTCTCATACAATGTGCTGTGCATGACTGAGCGTTGTGGTCCTCCATTTTGCTTCTACGAAAAACGCGAATTGCTTGCATCCACTCTTTGCGATCCTGGGCCTTGTTTGGTGCGACGTATAGCAAGGCACCGGTCACGTCTCGGACTTGGTATGCCCATCTTGTTGAAGATCAACTCTCGCCTTATATCATCGTACATTCCCCATGATCACCAGTTTCTCCATCTCTTCTAGCGTTAATTATTATCCTGCATATTGCTGAAAGTCTTTCATAAGGTCGGAGAACATAAACATTCCTGAAGAATGAAGACATTCCTTTGTCTCACAGTCCACGGTACACGATAACATGTTTTATTTCTTTCATTGTTTTGACTCCATGCATAACCATGTACAGGGGTGGACTGGAGGAGGCTTGTTAAATTTGACTTAGGCCGGCGAGCACCTAAATGAATAAAAAACAATTTTATCACATCAAATCAGTACCTAACAACAATTTCTGTAGATGGTTTAAATGTATTATGAAACATGAGACTTTGTTGCTTTTTGATATTTCTCGTAAAATACATTTATTTCGGGTGTATAATAAACCTAACCGTTTTTTTAAATTTATACTATACATGTTTAAAATGCCGATGTTTGATAATATTGCTACCAGATGTTGTTAGATGTTCAATGCAATATTTTTATGAATGATTATCCTTCATACTTCATGCGCGCACATTATTGTTCCTTTATCGTAATTGTGCACAGTGTTGAGAGGAACATTTCCTAATATTTATTACTATGTATCATCATTTACTAAGGACAACTTCAGTTTCAGTCCAGTGTACTGTTTTGAAACATGGAATTGTCAGGAAAATTTCTGCGTCAATCTTGAAACTCTTCAGTCTTGCAATCTGAGGTAGGTAAGTACATTTTTCAGCTATTGATGTTAATTATTTTATGGTATATTGTAAATTGTTGCGTAATATAAATATATTAAATAACGTCCGGTTGCTTTAATAATTTATGTGTATATTTGTATAATATGATAAAAAATAATCCGCGCCTTCCCCGAAACACCGCGAACAGCGAGCCCATTGCTAACGCATCGGCAGTCCACAGCTGGTTATGTAGAAGACTAAAGGTTTTCAATTGCAATTTCATGCATCTAGATGACTGAAAACATTTTTATCGTTTTTTCATGTTTTTTGTTTGATTTATAAATAAAATAGTATCATATTAAATCCTTCAAATTAGGATTGTTATTAACCCTTCCCAAACTATGCAGTAACACAGGTCAACCATCATATTAAACCGCTAATATTTCGGTAAATACATGCAACATAAAATTTATATTTTATATAATCCTAAAAAAATATTAGCGCTTAGGAATGACTAGTGAAAAACCAATTATGAAAAGGGAATCGTACAAAACAATTATTTTTTCCATTCAATTCATTGTAAAATTAATACGTTGGTAAAAATACCATTTGTGATATGAAAGACAGAGATCACATACTATTTTCACAGTGAAAAGAAAAACAAACATACAAATATAATTGTCTCTTTCTTACAAATTAAACGAAGGGAGATAAGAAGGAAGGATATATTGTATAGAACATAATAAATGCTCTAAATTATGTTATTAATCATTTTTTCAAAATTGAATGCTCAATATTTAGAGTAAATTCGTGCCATTAAAGTCATTTAAACTAATAAAAACATTTTTTCTAACTGCTATTTACGGTAACACGAGTTGACAGCATGGCTGCGTTTGGGTATTTTATATCATGGTATGGTAAAGGTTAATGAACCATATGTTTAAAAAAACATAAATAAAGCTTGATATTGGAAAATAAAGAATGATAATAGATTGGATGCGACGGAAATAATTATTTTTGAGGCGAAAAATCGTTTAAATGGGATTGATACGTCTTGAATTTTTCATTATTGTTAATTAAAATAAATATTTACGACATATCCTTTTGTTTGTGTATAACTGAAGCGTTAAGGCATTTGAGGCCGCTAAAACCATTTACTTTGAATTTAGACATGTAAAAAGGCATTTTTAAGAAAAATCGCTGTCAAAAGTCTAATTCTTTAATAAAGTAATTTTATTTAACTTCTTTAGGCATTAAAACTCCTAGTTCTGTCCATTGCCTCGCGTATATTTTATCGATCGCATTTTTAAGTTTCGCTTGCATTATATTATTTTGTAAGTACATACATATTGAAACGGATGAAATCTTTACAAAACTTAGTTAAGTAGGCACTATGTACATACAAATATTACGCATAACTTTTATTGTTTGTCAAGACACAGTTCGAGAATGTTCGAGAATCAGGGTACTTACTGTATTTATAATCGGGAATAATGTGTCGGGAGGGTGAGATTCAGGTAGGAAAAAATATCAAAACATCCCCAAATAAGTAGGCCAGGCACGGCGGGGGTCAAAGACCGAAGGCTTTATAAACACAACAAGAAACTGCATATAATATGCACTTGAAAATTAACATGACTCATTCATATAATTAACCACATACATTTATGTACATAAAAAAAATATTTATAAATAATAATTCATATACATATACTTATTACTGAAGATGATACAGTATGTTTATGCAGTAAGCGTCCAAAACGTTTTAATTTAAATTAAAGTGTAGTGTGAAGTAAACAATGTTGTGTTTTATTTTGTTTATTAATTTCACAAAAAAAAATTTTTTTAAAAGTTATTAGAACACATTCTTATTGTGAAGTTGTAATTATTCAGAACAGACGGTCTGTGATATTTTAAGAATGTGTTCTCCTAATAATAAAGTTGTATCAATGTGTCAAAAAATGAATTGATAATTCTGGCGTCTGTTATCAGTTTACTCAAAGGTATTTGAGATTCTGTAAAAATAAGGTATATAGCAATATCAAAGAATGGAACGATTAAATGTATTAATATCAAAAAGGTAACATATAGGTTCGAAAATTGTCGCTAAAAATATTGTCGCTGTATCATAGTTGGATAATGCACCTTCCCCGGTTAGGAAAGAGATCCAGGTTCGAATCCCGGTGGCTGCAACAACAATATTTTTCGATAAAAATTATTTTATATGTATATCTTTCTAATTAATATATTTAGTTCATATTTAAAAAGTTAATTCCATAAATGTACTTCTACCAATTCTTTGGCCTCATTACACATCAGAATAACTAGAATAGAAACATATTCTGGGCATAATTTTGGGTTTAAGAAGAGAGCTATAACGGTACATAGATGTGTTGCATCTGGTTGAAGAGACCCTGACTTGGGATGAAATTGTAATATAATCCGAGTCTCATCTGATTGAGGACACTATATGTCAATACTGTAATGAAGAAGACTTCGTCTTCTTCTTATTCTTCAATGGTGTTATAGTCTATATCAAGCTAAATCGATCACTTCACCCATAATACCTATTAATTATTTAACCGAGAAAGAGACAATGTTATATGACTGCTTCACGCTAGACAGTAATGGAACATCGCAATTGACGTCATTTGATGCACGGGTAAAGTAATTATTATTTTAAATTTTCCGAAATTTTGTGGTGGTTATCCATTACATTAATATAATAACATATATTTTCTTCACCTACAAGTTTGAGTCATTATTATTATTAAGATGTGATTAATATTATTTCATTCGTTATCCATAAAATTATTAAACATTAAACCAATCAAAATAATTAATTTATCGTCACGCCGTTTCCTCGCAGGAATAGGCAGAGATAGATTGCCACGCTCTTCTGTCACTAATACATAATTCTCGCCTCATTTACATTAATACATCTCATGCAAGCTCGCCGATTATTGCGGCTTCTAACATGATCATGATCCTCCAGTATCTGGTTTACTTGGTAATGCCAAGTCTTCCGCGGGCGTCCTCTACTTCTGATGACTTTAACAATTGCGTCATATATTTTTCTTACCAATCTCTCCTTATTAATTTTGTGACCATGTTTAAAAAAACGTACTATAATACATGTTCATAGTTCGTAGGTCTAAATTAAAATCTCTGCTATAGAAACATTTTGGCGCCTCTCTTTTTTTGATTTCTTCGATCTTTCAGGCAGCATTGCACAATTTATATTGGCGGTATTCTAATTAAGTTATAAAATGTTATTCATTTTTTTATTAAACAAAAGCAAAGATCCTCATAATTTGTATATACAAAAATAAAATTGATGCATTTAAATACGTGTCACGTAAAATTTTTTTCTATTTTCAAATCAAGCTAAACGCTTGCGCTATGAAAATAGAACTTGCTGATCTCCAGGAATAAGGCTCGAATCTCCGACCACTGCATCACTAAACGAGTGTCTTAACCACTAGACAGGTTAGAATTTATTATATTTAGATATTAATATACCATATATAATAGAGTTAAGAATGAATATGTTGAGAAAAAATATAAAACTAACCTAAGCAAAATAAACAGGATTAAAAAGGGTCGCTTAAGTGGTTTGGTCGTGTAAAGTAAATGAATGAGGAAATAATAGTATACGACGAGAGTGATGGCACTAGAAATAGAAGACGTCTTTGGAAGAGTAGGCGTAACCAGGGAAAGCAGATACTGGAAGATGTGTGGGATAGAAGCCTCAATAATCGATGGTGAGACACAATATCCTTTCTGCTAACCCCCGTGGAGAAATATCGCGCTAGTGAAATTGTTAGAAATTGGACAACTAGTTTCCATTCTATAGGCACTATACATCAATAGCAGACTCATAACCATTTTCCTAAGACGATTCATTAAATTATTTGAGCATCTTGATGCTTTTTGCGGTGGGCCACGTCGAAGGACGGACATGAAGAAGAAGATGCCCCGCCCATTGAAAAATGTAATAAACACGTGACTGAATGCAGAGAAAAGTGCAGGAGTTCATGGAGTTCACGATCTTCAGTCATGAAAGTCTGATGTGGTTGATGGATGATGATAATCCCTTCTTCAATTTATGCAAAATTACTTAGTGGCCTCATTTTATATTAATAATTATACAAAATACTTTGTTTAAACCACTATTTATTAATTAATTTTAATTTCAGTATACATTTTTTCCTGAAAAAGATTCCATAGATATCGAAACATGTAGAATAATTAATAAATAGTGGATTAAACAAAGTATTTTGTATAATTATTCATGATTCGTATAGTGATTTGATTGTATGCAATGTTCGGAAGCGAAAACCAAATTGATATTATGCACGCATTTTAAATGAGAGCAATACAAATGAGTGACCCTCTTTTCGATTTCTTTACATCCTTGGCTCCTGACATTCCCCCTTTCACATGTCTCTTAGGTCATCCCAGATTTTTGTCCCCTATTTCCAGTATTAACCGCACATGACTCGTGCATGTCATCTGTTAAATAAAATACGATCTACAATATTAAGTGGCGATTTTTTAAAAAAATATTCTGAATCATCATTGCGCATGACCACCCTTTAGCATCGAAACTACATATTTATATTACAGCATTTTAATGATGATGACATAAATCGCATTGTAAAGTTGTCGTAAACTATGTGGTTTAAAATAAAAAAGGTAATATTAGTAAGAGTTTGAAGAACCTCATAAAAACTGTGTAACTTAACTAACTACCTACCAGACTTATTTCTTACATCTCTTACAATCTGCCTTTAACAAAACAATCTTATAATATTTGTTTTTATTGTGTTTTATTTTCAACATTCGTATTATTTTTTTTCTATATTCTCTTTTTTATAATATAATATTGTAATATATATGTTCAAACCATGAAATGACTGCAACATATAAAATTAAGATTTTTTAAATATTTTAGCATGGAATTGTGGATAACGAGTACCGCCTTTAGGGCATTGTCATTACGTGTAATTAATAAATTTTGATTAAATCGCGTGAAATACGCCAAAGCCTTCAACAAGAGCCTCTTTATAAAACGAAGTGACCGTACACTTTATACATGTCCGCATGCATACAAGTGTATAGGTGGGTATATGCGGCTTACCCCCGGCAGAGCTCTCCCCCGCTCGCCAGTGGCTTTAAAGGGGGTAGGTTGGCTCGGTGGGTGGGTGGAGGGGGCAGCCATCCGCGGGGGAGGGGGAAGGAAGGCCCCCGCCCCCCGGACCCCCTCGACTTGTGTGCGTAGGAAGATTTCGGCCTGCGCGTGATTATTCTACGAGGGTGTTTCAATTTTCAAAAATTCAATATTAATTTCGATTTCATGATTAGTTTATTAATTACATTTTTTTGCTGTAAATATTAAAGAACTGAGATTGTACGGTCGTAAATGGATATGAATTGAATATGAAAACAAACATTTTATGGCAACATCGAATGGTACGGATTGACTAAAGGGGTTGTATTAATATTACAGTAATGGTAATTAGTCATCAGTGACTGTTCGGTGGCGACACTTGTCATATTTTTATTATATGATTAAGAAATAAGACAAGTTACTGTTATGCATTGTTCATCAAACTATAACTCGACTCTCTTTCCCGCCAACTTCATAACCGACTTCAATATTTTACTGCGTACATGAGCTGAATTCATCTCTAGTTTATTTATCCTCTTTGTGATTGTCTAAACACAACAAACATTAATATTCAATAGCAAAAATTTCACATATAGTAACATCATAAGCGTAATAAAATTTTAAAAATACAAATGAACGTCATGTAGAAGATTCGTTTATGTAGGATAAGGATAATTTTGAATAAATGACAACAGGTATTTCTCTAAGAAAAAAATCAGATTAAAAAATGGTCACTTCCAACGGGAAAAAATATGATAATGATATATATTAATTAAGGAACATTCTAAGCATAAATAATTTTAAAAAGGTATATTTTGTTATTGTTCACTCACTACTCCAGTATGGAATAATTGGGTGGGGAGGAGCATACAACAATATAATGAACTCAGTAAAAATAATACAGAGAACAATTATTAAAGTGATATTAAAAAAAAGATCAACTTTTTCAACACAAACACTTTTTGCAAAATTCCCAGTTCCCAAAATAGAAAACATTTACAAAAAAACCTCAATTAATCAACTAATTAAAGAAAATAACACTAGAAAATTTGAAACAAGCACATCATTAAGGTTTAAAAATAACTTTAAAATCCCTAAACGTAACACCAAACACTATCAGCAAAACTCTATATATTTAGGGATAAAAAATTTCAATAGCCTCCCTACACAAATTAAAGAAATAAAGGATATAAAAGAGTTTAAAAAGAAACTAAATAAACACTTCAAAAACACATAATTGGACAATAAACAGTATTACAGAATACTTCAGAAGCACACAAATGGACAATGAACAGAACATGTAAGGTATTATATAAAATTGTTGTAGTGTAACTCCCTCTCCAAGCATAAGAGCTGGTCTCTTTTTTGGAGAGGTAAGCGAAAAAAAAAACATATATGTATGCAACCATATGATGTATGTAACCATATATTAAAATTGAATTTATTTTGCCAATGTATTTTCGCAATGTATTTCGCTAAATTAAATGAATAAAATAAAAATATAAATTGATATCTTATAAAATTAATATTTCATCAGCTGTAGATATCTGATTAAAAAAGTAAAAAAATATAGATGGATGAAATTTGGCTACAATTGGGCTAGTAAAGTAGTCTACCGACAATATAAAGTTTTGAATTTGTGTCTCGATTTATCAAATTTGTTTATTTTAATTGTTTTCTTAATCATAAAACAAATGTTTTTGATTTATATTAAAATAAATGACAAATATAATACTTTTTTATTTTATTTTGTAAACATGAAGGAGATGATTTTGAACTATTGCAGTTAAAGTTCCGGGTTTGAGTCCTAGTCGAGATAATTGTTTTTGTTCTCTTATCTTTATAACGTATTTATTATGTTGGAATATAGTGTTTGCCAAAACGTATATATAATATTACATCATACCAATATTCACTGTACAAAAATTTGTAGATTGTACCATCTATTTTATCTTCGTAAAGCTATAGATTTGATGTTTCTGTATTGGACTAGAATAATTTGTCAACATTTAAAATATACAAATGATCTGGTGGAAGATCCGGGAAGTGTAGTGCAGTTTTAGTGCTTCCGAGAATTGACCTAGGTACAATGGTGCAGGTAAAAGGTTTTGCTTGGTTTTGAAAATATAACCAACAGGTTAGAATATTAATGAAATGTGATGATTTATTACTTAGTCTTTCCACCACTAATACAAATCCTGCAGTTTATTGCCGTCGCCTCAGCAACAATAAAATCGGAAAATCTAGACTCTTTCCAATGAAACTGAATTTAAATATATTTATTCTTGCAGAATTTAATATTATTTGTTTGTCTGTGATTTTTGTGAGGAAATTTCAATTTTTATAAAAAAACCATCCACTAGAAGGGTTTTATTATTTCATAGAAATAATAAAAATATGGTTTAATTGAAAAATATGTCATGCAGTGTTCTATGAATCATAATCGCATGTATTTTGCTTCCAGATTAGAATGACGTATCCAGTACATACGTTTAATTACTCACTCATAGACTCTGTAAAGATCAACATATTTTTCTTTTTAATATAGATGTGTTTCACATAAATATTCTAATTTAAAACTAAGCTAAACGCTAGTGTTATGAAAATAGGACTAACTTGATGACTTCATGGAACGAGGTCCAAACCCCCAACCACTAGATCACTAGGCGAGTATCGTAACCATTGGATCACAAACACATTAAAAGATCACCGTGGACATGGGCCATACTAGTAATTGTATACAGTTAAAATTTGACACGAAACTCGCATAAATGACAGTGCTAGGTTAAGTGCGTAGCGAGCTTCCATTCATTATATATTGTATATTATACAATCTCACTTATCGTAATTCTGTACTCCAGAAGGGGTAGGCAGAGATGACGCACTCTTGTCTTGGCATACCACTCTTGCATCATTCATGGACCATCCTCCAATATTTGGTTCATCTGATGATGATTGAAGTCTTTCGCGGATGCCTTCTATTTCTGATACTTTCAACACACGTCTCATATATTTTCTTTATTATCCTTTCTTCACTCATATGTTCCACATGGCCAAACCATCTTAGCGAGTCTTTCTTAATTCTATCAAATACTATACTTTTTATTTAGAAGAACACATTCTTATTGTGAAGTTGTAATTATTCAGAACATAGCTCTGTGATATTTTAAATATGAATTAAATATATTAATTATAAAGATATAAAATCAATTTTATCGAAAAATATTGTTGTTGCGCCACCGGGATTCGAACCTGGATCTCTTTCCTAACCGGGGAAGGTGCTTTATCCAACTAAGCTACAGCGACACTATTTTTAGCGACAATTTTCGACCCTATATGTTATCTTTTTGATATTAATACATTTAATCGTTCCATCATTTGACAGAGCCATCTACCTTATTTTTACAGAATCTCAAATACCTTTGAGTAAACTGATAGCAGACGCCAGAATTATCAATTCATTTTTATTAAATTTTTTGGACACATTGATACAACTTTATTATTTAGGAGAACACATTCTTATTGTGAAGTTGTAATTCGAATCCCGGTGGCGCAACAACAATATTTTTCGATAAAATTGATTTTATATGTATATCTTTATAATTAATATATTTAATTCATATTTAAAATACTATACTACTGCTAATAGATCAATGTGCGTTGTATATTGTAATTATGTATATCATTACTTTATAATCTACATAACAATAGCGTGAGAGCCTCAGCAAGGGTATGGTTTAGTTATTTATATATACAAATTTCTTCTTCTATTTTTTAACAGTCTCACTTGTAAATGTAAGTCGCGATCTCCCAATGGTCTATCTCTTCTCTGGTTTACGTAAAGGTTAGGTGTGCATATGATCATCTTCCTTCTTAAACGATAAACGACGCCAAATATTATCATCGCTAATCGGAACAAAGATCCTTCTTAAGAACTTTGTTCTCAAATACTCGCTATTTCAGAGGGTCTTTTCTAATAAAAGTGATGTTTTCTTCTTTAACGGTATTATGAAACTTGGAAGTCTATGACATCCCTTTACATCGACTCTGTGATGCAGTCCGCCGGGCAAGTGTAACAAGAGACAGGTGTCAGAACACAATTGGATACATTTCTAATACATGAATAATGCACAAATAGCTTCATTAAATGATGCATCATAAACATGATGCTGTCCCGGGGCCGCATCTGGGTATTCAGTAGTAAGTTCAAAGCCCTGGGCATAGACGGAAAAGGCTGCAACATAAAGGAGAGCTTCAGTCGTTACAAATCACTCTTGCCATTAGACCAAGTTCTACATTATTGCAGGAGCACGTGTGGGTGGTACTGTTTAATATCATGCTACTTGTTCACTGTACTATTATTGTTACGTACTTGCTTAATAGCACGTATTAGTTGTACACTTCGGTGATAATGAAGGTCTCAGTGAAACTATTTGTGACAATTAAATATTTATTACAGTAAGGTACAATTGATAGACAAGTTGTACAACTAATAACGTGACAATGGTAGCGTAGAAAAGATCCCTTCGCTCCGTGTGTGACCACTATTTATATCCGCACATACACACGCATTCATACGTACAATCCAAAGACATCACAATTATATATAATGGAATAGTGGACACTCTTAAACAATACTGAAGTGACTTGATGCATTCAGGTTGTGGATCTATAGCTACAAGCTAGATGCGAAAGGAATTTTTATTCCTTTAAACAATTAAAACTTGGATATTCCCTTATCATTTTACCCATACCATAAAACACCCAGAAAAATATATATGGATATCTTTCATGTCTATAATGGATATCAGGGGTGGTATATCGTTCCCGAAGACAATAATACAAAAAATACGGCACCCAATGGAGTCCTGGTATCGACACTGATGTTTGGAAATAAGTTGATAAAAGAGGAACGAAAGTAGACTGAATGCAGTGGAAATGAGATCACTTTAGCGTATATCTAGCAAATCTATTTATGGCAAAGTAAAGAATGAAGAAATAAGGAGAGAATATATAGTTGATTAAGATTAATAAAGGATCACTTTGGTGGTATTGTCATATTGAACGAATGAATGAGAAGAGAATGGTAATAAAGATATATGACGCATGTGTTGATGGCACCAAAAATAGAGGACATCCGCAGAAGACTTAGCACTATCAGGTAAGCCGAATACTAAAATATGGTCCTGTTAGAAGCCTGAATAATCTATGAGCTTGTATGGGAAGATGTATAAATGTGGATGAAGCGATAATTGTGTGTTAATACAGGAGAGTTCTATCCTCTCTGATGGTAAGTGAGTTAGTTAGAGGAAATACAAGTTTTCTGTATAAATTTTAATTAATTCAGAAATTTAGTTAAGGAGAACACATTTGTCATGAAAAATACTGGCGCTATAACACAATTGGTAGTGTACTTCCCCGGATTGGAAATAGAGATCCAGGTTCGAATCCCGGTACCGCAAAAACAATATTTTTCAACAAAATTGATTTTATATATATATATATTTATAATTGATACATTAAAATTAGTATTTAATGAATAAAGTATTTTAAAATTAGAAAAATCAACTTTGTGGTTAAATTCCATTATTCTAGATTGTTAACTTTGTTTTATTAACCACTTAATGAATTAAATACATTTACCGGTTTCGAAAAATATCATTTTATTCTTTGGGATGTCGTTAACTAATCAAAAACATATGTTATATTGTTTATTTAACAGAATCTATTTTTAAAAAAACAATAATTATGTATTTATAACATAAATTTAGTACCTAACTTAAATTTTTACTACTAACTAAACCAACTAAATTTAACCACAATTTCCATTCTAATAGATTTTTCTAATAATTTTGTATCAAGTAACAATTTAAGTTAGGTACTAAATTTATTTAATAAATAATTAATGTTTTTTAAAAATAGATTCTGTTAAATAAACAACATAACACATGTTTTTGATTAGATAATTACATCCTGAAGGAGAAAATGATATTTTTCGAAACCGGTAGATGTATTTTATTCATAAAGTGGTTAATAAAACGAAGTTAACAATCTAAAATAATTAATAAAGTGGTGAAAAATAAATAAAGCAATAAATTGAACAATTTTAATTTGGCCGATTGAATCCGATCGGCCCGCATTTACCTATAACATGGTCTGTTTTTGATGGAGACGTCCGTCGTAGCAATCCGATGAAATTCAAAATTGCAGGGCCGGGCGAAAGGGCTGATTTAGGACCACATACACGACGCAAGCTTGGAATAAGCCACCTAGTAAATAGGGAGAGGACCGGGTCGATATCTGGACCAGCAAGGCGGGCATCTGCGCCTTCAAGGAGCGGGGCTGATTTCAACAGAGGAATACGTGACGTGAGAGATTAAAATAATTCATTTTCGATAGTTAAGCAATTCGGAAAGACATCGCTGTGTATTGTGCCAGTGCCGTAGTGTGGCAGACAGAAATGAGTAACATGCACATTTAAATACTGGCAACAGTATCTAGTAATGTAACAAAAAAAATGTTGTTGGAAAATGGAAGATTACCTGTATTATATATAATAATATTAAGTGGTAGTATTCATTAACTACTATTAACAAAATTGTTCTCTTGTATTCTATAATATTCTCCTTTTCGGTGTTCATGACTGCTTGCCGCTACTCTTCGCGATCTTGAACCTCGTGTCGCGAGGCTCCAGCAGAGATCGACTACGTTCTCCGTGATCACCAATTTCTCCATGTCTTCTAGCACCATACCCAAAGTATGAAAGAATTATTTTTGACATTTTTTAATTTTTCATTAGTTTAGAGTTCCCGAAAAATAGAGACCTAATTTTTAAGCATTTATATTTCATTGCAACTTAAAAAATCATTGCTTCGCGGTGATTTATGCACGCATTTAATTGCATTATTGTAAATATGTATAATTCCATTCTCTACTGTAGGGGATTAAAAATTATTCGTCCATACAGCGCTTGATAAGTTATTGGTTAAATAATAATAATAAAATTAGATAATTTTTAATGCGCCATTTTCGTAAAAAATATCACCTCAAGGGGGTTTAACACATAGACTCTTAATAGTCCTAACTTATTTTTGTATATTAAATAAAAAAATGCTATTATAACATATGGAAATATTAAATTCAACTCTTTCAGAGAATCGGATTGGATTGTAATCTATGCAGCTGAAACATTGGCAGGCCAGCATAGATGCTGTTACAATAGTCCATACGTGAGACCACAAATGCATTAATAAGTAGACAAACTGCCTCAAGAAAGATGTCTCCGAATATTTTTAATCTGTCTCAGTTGATGTCAGCATGCACTGACAGTTTTACTGATTTGTGTATTCATTAAAATATCTGAATCAATGTGCACGCACAACAACTTAACTGCAGATTTAGTATTCGCAGACATTGATTCCAATATTATGTTTGCCTTGCCTTTACCTTTGCGTTTTTAGTCTCATCTTAAATAAAGTCTCTGATGCACTATTTCTTATGACGGATGGCAAAGCATTTCAATCTTATGGGTCTGCCACCGAAAATACCCGTTTATGAAACATAGATTACTGGTAACAGCTGGTCGGTTGACTATTATTATACTAAGCTCTTGAAGACACAGAAGCGCCATGTTATGTGTCGTCTTTTACATTAACTATCACAATATAAGTCTATACAGCTGAAACATGATGCTTATATATTTTATAGGACTCAAATAATTTGGATACCTATCTAACCCCGATGCACGATATTGGCTGCATTGGTAGTTACGCTACTGATAGTAAATGAAATGTAATTTAAATTTTCAAGTAAAAATGATACTTGTTTGCCGTACAATTATAGTATAAAATGGAATCATAGACACTCTGTAAAGCAATACTAAAGCGACTTAAAGCATATGAAGTATATGTGGATTTATGACAACTTTTAAAAATAAGCTGGATGCGAAAGGAATTCTTATTTTTTGAAACAATAAAAACTTGGAAATTAACATATTATTTTAGCCATATCATAGACATCCAGAAAAATATCTGATCCTGCATATTTTCATTCAAAGAAAATATACTAGTAAAAGAGACCCTGGAAGATGGAGTACATCTATGATTCGGGTAGTCATTAGCCCAACTATTTCGAGCTTTTGCAAATAAAGCAATGATTGCCAACATGATCACCTACGCTTGAAAACCGGACAATCACTCGAAGAATAGTAAATGACCGATGTTGTATACCTGCATTGTGAGAATGGTGGTTAAGATACTCGCCTAGTGACCTATTGGTCGGGGGTTCGTACCTTGTTTCAGGATAAAGTTTTTAAGAAAGAATATTAAATTTTTACGTATTTCGTGTACACATCTTAATTTAAAAAAATACTAATGAGTGGTGGTGGTGATGGTATGCATGGCGAGCGTTACACCAGCAAGATTATTATTCTTTAATGTGAAAGAAGAATCAATTTATATTTCACGAACTGAGACAAGATAATTTATGTAAGTAATTGAATAATACATTTTAGTTTTGAAAAAAAAAAAAGGATTCGGTCTCCTACTATTAAAATAATATATACAATACATATTAACTACATACATAGAAAGATATACAGAAAAAATCTATTTGTTGAAAAAATATTTCGATTTGAACTAGGACCTCTCCGGGGAAAGTTATTTGAATTTAAAAATGGAATACTAGATATATCAATTGGTAAGATTACAGAATATAAGTTAAAAATTTGTCGAAAATGTATTCGTTTGCTATGGCAAAAAGGTAACGCGTTTACCCCGGACAAGAAAAGGTCCTGGTTCCAATCTTTGTAGCAACAAAATATTTTTTCTGAATATTTTTCAAGTTGATTAATTTATTTTGTATCGTCCTGTCCTTTAGAAACCAGTCATAACACACGCTACGACACGGCGCGCGCCCAGAGTGAGTCGAAATACATATACATTCTCAACTTTAGAACATCGCGTAAATACACAGATACCAGCAACAGTGGATTCTATCATTGGTTCCGTATCCATAAAGTTTGAAAGTATTGAAATTTCGCCCATGTGCGTTCAGTTTCGCCTGCCAAGGTCTTCGAATACTGTAGACGCATTCGTTATCAGCATCCAACATACAAAAAAAGACTTTATTGCTTATGGGTATAATGCATAGAATAGCATACATATACGAAGCGAGCGGATTATTTTGAGAAATTTGTTTGTGTTACGAATTTTTGACAGTTTTTGGCAAGTTTTGCTGAGTTATTAAAATTAATACAGAAAATAACATTAATACTTTACCAACGTATTCTAACGCTAAAAACGAAAACAGCGAATTGTGTGAGTGTACAATTGAATCATTCATTAATCCTGTATATTTATATATTTGATAGTAGGTTTAAACTTATTATCCAGCATCCCTTTTGCAAAAAGTCACCGACCGCCACTGTTCGCTATATGTGAATAAAATCTACAGTCTACCTTCATAACAATAATATTCAACGTACTAGTACTTGTAGTTCTAGACTATAGTGACAATTTGAAGAAATGTATTGGTTCAAGGAAAATTAGTGAGTAGGGTAGCGAGAGAACATCACTAAGATAACGGTGGAATTAAATAGTGGTTCCGATCCAATCAAATGGAGGAGAGTGATTGTGCATTCGTGATGGAAGAGGGGAACGATCCTCAGTAATGAGAGACAGACTGTAAATAAGAAAAAATCAGAATGATAATGAACGTTATTCGAGTACGTAACATGTTTCTGAAACGATTGTTTTGAAATGCACGTATGATTAGAGTACCAGAGACTCGCGTGAGATTTATGTACCATCAGACTTAATTTTATCTTTTTCTTTTCGTGCCTTATCCGTTTACCGAACGTTGGCTTTCATATTGGCTATCATCACTTTATTACACTAATATTTATTTTCTTTTATTAAATCAATAAACCTTAACAATCCCAGCGCGTTCGTAAGATATGTATTTTGTTAAAATTATAACCATATATCAATCGGCATATTTATTAGCAATATTTGAATATGTCCAAGAACTCACAATTACTAGATTTTTTACCCACAAAGGCACTGTTATTAAACAAATATCAGATATCTCATAGAGACATGGCTATTTTTTGTTATATTTTCCATTAAATATAATAAAAAATAGCTTTGTCTCTATGAGGTATCTGATATTTGTTTGGCATATTTATGGCATATGAATGCACCCACACAAAGACTTCACAGGCTTGGGAATGATTTTGGTCTTGTAGATATATTACGATATTCAAAGTTTAAATATAAGAGTGATGCTTTTGATGTTGTTCTGAGTTAAAGATATAATTGATTTTGATACGCAGCCATTCTTTGTCAAACCTAAATTTTTATTGTTTGTTTAGTTTACTTTTTTTTTTTAAAGCTATATTTGTATATTTTATCAATTATCAATATATATAAATATATATATTTATTAATCACGCGCATTATAGATAAGTGTAATTGTGTAGGTGGGGGGAAGAAGATGACTAAGTATCCAATTAATGCACTAATAGTAATTTATAAAACTACATTAAAACATAGTCATATAAAATATTTTTAACACGCGCTATCAATCTTGTAACTAATAAACTTTTAATTTCTTTAAGAAGATGGTATATGATCTTCATAAATATTACACATTAAAGGTTTAAATGTTCCAATCAAATGACTTTTATTGCAAATTTGTCGACACTATTCTAAAACAACAATTCGACTATTTGTTCTTGATATTCGCGTCTACCACAAAATTTCTCGCGGCCGTTAATTTCTGTCGCCCCACAGCAAGCAATTACCGGCGCATTCCTCGTGTAATTGCCGAGCCGGCCCTGCGGAGCGTTTAGCACATAAGGTGTGCCGGGCATAAAATGGAGAACACATTCATACCAACTTCTTTATGTCTTTAATCTAATGCACCCCTGAAACAAAGGGTGCGTAATTACAAAATTCAAATTCAGAATTCCTTCACCACGAAAGTGATATTGGACCACGGAGAAACTGGGACACTGTAAAAATGAACCGGATACAATTATGTAGGTACTTGGTGAGCGGATTTAAGTTAGAAAATTAGTTTATTCATTTTATAAAAGTTTATTTATTTTTCACAAACCAATTAAATATATGTATAATATTAACATTACAAAATGAGCGACAATGTCTTTAAAAATAATCTGTCTTAAACATCTAGAAAAGGAGAGAAATGGCTCTTAATATGGATCAATGGAGAAACATTCTTGAGGACATGGGTCATGGATATGGAAGGGATGATATTTATATAATTAATACCCTAAAACTAGCTGGGCTGATGCAATCATATGCAGAACAGGAGGAACACTTCCCGAAGAGGTGTTCATCCATCAGCGCATAGAATAGCTGATGATGATGATTAAATAATTAACGATTAGAAAAATTTATGTATATTTATTTATTTAATTCTTAACATAGTGCATACATAAGCACTCCTATGTATGCTCTAATATAAACAAGATTAAAGTATTTTCTTTAGATAAAACTTATCTTCAAATCTCAATTTCTCCTCCTTTCTTACGTTTTCTGGCATTTCTTTAAAAATCTTCATCGCACTATACATCATCGATTTCTGAGATTTGGATTTCTTCCTGAATGGCAGTCTCAGTCTATCCCTTCCTCTTGTACAATGCTGGTACTCATGTTGATTTGCATATATTTTTTGTATAAATTCTACCGATATTTTTTTAAGGATTGTATAAATAAATAAAATTATATTAAAAAAATATGTTATTAGGAGAACACATTCTTATTGTGAAGTTGTACTTATTCAGAACATAGGTCTATGATATTATAAATATTAATTCGAAAGATATACATATGAAATCAATTTTATCGAAAAATATTGTTGTAGCGCCACCGGGATTCGAACCTGGATCTCTTTTCAAACCGGGTAAGTAAAAATAAGGTAGATGGCTCTTTCAAATAATGGAACGATTAAATGTATTAATATCAAAAAGGTAACATATAGGTTCGAAAATTTGTTACTAAAAATATCGTCGCTGTAGCATAGTTGGATAATGCACCTTCCCCGGTTTGGAAAGAGATCTAGGTTCGAATCCCGGTGGCGTAACAAGATTTTTGATAAAATTGATTTTATATGTATATCTTTCTAATTAATATATTTAATATATTTTCTGCTTAAAGGTCATTTCAGAATTGCACTGATTAGAGTATATCTATTTGTATGCTTGCAGTGATGAATGTTGGCACTTACGGTAACTAACGATCAATGTTATATCTAAGGTGTGCGGGTGTGCGCGCGCATACGATTTAGCATTGAGCACATAAAACATGTAGCGCACATACAATTTTTAACAGAACATCTTCATAACTCCGCAATCACCAAAGTTTTGGACATTGAATTACTTTCTGAGGTTACACAGCCTAGCTATGCATCTGTTGCCATCTTCCCCTATATAATGAATTGTAAAATATCATATTTTTCATTGCGGAGAATGTGTTCGAAGTATGTAGTTTTCCATGATAACTATTATTACATTTCTTGACTTATTTATGGATCTTAATATATCTTAATTAATAATGTGGTCAACCCAGGCTCTACCAGTAGTCTTATACTGGTCTCCAGTGCACAAAAAATAGCAATGGTCCTTATAATAGCACAAAATACCATTTACCATTTTACTTTGATCCATACATATAGGGAAAATTGCTAATAACTAATTATAATCTTTTTTTCTCATCATTTAGCTCTATTTAAGTAGTTTTCTTGAGCCATGTTTTACAATCGTCAAGGATTGTTAAATCTGCCAGGTATTGATTTAGACCAAATACAATTTGAACGAGCGAATGAGTTCGAGCATCAGGGACGAATGTTCTCCGAACCAATGTGCTATTGAGAAAGAAGGGGTAATGGCGGGGAGTAGACTAAATGATGCACTGAGAGCAATTATCGATAAAATAAATTTGTCATCTTTAAACAAGATTATTTTCTTTTTTTATAATGAATTAAGCTCGTTAACCAGACATGGGCAACATTTTAAGTGGCCTGGGCCAATTAACGATCCATTTTTGTTTTGTGGGCGGCATAAGAGGTATAAAGTAATTTAAGTAGTTAGAAAATACCTCGATTGCTTACCTAATCCCTTGATATCTAGATAAACGGTTTTAACTACACAAAGCGCTCTTAAGGTCACAAAAAAGATATAAAATTTAACGAATTGATAAATCTACAAAAACACTATTAAGTATAATTTTAAAAGTAGACAAAAAACAAGAAACATGCGATATTTTAAATTAACTAATTTGTTATTAAGAAAATCTCATTTTATTGTGAAGTTGTAATTATTCAGAACATGAATCTGTGATATTTTTTTAAATATAAATTAAATGTATCAATTAGAAAGATATAAATATATATATATATAAAATCAATTTTATCGAAAAATATTGTTGTTGCTACCGGGATTCGAACCTGGATCTCTTCCTATCCGGGGAACGTGCATTAAATACAACTTCACAATAAGAATGTGGTTTTCTTAATAATATATATCTGTCTAAATATAGATGCAGACAATTAATCATGAAATGGGTTCGAAGTCCATCACTTTGATGGTGAATTTTTTTGTATTGTGTGCTAATGTATATTAAACAACGAGATCATCATAGTATGAACTCTCGTCACTAAAATAGCGGGATATTGAATGATTAATTGATAATTACTGCAACTTTCAAAGTAGCAATGTGTCAGATGACTTTGGTAACAGCTGTGAAAAGTCCTCCATATTAAACTATTGTTTCTCGTTTTCACTATCGGGTATCGGAAAGTAAAATATGTTGATTACATGATGTACTTTCGAGAAGTAAATATTTTCTATCAAACAATCCGTTTTCGCAATAATGTATACTTTAGTATTTTTTTTACTATAGTAAAAAAATTACTACTGATCACACAACCGGCCCTTAATATCTTACGTTTAAAACCGATAGTGAATTTTAATTCAGATCCATGTTTGAGAAATGGTCAAACAGAAATGTTTTGTAAATCTGAATCTTGGTTTTCTGGGCCACCGTTATAATTATATGTGTATACAAATAAAATAAGCATTAATTGCATAATTTTTAACCAAGTATGCAACCTAACTTGCCATTTTATCATCTCGACCTTTCCTCGCGGGTAAATAAAATAGAGCACTACATTCCCAAACCAAGATACACAACTTACGATAAATTAACATCGTCGACAGTTTAATCCATCTTCTAGTGTCTGGTTTACCTGGTCAAGAGAGAAGAGAGCCAACACCTAGTAAATAGAAAAAAAAAGCCAATGATAAAGAAGTAGACTTGCAGAATTTAACTCTTCCCAACCATGCAGTAACACAGGCCTACCATCATCATTAAACCTGTTATATTTCGGTAAATACATGCAACATAAAATTCATATTTTACAAAACAATTATTTTTTCCATTCAATCTGTTGTAAAATTAATACGTTGGTAAAAATACCATTTGTAATATGAAAGACAGATCACACACTATTTTCACAGTGAAAAGAATAACAAACATACAAATACAATTGTCTCTTTCACACTACTTAAATGACGAGAGATAATAAGGAAGGACACATTGTATAGGATTTAATGAATACTCTAAATTATGTTATTAATATTTTTTTCAAAATTGAATGCTCAATATTTAGAGTAAATTCGAGCCATTAAAGCCGTTTAAACTAAGAAAAACATTTTTTCTAACTGTTATTTACGGTAACACGAGTTGACATCATGACTGCGTTTGGGTATTTTATATAATGGTATGGAAAAAGGTTAACAAATAACTCACTGAAATGTATGTTAAATAATGACTCAAAAGGAATACATTAATACAATAAGCAATCATGACCAATGATAAAGGACCCCACACATTCAGAATTAGTCGAAATCAATAATGACGATGTTTATAAAATAAAAGTCTGTTTACAAGAACCTACGCAAAAAGTCCAGGGTTGTCAAAGGAATGCACATATGGGAGAATAATTAAATCTTTGCTTCCCGTTGGGAATTTGTTAATTGTGACTAAATAAATGAGTACATTCCCGAGTTAGTTTGTGGAGCATTAAGCTGATACATGTCGCAGGGTTTCAGGAGGTGGGGAGATGAGGTGTTTTGGCGTTTTACGCACCGAACAGGGCGTCAGTGTGAAATTGTAACGTGGTAACCAGTGGCGTGCAGTAGGTATAGATTTAGGTTATGGTGTTACCAATGACATTATACAATCATATATGTACTTTTGTTAAACCAACGTCATTAGACAAAATAAATCCGTCATTTATACGACCCTACCATGTATTTATTTGTAATTTATTAATAATCTTTTTAAAGTTTAAATTTTAACGTAAAACAATACCTTCTTTGCCTGAACGCTTTCTTTGACTGAACATGATTCATTTATTGTTTTAAAATTCTTCACGTAATTACTAAAGGAAATAATTATTTATAATAAAGGTTAACGTAGGAAATAGTTCTGCCAATTGCCAATCCGAATTCATGCACCAAATTTAAAGAACAATCATGAAATCAACACGTTAAAAACAGTCAGATAGTAAAAGAGGAAGTAGATACTTCAAAGATTTGCACGCAGTTGTAAGCCTTTCTAATGTTATTCTGTTATAAAACAGCATAGGTAACGACTCCATACAAAACGGATCAACCGAAAGGAAATTTCAATTTAGTAAATAGCCATTTATATGACATGAGTAATTCACTAACTTAAAGACAGAACTGAGTAATATAAATAGCACGATGGGGCTAATAAAAAAAGAGCGCCATGAGTACAGCGGTGAAATGCAGTGAATTTTTAGAACTAAGCAATGAAAGTTTCTACTGGTACACAGATGGCACTAATTGCATAATTATGTTTTCGTTAATAATAATCCAATTTTTAAATTTATATTTGTTTCCCAGAATTTTTAGTTATGCACAGCTTTTTTACTTGTATGCACTGCACGCCCCTGGTGTTAATATATTAACATCAACAATTTATTAGTAAGTTGATTGATTTCATTCCATCATGTGTGACATGGTAGCCATTTTCTCAAACCCAAAGCCTCGATAGGACACTTTCATCTTCACATGTCTCGCGTCTCTTCGATATTTGTTGATTCGATATCAGTTATATTCAGTTATTGCTACTGTTTATCCAGACCCAGTCTGGGGTGATCCAAAAAAAATCTAAGTAGTCGTTTCATTGGCATACGCAATACATTTCCAAGCCACCTTTATTGAGTTCGTTCTATATGTAGAAATAGAAGTTTCATGTTGAAAATTATCTTCCGAATATTATAGTTCATCCCCAGGTGCTAAAAACTCTAGGGATATAGAACACAACGTAAATAGATATTTTTACTGTTATATCATATATATCAGTATAAATTAAGATTCTGAAGGCGCCAAGTATCATTTCCGATACATCTCACATGCTAAGCAAGCTCTCTACCATATTTATATTCCCACATTTGAATGTGGTGTCAAATTGGCATATAAGTTAATAATGATTATTTAGAAATATTACGTTTTATTTAAAAAAAATCTTATTTCTGGTGAAAATAGTACCATATAATACTAGTAATAGTAAAGAAGTGCTATAAATATACACACCACATGTTAGGGTTCGGTTCCCTGCCAGGAAGATTTAAATTTAAATTAAATTAATTTAATCAAATTTTTTTATAAATGGTTTGCAAAAACATTGTGTTTACATCTATTGAATATTACTAAAATCATCTTTTGATTATTTTTAAAATAATTTTGTTAGAAATTGAAACAAAAGAAAACACTTAGGTACTTTATTTTACTCTGATGAGGGAGAATGATTTTTCGGAAACCGGTTTATTTTGAATGCAAAGTAAATTAATAATTATTTTTTCAAAACAGATAAATATATTATATGCAGAGGTAGTATGGTGCGAGTATCTAAGACACGTAGCGCGTTTTTTTTCATCAAATGAAATAGATTCACCGTAGTCTAATTTTATAAAACAATATCGCGCGTGTAATTTGTATGATAAGATATTGGCTGAAATACCAGTTAGTCACCCTGACTCGACACCCTGGTATAAATTGTAAGGGCCAGAAATTACTTTGGCACAATTTCCACTAGATGGCAGTGAATTCATGTCGCGTGCGCACTTTATTAGTCTTCCCCCTAAACCTAACTCAAATACCTCGGAATATCTGCAGTAAACCGTGGCCCGGTGGCGAAAACCCAGACAAAATTCACCGTGGCAAAATTTGAGGATTAAATTCGATGTGTAACTTTGGGTCTGATCATTAAATTTGCCCGCTTATTTCAGTGAATGGTGCATATTTGTGATGCTCTCTCGGTGTCTACAGTGTATTTCTCAACAGGGTCAAGACAATTGGCGAGTAGTATGGCACATTAAAAAAACTTTAAATTTTAATATATTCACGGAAAAGTCAGAAGAAAGGGATGTTTTTGTTCTTTTTAGACTATCTAGATGTTTTAATTGCAAGTTGATTTTAATGAGCTCGCTCTCACTGTACGTAGGTACGATTGAAGGAGTATAACTATCATAAAAGCTTAATATATACAATAATCTATTTTGACCGTAAATACTAGTAACTTAATAACTGAAACCTTATTCTCTTAGGGAGATAGCTTTCTAATCCCTTAAAATAACTAAATAAATGATAAGTTTTTTACAATAGTTCACTTCACCCATAATACTTACTAATTATCTAAGCGAGAAAGAGACAACGTTATATGACTGCTTCACACTAGACAGTAATGGAACATCGCAATTGACGTCATTTGACGCATTGTATTTTATTTAGGTAACGTAATTATTATTAAACCATTTTTAAAACTACCCAAAATTTCGTGGAGGTTATCCATTATATTTATATAATAAAATATACTGTTTACTTTTAATCAAAATTTATTTTGTTCACCTACTAGTTTGAGTCATTATTACTATTAAGATGTGATTAATATTAATTCATTCCTTATCCATAAAATTTTTAAACATTAAACAAATTTAACTTATTAACTTACCATCACACCATTTATCCGCGGCGATAGCAGAGATGATAGGGCCCTAAAATCTTCTGTTCTTGCACGCATTATCATCACATCCACATTCATATATCTTCTCATACAATCTCGCCGATTATTAAGGCTTCAAACAGAACCGTTTTCCAGTATCTGGTTTACCTGGTCGTGCCAAGTCTTCTACTTCTGGTGTCATCAACACTTGCGTATATTTCTTACTATTATTTCCTCATTTATCCGTTCCATATAACCAAACCACCTATGTGATCCTTTCTTAATATTACTCACTTAACTACGATCAGCTTTACATTAATTCCTTATTTATACATTCTTTACTCTCTCATAAATGGATCTATCACATATACGCCTACGTGATTTTTTTTTTCATTTATACTATCATATAGTTCATTCATCTTTATATCCATTCCTCCCCTAATATTCCACACACCCACTCTTCACGCCACCTCGGGGACTGAGACATAATGGGGGGCGAGCCTCATCTATACCTATCGGCATGTTACCCGCAACCTTACTAATTTAAAAATACCCTTTCAACATTATCCTTTCATCCAATTCATTAGATCATTACGATGACTCAATTACAATATTGTCCTTGTGTATACGCTAGTCTAAAAATTAAACACTAGATTAACGTAAAATATTATGTAACTAAAGAAACACTAAATTATTTTGTAAATTAAGTTGAAACACTGTTTTATACCACAATATTTTATTGTATTAAACAGAACGTTTTCGGGAACATATTCCTATTATCAATAATATAATTCAACTAAAGTTAAAAACATTTTCAGACCGTAATTAAGGGGGAATTTGGAGTTAAGGAAGATGGGAGGTGGAGGTGGAGTTAAAATGGATAAGAGAAGGGAAATGTTAAGATGTTAATTATTTTATTATTGTTATTCTTAAAAAAATCAAAGATTTTCAACTGAATTTACAAAATAATCATGGAGTTCCATAGAGTTTCACCAAAAACCTTTATACAATTAACACTAAATGATTATTGTTTATATGGTATATTCTTGGACGGATTTATCAGTGGCTAACTGTACAGTATCATGAGTAAAAAATTGACGTTGGAAATTCTAATATTAAGGTGAGATGAGGTAATTATTAGAAGTAAGAATAATTTTTAGTATATTAAGAAAAATATATATTTGCAATTTAATCAACGGATAGCTACATACATCATTTATGTTGTCCGTAATGAGAAATATGATATCTCGAAAGCGCGTATAGGATGGACAAAGTTGAGGACGAGTATATTTCGTAAGCAGAATAGAATAGCTTTAAAAACAACTATCTCAGATGAGAGGTCAGACGTCATTACTACTTATTATGCAAGGGATGGTGAGAGGCTACTGAGGTGAAGGTAAAAATAACTTATCTTAACTGCGTGACCTCAGAAACTAGTTCAATGTTTAAAATCCCAGTGATCTTATTTATCGTCCACAGGATGCATCAGAGTACTGCAACATGATCGCCAATCTTCGATAGAAGTGGATACGAAAGAGAAGCTTAGTTTTAAATCTTATTTACAAAATTTTAATATTAATATAATAAAAATCATGAAATCTTTCAGGATTAGATTTTGCCAAAAATACCTTCAAAATAATTTAAAGAATACCGTTGCTTTATTCAAAAATTTATACACGAATGTTTTATTAATACAAGTATATGGAATTCGCACATACAAAACGGACCGCAGAAAATTCAATCAACACCTTAATTTGCGAAACCTTCTTACCTACATGTATGGCACAATTCGTACGTAACTGATTTCATATTCAACCCCGTTTCACTGGACCCAAAGAAATTTCCGGATTTTTTCACATACCTACCTAATATTTGTAAAAAATGTTTGGGTCACAACTACTGCATATTATACTACTTCTGACCCGTCCGGGGCAAGCAGATTTTCATTACTGGGTTGTTACCCACCAGGCCCAGTGTAAAAGAGACCCACGGGATAAATAAAACAAATGGTGCCATTAACACAATACATGTTGGTAAAATCTTGTCAACAACAAACGATTGACATACGTACGTAAAAGTGCTTTGGTTGTAAAAAAGGTTGAAGATAGATAAACTGAAATCTTTCTATACATTTTCTTATTTTTTATTTTGATTTTAATTATTTAGGTATATAACAATAACAAATAGACTAAAAGAGTTTACATCCTCACTTCACCGAATATAGTACATATGCAGTATTTGCATGAATGCATGCATACTATCACTACTCATTTTCATATGGGTAGATACGAGTATATATAGAGGGTTGCAACATTCTTTGCAGAGTGAAAACCACCTAAAGAGCAATGAAAAGGTCTATGGTTGGCAGTAGTGAAACTACAAAAATAGGGACCCAATGCAGAATGGGACAAAAGTCCCCCTTAATATATTTTTCCCTTAATTAGTAAGAATAAAATGAATCATTAATGATACTTATCTTAAATGAATATTTACTTTTTTTTTTGTATTTTCCCCTTCTTTAATGGTCCGTCTATCTGTATATGTATTCTGTCTCTCTTTCACGTGTAATTTTATATTCTATCTCCCTCTTTATGTATATATAAGTATACTCTTTTTGTATTCATGATCAGTTTTAAATATGTCGTAATGGAGCTTGAGATAAGCAAAACCGATTGACGTATAATTAATTTCGTGGTTTCATACAAAATAATTGTTATTTTATTTAATATAATATTTCCTCATTGTAAGGTAATTCATATGCTATTGCAATTTAAAAAATATTGATTCCTATATTAAATGCCTTTGCTTTTGTACGATAGTATGATTTGATATTGTTTTTAAGTATTTTTGTAGTGCACGTGAGAATCTTTAAAGTTTTATAATTCAATTTCTTGCTAGGGATTACTATTAACGCTGGAACTTTTTGGGTCTGATATTGTTGGAATATCTCTGATAGTTCGAGTTCCTAAGTGAAGATGTTGCTCAAAAAATCTGCATATTTATGTGGTAATGGGCAAAAGAGGACAGCTCGTAGGGGGGTAGGGGGGACCTATCCTTATCCGACACCGGTTTAGAAGCTAGGCTCCTTTATCGGTCCTACTCATTAAAGCTAATAAAACTACACAACTTTAATGCAATTTATTGTTCAGTAAAGGAAAAACATAAAGAAAAAACAATTGAAATTTAATGGGATTATTAACAATTTATTTATTATGATTTACATTATAATTGACATTAATGAAATAAAATAAACAAATAAATAGAAAGAAACGGTACATAAATATTTGAGAAATGAACATGAATAAGATGAGAAGATAACACAAAGTAAGCAACATAATACTATAAGAATTACAATGGAGAGCCAACAGAGTGTCGGTACTTCACTTTGGTTAGAGAGCCGAAGGGGAGAAGGAATACGCCCCCGAGAAATGGAAAAGGACAAAATAAAAAGTAAAACGATCTTACCAGTCTTCGGAACACCACTGCCGGCAGTTCTTATCTCAAATAAACACTAGAAAATACTAAAACTTTAGGGTTTCAGTTAGAGCCCCTTAACAATTTTCCTCTAGACACCCAGACTCTGACAAACGTCCTGATTTCCAAATACTCCAAATTTAAAATTTTGTAACTTGAGCGGATCAGGGTTTCGGTTGAAAGTCTTGTCCACTTTCACCAAATCATAAATTATATCTTCTATAGCATCCATCAATATATCACAGTGCCAGAGGATGTAGTTCGGTGTCTGTCTCACACGGCTACTACAGGCACACCGCGGATCAGCGACAAGATCTAAGTCATCCAATTTGCTTTTAAATTCTCCATGTCTCGACATAAGTTATAACGAGCGGTGGTCAATCGCCGGAGGACCCCCCTTGTCTTTTTCTCGGACGGCAACTGAGGGGAGGAAGGAAAAGGTCTATCTCCCCAAAGGCTCCGCCTCACATCTATCTTGCCACCTCACTAACGTTAAGCGAGGGACTACGAAAATATATAGCAGTGCGCACACTGATGGCTAAATATCTTCATTGTTCTCGTCATTATGACATAAGCTCATCAAAGAGTGCCACTACTCTCATCTCACTCAAAATAATACGTCATAGGCCCAATATAAAGATGTTCGGAGAAAAACTCCCATGGAACCGTGACATCAAATATCTTGGTGTCATGCTGGAATCCCAACTCACATCATATCTGATAAAGTAGGCTCTGCGTCACGTTCACTCTTTTCGATGTACCCATTAGTACAAATAGCAAACTTGCCAGTCAACTGGCACCATGACTTGGGTATTCTTCCCATAAAGAAATTCATAAAACATCTCTTCGAGCATTTTTATGCTGGTTTTTATGCTCTCAGCACCGAAATCTCACAATAAGCATCCCGGCGCGTTACAAAAGACCTAAAGACATCTTCCTTTAGAGACCAATACTAACTAACCAAATAATTTTTAAAGCATTTTTTAAACCAGCCCATAAGGCATACGATAGATGAAAGAGATACGGTACTCTGTAGCAATGAGACCAAAGTCCAAAGACAGTAATATCATACGATAGAAGATCGTGTGTCTGCGCTAGCTCTAAGTCTTGAAGGATATAGACATTTGTGCGCCTTGCAGTTCACAGAACACGCAGCGTCCGCCTACATCACCACATCTCGTGCATTTTATTTAAAAAAAAATGAAAATAAACGAATTCATTTTCACTTTTTTTTTTTTTTGCGGAACTCCTTTTTACTAAAATATTCGGTAAATGTGTGAAGATGGAGAACTTAAACCGAATCTTGACGTCATCAAATGTTGTAACGCTCAGTAAAATACTTTTGAGTGAAAGCGTGAGGTTTTGACGTTTTTCCTGCAAACGTCGAATACGGTGAACTGAGCCATTGTTGCGAGGGACGGCAATTTCACAGCCATCCGTTCTCGCCGCCGTCTGGCTAAAGGGTCGAAATTGGACATGCACGGCTCAAATCTTTTTTATACCTTATCACACGTACAAAGTCAATCAGTTCAATATGATTATCCCGTTTATATTATTCATACATTCCTATGAATGCTGACGGGGGCGGCTGGCACCATTCGGTTTTATTAAATTTCACGACCTTAACATTGAATACATTACACTATTTGCAATTGCCCCCGAAGGTATCCCCTTCCGCACCACATAAGCATAAAAAATCGGCTAATTTTAATTTTAGGAGTTACTCTAAAATAATATATTCTACCCAAAGAGCGTACGGTTTGACAAAGTCATTCGAAATAAGAAACTACATTATCTAGTCAAATAATATATATACAATTATTGAAATTGCGTACATTATTGAAACCGATTAGGATTAGCTGAATTTCAGTACTGGGAGGGTCGCGTTGTATTGCGTAACCTTTGAATATTGATTTATATTTATTAACTTCGTTTGATTTATCAAAAATAATAGCTGTTATTTCACTTGTACCCCGTTACTTTATTTGTTTTCTATTACGTTTTATATGAATCGTTTTAGTTAAATCTCTAAGATATATCACACAAAATTTGATTGGTGTACACGCAACCACAATAATTTTAATAACATTGGATAATTTTCACAGCGCCATTAAAAGTAAAAAATATCACCTCAAGGGCGCCTTACACATAAACTATTTAACCTTTCGTTACCTTTGTATTTAAAAGTAAAAATTGTTATTTTAACTTATGGATATGATTTTTAGAAAAGGTGCGTTTATAGTCCCTTTTTAAATAAAGTCTGTGCATTCCTTGCATGCATTCCATTCATGCGCTAATCCTTATGACGGAGGCCAATGAGTTGCACGCTTTTGGATCTGCGGCAGTAAATGCCCGTTCACTAATCTTAAACTTTTGGCAACAGATAGTCAGTATTACAACCCGTCCTTCAACTGAAGTAGAGGCTGACCTTAGAGTTTGACGTTTACTGTTTAAGTTGTCTAGGATGCAGAGCTCTTTATATCAACCGGCACAATCTAAATTCTAAATTCTAAAAAGGCATTAATTTCTTACAATAAACGTAATCAAATAAATTAAGATTGAATTCAATGCATATCTCAGTGTAATTAATATAATTGGGAGAGAGAGTTACTTAAGTGGATTGGTCATGGGGTGGATTCGATGGGATTGTTGGTGTCACATAAATGGAGAATATTTGCGAAAGAGTTAACAATTACGGCAATTAGGTATTTTGGCATTACAGCTTATTTAATAAGTTAAGTTTAAAGTAATAATTAAGATATTAATTATATTAAGATGTAATTAAGACATATATATAGTTATATTATAGATTTTTTTTTTCTGAGGAAGCCTTTAATGAAAAAGATTGGAGACGCCAGATTGATATGGAATGGTAAGAGATGCTAGTAGTTATACCAACCATTAACCCTATTTTTACAGCATAAGCAATTATATTAGTTTAGTAATAGTAATGGTATTAATGCAAAGTGATCGAAAAGGAGATGACTGAGATCAGAGCGTCTTGGCGCTTTCGTGAATGGCACAACTATAAAAAATGGGCCCCTTTCAATAAAAACGACATCTTATTAATAATAATAATATTGGATAATTTGTTTAGCGCCATTTTTACCTCAAGGGCACCTTACACAAAAACTGTTTATAGTTCTGCATTATCTTTGTTTATATAATTAAAAATTGTTATATTAACTTAGGGAAATGATTTTTTGAAAAAGTGCGTTTTTAGTCTCTTCTTAAATAAAATCTCTGATGCACTGTTTATAGAGATTCTGATTTGGACGCGGAAGAGATACCTGTTGCTTGTTCAAAGAGCTCATCGACATCCGAATTGCAGACTGAATTAAGAAGCAACATTTTATCCCTCGTAGAAACTACAAATGTTTGTTAAAATAACCTAAAAAATGATTTTAGATATTTGAACAATTTCAAAAAGAGGTCAGAACCGTTAAAACACTTTTTAACAGTTAAGCCAACGTCAACCGCTACTGGGCGGGTATTTTCAACTGTAGCGACGGTAAAAACAAAATTGCGTTGTTATTTTTAAAACTACAATAAATAAACAGTTTATGGTAAATTAGCTCGTTTTCTTATCAATTAATTAGTACTTAAGTGTAATATGATTTATTTGAAATATTCAAAATTAATTTCATACTGTTGTCATACTTTAGAAACTATTCGAATATTTTTAGTTTTACTATTCGATATCCAAATAGTTGGAATCTCTAACTATTTTTTATGACGAATGGAACTTTCCGCGCTTTTGGACCTGCCACCGCAAATGCCTGTTCACTAGACTTCTGGCAACGGTTGGTCGGTTCTAACAACCCTTACTGCAGTTGAAGTAGAGACTGACATGAGAGTTTGGCGTATACCATTTAAATTGTTTGGGATACAAAGCTCTCAAAGATACATATGTGCCATGTTATGTGTCGCCTTGTACATCAACCAGCACAATTTAAAATCAACTCTTTCAGGGAACCGGAGCCAATGTGGCTCATGTAAAACGAATGTTATATGAATGAATTTGAAATCACGTGACACCGCAATGAATAGACGGGCTGCTTCGAGAGAAATATGTCTCCGAATACTTTTACTGTCTCAGTTGATGCCAAGTTGCACTGACAGTTTATCTTTATGTATTCATTGAAAGATCTGAATCAATGTGCATTTAACATTCGCACACATTAATTCCTGTTGGTATATAGTTTTGCTTTCTAAGTGTTGTATTTATTGTATGCGCACATATGTAGTGCAGTGTTCATTTAGTGATTATCTAAATTAAATTTTTTCAGTTGTTTTAAAGATATTTTTTCAAGCGAACATATGTTTTTGACATTTAAATGCACGTTTATGCTTTTCGGCAATAGTTTAGTCCCTAATTCGACGTAGATACTAGCCGAATACTAGTATATACATCAACAATTTTTTCATGTGTCTTCGTAATAAACACAAGAAATAATTTTATAATTCAATTTTTTCTTACGGTGGATTTAAAAAATATTTTCAGAAAAGTATCGATGACAAAAGTTTTGAAAAGCGTCAATCTTTTGGGACCTTGTGTAATGTGGGCCCTAACGATAAATGATAAAAGAAAATAAGTGACACAGACAAATGTCGTATCTAAGTAAGTTATGTATGTAGTAGTGTAGCCAAAAAAACCTTGTCGGCGACTGTCATTTTGCAAATGTTTCAAAAAGAAAGCTTGTATTTTATTCATAAAGGTGTAAAATAAGATTGAAGGTTCTGAGAAACTACTAAAAATCGTAAAACTACAGCCATTAGGTTATTAACTTTATGATCCTCTTTCAGACGACCGACAAAAGCCCATCTACAGAGTAAACACAATACAGTTATTAATATTAGTGCGACGGGAATACCAAAAATAAAACGCTTAAGAAATATATTTTTTCGCTTAAATTTGCAAAAAATTTTACAGACTTATTGTATTATAATAATAATAATAATAATAATGTGTTTATTCCAGCGTGATCAGGTTTTTTTTTAACCTGATTCGCCATAGAGATAATACATATTATGATATACATTAAAGGTTATGAAATAAATATAATGCCATGAAAAAGAAAACCAAGTAAAATATTAATAAACAAAAAATTAATTTAAAAAAGTTAAAAAAAAGTAAAAAGTTCACACATATATACACACAAAATATAAATATTACATATATAACTACTTCAGTCACGACCATTGTTGTATATGTAGCTATTTTGTGGGCGCTGCCATTCTCTGGTCAGGGAACCAGCTTTCTATTAGAGTACTGCTTGCACCAAAGAGTTGGTGCTGAGCTCCAGCCGTAGCTTTACGCCAGCAACTCGATGTCTCAGAAGCGGAACGAATACATGTATACGGCCTTTGGTAAACATTGTAGATGCGCTGCAATAATGCACCAGTTCAAACAGTATTCTGTATTCTGTTGTACTGAATTCGGAGACGGTTATACGTCACTTGCTTGTATTTCGACCAGAGCTCGCAGGTATACACGCTGGTGAAGAACGATTTAAACAGATGCTCTTCACCTCTTTACTGCATCGGTAGAAACGCCGTGACAACATATTTGCACGAACGCTCAACTGTTTCCTCTGCCGTTTGATATCATCATCGTCTTGTCCATCTTCATTGAATATATGGCCAAGGTATTTGACCTTATTTTCAACGCTCAATTTCGTCCCGTTCAGCCACACAGGAGGGATATTATCTGGCCCTTTTCCATATTTGAACACCACTATAACCGATTTGATGGCATTGTATGAAATATTGTGTTCACTGGCATATGTTTCGCATATCTGTAAAAGCTTTCTTATCCCTTTTATAGATGGCGCTAGTATAACCATATCATCGGCATAACTAATGTGGTTCACATTTATCTCGCCCATGTGGCAACCAATTTTTGCATCAGATAGTCGTTTGCTCAATTCGTCCATGTACATATTAAAGAGAATTGGCGATATGCACCCGCCCTGCCTCACCCCAGTGCGCAGGTAAAATGGCTCGAAGTCGGCGCCTTCCCACCGCACTGAGTTCTATTGCTACCTGTGCCACCTGTCAAGTATATCTACAACTGGTTTGGAAACGTTTTGCACGCGCATAATTTGTCGTATCTGACATGGTCAAAGGCTTTGCTCAAATCTAGAAAGCACGCGTATATCGTGGTTTTTCGACTTTTAAAATAGTCCACAATTTGCTTTACGACAAAGATCGCATTGTCAGTAGACATATTCTTTTTGAATCCCATTTGGTTGTCTCTAGTTTTCATGTTTATTGAGATCTTGTCCATAATGATTCTTTCAAAAAGTCTTGCCATTACAGTGGCTAGCGATATCGGCCTATAGTTTTTGGGAGACGATATATCCAGTTGTTTCGACTTTAATATAGGTACAATAATAGTTTTTGTCAAATTCGCAGGTATGTATAGATGCTTGATTATGTTACTGAACTGTGTCGCCAGGAGCGGGGATAGATACTCTTCTGCGTTTCTTACATGCTCAATACTCAGAGAGAATCATGTCAAGGTGATTTGCCGGGTTATGTAGCTTTAATTGCACGAGTAATTATTTCACTTGTGACTATGGGTATGGCGTCTTCGGTCGATCGTTCAGCTGCGTGCATAGGGGAATCCTGACCATTGAACTCAGAAAATTCTGATCTGAATATTTTTGAAATTTATTGAATGTCCGATAATCCATTAATATGACTAGATATCTAATATTTTGGATTAGATATTTTTGTCGTACTGTTCTAGAACCTTAATTAAAGTCTTTGTTTTGAAATTGTGAGGCAATTTTATCCATTCATAGCTGGTCGGCATTTTGTCGACAGTGTTTCAGTCTCTTTTTAAATATCGCTCTAAGATTCCTTATTTCTTTACCACTCCGAATCCACTTCTTAAGTGCCTCTCTGGATGCTTCATAACTATGTGCCACGTGATCATTCTAGCCGCAAATACTATGTGTGCGGTTACTGATGCGACTGTCGCTAAAGATGATTTTTGCTGCCGTCTGCAGTGCTGCAGTAATTGATCGATACGACTCTTCTATACGTAATTTATGATCAGGGTTGTCACAACTGTTTTCATTGCTATGTTCCAATGTTTCGAGTTTAACATTCTTCAGTAAAACTTTCACTGTCACGGAATAGTTTTCTACTTGGGATTGAGTTTTCGGATTCCACCTAAATGCATCGGGCTGAGAAGGTAAACAGTGTGGAATCTGCGTAACGCATGATGCATTACTCATCTCGATAGTCACCGACATTGGTCTGTGGTCCATCCAGTCAATATCATTATCGATGAAGATATTAGTAACCTTTGTAAATACATTTTCGGTCGCAATACAGTGATCCAGCCAACTGGTGGTAGCGTGTGCGTCACTCAGATACGTATAGCTATCTATGGTAAGTGTTTCTATGTCAGAAACATGTTTCTATAAAAATGAGAAATTAAAATAAGTCAGAAACCACATTGACCGATGTTCAAAGTAAAATTCAATAGAACACAAACAACTTATATTATGATATATTTTAGATATTCATGATAAATCAATGAAACTCTTTATTCTACTGGAACTGAAAATCCAAGACAGACTCAGCCTGTGACAAATCTTTCAATTTTTTGGGCATCTTGCGAGTAGGGAAGATAGCTTTGAGAAGCTTATTATCATGGGCTACTTCTTTGGTGACAGCTCTAAGATATACAGTATGCCGAAAAAAGTGGAGGAGCACAGTCAAGAAGGCGGGAGTCTCGAGAGGCCGACATGGTGATGTTGATTATAATATATATTATAATTCATAGATCATTTTTTTCAGCATCTTGCAGATCTAACGGCTGTCATCAGAGAAGTGCATGTTACTCTTTCTGTTTCTGCCTGCCTATTGCACGGGTAGAAAATCTTCTTGTTCCTCGACGTAATCCACCACAGCAAGCTTTTCCAAGCTATTTTATTTTTAAACATCGATGCCCAAAAAATTAAATGATGGTTCATGGTCTGTCTTTGATGTTCCAATTTCTGCTAATTGAAAACATTTCTACGTCTCGTCGTTCACGGTATACGCAATATGTTGTGTCTCCAGTACCATATTTCAAAGGCACCAATTAAATGCAGTGGATTTTTAATAGAAACGGAAAGGCTGAGAAAGATATCGAAAGGAGGGTGACTGCAGAAAAGAAGCGAACGGCGCTTTGAATGAAATAATATATTATGGAAACTTGTCAACCAAGGTTAGCAGTATACAATAAAGTACTAGTATCGATATTGATATATGGAAGTGATGCCTGGAGCTGGCAGAAGAAAAACGTAAGTAGACTGAATGCATGGAAATGAGATCTATATAGAGCGCATATATGTGGCAGAGCCTTTTATGACGGAGTAAAGAAAAAAAGAAATAAGGAGAGAGTGTAAAGCTCATCTTAGTAAAATGAGTAAGATTAGGAAAGGATTACATAGGTGGTTTGGTCATATGGAACGGATAAATGAGGAGAAAATGGTAAGAAAGATATATACCCAAGCGTTGATGGCACCAGAAATAGAGGACGTCCGCAGAAGACTTGGCACGGCCAGGTAAACCAGCTGCTCCTGTTAGAAACCTCAATAACCGACGAGCTTGTATGAGAAGATGTATGAATGAGGCGATAATATGTCAGGACAGAAAAGTGTAGCGCTCTATCCTATTTGCCAATCCCCGTGAAAAAACGGCGTGATGGTATGTTAGGTAGTCAGTAAATACATTTAAAATTACGTAAATAATTAACAAATTAGAAGCTGATTTTAGGATACCGAGCAGGATTAAAAAAGGATCATCAACGCAAGTTTTCAGGAGTGTGCAGTGCATACAAGTAAAAATGCTGTGCATAACTAAAAATTCTGTGAAACAAATATAAATTTAAAAATTGGATTAACATTAACGAAAACATCATTTTGCAATTAGTGCTATCTGTGTACCAATATAAACTTTTATTGCTTAGTTCTAAAAATTTACCGCAACTCATCGCTGTACTCATGGCGCTCTTTTTTTATTCGCCGCATCGTGTTATTTACATTACTCAGTTCTGTCTTTAAACTAGTGACTTACTCAAGTCATATAAATGGCTATTGAAAATTCCATTCGGTTGATCCGTTTTGTATGGAGTCGTATCTATGCTGTTTTATAACAGAATAACATTTAAAAGGCTTACAACTACGTGCAAATCATTGAAGTGTCTACTTCATCTTTTACTATATTACTGTTTTTAACGTGTTGATTTCATGATTGTTCTTTAAATTTGGTGCATGAATTCGGATTGGCAATTGGCAGAACTACTTCCTACGTTAACCTTTATTATAAATTATTATTTCCTTTAGTAATTACATGAAGAATTCTAAAACAATAAATTAATCATGTTCAGTCAAAGAAAGCGTTCTTAAAAACCTCCATACATTTTTTTTAATGGGAAAGAAGATATTGTTTTACGTCAAAGTTTAAACTTTAAAAACATTATTAATAGTACTCTAAAATTACAAATAAATATATGGTAGGGTCGTATAAACAACGCATTTATTTTGTCTAAAGACGTTGGTTAAACGAACGTACATATATTGTATTGTGTATACTATATATTAAAATATGAATTAAATATATTAATTAGAAAGATATACATATAAAATCAATTTTATTGAAAAATATTGTTATTGCGCCACCGGGATTCGAACTTGGATCTCTTTCCTAACTGGGGAAGGTGCATTATCCAACTATGCTACTGCGTCAATATTTTTAGCGACAATTTTTGAACCTATATGTTACCTTTTTTTTTTGATATTAATACATTTAATCGTTCCATTATTTGAAAGAGCCATCTACCTTATTTTTACAGAATCTCAAATACCTTTGAGTAAACTGATAACAGACCCCAGAATTATCAATTTATTCCTTTCCTGGTTAGGAAAGAGATCTAGGTTCAAATCCCGGTGGCGCAACAACAATATTTTTCGATAAAATAGATTTTATATGTATATCTTTCTAATTAATATTTAAAATATCACAGAGCTATGTTCTGAATAATTACAACTTCACAATAAGAATGTGTTCTCCTAATATATTATATATGATTGCATAATGTCATTGGTTACAGCATAACCTAAATCTATATCTACTGCACGCCACTGCAAGTATTGATGGCGTCAGAAGCACGAGAGGAGATGTAACATATATATTCTCGATTTCAGTAAAAAAATTGTTTTAATAGTATCAGATTGGTTTATAGTCTTCCTTTATACTTACTTTACCCAATGGAAGTTACCATTCTATTTATCTTGTTCTTCTGTTCAAGCGCAAGAGTACAAGCTGACGGCAGATCTAGAATTATACTTACATAATGTGTTACGTAATGTCAATATTTTTAGACGACCAATGAACGTTGCTCCCATTATCTTGGATACAATGCCAGGATGTTGAATAATAACAAACAGTTAATTAAGCTTGTTATGTTATTGAAATTTTATGTTATCTACTCGACAAATGGTGCCGTTTTAAATTCAAATTATATAATACAGTTTATTGGACATCGTTTCATTTTTCATAAGAATGGGCTGGAGGCATCATAATAAAAATAATAGTGTCTATGTGCACGCAACAAACAATGATAGAGTTTACTCAAAGAGGTTATATATAAATCTCTTGGAAGTTTACTGTTTCCGAGGTAAGTTTGTTGAACTCCATAATCACATATGTGAAAATAAAACATTATTAAGGAGAACGCATTCTTATTGTGAAGGTGACCACAGACCTATGTTCTGAATAATTACAACTTCAAAATAAGAATGTGTTCTCCTTAATAATATAAGTTGTATCAATGTGTCCAAAATTTAATAAAAATGAATTGATAATTCTGGCGTCTGCAATCGGTTTACTCAAATATGTTTATGATTCTGTAAAAATAATGTAGATGGCTTTCAAAAATAATGGAACATTAATTTGAAAATGTGTAACATATTGGTTCAAAAATTAGTCATGAAAAATACTGACGTTATAACACGTTATAAAAAATACTTCCCCGGATTGGAAATAGAGATCCAGGTTCGAATCCCGGTAGCGCAAAAACAATATTTTTCTACAAAATTGATTTTATATGTATATATTCATAATTAATACATTAAATTAGTATTTAGAAAATAAAACATTTGTTTTTTGATTCTTCTCGTTTAATTTACTCAAGACGCGTTTCGCCTTGTAAGAAAATTATCAATTTAACAATTTTATTCAACAACTTGTATTTATATATATATATAGTGGAATACACCATTACAATTTTATTTGCATGGGATGAAAAGGATCAACATTATTCATTGGAATTCTGAGGATAAATTTTTGAATGCTTCTATTATAATTATTCTAAGTAACCATTCTATTTCAATACTAATGATATTTTAATGTCACAGGTAGTATGTAGAAAATAACAGCTTTACAACATAAGTGTACAACATAAAAAGACAGTACGGCAAGAGAGACATTTTTGGTATTCTGGAATTTATATAACGTTTGCATGATTCTAGGTGAGAAAAATAATATTTTTAAATTAATGCAGTAATGTCGAATTGTTGATCTTGTTCCACACCCTTGGTAGATCTATATCATAAAAATAGCAGAATCAAAAAACAAGTGTTTTATTTTCACATAGGCGCGGTCGCTTCATACATGCTTTGGATGCTCCGCATCCCTTGTGTTCTGTAGTCAAGAAGGTTGTTTCTAACCGAAAACAGCACGGCTGCAATCAAATTCGTGCTGTCTTTTAGAGACCATCCACAATACATACTACGACACGGCACGCGCACGAAGCGAGTCGAAATATATATATACATTCTCAACTTTCGAACATCTATGCATCTAAACACACAGATTACAGTAACAGTGGATTCTATCATTCGTTCCGTATCCACAAAGTTTGAAAGTATTCGAATTACGCCCATACGCATTATGTGTCAATGTATTCGAACGTATATATATTATATGTAATATCAGTAATTGAAACCTGTGACTGTGATCACAATTTCATTACTAATACGCATGCGCCGCACAATATCACAATACACGAAATAAATAAAAAAACACAATTTTGAGCGTATTTACTTATATTATATTATTTAAACTTCATTTGTGTAAAAAATATATTTAATATAATTATATATTTATATATAATTAATATATATCTAATCTAATTTAACATTACAAAAATAATGAAAACCCTTAAAAAAGGTGAGTTTATTTTTAGGGTCTAATTCTCAGCATTTCGGGTCAAATGCGTAAAACGTTTTTGCAGAATCTACTAGATGGCGCTTGTCACGAATTATAATGTCATTCCTTCACGAATATTTTCGTTTTATATGCACATACGCTAAATCATGGTTCACAACTAAATATAAATATAATAAAAAAATGAATTACGAATCACGATATTCCCAGATATTCAATCACTGATAGTGAGTGTGACTCAAAGATATCAGTGAATTACTCACGGTTTGTGATTTTGAGCTCATTATTACAGAATAGCATATGTGTTACGAAGAGAGTGAACTGGTTGAAATTTGTTTTTGACTTGAATACTTGAAGCATTGAATATTCTTCGATTATCTGTTATATTTGTTTATTTGACGGTAGTTATAAACTTATTATTCAGCATCCCTTCTACAAAGAGCCATCGACCGCCACTGGGTTGTAGTATCATCCGCGTCAACCCCTCACGACTGAAAATCGTGATTTCGTGGCCCACCACAAGCTTCTCCAAGCAAGATACCTAAAAATTGAAGGCTTCATCTCAGGCAAATGGTTGAGAGTTTGTCCTTGATGTGCCATGTTCTTTTAAATAACATTCTAGCCTAGAAATATTATACTGTCCATGCAGAACTCTGATAATTGAGCACATATACTATGCACGTAGCATACAAATAATCCGGCATGATGAAATCTATATTGAGGTGTTGTCGTAGACGATGGAGTGGAATATATCTTATGGAGACATAAAATGAAAATGTGTACTTACGAAGGAAAATAATTATATTTAAAATTTGCAGGAAAAATACTCTTGCTTATTTTGGGCGCGTTCCTAGAAGAGATTAAGACCCTATAGAACTTTATATTGTCAGGAGAATATATTACCATTACGTAATGTGAACCAGTTAATTTTAAAATTAATTTAGAATCCATAAATCCTTAATTGAGACATCTGTTATTTCCAAGGATGATGACTGAGAATCTATAAAGGCGAAGAATGAGATGACAAGAGAGAACTAAGTCTGACGACTGAGAGAGATAAATAGGTATGTATGCTCGATGATCACTTAGTAGTTCAGCAGTCATCTCTGAACCATGGAAACTACCAAAGGGCAAAACTACATTTCGTAATGAACGCGTTCACCAAATTGAAGCGTTCAAAAAAACATGTTAGTACCACTGGTTGGCCCAATCCCGAAGCTTCGATATTCATATAGTTCAATGAAGTGTGGTTTAGTTGTTATTTAAACCATTATTGAACTATACTTCAATGAAGTGTCTGATGTGTGAAACGAAGAGCGAAGTGTGTAGTGCGATACTTTGCGAAGTACACACTTCAATAGACTACATGAGTAGCAAACTCGTGTAGTACTTCGTGTAGAAGTTTCGTTTTATATACATACACAGTTCGCAATTAATTATGTGCGTTGCTGAGTGAGAGTTTCATTGCAGGAAACTAAATTATTTTATTTTATTTTATTAAGAAAATATACAGTTAATCGATATAAATAAAAATCATAATGAAAGTGCAACAATAATTTAACCTTTTATACTTTTAAAATCAGCAATGTTATCTTTGTTAACTATGTTATCAATGTTAACTACGAGTCCCATTCTAAAATTTTTTCCTAAAAATTATTCGAGTAAATTTGTATTGAGTTAGGTACTAAAAAAATTTTTTTTTTTTTTTTAAAAATAGATTTTTTTTAAATAGATTCTGTCAAAGAAACAATATATGTTTTAGTTAGTTATGACATCCTGAAGAAGAAAATGGTATTTTTCGAAACCGGTAGATGTATTTAAACTCATTTTAGTGGTTAATAAAACAAAGATAATAAATAAAAATAATAATTTAACCAATCAAATGTTTTCTCTGAAATTACAATACATATTACATTGAAGATAACAATTTGAAAATGACTTATTACACATATATAAATACCTTGTTAAGATTATAATAGAAAACGAATTTTATACTGCAAAAATAACTGAGTATAAAGTTAATTAAGTATAATGAAATTTCTCCTTTATTACACAAATACAAAAAAATAACAAAGAGAACAAGATTTGCTAGTGTATGTGAATATGGTGCAAAGTATTGAACTATTGAACTAGTGAAGTGCTTCGTGCAGTGTGGACCCATCGCTAAATAAAACATTGACACGTTTAAAAAACTACATTTACATGTTGTTGTCACTTTGAAAAAATTACAAACATCATACCGTTAACACAATAAATATAAGGATGTAAACGATAACAAACAAAATATTTATGTTGACAATTTTAGAAGTTGCGTAATTGGTACACTTTGTACCCTGCGGGTGTGCAGCCGATTACTGTTATCAGAATCTATGGGCAGCATTGTTCAGGCCGTTGAGCAGCCACTGTAATACGGCCATGACCACTGGACTTTGAATTGATATGAGAGCAATTTATATTGATTCATTTATCCCTCGTGCAAGATGTATGGAGTATTATCTACACGACGTATAACGAACCACATTGTTGACGTACGGTCACTATATTTAATACGTAATATTCACAGAAGGCATTAAGCATAATCACGGGTCTCGGGTTATATATTTGTTAGATATGAGGGCTCATTATTAAAAGGTTACAGATTTTCCAGTGAAAAAATCACAGCAATTTAACTAAGGAAGTTAGACATTCAAACGAACCATTATATTGCTGATAAGGGCCGGTCTAAGGCACGTTGAAAGGATGCAGCTGCATAGAAGCAAACATTAAGATATGATTCATTATATATGCTTTATTCAGCAGTTTGGTTTAGAAATAAATTAGTCTAAAACTAAAATACTAGTTATGGATCGTGCTAATGCATTATAACAAACTTTCCATGTACCACAATGTGAGATAGTTCAAGGGGTGCAATTATTTGGATGCCTTAATCACGAACACTGGTGACAGTGGGCAAACGCACACAATTAGCTAAAATTGCTATGAACCATTTACGAGGATATGGAAAGACAGTGACATCAAGCAAATAAATAAAGTTATATTGGTTCAATCCAATACTTCCAAACTTCACGTATGCAGTGGAAACTTGTGCAGTTTGCAATAGCGATAATTGTAAAATAGACTCCTTTGAAATATATTTCTCAAAAAGGATTACGGATCTGAATGTCTATCCGTAACCAAATTTTACAAAGTAACACTTTCGGACCCTACGCAAAACTATATAGAAACACATTTTCGTTATAATCGAGATCAATTTATGGCAATGGTCACTTTAACCCTTCCAAAACCATGCAGTAACACAGGTCCTAACGCCGCAATTAAAACTGTAATATTTATGTTAATATACGCAACATGAAATTCATATTTTAGTTAATTATAAGGAAAATGTAGAACTGACTAGTAAAAGACCAGTTGTGTAAAGCGAATCTTACAAAATTATATATTTTTCAATTCAGTCAATTATAAAATGAATATGCTGAGAAAAATACCATTTGTGTTAAGACAAATAGAGATGGCACATTAATATCACAATAAAAATAATAACAAGCATACGAATATATGATCTCTTTTCCTCACTAATTTAGTGAAGAGAGATAAGAAAAAAGGTAGGACTTGCTCCAAATTATATTAGGATATTGATCCCATTTTCGTAATTAGTACTCAATATTTAGAGAAAGTTTATGGGATTAATAATTTTAAAGACATTTAAATTAATAAAAGCTTTCTTTACATTTAAAATATTACAAATCTCTTACGGTAACACAAGTTGACAGCGTGGCTGTATATGGGTATTTTACATCACGGTATGGTCAAGGTTAAGAAATATTTCAATTAATCTATTTAACTAACCAAAACGCCATATCTCCAAGGACAGATCGAATGCAGCCACACTCTTATGTCCTAACATACAACTCTCGCCACATCCACAAATATACATCTTTTCATGCGGTTTCTAACAAGACTCTCTACCGTCGACATTCTCTATTTCTGGTGTCATCAACACTCGCGTTACATCTTTCATATGATTCTTTTCTCACTCATTCGATCTTCTAAACTAAATAATCTAAACGACTCTTCCTCAATACAGTTAATTGTCCATGTTCCATGATGATTGGTAATCTAAAAATATTGAAATTACGTAACTCATTACGTAAGTATAATTTTATATCCGTGACCGGAATAGTCGGATAAAGATGGGCAAAGCGATTATAAATGAAAACCGAATGCTCTAGAAATCGGATACAATGAGAATAAAAAGATAACATTTTAACTGAAATCAAGCGCATATCACATCGTTTATTAGGAACAAAAATTTAACAGCTTATCCGAAAACATCAGGAAAATTAATGATAATAAAGAAATAATCAATGCAATCAAAAAATACTTTAAAGATAAATATGTACCCCGAAACTTATAATATTTTTATATCGTTATTGCTATTAATTTCTTATGTTTTATTTTATTATAAGCTAATTATTGTAAATAACAAATATTAATATATACTCCTCTCTGCACAAGCGTACGCTTTTTAGACAAGTGTAGCACGATTTTTTTTTATTGTATTGTATCATCTTACTTATAACAGATTAATAAATAAATAAATATATAAAAATAAAAATTCTTATGTCATTAACAATTTTCCTTTTTTAATCATGTTTAATATTCCAAGATGAGCTTTACATTCACTTCTAATTTATTATTTCTTTGTTCTGTCATAAACGGATTTGGCACATGTACGCCTGAGTGATCTCATTTGTACTGTATTAATTGTACTGTATCCTGCCTCAGTTGATAATGAACTTTTATTTTATCTAAAGCAGGGCTCAGAAGTTTTTTTTAAAAAATTATCGGTTCTAATTTTCCCTTACAGTCCGGCGGCCCTGACTCCAAGCGCTTTTATGTTGGTGAAAGACAAATAAAGAAATACTCTGCACACATTATTTTAAATGACCGCTTGTATAATGCATATTCGTTGGTATTGATGATTTGCTCTCGTGCCAGACTTCAGAAGCATGAAACCCTTGAAACATTTAGGTAATATATTGTCGATTAATTTTAATTTTTCGTCTATCATCCAGGAGTTAAGGATTACAGAAAGATTTTCAACAATATGTAAGAGAACGATTTTTGTATATTCTGGACGTGTTGCTACAAAAAATGTTGAGAGCTGTCTCCGATGAGAGTTTCCTACAAGATGGATATATTAAATAGAAGTTAGCAGAGTTTTTTTCAAATTTTCTCTGCTAATAACCGGAAGGAATGTGTACCAACCTTCCAAATGCTTTCTTTAATTTCAAAGGTAATAGAAAAAAGGATTCGAACTGTAAGGTAAAGTAAATGATAACTTATTTAATTAATAAATATCATCTTTACTATTTTCGAGGTAAGTTTGTAGAACTCCATAATCACACATGGGAAAATAATATTTGTTTAAATAATTTTTTTGATTTTAATTAAATTGATTAAACTTAAATTTACTCGAGACGTATTTCGTCTTGCAAGGGCATTATTAATCTAACAATTTAACTCAACAACTTGTATTTATAACTGTAATGGGTGGACAGCTGTGTATGCAATTTTATTTGGATGAGATGAAAGGGACAACATTATTAATTTGAATTTTTAGAATATCCATACATTTTGAATGTTTCTAATTATTTTAAGTAACCATCCAGTTTCAACATTAATGATAATTTCAATATTGTTGATAATTTTGTAGAAAATAACACCTGTTTAATATTACAATCTAAGAAAACAATACGGCAAGAGATACATTTTTGGTTGCGTCTCAAGTAAATTAAGGTAGTAGAATAAAAAAATAAGTGTTTTATTTTCCCATATGTAAGCATCGTATTATTTTTCATGTGGTGTCTGGTCGACGATCGATGGTTAACGACCAAGTTGCAGTATGCTGATTTATCCTTTACAAGATGTATAAGACCACCTGCATTTTAGACATTGGGCCACTTTCTGAGGTTGCGCATCCTCGACAACCTTTTTCTACCTATACCTCTACACCTTCTATCTTCCCCCGCATGTCAAGTTGTAAGATATCATATTTCTCCTACGACTCTGACTCCGACTAGAGGCTTGCTTAATATACCGTAAATCGATGACACGGGCGATGAAAAATAATAATGCCGAATTTGTTTGTATTTTATGCGGTGACGGTTCCTTCGAGGTAAATGATTACAGGCGAAAAGGTGTATTACAAGTACACCGCGTAGTTGCGAGGCACTAGTAGAAAGGGCGCGCTCGCGGGCGGGCGGCTAGACAAGCCGCGAGGAGTCCCAAATGAAAATGAAACCGTCCATGACCCTCCCGAACAAATTTTTCGTTAGGATTCCTTCAGATACATCTCGAAATGAGACTTGTATAAAACTCCGGTCGAGAATAAAGGCGTACATAGAGAAGGTCAAGTTTACGCACGCGGGCGTACAAACGAAACAAACCCACCTCGACAAGAAGTCACGTCATCGACCCGTTTCACGTTTTAGATTCTTTATCGACGATACAACTTTGTGGCGCCGTGCCGCATTGCTTCACTTTGTTTTTGGATTCTGGCGGACGGGCCTAAGACGTTTTATGTATGTGTTTGTGCGTACCACACACAGTTAGTGGAGTTCTTAAATGTGTTTGGGAGGACTTACATCTGCTACTTGAGAGTGATTCTGTTTCTTTGAAAAGTTTTCAAAACTAAATATACTATGTTTTTGTACACAATTATAAAAAAGGTGCGGATACTACATAAAAAATATAAAAATTAATAATTTTGATTTATGGTCGTCAACCTAATTAGCACTTAAGTAAATGGAATTTGTGTTACTTAACTCTTTAGAAATGTCGCTGCTAAATTACTAACAACCTCTCATTACAAAAGTATTACGTTTTGACACAATTTAAAAGTACATTTACATGTTTATTTAATATTTTTTTCATGTTTAAACATTAAAAAATTGTATATTTTATTTTATAAGATTTTTTCACAATATAAAACATTAGAGTTATGTACACTGGTAAAATTATCTGAAACCTTAGGCAATTTTTTTTTTTTTAATGATCAAGTGATCACTTTACCACTTACGCAAAATAAAACAGCTCCGTGACTATAAAAATCAAGCAGGCCTGTGGTACTCTTCACTCGGTCTGTCAGTCGGGCGGAAGATCGTCTTTTTCGTCTTTGATCAGTAATGCACTAGCCTCTCTGCGTTATTGAAAATAATTACAGGACTTGCTGTCCATGGTATCCATCTCCAACACAACTTTATGTATGCATCAATCCTCTATATATCTTATGAATTAATTTGTTCACATTTTCGATACGTCTAAAGCCATGTAAAGGACCAAGGATTTGAATTAGCCAATTTTAGTGTGCCTATATGTTCTTTTAGATTTATTCTTGATGTCGCCCTTTCGCTGTGCCTATTCTTTTTTCCTGATTAAAAACATGCATATATGACATGAACGCTCTTAATAAATGTTAATGTACAACAGAAATAAAAATGTATAAATTCTCGTCCTATTTCCATCATTTCCTTAAATTCGTCCAACCGTCTGCCCTACATAAAACACATAAGATTGGTTGCATTATAAAATTACTTAAAACAAATAAAACTAGTAATTTTACCGCTTAAAAGCATTCAATTATCGCGCTGGTTTTCTGTTGTATTAATGTTGATTTTTTTAAATAAAAAATGTATAACCATTAAGATTTACTTTTGAATCTTTGTTGTAGAATGGGAATGTTTCGATTACTCTACTAAGTAAATACGATACCTTTCGCTTATGTGTAAGAATTTATATAATTTAAAGAATAGTTCTACAATATAACATTGTAATTAAATACTCATTATCCTTCTGCAAAGAAAAACAAAAAATGATAATTAAAACATGTTGTCTGCATGTCTAGGGTTACAGTCTGACCTACTATCCATTAGTGGTTAATACGTATTTTGTTATTTATTATGACGTATTGTTTCAAATCAAAATGTGTAAATTGCAGTCAATTTAGAGGCAACGATAACAAATAAAAATTAGATAAAAACAATATTACAAATTCAATTACGAGTAGAATATTTACATCGAATGTAAACACATTTAAACATATCAAATGTGTATTATATGATTGTATCAGTTTTTGGATTAATATTTCTAAATTATAATTAGTTAATACAATATTTAAATATTCGACGAAAATACATAATACGATAAAGCGAGAATTGTATCTCGGATGTGGTGTTCTCCCTTTTCTGCTTATCCTTACAATATACTATTATTATTCAGAAGAGTGTTTATTTCTATATCCGTTATGACCCAAATCCACGCACGGTTTCTGAATTTTTATTATAATCTTCTGTCTTCCCCTTCGGTACTTATTGACCAAATTGACCCAATATGTCTTCATACAGTATTAGTTGATGTTTATCCCAGGTTTATTTATGGAGTGACGTATGTTGTTACCAATAACGTAAACAGTTACAAAAACGCGCCCAAGTCATCTTAATTTAGATCTGTCTACATGCAGAAGTAGGGGCGCCACTCCATCATCTCGGTATTTCTTACTCGATCTAGTAACGCTACTTCTACTACACCACTATAATAACTGATTTCAGCATCCTCTTTATCTCAATCCGATCCATATTTAGTGAACATATATTATTAAGATGTGTCTACTGCTTTAAAAACATTCAACTAAATTTTGACACTTAATCCGGATTTGTTTTACGTAAAACATCTCTAGTGACCCCGATTTATCCGTATTTAATTTACGTAATAAAATTATAATCATTTACCTATGTAAAAAATAAACGTACCTATACTATGTATATTAAATATAGTTATAATTAAATCCTCCGCGATCCCAACTTTGAATGCCGTCACTAATAACTTAACTTTAATTTCTTTATGTCGCCTGTCGAATGTAAACCTGTACGGCGGATGTACACAATCCTGCGCTGCGCTAGTGTGAGTGGGACTAATGCGTTCTGTGGGCCACACCAATACACGCGAGGACTATCTCTAGGTACAGCACAATGCGGTGCACGAGGCTGTTGTGCGGACATAGAGCCTTCTTCATTTATTTCCATAAACCACCCCGAGTTGTGTTTTAAGTCGGGCAAACATTGCTTAGTAAACTTGAGTGGACTATCTCGGACATGACCTGCGGATAGTAAAGTTTTACCTTGTATCACATTATTAACACAGAACTTTACTGTTGTTTTGCTTCATACTTTAATGTTTTGCTAGAAACTTTACTGTTTTGCTTCAAACTTTACTGTTTTTGCTTCATATTTTATTATCTTTGCTTCATACTTTACTGTTTTTGCTTCATGTATTACAGAACTTTATTGTTTTTGTTTCATACGTTACAGATATTTATTGTTTTTGCATCATGGTCTAGTGACCTAGTAGTCGGGGGTTCTCGCCTTGTTCCAGGACACCAGTTAGTCCTATTTTCATAATACTTTTAGTTTAACTTAGTCTGAAAACATTAAGAATATTGATGTGACGTGTATTCCGTAAACACATCTCTATTTAAAAAAAATGACAGAATTTTACTGTTTTATGCTTCTTACTTACATGGTTTCTTTGCGGGAGTAGGCAGATGAGCCAGAATTCCACTCTTCTGTTCCAACACATAGCTCTCACTTCATGTACATTCATACACATTGTCACAAATTCTCGTCTATTATTGAGGTTTCTTATGGGAACTTCTACCTTATTTATTCATGGAAAATCTTAAGTGCTTAGATCTGCTTTACGTTTTTTCCTAATTTGACTATTATTTATTCTCGTGCCTTATTAATTCAACAGACGTTGGCTATCATGTTGGCATCAATAATTTATTTACTATGACCTGGAGATTCTTCAGTCTTTTTCCAAGACTCCAATTGTATTATGAGATATTAGTACTTCTTTCATTTGCTCATCATTAATGGATTTACTCATTTCCACTTCATTCGTTCATTTTTTGCCGGCTTCAGAATGTACCTCAACTTTAACCTCTATTTTATATTACGATATACCTTTTTATTACTTGTTATTAATTATTCTTCTTATTTTCTTTATTTCGTATTCGTTCAATACACGTTGATTATCATTTTGAGTCACTTGTTTACAGCGGTCCGGAAAGCTTTCCAGTACATTCCATTGCCTCAGGTTCATTAGTCATGAAGTTCTTTTCCTCCAAAGCCCCATTTCCATCAATTTTTCACTGCATTCCCTTTCTTAATATTAGAAATTACCTTAACAGTGTGTAATACTATTATATGAGTTTGAATCTTTACAAAGTAGATTGGAAATACGGAGTGTATGAAAATATTTGGTAGAGGGACCGAAATAGGGAACAGGAAGGCTGAAGGACCAACTATAACTAGGAAGAAACACGACTCATCTGAGAAATACTCCTTTAGGTATCCGGAGTTTATTTTTCCACTGGATCCACAGATCTTTTCGCTCCAGGAAGCCACATTTCATTGATTATTCTTTAATTCTCATTTCGTTGAGGGCGTGAAGTGTGATACACTAAGCACAAGCTAAAAAATCGAACACACGCAGTACACTCTCTGTCAATTTATCCACAAGACTGGAATTTTCACAGCATACCGTACCACTGTTAAACGATAACTGTTAGTTCAAACTTCAACTTTCAACTCATCTAAAACCATACAGAACATCACAGAAAAATATCGTGTTCTGGGTATAGGAGAGGGAGTAGTAAATAGGTAATAGACAGGTACGCCCTATATTTTTTTGGGTATTTTATACACGATAGAATGAGGAAATAGTAGTTATTGTTGGTGGAAAAAAAACTAATAAAACAACCTCTAAATAATAATCGATATTTCTTATATAATTAACGTTAAGTCATTTATATTTGATAATATTTTCTTCATGTTCTCTTCACTTAAACGTTCCAAATATCTAAACCAACACAGTTGTCAGTTCTGTCTTGACTCATTTTGATTTTATGTACTCACTTTTGAGCGAGTGGATTTCCACAGCCCTTTACATATATACATCAATGTTAGTATGAATACCATTTTTAATTAGAAATTACTGCGCTTTTTACTTTAACGCACTTTTCATTTTATCATTCTCTGGTAGTGACACTACTGTTTGTATAATAATTACACTAAAACCTTTAAAAATTATTATTATTACTTATTTATTGCATTTATTTATTTATTATTATTACATTAATAAATCATGCTCTTTATAATATAAAAATAATATACTTTCTTTCCAAGCTTTCCAAAGTTCATAAATTTTTCAATATTTTCAATCTCACATATATTATTAACTATCTATCATACTTGAACAATTGTAATAAAAAATATAATAGTTAATAATTTAAAAAGTGGTTTATCGACTAATTTTTATGTTACCTTTACAGTTCTAGGTGTGCGCTTACCAGGGTATCATGAAATGGAAAAGCTGCTTTGTTTCCAACGTAAAAATTAGGAATCATTTGGTAAAACAGAGACACCTATTGAATAAACGATTTATAATATAAGAAATGACAATCGTCATCGTCTTTTATTTTACTAGGTGCCTTAAAACTTTTTGGAGAACTTGAATGATTATGGATTTCGTTTCATAATAGAGTGCGCCTGCGCGAAGGGTTGAACAGGGTTGACTGCAGTACTGAAAGACATTTTATTAATATAAATACATAATAAATCTACAGAATAAATACAGTATCACTGTAGCATAATTATCGGATAGTTGGTGCCACAGAGGTATATGATTCGTATTTATTTTACTTATTTCATATGTTATGTGTACATTTAGTATTATAATATCCGTCTCACTGGACTTCGCCCGTCCTAAGTCAAATTATATGTATTTCCAAAAGAGCGAAAACTTCCATCGTCCAAGAGCTTCAAATTGAGAAAACTCTAACTTTACATTGAGACTCAATTTCTATGCCTACAACGAAAAATGAAGAAAACCTGGAGAGGATAATTTTAATTGGAAGAACCCAAGGAACTAATGCGCTGACGAGACCTTCTTGAGACTTGTTGAGGATGGATATATAACATATATAAATATTTTTATAAAATATAATTGTATTATGTTGTATAATTATAAATTATAAATTAAATAAATAAAAAAATAATATCGCTGTGAATTTATTACTGTATTTAAAATAATACAATTTTTATTGTAATAAAGTAACAATTATTTTTTTAAATAATTTACGTAATAATAAATAAAAGATTTTAAAATACAAATAAAGAGTAACATGATTTTGTAAAGTATATAAATATTTTCCGTAACGATACAGTATTTGTGAGAAATAGAGAAACAGAAAACGTCGGCGGAAGATTTGGCATGACCAGGTAAACTACCTACTCCCGCGGGGAAACGGCGTGATGGTAAGTAAATATAATATTTACACTGTTATGAACAATTAACAAAAATATTAATATGTACTCACAAAAAAAAATCGCTTTACGGCGATTATTTCTTTACCGCGATGGTTTGGTTTTTAATCCGTTATACTAATAATTATTTCGTTAGTTATAAAGTGAAAGATTTTCTAACAATAAAATATTCATGTTCAGTCATAAAAAGTATTCTTAAAAACTTCCATACATTTTTTATATGGATTTTTATGTAGGTAAGAAGGTAATATTTTACGTTAATACTTAAACTTTAAAAACACATAATAGTACTCTAAAATTACAAATACATGATAGGGTCATATAAACGACAGATTCTTTTTATCTAAAGACGTTGGTTAATCAAAAGTTTATAATTGTATACAACATATATTATAGTACATTGTGAAATTACAAAACTAATGTCACATTCAAAATCGCCCCATCATTATTTTTAACGTCAATAACTTTAGTAATCACGAATAACGCCTTCGTGTTGGTAATACGAGCGGGCTTCAATGTTATAAAAACGACTGGAGTCTATGGTTGAGATTAATTTAATTTTTGGCTCACAACTGTCAGATACGCGGTTTTCTTACTGCGGTAGCGAAGCTGTCAAGTATCCAAGATCAACCAAAAATTCAACATGTAACCAAAGGGTAAATAATTTGATTACAATGCAATCACTAGTGCACAGTTGACTGTAATTTGCTTTAACCTAATCACATGGTGATCAATGTTTTCAGAGAATGAGATTGTCTACTTTGATTTTCATTAAATTACTATTCTACAATTCTTTCCAACAGTCCTATTGCGTCGACTTGGGATGCTGGGAAAACTAACCATAACGATGGGTCACGGGAAAGCTCTATTCACAATGGAATGTGCACGAACGAGCATAGATTTGGAAATTATACCATATTTTCTAACATTGTAAATCTCGTTGTCACCAGCCAGCCCCGAAGAACGACGAACTCACGCTTAACTAGGATTATAAATTTAGAATGTGATTTTATTTAAATTAACCTGCGTTTTTTTTATTAGATTCCATTAGTTAACGTAAAACATCTTTTCATTTACCTTTCCCAGATATTATTAATACATTTTCCCAGTTTAGGATGAAGGTAGAATGTAACAAAAGATGGTGGGTATGCGATTATGAGGTGAAGAACCCCCGTTCTTGTGTTCTCCACGAGTATAGAACGTCGTTCTATACCCTCACAATATATAATACACAACAGAATAATCTAAATCTATACCTACCGCACGCCACTGTGTATTATACACATATATGGTGTTTAATCTGACTCCAGATTTGCTAGATTCATGTTGTGTCAACCCTGTTTCATGAATGTATTTTGTACGTACAAATTATCGTGCTCTTTTTATTCTAATAATATCGTTTTACCTTTCCCGCGCGAGTTCAAAAATCGAATATCAATTTCATCGCTGATTTAACTTTGATTGTACATTATTTTCATCTCTCATCGTATTGCCCTCTATAAAATCAGAAGACAGTTTATTTGATTTAATGACGCCAATTTGTTAAGATATGAAAGCATAATTTCCTTTCCTTTGAAATATGGTATTAAATTATTCAAAGGAAAACTGTGTGCTCTAAAATATTTTTGAGCCATCAGAAAAAAAACGACAGCAAGCTGAATGCAATGAAAATGTGATCATATGACAGAGAAAATAATGAACAAATTATGAGAATAAATTAGGTCACTCAAGTAGTTTGATAATGTGTGTTTAAATAATGAAGAGAGAATGCTAAGAAATATATATGACGCGTAATAGAGGACATGTGTCTAAATTTTGGTATAACCAGTTATTTACTGGAAGATGATCTTGTTAGAAGGTTAACAATCGACGAGCTTGGATGAGAGGATGTGTGAATGAGGATGGGCCGAGAGTTCCATTCTATCTGCCTACCCCTGCGTGAAAACGGCGTGGCGGTAAGTTAATTAGTTACTTATTATATTTGTCGACTAACAGAGTAACATAATATGTATACTTAAATAAAATAAAATAATTAATACAATGAATGCAGGATAATTATAGCCAACGATTTCATCATCATAATTATCTGCTTCCTGTGCCACTTTATGCCATCTCACTCCCACTTCTCCAACATTTTAGTCTATATTTTAAGACATTGAGAGTCCTCTAGGTTTTTGTTTCATGGATAGCTTTCAATAAAAATATTAATTTTCATCGATTATACGTCTTGAAAAATGGCTGGCCCATTACCTTTTATGATTTTTAGCAGTGGTAATGAAACATAACATCCAGGTTTCACATGTAGGTAATGATTAAAATAATGTGCTGGTCAAAGATTATTACTATCTTACTTTTAAAGTCATTTCAATCTTATGTTACATCACATATATATGCTATGCAACAGGGAAAGACATCTTCATTATTATCAGTTGTCATTACCGTCATCAGTAATCCACTGCTGGTTGAAGGCCTCCCAAGTGTCCCCTACTTTTCTCATTTCATTGTTAATCGCTGTCACGTGTTTCCGAGAAGTTTGATGATTTCATCATTCTGGCGGGTTTTAGGGTGGGCTTGTCGGCAATTTTATTTCCCTCGGGCACCACTGCACGAATTATTTATCTTCCGAGTGTTTCTGTTCTCTAAATATCAAATTCCTAAACGGCTTTTGCCCATTCAATCCGGAAAAATTCCATCATCAGAACACCGCATAGTCAAGAGAGCTGGACCATCTCGCCGTATTCTCAGTAAGAGCAAGAAAATAAAAATCGTCAGAGCAGTGACGACTCCTTGGTGCCGAGAATATTTACAGGAGATCATAAAATAATGAGGATATTATTCTGATACCACTCGACTTTGTCACTCAAATACGCAGTATAGTACTAGACACTAGTACAAAAGTAATTATCATTCACAAGGCCCAATTAGTCTTGTAATAGTAATACTCGTACTACCTTTTATATAGTGGCACAATTTAATATTGTACCTCGATACATTTTCACATATATTCAGTTCAGCGTTATGATGCGAAATATTGTATGCATCGCTTGCAGCAGTTATTGTGTCACTCGCGTGGAAAGGCAAAATAGACTGCCATATTAGTTGTATTGCAGATACTATAATATTAAATCTCTTTTTATGCGTTTTCCAAGTCATACTTATTGGAACCGTTCAACAGTTTCTTGCATAATGAACCATTGTACATGTTCGTAGCAGTGCCTAACATACTTCTTTAACATATTATTTATAATGAATTTGCTTTAAAGAAAATCTAGAAGAACTGTTTAAAAATACATTTTTTGTGATGTTTCTTATTTTTTATGTAAGTTATTTAAAAAGTATACGTAATTAAACAATGTTTTTTGGCGTTAGCCGGATGTAGACAAACTATTTATATTCCGCGACCATGGCCAATGCATTCGAAATAGATAAAACAGTAAAAAAGAGCGATGTCTAGCGAAAAAAACGTTCAACGTGAAAAGTCGGTTAGCATGCAGGAATATTCTGGTCCCTATAAAATTATATTTAATTTCATGCGTTTTTCTTGTAACAAAAAATATTTCAAGATTTCGCATCTTAAAAAAACAAAATAATGTGAAGGTTGCCATTGTCATATTTTACAAAATAAATATCAGATATCTCATAGAGACGAAGCTATTTTTATTACATTTAATGAAAAATATATAGAAATACGGTCCACGTACTAATATATATACAACTTTCAAAAAATGGATAAATATAGAGATTGCGGGGTAAGAATTGGTGAACGATATATATATATATATATATATAAGTGATCACTTAAGCTGATCACCGAAGACAGGTCGTAAGCCCTGTAATTACCGCATATTTCTATATATTTTTCATTAAATATAATAAAAATAGCTTCGTTTCTATGAGATATCTGATATTTAGTTAATAATAGTGCCATTGTAGGTAAAAACCCAGTAGTTGTGTGTTTTTCGATATATTAGTCAAATTTCTATTAAATAGGCCTACATCTTATAATAAACAACTGCTTGCCACACACCACTCTTATCATTTTAAATTATTTGGATTGCTCACTGTTTATGACGGCTTTCTATTGACTAGGTCGTTTTTTTAACACGAAATTAGTTTAACATGATGTCATATTTCAATCCCCTTGGTTTTACGTTAAATGATTTTCAGTATAGATGTTTTTCTTATTATGAATTTTGTCTTCTTGATATATTCTCTGCCAACGCTTTCATATCATCGACCGGTGGCATGCAATAGGTATAGATTTAGGTTATGCTGTTACCAATGATATTATACAATTATATGTAATACAATATATGTAGTTTCGTTTACCCAACGTATTTTGACAAAATAAATCCGTCGTTTATACGACCATCCCATGTATTTATTTGTAATTTTAGAGTACTATTATTAGTGTTTTAAAGTTAAATTATTATTATCCGTATAAAAAATAAATTGACGTATTTAAAAATACTTTTTATGACTGAACAAGATTATTTTATTGTTAGAAAATTCTTCACGTAATAATTAAACGAAATAATTATTTTTATTAAAGTTTAACGCAGGAAATAGTTCTGCCAATTGCTTTTTGTTTTTCCCAAATCAAAAACCAATTTATGCACCAAATGCATCTCAAGTGCAAAGAACGACCATGAAATCAACACGTTAAAAACAGTAATATAGTAAAATTCGTAAATTAGTAAAAGAGGAATTAGATACTTCAATGATTTGCCCGCAGTTGTAAGCCTTTCTAATCTTATTCTGTTAAAAAAACAGCATAGGTAACGACTCCATACAAAACGGATCAACCGAAAGGAATTTTCAATTCAGTAAATAGCCATAATATGACTTGAGTAATTCAGTAGCTTAAAGACATCACAGAGTAATGTGAATAGCTCGATGCGGAGAATACACGTGAGAGCCATGGGTGAGCCGTGGGAGCCGGTGAGATGTTGTAGTAGTTTTTAGAACTAATAAATTAAAGCCTTTACTGGCAGATAGATGGTGCTAATTGTAAAATAATATTACCATTTATATTAATCCAATTATTTAATTTATATTAGTTTCCCAGAATTTTTAGTCATGCACAGATTTTTTACTTGTATGCACTGCACGCCCCTGTCATCAACATATCGCTTTTAAAGTCTCGATGCTTATGGTCTCCAAGAAAGAGATCTATTGGCCAGTTTGTCATTGCTTTGATGGACAACGTGTCCGGCCTTTATATATATCGGAGATAGCCTTTATCATATATAGCTTTGCCATAGGTTTGTTGGCTCATTCCTTGTTTTAACGTACAGTATATTTAGTCATAGAGATCACGCGCCATATGAAGCCGGTTTCCATAATTAGTTCCATTATTATTATTTCCAGTATCATCCATGGTACAATATTAAACAAAATTTGAAATCGTAATCTACTGTGAGTCGAACTGAACCGAAAATATATTTTATTAAACTGTTACATTCAATAAGAATTAATAAACTAATTTAGTGGGGCTTAATGATATTAAAATTAAATATTTACATCATCGTAATACAAAACTGACATTCAAGTAAAAGTGCTAACGTCGGTCCGAAGAAGACCTGCCATAACCAAATACATCAGGTACGAAAAACAAATCATATTTTTATTTTATTATATTTATATTTTTTCATAACATTCTCGCACACTTATAATTTCAGTAATTGCGTGTTATTTCAGCAATTTCGTGTTATTTCAGCAATTGCGTGTTATTTCAGCAATTTAATTTCGAATATTGTCTTGTAGCATCGGAATTGTTGTTAGCCTATTGGTGTAGATCTTTTCTTTTAAGTAACTCCACAGAAAATAGTCGGGAGCCGTCAAATCAGGTGATTGAGAAGGCCAGTCGGATTATGTTTAGATACCACCCAGAAGTTGTCTGTGGACGTCTGCATTCTTGTTGATTATTTGGTGAACCTTCAACCTTCCCCAATTTCATTTATAATGTAAGAATGAGGCGCTTGTTGTAATAAATTAATTTAAAAAATTAAACATTTATTTTTATCAATCAACGTCCTTTTGTGGTGTAGAATATATACAGTTATATAATTATAGTCTCAAGAGAAGACTTTATAGGGTTGTTATTGAAATATATTTTTAATTGTGTCTAAGAACCATTTTTTATACACCCTTCTTAGCACATCATCATTTGAAATTTTCTCAGTCCTGCTTATTTTTTCCATCCTTCTCCAGCACACATCTCGAATGCTTCCAACCTATTTCTACCTAACCTATCTCTCTGGCTGATTTTGTAAATTTAACTAGTTACTAATTTAAAATACAAGCATAGATAAAAACAAAAGTATAAGTTGTGGGTAACTAATCAGAAACTACTTGTAAAACAAATTCAAAATGTAAAAGATTTGGTTATTTATAATATTTAACTTGCCATTAACATTTTTTCTTATTTTATAATTTCTAGTTTATCTAAATGTAAACCACTAGTATTTTTATGTAAAAATTTTAAACCCTTGTTAATATCAAAAGAGTGGCTTGTTTCCAAAACATGATTAGAGAATTCGGAATAGTTGTTGCTATTTAGACCTCTTAAATGCTCATTAATTCTAATTAAGTTTTACCTACATAAAAATGATTGCAATCATTGCAAATTAATTTGTAGACTCCCGATTTTATTTAAATATCCTTATTCTTTGTAAATATGAATTAAATATATTAATTAGAAAGGTATACATATAAAATCAATTTTATCGAAAAATATTGTTGTTGCGTCACCGGGATATCACAGACCGTCTGTTCCGAATAATTACAACTTCACAATAAGAATGTGTTCTCCTTATTCTTTGTCATTAGTGTAAAAAGCTGGTTGAAATTGATTTATTTATTTAATTAATTAATTAAAACTGTATAAACATTTTGATGTATCAATAGATAGTGGTGTTAAACAAAGTGTATTTCACATTATATGTATAATATGTTGCCACGAAGTAAGTTTGAAAATATTTCAGAAATATTATTTGTAATTATTTTTTTACACATTTTAGCATATTTGTGTGTAGGACATTTATGTACAGGTAGCTAGATTAATTTTACAGCCTTTCGCATATCCACCTCAACCCCCAAATGATATAATTTCTACCAGGGGATCATGTTATCGAGGATGTAAAGTGTAGAATAAAATCGCATGAAACTATTCAGAACAAGTATATAGGAAAATGATTAACGCCGAGTCATATAAATACACCGAAATCAGAAAAGCAAAATACTATTACTAAAATAAAATGTTTGTAGCTTGTGTAATACTGTGGTTCGACATAATTATTGATTTCAATAAATAACTTTCTTATTGTGAAGTTGTAATTATTCAGAACAGACGTTCTGTGATGTTTTAAATACTAATTTAATGTATTAATTATAAATATATACATTACACTTTTTTAAATTAATACATCTGTCGTTCCATTATTTGAAATCCATCTACATTATTTTTACGGAATCACAAAACTTTTGTGTAAACCGACTGCAGACGCCAGAATTATCAATTCATTTTTTATTAAATTTTGGACACATTGATACAACTTATATTATTAAAGAGAACATATTCTTATTGTGAAGTTGTAATTATTCAGAACATAGGTCTGTAATTTTTTAAATACTAATTTAATGTATGTATTTATAATTAATACATTAAATTAGTATTTAAAATGACTTTATGGAAATCGTGTAGATTACGCTCACGTTGATCACTATTATTTGATTAGACACCACAACAAACTTTCTATGTGCAAAAAGACGTACATAAGAAATAATTTAAATAATTACCTACTTATGTACACATGACAGGTACCTAACTAACTTACCATCACACCGATGGATAGGCGAGAGGATATAAAGCCACACACTACTGTCCTGCCACTCCACCACTCTTGCCTCATTCACTTCCATGCATCTCATCATGCAAGCTCTTCGGTTTTTAAAGCTTTTGATAGGAACGTTCTTCAATATTTAGTTTATCCGATCATGCCAAGTATTTCGACCTCTGTTACTGTTGCCTTCAATATTCGCATCATAAATTTTGTTTAGCGTCCTCCTCTCGATCACGCGTCCCATAATAAACACTTAGATATTAACAATATTTTTAGTATTCTAATAATTAATTTTTGCAGTTTATGCGATAGAAATAATACATTAATACCAACAAAATTTACTGCATTCTACAAAATACAATATTGTGTTATTGTGTGTACTGTGAATAAAAAATATATGCGAATATGGTTTTCATGCAATAGAAATTTCTTAAATAATTTATGAAACTAAAATTATATTAATTTGATAAATCAATAATGAAATGTTCAAGTTATAATATTAAATCATGAAATATCTACACGAATACTCTGCACATGGGTGACATCTGTTGGTTTCAGGTCAAACTAACTGATTGAAAGATACAATCGTGGACTCACTTGAAGTAAATATACATATTGTAATAATCAATGCATGTTTTGGAATATTCGAATGGATAAAATACATCTTGTTTGCTAAGAGTAACAACGATATAGATTTAATTTATATTAGAGTCATTATGTATAAAATGTCCGATTTCATAGTTAGAACTAAGTTTGAGAGTCGATTTCTGCTATAATATGTGGAATTTTTCATCAAAGATGAAGCCATAATATTTTTTGTATAAGTTTTTGTTGATGCTGTGATATGATGAAGAACAATTGAGAATCGAAAAATTAAAATATATATATATTACATTAACAGAGTTAAAAGTGAGGGTAATACAATCTTGGCGATTTAAGCCACATAGTCTTTTATATGTTCACATCACATCTGCTGTTTGGTAACTATAGCATGTTTTTGAAAGGAACATTTTGAGGTATATCTTTGGGCTAGTTTTAGAAAATGAATTTTGACGTAGACGCTACAATAACAAGCTCTATACTTTAATGAGAGAAGAATCTCAAGGTGAGTGCTCAGATTTTTTCGGACAAGATGTTTTCGGAAACAGATTTTTGCGGACACGATCTTACCAGACACTAACTATTCCGGACACTGATTATTCCGGACACTAACTATTCTGGACACTGCTTTTTCCCGACACTGACTATTTCGGATACGGTTTTTACGGACAATGACACAAAATACTTTTAATATTATAGATAGAATTTAAAGACAAATCTGTCTTAGAAATCCAAGAATAGAGAGAAATGGGTATCAATGAAGGACACTTCTTAGGCCAATACCCCTCAAGGGTAATAGCTTGACTCAATATTGATGATGGTGATGTATGATAAGATAATACTTTTGTTGCTGAAGTTATCTTGTAAAATGGGAATTCCAATACATCCAATAAGTTCTTTATAAAAAACTATATTTCTATAAATACAGATCGTTTGCAGATCGTCCCCCTTCATATTTTTGTATTTGGCCGTACCAGGAGTACATTCAGACGAGGAGAAATTTGGGTAAATGAAACACTGCAATGACAATTCAAAATGTAGAAGTAAGGAACGTTAAAAAAAACCTTTTTTGTGTACTTCGCAATCATTCGGGTGGATTGATTTGCTATTGCCTTTCTTACTTTTTTGATTATTTTGGCAAATTCGTGCCTGTTGCCCGTGCAGTTCGTGGAGTTTATACACGTAACGATGGTTTTTATAAATTTCATAAAAATTGACTTCTACAAACTAAACACAATAATGATAAATAGTTTATTCATACATATTAAATTACTCGCGGAAAACTGTCAATTTACTGAAAGATGTTAAGATGACTTCAAGTGAATCTATCATAATCTCTGATAAAGAAAAGTAAATTTCTTCAACAAGATTTAATTTAATAATCTCGAATAGCAAAAGAAAAACCCAACGAACTTTCATTCCTTTGTCATACATAAATATGACGCTGTCAATTATATTACGTGCAGTTGTCGCAAAAAACAGTAAAAGTATTTATGTTTATTTTATAAGAAATTAAGGTTATAAAATCCGATTATTATTGAAAACTTTTTTTAGTAATTTCGCATTTTTTATCACTTAAATATTTAATTTAGATTGTTTTTTCAGATATGCATAGCTTAAAGCTTAAAGTGCCATTGAGCGCTTTATACAAATTATCCAATATTATATTATATTTAAATTATGGACTACGAATATATATATACATTCTCAATTTATACATATAGAAATTACAATGTTTCTAACAATGCGGTATAAATCAATTTTTATATACCCCGTTGCATATTTACGGTCGTCTACCAGGATGACATAAAGAATGGGAGATGAGATTTACGTTCTGTGTTATGACGTATCGTGAAAATTACCACCCTGTGCAACAAGTGGTTCCATAGCGCAAGTGTTCAATTCCACGTGATTTCAAAGTTTAAAAGTAATTTTAATGGATATTTTGCGTTGGTTAGTAATTATATACATTTTACCGGAAATTTTGAATTACGTTAATTTAACAATATTGTTCATAAATTTGAAAGAAAACTCGTATACGTATACACAGTGTCAATTTCCTTTGAAATCAAGATGGACGTGTGACGTTTTTGTTCTGAAGATACGCTTTATAAATAAAAATATGAACAACTTTATTTCTAAAATAAATTAAATGAATCAATTATAATTACTGCGATATATTTTACGTATGTTAACCACATAAGCTTCCACACTTCTCGGTTGTTGGTCCACACATCTAGTGACAACTTTCAGATCTGTAACTCAATCTTACGATATATTCACCATAATAAATTGTCAGTGACGTCCCTAGGAAAAGTGCCGCCCTTAGGCAAATTTCAGAATGCCGCCCATGCTATCATTTAAAATGTGATATTGATCCTCAATCATTTTATTATGATTACAAAAATTATCTAAATAAATACTTATTTTTTAATTGTGTGTTGTCCTTTGAATTTGTATTATTTTATGACTCAGGCAAGGCTGCAACCCTTTGCCGATTTATGGCATATGGCTTATTGATATTTTATAAACATATGTAACTTATATTTAAGTGTACTCATCGGAATGTTTTCGTATAATTTTGAGAAATGGACTTTCAAAGTGTGCTTTAAATTTATTTTCAAGTACGTCGAACAGTATAATAATATAAGTATTTATATTAGATATGATATTTATATTCTGCCGCCATTTTGCCGCCCCTTAAAATTTACCGCTCTTAATTAAGCATTGCCTCACTTGTCTACACCGACGGGACGTTCCTGTAAATTGAATATGAAATATGGGCACGCCAGCATAAATACTATTGCAGTAGTGCACACCACAAATATATTTATGATCCATATTATTACTTCTGGTTGTATTTTGAAATACTTATTTTTTTATATTAATTATAAAACACAATTGGATATAATCACGTGCTTACTTAAAAAAATTACCTGAGCTAAATGCTAAATGTTTTTAATAACATTGTATATACAATATCATAAGAGATATGGAAGTTTTATTTAACGACTTTGGATAAAAGTGTCAAAACGTAAATTTGACGTTTATGGGTAGGGTGAGTGCGACATATAACATCGACATAAACTTTGAACTGTTCTCAAACTTCATAAGATTATGCTATGATTTTGATACAAGGATCATTAACCATTTCATAATTTAAGTCTATAAAAATCGGAATGTAACCTTTTAGGATAGCTGATATTTATAGCATTTTATTAAAATTGGACGAGTAGACGCATTTACCCCAAATTAGGAGTAAAAAAAAGCATCTAGTAGTATTATTTCTGACAAATTGTTAAAATAATGATAATATCTTTACTGATCTGCTTAATGAGTTATCTTGGTCCTTAACGACGGGTAAAACGTGCTGAGTTTCAAAAAAATTAATTCCAAAAAAACAATTGTTTAGACTAGGTAAGTGCGGCCAACAGTCTCATTAGATTATGTGTTCAGTGCGTATTTGAAATTCACTCGAGAATAGCACATTTACGTTGATGCATAATTATGAAAAAAGCTAACGATATATCATCCAATTTCATTAAATTATTTTTAATGTGAAAGATAAAAAAAACGGAATTTTGTACTGGATCACTACTTGAAAAAGTTTCCTTACAAAAATAGATGGGGGTAAGTACATCTACTCAGTAGTTGCACTAACCTCAGTGTATAATTTATAGGGTAAATATATCTGGTCTTAATAATCGTAATCCGCGGAAATAATCACAAAACTAATATATACATCACAAACTGCAACTCAAAATAAAGATATTAGGAAAACACATTCTTTTTGTGAAGTTGTAATTATTCAGAACAGACGGTCTGTGATATTTTAAATACTAATTAAATATATTAATTAGAAAGATATACATATAAAATCAATTTTATCAAAAAATATTGTTGTTGCGCCACCGGGATTCGAACCTGGATCTCTTTCCAAACTGGGCAAGGTGCATTATCCAACTATGCTACAGCGATGATATTTTTAGCGACAATTTTTCGAACCTATATGTTACCTTTTTAAAATTAATGCATCTCATCGTTCCATTATTTGAAAGAGCCATCTACCTTATTTTTACGGAATCTCAAATACCTTTCAGTAATCTGATCCCCGATTTGGAAAGAGATGCAGGTTCGAATCACGGTGGAGCAACAACAATATTTTTCGATAAAATTGATTTTATATGTATATATTTCTAATTAATATATTTAATTCATATTCAAAATAAAGGTACTTACCGAATACCAGCATCCTGGCACAAAAGAGTATCGATATATAGGAAAGATTGAAATAGTTGACATCAAACAACTGTCTTGATTTGAAGTAGTAAAACAAGCAAACTAGTCTTTGGATTTGCATCATATTTGGACTGTCTATTTAAATATTAATTTATGACATTTCTTAATAGATTGCAGAACTGGAATCTAATTTCTAACGTAATGAAGAGATACTTCCCCCCATAGATGCACTTACCCCGACTCACCTTACTGTATACAATATCACCGTCAACTCGGTAACGAATATTATATACTTTTCATAACATTTTTTTTTAATACACTAGTTTAAAGTTTTTTAGTTTAAATATTTACTCGCTAAAAAATCTTTTCAATAAGTCGGCGCTTTCTTAAATAATTCAAATTTTCACGTTTTTTTTACGAAAATGTGGGTTTTTATTATTTATTTATATCTGAAGTTATACACTGGATTTGACTAATTTTAAAGTATTAATTAGATAGGACCTTTGTACTCATTTAAAACTAATAAACTGAATGTATTTATAATTAGAACAATACAAGCATTATTAGATGCATTTTGTGTTAATATGATAAATTATTACATAAACGAAATATATTTTCATAGAATCTTTAAGCCATGATTACGGAGATAATTTTGCATTGATCCAAATTAGCAAAATGTTAAAAATTTAATTCAATTTGTACGACATATTGCTAATTTTTGAAGTATTTAAACACATACTTTGTTTTAGTGAAAACATACGTTTTTATATAATAATACTATTTAAAACCAAGTTTTAAATTAAAAACACAATTATCAGTTTTTAATAATATATTTTCAGTCTTATAAAATACGATAATTTTAATTGTCCATCGAACATTAATACGCCGTTCGATCAGCCCCATGACGTTCGTGGAATTCGAGCTGTCATTATTTTCGTTTATAATGTTGAAAATATATGTTTTCACGCATATTTTATCCACATTATAAATTAATACTGAACTTATTCACGTCATTAGTAGCAAATTTCAAAAATTATATGTTTTTTTACTGATTTTAAAGGAATACAACGTTTTATTGAACAAAGTAAACATTTTATGTACGTTATTTTTATGGATGTCGCAATTAAATATTTCGTTAATATATAATATTGTTGTATTTTAAATACAAGTTATCTGTTTCATAAATATGTAATTATAAAACAGACATATCACCAAAACACCAACGCGGCGTTAAAATCGATAATATTAAACAAAATAATAAATTGAAGCTGTCATAATAATTTTTAATTTAGAACATTGATTTAAGCGATCACCTAAATATATGTAGGTACTTTTTCTGATTTATACATATATATGAATTAGATACTTCGAAAAACAGTTTAACTTTCGATAGATTAATTCAAATGACAACACCCATTCCATAATATTAATATTAAAAACTAGGATAAGCCTCGAAACACGAGTAATATTTAACACTTGTATCGAATGCGAGAAAATAAACAATTTTGTTGTCATCTCTCTCTGATCAAACTCTCGCATGATTTACGTAACAAATAACGTCATTAATAATTATTTCTCTGGAACTAATAACAATTATCCTCGTCTTGAAAGCATTTCTAATTCGTGTAGAATTTATCGAATTTCAAAATGGAAAAATTAAAGCTCACTCCAAAAAGCATCCTCTGGTACACAATGCAATAATATAAGTTTTTTTTTGCAGCTAATGTCTCAAAAACAGTACTTCTTTAACTAAATATATGTATGTATATATGTATCTATATGTACAGACTATTTTAAAAAAATGTTATCAACTATTTATCAATATTTTTTTTTCATGAGCTTGCTGTGATATATTGAATCACACGCCATTAACAAAAATATACAATACTATTTATAGATAATGAATACATCTACAGCAATATTCAATATTTCAAGAGTCGGTGGAGTCAAAAACAAAATAATAAAATAATAATCTTTTGGTATTAAAATGAATTATAATTTGCATTTTTAGCGTGCGAGCTCTAAATGTATAGGCATTTTGTGTGACATTTATTTGAGTAAAATAATTAAAATGAAACTTGTTTTTATCTTGACTCACTGTAAAGACCATTATACAAGAGCTTTCTGAGCAGTCTCCATGAACGCTGAGATCCGAAAGTTCTTCGGGAAATTGATAACAAAAGTGAAATTATATATCGTTGATTACGAATGAAATGTGTCTAACAATTTGGCAAATTGAGTTTTTACTTTTTCAACGTACCTTATCAATGTAAAAATAAATAAGTAATGATTAGAATATATTAGTGTTACGTACTTGTCTCTTATGTATGTACGTCTTCAGTGTACATCTCGTAATGTTAAGATCCAAGAAATACTCTTTGTAACAATTACACGTTTATTACAATAATATATAATTTAGTTACAAGGTATATAACTAGTACAAGTCAAACGATAAAGTTGATGGACATGCAAAGAGAGATCCGCGCCCTGACGCGTGTCGCCCTTTATAACCCCGCACACATGCCCCGGCGGTGCGGCATTCACACACATACACTCACACACACAACTATACAATTCCAAGGACCAATTAGATTTTAGATAATTAAATAATTATAATAGTGACTCAATTATAAAATAAACCACTATATCTTATGAAAATTTAATGCATTTAATCCTACTGGCAGACAAGCAATCGGCTATTGCCATCGTTTCGCGGCCAACAGTAGCCGCCGCTATGCGGCCAAAGTCTCATCGGCTATCGCTGATTGCTTGCTGCTAGGCCTTGCGGGTGGATATTTTGGACGCTGTGTGTGCAGAAAAAAAAGACTTTTTTCATAATAATAAAATTAATTTTTCAGACAGATTGATTATATTTATGTTCGTGAGTAGTATGATGCTGGAAGTATATTAAACCTTGAGAATGATACAGGCAGCCAGTGTTCCGGTGCGCCAATATGGTGTGCGGGTTTGCACACGATTTGGCATCAAAGCGTATACAAAAGTATATTTAGCACGCACACAAGACTTTGCGTTCATGTGCCGTCTTTTACCGAAGGCTGACGATATGTTGATTTATCCTATATAAGATCACCAACATTTTGGACATTGGACTACTATCTACAATTTGACAGTCAAGATAATCTATTTCTAGCTACGCTCCTGCCGCCTTAAATCTTCCCCTTGCAGAATTAATTACGAAAAAAGGTGTGCGAAGTATGCAGCTTTCCTTGATAGATGTTATTAGTTCTCTTGACTTAATTGTTAATCTGAATGTTATGTGATAGGCCGATTTTGTTTTGCCGCCATTTTGGTTTGGCAGACATTTTTCAGTTTGTATTATGTAGTCGTAGAGAGTAGTTGATTATAATTTATCGTGTAGCACATAACGCCTCACCAACATGTTGAAGCCATTAAAACATTAAAACACAAATCTGACTTTTGAAAACAAATCACCACGCGCAATGAAGCCCATTTCGACTTATCGAGTTTTGTTAATAAACAAACCAGCCGTTATTGGGGCACTAAAAATTCTCAATTGATACACCAACGACCTTTAAACCCACGCAGAGTTACTGTATGGTGCCCATTGTAATCCAGCGGAATCATTGGGTCTTATTTCGTTCGGGTTGCAAGAGGCAATGCTGTAAAAACTTACTGGTGGCCAAATCAGGTCGATTAGGCCTGCGACACATGTAGTTTCAACAGGGCGGCGTCACCTCACACAGCCCGAGCTGTGTTTGAAATTTTGATAAATGAAACAATATTGGTCTGGAACATAAAATTCACTCTGTACATCTTAATTAGTAATATTGTTAACCTAGTCTTATTTTGGTAGCGTAATATCTTATTTTCTCCCCTAGCGCATAAATAATTCAATAGTTAAAATTGCATACAATATTTTTTATGTGCTCATCGTAATCCAAACATAGAAGGAACATTGCAGATAGCTATTGTTGTTTACATTTTTATTATCAATAGTGCTTCCTATGTATGACGGGCTCGTGGATGTAAATTGAGGACAATTTGTTCAGAATTTTTGATTCTTTCTCTCCCAGTTCTTTGATCTTTGTCATTGAATTCAATATTCAAATGAGACACAAAAAAAAGTGTGACATTTTTGTATGCATGTGTATGGACTCATTTATAGCGATCAGTCAGACAGACAAACAGGTTTATATTTTGCTCTTTCATGCACCGAAACATGATAAAGATATTAAGAAACGAAGGTCCTGTGCATTTATATGATTTTAATTAAAGTCATATTACTGTGACATTGATAGCTTGGGATGGGTTATAGATTACTGATTAAGGGAGTGAATAATTCTGGCGTTTAGTACTGAAATCCCCTGAGCCTGTACACAGGGTCTGTCTTAATAAATAAATGCAATTTTTTGGTTGTGAAAACGATCTTAGATCTCTCGTGTGCGTCGTTCTCAAATAGTAATATTTTTTTTATTTTATTAACTAGCTTTGTTTATTAATAATGTTCTATCCATAATTTATACATACTGTAGTCTTCGAATTCAAAAGAAACAAATTGGGCTACGAAAGGAAAAGCGACGATTCTTTCGAGACGTTAACGAGATGTAAAATACGAAAATAGTATAATTAGGAGAACAATAAAATTGTATCAATGTGTCCAAAATGTAATAAAAATGAATGGATAACTCTGGAGTCTGCTATTAGATTACTAAAGGTATTTGAGATTCCGTAAAAATAAGGTAGATGGCTCTTTCAAATAATGGAACGATTATATATATTAACATCAAAAAAGTAACATATAGGTTCAAAAATTTGGCGCTAAAAATATCGTCGCTGTAACATAGTTGGATAATGCACCTTCCTCGGTTTGGAAAGAGATCCAAGTTCGAATCCCGGTCGCGCAACAACAATATTTTTCGATAAAGTTGATTTTATATGTATGTCTTTTGAATTAATATATATTATTCATATTGAAAATAGTATAAACAGGGGAAGTATACATAAAAAAATATTGTATATTTGAAAAATGTTACATATATGCAACTATTTTAATATCGGCCCTACTGGGCTTGGTCTATGCTAAGAAAAATATTTAACATTTGATACATAATCATTTTTTAATAAAATTAGCATATGGTAATGGTAAACAGAAACATTTGTACATTTGATACATTTTTGAGTATTTGTCGTGGCAGGCACAAAAGAAACAGTGAGAGACTTTATTTAAATAGAGACTAAAAACGCACCTTTTCAAAAAATCATATCTATTAGCTCAAAAGATTTTTTTTTATTTTAAATATAAAAATTGTATAGAACTAAACAGTTTATGCGTGAGTGCTCTTGAAATAAAATTTAAATAATACTTTTAAAATTAGCAATATTAACTATGTGGTTAAAATTCATATTTTTATTTGTTATCATTGTTTTAACAATTCTGGTATCTATAAACTTAGTTGAAAGGATTGTGCTGCATTTTATATTAGTAAAACGGGTAGAAATTTTAATTTAAGAGTAAAGGAGCGTTTGAGATGTTTGAACAATAGTGAGTTTTCAGAATTTCTAATCATTTAATAGAAAATGGTCATGGTTTTGATAAAAAATTGGGATTGTCAATTTTGCATATAAACGGTGTTGGTCACAAATTAAATAATTTGGATCCGTTGGAGATAAATAAAGCGTGTAAAACTAATCAAAAAATTATAAACAACCAACTAAATTTAACTACGAGTCCTATTGTAAAACTTTTTCCTAAAAAATATTCGAGTAAATTTGTATTAAGTAACAATTTGAATTAGTTAGTATTGACATCCTGAAGAAGAAAATTGTATTTTTAGAAACCGGTAGATGTATTTAAACTCAATTAAGTGGTTAATAAAACGAAGATAACAAATAAAAATATGAAATTTAAATAAATTATCCAATGTTATTATTATTTATGTGTGCGCGTACATTTAGATTATAATTTGTCAAAAGGTCATAATTTGATTAAGGTGATAATATTTTTAATTTACACTTTCCTTTTGAAGATTTTTGTGCGAACTATTTAGACAATACAAATTTAAATGGTTTGCAGAAATAAAGACAAATTCAAAATTTAATTAAATGTCTCGATAGACAACGAAGTCGACGATTCAAGATTGATCACCATTTTATAACGCTGTCTTTTTTTTTATGCACCATAGTATGATGATAATATATGCATATGAATCATTTAATTTAATTTAAACAAATAGTCATAAAATGTCCAAGGTCATATCCAGTAAATATTAAATTCAATGACTAACCATCACGCCATTTCACAACGGAAGTAGGCACAGAGGGTGAGTGCAATAATTTTCTTTCTTGATACACAATTCTCGCCTTATCCACGTTCATACATTTTTTCATAAAAGCTCGCCGATTACACATTTTCTCTCGCTTGCTCGTACACTTTTGAGGTCTTAAACAGAAACATTTTCTTATTAATCTGGTTATGCCAAGTTTTCTCGGTTCCTGACGTCTTTGATACTAGCCTCATATACTTTATTTCCTCTCTTCATTCATACGTTCTACATGACCACAGCCCTAGCAGCGATCAGTTCTTAATTCTACTCACTGCGCTACAAATAGATCTATATTCGCTATTAATTCGTCCATTCTTTACACCATCGTGAAGATGACTGGTAAAAAAGATATAACTATAGCAGGTTAACTGTCTAGGTTACCAGCCATTACTCGAAGAATTACAAACAATCGGTTAGCAATCATCGTTAAAATCGAGCACATTTAACAGCTATTACATAGCGGTTAAAATAACGACGAAACCATCACGATTCTCTACTTTGTCGTACATAATTTTTCTTCTATTTCTCTACACAACCAACCACCTAGGTGACCATTTCCTAATCGTTACACTATGCTAAAATTAAATTTAAATTTACTCCTAATTTGTTACATAATCATAAATGGATTTGCAACACATATGTCACATAATGATCTCAATGTTATGGCATTCAAGCATCCCAGGATTCCTGGTATTAATTGCACTGTCACCAGTCCTGATTAAATGCCAGACAAAATACAAACAGAAAATTTTTTTTTTATCACAAAATGACAATTTTTGTTATAAAAAAAAACAATTTATTGAATATCGATGACTTACTTTAATAAGTATAACTCATTGATAAAATATTAATAATTCAGTGAAATAAATTGAATTAAAATAAAAATTTCCGGCCGAAAATCGGATCCCAGTCTGCTGCGTGACAAGCGGGCATACTAACCACTGCACTGCCGACAAGCGAAGGAGACATCAAAATAAATGTTTAAACTCTTTATTAAATGTTCACCAGGGAAAATTATTTTCTAAATTAACATAAATATACGTTATTAAGGAGACCACATTCTTATTGTGAAGTTATAATTATTCAGAACATAGGTCTGTGATATTTTAAATACTAATTAAAAGTATTAATTAGGAAGATATATATATAAAATCAATTTTATATATTATCACATATTATTGGATTACTCAAAAGTATTTGAGATTCCGTAAAAATAAAGTAGATGGTTTTCAAATAATGGAATGATAGGTATATCAATTTGAAAACTAAAACATATAGATTCGAAAATTTGTCGTCAATGTATTGTGTGCTGTTGCGTAATCGGTTAATGCACATTCCCTGGATTGGAAGAGATGTAGGTTAGAATCCTGGTAGCAACAACAATATTTTTCGATAAAATTGATTTTATATGTATATCTTTCTAATCAATATATTTTATTTGTATTTATAAATATAAGTATTAAAACTTGTCGTTAAGGATGTATAAACTATAAAGTACTTAGGTAGTATTAGATTCTTAGATAAAAAAAAACATTTTTTTATATTTATATGACAATTTGGCACCACAACCTAAGATAACATTAGAAAATGGTAGAGAGCTCACATGGCGTGTATGGTAGCAGGATCGATATTCGGCAAATTTCAATGTATAAGAAGGTGCCTGGTATCTATTACGAAAGTAAAACATCACGCCGTTTCCCCACGGGGGTAGGCAGAGAGGATAGAGGATAGGATATTCTGTCCCGACACACAGTTCTCGCCTCATCTACATTTATACATCTTCTCATACAAGTTTGCCGATTATTGTGGCTTCTAACAAGACCATACACAAATTAAAAGATTATATGTATACAAAAGTTACGACATTTTACAAAGCGCTATTTCTATTTCTAACGCAGTTAATGTGACACATTTTGAAGGGAGACCTCGAACATAATCAATGTTGAAAAAATTCAACTGAACCGCACATTAAAAATTACGTACATTCTATATTCGAATTCCAAAAATGTCGATTCTATATCCGAATGCAACTAGATTCTAAATTTAAATGCAACTTGTTCGCCGGAATACAACTAGGACCCAAATATCTTCTACAGCACCGACCGGTTGTTGATGCTGCACGCATACCACAAAGCCGCCTCACATTCACACATATTGTATTCACCGCCTGCGTGTAGTAGTTGGCAGATACGGACTATGAAATTTTGAAACGTGCATTATACGTTTTTATATGATATAATAAAATACATATATTTCAAAACTATAATATTTTCACGTATTATGTAGGTATAACATTTTTTTTAAATATTTGTTAAACATAAATTTATTTAAAAACAACTTCATTAATTAAAAAAATATATATGTTTGGATGGCTCTTTCAAATAATGGAACGGTTAAATGTGTTAATATCAAAAAGGTAACATATAGGTTCGAAAATTTGTCGCTAAAATTATCATCGCTGTAGTATAGTTGGATAATGTACCTTTCCCGGTTTGGAAAGTGATCCAGATTCGAATTCTGGTGGCGCAACAGCAATATTATTCGATAAAATTGATTTTATATGTATATCTTTCTAACTAATATATTTAATTCATATTTTATATAAAATATTATTACAGAATATTTTTTAATATTAATTTTTAACCAAATAAACTCTATATATTTTTTATATTGTAACTGATATATTAACATTGTTTCAATTATTCTAGAATGTTACACTTTTTTTCAACTCTTTATCTTTAAAATTTAATTAACTACTTGTAGAAATAAACATTAACTTACATTTTTGTCCATCTCATAGACATAAAACCGGGAATCAGCAAAATAATAATCTACAAAACTGCATATTTAACTCAAATTATCCGAACTCCGTTTTAGAAGGTTTTGGAATTAGGCGCTACAATTGACGAACGTGCGTGAAAAGATACATGAAAGCGAACGAGGATAGTGATGAAAACTATGTATGTGAGGGTGAAGAATGAAAAAAGTAGGAACGAATGTACTCCGTATCCATTTGCAGCGTAGACGATAGATTATGAAAGGATCGATAAGATGGTTTGAGTACGTGAAACGTTTGCCAAGTTTTCTGGAGATGATGGGAAAGAAAGTAAGCGAGGCGAGTGTTAAAGGCATTAAGACCAGAGAGTCTGACATGATCACATAAACCAACCTGGCATGAACCAAGATCTAGCATGATCTGATAAACCATCCTGGCATGAACAAAGACTGGGCACGATCCGATAAACCAGCGCGTCTAAGAAAATGCATGGAAATGAAACGGCGTGATTATAACATAGTGAGTTAAGAGATTTATGATATGACATATCTTACAAACTTATACAAAATGTGACAATTTGATCATAGACTATAGCAGCCCGTGTCCCATATACAATTTTACACGTATTTCTATATACGTTTTATTATCGAATTAATACAATTTTTACTCAAATTAAAATCTCTTATATACACAAATAAATTTTGACAACATGTTTATATTAATTAAATACTTTTCAGTAATAAAATATTAATTCAGTGTCTAATTAAAAATATTTTTAAATTATCCCCAATTCGTCCCCTTCCTGCACCAATTGTTGCCAAGCGCATCAGCCTCCAGAGAAGAGATGGGCAACGCGCATTATTGTAACAATTTGTGAGTATATTTTTATAATATCTCATAGGTACATACAGATATTTTTTATATAATATTTATTGGAAAATATACATTGTAGTTTTTATTTATTTTTAAGTAAATATAAACATAGCTGTCAATATTGTACCGCTTTCTATATTGCTAAAAAAAAGGTCGAAGTTTTAACATATGAGTCAAAAATCATTTAAGATGTTTAAATAGTAATAGTTTTTCAGAATTTTCCAATCACTTACAAGAAAACGATTATACTTTTGCATATTAATAATGTTGGTCTTAATTGTATAATTTAGAATTATTAGAAATAAATAAAGCTTGTAAAATTAACCAAAATATTATAAATAACTAAATAGTTTTAACCAGTCCTATCCTAAATTTTTTTGTCGTTAAGTTAATTTTCACATCTTTAATCAATTTGAGTTAGGTAGGTCCTAGATTTTTTTTTTAATATGTATAATTAATTTAATCAAAAATTGACTTTCAAAAATATTAGAACAGTTTAACATATGGTTTAAGTTAGTTTATTTGACATCTTAATTAAGAAAAATGTATTTTCTGAAATCGGTTAGTGTATTAAATTTATTTCATAAAGGTGGTAAAGAATAAAGTTATAAATAATTTACATTAAATTGAATAACCAAAAAAAATATTAAAAATGTGAAAAACTTCCGTATTTGTTTCAATAAAAAAAATATTCTTTGTAAATACTATTTCTTACCATTGCACTATTGTGACCATGGGAGTAGACAGAAGATGGGGCGCTACACTTTTCTATGCTCGTCAATTATTGAGGCTTCTAATAGGACCATATATCAGTATCTGGCTTATTTGGTTTTGCTAAGTCTTCCGCAGACGTCCCATATTTCTGGTGCCATTAACACCCGCATTACATATTTTTCATAACTAAACAATTCCAACGCGTCCAATTTTAAAAACAAGGTGCAGACACTTCTCAAAAATAATACTGTTTTTTGTCTTTGTTGAAATGTTGGAGTTAATTCTTCGGTTCAGAAAAGCTGAAATATCTTTGTTTTTAATGCCAATTTTATTTTTTCAGTTAATTTTGTAAAGCAGACTAATACTAGGCATTATATAAAATCGGTTATACATTGAAAACATATTTGTGTTTAATTAAATTATTACTACTTCGCGAAAGCTGATTACAGCTGAATATTGGAGCTGCGAATAAGAATTGTTCGATGTTACGTTTTCTTTATTCTTCTGTACGGCGTAGAAAATTGAACTATTACACTATTGTTTAAGCCTTGGAAATGAGGAAATACACGAAAATTCAGTCTCCTGGACTGATAGAATAATTAATTAATATACTTCGGTCACACAGTGTGTGGGAATGAACGTGATAGTAAAAATTAGAGAGAGTGAACTGTTCCCCCTCTCTCGACCCCCTTCCCCCCACCATTCTCTACTCTTCATTAAAAAATCGAAACCGGTTGACGTAAAAAACTCACAGTAATTTATACAATGTTAAATATAAAGAGGTTTTTTTAAAGGTTTGTTTTCCAATTGCCAACACTTTTTTCAGCGACAGTCAATTTGACAAATGACAGCTGATTTGTGCCCAGTTTAGTTTACCATTTAACCATGAATAGACTTACGCCTGAATAATGCTCGAAAATTGTACAAATTTATTTTGAAAACCGTTCGCGAAACTTATCATGCGACACGTACATTTTATGGTCGACATAATCGTCCACCCGAGTAAGTAATTCGAATAATAATGGATTGTTTTCACACCACGTATACTCTAATTAATAATATGCATCCGTAGAGATGTCGTACAGTGCGCACCGAAGAAGCTGTTGCTGCAGTGGAGCGTAGTATTAAGGAGGACTCGAATGAGTCGATTCACCATCGTGCACAGCAATAGATTCATGTTTACTGAATTTTTCGTTCCTCGATTAAATGGCATTAATGTGGAAGAACTGTGGTTTTAACAAAACGGCGCAACATGTCACACAGCGCGCACCACAATCAATTTATTGAAGGAAACATTCGATGAGTGCATAATTTCGCGCAATGGACCTGTGAGTTGGCCTCCAAGATCGTGTTAATTAACAACTTTGGATAATTTACTGTAGGGATATGTAAAGTCGCTAGTCCACGTAGATAAACCAGAGACGATAGATTACTTGGAAGCCAACATTCGTCGCGTTATTGCCGATACACGTCCCCAGCTGCTCCAAAAAGTGGTCGAAAACTGGACTTCCAGATCGCGCTGTATGCGCCAGCCACGGCGCCTACATGTGCGGAATCATATGCATAAAATAATATTTCCAATAAAGTCAATACCAAGGCCATTACCACGATTTTTATGTCTTCTATTTCATTTTAAAGTTATATACCTCTTAAAAAAACATTCTTTAGATACAATTTTCTAACTAACATAACTTACCATCGAGCAGTTTTTCCTGCATTGGTTTTAAGTGCTTAAGTTTCGAAACAAAACCTTTATTTTGAAAATTCGTAAAAAAAGGTTGGCTCTCCCAGCGTAGTGCATTATGCACCTCGGAGATTTTTCGCCGCAGCTCACAGTCAAAACACAATTTCAAGGTTACATGGTCAGCGCATGTGTGAGTGAGCGGCAGTGTGCGTGTGTGTGTGTGTGCAGTGTACACGCGGAGCAGCTGAGATTTCGGATGCATGGACCAAGCTAAGGGCACAAGATGCACTTTGGAACAAAATATTTGTTCAGCGTTTTACTAAATACAATATCAAACCAACTGTCCAAATTTAAAAAAAAGTATTTTAATTCTATAAAAAAATACGTGTAATTAAATGATATTGATTACTAAATCAATATTCTCTCTAATTTCTTTCTTTCTTGCAAACAAAAATAAATTAAGGACAAAATAATTCATGGCTAATTATGATAATATAAATTCTTTAAAGAATAGAAAATGCTAAAATATTTAGTATTACCAACATATACGATGGCGGTGAAATACGACGAGACGACTAGGTAAATCATACACTGGGGGATGGTTATGTTAGAAGCCTCAATAAACGACGAGCTTGTGTAAGAAGATTGTGTATGAATGTAGATGAGGTGAGAATTGTGTGTGGCGTTCTATCCTATATGGTTACGCCCGCGTTTTATTCTATATGGCGTGATGGCAAGTTAGTTAGTTATCTACAAACAAAATATTTAAAAAATGAGCATTTATTAATATTGTTCCACTAGCAATTTTGGATTTCTTTAATGGCAATGAGATCGAATCGTTAACAGACCGATCATCTTGATTATCTTACATTTCTTCCACCTTTCCAAGAATTACTACTTTTTTAAATTTGGCAACATGTTTAATGATGAAAATATAATGTATTGTGAATAATTTATTTTTAATATCCTCATCTTCCAAGATAATAATAATAATAATAATAATGGATAATTTGTATAGCGCCATTTTTGTAAAAACTATCACCTCAAGGGCGCTTTACACATAAACTGTTTATAGTTCTACAATTATCTTTATTTTTTAAAATTAAAACTCGTAATTTTCACTTATGGAAATGATTTTTTGAAAAGGTGCGTTTTTAGTTTATTCTTAAATAATGTCTCTGATGCACTGTTTCTTATAACGGAGGGCAAAGAGTTTCACGCTTTTGGGACAGCCACCGCAAATGCTCGTTCACTAAATTTAGACTTCTGGCAACTGTTGGTCGGTTCTACAACCCTTCCTGCAGCTAAAGTAGAGGCTGACCAGAGAGTTTGATGTCTACCATTCAAATTGTCTGGGATACAGAGGCGCCATGTTGTGTGTCGTCTTGTACATCAACCAGCACAATTTAAATTCAACTCTTTCACGGAATCGGAGCTAATGTAGTTGATGTAAAAGGGGTGTTATATGAGAGAATTTGGAAACTCTATATATTATCCGTGCAGCCGCATTTAGAATAAATTCCAATCTATCCAGCTGAAACATTGGCAGGCCAGCATAGATGTTGTTGCAATAGTTCACACGTGACACCACAAATGCATTTATAAGTAGACGGGCTGCCTCAAGAGGAAGATTACTCTGAATACTTTTAATCTGACTCAGTTGATAAAAGCATGCACTGACAGTTTTACTGATTTGTGTATTCATTGAAAGATCTAAATCAATGTGCACGCCCAACAACTTAACTGCAGATTTAGCATTCGCAGACATTGATTCCTGTATTAAGTTTTGCCTTCTAAGTGTTGCTGTCCATAGTAATTCTGTTTTGGATGGATTCAATGTAAGTCTATTCTGTGCCATTCACTCGCCTATTTTATCTGCGCATCTTGCAATTTTTCTTTTTAATACCTCTGTCTCACCCGGCTTGCAGAAAAAATAATTTTTCGTATCGTCTGCATAACAGTGGGGCCATAATCCTGACGATATTATTATGTATTCTATGTCTTTCGTATATAAAATATACAATAGTGGTCCGAGAACAGATCCCTGAGCTACCCCGATGTTAGAAGTAGATGTAGGGGAGGTTGAATTTTGAAATCGCACCGATTGCGATCTATTACAAAGATATGATGAACATATTCCATGGTTTTCTCAAAAATGCGCCTTCAATCTCTAAAAATGACTAAGTAACAATAGTAACTAAGTTGTTTTAAGCATAATTAGAGGTTTATTAGGTTTTTTATTTCCTACGTATTATTTAGAAATGCAATGAGAAAATTATTTTCGATTAACTAAAAACATTAAATTACAAAACCGCAGCTGTATATATTATTTTATTTTATTAGTTGACTCTCTCACTATGATATCGTAGATACAAGGTACATTTTGAAAGATCAAGTTATATATTTTTAATTTATTTACATAATTCAATTGTTTGTATGTTCTTGTGTATATTTACCTCAGCACGAGCGAATCCCAGTGAGGCAGATATTTAAATACTAAATGTACACAGCATATGTTATAAAATAAATAAATATTTTTATTAAAAATTTATAAAGTAAGCCGACGGGGGTAACAGCTCCACATTCGTGTTTTGAACATGGGTCGCTTCCCTGTAACGTGCGCCTGGTGACATCCCTGCTGAACTCCAGCAACAATCCTTCCATGTTTATAATATCCTGGTATCTGGAACACCTCATGGTATCCCGGACATAGCTGGAAGTGCAATCGATAAATCCAGGATCCTGTTAGCTGGTTCACCTGCACACTTGCATACGAATGCCTTCGTACTGGTGTGTAAAATGAGACGAATGGATCCTCAGCTACTTTATGGGTTCCCTGTATAAAAATCTATTTCTAGGAACTACTTTTATCGGTGGAAACTTGTGCGGTGCACAATTAGTTCGCTTTAATTACATTACATGTACATAATGTAATAGTCTAATTAATAATTATTTAGTAACCATTTAATATTAAATATAATCATATATCAAAAATAGTGTAACACGTCAAAAAAAATTATGCTACGAACAAAATTCTCACAAATAATTCGTTATTTTGATGAAAAAAAGATGAAAAAGAAAAATAAAACTATGTATTTAAATAACACTATTTATTGACAGCCAATGTCACAGAAATAAATATATAATAATACTTAACTACGTACGTACTCTACTTTCACCGTAAGTAAATAGAAAGTGGAAGCCAGGAGCGCAGAAATTCAAATAGATATAGTTTTGACATCCCTCCTAGGGTTAAAATATGAGAAAAGAAGGAAATTAATAAAAAAATCAGTTTAGGCAGCACTGATGGATTGCATTGCGCAACTATTATTTTATCCCTTTACATTTAGTGGCCTCAAAATATAGACAGCTTACCTATTTGTTGAATAATGTCTGTACTAGACTGAATCAATAACTGCATCAACTCATACCTCGGCTCCTCACACTACCCATATTTCCTGCACATGAGCACTGCAGCTTGGGGAGGTCTTTCAAATAGATACGTAACCAAATAAAACGTACCGGTACAATCAAAATAATACAAAAGTTTATATATGGTTTTATACCAAATCATATAGAAACACGTTTTCAATACACCCTCAAACCAATATTATCAATGCAGAATTTCATCCATTCTCTTCAGTAGAGTCTGTATCGGGATTCCAGAAAAGATGGTGGATAAAACAACATGGGATATCGGAATACCTGATTCCTAACGTCATTTGATACAATATGAGTTACTTTGTGGTACAACTAATATATTTTTTTATTGAAACAAACTTTATTCTGTCGTACTGAACGACTGGTTTTGATTTTTAACACGACTATTGCCTCTTACTTGGCGCAGGAATTCTCAGTTCAATACATACATGGTAAACAATATTCCGTTTAAGTTTGGATTGAGATGTGCGCTTCAAAAGTTTATTATGTAATTTTAATACCTTGGACATATATTCCATGAAGACAGACAATACGATGATGACATAGAACGACAGAGAAGACGGCGGGGTGTCACCGCATTTCTACCGATGCAGTAAGGAGGTGAAGAGTATCCTGTTTAAGTCGTGAGCTCTGGTCAAAATACAAGCAAGTGGCGTACAACCGTCTTCAAATTCAGTACAACTCATACACAATACTGTTCGGGTTGGCGTGTTATTGTAGTGCATCTACAATGTTTGCTGAATGCCGTGTACGTGGATTCGTTCCGCTTCTGAGATATCGAACTGCTGGCGTAAAGCTGAGGCTGGAGTTCAGCACTCAGCACCAACTCTCTAGTGCAAGCGACGCTCTCACAAATAGCTGACTCCCTGACCAGAGACTAGCAACGACTACAGAACAGTTACAGATACAATAATAGCCGTGACTGAAATGCATTAGTTAATATTTTGTTTATACTCGTATATATGTGTGAACTTTTCTTCAAAGAAATTAATAAAAGTTGTTTCGATGGACGTTTGAGTACGAACAAGTCTCATGTACAGGTGTAAATAAAATATTTTTTTGATTCCTATTGCACACACAACTTGCATCCAATTTTATTTTCTCGATCCGTGTGCACACCTGGCATGTTGCTTTTGTAACAAAAGATGCCGTGAGCCCTTAACTTAAAGTCTAGAAAGAGACGGAGATAGATACCTGGGTTAGGATCAACATAGGCTCCGTTGCAATACGTTTGAAACATTTTTTTTGTCTATAAGAACAACACGATTGGTATTTTTTATGTATTTTTCAAGGACAGTAAATTCACAATACGGTCGGATATCTGTGTGAGATGTATCAATAATTTACCAATACAATCAAACGCAGGGACCGGGTGCATTGTAAAATCTCATGGGAAGTAATGTTTTTGCTGCAGCATAAAGGTGTTATTTTTTTTTCTCTTTTGTAATCAGGTCGATTCAATACGAAAGAAGTGAAGTTCATTAACTTCGGCATATAATCAAGGCTGGAGAATATAAATATTTTTAGATGCTCGTTTATTTATATGTATTGTGCATTCAAATGTTTTAGATTCCGTGTAATTTGGTAGTAAAAAGACACATTGCAATGTCTAAACTGCAATAGGTCAACTCTACGAGTCGGAGTGTTGGCCGAGTATGGAGAAATAGACGGACTAAATGGACTGACTATTCAAATTCCTTTTAAACCAAAATAAGTTATTCTAAAATAATTGAATTACCGTGAAAATTAAATTAAATTTTCGTATTTTTGTTAATGTTGATCAGAACAGTAAGATAAAGAAAGAATTACTTAGGTGGTTTGGTCATATGGAACGGATGGAACGGATGGTAAGAAAGATAGAAGAATTTGAGGACTTGCCACGACCAGGTAAACCATATGCTGGAGTATGATCACGTTGGGAGCCTAAATAATCGGCGAGCTTGTATGAGAAGATGTATGAGATGAGTAGATGAGGCGAGAATTATTTGTTAGGATAGAAGAGTATGGTGCTAAATCCTCTCTGTAAGTTAGTTAGTTGACCAGACAGGCCAAAATTCAAAATTATTTTAAATATACTAAAAAAATGGAATTACCGTAGATATTTTATTTGATATTAGTATTAAATTAATGTTAATTTGAAATTAATCTGTAAGCCATTTTAAAATTGCATTTGGGTTATCTATTAATAAAATTATAACTCTTCTTCAGTCCATGTGCTCATGACTGAGCATCGTGGTCCTCTAGTCTGCTTCAATACTGCGAACTGCTCGCCTTCACTCTTCGCGATTCTGGGCGTTGTTTAGTGTGACTCCCGTCGTGTCTCGTGTCCTTCTTGTTGGAGGTCGACTTTTTGCCTTACGTCCTTGTATATTTCCAGTGATCATTAGCTGATGACTAGGATAGAGAAGCATACACGCATCACAGTCCTGTATCCTGTAAGATTTACATCATCCATATAGTTTCATAAAATTAATAATTTACATTTTATAATATTTCATTTCATTATTTTTAATATACAAGTCACAAAATAATACATAATACAATAAATTAATTATTATTACAGAACCGCATTGAATTATTTACATACGCTTGAACAAATGTTTTTAACAGAAATCTATAAAAATATTAACACATTTTTATTTCTGACTTGTAAATTTAACCGATGTTAATTATTTTAAATATTAATCGTATTTAAAATACTTATTTAAAAAAGATAGAAAAAACACCCCTCCCAAAATTCCCAAGATCGATTTCCTGTTTTTTTACCTTTCTCCATTTTGTTAATAAAAATACCTGGGTAGATATAAAATAACAGGGGTGGGACTGCTTGCCTGGTCGTGTGGGTGTATTGTAAACCATCGCCGTTGGAAGGGGTAGGCAGATATAACACACATTTTTTTGTGAAGACAGATAATTTAATTATATTTATCTGAATACAAATTAAATGAATCGATTAGAAGGATATACAGAAAAAAATGATCTATCGAAAAAATATTTAGTTGGTATCGGAAATTGAACCTGGACTTCTTTCTATCCAGTGAAGCATGTTCACCGATTTTGATATAGCAATCGAATACATTATTGACAAATTTTGAACTTTTATTCTGTAAATCAAATTTCAAATTCATTCAAATATTCAAATTGATACATCTGCTCGTATTATTCCATTTTTAAAAGCAATCCAATTTATATTACGGAGAATCTCAAATACCTTTGAGTAAAACTCGATAGGAGACGCCAAAATTAAATGAATAAACAATTTTTAATAAATTTGTAAACTTTAATACAACTTATATGTATTATTGAGGATAACAATTACCACAGTTTTAGAGGAATTGGAGAACGAGCTTCACCGGATAGGAAAAGGTCTAGGTTCGAATCTTGGTAGCAACTAAATATTTTTTCGATATATAGATTTTTCAACGTATCTTTCTAATTTATTAATTTAATTTGTAAAATACTACAGGACTATGTTCTGAAAATGCAACTTCACAGAAAAAAAAGTGTTTTACTTAATATATTTATCTGATTTTGGCTAAGATTATATGTATCGATTATATATAATCATGTTTATGATTTATAAGTAATAATAAAAAATTAAATTCAATTGCTACAATGAATATTAAAAATTTAGGAAAATAAACTTTTAAAATAATTGGATAAAGACAAGTCAGCAGATAAATACATATTTTGGAATATACTATCTCAATTTAATAATGCTGAAATATTTCGAACATGCCAAAGACGTATGGGTGCAATACAGAGACTGGAGGTATAAAAAAGAGTCGAAGGAAGTCACCAATTAGACGGACAAAACTCTGAAGAAGACTCCAACCAATGGCTCACTTGAAGAAGCCATCAAGAGTGCTGCAGATCAGAACAGATGGCGCCGAATGGTTCCGGAATTGAATCATTAAATTCTAAAATAAAATAAAATAAAATTAATGATTGGGTTTTTATGTACGCTGTTTAAAAAAATAAATTACATAATACAATATAGCATATATTAAGAATATCTAATGCATTTATAAATCTCAAGTAACTAGACAACTTTTAATGCTTTATAAATATTATAAAAAAACTTGTAATTTTATATTTAGTAAAATAATGTTTTTAATTTAAATGTCATGGAAATTTATGGGATGTAGCACATTTTATTTATAATAATTCATCAATAAATAAAGAAGATTGGACATCATCAGTTTTGAAAACAAATCCGACTACTTTGAGTTGTGGAAATATTTATGTGGATAAAGGGATGTAAGGGCCATACAAGTACAAATATGATTTTTGGAATACTTATAAGCATTATAATGAAATTGTATTTTTAGTATAATAATCACTGATGCTTCAAAGATGTACATCATAAACTATACGAGTTAATAAATTAAGTTTATGGAAGTAAACTACTCGTATAAATTATATAATTAAATGGTTTAGTAACTGTTTACTCACAATCCATCCCGGCTCACAATGACAAGCAATAATAATTATTTTTTAGAACACATTCTTATTGTGAAGTTGTAATTATTCATAACAGACGGTCTGTGATATATTAAATATATTAATTATAAAGATATACATATAAAATCAATTTTATCGAAAAATATTGTTGTTGCGCTACCGGGATTCGAACCTGGATCTATGTTCTGAATAATTACAACTTCACAATAAGAATGTGTTCTCCTAAAAAATAATAAAGTTGTATCAATGTGTCCAAAATTTAATAAAAATGAATTGATAATTCTGGCGTCTGCTATCAGATTTACTTAAAGGTATTTTGAGATTCTGTAAAAATAAGGTAGATGGCTCTGTCAAATGATGGAACGATTAAATGTATCAATTTTAAAAAGGTAACATATAAGGTCGAAAAATTGTCGCTAAAAATAGTGCCGCTGTAGCTTAGTTGGATAAAGCACCTCCCCCGGTTAGGGAAGAGATCCAGGTTCGAATCCCGTTAGCGCAACAACAATATTTTTGGATAAAATTGATTTTATATGTATATCTTTATAATTAATATATTTAATTCATATTTTATAATAATAGTAAGTATTGATGGATCAAAACAAGGTGATAGGATAGCCTAAATCAGGTCTATCCATTCCTGGCGTTAGCAATTGGCGAGAAGCAGCTTAGTATAAAGACCGGTGGAAGTGGATTGTGTACACTGAATTGACGTAAGTTTGAAAAAAATGAACGGAAGATTTTTAACAAGTGAGCGGCCGCTCACCACTCATCTTAGAGGGAACACAACTTCCTGCGCGTGTTTATCAGGTATTCTGCCATTGCCCTCCTTCAAAATTTGATCTCTTTGATCGCGCGAGATCTTGACGGTCACCCTGAGTTTTCGTACCGCCCACACACAACACATACGTCTGACTGCGTGTCCTTACACTGGGCATGCAGTTAATACATACAAACTCCGAACCATCTAAGTAGACTATCGTTTTTTAATTATATATGATATATGAATATAATAATTATGTTCGGAATCACAAAAATTCAAAAAAATACTGTTATTCCACCTTACTTACTCTCATTAATCCAATTTTTAAGTGAGAATAATTATTTCATTGCCACATATAAAAAAAAAGTATCATAACCCATAGGTGTCTCTAGTATGTCACTCTGAATAATTAAACAGTAGTATATATATAAAATAGATTTAAAATTATTTTCGACATTCTTTCTTTTATTATTTCTCATTAAAGGCCGGTTGTGTAATCAGTAGTAAATTTTTACTACAGTATCTTTTGACCATCGTCCGTGGTATAAAACGTTTGTGGGTTGTTCGTACGTCAAATTTACTAATGTCAAAGTAAATACTTTGGAAAGGTGAATAATCATCAAATACATATAATTTTATGCTTCATTTGTAGCTTCATTCACCCCTGCGTTCGAAATCTGTCACTTGCTGTCAAAAAATGTCCGTAAATATAAATTAAACAGCGAGATAATCATCGGCCAAACTGTCATCACTAAAATAGCGGGATATTGAATGATTTATTGTCTCGTGTACTGCAACTTTCCAAGTATCAATGTGACAAATGACTTTTGAAACATCTGTGCAGGGTCTGTCATTTTTAATTAAATATTGACGATTTTATTAGTTGAAAAACTTACTATGTTGGTGTAGTGTAATCGGTTAATATATTTCTCCGGATAGGAAAGGATCCATGTTCGAATCCTGGTAGCAATGTTTTTGATGTTTATTCGATAAATTGATTTTAACTGTATATTTTTCTAATTGATACATTTAATTTGTATTAAGATAATGTTTTGTTTTATTAAATATTTTACATATAAGTTTCGTGTCAAACTGTGTTGTTTATAACATTACAACCTTTACAACCTTTATTTTAAAATAAATATAAAACTTTCAATGTCTAACCAGTGGACGGTCCACTAAGTTAAGAAAAACGCTCCTCGCGGATTCTGTGTTCCGGAGAGAAAAATCTTCAAGTGCAAGTGCACTCGTTCTGTACTGGGTGCATTTTGCATCCTATGCAGTACCAGGGGCATTGGCGCTCATATTAAGTCTCGATAGCCAGCCGAAATAGGTTGAGACGTAGGAGGTTGCGAGGCCGACACGCGACGTTTTAGAATGTAGAGGTCACAGGTTCGATTTATCATTCCGCGAACCAGGCTATTAATACTGTTCGCTAAAACCGCTTGTATGAGAACTATTCATCTCTTGAGTAATATTAAAGCTAACTCCGAATGACGTCATTTAGTAAATTAAATATTCTAATATCAGAGACAAAGAAAACTTTTTATGCTCAAACCAAAGTAAATATGTCACCAAAAATGTTAAGGATAATAAAATGTTTGCTGTCCCGAGGCATAAACTCGAGACCTTTTTATTACGTGTAGTATGCTCTCGTCGCTCAGACAATCATTAATCGTGTCATTTATCTTACAACAATGATTTTTTATTTATTTAGACTATATTGACATACATATCTTTATTATAACAGAGGTGAATATATTATAATATAACATAATAAACATAAGATACAAGTCTGTGTTAAAGTAGCCAGATTTTTTGTGCTGTTTTGGTATTATTTAAGATAAAGATTCTATAGAAATAAATTATTATTTTTTAAATAAAAATGTAGTGGGAGTATTGAAGAATTAGTGAATTATTAGTGTAGGCACTGTATAATGGTTATGTTAGAATGTTGGATAGTCATGCTTCTGATTGCTCTCTACCCGATTGGATCATATATTGGTTTCATATTTTTATAATCTTACTGAAGTTGAACGATTTACAGTTAGTACTGAGTAAGTTGTACAGTTTCGGAGCTAAGAACATGTAGAATGATTCATTTATTTTATCTAGTAAAATGCCTCATTTTTTATAATCTCACAGATTTAACTTTGAGTGAAACGTACTAGCGGTACCAGAGCTTCCGGTCCATTTGTATAATTGGAGTATTGATAAGCAACAAATTTTACAATTCAATAATATATATATATTTTTAATAATCACAATAATTTATTTTCCTACAATTGTATTGCTACCGGCAAAGGTGTTTCATTAAAAATGTACATATATAGATTTCATAAAAAATCTCTTGAATTTTTGCATAACATATATATATACTCCTGACATTTGAATATTTATTCATATTTAAATAAATATTATTTAACAAATATTAAGCTACAGCGACAATATTCCGATGGCGCAACAACTATATTTTTCGATAAAATTGATTTTATATGTATATCTTTCTAATTAATATATTTAATAAAAAATATTAAGCTACAGCGATAATATCTCGGTGGCGCAACAATATTTTTTGATAAAATTGATTTTATATGTATATCTTTCTAATTATAATATATTTAATTCATATTTAAAATATTAAGCAATTATTTGGCGTAGTAATTGACAGTATGTATGAATATATTTAATCCATTTGGCTGCGTACTATGCGCAAATTTTCACGCGTTTCATTCATAAAATTATCCGGTTAACGAGAATATAAACCATTTCGCATTTATGCGTTCCTGGTCATTTTGTTTATTAATTTGTTTATCACTTGTTAATGAAGTTTTGAAATTAATCATATTATATATATATAAGTAAGTGCAAATGGTTATTTAATAAAACACAATTTACCTCCTCCCCCAAAAAAAAATATACCAGAGTAATTTCAGAAAAAAATACCATGATGAATACATATTTTGTTCAATACTCGTAAATGTTTAATTAACGTTTAAACTTACTTACCATCACGCAGCTTCCCCTCGGCGGTAGAGGATAGAGCGCCACACTCTTCTGTACTGACACACAATTCTCGCCTCATTCATATTCAAACATCTTTTCATACAAGCTCGCCGATTATTGAGGCTTCTAACAGGACCATCCTCCAGTATCTGGTTCACGAGCGTCCTCTCATTTTGCTGCCATCAACACTTGCGTCATATATCTTCCTTACCGTTCCATATGACGTGATCCTTTATTAATATTACTCACTGTACTAAGATCAGCTTTACATTTTTTCTTTATTTCTTCATTCTATACTCATAATAAATTGATCTTTCACATATACGCCTAAGTGATCTCATTTCAACTGCATTCAGTCTACTTTCGTTCCTATTCTGCCAGCTCCAAGTCTTACTTCCATACATAAATGTGTCCAGGACTCCACTGTGAACCGCTAGTCTTGCCTTATATTATATTAGCTATAATTATATTCACTATTCACTTTATTAGTCACCCTCCTTTCGATACATTTCGCAGTCTTTCCGTTTATATTGAACATATTTCTCAGATACCTAAACTCGTTTATACACCTTTTAGAAATTCACAAGTTCGAAAATTAAAATCACCGTACGATAAAGTACTTATTTGCCTATATGGTATCTAATTAATATACAATTTATAAAAAAAAATAGTACGTGCATACACAGAGTATTTATAAAACAAAATATTTTTTTAAATGCCAAAAATATATTTTTGTTTCAATGAACTGTACATATAACACACATACACACACAATACAGTTAAACATAACTATGATAGTCTGAATTGTACTCACCTTTTTTTTAAAATGACACAGGGACACATAACACAGGGATTTTGTAATAGTTTCTGCTGATATATTTATTGTTTGAATATAATCTAGAGACTCATTTCTTATGAAGCGCCTTCTGATATTTTTACCATCAAAAACGTTCATTGTAATGCTATGCAGTTTGCGTGGACATTTCATTTTAGGCGTTATTTGTGTTTGTACGTAGAACGGGCAATTAATGTTAACATATTACAGAATATGTTTATTCAGCAGATATCCAAGTAAATATTGTCACGAAATCTGCGTTATAAATAGTATGTTAGAATGTTTCGAAACATTTTTGTATACTCTCACTTTTCCCTTGTGTTTTATTTTTACCTTTATCAGTTAAGATTTTGGATTCCTCAAGTATCGGTTTTAGTAACTCTCATACGCCGAGCATATTTTCATCTCGCTATCTCCTTAATAGACAGTGGTATCACATTGTCAGGAAATTGTGTGAGAAAAATAAATGTAAATTAAATATTGGTGACTTTCATGCACGGAATCATAACTTAATCGATTACAGCTCTCTTCCGGCAATATAAGGTTCTGGGTTTGAGTCTCGGTGATGTCGATATTTTTTGATATATTGATTTTTTGCGTACTTCTCTAAGACCCGGTTGTATGATAAGTAGTGAAGTTTGACCACAGTACGTCTTTATTATAGTAACTTTTTTACCATCGCCGGTGATAAAAAATATTCACGGGTTGTTGGTACGTTAAATTGACTATTGTCAAAGTATAGATAAAAAATCTCATCTCACAGCGTGGCAAGACAAATAATCATGAAATGTGTTTTAATTACTTATTATAATTTCAAATTAATACAGCTATACATCGTTCCATTATTTTTGAAAGCCATCTACATTCTTTTTACGGAATCACAAATACCTTTGAGTAAACCGACTGCAGACGCCAGAATTATCAATTCATTTTTATTAAATTTTGGACACATTGATACAAGAGATGTATTAATTTGAAAAAGTGTAACATATAGGTTTGAAAATGTGTCATGAAAAATACTGGCGTTATAACACAATTGGTAGTGTACTTCCCCTGATTGGAAATATAGATCCAGGTTCGAATCCCGGTAGCGTAAAAACAATATTTTTCGACAAATCTGATTTTATATGTATATATTACATCAGTATTTAAAACATCACAGACCGTCTGTTCTGAATAATTACAACTTCTCAATAAGAATGTGTTCTCCTTAATTCTATTCATTTAATTATTTATTTATAATATAATAACGATGCACAAGTCACCAATGGCCGTGCAGCGGCTACTATTGACCTGCAGGGTCTAGCCTGATGAGACGCTGACCACGCAGCGGTCGACACAATGGCCAAATTGCTTATCTGCTAGTACAAATATAGTTTAGGGCTATAAACAGTTTTTTTTTACGACAATGGCGCTATAAATAATATATTATGTTATTATTATATGTAATAATTGTAGTAGTAGAAAAAAAAGGTGCAAAGACGACAGTTAACCGTAGCGTAATAACTTCAAACCTATGAACTATTTGATGGGGCACATTTACAAACTATATGATGACACTTAGCCAACTGCCGCCCGACGGGACCTGAGAGGAACGAGGGTATTAACTACATCTTATCAACTGCATCTACAACTGCATCACTCAGTTTGCATTGCAGTTGTGGTAAAATTCAACAGATGTCATAATTTATTTAATTATGTTCTCGCAATTATATAGTTTACACGTGGAATTCTTGTTGTAGTGTGACTGTGTCGCTAGAAAAAAATCTGTGTTGATACATGCGATTATTTTTAATAATCGGAATAATGACATTCTAACAGAAAAGCAATTGCTTGCTTCTAGACCCTGCAGGGGGTTACGATACCTGCTGCGCAATCAGGATTTCTATAGAATCTATTTTTCAATGCATAAAATATCCCTTATTATATTGCTTTAGCAATGCATCAAGTAGCCAATACTGGCATAGTTTCTTATTATATATGTATATATATATGTACTATAATATAAATGAATAAATATAAAAATATTAATTAGAAAGATATACATATAAAATCAATTCTATCGAAAAATATTGTTGTTGCGCCACCGGGTTTGGAAGAGATCCAGGTTCAAATTCTGTTGGCGCAACAACAATATTTTTTGATAGATTTGATTTTATATGTATATCTTTCTAATTAATATATTTAATTCATATATAAAATATGAAATAGCTATGTTCTGAATAATTACAACTTCACAATAAGAATGTGTTCTCCTAATGAATAAATATAGTAAATAGTATATTTTAGTCAATAAGTGATCGAGTAATCTTAACCAAGAGTTATTCACGATGGCAGCTGTTAAAAAATATTCGGTCGCAGTCTTAGTACTTCATTTCAAATTGAATATACATTTTCATACTGAGATATAATACATTATAAATAAAAATGGGTAGCAGAAAAATATTCAGGTACGCGGACGAAACAACTTTGATCGCTACATCAGAAGAATAAATAAATGGCTACACTATGTCGCATTGAAAAATAAAGTAATAAACTAAGCGTTCAGATAAATAAGAAAAAAACAAAGCTAATGATCATTGATTATGGTAACCAACTTTCACAAAGAGATGCCCTTCCAGACCTTGAAATTGTCAAGGATTTCAATTATCTCGGGTCCATAATCACTGATGACTGTAGTTGCGATCCAGAAATTAAACGACGCAAAGGTATGGCGAAAAGTTATATGTCCAGACTTGACAAAATATGAAGGTCAGTACTAAATGGTGTGGATTTATAGACCCTGAAAGCAATGGAGAGAATACGGATTGATGCCTTCGAGATGTGGTGCTGGATGTTGCGTATACCATAGATGCACGAATGTCTCTTTTCTGCAGGAATTAAACATCAAGAACAGGCTCTTAATCATTTACCTGAGATGAATTATTACATTTTTTGGGCATCTTGCATCATCTTGGGACGATACCGGAAGAACCCTCACCCGTCGTATCTGGTACTTTTCTGGTGACACATCTAACGTAAGCGGCATGCCGAGAAAAGTGGAGGAGAATAAATAAGAGGGCGAGAGTTTATGGAGATCGCAATCCTCAGTCATGAGGGACCGAGTGACGTGGATAACTGTAATAAAAATGCCTAATAGATTTAACAAATGCTGTCATAAGCTAGGATTTTCGACATACGCACTGTATGACATACGGTTGACAATAAAGATAGAGTACACTACCTACCAATTAAAACTAATTAACTTTTTTCGTTTTTTTGGGAATATATGTATATAATATGTTGACACAAAGTTATTTTGCAAATATTGTAGAAGTAAAATATATTTATAAAATTGTTTTTTATATGAATACGAAGCATTTTAAAACCATTAAAAATGTAATAATATAATCAAAATTTATTGTTAACATTTTGATTACTTAATGAACACAGATTTATTTTTGAAACCGTGACTTTGGACCCACAAGAAAATCTATTTTGTATATGTACGAATATTTCTGGCTCACTAAGTACTAATTTGATGGTTTTCCGTCTTTCAATTAACGCCTATATTATCTTAATTATTCTTCAGTTTAGTAGTTTAATAATAGTACAAACGTTTTATCTTAATTATTGTTATAAAAATATCTACTTTAGCTTAAAAACATGTAATGTAAATGACTTATAAAAACTCACATTTTCACTAAAAACGCGAAAAGTCGATGTAGTTTTGAAAGCAGCCACTTAAGGTTATATTATAATGTATTTCTACTTTACATATTACAGTTATTAAAATTGATACATTGCACGGGTAACAATAGTATTAAATATGAATTAAATATATTAATTATAAAGATATACATATAAAATCAATTTTATCGAAAAATATTGTTGTTGCGCCACCGGGATTCGAACCTGGATCTCTTTCCTAACCGGGGAAGGTGCTTTATCCAACTAAGCTACAGCGACATTATTTTTAGCGACAATTTTCGACCCTATATGTTATCTTTTTTGATATTAATACATTTAATCGTTCCATCATTTGACAGAGCCATCTACCTTATTTTTACAGAATCTCAAATACCATTGAGTAAACTGATAGCAGACGCCAGAATTATCAATTCATTTTTATTAAATTTTGGACACATTGATACAACTTTATTATTTAGGAGAACACATTCTTATTGTGAAGTTGTAATTATTCAGAACATAGGTCTGTGATATTTTAAATATGAATTAAATATATTAATTATATATTTAATTCAGGTTCGAATCCCGGTGGCGCAACAACAATATTTTTCGATAAAATTGATTTTATATGTATATCTTTATAATTAATATATTTAATTCATATTTAAAATATCACAGACCTATGTTCTGAATAATTACATCTTCACAATAAGAATGTGTTCTCCTAAATAACAATAGTATTGTTTTGAGTACTGGTGGTCTACTGCGCGGGCTTTGAACATTACAAAGCAGTTATCGTTCGGGGAATATTTTGTTTACAAAACAGAGCCCCGAGTGAAGAGTTATTATTAATAAATTAGTTCGACATAGTTTGAATAACATTTTCTCGGTACGTAGATATTTATGCTTTATAAAACACATCATTGCGCTTTGATTTTCAGGCCGACCAAATACAAATTTTGTTTTTATCAAGCCAATATCGTAGCAATGTTCGTGATTGTGCCATACTAAATAATAATAATAATGGATAATTTGTATAGCGCCATTTTCGTAAAAAACTTTCACCTCAAGGGCCCTTTACATATATGTTTTTTAAAATTAAAAAATCGTTATTTTCACTTATGGAAATGATTTTTTGAAAAAGTGCATTTTTAGTTTCTTCTTAAATAAAGTCTCTGATGCACTGTTTCTAATAACGGAGGGCAAAGAGTTCCACGCTTTTGGGCCTGCCACTGCGAATGCCCGTTCACTATATTTAGACTTCTGGCAACGGCCGATCGGTTCTACAACCCTTCCTGCAGCTGAAGTAGAGGCTGACCTGAGAGTTTGACGTCTACCATTCAAATTGTCTGGGATACAAAGTTCTTGAAGATATAGAGGCGTCATGTTGTGTGTCGCCTTGTACATCAACCACCACAATTCAAATTCAACTCTTTCAGGGAATCGGAGCCAATGTAGCTGATATAAAAGGGATGTTATATGAGAGAATTTGGAAACTCCATATATTATCCGTGCAGCCTCATTTAGAATAGATTGTAATCTATCCTGCTGAAACATTGGTAGGCCAGCATAGATGTTGTTACTATAGTCCACACGTGACACCACAATGAGTAGACGGGCTGCCTCAAGAGGAAGATGTCTCTGAATACTTTTAATCTGTCTCAGTTGATAAAAGCATGGCTATAGTACTGAAGTGAGAAAAAAGTAAATAAATACATTATACTTGTGGCCATATTTTATTCAGTACCTATTTGAGTTGAGCTAAACCTTTATTTAAACCAACATTTGTATTTGATTGTAACGATGATTGGTTATTGATAATTCATAATTTCGACCCCTTAAAATAACAAGGATCCAACTAACATTTTGGGCTAATTTGAGTTATTGCGTGAAATTGGTTCCAAATACATTATTCTTTATTTCTTCCATACACACCTATTTAACGGATATTAAAGAAATAGCAAAAGATGAAAGTTCCAACTGTATAAGTTATTGATTTCAATTTATAGATCATTATTGTTAATTTACAATGTTTATTTTTATTTTTCATTTCCCTCATTTCACAGTGTTCATTGATAATACTGAAAATAAGTTAAGACCTTAAAACTTATCATATTTTTATACTCAAAACAAAATATACATGAATATATATTGAAATTCTGAGCTTATTATCTCAAAACAGTGTCAGTGTCAGATGAAACGTTGTTATTCTGAGGGGTCGATTTGGCAAGCATTTGTGCCCATTATTATAAAAGTGGTCTACGTCAAGAAATTGAACAAAAATAAGAGTTTATTAATTGTTTTGCTTTATTGTTTTAAATTAATATAATATGATGTAAATTGTAATAATTGTGAAAAATTGGAAGCGATGTATTCAGTGTATTGACACGAAGTTCAGCGGTATTCCGTTTGTGTTTATTTTGATAAAAGAGTAAGTCATTTCAACCATAAATTGATACATGCAATATTTATTTGTCGAAATAAATTATAAATCTAGTAGACTAAATCAATTTTGAAACATTATGTAGTGTAATTTAAAAATATTTTTTAATCAATTCAAACGCAACGAATATCTCGAAACGAAAGAAACATGACTTATACTGCTTTCTTCATAGTGAGTACAATTACTTAGCGGTGCACTAGATACTAAACATTCAAAATGTGCACGGAAAAGTATTGAAACATGCATAATTTCATTTATTTCTCATTTGAACATCAGATACATTCTGACTACTGAAGGCTCTTACTACAGTTTATAAGTATAACTCTGGAGAAAAAGTTCCTCTGGGAATTATTACTTGGGTTACTAGTGTAATTAAAGCTACAAAAACCGGCAAATCACTTGGACATGACTCTCTCAGCGTTCTATCCTATCATCTATCCCCGTTCCTGACGACACTGTTTAGGAACATAATCAAGCATCTATACATACCTACAGATGTGGGCTGCCAATACATTAACAAGGGGCTCGCTTAATATCAGACCAATTCGTGGTATTCTAGGGAAGAGGTGGATTTTATTAATCATACTCAATAATTATTAAAGCAATGGATGTTATGATTTATTGGGGAGGTTCTTAATCTGGGGGGTGTTTGTCAACAAACTTCAAACAATTCAGGAACTCAAGAATAATATTCATGAAGTAGGAAATTTGGAACACGTAACTTCACGTTTATTAAAAGAAAATTAATAAAAAATTGAAGTGTTTGTGAGAAGTAGTTAGACATAATTCTTAAAAATATCCATAAATTATTTTTTCTAAAAAAATAAATTATAATTAAAATTATTTGTAAATATGAATTAAATATATTAATTAGAAAGATATATACATAAAATAAATTTTATCGAAAAAATTTTTTGTTGCGCCACCGGGATTTGAACCTGAATCTCTTTCCAAACCGGGGAAGGTGCAACATCCAACTATGCTACAGCGACGATATTTTAGCGACAAATTATCGAACCTATATGTTCATGTCAAAAAGGTAACATAGCTTTACAAGGTTGTAAAAGTAAAAAATATATTGCGAAAACACATTCTTATTGTGAAGTTGTAATTATTCAAAACATAAGTCTGTGATATTTTAAATATGAATTAAATATATTAATTAGAAAGATATACATATAAAATCAATTTTATCGAAAAATATTGTTGTTGCGTTATTAGGTGGATAATGCACCTTCCCCGATTAGGAAAGAGATCTAGGGTCGAATGCTGGTGGCGCAACAACAATATTTTTCGATAAAATTTATTTTATATGTATATCTTTCTAATTAATATATTTAATTCATATGTAAAAAATATATTTTGAATAATTATTAATCTCTTAAGTAAATATCCTCTAGTTCACTAATTATTTTGTCACCGAAAATTTTTTCATGTAGATATCAATTAATAAATGTACGACACATTTTGCAGAATTTCTCAAAATGAAAAATTTCGATTGTAATTTTTTACTTGTACGAATATAAAAGAAATTAAGATGGAAGACGTTTTATAGATATACAGGAGAATCGATTAGTATTTTTTTTTACTTTTTAAAAAATTTTGATACATTTCCTTAAATTCTGTGCTTATTTTAGTAAATATGATGTTTTTAATGATAAATTGAACATGTTGTTTTATATATATATCGCTGTATGAAGAATTTCATCAATTTGTATTTCTTCCGGAAAATACTCCCGTCGAACGGTTTAAGTGGAACTAGTTTAGAACCACACAATCTGATATGATACGATCTTATTGATGTGATGTTTTTGAATATATTTGTATATGAAACAGTGAAATTGAAACATGAGTAAAAGAAATAACAGCAATTTGTTTTGTTTTATTAGAATATATTTCGTTGTACAGCAACACCCCGACTTGCGTCATTTCGATTTACATCGAATCGTACTTATGTCGTCTGTATACTTTAAATAATATCGTTTTTTTATAAAAATTGTGGTTTTTTGTATGGTGATTGGTGCCGAGGTAGATTGATCACAGGTTCAAATCGATTTCAATAAAGACAAGGTACACACATACATGCTGTAAATCAATTTTCAAGTGAACAATAAATTATAATATTGTCAAACTTCCACTGCTGAACTTCTCAAAGCTCTATTAATTTCACAATAAAAAAATTACAATTCGAACGAAATGTCAAGAACATATTATATCATATTAGTATAGAATTGTATGAACTTTTCTATGTCGCCAACTGTAGAATTACCTTCTGCTTAAAAACTTAGGAGCATACAGTATCTATGTAGTACTTGATTTTATATTTATTTCAAATGTAATCTTTATCAATATAAGAAGAGTGAAATATATATATATCTCAACTATGTAAAAAATCTTATTGTTTTTTAATAAGTTGGCCAAACTGCTTTCATTGTTTACTAAATACTAAAAAAGTAATTATTTTAGTAGTGTTATAAATCGGCAACTATTTTTATTAACACTGAAAAGAATATATATGACGTGTCTGTTATCCTATTATATTAATCCTGCATTTTTTGACTGATGTAAACGAAATTCTGTAAAGCTACTGTTTATATTTGTATCAAAAGCTTATTTACGCTCTTATTAATATAAACATGTATAATATTAAATATTGTTTGTTACAAATTTTGCCCAGTTGCACTTTAGAATAATGAGAAAAATATTGGAACCATCGCTGTCCCTCCCAATACCTTCCTCCATCCCCCTTTCTGGACTAAAATATTGCATACATCATTACTCTTATAGGTATGCGTAAAACAAATTTACATCTCTTTCTCATCTCCTCACGATGTAAGTATGCATCATTTGAATGCCAATGTTTATTAAATTGCACTCTAGTGCTAGTGATCCTGAAGACAGCCTCTCAGATATCGCAACATCCCCCTACCTGGATCAAATTTTACAAATATCGTTATCATTTAAGGGCTCCGCAAAATAAATACATCCTCCTTCCTTTAAACAAATATATTAAATTACAATTAAATTTGAATGCCTGGTAAAGCTGGGCACGCGTATAAATATAAATGTTTGATTGATCTAAGTCCAATTGCTAATTGGAATTTGCACAATCGGAATATTTGTGAATCACATTGTTTATGAAAAGTGCGAATGTTTTCAATAATAGTTCAAAACAGCACAAATAGTTAAAATTAGCCGTTGAACGAAATTACATTTTCAGCAATTTCAGAAAGACTTGGTCAGTTTTCACGCAGAACTTGTGGAAGGTGGACTACTAGGTACTTGGCTGCATACACAAGTGAGTTAAATTATAATGACGTGGCACTTAGCAAATATTATCGCTTTTAGTAACAAGAAATAATTGTTATTGTTAAGTTTTTGTTTCTTTTAAATTTATACGAACATTATTTCATATATTAAATAAGACGTTGTTTCTGAAATGGAGTAAGTAATTTTTTTCTGATTTATATTTATTTTTCTGAATAGTGAAGTATACTTGTTTTTGTCTGCCTCAAATACCGTGTTGAAGTCGCGAGCGATTGCTATTATATTTTTAGGACGGCATCTCTTGTTCACCATTTTCCGCATTAAAATTAGCATATTGATTTCGTTTAAAAGTTTATCAAGTTCCATGTCTGAAAATATTTAAAAAAATTAGAGGACAAGTAATATTTCCGCCAATAAATTTTGAAAATTGTTATTTTTTTCTCCTGTAAACTTTATTTTTTATGAATTACGCAAAATTTTTCCATGGCATGTGGTGATGTGTAATTACTCAACGTGTATAATTAGGACCGAACGTATACCATGTTGTAACGTGATTGACAGGATTAGGAAAATATCGTTCGGATGAATTATGACACGTATCGCGAGTTTTGGAATTGAATAATGTATTTACTATTTAAGTTAGATACTTACTCAGGGGCGACGAAGCGAATCCAGAATAAAAAGTGAAACTGGCGTGGTAGCCTGGATAGCCGTGGTAGCTATGGAACTATTTGTTACAATTTTGATTGGTGTTATTGAAATAAATGCGGCTTTCATTATTTTTTACATAGATTAGTTTCGCATAAAATGACCATTTTTGAGAATATTAGCGGTTCGTGTTCGGCTTGGCCCGGTATTCAGATTCATTATTTTTTTTAAATAAGGGGTTAGAAGGTGAAAGAAGGGCGTTATTTTTGTTTTGCGCAGGCTCTAAAGAGTAACGATATATGCAAAATTTGGTCCAGGCGGGAAGAGGGAGAAATATTCAGAATGGATAGCGTCGTAGAACGTATATTTGAAATATGTAGCAATTGTCAGCGAGAGGCTAACTATATTTAGCGATGGGTTCTTAAGAGTAACTTATAGCGTCGTAGAGAGTTAATTTGGAATGTGTAGTAATTGTCGGCGGAAGGTTAACTTTATTTAGCGTAGGATTCTAAAAAGTAACTGTGCAAAATTTGGTTGAAATCGGACAAAGGGTGTAGGATTGTATGGAAAATAGGTTAATATATATATATAGCCAATTTTACATATAAGACCACCTCTGCAACAACACTGTACATCATTTTTGGGCAGATCTTAGTTAATAATGCGTATGCCTTGTACGTATATAAAATTAAGCATCGAATTGTATATTAAACAACCATATAAAAAAAAAACTATTTAACATAATTTCAAAATGATCTTATTTGCAACTCACTGTGTATCATTCAAGATTTCTGACGCTCCGCCTTTCTATCAACATTTGTCAAAATCCATATGCAGTGTTGTTGCTAAGAGTGTCGGAACGTCAAATGGTTAGAATATTTTGTTGTTTTTGAAAACACGGGTTGGTTATCACAAACAAGGATATTTTTGACCTCTACAAGAATAAGATTACTATGTTGCGAAATCTACTTATAAAATGAAAGTACTGAGAATATAATAATAGTCTATTTTAGAATTTTAGTAGTGTGTTTCCAAAACGCAAGTTGAACGGAACACGTTATAATTAATTATCTGTGGATAAAATAAAATTTAAAATTTACGGCGCTGGTTTATATATTCTATAAAACATTCACTCATAACAACTATTTTTATTGTATTGAATATATGAATATGTTTTTATCATTTAATCACAAAAAAAATATTTCTATCTTTATATTGTATTAAGATACAAATGAAAATATGTATTAATTTAATCGGGCTATCTACATCTAGTCTAGTTATTAAAGTTTTGTTGACATAATTTGTCACCTTTAAATAATAAATAATTAAAAAATTAATATTATTTTTCAAGTTAGTTTAAAGATCGATAAAAGCGCTTGGCCTGATTTGTTTTATTTCGGTTAGGAAGTTGTTACGTAATAATGGTCTGAAAATCTTTATTTTAATGATGATTTTTTATTTACAGCTCTCGTCAACCGTAACCATGATGCAACCGAACGAAGACCAGGAAGTCGTGGATGAAAAAATCGCCACCGTCGCCCCAACAGGCCGCAAATGCGCGCACTGTTTATTCGATTGTGGATACAGCGAATCTAAAGTATTTTCAACTTCAAGAGATGCTAACGACTCCTGCGGAGAATGCAGTCTATGTAGCGTGGACGATAATTCCATCTGCAGTCTGTTCCGTAGCATGGACGATGATTCCGTCTGCAGTTCGATCAGTTCGTCCAGCGCGAAGTCTGATTCTATCTGCATTTCATCCAATCAGCTCTATGCGGAAACTGAATCCGCTGAAGAAGAATATGATTCCGAGATCACTGTAAGCAGCGAGGAAAATGCGGCCGAAAATAGTGACTACAGACAGGGAAATGATTTTTCCACCAGCGGAAAAAATATTTCCACAGACACGGAATATATCGATATTGACGAAAATCCCACCCGAGATAGCAACATCATAAATGAGGCTATTATAAATCTAAACATGGAGGGTTGTTTCCACTGCCGAGGGTTGATTGAATTCGTCAAGTACGTAATGTGTCTATGTTTTGTTTGCTTGGGCATTATGATCCTGTACTCAGTTCCATTTTTCAATGGTATCTAAAATGATTAAAATTTTAATTCATTTCAAACAGGAATACTATCAATTAAACTAACATCAGCCATCAGTTGAGTTATGTAGAAACATATTAAATACATTTTTTTCTTTATTACCAACATTTAATATAAATTATTTAGTAGATTAGTAAAAATAACAATGTTTAGATTAGTTATCCTGTACCAGATTCTGTATTAACTTGTAATTTTTATTTTCTTAATAAAGTGTGTGTTAAAAAAATGATTTATTTTTCATTCCCAATAAGTATAATACAATATTTTATTTGAAGCTTTACACAGCCCTTGAAAGTAGAACTGTTTGTCTAATAATAGGCACTTTAAGACATTCTCCAAGTAATGCAGTGGTCGGGAGTTCGAGCCTCGATCCAGGAGACTACCAAGTTAGTCCTATTTTCATGGCGCTTAGTTATGCTTTAAATTAATGAGAATATTGATGCGACACCTTCTCAATGTACACATCTCTATTTTTTTTAAATACCAAAAGCATAATGTAAAATGTAAAAAATATTTAAAAATATTAAAATACTTAAGTACTTTGATACTATGCACGTTTACATTTTTAGTGATATTTCATAACTAGTCAACATTTTTTATCGCTTTTAGGTTATTTTATAGCTCCAAAACTTATAATTAAATATATGAAATATCTGAGGCCTTTTAAGACGGCGATTGCCATATTTAATAAATATAACGGCAAATAAATAATAATAATAATAAAATCGTCAAAATTTTCGATTAATTATATGAGATCTATTAAATTAAATATAAATGATAATAGTGCTTGAGTTTTAAAAACTATATCATTAGTAATAGGGACCTTCATTTCCTTAAAATATGTGCTCACAAACAAAGCATATCAAGCACATTGTTGACCTTTATCTCATGACCTGTATAGTTTCAAGTCTCCCTGATGAATGGAATCATTTATATTAGCAGTTTGACTGAGATAAAAGGCGATTTATACATCATTTATTTTTATTAAGATATTTTTCTAATATGCTGATTTGAAACCGGTCAGAATCTTGTTGGGTGTTATCATCGAATTCAAGGGATTGATCCTTTGTGTCTAAACTTAACTTAGTAAACAATGGAAAACATAAAGTATAACTAACTCAGATTATTTTTACTGAATATTTATGTGTCTGTTTAGGGAAATAAATAAATAATTTTAAAAAGCGCTGCTTATATATATATATATATATATATAAGAAAATAAATTTGTATAATGTTTAAGATGGAGAATAGTTATATCATTTCACTTTGAAATCTCAGTAATTTTAGGAGAATTCAATGAATTATTCCATTATAAATCAAATATATTTCCAATAAGCCATCAAACGCTTAAAAGGTAAAATTTGTCAATCAAATGAAGTACCCAAGAATAGCATAATACATAGAAAATTATTAACCGCTTACTTTCAAACTATCAAGTCATTTCTGAGGCGGAGGCAGGTAAAATATAACATAATTGATCGATTAGACATAAGATACAATAATTTTTGTTTTTTCATAATACTGCTTCTTTACAATATTTGTTGCCTTATTAATGATATTGCAATTATGAAAGGATTGTGTAAATAACTAACCTACACATTTCAATCATAATAGTCAGCATAATGTTTGAGAGCAAGCAATATTGAGAAATATTTTAACGACACGTGCTGTGTGGTTGAAGACCTTATTAAGATTTCTAAGAACGCAGTATTATTAGCGTTTCTGATAAAAACGTGCAACTTTTAAAATCACCTGCATGTGCAATATAAAATAGCTGCAGTGAGCAGTTATTTATGTATAGAATAAATAAATATTTGAACTCGGTATAGCATTAATCGTGATGCATACAAGATTTTTTTATAAATTATATAATTTTTTTTATTAAGATACGATATATATAGGCGATTTTTTGTATATTTTCCTATATTCATTGTCCGTATATGTGCATTTAAGTAATGACGGAATTGAATGAATGGTTTTCACAGCAGATTTTGACAGATATTAGTGAGTAAACAGAACCAAAAATCTTCGTTTTGACATTGATATGGTAAGCACTTACCATAGATAGCATAGATAAGAAAAGATGACAGATATCATTATATTTGCCAGTCGTCTTGTACGATTTCATTAAAATATGTCATTTTTTTCTTACTCGTAATACAGACAAATTGAATATATCTTTACGTACTGTTATTGAAAATATAAATCATCAGATATCTTCCATCTTTTTAAAACCTGGAGACGCATTCATCAAATAAGAGGTTTGTAAAGTTCTAAGTGGCCTATGCTGTCAATTTGACATTGTCCCTCATATTTTGGGTAGCAAGTAGTTTTCTTTGAAGGCTTAGAGTGCAGTATATATATATTTTTTTCAATAAAATAAATTGTTAAAATTTTTCTGCATGGACCACTTTGCAGCATCATCAGAGAAATGGTTTGATAAACTTATAGAAAGGATATAGTTATCGCACATTTTTAACTTTACAATTAACTCATATCTTTTTTAAATTAACTAACTACTACACCGTTTTTACTGAGAAAAAAGCAGAGAGTAACATACCAATGCCAGAGAATATCGAAAACCACACATTTTAGGACCACTTCTGCCTCGTTTCTTTCATATACAGGAAGTTCTCAATTTACGAACGTTCGATTTACGAACATTCGCTATAAAGAACACCACATTTTAAGGTTATTTCTATTTATTTACGTAACGCACAAAGCTATTGTACTGGGTAATCAAATTGAACTCGAACTAGACTTAGCTAATGAAAAAGAGTTGGACGCATATTCTGAGAAATTGAAAATGGTGAGCTAATATAAATCTAAGTAACTTTAAATACTCAAAAAGTATAAGAAAATCTTGAAATTTTACATTTCAGAACATTTAAAACGCTGAAAATGGCTGCAGCTTTTAACTTAATTTTTAAGGGATTGGCAATGTTTGAAGAACATAACTCGATGTGGAGAGATTTGTGAACGTGTAATGATGCATTTGTGATTCACTGAAAAACAAAACTAGCTATGCAGTCGTCTATCAAGTCAAATGTTAAATCAGTGGACGAACCAGCCGCAGCCATTTCTTGGGAAGCTCAACCATCTGCCTCGAGTGCGCAAAGTGACACGCATGTGAAAATAACGAATGCTGGAGAAAATTTGAACAATTAAAAGGTTAATGTAAATATATGTACACATAGAACATGTTTTAAATTAAAATTCACTATTAATTAAATTCTCTTCATAGTTTTTCAACATATTTCACGTTCGTAGCGTAACGTTATAATAAAACGTATACATTTGATGTTTAACAAATGCTTTGTATCATATATACAAAAAATGTATATTTAGGTGTTTTGACGCATAACGAACAAAATCATACAATGAACCATCTCAAGGACCGGAAGTTCGTCAATTTCACCGTTCTCCATATTTGAATTACCTAATCGTATCGGGTTATTAGCTGATATACTCTGTCTCTGATGTTCTATTCCTCCCTAATACTAATGTGCTTTTACCTCGTTCATACATCTTCTATTGCAGCGTTTCCCAACCTTTTTTGGCTCGCGTACCACTCGGTAGTACATCACGCTTAATTGTACCACTTCGTAAAAATGATTGTATATCGAGAAATTTGTTATTCTATTTGCATTATAAATTTTATAGGGTGACTATATTTCCCAGAACACAATTTATTTATGTTTATAAAAAAATACCAAAGGTTTTATTTTTTCTGATAAAAATTAGACTTTTGAACTTTACATATCACAATGTATTTTTTTAAATAAAAGGGTCGAAGTTCATTTCTTGTCGAAATTCAAATCCAGGACATTTAAAGAAGTATTTTTTTTAACAACTAATTTTTATTAAAAAAAAATACAAAGAATTAAATTAAGTTATTTGTATAAAACAAAATGAAATGCGTCGCAGACAATTTTTTTCCAAAAATTACCGATATTAATAGAAAATATATGTATATAAAATTAATTAAACACGGTAAATGTAAGAATTCTTCTGATGATTTTCGATCATCGACTGTACTGTATATTATTAATTAAAATTAAAAATTATAGTAAAAATAAAATAGTTTAAATGATATTTTTATTACTGATTTTTTTTTTTACTTTTTATGTCCGCCATTACTGATTATTTTTAGCGTACCACCAACTATCCACTCGCGTACCACCGGTGGTACGCGTATCACAGGTTGGGAACCGCTGTTCTATTGAATCATATGGTTTATTTAAGCATCTATATCTGCAATATTTTCTTTCACATTTAATAACTAATATCCTCATACATAAATTTTCAAGTTTAATATTAAATTTATAAAAAACTATAACATTATTCTTATATTTTATTTATACAAAATGGAGTTTAACGATGCTCATATATCGTTTTATAAACAATATCGTCTAAATATTGTCCATTTCTCTTAAGATACTTGCAAACGGACTCTTAAATTTGCGAACATGCGAGAGCAAATCGTCGTTTCAATGGCAGCAACTTAAAGGCGGATATTTTCTTGTAGGGCCTGAATTGTTCAAGGATTGACTCTCAACTTAAAGTATCCGTCCGGAGACCGAGGTGCCCAGGATATATCTCCGTACATGCTGATTAATTTATTGGGAAAAATTCTCCTCTTCATTGAAACTCTAGCTGTATGTGGAGTGGCTCCGTCTTGCTGAAATTGTGTTTTTTCGTTGAACCTGGGAAACAACTGCAGTTGCGGTACCAAAATCTCGTCGATCATTCAGTAACACACGTCAGCAGTGACCGTCTCTCGCTGGTTAAAAAAATAAGGGCCAATTATCCCTTGGGCAGAAATTGCACACCACGCTGTCGTTTTTAGACAATACAAACGTTTTTGATGGCGTTCCTTCGGATTGTCGGGGCACCAGTATCTCATGTTCTGTTTATTAACATAGACATCGATATGAAAATGTGCTGTTTCAAAACGTTCCAGTATCGTTCTCGCTAAGGTTTCACGTAAAGAACAGTCATTTTCGTTGAGAAACTGCACGATTTGCAATTTGTATGGGTGAAACTGTCGTTTATTTTTCAAAATAACGTGCACTATTGATTTTTTTATTCTAGTATAGGCTGAAATCTTCTTTATCGATTTACGCGGATTGCGCATAATTTCACTTCGAACTTGAACCACATTTTCTAGCGTCGCTGCTGACGTTGATGGTCTTGGAGGAGTTTGGTTAACCATTGTCCCTTCTTGTCTGAACTTTTAAACCCAACACCAAATAAGTTGCATGCTCGGTCTATCACTTACTCGTAGAATATTAAAGTGAATACAAAAAGCGCGACGCGTATGAACCAATTAACAATCGCATTGAACAAGCGATACGCTCCCGACCAGTGACTTATTGTGACTGGCAAATAAGCAAATCACGCGTGTCGAATAATATGGTTTACGAGCAATTACAATGGAATATTTTAATTTTTCCGCTGGACACTCTGTATTTGAATTTAGATGGGAGAATGAATTTGACTAGATAGTTATTTCTTAATAATGTTGAAACACGAAATTGAGTTGGTAACATATCTTTAAGTGAATGGGTTCTTACGCTTGTACTGTTTATTCTTCTCTGAAATAGTTAGACCAGTTGTAGACTAACAAAATCATTGCTTCAGGGTTTCCAGCCATGATGTTCTCCTTCTTCCAAGGCTCTGATTTCTAGCAAACTTCCTTGCATTGATCCAGATTATTTTTTAGCATTCTTCTATAGATTAACATCTCAAATGCTTCAAGCCGCCTTAATATTTGTTCGGTGCCTATGCTTCCATTCCATAAAATAATATTAAGAACACATAGCATGAGCATTCGCATTCGCAATCTAAGATTGAGGTCATGACTGCAGAACATACGGATACAGGTTGCACGAGCTTGCTCAATGCGGCACTTGATTTTAATAGAAGGATCCCATCTTTCATGTATTAATAATAATACAGTGTATTTTTTAAACAATAATATTTTTTAAATATTATACAATATTTTGTAATATTTTTAAAACTGTATCATCTGAATACAAACAAATCGTTCATTTTTGTTCCAACTTCATATATTCCAGTTCTTCCACAAAATTATCCATAAACAAGGCTTATCAGTATTTAATGTATTCAGCATAATTCTGTTCTGATACCAAAACGTGAGTTTTGAGAGAAAAAAATCACGTACAATGAATGATACTTGTGAACTGATTATAGTTAATTATTTTTCAGCGTTTTTTTTCATTGTCGACAATTTTAACACGTACTGATGATTAAATAAGTAGCAAAGTAATTTAGATAAAATATATTACTTTATATACGTCAACTCGCCTATATATAAAGAGAAAAAAAAGTAACGAGGCAAATTAGTCGTGAAGAAGTCTTGAAGAAGGTTGGAAGCAGTCTTGGAAGACAATGGCGATCTACAATATAAGTAAAAAAAAATTATAATTATTATATTTGTATTTTTTTGATATTTATACTGTTAATGCTTGAACATAATTATTAATTAAAAAAATAACAACATGATATATTTATCGAAATATTATCGCAGACTGAATTCTATCTTAGATATTTTATGCATTTTTTTTCAATTCTATCTCTTCATTTTTTCAGTTTTATTGTGCTTCACATTAATATTACTTTTTTTTCTCTTAACGTTATGAAACTGTCATAATAGTGTGTGCCAACGGATGAGACTTTGATCTCTTATTTTAGAGATTTGTCGTTAAATGTTTAATACAACTTTGTAATGTCGCGCTTGTGAGATGAATATCCGGGAGAAATCTAATCCGTGTACGCGCGCCATAAGGATCATTAAGGACTCTCTGAGAATCATATTAATAAAATAAAATAATTCTTAAAAGCCGATACATCAGATTTGATCAGTTTTTGTATTTTTGAGCCGAGATCGTTGCAAAGGATTGATTTTGAAAAGCTGGTTACCAAATCATTTTAAGATATATTAAAAACACGTCGATTCTTGATACGTGCCCAAGGTATTATTAATATGCGCCACTAAATCCACATTTTGAGCGCATCAGTCCCCAATGGCAAAATCTAGTTTTTTTACAGGATTTTTTAAGGTTAGATGTTCATCTGGAATAAAATAACTATAGATTTCATAATTTTCTTTAGTGTTTTGATCTCTCCTTTTCAATCATGCCGTATTTTTTTGTTGATTTTATTATAACGATTTGTGTTCGAGCTTATAGACTTTTAGATATTAATCTAATAATTTTATTTTTTGTCTTTATAGTTTTATATTTCTTGATGTTATTTTGATGTTGCTGACATATTCGCGTACATATTTTTTTATATTATAAATACCTGTTATTGTTAGATAAGCAACTTAATTTTTTAATTATGAATTTGGGTCGTCTAATGGATTTTAGCGGCTTATTTTAAAATGCTATTTTCCCACTATTTTGTTTTTTTGTGACAATAAATAACATACTATTCGATAACATTATTTTGCTATAAAACGTCATTTTATAGTTTTTCTTAATTTTGTTCAAATAATGGTGTCAAGTTTATAAAAACTAACGTTATCGACACATTCTTCTTTTCGCCTGTAATATTTTCATATTTTTCGGTCGTTACGTTTAACAACGACCGATGACTTGAGAAATTGCCTCGATAACTATTTCGAAAATGTGGTAATTTTTGTTTAAAAATTAGATTTTATGATAAATAATTGAATAAAAGCGCAAAGACTTATTAAATAACCCAATATTAATATTAAGAAAATGACTGAAAAATCTTCAATTTTTTAACGTCAATACGGTATCAAAACTTGTGCAATCACACTTGTTCAAAGACGAGAGACTAGATTCAATCACACGGTGAATGTAATGATCAAACATTTTCGGTAAAGATCTGTACCTATCAGTCGGTTCAATCTTCTCAAATAACATTGAATTGAGTATCTAATGGTAAAACTCTGCGTACATTTCAATGCGCTAATAAAAACACTAAAAAATTCTCTATAAGTCAATAAAATACGTATTTTTATGTAGAATTTTTTTATATATCTTAAACTGTCTTTATTATTACACCTGTTAAAAATATCTTTATTTTTACCTTTCAGATTTAAAGATGGAAGATAGCTTGACGAAAATCACGGACAAAGAAATTGTAGTTTGCACCGACCCTGAAAATTGCATCGAGATGAATGAGGACGAAAATCTTGACTATCAATCAGATGGAACCCATAACAATGTACCCGCTGTATTTATCATGGTGATCATTGTTCATGTATTAACGAACCTTCATATATATTATGAAGTAAACAACTTGTTTTACACCATTTTATTACTTCAGATTATTCTGTATGTACATGGAGTGTCAGTAGCGTGTTTTGTCTACTTGCACCAGCGATTGTCGCACCAAACTGATTACGATGGATGGATTAATTTAATAATATTTAAAGGGCGGGTCATGATACTCATTACAATCTATTCTATAATCTCTCTCATACTGATTCTTATTCTAAACGAGTTATACATGTATAGCATTGAATACACCATTGTGTTTGGAATAATTTTCGTAATAGTCGTAATACTGATTATATTTTTGTTAGTTATACGAGATATTACAAGGCCTATCATGCCCAACGTACAATTCAATAAGAATATTGATGTTTAAAAATTATATATAATTAATACTGCTGTATGAAAAAAGATATGTATGATATTATCAATAAGTGTCAATAATAATGTGTTCAAAATTTAATAAAAGTGAATTGATAATTCTAGCGTCTGCTATCAGATTACTCAAAGGTATTTGAGATTACTTAAAAATAAGGTAGATAGCTCTTTTAAATAATGGAACGATTAAATGTATTAATGTAAAAAAAAGGTAACATATAGGTTCGAAAATTTATCGCTAAAAATATCGTCGCTCTAGCATAATTGGATAATGCACCTTCCCCGGTTTGGAAAGAGATTCAGGTTCGACTCCCGGTAGCGCGACAATATTTTTCGGTAAAATTTATTTTATATGTATATCTTTATAATATATTTAATTCATATTTGAATAATAAAGTTGCCTAAACAGCACATTTACATCTACAACTAATATCTGGCATATTATTTTTAAATGAGTTTTTTCTTTAGTTATTTGAATTCAAAGATTTAAGTTGTAATATATAAAGTTATTTCTTATTATGGGTAAAATATAATATATATTATAATAATAAAAAATAATAATTAGCTAGTTGTAATTGAAAAAAATAACTCATTTTAACTAATATTAATTATAACTATAATATAATTAATAACTTTTTTTTCAATCTCTATTTCAATTTCAAGACCCAATTGTTCACTTTATTCAAGATATCTCCATTACACTAAATCAAATTTAAAACCAAACAAAAAGGAAACTACAAAGTTTTGTAACCAAAACTAATCATGTGAAATCAAACTTAATTTTATAGATACATATTTGTAATAAATAAATATATAACAAAAACGAAAACTAATTGTCTTTTCATTTTGAATCCCACTCTCAGTATTTTAATCCCAGTATTTTCCAAATCAGCTTTATTGCAATACTATGTACTACAAAAGCAGAAAAACATAAGTTTATGAATTAACACAAACATATAACATGTAGTTATGAGAACGTGATGTTTCACTTTATTTATGTTTTAACTGAAATTTTTTCTGTATATATTTCTAGTTGATTCATTTGATTTGTATTAAATACAACAGAACTATGTTCTGAAAAAACTGTACAAAAATAATGTGATCTCCTTAAAAATAAAAAAATCTCTTTATTTTGCATCATGTTAAAATATTATTTATTTTATTAAATATTTGTATATAATTTATGTTATAATAATCAGATATTAATTTTCAAAATTAGTCTCGAATCCATCAATAGGTATATAAGGGCGTGTCATGCACAGGGTGGGGGTCGTTGCATCTATCGATCCGTTTGGACTAGACATCAATCGCAATACGGCAATATATGTACGTTGAAGAACCATTGGCAGTATATATCTTATCAAAGTTTATGATTTGATAACTTTACTTTATTTTGTATTCGAATCTCTTATAGCTAAAATGTAGTTTGATATCCTGATGTGACTTTGAGGATGGTGACCTAATATACGAGTGTATACATTGAATAAAGTATTTATGATTATAATTCTTGAGACATAGAGATTTCATATTTTCCTTTTTACTGTCAATAAGAGTAGTCGTGGTCCTGGATTTTGGATTCTGCTGAAGGATGTTGCGGGTGATGATGTGGATGATCTGGTCCATAAAATTATTGTGCAGTTCAAGAGAGCCTATGTATTATCTTCATCAGGTTAGTCCATCATACTGGTGACATTCATCCATACCATGATAACTATACATTTTTTCATGATTTTCTCATATCTTAGTCATGACGTGGTCAAAATATATAAGTACAGTTGATGACGATGACAGATGTTAAATTTTTCAATATTAAGTAGTTTACTTTATTTATTTACCTAATTTTAATAATAATACATATTATATATTAAATATTATTTTTTAAATAATCAAATTCTTTTTTTTTATATTGGTTCATGTAAATAAATTAGTAAACAAATAATAAATTATTGTCTTCAAATTTCTTAAATAAAATAAAATTATAACTCCATATTGATTTATATTTTTATTAACATCGTGTGTTATTAAAATATTAACACAAGGATACCTTGTTACTTAATAATATTTGGCACAGATGAGGCGCCAGTGCACGTGTGACCTTTGGAGAGTCTGCACGTTTCCTGTGTAAATTTTGCAGTGTGCAGGCGGTAGAATATATTTAGAAAATTTCAATACTCAAAGTATATCATAATCTTTATTTTGATTCCGTTGTTTCAAAACAATAAATATACAAACACATAACAGTAATCAATAATTAAAACGGGCATAATTTAAATCATTATTCATCATATGCATTTTTATAATGTAAAATATAATTAAACGTATATAATAACTCATTTATAACATACTTTGTTAAATTAATATTTTATTTTTAAATTATTTCAGTAAAGTGATATTTATTTACAGGTGTCAAGGTGCAACACTGTGACCGTAAGATGAATTGCAAATAAAACCAGATAGCAAAAAACTGCTACAAGAAGATGAGATAAATTAGCTACATCATATATTAAGGTGAACATTATTTTCTTGAATTTAAATTTAATTAAAAACCTTTATTAACGAATTTTATGCTATTATATTTATAACAGATTAAATTATTTATGGTATAAAATGTTTAAAATTAGGAGCTTTGTGAATGTGAGCCAAGAGAATACAGAACAAATGGAAATAGATTGCTTGTAAATACAGAACGTGATTTATTATGTCGATGAAGAAAATTATAATACATATCCGCGATCTCTGACGTCATTCCTAAAAGTTGTCTATTGTAATAAGCAAATAATATATTTTAATATTTTCAAACATTTTGAAAAAAGTGTTTAAATTATATTTAATGCTGATGATGAATGGTACTTTACTGATGTCGATGAGATTTCCATGAAAATAAAATGAAAGAAAAAGAATCATCTAAATAGTTTAGAATAATATTGTTGCATATTTTCACGATATATATATTTGCTACAGAAAATAGCATATTTCTGTCATGAGATAGAATTAAAATCAATATGCTTAGTATTATTATTATGGATTCTCTATAAATAAAATTACGCAAAGTAGTCCAGTATGTAGAAAAATAAATCACACTGCACGGTAACCATGGAGATACTTCTCTAGCGCTGCAATATATTTTTGCAAAACGAGAACCAGGATAATAGAGAGAGCGAGAAGGAGAGTATTACTGTTGTCTCATGAACGTGGGTTAAGCCTGTTGCTAGGTTACCGTACCAACGTGTACCAGGAGAACAGCGAGACCGATAAATTCCCGGAACGATAATTGTGCCGCGTAACGCATGTGATGCAATTTGAGATGCTTCCGAGAAAACGCAATTTTTAAATAGGTTCATAAAAGATCGACGACTAACTTGAGATGCATTTTTAAAACACAAGATTCTTTATTTAAAATTATTTTAACAACCCCTAAATAAATTATATTTCATTAAAAAAACTATGGATTAACTATTTGTTTTGTCATTCTATTTCAGGAAGCCCACTTGTTGCACATCGTCAGATGAACACTTCTAAGGACTATAGATTATTCTTGACGCAGAAAGATCAGGTTAGCAGAGCGTCGAAGATGTGTAAAGTGCATCTAGAAAGGATTGTTCGAAAGATTAAAGGTAAATTTTACTGTTTTGTAATGATTTTTGTGTTAGGTTTAATTTCTATTCACTCATTCATGTTTTTATCTTCCAAGAACTTGTAACCAAATGTAATCAAACAAATACGTAACAATTGTTATCATGGTGACTCAATTATATACAGTAATGATAAACGTAAAATTGACATTTAAGTATGAAATTGATGATATTCACGTACTCGAAAAGCTACAAAACTCATGTTTCGCAGTCTCTGGTACATGCAACACGCGATGCCTACATCATATCTCAGAGATATCGAGTAAGTTTATTTTATTTCTTCAGGGTTCATGGTTCAGGGTTTCGATTAACCTTGATACATAGTAAAATATTTTCTAACAAAATAATACACGGTTTTCTAACAAATGAAATCTTAAAATGTCAAAATTAAATATTATAACATTATTCACTATGATAATGATTTAAAAAAATTATCATATTATTTGAGTTACTTATAGATAATTATTTAAATAAAATTAAATAAATAAAAATTATATAAAAAAATATAATATATTAATTTCCAAGCTTTCGGCAAGTATTATAATTTTTATTAAAATAAATACCTAATAAAAGTCTCTCACAACAAAAGGTATAAGAAATATAATAATACTTGCAGATATTTTGTGTTAGATACGAGTACTTTATTTAACAAACATTAATTTGAATTAAAATATTAAATATCGCAAGAATGTGTTAAAAATATTTTATTTTACTTTTCAGGTGAAACGGTTACATTTGTGGTGTTGAATACGAGACTACAGGTGAGCTTTTCTCTTATTGAAAATTGTGCTATAATCGTACACCCCAGGAATGAAAGAGATTCCAATATACAGATTCTTGTGAGATATTAAAAACATTTTAACATATATAAGTATTTAATCAATTCGGTCAGAAGCTCGCGGTGAGGCGCGAAACAGTGAAATTATGGGACTTTTTGTTATTTACATGGTAAACTGGTGCAGATATTGTGCATTTGGTGCTTATCACAAGTGTCAACTTTTAATTATGATACGACAATTACCAAGTCAATTGACAAATGAATAAATATGTCACGATATGAGGTTGGCAAATTCTACAGACAATGGGAGTAATGATATAATCGTATTTTGTTCAACCGATTGCCTACATACAGGAGTTAACAAGTGCAATAAGTGACAGGTGTCAGAACACAATTGACTGAATACTAATTTATGAATTAAATATAATGAGTAATTAACATCATTAGATGATGCTATCGACGCCGGTGCTGCCCTGGGGTCTGAGTTCCTAATGCACTGTAGTTTGTATATAGCCCTGTGCGGAGACAGAAATGGCTGCAAAATATTGGAGAGCTCCAGTCGTTTCGGACTGCCCTTGCCATATGACAAAGCTCTCTAATATTTCAAGTATGCGTGTAAATGGCACTGCCCACTTAAATTTTAAATAATTCAATGCACAGGTCTCTGCCATGGCCAACCCAAGAAACCATGGCAGACATCATCCTCGGTATCGCCAATGAAGAAAGTTTAATCAATGTCATTCTTATCTTGAGCAATTGTACCAAAAGTAGACTTACAACCGACCTGTATCTATATATAATATAGTTAATTGGAGCGATATGTAATCAAAAATGAAGAAAAACGTAGAATTAATGTTATCAGCTGAACTATAATTGATGTTTTAGATTCCATTGTAGGCTTTATTATCGCTAATAACTCCAACTAAAGAGTTACACCTAAGCTATCTTGTCTTGTAATTTTTTTCCTACTAGTTATTCTTAAAAATCATTTATATTAAAATATTTTGTACTCTAGTTTCATATTCATACTCCGAAAGTTTATGGTCGATTACTTAATAAAAATTGAAATGAATTTACACGTTTAAATTATATAATTTTATTGAGTTTTTAGAAATTACACATTTACTTTAATTAACATGTACGGAGATATGAATTATCTAATATTTGTAATCAACATTTTCCACATTTTACAGGAACGAGAGCGTGACAGAAAATTAATTATTTTAACATATTTATAACAATTTTTTCTTGGAGGTTAATATTTTGTCAATATTACGCTTGTACAATTTTACGTAAAAATTTACAAATTGAAAAATGTTAAAATTTCTAAATCAATTCAAATATTACGCATCGACATTATCTTTTACAGTGTACGCATATTCATTGTTGATGTTACTATATTTATTATATTTTTCAAATTGATGAGCAGTTTTCAAATTCGAAATATGCCAATTACAAAACGCAAGCTTGAGTTAATCAATTCGAAAAATCTTATGTTTTATTGGAATTTTTTTTTTACTATTACACCATATTTTTTATCAGGGTTATAAAATATTATTTTTAACTTTTACCATACCGTGATATGAAATACTCATATGCAGCCATGCTGTCAACTCGTGTTACCGTAAGAAAATTTTAAATGCAAAGAAAGCGCTTATTAGTTTAAATGGCTTTAAAATTATTAATTCTATAAACTTACTCTAAATATTGAGCATTCATGACGAAAATGGGATCAATATTCTAATATAATTCGGAGCATTCATCAAGTCCTGTACAAAACTACATTTTTTCTTATCTCTCTTCATTACATTAGTGAGAAAGAGAGATCATATATTCGTATGTTTGTTATTATTTGTATTGTGAAATTAATGTACCATCTCTATTTGTTTTACCACAAATGGTATTTTTCCTATTATATTAATTTTACAAGTCACTAAATTGAAAAATAATTATTTTTGTGAGATTTTCTCTACATAACTGATTTTTTACTAGTCAGTTCAAAGCATAAACATTTTTATTAGAATCAACTAAAATATGAATTTTATGTTGCATATATTAACCGAAATATTACAGTTTTGATTGGGGCGGTAGACCTGTGTTACTGCATGGTTTTTGAAGGGTTAATGAAGGGTGTAGGATTTATGTATGTGGTAAAATACAAATTTAATTTACTCTTGACTTAAAGGAAGTAAATGTGTTATATATCGTCAGGCGCATATATTTGAATCAAACAAATATCAAAAAACATATTGATTTAATGATTGTTTTGAAAAATTTATAAATTTATGTATATTTTATTATATAATTATAGGTAGAATACATGGAATAAGGAAAATACGCTTGGCTGGAGTGATTTATAATCACGATGAAGAAATATTTTTCAAATGATTTGGCGTACAGGTTGAGAGGAAGACTTGGTAAATATGCAAGAGTGAGTATTTTACAAATTCTGATATTCAAAAACGAAAAGATCAAAGTCATTTTAATATTTAATAAAAATTTTTATGAATTTATATTTAAAAAATCAAAAAAGTTAAAAAATTAATAAATTTGAACTAAAATCATGTATGCTTATTACAGAGCATGAATTATCATATATATGAACATATAAATAAATGCATATAATCCGACATTTAAGTTTTAAGATATTCGCAAAAAATTTTCTATGTAGTAAATGCATTATTATAATAGCTAAATGATCTGATTCTAAAATATACGTAACCGAAGGAAAACAGTATTATAAAGATTCCAAATTTATAGAAATTAAAAATAAATAGCTTTATTTGACTATTTATTATATTTTTATACCATTGACATCTTTAATTGTATCGAAATATTCTATAGCCTTTTCCATTATCTTCATTTTCTATAATTATAATATAAATATTAGGCTTCTGAAAACTAATTGGATTTAATCACATTTTAGGATTGCTAAACATTTTCTGAAGGAAGTATTTTTGATACAAAAGAAACAAATGAGCAGACAAGATTATCAGGGGATTGCTGAAAACTTATATTTTCATATGTAAGAAAAACCTTTACTAACAGTTTTTTTTTTAAATAAAATAATTAATTTAATGTAACCTTATTTTTTCGAGTACCTAATTATACAAGAATATAATATTTATATTATTGTGATTCATAATTTATGAATAATTGGTTTTACTAAAATATGATTGTATAATACTCATATAAATTGAAAGCAATTTTGATTAATTTTAATCAAATAATGTAAATTTACTTAGAAAGAATATTTAGAAAATTTTCAAATGAGTGTAATGCTAGTTAAAAATAATAATTTTACAGTAAATCTAACAGCACAGTTGAAGAGAAATACATTTTAAAAGATTTTAAATAATTTATAACATTTTAAATATTTTAGATATGTGAAATGATTGACTAAATGACAAAAAATAATGTTAAAATAAATTAAATTGCCATCAACAGATGGCATTAGTTATTTTAAGAGAATGTAACAGCATCCAGTTAAAATTACTAATGGCTTCAGAAAAGGTTTATGGCGTGACTAAAAGTGTAATATATTGTTTTATTTCAGATTATGAAACTACAAAGAAGTATTAAAAATTCTAAATCATTTAGAAAAATAAAAATATACACGTATTTATAACAAATTATTAAATATGGGTCTTCAAAAAAGGAATTAGTGATGCTTTCAAAAAACATCCTAAGGAAAAACAAATCTTAATAATCTTCGGTAATGTGTTTATTTACTATTCTGTAATTAGTACATTAGTATTATACATTAGTCTTATTTTCATATTTTATAGTATATTTCAACCATAAAACCTATATAATATTTATATTTATACTATATATAGAATATTATTTAAATAAATTCTTCGCTTTAGTGTATTTAACTAATCTCAATAAGTTTAATAATTAAAAAAGATATTTTCTCTGTTTAACAGTAAATTTTGGTGATTTTTTTTGAACAACAATTAAGTCACTAGTGCACATGAACTAAAACACGTAGAATTATGATAAATTAACATTTCTTGGTGGTTTTAGATAAAGACAAGGGAAAAAAATATTACAAATTAGAGGCATATCCAAAAAAATACATGAAACGCAGATTTATTTCCTCCAAAATGAGGGGGAAAATATAATTTCTTAATTTTATGATAATATTTTGACTTATAAAGTAAGTTAAGTAATGTTTGCATTAATTTTTAATGCATAAATTAAGATATCATGTTTTTTTTTTGTCTGACATTATTTTTATTAATTTATATATTTCTACGTATCAATAATATATTTTCCACTTTCATTTATTTTCTAAGAGATTTTATTTTAAATAGGTTTCTGAACAGGAATACCTCATTTTTTAAGCTAATAAATCTGTTTTCAAAAATATGATACTCTTTATATAATTTTTTCATTCTTTCTTTAATTAGTATTATCTTAATATTTTTCATGCAAATTAATACAGTTGTTTATATAATACTAATAAATTTAATAATTGGATACTTGGTAAAGATATCGAAGTTGTGAGTGCTTTTAATGCAATTGATTGCAGATACTAAATGTACACCAGCGCAGAAGGTTTCAGAGAGTAGCAGAGCAACAGAAGTTTGAGGATGTAATCTGAGACAAACGTTGTTAAAAGGGGGTTGGTCGTCCCTTCATTCTTAAAAATATTAGATTCATAGAAGATTTATTATTATTTTATCACAAAAAAATTATTTATGATGTTTCAACAATATAAAGAGAATTTCGTTAGAGTTTTTGTAAATATAAATGTTATTTTTCATTTAGTTGAAAATGGGCACATAAGTCTGCAAGCAAAGAAAAAAATATTTTGTTCTATCAAATGTTATGAAGGTTATAATAAACCCAAATAAAATACAAAATAATTCTTATTGGTTTATTTCTTAACCTTTCGTTCATATTTTCATGTAAGTATCCCTGTAAATATTACATCGCCTTCTGTAATGTAACAATACATGAAAATAAGATTTTGATTGTTATTTCTTTTAATTATTAAGATTTTAATTGTTTTCCAAACAATTCAGTATAAGTAAAATAGTAAGTAAATGCCTTAATAACCGACAACATCATTAAATATTATACTTTTAGAAAAAATTTAGGAAGTGTGAGCTGTTAAGGTTCACCATCAAATAAATAATAATAATTGGTTAAGGAATTCAAATAATATTATTTAAAATTAGCGCCTTTTAAAATAAAAATATCGTTTTAAATATTTTACGTTTCAACTGTTATAACTGATTTATTTATTTTTAACATATTGTACTGTGCATATATTGAATTTCGCTCTTCATTTTCGATGGCTTGTACTGTACTTTAATATACATTTATAGAACTATCTACAAAAGTTAATAAGTGATCTATTTTACTATAATAATATTTTAAAGTATCTTTCAAATCTAAAATATGTCAATAAGATTAATTTTTGTTCTGTAGCGATGGCATTGCAGCACTTATTTTTGCATGATTTGCATGATTTTGCACAATTCAAATCTGTAATTATTTTAGACATATTTAAATTACTTTTATAGGCATTGGTTTTATTTCTTCAACTTCAGACTTATTTCTTCATCTTGTGTATTGCGATTTGCTACTGTAAAAATTCTTTTTTTCATTTTATTTAAATTGCTTTAGTTAATTATTTGATTAAAACCACTATATACCAATACTTACACGAAAGATGAAATAATAATAATTTAATAGTAAATGAACAAATAACGCCAACGTGCCCTCCAATTGTTATTTATAAAATTAGCACTATTATAAAATAAACATTTTATCATATGATTTAATGACAACAATATATATTTTACTACATTATCCTTAACAGCTTGTGTAGTAAGTAATAAAGTAAACATATTTGGAATAATCAACTGAAAATGCAAGTATATTTTCATAAGAATCCGTCAATGATATGATAAACCATCCAACATAGTTCCTAACTTCTTTATTATTGATCAATAAACTACATATTCCTTTGTCAGAGCAAAACTTGGTTTTAATAAATTTAATTAATTATTGTTAAAAATACAGATTTTATTTTTTAAAAAAAGTTATTGATTTAACATTTCATCTCTTAGCATCTCAAAGCTAGTTAGTAATTTACATAAATTAAACGGGAATATCTACATGTAAATAATATTTTATTTAAAACTTGGGTTGATTTTGACGAAGTTTGTGGATTTTACTGTATTAGACGATAAAATAAAACCAAAAAAAGATTTACAGAAAATATATTTTCTAATCACCCAATCAATGTTGGTGGTCGAGGTTCGAGGAATGACGCTGTAACCCAGTTCAGAATTAGAGAATAGTTTTACGTAAGTATTTCCATTACAAATTTTTATTGCGTTGCGAGCACCGTTGAGGATATTTTATATAAAAATAAATAAAACTATGTAAATTGATTAAAATTATTCCATATAAATACTGAGCTATTCTCTGTTCTAAGTGATAATAACCAATTAAATTAATTTTAATAAAATAAATATATACCTGTAATTTAAAATAATTTGAAATCAATTATATTTCATTAGGATAACACATTCTTATTGTGAAGTTGTAATTATTCAGAACACAGGTCTGTGATATTTTAAATATTAATTAAATATATTAATTAGAAAGACATTCATATAAAATCAATTTTATAGAAAAATATTGTTGTTGTGCCACCGGATTCGAACCTGAATCACTTTCCAAACCGGGGAAGGTGCATTATCCAACTATGCTACATCGACGATATTTTTATATTTTTTGATAAAATTTATAAAATATGTATATCTTTCTAATTAATATATTTAATTCATATTTAAAATTCTATTTCAATTTCTTTATTTTTTCTCATAGATATTCATTCCCGCCTGCCATCTGTTGCATTTTATTGACAGAGTGAATACAAATAATTTCTAGTTAGTTTTCAGTCTACGATATTTCAGAGTGAAAATATTTGTGCGAACTCGTATTTGAAATTGACGTACGTCAACAAACGTGATATAAAAATTGTTTTATTAAATAATATAAAAAAACCATTTATTTATTTTTAGTAAAAATATACTCTCAATCTAAAATCAACGAGGTAACAAAAAAATTAACGTTGCGCACAGATGTCCATAAATTATTTTTCGAATTCTTTTATTATCAATAGCCTGAAAATACATATAAATATATACCTGACATGCGTGATAATTTATGTAAATATTTTGCGCAATAATTTTGTGCATGACCAAAGCTTATCATAATGAAACACAAAATTTGACCTTGACAAAGCAATACATATTCCGTTTCCTGTCGAGTCCTGTCAGGTAGCTGCTGGCCGAGTCGGTTATAAGCCTGACACGATCTGCGGTCACCAGCTACCATTTTGCACAAAACAATTTTTTTTTGCACCGTTTTGAATGTCTATTTTTTTTTTTATACAAATTTATTTTTATTTTGAACCTTACAAACCGTAATTATGTACTACTTATTGTGTACTACGGAAAATTTTATAAAATTTAGTACATGAATATATTTAAACAGATAATAAAATGTTAAGCGACAACAGTAAACATATTAGATTTGTATATATATATATATATATATATATATATATATTTCATGAAATATACACTGAAATACGGACATTGAACTAAATATTAAAAAACCATCAATGATTCGCAGCAGTAGCCATACAGGATAGAGCGCCTCCTGACATGAAAATCTTTTATTCATCATGGATTCTTTCTGTTGTTGGCGTTATTTAAAATAAACTATTATTAATATTTACAAAATACAAATATTTTTTTTCGGCTTTACCGGATTCCTCCCGTGCTGTCGAAAACATTTTACATTAGTGATCAATAATTATTAAATACAAATTGAAAAACAATAAAATTATGAAAATAATAAAATAAAATTTTGTTAGATAACAAATAGTAATATTTTTATAATGTAAGGATGATAATAATTTACTTTTCAAATTAGCAATATTAACTTTGTGGTTAAAATTAATATTTTTATTTATTATCTTTGTTTTATTAACCACTTAATTGAGTTTAAATACATCTACCGGTTTCGAAAAATACCATTTTCTTCATAAGGATGTCATAACTAAAATATATATTATTGTTTCTTTACCAGAATCTATTTAAAAAAATAAATTTAGTACCTAACTCAAATTGTTACTTAATACAAATTTACTCGAATAATTTTTAGGAAAAAAATTTAGAATGGGACTCGTAGTTAAATTTAGTTGGTTGTTTATAATATTTTGATGGGTTTTACATGCTTTATTTATCTCCAACGATTCCAAATTATTTAATTTGTGACCAACACCGTTTATATGCAAAATTGACAATCCCAATTTTTTATCAAAACCATGACCATTTTCTGTCAAATTATTAGCAAATTCTGAAAACCCACTATTGTTCAAACATCTCAAATGCTCCCTTACACTTATATTAAAATTTATACCCGTTTTACCAATATAAAATGCAGCACAATCCTTGCAACTAAGTTTAAAGACACCAGAGTTGTTTAATTTATCATCTCTATCTTTAGAATTTATAAGTAAATTTCCTATACTATTATTTGTATAAAATGCTGGTCTAATATTTCGTGGTAGGTGTTTAGATATTTGATTCGAAAAGTTATTTATGTATAAAATACTACGCCAATAATCATTATTATCATTATATTTTATCAATGATGTTTTATCAGTGATCAGTATAAAAATTGATTATTATATTCTTTTAATTTATTATATAAAATAGTGTCTATCAAATCTGTATTATACCAGTTATTAACTGCTATTTTTTTAATTGTATTCAATTCAATATTGAAATTGGATGTTGACATAGGAATATTGACTATGTATCATGGAGTGGAACCCTGAATGTTTGTGTGATAATGCATGATTAGATTCATTGTGTATCTGTAAAAGTTGTTTTTTTTTTAAATTTTAATTCAATTTTATTATTATTTTTAATCAATGTTAGATCCAAAAAATTTAGGGTTGAATTATTTTCTATTTCTAATGTAAATTGTATTTTATTATTAAATGAATTAATGAAATTTAAAAATGTAGTTAGTTGACGTTGTGAACCTGGCCGAATTCATAATATATCATCCACATACCTTTCCACAACAAAACATTTTTTAACAAAGGAGAATCACAATCAAAAATGTTCCTCTCCAAATTATCTACAAAAATATCTGCTATTAGTGGACTTGTAGGTGATCTCATAGGAAGACCCTCAGTTTGATTATATTTATTATTATTAAATTCAATTAAAGGGTTAATAAAACAATGATAATAAATAAAAATATGATAATAATTTAGCTTTGAGTTTTTGATGTTTATGTTTAAAGTAATAAATAAATATTAATTTTAAAGAGGAGTTATGACTTATCAATTTTAAAGAATCAAGATTGATTAGTCATATTGTTTTAAATTATAAAGTATTTTATTTAAATCGCATTATCCTATTGAAATAACTCGTACAGAAACTGAAAAATATCCGTTTTTATAATAATATTACATAAAAGTAGCAGGAAGAATGATGTAATACAAACATTGAAGGACTACTACACTACAAGTATGGTAAGAATAAAACCAAACATTTTTTTGATTATGAGTATATTATGTGCAATAAAAATATATATCTAGGTATTTATTAAAAAATATACAAATAGCTTATAAAAAATAACTTATTTTAAAAATAATACGTTCGTTTAACCACACGACTTTATTTATACTCATAAAAATTATTTACTTTCATTAGAATAATAAAAACTAAACCTTAACATTAAATTTTTATCTTTTATATAAAGGTTTTATTAGTGGCCTAACTATACAATATAAAATTAGTACGCTGAAATATATGTGCCAAACCACAATGTTTTTGGAATAAATATTAAATATAATATAAAGATATTTTTTTAAATTGCGCTATAGATTTGCCTTCATTGCACATTTGCACCAAAATAAAATGACCTACAATGCAATGATGTGGCTAGATGCAACCGGTGGTCCATAAATTACAAGATCACATAAATTAAACGGAAATTCAGCAAAAGATCTAAAGTATTTGTGATAGTTGTGCAGTAATTCAATAATTTTGAAAACCACACTTTTACTAGTAGGCCTTTTTTATTCTCGCGTAGAAAATGACTTGTTTCTCAATCTGCTCTCCTGGTTGTTACGTTTTCTCGATACCTATTCAGAATATATATGGATGCATATTCGACTATGTAGGTAAAAGGGTTGATGACATTAATTATTTGTTTGCACCTTCTATGAGAAGAAGGATTATAGTTTTAATTTAAGATTATAATTAGTAAATTTAATTAATAAATATCTTCCGGTAGGTGGATTAAAAAAAAGGACGATAAAGTAAAATATTTTTTCCGAAACCGGTTGGTTTTAATAAAACTCATATGGTCAAAAACTAAGTCAATTGTATAAATTATTTTATTTTTAGTTTAGTTTTATAGGTAGTCCATAATAATTTCTCATAATTGTTGTAAAAGTATTGTCATTAGCTGTATCTTTCGCTGTTTAGTATATTTCAACTTATGATCTCCTGATAGGTTCACATGGCTCGAATGTGCAGCAGCGTTCCGCGGAATGTGTAGGTAGGTATTCTAAACCTTTTGCATCCGCATGTGTGTATTATGAAATATAATATTATATATTACATTTGTTGGCAATAGAATATGTCTAATAATTTTTAACGTAGAATTAACATCTTTTAGTAATTCAGCCTTGTTCGCGGTATTTCTTATAATGCTTGTATCGTCTTAATTATGGTAAATAGCATTCAGTTTATTAATTTTATATTAGTATAAAAGTCCAATCTGAGTAATAATTTTAGAAAAAGTCAAATCTAGTGTATAATTTTTGATATAAATGTATAATAAAAATCAACATTTTCGTAAAAAACGCGAAAATTTGAATTATCATTTAATGCAGCCCCTTAATAAATGTATTAATTTCATCTAACGATTCATGATATTTAATTAACAAGCCTACTTCATGGTTATAAATACGATTATAATAATTATCCTATAAATTGTGTTCTAATAATCACCTACATCTTAATATCTCCAAGTGCCAATCTATTAGTTATACAAAAAAAAAATATCCTGTGAAATTTTCGTATTCCATCAGCGATGTTGACTTAGTATTAATTAGGAGATCAATGATCTGGGTGTAATATTTGACAGTATATAATCATTCATTCCTCACATTGATTCGATATCTAATAAAGGTCTCAAAATGTTGGGATCTGTTTTGTGGACTGCAAAAAACTTTTCAGACATGCATACTAATATAGTCCTCTACATTTCTCTAGTCAGACCTCAGGTAGAATATAATTCGATTATATGATCGCCTCATTACACTGTTCATTTGACGGTAGTTGAAAATTTTAAAATTAAATATACACTCTGAGGATATCAATAATGATTATCTCCTTAGCTGTCTGAAATTGTTAAAATTATTAGTGAGACGTTCGGTGTCTACTATATTTCTATACAGGATCATCAATGGTATGATAGACTGCCCCAGATTGTTGATTTGCTCGAATTTAACGCACCTTTGAGACCATCGAGAAATAATTCATTATACTATTACAGTGGTAATGTCAGAACACATGCATTAGCTAACCCTACGGTACCCAGATTGAATTATTTGAGAATTGAATATGCGGATGTAGTCGACATTTTTGCTGTAAATTTATCTCTTTATATAATTACATCATTACAATGTTTTGTATCTCAACTCAATAGTGACAGATAAATTGCTTCACAACAAAAAAAATATTTTAAATATTGTTTATAAAAGAACATGCGAATATTATATTAATTTTTTCTTTGTGTATTGCACTTCTGATGAAATTTTCTATTATTTTACAAATTATGTTAATGCCTAAATAGGGCTTGAATAATAATAATAATAATATCACGAGAAGAGATTTGAATAATTAACACAAAATAATAAAAATTAGGTAGTTCCTAATATATAATACTATTTTTCTAAACAATGTTATTACTTTCTGAAAATGCTGTCAAATGTTTACCTCCAATGGCGTCGCTCCTGTGTAATGGTGTACATTGCCGGGTGAATTTTGATGCAGTCGGCAGCCATCTTGCTGGTTACCCAATGGTTTTCTGAAAACAAGTAACCCTGTCGGAAAATTCTAAAACCATGATCATTCTAGAAAAGCGGTAATTTTTTTGCTTGCTGTCCGTATTGAAGTTATATGAGTTCTATGCACATTTTTACAAGTGTACTATCAGTGTAATTTTCATAGTAGTAAATTACTCATTTCACATTCTGCCCTCTTGGCAATCATTCTGTCCTTAGTCGTATAAAATGAGCGATGTATATTAAAAATGTATGAATAAATAGGTTGTTATCATATCACTTGTATTTATATAGCCAAAAAGTTAATAAAAACAAAAACTACATATATGAGAGGTTTTGTTTTTCAGATTTGAAAAATACCACTGTAATATTTGTTTCATGTAATAAAGGTACGTAATTTCTGATAATTAATTGCGATTCTTAAATATATATTAGATATTAATAATAATATTAGTTTAGGAAATTGAAAGAATTAAAATTGTTAGACATGATTAGAAGGAAATTCGATAAAAAATATTTTTCCAGTATTTTGATATTTGCGCAACTGTGATCATTATTGGGAGTCGCGTAAAATATACACACTATCTATCACATATAAGTAATCACCAGGAGAACAAAAACATCTACAAGTTACTTCACAGTACATATTATAATTTTTAAACTAGTAAGGCTTAACAAAAATAATATGTAACTTCCATATCATACTTCGTGATCAAGCCATTTCACAAGAACTACGGTCTCTTAATTCATTTATATTTTTTAACACATTTCTCTGGATTATAAAAAATGTATTACTATAATTATAACATTATGAATCGCTACTCATGGAAAAAATATGACACTCTAATATTTTTATATTTGTATTCACAAAGAAATAAATTATTACAATTTCCAATTTTCTTTAAATTTATCGTAATATTTGTTATAAAATAATTATACCTGTTACATTTTCTGCTCTTTCACACATTTTTTAATTGTTATATTTTATCTGTATAGATTTAACAGAATTTGTTTTTAATATACGGCCAAGTTCATTGATAATGTGTTAAGCGGATTAAAAAAATATTATAACTTTCCTGGCTCAAAATAACTATGCCTCTGTCTTTTTTCGTAAAACGGAGTTTCCCAGATAGTACATCGCGATGACGCTTCTGACGTCACGGGATACGTGAGGGGATGAGTATTGCATGTATTGATCCACATCGAGAGGTAACAAACTAAATCACAACAATGTGTCAATTTGAAATGAATACATGAAAAGTGAAGTATACTTTGTACAGTCGAATTTGTCAATGTTCCATTAAAATAACTCTTTTTTCAAACGTGAAAACTATACGTCAGTTTACATGTAACATATATCATTCCATCGAATGATTATATCCTCTTCATTTTCTGTACTCCCAGAAATCACTTTCTCGAATCGTATGGACATACTAATATACAATACTAATACACAGACAGCTCTCGATTTACGATCGAGTTCCATTCTTTGGGGTAGTTCGTTGTATGTTTTACTAAATATGCATTTTTGCGGGACGCAATCTTATAAGTTAGCGGTTATTTTAACATATGAAAAGCATCATTTTGTATTAAACATCGAATGTGTATGTTTTACTATAACGATACACTACGAAGTAAACGTTTTTATTACAAAATAACAAATAAATAGTATCGTCAAATAAGTTGTAAGTATAATATTGTATATGTATAGGTAATTTTAATTAAAAACATAAACAAAATTAAATAATATTATAAATTAAAATAATATTAAGTGCAGTGAAGTGGTTAAAATATTACAGACAGCTTTCAGTGAAAAATCTACATTGGAAAGAAGAATTTATGAGTGGTACAAACGGTTTATAGAGGGCCGTGAAGACATGGACGAAGATGCCAGGTCTAATGACCAAGCACATCAATCAGCGATGAAAACCTTGCAAAAGTCATAGAAATCATTATTTAAATCGACAAATTACAGTAAGTGAGGTCGTAGAAGAAGTTAATATCTCCTTCTTGTCATGCGAAGCAATTTTAACCGATAGAAGAGATCACGATAATGCACCGGCTCACGTTTGAACATGACCACAGTGCTGATACAGCCTCCGTATCATCTGGCTTATTTCTCTTTCCGAAGATCAAAAGAACATTGAAAAGATAACGTTTTGACACCATAGATGAGATAAAACAAAGATTGCAGAACCAGCTGAACACCATCTCAAAAACCGAGTTTGTGAGGTTTTTTTTTTTTATATTCATTGCATTTTAATTTTTTTAAATTAACCCACAAAACGTATTGATAGATGTTTGCCTGCAGGTACATTTATACCCATTTTTTACATTTGATAAACTCATAAACATAACAATTAGTCAGTCACCGTTTAAACAATTTATATCATTCTTACAGGTAAGACAGGTAATTATCGATAAGCCAATTTAATAATTTCTTCTAAATTGGGAGAAAACGTGCTCTTTTGTAAAGACCCAGGTAGTTTATTTTTTAATGTAGGAAAAACAAATTCTATTGTCCTCGATCCATACTTATTAGTGATTTTGGGAATCGTTTGATTCAGATTTGCTACACCTCTTGTACTTTTTCCGCGTGAAGCCACCCTATTTGGAGCATCGTTGTTATAATTGTATTTTATTAAAAATAACAGTAACAGCCCGTGTACAGGAATAACGTTTACAAAAGGATGTAATAATTTTAGAGTATGCCTCAATTTAAATGCTGCCAGGCTTACAATAAAAAAAAGGGTGACATAAGTGCATTATATCCGACGGGAACTATTTTGAAGGAGACAAAATCGAAGTTGATCTTTATATAAATATTTATTTTAATAAACAAAAATTGTCGTTTCTATTTGATTAAACCTCGTATAATGTACATTCAACTTTTATTCGTTCAAATTGTGATCCGTGTCCATTATTTTCACATGCGTTCACTCTTTTAAAATACGATTTGATGGAAGACCGCACAGTTCGTTTATTTTTTTCACTAAATATCTCATTATAAAATATTATAAACGTCTCTTTTCACATTTGCAATTCTCTCCATATTCGCGTCCCGTTCTTCAAACATTGCCAATCCCTCAGAAATTAACATAAAAGCTGCAGCCATTTTCTACTTTGTAAATGTTCTGGATGTGATATTTCAAGTTGTTCTTGTACTTTTGTGTTTAAATTTGCTAACATTTATATTAAGTCATCAATTGTTATGTAATTCCTCAGAATATGAGTTCAAAAATTCTTATACATCAACCGAGTCAAGTTCGACTTTCATTTGATTACTCAGATCGACAACTTCGTGAGATACGTAAATAAAAAAATAAATGTGTATTTTGTCATAGCGAATATTCGTAAATCGAACGTTCGTAAATCGAAAATTGTCTGTATATGTATACATGTGTGTGTGGGTCGCCTTCAATTTGGTATATTATTGACGCTTCTAACAGGACCATCTTTCAATATCTGGATAATCTGGTCATCTCCTCATCATGTCCTCTATTTTTGATGCCATCAACACTTGCGTCATATATCTTTCTTACTATTCTCTCCTCATTCATCCGTTCCATATGACCAAACTATCTAATTGATCCTTTCTTAATCTTACTCATTTAGTTGTGTTATTAAAAATAAGATTTTCTTGTTAGTCTTCCGGCTCAATAATTGAATCCCAGAGTTTTTATTTACTATTTTACCTTTAATTTAAAAAAATTTTCATCTTCGTTCCTCTTAAATACATAATCAAACTTATTGCATGTGTACAAAGTATATGTGAATTTTATTTTTTGACAATTTAACACAATGGTCAGATGTAAGGTATTTGAATTCAGTATGTGGATCGAGACTTTGTTTTTTTTGGTAATGTTACTTGATATTTTATGATAAACATTTACTAACGTTGGCTTTGTTTTGCTGCAGTGACACGTCCAATAATAAAACATGGTACCAAATATTACCGCTTTGCATTCCTTTCTTGTATTTCTTCTTCCATATATTTATTCACCAGATGTAACAGATTTTCTCTAACAATAATAATTCATATCTCAAGTGTTAAATTATTAAGAGGGATATTAATGTGAATGAGATACTTAAGGTTCCTTAATGTAAATTTTTTAAAATATTAAAAAACACAGCATGACATTTTTACTTTAATAGTGGTTCTACTGGAAACAAGCATTTAGACATGTTGTGAGGGGTGAGATGGGGGTCTCACATCTCCACCGTTAGGTTCAGCCAAGAGCATAATATTGTGGATTACCTTCATCAGCATTACTTACCCACTTTTTCACGAAAGAAAAACATAATTATTGAATGCGGGAAATGAGAGGTTAGGTTATAATAATTATTTTTTATTCTGTAGTTAACAAAATTTTCCATTTAAGAAAACGGTTACAAGAAATAAAATTATATAAAAAGATTCCAGAATTAAATTATGTATCTAAGATTAGTTCCATTTACAAGATTATGGGAATATCTCAAAATTAACGTTACAAATTATAATATTTTAATTGCATCGGCCAGATTACATCATCGCCATGTCAAATAAAGTATAGTGTTTATCATTACTAACCCACCTTTCAAGAATATTATTTATAAAGCTGACGATATGTGGGTAACAAAATGTATAGGTATAACTTGTCAGATGTTGAACTATAAATATAGAATTTGATGGAATAAAATGTAAACTTAAGATTGAAATCTATATTGGGTTTCTTGAAAGAATAATATATAAAAAGTTCAGAATTATACATACTATGATTAGCGACACGTCCTTGAAGATAAATACAATAGAGACAGTACCTGATGATGGCTTCAACTACTTGATTTACGTTTGACGTCATATAGATTCGGGCCAGGACATCGGTGTTTAGAGAATTAGTAGAATAAGTCCTTCATCTTTCAAAAATTTACATACATATAAGAACGATATCAAGAACTTGAAACTATAAACCTGATCAATAGTACGAGATTATGTGAAAATACGAAAATAACTAACTTATCATAACATTGTTTACTTGCAGAGGTAGGCGGAAATATGATGCGCCAACCTAGCGAACATATATTTTACAGTATTTGACTAATCACAAGTCTTCTGCGGACGTCCTCTATCCATCTTCATTACATTTCTTACCATTCGCTCATTCTTCGTTCGTCCCATGTGACCAAACTACCTATGCGACTCTTTTTTAACTCATTCATTAAGCTAATGTCAGTTTTACATTCCTTACTAACTTTCTATTTAACCCTATCATAAATGAATTTGCCACATATGCACCCAAGTGATCCGATGTTCACTGCATTCAGTCTACTTTCGTTCCTCTTTTGTCGGCACCAGGCTTCATATTTATGCTTCTCTATACTTCTATATTTTATACTTTACTCCATGTAGTCATCCTCCTTTCGACATTTTTCTCAAGCTTTACGTTCCTTTTCATACTTTCCAAATTCACAACCTCATCTAATTGTTTTACGCATTCATTACTTACCATTATTGTGTACTATCTCACTTTTCACCTTATCGAATACAAATAAATAAAAATTGATTTAATTGTAAATCCATTTTAAAGTTCGTTTGCATAAATGATTGCAATACTGGCATGAAAACAAAGCATTATTATATTACGTTATATATTTCAATAATTGGTAATTTTTAATGTCAAAAAATTCATGAATTTAATTTTATCTCAAACAACAAACAATGGAGAAATCATTACAGTTAGAAAACAAAAAAAAAACTCAACACATTAAAATGATACATTTATTAAATAGATTTTTAAAATAATACAGAATTTATAACGGATACAAAGACAAAAGTAAAATTATTTATAAAAAACTTAACAAGAATGAGATAATAATATTTAATTTATAATATATTAAAATAATCTGTGACAAGGCACTGATATTAATTTGACGTAATAACATAAAGTATAATAAAAGTAAAAAGAAGCTGATAGGATCCATTGATCCTTTACAATAACACTAATAAACAGCACTTAGAATAACACTAGTAAACAATATATTAAAATTATCTCGCTCATTCAATATAAAAATAAATGACAAATTTTTATGACCGAAAATTTTTTTGGAACGTTCGAAGATTTTTTGTTATCCGTTTAAACTTTTGAAGTATTGTTAACTCTCCAAAATTAACTCCAATGGATGTATCATCGTTGAAATGATATGGAAGTTCAATCCAATCTAAGGCTTCGATTCAATATTGAAAGTAACTCTTTTTTTGATTGTCATCGGTTTTAAACCATGTCGGCTGTTCGATTTCCTTTTTAAAATCGATTTGATCCCGGGGGGATTGGTGTATTCTGATTTCACGCGTTTTTTTATTCTGTTCATTCTGAAGTTTTCTCGACAATAAAATTTATTACCAAAAGTGAACTTTATATCAAGTTTTATAATCGATTGAGGTACAACAGTTTTAGATTTAGTGACGTCATCTACAATCTTAGTATCCTCAGGCTTTTTATAAGTAATACATTGATTATTCTTTTTGGGGAGTTTCCTTTCCTCGTTCTCATTTATCCCCTTACTTTCCAAAGTCACGGGATTGGTAACATGGCTCTTTCGTGTACTAATTTTTTCAGGATTCATGGTGGAGTAGTCCTCACTATCGTCCGGTAGGTCTTCATAAAGCAGTTGCTCAAACTCTTCCAAGGTCATTCCTTTCAGATACTTAGCCTCCATTCTGTCTCACGAATGTGCTCTGGAAAAATATATTATATGTTATAGATGCATTACATAATTTTATATAGTGTCGATAATATAATAACAGTCAAATAAAGTACATTACCTACAATATATTTACTCCACACCAGAGTCCGTCTTGTTCACACGCTGTCACGAATGCTACTGATGACTAAAGGAATAATAATATGACACGAACAATGCAGCGTTACTGAGATTCTAAAAATGTTGCCCGTGAAAATTTGCACTGCTGATCATAAATAAGCGGACCCAATCTTCAAAATAAAAAAAAAGGTTATTAACTAATGGCAAAAAGTAATAATTTAAATATTTATGACATATTGGAATATAATTTTTATATCAGTGGTGAACATACAATAATACAAATTGAATTAATAAATAAGAAAGATTATTCAGCAAAACAAGAAAAAATAACTTAGTGCTACCGGAATACGAACTCCGAACTTTTCCATTTTTCGAAATGGCGTAACCATTAGATATATTTTTTTTGTAACAATATTCTGAATTTGATAACAAAAAATCGTTTTTATTAAAAATACACTGTTTACAAATATAATATTTTTTTGAGTTGAATGAAGTTGGTATTACATCTGATGGATTTAAACTTACCATGGCTGCATTGCTAGACTTTTATTTGTGTTAAAGTAGTAAAAAGTTTGGAAGCTACACATACTGAGTATCTATAATATAATGGGTAGTTTAGTACAGCGGGAAGAGTTGTTTAACATATTACAGATGCGAGTCATCATTTTTCATTGAAATGACCCAGACGCACGTGCATAATATGCATAGTATGATATTGCAAGGTATCTTATAACATTAGTGTACGTTCGCGTCCATACCACCTAAGTCAGCATTATTTATTGTTTTCAGTAAAAGAGGCCACATCTGTTTTGTAAACATTGTACTTTGTTTTTATTTAACTCGTATTACCATACAAGACTTAAAACTTATCTGCCTGAGCCAAGCCGTATTAATTATTTTATATGAATGCTATAAGTCAAGATCTATTACGTAGCTTAGGTATAAAAATTTTATATGAACTAGCAGAACAATTGTGGCTGATACGCGGCCAGGGCTTCCATAAAACCTGTATTTCAATGTTGAAATCTTTTATTATATTGATTTAACAATAGTGGATTCTGCGTTCTTATTATATTGATTTAAATTAATATAGAGTCCACAGAAGCTCTGACCGCGCAGCAGTCAGCACGAACCGCAACGGAATTTTCCATTTTCATTTACCTTTCCCTTCACTATCCCATTCCCCTGGTAAATTTTCTTATTTATAACTTTTATCGCTCCGTTTATATTTTTATTTTCTACTTTCCCTCTCATTTCTCTTAATTTTATTGTTATTTTTTGTATTTCTGCAATAGAGGAGAAAGTTTGATTTAATTACGAAAATTTACCGTGATTTTAAATTGCAACCCCACATGGTGACTTTATGCTAATTTAAGTGATTTGTATCTTGGCAAAATCAATAATTACCTAGCCGGCCTACGATTAGAATTCGCACTGTCAGGATTATTATATCTCAAATTTGACCGTGATGGATAATACGTAACGTGTTGATATTATCGTATTTATAATAATTTCGTATTTTGTCTTACTGGAATTTGGAATTTGTAAATAAAACATTTGAATACATGAAAAACTATGCATAAAATATTCATATGAATGATACACGGTCTCAAGGCATCAATAGAAAAGAAAAAATACAATGACACTGTTAAGAAGAATAATGTGACAAAAATCCTGAAAGTCGCTGCCCATCATTGAGTGCAATGGCATCAAAAATAGAGGATGCGAAATATGGGAATGTGACCAGAAGGTCTAACCTAAAAGAAAAGAAAAACCTTTATCTTAGCGGATGCACCTACACAGCGTATAGAAGAGCACGGTGTTCGAAGATAAAGTCATACGAGAAAAGTGTTTTTTTAATGTTTATATAATCTTGACCACATCTACATGGCTATGATAATTTTAATCCCTACTAAAAAAACTTACTATTCGGTATTTATAACAGGACCAGATCTCCGGTTGCCGTGCGCGTGTGGATGCTTCATTAGGTTTACTATACCTATCTAACCCACCCGTCTCCATTTACATTTTCCTCAGAGCATGAGTTTTTGTGTGTTTGATGTATGAATTTATATGAACTGTTAAGAAGTGATTGTAAAGATACTGGTGCTTTTGAGTTTTAGTTTTCTCGCATTGCGTATCAAAACAGCTATCGGAGTAATCATTGAAGAAGTATACTGTAGTTCGGGAGAGTTGTGAATACAGCAATAAAATTCAGGTAAGTCGTGTTCGATCCTTGAGCCCTCATTGTTCTGTTCCTATTCCAAATTTCTACCACCCTTGCTACATCCCATTTCCCCACCCTTCGTGTAAACACTTACATAGGATGATTTTATATATTTTTTAAATACATAAAAGTTGCATTTTGACGAGGATAACATGAGGGCCACAAAAGTGACTGACTGGAGATCTTAGTTTGAAAGGTGAATGTTGCGCATCCACAGATACTGGACACACGATATTGATCTTCCGATATTAAGAAAAACTTGGAAAGAGTTGGGGATCTCCTATACTGGACACAATGATGAACTCCGAAAATAATGATGACAATGATATAAAATATATGTAGTAATTTTTGACCCATTATTTGAAATGAAATATATCCATTAAGTTGATAAATTTATTAAACATTTTTTTTACCCCTTGTTTCGCGCAACATTCAGAATATCGAAATGTATTCATTTTCTTAAATACCGTGAAACGTCTGCACCCCTCAACAATCTAATATTTTGTCAATAACAATGACCATGTAGAATATGCCTCGAAAGACAAACCAGTTATTTAAAAACAGCCCTTCTAATTGTTGAATTATTGAAGAAGCTTTATTATTTTTTTTTGCAGTAATTCTTTCAGATACATACTTTAATTAAATTAAAATGCAAATAAAAAAAATTGAATCCAATATCGCATTATTCGAATAATTTAAATTATCAATAGATAACCAGCATAATCCATTCCAACGGAAAAAATAGTCACTAATAAGATGGAATCATAATTCTCAATTATTCATAGACTGCTTAAAGATAAACATTAAAATAGAACCCTTCGCCTAACACATTCTAAGTGTACTTGGGCAAAAACTCTAAACTAGCTGTCCCGTTGCTCAAAGACATGCATGTTTTATAGGACTGCGGATATACAATAAGATGATGGCAACGGCATCGTATCCTCAATTGTGCGTGCTTATAAAGGAATGACTTTTCAAAATTGGAAGAATTCCTTAAATGATCAAAGCTACTCATTTTATGTAATTATTTTTGTCCTTGCATCCTACTTCGTACTTATCATGTTTTGTTTGCTCCCTGCTTGTTTCTTTTATTTTACTTCATACATGTCTTTAGTCTGTATCAAAATTTTTACTTATTCTCTACTTGTTTTCTTTTTGATTTTTCTGTTTTTTACCATTTAATTTAATTTGTTACCTTACTTTCAACTTATATTCTAGCTTATGGAACCTTATGACTACTTACCTCAGAACATTAACTTTATATGTACCTAGCGAGGTAGGAAGCGGCCAACAGCCTTGCATGTAAATGAAATGTAGTATTAATACTTGTATTTTCTGGTGTATAAGTTACTTTAAGGATTATTATATTGATGCAAGCTATAAAGGAATGTTGTTTTTAAAAATAAACGATGATAAATCGGCACTGCGAATGAGTCTGATGACATTTTATTGTTTCATTAAGACATAATTATTATGGAGAACACATTATTAGTGCGAAGTTGCAGTTTTTCAGAACGTAGTTCTGTGATATTTGAATACAAATTAAATCAGTTGTATTAATGTTTCCAAAAACATAATAAAAGTTAATTAATTCGTTTAATTCTGGCATCTCTTATCGGATTTTACTCAAAGGTGTTTGAGATTTTCCGTAAATATAAAGTAGATTGTTTTCAAATAATGGAATAATCGATGAATCAATTTGAAAGTGTAACATATAAATAGTGTAATAGGTCAGCGCACTTCCCCTGATAGCAAGGATTCCTGGTTCGAGTCCGGGTGGCAACAACATTATTGATTTTATCTGTATATATTTCTTATTATAATAATTTAATTTGTATTAAAATTTTGTTAAACTATCTACCTAGCTATGTCCCAATGTGGTACCTGTATAATTTGAAGCACAGATTTTTTTCTGTAACTTATCTAATTTATTTTAAACCATTCCACACACTGAATATAATGTTTTACCACATCTTTTTAATAAAAGATCTCTGTTTTAACTATTTTTAAGTAGAATTATTTTTAAAATTACTGTTTGTTTTAAATAAAGTATCGCCAATTCTTTAAAAAAAAATATGTTCCAGTATTGCTCTATGGTACAACATATTATAAGGATGTAATAAATAAATTAGACTATTTAAAACCAATAATTATGATCGTAATCTCGAACAATAAGGTGATAAAAAATTATCACTTTTATCATAATACATTCATTAGAAATTCTGATTATATCTGCGGCAATCGTTGTGTTTTGTACACTTTACATGGTTGCCAAAGCTTTATGCTGTCAAATTTATCTCTGCTGGACTTTTGCTCTCCTGGTAACTTCGCACGCTCAGCCTAACAGCAGCTGAATATTTCTGACGGCTAGGCAATTGTATGAACGAACAATTTGAACATTGATGAAGAAATATTAATTTGTCATTTCTAGTTATCTGAAGCCAAAAAAACACATTTTATAAATAAATTATAATAATTACGAATGACATATGACGTGCAATATTTTGAGAATGATAAATTGACCAACATATATGCAGAACATTGAAGGGATGATTGGTGATTGGTTTAGTTACATTTAACATTAGTGCACTTTAGGATATTATGTTGGGCCATTGCCTATGGAATGAGACACAATGAGATGAGTCTCAAATATTTAGTTGAGATAAATCGTCCTACCGTATACACATGTTGAGATTTTGATCTCGAGATAAACACCGTTCGATTTGACAGCTAGTTTAGACTATTTATTCTGCAATGTTAGAAACATTACATCGAAAAACGCGACATTAACATTTAATGGACACACATTTTATGTTGGACATATAAATAGCGTGAAGTGAGGCGCGAGATGAGTCTTTAACACTTCGTGGACTCGATGGACTATGAAAGCTAAGAGCAATCTCATGGTAGCATAATGGTCCAACTACAAACAAGTGACTTAAAATCGTTTATGAATCAAGTATAACCACTCATACAGAATACTATTCGGGTTGACGCATTATTTTAGCGCATCTACAATGTTTGCCGAGGGCCATATGTGTAGATTCGTTCAAATTTTGAGACATAGAGTTGCTGGCGTAAAGCTGTGACTGGAGCTCAGCACCTATTCTCTAGTGCAAGCGGTGCTCTCATGGTAGGCCAGAGAATGGCATCGACTGCAGAGTAGCTATATATGATAATTACCGTAACTGAAATTTATATTTCTTCCTTTATTTTTTTTAACATATACATTATTTTGTAACTTATGTGTATTGTATTGTATTATATGTATTAACGTCACGATAAAATAAACATTATAAATTATTATTATTATAATCCCGCTCTCAGAGATTCGAGAAAAAAATCTCATACATGGACATGATTATAAGTGTCAACCAAATAATATCGGTTAACGGTCTCACAAAAATAAAAACAAAAAATATATATATAATTAGAACATAAGTATGTTCCCGGGGTAGAATTTGATCCCGGAGCGCAGAATCATAAACTCAGTGTGTTGAACACTCGGCTATCCGCCACTCGGGACGCACTGCGAGAAATTTGCATTTACAACAACTAACGCGTCATCAATTATTTATTTGTCGTCTTATTTTCGTACAGATGTCAGTAATTGACTAAAATTTTGTAGTTAAAGGAAAATTAATACATGTTCATAAATTTGTTTAAATAAAAATATTTTTTTCTATTGATAACATCCATTTTCTTTCATGAATTTTACGTATCAACATTACCCAAAATACTTTACATTAAGACCACTCAATAAGTATGTTTCTTGAAGTAATATATACTTTTATCAACCCCTATCCCTTTTTCAATCAATATCCCTATTTAAATTCAAATATTTATAATTTAAGATTTAGTATATCTTAGCTATCGGCACAAAAACTCACATTAAAAGCATGCAACCTGAACATATTTAGGTATCTTTGTAATGACATGATATGATAACACACATAGTTTGTTGTATTATTCAATTGTACGTGTACTTATTATACGGAGGAAAAGTAATTTGGTGATTCACACATTTCATCAAAATAATGAATATGTTCTAACGAAAATCGTTAGAGAATTTACACTTTTTCCTTATGTAAAAAATAGATACTAATGAATGTCTTTAGTTTTCCGTAAATAATTATTTATTTTTATTTTCTATGTCCTATTATTTTTTTTTTAAAGAATAGATTGCGAGAAAATCAATATGATATCTATTTTGTTATCAATAAGATAGTTTAAACTTAAAATATATTTTTATTCTGGTAAATTTTAATACAAAATGGAACACTACTTATTATAATTTTAGTAATAAAGAAAATTTAGGAATAAAATAAATTTATACTTGAAGACATCACAACATTTAAAACCGAAAAGTGTTCAAAATATCCCTTATAATATACGTTGTTCGCATTATCAGTTGCCTTGAAATATTTCATACACATTATAATAATATACATATTTTAATAATACATACAAGGTAAATAAATGCTTTATATTTAGAAAAAAATATTATTGTTTTTTTAGTTCATTTTTTGTAATTTTATTAATGTATTTTTTATACTTTTTCTTTCCCTTCCTTCATGTTAAGTTGGTCATGAAAAAGTAACTTTAGTATTATCTAAAACTTCAAAATTCTGGGGTATAAATAGTAATTAAATAGTAGCGACATCTGCAAAAATAAGCGTGAATTAATTATCAATCTTATCAACCCCACAATTCAGCGTGAAACAGATGCATTGTATTATTTAGTACAGCATAAAGTTTACCTATTAGAGTTTCTGCAGTCCTAGTAGAAGAGCTCCATTAGAGTGCAGTAGAGTTTATGATAATGTATGTGTTATGATGAATGTGGATGTTGTTTTACTTATTCTATTACTTATGTATATTGTTTTATTTTTAATAATGTCATCTTTATAAAGGATTGTTACGACTATTGGATATTATATAATTTTAATTTAAAATTTAAGTTAGTTAAGTAAGAAACGTAACTTTTAGTTTAGTAGATTTCAATTTTGTACAAATTTTACAATGATTGAAAATGTAAAATATTTTTCAATGATGGAACTTTGATATCTCGTCTCAGAGATTTTTCGGCAATGGTCATTACATATCGGTTAAATAAATCTTTTGTAAGTTCAAAATTCATGCGGCAATGCCTCATAGCTGGATTTAGGTGCAACTGACTAGACTAATATTATTTGTGCATATGCAAAATAGAAAACGCTAAAAAATAATTTATTACAAGGCTAACTATTACTACTAATGAACTATACTTCTAAATTAGTAAAGTCATGTAACCAACATACTTCAACTATGAACTTTATTACAAATGAGTTTGAAATAAGACGTTTTTAGGGGAAATTTTATCACTAGTAATGAGTAATGTCTACTTTGATATCATCATAAATAAGTTTTATTTCAATTAGTCTTAAATATTTTAAATAAATAACTTGCAGGATTAAAACTTACTAACTACCCTGTTTTTTACGTAATACTCAATGGCATATCTTTTCATACAACCTAAAGTACATATGAACTCACCTCGTTAGAGATTAATTAACAGGGTTACATATTCACAAAGAGATATTTCACGTCATCGACAGGCGCGGAAGTCGGATTTGATAATATTAACGCTAGCAGAATCAACTGGTTGTCACCGGTTGCTACATTCACTCACTAAGCCCAGCGGGCGGCTAGACTTTATATACTGTAGCGATGAATTCAATTGGATGCCTCCGGATCTGGCCATTAGACAACTCTAGAGGGCGTTAATAATAATAATGGATAATTTGTATAGCGCCATTTTCGTAAAAACTTTCACCTCAAGGGCGCTTTGCGAAACTGAACGAATATAAGACTGAGATTACATTACTTACATACTAACAATGTAAATTCAGTGAGACTGACAAAAAAGGTTAAATACTCAATCACTATTTGAATTGGAAACGTTAGAAAATAATCCAAGTAGTTTAGGCGCTCAGTTCTCTATCCATCCAAACAGACCCACTTTCCACACACAACAAAATATTATATCACAGTAGGTTTAAAATACTATCACATACGGAGCGTCTGTTTTCAGCAGCGTAAAATAAACTTATAGCTACAAGTAAAAATACAAGTTCTGAAACCTCAGCTTGTATGAGCACAATATAAATCTTGTTCCATTTATAAACAAACATCAATTATTCAGGCACTCCTAGAAGCAGAAAACATAAATTATTAAAATAATATTTTTTACAAATAGTCACCCTTTAAAATAGTTTTCACAGTAGTTCCTCATTAGTTACCCACCATTTATACTTTATTTTTTTAGTTTTGTTTTTATCTATGCTTGCATTTATAATTTTAGTATACATTGTTTACTGAAGAAGATACCGGTATGGAAACATGTTGATTTATCAATAAATAGTAGTTTAAACAAAGTGTTTTGTATTATTATTCATATAATATGTGGCCACAAAGTAATTTTATAAAATAAACTAGCTTCTTCTTATCAGCCATTATCTGTTCAAGATTGAAGTTTGGTTTCATTCAATAGTCTCCATTTATCTCTCATGTCCAATACGCTGTCATTACATTATAATTTTTTCATCTAGTTCCAGCTCTAGGTTTATCCAATTTATACTCATTTATAGTATTTGTATTGTCTTGCTACATCACGTTTGTCATTTTAATTTGGTCGTTTTATGAGTCACTTGAGTCTTTTCAAGGATCCTCTCAATTCATTAACGATACCTTAGGGACCAACCGATTTGTCCATTACTTTTTGATGACTAGTAGTTTTTCACACTTATGATAGGATACATTGTTCAAAGACATTCATTTTCAGGTAGCGTGGATGACTACACTTCATTTTTAGTTTGGCATATACCCATTCTATATTTTGTTAGAATGCGAAATTACCCAAAACAATATTTTGTTCAAGGATACAAAAGCACTTAGTCGAAGTAAGGGACGGACGGTCATAAAAACTCGGTATTGTTAGACGCAGATGGACCGACATAGCTTGGGTACAGTGGCGAATACAGCGGCGGTAATGCGGTAAACGTGGCTAGAGTCACGTAGGCAAATGCGTCTTGAGGGATGCATCACCATAGGCGAGCAGTCTTCTGATATTCTCCGCCGTGAGAAATGGCTCCGCCAAAAGCGAGATTTTATTTTAATTAGAAAATAAAATCAATATCGTCTCTAAAAGTATCAAGTAAGCGCTTCATAGATTGTAATTCCGGGAAAAATTTAAACTGTGCGCCTCGAGTTTAAGCTTAGTCTGTGATGTTCTCTGCGTTTAATCGTAAATGTGAAAGTATTAAAAAGGGTCCCGCTGGATCTATAAAAAGTTGATAAATATAATTGGTGTAGCGAGAACAGACTATCGCTATAGCATAAGAATATCGCGTCCAGAGTCCCGGTATGCCTGGATAATTGGGCATCGTCTTGTCATCAACTACAAGCCTGAACTCCGTCACCTTACGCTGGCACCACAAGGAGCTGACCACACTTCACATCCAGGATCCAGGACCATCCTAAGAGGTAATCCCTTACGTGAGAGACCTGAATAATCTACATCAGAAAAGCGTCAATATAGACAATTTGCAGAGAAATTAATGCTGGCATGATAAACACAAATATTTAATCTGTGTGTAATGTTGATTTAATTGTAATTATTTTTGAATAGCCTTATTTATAAGAATTAAAGTAAATTGCTCATTTTCCACTTTTAACACATACAAGTATCTTAAAATATAGATTATAAATTAATAATTTTCTTATATAAAAATATTCTTTTATTTCATAACCATTTGACTTGTCAATATTTAAAAAAGAACCAGTTAGGCTAGATGCCTCCCCCCTGAACATGAAGCCGAGGCAGAATGAAGAAATTACCTAACAATTTTTTAAGCGATATTATTCTGTACTTAACAAAACGTAAATAAAGTTTTTAACATTTAAATGTGTTTACGCGTTTTTATACTTCGATAAGTAGGCCTGGTATACAATTTTGAATATGTGTGTTCTTTTTGTATGGATTTAAAAACAGAAAACAAAAGCAAAGCTGCTACTGGGAAAAGAGTTTTTGCAATTCGGACGGACTTTTACGGCGGCGATATAAAAACATTTTGTATTATATATTTTCGGATTATCGGTTGTGAGAAGGTTTTCGGTGGCTGACCAGCAGATTTAAGGACCATCAGACTACAAGGAGAGCGACGTCGGCGTCTACCAGCATAGGTTCACAAAAGTTTGATTATTTTGTATTTGCATAGATTGAATTACTGTATTCAACAATGCTTATAGAAAACCCAGAACTAGCTATCGAAGTATTTATGGCAACAAAATGACTCGTCCAAAAAAAGATTATGGTAGTGATAAACGATGTATTTTTTATCTCATTATGTGATAGTGGAAAAACAAAGGATGTAACCTAGTTATTCAGATCTCATCAATAAGTGTGCGGAGGTCTGAATGCACCTTGTAGAGTAAATTCAAGTAGGTTATCTTATCCGACCTGCTCTGATCACACACATACACACTCCGCACACTTATCATATCCTTTTTGTATAACGTCGCTTATCTCTCTAAAAAATATAACAAATGGTGAACTATGCAGAGATGATAAGTGCCGAGGTTCGTTGCTTGAGACAATTATAAATTCCTGGATATTTGTGTGTATTTTGATTCTATTCAATTATGTAATTACACACTTTGGATGAATTTAATTTTTACGATACAGCTGTGAAGATTGCGGTGAATCTGGTGCCAAAATCAGACGAATTTTTTGTTAACGAAGGTTCTATATATATATCGTACTATATGTGTATATATCTTATAGTAGAATAATTAGAAATACAGAGAATAGAACACCAGATACTTGATTTATATCTTCAATAATCTTTATTGTATTTATTTTTTATACAAATTCTTTAACCTATATTTATTATTAGTGCAGCAGTTTTATGGACACCAAATAAAATTAACAAATATTATTTAAACTTAAAACTGCATTTTGAATTATGTCATTGTATTCACAGACTTCCGAGGTTGTTGAGCAAATGACTTTATGTTTGGTGAGCCGTAGTAGTGAGTGCCTTTTTCAAATTATTCTACACAGATTTGAAATACATAATAATCTTGTGACACTTAAATGCAAGCGACGAGAATTCCATTGGATAACCACAATTGACCAGCTATTTTGTTAATACTCCACATTTAGTTATAATGAATATCTATAAATTATAATATAAAGATGAATGTTTCCAATTGTTAACTATACATACGTATGAAAAAAGTAAGATTTTAATAATTTAATATACGATATTGTTGTTGAATACGACAAGCACAGCAGATAAATTATTTAATTAATTTTTTGTAACCCGCATAAAAAAATTTAAAAAAAATTAGGCTTATTTAAATTTAATGGCAGATATTACACAATAAAAAACTTTAAATAATTGTTAACGTATTCAAGGCGTGGTGCATAATATAAACGTAACACAGATAATCCTTATTACTTATATGTTCTTGGTAGGTGCAAGTGAGCCGCATGGCAACAGTGCAACAGTGGCCAGTATTCCATTTAGATGAAATACTGGTGCATACGATGCATACATCGTACACCCGTTATTCATTCTGCGTTCCTGGTACTGCAAGTGAACACCATAGCAGCAGCGAGAGCGAATCACGAATTCTCATTAAAAATAAAAAAGACAAAAATCATAACATAAAATACATAACAGTAAAACAAATCATTAAAAATGCGTAAGTATGGTGGTTATTAAATAATTTTGTGTTGTAAATGATTTTTACACACATGTGTACAGTGTAAATATCTAATATTGAAATATGAATTAAATATATTAATTAGAAAGATATACATATAAACTCAATTTTATCGAAAAATATTGTTGTTGCGCCACCGGGATTCGAACCTGGATCTCTTTCCTAACAGGGGAAGGTGCATTATCCAATTATGCTACAGCGACAATAGTTTTAGCGACAATTTTCGAACCTATATGTTAGCTTTTTGATAATAATACATTTAATCGTTCCATTATTTGAAAGAGACATCTACCTTATTTTTACAGATTATCAAATACCTTTGAGTAAACTGATAGCAGACGCTAGATAACAACAATATTTTTCGATAAAATTGATTTTATATGTATGTCTTTCTAATTAATATATTTAATTCATATTTAAAATATCACAGACCTATGTTCTGAATAATTACAACTTCACAATAAGAATGTGTTCTCCTAATCTAGTATTGAGACTGTATTTGTAATTTTTAAATTGGTACGTGACCTCGATCTAAATACGAAGTTTTTTAAGCTTTTACTTTTTAAATTATCCTAATTAATTATATATAATTAGTAAGTCATTATTTTGCTCGAAACCTTGTAAACAGAAAATATTAACGTAACAATCAATAGCATTAATGAAAAAAAAGGTATAAAAATGACATCTTATTACTGCAGATTTTGTAATAATTAAAAAAAAAAAATGCTTTGGCATCCGAGGCGGAGATTGAACCCGTATCGCAGTTTTAAGAACTCCGGATGGTGATCACCCTGCCACCGACGCTCGGAATATACCTGCGAGAAAATTGCATATTAACAGTTAATACATCAGCAATTAATAATTGTCATAGTTTCAGGCCGTGTGATAGATGTCGGTTATTACAATTTTTTCGAGATGTATGAAATTTTTATGTTTTTATTAATTTATTTTGCAGTCTTTTGTTCTCATAAATCCGTAAACTTAAAAAATTCTAATAAATTGGGAAATAATAAACGGCTGTTATTTGCTTAGTGAATATGATTAAAAAAGGGTTGCTTAGGTGGTTTTGTTATGTTGAACGAATGAATAAGGAAATAATATTGCTACTGTTCACTCACTACTTCACTAAACTTTTTCCACAATTTCTAGTTCATTAAATATAAATTATTTACAAACAATTAATTGTAGAAAATTACATTGCAAAACTTGAAATAAACACTTTCTTAACATTTAAAAATAACTTTTAAATCCTCTAAATGTAACTCCAAATACTATGAACAAATGCATAGATTTAGGCATAAAAATTTTCAGTATACATATACAAAAATTAATAAAATAGATGATATAAAACAACTAAGAATATATAATTAGACAACTAATATTTTAGATTTACCTATAATATATAATCCGCAATTATAAAACATCTGATTCTTCTAAAATTGCAATAGTGTAAATTCCTCTCCAAGAACAAGAGCTGGTCTCTTTTTTGAATAGGTACAGCGATAAATAAAAATATGTAACCTAGTATCTTGTAATAGATTCACTAAAATATATAATAACAAACGATGAGGAGCTGTATGAATATGAATGAAGCGAGGGTTGTATGTCAGGGAAGAAATGTGTGGGGTTCCATCCCTTCCGCCTACCTCCGCGGTGAATCTTTAATTACTTTCATAGTCTTTCATACACGGCTCATTTACCATTTATTAACTCATTTATTTTTATTTTTATTTGATCGTCAAAGAACTAAAGCCATAAAAAAATAAATGCATAATTAAAGCAATGACAATATTCAAGTCAAATACCATACATTTTTAAATAGTGAAAAAGTAACACAATGATAATTTGTGAAAATTAAAAGACTTCATGAGCTTTTATAGCTACTTTAAAATATCGCACAGTAAATGAACTATTTATTTTTAAAATATGTTTATACTAAGTATTTTAAATTTCAATTATCTTACTTGTAGTCAACGACATCTGTAAATATTTGTTAATCGCATTAACTTCGACTATATTTTTTAAGTAGATGTCAGCATATTGTGAATTTGCTTTGGACAGATACCTGATGTCCATTTTTTAATTGCCTGTAATCAAGATTACCGATTAGTATTTCTGCTACTCTGGCATTACAGCGCCAAATGTATCAAGGTGTGTTTGAAAAGTGATCAATCGCAAAACGAAGATTTCATTATTAATTTAATAATACTCATGTAACCTATTTAAAATAATTGGTCTCCATCTTGATATTAATTAAACATATCAAACTCCTCTTTACTTTTTTATAGTTCAAACAATAATTTATCTGAAAAAGCATCAGCAATCACAGATATGTTTTAAATACAAGCATTGTTTTTCTACATTCTTGGGTTCAAAAATAAACGCTGTGGTTAACTATCGCTTATTGGTTATTTTGTAGCTTTTATTTAATAATTTTATTTTCTTTGATGTGCTTTGATCTCGTACACATCTACATAATATATAAAATAAGTCACTTAAATGGTTAATTAATAAATACATAACTTCAACAAGCCTTTCAAATATGAGACCAATTATAAAACTATAAATAAAATGTGACTTTAATATAAAAATATAGATTTATATTTAATCTTTCAATTAATGCGCTCGGAAGTATATTAAAATAATTGTTTTAATAACATTAATTTTATAAAAAAATTCGTAAGAATTATTTTCTGGTATATTTTTAATTATCTAGGTATTTGATAAATAATGCATGATACTGTCATGAGTTAACTTCCATCATTCTATGTTCCTGGTGACTGAAATTGAACTGCGTGGCAACGGAGGAAATAATTGAGCAGCGTCTTGGTCGAAAATGCATCCGATGCATGCGCGTCTTCACATCCGGGAGTCTTTATGCAATCCTGGTATCTAAAGGCGCCTGAACTGCACTTTTGCAATGCATTTCAGGCGCATCTGCTCTATCAACCGATTCAGTTGTTTTAAAATGTAACATTTTGATTTAATTCAATAAATATAAAATTCTTCAAAGACTGGGAAAGATAGGCAGAATAGCTCAAGAATTCGTTGAAAAAGTCTAGATAATCCATCATTTTGTCAATGCATTTGTAGGTCTACTGGATTCCACAAAATACGAATAAAAGTGAGTCTATAGGTATATTCTATTTATAGAGATTACAAAGCTTTTTTCATGGCAAAAGCACCAGAATAGTTACGTAGTAGTAACATATTAATACAATATTTTGGATGCTGAGAATAACAACTTTTTGCTATCTGAGGAATGCCTCATGTTAGAGGAGATGATATAAATATATTAGCACCACATGACTCGTTCCTGGTGTTAAAAATGAGAAGAGAGGGAGGGGGGAGCCTGTATTGGCAACATTGTATTCTTGTTCAGCCAAACAATGGAAAATTACGAGCTCAGTACCAGGAATACACAAGTGCAAGGAGAATGTAGCATGAATTGTTGCACAGCAGGAAAGCGCGCGAAACATATATTTGTTTTTAATCTAATAAAACATAAAGTTGATTTAATAAAATATGAATTGTACATGAAGTTAAATTTTAACACCCTTTATTTTCCACAACACGCAAATCATCAATATTGGAAGTAAACAAACTCAAATAAGTAAAATCATTTTAAATAAATGTAGAACAAACTATTCTAAGAAAAAATATATTATAAATATATACATATTTTCTTAAAATCAAGCCATAATATAAATACAATGGTAATGGAAATGTAGACTAATTTATAGTGGATATATTTTTAAATGTGGATATATTTTAAATTTTTTTTTAGAAAACTAGTGTATAAAATATATATGAATGTCATAATTTAAAAAATAAATTTGTAAAAAAAATTAACGGTTTAAAATATACTAATTTGTAATCTTAATATTCATAGAATATTTTTAATAAGATTATTTTATGTATTTTGTGACGAATATTCAATATTATTAAGGAAAACACATTCTTGTAATTAAGTAAAGTTGTAATTATTCAGAACAGACGGTCTGTGATATTTTAAACCATCAATTTTGTTGGTATAGTATAATCGGATAATGTACGTTCCCCGGATTGGAAGAGATCCAGGTTCGAATCTCGGTAGCAACAACAATATTTTTCGATAACAGTGTTATTTTAAATATTCAATATATCCAACTATTATTAAAACCTATCACCATTTTTGTAATCAGCATTATCGTGGTAAGTTTATTTAATTAAGTTCAATAAATCTATCCATTTTGAGAGCTGAAATAATTGCACATATACGTATTAGATAACATACAGAAAAAATCTATTAAAGAGTTAGAGATACAATTTATTAACGGCCGTGATTAAAATCGTTTGCGGGTTGTTCGAATGTCAAATTTACTATTGTCAAAACATAAATGGAGATGTCTATAGGTGTGACAAATAATCATGAAATATGATTTTTTTATGCATTATCTTTACATTTTTTCCGCAAGGCATTCGTTATGTCACTTTGGGGATGAATAATGTATAATGTATATGTATAATGCAATGAAATCATCATCGGACGAACTCTCATCACTAAAATAGCAGGATATTAAATGAGTAATTGTCGTATACTGTAACTTTCAAAGTGTCAATGTGTCAGATGACTTTTGGAACAGCTGTGAAAAGTTCTCCATATTTAACTGTCGATTCTCGTTTTTACTATCGGATATCGCAGAGTAAAATGAGTTTACTACGGGATGTAATTTCGAGAAGTAAATATTTTTTTACTAACGATCAAACAACCCGTTTTAGCAAAATTATATACTTTAGTAACTTTTTTTACTATGGTAAAACGTTAATACTAAACGTAACGTAAATTGTGGGTAGTCATGGTAAGTGCAAGTGTACTGCGTAGTAACAATATTTTAATTATTTTTCTTCCAAGATTCCGTCTCCAGAGAAACATTAATCATCAACTGCATCTAGTGCACATGTTTCACATTTATTTTTCTTACTACGTTCCTGATGTCTGCGAGTATAGCAACAATGCAAAATTATAAATTGATTTTTCAGCAGACTTTCGTCAATTATGAATAAATTATTTACACTTCCATTAATCAAAGTTCACCATTATTGTAGTGAAGAAGGCGTCGATGGGGGTTTACGAACTCGTCACCAAGATTCAATAAGCGCAATGGGATTGCATATATTTAGCACGTAGAATATCTGAAGCGCTCAAATAGATTAACTTTTTAGTCTCCTAAATTCACTGGATTTAACATAAATTCAAAGAATTAGGAAGGAGAAATGTTGAGGTATATCTACTGTATCTGCTTCTATGTAGAAATGGCATTATAAAGTAGATACGAAAGTAACTAACTCAATGAATCAAATATATATAAAACAATACATAATATAAAAAACATCAATTTATCGCATTATTTTTTTACTACTGGAAAGCGAATGCTTAACTTTTTCTTGCCGGGGAACTGAGATACTAATTTCGTTATATTAAACATAAATGTAAGATTCTAATATTGTTCTAATTGATTCATCTAACTTCATTTAAATATCGTAGAACTATGTTCTATAATTGCAATTTTACGATGAAAACATGTTTTTATTGAAAAAGTAATTTAAAAACAACTTATCGATACGCTGTTTCATGAAATAGTTGATACGCTGTTTCATGAAATAGTTGATCCATTTTCGAGGGTGCTAAATGCATAAACTTAGCTTTTTTGTAGCTAAACACATTTTTTAATTATGCACTCATCTTGTAATCTGTTTATTGTTATTAAGAAAAAACTTATTTGAAATAAATTACTGTTAGTGTTACAAATCCTTTCCTTTCTAGTAAAATTAAACTCCATGACAACAAAGAAAATTATTTCGCATCATTCGTCTTGCAAGAAAAATTAATCACCTTTGTAAAAAATACAATTGTTTAATGCATCCGATGCATGCGCGTAACACCTGTTTTCTTTTATGCACTCCTGGTAACTAAATGCAACTCGAATGCGTGCCAGTGGTGCATTCAAAATCGGTAATAATTTTGTATTATTTCTAATTTTTAAATCCAAATAAAGTATATATAACATCATTTTTATGTCGAAGTATGAAGTTAATGAAGAATGGCCATAAATTATTGTTATATATATTTGTTAAACTGATTAATTAACAGGGTTATATGTTCGCGAAGAGATGTTCGGCGTCATCGGTTAATGCGGGCGATGACAACTGCAGTGATGGGCGAGAGGGCGGAGTCTGTAATGCTAACCACTGGCTGCTACCGGTTGTTACAAAGCTTGGCCAAGCGGGCAGCTTTATCTTATTTTGTGACCGCTTCACAGACAGCGTGGCCAATGATTTCAATTTAATGACGTATAATGGCAAGAGCAAAGCAATGGCGTGGAATTGTTTACAATGATAACAATGAATAAATTATACAATGGTACTCGACGTTGCTAGTAATCTAGTCAAAATAAATGGATATTAATACCATTATTTAACAATATTAAAATTAGAAATATGCACAAAAATGCAAAATACAAAAAATATATAAAGTACTATAATATGGTAACCAGACACAATGTACTCGTATTTAATATCTCAATATGTAATGGATAAAAATCTAAATTAAAAGTTGAGATTTAACCTGCTAATTAAAATTTTATTACTTAACTTACAAATCACAATGACCAGCGGCTGGCTATTGGTGTCAAATTTTGGCCTGTACAGTAGTTTTTATTCAATTGAATGGGATGCTTTCTGTGAAGAAATCTCTAGGTTGGTGTGAAAGTTTCGGTAAACCAGGCGTTGATATCTTTCATTGGTAACTTTAATACATTAATCATGCATAAGTACAATTTACTAATTTAATATGTACATTTTAAATGAATGAACAAATAAACAAGATTTAAATGCTGACAATATAATATGTATTAATGTAAAAAATACGTCATGTTTACACACAGATTTAATTTTCTAAGAGTAAATATTTTACTGTTGCATAAATATGTCATAAACTATCGGATTTATATTTCCATCAAGAATGTATATAGAATGCCCCTCATTCCACAACTGATGTTCCAAACCCCTTTTCAATATATACATTTTATTTCATATAATTCATTTACTGGTCTTTGGTCAAAAAAAATTTTTTTTTTATTAAATATAAAAACAATTTATTATTGTTAGAGTAGTAGTTAAAAGTAGAACGTAAAATTTAAAAAATATATATACATATAGATATATTTAAAATAAAAAATTGTTTGATCCTGAAGCTCCGAATTAAAAATTATGTGAGGTGTAACTCGGCTAATTGCTAATCTTGATATATGTGCAGAACGTTGAAAATTTTTGAACGGGCCACTTTTTAATATCTGTCTTTAAGGATATTAATGTTTTTATAATATTTTTGTACAACATACTGTATGCATATAAGTACTCTATAAAAAGAAAAATTAAACTCATATTCTTGTACAATATATCTCAGCGCACAAATAATTCATTAGCTAATAATAATAATATTGGATATTTGTATAGCGTTATTTTCGTACTAACTTTCACCTCAAGAGCGCCTTACACATAAACTATTTATAGTTACATTATCTTTGTTTTTAAAATAAAAATTGTAGTTTTAACTTATGTAAACGATCTTTTGAAAAGGTGCGTTTTTAGTTTATTATTAAATAAAGTCTCTGATGCACTGTTTCTTATAACGGAGCACAAAGAGTTCCAAGCTTTTGGACCTGCCACTGAAATGCCCGTTCACTAAAATTAGACTTCTGGCAACGGTTGGTCGGTTCTACAATCCTTCCTGCGACTAAAGTAGAGGCCGACCTAAGAGTTTGACATCTACCATTAAAATTGTCTAGGATACAAAACTCTTGAAGATACAGCGGCGTTATGTTATGTGTCGCCTTGTACATCAACCAGGACAATTTAAATTTAACTCTTTGAGGGAATCGAAGCCAATGTAACTGATGTAAAAGGAATGTTATATGAGAGAATTTCGAAACTCCATATATTATCCGTGCTGCCACATTTAAGCAACACATTTAAACAGCTGTACGAAGGTTATATATAAAAAGATTATTCAATAAATTATAACTACAAAATTATAATTATTTTGAATATGTTTCAAGGTCGACTATTTAAATGAAAAGAAAAGACAACTCATAGTTATACAAGTCAGTTGTTTAGCCAATAGTTATTTAAAATAGAATGTTGTAATGATTATAAAACCTATCAGAATGTTTTTAAATGATTTGACAACGCCTGATTTTCGGCAATAATCATATCTCTTTTGTTGAAATTGAATTACCTCTAAAATATAAAATCAGTACATATACCAAATCATTATAAAAAATTTGTCGGACAACAGAAAATGGCATGATATTAGCAAGATATAGAGAATGTTATTATGTAACAAGCCGGTCACGTCTGGACTCCATTGTTTCATTGCAGTAAGCGATAAGAAATGTAAACAATTTGTTGTATGAGTTTATTTATGAATTATCCCGGACCTGCGGCAACTGCGAAATAAAATAAATGTATTCAGACTTATGATATGACTTATGGTAGAAGTTTATATCCAAAACAAATGTGGTCAGATGTAGGTACGCAGTCTTTGGTGTATTCAATATTTCCGTTTGGTGTGGAATCGTGGACTCTCGAGGCAAGAGAGAGATCACGGATTGATGCTTTTGAAATATGGTGCTAGAGACTATAGAGCTATATTTTAAAGAGCAATTTTATAAAGATCACGGTCCACGGTCAGTATGACGTGGATCATAATTAGTGATATTCCTGCAAAATTTGATCCATTTCTTAATTAAAAAAATATATTTTTTAAATTCATATCTATAAAAATATTGATCAAAAAACCCTTTTGACCCCTGTATAACCTCTGGATCGAAAAAAGAGTAATTTTAGGTAAAAAATATTTGGATTAAAAATTTACCACTTCTTTCTCCTCCTCCTTTTTATAACAACCTTTGGGGCCAATAGTTCGGATACTTCTTGCTCTATTTATTTTGGTTAATTTTAAGTTTCGATGGGATATATTCTCCTTCAGCAGATATCTATGAAAAAATTGTTAGATGATAGTCTCCTTCGAAGTAAAATACGTCTCTGGCATTGATCATTATCGACGTCGCGTTGCTTATTACTCGCATACATATCGTTCATATGGAAAAGTTGATTAAAATTTTATCAAGCAAAAACATTACACTTTTTTGCTAATAAATATAAAATGTATAAAAAAAAAATTGAACAAAAGCAACAGTTGAAAAAAAACATAGTTGATTTTTTTCTTTAAAATATTTACAGTGACGAATAATAACCTAGGTAGATAATTACTGTTTACATAGATAAATTTATTACCACAATTTTAATGAAGATACAGAACAAACTCTACCGATTTGTATTTGTTTCGGAGTAAGAATGAGAATTTTTATTTAAAATGCCAATAAAATTACGCTGTATGCAACTGAAAAAAGTAAAAAAATCGAGTATTTTGCAAGGAAATAAAAAAATATAAAATAACTAATAAAAATGTTCAAAAAAAATTAACATAAGCAACAGTTGACCGTAGCGTTGTGATGATCGAACCAATGATCTTTGTAATGCCTCGCTTATTAACTCCGTGATGCCACGCAGCCAACTGTTGCTCAACAGTACCCGAGTGGAACGGGCATATCAACTGCATTAGAAACAACGTCACAGCTGACAATGTAATGTGTGTTAAAAAAAATACCGCTAGAGGTCCCTTATTAATATATATATATATATTATTAGTTATTAATCTCAAAGGAGATGTTTTATTATCCTTCCACATTCAGCTGGTTTTATTTCATTGTTTCATTATTTAAATTATCGCGAATATGTATCAATATTTCACTACGTCATTTTATCTGATTTTTTAAATAATATGTAATAGTTGTAACTGAGCTTCAAGTATAATGCATTATTTAGTACCCAGGTATTACAAAAGACAAACAAAATTTTGTTAACAGATTAATTTGGCCAAATTCAAGCAATACAACGAAAAAATGGAAGCTGATCGCAATATCTTTATAAATATTTTTTCAGTCGTGAAATTACTAGAACTTAATTAATGGTTAAATATCAAGCTATCTAGTATTCATGCTATTCTTGTATATAAGCGCCAATTTTTTAAATATATATTTAATCAAATACCACTAGTGGTTTCTCATTGGTATGAATTTTCTAGTTCAAGATAATATTTCTTCGTTCCAGTCATAAAAATGTTCATTTCATAACTTTTAATATTTTACTTTTATTCAGAGTTCACCTTAGTGTAGTATAGCGCAAACCTTCTAGAGTAGACAATTCCAGAATTCATTACACATTATGTACCTACATACGAAAGTGAACACTACAAAACATAATTCGAGACCAAACATCGTCATAACAAAGAATATGAAATATCAAAAAAGTTTTGTATCGTCAGGTTGAAAATACTTTTTAAAAACAACGTCTATAATTCGACAGCCATTACTTTAAAGAAAATATTTGTTTTACAAGAAGATATAAAAATATAAAAAGTGCAATTAAAAAATATAAAAGAGGGATATTTGAACAAAAACAACAGTTGATGCTGTTTTTGATGTTGATGTTTCAATTTCACAACCTGGCGTTGTGATATTGATCATCAACATAACCATATCATTCATCATCATAATAATTTAAGTTAGGTACTAGATTAATTTTATAATATATATATTTTTTAATTGAATTTAAAAGCATTTGAATAATTTCATACAGTTTTAGTTAGTTTATTTGACATTCTGATGAAGTAAAAGGTATATTCCGAATCCAATTAGTATATTAAATTTAATTCATAAAAGTGATTAGAAACAAAGACATTATATAATAATTGGTTTAAAATTGATGCTTTTAATCTATTTGTAAGTGATTATATCCAACTAAAAATATAATATTAAATAGTATGATACATTTCGCCTTTATTTGATCTCTCAATATGCAATGGTAACAATTGAAGTTTTAAGTTGGAATCAGTGGCGTGCAGTAGGTATAGATTTAGGTTATGCTGTTACTAATGATATTATACAATCATATATAATATAAAATATCTAGTTTCGTTTAACCAACGTCTTTGGACTAAGTAAATCCATCATTTATACGACCCTATCATGTATTTATTTATACTTTTAGAGTACTGTTAATAATGTTTTTAAAGTTAAAGTTTTATCGTAATATAATACTTTCTTACCCATATAAAAAATGTATGGACGTTTTTTAGAACGCTTTCTATGACCGAACATAATTCATTTATTGTTTGAAAATACTTCACGTAATAACTAAATAAAACGATTATTTTTATTAAAAGTTAGCGTAGAAATAGTTATGCCAATTGCTTTTCATTTTTCTCAAATTAAAAATCAATCCATGAACCAAATTTAAAGAACAATCCTGAAATCAATAGGTTAAAAATTCGCGAATTAAAAAAAAAAAAAAGTAGACACTTAAATGATTTGCATGCAGTTGTTACCCTATCTGATATTATTCTATTAATAAACAGCATAGGTAATGACTGCATACAAAACGGATCAACCGAAAAGAATTTTCAATTCAGTAAATAACCATAATATGACTTGAGTAATTCACTAGCTTAAAGACAGAACTGAGTAATGTAAATAGCTCGATGCGGCGAATAAAAAAAGAGCGCCATGATTACAGCGGTGAGTTCTTCGAACTAAGCAATTAAAGTCTAGTAATTGAAAAATAATGTTAATAAAGAATATTTAGTTATGCACACCTATTTTTCTTGTATGCACAGCACTCCCCTGATTGGGATCTAGTTAGGTTTTGAGATTTGATCATTAAACATACAAATCATAATGGCCGGCAGCATTTTGGATACCGAATGCTTTATGTAGAGATATTGGAGATATGAAGGTTGCGGTAAACCGGGCGTTGATATCTTTCATTTGCAACTTGAAAACATTTACATGGGTACCATTTACCGATTAAATACATATTTTTTTACATCTTATTATGTAGTGTAGATGAAGTTAAGCTACATTTGTTTTTTTAATGAGCAATATTATATTTAATTTTATTATATTAATCCTTTTCAGAGAATTTTGAACATTGAACACGAAATTTTAATTTGTATTTCGTTAAGAAAAAGTTAGTGATAGGAATAAAATAAATTCAAATATCATAATAATAATACAAAAAAAAATCTAAAGTTCAGATTTTCGAGGCGGAGTTTGATCCCGCGGCGCAGGATTGAGAACTCCGGACTTACGAACTTACCTGGCCACCGACGCTCAAAACGTACCTTCGAAAAAATTGCACATTAACAACATATGCATCATCAAATAAATATGATTGTTCATTGCGTTTCTGTAGATTTCAGCATTCCAAAAACGTTGCACTAATATTTTTAATTCGTCATAAAAAGTTGGACATCCACCTTCTAGAATAGACAATTTCAAAATTCATTACACCTTATGTACATACGAAAGTATTATTCGAGACCAAACATTTTCATTACAAAGAATATGTTGATATTATCAGGAAGACAATACTTTTAAAAAATAATATCTATAACTTAATAAACATTTATTTTAAAAAAGCATCTGTAAACAAGTAAATATAGAATGTATAATTAAAAAATAAAATAAAGAGATATTAATTTATTTTTAATATTTCCAAAAATAATAAAAAAATATATTTAAATTCTTACAAAATATTTATTTAGTATAAATTCAAACGTATATTTTGAATCGTACGTACTAAAGAACGAGTGTATGATATATAATTAATACAAATTATAAATAAAATGTCAATGTAAAGTTGAGCGTGAAGCAAGCTATGAATCATCGCTGCATGTACTAATTATGTACACAGAGTAGAATAGCGCAATCAATTTATACAGATATTTATCAATAAATTTCTGAGATTCTCTCATTCATAATGCCTTGTAGACTATGAGTATATGATCTGCCATATATTTGACATATGAACTTTTAGAGTATTATTTTTTGAATATCTTGAAACCATAAAATCTAATGAAATCTTGCAATCAACTTAATTATATATTTTTATTTTATGTATAAATTAGGCTTAAAATCCAATATAATAAAATCCACAGATTGTAGCAGTTTAAAATATATTGATAAATATATACATTCAACTTACTGTTACCTTGACGTAACATGCAAAGTATAGTGATACTATTTATTTATCCAAAATATTTTGAAAACACGATAAACTCTCACTTACTCACTTACCGTCACGCCGTTTTCCCGCCGCGGGGGCAGGCAGAGAGGATAGAGCGCCACACTCTTCTGTTCTGACACACGATTATCGCCTCATCCACATTCATACATCTTCTCATACAAGCTCGACGATTATTGAGGCTTTTAACAGGGCCATCCTCCAGTGTCTGGTTTACCTGGTCATGCCAAGTCTTCTGCGGACGTTCTCTACTTCTGGTGCCATTTATACTTACGTCATCTTTCTTGCCATTCTCTCCTCATTCGTGATAAACTCAAATGACGCAAATAACTAAAATAAATCACAAGAATTTGTTGTTTCTTATATTTCCTGAAAAGAATTGTGATTTTTCATTTTTAATAAAATAATATAATTATCTTTATTTTACTCATGTTTTTAGGTACAAAATTTATTGTAAAGAAAATTGCAGTCCATTTTTTATAATAGTTTAAAACCTCTTGCATCATTTGGAGTTCTGGTACCAAGATAGCAGAAATACAAGGAGATAAGCTTCAAGGCGTGGCTCAATATGCGCAAGATATATATTATATCATTATTATTTAATTATATATTCTTAATCAAATAAAATTAGAATTTTTAAAATCTTGAGTTTTGATTAATCACATTTTTTAAATAATTATCACAAGTATTCATTGTTTAGTATTCAGTGATATCTGTAGTCAGTTTATGTCTAAATGCAATTCTTTATTATTTTTAATGTATTTATTTGATATTATTCATCATTATATTTGCATTTTATATCATTCCTATCCATCTCCCATGATCAGAGTCTGTGCCGATGTGGGCAGTGTTTTACTCTTGAATTTATCATCGACAAATATTCAATACTTGTTGTACCGAGAATACAAAAAGGATAACAGATGACGTATATGAACTGGATGCATTAAATTAATTAAGTAATCAAATTATATTCCGAGATGGAATACGGGAAAATAAATAATACTGTTGTCATGTAGTTCAATTGCAGTTATCGTGGACATAGAAAAAAAAAAAAAGACAAATATTTTAATTATGCAAATAATTCGTTAAAAAATTCAAGTATATATTTCTTGGGTTTGATTATTTCTACGTAACAAATAAGACTACACTAATAAATGTATCGTCTTCTAAGTTATCATAAATATTAAGTTTAATAAAAAATCACTACATATAGTCATAATTTAAAATAATTCCGACACCTATTGAATTTTAACTTAATTATATTGTAAATGACGTAGATGCTTTTGCACTGCACTTGATGTGCCCATTCCGCACGAGTATTGTCGGGCGGTAGTTGGTTGCGTGTCATCATATAGTTACTAAGCATTCATATAGTCTGTAGGTTATCATCACAACGCTATGGTCAACTATTGCTTTTGCTCAAAATACTTTTTTTTAAACATTTTTGATTGATATTTTATAATTATTGTCGAGTTATTCTCATTTTTGTAGGGGCCAAGAAGTTGTCGATATATTATGGTGGCATCCACGTTATACCACTTCTTCTTCTTTTAAATAGTGTTAGGTAACGTCTTCTTTCTGCCTCGGCTTCATGTTCAGGGGCGAGGCATCTAGCTTAATTGGTTCGTTTTAAATATTAACAAGTCAAAAGGTTATGAAATGAAAGAATATTTTTATGTAAGAAAATTTATAACCTATATTTTAATTACTTGCATGTGTTGAAAGTGGAAAATGAGCAATTTACATTAAAACTTATAAATAAGGTAATTCAAAAATGATTACAATTAAATGAAGATTAAATATTTGTGTTCATCATGCCAGCATTGATTTCTCTGCCAAATTGTCTGTATTGACTCTTTTCTGATGTTGATTATTCAGGATTACCTTGTAGGATGGTCCTGGATCCTGGACGTGAAGTGTGGTCAGCTCCTTGTGATGCCAGCATAGGGTGACGGAGTTCAGACTTATAAGACGATGACGAGATGATGCCCAATTATCCAGGCAAACCGGGACTCTGGACACGATATTGTGATGCTATAGCGACAGTCTGTTCTCGCTACACCGATTATATTCATCAACTTTTTGATACTTGCTCATTTCCGATTAAACGCGGAGAACATCACAGTCTAAGCTTAAACTCGAGGCGCACAGTTTAACTTTCCCCTGAATTACAATCTATAGCTATAGCAAGCGCTTACTTGATATTTTTAGAGACTATTTTGATTTTATTTTCGAATTAAAAATGAAATATCGCCTTAGACGGAACCACTTCTCGGCGGAGAATATCAGAGGACTCGGCCGGAGCCACTTCCCACGGCGGAGAATATCAAGGGACTGCTCGTCCATGGCGATGCATACCTCAAGGTGCGTTTTGCGGACGTGACTCTAGTCATAATTGCTGGATTACCGTCGCTGTACCCAAGCTGCATCGGTGGTTCACCTGCATCTAACAATACCGAGCTTTTATGACTTTGGCTTTGGCTAAGTGCTTTTGTAGCCTTGAACAAAATATTGTTTTGGGTTATTTTGCATTTTAACAATAGGTAATCCATTCTTTAAGAGTGATTTGTGCCTCTATCTTTATACACTTTTTCTCTCCTGGTAGCTCCGGGTAAAATGCCTTCCAGCAATATACCGCAATAGTGCTGACATCTATTGCACACAATAAAAAAATGTTATGACGCATACGTTTTATTCAAGAACAGCTAATAGCAAAGTTCTCGCAACAAGTCTCGAGCATCGGATAGCCGAGTTGTCATCACACAATATTCGCGATCCTGCGTTTCTGGATCAAACCCCATTTCGGCTACCGATGCTTACGTTAAAATATATTTTTTATTATTATTATTATTTTAATTTTGATGTTTCCTAAAAGTCTAAAATTTGAGAAATTAGTGCAATGATATTTTAATGTAATATTTCACAGTATTTATTCCAAAAGTAGATCATCTTAAGTTTAAAGATTCAACTATAAATCGATAATATTTGACGTTCTGCCTTATACGCTCCTTTATTATATATCTTTTCCCAAATATAGCGCTACCAAATAAATTATTTTAATAATATCCAATAATACATGTCTTACTTTTCCATATTGCAACATTTATACCTAGTAACTACTAGTCGACAGCTAAATAATAATAAAAATTGTATCTTCGATCTCGTATAAATATCAATATTTAACTCACTACTATTATATTTAATGATTGTAACTTTCACGAATTAATATTCACGAATGATTTCGATTTGGAAAAATAATTTGTGTGATTTCGACGCCTGGTTTTCCGCAACCTTCATTTTTACAAACCTCTAGTTCGTAGATACTTGTATATCGTTCGTCAGAATAAGACCAACACAAAAAGGAAACAATTTTTATCTCGAGCGACAAATTTCTAGGTGCCTACAACTTCTATGCAATTCCAGCATTCGGTATTAAAAGTGCTACCTGTCATGAAGTTTTCTATTTTTAGTGGTAAAACCTGGATTACCGAGTTCCATTCCTATTTCCTTATAACTTCGTTTTTCCACACTGCTTCATAAAAGATGAAATGTATCACCAGATATAGTATATCTGTATAATATCAGTCTGATATTTTTTAAATTAATATTTCATATTTGGTGCTTTTAAATTAATTAAAATTACATCACACATTAAACTAGAATGTAATTAGCATATTCATGTATTTAGCTCTCTGTCAAATATAATGTTTATTATATTTTAATAGTTTAAACATCAAATATCTATGTTTAATGTGTGCTTTCGAAATTAGTAATAACACTAATAATAATTTTTGTTCAAACTCTCGTTACGATGAAATATATTATAATAATGAATTATTTATTACTTATTAACTACTTTATTAGTCATTTAATTTAGTTCATCAGTTACGTAGCTCACAAAGCAGTTAAAATATAACCAAAAGCTACCCCCAGGGCCCAGTAGATAATCGGTGACATCCAGCCGGTTGGTTCTGCTAGTGTTAACATTAATGACTCCGCCCCCCGCGCACCCCACTGCAGTAATCTTAACACTCTGTTTGATGACGCATGATATCCCTTCGCGAATATGTTACCCTCGTAATTAATAGTCAGTAATTAAGTCAGATCAGGACTTGACTTCATTATCATCCCTTTTCTTTCATGTGCTTCTAGTAATCATAAGTGAGAACGCATTTCATTGAAAATTCCATTTACCTGTAGTTGAGTAAATAAATAAATTTAAGAACTCCATGAAACCTTATTATTTTTTTTAAATTGGCGATTCTTATAAATAATTAATAATAATAATCTTATTTCACTAAATTTCTTTCCTCTTCTACTTTACAGCATGCATTCTGCTCTGGCTGTTAATAGTTCATTTTTCAATGTTTCTAATTTAAAAAGCAACAGAACAATTCATTTTTGATAATGATAGGTTTTATCTTATTTTAAAGATGCTCGCTTCTATTCGCATCGCTATTAAAAAAATATATAAAAAAAATTAAGAAAACAAAATGCACTCTCTTTTTACTTTAGTTGCATTTAGTTACCAGGAGTGCATATAAAATGACGGGTATGATGTGCATGCACCTCATGTAATTCATTTTTCCTATATTTTGCTCTGTTACCATGCAGTTTAGCTTCAGTTACCAAGAACGCAGAAATAAAAACAGAAGTTGGTGTTATATTAAGCTATTGCTACGCGGTTTATTTGTACTGACCAGGAATAGAGAAGCAAAAGGGTTATCTGTGATAAAATGCCTCGAATATATTTAAAAAAAATTATGTATGTTCCTTCAATCATATACAAAAATCTTTTTATTTAAAAATGTGTAAACAATGCGCGTACGTGAGTATAGTTCACTGGGAAGAATGTCATCATCATCGTCATTGTCAGTTATTTTAAACCACTGCTGGATGAAGACCTCCCCAAGTATCTCCCACTTTTTTTCTGTCCATTTTTATTCATTGCCACAAGCTTCCGCAAAATTGTATTATTTCGTCTGTCCGGTGGGTTTTAACGAATAATTTATCGAAGCAGAAAACCTTTTCTATATGTTTGAGACTGGAAACGTGTTTTTTTTTATTTTTATAAATACTTATTATAATATTTTTGATATGAAAGAAGCGGAAAACTACGGCCAGAAAAATAACAGAAGATGATTTTCGAATTGTCCTTCTTTTTTGCTCTTTACTTTTTATATTGTACTATTTTGTACTCATTCTGTTAGCACTTATACATTTTAATAAGCAATATGGTGAAGAGTGAGCGACGAAAAACATAACTAACGCTACCATCCCTGATTTGAATTGGTTAAAAATTCAATATCAAATCAAACTGAGATAAAATGTACTATATGAAAAATTACATTCTTAGTTGCATATATCGAATTATAAAACACATTAAATCAGATATTTTTACTATATTTAATGGAAGATATATATAAATACGGGGGATAATTAACAGTGCATTTATAGGTAAAAATCCAGTAATTGTGTGGTCTTGGGCATATTCGTATAATGCCAAAATAATATACTGGTCAAAATATACATAATTAAAAAATATTGAATAATCAGACGTATTCTAGTATAATGTATTAAAAACATTTTACAGATAAAGAATATTGCTTTAAATAATTTTTAACAAAATCAAATTCTCATTGGTTTGACTTATAATATGTGCTATTTCAAGTAAAAATGATTTATCAAAATTGTTCCATAGATAATGATGGTGTAGTGGTACTAGAATTCAATGTAATACCATAATACAACTTTCAAAAATTTGATAAATATGGAGATTGAGGGGTGAGAATTGATGAACGTTACGTATATATATATGTATATATAAAGTGTTCACTTAAGCTGGCCGAAAACAGGTCGTAACCCCTGTAATTATCACCATATTTCTATATATTTTTCATTAAATATAGTAAAAATACCATTGTCTTTATATAGCATATATATCTGATATTTATTTAATAACAGTGCCTTTATAGGTAAAAAAAAATCAGTAATTGTGTATTTTTAGACATATTCAAATATTGCTAAAAGCGTCAACTTTCGTTGTATTCAAAATATTAAATTAATATACATCCTGAAATATTTAGGACCATGATAAATTTTGTAAAATAGCAGAAATTAAATAAAACTTTTGAGATAGCAGAAATACTAACAGGTAACAAATAAGGTACAATTGATGATACGTGATGCCATCAAAGTAAAATAATTAGTCAGAAGCACGCACAGAATGAATATTTTTCATGCAGATTTGTAACACACTGACATCTATTAAAAAATTCATCAATGTTAATGAGATATTTGTAGATGGCGCTGCACATTTAATTGTATTTGCAATATCCTAGATCAAATCTCTATCTTTAAATTGTCAGATTTTATATATTATAATTTTTAAAACTAACTTAATTTAAAAAGACAATGGGACACTACTTTAGACATAATATTAAGCGGTATTTGTTTAAACGTACATTGTGTTGCACACTGAATGACCTAGTTTCTAATGCAGTTGATATGCCCGTTCCGCTCGGGTAACGTCGAGTGGCAGTTGGCCGCGTGCCATCACATAGTTTGTAAGCGAGCCATCACATAGTTCGTAGGTTCGAACATCACAACGCTATGGTCAACTGTTGCTTTTGTTATTTTTTTTTGTATATTATTATTAGTTATCTTATATTTTTTTATTTCCTTGCAAAATACTCGATTTTTTTACTTTTTTTAGTTGCATACAGTGTAATTTTATTGGCATTTTAAATAAAAATTCTCATTCTTACTCCGAAACAAATACAAATCGGCAGAGTTTGTTCTGTATCTTCATTAAAATTGTGGTAATAAATTTATCTCTGTAAACAGTAATTATCTATCTAGGTTATTATTCGTATATAAACCTCTAACGTCACTGTAAATATTTTAAAGAAAAAAATCAACTATGTTTTTAATATTAAAAGAAACATCTATAACAATTTTTTATTCAAACAGTCTTTAAGATGAAAGAAACCTCAAAAATACTATAATGGAACTTAATTCGTTAGTCACACGGCCTACAAAGCTGAATGAATTACATAAATCGTTCACTTTACATAATTATTTATTTTATTCACAACATAATACATAGCATTTTAAACTCTAGGTGACAAAATAGAAACGTTGAATTTTCGATAACACAGTAAAACCTTTACAATTAATTATTGGAAGAAAAATTTTTCTAAATAATTACTTTTGTGTCACAAATTCTCTTATCTTATACACTTCCAGAATGTGGCCTCATTTAGTATTCTCCTATTCTTGAAGGTCCATCTAGCATAAAAAATTATATTAAAAACTTGATTGTATTATCAGCATATATTTTGTAATTAACTTTATTAAATTCAGAGAGAGTCATCAGTAGATATCATTTCTGACAACTAAATAAGATAAATAATTATGAAAAATGAAAGTTTTGTGACGGAAAATGTTTTAGATGTGTAAGGCTAGTTGAGATACATTTGAATAAATCTGTGATAGCAAATACTTCATTCTGATCAGTTTTATTTTAAGATATCCCTAAAAAACAGTTAAAAAACAAAACATTTTTAAAAATTATATTAAAATGTTAAGAAGATGGAAGCTGTACAGGAGTTTGTCGAAATAAAATTGTGTAAAACTTATGAATTATTTTCTTTTTCATTAGGATTTTCCCCATTACGAAGCGTTAATCAAAATACATTTACTATTATATATTGATGTCACAGAAACACTAAAAATGCAAACTCTCGTATCAAATGATATTTAAATTGCTGACATCTATAGCACTGCACGAAACTATCATAATAATGTGATGACACATTAGTTGTTAATATACAAATTTCTCGAAGGTACGTTCCGAGCTTCGGTGGTCAGGTGGTTACCATCCAGAGTTCACAATCTAGCGTCGCTGGATCAAACTCCTCCTTGGAAATAGATGCTTTGTTAATTTTTTTAATAATTTTATTTTTATATTTGATTATATTTTATTACCATCAATAACTTTTAGATAGTGTAATACATATCGCTTATTTGCATACTTTGATAATATAAAATATCAACGCGTACGTGGTGATAACCCTTCACAGACTTGAAAACAGAATGGTCTAAATCATTCCAAGATTATTTTTCCTTGTTAACATGACATCTGCTAATTTCACCATGCTCTTAATAGAACATTATATCAATTACAGTGGTTTTTATTTATATTTGTATATATAAAGATAACATTGTCAGACCGACATTATTGTTGTTACTAGAAAAAAGCACAACCTTGAAAGATCTGACATTATCAAATAAACAAAATATTGGAAGATAGATCTGTTAGAAGTCTCACCAATCAACGGTCATGCAACAGAAGATATCAGAATTTGGGTGAAAATTTTGAGTCAGGATAGAAAAGTGTGATGCTTCTTATCATCTGCCTCATCCCCGCTGCAAAGCGGCGTTATAGTAAATTGTTTTTTCTTAAGTTTCTCATTAAGAAATAAATAAACTTTGGGATTATTATACACATAATAATTATATAACTTGTAAAAACGTTAAATGTCTGTTGATCAATTTTATTTATTTTTATGCGAGCTTGGCATTTATCCATATTTGTAACTCAAATATATACGATGAACGAATTTGTTAAGAAATTGCAGAAATTTATATTCAAGAAACGAATTTGTTCAAACGTGGCTTCCTATCCTCTCCGCCAGAGTCATCCTTTTAATTAAATCATCATTTCATTTAAATGTTAAGATCGAATCATTTAAACATTAAGATGTGATATATAATTATAGTAAACTAATATGATATGTAACAATTATGCCTAAATTGTGTAGACAAACTTAATAAAATGACACATCATGAGCAGGAATTAAGACCTGCTGACTAAACCAATACAGATAACATCGCCCTTGAGGTGAAATTTTTTATGAAAATGGCGCTATAAAAAATATTATTTGAGAATTAATAATAATTAAAATAATATAATATAATTATAACTTTCATCATCGCGTACGCGTCGATGCTTTTTTGCAAACTTATCAATCAAAAAATCAAATGTCAAAATAATAATATAAAAAAAAACGTAAGTATCGATTTCCGAGAAGGAGTTTGATCCCGCGGCGCAGGATTGGGAATTGCGGATGGTGCTCACTCAGCCACCGATGCTCGGGACGTACCCGCGAGAAACTTGCATATTAACGACTAATACGTCAGCAAATAATTATAATACTTTGGTGCGGTGCCACAGATGTCGGTAATTTAATTATTATTTCTCTATCATAATTGGTTTTGCCACATGCGATCCTGTTTCTACTGCATTTAGAATATTTTTGATCCTTTTTTGTCAATTCCAGGCTTCAATTTAATATATACCAGAACCAGAATCCTTCTGGTAAAATTTATGGTTTTCTCATAGCAATGAATGGAAATACACAATAAGGATGAAGGAAAGGAATATGTTGGATGCAATGACGTTATTACGCCTGTGCAGTAATGCAGTGCACAGAGGCCAAGAGGTCCTCACCCTACAATGCATTTGGTATCATATGCGTTATTGATTTATTAATAAGGTTTCACATTTGCGAAAAAATGTTCTTCGTCATCAGTTAATGCAAGCTGTGACGAATGCAGAGGTGGGCGAAGGATCAAAGTCTAATGACAATATTAATAGAATCAACCGGCTGCTACCGGTTGTTACATGCTTGGCCAAGCGGGCAGCATGTTGCTTATAGTACATGCAAAAAACAGAACACGCGGAGTTATATGGAAGACCTGCTGATAAATCTCTAAATGAGCCCAGGAAGGAAGTCCAAAAACACGATGTGCCTGAAGAAGTAACAGACTAAAGTTTAAAAAATAGAAAGAAGAAGAATAATCGTATACAAATTAAATTATTCAACTTGAAAGATATACAAAAATATTTATGAATAAAAAGGAGCAATTGTGTTGCTTTCAATTCTATTGAATGTAATGCTTTCTATGGAGACATTAATTTTATACTTTGATGTGAAGGTTGCGGTAATCCGGGCGTTGAAATCTTTCATTAGTGCCATTTACTGATGTAATATATACATTTTTATATCTCATTATATTTGTGGATGAAGTTTTTATTAGTGAGCTATTGGGGATATTATTTGGAAGAATATTTAATTAAGGAGCAAAGAAAATAATATCTTAGCGATGACTCTTGAAAAAGTTATCAAATACGTTTTATTTTTTTAAAATCTACTATTAAAACAAATTATTATTATAAGAGTAGCAGTTAAAAGTAAAATAAATTTCAGAATATTAAAATATAAAATACTTGGGTTTAGTCCCAACATTGGTTCATTTAGAATAAAATTTGTGTTTTTATTTTAAATTTTATTGTTATTTATTTTAAGCTATGTGTAGGTATATTATTATAAAAATATGTGTTTGAAGATTTGTCTTAATTAATAAGCTTATCGGTTTAAATGACTGTTTTTAAAGATATTCATGTTTTCATGATCTTTTTGTACCGCGTCCCGCTAACATATAAGTACATAATAAATAAATGAATATAAAACTAAAATTCTCCAATAACTCATATGCTGTACGAAGGAAACGTAAAATTCTCATAAAGAAAATTATTATTATAAAGTATTAATAATTTTTAATTTTTTTCATGTCTGACTATTTAAATAAAACGAATATACAACTCACAATAACAATTTATTTTTTATTTAAGATTTAATCATTTTAAATACTACATGTTTTTTGATCATTTTGACAACGCCTAATTTTCGATAATATTCGTTTCTCTTATGTAGAAACTGAATTACCTCAAAGATTCATTCCATACACCAAATCATATAAAATCATTACAAGTATACATTTTAATTGAAAACTCAGCACTGCATGATATGAGCAAGATATTATTATATAATGTGCCGTTCCCATTACACTCAATTAGGAACCTATTGTTTCATTGTGGTTAGCGATAAGAATAATAAAGAAATGTAAACAATTGATTGTATGAGTTTGTTTTACTCAGTGGCGTATTAGTAAGTTATGAATTATCTCGGATCTATAATTATGGTAGGTGCTGAAATGTTTTTTGTCGAGACTTGACAAGATTTGGAAAAATAATGTATATCAAATCAACCAATGTCTGACTAGGTGCTTTCAATATTTTCATATTGTGTGAATTATATATTTATATATATATTATATATTGGAATATTATCATATATAATGCTACAAATATATAAAAACATATTTATTAATATTAATTTAATTATAATTTATAAAAATAGACAAAATTTCATTAAATAGATCTTTGCACAACATAAACGAAAGTACTGTAAGTGTTTATTTTTGTAATATATTATACATGGACTACTTTTATAAATATTATTTATATAGTTTGTGAGAATAATATTTACAATTCCTTAAATTCATATTTATACCGATCGCGATTTAATAAGAATAATTCCACGCCAATGATAAAAGCTTTGAATATCGTACAGACAAAATCCATTAATGACTAAATTACTAAGTAACGTAAAATATGACGTATCTATTTCCTAGTAAATTTGTAAACAGTGCTCAAATAAGACTACCTTTACATTTTATAGTAAAACAACTTCAATATTTCAGAATATGATTGAAAGGTGATACTTTTAATTGCTGTAATACCGAAATATTCATGTAATAATGTAATATTAGAATGAGTACATTTTGACACATTTTGATTTGATGTTAAGCCTATAATTCTTACAAAATAGAGAATATAGCATTGGTTCTGTTTATCTCTGCCTGCCAATCACCGTCCAGCTTATATGATTTATTTATGCAAATAAAACGAGTGCAAAAAGTAAAATAATATATTTTTTTTAAATAAAAGTACAAATAAAGGATAATTTGCATTGTATTGCAGGATATGCAAAATAATAGTGTAATGTCATAATTCTGATATAAAAAAAAATCATAAAATTCATCCGTCTAACACCTATGTTACTTTCTGTGTTCCTGGTATCTGTGAGTAAGGCGCGTAGTAAGAGCAGCAGGCTTCATTCATTATTATTTTACTTGCATCGATTAAATTCCACAGTCATGAACAGAGTCACCAGGGTTACATAAGTGCAAAAAGGATTGCATTTGTTTACTTCAGCTCAATAAGGCAGCATGAGAACATCACAAGTGTTAAAATAAATAAACTTTCTTTTTACCTAATCCTAGAGAAACTTTTAAAAATTTCAACCCACTTGGAGAGCTGCATGAAAACGATGTATTTATAAACCTGATATTGTCGAGATTTGTAAATCAGGGCTAAGCTATTTTATAATACAACTACTCTGTTTACTATTGCAGGGAAGCTAAGTTAAGAAAGTAAACAGTAACATGATGTTACAGAAATTAGTTATTCCAGTTTCGGGAATGCTTAATATGTAAGCTTAGTAATGTATTTTTCGTTAAAGATATTGATTCTATGTGATTTCAATTTATAGCTTTCCATGAAATATTCTTATAATATAAAGGGTGTTCAGCGAAAAATTTTTAAGTGTAATATTAAATAAATAAAAAACTTAATGTTATTCTCATATTTTATTTATACAAAATTGAGTTTAACAATATTGTCTAAAGGCCGTCTATTTCTCTCAAAACACTCTTGCAATCGGACTCTTAAATTTGCGAAAACGCGAGAGCAAAGCGTCGGTTCAATGGCAGCAACTTCACAGCAGATATTTTCTTGTAGGGTCTGAATTGTTCAAGAATTCTTGTACACCACACTGTCGTTATTGAACAATGAAAACGTTTTTGATGGCATTCCTTTGGATTATCGGGGCAACAGTATTTCATGTTCCGTTAATAAACATAGCTATGGATATGAAAATGCGCTTCGTCAGTAAACAATATGTTTTCAAGCGTTCGTGCTATTCCAAAACATTCCAGCATCGTTCTTGCTAAGGTTTCACATAAAGAATAGTCATTTTGTTGAGAAACTGCACGATTTGCAGCTTATATGGGTGAAATTTTTTTTTTAAAATAATGTGCACTATTGATTTTTTTATTCTAATACAGGCTGAAATCTTCCCTGTCGATTTACGCGGATTACGCATAATTTCCCGTTGAACTTGAGTCACATGATGATCCCGGAGGAGTTTGTTTAACCATTGTCCCTTCTTGTCTGAACTTGTGAACCCAACATCAGATAAGTTGCTTGCTCGGTCCATTACTTACTCATCGAATATCAAAGTGAGTACTTACCTCACCCTGATGGTTTACGAGCAATTACAATTTAATCTTCAAATTGTTCAGCTGGTCACCCTATATTATGATATATTTATAAGAAATCGGGCAATTTAAGCAAATTCATACCTTCCCCATGTAATTTAAGCCGATCAATTATTAACGAAAGTGTTTTTTAAATTTTAATTGCAAACAAAAGGCAAAAGGGTATATTTCGAAACCAGTTATAAAAAATGTATATTATGTTAAAAAAAGTTTTTACTTGGTCGACCTCCATAAAAACAATAATTATTAAATGCATCCACCTCACACCGACTTTACTTTATGCATTCCTGGTATATGGGAGTGTTCCTCCGATCAAAGTCCATCGTCATTGTACCGCAGTGAGGTGGGCGGAGTCCAATATTTGCAACATCGCAATCCAGCCCGGCAGACAATGGATGTCGACGAGCTCGGCACCAGGGTTTCATAAGTGCGAAGAGAGAAGCTTGCAACTGCTTTCTGTTGCTCAGCAAGAGAGTATGTAGATAATTAAAACATTTTCAAATACTAATTAAATGTATTAATTAAAAAGATATACACAAAAAACAAATTTCATCGAAAAATATTGTTGTTGCGCCACCGGAATTCGAAGCAGGATCTCTTTCCAATCCTTTCCCGGATCCAACTATCTTATAGCGACATTATTATTGATAACAAATTTACAATATTTGTAATAATATTGATGACAAATAAGAATGTGTTCTCCTAATAAAAGATTTTCATTTATTTAAATACTGGAGATAATTTGTAAAAATTGCAATTCGTGAGTAGAATGTAAGGAATTGGCGAGTTTTGTGTATCAAGGCGGAATAACGTTATGTCGTACCTACTCTGCCAAAATAGTTAGATGCAAAGTGAATATTTCAAAAACTAATTGATCCAGTCAAGTTTATTTATTAAAGCTTAATACATTTTAAAATTACAATTTGTTTAATATTTGCTCCCTATTTACAGCTTTAATTGATATAATATTAGAATGAATTATGCTATTAGAAATCAGGCATTTATCCATATTTGTAACTCAAATATATACGATGAACGAATTTGTTAAAAAACTGCAGAAATTTGTGTTCAAGAAACTAATTTATTCGAACGTGGCTTCCTATCCTCTCCACCGGAGTAATAATTTTAATTAAATCATCATTACAATTAAATGTTTATATCAAATTATTCAAACATTAAGATGTAATATATAATAATAGTGTAGACAAACTTAAAAAAATGACCTGATTTGCTATATTATATAATATAGTATAAAATAATAATATTTTAAAAATCAGCAGTCAGATAAAACAGCAGTCTGTGTTGAGATGTTAATGGATTGTGTGGTAACAATTCAATTTGATTTTAAATTGAAAAATACTAAGTGTAACTACTTCATACTGAATAAAAACATCACATCAGGCTCAGATGTCTTACAAAATATTTGTAATGATTTGGTATATCTTTGAGATAATTCAATTTAAACGAAAGAGAAATGAATATTGCCGAAAATTAGTCATATTCAAATTATCTAAAAACATGTTAGTAGTTTTTATAATCGTTGTAATGAAACAAATCCATCTTGTCTAATGGGCACCGGTCTGCACAAGCGCGAGTCAATTACGTGCCCAAAACTGGACGCGCCTCTTACCCAGAGATGAAGTAGCCAGTCACGCCAGGTCATGGGTTACGCGTATATATGCGTTTAGTGTAAATGCGTACAACCCTCTATGATGTAGAAATGGCGCGGTTAAGTGCCGGGCGTCGGCGCATCCGCTGACTCAATGTGTTCCATTTTTTTAAGGGTGCAAACCGTCGTGTTTTGTAAAACGTTCGTATTGTGACAACAAAATCAAGGTGTTGTATATATTTTCTCGGTACTGTTGTCTATTCTTTTCATTTAAATAGTCAGTCTTAAATGAATAAGCGTTTTATGTAGTATATTCGTACAGCATAAGTCTAAATTTCAGACTTGACTAGATATGAAAAAATCGTATATGTCCATAACATCTGAGATTAGACTTGCGCAACGTTTGGTACATTCAATGTTTCCGTATAGTGTGGAATCGTGAATTTAAGATGAGGGAGATAATACGGATTGATGATTATGAGATGCGGTGCTGAAGACATACTGCGTATAAATTGATATCACCGTTCGACGGGAGGTACAAATATAAGACCCTCAACCTCAACTTAAATAAATCTTTCGATTTTTAGGACATTTTGCAAGAAGGTTATTGTGGTGGGCTACGTCAAAGAATAAGAGAAAAAGAGATAGGTATTCTCAAGTGGAAAAATGATCAGGCAATTCTTTGGTAGATTAAATAAAACTAACTTAGATCTGATGGATTCCGAGAAAAGTGGAAGTGCATAATCAAAAGAGCAAGAGTAAATAAATTGAAGTAGATTATGATTATGATTATAATATTCATACAATGTTTGATCCATTCTGATCCGGAAAAAATCTGAATTATAATATTTAAAATGCATTGTTTTGCAAATAAATATAAAATATCAAATAAAAATGAACAAAAAAAATTTTAACAAAAGCAACAGTTGACCATAGCGTTGTGATGTTTCGAACCTACGAACTATGTGATGGCTCGCTTACAAACTATGTGATGGCACGCAGCCAACTGCCACTCGACGCTACCCGAGCGGAACGGGCATATCAACTGCATTAGAAACTAGGTCATTCAGTGTGCAACACAATGTACGTTTAAAAAAATACCGCTTAATATTATGTCTAAAATAGTGTCCCATTGTCTTTTAAAAAATGTTAGTTTAAAAAATTATAATACATAATTATGACAATTTAACGATTGAGATTATAATGCAATATATATTGCAAATACAATTAAATGACAGCGCCATCTACAAATATCTCATTAACATTGACGAATTTTTTAATAGATGTCAGTGTGTTACAAATCTGCATAAAATTGATATCACGGATTATTGTTTAATTCTCAACCTCATCAGCCCTCTTAAGCGCCAATTTTTTTTTAATGGGTTTTATCAAATTCCGCTAGAGGTTTTAAATTGGTATGTTTTTTCTTCATAATTAAGCTTCTAGCCAATGTATCTTCATCCCAGTCATACAAAAAAAAAATATTTCTGAAATTTTAAATAGTTAAGTTAAGTTAGTTAGTTCATATAAATGTAATAAAGCGTCCACATTCAAGAGTAGTCAATTATATAATTCATTACACCTAATCTATCTACATATGAAATTGAAATCTATAAAACATAATTTGAAACCAAACATCTTCATTTCCAAAATTTGTCAAAATATTTTAGGAGGTTATTTTATGAAATGTTTTAAATATAATGTTCTACTTCTACTACTACTAAATCACAACTTGTATAATACCCAGATAAGTGAAAGATATTTTTAGAAAATACAATAAAAGAAATATTGTTAACGGGATAATTTGGCTAAATTAAAAGAAATATTATATACAACAAGTTTTCGAAAGACGATCCTAGTAGAAGGTCCTTTTAAAAATAATCTAAGTTTTTCTCAGCCGCAAGATTCCCAGAATTTTTGAATGTCGGATTTGATACTTATTCTTGAATAATACTTCCACGTACCTTGCAGGTTTCAGGTACGCTGATGTGTTGCTACATGTTTTATGAATTTTAATTTAGTCGGTACAAAATAAATGCAATTATATTTTATTCCTTCCTTACAAGAGATGTATATTTTTGTAAAACTAGACTTAAACTATGAGAATCATATTACCTAATTTTTTAAATAATTTTAGTGTCGCTAGATGAAGTTGATATTACATTATTAGACCCTGACCATAATGTATAGTAGTATTAACGTGGATTCTTCTATATCTTGACTAAATTCTTCTATTGCATCACATTAACGAGTTTGAAGTTTTCGATTTATGGTACACCGTGTAAAAATGTAGTTTTTTAAATAGAAAATTAAGCGATACGGAATGGATTGAAGACATTGTACATTAAATTAAATAACAGCGACATCTGCAAATACAAGCGCTAATTAACTATCATTCTCATTAGTTCTAATTTATTTATTTGATAGATGTCAGTGTGTTATAAATAAATATGGTTAATGATTAATGGTTAAATATCAACCTCTTTAGTATTTATGCTATCCTGGAATATGAGCGCCAACTTTTTAACGATGAGTTTGATCTAAGGCCGCTTGGTTTATAATTGGTATGCTTTTTACTTAATAATTTTGCTCAAAGCTAATGTTTCTTCATCCTAATCAAAAATAAATTGTATCTCATGATTTTTTATATTTATTATAACTCAGAGTAGACAATACCATAATATATTCATCATTCGTTAAGTATATATAAAATTAAAAACTACAAAACATAATTCGATACCAAACATCTTCATAACAGAATGTGTAATATTATAAAAGTAAATCAAGTTGAAATCATGAGGTGGAAAAATATTATTTAAATAATATCTATAACTCGACAACCATTAATTTTAAGTGAGCATTTGTTTTACAAGTAAATATAAAAAATAAAACATCAAAATATTTATATATTTTTTAACAAAAGCAACAGTTGACCATAGCGTAATGATGTTTGAATCTACAAACTATGTGATAGCTCTCTTAGTAACTACTGCCACTTGACGGTAACCGAGAGGAACGGGCACATAACTGCATTACAAACTATGTCACTCAGTGTGCAGAATGCTGCTGAGTAATCATATTACTTCGGTATCACGACTAGCGAATCTCAGCCTGGATGTTATATATCCGTACAGTTTACTGCTTTTTTCAGATTTATTTTATAGTTTTTGAGTAATTGAGTAATTGACCAAGTAATAATAACTTTATAGGATCTTCCAATCTTTTCCAAATAAATAACGTTTACCCAAGATAGATTTTGAATTATTATGCCACATTGCCAACATGTTGGTGTTTTATATAAATTTCATCTTTTCATGATAGATATTTCGTAAAAAATTATAATCTAATTAATGTAGGCCATTAAAATCTACATAAGTTTATTTGAGGTACCACACAAGTATAAATCTATTTATAAACATAAATAATTGTAAATGCTCACTTCATAACAAATTCAAACCCAGTACGGGTTATATTAAATAAAAATAATGTAAAAATATTTATGTCTTCTAAATAACATCAATATTATTATGAAATCTAAGAATGTTTCGAAAATAAATAATGCGCACACATAAATTTCTTATTGTTGGGCTTAAACAATTGCTCGTACAATAAATTGTTACGGCCTACAAATACAGTACGTGATAAAAACCTTTTCTTACTAAAAAGAAGAGACTCGAGCTAACGTTTTTAATAAAGCTGCATAGTATATATTTAGTAAATTTTTACCCTTTGCAGAGATGTATTTATGAAGACATTATATATCAGAAATATTTTTTTAAAATGAAGAAACGTGTTATATATATATCATACTACCCCTACCTATAATAAACTTTTCTGTTACTCTGTTAATATTGTCTTGCTACAACGTTAAAATGAGATCACTAATAATTTTTTAAATAAAATTTAAATTCATTGTTAATAATGTGAAAATAATAAAATAAATCTAAAATATAAAGCAATGCATCAAATTCTAATAGAAAAAAAAGGCATTTCATACTTACGGGATAATTTGACATTATTGTCTATTAGGTAATTAATTAAAACGGCTTAGCAATTTGAAAGCATAAGTACCGATACGAAATCAGGTTTTGGAGACCCTTAAGACCTATAAAGATGAACATCAAAGTGATACTAAAATAATAAAAATAATTTAATAAAAATTTCTGAAGCAGTTTACATGACATATTTTATATAGCGAAATATTAAAATTGTACGAAATAATAAATATATATTTATTAATAATATATTTTGTTATATAAAACTCACAATATAGCTGTTATATAAACAGTCCCTGTTTTTCTGTGCTTATATAATATAATAGCCAACTTTCTTAAGTGCCAAAAAAGACTCGATGATAGCCTTAAATGTTATAATAAAATAACCCCAATATATCAAAATACGATAAAAGGTTGATGTTTTTGATTGCTGAATTGCTATAATTCAAAGATATGCACATACAAATGTACATAAGTACATTTTGATTCAGTTTGATTTGATGTTAAGCCTTTGACACGTAGGTTAACAATGATTATGTTTCTCACCTGCTGATCAACGTTCTGCTAATTAAAAAAATTTTGTGATAACAAAATGAGTACAATAAAGTAAGACATAAAAATTAAAGAACACAAACTAATAAAAGAAAGACAACTCGCATCCTTCATGATCTTAAGGATAAAAACAAAATATTTAAAAAAAGGACTCTCTTTCTAAAAGGCAGAATATTTCGTCGTGAAATCAAATAGAATTTCAGAAAAATTGTTTAATTTTCAAATTTTTACCCTCCTACATGTTCGTCTTCAGAAAAAAAACCATTAAACGCAATACATGTCTTACATCTATTTAACTCTCTGCGTTCCTGGTATCTGTGAGTAAGATGCGTAGTAACAGCAATCTTCTATATTATATATATATATTATATTACTTCCATTGATTAATGCATCATTGCAACGTTGTATTCCCTGCCCGGCAGACAATGGAAGTTTACGAGCTCGGCACCAGGGGTTCATAAGAACAAAGAGGATTACGACTATTTTATGCAGCTCAACAGGAGAGCAAAGTAGGACATCACAAGTGTTGAAATCAATAATTTTACTTAAGTCCTGGAAAAAATATTTAAAAATGGGAATCTTCTTGACGAGTATGTATGACGTATGTATAAATCTGGAGTTGGCAAAATTTGTAATAATTTTGCGGTGTACCTGCTCATCTACTTCTGCAGAAATAGTGTGATGTAACTAATTAAGAAAGTAACTTAGCGACATTATGTTTTATAAAATAGTTTATGTAGTTAGCATCTGCATAAACTTCTTAATACATTTTTAACTTTGATCTTTGCTACCAATTTCCGACTTTCAGTGAAATAATGTTATGTTACATTATTATATAGTTATTGGCAATCAGGTATTTGAACCATATTCGTAACTAAATCTTTCTATTTAAGCAGGAGATCAATTATATTTAGAATTTATTAAGAATTTGCAACAAAATCTAAAATATTTCAAATAATAAATTTGATTTAAATAACATTTTGATGAAAAAAATATTTTTGAATTCGGTGTTTTAATTCTTTTTTGTTTCACGTTCCTGGTAACTGAAATTGAACGGCATTGCAACACAGCAATTACAAGAATAATAAATATTCTGTTCTACATTAAAAAATAACATCACAGTAAGGTAACTATATAAATACAATTTTAGTATCTTAGTGTTAAAGAATAGTTTCTGATGTAAATATTAATATTACTAATATAAACTATCCTTAAAATATTGTTTAGATCCCCGAATACGTAACCCATATATTATACCCCGAATATTATACCCAGCTATTGGAAAAGGATTTGAAAAAAGACTAGTTCATCTCACTAGACAAAGCTACTAATAAATTCATTTAAGAAGATTGAGAAAACGACTGGTGATTATTTCATACAGTTCAATATGTCCTTGATCTAACCTTGTTGCTGACTAGTAATTATCAGGGTAACATATTCGCGAGAAGATGTATCGCGTCATCAATCAAGATTGTTATGACTACTGCCGAGAGGAGCGCGGGGAGCGGGGTCATTAATGTTGACAGTTACAGAATCAACCAGCTGGCTATCACCGGTTATTATCTACTAGGCCCAGCGGCCAGCTTTTTCTTATATTCCAACCACTGATGAATTCAATTCGATAATTAATTTACCGTTATATTTTTCAAATAAATATTTCTTTAATTGCAAAGCCAGGTTAAAAAATATGTATTCACAAAATACATGAATAAATGTAAGTCTTTTTAACTATAATAACGTATTAAAATGTATTCTAATTAATTAGATTATTTTATTTTATTTTTAAAACGCACTAAATCTGCAAGAGCCAAATTGAGATTAACATATAAAGTAGGTAAATATTTGATAAAACAGCCTCAGAAGTCAATATTTTTTTTATTTTTTTTTATTTTCAATTCGTTTTAAAACTTCCCCAATTATTCTTATCCTAATCAATGTTCTAAAAAAATATGAACCTCTAGATATTTAATCACTATTTACTGGGGGCTTCTCATAGGTGCTCGGTGTGATGCTCACCTTATTGAAAGGCTCAGTTTGTTTGTATTAAATTAGAATTTTAAAACTATTCAGCTACATATTGTCTTAAATTATACTTACAAATATATGTATTGAAATATAGATTACTTTAACAGATACAATGTTTTATGAAGCGGCTGATCCGGAAAATGATTGGTTTTAGCTAAGCTGTTGTAATAGGATTAACAGCTGATGAAACAATTGATAAATATTCGACATTAGATCTAATAGATCTTCCAACAACTCCGGGTTTGGGTCTGGTTCCTGATCATTCGTATTGTACCAAATGTTATTTAAAATACATTATTATTAAAGAACACCATGAGAAAAATAAAAAAACGATATCAGGTAAAGAAACATTGTACTCGTATATCATAATTTTAGACGCGGTGTGGATTAGATAAGTTTTAAGGATAAAGGGATTTTTCCTGGTTATCCAGGTCTTATCATTATTTCATGACACCTAGCGATTTAGATACGTAGCGTGAGTCTAAGATATTACCGCTCGCTTTCAAGAGTGTTTTATTCCTGTGATGATTTAAATTCGGCATGAATTAGAAAGAATTAATTTTTTTGAATTAGAGATTTAAAGAAATGCATCAATCCAGGCATTGACATCATGTGTATTATTTTCAAATAATATCGTTAAAATTATAGTTACAATATAATAATAACCAGCAGAGATTGAAAGAATGATTAACATATTGTTATATAAAATATAAAATGTGGAAAAGTAATTTTAAGTTACACATTCAGTTAGTGGTTATCTAATAACGTGTATTGTGTAGATGTATCGTTGTACCAATATTTATAACGTTTTTAAAAAGAGTTTTGCAAATACATACATACTCCTGAAGTTTTTCTGTTCAGACGAGTTTGATGTGCAAGTTTTCTTTGAAATGTTTTTAATTGTATCCAGCTACATTAACATCCGGGTGATTTGGAAGGGTTTTATGTCCGTGGGAAAGGGGTGAGGTGACTAAATTTTCCTTAGGATCCTGAAGTGCAATAAAATACTATTTTTGATATCATACAAAACGACGCAAATTTATGTATCTGGGAGGGATGGCTGGATGAAGAGGGAAACAGTCGTCTTAATGTAATATACTAAGCTTTTATCTTAATGGGAGGATATGAGATGGTAAAGGGGATGGCGTCTATATTTGCACAGGGTTCTAATAGTGAAGGATTGTACGGAGAATAAACAGACAGGCAAATTTTCAATTTGATTTATATAGACAGAGATTGTCGAATAACCTTCAAACAGATCTTATATCAGGATAGCAGAAACAATAATAGGTTACCTCGATGATCAACGAGTTTAAGAGAAACAGCACACTGATATCTGTTTAAAAGATGATAAATTATACATATGTAAAATGATAAATAATACAAGCTAAGATTTACAGATGCCGCTGATCCCATGTCAGTTAATTCAAACAGAATAACTTAGTCTTTCTGTACATTAACTTTGACATATTATTTATCTTCAAAGATTAAAATTGATCTTATTAATAATATTATAATGCGTGCTTCATTACAATGTCTCCAAAAAGTAAGGAAAACTTCATCAAGACGAAGAGAACGTAAAAGTGAAGTTTTTCATAGCGTGTACTTCCAAAATACTACTATTCTTTTACATATTTTGTGTATTAATTAATATTTTATGTTTTATTTACAATTGTTTCTATTTTGATTCCTGACCGGAAATGTAGCGTCCTTTCATGCGTAGTGTTACAAATTGAAATAGAGGTTGTGTGAAGAGGAATCTAAAAAGAAAAGAGAAAAATAAATAATTAAATGAGAGCTCCTTTAATGGTTCTTACTTTAAATCAATAATAGAGTTGATCATGATATCTTTAAAATAAACTTAATTATTTCCATTACCTTAAATTAATGTTAAAAAAGTATAATTAAATTCTTAAAAAATATATTATTTACAAAGATTTAAACGTAATTTTTACATCTTGTATCATTTATGTATTTATTTGTGTGATGTCACGAAGTATTTAAAATTTAATTTATAATAATTTTATAAGACACATAAATATTCACAATTGTGTGTCAAGATATTAATGATTTTAGTGAAGATGATACATGTGCTAATATTGGGCTTTTAAGCATAAAACTGAACTGTTAATAAAATGATTTAAAATAGGTACTGATTGCTAAATGTAAAGTTGAATAGAATCTTGTAAAATATCACCTTTCAAAATATATAAAGTAGGAATTTTTTTATTAATCCAAGACTAAAAGGAATAGGATATTTAATTATCAACAAATCTTAAAATATCTGCCCGTCCACAATCCAACCAATGATGTATTGTCAATTCAAATAAACTCAAAAGGTCATTAAAACCTAATAACTCAAACATTAATTGAGAATAAAGCTATATGATAAATAATGTTGCATTGATAAATAATAAATTTATAAACATAAAGTAAATAAAATGTTAAAAATTTCATAAATAAACATGTAAACAACATTAACGGTAAAACTAGTCATTTTTTGTCTTAATATTAATGAAGTTTTTTTTAAAGATTATTTTATGTTTTTTGTGTCAAAGTTACAAGACATGCAATTATTTGAACCTGGCATGATCTTGGTAGGTTATCTTAAGTAAGCTTATTAAATCTGGTATGGAAAGCTGGAATGAATGTCTAAAATAATTGTACATACATAATATTATTTCTGCGTTCCTCGTATCAGTTTCTCACGGTTGGCTTCTACTTCCATCGATCAAAGTCCTAACCGGCACACAAGTTGATGTGCTCTCCACCAGGGTTTCATAAGCAAAATGAGTATTAAAATGTTAAAATAAAAACAATTTCATCTCAAAGTCTAGATATATTTTAAATAGTTGTTAATTGTAGTTCGATATGCATGACGGGAAAAAACGAACTTAAATATGGATTTTGCAAAATTTGTTAATCAGGACGGAGAAATGTTGCTGTGTGTTTAATTTACCTGCCCCTAAGAATGAATTGGATTAAATAAGTTTTCCAAACAAACAAATATATATTATTAATTAAATTAGATGTATCTATTAGAAAGCTATACGGAACAAATTTGCCTAACCCAAAAATATTAGTTTACTACTATGAAACGAAATTGGAACATTTGCTTGCCGGGGAAGTGAAATACTAATTGCACTATATTAACCATATAAGAGTTTGTGTTTCTTTATATAACATAGAACCATTGTAAAATATATTAAAAATGTGTTTTGACTTAAAAAATAATTTTATTTACTAGTAATATTATTTTAAGAACATTGATGCATGTGGTACGTCATGATAAGAAAAATATGGGTGGTTCTTGTAAGTTCACGGTACAGTTTAATATATTAATTATTAGTCCCCTAGTATTCCGCCTCCAGAGAAACCGCATCCAGTGCACACGTTTTACACCTATCATTATTTCTGCGTTCCTCGTATCAGTTTCTCACTGTTAGCTTCTATTTCCATCGATCAAAGCCCTAACCGGCACACGAGTTGATGTGCTCTCCACCAGGGTTTCATAAGCACAATGAGTAAGTATTGAAACCTTAAAATAAAAACAATTTTATCTCAAAGTCTAGAGATATTTTAAATAGTTGTTAATTGTAGTTCGATATGCATGACGAGAAAAAACGAACATAAATATGGATTTTGCAAAATTTGTTAATCAGGACGGAGAAATGTTGCTGTGTGTTTAATTTACCTGCCCCTAAGAAGAAATTGGATTAAATAAGTTTTCCAAACAAACAAATATATATTTTTAATTAAATTAGATGTATCTATTAGTAAGCCATACGGAACAAATTTGCCTAACCCAAAAATATTAGTTTACTACTATGAAACGAAATTGGAACATTTGCTTGCCGGGGAAGTGAAATACTAATTGCACTATATTAACCATATAAGAGTTTGTGTTTCTTTATATAACATAGAACCATTGTAAAATATATTAAAAATGTGTTTTGACTTAAAAAATAATTTTATTTACTAGTAATATTATTTTAAGAACATTGCTGCATGTGGTACGTCATGATAAGAAAAATATGGGTGGTTCTTGTAAGTTCATAGAACAGTTTGGTATATTAATTATTACTCCCCTAGTATTCCGCCTCCAGAGAAATATCAGTAATTAACTGCATCCAGTGCACACGTTTTACACCTATCAATATTTCTGCGTTCCTCGTATCAGTTTTTCACTGTTAGCTTCTATTTCCATCGATCAAAGCCCTCACCGGCACACGAGTTGATGTGCTCTCCACCAGGGTTTCATAAGCACAATGAGTAAGTATTGAAACCTTAAAATAAAAACAATTTTATCTCAAAGTCTAGAGATATTTTAAATAGTTGTTAATTGTAGTTCGATATGCATGACGAGAAAAAACGAACATAAATATGGATTTTGCAAAATTTGTTAATCAGGACGGAGAAATGTTGCTGTGTGTTTAATTTACCTGCCCCTAAGAATGAATTGGATTACATAAGTTTTCCAAACAAACAAATATATATTTTTAATTAAATTAGATGTATCTATTAAAAAGCTATACGGAACAAATTTGCCTAACCCAAAAATATTAGTTTACTACTATGAAACGAAATTGGAACATTTGCTTGCCGGGGAAGTGAAATACTAATTGCACTATATTAACCATATAAGAGTTTGTGTTTCTTTATATAACATAGAACCATTGTAAAATATATTAAAAATGTGTTTTGACTTAAAAAATAATTTTATTTACTAGTAATATTATTTTAAGAACATTGATACGTGTGGAACGTCATGATAAGAAACACCGCTGTCGCCGCTACTTTAAGTTCATTTCAGAAACGACCGCTGCCCGAATTTCAGAAATTGACCTAGCGATTAGAGTTACCGGGATGGCCACAATTCCATGAAATTCCGCCGGCCGTTATTCTGCATAGCAACGACTGATATAAATGGGCGACTTACAAATGGAGGGTGCGCGCCTTCAGACAGGTATAAATAAGATCGCCGGCGCTACACAAGAGGCGTCAATAGATGTCAGTAAAGCCTTTGATATGGTTTGGCATGACAGTCTTATTTACAAGGCAGACAAGCTAGCCATACCACGCAGTTTCGTCCTACGGTAGAAAATGTAATTATTTAATGCATCCGATGCATGCATGCCACATCTGTTTAATTTTATGCAATACTGGTAATTAAATGCAACTATTTTTAGTTTTAAAATCCATTTTAATATTAAGAATAAATGATAAATCAAAATAAAACACAAATTTTTAAAAAATATTTATTTTTTGTGTTAGGATTTTTTACGTTACGTAAAATTATGAAACATCTAAAATACGTTTGCAAATGAGCCCGCAGCCTTGCAGAGGCCATATTTAGAATAGATCTTCAATAATTTTGAGTATAACTATGAAGTATTTTAAATAATGTTAATTTAGTAATGACTTTCTATTTGCCGTTATCTTAACTGTCTGTTACTAAATTATTGTGGATTATTTTTCTTGAGACAGTGTACGAAATATGATTTCTTCGGGTAAATTTTATCTCTAGTGTATAAGAGACAACTGCATTAATACTAATAGGTTTTCTAATAAACCTGATATAATCCAAATATTGCACCAAAATTTTATCTAAATCGACCTCATTATTGATTTATTAATAAGGTTTCAAATTTGCGAAAAAATTTTCTTCGTCATCAGTTAATACAAGCTGTGACGACTGCAGTGGTGGGCGAAGGATCAAAGTCTAATGACGATATTAACAGAATCAACCGGCTGCTACCGGTTGTTACATGCTTGGCCATGAGAGCAGCATTGTCTAATTTTTCGGCAGTTTCAAAGACACCGTTACATCCAATTTAATGACGTATAATGGCAAGAGCAAAGCAATGACCTTAAATTATTTACAATGGTAACTTTGAATAATATTAGATAACTGATGTTGCTTATAGTCAATGCAAAAATCAAAACACGCGGAGTTATGAAAACCTGCAGGTAAATCTCTAAATGAGCCCAGAAAAGAAGTCCAAAAACACGATGTGCCTGAAGAAGTAACAGACTAAAGTCTAAAAAACAGAAAGAAGAAGAATAATCTAATACAAATTAAATTATTTAACTTGAAAGATATACAAAAATATCTATGATCAAAATGGAGCAATTATGTTGCTTTCAATCCTATTGAATGTGATGCTTTCTATGGAGACATTAATTTTATACTTTGATGTGAAGGTTGCGGCAATCCGGGCGTTGAAATCTTTCATTGGTTCCATTTAATGATGTAATATGTTCATTTTTACATCTCATTATATTTGTGGATGAAGTTTTCATTAGTGAGCTATTAGGGATATTATTTGGAAGAACATTTAATTAAGGAGCAGAGAAAATAACACCTTAGCGATAACTCTTGAAAAACTTATCAAATACGTTTAATTTTTTTTAAATATTGTAATAGTAAAAGTAAAATAAATTTCAGAATATTAAAACATAAAACACTTTCAAAAAGTTGGGTTTGGTCCCAACACTGGTTCATTTTGAATAAAATGTGTGTTTTTATTTTGAATTTTATTATTATTTATTTTACGCTATGTGTAGGTATATTATTATAAAAATATGTGTTTGAAGATTAGTCTTAATTAATAAGCTTATCAGTTTTTTGTACCGCGTCCCGCTAACATATAAGTACATAATAAATAAATAATTATAAAACTAAAATTATTATTATAAAGTATTAATAATTTTTTTCATGTCTGACTATTTAAATAAAACGAATATACAACTCACAGTAACAATTTCTTTTTTATTTAAGATTTAATCATTTTAAATACTACATGTTTTTTGATAATTTTGACAACGCCTAATTTTCGATAATATTCGTTTCTCTTATGTAGAAACTGAATTACCTCAAAGATTCATTCCATACACCAAATCATATAAAATCATTACAAGTATACATTTTAATTGAAAACTCAGCACTGCATGATATGAGCAAGATATTATTATATAATGTGCCGTTCCCATTACACTCAATTAGGAACCTATTGTTTCATTGTGGTTAGCGATAAGAATAATAAAGAAATGTAAACAATTGATTGTATGAGTTTGTTTTACTCAGTGGCGTATTCGTAAGTTATGAATTATCTCGGAACTATAATTATGGTAGCTGCTGAAATGTTTTATGTCGAGACTTGACAAGATTTGGAAAAATAATATATATTAAATCAACCATTGTCTGACTTGGTGCTTTCAATATTTTCATATTGTGTATTTATATATTGGAATATTATCATATATAATGGAACAAATATATAAAAACACATTTTTTATTAATAATTTGATTATAATTTATTAAAATAGACAAAATTTCATTAAATAGATCTTTGCACAACATAAACAAAAGTACTGCAAGTGTTTATTTTTGTAATATATTATTATAAATGGAATACTTTTGTAAATATTATTGATGTAGTTTGAGAGAATAATATTTACAATTCCTTAAATTCATATTTATACCGATCGAGATTTAATAATAATAAATCCACGCTAATGATAAAAGCTTTGAATATCGTACAGACAAAATCCATTAATGACTAAATTACTAAGTAACGTAAAATATGAGGTATGTATTTCCTAGTAAATTTGTAAAAAGTGCTTAAATAAGACTACCTTTACATTTTATAATAAAACAACCTCAATATTTCAGAATATGATTGAAAGTGATGCTTTTAATTGTTGTAATACCGAAATATTCAAGTAATAATGTTATATTACATTGAGTACATTTTAATTTGATGTTGAGCCTATAATTCTTACAAAATAGGGAATATAGCATTGGTTCTGTTTATCCCTGCCTGCCAATCACCGTCCAGCTTATATAACATATTTATGCGAATAAAACAAGTGTAAAAGGTAAAATAATATTTAAAAAAAAAAATTAAATTAAAATAAAGGATAACTTGTATTGTATTGCAAGATATGAAAAATAATAGTGTAATATCATAATTCTGATATAAAAAAAAATCATAAAATTCATCCGTCTAACACCTATGTTACTTTCTGTGTTCCTGGTATCTGTGAGTAAGGCGCGTAGTAAGAGCAGCAGGCTTCATTCATTATTATTTTACTTGCATCGATTAAATTCCACAGTCATGAACAGAGTCACCAGGGTTACATAAGTGCAAAGAGGATTGCATTTGTTTACTTCACTTCAAAAAAACAGCATAAGAACATCACAAGTGTTAAAATAAATAAACTTTTTTTTTACCTAATTCTAGAGAAACTTTTAAAAATTTCAACTCACTTGGAGAGCTGCGTGAAAACGATGTATTCAAAAACCTGATATTGGCGAGATTTGTAAGTCAAGGCTTAGCTATTTTATGGTACAACTACTCTGTCTACTATTGCGGGGAAAGTCCGAAGAGGATTGCATTTTTTACTTCAACTTACTTCGGGTTATAGGGGGACCAGTATTTCATGTTCCGTTTATTAACATGGCTATTAATATTAAAATGTACTTCGTCAGTAAACAATATGTTTCCAAGCGTTCGTGCTATTAAAAACGTTCCAGCATCGTTCTCGCTAAAGTTTCACGTAAGGAATAGTTATTTTGTTGAAAAACTGCACGATTTGCAGCTTTTATGGATGAAACAGTAGTTTTTTTTTAAAAATAATGTGTACTGTTGATTTTCTTATTCTAGTACAGGCTGCAACCTTCCCTGTCGTTCTACACGGATTGCGTATAATTTCCCGTCGAACTTGAGTCACATGTTCTAGCGTCGCTGCTGACGTTGATGATCCCGGAGGAGTTTGTTTAACCATTGTCCCTTCTTGTCTGAACTTGTGAACCCAACATCAGATAAGTTGCTTGCTCGGTCCATCACTTACTCGTCGAATATCAAAGTGAGTACTTACCTCACCCTGATGGTTTACGAGCAATTACAATTTAATCATCAATTTTTTCGGCTGGTCACCCTATATTATGATATATTTATAAGAAATCAGGCAATTTAAGCAAATTCATACCTTCACCATGTAATTTAAGCCGATCAATTATTAACGAAAGTGTTTTTTAAATTTTAAATGCAAACAAAAGGCAAAAGGGTATTTTTTTAAACCGGGTGGTGAATATAAATAACTCATCACTCAAACTATTAATTATAAAATTGTTAAGAATTTACAGCAATTTGTGTGTTTTTTGTGCGACAACCAAAGACTTTATTATCATAGCTACAGATCCGCAGAGTCATCATGCTTGACTATTGAGATAAATCGTCATTATTTCATTTATGTATTTATAGAGGTTAAAAGTGTACTATGATAAAACGTGCATTATGCTGGAATTAAATTGGATGTTGACCCTTTAATACACAGATTAGGGAAGGACGAATTACTTTTTTGCCGCTTGCCGTTGACCATCCAGGTTATAAAAAATAAATATTATATTAAAAAAAAAATTTTTACTTGGTCAACCTTCATGAAAACAATAATCATTAAATGCATCCACCTCACACCGACTTTACTTTATGCATTCCTGGTATATGGGAGTGTTCCTCCGATTAAAGTCCATCGCCATTGTACCGCAGTGAGGTGGGCGGAGTCCAATATTTGCAACATCGCAATATAGGCCGGCATGGATGTAGACGAGCTCGGCACCAGGGTTTCATAAGTGCGAAGAGAAAGGCTTGCAACTACTTGCTGTTGCTCAACAAGAGAGTACGTAGATAATTAAAACATTTTAAAATACTAATTAAATGTATTAATTAGAAAGATTTACATATAATATAAATTTTATCAAAAAATATTGTTGTTACGCCACCGGAATTCGAAGCTGGATCTCTTTCCAATTTGGGGAAGGTGCTTTATCCAACTAAATAAAACTAAACAACTAAACAAAAAATAGTATATGTCCATAACATCTAAGATCAGACTTGCGCAACGTTTGCTACATTCAATATTTCCGTATAGTGTGGAATCGTGAACTTAAGATAAGAGAGAGAATACGGATTGATGATTTTAAGATGTGGTGCTGTAGACATACTGCGTATAAATTGATATCACCGTTCGACGGGAGGTACAAATATAAGGCCCTCAACCATTAGCCTTAAATGAATCCTTCAATTTTTAGGACATTTTGCAAGAAGGTTATTGTGGTGGGCCACGTCAAAAGATAAGAGAAAAGGAGATAGGTATTCTCAAGTGGAAAAATCATCAGGCAATTTTTTGGTAGATTAAATAAACCTAACTTAGATCTGTTGGATTCCAAGAAATGTGGAAGTGCATAAGTAAAAGAGCAAGAGTAAATAAATTGACGTAGATTATGATTATAATATTCATATAATGTTTGATCCCTTCTGATCCGGCAAATATCTGATTTATAATATTTAAAATGCACTGTTTTGCAAATAAATATAAAATTAAAAAATAATAATGTACAAAAAAAATTAACAAAAGCAACAGTTGACCATAGCGTTGTGATGTTCGAACCTACGAACTATGTGATGGCTCGCTTACAAACTATGTGATGGTACGCAGCCAACTGCCACTCGACGCTAACCGAGCAGAACGGGCATATCCACTGCATTAAACTAGGTCATTCAGTGTGCAACACAATGTATGTTTAAACAATGACCGATAAATATTATATTTATTAATTAATTATTTATCTGAAAGTAGTGTCCTATTGTCCTTTTAAATTTAGTTAGATTAAAAAATTATAATATATAAAATCTGACAATTTAACGATAGAGATTTGAACGAGGAGCTTGCAAATATAATGAAATAACAGCGACATCTACAAATATATCATTAACATTGTCGATTTTTTTAATAGATGTCAGTGTGTTACAAATCTGCACGAAATATATCATGCATTATTGCCTAATTATCAACCTCATCAGTGCTACTGATATCCTGGTATATAAGCGCCAAATTTCTGCGTTCCTCGTATCTGCGAGTAAAGAGCCTAGTAACAGCGGAATAATAATCATTTTGCAGCAGTTTCTCACCTTCATGAATATTGGCGGAAAAAATTTGCCTAACGCAAAAATAATATTTACTACTGGGAAACGAAAGTGGAACATTTTATTGCCGGGGAAGTGAAATACTAATTGCACTATATTAACCATATAAGAGTTTGTGTTTCTTTATATAACATAGAACCATTGTAAAATATATTAAAAATGTGTTTTGACTTAAAAAATAATTTTATTTACTAGTAATATTATTTTAAGAACATTGATGCATGTGGTACGTCATGATAAGAAAAATATGGGTGGTTCTTGTAAGTTCACAGTACAGTTTGGTATATTAATTATTACTCCCCTAGAATTCCGCCTCCAGAGAAACCGCATCCAGTGCACACGTTTTACACCTATCATTATTTCTGCGTTCCTCGTATCAGTTTCTCACTGTTGGCTTCTATTTCCATCGATCAAAGTCCTCACCGGCACACGAGTTGATGTGCTCTCCACCAGGGTTTCATAAGCACAATGAGTATTGAAACGTTAAAATAAAAACAATTTTATCTCAAAGTCTAGAGATATTTTAAATAGTTGTTAATTGTAGTTCGTTATGCATGACGGGGAAAAACGAACTTAAATGTGGATTTTGCAAAATTTGTGAATCAGGACGAAGAAATGTTACTGTGTATTTAATTTACCTGCCGCTAAGAAGAAATGGGATTAATTAAGTTTTCAAAACAAACAAATATATATTTTTAATTAAATTAGATGTATCTATTAGAAAGCTATACGGAACAAATTTTCCTAACCCAAAAATATTAGTTTACTACTATGAAACGAAATTGGAACATTTGCTTGCCGGGGAAGTGAAATACTAATTGCACTATATTAACCATATAAGAGTTTGTGTTTCTTTATATAACATAGAACCATTGTAAAATATATTAAAAATGTGTTTTGACTTAAAAAATAATTTTATTTACTAGTATAATTATTTTAAAAACATTGATACGTGTTGAACGTCATGATAAAAAAATACCGCCGTCACCGTTGCTTTAAGTTCATTTCAGAAACGACCGCTGCCCGAATTACAGAAATTAACCCAGCGATCAGAGTTACCGGGACCATGCACAGGCCACACAATTCCATGAAATTCCGCCGGCCGTTATTGTACGGTATTGGCGTTATCATTAAACGCAGACCTAACCTAAAACGAGTCCAATTAGAGGGTTTTTTATCAGAATTTTCTACCCTTCCAATTCATGTATTAATATAAAACACATATGATGTTTATTATAATAAGGTAGTTAGAAAAAGTGTCAAAGTGATTAGCACTGATGCACTTGTAGTAGTAGATTTGGCGGTCTAGCCGCATGTAGAGTACTCAGAGTATCGTAGGCTCTAAGGAATTGGAAAAAAAGAGTCCAATAACAAGCCAACCTCATAAAAGAATGGTGCAAAAAATAGCCAGTCGAAATAATTCCTTTCAAGGGTGCCACCACTATTTATTCACGTCGATATCCAATTAAAAGCCGAAAAATCAGCATAAAGATGTTTGGTGAGAAAATCCCCTGTATCAGCAGCATAGAGTACCTTGGTGTTATACTGGATTCCAAACTGACATGGTGCAACCATTTTCAAAATAAGTTAAGCGCTGCATTGCGTGAATTCTGCGCAATGTACGCACTAACAGGCAGACGTAGAAAATTTGCTATCGAAAACAAGCTCCACCTATACAAAGCCATCATAAAGCTTGCAATTCTCTACGCAGCCCCCGTCTGGGGCCACGCGGTTAAGACATATGTAAACAAACTATAATCCTTCCAGAATAAGGTCATCAGACTAGCGATAAAATCACCTAGATGGATCAGGATTACACAACTCCACCATGACTTGGGTATTCCCCCTGTAAAATATTTTTTTCTAGATCTCTCCAAGCGTTTCTATGCTGATATCCCAAAGCACCCACAACCAACCATAAACGTCCTATCAAGTTACGACATAACGCTACCAACGCAAATTAAAAGCACCAAAATAGTCCTCCGCTAGAGAAAAACTCCTGCCCCAACTTGCAGTAAATTAATTAGTAATAATAATAATACTAATAACAACCTATATTTAAATATGAATCCGTATCTCACACTTCACGATGAATGAGCAAGACATTCTACAAACTCGGTACTCTAAGTGACAGTAAACCAAAGTCAAAGTTAAAACAAGAGGCTCTTAATTCTGCTGGCGACAAAATAAATAACTTTTTTTTACCTAATCCTAGAATTTTTTTTAAAAATTTCAACCCTCTTGGAGATGTGCATGAAAACGATGTATTTATAAAACTGATATTGGCGAGATATGTAAGTCAAGGCTAAGCTATTTTATGGTATAACTACTCTGTCTACTATTTCGGGGAAATAGAGTGAAGTTAATTGTAGAACGTAACCAGTAACATAATGTTACAAAAAATAGTTATTCCAGTTTCGAAGATGCTTAATATGTAAGCTTAACATGTATTTTTCGTTAAAGAAATTGATTCCATGTGATTCCAATTTACAGCTTTCCATGAAATATTGTTATAATATAAAGGGTGTATAATATAATATTGTCTAAATGCCGCCCATTTCTCTCCTAATACTAAGTATAATAATTAATATCTTAACACACAATCGTGAATATTTATGTCTTATAAAATTATTATAAATTAAATTTTAGATACTTCATGACACACAAATAAACACAAATGATACAAGATATAAAAAATACGTTTAAATAGAATGTTTGTTAAGAATTTAATCATGCTTTTTTTTCTTTTCTCACATAGTTTGTAAGCGAGCCATCACATAGTTCGTAGGTTCGAACATCACAACGCTATGGTCAACTGTTGCTTTTGTTAAAAAAATTTTTGTTCATTTTTATTAGATATTTTATATTTATTTGCAAAACAATGCATTTTAAATATTATAAATCAGTATTTTTCCGGATCGGAATGGATCAAAAATTGTTTGAATATTATATTCATAATCATAATCCACGTCAATTTATTTACTCTTTCTTTTTTGATTATGCACTTCCACTTTTTTCGGAATCCAACAGATCTATGTTAGTTTTTTTAAATCTACCAAAGAATTACCTGATGATTTTTCCATTTGAGAATACCTATCTCTTTTTCTCTTATCTTTTGACGTGGCCCACCACAATAACCTTCTTGCAAAATGTCTTAAAAATTGAAGGATTCATTTAAGGCTAATGGTTGAGGGCCTTATATTTGTACCTCCCGTCGAACGGTGATATCAATTTATACGCAGTATGTCTCCAGCACGACATCTCAAAATCATCAATCCGTATTCTCTCTCTCATCTTAAGTTCACGATTCCACACTATACGTAAATAATGAATATAGCAAACGTTGCGCAAGTCTGATCTCAGATGTTATGGACATATACTATTTTTTCATATCTAGTCAATTCTGAAATTTTCGATTCACAATTAACGTAATTAAAATTTTGAGATAATTTATAACTAACTTATATGCCACTGAGTAAATCAGACCCAACTCAATATTTTTTATTTTTTGAAATATTTTGTTATTTGGTTGCTTTCTTCACTTTGCATCTAACTATTTTGGCAGAGTACGTACGCTTTTCCATTATTCCACCTTGACATACAAAACTCGCCAATTTCTCATTCATTTTAACATTTTTCTCACGAATTGCAATTTATACAAATTATCTCCAGTATATAAATAAATGAAAATCTTTTATAAGAAGAACACATTCTTATTTGTCATCAATATTATTACAAATATTGTAAATTTGTCATCAAAAATAATGTCACTGTAGGATAGTTGGATAAAGCACCTTCCCCGGATTAGAAAGAGATCCAGCTTCGAATTCCGGTGGCGCAACAATAATATTTTTCGATAAAATTTATTTTATATGTATATCTTTCTAATTAATACATTTAATTAGTATTTTAAAATGTTTTAATTATCTACATACTCTCTTGCTAAGCGACAGCAAGCAGTTGCAAGCTTCTCTCTTCGCACATATGCAACCCTGGTGCCGAGCTCGTCGACATCCATTGTCTGCCAGGCTGGATTGCGATATTGCAAATATTGGACTCCGCCCACCTCACTGCGGTACAATGACGATGGACTTTGATCGGAGGAACACTCCCATATACCAGGAATGCATAAAGTAATGTCGGTGTGGGGTGGATGCATTTAATAATTATTGTTTTCATGAAGGTCGACCAAGTAAAAATTTTTTTTTTAATATAATATATTTTTTTTATAACCTGGATGGTGAACGGCAAGCGGCGAAAAAGTAATTCTTTCATTCCTAATGTGTGTATTAATAGGTCAACATCAAATCTAATTTCAGCATAATGCACTTTTAACCTCTATAAATAAATAAATACATAAATGAAATAAACTTTTAAAATCAGCAATATTATCTTTGTGGTTAAGATTCATATTTTTATTTATTATCTTTGTTTTATTAACCACTAAAATAAGTTTAAATACATCTACCGGTTTCGAAAAATACAATTTTTTTCTTCAAGATGTCATAACTAACTAAGACATATATAATAAATAAATAAAATTATAAATGAAATAATTACGATTTATCTCAATAGTCAAGCAAGATGACTCTGCTAATCTGTAGCTATGATAATAAAATCTTCGGTTTTGGCATAAAAAATACACAAATTGCTGAAAATTCTTAACAATTTCAGATTTAATAGTTTGAGTGATGAGTTATTTCTATTCACCAACCGGTTTAGAAAAATACCCTTTTGCCTTTTGTTTGCATTTAAAATTTATAAACACTTTCGTTAATAATTGATCGGCTTAAATTACATGGGGAAGGTATGAATTTGCTTAAATTGCCTGATTTCTGATAAATATATCATAATATAGGGTGACCAGCCGAAAAAATTGATGATTAAATTGTAATTGCTCGTAAACCATCAGGGTGAGTTAAGTACTCACTTTGATATTCGACGAGTAAGTGATGGACCGAGCAAGCAACTTATCTGATGTTGGGTTCACAAGTTCAGACAAGAAGGGACAATGGTTAAACAAACTCCCCCGGGATCATCAACGTCAGCAGCGACGCTAGAACATGTGACTCAAGTTCGACGGGAAATTATACGCATTCCGCGTAAATCGACAGGGAAGATTAGAGCCTGTACTAGAATAAGAAAATCAACAGTACACATTATTTAAAAAAAAAAACTACAGTTTCATCCATAAAAGCTGCAAATCGTGCAGTTTCTCAACAAAATGACTATTCTTTACGTGAAACTTTAGCGAGAACGATGCTGGAACGTTTTTAATAGCACGAACGCTTGGAAACATATTGTTTACTGACGAAGTACATTTTAATATTAATAGCCATGTTAATAAACTGAACATGAAATACTGGTCCCCCTATAACCCGAAGTAAGTTGAAGTAAAAAATGCAATCCTCTTCGGACTTTCCCCGCAATAGTAGACAGAGTAGTTGTACCATAAAATAGCTAAGCCTTGACTTACAAATCTCGCCAATATCAGGTTTTTGAATACATCGTTTTCACGCAGTTCTCCAAGTGAGTTGAAATTTTTAAAAGTTTCTCTAGAATTAGGTAAAAAAAAAGTTTATTTATTTTAACACTTGTGATGTTCTTATGCTGTCTTGTTGAGCGTGGAATTTAATCGATGCAAGTAAAATAATAATGAATGAAGCCAGCCTGCTGCTGTTACTACGCGGCTTACTCACAGATACCAGGAACACAGAAAGTAACATAGGTGTTAGACGGATGAATTTTATGATTTTTTTTTATATCAGAATTATGACATTACACTATTATTTTGCATATCCTGCAATATAATGCAAATAATCCTTTATTTTAATTTAATTTTTTTTTATATATTATTTTACTTTTTGCACTCGTTTTATTCGCATAAATAAATTATATAAGCTGGACGGTGATTGGCAGGCAGGGATAAACAGAACCAATATAACATTATTACATGAATATTTCGGTATTACAATAATTAAAAGCATCACTTTCAATCATATTCTGAAATATTGAGGTTGTTTTATTATAAAATGTAAAGGTAGTCTTATTTAAGCACTTTTTACAAATTTACTAGGAAATACATACCTCATATTTTACGTTACTTAGTAATTTAGTCATTAATGGATTTTGTCTGTACGATATTCAAAGCTTTTATCATTAGCGTGGATTTATTATTATTAAATCTCGATCGGTATAAATATGAATTTAAGGAATTGTAAATATTATTCTCTCAAACTACATCAATAATATTTATAAAAGTATTCCATTTATAATAATATATTACAAAAATAAACACTTGCAGTCCTTTCGTTTATGTTGTGCAAACATCTATTTAATGAAATTTTGTCTATTTTAATAAATTATAATCAAATTATTAATAAAAAATGTGTTTTTATATATTTGTTCCATTATATATGATAATATTCCAATATATAAACACACAATATGAAAATATTGAAAGCACTAAGTCAGACAATGGTTGATTTAATATATATTATTTTTCCAAATCTTGTCAAGTCTCGACATAAAACATTTCAGCAGCTACCATTATTATAGTTCCGAGATAATTCATAACTTACGAATACGCCACTGAGTAAAACAAACTCATACAATCAATTGTTTACATTTCTTTATTATTCTTATCGCTAACCACAATGAAACAATAGGTTCCTAATTGAGTGTAATGGGAACGGCACATTATATAATAATATCTTGCTCATATCATGCAGTGCTGAGTTTTCAATTAAAATGTATACTTGTAATGATTTTATATGATTTGGTGTATGGAATGAATCTTTGAGGTAATTCCGTTTCTACATAAGAGAAATGAATATTATCGAAAATTAGGCGTTGTCAAAATTATCAAAAAACATATAGTATTTAAAATGATTAAATCTTAAATAAAAAAGAAATAGTTACTGTGAGTTGTATATTCGTTTTATTTAAATAGTCAGACATGAAAAAAATTATTAATACTTTATAATAATAATTTTAGTTTTATAATTATTTATTTATTATGTACTTATATGTTAGCGGGACGCGGTACAAAAAACTGATAAGCTTATTAATTAAGACTAATCTTCAAACACATATTTTTATAATAATATACCTACACATAGCGTAAAATAAATAACAATAATATTCAAAATAAAAACGCACATTTTATTCAAAATGAACCAGTGTTGGGACCAAACCCAACTTTTTGAAAGTGTTTTATGTTTTAATATTCTGAAATTTATTTTACTTTTAACTGCTACTCTTACAATAATAATTTGTTTTAATAGTAGATTTAAAAAAAAATTAATCGTATTTGATAACTTTTTCAAGAGTTATCGCTAAGGTGTTATTTTCTCTGCTCCTTAATTAAATGTTCTTCCAAATAATATCCCTAATAGCTCACTAATGAAAACTTCATCCACAAATATAATGAGATGTAAAAATGAACATATTACATCATTAAATGGAACCAATGAAAGATTTCAACGCCCGGATTGCCGCAACCTTCACATCAAAGTATAAAATTAATGTCTCCATAGAAAGCATCACATTCAATAGGATTGAAAGCAACATAATTGCTCCATTTTGATCATAGATATTTTTGTATATCTTTCAAGTTAAATAATTTAATTTGTATTAGATTATTCTTCTTCTTTCTGTTTTTTAGACTTTAGTCTGTTACTTCTTCAGGCACATCGTGTTTTTGGACTTCCTTTCTGGGCTCATTTAGAGATTTATCTGCAGGTCTTCATAACTCCACGTGTTTTGATTTTTGCATTGACATGATTTTGACATTGTTATCTTATATTATTCAAAGTTACCATTGTTAACAATTTAAGGTCATTGCTTTGCTCTTGCTATTATACGTCATTAAATTGGATGCAACGGTGTCTTTGAAACTGCCGAAAAATTAAACAATGCTGCCCGCTTGGCCAAGCATGTTACAACCGGTAGCAGCCGGTTGATTCTGTTAATATCGTCATTAGACTTTGATCCTTCGCCCACCACTGCAGTCGTCACAGCTTGCATTAACTGATGACGAAGAAAATTTTTTCGCAAACTTGAAACCTTATTAATAAATCAATAATGAGGTCGGTTTAGATAACATTTTGGTGCATTATTTGGATTATATCAGGTTTATTAGAAAACCTATTAGTATTAACGCAGTTGTCTCTTATACACCAGAGATAAAATTTACCCGAAGAAATCATATTTCGTACACTGTCTCAAGAAAAATATTCCACAATAATTTAGTAACAGACAGTTAAGATAACGGCAAATAGAAAGTAATTACTAAATTAACATTATTTAAAATACTTCATATTTATACTCAAAATTATTGAAGATCTATTCTAAATATGGCCTCTGCAAGGCTGCGGGCTCATTTGCAAACGTATTTTAGATGTTTCATAATTTTACGTAACGTAAAAAATCCTAACACAAAAAATAAATATTTTTTAAAAATTTGTGTTTTATTTTGATTTATCATTTATTCTTAATATTAAAATGGATTTTAAAACTAAAAATAGTTGCATTTAATTACCAGTATTGCATAAAATTAAACAGATGTGGCATGCATGCATCGGATGCATTAAATAATTACATTTTCTACCGTAGGACGAAACTGCGTGGTATGGCTAGCTTGTCTGCCTTGTAAATAAGACTGTCATGCCAAACCATATCAAAGGCTTTACTGACATCTATTGACGCCTCTTGTGTAGCGCCGGCGATCTTATTTATACCTGTCTGAAGGCGCGCACCCTCCATTTGTAAGTCGCCCATTTATATCAGTCGTTGCTATGCAGAATAACGGCCGGCGGAATTTCATGGAATTGTGGCCATCCCGGTAACTCTAATCGCTAGGTCAATTTCTGAAATTCGGGCAGCGGTCGTTTCTGAAATGAACTTAAAGTAGCGGCGACAGCGGTGTTTCTTATCATGACGTTCCACACGTATCAATGTTCTTAAAATAATATTACTAGTAAATAAATTATTTTTTAAGTCAAAACACATTTTTAATATATTTTACAATGGTTCTATGTTATATAAAGAAACACAAACTCTTATATGGTTAATATAGTGCAATTAGTATTTCACTTCCCCGGCAAGCAAATGTTCCAATTTCGTTTCATAGTAGTAAACTAATATTTTTGGGTTAGGCAAATTTGTTCCGTATAGCTTTTTAATAGATACATCTAATTTAATTAAAAATATATATTTGTTTGTTTGGAAAACTTAATTAATCCCATTTCTTCTTAGGAGCAGGTAAATTAAATACACAGTAAGATTTCTCCGTCCTGATTCACAAATTTTGCAAAATCCACATTTAAGTTCGTTTTTCCCCGTCATGCATAACGAACTACAATTAACAACTATTTAAAATATCTCTAGACTTTGAGATAAAATTGTTTTTATTTTAACGTTTCAATACTCATTGTGCTTATGAAACCCTGGTGGAGAGCACATCAACTCGTGTGCCGGTGAGGGCTTTGATCGATGGAAATAGAAGCTAACAGTGAAAAACTGATACGAGGAACGCAGAAATATTGATAGGTGTAAAACGTGTGCACTGGATGCGGTTTCTCTGTAGGCGGAATACTAGGGGAGTAATAATTAATATACCAAACTGTTCTGTGAACTTACAAGAACCACCCATATTTTTCTTATCATGACGTACCACATGCATCAATGTTCTTAAAATAATATTACTATTAAATAAAAATATTTTTTAAGTCAAAACACATTTTTAATATATTTTACAATGGTTCTATGTTATATAAAGAAACACAAACTCTTATATGGTTAATATAGTGCAATTAGTATTTCACTTCCCCGGCAAGCAAATGTTCCAATTTCGTTTCATAGTAGTAAACTAATATTTTTGGGTTAGGCAAATTTGTTCCGTATGGCTTACTAATAGATACATCTAATTTAATTAAAAATATATATTTGTTTGTTTGGAAAACTTATTTAATCCAATTTCTTCTTAGGGGCAGGTAAATTAAACACACAGCAACATTTCTCCGTCCTGATTAACAAATTTTGCAAAATCCATATTTAAGTTCGTTTTTTCCCGTCATGCATATCGAACTACAATTAACAACTATTTAAAATATCTCTAGACTTTGAGATAAAATTGTTTTTATTTTAAGGTTTCAATACTTACTCATTGTGCTTATGAAACCCTGGTGGAGAGCACATCAACTCGTGTGCCGGTTAGGGCTTTGATCGATGGAAATAGAAGCTAACAGTGAGAAACTGATACGAGGAACGCAGAAATAATGATAGGTGTAAAACGTGTGCACTGGATGCAGTTAATTACTGATATTTCTCTGGAGGCGGAATACTAGGGGAGTAATAATTAATATACCAAACTGTTCTGTGAACTTACAAGAACCACCCATATTTTTCTTATCATGACGTACCACATGCATCAATGTTCTTAAAATAATATTACTATTAAATAAAAATATTTTTTAAGTCAAAACACATTTTTAATATATTTTACAATGGTTCTATGTTATATAAAGAAACACAAACTCTTATATGGTTAATATAGTGCAATTAGTATTTCACTTCCCCGGCAAGCAAATGTTCCAATTTCGTTTCATAGTAGTAAACTAATATTTTTGGGTTAGGCAAATTTGTTCCGTATGGCTTACTAATAGATACATCTAATTTAATTAAAAATATATATTTGTTTGTTTGGAAAACTTATTTAATCCAATTTCTTCTTAGGGGCAGGTAAATTAAACACACAGCAACATTTCTCCGTCCTGATTAACAAATTTTGCAAAATCCATATTTAAGTTCGTTTTTTCCCGTCATGCATATCGAACTACAATTAACAACTATTTAAAATATCTCTAGACTTTGAGATAAAATTGTTTTTATTTTAACATTTTAATACTCATTGTGTTTATGAAACCCTGGTGGAGAGCACATCAACTTGTGTGCCGGTTAGGACTTTGATCGATGGAAGTAGAAGCCAACAGTGAGAAACTGATACGAGGAACGCAGAAATAATATTATGTATGTACAATTATTTTAGACATTCATTCCAGCTTTCCATACCAGATTTAATAAGCTTACTTAAGATAACCTACCAAGATCATGCCAGGTTCAAATAATTGCATGTCTTGTAACTTTGACACAAAAAACATAAAATAATCTTAAAAAAAAACTTCATTAATATTAAGACAAAAAATGACTAGTTTTACCGTTAATGTTGTTTACATGTTTATTTATGAAATTTTTAACATTTTATTTACTTTATGTTTATAAATTTATTATTTATCAATGCAACATTATTTATCATATAGCTTTATTCTCAATTAATGTTTGAGTTATTAGGTTTTAATGACCTTTTGAGTTTATTTGAATTGACAATACATCATTGGTTGGATTGTGGACGGGCAGATATTTTAAGATTTGTTGATAATTAAATATCCTATTCCTTTTAGTCTTGGATTAATAAAAAAATTCCTACTTTATATATTTTGAAAGGTGCTATTTTACAAGATTCTATTCAATTTTAGATTTAGCAATCAGTACCTATTTTAAATCATTTTATTAACAGTTCAGTTTTATGCATAAAAGCCCAATATTAGCACAAATTGTATCATCTTCACTAAAATCATTAATATCTTGACACACAATCGTGAATATTTATGTGTCTTATAAAATTATTATAAATTAAATTTTAAATACTTCGTGACATCACATAAATAAATACATAAATGATACAAGATGTAAAAATTACGTTTAAATCTTTGTAAATAATATATTTTTTAAGAATTTAATTATACTTTTTTAACATTAATTTAAGGTAATGGAAATAATTAAGTTTATTTTAAAGATATCATGAAGAAATCAACTCTATTATTGATTTAAAGTAAGAACCATTAAAGGAGCTCTCATTTAATTATTTATTTTTCTCTTTTCTTTTTAGATTCCTCTTCACACAACCTCTATTTCAATTTGTAACACTAGCATGAAAGGACCCTACATTTCCGGTCAGGAATCAAAATAGAAACAATTGTAAATAAAACATAAAATATTAATTAATACACAAAATATGTAAAAGAATAGTAGTATTTTGGAAGTACATGCTATGAAAAACTTCACTTTTACGTTCTCTTCGTCTTGATGAAGTTTTCCTTACTTTTTGGAGACATTGTAATGAAGCACGCATTATAATATTATTAATAAGATCAATTATAATCTTTGAAGATAAATAATATGTCAAAGTTAATGTACAGAAAGACTATGTTATTCTGTTTGAATTAACTGACATGGGATCAGCGGCATCTGTAAATCTTAGCTTGTATTATTTATCATTTTACATATGTATAATTTATCATCTTTTAAACAGATATCAGTGTGCTGTTTCTCTTAAACTCGTTGATCATCGAGGTAACCTATTATTGTTTCTGCTATCCTGATATAAGATCTGTTTGAAGGTTATTCGACAATCTCTGTCTATATAAATCAAATTGAAAATTTGCCTGTCTGTTTATTCTCCGTACAATCCTTCACTATTAGAACCCTGTGCAAATATAGACGCCATCCCCTTTACCATCTCATATCCTCCCATTAAGATAAAAGCTTAGTATATTACATTAAGACGACTGTTTACCTCTTCATCCAGCCATCCCTCCCAGATACATAAATTTGCGTCGTTTTGTATGATATCAAAAATAGTATTTTATTGCACTTCAGGATCCTAGGGAAAATTTAGTCACCTCACCCCTTTCCCACGGACATAAAACCCTTCCAAATCACCCGGATGTTAATGTAGCTGGATACAATTAAAAACATTTCAAAGAAAACTTTCATATCAAACACGTCTGAACAGAAAAAATTCAGAAGTATGTATGTATTTGAAAAACTCTTTTTAAAAACGTTATAAATATTGGTACAACGATGCACCTACAATACACGTTATTAGATAACCACTAACTGAACGTGTGACTTAAAATAACTTTTCCACATTTTATATTTTATATAACAATATTTTAATCATTCTTTCAATCTCTGCTGGTTATTATTATATTGTAACTATAATTTTAACGATATTATTTGAAAATAATACACATGATGTCAATGCCTGGATTGATGCATTTCTTTAAATCTCTAATTCAAAAAAATTAATTCTTTCTAATTCATGCCGAATTTAAATCATCACAGGAATAAAACACTCTTGAAAGCGAGCGGTAATATCTTAGACTCACGCTACGTATCTAAATCGCTAGGTGTCATGAAATAATGATAAGACCTGGATAACCAGGAAAAATCCCTTTATCCTTAAAACTTATCTAATCCACACCGCGTCTAAAATTATGATATACGAGTACAATGTTTCTTTACCTGATATCGTTTTTCTATTTTTCTCATGGTGTTCTTTAATAATAATGTATTTTAAATAACATTTGGTACAATACGAATGATCAGGAACCAGACCCAAACCCGGAGTTGTTGGAAGATCTATTAGATCTAATGTCGAATATTTATCAATTGTTTCATCAGCTGTTAATCCTATTACAACAGCTTAGCTAAAACCAATCATTTTCCGGATCAGCCGCTTCATAAAACATTGTATCTGTTAAAGTAATCTATATTTCAATACATATATTTGTAAGTATAATTTAAGACAATATGTAGCTGAATAGTTTTAAAATTCTAATTTAATACAAACAAACTGAGCCTTTCAATAAGGTGAGCATCACACCGAGCACCTATGAGAAGCCCCCAGTAAATAGTGATTAAATATCTAGAGGTTCATATTTTTTTAGAACATTGATTAGGATAAGAATAATTGGGGAAGTTTTAAAACGAATTGAAAATAAAAAAAAATAAAAAAAATATTGACTTCTGAGGCTGTTTTATCAAATATTTACCTACTTTATATGTTAATCTCAATTTGGCTCTTGCAGATTTAGTGCGTTTTAAAAATAAAATAAAATAATCTAATTAATTAGAATACATTTTAATACGTTATTATAGTTAAAAAGACTTACATTTATTCATGTATTTTGTGAATACATATTTTTTAACCTGGCTTTGCAATTAAAGAAATATTTATTTGAAAAATATAACGGTAAATTAATTATCGAATTGAATTCATCAGTGGTTGGAATATAAGAAAAAGCTGGCCGCTGGGCCTAGTAGATAATAACCGGTGATAGCCAGCTGGTTGATTCTGTAACTGTCAACATTAATGACCCCGCTCCCCGCGCTCCTCTCGGCAGTAGTCATAACAATCTTGATTGATGACGCGATACATCTTCTCGCGAATATGTTACCCTGATAATTACTAGTCAGCAACAAGGTTAGATCAAGGACATATTGAACTGTATGAAATAATCACCAGTCGTTTTCTCAATCTTCTTAAATGAATTTATTAGTAGCTTTGTCTAGTGAGATGAACTAGTCTTTTTTCAAATCCTTTTCCAATAGCTGGGTATAATATTCGGGGTATAATATATGGGTTACGTATTCGGGGAACTAAACAATATTTTAAGGATAGTTTATATTAGTAATATTAATGATTTACATCAGAAACTATTCTTTAACACTAAGATACTAAAATTGTATTTATATAGTTACCTTACTGTGATGTTATTTTTTAATGTAGAACAGAATATTTATTATTCTTGTAATTGCTGTGTTGCAATGCCGTTCAATTTCAGTTACCAGGAACGTGAAACAAAAAAGAATTAAAACACCGAATTCAAAAATATTTTTTTCATCAAAATGTTATTTAAATCAAATTTATTATTTGAAATATTTTAGATTTTGTTGCAAATTCTTAATAAATTCTAAATATAATTGATCTCCTGCTTAAATAGAAAGATTTAGTTACGAATATGGTTCAAATACCTGATTGCCAATAACTATATAATAATGTAACATAACATTATTTCACTGAAAGTCGGAAATTGGTAGCAAAGATCAAAGTTAAAAATGTATTAAGAAGTTTATGCAGATGCTAACTACATAAACTATTTTATAAAACATAATGTCGCTAAGTTACTTTCTTAATTAGTTACATCACACTATTTCTGCAGAAGTAGATGAGCAGGTACACCGCAAAATTATTACAAATTTTGCCAACTCCAGATTTATACATACGTCATACATACTCGTCAAGAAGATTCCCATTTTTAAATATTTTTTCCAGGACTTAAGTAAAATTATTGATTTCAACACTTGTGATGTCCTACTTTGCTCTCCTGTTGAGCTGCATAAAATAGTCGTAATCCTCTTTGTTCTTATGAACCCCTGGTGCCGAGCTCGTAAACTTCCATTGTCTGCCGGGCAGGGAATACAACGTTGCAATGATGCATTAATCAATGGAAGTAATATAATATATATATATAATATAGAAGATTGCTGTTACTACGCATCTTACTCACAGATACCAGGAACGCAGAGAGTTAAATAGATGTAAGACATGTATTGCGTTTAATGGTTTTTTTTCTGAAGACGAACATGTAGGAGGGTAAAAATTTGAAAATTAAACAATTTTTCTGAAATTCTATTTGATTTCACGACGAAATATTCTGCCTTTTAGAAAGAGAGTCCTTTTTTTAAATATTTTGTTTTTATCCTTAAGATCATGAAGGATGCGAGTTGTCTTTCTTTTATTAGTTTGTGTTCTTTAATTTTTATGTCTTACTTTATTGTACTCATTTTGTTATCACAAAATTTTTTTAATTAGCAGAACGTTGATCAGCAGGTGAGAAACATAATCATTGTTAACCTACGTGTCAAAGGCTTAACATCAAATCAAACTGAATCAAAATGTACTTATGTACATTTGTATGTGCATATCTTTGAATTATAGCAATTCAGCAATCAAAAACATCAACCTTTTATCGTATTTTGATATATTGGGGTTATTTTATTATAACATTTAAGGCTATCATCGAGTCTTTTTTGGCACTTAAGAAAGTTGGCTATTATATTATATAAGCACAGAAAAACAGGGACTGTTTATATAACAGCTATATTGTGAGTTTTATATAACAAAATATATTATTAATAAATATATATTTATTATTTCGTACAATTTTAATATTTCGCTATATAAAATATGTCATGTAAACTGCTTCAGAAATTTTTATTAAATTATTTTTATTATTTTAGTATCACTTTGATGTTCATCTTTATAGGTCTTAAGGGTCTCCAAAACCTGATTTCGTATCGGTACTTATGCTTTCAAATTGCTAAGCCGTTTTAATTAATTACCTAATAGACAATAATGTCAAATTATCCCGTAAGTATGAAATGCCTTTTTTTTCTATTAGAATTTGATGCATTGCTTTATATTTTAGATTTATTTTATTATTTTCACATTATTAACAATGAATTTAAATTTTATTTAAAAAATTATTAGTGATCTCATTTTAACGTTGTAGCAAGACAATATTAACAGAGTAACAGAAAAGTTTATTATAGGTAGGGGTAGTATGATATATATATAACACGTTTCTTCATTTAAAAAAAATATTTCTGATATATAATGTCTTCATAAATACATCTCTGCAAAGGGTAAAAATTTACTAAATATATACTATGCAGCTTTATTAAAAACGTTAGCTCGAGTCTCTTCTTTTTAGTAAGAAAAGGTTTTTATCACGTACTGTATTTGTAGGCCGTAACAATTTATTGTACGAGCAATTGTTTAAGCCCAACAATAAGAAATTTATGTGTGCGCATTATTTATTTTCGAAACATTCTTAGATTTCATAATAATATTGATGTTATTTAGAAGACATAAATATTTTTATTTAATATAACCCGTACTGGGTTTGAATTTGTTATGAAGTGAGCATTTACAATTATTTATGTTTATAAATAGATTTATACTTGTGTGGTACCTCAAATAAACTTATGTAGATTTTAATGGCCTACATTAATTAGATTATAATTTTTTACGAAATATCTATCATGAAAAGATGAAATTTATATAAAACACCAACATGTTGGCAATGTGGCATAATAATTCAAAATCTATCTTGGGTAAACGTTATTTATTTGGAAAAGATTGGAAGATCCTATAAAGTTATTATTACTTGGTCAATTACTCAATTACTCAAAAACTATAAAATAAATCTGAAAAAAGCAGTAAACTGTACGGATATATAACATCCAGGCTGAGATTCGCTAGTCGTGATACCGAAGTAATATGATTACTCAGCAGCATTCTGCACACTGAGTGACATAGTTTGTAATGCAGTTATGTGCCCGTTCCTCTCGGTTACCGTCAAGTGGCAGTAGTTACTAAGAGAGCTATCACATAGTTTGTAGATTCAAACATCATTACGCTATGGTCAACTGTTGCTTTTGTTAAAAAATATATAAATATTTTGATGTTTTATTTTTTATATTTACTTGTAAAACAAATGCTCACTTAAAATTAATGGTTGTCGAGTTATAGATATTATTTAAATAATATTTTTCCACCTCATGATTTCAACTTGATTTACTTTTATAATATTACACATTCTGTTATGAAGATGTTTGGTATCGAATTATGTTTTGTAGTTTTTAATTTTATATATACTTAACGAATGATGAATATATTATGGTATTGTCTACTCTGAGTTATAATAAATATAAAAAATCATGAGATACAATTTATTTTTGATTAGGATGAAGAAACATTAGCTTTGAGCAAAATTATTAAGTAAAAAGCATACCAATTATAAACCAAGCGGCCTTAGATCAAACTCATCGTTAAAAAGTTGGCGCTCATATTCCAGGATAGCATAAATACTAAAGAGGTTGATATTTAACCATTAATCATTAACCATATTTATTTATAACACACTGACATCTATCAAATAAATAAATTAGAACTAATGAGAATGATAGTTAATTAGCGCTTGTATTTGCAGATGTCGCTGTTATTTAATTTAATGTACAATGTCTTCAATCCATTCCGTATCGCTTAATTTTCTATTTAAAAAACTACATTTTTACACGGTGTACCATAAATCGAAAACTTCAAACTCGTTAATGTGATGCAATAGAAGAATTTAGTCAAGATATAGAAGAATCCACGTTAATACTACTATACATTATGGTCAGGGTCTAATAATGTAATATCAACTTCATCTAGCGACACTAAAATTATTTAAAAAATTAGGTAATATGATTCTCATAGTTTAAGTCTAGTTTTACAAAAATATACATCTCTTGTAAGGAAGGAATAAAATATAATTGCATTTATTTTGTACCGACTAAATTAAAATTCATAAAACATGTAGCAACACATCAGCGTACCTGAAACCTGCAAGGTACGTGGAAGTATTATTCAAGAATAAGTATCAAATCCGACATTCAAAAATTCTGGGAATCTTGCGGCTGAGAAAAACTTAGATTATTTTTAAAAGGACCTTCTACTAGGATCGTCTTTCGAAAACTTGTTGTATATAATATTTCTTTTAATTTAGCCAAATTATCCCGTTAACAATATTTATTTTATTGTATTTTCTAAAAATATCTTTCACTTATCTGGGTATTATACAAGTTGTGATTTAGTAGTAGTAGAAGTAGAACATTATATTTAAAACATTTCATAAAATAACCTCCTAAAATATTTTGACAAATTTTGGAAATGAAGATGTTTGGTTTCAAATTATGTTTTATAGATTTCAATTTCATATGTAGATAGATTAGGTGTAATGAATTATATAATTGACTACTCTTGAATGTGGACGCTTTATTACATTTATATGAACTAACTAACTTAACTTAACTATTTAAAATTTCAGAAATATTTTTTTTTTGTATGACTGGGATGAAGATACATTGGCTAGAAGCTTAATTATGAAGAAAAAACATACCAATTTAAAACCTCTAGCGGAATTTGATAAAACCCATTAAAAAAAATTTGGCGCTTAAGAGGGCTGATGAGGTTGAGAATTAAACAATAATCCGTGATATCAATTTTATGCAGATTTGTAACACACTGACATCTATTAAAAAATTCGTCAATGTTAATGAGATATTTGTAGATGGCGCTGTCATTTAATTGTATTTGCAATATATATTGCATTATAATCTCAATCGTTAAATTGTCATAATTATGTATTATAATTTTTTAAACTAACATTTTTTAAAAGACAATGGGACACTATTTTAGACATAATATTAAGCGGTATTTTTTTAAACGTACATTGTGTTGCACACTGAATGACCTAGTTTCTAATGCAGTTGATATGCCCGTTCCGCTCGGGTAGCGTCGAGTGGCAGTTGGCTGCGTGCCATCACATAGTTTGTAAGCGAGCCATCACATAGTTCGTAGGTTCGAAACATCACAACGCTATGGTCAACTGTTGCTTTTGTTAAAAATTTTTTTGTTCATTTTTATTTGATATTTTATATTTATTTGCAAAACAATGCATTTTAAATATTATAATTCAGATTTTTTCCGGATCAGAATGGATCAAACATTGTATGAATATTATAATCATAATCATAATCTACTTCAATTTATTTACTCTTGCTCTTTTGATTATGCACTTCCACTTTTCTCGGAATCCATCAGATCTAAGTTAGTTTTATTTAATCTACCAAAGAATTGCCTGATCATTTTTCCACTTGAGAATACCTATCTCTTTTTCTCTTATTCTTTGACGTAGCCCACCACAATAACCTTCTTGCAAAATGTCCTAAAAATCGAAAGATTTATTTAAGTTGAGGTTGAGGGTCTTATATTTGTACCTCCCGTCGAACGGTGATATCAATTTATACGCAGTATGTCTTCAGCACCGCATCTCATAATCATCAATCCGTATTATCTCCCTCATCTTAAATTCACGATTCCACACTATACGGAAACATTGAATGTACCAAACGTTGCGCAAGTCTAATCTCAGATGTTATGGACATATACGATTTTTTCATATCTAGTCAAGTCTGAAATTTAGACTTATGCTGTACGAATATACTACATAAAACGCTTATTCATTTAAGACTGACTATTTAAATGAAAAGAATAGACAACAGTACCGAGAAAATATATACAACACCTTGATTTTGTTGTCACAATACGAACGTTTTACAAAACACGACGGTTTGCACCCTTAAAAAAATGGAACACATTGAGTCAGCGGATGCGCCGACGCCCGGCACTTAACCGCGCCATTTCTACATCATAGAGGGTTGTACGCATTTACACTAAACGCATATATACGCGTAACCCATGACCTGGCGTGACTGGCTACTTCATCTCTGGGTAAGAGGCGCGTCCAGCTTTAGGCACGTAATAGACTCGCGCTTGTGCAGACCGGTGCCCATTAGACAAGATGGATTTGTTTCATTACAACGATTATAAAAACATGTTTTTAGGTAATTTGAATATGACTAATTTTCAGCAATATTCATTTCTCTTTCGTTTAAATTGAATTATCTCAAAGATATATCAAATCATTACAAGTATTTTGTAAGACATCGATGTTTTTATTCAGTATGAAGTAGTTACACTTAGTATTTTTCAATTTTAAATCAAATTGAATTGTTACCACAGACTCCATTAACATCTTAACATAGACTGATGTTTTCTCTGACTGCTGATTCTTTAAATATTATTATTTTATATTATATTATATTATATAGCAAATCAGGTAATTTTTTTAAGTTTGTCTAGACGATTTAGGCATAATTGATTATTTTAGTGTTTCATACTATATTAGTTAATTATTATTATATATTTTAACTTAATGTTTGAATGATTTGATCTAAAAATTTAAATGAAATGATGATTTTATTAAAATGATTACTCCGGTGAAGAGGATAGGAAGCCACGTTCGAATAAATTCGTTTCTTGAACACAAATTTCTGCAGTTTCTTAACAAATTCGTTCGTCGTATATATTTTAGTTACAAATATGGATAAATGCCTGATTTCCAACAGCATTATTCATTTTAACATTATATCAATAAAAGCTGAAAAAAGGGAGAACATATTAAATAAATTGTAATTTTAAAATGTATTAAGCTTTAATAAATATACTTGACTTGATCAACTATTTTTTGAAATATTTTGTTATTCTGTTATTTTTTTCTCTTTGCATCTAACTATTTTGTAGAGTAGGTACGACATAACGTTATTCCGCCTTTACCTACAAAACACATTTTTCTCACGAATGGCAATTTTTACAAATTATCACTAGTAATTAAATAAATGAAAATCTTTTATTAGGAGAACACATTCTTATTTGTCATCAATATTATTACAAATATTGTAAATTTGTCATCAAAAATAATGTCGCTGTAGGATAGTTGGATAAAGCACTTTCCCCGGATTGGAAAGACATTTAGCTTCGAAAATAATAACAACAACAATAATTTTCGAAAAATTTATTTTATAGGTATATCTTTCTAATTAATACATTTAATTAGTATTTGAAAATGTTTTAATTATTTACATACTCTCTTGTTGAGCAACAGCAAGCATTTGCAAACTTCTCTCTTCGCACTTATGAAATCCTGGTGCCGAGCTCGTTAACTTCCATTGTCTGCCGGGCTGGATTGCGATGTTGCAAATATTCGACTCCGCCCACCTCACTGCGGTACAATGACGATGGACTTTGATCGGAGGAACACTCACATATATACCAGGAAGGCATAAAGTAAAGTCGGTGTGAGGTGAACGCTATAAATAATTATTGTTTTCATGAATGCCGATTTTTGGGGGAGTTAAAATTATATTATTGCTTTGCGGTTCATTTGCACTTGCCAGAAAATAGTGGTAGACAATCGTGTTTTCAAACTTTTTGTGATTTCTTTGAATTGTCCTTCTTAAGTACGCGGTTTACTCTTCTTTTATACTTTGCATTTTTAATATAATACTAGCTTGCCCGTACAGCACAAACGATTGGTTACAATTTATTAAAAAAAAAATGTTAACAATACTCTAACCAAAATCACAATAATTGATAAGCTCCTAGTAAGTAAATAAGCAATTCTTTCTGATATTAATTAGCAATCTGCTATAATATTGCTGTCATATATATTACCTTATTGGTTTGTAAAAAAGGAATAGCTCCATGCATGTTTGTGTAGCTATATTAGGAATTGCTATTAGCCGAGTAATCGGTAATTCTGTACTTTTTCAAAAGTATTTTGTTTTTCTTTCTGCTTTTAACTGCTACACTTACAATAATAATTCGTTTCTTTATGGTAGTTTTAAAAAAAGTATTGGTTTTTTTACAAAAATCATCGCTAAGGTGTTGTCTAAAGAGTCTAAACATTCAATTACATATAGCTAATATTAGAAGTTTATTTTCTGTGCTTCTAAATGAAATATTACTATTCTATATTAAATATTATTATTCCAACACTAACAAAAACATCACCCACAAATACAATGAGATCTCAAAATGTATATATAACATCAGTTAATGGCACCAATGAAAGATTTCAACGCCTTTTTGCCGCAACCTACACATCAAAGTAGAACATTAATGTCTCCACAGAAAGCACTCAATTCAATAGAATTGAAAGCAACACGATAGCTTCTTTTTTTCATAGATTTTGTATGTATATCTTTCAAGTTGATTAATTTTATTTGTGTTTGATTATTGTTTTTATTTTTGTTATTTTAGTCTGTTGTCCTCTTCAGGTATGTCGTGTTTTTTGGACTTCCAGCCGAGGGTCATTTAGGAATTTATCAGCAATTCTTCCATGTAGCTCGACGCTTTTTGACTAAATAACATCGGTTATCTGATATTATTTCTAGTTATCATCGTTAACAATTCTACGTCGTTGCTTTGCTCGTGCCATTAGATGCCACGGTGCCTATGAAGCGGCCGTAAATTAATACATGGCTGCCGCTTGGCCAAGTACGCAACAACCGGTAGCAGCCGAAAGGTTCTATTAATGTTTCACCACTGCATCGTGCATTAACTGATGAAGAGGAACATCTCTTTGTTAATGTGTGGCCCTGTTAATTACTCAATTAAGAGGTTGGTTTAGAGGACATTTTGATAAAATTTGATAAAACCAGAGGTAAAATTTACCCACAGATATAATATTTTGTACACTCTCTAGAAAAATAATCCACGATAATTTAGTAGCATACAGGTTGGATAACTGCAAATATAAGTTAATTACGAAATTAACATTATTTAAAATACTTCATATTTATACTCGAAATTATTGAAGATCTATTCTAAATGTGGTCTCTGCAAGGCTGCAGGCTCATTTGCAAACGTATTTTAGATGTTTCATAATTTTACGTAACCTAAAAAATAACGGATCTTTTATTACACTCAGTCTTAAAATAGATGTTACATTTATTAAAATTTTTGGATTTAAAAACTAAAAATGCAATGCAATCTACCACATCTTACCACCGCCGAGTTGCATTTAGTTTCAAGAGGGCATGCATGAAAAAATTCAATTTTCTACCAAGATGATGAGAATAATTTCCTCTGTTACCGAGTTAAAAGATTAATCTATGACAGTAACATATTCTATTAATTGAAGGCTGCAAATAAGTTTATTATAATTAGCAAAATTATTTCAACGCAAGTTAAAAGTCGGGAGCACAATTAAAATAAATTTTATTTCTTAAATGAATTCAACTTAAAAAAAAACTTTTTAAATCTAAACATATTTTAATTATATTTGTAATATTTGCAATTTTATTACAGTTCTATAAAATATAAAAAACTCACAAAACCTAATATGGTGGTTAATGTAGCGAAATTGGTATCTCACTTCCCTGGCAACCAAGTGTTACACTTTCGTTTCCCGGTAGTAAACAAATATTTATGCGTTAGGCAGATATTTTCAGTATAGCTTTCGATCGATGCATTTAATTTATTTTTTCAAATATATTTGTTTCACAAATTTTGCAAAATCCACATTTACGTTTATTCTTCTCCGTCATGCATATCAAACTACATTTAACAACTATTAAAAATATCTCTAGACTTTGCAACCAAAAATGTGTCTTTATTTTTTCATTTTATATGCTCTATGGGCAATCCTCCTTCCACTTATAAAACCGTGGTGCAGAGCTCATAAGAAGTAAATTATTGCGCTGTTAGTAGGCTCTTCACTCAGAGATACGAGGAGCGCATAAAATAATATGGGTGTAAGACGTATGCACTGGATGCAGTTAATGATTGATATTTCTCTGGAGACGGAATACTGGGGGAGAAATAATTAATACATTGCAACCAACGATTATGACTCTAGTGCAGGTCACGTTTAAAATGTCTTCGGTTCTTGAACACAAATTACTGCAAATTCTTAACAATTTCATAATAAACAGTTTATTAACTTTGCTTTTAAAAACTACTATGCGTTATTTATATTCACCAACTGGTATCGGAAAATACCAATTGTTTGCGTTAAATAATAATAAAAAAAGACTTTCATTAATACTTTATCTACTCTAATGGTATGATGATTTATAGGTTTGATTAAAATTCCCGATTTAAAATAACTGTATATTAAACATATTCAATTATTTCATGAAAATTTATTGAAAAATAAGAATCACACGAAATCAATTTATTAAGCATGCTAAGCTTGCATATTAAGCATCCCCAAATCTGAATTAACTATATTTTTTTGAAACATCATGTCACTGGGTTACTTTCTTAACTTTACTTCAAGCTATTTCTCCGCAAGAGTAGGCAGAATAGGTATACCACAAAATAATTCTACCCTGATTTACAAATCTCGCCAATGTCAGGTTTATAAATAAAACATATTTATGCAGCTCATCAAATTAGTTGAATATCTCTAAAAAATTTCTAGGATTACGGAAATGAAAACGTTTATTTATTTGAACACTTATGATATTCTGATGCTCTTTTGTTGAGCTACAGTAAACACATGCAATCTTTACACTTATGTAACCCCGATGGAAGCACGTAAACCCGGCGTGTCCCTGCGTGCCTGGCAAGACTGCCATGTTGCAAATATAGACTCCGCCCACCTCACTGCGGTATAATGACGGTGACTAATCAAATTAAGCAAAATAATTATGAATGGTAGAACCCTGATGTTACTACGCGGCTTACTCACAGATACCAGGAATACAGAAAGTAACATAGGTGTGAGACGGATGAATTTAATGTAATTTTTTAAAACAGAATTAGAACATTACACTATTGTTTTGCATTTCTTTTGCACTTACCAATAATTAGTACTTCATTGTAAATAACAGTCCTTTTTTCAAATATTTTATTTTTGTCCTATCTTAAGATCAGGAAGAATGCAAATTATCTTTTGTTTGTACTTTTACTTTAAAAAAATATTATATTACTTTTTGTACTAATTTTATTTGCATAAATAAATTACATAAGCTGAACGGTGATTGGAAAGCGGTGGGAAATAGAACTAATGCTATATTCTATATTCCTTAAGAGTTATATAGGCTTAACATCATTCTTACTTGCATATATCGATATTACAGCAATTAAAGGCATCATCTTTCAATCGTCTTTTGAAATATTGGGGTTGCTTTATAATATATTGCAAGGCTAGTTATTTGTGAGCACTTAAAAATTTGGCAAACTTACGAGGAAATAGAAACCTCACATTTTACGTTTCTTAGTAATTTATTCATTAATAGATTTTGTTTGCACAATTTTCAAAGCTTTTATAATTAGCATAGAATTATTATTATTAAATCGGATTATGTTCGCAAACTACATAGAAAACATGAATAAAAGTATCCCATGTATATTACAAAAGTAAACGCTTATGTTGTGCAAAGATATTGTTGCGTAAAAGCATAGATGCTGGAAGAAACAGGTTATTCGGAAGGAAGTTCCACTCACCACAGTCCCGTTCTTCTGGCACCTCCAAGGTGGACTGTAACTTTAGGTTTTGTAACACTACCTCATGAGTCCTTCAGAATGCACAGGATAAACACTTAGACACACGTCTCACTCGTTTGTTATACTGCGAAATCTTTTTGTAACCGCACCGGTTCAGGGTCGCCGATCAACTGACTCGGCGAGGTGAGGAAAAGGGGGGAGGTGGAAGGCATACATTATAGTACATTATCTTCATTCAAGCATAAATATATGTCCCAAACATATATATTTAAGGAAATTTCGACAATTTTAATAAACTGTTATTCAATTATTATTTTAAAATGTGTTTATATATATTTGTACGTTTATAAATTAGAATAATTCGTTATAATGTTTGTCCCGTATTCGTAAAATACACTTTTTTAGCGCTTTTAATATCGGCCGCGCATAATGTTGTTGTCAGTCGTCTACGTCTGAATTCCTTCCTCGACTCATTTTCTTAATACTTGCCCTTGCTTTGAATTGGAGCTTTGCGCTGTCGAGGTGTCACTTGATCAATATTATATTATTTTTTGATCGATTATCTCCAGTGCGCTGGAGCACTGTTTTTTTTTGTGATCTTGTGATTGATAATCATATTGTTTGTTGTTTGTGTACCGATCACCATCTTCATTTGAAAGAATAGATCATTTACCATCATCGTGCATGCAGTGTATGATTTCAGCGACTTCTGCGGAGACTTCAAAGGCATCATATTTAAGGTAAGGCGAGCATTTTTTTTCCGGTTCTCCGAGATCGCTGGTCCGTCGATAAAATTCCTTCATCTTCACCAACCTCTTTCTATATTCTTATATGTTTTTCTACCTTGCGGTAATTTCGACATACAAGCGGAATTATCGTAATCCATTCCAAGAGACGTGCGACCCGGATATCGAACAATATTATTGTAATTGTAATATGCGAACATTAATTTCCTTCTGGATTTCTGCCGATCGCTGGATCGTGGACTTGACTTGCAGATAATTTAAAATAGGTATTGTATAGTTCTGAATGACACAATAAAATATTAAATATACACAATCCACTAATTTGCCATATGGCAAAATAATTCAAACGAATAAACACAAACATTCTCTTCTGTAAACTTTAATTTTTTGGGTAAAGGCTGGGAGATTTTTTAAAGTTATTACTTGTTAAAACATCACAACGCTATATTTAACTGTTGTTTTTGTCCGAATTACACTTTTTTATTTTTTTTAAGTGAACTGCTTAAATTTTTAAATTGATTTTTAACAATTGTAACAATTATAGAATTTTATATGTACATAACGTTTATTGAATTCTGAAATTGTTTACTCTGGACGCTATACTACATTAAGTTGAACTCTGTTATAATCAAAGTAAAATATAAAAATGATAGATATCAACGATTTTATCACCAGAATGAAGCTCCAATTAATAAAATCCAAGAATAAGAATTAAACAATTAAGAAAAAATATACTGATTAAAAATAATTAGCGGTATTTGTTTAAACCAACATTAATAAAGTTGGCGTCCATATACCAGAAAAACAGAAACACTAATGAGCTTTATAATTAAATATTAATCCATAACGCCTATTTTATGCAGATTTAATAGATTATCACTCTGACATCTATTTAAAAAAAATCAATGTCATGGCTAATATAATTGAAAATTAATGAACGCTTATATTTGCAGATGACATTGTTATTTAGTTTTATTTACGATGTTCTCGTTCATATCTCAGATTTTATATATTTTCATAACAATTTTTTTAAACCAACTGAATTTAAACGAATATTGAAACATCATTTTTGAGATGAATAATTTATAATAAATATTAAGAGACCATTAACGGTATTGTTTCAAACATGCATTACACCTTCAGCTGCATACAGCATGACGTAATTTATAAAGTAGTTGATATGCCCGTTCCGCTCAGGTAGCGTCGAGTGGCAGTTGGCTGCGTGCCATCACATAGTTAGTAAGCGAGCCATCACATAGTTCGTAGATTCAAACATCACAACGCTATAGTCAACTGTTGCTTTTGTTCTTTTTTTTTTGTATATTCTTATTGGAAGTCTTATAATTTTATATTATTTTGCAAAAAAAAATGCATTTTAAATATTATAAATATGATTGTCAAAATATTGCAATGTTTTTGCCCCATCAAAATGGATCAAACTTTGTACGACCTTCACTAATCATAATTCACGTCCATTCCTAAAGAGTGAGCATCCTGATTTTAATAACCATTCGCTCTTTTAACTATCCTCCTCCACTTTTCTCGGTATACTGCAGTAGATCTGCTTAATAGCTAAATTTTCCTGATGATGTTTTCACTTAGTGATCTCTATTTTTGACTCAATCCTTTACATGGCCCACCACAATAACAATTTTTTCGCTAAATTACCAAAAAATTCAAGATTCTATCTTGAGAAAGTGGTTGAGGGTCTTATTATTATGATATATCCTGTAAAATTCTGCGTTGTCTGACTCCAAAACCATATCTTAAAAGCAACAATCCGTATTGTCTCCCTCATCTTTATAGTCTACGATTCCACACCCTATGAAAATATATGATTTGGATATACATTATTTTTCCAAAACTTGTCGTGTCCGGACATAAAACATTTCACCATTCTAATGCGCCATTTTAATTTTAGTTAGCAGCTACCATTATTATAAATCCGACATAATTCATAACTGAGTAAAACAAACTCGTACAATAAATTGTTTACATTCTTGTCTTATACAATTGTTATCGCTAATCACAATGAAACAATGGTGTCCAGACTGAGTGTCATGTGACTGGCATGTTATATAATAATATCATGCAATGCTTAGTTTTCAATTAAAATGGATACTTCTAATGAGTTTATATGTTTTGGTATATGGAATGATTGAATGTATAAATATGAATTTAAGGAATTGTAAATATTATTCTCACAAACTACATAAATAAAATTTATAAAAGTATTCCATTTATAATATATTACAAAAATAAACACTTACAGTACTTTCGTTTATGTTGTGCAAAGATCTATTTTAATAAATTATAATAAAATTATTATTAATAAATATGTTTTTATATATTTGTACCATTATATATGATAATATTCCAATATATAATATATATATATATATAATTCACACAATATGAAAATATTGAAAGCACCTAGTCAGACATTGGTTGATTTGATATACATTATTTTTCCAAATCTTGTCAAGCCTCGACATAAAACATTTCAGCAGCTACCATAATTATACATTCGAGATAATGCATAGCTTACTAATACGCCACTGAGTAAAACAAACTCATACAATCAATTGTTTACATTTCTTTATTATACTTATCGCTAGCCACAATGAAACATTAGGTTCCTAATTGAGTGTTATGGGACCGGCATATTATATAATAATGTCTTGCTTATATTATGCAGTGCTAAGTTTTCAAATAAAATGTGAACTTTCAATGATTTTACATGTTTTGGTATATGGAATGAATCTTTGAGGTAATTCAGTTTCTACATAAAATAAACGAATATTATCGAAAATTCGGCGTTGTCAAATTATCAAAAGTTGTATATTAATTTCATTTAAATAGTATAGTATGGTAAATAATTTTTTGAATGAGAATTTTACGTTACCTTCGTAAAGCATATGAATTATTTGTGAGCTGAGATATATATGAATTTTAGTTTTATAAATATTTATTTTAAATATGAATTAAATATATTAATTATAAAGATATACATGTAAAATCAATTTTAGCGAAAAATATTGTTGTTGCGCTACCGGGATTCGAACCTGGATCTCTTCCCTAACCGGGGGAGGTGCTTTATCCAACTAAGCTACAGCGGCATTATTTTTAGTGACAATTTTTCGACCCTATATGTTACCTTTTTGAAATCAATACATTTAATCGTTCCATCATTTGACAGAGCCATCTACCTTATTTTTACAGAATCTCAAAATACTTTTAAGTAAATCTGATAGTAGACACCAGAATTATCAATTAATTTTTATTAAATTTTGGACACATTGATACAACTTTATTATTTTTTTAGGAGAACACATTCTTATTGTGAAGTGTGTGTGTTAATGGTTATTTATCATTCAGATTAGTGCTTCTGCTATCCTAACGCTAACTTTATTAATGTTTGATTTTGATCAAATGCCGTTAGTGGACTTTAATCAGTGTTTTTTCTTAATTATACAATTCCAACATCAGCTTATATTTCATTCATCGGAGCTTCATTCTGATCATAAAAACGTTGATTTCTATAATTTTTATATTTTAGTATAATTTTAGTTTACAGCGTTCAACTTAACGTAGCGAACCATTACATAATTGAATACATGTTAAGTACATATAAAAAACCACAATTCATAATTCGCGACACTAACGTCTTCATGAAAAATAATAATTTCTGTTACTCGTCAACCTTTAAGAAATTATTTAAAAGTACATGTTAAAATAATAGTTAAATAACAATTTATCAAAATAGTCAAAATTTCCTTAAATATATCTTTGCACCACATAAACGGAAATAATGTAAGCGTCTACTTTTGTAATATACATGGGATACTTTTATAAATGTTTTCTATGTAGTTTGTGAACATAATCCGATTTAATAATAATTATTCTATGCTAATTATAAAAGCTTTGAAAATTGTGCAGACAAAATCTATTAATGACTAAATTACTAAGTAACGTAAAATGTGAGATTTATAATTCCTCGTGAGTTTCCCAAATTTTTAAGTGCAAATAACTAGCCTTGCAATATGTAATACAGCAACCGCAATATTTCAAAATGCGATGGAAAGATGATGCTTTAAATTGCTGTAATACCGAGATATGTAATATTACATAGAGTACACTTTGATTTGATGTCTGTATAACTCTTACAAAATAGTAAATGTAGCATTGGTTCTATTTTTAACCAACTACTAATCACCGTCCAGTTTATACAATTTATTAATCCAAATAAAATGAGTGCAAAAAGTTATATAAATTTTTGTTATAAATAAAAGTATAAACGCAAGAAAATTTGCATTCTTCCTGATCTCGAGGAAGGACAAAAATAAAATATTTGAAAACAGAATTGCAAAACAATAATGTAATGTTCTAATTCCTTATTTAATTTTTTTTTATTAAATTCATCCGTCTCACACCTATGTTGCTTTCTGTATTCCTGGTATCTGTGAGTAAAACGCGTAGTAACAGCACGGTTCTACATTCATAATTATTTTGCTTACATTGATTAAATCCATTGATTATATTGCACTCAGGTGGGCGGAGTCTGTATTTGCCGGGCACGCAGAGACACGCCGAGTTTACGTGCTACCACCAGGGTTACATAAGTGCAAAGATCGCATTTTTTTTAATGCAGCTCAACAAAAGAGCATTAGAACATCATAATTGTTAAAATAAATTAACGTTTTTCTTTCCTTAATCCTGGATAAATTTATAAAAAAAAAGGATATATTAATAAACCTGATATTGGCGAGATTTGTAAGTCGGGGCAGAATTATTTTATGGTGTACCTATTCTGATTACCATTGCGGAGAAATAGCGTGAAGAAAGCAATAAAGATTTTTAAAAAAAAAAATTAATCCAGTTTGGGGGATGTTTAATATAGCAAGCTTAGCATTTTTTATTTTATTAAATATATTGATTATATGTGATTACAATTTTTCGACAATGTTGCATAAATATATTTTCTGAAACCGGTTGTTGAATAGAAAGAATTTGCAGCAACCGAAGATATTTTAAACGTGGTTGCCTCTGCTCGCAAGCTAGAGTCACCATCGTTAGTTATTGAAATAAATCGTAATTCTTTTATTTAAGTATTTATTTATTTGTAGAAGTTATTTACAACAAAAGTAAATAAATAAGTATACATATATAAGTATATTATATTTTGTAACATTATGAACTGAAATGTTTTAATAAAGGTCTGGAATATTTCACATATAACATAACATCCAGATGACAAAAATATGTTTGCATTAGGTGAATTAACAAATTAACCGTTCTACGTTGTACCTTTCCAGAACTTGAACTGCATGGTGTTAGAATGCGAAATTACCCAAAACAATATTTTGTTCGAGGATACAAAAGCACTTAGTCGATGTAAGGGACGGAGGCTACTAAAACCAAGTATTGTTAGACGCAGCGTGGGTACAGCAATAAAGCGGCGTACGTGACTAAAGTCACGTCGGCAAAATGCACCATAATGGATGCATTACCTAAGGCGGGCCAGTCTGTACAGAATCTCGACCGGGAGAACATAGAATCAATGTTGTCTCTAAAAGTATCAACTAAGCGCTTTATAGATTGTAATTCGGAGGAAAATTTAAACTGTGCATCTCGAATTTAAGGTTAAACTGTGATGTTCTCTGCGTTTAATCGTTGATGTAAAAGTATCAACAAGGGTCCCGCTGGATCAATAAAAAGTTGATAAATATAATTGGTGTAGTGAGAACAGACTGTCACTATTGCATAAGAATATCGCGTCCAGAGTTCCGGTTTGTCTGTATATATTTAAAAAAAAATTAAATTATATTAATACTCTAATTAGAATACCTTAACAAAATTGGGCGTCATCTTGTGGTCAATCAACTACAAGCCTGAACTCCGTCACCCTACGCTAGCACCACAAAAAGCTGACCGCACTTCACGTCCATGATCCAGGAGCATCCTAAGAGGTAATCCTTTACGTGAGATACCTGCATAATTTACATCAGACAGGCGTCAACATAGACAATTTGTCAGAGAACTTAATGCTGGCATGATGAACACAAATATTTAATGTTAATTTAATTGTAATTATTTTTGAATAGCTTTATCAATAAGTATTAAATTAAAATGCTCATTTTCCACATTTAACACATGCAAGTATCATAAAATATAGATAATAAACTTCCTTATAAGAAAAATAGTCTTTCATTTCATAACCATTTTACTAGTCAATATTTAAAAAAAAGAACCAGTTAGGCTAGATGCCTCCCCCCTGAACATGAAGCGGAGGCAGAAAGAACAAATAACCTAACAATGGCAACATCGAAAATTATTCCGTATTATTCCAATGGAAAGAAAAAATGAATTAATTATCTAGTGCATCCGATGCATGCACCTTTCACCTGTTTTCTATTTTATACTTCTACTCTCCTGATAACTGTAAGTAAACTGCCTAGCAACAGTAACATTTATTTTCTTGGATTCTAAATTAATCAGAATGATTTTTATTAAATTAGTAATCATTGCGAAAAATATATTTTTCTTTATGTTTTAATGGTTAAAAATACGAGAATAAATAAATAATTATGGCAAACAATTCTCTTGTAACCTTTTTTGAAACGCTGACTTCTGTAGCACCCTAAAAAACTAGAATAGTGATTTGATGACGCATTAGTTAGTGTACGTCCCAAGTATTGGTGGCTGGGTGATCACCATCCGGAGTTCTCAATCATGCACCGCGGGATCTACCTCCACCACAGAAGTCGACGCATATGTTAGTTTTTAATTTGTTAAATTGTATGATACTGAAAAGTTATCAACGAGGACGTAGTGATGACACTTTTACTCGGATATATTTGTAGAAATATATAAAATCTGAATCTATGTATCTACGGATATGTTATTGTTCACTAAAATTCAAGATTATGCAATGTATACATTTAGAAATATTATATGGTACTCATCTAAATGTGTACCCATGAAAGATATCAACGCCTGGTTTTTCAGCAACCTTCCCATCACATCTCAGACGTAGAAAATAAATATAATATCCCCACAGAAAGCATCAAATTTAGTAAAGCGGCAAACCTGTCCGCATATATAACCACTATGCACGTCCAGCTTTCGGTATTCAAAATGCTGTTAACTATTATGATTTGTGTATTTGATTATGAGATCTGTAAAACTAGGTACAATAGATCCCAACTTGTAACTTCGATTTTTACACATTGCAGAGATTAGATATATAATATACGAGGATAATATTCAGTCAACATATGATGAATTATGTATATATTTAAAAAAAAAAATTATATTAATAATCTAATTAGAATACCTTAACAAAATTGAAATGATACGAGTACAGAAGTTATTGAATCGAATTAATTAATAAAAATTCATCCCCACAAAGTAGTAGTAGTAAGAAAAAGCTGTCGGCTAGGCCTATTAGATAACTTTAAATTTAGATTGACTTATAACAGCGAATTTGGATACACGTTATAATATGTATTTGCGTCCATAGTAACATATCGATGAAATGTTATAGAATAATATTTTTTTTATCTGAAAACAGTCTTGGTTGGACATAATGCAAATACATGAGTGCATCTTTTAATTTTGCTCCATATGACTCGATCATAGTTTCCGGATGATAAACGAAGACTGACAGGACCTCGCAACTTTGCATTTAGTTACTATTTATTTAGTTGCAATTAGTTACTAGGAATGCATAAAATAAAACAAATATGACATGCATGCATCGGATGCATTAAATAATTCCACTTTCTATCAAGATACTACTGAATGCTTGCCTCTGTTGCCATGCAGTTTAATTTCAGTTACCAAGAACGCAAAAGGAAAATAAAAATTAATGACACTAGCATAATTTATTAATTTACTGCAAATAAGTTTATTCTTAATAACAATAAACATTATTGCAATGCAAGTTGAAAGTTGGGACCACAATTAAAAGAAATTTTGTTTCAATAATATATTTTACTACAAAAAAAACTAAGTTTACTTATTTATGTTCTCAAAATTACATTAATAATAAATAAAATTATTTTTTTAAACAAGGCAAATTTTTGTTGTAAAATTGCAATATTATACAATTTTATGATATTTAAAAAAAATCAGAAAAGTCTATTAGAAATAATCACAAAATCTTATATGTTTGATAGAGCAAAATTGGTTTCACTTCCCGGTAAGCAAGTTTTTCATTTTCATTTCTCGATAGTAATCAAATATTTATGCATTAGGCAGACATTTTCTGTATAGTTTTCTAATCGATGCATCTAATTTATTTTTAAAAATATATTTGTTTGTTTGGATTACTTTTTAATCCCATTTCTCCGCGGGTAGATAGATACACCCCAACACTTTTCCGTCCTCATTCACAAATTTTACGAAATTCTCATTTAAGTTCATTCTTCTCCGCCATGCATTAACAATTATGAAAAATATCTTTAGACTTTGAAACTATAAAGGTGTATTTATTTTAACGTTTCAGTTGTTTGTTCTACATACTACCTGCTATGGACGGCAGTGAACAGTTGCAATCCTCCTTGCGCTTATGAAACCCTGGTGCAGAGCTCATAAACTTGTCTGCTGGTCTGAATTATAATCGCAGACACTTCAATGATGGTGGTGGACTTTGATCGATAGAAGTAAAAATAATATTCATGAATGATGAGAAACTGCTCACAGATACGAGGAACGCAGAAAGAATGATAGGTGTTATACGTGTGCACTGGATGCAGTTTATTATTAATATTTCTCTGGAGACGGAATACTGGTGGAGTATTAATTTAAATATTACACTGTTACTATGCAGTTCACATGCACTTACCAGGACCACCCATATTTTAAGTTTCTTAGTTTGTTAGTTACATATCACGCCTTCAATACTTTAATAGGTTTTTTTTATAATACTAGTATACAAGAAGAATAAATTTTATATTATCTACAATTATTTCAGACATTTGTTCCAGCTTTCAAAAATAATGGATTTATTTAAACAACAAATGACAAAGTTTTACCATTAATATTGTGTAAAAACTTATTTATTAAAACTTTTACATTGAATTCAATTTAATTTACTTTACGTTTATATATTTATTATTTTTCAATTTAACATCATATAACGTTATTTTCAAATAATGTTTTATAGTTATTAGGTGTTAATGACGTTTTGAGTTTAGTAGAATTTACATTCCTAATATATTTGGTATGATAAATAAATATTCAGAGGTATATTAAGGATAATAATAATAATAAATCCACTTTCTAATTACATTCATCTATTTTCCATTACCATTATGAATACATTATCATTAGATGTGTAGAAAAAGTGGATGATCAGATAGATGGACTACCAAGAGACCGATTGTCCACTTGCTTTAAAGTACTGCCGGACTTATTATAATCTGTTTTTTCTTATAACACTTTGTGCTGCAACCTTTTATAATGATTTTATACATTTGAGATAATTTATTTGAAACAAACGATATTGATGATTTGCATGTTGTGAAAAATATCCCTATGAAGAATTATTCTTGGGTTGTTCTGCAACTGGTTGGGTTATGGACTAGAAGATACTTAAAAATATATCATGTTGATAATAAGTTGTCGATTTCCTTGTAGTCTTGCATTTCCGTAACTATTAAAAACTTGTCAGGTTTTTTTTTTCCATTCATTCATCATTATTCTATATTTTAATGATGTTATACTAATAAATTTACAACAATTTACTACAATTTTTATAAATATTTACACATTCTAGATATTTTCCAGCTGTGCTGTAGTACAAAGATTCAATCTTCTTGCTCTTATGGAACCCTGATACCGTGATCGTTTTCTTCCATTATCTGGCGAGACAGAACTACAATGTTGTCAATACAGACTCCGCCCTCTCTCTCCCCCCCCACTCCTCACCGCAGTACTTTCAAGGATGGCAGAAAATATCTATTTGCAAATATGTTAGCCTGATAGTGTATGTTCTTCAATTCTTCAATATTTGCAAAATTACATTATGAAAAACACTTTGTTTAAAACCATTATTTATTGATACATCAACATGTTTCGTCTGTGGTCTATGGTATCTTCTACAGGAAACTATATGTAATAAAATTTAAGATACATCCAAAGATAAAAACAAAAGTATTATATAAGTAGTGGGTAATTAACTAGAAACTACTGTGAAACCAAATTTAAAAGGTGACTATTTATTATAGTTTATCAGTTGCTAGGTCCTGTCAGTCTTCGTTTATCATCCGGAAACCATTATCGAGTCATATGGAGCAAAATTAAAAGATGCAATCATGTATTTGCATCATGTCTAACCTAAGACTGTTTTCAGATAAAAAAATATTATTCTATAACATTTCATCGATATGTTACTATGGACGCAAACACATATTATAACGTGTATCCAAATTCGCTATTATAAGTCAATCTAAATTTAAAGTTATCTACTTGGCCTAGCGGACAGCTTTTTCTTACTACTACTTTGTGGGGATGAATTTTTATTAATTTATTCGATTCAATAACTTATGTACTCGTATCATTTCAATTTTGTTAATGTATTCTAATTAGATTATTAATATAATTTTTTTTTTTTTAATATATACATAATTCATCATATGTTGACTGGATACTATCCTCGTATATTATATATCTAATCTCTGCAATGTATAAAAGTCGAAGTTACAAGTTGGGATCTATTGTACCTAGTTTTACAGATCTCATAATAAAATACGCAAATCATAATAGCTAACAGCATTTTGAATACCGAAAGCTGGACGTGCATAGTAGTTATATATGCGGACAGGTTTGCCGCTTTACTAAATTTGATGCTTTCTGTGGGGATGTTATATTTATTTTCTACGTCTGAGATGTGATGGGAAGGTTGCGGAAAAACCAGGCGTTGATATCTTTCATGGGTACACATTTAGATGAGTACCATATAATATTTCTAAATGTATACATTGCATAATCTTGAATTTTAGTGAACAATAACATATCCGTAGATACATAGATTCAGATTTTATATATTTCTACAAATATATCCGAGTAAAAGTGTCATCACTACGTACTCGTTGATAACTTTTCAGTATCATACAATTTAACAAAATTAAAAACTAGCATGCGTCGACTTCTGTGGTGGAGGTAGATCCCGCGGTGCATGATTGAGAACTCCGGATGGTGATCACCCAACCACCAATACTTGGGACGTACACTAACTAATGCGTCATCAAATCACAGAAGTCAGCGTTTCAAAAAAGATTACAAGAGAATTGTTTGCCATAATTATTTATTTATTCTTGTATTTTTAACCATAACACATAAAGAAAAATATATTTTTCGCAAAGATTACTAATTTAATAAAAATCATTCTGATTAATTTAGAATCCAAGAAAATAAATTTTACTGTTGCTAGGCAGTTTACTTACAGTTATCAGGAGAGTAGAAGTATAAAATAGAAAACAGGTGAAAGGTGCATGCATCGGATGCACTAGATAATTAATTCATTTTTTCTTTCCATTGGAATAATACGGAATAATTTTCGATGTTGCCATTGTTAGGTTATTTGTTCTTTCTGCCTCCGCTTCATGTTCATAGGGGAGGCATCTAGCCTAACTGGTTCTTTTTTTTAAATATTGACTAGTAAAATGGTTATGAAATGAAAGACTATTTTTCTTATAAGGAAGTTTATTATCTATATTTTATGATACTTGCATGTGTTAAATGTGGAAAATGAGCATTTTAATTTAATACTTATTGATAAAGCTATTCAAAAATAATTACAATTAAATTAACATTAAATATTTGTGTTCATCATGCCAGCATTAAGTTCTCTGACAAATTGTCTATGTTGACGCCTGTCTGATGTAGATTATGCAGGTATCTCACGTAAAGGATTACATCTTAGGATGGTCCTGGATCATGGACGTGAAGTGCGGTCAGCTTCTTGTGGTGCTAGCGTAGGGTGACGGAGTTCAGGCTTGTAGTTGATTGACCACAAGATGACGCCCAATTTTGTTAAGGTATTCTAATTAGAGTAATAATATAATTTTTTTTTTTTTTAAATATATACAGACAAACCGGAACTCTGGACGCGATATTCTTATGCAATAGTGACAGTCTGTTCTCGCTACACCAATTATATTTATCAACTTTTTATTGATACTTTTACATCAACGATTAAACGCAGAGAACATCACAGTTTAACCTTAAACTCGAGGTGCACAGTTTAAATTTTCCTCCGAATTACAATCTATAAAGCGCTTATTTGAAACTTTTAGAGACAACATTGATTCTATTTTCTAATTGAAAATAAAATCTCGTGGAGCCAGTTCTCCCGGTCGAGATTCTGTCCAGACTGGCCCGCCTAAGGTAATGCATCCATTATGGTGCATTTTGCCGACGTGACTTTAGTCACGTACGCCGCTTTATTGCTGTACCCACGCTGCGTCTAACAATACTTGGTTTTATTAGCCTCCGTCCCTTACTTCAACTAAGTGCTTTTGTATCCTTGCACAAAATATTGTTTTGGGTAATTTCGCATTCTAACACCATGCAGTTCAAGTTCTGGAAAGGTACAACGTAGAACGGTTAATTTGTTAATTCACCTAATGCAAACATATTTTTGTCATCTGGATGTTATGTTATATGTGAAATATTCCAGACCTTTATTAAAACATTTCAGTTCATAATGTTACAAAATATAATATACTTATATATGTATACTTATTTATTTACTTTTGTTGTAAATAACTTCTACAAATAAATAAATACTTAAATAAAAGAATTACGATTTATTTCAATAACTAACGATGGTGACTCTAGCTTGCGAGCAGAGGCAACCACGTTTAAAATATCTTCGGTTGCTGCAAATTCTTTGTTTTTTACTACAAGTTATTTCTATTCAACAACCGGTTTCAGAAAATATATTTATGCAACATTGTCGAAAAATTGTAATCACATGTAATCAATATATTTAATAAAATAAAAAATGCTAAGCTTGCTTTATTAAACATCCCCCAAACTGGATTAATTATTTTTTTAAACATCGTTGTTGCTTTCTTCACGCTATTTCTCCGCAATGGTAAGCAGAATAGGTACACCATAAAATAATTCTGCCCCGACTTACAAATCTCGCCAATATCAGGTTTATTAATATATCCTTTTCTTTTAAAATTTATCCAGGATTAAGGAAAGAAAAACGTTTATTTATTTTAACAATTATGATGTTCTAATGCTCTTTTGTTGAGCTGCATTAAAAAAAATGCGATCTTTGCACTTATGTAACCCTGGTGGTAGCACGTAAACCCGGCGTGTCCCCGCGTGCCCGGCAAATACAGACTCCGCCCACCTGAGTGCAATATAATGACGGTGGATTTAATCAATGTAAGCAAAATAATTATGAATGTAGAACCGTGCTGTTACTACGCGTTTTACTCACAGATACCAGGAATACAGAAAGCAACATAGGTGTGAGACGGATGAATTTAATAAAAAAAAATTAAATAAGGAATTAGAACATTACATTATTGTTTTGCAATTCTGTTTTCAAATATTTTATTTTTGTCCTTCCTCGAGATCAGGAAGAATGCAAATTTTCTTGCGTTTATACTTTTATTTATAACAAAAATTTATATAACTTTTTGCACTCATTTTATTTGGATTAATAAATTGTATAAACTGGACCGTGATTAGTAGTTGGTTAAAAATAGAACCAATGCTACATTCACTATTTTGTAAGAGTTATACAGACATCAAATCAAAGTGTACTCTATGTAATATTACATATCTCGGTATTACAGCAATTTAAAGCATCATCTTTCCATCGCATTTTTAAATATTGCGGTTGCTGTATTACACATTGCAAGGCTAGTTATTTGTGAGCACTTAAAAATTTGGCAAACTTATGAGGAAATAGAAATCTCACATTTTACGTTACTTAGTAATTTAGTCATTAATAGATTTTGTCTGCTCAATTTTCAAAGATTTTATAATTAGTATAGAATTATTATTATTAAATCGGATTATGTTCGCAAACTACATAGAAAACATTTATAAAAGTATCCCATGTATATTACAAAAGTAGACGCTTACATTATTTCCGTTTATGTGGTGCAAAGATATATTTAAGGAAATTTTGACTATTTTGATAAATTGTTATTTAATTATTATTTTAACGTGAACTTTTAAATAATTTCTTAAAGGTTGACGAGTAACAGAAATTATTATTTTTCATGAAGACGTTAGTGTCGCGAATTATGTATTGTAGTTTTTCATGTGTACTTAACATGTATTCAATTATGTAATTGTTCGCTACGTTAAGTTGAACACTGTAAACTAAAATTATACTAAAATATAAAAATTATAGAAATCAACGTTTTTATGATCAGAATGAAGCTCCAATGAATGAAATGTAAGCTGATGTTGGAATTATATAATTAAGAAAAAACACTGATTAAAATCCACTAACGGCATTTGATCAAAATCAAACATTAATAAAGTTAGTGTCCATATACCAGGATAGCAGAAGCACTAATCTGAATGATAGATAACCATTATCCCTTACTTCAATTTCATGCAGATTTAATAGATGTAACACCCTGACATCTATTAAAAAAAATTCAAGGTAATGACTTATGAAATTGATAAATAATGAACACTTATATTTGTAGATGTTATTTAGTTTTATTTGCGATGTCCTCGTTCATATCTTAGATTTATATATTGTGACATTTAAAATGAACGCGCGAAGATCGAGGGCGCCATCTACCGATGCGAGTAGGCGCGGCCGGTGGAGAAAAGAGTGGGGGACTTCAGTGCGAGCGCGCGGCGGAGGTGGATCGCCGGACGGCGTCTCGCCAGGCAGAATGGCGAAAAGAAATCGAAAAGATAAGATTGAACGAGACGTGGTGGATCCAAGCGAGTCGAAGCCTTGATCTACCCGCGCGTGAGAATCTCTTTGCTGGTACTGGCGGAGAGACTGCATGTAAGCGATGGTGGACGGATGGGTTCGACGGACTACACAGAGACAAGATGGTATCGGAGTAACGGAGGAGGAAGAGATCACTTCTGGTACGGGGCGTGGCGCCTGGACCCCGTGACTTAACTGGGTAGAAATCGAGGTCTGCTAAATCGGTGATATTGTGTGTCTTCACTAGGTGGAGAGTTTAAAATGAAGAAAGAAGATGCCAAAGACAGTTATCGCGTTTAGAATGTCGGGTTGTTATGTTTTGTGTGATTAAATTGTTCTTTGTGTATCAAAGTGTTTTGCATTATTTAGACCACCCACATCCATCTGAGACAGGCATTCTAACATCAATGTTTTGTTCAACCCACAGACTAAGTCTAGTTGGTAGCGTGGTGCGCTGGCATACCATCCACTGGTGACAGCGCACGACGTAACAATATTTCCATAACAATATGTTTAAACCAACTGAATTTAACAAGATATTAATATATCTCTTATGAGAAGAATAATAAATAATTAACATTTAGAGACTATTAGCGGTATTTCTTTAAACATGCATTGCACTATCAGCTCTAAACTGAATGACGTAATTTCTAATGCAGTTGATATGCCCGTTCCGCTCGGGTAGCGTCGAGTGGCAGTTGGCTGCGTGCCATCACATAGTTTGTAAGCAAGCCATCGCATAGTTCGTAGGTTCGAACATCACAACGCTATGGTCAACTGTTGCTTTTATTTAATTTTTTGTATATTTTTATTGGATATCTTATAATATTATATAAATTTGCAAAAAAAAAACAATTTTAAATATTATAATTATGATTGTCAAAATATTGAAATGTTTTTGCCGTATCAAAATAGATCAAACTTTGTACGAACATCACTAATCATGATTTACATCCATTCCTAAAAGGTGAGCATCCTGATCTTAATAAACTCTCGCCCTTTTAACTATCCTCCTGCACTTTTCTCGGTATACTGCAGTAGATCTGCCTAACAGCTAGAAAACTTTCCTGATGATGTTTTCACTTAGTGATCTCTAGTTTTGTCTCTTTACTTTACATGGCTCACCACAATAACCATTTTCTTGCAAAATTATCAAATAATTTAAGGATCTATTTTATATTTTTATTTTATTTTATTGAGGGATTTTGAAAGTGTAAATATATTGTAATAAACATAATAACTATTTAACATGTGATACGAATAATGAAAATCCACAAAAATATTTAGATACATAAGAATGTTTAGATGCAGAAAATTAATGAAAAGAAGAAAAAAAAGAGGGAGAACATGTGTTTTTATAGGTAGAGTGAATGGCCAAAATTGAGATTGTGGTGGTTCATAAGAAGAACAAAGGCTCATAAGAATAAGTAAGGCTAATGTTGTCAGGCAGGTTGTCAGGTTGTAATTGTTGCCAGACACTTGGAAACGGCGGTGGATGCTGCTCCACCAAAATGGGAGGATGCAAGAACATGATAATGATTTCTTTACGGTAGACGCAAGAAAAATCGCATAACTTCGACGCACTTTTTATATGCTATTATTATTGTTGTCGCCGCCTATTTTGTAGCTCCGTAATTTAATTTAATTTATTCAAAAAGTTATAATTCTCATAATTTTCTGGTTTTTGGTTTTCACAATGAAATCTAACGTAAAATTTGTTGCTACTGTTTTATTTTGAAATATCACCTTACACATTTTGCTGTTTTTAGTAAAGTTTATTTTCTCAGAAGATGGTTAAGGTGGATCTAGAAATTATGGTAAGTAGGTAGCTTCTGGTTCACGTTCTCACATTCATGCTCTTCCCTGTTGCTGGTCGGTGGAGGATAGTCTGCCAGAACACGCCTCACAATGGCGCTTCCAATTCGTGGTGGGCTACACCTCACAACATATTACATCAGTAAATGGCACCAATGAAAGATTTCAACGCCTGAATTGCCGCAACTTGCATATCAAAGTATAAAATTAATGTCTCCATAGAAACCATCACATTCAATAAAATTGAAAGCAACTCAATTGCTTCTTTTCGTTCATATATTTTTTTCGTATATCTTTCAAGTTTAATAATTTTATTTGTATTAAATTATTGTTCTTCTTTTTGTTCTTTAAAACTTTAACCTGCTCCTTTTTCAGGCATGCCTTGTTTTTATACTTCCTGCTGGGGTTCATGTAGAGATTTATCAACAGGATTTCCATGTAACTTCACGTGGAGTAGTCTTACGCTTTTTACCTGGACTATAAGCAACGTCAGTTATCTAATATTAATCAAAGTTATCATTGTTAACAATTCAACGTCGTTACTTTGCTCTATACGTAATTAAATTAGATGCCACAGTGCTTTTGAAACGGCCGTAAAATGAGACAAAATTACCCGCTAGGCCAAGCATGTAACAACCGGTAGCAGCCGGTTGATTCTGTTAATGTCAATATTATATATTTATATCCTAAATTAATGAAAACCTAGCCTAAGAGTGGCCGCTGATGTTCTAGCCTCATTTGCAAACGTTTCATAATTTTTGCATTTCGTAATAAATAATGGATCTTTTAAAACTTCATAAATATCCTAACATAAAATAAAAATGCATTCGAGTTGCATTTAGTTACCAGGAGTGCATCAAATCAAACAGATGTGGCATGCACGCATCGGATGCATTACAGAATTCAATTTTCTACCAAGATGACGTTGAATAATTTCTTCTGTTGCCAAGCAGTTTAATTTCAGTTAACAAGAACGTAGGTAAAAGATTAATCTATGACACTTATATAATTTATAATTGAATGCTTCAATTAAATAAGTGTCTAAAATGTATTTAACTACAAAAAACGAAGTTACATATTTATGTTCTTAAAATAATATTACTAGTAAATAAAATTATTTTTAAAATTAAAACACATTTTTATTATATTTTTAATATTTGCAATTTTATAACAGTTCTATGATATAGAAATAAACACAAAATTTTACACAGTTAATATAGCGAAATTACTATTTCACTTTCTCGGCAAGCAACTGTTCCACTTTAGTTTCCCGGTAGAAATGAAATATTTTTGCATTATATATATTATATATTGCATATAGCTTTCATATGCTATATGCATATCAAACTACAATTAACAATTATTAAAAATATTTCTAGACTTTGAGATAAAATTGTATATATTTTAACGTTTCAATCCTCTTTGTGTTTATGACACCCTGGTTGAGAGCTCATAAACTCGTCTGCCAGTTAGGACTTTGATCGATGAAAGTAGAATTCATGAACTGCTGAAACTGCTGAAAAATCAGTATCATTGCGCTGTTACTAGGCTCTTTACTCGCAGATACGAGGAACGCAGAAATAATGATAGGTGCAAGACGTGAGCACTGGATGCAGTTAATTATTGATATTTCTCTGGGGCCAGAATACTAGGGGAGTAATAATTCATATATTGCACTGTTACTGTGCAGTTTACTTGCACTTATCAGGCATACATTGCACCCATATGTTACATATCATGCCTTGAATACTTTAAAAGGTTTTTTTTATAATACTAGTATACAATTAGAAAAAAATCATATTATGTACAATTATTACAAAAATAATATTCATGAATATTAAGATAACAAATGACTTTAGTTTTAACATTAATGTTATTTAAAGACTTATGTAATAAAATTTTAACATTTTATTTATTTTACGTTTATATATTTATTATTTATCAATTTACCATCATATATATAATTTTATTTTCAATTAATGTTTTATAATTATTAGGTGTTAATGACGTTTTGAGTATAGTAGAATTTACATCCCCAATATATTTAAAATGATGAATGAATATTCAGAAATATATTATCCGTAATACACCTCTGAATAAATAAATACACATTCTAATTATAATCGTCTACATTCCATTACCATTATGTAAACATTATCGCTAGATGTAAAGAAAAATTGGAAGATCAGATGGACTACCAAGAGGCCGATTTTTATCTGTTTTTTTCTTACAAAGGTTTATCCTGCGACCATTTATAATGATTTTATATACTTGAGGTAATTTATTTGAAACAAAGGATATTGATGATTTGCGTGTTGTGAAAAATATTCCTAAAAATATTTTTTCTTGAGTTGATCTGCAACTGGTTGGATTATGGACAAGCAGATATTTTAAGATATATCTTGGTGATAGTAAGATGCTGTCTTGGATTTTAAAACTATATAGATTATTTTTTCAATTTATTCATCATTATTGTATATTTTAATTATTTTATACTAATTTTTCTTATTTAAATAATCTTTCTTACTTGATATTACGCAATTCCCGTGGAGATAGTCAAAGTATACCGCAACATTAAACATTTAAAAAATATTTTGATAAATATTATTCTACATGCTTTTGTGCTGTGCTGCAGTAAACAGTTGCAATTCTCTTTAATCTTGTGGTACCCTGATACCGAGCTCGTTATCTTCCATTGTCTGGCGAAACAAGACTACACTGACTCCACCCTCCCTACCTCCCTCCTCACCGTAATACTTTCGTGGACTTTGATCGATGGCAGAGAACACAGACTGATAGTTTATTTTATTCAATTCTTCAATATTTTAAAAATAATTTTACAGCAACATATTATATAAATTATTAGAAAAACACAGAAAATTATATTTAATTTGTTGAGAAAGAATTAAAATCAATTTTTAAATTTTTATTTGATTCAACGGGAATTTTAATTACTTACTTAGCATCACGCAGTTTCCCCGCAGGGGGTAGACATAGGGGATAAAACGCCATACTCCTCTGTACTGACATACAATTCTCGCCTCATCCACATTCATGCATCTTGTCATACAAACTCGCCTTTATTATCCTTTATTATTTGGTTTATCTGGTCATGCCAAATCTTTCGCGGACGTCCTCTATTCCTGGTGCCATCAACACTTGCATCATATACCTTATTTAACATTATTCCTCATTTATCCGTTCCATATAACTAAACCACCTAAGCGATCCTTGCTTAATCTTACTAATTATACTAACAAATATTATTTAGTAAACGCTTTTAAAGCAATAATTGAATGTTTAGACTTGGTTTTAAATAATAAGATATATATAACATTAAGGTGTTGACGAAAGAAATTGAAAAGGAAATATAATAAAGTCTTATTCCTAATTTCATATTCAGAAGCAGTATTCAGGATACCTGTACCTGTTAACTGTCCATTAAGATTCCTTTAATTGAAAAACTAATAACTTATTAAATTATTTTTTTCATTTGAATCCTGCCGAAACATTGTGTTTTTCTAATAAAGTTTTTCTAAAAAGATTTTACCCAAGTATTTGAAGTCAATCAAGTATGTTTTCAAAAAAAAAAAAAATGTTCTTATTTTCAATATTTTAAAAGGTGATATTTTACAAAATTCTATTCAATGTTGCATTTAGCAAACAAAACCTATTTTAAATATTTTTATTTACAGTTTAGTTTTATGCTTTAAAAGTCCAATAGAAGCATAGTTTTTATCATCTTCACTATAATCATTAAGACCTTGGCATACATTGGTGAATATTTGTGTCTAATAAAATTATTATATGTTATATTTAAAATATTTTAATGCATTACATGAATAAATACACAAATCACACAAGATTTAAAAAATACGTTTGAATCCTTGTAAACAAAATATTTTTTAAGAATTTTATCATACTTCTTTAACCTTAATCACCTTAATAATTATGTTAAGTAATTATTTTATTCATCGGGAAAATTTTTCATTATATCGTCAAAACTTTTCAATAATATTATGAAGAAGAAATCTATCGAGAAAAACATTTCTTGATGATATATCTATTTCTATATAAATTAAAAATATATATTTCATATATTTAAATAGTATTTTGGTAAAAATAATTCAAGAAACTATGAAATTAATTTGAATCACATATCTTTCCATGCACTTTTATTTATTCTTAGATGTCGCTGTATATACGTGAAAATATTATATTTTTTAAAACATTAATTTAAAGCATGAAATAAAATAAAAAACAAAGTTATATTTGTTAAGATATGATACATTAATGGACCTTTCAATATACGAAACAAGAAATATAACTCAGTGAAGACACACGTTACTTCAACAAACAAATATATATTTACAAAACCGTTGTTGCTTTCATCTTTTCCAGAGTGTAAATTTTATTGGTAACAACATCATTTGTATGATATAAATTTATACAAAGCTTTTAATGTTCATGTACTACCTGTTTTTATGCTTTCATTAACTCTATTACTGATTTATAGTAATAATTATTAAAATAGCTATTATTTAATTATTTATTTTTCTCTTCTGGCAGTTTGCTTCTCACCAAACATCTATTTAAAATCCATAAAAAAATAAAATGTGACGTACAGAAAGAACTCAATGTAATATTACCATAAAAATATCACATAATTCTGATCAAAAAGATATAACCTGCATTCAAAATTGTCTTAGAAACAATTGTAAATGAAACATTAATTATTAATTAATACTCAAAATATGTATGAATAGTAGTTTTTGCAAGTACATGCTATGAAACACTTCACGCAGTACATTCTCCTCGTTTTAATGAAGATCTCCATACTTTTCGAAGCACGCATCATAATATAATGACAATGTTATTAATATGATCAATTAATATCTTTGAAGATAAATAATACATCAAAGTCAATGTACAGAAAGACTAAGTTTTTTCTGTTTGAATTAACTGACTTGGAATTAGCGACATCTGTAAATCTTAGCTTGTATTATTTATCTTCTTACGTATATATTATTTATCATTTTTTAAATAGATGTCAGTGTGCTGTTCCTTTAAAACTCATCGATTATCGAGTTAACCTATTAGTGTTTCTGCTATCCTGGTACAAGATCTATATGAAGGTTATTCGAAAGACTGTCTATATATATAAAACTGAAAATATGTTGGTCTGTCTGTCTGTTCTCTGTAAAATCCTTTACTCTTTGATCGATCTACACCTAAGTTTTCGTAGTTATTCTATAAAACCCTGTGCAAGTATAGATGCCCTCCCTTTTACCATCCTGTTTCTTCCCATTGATATAAATGCTTAATATATTATATTACTACGACCGCTTTTAAATATTGCATAGTTACTATTTCATCCAGCCATTTTTTCATCCAGCCATCACTCCCAGAGACATAAATATGCATTATATTGAATATCAAAAAAAATTCTCTGTTGCACTTTAGGATCCTGAGAAAAATATTATCACACCAATCCTTTCCTACGGATTTATCAGACTTCGGTATCAGATAAGCGCTCAGTGGAGCTTAAAATAACATTTACACGTTTTATATTTATATGTACGAGTGTTTTAAAATAAAATTATATATTAACGATTCTTTAAATCGCGGCTGGTTATCATTAAAGTACCATTACATTAGAACAATAATTTTTACGATACGCGTGATTTTGATGTCTGATTATAGTCTAAATTCATATGTGTCATGAAGCTTGTTATATTTGCTGATAAGATCTGGATAACCAGGCGAAATCCCTTCATTCTTAAAACTTATCTTATGCACAGTGCGTCTTGAATTTTGGCATACGAGTACGTTGTGTCTCTTTACCTGAAAACGTGTCTCTATATTTTTCACGCGATGTTCTGTCATAATAACGTATTTTAATTACCATTTGGTACAATGCAATTGATCAAGACTCAGACTCTAACTTAGAGTGGTTGGAAAACCTAGTCGATCTGATGTCCAACATCTATCAATTATTTTGTAGGGGCCGTGGTTGTAAACTATTATTGACTAATGAAGATCTTAATTATGTGATCTGAATTGTCAAGCGACCAACGTTTGTATGTTACGCGAATCACCTACCACTATTCTAGTCTCACGCATGTGGGTGCATATCGCAGTGTATATGAATGTGCGTGTGAGTATTTATGTTGTGTCTAAAGCAATGTATTTAAATAAAACAGAACTTACAAAAGTTTGCAGGTGTAACGAATATAAAGTTATTTGCGCAAATAAAGTTGAAGACTGGAGTAGATCGCTTGAGATGTTGACGATAGAATGGTCTGCGGAAAAGTGGCCGGCTAAATTCTAGGTCTCGTTCGTCACAACATTCGCTATTGGTTAGTGCGTTTTGGCACTATATGGCTGTCAGGTGATTCCCTACACTGACATGTGTGTTGGACGCGTGCAGGACCACCGCAGCTCCATCAACTGTTAATCCTCTTACAATAGCTAAGATTAAACCAATATTTTTTCGGATTTAATGCATCATAAAACTTAGTCCACTTAGTCCTCTTATTTGCAAGTACAATTTAGGATAATGTTATGCTGAATGGTTTTAAAATTCTAATTTAATTAAAAGAAACTGTTCCTTTGAAAAAGGTGAGCAGAATACTGAGCACCTATGGGAAAGCCCCAGTAAATAATAATTCTCTATCTAGCGATACATATTTTAATGGATCTTGGATTGGAGTGGGATTAATTTGGGAAGTAATAAAAGGAATTAAAAATAAAAAAATTTAATAATTTTGAGTTTTATTGAATTGGAAAGAGATTAAGTGTGGTAATAATAAAATAATTTCTGGGACTGTTTTATCAAATATTTACCAATTTTTTATGTTTATTTAAATTTGGTCATTAATTGTATATTTAGTGCGTTTTAAAAATAAAATAAAATAATTTTTAAGGAGAACACATTTTTATTGTTGAAAATTTTTCAGAATATAGGTCTATGACATTTAATACAAATTTAATTTATCAATCCGGTAGCAACAAAATATTTTTTTTGATAAATTATTTTTATGTGTATATCTTTGTAATTAATACATTTAATTTGTATTATAAATCAAATTATATATTAAACGACATACGCTTTAATTTTTTTTATTACTTAAATATATTATTGTAATTAAAACTTCTAAAATCAATGTCAATACATATTTTGTGAATACTTTTTTTTTAACCTGGCTTCGCAATTAAAAAAATATTTATGTGGATAATATGACGCTTATATTAGTTATCGAATTGAATTCATCAGTAGTTGGAATATAAGAAAAAGCTGCACGCTGGGCCTAGTAGATAATAACCAGCGATAGCCAGCTGGTTGGTTTTGTAACTATCAACATTAATTACCCCGCTCCCCGCACTCCACTCAGCAGTAGTCATAACACTCTTAATTGATGACGCGATACATCTTCCCGCGAATATGTTACCCTGATAATTACTAGTCAGCATCAAGGTTAGATCAAGGACATATTGGACTGTATGAAATAATCACCAGTAGTTTTCTCAATCTACTTAAATGAATTTATTAGTAGCTTTTTCTAGTGAGATAAACTAGTATTTTTTCTAACCCTTTTCCAATAGATCTTGTAATAATGTATGAGTAGTAGATAATATTAGGTGTTACGTATCTGGTGAACTAAACAATATTTTAAGGATAGTTCATATTAGTAATATTAACGATTTACATCAGAAACTATTATTTACACTAAGATACTAAAATTGTATTATACAGTTACCTTACTGTAATGTAATTCTTTAATGTAGAACAGAATAATAATTATTCGTGTAATTACTCTGTTGCAATGCAATTCAATTTCAGTTATCAAGAACGTGAAACATAGAAGAACTAAAACAGCGAAGGGCCTAGTAGATAATAACCGGTGATAGCCAGCTGGTTGGTTCTGTAACTGTCAACATTGATGACACCGCTCCCCGCGCTCCATCCTTCAGTAGTTATAACACTCTTAATTGATAACGCGATACATCTTCCCGCAAATATGTTACCCTGATAATTACTAGTCATCAGCAAGGTTAGATCAAGGACATATTGGACTGTATGAAATAAACACCAGTCATTTTCTCAATCTTCTTAAATGAATTTATTAGCTTTTTCTAGTGAGACGAACTAGTATTTTTTCAAACCCTTTTTACAATAGATCCTGTAATAATATATGAGTAGTAAATAATGTTAGGTGTTACGTATCCGGTGAACTAAACAATATTTTAAAGATAGTTTATATTAGTAATATTAACGATTTACATCAGAAACTATTATTTACACTAAGATACTAAAATTGTATTATACAGTTACCTTACTGTGATGTAATTCTTTAATGTAGAACAAAATAATAATTACTCTTTTGCAATGCAATTCAATTTCAGTTATCAGGAACGTGAAACATAGAAGAACTAAAACAGCGAAGGGCCTAGTAGATAATAACCGGTGATAGCCAGCTGGTTGGTTCTGTAACTGTCAACATTGATGACCCCGCTCCCCGCGCTCCATCCTTCAGTAGTTATAACACTCTTAATTGATAACGCGATACATCTTCCCGCAAATATGTTACCCTGATAATTACTAGTCATCAGCAAGGTTAGATCAAGGACATATTGGACTGTATGAAATAAACACCAGTCATTTTCTCAATCTTCTTAAATGAATTTATTAGCTTTTTCTAGTGAGACGAACTAGTATTTTTTCAAACCCTTTTTACAATAGATCCTGTAATAATATATGAGTAGTAAATAATGTTAGGTGTTACGTATCCGGTGAACTAAACAATATTTTAAAGATAGTTTATATTAGTAATATTAACGATTTACATCAGAAACTATCATTTACACTAAGATACTAAAATTGTATTATACAGTTACCTTACTGTGATGTAATTCTTTAATGTAGAACAAAATAATAATTATTCGTGTAATTACTCTTTTGCAATGCAATTCAATTTCAGTTATCAGGAACGTGAAATATAGAAGAACTAAAACAGCGAAGGGCCTAGTAGATAATAACCGGTGATAGCCAGCTGGTTGGTTCTGTAACTGTCAACATTGATGACCCCGCTCCCCGCGCTCCATCCTTCAGTAGTCATAACACTCTTGATTGATAACGCGATACATCTTCCCGCAAATATGTTATCCTGATAATTACTAGTCAACAGCAAGGTTAGATCAAGGATATATTGGACTATATGAAATAAACACCAGTCGTTTTCTCAATCTTCTTAAATGAATTTATTAGTAGCTTTTTCTAGTGAGACGAACTAGTATTTTTTCAAACCCTTTTTACAATAGATCCTGTAATAATATATGAGTAGTAGATAATGTTAGGTGTTACGTATCCGGTGAACTAAACAATATTTTAAGGATAGTTTATATTAGTAATATTAACGATTTACATCAGAAACTATCATTTAACACTAAAATGCCAAAATTGTATTTATACATGCTGTCTAGGAGTTGGGTAATGTTGAGCGGGATCCGTTTAGATCCATTTTGTATAGCAGGTCGTTGTGCCATACCCTATCAAAAGCTTTACAAACGTCGACTGAGAGAACTGCCGTATATTATTTCGTGTTGATGCCGAGGTTAATCTGTTCAACTACGCGCAGAAGTTGGTGGTCTGTTGAATGATTTGGCTTAAAACCGAAATTTCGTCGCTGCACTGGACGATTCCGATGAGTATAATCTTTTCAAGGATTTTACTATGCACATAATACATGTAGCAATACATCAGCGTGCACTGTACCTGGAAATATTCTAAAATAAGAATAAAATTCTACATTCAAAAGTTCTGTGAATCTTGTGGCTGAGAAAAACTTATATTATTTTTGAAAGGATCTTCTACCACGATCATCTTTCTATTTCGAATTATGTTTTATAGTTTTCAATTTCATATGTATTTATTAATACGAATTATTTAATTATAATTATATAATTGACTATTTTAAAAGGTGGTCGCTTTACTACATTAAGATGAACTTTGTCATAATAAATGTAAAATACTTCAAATTTCGAAAACCAACTTTTTAAATGACCGGAATGAAGAAATATTGGCTAGTTTAATTTTTAAAACATACTAATTAAAAACCACTGAACCACATTTGAACAAACGTATTCTAAAAATTTCGGCACTCATATACCAGGATAGCAGAAGCACTCATGAGGTTGATAATTAAGCATTAATCCGTGTTATCTATTTCATGCAGATTTGTAACATACTGACATTGATATTAATAATTAATAAGTACTTACATTTGCAGATGTCGCTGTTATTTAATTTTATTTGCAATGTCTTCGCTCATATCTTTATTGTTAAATTTTCAGATTTTAAATATTTTTATGTCAATTTTGATAAACTAACTGAATTTAAAAGAATAATGAGATATCACTTTTGAGATAAATAATTAATTATTAAACATAATATTTAGCAGTATTTATTTAAACATACATTACATGACACACTGAATGACGTAGTTTTAAATGCATTGATATGCCCGTTTCGCTCGGGTAATGTGGAGTGGCAGTTGGCTGCGTGTTTGTAAGCGAGCCATCACATAGTTCGTAGGTTCGAAGATCACAATGCTATGGTCAACTGTTGCTTTTGTTCAAATTATTTTGTACATTTTTATTGGATATTTTATATTTGTTTGCAAAAAAATTGCATTTTAAACATTATTATTATGATATTGATTTTAAACATTATCATCAAAATATTGCAATGTCTGTCAGATCAAAATATATGAAACTTTGTATGATTACTAATCATGATTCATATCAATTCATTAACTCTCACTCTTTTGACTATGCTCCTCCACTTTTTTCGGCATCCTGCATATCTAAGACTACACAAAGATACTATTTGTTGAATCTTGCAATTATATGTTATTTTTTAAACTGAGATGCATACACAGAATACATGTTACATCAATATTCTTACTATTTTCAAACTGAGTTGAACGTTTGTGCTATGATAATAGGACTAACTTGCTGGTCTCTTGGAACAAGGTGCAAATCCCCGACCACTAGATCACTAGGCCAGCGTCTTAATCACTAGACCAACGTATATAAATTTGTGCTGTGCTATATACTTCCGTATGTATCTCTAGACTTAGTGTATTCCTAAGCTCATAGTAAGCAGATTAGCAATACGTTTTTATATTATTTACCAATCTGCTATAATATTGCTGTTATATATTTTACCTTATCGGTTGTGAATAAAGAGTAAATGCACGTATGTAAATCTATATGAAGAATTGCGATTAGGCGAGTCACCTCACACAATTTGCAATCCTGCACTTCGGAACCAAACCCATCTTTTTAAAGTATTTTTTAAATTGGATATCTGCTTTTAACTAGTACTATTACAATAATAAAAAATGTATTTTTTTACAGTAGATTTAAAAAAAAAACGTAATTGATTATTTTTTTCAAGAATCATTACTAAATTGTCATCTAAAGAGTTTAAACATTTAATTACATATAGCTTATATTTGATGTTTATTTTCTGTGCTCTCTAATTAAATATTACTCCAAATCTTATCCCTAATAGCTCACTAATGAAAACTTCATCCACAAATATTTTGAGATCTAAAAATGTACATATTACATCAGCAAATGGTACCAATGAAAGATTTTAACGCCCGGATTGACGCAACCTTCATAACAAAGTAGAAAAATAATGTCTCCACATTCAAAAATTGGAATATCTAATTATTCATTTGCGTTAAAGTATTAATGGACTTTTTAAAATCTATGTTTTCTTAAAACAGTTTGTCCTGCAACCTTTTATAATAATTTTATATATTTGAGGTAATTTACTTGAAACAAATGATATTAATGATTCGTGTATTATAAAAAATATTCCTATAAAGAATATATCCGCCGGTCGGATTATAGACGGGCAGATATTTTGAAATATACCATCGTGGCTGATATGAAAAATTGTATTTTAATTAGACAGATTTTATTCTGAATTCTTTGCATTCTTGTATTTATATAGCTATTAAAGATAACAGATAAGATAAGATACGGAAATTCATTCATAATAATCCTATATTTTAATATTTTTTTACTCATCTTTCTTACTTACTCGTATTTATTACTTGGTATCACGCCGTTTCTTCGCGTAATTAGTCATAGTGTATAAATCTTTCATCCTGATATCAAATGGATTGCAACGTTACAAAATATTTTGATTATTAAAACAATTACATATCCTACGTATTCTCCTGCTATACTGCAATAAATAGTCGCAATTCTACTTGCTCTTATGGAACCCTGATACTGAACTCGTTATCTTCTATTGTCTGGCAAGACAGGACTACAATATTTTCAATACAGACTATGCTCTCCCTTACTCCTCTTCACAGTACCATTTCATGGACTTTAATCGATGGTAGAGATTGTCAGCCTTCGTTTTTAATACTGGAATCCATAACAAAGCAATCGAATCATGTAACTCGAAAATTAAAGTTGTACTCATGCCCTTTCATTATCTTCAACAAAAGACTGTCTTTAGATAAAAAAAATGTTATTCCAAAATATTTCATTGATATGTTACTATGGATGCAAGATATATATATTATACACTATCTACTAATCTAAGTAATCTGAATCTAAAATATTAAATACTCCACTGACAAATATGTATAATAAATTAGTAAGAAATAAACAGAGAATATTTGTTAATATAAATTTATTTTGCCATTAAAGTAAATATTAAAATCTATCTATTTTCTCAAAATTATTAATATTAAAAATAATTGATATATATTATATTGAAATCTGTATTGGTTTTGGTACTGGTTTTGGTTTTGGTTTTGACTTAACTCTATAATACCAAGAACCATCCACTCTGGTCAATGTAATGGTTTATTTTTCTGCTCAGAAGTTTTGCTAATTTGGCGAGGTTTAGGAGTGGTTATTATGCTACTGAATCTATTTATAAAGACTATAGTCTGACTGATGCTTCGGCTACCTTCGGCCAAAAATTACATCTTCGGCTGCACATTCGGCTTCGGCTAAAATCTGCCGAAGGTTTGACTGAAGCCGAAGCTTTGTTTTTAGCCGCCGAAATGTGCCGAAAACACACGAACTATTACGAATGACGTCAGTTTAGTGCTATGCTACTGTTGTTGTGTTATTTTAAATAAATAACTTATTTCATTTTAATAAATAAATGTGAATAAAATACAATTTACCATGTCTCGAAAACTGCTATTTATTTATTTAATGGATTTATTTACAATTATTATTAACACGATGACGCAAAAAATAATGTAACAGTGTATAATTTGCATTGCTATGTATACTTTCTAGTTAGTGTTCTAAGTTTTTTAAGTGCGATTGAAGCTTCAGCTTAGACTACGGCCGATGATTATGGCAAGAGCCGAAAAATCGGCTTCGGCTTCGGCCAAAAACTGACCTTCGATCGGACATTAATAACAGACTTGTATTCCTAAAAAATCAAAGCAACTTAGTTGTAAACAATCTTTTTATACTACTAGATAAGCAATCAACGATAGCGAGCGGTTATTATGGCAAAAAAGCGAATTATTATATATATATATATAGTATTCTAAAATTAAAAATATATTTAAACCTTTACTTTAAAAATAAATATATTTAAATATAAAATATTATGATTTTAGTTTGGTCTGTTTTTAAAGTTAACTAGAAAATTCACAAACATATTGTAAGCTATTAAATTCATGTCAATTTATGCATTATTTATTCACGTTGCCTGCAAAGCGGTCAAAAGAAGTTACCGGTGAGAGCCGGCTGGTTCTGCTTGTGTCAACATAGCCGACATCGCCTCCACGCCCGCCATACTAATTGTAAACAAAGAATACCTTCTTGCAAATATGTTATCCTATTCATTCATTATTAATTATGTTCAGCTAACAGGATAGTTTGGGAAATATGAAAAAATACAAATTAGTTAATAAATTATATTTGGTAAATAAAATTACAACCAGGTCATTAATTGATTTTTTTCAAGCTTATAGTTATGTACTTATATTAGTAATAATATTTACGCAAAATACGTTCATATTATTATCTAATAGATAGTATTGCAATACAAAGTACCTAATAGTTGAAATGATTATTATTTTAATTATTTGAAAATATATTATTTCAAATATTAAATATTTAAAAAATATTCTTAGATTATCTTTTGCATCAATTTGCATTTTATTATTTAAAAACAAAATAAGTATGAAATAAATAAAACTGAACTGAGGTTGCACTTTTTTCGTGCATTTGATTACCAGGAATGCATAAAGGAATACAAGTATGACACGCATGTATCGGATGCATTCAACAATTTATTTTCCTTTCATGGCAAATGCTGCTAAATATTTTTCTCTGTTGTCATGCAGTTCAATTTCGATCATATCATCCGTGCATCTAATACTAGATAGTTGAAAATATTACAAACGTAGATAAAGGAATAGGTAATTGAAAGAATTTGAATAACCGATTATGATGACACTCGGCACAGAAAATGAATTACAGAATTAAAAAAGTTAACATTACATATTTTTCAAATGTCTTTGTTACATCCTAATAACTCGCTAAATAATTATTATTCTAATTCTTAAGATTTCGAATATAATATAAACTTCAGAGCATAAAATTTAAAAGATTTCAAATTCGAAGTATATCATAAATCATTATGTTGAAGTTTATTTATATTATAATTATTATATATGACACCTTGGTTTTTTAAGTTGTCAAGATATTAATACGATTTAGTTTATCGAATAATATTGATATTCCGTTTTAATTCAAATAACTATATGTGACAAAATAAAATCTAAGAACCTAAGACCCGGGATTACAGAATAGGTGCGAGAGTGTGCTGCTAACTCCTATCCCACATAAAACACCAATAATTGGGATAACTATATATAAATATAATATAGATTATCTTACAGTAGGAAATTCACAAAATTTAATTAATTTTTTTTTTAGGAGAACACATTCTTATTGTGAAGTTGTAATTATTCAGAACTTAGGTCTGTGATATTTTAAATATGAATTAAATATATTAATTATAAAGATATACATATAAAATCAATTTTATCGAAAAATATTGTTGTTGCGCCACCGGGATTCGAACCTGGATCTCTTTCCTAACCGGGGAATAATAATAATAAAGTTGTATCAATGTGTCCAAAATTTAATAAAAATGAATTGATAATTCTGGCGTCTGCTATCAGTTTACTCAAAGGTATTTGAGATTCTGTAAAAATAAGGTAGATGGCTCTGTCAAATGATGGAACAATTAAATGTATTAATATCAAAAAAGGTAACATATAGGGTCGAAAATTCTCGCTAAAAATAATGTCGCTGTAGCTTAGTTGGATAAAGCACCTTCCCCGGTTAGGAAAGAGATCCAGGTTCGAATCCCGGTGGCGCAACAACAATATTTTTCAATCAAATTGATTTCATATGTATATCTTTATAATTAATATATTTAATTCATATTTAAAATTAATTAAATATTACCATCATGCCGTTTCTCCGCAGGGGTGGGCAAAATACTTAAACCGCAACACTATCTCGTTCTAATGCACATCTGTCCGTACACCTACATTCATCAATTCTCGTGCACGTCATCGTACACTGTCGTCAAATTAGTTGCAACTAAAATGTTAATATAGAATACAAAATTTGACTTTCTATGCTATTGTCGTGAAGCAATTAGAAGAAAATGTCCGGATTTGTGACGAAATAATTGTAGCATGATAATGCACCTTCTTACACTTCGCTGCTTTTTGGGACGCGTCCCAATAGAAGCCATTTAAATTTTGTTTTTCATGTTTAAATTCATATAAATGGAATGCAGATATTCAAGCTTCAAATCGGTTCTACCTACCAAAGCATATATATATATAACGCCTAAACAACTATGATGTACGACATTTTGTCAACGCTGAATAGAGATAAGGACAGAACCGCTGAAAAAGCTAAACTCAAGGAGTCAAATTGTCTTATAAAATATGTATGCTATTTCTTTGTATTCTTTGCACTATTTTTTTGATAAACTCAAAGTTGTTACTTCTGTTTAACTTCGTAAGAAGCTAATATTAAGGTTCTTGAAAACTGTTATTTTTACAACTCATTTACGTTTCAGTGTTCTACCATATTTATTTTATTATTTTGAATTTTACCCGTTTTTTGAACCAGAAACACATACACTATGCAGGAAAGGTGTGTAACTGAGATACAGTAACGCCTTTTTCAAATATATCGATAATTTAAAAATATTACTACACTATCTTTGATTGACGGATCTAAAAATATTTTTATGGAAAAGTCTGATGAAAAATCAATTTCCAATACTGCACTATTGCAGATACCAGGTGTGCAGAAAGAAAAACGGTGTATGCATTAGATGCAATAATTAATTCTGGAGGCGTAATACTGGGCGTATTCCTCTGTTGCTACGCAGTTCACTTGCAAAGACCAGGAACACAGAAGGAAAGAGGATGATCTGTGATTAAATGCCTTGATATGTCAACACATTTTTCTGTGTGATCTTGTTAAGTACAAAAAAAATCGAGTGAGTACTTTTATGGTTATGTACAATACTATTATGGTTATGTACAAATATCGGATTGATATCTTCTTAATTTATTATTTAAACTTCCTTTATTATTGAATTTTCTAAATTGGCATTGCATGTAAAAATATTTTTTAAATATTAAGAAAATAAATCTGTTATATTTATAAAATCATACATTTATAGCTTTGTTTCTATTCATTGATATCTTTGTATATAGCGATACAATTAGTAGGTTGTGAATGATTTATTTCAAACTAACATATTGAGGCTTTCGCCAAATCCAAATATACTAATCTTCTCATGAGTGATTGTCAAAATTATATTTATTAATACACCTTAATATTTATAAATATTAAATTGGTGTAATAACGTATTATGTGTCTCAGATACATGTATAATACCATCCCTACATAGAACATGTTTTTCCTTCATATCTCTTCATCGTCCATTATGTCTGCCCTTTTGTATATGAATTATTTTACGTCTTAAAATATGATACATAGTTTCCTACTGTACAGTAGTAAATGGTTACAATCCTTCTTGCAGTTATGAATCCCTGGCATTGAGCTCGTAAACTTCCATTGTTTGCGATCAGTACTACAATGTTGACAATATAGCCTCCGACTCCGCCCTCATTCCCACCACTGCGGTACAGAGACAGCATCCATGACAGAAAACACGTTCTCAAGAATATGTTACCCTGATAGTTTACTGGTAGTGACGTCAAAACAATAAATAAAAAATTTTACCCATTAAGTCTAGCTTCTAAACCGAATCAATTGCGGTTTATGAGATTAACGACTTAATCAAATGATCAAATTAAAATAGAGCAGCCAAGCGCTTTTTCCTAAATTATTCATCATACCTCAAATAAAATAATCCAAGGTAAGTTTGTAAATTTTTCGGACGTAAGTTTGAAAATTTTCATAAAAACAAATCCACGTAAACGTATAATGAAACTTTTTTTTTTCACTGTCGATCGAGACAAAGTGAGAGCTTTCAAGTATGATGCGGTGAAAAATATAAAGTTACACCTTTGTCTATACTAGATGCGTAAAATTTGTCTTTTGAATATTATAAATTATATGAACACTAGATAAACATTATATAAAAAATATTTTAAGAGTTCTTTTAATAAATAAATAAACAGGTTTACTAAAATATTATTTAACTTGATGCTTCATGGCCGATTAAAAATAATTTGTGAATGACAAACAGCTAATTATTGCGCAGTTGCTAAGTTGTTCACTTTCAGATGCCAGAAACGCAGAAGGATAACAGATGTGAAGCGAATGAATGCATCGGATGCATTCGATTATTAAATTTTCCCCTGGATACCGATTGTGTAGTAAATATGCAGTGTTGCCATGCAGTTAGTATGCACTTACCAGGAACATTGGAGGAAACATAATTATCTGTGTTATATTTAATTACATTTTCTATTATCTATATCTACGATTGAGACTTACATTCAAGCTTTACGCGTGTAAACTCCCTTAACAGATAATGAAACTCGAGTTTTTCAATATAATTTATGCTTTCCTTTTCAACGTTGTTTAAGGGTCTGTTTCAAATTAAGTTGTAATTCTATTCATATTTATGACACAATTGGTAGTGTACTTCCCCGGATTGGAAATAAACCCGGTAACGCAAAAACAATATTTTTCAACAAAATTGATTCTATATGTATATATTTATAATTAATACATTAAATAAGTATTTAAAAACATCACAGACCGTCTGTTCTGGATAATTACAGCTTCACAATAAGAATGTGTTCTCTTTAATACTATTCATATTTATTAATTCATGTACAGTAATGTCTTTAACTTACAATCATATAAAACATATTATGAATCTGCTTATACGAGTTACAAAAATATATAATTCTGTCCCAGCAACATTATGTGTTTTCTCATTCGTTAAATAATAAGGAATGTCATTTTGTATGAAACTTGATTAATGCTGCGAATTATATTTATATCCTTTTCACTTTTTAGAGTATTTGTCAACATTAACCATTTTAAAGCCATTTAAGCTAGTAAACGATTTTTTTCTCATTTAAAATGCTTAAAAAACTCTAATTCTTTACTGTAAGACGAGTTGACGATTATACTAAAAAAATCACTTTTTCATTATTAATTGATGACCATGATAGATTAAGTTTGTTGGGTTTAAGTAAAGTTATTAATACAACTCATAACCACACTTCTTTCTGAGCTCCTGGTAACTGCAAGGTAGCATGGCAATAACAAAAATTACAATTAACGGCGATTATTCAGTAGCCTTCCTCAGATGGTAATTTGTCAACGATATTAGATCAGATTTGAACTAAAAATTATATATTAGGAAAATTATTTATTATCATTATCACATGACTACGATTCATTGGGGATCTTTGCCTTCTCAAGTAGAAGTTTTCGTCACTGCCGCCATTCTGTATCATTCCATTCTCGCAACCTTCTCAATATTTTATCACCCCATCTTGTCGTATTATGTTTGGCCCAGCGTGGTCGACCGATATTTAGTAAATACAAACTAGTTAAATTTACTTCTTTAATATTAGCAAAATTACTTTGTGACGACATATCATAAAACACTATGCTTGTATTTTTAATTATAGTATACATTGTTTCCAGAACAAGGTACCATAGGTATCAAAATATGTTGATTTATCAATAAATTGTGGTTATAAATAAAGTGTTTTATTATTTACATTTAAATTAGATTGAAATTTCCATTGATACTGGATGAATGACCTATTTATTTTGATTTTTGTAGAACTCTCAAATAGTATTTCAATATATCGCTTATAGCTTAGCCTGTAGAGGAACAATAATTGTTCTAGTTTTTATGCCTAATATTATGTGGTTGAATCGAAGCTAAACTAGGAGGCACGAGATTATCCAGATAATTAAGCATGTCTATCTACTCTTCTTCCATTTTAATTGTATTTAAATATGTAAGTATAAAAACCAGGTTACGTTAGTATAAAGACAATGTTATATCATAATCTGCATAACATAAGTGTCTTAACATATATGTTTATCATATGCCTGTTTTAAAACTTATGATTTCTTTAATTCTTCAGCCTTTTTATAGCAAGCTTGTTTTTATAAAAGCATAAAAGTTCAAATTCAAGTCAAAAGTGACCCTTGATTGGAGCTTTATATAAACTAACTAAGGAGCCTTATTTTTCTAATGCAATCTTCTATTTATGGGTGGCGACTGAGTTGTGACTACAGCGATTACCATTAATGGTTACAGCATTACCATTATCATTGAGATACAATATTTTAAAAACTTTAACACGTTGTTGAGGCATTAAATTCTCCATACTAAATTGTAATTAACTACACTCTACTAATATTAAATTAAAAACTGACAAATATTTGCCAAACAAAAGTGGCGGCCAAACAAAACCGCCCTGGTACATAATATTCACCCTGTATCTGTACGCAGAGAATAATTTAATTACTTTTTTGTTTCTTTATAATATAATAGTATAATCCAACTAGCCACAGAAAACATATTTCAAAACATGTCATTCCTATATAATACTGTAATTTTGGTGACAATAAAAATTGATTCCGGACAAATTATAATAAATGATGCATAATTTATTTTAACTTGTAACAATGAGTCTAGTAAAAATATGTCAATTTACATTATAAATTTAATTTCAATATTTAAAATTCCCGCCAGATTGACTTTGTTCAGCTAACCTAGAAACCGACCTTAGAACGTTGATGTAGATTAGGATAACATATTCGCGAAATGTTTTCTGGCATGTTGCATAACATTGCACTAACGGAGGGGGGTCTGCACTATCGACAAGTCTTATAAACAAATAACGTCACGAAGTCTGTACCAAGTTTTAATAAGAAACACAAAATCTATCAACAAAATAACTGCAGAGTTTTTATGTTTTTAAAATTTTATTATTTCATTATCATGTTGACAAAAAATGTCGTAAGAGTAGGTACTTTTAAAAAGAATAACATTAAATTTATATCCATTATTTTAGTAACAAAGCTATATAAGCATATTTTACAACAAAATGGCTTATATTTGGTGAACGTTTACCTGTCACTAGTTTACGTGAATGTGCTGTTTTGAATGTTTGTGAATGTTTTATGTATGATTCCCATTAAATATTAATATTCGAGAAAAAATATATAATCGAGAGTTAAATGTGCACCACTGATTTTTACATAATTTTATTTCATTATATTAATATAATAAATTAATACACACACACACACACACACACACACACACATAATGTTTATGTTTATTAGTTCACTATTCGCTTTGTATAAACAACACGTTCGCCTTGACCGAATGTCAGTAGTTGGACACGGACAAATAAGTTGTCATTTCTTGTCAATAAAATACTTTTATTTTGTATTTTAGAATCGCCATCTCATTGGAGTGATTATTAATTTGTATGTAATGTAGTTTATCATTTAAAGCTATGAAGATTGCAGAAATTCAGGAGTCAATAATTGTGTCTGTTCACATCATGTACATATGTTATATCAATCATTATAAAACAGAAAAATAAACTTCTCAAATATTTTCATTAACATAAAAAATATGGAAAAGAATAAACTTCTGTGGTTTTAGAATGGACTTGAAATAGGCTTATCAATGCCCCGAAAAAACGTTTTTTCGTAATAGTTGTAAGTAATTTTGGTCCATTCTGAACACTTTATTGAACAAATTATGGTATTGCACTTATACTGACATTCATATAAATGAAAATTTGTATAAACCTATGAAAACTACTAAAAGTGGCAGAAACCGAGCTAATCTTGTACCTAGCCATATTATCAGGTGTTGATATTAGCGACGATGACTAATCACTTTCATTTAGCGACATCTACTAACGTTAGTATTTTTTATACATTTTTATTAATATTGTTAGAAATGCATTCCTAATTTTTTTCATAGATGGCAGTATTCATCACAGATTGCTTTCTAATTCAAAAAATTATTTACACCTTTACAAAAGTCTCTAACATCTTATTGAAAACAAAACATCGATGGATGTATGGTTGGTATTTATCAAATAAGTGAGATCTTATACCTTACATATAAACAATATTTTATCGGAATTTTTATTAGGCTTCCTAATTCCTAATAAATTTAAATAATCATTACTAATTATCAAACGTAATGGCACATGTATACGCATAATATCTGTCTCGTCTAGAAAGCGAATATAGAGTTGAGCGCGAAGCCAGCTGTAATTCCTTGCCACATTTATTTTGTACGCAGGATAGAATGACTCAACTGGTACATATCGGCCTTTACCAGTTATTTATTAGACTCGATCTGGCTGTCTTATTAGATATCAATCTCCAGTTATTCATTTTTAAGCTAACTCATTTCTCCTGATTATCTCTATCTTTCAAGCAACATGGCTAAACTGCACAACAATTATTTTCCTGCACGTTCCATGCTTTTTTAGTACGGAGTTCCTGAATGGAGATATTCCTCTCGCAGTACACAGTACTTGCAGCATACATCGCCAACACCACATTTTAAAAGTGGATGTGGTAAGTATTGAGAAGATTGTATTTTTTCTATACAAATTAATTATTGTAAAAAATAAAATCGTTTAACGAAATAAACAAGTTAAACAAAATTGAATTAAGATCTAAACCCAGATGTTATTTATTTATTTTGTCAATTTAATGCATTATTGTTAACACTTCAGTCAAAAACTACAGAATTAATAGTAAAGCAATTACATTTATTTTCATTTGTATTATCTCAATGTACAAAAAAAAAAAAACAAGTTTTCGGATTGCATTGCAAACTCCATGATCAAGGCTGATCCGAAACATCGGCAATTAAAGTCGAGAATACACGTCATAATATCCCCGAAAACTATATATACGATATTCTAGGTTTAATCTTAATTTATGATTGCAATAAATATTATAATGTAAATTTCAAAAAATGTTTTTTTACTATCTGGTTTTCCACATAAAAATTGAATTAATTATACTATTGGTGAACATACCATCCATTGTACTGCTTTTTATTGCGATTACTATTTGACGTAATATTTGTGATTAGTATTTTACTACACTAGTTTAAAATACTCTAGATTTATTATTTATTATTATTTTAATATCATGAAAAAATTATAATAATATAATTTCATTCTAGGTAGTATATATTATTCCTACGCATTAATTATATACCTACGAATATTTTCATAAATAATATAATTAATTTAGTTAAGAGGGGAAATAACCTAACATCTTTTCTCTCAGAAAAATGAAAGGTTTTTATTAAGGAGAACACATTCTTATTGTGAAGTTGTAATTATTCAGATCATAGGTCTGTGATGTTTTAAATACTAATTTAATGTATTAATCATAAATATATACATACAAAATCAATTTTGTCAAAAAATATTGTTTTTGCGCTACCGGGATTCGAACCTGGATCTCTATTTCCAATCCGGGGAAGTACACTACCAATTGTGTTATAGCGCCAGTATTTTTCATGACAAATTTTCGAACCTATATGTTACACTTTCAAATTAATACATCTGTTGTTCCATTATATTTGAAAGAAATTATTTTTACGGAATCATAAATACCTTTTAGTAAACCGACTGCCGACGCCAGAATTATCAATTCATTTTTATTAAATTTTGGACACATTGATACAACTTATATGATTAAGGAGAAAACATTATTCTTGTGAAGTTGTAATTATTCAGAACATAGGTCTGTGGTGTTTTAAATACTAATTTGTTATTATTCAGAACACAGGTCTGTGATGTTTTAAATACCAATTTAATGTATTAATTATAAATATATACATAGAAAATCAATTTTGTCGAAAAATATTGTTTTTGCGCTATCGAGATTCGACCCTGGATCTATATTTCTAGTCTGGGGAAGAACACTACCAATTGTGTTATACCGCCAGTATTTTTCATGACAAATTTTCGAACCAATATGTTACACTTTTTCAAATTAATACATCTGTTGTTCCATTATTTTTGTTTTTAGTACGCCTACGTATAAATTATTGATAATCCAAAATTAAATTGCACCACACGATGTAAGACCCACTACCAAGACTAAATTTTTTTGATATTTTAGATTCAAAAACGAAATAAACTCAAAGAAGAAACAGACAATTCAAAAATAAATAACTATACATGTATGAAGAAAGCGATAAATAAATTAGTGTGCTCGTTTGAGTTCCGTAATAAATGCCCTGCATATTCACTCTTCCACCAGGGCTTCATAAGAAACACGAGATACGTATCGTTATTTTTGTTTCCACTCTTCACGATCTTGGGCCTTGTTTAATGCGTCGTGAAGCGAGGTTCCGTCATTTCTAGGAGTCATTTAGCCTGTCCATCTTATTGAAATATAACCTTTTGTTCTTCGTCCATCACCATTCGTGATCACCAATTTCTCCAGTTAATCTCTATTTCTTCTAGGAATACTCCCAAAGAATGGAAGAATTATTTTTTTGCGTGTTAATAATATCTACCGCTTCTTTTGAGAGCCGTCTGCTCTTCTCATTGTTTGCCGAGTTTCTTCACAATTCCATATTTTTCGACGTTGACCACTGGTCCGTAGGTCGTCAACTTATTGTATAGTAAGTAGTTAAAATAGCATTTTTGAGAGAATTCAATGAGGTTGCGAGATCTTGAACGCTAACTGCTAATTTGAAATCTACTCTTGAATCTCACAGTTGTTTCTTCCGTAACTGATTTTGGTTACCTTACTTTGTCCAGATCAATCTTCTTGAATTTTCATTTGGCATCTGCAACCAGTAATTCATGGTCAGATCTGCAGTCTACATCTGGATATGTTATCACATTTTGTATGGACGATCTTAATATTTTTTGGGTCAATTATATAATCTATTTAATTGCAGTAATTATCACCTAAGATTTCCATATGTACATCTTTCGGATGAATTTCATATCTATGCAGAACTGCATCAATCTTTATCCTCTCTCATTATTTTCTCCTAGACCATAATATTTCACAAAATTTCTCGCATGATTTCATGTATCCTTTATGTATTGCTAATTCTTGCATTGAAGTTTCTTAATATTATGGTTAACTTTTTCTTACCAAAACTGTCATAATTATCAATTTACTATAAATTCGTCAACTACTGTTTTATCTGCTGAACTTCTTACTATATAGACCAGTATGTGTTTAGCTAACAAATTGTGGTATCAGTTCTTAATTCATTGTAATGTTATAAACGTATTATTTTAGGTTGCAATTGTGAATCAAGAAAGCGATAAATTATTTAGTGTACTCACTAGTTTTGTGTTCAGTAATAGAGGACCTGCATATATTCACTATTTTACCAGGGTATCATAAGAAACACGAGATATGAATCGTTGTTTCTATGAAACATTGTCGAGTTAGTTCTACCATATTTTTATTAAATATAATATTTTAAATACATTTTAATTCAAGAAAGCGATACATTATTTTGTGAACTTGTTTGAGTTCAGTAGTAGAGGACCTGCATATATTCACTGCTTTACCAAGATATCATAGGAAACACTAGATGCATATTTTTGTTCCTACGAAATTATTCTCCAAGAAACATTGCCATATTAGTTCTAAGATCTATTTATTAAATATAATATTTTATATTAATCGGTTAATGCACGCTCCACGTATTGGAAGAGATCCAGGTTCGAATCCCGGTAGCAACAACTATTTTTCGTTAAAATGTATCTTTCTAATTAATACATTTAATTTGTATGTAATATTTTAAACATATTCAAGAAAGCGATAAATTATTTAGTGTACTCGTTTGAGTTTAGTAATAGAGGACCTGCATATATTCACTATTTTACCAGGGTATCATAAGAAATACGAGATACATATCGTTGTTTCTAAGAATTTATGCTTCAAGAAATATATTTTAATTTTGTTAAATTAAAATAAAATGTATTAATTTTAAAGATATATAATAAAAATAATATAAAATCAATTTTTTCAATAAAATTGATTATATATGAATATCTTTCTAATTCATATATTTGATTGACCTACGTTCTAAATAATTACAACTTTACAATAAGAATGTGTTCACCTTAATAATATGTTAATCAATTATAATATTTTAAACGTATTCTTCTAGGTAATATTTTTCTAGGGCACGATTGTCTACCCTCTTTATAATTACTCATAAATTAGGATTTCTGCTGTATGTTTTTAAAATATATGCTTTTTCATATGTCAATGATAATTTATTTGATAGAAATATTAAATATTTTTTATGACTATTTTGAAACAATGGTTATTTGTTTTCATTTTAGAATACAATATTAGCAAAATAATTTATAAATCTGTTCTAAGCTATTCTACTTATAAAATCTTCTATCCAACGAAGTTAAATTATACAACGGTCATATATCACAGTAAATCTCTCGAGTCTTATGGTACCCTGGTATAAATGTGCGATTTTCCATTGTCAAGGATACTGGACGCGACCTGCCCACTGACATTGAGTGAAAATCGTGGAAAACTAGTGATACTTGTTGTATATTTCATACATATATAATATACTTGTATAATATATAATTACATAATATATCTCATGAAACAATTCGTGACATCAAATATGATGAATATTTCATTAATACAATTTTCTTCATCGTTCGAAGTTATATCCTCTTTTAATTTATTACGTTGTAAAGTGGCAAGAAAAATCTTTCAAATAACGATACCTAAATTATATCCATTAAATTATTTCCATTTTCTGATCCGAGGTCTGTCAATCTAATTTCAAAGTGAAACAACTAAACTAAGTGAATAGTGAATTGGAATTAATAGAATAGTTTTAGGTTAAAATTATTTTTAGTACAAGTTACCAGGAGATCATAAACAATAAGATGAAGTGGTTATCCTGCATAATGTGCGAGTGAGATGGTCTCGCAAGCGGAGTGAGGTTCGATTGGCTGCGAGTACAATATTGCATCAGTGCACATTTGTGCTTTAAATATGACGCCCGTGTTGCAACTCGTGATCCTAATTAGTTATCGATGTCGGGAAAATTTTGTACCAGGAACACATGAAGCAATGTAGGTGTTCTGTCAGATATGTTAGTTTATTTGAGAAGCAAAAGATTTCGTTTACATATTTGCATGCTTGGAACAGTATATACGAGTATATATACAAATTAATTAAATTAAGTAGTGAAAATTGCTTTGGATCAATTTATATATTTTTGATGATATAACTCTAAAAAATAATACTAAATAAAGTCCACAATTTAAAAATAAAAATATTTTGTATTTAGTCACCAAGTTTTAGGAGACGTTTGAAATCTTTTACGTAAAATACTATAATGAATTATACTTGACTTTAGTTTATAACTAACTTATAAAAAAAATTGAAACCGGATGGTGTAGATATATATTAAACTCACTGTGGTTAAATACAAAGTTAACTTATAATTTATTAAAATGAATAACCACAGTTTTTTTTTGCGTTGGTAATATATATATTTTTTAAATAATAAAATACTATATTTTGTAGCATATAACAGATTACTGTACATGTGGCTGTATATATGATATACTGTGGCATTATGTAACGATCTACTGCAGACCAAATACACTTCTTAAAACCTCGATGGACAGCTCTCTACAGAATGAAGCTGTGACATAAATTCATGGCATGGCGTTGTAGAAATATTGTCATTGCGTCGTTATTGAAAACAAGATTAACATAGAACAGGAGCTAGGTAAGGCCAAAGCTAAGGTGAACAGAAAATGTCCTGTAAAAGACGTGTCTGTCTTAAAAATTTAGGCTGGAGACAAACAGCGTGTAATAGATATTAGAGGAGGAAAACTCCTGAGGAGACCTGACACACCAGAGTTAATAGTAACGATGGTGAAATTATGGTGTTGATTAAGAATGAGTAATCAAAATATTTTTTTAAACATCAAAGGTTGCACCGCGATAATAATAATGACTTGATGAGACGCCTGATTGGCGGTTTCTTTCACAACATTTTGTAGCAACATTGCACTTATTAGCAGAAATATTGACCTCAGTGTCAACGGCTCGGTTCACAATAAGAGATAATTTCATAATCAAATAAATTGATTTTGCAACATTGTCAATGAAAATAAATATCGAAAATTATATTACACGATAGATAAACAAACACATTAAGAGGTAAGTGTTGAAAACGTCAGATATATATAGGATGTTCAGTGGAAAAATTTCAATATTAAATTATAATTGCTCGTAAACCATCAGGATGAGGTAAGTGGGAGGGGTATTGTTCGACGCGCGTGATTTGCTTATTTTCCAGTCGCAATGAATCACTGGTCGGGAGCACACCACGCGTTCGCGGTTGAGCAATATTTAAAGTGCGGTAATTCATTGGTCCGTCGCGCTTTGTACTCTCTTTAATATTCGACGAGTAAGTGACGAGCCGAGCACGTAACTTATTTGATGTTGGGTTCAAAAGTTCAGAAAAGAAAGGACAATGGTTAACCGAATTCCTCCGGGACCATCAACGTCAGCAGCGACGCCAGAACATGTGACTTAAGTTCGACGTGAAATTATGCGCGATCCGTGTAAATCGATAACCTGTACTGAAATAAAAAATCAACAATGCACGTTATTTTGATAAATAAACTACAGTTTCACCCATACAAACTGCAAATTGTGCAGTTTCTCAACAAAAATGACTATTATTTACGTGAAACCTTAGCGAAAACAATGTTTTGTAACAGCACGAATTCTTGGAAACATATTGTTTATTGATGAAGCACATTTTCATATCGAAGACTATGTTAATAAACAAAACATGAGATACTGGTGCCCCGACAACTTAAGGAAACGCCATCAAAAACGTTTGCATTGTCCAAAAACGACAGTGTGGTGCGCAATTTCTGCTAATATTGGTAAAGTATTAGGGATTGTAATGTTATTTGTGTATTTTTCTGAATTAAGATTTTTATAGTTCGATATTTATTTAAGTTTAGTATATTTTATTGATCCATAAGAAAAGATTATATATTTATTTCATGGTTAAAGAATGATTCAAATGTACAGATTATCTGGTGCAATTTAAATAAATATAATGGTGTATAAAAGAAGGAAAAGTCAGTGAACCGAGAGAAATTTTCACCCGGAACGACTGCAAGGGTAGCAGCTACATGGAGAGATGCATCGGCCAGCGCCAATGTTAGGCCGTGACGTTTTAAGGGTGGGTGCCTTAAGGTTGTGCCACACCATGCTGCTGAATGATAGTTATCATATATTATTATGTAAATATCTCTAACGCCATCCACAAAATAATTCGGATTGGAGTAAAACTAAATAGTTGTTTAATTAGTTAGTTATTACAATACAAATTAAATGTATCAATTAGAAAAATATACAGGAAAATCCAATTTATCGAAAAAATATTTTTGTTACTACCAGGATTCGAACATGGATCTTTTTCTATCTGGTAAAATGCATTAACCGATTGCACTACACCAGCTGAGCAAGTTTACGATAAATTTTTGAATTCATATGATGTAGTTCTTTTAAATTAATTAATCTATTATTCCTAATTTAAAAACTACGTTCTGAAAAAAAGCAACTTTTTAATAATAATATGTTCTCCTTAATAATATACACACATTTGATATAATTCTATTTGTTTCGGATGGTTTATAGTTAACCATCAATTTTTATTGTCTACTAATTAAAAGAGACAAAAAAGACTGGAAGCTTTAGAAATGTGGTGCTGAAGGAGTAGAAAAGGAAACGAATTAATCGTAGCCCAATATGTAATTCAAACATGGATAAAAAAATAATGATAGAATCATGCTGGATGCCTTCAAGGTATGATGCTATGTGCCTGTGAACTGTGAGGTATAAAAATGTATTTATCTTGTGTTAAATTGAAGGTTCCTGAATAACTTTCGACTACATTCAGAAAAAGATAAGGATCTTTGCATACTTTTATATGGTTTTTATATAGGTGATAGGGACAGTTAGGGGAAAGGGACAGTTAGGGGAGAGCGACAGTTCGGGGAAAGCAAACAAAATGACAGTCTCCTACAAGATAGGTTGACTAAATAAAATAAATATCAGAGTTATCTTTAAACGCTGCAATCAACATGGTTTAAGATTTGAATGAATGGAGACGTATTACGCACGAAATTTCAGACAGATCAGGTAGACTGACAATGCTCAACAACAAGCATACAATGAAGAAGAAGCAGAATATGCTTTAATACCATGTGATGAAAATTTCACAGTGAGTAAGCACTAAACAAGTGAACGTGTAATAAGATCAAACCAAAAGGTTTCGAAAACTAAAAATCCGTATGCACTTTTTAATATGTACCAGTTTTTACGTGAGTCTCAAAGTTTTTATTTTATTACGATTAATTTCCACGATGATCTCTCAATAAGACATCGATCTTTGATATCGTTAAAGATATGTATGTATCGGATCCGTCATTTTAATCTGCGAGCAAAACACATAGTGTAATTAATTAAATTTAAATGTATTCATTATAAAGATATAGATATAAAATCAATTTATTTATAAATTTGAATCTTTTCCTATCCGGGTAAATGCATTACCCGATCATGCTACACAGCAAGTTGACGACAATGTTGCAATTTCAAATTAATACTCGTTTCATTATTTGAAAGCCATCTTATTTATATTCACGGAATCTCAAAAACTTTTTAGTAAAATCCGATAAGAAACGCTAGAACTAATTGATAATTCATTATTATTAAATTTTGAAAACACTAAAACAACTTCATATGTTTTTAAGGAGGGCACATTCTTATTGTGAAGTTGTAATTTTTTAAAACATAGGTCTATGATATTTTTAATACAAAGAAAATAACTAACTAAAACATACGGTACAAGCTTTACTTTCTGAATCACTTTCAATTTCACTATAGTGAAGTCTGCATGAATGTCACTGCTTCGCTTTCAAGATAGTTCTTGCCCACCAGGATAGCAGAAATCGGAGAAATAAATGGAGATCATAACAGATGCGCATGCCTGGTAACGATTAGTTGCATACATGTGCAGCAGTTTTTCTGGTAGTGGTAGTTGCCACGTCCCAGATGCACTTTGAGCGCCCATCGCGCTGGATGTTTTTCAGATCAAAATCGGTGTCACCAATTTACGAAAAATATATATTTTTTTAAATACCAATATACTAAATCAGTTGTGAAATATATTATAATTTAGTGAGAATTAGATCTTTAAAAATATTAATATTTTTATTGACGTCAAAGTGAAAAGGTGAATAAAACTATTTTTTTAACGGAATTATTCATTATGATTCTCTCACTCAACGAAGTGCTCATGACTGAACATGACGATTTTCTATTCTGCTTCGACAGCGCAAACTGCTTGCCTCTAGTCTTCGCGATCTTGTGCCTTGTTTAGTGCGACGACTCCGGCCATTTCTCGTATTTGATCCATCCATCATATCAGAGATCACCAATTTGTTCAGACTATTTCCTTCTTCATGATGTCAAACAAACTAACTAAAAAATTAGTTAGTTTAATTAGTTTTTTTTGACATCCTGATGACGGTAATGGTATTTTCCTAAATCGGTTGGTGTGTTTAATAGAACTCATAAAATGGTTAAAAAGAAAGTTAAAATAATTTATATTAAAAAGTAGTACCGTCATCTACTAAACTATTTCAAATATGATTTTTACAAGTGTAACAGCATAATAAAAATGTAAGCAAGTTTTTAATTGTGCAATTTCAGGGTTTAGTCCTGTGATATTTAAAACAAATTAAATTAATTAATTAGAGAGATAGATATACAGAAAAAAAAATTGTTTTGAAAATTTATTCATTTGGTTTTGTTTGACTCAGACATATAATTTACTTATTTTTCTTCAATTCGTGATTCGTGATTGTCATGACGTCCCATCCACTGAATTACACATTTACACTTTTCGGATTTTTGGTACACTTTTTACGCTTATAGTACATGTACTAAATATAATATAATAACTAAAAATAAATAGAAAAAAACTATAAGAGAAAAATAAAATAAATTACACCAAATTAAAGTCGCCGTTCGATATAATTATTCCGCCCAAAACTGATTGTGGTCTGAGTGCTTCACCTGGTTGGACATCTAGAATCCATTCTCTTACATCCTAATCCACTCTCCTATCTAAGCCATTTAGCTACCTACATTTAAACTTATCCATTCTACTAAAAAAAACATTAATGTATACCTTCAAGTCAACGCGCTTCGGTAAGTAATCATTTATGTTTTCCGTGAAACAAAAATTAATAATATGATATAAGGGATTGTCTTTACAAGATATCATGGATGATAATCGATAATTATGATCCATTTAAAGATATATTATATATTGGGTTGGTGAAATTACATTTTTTTACAAGGTCATGTTGTATGGCGAGCAAAAATCGTAAGTATCGTGTTTATAATGGTATTCTTATTATTACCATTTTGTGAGAAATGATTATTTATTTTTTTATAAGAAAATAGAGATGCGTAGAGATTTTTTTAAAATTTTTTATTTTTATTAATATTAAAACTATAATACAATTTGTATATATATATATATTAACATTTGTTTCTTCTCTATGAGAGTAAGACTCGTGTACACTCAATATTCACATTATTTTCAAACTAAGCTAACTTTATGCTATGCAAATAGCTAGCAGGTCTCCTGGAATGAAGGTCGAGCCTCGGGTACTGGATCTCCAGGCAATGGCCTCTCTAAACCATTTGGGTGGAGCAAGTCCGAAATATGACTGGAGCCTTTATATCGCACAGGATTGTTAGGCGCCGAAGTGACGCTAATAAAGTAATGCGACAAGGTAGTTATTACAGTAATTTAAAAACATAAAAACGGTAAATCATCAAATGATGGCTTGCTGGTGCCTGCTTTAGCACCTCGTCAAAATGGTGGAAAAAATATTATATTTAATAATGCCTTATTGAGAAATATAAATTAATTGAATATATTGATTGTAATGAAATAACATGAAGTATTCTGCCTGTGGGAATTCATTATTGATTCTCTCACCATAGTGTTCCTAGAAATGTCATATTTCTGTATTTAATTTCTTCTAACCTCATCACCATCAACGCCAGTTGAGAGAAACGGAGATCGGCAAACCACCCTTATTTTTTTGTAGCTGTACTTTTACAGCCTCACTAGACGTGGCGTTTAACAAGGCCCAAGATCGCGAAGAATGGAAGCAGAATATATGACAGCGATATATTATATTATTTAATTAATATGAGAGGATATAAAATTCTAAAAATGACGCGTAAATGATGTCTTAGTACAGATTAAAAGAAGTAAATATAAGTGGTTATAAAAGAAAAGAAACAGAGAATTGTAAAAAAAAAAAATGTATTTTTGTATAATACACCATTTATATAAATATACTATTTACTAAAAATAGCTACTCAAAAAACAAAATAATAAAACGCAAATATGTATGTTAATTTTTTCCATTTCTATATTTAGTCGAATTATTATACTTTCTATTTTTATTGATGCAGCTGAGTCAACTGCTACTAGCATTATCACGACAACTTTGTTATGAAAATGAAATGTTATGCTGCCATAAAAATCCATGACAATAGCCTCTCAATCGCGATAATCACTGCGACACGTGTGAGTGCTATCATATCCATATGCTGTGACATGTTTACTGCCATCTTGCAACAGATGTCTTTACTGCATTCTTGCGCGAGACAAACATAATGCATTGTTTAAATATGTAATGCGACTCCTATTGGATATATTTAAAAATTACATTTAATGTAATATTTCAACGAATGCAACAGTCTCTGAACAATTTTTATATTAGTATAACACATTCTTATTGTGAAGTTGTAATTATTCAGAACACAGGTCTGTGATATTTTAAATATGAATTAAATATATTAATTAGAAATATATACATATAAAATCAATTTAATCGAAAAATATTGTTGTTGCGCCACCGGGATTCAAACCTGGATCTCTTTCCTAACCGAGGAAGGTGCATTTTTATATCTTATTAAGGAGAACATATTCTTATTGAGAAGTAGTAATTATTCAGAACATTGGTCTGTGTTATTTTTAATATAAATTAAATGTATTAATTAAAAAGATATCAAAATTAATTTTGATTGATTGATCAAATCAAATTGATTTTATATGTATATCTTTATAATTAAGGGGCTACTTTCAACAATAATTAAAATTTTCGCGGTTTTTACGAAAATGTGGGTTTTTATTATTCATTTATATAAGAAGTTAGACACTAAATGTGACTTTATGTAAAAATATTACTTAGATAGGACCTTAATACTCATTTAAAACTAATAAACTGAATGTTATTTGCCATAATTAAGACAATAAAAGCATTATAAAAAAAACCGCGATAATTAGATGTATTTTCCGCGTGATACAAAATTGTGTTAATTTTAGTCAATTATTACATGAACGAAATATTATATTATCCAAAAGATTGCGGAGACAAATCTCAATTGAGATAAATTAACAAAATGTTTAAAATTAATAGTGTTATAAATCATACTATTTGCATGACATATTACCAATTTTCGACATTTTATAAATACTTTGTTTTAAATAATATATTATATTTACTTACATACTCTGAGACATCATATACTATTTAAAACTAAGTTTTATATAAAAAATACAATAATCAGTTTTTAAATAATATATTTTCAGTCTTATAAAATATGATAATTTTAATTGTCCAACGGAACGTCAATACGCCGCTCGATCCGACTGTGACGGTCATGGAATCCGCGCGGTCATAATTTTCGCTTAAAATTGCCGAAAATATATATTTTCGGGCATATTTTACCCACGGTATGAATAAATGTTAACTTATTCACAACGTTAGTAGCAAATTTCATAAATTAGATAAAAATTTAATATTTAAAATAATAGCTATTTCTAGCAATTTATTCTATTCTAACATTTTTTTTTAATTGGGAGTTATCTATTAATCTAGGATATTTACTATTCCAGCATTTTTTGTAGAACTATTAAACCCTGGCTACGCTGATGATACTACGACGATATTGAAAAGCTTCCCTCCATCTTTGAAAGATTGAATTACGAAATGAACCTCATCAAATTAAAAAGTAGATTAAATAGTATATCTAAATTAATACAAATCGCTTATTATTTTAATAATAAAAAATCTCACTCTGGAAAGGATCAAAAGATTGAGTTTTGAAAATAATATACAACCCTGTTATTATTTATCACATGGGCCTGTAATCACCCCAACTCCTATATATTTATAATTAAATATAATTAAAAGACCTTCGTCTGTATGAGATATCTGATATTTATTTAATAACACTGGCTTTATTGGTAAAAATCCAGTAATTGTGTGTTCTTGGACATATTCAAATATTGCTATTCAGGAAGAAAGATAAATCTTAGAAATCGATGATGTACATTGCGATGAAGATCTTTAATGGAATTCCAGATGATTAAGAAAGGAGAAGAAACTACATAGATTCAAAATGAAAAGGCAATTATATGCAAGATAAGTTTTAGTAAACAGGAACATTTTAGAGCATATATATAAATATTATGGAGAGTGTTTTACGTATTCACAATGATCTCTCAATGAGACTTTGATCTCTGTGGATCAGTAAAGATACATATGTACCGAATGCGTCGTTTTAATTATGTAGCAAAGTAAATGCGGTGATGTCGCTTCACGCTAAACTCTGTACCGTTCTTTATACAAACTCGAGCCAAATCTCCGAGTTAAATCATGAAACAGTTTGCTACGGACAAACTAAAAGACCTAGCAAGTCCGAAACATTACCAGTAATATAAAAATGGAATATTTCGATGTAGTGCTTAAACATGGACTAGTGAAATATGTGAGCGAGAGCATAATAGGATTAACGCTCTAGAAATGTGGTACTGATGATGCATACACCGCGTATTGTGGATAGCCTGCAGAAATGTTAAAATTATTTTGGAATAATATAAGCATTATCCTCAAAGATACGGTTCTAATTAGTTATATTGTAGGATTCATTAGTTGTATTATATGTGTGTGTGGGCGTGTGCCGCGCGCCGCGGTACTAGTGCGTACGGAGCCTGAGTGGGAGAAAGCTTGGAAGGGATTTAGGCCGTAGAGATCGCTGAGACTTTTTCGAGTATATGATTTATTTTAGTTGTAATTTTTGTATTAGAATGTGTTATATTCATGTAATAAACGAAGAATTGTTAATTTCCTCGCAACACGACCTACAAGAGATAACAATACACTAAGGATTATAGAATTACACTACTAGCACAGAATCATCGCGGTGGTGCAGCCGTTAATAGCTGGCGCCTCGCAGATTCTTCACATATATATTTTGATTGTATTACTAAAAATTAGATGGTTCATGGATGGGTAAATAAATCCAAATTCCCTAGAAAAGTCGCCATCGAAATGGACCTAGTTGATTATGATTTTAGTGCAGAGCCCGCTACTAGACTGTACAAGAAATGCCGTGAGTTGAAACAGGCGGTGACAGATCCAGCCACGAGATTTAGGAGAAAGATAATTCAACCCTGAAAGTCTGACGTACATACGTTAATTCGATATATCTCTTATAGTTTGAAGTGTGAATGTATCATACGCGCGAATATTTTTTGAATTCGATAATTCAATATTACCTATATTCCATAATAAAATACGCTGGGGAGAAATTAGACACTCCTATCTCGTCAAGACCCATGGTAAGCGCAGTATGTAAAAATATTGGAATTAATATTAATATTCCAATTAAAAAAGTAATCCGAATCATGCAAATGGAAATGATTTTTTTTTATTAAGTAATAATCTGTTGAGAAAATCAACTCCTTTTACGTGATTTGATTGCAAAACTGCCACAGTCGGCTGTATTTAAAAAAAAAGATTTAATTTATACACAAAATATTGATAATAAATTTTTAATATTGTTTTTTAATCGGCGATTTGAAATAAATTAAATTAAATTAAATAAGTCTCTGAAACATTGGCTTCAAAATCATAAGAAAATATACTTCGTTTATGCAATAATTTACTAAAATCAATGCAGATTTATCTTGGTAATGTATATATATATTTTTAAATACAGATGTGTGCATGGAATACATGTCACATCAATATTATTACTATTATCAAACTAAACTAAACGCTTGTACTATGAAAATAGGACGAACTTGCTGGTGTCCTGAAACGAGGCGTGAACACTCGACCATTAGATCGCTAGGCCAGCGTCTTAATAACTACATCAACAAGCTACACACATAATATTGGCTATAAGATTATAAGAAAATATATTTAGTATATGCAAGAATTTTCGATACTAAAGCAATTTTGTGGGACGCGGAAAATAAATGAATAAATAAATAAAGGTCACGGTCTTTCTTATAATAATAGTATTTTATTAATTATGGCAAATAACATTAAGTTTATAAGTTTTACATTAGTGTAAAAAATGTATCTATGTAATAGTTTTAAAAAAAAATCTAATCTATCGTATAATTTCTGATATAAATGAATAATAAAAACCTATATTTTTGTAAACAAACGCGGAAATATGATTTATGTTTGAAAGGTAAGCTTTTTTTCTGAGCTATCATCCCTATCTATGGAGGTAATTTAATAAAAATTAATGTGTGTTAGTACAAAAATAAATATTATTCATTATTTGACTATCTTACAAGTTTTACTGTCATACAGTTATTGGTGTGCATTTTATGTATTTATGGTATGTATAATTAGTTTTGTGATATATTATATTATGATGTAATTTTATGATATATCTAATGGTACATGAACTTTGTTTTATGACGTATCCACTAATAGGTACATACATACAGGTAGTTTGCATTTCTATACGAAGGAAGCTCTGAGTGTGTAAGAATTAATGGATCATTCGCACTATGGTTTAAAATTACAAAGGATGTCAAACAGGGTTGTGTAATGTCTTCATGGCTGTTAAATTTGTATATCGATAATTGTGTGAAAAAATGAAAGAAAGTGAATGAATGTAGGAGCAAAACTGGGCAATTTGATTGTATATTGTTTATTGTACGCCAATAATACAGTACTCATGGCGAATAATGAACAAGAATTGCAGAGTCGAATGTACGAAATAGATGTGCAAGGAAAGCAACCTTATTATTAATTTAAACAAGTCGAAAGTGATGGTATTCGAGATGGAGGAAAGCAAGACACCGTACAAAATAATTGTGGTAATGAAGGTTTGGAACAAACAGATGAGTTTGTGTATGTGGGAAGTATGTGTGATAGAAACGAAAAGACTGAGAAATATATCGAAAGAAGGGTGACTGTAGGGAATAGAATGAACGGCGCTTTAAATGAAATTATACTAACGGGAACTTGTCAACCAAAGCAAAACTAGCTGTACACAATAGAGTCCTGATACCAACACTGGTGTACGAAAGTGAGGCCTGAAGCTGGATGACTAAATGCAATGGAAAAGAGATCACTTAGGCATATATGTGGCACATATATTTATGACAGAGTAAAGAATGAAGAAATAAGGAAAGAATTTAAAACTAATCTTAGTTGTTGCGTAATGGCATAGATGCCGGAAGAAACAGGATTCGGAAGGAAGTTCCACTCACCACAATCCCGTTCTCCTGGCACCTCCAAGGTAAACTGTAACTTTAGGTTTTTGGACACTATCTCCTGGTCAGGGTCTTGACTCCTTCAGATTGCACAAGATGGTCACGTAGACACACGTCTCACTCTTTGTTATACTACGAAATCTTTTTGTAACCGTACCGGTTCAGGGTCGCCGATCGACTGACTCGGTGGCAGGTGAGGAAGGGGGGGAAGTGGAATGCATAGTACATCATCCTCGCTCAAGCACAAATATATGTCCCAAACATTAGTATATTAAATAAGATTAAGAATAGATAACATAGATGGTTTGGTTATATGGAGCGGATAATTGATTAGAGAATGGAAAAAAATATATTTGACGCAAGTGTTGATGGCACCATAATTAGTGGACGTTCGCGGAAGACTTGGTACTATCAGGTAAACCAGACACTAGAGTAAGAGAAAATATATGTGTGTGGGATGAGGCGAGAATTGTGTATCAGGACTGAAGAGTGTGGCGCCCTATCATCTCTGCCTACCCCCTCGTAGAATCGACGTGATGGTAAGTTAGTTAGTTAGTTAGGTGTTTGGTAGTTTTAAGAAATATCGTCGAATCTAACCTAACCTAACCAGAGAACAATGAAATAAAATAAATCAGAACGCCAAAAGCGCGCTACAATCAGTAAGACGGTAATACAGCGAATTGTAGGTAAAATAAAACTCCTTTCAACGGCGTGTAATGATGGTACTTCTTACGTGGGCTCTTTTTGCTCATGCCCTATACTCAATTTACCAAATTATCGTTAGATATGAGAAACTAGGTGGAGTAGGTAGTAGGTCAGACTTTTTATTTAGTATTTTCGTTATTAATTCGGTGTTACTTCACTACAATAAATTTTGTAGTTACCATCAAGAAAGTTTTCGCAAATTTAAATTTTTTTAATTGGGCGAATTTCTTTCGCTAACTTAAAAACACTACCTTTGCTAAGTCAAAAAAATATGAGTAAATTTATTTGAAGTAATGACTAGTTAGAATAACAAGGTTCCAACTAACATTTTGGGCTATTGCGTGAAAGGGTTCCAAATGCATTATTTTTTATTTCTTCCACACACACCGACTCTATTTAACGGATATTAAAGGAAATAGCAAGAGCTGAAAGTTCCAACTTCATCAGTTATTTATTTAAATATATGGATCTATATTGTTAATTAATAATATTTTTATTTATTTTTAATTTCCCTCATCTTACAGTGGTCATTGATAGTACTGAACATAAGTTAAGACCTTAAAACTAATTATATTTGCATACTCAAAACAAAATATACATGAATATATGTTGAAATTCAATCAACACTTTTGAGCTCATTATCTCAAAGCTGTGTCAGTGCCTTGTTATTCTGAGGGGTCGATATGGTAAATATTATTTTTTTTAATTTGGTCTAATGTATGAAATGCACTTAACGAAATTGCATTATGTCTAGAATTTTATTGTAGTTAGTGTATAATTCATTATAAATATGTATAATAATTTAATATATTGTAAATACATATAAAAAGGAATTAGTTTATGTACTTGTTATTACTTATTTATGTACTGTTGATACTAAATTCATGAAAAAATTATCTACTGAAAGACGTGAAAGGACAAGGATTTTATTTTTTGAACATGTAAATTTCTAAAATGTTTCACAACATAATTTTGAGAACTGAATAAAATATGTATTCACCGTGAAAACTAATTTGTTTTTTTACTTGGTCAATTACAGTTTTTTTAAGTGGAGCTGATATTTTTACACATTAATAAAAACGTAAAAAAAAATGAAATAACTTTTTAATATTCAATTATGAAAAATATCTTTTAAATCATTATAACAATACGCGCAAACGTTTTAAGTGACGTAACGGAAACGTGGTTCTTACGTCAAACTCGTATGCAATAGTGAAAACTGTGCACCTTGAAAATTACGCGTCACACTTTCTAAACTTTCACAAATACTATCGGGATGTACCAGGAGCGCATGAGCTTGAAAAGGTTGTTGTTACTGAAACACTAGTTTGCCAGCAGCCTTTCGAGCAACAGTTCATAGACTACTAAATCAAGCCTCTTTGTAACAAAATTTTCATACTCGTTTAAAATTGTAACAGTAAAAACTCACCTCGCTACCGATTGCCTTCATGCCTTGATGCAAAGTCTCATCTTGTTACGGACCGAGACTGGAGCTGAAATAAATATATATATATATATATATACGTTAAATCAGGTGAACAAGTTTGGTGTTTACTTTCACTATATCTATTTTCAGGTACTGTGAAAAAAAACACAAACTTTAATAAGTGCCAAATATACCTGTACAAGTTGGTGTGTTACTTATATTATCTAACTCCCAATGTGAATGAATGATTTCATGGTCGGAAAGTTGTTAAATATATTTACAGGGTTATTCAAAATAATGGACTCAATTTCATACTGTTTTATTATACGTTGATTGTGAATGATTTATGTAGTCTCTCCGAAGGTTCACGTATTTTTTACCGTATCGCAAACATAGGTTTATGGCTCATTATTTTTTGCAAAAAACACGCAGTTATTCTGGGGGTTCATACAAGAAGCAGTTTAGCAGTAGAAGCGGTATGTCCTATATCAACAACTCTAGCCGACCAGCAGAATAGTATCACAGCTGCGGTGAACTCAATGACGTCATTTCTGTCATTCGTTTTCAGTTTGAAATATAGTGTTTATTATTTGGACCGCTGGACTGGTCGAAGCACGGGATGTAATTGAATGATGACTGTCAGTTACCATCTTCTTAGCTTTCGAAAAAAAGGGCGGCAATACTCACACCCACACATATGTATATTATTATAAACCAAGAAATCAAGTAATTTTAATCAAAGTAACAAGGCGCGTAAACATATAGAGTTACGAAATTCAGTCCATCATTTTGAATAACTCTGTATTTACGCAAATTATTAAAAAGCAATTAAATTATTAAAAAACAACTAAGTTTTGAGTTCATGAGTATGTGTAAGAATATATATATGAATGTAGATGAAGATAGAAGTTGTATCATGATATAAGCGTTTAAAAAGAGTAAAGGAAGATAAGTAAAGTCCCTAGTGCTTTTCAGGTGTAAATGATGTGAGCTACAGCCACGATTATGTTGCCCGTTAACACCAATTTTTTTTGCATATTGTGTAAAACCAACCACATCTTCATGGAAATAGTGCAATCTCATATATCTGGATTTTTTAATAATCACGAACGGTCACTGACTCTCGTCAGCATTGGTGGTGGGATACGATCCCGTGGACTGTGTCTAGAATGGTTTTAAATATTAAATGCAACCCGAAATGGAAGTCAGAAGGAAACTAAGGCAAATGGATATGGCCTACATTGCTTTGAAGTCCTGGGCTGGGCGTCGATTTCACCTCCGGTTGACGAGCACGTATATTATGCTGAACCGAGATCTCGATGACGGCACTTCCAAAAACGATTAACTTCCTGTGCGCGGTCCAAGCGATACGCATGGCGTGAGTGTAGAGTGGCAGGAAGAAGTACAAAAAAATTATTGATGCTTCGTGGTCGAAGCCCAATCGGAGAGTGGTCCTGGGCGGCAAAATGTAAGGTTATCGGCCAGAGCGGGACAGGTATAAAATGATTGGATGAACGAAAGAGGACAGGAAATGAGTATTCGACTTGCATCAACAAGTGGCGTATAGTAGGTATAGATTTAGGTTATGTTGTTAAAATAAGGTAGATGGCTCTTTCAAATAATGGAACGATTAAATGTATTCATATCAAAAAAGTAACATAGGTTCGAAAATTTGTCGCTAAAAATATTGTTGCTGTAGCATAGTTGCATAATGCACCTTCCCCGGTTTAGAAAGAGATCCAGATCTAGATCAAAAAATGGCGAGCAACAACAATATTTTTCGATAAAATTGATTTTATATGTATATCTTTCTAATTAATATACTTCATTCATATTTGAAAGGTATCTTATTAAATGCTTAGTTGTTAACACTTTCCTACATTATATTTTCTTATGAAATTAATAAAAAACAAAAATACACAAAACCAAAAAAGTTAAGGATATTTTTAACCCTTCAGTCTCATTTGGGCCACTTTCAACTTTGGACACGTTACTGAAAGAGATGAATAAAATAGTGATCACTGGGATTGCATAAGAATGAAAAGTGAAAGGTTGATCTTCAATAAAATATATTAGACAATTGCGACACATAATCAAAGTCTGGCTAGACGTCTCCCTAAAAAGGTAATTTTTTTTTGCATTTATAAATGAATATATAATTATAAAATATATTTTTAAGGAAAATACATTCATATTATGAAGTTGCCATTTTTCGGAATGTAGGCGTATGATAATAATAAATAAAATAACGATTATTTTCTAAAAATATATCAAAACTAGTCAATAATGACGAGAAATTTATAATAAATTATTATAAAACTTTGAGAAAAGTATATAATTTACTTTATTTGACGTGATAAAATTAACAGAATAAATTTCCCCGGATAGGAGAGATCCAGGTTCGAATCCCGGTAGAAACAACAATATGTTTTCCATAAATTAATTGTATCTGTATATCTTTTGAATGAATACATTTAATTTGTATTATAAAATAATATAGATAGTTTTCGTACACATAAATAAAATAATATTATCAGTTAAATTAAAATATAAAAATTATACATTTAAAATAGTATGATTAAGTGTCCATGAGTGATATTAATTTTGTCAATTTTTATTAATTTTATTTTTGCACAATCGAGCCACCAATTCTCACAATCCACGAAATATCATTAAACACATTTAAAACATTTAATTACACATTTCAGTCAATACCGCCATCTGTGCTCTCATAACATTCTTAGTAGGGGTTCGAACCCTTAAACGTTTAAAAAAAACTTCAACAGATGGAACTACCCCGATTTTGGGGTAGTTCCATCTCAACAAACAATACTTTGGTATAATTATATTACTATGTAATTTTACTTTTAAAATTAGCAATATTAACTTTGTGGTTAAAATTAATGTTTTTATTTATTATCGTTGTATAAATTTATATTTAATAATATAATAAATAAAAACACACTGTAATTTCGTACAATAATTTTTAATATTTTGTAAACAATACTAAGTATACCTACAAGATACATTTTTAATAGAATACTTGTGATAATTTATTTTATTAATAAAATTTTCGATCTTGCCATTAATTGTTTGTTTATTATTCACACGTTTCATACATGATAATTCTTGAATTCGATTGAATGATATATTCAGACTGAATCATGTAGCTATATTCATATGTTATGTGTTTATATTGTGTTTGGTATATATTATCACAGTAAATATTTTTTATTGTAGCATATTGTTTCGTAATTTTTTATTTTGATGTTTAATTTTTATTTAATTTCACCCACTGCTGGCTTACAAGTGGCTCCCACTGCTGACTACAAGTGGCTCCAATCAAGTGCAGTGGCGAGTATGCGCAGAGACCAACTCTCGTCATATATTAAAATAATTTAATAAACTCTTTTAAGAAATTATATGAATACATGGAAAGGTTGAGGAAAATTGATTGTCGTTTCGCTATGACCGTCAGAGATTTCTTTCCCTTCTACTGTCTAACGTATTTAAATTTGGGTTCTGTCCAGTGCAGATAAAGGTGGGTCTCAATTTTATGATCGTATTCGGTAGCACACTAGTGAAGATCAGAACCCGAACAATCACAAAAAAGAAGATATCACTAAGCCTAACGGAAGTGTCATACAAACAGTGTTCACTTATTTTTTATTAGATTATTTTAGCAATGTTATGAGAGATAACATATTTATATAAATCAATCGGAGTAATATCGAGAATGATTTTAAAATTGTGAAAATTTTATTTATCTGCTGTTAATTTTTTTAAGATTATATTTATTTTGAAGATACTTTCGTTTCGAATGCTGGTACAAATATAGAGCATTTAAACCATTCTTCTCTCATCATCATCAACAACGTTATAATCAATTGTAAGCCTCGGTTGCCTCCGGGAATGCCTCCGTGTACCTACTGCAACATGTATCTTGTTTATTACGCCCAATGCGGTGTTTTTTGCCACTGAACCATCCAAACCAGGCATGTTGTCAAATAACTTTTTAAGTGGTCGGTTATCGTTTAATGTAATTCCACAAAGTCATCCTAATGTCCTAAATTTTGTACGCCATGCACCATTTTTCAGTAAAATCCTATAACTATTTTTCTTGTAACACTCATCTGAATTTGTTTTGTACACATGGTTTGAATTTTGTTTTTATTGTAATCTTGATTAAAAATGCCTTTGAAGACCATATCGCATTTATTGGTCAGGAATTGTGGGGCAAGATAAATATAACATATATATAAGAATAAGAAAAATAAAAAATTCTAAATAACGTTTCATCAGCATTGGATATCAGCCTGGATGATGGATGCTTGAATGGTGTTCAAAACGTTGGAGGCTTATGGCAGAATAGCTCAGAAAACTCGACACTGAAGATTCTGATTGGCTGTGAAAATCTGAGATCATTATTAATGCAATACAAGGCTACAAAGTACGTATGTAAAATATGTAAATAAAATAATTATTTGTATTTTTTAAATGTTTTTACTTACATCAAAATTCCGACGAACACCAAGAATACATAAAAGTAGAAGAGTCAATGACATTAATAATAAACATTGTTATTGAACGGAAGATGAAAGTAATGCACATTACATTGTTGCATTGTACTACTACATTGACCGTTTTGTAAACATAGCGATAATAAGCTGCTTGAGATTTATTTATCTTACATAAAAGGTCAAGGTTTATTAAAGGTCAAGTTATAACTAGGCTAAAGAGAAGCTGAACACTATCATACATTTAATTTACACATCTCATAAATACTATTTTAATAAAATACTGAAATCATCTGTTGGTCACGAAACTCCTAGAAATAAATATTCATAAGGCATTTAAACAAGTATTCACCTTGTAGAATGAACGTGGAGTTATATAGTTATTTAATTGTATAAACTATTCATCAACGTGTATAATAAATATTATCATCATTATTATCAGCTGTTTTTTATCCATTACTGGAAGAAAGTCTCCCCGAGTTATTTCCACTTTTCTCTATCCATTGTAATTAGCTGTCACGTATTGTCGCAGAGTTTGAAGATTTCATTAGTCCAGTTATTGTATGTTATTTCAACTATTCTTGTCTGCTTTCTTATCCATTCGTTTATTTTCCTGTCCCTTCATCCCAACATACATCTCTCCATGCCGTTTTACGTTACTCAAGTTTATGAACCACCACAATTTTGGTCAATCATTCTACCAATAAACACACGTTGCTCTCCCTTTATCGCAATAATAGTTGCAACCTCCCCACCACTTTTTATTTATCTTCTGCACCTAAACATATTTATGTACCTAAACATTTCTGTTGATTTTCATAAATAGTATCCCACGTTAAATATTTATTGTTAGTTATATTAAGTTTATACAGTCAAAAACCGTAAAATAAAATTTTAAAAAACAAAAATTAATTAACATTATTGAACCTCTCTTATGTTGAAGTTCATAAAAAATCATGTATGTATCACACTCATTTGCAAGTAAAAATAAAAATTAACATGGAAAAAAAATTGTAGTCCTTGGATATGGATATGAAGTCAACGTAGATATAAGAAGAGACCGACAGCTGAACATTTCTCTTACGGTGTTAAAATAAAAACGCGCTTTCCGGTGCTGTAAACTCAGTGTACATATTGACTTTTGCAATTTTTAAGTCGGATAAATATTAATATTTTACATTATTGATCATTCGAAAATGAGAAAAAACATGATCATCACAAACGACAACATAAAGACGCATAAGACACGTCTAATTCGGCCAGCGCACGCTCTGCCACTAAATCCGGAATCTCGCGCTCGGCGCACTGCGCTGACCGCACCTCTCCACACGTACACATACACATATTGACGAATTCACGTCCAAGTTCTTCAAGAAAACATTTTTTATTGTTATGTATGGTAAACACTTATATATTGTAATTATTTTATCCAATATATAAATATATTTCGGAGAAATATGTAAAATTGGTAAATAAGTATTTAATATATTTACATAATTTTAACTCAGTTAACATCATCAGAAAGGAAAAGTTAAAAAGTACTAGTAGTAAAAATAAGTAGACTGAAAACTCTAACTCTCTTCAATGTCTTATGTGTGGGTGTATGTCGTAGTGTATATGAATGTGCGTGTGAGTATTTATGCTGTGTCTAGAGCAAGGTATTTATATAAAACAGAAAGTTGATGTTGGACGATTTACAATTACAGGTACTACGAGTATAAAGGTAATTACGCGAATAAAGTTAAATATTGAAGTGGCTCGCTTAAGGTGTTGTCGAAAGAACAGTCTGCGGAGAAGTGGCCGGTAGGGATTAATTTAGAAATCCGAAAATTTCATAACGAATTCTGAAATTTAAATATATAAAAATAATATATTGTTTCGATCACAGACTGACGGCTACACAACAGGGGTGTTCCGAAAGGATCGTTCCTAGATATGCTAGAAAGATTTAACCACCTAAAAAACTGTGTTAAAAAGCATTGATTGATATCACATCTGATATTGATATTCAAGATGCTGAAATTTTGTCGATTAACAACATTATTTCTGCACTTCTCTTTGTCGAGAGAATGCAACTCTTCTTTCAGCTGATGTGACATTGTCTTTTATGTATGTGAATTTGGGATCTAATGAGCTCTCAGTAAAGTTGTGGTACAATTTAGAAGATCTAATAAGCAGAATATCAAAGAACTCTTTAGCGGTGAGAAAAAGTGAGATTCTAAAATCTTTCACTAGACCAAAGAAAAATACAAAAGCCAAAGTTATTGAAAGCTTTGCACAAAGATTGATATTCAACTAAAATCCGTAGCCACTCAGTCGTAATCTGACGTTATACAAGAAGAGATTTTGGAAGAACAAACTAATCACTATGGGTAGTCACAGTCATTAGTGCAAAAAAGGTCGGAGAACAAAATTCAGTCGAATTTGACGTACAATATACCATCCAGTTCAACTCAACAAGCACCAAATCACAGCTTAATTTAAAAATTAAATCCGAAATAAAATTCTTTGAATGGCGTGTGAGGAAGGGTTCCCCTAACGAGCGTCAAGTCCAAGAGAGCATTCTCAATTACAGGCAACTTTTGTACAAAAGTTCGATCGAGACTAGGGGATGTGGCTTTATTTCAAAAAAAATATTTTCTGTAGGTACTAATTGAATTTTTGTACAATCATTATTTTCTATATTATTTTAATATTTTTTTATACAACAAATAATAATTAATTCATTATCTTAATAATAGTATATAAATATATCCAAAAAATAGTATATAAATATTTCGAAATTCGACTGAATTCCGATTTTTTTTATTTCGTCAAAATTTGCATTCCCTAATGGCTGGTCTTCACTAGCTTTTAGGACTCGGCCGTCACGATATATTGACATCTGCTATTGGTGAGAAAGGCGTGAGCAGGCCCTCACATCGTTTATCTAATTTGTGGCAAAAGTGTCAAGAATTTTATATTTACCAGTATATAATAAAGTTTATCAATTTACTTTTCAATGTATCTACGTACTTATTCAAAATATAGAAATAAATTATAAACTTGAGAAGAATCTTTGTATGGCCAGTCTTCTAATACATAAACTCCAGACGACAGAGTCCAGTAGCGATGGAAGTGTATAATAAGGTAATATGTATCATTTTCGCCGCTAAACAGGTTAATACTATTAAAAAAATAACCTAGACTTATTGGGTAGACATGACAAAAATTGGGGAATGGCTTTGATAATGATGATGATGATATAACCTACGTATTAAAATCACAAAATAAAATATCTATAATAAGTCATTTAAAAAAATATATTTTTGAGAAAAAACAGTTAACAGCTTGAGCGGCCAAGCTTCTTTAAATATGATAACCAACGTACCCTCTGCATATTATTTGGAATATTTTTTTAAAATAAAATAATTATCGGCAATTTTGTATGATATACAGTTTAGTTGTAGGTAAGATTGTGTAGAATTTTTTTGTCATCATATTTTTATTTATTCTATATGGTTGTTTAATATAACGACATACGGTTTGGTTTCACATGTAAAAGCATTGTATCAAAAGAAATCTTCAATCCAAAATAAATATGTAATATTTTGTTATTATTATTATGTCTTGTATCGTTTACCTATGTTGTGTGCCTTTAAAGTACTTGCATATAAGAATACAAATTTTAATATTCAAACGGAAATCTACAAATATCCGAGTACAAATGATAGTATAACGATCTCTTTTGACAGTTACACATTTTATTTCAAAATAATGTCCCTCGTTACAACGATATCGGCGTCTTTTGAAATTTCCTTAAGACTTGTCAAATAATAGACCCGTAAACCCATTATTTTCAATTTCAATGATGCACTACGCTACGTTTATTGTCGCGGATTTCGCAATATCACATAACCTGTTACAACGATATTTCATAGTCCAAGGAATATGCAACACGACAAAACGCTTTGAATTTATTCACTTTGTTAGCCATACATCTATTCGTGTCCTAAAACAGGGTCATCTTTGTGACATTTTTGGGTCGATAGAACAATCTGAGGGTCGACCTTTTGGACCCCACCAAAAAAGACACTTAAAATATTACGGATGCCTTGACTTGACCCCGAACAATGAAATTTGCAACAGGAAAAAAAAACGCATTTGCATGTTGCAACAATGAAAATGGCAAACCGTTGCTTTAAAATGAACTACGTGAAATAGGGCGGAGAAAAAGATCCGTTATCGTTTCAAGTAAGCTTAACAAAATCGTTAATGTATCACAAAGTCGTGACTTAGATAAAATAACGTTTATTAGTACAATAGTTGCTTATTAAACTAATATACTTTGTAGTCGTGACAAGAATAAATCCAGCTATACCTGGTTTCACACATTGTGTAGACTTAAAGGTTTAAACTATAATATTCTGTATTAAAATATTGAATCAATCGATATTAACAATGCGTCTATTCTAGCGTGATTGGTTCTTTTTATGAAGACCCAATTCGCCATAAAGATAATACATATTATCTTTAACACATTTAAGTTACAAAATATTATTTGTTATGAAAAGAAAAGCAAAAAAAATATAAATAAATAAAAAGTTCACAAATATATATATTTTTATAGCATAAATATAATAGTACATATGAAAAATAATGTTAATTGCTTTACTAGACGAGTAAGTATAATGAGTGAGTTATAAAAAGTTATGTAAAAAATATATTAAACGATATATATATAAACGAAATATAAATACTACATTTCAGTCACGGCCATTAGTGTATCTGTAGTTATTGTAGCCGTTGCCATTCTCTGGTCAGGGAACCAACTTTCCATGAGAGCGCCGCTCGCACTAGAGAGTTGGTGCTGAGCTCCAGCTGCAGCTTTACGCACACAACTCGAAGTCTCATAAGCGGAACGAAACCATGTATACACTCGCTTGTATTTTGACCAGAGCCTTCGAGTATACATGCTGATGAAGAACGATTTAAACCGCATCTTTTTCATCTCATTACCGCATCGGTAGAAACGCCGTGACAGCATATTTGCACGAACGATCAACTGTCTCTTCTGTCGTTCTATGTCATTATCGTATTCTCCATCTACATTAAATATATCACCAAGGTATTTAACTTAAAAACATAATTTTATATGGAGTGATATTTTATTGCTGGAGAAAAAAATTGTGGGATCATTACTGAGTCAACTACCATTGCTCAATATGTTGCAATTCTTCCTTACATCTACTGTACGGATATAATATCTATATAAAAATTTAGTCAAATACAATTTTTTTCTAAAGAAGAAATAATTCAAATATAGCGGCGTCGTGAATTCCATTCTGTATAATAAAATAAGTCATTCTAGAATTTTGGGAACATACTAATTTATTTAAAAAATTACTTGCACCAAATACACAAATTAATGTGCTGTAATATTCTTTAAAATATCAAATAAATATCTCGAATCGATTTATTTAAAAAATATAATTGTGAATATCTTATTCTGAAAATAGGTTAATTATTACAGTGGAATTTTATAAGCTTATAATAGTTTTATTAATTTTTTTAAATTTAAAAATAGATATGCATCCACGGGAACGCATAACATATTGATATTATTACTATTTTTATTTATTTAAGAATCATTTTTTGCTCATGTATTCTGAAAACATATCTCTAATATTATTTCATATAATATATCTAGTATGTAATAGTATTAAAAAACAATAGATACGATTATTCGATGGTGAAACGCAGAAAATGTGAAATAGTCCTAAAAAATCTAACGTAGTAAATACAATTGAAGGTTTTCAGGATCATTCGATGATAATCACACCATTCCTGATGGTGATGGCTAACGAAATGTATCCCGAAACGTTGGCTAAGATAAAAACTAACTCAGAATAAATTTTATTACCTTGTTTCTATCTCATGAATTTTTTAACTTTTATTTTAAGAATTATTTATGTTAAATATGAATTAGATATATTAATTAGAAATATATATATATAAAATCAATTTTATCGAAAAATATTGTTATTGCGCCACCGGGATTCGAACCTGGATCTCTTTCCTAACCGGGGAAGGTGCTTTATTCAACTAAGCTACAGCGACATTATTTTTAGCGACAATTTTTCGACCCTATATGTTACTTTTTTGATATTAATACATTTAATCGTTCCATCATTTGAAAGAGCCATCTACCTTATTTTTACAGAATCTTAAATACCTTTGAGTAAACTGATAGCAGACTACAGAATTATCAATTCATTTTTATTAAATTTTGGATACATTAATATAATATCACTATCACAGACCTATGTTTTGAATAATTACAATTTCACGATAAGAATGTGTTCTCCTAAAAAAATATTTTTGTTTTTGCCTTCGTTTTTAATACTTGTAAAGTTTTTCTCTAAGCAAAATGCATTTTTAAGTAATGAAAATGTTAAATATTTTTTTATTAACAATTAAAATATGTTTAATAAATTGTTTTGCAAAAACGTTTTTTGTTGATTCAATTTGCTCATTTAGCGGAAGGGCCATCTAAAGATGAATAAGTTTTGTCAAACATGTAAGAAATAAGTTTTTTTTTCTTGACCTAGACTCTTGACAAAAAAAATATTATTAATAGCCTACTTTTAAATAAATGCAAACGGTAAATTACTTGGATAAATATTGACTTAACTTAATTGTTTTTCGAGATATGACAGGTAATCAAATACTTTCTAGATGGAAGACTTAAAAATATACTATATTTATAAAAGTGTCCATGTTGATTTTTTTTCTCATAAATAGCCCTTATTCAATTATGGCAATTTTATGAATGTTAATAAACAAATTTAAAAAATATTTAAAAAAATTATCTGCATATAAGACAGACAATTCATAAGTACTTATCTAGTATGTCGGCTGTCAACATCCAAAAATGCGCCAATATACGGTCTTTATTATTTTTTAAGGAGAACACATTATTATTATGATATTGCAGTTTTATGGTATTTTAATTCAAATTAAATAGATCAACTAGAAAGGGGTTTGCAACATTAGTTGTGGGACGAAGGATATTCTACACACATTCTTGGTGGAAACATAAATCCGATAGTGGATGACATATTTATGTAACAGTATTCTTCGAAAATTATATCTTTGTGTAAACAAAACATATTTTTTACATTCATTTATATTATATTGTCAGCGTTTAAATTTTCGTTCCAACCGAGTCATATTTTTTAAAAAACTGGCGGAGCTATTTGATTGCGTAAGTTGTACCAAAGTGATCACGTGAAAATATTGGGACAAGGAATTTGCGTTAGTTCATGTCTATATATTTGGTGGTTTGTGATATGATCCTGATATAGTGAAACTGGATAATGCATTTTCCAGGATAGGAAAAGGTTCGAATTCCGGTAGCAACTAAAATATTTTTTAGATAAATAGATTTTTTTTTATATCTTCCTAGTTGATTAATCTAATTTGTCCTTTATTATGTGGGTATACTAATGTATAATAAATTACTAATTACTAGATTACTCAAAGGTATTTGAGATTCCGTAAAAATAAGGTAGATGGTTCTTTGAAATAATGGAACGATTAAATGTATTAATATCAAAAAGGTAACAGGTTCGAAAATTTGTCGCTAAAAATATTGTAAAAAATATAAAAAAGCCCAATAACATAATCCGTATCATATAATTCGCAATGATTTGTTACCGTGTACACTTTACTTACTTTGATTTATATCAAAGACAAGATAAATTGACTGGTCTGTTTCCATCGAAGCGATGTACATGTAAGAAAAGACGAACGAGGGACAAAGGAATTGTTTTCCAAGAATACAAAAGTGTCCACTTCGCGCGCTTCTAACATCTCTACTGGGATAAAAAATATTTAACCCGAGAGCAATTTTTTTAACCTACGCACAAACACAGCCTCCAAACATATTGTTTTATTAAATTAAATAAATATTTGAAGCTTCCTTTCAACGAAGTGATATTTATATTGTTTTCTAGATAAATATTTACCCAAACTAATATTTATATTGGGTGTCAAGTAAATGTATACAATAATATATAGATGTTTTATAAGCGTTCAATAATTCTGAATAGAATAATAGAAAAAAGGTTTTTAAAAAAATACGTATAATTTTTAAGAAATTCACGTTTTCATTTGTCAAGTTTATATTCATTTATTTTCAGTGCCGAAAAATCGGCGTTTATTTTTAAAACAACATTCCTTTAAAGCTTGCATCAATATAAAATTCCTTAAAGTAACTAATACACCAGAAAGTACAAGTATTAATACTACATTCCATTTACATGCAAGCCTGTTGGCCGCTTCCTACCTCGCTAGATATCTACATATAAAGTAGCTGTTCTGAAGTAGGTAGCCATTAGGTTTAATAGGATATATTATAAGTTTTAAGTAAAGTAAAAAATTAAATTAAATGGTAAAAACAATATTTGAATATGTCCAAGAACACACAATTACTGTATTTCCACCTACAAAGGCACTGTTATTAAACAAATAATAGATATCTCATAGAGACGAAGCTATTTTTTATTATATTTAATGGAAAGATGTGGAAGTATGTGTAATTTATAGGGTTTACGACCTGTCTTCGGCTGGCTTATGTAATCACTTTATACAAGTATAACGTTCACCATTCTCACCCATTAATCAACCTCCATATCTATCAAATAGTTTTAATAACAGTGCCTGTGTAAATGAAAAACCAGCGATTGTGTGTTCTTGGACATATTCAATATTGTGTATACGTATTGTATATAGATAAGGAGTATATTCGAGTTAATTTATGTTTCAGTTAGTCTGTGTACATATTTTTTTAACTTCAGTTACAAATTTATGATAGTCCGTAATTTTTATAATTGTGATGGGGAGATTGTTAAAAAAATTTGATACCTTGATAAATATATTGATTTTGAGTTGCGGTATATTTTAGTTTTGGGATATCAATTTGATCTCTATATCTTGTAGATCCGAATTCGCTTCTAAAATTTAATTGATTTTTAATTTTGAAAATTTGATTTTTTTTGTATATGTATATTTTTATTTTAATATGTATTTTACTAATCTATGCGTGGAGCGAGACGTTTAATTTTGTTCTTAAATTATTATTTTGCCTGTCTATTAATTTAATGAGGTATACTGAGTTTTGTGTAGCATAAATAATTATTCTTAATTATATTCCGCTACAGATATAAGTAATCGCCACCGTGTGCCATTGTACGATGGTGTAAACGTTAGTTCCTGTAGCTGAGACAAAAACCGCTTTGTATTGCTATAATCTGTCGCCTGGCGGAGTATTATCGACTCTCAGCGCTCTCGACAGTTGGATGCTGGGCAACCACGGCGAAGCGCGTGTTTGGCGAAACCGTGGCCGCGCATCTAACATGGCCCAGAAAAAAGCATTAGGTGAAAAAAAGATTGCTCCATCACGTTGTGAATTAAGAGTGAATAAAACGTCATTCAAAACTATTCCACTATCAATAATTTTAACGCATTTAAAACTCATTAATTATTTATGTAGATTTAAATACGATTTATGTATATGTATTCACCATGATTTCGCAAAGAGAATTTAATCTCTGAGAGTTAGTGAAGATACGTGTGTACTGCATGCGTCATTATAATCTGCGCACAAAACATACTCAGCATTGTCCATTATGCTCATTCCAGTCAAATTTTTGATATAAATCTAATCCATTGATATAACCCTTATCAAAGTGATTACGTTATGTTAACTATTCTTGACGGGTTGGGTGAAATCGCGGTTCTTTAGGGTGCCCCCAATTAGCTTCGGTAAAAAAGTTTCAACATTTCAACGTAACCAATGATGCAGCACAGATAGAACTAAATAAAAGTGTGATTAGAGTAGCCAAATCCAGATTAACAGCGGCGATATAGATGACTATCCGACATGGTGTCATCACACTACTGAAGTGCAACGAACAAAGAAGTGAGACCCTCGGAATGCCTGAAACGTATTCACGTTAAAATAGCCCGCAAATATACTTTTTTACTGCCAAATTATTTATGGACAGTTTGAGACATTTAGTGGAGGTTTGTAAAATGGGATATAAATTTGGTAGTCTCTCGGGTCAAGTATTGAACCCCAAAGTCAGTGGCGTAATCAATGCGGTACATTGGGACCCACGTTGGTCAAGCCCCCAAATCTTTGCGTACTACAGTACTTTTGATATCGATATTATTCCCAGTGCTAATGTAGACTAATCATTTATAAATTCCACCTCAACAATAATTGAATTATACAATTTAAAAATGTATAACGAAAACACAAAAAACGTTATTGATTGTTAGGTAATTTCTTCTTGCTGCCTCGGCTTCATGTTCAAGGGGGAGGCATCTAGCCTAACTGGTTCTTTTTTAAATGTTGACAAGTCAAATGGTTACGAAATTAAAGAATATTTTTATATAAGAAAATTTATTATTTATAATATATGTTATGACACTTGCATGTGTTAAAAGTGGTAAATGAGCATTTTACTTTAATACGTATAAATAAGGCTATTCAAAAATAATTACAATAAAATTAACATTAAACATGTGTGTTCATCATGCCAGCATTAAGTTTTCTACCAAATTGTCTATGTTGACGCTTGTCTGATGTAGATTATGCAGGTCCCTCGCGTAAGGGATTACCTCTTAGTATGGTCCTGGATCCTGGACGTGAAGTGTGGTCAGCTCCTTCTGGTGCCAACGTAGGGTGACGGAGTTCAGACTTGTAGTTGATTGACCACAAGACGATGCCCAATTATCCAGGCAAACTGGGACTCTGGACGCGATGTTCTTATGTAATAGCGACAGTCTGTTCTCGCTACACCAAACTATATTAATCAACTTTTTATAGATCCACCGGGACCCTTTTTGATACTTTTACATCAACGATTAAACGCAGAGTACATCACAATCTAAGCTTAAACTCGAGGCGCACAGTTTAAATTTACCCTAGAATTGCAATCTATATGCTTAATATTTCAGAGACGATATAGATTTCGTTTTCTAATTGAAAATAAAATCTCGTCTTTTGAGGAGCCAGTTCTCTCGGCTGAGGTTCTGTCCAGACTGGCCCGCCTAAAGTGATGCATCCCTTATGGTGCCTACGTAACTTTAGTGACGTACGCCGAATTTCTTATTGCTGTACCCACGCTGTGTCGGTCCACCTGCGTCTAACAATACTTGGTTTTATTAGCCTCCATCCCTTACTTCGACTAAGTGCTTTTGTATCCTTGAACAAAATATTATCTTGGGTAATTTCGCATTCTAACATGATATATACAATAGTTTGTCGCTAATGTATTGGGTTAGAAACCAAACCAACGTTGTAAAATGAAGGAAAGATTTTTGTTTAATTACAAGTACATAAATATATATATATAAATACACTTGTTTTTTTCATGAAAGTATGAAAATTATGGGAAACTAATTTTGTTCGTATATTCTATGGATAAATCCGCGTATTACTTATTCTTGCACCTTATATAAATCTAGAGGGGCCCCTTTTTCCATTTTGCATAAGGGCTCAATTTTTTTAGTTACACCACTGCTCAGAGTTCGATGTTTAATGTTGGAACACTGGGCTTATGTTATTTTTAATCAATTTTTATTTTGTTAATAATAAAAATTGTGAAAAACTACTTTCATCATTTCTCATGGACAAGAAAATGACATGATAAAAAAATGGTAATAATATTTGACGGTTTAAGCAGTCTGGAAGACCTGGAAATTTTTAATCATCAGCAAAGAGTAAGAATGAGACAAATTGAAGGTTTCTAGTAAAATCACTGAAGTATAATGTGAAGAGAAGGGTTATAGAATCGATCATTGTGAAACACCAGAACTAACGGTTTTCAAAAACAAAAAATTGAAATGAAATAAATAAATATTTAGTAATTAAAAACACTTCGTTGCATTCATTGTTCATTGATTTCAAAAAAGTGTTTGATACTTTGGACCACGACACGCTATTAACAACGATAGAAGAGAGTGGATTAAGATAACCTGTAAATAAATGGTTCCATGAGTACTCGAAATCCAGAAAATTTGCAGTAAACCTACTGAATAAACAAAGTACCTTAAAATACATAAAATACGGTGTGCCACCTGGATCTATATATGCATGTAAATAACCTGGCCAATGTTATAAAACATTGTCAAAAGTTTATGTTTGCCGACGATACATGCATCTTATATTCCTGAAACTGTACCCAAACCATAGAACACAACATACAAAATGATCTGACCAATGCCCTTAAATGGTCTCATTACAACGAAATAATTTTAAATATAAATAAAACTAAATGTTTACATATACGATTACCACAAGCTAAACAAAAAACAATTAAAATTAATCTTGTTGGACATTTTTACGAATGTTTACACAAAAGTCTAATCGTAAATGTGACAAAATTTGAAAAGGGAAGCAATTTAGGTTTGATAATTGATAAATTTTTTTTGCTGAAAACCGCATATTGATTATATATGTAAGAATCTAAGATGCATGTTAAGTGCATTTTATATGTTAAGGTTATGCATCTCTCGGACTACACTGTACTCACTGTACATTGCGATGGTCGACTCGGTTATCAGTTATGGAGTGAGTAGCTATGAACTGACATATATTAAAAAAATTAAGCAGCACAATTAAGATTTTTAAAAGATAACAGAACGAAGTGTTTGTATAAAGATAATTATTTACAATATGCAAAATCTTACCAGTTGACAAAAATGTAACATGTGCTTTAATATTCGAAGAATTGATAAATAATGGAAATATAAATACTGATCCTCACAATAGATGTGGTATTAGAGAAGATTGATAGAAATTATCTGAAATTAAAGAATGACAAATGAGGATGTTCTATGGAGAGTGCAAGAAAAGTGGTTCATAATAAAAAAATATTAATAATCGAAGGGGCTAATAGATAGGAAACATTATTAGACAACGCGTACCTCAGAAATGTAATTAAGAGAGAAATAGACTATGAGACACAAATACTAAGCAAGACGAATATATACACCTGCAAACAACTTATGGATGGTGTGGTGTCTAATATAGAATTGATAATATATATAAGAAACTGAGATCCATATAAAAGTGCATTTTAAATGTTAAGGTTATGCACCTCTCGTGCCACGCTGTACTCGGTTATCAGATATGGAGTGAGTAGCTATGTACTAACTTATAAAATATATACTGATACAATGAAACAGATACAATTAAGATTTTTAAAACTTATAGTAGATAACAAAACAATGTTTGTATAAAGATGAATATTATAAATTATTTACAATATGCAATATCTTACCACTTGACAAATAAGTAACATCTAGGTAGTATTATTTTAGAAGAGAAGATAAACAATGTAAATATTAACGTAATGTATATGTAAATATAGCAATTCTATCAGATCGTCGGGTCGAACAATGTGTATGGTGAGAGAAGGAGAGAATATGTTGTGCCAATAATAATTAACAAAATCGATAAAGACCTGTTAAACATTTAAAAAAATGATGCGACCCCTGTTATCACCTTAAAATGCAAAGTAAAATAACATATTCTTGACTCATTTTATATTTCCTTGTTGTATTATATTATATTCTCATACAATTCTGTGGACTAGGTCGGTTACACCCTGTAAAAATTGTTTATCTTTTCTTGTTATATTGTATTTATGAAAAAAAATTAACTATGTTAAAGGCAATCCTTGCGTAAAACCGCCGTGCTGTTTGGCAATAAATTAAATTAATGAATATATATGTAATATAGAAGGATAAATAAATAAAACGTCGATCATTGAACTATGACCATTAATAATAACGCATTGTCGTCGAGTATTCTTATTTCTTCATTCATGTTGTTAGAATGCGAAATTACCCAAAACAATATTTTGTTCAAGGATACAAAAGCACTTAGCCAAAGTAAGGGACGGACGGTTATAAAAACTCGGTATTGTTAGACGCAGGTGGACCGACACAGCTTGGGTATAGCGGCGAATACAGCGGCGGTAATCCAGCGAACGTGACTAGAGTCACGTAGGAAACTGCACCTTGAGGGATGCATCACCATAGGCGACTAGTCTTCTGATATTCTCCGCCATGAAAAGTGGCTCCGTCTAAGACGAGATGTTATTTTCAATTAGAAAATAAAATCAATATCGTCTCTAAAAGTATCAAGTAAGCGCTTCATAGATTGTAATTCCGGGGAAAATTTAAACTGTGCGCCTCGAGTTTAAGCTTAGTCTGTGATGTTCTCTGCGTTTAATCGTTGATCTGAAAGTATCAAAAAGGGTGCCGCTGGATCTATAAAAAGTTGATAAATATAATTGGTGTAGCGAGAACAGACTGTCGCTATAGCATAAGAATATCGCGTCTAAAGTCCCGGTTTGCCTGGATAATTAGGCATCTTCTTGTCATAAACTACAAGCCTGAACTCCGTCACCCTACGCTAGCACCACAAGGAGCTGACCACACTTCACGTCCAGGATTCAGAACCATCCTAAGAGGTTATCCCTTACGTGAGGGACCTGAATAATCTACATCAGACAAGCGTCAACATAGGCAATTTGGTAGAGAAATTAATGCTGGCACGATGAACACAAATATTTAATGTTAATTTTATTGTAATTATTGTTGAATAGCCTTATTTATAAGTATTAAAGTAAATTGCTCATTTTCCACTTTTAACACATGTAAGTATCTTCAAATTTAGATTATAAATTTTCTTATATAAAAATATTATTTCATTTCATAACCAAATAACCAATTAAGCTAGATGCCTCCCCCCTGAACATGAAGCCGAGGCAGAAAGAAGAAATTACCTAACAATGTCCGTATTGATATATAGTGGCCTCAATCGAATGAGACTCGGCTCGTAATGTAAATTCACAAGTGCTGGTCCTAGATCACCATCACAGCTGACTGCATGGTCGCTCGGTCCCTGCAGCCAGATGCAACGCGACATCTATTCACCTCTGTGGCACACTTCCAGGTCTTTTACGGCCACAAATATGTGCCCAGGATAATCTCATTTTAATTTGCGTCACTTTTGACGTATAATGCGGCGAAAAAATTTGATGAATTTTTATTCATTGTATAAGGCTTTCTGTGATTGGATTTGTTGCAAGATTGCGCCATTCGTACGTCGTACTGTCCACGGGATGCGTAACATCCTTCTCCAGCAATACATTTCTAAGGCATCTATTTTACGCTTGAAGCATTCTGGGCATCAATTTTTTTTTATTAACATTAGCAAAATTGCTTTGCGGCCACATATTATATAAATAATAAAAAATATTTCAAATATTATGCAAATGCCTTTTTACACTAATAACAAATTTTTTAATTATTTATTAAGTAACAAAGATAAGATTAATATTTTTCTTTTATCGGGGGTAAATAAATTAATTTGCAGTGATTGCAATCATTTTTAAATAGGAAATTTTGATATTAGAATTAATGAATACATGAGATATCTAAATAGCAACTATTCTGAATTCACTAATCACATTTATCACCTATTAAATTTATTTTCACAGTAGTTCCTAATTAGTTACCCAGCACTTATACTTTTATATTTTTGTTTTTATCTAGGCTTTCATTTTTAATTTTAGTAAACATTTTTAATACAAATTATATGTATTAATTAGGAATGTATATGTATATATAATCAATTTTATCGAAAAATATTATTGTTGCTATCGAGATTTGAACCTGGATCTTTTCCAATCCGGAAAAGGTGCATTAACCGATTATGCTATAGCACCACAGTGCATTGACGATAAATTTTCGAACCTATATGTTACACTTTTCAAATTAATACATCTATCCTTTCATTATTTGAACGCCATTAGAACTTCACAATAATTAGTCAACATTGTTTCCTGATGTAGATATAATAGGTATTGAAATATGTTGATGTATCAATAAATAGTGTTTTTAAATAAAGTGTTTTTCTTATTGTTTATATAATTTTAGTTGCTTGCTTTCCATATTATTTATTATCAACTTATTTTATTATCAGTTGTAGCGTTAATTTAACAGCATACAGATTTTACATCTGTCTGGTATTGCCTCTTCATCTGCAGATCACGTGTGCTGTCAATTTTGTTCGTGGCCTCTCATTTACTTATTCACGCCAAAGGCCGCCGATGGAGCAAACGAGAAGACTTGTAAAATTTTAATCTTGCGCATTATTTGTTCGGGGCAATAAAATGATCCGATGGACGGTAGGTATCGTAAAACTGGAGGGGGGCGCTCTCCCCCCCCATCCCTTCACCTCATCCCCGCGCGTGGCACGCATCTCGTGGTTAGCAGGGCTGTGAAATATCTACCAACATGTAAACTTTATAAGTTCGCGTCCCTTAAACAAATTTCGTTCTAGAATAATCTCATAAAAATAAGTTACCAAACAAATACGTCATATGTATTACGTATTTTATTAAAATATGGTAGGTAAATTTTTTATTTTATTTTAGTATTTACACGATAACTACCTAAAAATATAACTTAAAAAAAACATACATATCTAGTTTGTACCCTCATAGAGTACAATACTAACTAAGCAACCGATTTACTACAAATTAAACTTTAAAATGTTAAAAATAAATGTAACGAAGTTATATTCCTTCCTTTCCTGTAAGGATGAATAAATCAGCATAAATGATTGATCCAGTACTATTGTCGATTAGTGAATAAGATAGCATTTTTTTTATTGTTATTGTGTATAGTTTGTAAAGCTCCATGTTTATTTTTAATTTAATTTAAAAAGCCAAATTATAATAAATATTATTATTGAGTTCTGCTAGTTTGCGTAAGCATTATTATATGTTACAGCTGTTTCGGCGGTTAAGGTAATTTTCAAACAGTGGATAAACCACGTGCAATCAACTTATTCTACTGATTTTAGTTACTTCTTCCTATATCCATGAGTAATTAGGTGGTTTCTATGGAACCGATGTTTATTAATATTCCTTATTCCCAGAGGCACTACCTTATCATTAAAAATTCCCCGTTAATATGTCTAACATCTATGTTTGCTAATTAATTGTTAAGCTTAATTGTCAATTATCCCATTTCTGTAAATGATTATTTGAAATATTCTGTAAGTACCTCTATTTACTCTTTTGTGTTTGGTTATTTTGTCTTGATTTTAGGTTTTTTGAACATATTAAGAAGTGGAGAGAAGATAATTTTCTGTTGGCTATTGATTAAAGTTATATTTAGGTCATTCGTTATTTTATTAATTTCTAATTATTTGAGAAAATTTACTCTAAAACCTTTGGTTTCAATATGCAAAGGTGTTGGCTCGTTATTATACAACGGAACGTAGTTTTCTTTTAATAAATAGGCTGAAAATTTTGAAACTACATTTTTATTTTTATAGCAACGCATATGTTCGATGAATCTAGTTGAAAAAACCTTTCCTGTCTGTCCGATATATGTACAATGGTAGTCTTTATAGTCGCATGATAAGATAGTGCCTCTAAGAATAAGGAATATTAATGTACACCGGTTCCACCAAAACCCTCTAATTACCCATGAATAGAGGAAACGGGTAACTAAAATCAGTTGAATAAGTCAATTTTGCGTGGTTTATCCACTGTTTGAAAATGGCCTTAACCGCCGAAATAGCTATAACATATAATAATGCTTACGCAAACTAGCAGAACTCAATAATAATATTTATTATAATTTGACTTTTTAAATTAAATTAAAAATAAGATAGCAAGTAAGCAGAGTGATGTGATGGTATTCGAAATGAAGGATAAATAATTGAACAAACAGAAGGGTGTGTGTACTTGGAACGTTTGTTTAATAGGTAAGGAAAGGTTAAGAAAAATATTTTAAACTCCAGGGAATAAAAAGAATAGACATAATATTTACAATTAATCCCAAAAACCTTTGAGTAATACACACTAGATGACGTTGAGAATAATCAATTAATTTTATTTCATTTGAAATACTACATAATATATTTTTATTTTTAATATTTGCAAAATCAAAATTGTTTACATTGTTAACGTTGTTTTGAATACATCTAAAAAAAATCTTATAATTTTGTAACATCAAGTAACAATTTAAGTTAGGTATACTAAATTTATTTTTAAATAAAAATTATTTTTTAAAAACTTTAAATTATTATTTTTATTTGTTATGAAAATAGATTCTGTTAAAGAAACAATATAACATATTAAATATGAATTTAATATATTAATTAGAAAGATATACATATAAAATCAATTTCAAATAATGGAACGATTAAATGTATTAATATCAAAAAGGTAACATATAGGTTCGAAAATAGTCGCTAAAAATATTGTCGCTGTAGCATAGTTGGATAATGCACCTTCTCCGGTTAGGAAAGAAATCCAGGTTCGAATCCCGGTGGAGTAACAACAATATTTTTTGATAAAATTGATTTTTATATGTATATCTTTCTAATTAATATATTTAATTCATATTTTAAATATCACAGACCTATGTTCTGAATAATTAAAACTTCACAATAAGAATGTGTTCTCCTAATAATATAACATATGTTTTTGATTATTTGATGACATGATTTATATGTATTGCATTTAATCATTAATAAAACAAAGTTAACAATCTAAAAACTAAAATATATATTTGATTTTACTAGATAACTATAAATAACTGATAATTAAATATCGTAAATGTTTGAATAATAATGTATACATTCGATTCATTATTTTAAAATTCATTCGAAAATTGTATTATTAAATTTTTAAAATTATATATGCACGGTTCAACCCTGTTTATAGGGGAGATGTGCGTATCTACAGAGTGGAATGGGAGGGGAGAGCGGGGCGGTGTGGGATTTCGGGCAAATTGTGCCGGACACTGTCTTATCTCCGCACACTAGGCGGAATATTGATGATTTCAATACACAGTGCACAAGTACGCATGCACGGTCCCACCCGGCGAGCCCCCAGCGCCTCCCGCCTCCACGCCCGGGGGGGTGAGGATTGAAGGGGGCTTGGACGCTGAGCGCTATTTCCATATCTAAATCCTATCTCAGAACGGAGAGTCGAGGGAGAAACGTTGGGCCATTTAGGGGTGCAGAAACAAAAGCGACGTAATTTTTTTTATTTATTTAACCAAATTGAACCTAGCCTGATTCAACCTTGCATGGAATTATATTCATATTTTAATCATAATACTATTACTTAATTAGTCTTGAGAGTATTATTTTAACATTTATTTTTTAAATTACGAATATACAGTATTTATTATAACTTAAAGATTTTTCTTTCTTATCTAATCTAAAAAAAATAGAATAACTTTAATCAAAATATATTATACTATTATAATTCAGATTGTATCAATTATTACTTAAATAAGAGTATTTTATACAACTGTATTTTTGGCATAACTGGTATTTTTTTTAAATAAGATTTACTGTATATAATCATATTTTCACCATAAATCTTAACCTATAAAGGTAGAATATATTGATTTAAGTTTGTTATGATGATAAACATATATTACGGATGAAATATATTTTTATATTCCATTAAAATTTAATAATATTGTATATAAAATACATCATTTTCCATCAATTAATACAATTAAGTGGTTATTATAAACAAAGTTAAATAATCTATAAAAAAAAATTAAACATAATAAATAAAAGTTCAATTTTCAAATATTAAAAATAATTACAATTAAATAATAAATCTAACCAACTATAAACAGTGAAAAAGTAGATAAAATAACAACTCTTTGTTTGAAGAATTTTGTAAATTATTTTTATGAAAGTAGCCCTTATTGTTCCGGACTTAAATGCTGAACCTTAAAATCTGGTCCAGATGGGGGGATGCTGAAGGAGAATGGACATTGTCCGAGATGTCACCTCCCGCTCGTAGGGAAATTCGATATTTTCGCCCGTTTGCACTGTGCTTAAAAACAGGGGAAGAATGTTTAAAATAAGGGAGCGAGGACGTACGAAATTCTGAATCTTATTTTGAAAATATTATTTTCAGCATGTTCTAAGCTAATTTCGCCCTCCGTACACACAACCCTTATTTGTAAAATAAACTGTTATATATTTTTAAGGAAAAAAAAAAGTTATTTATTGTACCTGCGTTTTAAGTATACAATTCTATATTTTTGGATTAACGCAACTTAAATTCTATTTTAAATCCCAAAGTTCACCTCTCGAAATCCATTATCCAACCACTTCGTTTACGAATCCACTTTCACGCTCAAATATTATTTTAAAATGTATTTTTAGGTAATTTTACATATTGTACACGTTCGTATATAAATTTAAACCAAATTTATAAATTTAAATGGCAATCCATCGTTATAACGCACCAGTTATAACAATGGATCGCCATTATCGTGTAGAAAATTTATATATTTGATAGAAATTGGTACAACGGTTTTAACATTTTGCTTATAACGACATTCTTCATATCATTATAACCTTTTCTTTATTTATGTACCAAGTAGCTTAGTTAGAAGCAATTTGGAAAGAAATTCGACGATTTGGGCCCTATTTTGTAAAGTTATTTTTTATTCAAAAACAGAAATGATTCAACATTAATTTTTAAGATTTCTAAATGTTAAGCTATCTATTGAATACTTGAATATTTTTATAAACCGTTAAATATTTTTATACATAATAGTAAATGGCAAGTTAGACTTCCTCGAATTGACTAACCGTTTTCTTAGTCAATTTTTTAAAAGTAATATATACTTATATTAACTCACCAATATGTTATAAACTTCACAAGTTCGGGAACGCATTCAATATTGTTGATATTTTCTTAGCTTTAATATTATATAATTGCCTAAATGTCTGATAGTATATTGAGACAATGGTGTAATTTCGTAGGACATATGAGCCTTTCTGTGGTTTTTATTTAGTATTTGAAAATATATGTTGTGTAAAGTTAACTTCAGTTATCAGTGTCTATTAAATTCAGTGAAATGAGATTAAGATTAATAAAATTACCAAAAATGTGTCGTAAACATTGTATTGGTAATTGGATCGTATTTACATACGCGTATATACTGTGCGTATATATTAATATATAATGTAGGATTATTAATGTAAAATCCTATTTGGGCGTTGATAAATGAATAAAATAATAAATTAATATCTAAACGTTCGAAATATACCCACAAACTTATATAATCGGCTTATTGAATTATCGCCCACATTTTTCATTATGATTTGTGTACTGCTTGGTCTAGTGGAAGAAAACTAGTAATTTAACTCAATAATAAGGTTTTCATTAATTTAAAAAAAGTATATACTGATATGATATGTTAATTTTTAAGTTTCTCTGTGCATAAAACTGAAACAATATAATACTGAAACAATAGCCAAATATTATCAAATATTATTTTTAATGTTTTAAGCAATTAATTTTTTGATTAAACATTTAAAAAATGCTAAATAAAGTTGTATATTTTATTATTGTTTAAAACCAACCAGTTTCTGAACAACGTCGGTTAGTACTGATTTTAGTTTGTCCTTACAAAGGAACAGACATTGATCCGAAGCCGGTTGGTTTTAAACATTATTGGTTTATGCATTATTTTTTTAATTCAAGTTGTAAAAATATTTTTAAAATTGTACCGAAAACAAAAAATATACATATTTATCGTATTTTCAGTTATTGTGAGATACTGTCAGACTTTTTAAAAAAAAATTCTATATTTCTAAATAGTTATTTTATTAATTATTTAATAGAAAGTTTATTTGCCATGTTATTTATACATAAATTTATCAAATGTATCAAACCGTATGTATACGTTTGTTTTTCAATTTCCTCTTTATAATCTAGGTATTTTAATACTACATCTACGACCTACAAAAATACTTATATTTGTCCCTAAAATCTGAGATTATATTATTCTAGACTATTTTAATAAACTTTTGATCGTGGTTAGCATATTTTTTTTTTTTTTTTTTGGTAACTTGTAATAAAAATATGTAAAATAAAGCTATAAAATTTATACAAAATGATAAAATAAATATTAAAATACCGCTTAGGTCGAATAGTTATACGGTGATGTATTTTTAAATGAGTACATTCTTTGTCGCTGGTAAAAATTTAAAAAAGCAAAAATTGTGATCTAAACCTTTTATCTCTATGTCATATCAACTTTAATGAAATCACGTTTTTATTGTGGAGTTGTAATTTCATAACATAGTTCTTTGGTATTTAAAATAAATTGGATTAATCACTGAAATGAATAAACTTAATCTTAAATAAAATGTATTTGAAAATCCTAACGTCACCTAGCATGTATTACTCGAAGGTTTTTGAAATTAATTGCAAATAAAAAGTTGACAGTTTTATATTTAAAGTCTATATTATTCGTAAGTTTAATTGGTTAACATTATGTAATAGTAAAGTTCCGGGTTTGAGTCCCGATGGTAACCACATATTTTTCTATATATTGCTTTGTTCTAAATATGAATTAAATATATTAATTATAAAGATATACATATAAAATCAATTTAATCGAAAAATATTGTTGTTGCGCCACCGGGATTCGAACCTGGATCTCTTTCCTAACCGGGGAAGGTGCTTTATCCAACTATGCTACAGCGACAACATTTTTAGCGACAATTTTCGACCCTATATGTTACCTTTTTTTTGATATTAATACATTTAATCGTTCCATCATTTGACAGTAAAAAAAAAGATAACATATAGGGTCGAAAATTGTCGCTAAAAATGTTGTCGCTGTAGCTTAGTTGGATAAAGCACCTTCCCCGGTTAGGAAAGAGATCCAGGTTCGAATCCCGGTGGCGCAACAACAATATTTTTCGATAAAATTGATTTTATATGTATATCTTTATAATGAATATATTTAATTCATATTTAAAATATCACAGACCTATGTTCTGAATAATTACAACTTCACAATAAGAATGTGTTCTCCTAAAAATTGCTTTGTTCTGTTTATTTTTTTAAATAATTCATCTAATCTGTTTTAAATTTTTATAGTGATTATTATTTGTTTAATATTTGTTTTAAATGTCTGTTACGAATATTATTATATATATTGTATAACGTGGTAAGAATAGTTTTATACTAATATGTAAATAAAATGTTTTAAGTCCACTATACACCGTTGTGAAAATGACTAAGCAAGGAAAGTAACAAAGAAAAAAACTAAAGTGGAAAGAAAATGTAAAATAACTAAAAATTGCAGCTTGAATATCAGAATTAACGTAGCACGCCCATCTTATGACGGGTAAAATTAACGATCTTTCACATTGCCGAACAAACTAAATACGGTCATTTATATTATTAAAATAGTCGATACAGTGCTTGTAAAAAAATACGCTTACAAATTACTGTTCACAATAGATGGGTACAGAGAACATAATAATATCAAGTTTTTTAAATACGAGAAAAATTATAATTTAGAAAATTATTTTTAACCACTTAATTCGTATTTCAAAATAAATTGACTCTTCACTCCAATATTTTTGTATCAGTTTCTTTTTAAATTTTCTTGCAAATAAGGCGTTAATACAAAGCTAGGTTTTTATTTATATTCAATTACCATGAAAACTATTATATACCATCTTAGTATCTAATTTGGTAGGTCTTAGATATATAATACGTAATATAACGAGTTTTGGTTAATATTAATTTCATTAAAATGTACCATCATCTATCAAATTCTATGATTTCATTATTAGGTGCTGAATAGAAAACTATTTATCTTCATTATTAAAATAGTTGCTGTAATACATAATACTAGCGGTCACAACCCGACGCTGTCCGGGATTCAGATTTACTTATAAATTAAAATAGAGATTCAGGCAAGTAAGGCAATTTTACTCAGAACCCTAGAGTGCAACTGGACAAAATGTACATTCGTGAGGGAAAAAAGTTGTGTTTTACGCAGGTCCTAAAGATTAACTTGGTTCTCATTCACTATAACCAGAAACACAATTGTATCGGGGTGAGGGGATGGGTTGGCCAAGGGAAGGAGAGGGTATCTACACTTTGTACAGGGCCTTACAGAGTAACCAAGCATAATTTGGAACTCTAGGACGCAAATTATATAGGCACCAACCTGCTTCCGCTTCGTCACCCTATTTTCTCTCCCTCCACCCTCTCCTCAATATATTAATATGTTTTATACTGAATGCCAAATTTTATGTAGTTACTCTTTAAAAACCTGCACAATACATAGGCCTTTCTCTGGCTACCCAACCTCTCCCCCCCCCCCCCGATGTATACATCCAATGTATTAAATTGAATGCCATTCAAGTTGCATTCTAGGGTGCTGAGGAAATTATAATCATTCCTCCAAATATTTCACCTTCTACCTGATATGACCCTTAACCAAATTTTGCATACATCGTTATTATTTAGAGCCTGCGCAAAATAAAGGAACCCAGCCCCCCCACTCCCAAACCAGTATTTTAAATTTTAGTTAAATTGTTGGTAACGCCGAGTAGTAGTATACAGGGTAGTCTACAATATTTTACGGGTGTATACCTGACTACATTATGATTCGGAAATGTACAAGCAAATTCTGCACAAATCTTTGTTGGAAATTTTTACAAAATCATGTTAACATGTCTGCGTACTTCAAAATAAATATAATATTTGCAAAATTTATCTATTATTAATCTACATCTTTGCATAAGGTCCTATATTATGTAACAAAAAGTAGTTTAGCCACTAGAAATTTGATGACTTTTAAATTATTGTAAAATATATCTTTTAGAACAATTTAAATGTATTAATTAGAAAGATTAGTACATAGAAAGACAATTTATCGAAAAAATATTTTTGTTGCTACCGAGGTTCACATTTAATTTATATTTTTAAAAAATCACAGACCTATGTAATGTAGAAATGTAACTTCACAATAAGAATATGTTCTTAAAAAAAATATATTTCAATTAATCAAAATAATTGCAAAATTACGATTTTTTAATCGAAATTTATGACATGGATGAGATTAGGCACATATTTCTTGAATATTTACGACTCGTAATTTAGTCAAATGTCCACCCATAAAATATTGTGTACTAGGTCTGTTCCACCCAGTATACTAACGTAAGTACATGTTTTTTCCAAAAATTGATCGCGCATTCTCCCAATTTATCCATTAAAGTATTTCTAAACTAAATAATTTATTTAAAAACGTTTCAGCAATCTAAAATTTTGATTCGGGTTGGCAAATAGGTCAAACAATGTACAATGGACGACCACGGAGCTGACGCTGTGTGTTATTAGATTATCGCCTAACTATTTTGCCAGAGAGGCGTACGGATTCGGTTCGTTCCACAAGTCGATATTCAAAACCAGCGGGCAGTTCGGGGGGTTCCCCGGGGGCGAGGGTGGGCGGAGGGGGCGACTAGGGGAGGCAGGGGCAAGTTGCCGACGCAGTCCTCCGATAGTGGTCCACGAAGCAGGGGATCGATCGAAGGACATGCGTGTGAAGGACGGCCTGCCCTCGGGCCAACGCACGGGGGATGGGGAGGTTCCGTTTTCGAAAATTCGCGCGACCCGCGGTTCCGGAAGTGAGGAACGCGCGAGACGGGACAACCGAGCGGCCACATTCCGGAGTTCGCAGCAGAGCTCTTGACCGACTGAAAGATTTACGACGCACAACGAGATGCACAACACAAATGAAGAAATTGTATATTTTTTTATGAATCATTTACCATAAATACTTTTTGATTATTAACGTATTGAAATGTTGTGAAAAATGGTTTGACATTTTGTCTTTAAAAGCTGATCATTACGAGTAGGATATTTAAAAAAATTGTTTTACAAATATTACTGTTTCAATTTATATTTTCAATTGACATATTTATTTACTATTTTGAAAAAAATGTAACTTCAGAACAAAAAGCTCATGAAAATAATTTGACACATTTTTTCAATGAAATGTATGAATTGCCAATTTTATTTTCAATTTGCGACGTACAGAGCATTTTAATATTTATACCGTTTATACAGCAGGAATGTATGTTTTGAAAATCAAAATGGTTTTGAAAGAATCGAGTATAGATCTCGGCACCTCTCAGATGCTAAGCGAGCGCTCTACCATCTTCGTATTTCCCCATTTGAATGTGGTGTAAAATTATCACATAAGTATATTTATGTAAATTATCACATAAATATTATGCACTGTTATATATATTATACATATTGTATTATTTTACATTATAATAGTTGATATAGAATATTAATAAAGAGCTTAAGATATTTTTAAATGGCTATTTTTACAATCGTATTTGTGTTTCTATTGTGTAGTGGTAAATATCCCAGCCTGTCATGCGCCATTTGTTAATTTAATTGAATGAATGCATACTCTGTGCAGTAGTTGTATAACACATGTGTCTGGCACGTGTAATGAGTTTTTATGTCCACCAAGACTGACCAATGTTAATATTATATATAATTGTTTAGAATTTTAGTAGATGAAATATTGCAACACTATTAATGTAACTAAAACAATATTTATAAAGGTTTTCTGTAATTTAAATGGGAACGAATTAATGAATATCTGTTACATCGTATACTTATATATTACAATACTTACAATTTCTACAACATCTAGCCAACAATATTTCTCTAACTTTTTTTACTTGCTGCCAATAAAATATTGTTAAGATAAAGATGTTTTAATTTCGGTTTAAACATGAAAATTTGGTTAATAAATTAATGAAAATACCTTGTTAGTTATCAAATGCATAAAATGTTTTGAAAGTCACAAATACATGGACGCATACGAAGACGTACCGATAAATATGGTTCAGGGTCAAAAGAGGATAAATTTTTGGTAACGAACGTTAATTCTTTATAAAGTGTCAAAACATTCGGGGAATTTGGGGAAATGTTTTAATGTTTGTATTGGAAAAAAATACTTTACATATATGTATATACGTTCTTGGTCAACGTTATTACGTATAACTGTACGTATGTTATAATTAAGTTAATAAACACATATTGTTGCTATACATACTCCTATACTTAGAACATAAAAGCTAACTAAGTAAATTAATTAGTAATGTATTTGTACGTATAGTTTTGTTTCTATCTATGCTTTTATTTTTTAATTTCAGTATATATTGTTTCCTGAAGAAGATATCATAGATATCGAAACAAGTAGAATAATCAATAAATAGTAGTTTAAACAAAGTATTTAGTCTAATTATTAATTAGTAATGAATTAAGTGCCATAGTAGAATTAATTATTCTAATCATTTTTTTTCATTTGAAATTGAAAAATTATAAAATAAAAGAATTCAAATTTGAATTAATCCAAATAAACTTTTTTTCTTAAAATTTCTTATTATATGTAAATGTGAAACTACCCTATTTTGTATTTAAAAGCATGAACAGTATTTTACAAACAAATTAGGGGTGTTTTTACTGCTAACCTACACTTGTACAAATATATTGTAAAGAGATAACAAATTTTACGATTACAAATATGTCAAATTTCCTATTGGTTTGGCGTATAATAAGAAAACTAAATTATATTATAGTATTTGCAATATTTTTTTAAAAACTGTTAATTTAAATACAAATAAATTATATGAAGTATGCTCGAGATCATGAATCAGTCGATTACTCTAAATTATGTAGTATTATTTTTGTAAATAAATCACGTCATTGGCTAGGAAGGAACCAAACTCCGCCGAAGAAATTGAAAAATTAACATTCAAAACTTTGGAGCTCAATTTATCAGTTGAATGTAAATAACAGATGTCACTTTGTTCTTCCAAGAGATATGTAGAGTAAATAGTGAGCTTTTTTATATATAATACTTAATATTATATTGGTATTCTTAAAGTCCAACATTTTAGTAATTTATTTATTATACAAAACGTGAGTATTTCTATGATGGAAAATAGAGAATAAATTAATTGTTAAAATCAAAATATGTTCATTAAGCCACTAAACTTCACCGAATAAATCTTAAATGAATGTTTAAATCTTTGATATTCTATATCTTTATTTGACATACATAAATGTCAGATGATACCTTTTTGTTTTAAGTACTTGATACATAATTTGAATCATATCGGGCAAAACTTAGTTTTACACTTTAAAAGTAAACTACTCGTGTTATTTTAAGCTTAGACCCTCCAAGTTTCTAGATCAACACTCTCATTGACCGTGCAGCGGCGAACTATTTCGTGAAATAATTTAAATTTCGCGAGGCCCTTAAATTGGATCCTTACTCCACCCCCCTCCCCCCCTGCGCGGGGGCTGACCGCCGCTCTGCCTGTCCCGGTGGGGAGGGGTGGCGGCGGCCGGATGGTAGCTCGGGGGTGGCCACCGCCAGCCGCATCCCCCGATGTGTACACCTACAGTCACCTACATGTTTACGTATTCATATTCGTCGGTCGGAACCTGGCCCACCCTACCCTCACCCCGCCGGGCCGCTCTTTACACAACCCCTCGGAGGCAGTGCGAAGGGGAAGACGGGATAAAATTTGCGCAGTCGGAAGAAGGCGAAAGTGGACCTTTCGAAATGTAACTGTGCCGTGAACGTGGCGACACCAAACTCATTAATAGTTAAATTAATTTATTTGTAAATAAAATTTCGAATCAAATATTTAAACACCTACCACTAAATATTAGACCGGCATTTTATACAAATAATAATATAGAAAAATAACTCATGAAAAAATTTATATGATTAATGTTATAATTACGTTTTTCTATATTATTAAAACAGGTCGAAATAGATTCAAAGAATAAAAACATAAGATTCAAAGAGAATTTGAGATGTTTAAATAGTAATGGTTTTTCAGAATTCCCAATCATCATTTATGATCATACTTTTGATAAAAATTTGGGATTGTTTGTTTTACATTGAAATAATCTTGGCCTTAAATTGAATAATTTAGAATCATTAGAAATAAATAAAGCATGTAAAATTAACCAAAAGATTATAAAAAACCAACTAAATTTAAGCACTAACTCCTATTCTAAAAAAATTTCCTTAATTTTTTTAAAATAATTTTGTTTCATCAAGGCAATTTTCACATTCTTCATCATAGTAACAATTTAAGCTAAGTACTAGATTTATTTTATAAATAATTATTATTTTAATTTTTAAAAAATATTTTATAAAAACATTAGAACAACGTGACATATATATTTTTGGTTAGTTAATTTGACATCTGAAGAAGGAAACGGTATTTTCAAAAATCGGTTGGTGTTTTAAATTACTCATAAAGTGGTTACTATAAACAAAGTTAAATAATATATAAATAAAATGAACATAATAAACCATAACTTTCTGCATGTTTTATCAGTAAAAATGATTCAGTAAATACTATTGATCACAAGTGAAGTCCTCAGTAAAATCTGTCATTGTGCAGTAAATGAGCAACAGAGGAGAGAAATAACCTGGATTGGTTTTGTTCAACTTAATATAACTTATTTTTCCATTCGAGTCTACTTCCTAATGAGCCTCATTCTTAAGTACAATTTTATTCAATCTTAACCCTTTTCTTATTTATGCCAAAAACCTTTCAGTGCATTGCCCACGTAAGCAGATGACTTGAATTGCGTGTATACCGTGGCAAAACAGTTATTATTTTTTTAATACTTTATTTTATGTTTATATTGTCAATTGTTTATACAATTATTTTTTATTAATGTTGAATATATCTAAAAATACTGTATCTATTTAACCTACAACCCGTCCTAACAGATTGCGTATTGTGAGAGTCACTCGAATGGAGTTTGTGGAATGTTTAAGATGATTCTGAGAGTCCTAATCCTCCTCAGATTCTCAAGTGTGTGTATGAACGTCGCAGTGTATATAAATGTGTTTTAGCTAGAGCAGGTTGATGAAATTAAACAGGACTTACAATCGTTTGGCGTTTATTATCGAATGACGCAAAAAACAAAATTACACTGTTTAAAAGCTAAATTGTATGTGACAGTTTGTGACTAGCGAAGCTCATTAGAGGTGGTGGAAAAGTGCTCGCTTCACCTGGTTTCTCTCATCTTGGGTAACGTCTTGCAGAAAAGGAGCACAATGACAATTCGTGAAAGAATAATTACATTGAACAGAAGACTACACAAGGTAAGTCACCAAAACGGGTCATGGTACTCAGTCATAAGAGATCGACGGAGAACAAAATTTCGATCAATATTTTTTGTATCACATGCCTTCGCTTTTCTAAGTGTGGCTGCCACTTTTGCAATTGGTGTAAGTTGATTACAATCGTAAGTGAATATGCAGAGGCGTTAGAAAAGTATACTGACTAATCTTGTCATAATTAAATTTATTTTACGTATTCATCAACACTTAATTATTATTATTAATATTTATTGTTGTGTACTCAGATACTGATACTGATATTAACAAGTCTAATTTTTTTATTAAATGTATGTAAACATTAAAATAATGCAATCAAAATGTAGTACAATTATCAGTAAAAAAATTAAGAGTGATTTCTTATAAATAGATGAGGAAAAAGTGACCAAAAAAATCGAAGGAAGAAAAGTGATGCATGATGGTATAAAGGAACTTGTGAAATAAAAAAAGAATACGTGGCGCTATCTGTTGACAGTAAATGGGGATGAATACACGAGAGCAAAAGACCTGTACAATGCCTGTAAGAAAAAAGTTAAATCTGGTGTGAAAGAAAGGAAAGAGTGGCTGAAAAGAGAAGAAGGGGTGAAAATGACTGAGAATTTTCAGGATAATATAAAATTCTTCTGGTAGGCGGTCATAAATCCCGATGTGGTGCTGAAAGCAGTAGTATGAAAGCTATTGAGTCAGTAAATGGAGAGATGTTAACGAATGAAGATGAAATAAAAGATAGATGCATGAAATATTTCTAGGAAACGTATGACAATGTAGAGAATTCAAATGAGGAAGCACCTGAGAGGCTCTCTGGGGTAATTATGAATTAGGAAAACAATATAAATGCAATAAGTATGGAGGAAATAAAGTGTGCAATAAAACATATGGAGAATGGTAAGGCTGTGGGGTATAATAACGTTGCTGCAGAGTATATCAAGGCTGGTGCCCATTAGTTATTTTGTGGCTTCATACGCTCTTTAATCAATGTTTTAAAGAGAGTCATACCCCGTTAGATTGGAGGAGGGTTGTCATTATGCCTCTTTACAAAGGCAAAGGGTCGAAAATGGAATGTAGTAACTATAGAGCTATAAGTCTACTGAGCTCTGTCGGTGAACTATATGGAAGAATTTTAATAGAAAGAGCAAGAATGGTGACGAAAGAAAAAGTATAGAACGTGCAAGGGGCATTTTCGGGTGGAATATGATGCATGGATCACATCTTTTCTCTACGAGTGATGACGGAAAAGTTTTTGGCGAAAAATCAAAAACTTTTTTGTGCCTTCGTAGATCTACAGAAGGCGTATGATAGAGTTATACGAGAAAGGTTATGGAATATACTCTCTGATTACGGGGTAAATAGTAAACTTATATCAAGAATTAATAGATATGATTGACATAAACTCACTCCAGTCCTTTGTAACATCAGACTCAAAATCATGCTAAATATATTTTAATGACAACGAGAACCTTAAAATATTTAATCAAAACATAAGATCAATCAATAGAAATTTTGATACTTAAAATAATGCTTTATAGTCTCTTCATTAGCTTCCACGTAATAATTTTAACCGAGTGTTGGCTCACTGAATCATACACACCAAAAAATCTCAAGCACTATACTCATTATAACACTCGTCCAAAAACTATGGAATTGTTGTTTATATTAAAAATGAACTTCATTATTCAGGACGCTAACAGCTTACGAGTAAATTATAGCAATGATACATGTATTCTGGCAATTTACCGCTCCCCATCAGTATATAATATTTCACCGTTTCTAAAGTCGCTAAATGACTACTCAAAAAATATTGTATTAATCGGTGACATGAACATTAACATCATGACCAATGGTCATCCGCAAAGGCTTGATTATATTAATGTGTTAGCTTACCACGGGTTTATTAGCACCATTAATAGTCCTACGAGAGTTATAAACGACTCTAAATCCTGCATCAACCACATTATGTTCAAAAATAAGAACTGTATCAAATCGGTTGTATATGAATCAACAATGACTGATCACTACTCTATTATGCTCTCATTGCTCACTGTTCATAATAACAACTTCAAGGCGGAACATCAGCATTCAACTACGAAAATAAACTATGAAAACATAAAACTGTCATTGGAAACCGTGAATTGGAACAACCTTTACCTTATCACTAACTCTGAAAATGCATGGAATTACTTCATAGAACATATATAAAATGCAATTAACAAACATAAAACTACAATTTACAAACACATCCCATTTAGTAAAAAAAACCCTAAAACCATGGATTACGCAAAATATTATTAAGTCTATAAAAAAAAGAAACATATTACGCGAAAAAACACGTAACAACCTTTATGACATTACTTTGCATATGTTTTACAAAAGATACAGAAACATATGTACACTAAAAATTAAAAAAGTCAAAGAACTTTACTATAAACAAAAAATTATCGATACCAATGGAGACTCTTTTAAGAGAGGCAACTAACGCCGATAAACAAAAAGAGACGGTCCTTAATCAACTTGACATAGAAGATAAACCAATCTACTTCAAAAATAGCCCTGACCAAATTGTCAATCATGCAAACTATTTCTTCACTAATATTGGATCTAATTTAGCCAAAAAAATCCCCTCTTCTCTGCTTAATATTAGATCTGAAAATCACAATCTAAACCAGGCTATTATTTACAAATTTTCTTTCACAAACGTAGATAAAACTGTTATCAAAAATATAATTTAATCGCTAAAAAATAGTAATGCTGCTGGTACAGATGGTATTATGGTTAATATATTTAAAATAATGTATGTGCAACTGCTAACCCCCTTGCATTATCTTATTAACCTCAGTCTAAAACTCGCACACTTCCCCACTAAATTAAAACAAGAATTAATTATCCCAATCCACAAAGCAGGAAGTAAAAGAGACATCAATAACTATAGACCAATTACGTTACTTAATTCCCTTTCTAAAATATTAGAGAAAATTATAAAAATTCAACTCGTAAAATACCTCGAGAGTAATAAAATTATTTCTAAAAACCAGTTCGGCTTTAGGGCAAATATGGGTACAACTGAAGCTATTGCCTGTGTCACGGATTTCATTACTAACAATATGGATAAAAGACATAAATGTATATCCATTTTTTTTGATCTCGCCAAGGCCTTTGATACAATTTCGCATTCGAGTCTAATCGAAAAACTAAAAAAAATTGGTATCTTAGGCAAAGAACTTGATATGTTTAAAAGTTACATCACAGACAGGAATCAACGACTTCGTATTAAAGAAATTTCAAGCAATCCTCTTTCCACTTACTTCGGGATCCCACAGGGTAGCATATTAGGTCCAATACTATTCTTAATATATATTAATGACCTATGCAATATCTCTTTTAACATCTCATTTTTTGCGGATGGCACTGTTCTTCAATTCCAAGCTGATACATGGTCAGCAGTATTTAAAAAATCCGAGAAAGGTATAAGTATTATTAAAAAATGGCTCGACCTGAACACTTTAACACTTAATACCAATAATACTAAATACCTAACTTCGAGCATAAAAAAAAAATGTGACGAAATTTTTGATAAATTTGATGTCTTTGATATTAGACAAATATACGCTAATACTACTCTCAAATACATATATAAATACAAACAGACACATTTTAAAACAATTCAAAACATAATTTCCACACGGACAAATACAAATAACCTACAAACCCCAAGAGCACATACTACATTTGGTCAAAGGAACTACAAATTTTAATAGAATGCTAAAAGACTTAAATCAATTGAATTATCCCAAGAACATGAAACTGTATATTAAAACTTGGATTCGTAATATGGGTAGAGCCAGTATTGGTGCACTCATCTAAACATATTGACTCATATCTATATTAATTATTGCTAAAAATTTAGTCCATTTTAAAATTGTTCTTCATATACACCTTTTATATAGTAATAAATGTAATTCTATCAACTTGTGATTCTAATTAATTGGACAATTGCTTGTAAACTATGCCCGTCTCGACACAGAATTTCTCTAGAGATACGGGCACAGTCCAAACAGATTTGTACATAGTATTATATAGTTACTAATAAAATAATATAAATAATTACACGCAATCGCATCCCTATACGAAGGAAGTTCTGCGTGTGTAAGAATCAATGGAGCACTCATACCATGGTTTGACATTACAAAGGGTGTCGAGCAGGGTTGTGTAATGTCTCCATGGATGTTCAACTTGTATATGGATAAATGTGTAAAAGAACTGGAATGTATGATTGTAGGAGCAAAAATGGGCGTTTGATTGTATGCTGTTTATTGTACGCCGATGATGCAGTACTAATGGCGAATAATGAACAAGAACTACAGAATCTGGTGAGTAGAATGTACGATGTATGCAAGAAAAGCAACCTCATGATGAATGTTAACAAGTCGAAAGTGAATGTATTCGAGAAGGAAGAAAGCAAGAAACCGTGCAAAATACTTGTAGATAATGAATGTTTGGAACAAGTAGATGAGTTTGTATATTTGGGAAGTATGTTTGATAGAAACGGAAAGGCTGAGAATGATATCGAAAAGAGGGTGACTGCAGGAAATAAAGTAAACGCCGCATTGAATGGAATTATATCTAACGAGAATATGTCAACCGAGGTAAGACTAGCGGTACACAATGGAATCCTGGTACCGACACTGATGTATGGAAATGAGGCCTGGAGCCGGCAGAAAAGGAACGAAATTAGGCTGAATTCAGTGGAAATGAGATCACTTAGGCGTATATGTGGCAAATCTATTTAAGACAGAGTAAAGAATGAAGAAATAAGGAAAGAATGTAAAGCTGATGTTAGTATAGTGAGTAAGATTAAGAAAGGATCACTTAGGTGGTTTGGTCATATGGAACGGATGAATGAGGAGAGAATGGTAAGAAAGATATATGACGCAAGTGTTGATGGCACCAAAAATAGAGAACGTCCGCGGAAGATTTGGCACGACCAGGTAAACCAGTTAATGGAGGATGGTTTTGTTAGAAGCCTCAACAATCGGCGAGCTTGTATGAGAATATGTATGAATGTGGATAAGGCGAGAATTGTGTGTCAGGACAGAAGAGTATGGCGCTCTATCCTCTCTGCTTACCCCCGCGGGGAAACGGCGTGATCTGAATAATTACAACTTCACAATAAGAATGTATTCTCCTAATAATTAAGTTGTATCAATGTGTACAAAATTTAATAAAAAAAAAGAATTGATAATTCTGGCGTCTGCTATCAGATTACTCAAAGGTATTTGAGATTCTGTAAAAATAATGTAGATGGCTCTTTCAAATAATGGAACGATTAAATGTATTAAAATCAAAAAGGTAACATATAGGTTAAAAAAAATTTCGCTAAAAATATTGTCGCTGTAGCATAATTGGATAATACATCTCTTCCCCGGTTTGGAAAGAGATCCAGGTTCGAATCCCGGTGACGCAACAACAATATTTTTCGATAAAATTGATTTTATATGTATATTTTTCTAATTAATACATTTCTTATTCAACGATTTTTTATGTAGAATTAAACGAATGGACGGTACATTTTTAAGGGTAGGTTTCGATGTACGTACTCTGCACGACATTTGTGCAAAGATGATTGTCACCCCTCTAAAATATCTTCACCTATACAACTATGCAAACATGCCTGTATACGTTATTTTAATATAATAATGAACGGGGGGTTAAATTGTATATTGCAGTTTTAATACTTTATCCGATAACAAATTTAAATACATACAGAAATAAATCAGTCGAACCATATATACAGCTTTACCGATTAAGCTGCAATAACCTTCATAGGGTTTGCCTTATTTCATCTACGCGAGATATATATATATTTATATGTCCTTTGGAAGCAACCATATTATTTAATAACAATGTTTCTTAAAAACCTTTGAATAGAACATGCTAGATGACTTCCAGGCAATATTATTAATAGAAAACATTTAACTTAACTAATTATATTGATATAATTATAATGAAATCGAATTTTATTAGTGCAGTTACAATTTTTAGAACATATTTTCGTAAAAATTAATATAATTTAGATAAATCATATAACGTTTTTTATATACTCGTTAAGAAATCCTTATGAATGACGTTTTGTTCGGCAAAAAGTAGAAAAAAATTTATACGCATAAAGTCAGTTAGTTTTTATGGAAATTACTCATGTTAATATATACTTTTTTGCATTTTCTTTAGAATCTGAATAGTTTTTCAGTGAAATGTATGTAAATATATTAACATATTTCAAAGCTTTGGTCGGAGTCGTAAAATTAATTCATTTTGAATGAGTGATTTCATTTTCAGTGTACCATAATATCAGGCTAACAAAAACGGAACAAAATATTTTATATAGAATCAGTATCAGAGTAATCACACAGCGCTTTTAGCTTTCCATTAGTAAAAAAAATGTCCAATAAACCATAAATGAACATTATTATTATTCTCATTCAGTTCGATTAAAAACAACGTATTATAATTAATTGAAATTTATTCATAATCTGAGGTACGACGATAACTATAAATGTCTGCGTCAAGCAGATTATAAGATTGTGAACAGAATCCGTGGTGGATGTGGATGACTTAAAAACTACAGACGTATTTTTATCTTCTTGAACGATTTTCAGTTTTGTTACAATTTTATTCTTTCTTCGAGTACTATCCGAACAGATGTTTGCTATCATGTTGGCCCTTTGGACTTTGTTTACAGGTATAGGAAGAGAGATGAACATCGGAAGAATCGCAACCCTTAGTTATTATATAGCAACAGAATCTTGAGAATATCAAAATCACCTAGAATTCAAGAAATTGAAATATACATTGAGAGCCTTCAACTTGCTATAATTGACTTAATAAATTATGATAATATCTCAACTGAAGTAGAAACAATAAGCATAGTAGATAATAACTTTTACCAATTAATTAACAAACATTATTAAACATATTACATTTGAACATAAGAAGCATTAATAAAAACTTTGATGAGTTACTAACTTTAATACACAGCATTAATACATATTTACATATAATAGTATTGGTGTTAGCGGAAAAATTTCCATCAACCATCAGGGTGAGGTAAGTGGGAGGGGGTATTGTTTGACGAGCGCGATTTGCGAGAGTTCGCGGTTGAGCAATATTTAAAGTGCGTTGATTCGTTGGTTCGTGCACGTAGCGCTTTTTGTACTCATTTTAATATTCGACGAGTAAGTGATGAGCCGAGCACGCAATCTATCTGGTGTCGAGATCAAAAGTTCAGACAAGAAGGGACAATGGTTAACCAAACTCCTCCGGGACCATCAACGTCAGCAGCGATGCCAGAACACGTGGCTCAAGTTCGACGTGAAATTATGCGCAATCCGCGTAAATTGATAAGGAAGATTGCAGCCTTTACTGAAAAAAAACTCAACAATGCACGTTATTTTGAAAAAGAAACTACCCATACAAACTGCAATTGGTTTCTCAATGAAAATAACTTTCTAATAAAAAATCTTTACGTGAAACCTTAGCGAGAACGATTATGGAACTTTTTGGAACAGCACGAATGCTTGGAAACACATTGTTTACTGACAAAGCATATTTTCATATTAATGAATATAATATGAGATACTGGTGCCCCGACAATCCAAGGGAACGCCATCAAAAACGTTTGCATTGTCCATAAACGACAGTGTGGTGTACAATTTCTGCCGGAGGGATAATTAGCCCTTAATTTTTTAACCAGCGACAGAGAGTCACTGTTGACATGTATTTCCGAACGATCGACGAGTTCGCAGTTAGTACCGCAACTGCAGCTGTTTCTTAGGTTCAACAACAGAACACAATTTCAGCAAGACAGAGTTTCAATAGAAAAGCTGAGGGGAATTTTTCCCAATAAATTAATCAGCAAGTACGGAGACATACCCTGGGCACCATGGTCACCGGATCTTACACCGTGCGACTTTTTTGTGTAGGGATACCTTAAGTTGATAGTTTAAAGCGACAATCCTTGAACAATTCATGCTCTACAAGAAAATATCCGCCGTGTAGTGCTGCCATTGAGTCCGATTGCAAAAGTACATTGAGAGAAGTGGACGGTATTTAGACGATATTGTTTATGAAACGTAAAATAACCATTGTATAACATTATAGCTTTTTTTAAAATTTATATTAAACTTGAAAAAATTTCCTCTGGACACCTTATACTAACCAAAATTTGGCTCATTAATTACATTCTGACTACACTGCTTGTTCTGCAAACACTTTTCACAATCTTGTCGTGCATTAATACGTATACAAGAATCAAAAAAAAATCTAAAACATGTTTAGAACATATATGGTGTAAACTAGACAGCAATCTTCATCTGAAACCATCTATACTGGATACAAAAATTACTGAAAATTTCCCTGATGGTCTATTAATAGATGTTAAATCAACAAAAAAAAAATAAACCCTGTACAAATTAAAAATACATTTACTAAAATAAATTCTGAAAGATAATTCATGCTATATAAACAAACTAAAATGGAATAATCTTTACTTGATCGGTAATGCTGCAAATTATTTTATAGAGACGATCTACGAACACATACAAAGGTTTTCAACTACAATGATTAGAAGAAAAAAAAAACTGTTTTTCATATTGTATTATTAGAGATGTATTTATGTATATTTTTTATTTTTTGCTGTATACAAATTCTTACATCTAGTACATATTTATCTTGTATTATATAAATGTTGAAAGCCACCCCCATAATTCAAGATCGTTCTTATTTGGGGTGCATAACTCTACTGTTGTTTTTTTTATTGCCGAATGTATAAATAAATTCAACAATTTTTTTTTATTGTGTACGTATAAATAAATAAAAAATAAGATTGAGATATGTGACCTATTATCTAATCACTTTTCAGAATCTTTTTATTCGCTGATTTCTCCTTGTGTAACAAGGTGCAGTGTTTCATAAATATTAGTGTATCTCGTATCATCTCCAAAATACAGTATCGTTTAATTATCTTTATAGTCATTGTCTTTCTTCATTTTCGTTCATCAGTCCAGTTCATTTAGACCATACGTCTCACATTTCGAAAGACTTCTTTAATACTTATTTAGTGAGAGTTCAAAATTTCTTACATATACCTTATATAACAGAGATGAGAAAAAATAACATCAAACTAATCTCACTCGAAGTACCAGATCAAAGTAGTGACTGCAAATGAAGTATTTTACTGGGATGAGTATAGCCCTGGCTTTTTTTAATCCTATACTAATATCTTTATATAGAGTGGATACAGCTCTCATACATATAATGTGTAACAATCTACGAGCTTGCATGAGAAGATGTATGAATGATTTAAACATGGCGAAAATTATGGAGTGACGTTCTATCCTCTGTCTACCGCCGCGAGGAAATAACATGGTGATAAATTAGTTAAAATTATAAAGAAGTACCGGCAAAGAAAGTTCAATTAAAAAATAAATACTATTAATAATATTAACAAATTTTTAGTTATTTTATTGAAATCTACCTTACCGAAAATTTTCGTATTTTACAATGCTGGGACTACCTATGTGTTCAGCCTACGGACTTCCCTAGCAAACTGGCCTATACATATACGAGTGTATGCGTTTGTACAGTGTACTGCCTACATATTTTGAACTCTCGCTACAAGTCGAATACCACGTAGTTAAAAGAAACCGACCGCTGCTTCACGGTAAGCCAACGATCGATAGAAAAATATATTATTTTCTACGGCGTGTCCCGCCACTTGCGTAGAACTTATAATTCTCCGAGATCGGGTTTAAAGGAGGTGTCCCTTGTACGTAGATTGAATTTCAGAACCAAAGGGTGGGAGTAGATTATAAAGGCTCAAATAGAATTATTCAAGTGGTCGTATGAGTATTAGATAAAGGAGGACCACCGTGCAAAAAAGTTGTAAATTTAATTTTGATTTATTTAAGTTTCATGATAAAATTTGAAACTTTTCTAAAACAATCTTCTGTGTATAGTTTTCTGGGCTAGGCTGCCGTGTATATATGACATTATGTATGTATGTTGGCCAGAAAGGTCAGATATATACAGCAGATTAACCCAGAAAACTATACACAGAAAATTCTAAACGGCCATGATAACCTAAGAATATTTTTTCTAAAACAATTCACGTCTTACTTTACGTTATGTTTCATAATAGTAAATCGTTAATAATAATTTTTAATATGGTGTATCATATAAGCCACCAAAGTCTTTCATTTTTAGTATTTTTTTAAATTTAACGTGAATCTGAATACACATATTACTTGTATTGTATACGTTGTTTTTTAATAATATATCTTACTGACTTTAATTTAATGAGGAAAGCAATCATAATATTAAATTAGTTAAATTTTCTACTGATATATTAGATTGTAGATCCGAGGTACTCAAAACTGTGGAACTCATATTAGTGATTGTGAAGACACTAACTTGTGGTCATCATTAAGCAACTTGCACCCTTCGTGTAGTTATTTCTAACGAGTAAGGCGCTCGTAGCCACTTCGAGATGTATCCCTTAATGACAACTCATTAGTAACTTAAATATCACCCCTTCGATGTAAATCATCTTTAACTCTCTCGTGTGCTTCATCTTTTATTGTATTAATTTTTAAATATAAATAATATATAGTGGATTTTTAAAAACTTGTTAGTCGGAAAATTGCATTACTTAATCAATTTATTAAAAGTGGAGTATATATTTAGTATATACAATGTATCATTAAAATGTTTTTTTTTTTTTTTCTAAATGAACCTAAATACGACCAAAACAATTTTTTAAATAAAAATATTTTTTTATAGTATATTTGAGAGCAAAAATAAATATTGTAGCTCTTTGAGATAACGATGCAAGAAATTGATGACCACTTGAGCCGCCATACAGTGAAAATACCAATTATTAAGGAGAACACATTCTTGTTGTGAAGTTGTAATTATTCAGAACACAGCTCTGTGATGTTTTAAAGACTAATTTAATGTAAAAATTATAAATATATACCTATTAAATCAAATTTGGAGAAAAATACTGTTTTTGCGCTACCGGGATTCGAACCTGGATCTCTATTTTCAATCCGGAGAAGTACACAACTAATTGTGTTTATATATATTGCGCTATGTATATATTTATAATTAATACCTTAAATTAGTATTAATTCTTGTACACTGATATTCAATATATCTTGTTTACGTCAAGGGAATTTAAAAGCCACATTAATGAGGTTAAATAGTCTCCCAAATGTACACATTCAGTATAAAGGAATAGAACTACAAGGAAAAATAAGTAATTTTTTTAGCCATAATGGGTAGGTAATTTTTAGTGATATATTTTTTCTTAAATTTACATATCAATTTGTTTTCTCTTATTTGTTTACTCACTAAATAAAAATGAAATACTATTAAATGATATTGATTTAAAAATAATTGATTTAATCGTGTGAAATCATAATACAATTTGTCAAGGGACGTCTATGTAATTTAGTAGAAATGTTATTATGAATAATCTAAACAACATTTTAGTCAGGCCAAATGGAATGACATTTTGAACAATGCAATGTACTGAAATGTGAATTATAATTTTATTTCTGCGTTGTTACTCCAACCAGCAATCATAGGCTATAGTCAGTTCAAATGTTGACATTAAGAACCAGTTCAAACGAAAATTGAACGATGTTTTTATAGGCTATAGTCAGTTCAAATGTTGACATTAAGAACCAGATCAAGCGAAAATTGAACGATGTTTTTATAAGTTATAGTCAGTTCAAATGTTGACATTAAGAATCAGATCAAGCGAAAATTGAACGATGTTTTTATCATATATATATATTAAGACTCTTCTTTGAAATGTATATTTAGTATATAATGAGTAAAGTTACCTATGAATCAACAACGCGGGGGTAGACAAGGTTTCCAAAACTTACCTATATAAATATTATGTACTAAATCTCCGTTGAAGTTGTTTTTATCGAAAACATGTTTTGAATAGTTATGCTGTTGATGGCTAAAGAAAAAACTGCTAATAAGTAAATGTATATTATAAAATTGTAAAAAAGAAACTAGAATTAATGATATCAAAAAGAGAAGAAAATTAATTAAAACATTATATTATTAGAACACATTCTTATTGTGAGGTTGTAATTATTCAGAACATAGGTCTGTGATATTTTAAATATGAATTAAATATATTAATTAGAAAAATATACATATAAAATCAATTTTATCGAAAAATATTGTTGTTGCGCCACCGGGATACAAACCTGGATCTCTTTCCTAACCTGGGAAGGTGCATTATCCAACTATGCTACAGCGACAATATTTTTAGCGACAATTTTCGAACCTATATGTTACCTTTTTGACATTAATAAAATGTTAATAAAAATTAATTGATAATTCTGGCGTCTGCTATCAGTTTACTCAAAGGTATTTGAGATTCTGTAAAAATAAGGTAGATGGCTCTTTCAAATAATGGAACGATTAACAGAAATATACTAACCAATTATTGGTCAAACTCTTCCACTATGTTCAATCAGAAGAATAGACACAACTAGATTTAGCTACACCGACAAAAACATGAAACAGTGTACTTAAGAAAATGTTTAGATAATATTATTTTCAGGTAGGTACCAAAATAATTACTTAAAATTAATTACATAAATTCCGGTATAATAAATATGTTTTATTATATAAAAATGGATAAAAAAAAAATCAATACTTATTTGAGGCAGTAAATCAGAATAAATTAAATTTACAGTTTTGCATAAATTTTTATTGAAATAACTTCAATACAAACGTGTCGTCTACGATAGGCGTAGATTACAAATAAATATATGCAATAATTATTTGTTATATTTTATTTTTTAACTTCACATAACCTATCCTGTTATGAATAACAATATTAAAATGACGAAACCTTATTATATATAATTTTTTGTTTTATGTTATGTCAACTTGATAAAACGAAGTTAAAATATATATATATATATATATGATTGTTAAGATAGTTCTTTCAATACTAACTCATTTTTAGGCAAAAATGTGTTTTTATAAACTAGATTGTTTTTCTTTTTATATATTAACTTTTTTTTTTTTTTTTAAATTTAATAAAAATGAATTGATAATTCTGGCGTCTGCTATCAGTTTACTCAAAGGTATTTGAGATTCTGTAAAAATAAGGTAGATGGCTCTGTCAAATGATGGAACGATAAAATGTATTAATATCAAAAAGGTAACATATAGGATCGAAAATTGTCGCTAAAAATAATGTCGCTGTAGCTTAGTTGGATAAAACACCTTCCCCGGTTAGGAAAGCGATCCAGATTCGAATCCCGGTGCGCATCAACAATATTTTTCGATAAAATTGATTTTATATGTATATCTTTATAATTAATATATTTAATTCATATTTAAATATTAACGGTTTTTTGCAGACTCAAATCATCGATGTGACGTCAAAAAAGACCTATCCAGTTACGATTTTAATTCACGAGAATGTGTTTTCCACGTGCCAACGAGATTATTATTTTTAGTTAGTTATACATAATATTCCGAAGAAATAAATAATATATACGCTGAGGCTGTGCTGTCAGGGCAGTTTAAATAGATGGGACCTTCGGCACGGGCGGTTTCGTCTAAGGCTACCAAGGGCAGCCATATAACTCGAATGCTAAGAAACGATAAATCTGATATCTCTGTATTTATGGGGCATCAAATAGCGCCAAAATCCAAGTAAAATTTTTTATTGGGTCAAGACTGAAAACTTTGTTTAAAAAAATAGCTCCAACATCCAAGTATAATTTTCCAATAGGTCAGAACTAAAAACTTTGTTTTACAACTGTTCGTAGCTGTGATAATTGATGTAATAAATTTTGCCCTCATAATATTAATTTTTAATTTGTTTTCTGCTATTTTTGTATTGTTCTTAGGTAATTATTTTGATGTAATTAAATGTATGCCGTAAACAAATTGCCTTAAAATATATTTTGCGTTATATTACAACTTCAACGGGAAAAGGGCGTGATTATAAATTAGTTAATTTTTTTTAACATTAATTTACAATCGTATAATAATTGCTGTCTCTGGTGCATTGTATATTATGTGCTGTGTGTGTAATCATGGACCCTGATGGCAAGAGAAAGAAGACAGATCGGTGTCTTCGAAACGTAGTGCTGGAGACACATGTTGCGCATACCATAGGCAGCGAAATACACGAATATCTACATTCAGCAGGAACTGAAGATCAAGGACAGACTCTCAACCATTTTCCTGAGACAAATCCTTCAATTTTTTAGGAATCTTGCGAGAAGGGAATATAGCTTGAGCAGTTTGTTGTGGTGGGCCACGTCGAAGGACGATAAGGAGGTAACAGACATTTTTCAGGTGACAGCCCAAATATCTGCAGAATACCGAGAAAAGTGGAGAAGTCAGGATGGCAGGAGTTCATGGAGATCGCGATCCTATTCACGAGGAACCGACATGGATTATGAATAATAATTTCTCTATCACCAACAATAATCCATAAATTAACAATTTTAATAATTAATAATAAAATTCATAAGTTTATGTTTAGTAATACGCAAGTTCGTGACCAGTGATAGTGAACGAATGCATTATTCCTTTATTTTGTATTTTTTTCTGAGTAATGTATTTCGATGGTATTATTGTTTAGACATTCTAAACACAATTAGTCTGTTATTTAATATTTTGGTTTATTTTATTTGTTTTTATCATCATTAGAAGAAATTATTTCTGTGAAACTTGCCTTTGGTATTATTGTTTTGATTTTTGTGACAGCTGTCACTTCCGCGTACGCACACCCACACTTTTAACTTCAAGATCTTTGTTTGATTTGATTTTATGATAAAATCATTTAATATCTTTAGAATATTATTTTTTAATATAATCTTCCTGAACTTCAACAAATTTTGTCCAGATATGTTCCAGTCAAGTACAATTCCTAAAACTTCTCAAAATAATCGTTTAATATAGCTTACAGCTCGTCATTTAAATAAAACCTCTTTCCATAAATTAGTTTTTAGAATTTTTAGTAACAGATAGAAGTCAGACAAATCTAAAATTAGATGAATTTAGTTTTGGTGACATGTATTATTTTGAACCATCTCCGAATTCAGTACTCAAACAGAGTACTGTTTAGGTTGGCGCGTTATTGTAGCGCATCTACAGTATTTTCCGTGGGCGTGTACATGGATTCGTTCCGCTTTGCTGCCGTAATGCTGCAGCTGGAGCTCAGCACCAACTCTCTAATGCAAGCGGAGCTCTCATGGAAAGCTTGCTCTCTGACCAAAGAATGGCAACGACTACAGAATAGCTACAGATATAATAGTAGCCATGACTGAAATGAAGTAATTATATTTTGTATATATTTACAAATGTGTGAACTGTTTTATCTTTTTTTGCTTTTCATAACATAAATATTATTTTGTTACTTAACCGTATTCTATTATATGTATTATCTCTATAGTGTATAGGGCTTTCATACTAGTACTAATGGCGAATAATGAACAAGAACTACAGAATCTGGTGAGTAGAATGTACGATGTATGCAAGGAAAGCGACCTCATGATGAATGTTAACAAGTCCAAAGTGATGGTATTCGAGAAGGAAGAAAGCGAGACACCCTGCTAAATATTTCTAGGTAATGAATGTTTGGAACAAGTAGATGAGTTTGTATATTTGGGAAGTATGTTTGATAGAAACGGAAAGGCTGAGAATGATATCGAAAAGAGGGTGACTGCAGGAAATAAAGTGAACGGCGCATTGAATGGAATTATATCTAACGGGAATTTGTCAACCGAGGCAAGACTAGCGGTGCACAATGGAATCCTGGTACCGACACTGATGTATGGAAGTGAGGCCTGGAGCTGGCAGAAAAGGAACGAAAGTAGACTAAATGCAGTGGAAATAAGATCACAGGCGTATTTGTGGCAAATCTATTTATGACATAGTAAAGAATGAAGAAAGAATGTAAAGCTGATGTTAGTATAGTGAGTAAGATTAAGAAAGGATCACATAGGTGATTTGGTCATATGGAACGGATGAATGAGGAGAGAATGGTAAGAAATATATATGACGCAAGTGTTGATGGCACCAAAAATAGAGGACGTCCGCGGAAGACTTGGTACGACTAGGTAAACCAGATAATGGAGGATGGTTCTGTTAGAGGCCTCAACAATCAGCGAGCTTATATGAGAAGATGTATGAATGTGGATGAAGCGAGAGTGGTGTGCCAGGACAGAAGAGTGTGGCGCTTTATCCTCTCCGCCTACCCCCGCGGAGAAACGGCGTGATGGTAAGTAAGTAAGTAAGGGACTTCATAAAAAAAACCCGATCACGCTGGAATACACCAATTATTATTATTATTGCAGTTATATATATATATAGTAGTTTATGATTTCTGGTTTCATGGCATTTTAAGAGCGTCTACCAAGGTGTCATCATCTAAGTTTCTATAAACACGTTCTATAAATCTGTAGAAATTTTTTTACATTTGTAAATGAATATGTATTATATAATCACTTAACACATTCTATATTTCATTAAAAGTTATTTACGTTTGACTTTTTTACCAAAAAACTAAATTTATTTGTTTTTCAACCAGACTCAGATGACTTTACATATTTAAATAATTTTTCAGTTACAACAAATCATTTGGTCAATCGTCTTGACATGTGACAGCTATTCTTAAGACTGATATACCAATATAACGCAGTTAAAGTTTTAGGTCTATTACGGATATTTATACATCAGATTGCAAACTTTTCGTATAACCCTGGAATCTTAACGAGGTTATATTTACTTTTGAAATTAGCATTAAATTAAATGTAATTATTTAAATAAACACCTACGGAATAACTAGATCAAGCACATAATAGATTAGTTGTTTTTAGATAATATAACAATTTAACTAACTTGCCGTTTCCCAGCGGAAATAGGGCAGAGAAACTGGAATCTTGGCATGCAACCCTTAACTCTTTTACATTCATACAACTTATGTTATACACCCGCCGATTGAAGAAGCTCCTGAAAGAAATATCTATCAATATCAGGTTAACCTGATCATGCAAGGTTTTTTGCGGTCGATTTCGGTACTTGATATCCTCAACACTCGTGTCTTATATACGAGGGCCAAGTAAAAAATAAGGTTCCTTACGTTGTACACTCGCCACGCAAGATGCTAGGCGAAATCCGGCAACACCGCCTTGATTGTTGGTCCCTTAACTACATCCCCACTACCGGGAGCAAACGCTGCGACGCTCAGTAAAGGCCTGACAGCCATCCGCTATGGAACCCGCCATCGCCGTTACCGCCAGGTGTGAAATCCGTTCGGTGATTCGATTTTTAAACGCGAAGAAGCTTAAACCTGTTGAAATTCATCGACAGTTGGAAGAAGTTTATGGCACAGCTTGCATCAGCGTCCAACACGTCCGCAAATGGTGCAGGGAGTTCTCCGAAGGACGCACAGACGTCCACGACGAGCAAAGGAGTGGGAGGCCATCGGTGTCGGACGAAGTCGTGGCGAAGATTGAGCGCATTCTCCTCGAAGATCGGAGAGTAACGCTTCGGGAGCTTGCTGTCCAGGTTCCTGAGGTTTGTGAAAAAACCATCGACAACATTTTGACCGATAAACTTGGTTATCGCAAGGTGTGCGCGCGGTGGGTCCCACACATGCTTTCAGAAACCCACAAAGACAATCGTGTCAAGTGTGCCGAGGGGTTTCTTCGAGAATGCGCCGAGAATACCGAAGAATTCTTGGACTCCATTATTACGGGAGATGAAACGTGGTGTCACTACGTCACTCCAGAAACAAAAGAACAGTCCAAACAATGGCGCCATCCTGAATCGCCTAGGCCTAGTTTAAGCAGACACTTTCCGCAGGGAAAGTGATGGCTACGGTGTTTTGGGACCGAAAAGGCGTCTTGCTGACCGAGTTTATGCCTAAAGGGACCACCATCAATTCGGACAGGTACTGCGAGACATTGACAAAACTCAAAAGAGCCATCCAAAATCGCCGGAGAGGAAGGCTGACCAAGGGCGTTAGGCTGCACCACGACAACGCTCGCCCGCATGTCTCTCGACAGACCACCGCCCTACTGGACAAATTCGGCTGGAAATTGCTTGACCATGCCCCCTACAGCCCTGATCTTGCTCCCAGCGACTTCCACTTGTTTCCGAAATTGAAGCAACACTTGGGTGGACAACGCTTCAATACAGATGAAGAGGTGAAAGAAGCGGTCACCAAGTTCATCGGCGGCCTAGCGGCGGAATTCTTCGAAGCGGGTTTTCAGAAGTGGATAACTCGTCAGGAAAAATGCATAGAAAAATCAGGAGACTATGTAGAAAAATAGAATAAAGTACAAGCTTTCAGATGGTTTACTTATTTATTGCAATAAAAAATACCTTATACCTGAAAAAAATGTAGGAACCTTATTTTTTACTTGCCCCTCGTATAAATACATAATATTTAATTTTCATAAACTATTTAAGAAAATTTGTTTTTATATTGCCTAGACGAAATAATGGTCGCGTTGAAAATGTTTTCGCAATACACTCCTAATACATACCATCGCTCCGTTTTTCTAGTAGGCAGAGAAGATAGAAAGCCACACTCTTCTATCCTGGTGTAACGCCCGCTGATTGTAACTTCTAAAAAAAGCCTGTCAAATCTGGTTGAGCTGATCATCCCAGATCTTTTCTGGATGTCCTCTGTTTATATTGACATCCTCTTCTCAGTCATACGTTCCACGTGCCTAAAACATCTCAGCGGTCCTTTTATAAATTCTATCGACCAGATCTAAACTCACTTCTAATTTGTTAATTCTTCACTACATTTTACATAGATTATCTACACCTGCGCCTGAGCAACTGCATTTTCACTGAATTCAGTCTATAACAATTCTGTGGATGGCGGTAAAATTTATTATGTCAGTTTCGTTGAAACTGAGATAATGACCGATAAAATATGTATGTTGGAATTTTGAAATTGGTTATGTCTCTCTTTTTCATTAGCTAAAGTATAGAATTGAGAGAATACCTACCAACTTACCCAGGACCGTTGCATAAATAAAAGTTTCTATATCGGCCCTACTCATTCACGCCCAGATAAGCATTTTTTAATGCTAAACTGGCGATCGTGAAACACAGCTCAACGCAAAAGTGCACGGTCGCCAACCAAAGAACATCCCTCATTGTCCGAAAATCATTGATTAAAATCCCCATATTTATTTAATAAAATCTTAAAGTACAGTACAGTTAAACATAACAAAATACAATAATTATTATCAATACAAAAAACGATATCAAAATACACCGAAAACAATATAAAAACAAAGATACACAAACACATAGAAGTCTTGAACAGAGGGGCAATCAGGGAGTAACACAAACACTCTCTCATGGGAAACGAGACTAATACGAACAATGAAATGGATTGATTCCCTATCCGAGCACCACTACCGGCAAATATTTTTCCAACTGGCAAACCAGTTAGACACCTTTCGCAACAGGTCTACCCAGGATTTCCCACCTAGAGACCCACACTTTCACAAAAACTCTGAACAATTCCAGGTTCCTTCCAGGTCTAAGTAGGTACCAGTTCCTTACAGAACTACGACCCACTCCCGTCATGCCCTGAATTATACTATATCTCGCATCATTTAGTAAAACACCGGCGTCTAGCTACAGATACACCACGGGTCAGAGGAAAGCCCCAAATTAAGGAGCTCACTCCGGAACTGGCGTGACCCGCGACAAACTACTCTTTGTAATGGTCCAACACAAAGGAGCCCCCCGACCTCTATCTATCACAACTACAATGGAGAGGAAATAAGTCCATCTGTCCTCAGGTGCTGCATCCTATTTATCTTGTCACTTTTTATAAGTACTTAGTTATCTTACACGCATGTACAGAACTCCAAGGATCTAAGGGTATCCCCCAGATGACATACTTTCAGAACCTTTCTTGAGCGGTGAGCACTCGTCTCCAATACAAACAAGTCACAACACTAGCAGGGCTGCACCAGACACAGTCCGGTACGCATCAGTCTAAGCCAGCAGAAGCAAAATCTTCCCTCTGTTCAGTGTAAAGACAACAACCGCGGTCCCCAGCCAATTCGCCAATACCTCTGCTGCATATGTGACTTGCGGCATATATGTTGCATTGCATATGAGGCGCATTGCCAGAGATTGGATTCCCCACTCCGTAGTTGACATTCTTCTCAGCATCATGAAAAGATTTGCGGCACGTTCAGAGATGGCCTTGACATGGACCAAAAAGGAACCCGCTATATCTACAATTACACCCAAATACCTCACTTGCCTATCAAATTTAACCCGTACGTTACCCATCAAGTTATTTTCACTGTTAAGATTTGTAGTAACTCTTGGTGATTGATCATCTGCTTTGTGTGTCGTGTGACTTGGTCAAAATGTACAGCAATGAAACTTGGTCTACTATACAACAATTGTTGCACACAGAGATAACTATTATTGACCATGATTGAAAAATATTCTTGCTTGTTTTGTGCGGCGTGCCGTGGGATTGGGAGCACAATAAACACTCACCCACCCGTCGGTACGTCCCTAATTACTGTTAATTATAAGTATTTAGTATTTTAATTATAATACGTCGCCTATTATGCTTTTTGTCAAAGTGCCGTAGATACAGTAGAATAAACAATCCTCGGTACCCATTATCTATTGAATACACTACCCTGCTAGCGCAGGAGCCTTTTATAAAAAGCCTTTTCAGATAGTGGTGGGATAAGATCCCATGGACTGTATCTAGAATGGCTTTAAATATTTGACGCAACCCGAAATGGAAGTCTGAAGGAAATGGATATGGCCTATCTTGCGTTCAAGTCCTGGGTTGGGCGTCGATTGCACCTCCGGTTGACGAACAAGTATATTATGCCGAACCGAGATCTCGATGACGGCACTTCCGAAAACGATTCACTTCCTGTGCGCGGTCCAAGGGATACGCACGGCGTGAGTGTAAGGCGGCAGGAAGAATCACAAAAAAACCGTAATGCTTCGTGGTCGAAGCCCAATCAGAGAGTGGTCCCGGGCGGCAAAATGTAAGGTATAAAATAATTGGATGGACGAAAGAGGACAAGGAATGAGTATTCGACTTGCGTCAACAGATAGGATATCTGAAAAGGCCTTTTATAAACGAGTGTGATTAGCTTGACTTCAATTTAGTGAAATTCGCTCGCACCCTAGCGGGAGCAATTTGAGGTGACAACTTTTTGTTTGGTTGGCAACAACAATTCTCGGTTTATTACAATAATAATTAGTACACAAATTAATACAATAGTTTCACTAAAAGCGAGTATTTACTAGTTGAAAACGCGTAGATAAGATAGCGCTTCCAAGGGCATGGCGCCTTATAACGGCTTTACTACATACCCACACTCACACATCTATCAGTCAGATATCCCGCCGCTTTCTCACGGGCACATACATATTTACATTTCAACTGACAGATATCATAAGGTTACACTCGAGCATCAAGACCACGGTCTTGTGCCAATTTATTTCTAACACACCAATCCATAAAGAATCCTATTACACTATCAGCCTTCGATTCGAGCTCTCTCCGGCTCCCACCGGACACCAGAAATAACGTATCACCAGGGTACGCAACTAATTCGCAGCCCTCCAACAATGGCAGTAAGATGTTTTACAGGGTTAGCTCTAAAACAGAGTCTTGTGGACACATTGAGACCCTCTCATGGCTGATGGTTACTGATCTGCCCCCGAGGTAGTTTTCGCCAACTGCGGGCCGTCATCCGGCGGGAGCAGAAATTGCTAGAAGAAAATCACCGACTGCACCTTGAGTTACAGCGCGCTCAGATGGACGCCTACTACCAGGAACGCACCCGGGGTGAGCCGCCGGTATCACCATGGAGTTCGACACCAGGAGCGCAGCAGGCAGCGAAGTTCGGAATGGCCGTACCGGCCGTTCCTCCTACACCTGGGATGGTGCCCGAAACGGTTGGATCGGCCGCTTCACCTGAATCGAATGCGGCCTGGAGCTCCGCATCGGGAGCGGTCGAACTGCACGACCGCGAAAGCACGACCTGGTGCACCGCATCTGGGATGGCGTTTTGAGAAATCGGAGCGGCCACTCCGCCTGAATCGACTGCAGCCTGGGGAGCCTCATCACGGATGGTACTCAGAGCGGTCGGACCGGCTACTCTGCCTAAATCAATGGCGGTGTGGAGCGCCGCACCAGGAGTGCAGTCGGTAGTGGCGTTCGGAGCGGCTGGACGGGCCACCTCGGGCGCCATGACTACGGCAACTGAGGTCTCTTGGGGCTCCACACCGAATGCACGAACCGATACGGGGCTTGGCGCTGCACGCCTCGCCGCTCCGCACGGTCTCGGAAGAGCCGCCGCTAGTGCGGCGTTCGGCACGGTCGTCCCGACCAGTCCAAATTCCGCCGCCGAAGCTTGGTCATCACTACCGGATGCCGTCTGGGGTATGGCGACGAGTGCCGCGCCATACGCCGCTGCACACGCAACACCGGATGAGGCCACCAAACATCGGGTTACTAGCGATTGGATGCATACACAGCCCATGAATGTATTCATGGCCCGCCAGTCGAGCGCCTGGAACCTGCCGCCGTTCAGCAGTGATGCTTTGGAATGGCCGACATTCAAGGCCCAGTACGACCAATCAACCGCACTGCACTTGGCGGAGAATCTGATGCGCCTTGGAAGGAAAGGCGCGTGAGACCGTGGCGGCGCTATTAATAGATCGGAATAACGTACCGGAAATAGTGATCACGCTGGAGCGCTGGTACGGCCGGCCCGACTCGATCATCAGTCACATGCTGGACTGAATCCAGCACTACACCAAGCTGGCCGAGATCGCCCCCACAGAAGCCATTGTCGATTATGCGGTGGCGGTGCGCAACCGTCGTCGCCACGGTCGAGGCATTTGACGCCAAGAATCTGCTGTCACCGCGGCTCTTGACGGAGATGATGAATAAGCTATCGGCCCACTTCAAAAGCATCTGCATGCTGTCTATGGTGGACCAGCCGCAGGACATCGCCACGAAGGACTTCTCTACGTGGCTCACCAAGGTAACCGCGGTAGTACCATACGCCGGGTGTCTCTCCATCAGTGCTGGAAGTTACCCCGCCCGACGAAGCGGGCAGGAGCACCTCACCACGGAGGCCGCGGCCGCAGAAGGTTCGAACGGAAACCCGGGTTTTCCCGGGAGTGTGCAGTGCGCAGTATGCTGCTCGACTCTGCACGGTTTCGCCGCGTGTAATGACTTCGTGCGGAAATACTAGTGAAAGACTCGGAAATATGCTTCCAGTGCCTCGTTCCGGGACACCGATCACAACAGCGCCGGGAAAAACGTTGCACCACCGCCTACTGAATGGGGGGTTACGAACACAAACACTGACTGCGGCTGCCGCTGAGGCGAGTCCTGACTGTCGAGTGATCGGCAGGCTTCCGTCGGATGAGCCTCGCGGGAAGTCGGGAGGACCAAGTGCTGCTGAAGGTGAACTCGGCGCGCCACCTCTCAGGCATTATTGTCGAGGGAGCGGCGATAACAATAGATCACGTCACGACTCTCGACGGGTTTATAAATAATCTCATCTCCTTAGAGACGACTAAGGGGGAGACGGCTCACCATAGACAAATACGTCTGCTGGCCCGGATTCCCACTAGTCTAATGCTCAGGGATGTACGGGGACCATCCTCGATTACGGTTGCAGAGCTAGATCATATATTTAAAGGCCTTGGTCCCACTAAGGCTCCCGGAATAAACAGGTTAACTGGTACGATTTCTAAGAATGTCTGGAGAAGTGCTAAGGCCAAAGTGGTACATGTAATGGATGTTTGCTTGAAAAATTGAATTTTTCCCAATGTTTGGAAAAAGGGTTTGCTCTGCGTAATCCCGAAAGGCAATAACAAGCCTCGGTCTCATCCAGGTGCGTATCGGCTGATCACGTTTCTTCCCGTATTTGGAAAGATGTTTGAGGCGCTAATACGAAACAGGCTGAAGGTCTGCTTCTCACCTGCCTGCGACCGACAGTTTGGGTTTGTCCGAGGGAAGTCCACAGTGCATGCCATTAAGTATGCACAAGAATGGGTGGCTGCACGAAATGAGAAGTATGTTTTAGCAATTTCCCTGGACATCTCGGGTGCCTTTGATAATGCTTCTTGGCACATGATTCTCACTAAATTAAAGGTCCGTCAATGCTCAAAGTGCCTATTCCGGGTACTGGCACACTATCTGAGCGATAGGTCGACCACACTCGGTTACGATGAGACCAAAAGAACAAAAATAACAAACATGGGCTGCCCTCAGGGCTCCGTTCTCGGACCAACTTTGTGGATCGTACTCTTTGATGATCTGCATCTATTATTGCTACCGATTGGATGTGAACTTGTCGTTTACGTGGATGATTTACTGCTCATGGTATCTGGCAAGAATCGGCAAGAAATTGAGCGTAGAAATAAAAGGTCGCTAGAAATGATAACAGAATGGTATAGTAGGAACATGCTGACTCTTGCGCCTCATAAGACCGTGGCCAAGATGTTGAAAGGGAGATTTTCTAGACGCCCGATGGTGCGATTGTGTAATATAAGTGTGAGTTTGACCTACCTTGGGGTAACTTTGGATCCGGTGGGTTCTTATTTGTCTCACGTCAAGGCCGTCTCTGAACGAGCGGGGGGTCTTTTTTGAAACTGCGTCAATTACAACGAGCAGAATGGGGACTACGAACTCCTGCGGTACGCCTAATATACTTGGCCACATACGTGTCGCAAATCACATACGCTGCCGAGGTATGGGCGCACAGAATCAGAATTATCTATATCGTCACGGTGCTGATCCGATGCCAGCGGATCCCCCTGCTGGCTATGACGGGAGCCTATCGGATCGTCTCCAATATGGCACTTCCAGTTATGGCTGGCGTCCTCCCGGCTGACCTTGAAGTAATGCAATTTTTGACCCACCGTTCCCTGAAGAATAGTCTGGAGGTTGATCATTTTGGAATGACTCAGGTGACCGATTCCAGGCTCTGGTTACTCGAATGTGAATATTCACATTGAGAAAGTGGCAAGAAAGGCGGGACGCTGCCACGCAGGGCAGATGGACTTACACCTTTCTCCCCTTCGTGGAGATAAATATAAAAGGTGGAGGTGGTCCTCCGGTACTGGACCACTACTAGATTCAGATGATCTCGGGTCATGGGCATTTCATGAGTAAACTCTTCGACTTAGGACTTGTCCGTGAATCATGGTGTGTTTGAGCTCAGGTGAGGTAGACGCCGGAGCACATCCTCTGGGACTGTGTGATTATGAATGATGCACGTGAAATCATGATTACGGGGTTAGAAGGAATAGGTGATCGGGTACCCCGAAACGATGACTTATTAAAAAATTAAAGGAATCTCGGATATTTCCGGGTATTTATTAAGGTGTGGGTCTCCCGCTGGGGGTTGCTGGGATGGGCGATGCTTGGAAGAGCAGTGGCTAGAGAGACCTAACGGAGCATTTAATTGTCTCTCCCTCGCACTCTTGCGACCTGGACAGGGTGAATTCGTGCCGGACTGTGACCGAGCTCTGCGACTGAAACACATAAATGTGACGTCTACCCTCCCCTTTTGGGGGTGTGTGATTTCTATAGCTTCTTTCTGGCTGCCTTTTGAAATTAATGCGACAAAACAAATCTCTCATATTGTACAGGTATGCTTCTAGTACGATGATACCGGAGCTAACCTATGATGGTGTTATGATGATATGACTGAATGTAATAAAATAAATAAAAAAATATATGTAATAATGACGAATCGAAACGAGGGTAAACAACTCTTAAAACGATTAGGGATTGGGTGTAAATAAATAAAAAATATGCTGAAGGTCCTCCCAGTGACAATTACCGGCCCCCAGGGGCATGCAAGACTGTACGCATTACTCGGTGAAGGATCTACCGTGACCCTCATCGAGGCAATAGTGGCCAGTGCCGTCGAGGCCAAGGGACCGGTGCGTCAATTACGCATTCACGGAGCAAACGAGATGTGTTCCTCGGACTCCCGGCCCCAGCCAGTGAATTTGAAAATTTGTGGTGGCGGGGCCGAGTACCCGTTTCAACCAAGCACGGTACACGGGCATTTTTTGCCCTCCCAATAGACAGTAAGGCATTGAGAAGGGCGAACACGTGTGGGCTGCGCCGAGGCCATCGAGGTGTTACCGCAAGTATTAATTGGACAGGACCACGCCCACTTAATCGTGACCCGCGAGTGTAAAGAGGCGCGAGGCAAAGAGGTCCTGTCCAGAACGGCCCTCGGGTGGACATTTCATGAAGCTGCCACCCACCGCCCATACGCGATCGGCGCAACCGTGCTAGCACTCGCCATGGCTAACGGTACCGCCACCAACACGCGCCTGGAGGCACTCCTGCGAAAACATTACGCGGTGGATTCCCTGGGCATCACGACCGCGTACCGTACCAACGCGATCGTGGCCCGGGCCACCGCGGTAATGGAGGCGACGATGAGGCGTCTGTCTCCCGAACGGTCAATAGGAGACTGGGCTACTCTGGGCCAAGGAGGAGACCCGCCTTCCCGACAACTGACGGTGTGCCATCAATCGCCCAGCTAGCATCGAGAGGAAAATGGACGCACCTACAGGGCAAAGATGGCTGAATACCTCGACAAGGGGTAAGCTCGTCCCCTGTCATGAGGTGGCCTGTTTGGGGAGTCACCGTTGGTACTTGCCGCTCTTCGCTGTGTTCATCCCGACTGAATGACGCCGTGTTGGCTAGCCCGGATCTGCTGTCATCGTTGCTAGGCAACGTCTTTCGGTTTCGGGAAGGACGGGTGGCACTGGCTGCTGACGTCCGGGAAATGTCCCTGCGGGTGAAGATCCAACAGCAGGACTAATGCGCACAGCTTTTTTTATGGAAGAAGCTGGGCAAGGCCGAGCCACACACATACCAGATGACATCAATGATTTTTGGCGCGACCTGCTCGCTCAGCAGCGCGCAGTACGTTGACATATGATACCTCGACGCAATGGACACCCCGGAATAGGCCATCTAGATGACCCACCAGGTGACCGAGGTGCTGCGCCGAGGCGGCATGCATCTGGCGCACTGTGCCTCCAAGAGCCCTGAGGTCCTGGATCATATCCCGCCGTCGTTCCGTTCTATGGAGCCGGTGCGGATCATTAGTGAAAATACTACCACAGAACGCGTGCTCGGAATAACGTGGGATCCTGCCTCCGACCGGTTCCTCTTCCAGTTCGTGAACCTGCCAGAGCTGGAGGCGGAGAACCGCCCGATTAAGAGGCAGCTGTTAAGTGCCGTAATGCGGATCTTCGAGCCGGTGGGCTTTTTAGCCCGCCTGCTAATCCGGTCAATGATCCTGCTGCAACAAGTATGGCGGTCAAAGGTCAGGTGGGATGACCCGATCCGCCCCGAGTACGCGGACAAATGGGCGAGATTGGCACCGACTCCTCCGCACAAGTCAGTGCGCCATTCTACGCCAAAGTATTACGAGTCGGAAAAACCGACCTACTCTGCACATCTTCTGCTACGCTTTAGACCTAGCATGCTGTACGGTCGCCTACTTTGTCGAGACAGGAGAGGGTGGCACTTACGTATTCTTCATCTCGGCAAAGTGTAAGGTGGCCCCGCTCAAGCCACTATCAATACCGCGGCTTAAGCTGCAGGCTGCTCTAATGGCGGCTCGCATAGCTACCGCCATAAGAGCGGAACGTGTGTGCAGGGTGGAGAGGAAGGTACTGTGGACCGACTCGTCCACAGTTTTGGTATGGATCCGGACCGACCCCAGGTCCTACTCCACATTTGTCACCAACCGGCTCGGAGAAATAGATGTACTGGTTGGAGCCGACGGCTGGAAGTGGGTTCCCACTGCCCAGAACCCAGCGGACCTGGGGACCCGGGACGGATAGCCCCCTGATTTGACGGCTGGCGGAAAGTGGTTCAGGGGCCCTGCATTCCTCAAGCAAGGAGAAGCAGCATGGCCACGAGAGGTGAGCCGGCCCCCGCCTGACAAACAAGGGATGGAAACCAGACCCGAGACGGTAGCAGTGACTCGCCTCGCTGATACAACTGGAGGGGCGATGCCGGACCTCGAGCGGTTCTCATCGTGGACTTGCCTCATTCGGATGATTTACATCCAATTGCCGCCAACCTCGAGGCAAGGTATCGGCCCAAGACTTGACCACGAACGAGTAGGACTGCGCCGAGCGTGCCTGGGTCTTACAAACCCAGGCCGCGAATTTCGGACTCGAGATCCAGCTGCTGCGGCGGAGGAGGTCCTACCGAGGAGCGGGCGACTCTCTCCGCTGACGCCCCGCCTAGACGGCGACGGTGTCATCCGCATAGGAACACGCCTGGCCGGGACGATCGACATCAACATCACACCAGGTCTGCGGGCTCCCATCATCCTGGACGGGAGTCATCCATACACCCGGCTCATGATACGCTCATACACGGAGCGGACGGTCAGCGACGTCAGAGAAAACTTATTCGTGCTGAAACTGAGGCCCCCCGTACACCGGGTACAATTTAGATGCCAGGCCTGCCGAAATGGACGCAGTCGTCCCCAGCTGCCACTGATGGGACGGCTCCCGGAAGCTCGCCTGGCGCACCACATGCCACCGTTCACCCATTGTAGATACGACTACTTCGGCCCAATGGAGGTGACCATAGGCCGCCAGAGAGAGATGCGGTATGACACGCACCGTACATCTGAAGCCGGCCGCATTACTGTCATAAGATTCGCCCATAATGGCCCTCAGGCAGATGGCAGCCCACCGTGGTCACCCGTGGCACTTGTACAGCGACAACGGCACAAACAACGGCGCCGACCGGGAATTAGCCAATGCCTTGGCTGAAATGCGACAAGAGCCGCGAGTCATGGAGCACCTATCGGAGGTAGGGGTTGACTGGACGTTCAACCCCCCGCTCGCCCCCCACATGAGAGAAGCCTGGAAGTGTCTCGTCCGTTCCGTCAAGCGGGCACTCGAGGTCACAACAAAAGAGCGTGCCCCACGGGAGGAAACCCTGCTAACCACCATGGCTGAAGCGGAGTTCACAGTGAACAGCCGCCCTTTGACCCATGTCTCAGTGAATCCGCGAGACAATGCGCCGCTCACACTTAACCATCTTCTGCTGGGAGCGGTCGGGCGACAATACCACTTGGCTATCTACGGGACCCTTGACGAGCAGACCTGCCTAAGAAACCGATGGCAGGTGGCGCAACAGCTCGCAGATATGTTTTGGCGTCGGTGGATGCGCGAGTACCTACCCACGCTCGCCCTCCAGGAGTCAGCCCCACCAATCCATGAAAGTGAGGTGGTCATAATCATCGACTCCACCCTGCCCCGGAACACCTGGCCACGAGGCATCATCATCGAGGCCAGACCAGACCATCGAGCAGACGGACATATGTAAGCAGTGCGGATCCGGACGGCCACCGGGAACTACACATAGCCCACCATCCGCATCGTAGTCCTCCCTAAGTGACCTCTCTATGTACCATAATAATGCGGCCAAGCCGCACGGGGGGAGTGTTTCACACAGAGATAACTATTATTATTTGTTTTGTGCGGCGTGCTGAGGGATTGGGAGCACAATAAACACTCACCCACCCGTCAGTACGTCGCCTATTATTGTTAATTATAAGTATTTAGTATTTTAATTATAATACGTCGCCTATTTTGCTTTTTGTCAGGGTGCCGTGGATACAGTAGAATAAACAAATGTCATAGTCCACGTCACCCATTATCTGTTGAATAAACTACCCTGCCAGCGCTTCTATCTGAAAAGGTCTTTTATAAGCGAGTGTAATTAGCTTGACTTCGATTGAGTGAAATCCGCTCGCATCCTAGTGGGAGCAATTTGAGGCGACTACTTTTTGTTTGGTTGGCAACTACAATTCTCGGTTTATTACAATAATAATTAGTACACAAATTAATACAATATTTTCACTAAAAGCAAGTATTTACTAGTTGAAAACGCGTAGATAAGATAGCGCTTCCAAGGGCGCGGCGCCTTATAACGGCTTCACTACATACCCACACTCACACATCCATCAGTCAGATATCCCGCCGCTCGCTCACGGGCACACATATATTTACATTTCAGCTGACAGATATCATAAGGTTACACTCGATCATCAAGGCCACGGTCTTGTGAAGAGAATTTGCAAATATTAATTAAATCTAATCCGTATCCTCCCGGAGTAAGGAATTGGTGAGGACGCTTGACAGCAAACGGACTTTCCGATGATGGACCATGTCTCCAACAGTTACCTCTAGGGGGATTAGATGCTGCAAAAGTCCCGAGCAAAGGTCAGACGTATTCTTCCCCCCGAGAATTATTACAGAGAGAGGCCGCCCCAAGCCACGACCAGCACCCTTGATGAGACCAATAACCGTCCAGGGATCAGAATTACTAACCTCAGTGACCCCCCTTTGCCAAGAGACACGCTTCGCCTGACGGATAGCCAGCGAATAAACCGACGGAGAGAACGTAAATTGCCAAGTTTGGTCAACCGCTCCTCGGGAGTAGATAAACACCGCCAGATAATCTCGTATGTAGATAGAACGCAATGAGTGACTCTTATCATCGCATTGTTGCCTACCAAGACTGGCTCTTTGACATCAACCTCATATATCTCACAAACCTCGTCTTTCAATATCTCTCCGAAATTGTCCCAATCCGTATGCCTGGTGCGAAAGTTCCACATAGTCCTGGGACCGGTATAGGAGACGCAATGAGATGGTGATCACTATCAATGACCCTTCCAATCCTTAACAAGCCCCAAAACATTACCCATGCATAAGGTAATGTTAAAATAACTAACCCCACAGGAACCCGAAATAGCAGAGAGAAAATCGGGTTCGTTGAAAATATTAAATTTCTCAACCCAGCTGTCATAAGGTCTACTTCCACCTCTCCCCTCGAACCATAGGGAAGAATGAGCATTGACATCATAACAAATGACTATGTGATGCCCTCTGAGTGCATCAAGTACGCGGGACAGACCCTGGATATGCGGGCCTATAGGTTCGCCGTGTTTGAAGTATACCGAGATAAAATATATCTCGATGTCATCAAACACGACTGAGGTGCAGACTATGCACTCATCGTAGAAGTGCTCAATATAAAAAGGATGATGCCCTGGAATCTAGCTATAATTCTTCAAACGAACAGTCGTGTCGGCAGTACATCATAGCAACACCATTTGGGTGTTCCGCAGGTTTTATGAATTTTGTGCAAGTACTTATAGTGTTAAAATATTTCATTCCTTCGGTTGCATAGTATTACAGAGTTTTATGTTATATATATATATATATATAATATTTTACGACGTAAGGTCTTCATGATCTTTTACCTACTTATAGAAGAAAGAGGTATCAGTATCCCATTTTCATAAAATCTTGACATCCGAAGTTTTACACGCGAACCGCAGAATACTCGCCATCAAATCGATTAACAATAATTGCCTTTAAAGTGCCATTTGTTTTATTTTCCGCCAAAGAAAATATTATTCTAGTTTAACAGTTACATAAAACGCTAGTTTAAAAACACTAAAAGATCGAAATGCTCTCAGAGAAAGGCGGCGCAACTCGTATCAGATTATAAATTGGCACTACCTTTGGAAAAAAATATCGGTTTTCTATTCCCGCTCATACCTCGCCGTGGTCGGCTGAAGATCCACCTCGAAGAGAAATGGTATGGCATTGTGTACGCCAATGTTTCACCCTACAATCGTTCCGATGCCTAAAATTTCCACCGGCGAAAAACAAATTCGACATACCGTGATACATCTCCAAGACAAGCGCGAGATGAATGTTCATTTTAACGGTCAAATTTCATTGGAAAATCAATACGGCACGAGGCCCGACGTGTGTGGGCTACATGCCAGTTCATCTACAAACTACACGTTGATCCATTAAAACTAGAACAGTTCAGTTTTGGAGTGTTGGGGGTTGGCGGGGGAGAGTGACACACGCGTGGGGAGGGGCTGGGGGGACGGGGAGGGCTACCCCTTCGCCGTGCCCCCGCACCAGCGCCAGATTTAAAAGGGATGAGGGCGCATTGGGGTGTTTTCAAAGGCCCAGTTATTTTGGCAAAGTCCGGTAACCAAAGGAAACTCCCTTATAAACTAAACTATGTATGCATTCTCTTTTGCGGGTAAGATAAATCTCAAGCGATTCTAATGATCTATTTTTATACTATTTTTACAATAAAATAAGATTATAAATATTTATATAAAAATTATTTACATCTAATATGTCGGTGCTAAATATAATTTTATTTGCTATTAGTTCAATTTTTGGTATTTTCCATAATTCTGCATGGAGTTGTAAAAGGACCCTGAGACTCCGAGAAGAAAGTCATACTTGACGGCTTAGAAATGTGGTATTGGCGTCACATGCTGCTTATATTATTATATACTTTACACTATCGAAAGGCTCTGCTAGAAGAGTTGAAGATAGGCTAGATAAGTACAAGGATTGAGGGCGAGAGGAGTGGTCGTTCTGCAATAAGACGGATGGACCGAGTTCGAGATATGACCGGGGTCTCACTACAAGTTGCATCAAATAAGGTTCAAGATAACAAAGAGTTCAAGCAGAATAGAGGATCATGATACTATCATGAGTACATCGACTTAGAGAGAGAGAGAGAAATGTCATTTTAAATATCTTTACTTCTGTTCCATGTATGCCAAATATTGTACGTGTTTTAATTATTATTATTATATTTTATTTAAATATATTCTAATCTTTACTGTTACATTTTATTTTTATATGTAATTAAAATTCATGTACTTACATTTTGTATAGTATAGTGGTGGGTCATCAAATTGTGATTAATGCATTTGGTAATTAGTCAGTATTAGAGGTTTCTTGACTGTTTTGCGATTGTAACTATGCATAAACTCTGTATCTTCTATCATTAAAATGTTTTTTTATAATAAATAAATTACAAATATATATTATATGAATAAATTACTTATCCGTATTCACTCTACATATCGTGCCCTTGAAATAAGAAGGTATCATCTGATATTTACATTAAACTGAGTAATTGAGCTCCAAAGTTTTATGTGTTAATGTTAAAATTTCTTCGGCGGAATATAGTTCATCGCCCACGAGGTGAAATTTTTACATTACTATATAATTTAGAGTAATAAAGGAAACAGATTTCAAATTTCGGTCACATTATATGACATAACTGATACATTTTATTTGAAAAGTATTACAAGCCCTACTAAAAAATGAATCTGTCACCTATCAGAAAATTTGACATGTTACTAATACAATTTTAAAGAGAAAATAATTGTCCAAATTTTGTTTGCATGAAAATCAATTTTGATCAAAATATCAGAAGATACCTAGATGTACATATATTAAGGTATGGTAAAAGCTCTCTGTTATATAATTAACTATATAAAAGTCCGTCGATGATAACAGAAAAAAATTAAAAAACACATTCTTATTGTGAAGTTGTAATTATTCAGAACATAGACCTATGTTAATAACAAAGTTGTATCAATGTGTCCAAAATTTAGTAAAAATGAAATGATAATTCTGGCGTCTGCTATCAGTTTACTCAAAGGTATTTGAGATTCTGTAAAAATAAGGTAGATGGCTCTTTCAAATAATGGAACGATTAAATGTATTAATATCAAAAAGGTAACATATAGGTTCGAAAATTGTCGCTGTAGCATAGTTGGATAATGCACCTTAGGAAAGAAATCCGGGTTCGAATCCCGGTGGCGCAACAACAATATTTTTCGATAAAATTGATTTTATATGTATATCTTTCTAATTATTATATTTAATAAATATTTAAAAATTTCTGGTTTGCACAAAAAAATATTTCTATAATACGTAAAATAAGTATCTTAGTATCGTATCTCGATATTATCATTTGGTATCGAATTAAATTGTTATTGAATATATGAGAGAATGCTATTACAGAAATATTTTACTCAAAATATGCATTTGCCAATTATGCATTTGTAAAAAAGTAACGTACAAACGATGAATATATAGTATAAGTAAACGTGGCTATACAAAATATTTATTACATATATAAATATTACCTACAGCAAAACATTTTAAATAAATGTGGAATTAAGAATCGGTAAGTAATTTTCTCTTTGATCTAACCTTTTTTTTTTTTATTCATAACGTATTTCTCAGATTTTGAATATTATAAAAATGTAGAAATAATCCTAAACAAAAACTATCTCATAAATATTAATTTTTCAATAAAAGTAAGGATTTTTTTCATCTACGTCTGGAGAAAAAATATTTTAATTTGTGGAAGGTACACCAAATCTACGTCGTAAACAATCTCATTCCACACACGTACGTGATTTCTCTGTTTACTCCTGATAAGGAAATGAAATTAACTTTGTCATTTGCGAATGTAAAACGACAAACACCCGGAGAGCATACTGGACAAACTGCCGCCAGCGCAGTTGTGTGAAGAGTGACACGACTGCAGCCGAAACAGAAAGTGCACCCTGCATGTCTTCAATCAAGCGAAACCATCCAGAGCTTCTCTACAACTAAGTATTGTAGTGTTGTTGTTGTCGTCTCTCTCTAACTAAGGTAAATTCTAATATGAACGTAGAGAATCTAGTGTCTCGGTCGTTTCATTCGTCACGATATTTACTAAATAATGCTCGACGCAGATATGTGCTCCTGGTGCAGCGAATGTGTATATTGATTATATGGAATTGATGTGCAACAATGTATGGTGAAGGCAAAACAATATTTTTATTTAATATCCGATAATTGTCGACGTGATTGATGTAATGGTAAATAATAAATATTTAGAATAACTTTTAAAGTGATTTTTAAACATTTAATATTTAATAGCACGTATTCACGTGCATAAAATGTATATTGAAAGCACGTGAAGACAGTTGACCGTGAAGCGGGTTATGATTCATTTCCGCATGTATTTTGTATACAGAGGAGAACTGACGTAAACTGACCTTTACCGAAAAATCTCTGAGACTAGGGATCAATGTCTCATCCCTTAATCAAAATTGATAATTGTAACGGAGATGTAAATCAATATTTGTACCACAGACCAGTAAATGAACAGAACATTTATGTAACAGTAAAAGTATTTACTCTTCGAAAATTAAGCCTTTGTGTAAACAAGACGTATTTTTTTACTTTAATGCATATTATATTGTCAGCGTTTAAATTTTCATTCCAATCGAGTCATATTTTTAAAAAAAAAGTCGTGGAGCTATTTGATCGCGTAAGTGGTACCAAAGTGATTACGCAAGTGACACCAAAATTAAAATATTGAAACGAGGAATTTTTATTAGTTCATGTTTATATATTTGGTGATCTGTGATTTATATTTTTATTTATTATCTTTGTTTTATTAACCACTTAATTGAGTTTAAATACATCTACCGGTTTCTTAAAGTACTATTTTTTTCTTCAGAATGTCATAACTAACTAAAACATATATTATTGTATCTTTACCACAATCTATTTAAAAAAAAAAAAAAAACAATTATTTAAAAAATTTAATTTAGTACCTAACACAAATTGTTACTTAATTTACTCGAATAATTTTAATCCTAATAATTATTCGAGTAAATTTGTATTAAGTTACAATTTGAGTTAGGTAGTAAATTTATTTTTTTAAATAGTTTTATTTTTTTAAAATGGATTCTGGTAAAGAAACAATAATATATGTTTTAGTTAGTTATGACATCCTGAAGAAGAAAATGATATTTTTCGAAACCGGTAGATGTATTTAAACTCAATTAAGTGGTTAATAAAACAAAGATAATAAACAAATATATGAATTTTAACCACAAAGTTAATATTGCTAATTTTAAAAGTATCTGTGATTTGTATGTATTATTGTAATATCGTACTCGTAAAATGTAATGTATCTAATTATACGCTACTACTAACTCACTTACCGTATACAGAGAGGACAGGAGCCACACTCTTCGGTCCTGACACACAAATACACCTTATCTTGCAGACGCTTATTGTTTACTGGTATATTATATTAGCATCTGCATACTAACAATTAATATAATACGTTTCCAAAAAACCATATCATTTCCCATAAACATGTTGTATCGCGCAGTCTCCAAAACCCATTTTTTTCAAATTGATACAAAATTGAACAACAGCCCTTCAAGTTTCATGTGATTTGACATGCTGCCTGCCTTTCAAAATCCTTCGAGCTTTCCACGCTGCCTGATAACTATGGACCAATGTACTTAACAACCCTACCTAGAAATTCTGATTTCAATAACCTTATTCGAATATTATTCGCCTTAAATGTCATGGCAACAGAGCTGCCGGAAATGATGTATTCTCGTACCAATCACGAAACATATAATATTGAAATATAGTAATAAATCAATTATAATAAATATATGCATTTGTACTTTTAAGAGATGTCTAACAAAATATATATTTATTTTTATTCATTTATGAATAATATGTAATTTGTAAAACACTGTGTTACACACAGGGGCATGTAATGCAGACAAGCAATAAAGGTGTACATAACTGAAAATTATGGGAAACAAATATAAATTAAATAATCAAATTGTTATAATTACGCTGGCGCCCACCGTGTATTATCCGCCCAATACTTAGTTGCATAGTTCTGGATGCTACCGCGCGACGCCACCGGAAGGCTGTAATCCTCTACTAGGTCATTCTTCATTTATTGCTACTACAATTGCTAGCCACTGTTTTAATCTATCGTTATATTCAAGCCATACAATTGCTACCTATTGAATTGAAAATTACACTCAGCAAAGTCAGAAATGGATCAGCTGATCCATGTTATACAGAGTCCTTACTTATGCTGTTTCCTAACAGAATGATATTTGAAAGGTTTTGAACTTGGCTTAGTGCTGATCGAAGTATCTACTTCCTCATTTACTAATTCGCAAATTTGCGGAAAGTGCATTTTTATTATGATGGATTAATCTTGTCTAAAAACGTCGGTTAAACGAAAGTTCATAAACCTATGTACAATGTAGCATATAGTATATTATATAGTATTGTATATTATTATGGTAACGGAATAACCTAAGTATATACCTACCGCACGCCACTGGTTATACATTACTCTGTCAAAACCTATTTCAATATGGAAAAGGTAAGAAACATCGAGTAATCATGCAATATTTTTAAATAGCGAGTTCAGAAATATATTTAAATTATTTAAAGATACAAATGCGTATATGGAATGTAAGTCACACTTAACTCTTACTATTTTTAAACTAGGGTAAGCGTTCATACTGCGAAAATAGGACAAACTTGGTGATCTCCCGAGACGAGGATTGAGTCCTCAACTTGGCGAGTGTGAGACGAGAATCTTACCGCTGGACCAAACAACAATAGTTAATAAAATTAAAATAGGATAGCACACGTTAAATACATTTAAAATTAAATAAAATGTTGAATATAATTTGAATTGAAATAATAATAAACGGTAATATTTCAATACAAGATGGTATGTGTATAATCTTTATCACCAATCTACTTCTTATATTTAGATTTTGGATATAGATATTTCATTTTATAAAATTTATTCTTTATGATTTTATTTCTAAATACCTATGAAACCAAATTTAACATTTTGAAGAAAAGTGCATAGACTTCGATAGCATTTCAAACCAAAAACTCAAAGATGAGTAAAACTGAGCGTAATGTACCACCATTTCAAAATCATCGAAGGTTCACATTTTTAAAAAAACAAATTCAAAAAAAATTAATTATAAAACATTAACGTGTTCAAAATAGGTATATATTCTTAATCCTTTTAACCTACCCCGATCTATAGGGATATTTTTACACCTTTCGTATGTATTGAGTCTAATCTTGTAATCAATCTATTTATACTGTTTATTTACTTAACTATCTTAACTTACATTCCACCGAACATATAGCTCATCTGCAGAGTGGCAGAGTTTAATTATTAGTTGGCTGTGAAATGTAATGAACATGTATCGCGTTGTATTAGTGAGTATGTACTTAATCGTGTATTTAAATAAAGTTCTTTTATTTTGTATTGTATTAGTTTATTAAATAAAGTCAAAGGTTTGTAAAACAGCGGTTAAGATAACTGTACTCTAAGGATCAGTTTGATTGGAAGAGTATTTCAACATTGAAAAATAGGTTGTATTAATTATTTAATTCACAAAACGCATCAGACTTTCGGACTATGTATTGTGGCCAGCGAAGTCGGCCCTACAGGAGTATCTTCCTATTATTTCCACCTGTATGTCTGTATTGCCATATAGTGGTCTCAATCAGATGAGACTCGGATTGTAATGCACATCCACAAGTTACGCTTATGGGTCGCCCTCGCAGCTGACTCCAGTGTTTCTCAGATGTGCAACACATCTATCCACCGTTCCAGGTCTTTTTCGGTCCAAAGTTCTGTCCAGGATCATTTTTTTTTCTAGGTTGTCACTTTGTCGCATAATTTGGCAAAATAATATTATTATTGTCTACGGGATGCGTAACATCCTTCTTCGGTAATACAATTTGAAGATTATTTTGGTTTTTGAATTTGATCAATTTGGAAAACACTGCCACGCGGCATCCATCATTGCTAATTTTAACCAATACTATTACAATCACTCACAGGGCCTAGCAGTTTACGTATAATTTATCAAAAACATACACAAAAATCTAAAAAGTTTAAAATTACGTAAAAAGTTCTCGGCCCAATAATTTAATGGTACCCGCTTACTTAAAATTTGGCGCTAATATTTAAGTAAATAAAAAAAATATTCAAGTTTATTAAACTAAAAGGATATTTAAACTCCTCGTCGCTTTCGATTGCCACCGCTGTACAATGTTCTGCCCGACTCAGTTATGTATTCACTTAAACAGGGAGGTATGTCCCTATGTAAAGCAGGAAATTCGGAGAAAAGTAGGTGGTCCCCCCCACGTGGGTACCCTGTAAGTCCATCTCGCCGAGTACCTACATACATAGGTGTAGTGTATACAGCAATTACAATTACACGCACGTAGGTATATTTTGTATATGACAATTACTTGCACGCACAGCGGACACTTGAGTGTGGGAGTGAGCTTGAGGAACAATGAGGGGCATTTTAATAATATTGTCAATTTTAAAGTACTCGAATTTTAAATTAAAATTCTCCAGCAAACTATGGCACCGTTAACTTCACGCGACATTATTTATATAATAAATATGAAAAGGTTGAGAAATACATTTCTTAAAGAACGAGGAAAAAGTAGAACAAAATAATATGTTGTCTTTTAAAATGGTATAAAGTGTAGTTAATTGTATGGAAGGTGCAGGGAATTTAATCGAATTCTTGCAGCTGTTTAATAGTTGAAACCGTCTTTGTATTATTTAGCCACGTCCATTCTCGATTTTAGACCATCCTCTTGCTTTCATCATCTGTCATTCAAATCCAGTTACATCTTGCAATTCTGTTTAAGTCATCGATCCAGTGATCTGGGAGACGACCCCTTTACTGGCTTGGACTTTCAGAATGACAAGATTAACTCTAGCTCAATTTTATGCGGCTCACCTCTTGAAGTCTTATATTATATCCCGTGTCCACTGAATGAGACACGATGAGATAAATCTCAGTACCGTATACACATGTTGAGTTTTTGGCCTGAAGGTTAACTCAGAGATCAGCTTGAGACTGTTAGGACCGACCAACGTCCGATTTGATGGAAATACTGGCACCTGTGTATAAACTTCACCAATAACTATAGAGAGCTGTAACTATTTATTATTTAAAAAGTTAAACTAATAGTGGGCAATTAATTATAAGGTTTATTATATTTTAACTGCTGCATGGAAGATTCAAATTCACCCAACGAACATTTATGGTCATGGCTTGATATTTGACGTTTGATGTACAACAAGCATGAAGTCAGTTGCGATGCAAGTGGCGGTACTCGAATCTCTGAGACTAGGTGCATATGTGGTGGACTACGAAACCTGAAAGTTGTCTCCAAAGAATCTCATGGGAGCATAACTCAGATATCTTGAGACGAAAATCTCGTCAGTGAATGAGGACCATAAGTCTTCGGTCCAGCAAACTGGAAAACGACACTCATATTGGTTTGGACCGCAGGACGCAGCGTCTAACTTTAGTTAATATTTATATGGTTCACCTTTTAAGGCCTCGTATTAGGTATGAAGTATTGAGTGCGTTTAACTTATGAATGAAGCCCATAAAAAGTTTACGACATTAAGAGATGCAATTATTAACATTGGTTTTTTTTAATATTGTAATACAGTTTATATAAAACATAAAATTCGTGCAGAAGTAATGCATAGAACGGATAAAGACAGCAAAATAACGGAAAGCTCCAATCATCTCGGAACATCGTGCCATTAGACCAAGCTCACCATTCTAAAAGTACTATGTACGAGTATGTCCAAAGTCAAAGAAGATAATTAAACAGTCATGTGTGTAGGCATTTTAGAATATTTTTCATTGTTGGATCTATTAGGTTAAGAAAATGGAGACGTGCTTTGAAAACTCCAAGACAAAACTACAAGCACCCTGCAGTCTACTCGTAACGTATGTAAATTAGTGGTAGAGGACAGTAAAGAATTAGAGCTGAGTTATTCATTTAAATTATGGTTTTTGACTTTACGACACTTCACCAATCTGGCCGCGAGTCTTGATAGCAAAATATCAATCGTGGACATGAGACCTTATGACAGAATAAAAAATATGACAAACATATTAAGACGTAATAAGCGTATTTCATTAACAATTGTTATATATAACAGTTATTTTCATACAGGTATTGGGCCTTGACCTTTTATATTTATAAAAAAATATGCTATTAAAGAGAACACATTCTTATTGTGAAGTTACAATTATTCAGAACAGATGGTCTGTGATATTTTAAATATATAGATGGCTTTCAAATAATGGAACGATAGATGTATTAATTTGAAAAGTGTAACATAAGTTTGAAAATTTATCGTCAATCCACTGTGTTGGTATAGCATAATCGGATAATGCACGTTCCCCGGATTGGAAGAGATCTAGGATCGAATCCCGGTAGCAACAACAATATTTTTCGATAAAATTGATTTTATATGTATATCTTTCTAATTAATACATTTAATTAGTATTTTTTTTAAATGAACCCTGATTTTTCATATTTTATTTCATTTGCGATTTTTGTACTGTTTAAAAAAAATCATAAAATATTTATAAAAAAATAACAGATATTTCGTCAAAATAAAATCATTGCTTTCAGTACTGAAGGGTTTAATACCTAAAAGAACAATTTAAAGAAATGTATCGAGCTACGGTGGAGTGCTTTTCTGTCGGAATATACTATATTCCTGGAGCGTCCGAATTTCCTCCACCCCCTAGCTTTCCCATTCCCCCTCGAATTTCCCATTTTCCATCCCCCTCCCACACTCCGCACATCCTGAGGGGGATTTGTTCACCCCTGTGCGGACCGCCTAGCCGGTAGTGACTTAACTCACATGGACATAAGATATAGGGCTGCCATAAAAAACTGTATATAAATGTAAAGAATATAATATTACCCCGTTTCTATGACAATTGAAAGGTATGTGAAATTCAATACAAGATTCGTGTGAATAAAACTTACTGAATATTGAAAATTTTATCAAGCATCTTAATAATGTACTTGACATTATATTTTTTTAAATAGAGACGTGAAATTTTTCTAGGACTAACTTGGTGGTCTCTTGGAACGATGCTCGATCACTAGACCACTAGGTGAGTGTCTAATCATTATATTATTATATTGTAAATTATTCACTAACAGAAAAATTATTCTAAAATGAACCGTGATACAAATGGGCCAAGATCGGTCAGAAATCAATTGTGTCTTATATTCTATGTTAAATTGAATGGCCCGTGTCCATGGATGAGATTTCTCTCAGAGACTCGACTTGAGTGCGCATACGATGCAGAGTTCAGCATGAATCATCATCGCGTGTGTTTTGAAATCACTAATCTTTACTTTGTATAATTCGGGTGTTTAGAACCTAATATTTGTCTTCTGGTAATTCTGTGAAATAGAATTTTATTTGTTTGTGCGATAAGTGTCGGGTTCAGAGAATTTTTTATGTTAATGAGTTTTCAATATTGTTGTCAGTAAGTCGAGTAATCTTTCTATATATATATATATATTTTTATATATGTGTACATTTAAACTCGTATATTACGGTTATAGAAATAAAAATTGACATCATCTTAACAACATGATAAAACATGTTAGTTTATCACAGACAACAGTTGAGTAAAGTAGCCAATTTTAGTAAGGATTTATATAATATTATTTTCAATTTAGTTCATCTCTCATATAAGCTTATTTTATCTCAGTTTTTTATAGATTACTGTCTTTATTATTAATATTTTCAATAAAGTGCTCATATTCAAATTCTAATTTAAATTGTATTTGATGTAATAGGTAGGTACCTATTTTTTAAATTGTTTTTAGTATTTTCAGTATGTTTTGAATTTTAAAATAATTATGTGCATACAATAGAATTAATCTATCGGTCGCGGAACAAATCGTTATTTTAATTAGATTTATAATTTTTAGCCAGGCAAATTTGTCGTTCAAAATAGCATAATCTATATAGAAGTACTTACACAAGGATCGAGACGTATTTTGAACAAATGTACGAAGAAATGACCAATTCAAAACATACAGACTGAACATGAAATATTCAAAACTAACATATCGTATCCGTATAAAGGCACCATTTATTGATTAGTATAGGTTAAATCGCTGGCTATCGCTTGAAAAAACTGTAAGTAGTTTCTTCAGGTGGCTGACGTTAAAACGAGACACCAACGTAGAATCTATTTATTATTTAACCAGTTAGCAGTACATAAAATATAATAATTTTCAAATTTAGTGAACATAATAACTAAAAAAGTACACACAAACATAATATTTACTAAATATGAATTAAATATATTAATTATAAAGATACACATATAAAATCAATTTTTTCGAAAAATATTGTTGTTGCGCTACCGGGATTCGAATCTGGATCTCTTCCCTAACCGGGGGAGGTGCTTTATCCAACTAAGCTACAGCGGCATTATTTTTAGCGACAATTTTTCGACCTTATATGTTACCTTTTTTGAAATCAATATATTTAATCGTTCCATCATGTGTCCAAAAATAATATTTACTAACAAATTCCTTTTGCGATATGTACTTAAACTTTATTACTATGTGTTTTTGGATTAATTCAATGACTATAAATATATAGATCGAATTATAATTAAATGCACTCATTATAAAGATATACATACAAAATCAATTTTATTGAAAAATGTTGTTGTTGCACTACCGCAATTCGAACCTGGATCTCTTTTCCAATCCGAAAAAGGTGCATTACCAACTGTGCTACAGCGCCAGTATTTTTGACGACAAATTTTTGAACCTATATGTTACACTTTTTCATATTAATACATCTATCGTTCTATTATTTGAAAGCCATCTACATTGTTTTTATTATGCCGATAGCGCAACAACAATGTTTTTCGATAAAATTGATTTTATGTGTATATCTTTATAATTAATACATTTAATTAGTATTTAAAACACCACAGACCTATGTTCTGAATAATTACAACTTCACAATAATAATGTATTCTTAATAACGAATTATAATTATTGAGTCAGATTAAATTTTAAAATGTAAAGGGGCAAAAGGCAACGAAAAAGACTTCAAGGAACCTGGTGGTCAGATATAGAGAAGGAAATTAAGAACGCATAAGTTAGGAGATCGTTCAGAATAGGCCTTAGGCCTGGCGCTTTCGTATTAGAGACGACTCCGAGTAAATTAGAAAAGTAAAAGATAAAGAAGAAAAATAGTATTTAAATTATTATTTTCGAAGTAGATTGATTTGAAATGTGTAATCCGAAGTTGAGATGGCTTCATGATCTGATGGTGGACCGTCGTACTCTGGGGGTGGTAAACTGGCAGAAGGACTCCATCGATAGAAGGAAGGCAACAAAACCTGCAGGCAGCTGATGATGATTTTTTTTAAGTTTTATTGTACTGTATCAATAACATAAATGATGCGGTGAGAAAAACGGTACGAGCTGCGCAAATTGATTGAAGAGCCAAGTTAGAACGACTCCGTTAGGATGGCCATAAGTATGGATGACAACCTATCATCTAAGAAGACCCTCTTTTAATAAAAAGCCTAATTAGATCGTTTAGAATAAAACACTAGACGGTTTTTTGTAACAAACTGGAAACAAGCTGCAAAAAGCAGTCAAGACTTTTTGTATCCCCTATGGCAATGATCAGACAAGAATTCTTCAAATAAATTTTCTGTATTCGCACTGTCATCCCAATCACATGTATCCTTAAAAAATACTGTATGTTGCATTTACGAATGAATTATAAGAAAAAAATAACAAAATTGTCGAATGGATAGCGTACAGCTTATTTCAAAGTGGTTTCTGGCATTGTTTCTTCTAATGTGTGCGAGGGTGCGCGTGCATACGATTTGGCATCATACCAGACACAAAAAAATATAGCGCGCACCCAATTATTTGCAAGACTTCTTCTTTTATCGAAGATGGCGACCATGTTGATTTATCCTGTATAAGATCACCAATATTTTTCACATCTAACATTTTTTTGAAGTTACACAGCCAAGACAATCTCTTTCTACTTACGCCTCTGCCGCCTTCTATCTCCCCCTGTAAAATAACATATTTTTCATTGCGGAGAATGTGACCGCGTTTCCTTAATGGTTATTATTAGTTGTCGTGATACATTTAAGCGTCATTGTGACTGACGCAAGTCGGCGATCACAAACGGTGTGCGATGATGCAATCTGACAGGATAGATGAATATAAAATAGGGAATTGAAATGTGGGAATGATTAGGGAATTGGAAACCTTCGATAGTGGACCAGGATGGACTCACAAAACGAAACGGTTGATGACGCCGTCACGATGGTCTTCCGGAAGTTCACCCATTGTCTGCACAGCCTCGAACCGGCGATTCTGACGAATCCACCGCACTCTGTTCACTGAATTCGCATACAAATACGCTGTTGTGTACGTCCAAAAGGATCGCCGACAATACTGATCACAATGACGAAAAATTCACTCCGACTCTCGGCGTATTTCCATACAACGAAACACAGAACAAACTTGTACTTTAAAAGTGATCCACGCGACTGTATATCCAAATATCGACGAATTACAATTTCAAATCAACCAGTCGAGCAAAGGAATAGTGTGTACTGAGGAAACAATAGGTCTTAGGGTACGAACAAACTAAAAACTGGTGACAACTATACTATATACTACAATTTTAAATATATTAATTATAAAGATATACATATAAAATCAATTTTATCGAAAAATATTGTTGTTGCGCCACCGGGATTCGAACCTGGATCTCTTTCCTAACCGGAGAAGGTGCTTTATCCAACTAAGCTACAGCGACATTATTTTTAGCGACAATTTTTCGACCCTATATGTTACCTTTTTGATATTGATACATTTAATCGTTCCATCATTCATCTTTCCCGGTTAGGAAAGAGATATATCTTTTATATATATATTTTGTATATCTTTATAATTAATATATTTAATGAATATTTAAAATATCACAGACCGTCTGTTCTGAACAATTACAACTTCACAATAAGAATGTGTTCTCCTAAAAAATATACTACAATTAACAATAATCATGTTGGTTTAATTATGGAAGTATACATATATATATAAAAAAAAAATTATCATTAAATTAGATTGCAACATTTTCATTTTGGATATCACAAACGTGACGTTGGCACCCCTGTGATATGTCATGTTAATAAAGCAAATATGCATATATGCTCGAAAACTCCCCCTCAAAACACCCCGAACTAACACAGCCGAGTGGTTTACATTATTCCTACATGTACTCTGTACGAGTATGTGACAATGTATTATATGTAAGTCTCTGGAACGTTTCACCATTCTGGAAGTATACTCTCCTGATACCGATAGTGTAAGATAACGGCGTGTGGTTATTGATTTCTCCGCATGACGTAGCCAGGAAACTGTGTAGACAATTCATTCAAGACATTTTTCTTGGCAACACTGCCGCACCTTCACACTTCTGCTATCCCGGCACCGAGCAGCTGCTGCATCAGAAGACTGGCGCGACATTTTGGAAATTATTTAGATTAATTTATTAATTCATTAATTTTCGAAACGCGGATCGATCAACAACTTTTATAAAAACCATAAAATGATATTCAAATTCAACAATCATATTTAATTTATGGTAATAGATTTGATTTGCTGTAGAGTTCGAGACAAATGTTAATAATAATAATGGGTTTTTTTTAACCCGATTCTCGGTAGAGATAATACATTAAAGTTATGAAATAAATATAATGCTATGAAAAAGAAAAAGAAAACCAAGGAAAATATTAATAAATATAAATAAAAATATGTGTTCTAATATCGTTTTGTTTCATGTCTAACATTGCACCGATAATAACTTAAATGTAAGCTTGTTTCGCGCAAAAGAGCAGCAATCATTTATAAAATAAATTAACCACTTTTAATTAAATTAAATACGGCTCAAAGAAAATATCACTATAACTAGTGGCGTAGCTGTCGCTTGGGCAACCTGGACAGCCACCGGGGGCCCAAACCTCAAGGAAATCGCTGAAAATCTCAACAAATAAGGGAAAAGGTCTAAACATAGACACGAAGCTCTTTTTTATTATAATTTTAATGGAAATATACAGAAGTATGGGTACTTACAGGTCGTAAGCCCTGTACTTACCCATTCTTCCATATCTTTCCATTAAAAATATAATAATAAATTGCTTAATCTCTTTGAGATATCCATTATTTGTTTAATAACAGTACCTTTGTAGGTAAAAATCCAGTAATTGTATGTCTTTGGACATATTTAAATATACTTTTAAAATTAGTAATATTAACTTAACTGTGATTAAATTTCATATTTTTATTTATTATCCTTGTTTTATTAACCACTTAATTGAGTTTAAATGATAAATGTATTAAAACTCAATTAAGTGGTTAATAAAATAAAAATAATAAATAAATAATGAAATATATATTTAAATATTGCTAAAAATCTTTAATTTTATTCATAAATAATTTCATGGTACCATCAAGGAATAGTATTAATATTTGTAAGTCCATTCAGATAAAAGACAACAGTAGTAATTTGTTCCTTATCTAACAACAACAAAATTATTATATACAAATAATGAAAATTATTTTCCAGTGGTAATTTTCAATTAAATAGAATGGTTAAAAATACAGTACCATACAAATATGATATTCCGACTAACTAATAACTTATAATATAGGATTTTCTAGCCATACAAAAGTGCAGGTTTGACTACTGTAAATTTAATAAATATGTCGTATGTATGACATAAACAACGCAGAGGCATCTTAGTGTACTATGATAGTATAATCAAGTATAGAAAGACATATGTATGTATTTATTTGAAATTAGTAGAATTTCCAATTCAGATTCCGCAATTTACGACAGGGGTTCGCTTTAGTTTAATCTTAAATCATTATCGCAGTAAGCCTCCGTAGGTCGACTATCGATTCTCGGTCTGAAACAACCCTTAAGTTACACTATTTCTAGCACTGATCTTCGTGTACCTCACTGGGAATAGTTTGTCTAAATCTTAAAACTACATTATTTAATTAAATAATTTACATAAAGATTTTGTCAATGTAAGATCAACTTGCCCCTAATTGAATAAGGATAACTAAGTTTCGTGGAAAATCTAATAGTTTTTTGTACACTTTATTTTTGGATTTGTCAATTATTATAAAATGGTGAAACACAATTAATGAGTTCTGAATTGATTAGTCAATTAAGTTAAACGTTAAAAGTTGACTTTTGTCAAAATATATACTTACTCTTTTTCTTTGTCCTCGCCTTATCCTTTTCATCTGGGGTCGACTACTCTAATCATTCTGCTCCAGTTTGTTCTGTTCTCGGCTGCATCCTTAGTCACGATCAAATCTCTTATCGGTCTCGATACTCATTTGATCTTTCTCTCTTCGCATCACGTGTCTGCACCATCTGAGTCAACTTTTTATATTTTTTTAAACAAAAGAAGCCACTCAAAAAGAACCATGGATATGAACATATTGAATATTATCCAATCTTGATTTACTTTTCAACCCTTCTCGGCTTTTTCATCTCAACTTTTTTTTTAAATTTCTACTTTATTACATTATAATTTGTATTATTTTCCAAATCGCATGACAGTTTTACTATATTCATCAGTTTCTTAGGATATTTGAATAATATATGAACTGTCTAAGGAATATTGCGTAGCCATAGTTAAAATGAAAGGTTTTTGTGACTGCTAATTTATAGGCTTTGATTTTTCAATGCGAGTCCCTATTCTTTCAAAGTATCCTGCAAATTTCGTTATTTTTTTTAAAATTAACATTGTACAAAATTTTTAACATTTACATTATTGTAAAGCATATATATACTTCCAAGAACTATCTGAATTCTAGAAAAAATAACGTCGTTATTAATTTATTATTATTATTTTTAGACAGTACTATTTTAAGAACTTTATTCATACATGTGAAAATAAAACACTTTTTTTTTTATTCTACTACTTTAATTTACTTGAGGCGCGTTTCGCCTTGTAAGGGCATTATCAATCTAATAATTTAACTCAACAACTTTTATTTATATCTAGTGGGGTACAGTTAAATTGTTAGATTGATATAGCCAAGTAAATTAAACGAGTAGAATAAAAAAACAAGTGTTTTCACATACGTGTTATTTTCACATATGTGATTATTGAGTTCTACGAACTTGTCTAGGAAACAGTAAACTTTATTCATACTTTAAAAGATATAAATAAAAATATTTTTTAATAAGTCAAGAAATCATCCATTCAGTGTTGCTTTCAGTGATTTCTCCGTTTAAAATTTAAATCCTCTGCTTACAATATTTTTATTCTTCTTACAGTGCTTCTCCAATTATCGAACGTAGTAGCTCAAAATATCCATCTCCCAAAACTTTTTCTCTTCACAATTTTGCCTTGAATGACGAGATTTGGTATTTTTCCAGATGTTTTATGATATGTCCAAAATACTGTAATAATCGGACTTTTATTGTTTTACTAATTATATTTCCTTTTGCATCCGAATCAACGCATTGCTATTAGTGACCCCATCGACCAGTAATTTATAATGGTCGTCTGTAGATCCACATTAGAACTTAGAATTGTCTCAGTAAAATACAAAAAGCACGTAGTATCGAATCATTATCATTCGTAAATGTAAGTTTAACACTTACATAGATTAATCTTAAATACTTTACGATTTAAGATCTACAACATTAAAAAAAAATACTTGTACGTTGTTGACTTTGCACTTTGGCTTTAAAAAGTAGCTTCTTCACCTTGTTACCTTCTAAGAATTTATGAAACGTACGAACACGTATGAAACATTCCTCTCAAGTCTCGGAGATTAGGCGATAAACGTCGATGTGCATCAATTGATAATTCTTTCCGGCGTATATAGTAGAATGTACTATGAATGACAGCTCGCTCTTTGTACTGTCGTTGACGTGAGATTCGAGACGAACGTTCCAACATCCAATTCAAGCCAATTTTATCCGATCCAAGCCAAGTTCTTAAACAATATCCTCAGATGGGTTTTAAACTCTAGTGATTTATATAATATTGATTGTAAAGTATGTTCGTAAAACTAAGTTACAATATTAGTATGTTTTTATAGTTACTCAATTATAAACTACTTGCAAGCAATACTGTTTTTTCACATGGTGGTATTGTTGTGAAGTGGGTGCAGATTGAATATTATGTTCCAGGCCAATTTTGTTTGGCCGCCATTCCGGTTTGACAGACATTTGTCAGTTTGAATTTGGTAGTCGAAGAGAGTAGTTAATTACAATTTAGTATGAAATATTTCTCATCTCAACAATATGTTGAAATCATTTAAACACTTTATCTAAATAATAATAATAATAATAATAATAATAATAATAAAGTGCTGAAACCTTTAATGATGATGGCCTAAGTCACAGTTGTAAACCTTATTGACGACTGAATTGGATCGATTGAGCCTACAGCACGTGTGGTTTCAACATGACGGTGTCACCTCACACACAGCGCGAACTACGCTTGATATGTTATGATAAATTATTCCCGGCCGCATGATATTGGTTGGCCTGCTCGATCTTATGGCTTCTGACTATTGTAGGGATACTCGAAAATAAAGGTCTACGCCAATATGCCAATGACAATTCCGATGCTACAGGACAATATTTGAAATGAAAGTACGAGAATGTTATGAAAATATGGTTAAAAGAGCACCGATTTCATATTCCAAACATTAAATAATCGATAAATAAAAACAGACCTAAAATATTGTATTTCATTTCTTAATTATTCAAAAACAACATCGGTCTGGGACATAATATTCACCCTGTAGTAGATTAATCGCGGTAAAATGTCTTTATTCAAATATTGTTTTTTTTTATAACTATTCTAATCTACATTTAATATGTAGGCTGTATATATTTGAGGATATTATTTATTTTTTAAATATTTATACGTATAAACATTAAACTTTTTTGATAAGAAAACGGATTTGCGGTCTACCCTATCTAGAGCGATGATTTTTTATATATTTTAGAAGAAGAGTCGTTTAAGTAAATCTCGGTACAAAATCCAGAATACCAGGAGGTCATCTGGACGAGAAGATAGATTGGAATCGGTTAAGCTAGACATTTAAATCGAAAGCTTGAATGGGACATCTACAGCTATTCGTCCAGACTACAACCACCGCTTACAATGAAGGATTTTTATTGAACTGTACAACGGCAAACAGCTTACGTACTAGCGAAAACAGCTTTGGCTTAGACGAGGATTTATTATTTTTTTTTAAATGTAAAAAATTTAATTTATATTTGGATTTCATAAAACAACTAGAACCGAAGTATTTTTTGGTTTCCATCTTCATTACGCTTAGTGGGTTTTGACCTCCTCAAGAGTTTTGCTCAGAGATCTCTATTTTGTAGTTTTTTTTCCAGTTTTAGATCTCTAAGACGGATGTAGAATATTGTTGTTCCATCTTAGCTTAGGCCTTCCCAATCAGTGACTTCGGTGTGTTCACTAATTCCCTCTACATAGCCCAACCACCGAAATCTTCCTTTTTTATATACTTTGAGACCTTTAGTTAATTAAGCAATTCTCATTCAGCTCATGATTGCCTTCAAATCTAAGCCTCAAAATTTTCCTTTCAAAAACGTCCAGTGCATGCTCGTTCTTCTTAGTCAATCTTATGTAAGTATTAACAAGTATAAAAGCATTAATTCATTTATGCTCACGTCCGTCGTTCACTCTACCGAATCAACTTTTGTGATTGTTGTGGAAGAATGTAGGTAGAAAGATTAGGTAGTATTTATGAGTTCAGAGATAAATAGGAAGTGTTACAAGCATAACTATACAGATAGATCCGTCTCGCATTTTCGTTACCAATCAGTTTAACTAGAG